>OX383303.1:0-2898175 GCA_947523025.1 Dryobota labecula | reverse complement strand
CGGCGTAGCCCGTGGGCTCGGCCGCCAGGCGCGACATTGCCTACATAACATTACCTATTGGCCCCTTCTTGTTGCCGGCGTCCATCTTGGTGTAGTCCACCTCGTCGTCCGAGTCGTCGATGGCGTCGTCCATCTCGCGCAGGCCGGGGTAGCACTCGGCGTAGCCCGTGGGCTCGGCCGCCAGGCGCGACATTGCCTACATAACATTACCTATTGGCCCCTTCTTGTTGCCGGCGTCCATCTTGGTGTAGTCCACCTCGTCGTCCGAGTCGTCGATGGCGTCGTCCATCTCGCGCAGGCCGGGGTAGCACTCGGCGTAGCCCGTGGGCTCGGCCGCCAGGCGCGACATTGCCTACATAACATTACCTATGGGCCCCTTCTTGTTGCCGGCGTCCATCTTGGTGTAGTCCACCTCGTCGTCCGAGTCGTCGATGGCGTCGTCCATCTCGCGCAGGCCGGGGTAGCACTCGGCGTAGCCCGTGGGCTCGGCCGCCAGGCGCGACATTGCCTACATAACATTACCTATTGGCCCCTTCTTGTTGCCGGCGTCCATCTTGGTGTAGTCCACCTCGTCGTCCGAGTCGTCGATGGCGTCGTCCATCTCGCGCAGGCCGGGGTAGCACTCGGCGTAGCCCGTGGGCTCGGCCGCCAGGCGCGACATTGCCTACATAACATTACCTATGGGCCCCTTCTTGTTGCCGGCGTCCATCTTGGTGTAGTCCACCTCGTCGTCCGAGTCGTCGATGGCGTCGTCCATCTCGCGCAGGCCGGGGTAGCACTCGGCGTAGCCCGTGGGCTCGGCCGCCAGGCGCGACATTGCCTACATAACATTACCTATGGGCCCCTTCTTGTTGCCGGCGTCCATCTTGGTGTAGTCCACCTCGTCGTCCGAGTCGTCGATGGCGTCGTCCATCTCGCGCAGGCCGGGGTAGCACTCGGCGTAGCCCGTGGGCTCGGCCGCCAGGCGCGACATTGCCTACATAACATTACCTATGGGCCCCTTCTTGTTGCCGGCGTCCATCTTGGTGTAGTCCACCTCGTCGTCCGAGTCGTCGATGGCGTCGTCCATCTCGCGCAGGCCGGGGTAGCACTCGGCGTAGCCCGTGGGCTCGGCCGCCAGGCGCGACATTGCCTACATAACATTACCTATTGGCCCCTTCTTGTTGCCGGCGTCCATCTTGGTGTAGTCCACCTCGTCGTCCGAGTCGTCGATGGCGTCGTCCATCTCGCGCAGGCCGGGGTAGCACTCGGCGTAGCCCGTGGGCTCGGCCGCCAGGCGCGACATTGCCTACATAACATTACCTATGGGCCCCTTCTTGTTGCCGGCGTCCATCTTGGTGTAGTCCACCTCGTCGTCCGAGTCGTCGATGGCGTCGTCCATCTCGCGCAGGCCGGGGTAGCACTCGGCGTAGCCCGTGGGCTCGGCCGCCAGGCGCGACATTGCCTACATAACATTACCTATTGGCCCCTTCTTGTTGCCGGCGTCCATCTTGGTGTAGTCCACCTCGTCGTCCGAGTCGTCGATGGCGTCGTCCATCTCGCGCAGGCCGGGTAGCACTCGGCGTAGCCCGTGGGCTCGGCCGCCAGGCGCGACATTGCCTACATAACATTACCTATTGGCCCCTTCTTGTTGCCGGCGTCCATCTTGGTGTAGTCCACCTCGTCGTCCGAGTCGTCGATGGCGTCGTCCATCTCGCGCAGGCCGGGGTAGCACTCGGCGTAGCCCGTGGGCTCGGCCGCCAGGCGCGACATTGCCTACATAACATTACCTATGGGCCCCTTCTTGTTGCCGGCGTCCATCTTGGTGTAGTCCACCTCGTCGTCCGAGTCGTCGATGGCGTCGTCCATCTCGCGCAGGCCGGGGTAGCACTCGGCGTAGCCCGTGGGCTCGGCCGCCAGGCGCGACATTGCCTACATAACATTACCTATGGGCCCCTTCTTGTTGCCGGCGTCCATCTTGGTGTAGTCCACCTCGTCGTCCGAGTCGTCGATGGCGTCGTCCATCTCGCGCAGGCCGGGGTAGCACTCGGCGTAGCCCGTGGGCTCGGCCGCCAGGCGCGACATTGCCTACATAACATTACCTATTGGCCCCTTCTTGTTGCCGGCGTCCATCTTGGTGTAGTCCACCTCGTCGTCCGAGTCGTCGATGGCGTCGTCCATCTCGCGCAGGCCGGGGTAGCACCTCGGCGTAGCCCGTGGGCTCGGCCGCCAGGCGCGACATTGCCTACATAACATTACCTATTGGCCCCTTCTTGTTGCCGGCGTCCATCTTGGTGTAGTCCACCTCGTCGTCCGAGTCGTCGATGGCGTCGTCCATCTCGCGCAGGCCGGGGTAGCACTCGGCGTAGCCCGTGGGCTCGGCCGCCAGGCGCGACATTGCCTACATAACATTACCTATTGGCCCCTTCTTGTTGCCGGCGTCCATCTTGGTGTAGTCCACCTCGTCGTCCGAGTCGTCGATGGCGTCGTCCATCTCGCGCAGGCCGGGGTAGCACTCGGCGTAGCCCGTGGGCTCGGCCGCCAGGCGCGACATTGCCTACATAACATTACCTATGGGCCCCTTCTTGTTGCCGGCGTCCATCTTGGTGTAGTCCACCTCGTCGTCCGAGTCGTCGATGGCGTCGTCCATCTCGCGCAGGCCGGGGTAGCACTCGGCGTAGCCCGTGGGCTCGGCCGCCAGGCGCGACATTGCCTACATAACATTACCTATGGGCCCCTTCTTGTTGCCGGCGTCCATCTTGGTGTAGTCCACCTCGTCGTCCGAGTCGTCGATGGCGTCGTCCATCTCGCGCAGGCCGGGGTAGCACTCGGCGTAGCCCGTGGGCTCGGCCGCCAGGCGCGACATTGCCTGACATAACATTACCTATGGGCCCCTTCTTGTTGCCGGCGTCCATCTTGGTGTAGTCCACCTCGTCGTCCGAGTCGTCGATGGCGTCGTCCATCTCGCGCAGGCCGGGGTAGCACTCGGCGTAGCCCGTGGGCTCGGCCGCCAGGCGCGACATTGCCTACATAACATTACCTATTGGCCCCTTCTTGTTGCCGGCGTCCATCTTGGTGTAGTCCACCTCGTCGTCCGAGTCGTCGATGGCGTCGTCCATCTCGCGCAGGCCGGGGTAGCACTCGGCGTAGCCCGTGGGCTCGGCCGCCAGGCGCGACATTGCCTACATAACATTACCTATTGGCCCCTTCTTGTTGCCGGCGTCCATCTTGGTGTAGTCCACCTCGTCGTCCGAGTCGTCGATGGCGTCGTCCATCTCGCGCAGGCCGGGGTAGCACTCGGCGTAGCCCGTGGGCTCGGCCGCCAGGCGCGACATTGCCTACATAACATTACCTATTGGCCCCTTCTTGTTGCCGGCGTCCATCTTGGTGTAGTCCACCTCGTCGTCCGAGTCGTCGATGGCGTCGTCCATCTCGCGCAGGCCGGGGTAGCACTCGGCGTAGCCCGTGGGCTCGGCCGCCAGGCGCGACATTGCCTACATAACATTACCTATGGGCCCCTTCTTGTTGCCGGCGTCCATCTTGGTGTAGTCCACCTCGTCGTCCGAGTCGTCGATGGCGTCGTCCATCTCGCGCAGGCCGGGGTAGCACTCGGCGTAGCCCGTGGGCTCGGCCGCCAGGCGCGACATTGCCTACATAACATTACCTATGGGCCCCTTCTTGTTGCCGGCGTCCATCTTGGTGTAGTCCACCTCGTCGTCCGAGTCGTCGATGGCGTCGTCCATCTCGCGCAGGCCGGGGTAGCACTCGGCGTAGCCCGTGGGCTCGGCCGCCAGGCGCGACATTGCCTACATAACATTACCTATGGGCCCCTTCTTGTTGCCGGCGTCCATCTTGGTGTAGTCCACCTCGTCGTCCGAGTCGTCGATGGCGTCGTCCATCTCGCGCAGGCCGGGGTAGCACTCGGCGTAGCCCGTGGGCTCGGCCGCCAGGCGCGACATTGCCTACATAACATTACCTATTGGCCCCTTCTTGTTGCCGGCGTCCATCTTGGTGTAGTCCACCTCGTCGTCCGAGTCGTCGATGGCGTCGTCCATCTCGCGCAGGCCGGGGTAGCACTCGGCGTAGCCCGTGGGCTCGGCCGCCAGGCGCGACATTGCCTACATAACATTACCTATTGGCCCCTTCTTGTTGCCGGCGTCCATCTTGGTGTAGTCCACCTCGTCGTCCGAGTCGTCGATGGCGTCGTCCATCTCGCGCAGGCCGGGGTAGCACTCGGCGTAGCCCGTGGGCTCGGCCGCCAGGCGCGACATTGCCTACATAACATTACCTATGGGCCCCTTCTTGTTGCCGGCGTCCATCTTGGTGTAGTCCACCTCGTCGTCCGAGTCGTCGATGGCGTCGTCCATCTCGCGCAGGCCGGGGTAGCACTCGGCGTAGCCCGTGGGCTCGGCCGCCAGGCGCGACATTGCCTACATAACATTACCTATGGGCCCCTTCTTGTTGCCGGCGTCCATCTTGGTGTAGTCCACCTCGTCGTCCGAGTCGTCGATGGCGTCGTCCATCTCGCGCAGGCCGGGGTAGCACTCGGCGTAGCCCGTGGGCTCGGCCGCCAGGCGCGACATTGCCTACATAACATTACCTATGGGCCCCTTCTTGTTGCCGGCGTCCATCTTGGTGTAGTCCACCTCGTCGTCCGAGTCGTCGATGGCGTCGTCCATCTCGCGCAGGCCGGGGTAGCACTCGGCGTAGCCCGTGGGCTCGGCCGCCAGGCGCGACATTGCCTACATAACATTACCTATTGGCCCCTTCTTGTTGCCGGCGTCCATCTTGGTGTAGTCCACCTCGTCGTCCGAGTCGTCGATGGCGTCGTCCATCTCGCGCAGGCCGGGGTAGCACTCGGCGTAGCCCGTGGGCTCGGCCGCCAGGCGCGACATTGCCTACATAACATTACCTATGGGCCCCTTCTTGTTGCCGGCGTCCATCTTGGTGTAGTCCACCTCGTCGTCCGAGTCGTCGATGGCGTCGTCCATCTCGCGCAGGCCGGGGTAGCACTCGGCGTAGCCCGTGGGCTCGGCCGCCAGGCGCGACATTGCCTACATAACATTACCTATGGGCCCCTTCTTGTTGCCGGCGTCCATCTTGGTGTAGTCCACCTCGTCGTCCGAGTCGTCGATGGCGTCGTCCATCTCGCGCAGGCCGGGGTAGCACTCGGCGTAGCCCGTGGGCTCGGCCGCCAGGCGCGACATTGCCTACATAACATTACCTATGGGCCCCTTCTTGTTGCCGGCGTCCATCTTGGTGTAGTCCACCTCGTCGTCCGAGTCGTCGATGGCGTCGTCCATCTCGCGCAGGCCGGGGTAGCACTCGGCGTAGCCCGTGGGCTCGGCCGCCAGGCGCGACATTGCCTACATAACATTACCTATTGGCCCCTTCTTGTTGCCGGCGTCCATCTTGGTGTAGTCCACCTCGTCGTCCGAGTCGTCGATGGCGTCGTCCATCTCGCGCAGGCCGGGGTAGCACTCGGCGTAGCCCGTGGGCTCGGCCGCCAGGCGCGACATTGCCTACATAACATTACCTATTGGCCCCTTCTTGTTGCCGGCGTCCATCTTGGTGTAGTCCACCTCGTCGTCCGAGTCGTCGATGGCGTCGTCCATCTCGCGCAGGCCGGGGTAGCACTCGGCGTAGCCCGTGGGCTCGGCCGCCAGGCGCGACATTGCCTACATAACATTACCTATTGGCCCCTTCTTGTTGCCGGCGTCCATCTTGGTGTAGTCCACCTCGTCGTCCGAGTCGTCGATGGCGTCGTCCATCTCGCGCAGGCCGGGGTAGCACTCGGCGTAGCCCGTGGGCTCGGCCGCCAGGCGCGACATTGCCTACATAACATTACCTATTGGCCCCTTCTTGTTGCCGGCGTCCATCTTGGTGTAGTCCACCTCGTCGTCCGAGTCGTCGATGGCGTCGTCCATCTCGCGCAGGCCGGGGTAGCACTCGGCGTAGCCCGTGGGCTCGGCCGCCAGGCGCGACATTGCCTACATAACATTACCTATTGGCCCCTTCTTGTTGCCGGCGTCCATCTTGGTGTAGTCCACCTCGTCGTCCGAGTCGTCGATGGCGTCGTCCATCTCGCGCAGGCCGGGGTAGCACTCGGCGTAGCCCGTGGGCTCGGCCGCCAGGCGCGACATTGCCTACATAACATTACCTATTGGCCCCTTCTTGTTGCCGGCGTCCATCTTGGTGTAGTCCACCTCGTCGTCCGAGTCGTCGATGGCGTCGTCCATCTCGCGCAGGCCGGGGTAGCACTCGGCGTAGCCCGTGGGCTCGGCCGCCAGGCGCGACATTGCCTACATAACATTACCTATGGGCCCCTTCTTGTTGCCGGCGTCCATCTTGGTGTAGTCCACCTCGTCGTCCGAGTCGTCGATGGCGTCGTCCATCTCGCGCAGGCCGGGGTAGCACTCGGCGTAGCCCGTGGGCTCGGCCGCCAGGCGCGACATTGCCTACATAACATTACCTATGGGCCCCTTCTTGTTGCCGGCGTCCATCTTGGTGTAGTCCACCTCGTCGTCCGAGTCGTCGATGGCGTCGTCCATCTCGCGCAGGCCGGGGTAGCACTCGGCGTAGCCCGTGGGCTCGGCCGCCAGGCGCGACATTGCCTACATAACATTACCTATGGGCCCCTTCTTGTTGCCGGCGTCCATCTTGGTGTAGTCCACCTCGTCGTCCGAGTCGTCGATGGCGTCGTCCATCTCGCGCAGGCCGGGGTAGCACTCGGCGTAGCCCGTGGGCTCGGCCGCCAGGCGCGACATTGCCTACATAACATTACCTATTGGCCCCTTCTTGTTGCCGGCGTCCATCTTGGTGTAGTCCACCTCGTCGTCCGAGTCGTCGATGGCGTCGTCCATCTCGCGCAGGCCGGGGTAGCACTCGGCGTAGCCCGTGGGCTCGGCCGCCAGGCGCGACATTGCCTACATAACATTACCTATGGGCCCCTTCTTGTTGCCGGCGTCCATCTTGGTGTAGTCCACCTCGTCGTCCGAGTCGTCGATGGCGTCGTCCATCTCGCGCAGGCCGGGGTAGCACTCGGCGTAGCCCGTGGGCTCGGCCGCCAGGCGCGACATTGCCTACATAACATTACCTATGGGCCCCTTCTTGTTGCCGGCGTCCATCTTGGTGTAGTCCACCTCGTCGTCCGAGTCGTCGATGGCGTCGTCCATCTCGCGCAGGCCGGGGTAGCACTCGGCGTAGCCCGTGGGCTCGGCCGCCAGGCGCGACATTGCCTACATAACATTACCTATGGGCCCCTTCTTGTTGCCGGCGTCCATCTTGGTGTAGTCCACCTCGTCGTCCGAGTCGTCGATGGCGTCGTCCATCTCGCGCAGGCCGGGGTAGCACTCGGCGTAGCCCGTGGGCTCGGCCGCCAGGCGCGACATTGCCTACATAACATTACCTATTGGCCCCTTCTTGTTGCCGGCGTCCATCTTGGTGTAGTCCACCTCGTCGTCCGAGTCGTCGATGGCGTCGTCCATCTCGCGCAGGCCGGGGTAGCACTCGGCGTAGCCCGTGGGCTCGGCCGCCAGGCGCGACATTGCCTACATAACATTACCTATTGGCCCCTTCTTGTTGCCGGCGTCCATCTTGGTGTAGTCCACCTCGTCGTCCGAGTCGTCGATGGCGTCGTCCATCTCGCGCAGGCCGGGGTAGCACTCGGCGTAGCCCGTGGGCTCGGCCGCCAGGCGCGACATTGCCTACATAACATTACCTATTGGCCCCTTCTTGTTGCCGGCGTCCATCTTGGTGTAGTCCACCTCGTCGTCCGAGTCGTCGATGGCGTCGTCCATCTCGCGCAGGCCGGGGTAGCACTCGGCGTAGCCCGTGGGCTCGGCCGCCAGGCGCGACAGCAGCGCGGCCGAGCGGCGCGAGCGCTCCTCGGCGCGTCGCGGGCCCGCCAGCTCTGCTGCAACACAAGCATATAGGGTAATAGGGGGATTTTTAGGTGTTAGACCGGACTCGCCCGGATTTTACGTCAGACCGGATTTTTTACATACACGTGCGTGCTCCCGATTTTTATGAAGAGCTTTCTGAAAAGCAATGGTGTATTTTCTTTAATACAATCTTCGATCAATAATAGCACTAGATTCCCGATAAGCGCTTTAAAAACGGCCCGTAAAATAAGAGCACAAATACTTTTGTGATCTTATTTCAAATTAGTGTCGTCCAAACATAGCCAACGTTAAGACGTCAAAATGCTGCAGTGCGCGTTAAAAAATTGTGTAAATAACCACCGAGATTTTGGAAGGAATATCTTTTTTTCGGTAAGTTTATATCATTATGTTTGTGTTTTTCATAAAATAATAACAATTAAATAGTAAATTATACATCATTTAGCAAATATTATGATTGTTCGGCCAATGTTTGAGACAACGCACCAACTATTGTAACAAACATCGACTGTTCTGGAACAGGGAAATGCATGGAGTAGTATTGTTATTTTATATGTTACTAGCTGACCCGACAGACTTCGTTCTGTCAAAAGCTATTTGACTGTGGCAGTTTGTCTACGCGCAAAGGAAACTACCTACCTACCCTACCCTACCTTACCCTATCCTACCCTACCCTACTTACCTATCTACCCTACCCTACCCTACCTACCTACCCTACCCTATTCTACCCTACCCTACCCTACCCACCTACCTACCCTACCCTACCCTACCCTACCAACCCTACCTACCCTACCAACCCTACCTACCCTACCCCACCTAACTAAAAGCTTCAATTTTTTTTTTTTTTTTTTTTGATAAAATCTATTCTCAGACCTACCAAATGATGACTGACACGTTATGTCAAACGCCATAAAGTTACATTAGAAGATAGAGTTACCTACTTATTATTACAATAAAAATGTAAATATGGTCGTTTTCTTACAATTTTTTTTTTTTTAACTTTCTTAAATTTTTCTTACATAAGAACCTTCTCCTGACAATAACAAACACAACAAAAAAATAATTAGCGAAATCGGTCCAGCCGTTCACGCGTGATGCCGTGACCAAGGGAAATAGGGATTCATTTTTATATATATAGATTTTTGTTTGTAGATTTCTTAGCGACCAATTTCACAATGCAAAATAGGTATCTATTGTCGCGAAAGAAAGAGGAGAAGAAATATTTAAACCTTGAAAAAGTTATAAGTAACAAATTGTTGAATTTTTTATTCAACAATTTGTTCAATTCATTTTGATAAATTGGACATAACTGAACTGATCAATATTACAACCTGACACGGACCTGCAAATTGCATAAAACGCAAGAACATTTGAATTTCGCGGGCTACCACAGCGCATCCCCCTTATTAAAATAACTATTGTACTAATATAGTCCTACTACCAACTTTTTTAAATTGATCAAAAATATTTGCTACCTTAACCCATTTACGTCCGCTGTCCTCATTTGGGGACACTTTTTTAAGTATCCACATTTTTTAACTTATTTTAGCTATCCTTAGTTTGCAGGCAAATTCGTAGGGCCCAAGAGTGTGGCTTTGTAAAACAAATTATACTTTTGTGATTTATTGGATTGAGTGGATGAAATAAGTGATTTTATTCACTTCATTGAGCAAATAGATGTTGGACCAAAGGTAAGTCATATTTTTTTAATATTTACAATGTTTTTTCTCTTTTTTTTGTATTTATCACTTGGGCATAGTTTCGACTAGTAAATAATGCTATTATATCCAGTGTTTTCCAAGATTTTACAATAAAGGGAGATATTTTAGTATGGTGTCCCCGAATGGGTCCAATGGGCTGATTGCTAACATTTTTTTTTTATCAACTTTTTTACCAGTCACGTATTGCTGCGAGATTTGCGTGAAGCTAGTTAACGTACGACTGGTACTGTGAAGGAAAATAGGACGAAGAAATGTCCTCCAGTGGCTTGACAAGTGTTTGTATCCCCATGGTACAAACACTTGTCAAGCCACTAGTGAACATTTCATAACATTTACAAACTATGACTTTGTTTACCCTCTTAGTAAGGTAAAAACATGGAGCTCTGCAGAAGGAAGAAAGGTAGACGTGGACATCCCTTTTGTCTTCCAGAACTTCATCAAAGGCATGGGCGGAGTTGATCAAGCTGACCAGTCAATCGCAGTATACCTAACAGCTATACGAGGCAAAAAATGGTAGTGGGTTCTGTTTACCTATGTACATACATGCTGGATTTGGCTGTAGCTAGTGCTTGGCGTCTCCATGTCCTGACCGCTGAAGAGAAACTAGACCAGCTCCAGTTTCGGCGAAGTATCGCCCGATTTTGTTTTTTTTATTTGTTTTCAGTAAAGACCCGATGAAAAGCGTCATAAACCTTCTTCAGTGGTGCCAAGTATGAATCTAGATACTGTTGGACACTTCCCCCAGAAACTGCCAAGCCAGGTAGGATGCAACGAATGCCAGATGAAAGCACGTTAGCAATATAAAAAATGCATCAAAAAATTGTGCATCGAAAAAGTATGGTTTGAAAAATACCATACATAAGCCCATTGGCCCCATTTGAGGACGGTGTTTTTTAATACATAAGGAAGTTATTTATTTTTAATTTTTCTTTATAAAATTTCTTACTAGCCTCCAATAGTTACGTCAATAAAGTTTTTATAAAAATTTTACTACTAGTTTGTATTTGGGTCCAAATGGGTTAAAAAAGAACATTCGCTTAAAATAATAATATTATTTATTTATTTATTTATTATTTATTTAATACTTTAAGCACAAAACATGTACAGAGGCGGACTTTATGCCATAGGCATTTTCTACCAGTCAACCCTTGGGTGATGCAGAGACATATATATATATTATTATTCTGCAACTCTACGTCTTTCAATGATTACTGTGTTCTGAGCATTGAAATGTCATACCAAGAACTACGTCTAGTTCCAAAATAGAGTAAGCACGAAATTGTCAACAAAATGTCTTTAACCTTATTGCTTAGGTTTTAAGTTTCATTTTAGAATAAATATTTTTGTACTTATTATAAAAATGACTTTTTATTTTCAAGTGACATTTTAAATTTATTTATTTACCTTTCTCCGATGATAGAAGGACTTAAATATAAATATTTTGCAATCGTAATTAAACTTTATAGTTGAGTGCTAAGGTTTATATTGAACTGAAGTTGTTAATATTATAAAACTTTTTTCTATATTTCGTAGTAACAAATGTAAATGTGTATGTGTGTGTAAACGTGGCCAATTCAATGACTTATTTTTGTTCCTGATCCTGTATCTAGTGCTATTATTGATCGAAGAATACAATTAACGACAGTTCAAGAGTTGCAGAATTTTTAAGATTTGTCAGTATTTCTTTAGCATTTTGCCACACAACGCAAATGTGGAGCGAACATTTTCTCTTATAACTGCACAGTGGACCAAAGAAAGAAATAGACTTTCAGTTGAGTCAGTAAGAGCCATATTGCTTACGCAATACAACTTTCGACCCTTGCCTTTCTTGTTCCCCCGAACCATAGCCCGCCCGCGATATTATTTTGTTTTCACTTAGCGTTTTTCTGACTTTTTTGTTTTTACTCGGCTCCTAAGGGTCACAGCGTGATGTTAAATAGCCTATAACCTTCCTCAAGAATTGGGCTATCAAATAATCAAATGCAAAAAGTTTTTTTTTAATGCGACTTGTAATTCCAGAGATTACCCCCTTCATAAAAACAAAATTTACGTCTTTATAATATTACTATAGTATAGCTAGTAGTGTTTGCTCATCTCGTCTTCTTTCTCAACATCAGCAGGCTTATCAAAGTACCCGCCGGCTCGCGGCCTCTTTTCCCGCCTCTCTTGTACTGCATTTATTACGATTTATAACATAAACACTTTGCCTCACCTTCCTTCTCATCATCTGCTGGCTTGTCAAAGTACCCGCCAGCTCGCGGCCTCTCTTCGCGCCTCTCTTGCCTCTCACCCGCGTTGTATTCGCCTATTCCGTCGTAGATCGAGTCGTCGGCGCGACCTTTCTCTGTTTGTTTTTCCTGTTAACAAATTAAGTTAGGAAATTATAATAATAGATAGATTGATTAATAGTTATTTATGCAACTGTTGTATAACAAGGGGTATTAAAACACGAATGTGGGTTTATCACACGAGGCGAAGCAGAGTGTGATAATAGTATCACATGAGTGTTTTAATACCTTATTATGCACAGTTGCATACAAGACTATCTACACCCATGTTATCTACTCTTTGATATTTTACAATTCATGAAATCTTGGTATGCTTTTTCATATTGTTTTCTCGACTTTTCTGGTAATAATTGGTTAGAAATGTCCTTTGCTGCATTAGAATTATCTGGTGGTGTGTTATCGAAGCTTGTGTCACTCATTTTTGTAAACAACAAACTTATAAATTTTTGCAATACTAATATCGAACAAAAATGGCGGGATGCGACGTGAACTCGAATAACCTAAAAGTTTTTTTTTTTATTTATTACGGCGCTGTGGTAGTAAAACGCGCGTGCATGAAAATGTTCTTTTTTTTTAAATTCATAAATGTGGCTGTTTGTTGAGTAAGGAAGGGATCGAAAATCGCAAAAGACGTAAGAAAATTTGAATTCCGCGAGCTACCCTAGCGCTTTGGCCTTAAGGTACCTTACCTTGGTCTTCTTCAGCTTCCGATGGCGTCCGTGCCTCAGATAAGAGAAGATCTGCGCCAGTTTGTCGAGCACCACATCATTGGCGCTGGATGCTGAGCTTCGTTCGTCCATCTCTGGCACGTCTGCTTTGCTTCTGGTCAGCGTGGTCGGGATGTCGCTGTCTATGGTCCCTTCGTCGTCCAGTTCTACAACGTACGCCATGCGACCGGGAGCGAACATCTCGTTGCGAAGGACTTTTTTGTTTCTGTTGAGTTTGGGATTAAAATAGTTAAGAAATTGGTTGCTATCTTTCTATGAAGCTGTAAAATTGTTTTAATTGGCTGACTGACCAACAAGGATTTAACCATAGAGTATATCGCATAATAAAGTCATATTAATATTGGTTTTATGTTTTAAATGTTTTTACTTTTTACCCATACTAATATTATTGATGTGAAAGTAACTCTGTCTGTCTGTCTGTATGTTACGTTTTCACGCCTAAACCGCTGAACCGATCGTCATGAAATTTGGCAAAGATATAGCCTGGGATATGGAGAAGGACATAGGTTACTTTTTTACGCGATAACCGACATCTACGCGGGCTGAGCCGCGGGCAAAAGCTAGTATTCAAATATTTAAAAATGACTGAATTCACTTACTTTTGTTCCTGTATCATATTGTAGATATTCTTAGCTACCGTCGTATCGAACTGCATCTCTTCTTCCTGCTAATAACAATTTTATTTATTTACGATCAATCAACTCTTAAAAAATATCCTAAATAAATGTTGATTGCAATGGAACTTCAACTTTGTCATGTATGACAAAATTAGAAAAATTAGAGATACAGACTCAGTGTACATGTACAGTAGCCAGCTCATCAAGCTTCACGAAACTGTAACTAAACTACTGTAACTGTCGATTTTGAACAATAAAATGGTCATGATTAAGTTCAAAATCGAACGAGAAAATCTGACAGTTTTGTGGTAACTTGATGTGCTGGCCACCGTCCATGGAATTTGTGTCTCTAAAACTCGACAATTATTTAAGACTAGCTGTTGCCCATTCCGTTGGTCCCGGCTGTCATTTGTAGATCTGTGACAGTTGATACAGGTCGTCAGAAGGCCGAAAGTCTGACAACCAGTACACGATACCCCTTGGTATGCCGTGGAGGGTGGCGTTCTGTTTTTTTTTTGCCTACCCCCATGGCAAAAAGACGTAAGTTTATTCATATACATACAGGGTACAAGGGACTGCCCTCCGCAGACTGATAGGGTGAATTCAGTATTTCATACTAAGAAGATCGGTACATTAAATTATTTCAGGAACATTATGGGAATCCAATAAACCTGATTTGTTTTATTACCTCACACGCAATGTATCTTTACCGTGACAAAACGCACGTAGCAAACGGCAGCGCAGCGAATGAGTTCGATGAACTCTGTAGCTAGGCAGAAAGTG
The DNA here is from genome assembly GCA_947523025.1 of Dryobota labecula. Taxonomy (NCBI): domain Eukaryota; kingdom Metazoa; phylum Arthropoda; class Insecta; order Lepidoptera; family Noctuidae; genus Dryobota; species Dryobota labecula. The sequence continues at coordinate 2,884,158 of OX383303.1, read as the reverse complement.
AACAGCTGATTTCGCGCGTCGTTTGTTAGAGTCAACATCCATTACTGGTTTTATTTTTATTTTAGCTGTTTTATTTATTTACATAAATGGAGTGCTTCGTACAGAAAATGTAATTTTTCATTAAAATAAAGGAATCGTAACTGAAAAAACGATAAAGAAAATGAAAAAATTCCTGAGAAAACTTCTAGTAGAATATATATCAAAATAAGGAGCTGAATGCACCCTGTTAGTTTGCAGAGGGCTGTCCCTTACACCCTGTATGTAGATTTTCAATTCAAGAAGAAGCAGTACTCACAACGGGCACTTCTTTCACCTTCTCCTTGACGGGCTCGACGGGCTCAGTCACCAGGCGCTCCATCTCGGCCTCCTGCTCTTGTTCCCGCGTCTGAATCTCAGACCGAACCTGCACACAAACCATGTTTATCATACCTACTGAGCCAATTCAAAATTTTATTAAAACAAACTGATTCATTTAGGTAATAAAAACTATTGGAGAATCAAAGGGTAAAATTATTATGATTTCACCTAAGGTTAGTATACTATCATCCAGCATTGTTTACACAGCGTGTATCAAAAAGGTGTGGTCATATTTGAGGGTGTTATTTATTCTGTATGTATGTCATTCTGATAGATTTTTGTAAAAGTTTCCTCAGGTTAAAGGCAAAAATATAAGAAGTCGCTTCCATAATTCATAGCCAAAAATTAACTTTAGGTAAATATGCATCCGAATATCCAATCTCTAATCATAAGTAACGAAAAGAGGGTGAAAAACTTACCTTTTGTAGCAACGCATAGTCAAGACCTTTTACTAAATGAGTATGTTCCATGTCACCACCGAGGTATTTGGATTCCTGTAAATGAAATGATAAATGTTACTTATTATTGTTTTAACATGACATCATGGCAATTAACATGTTTTTGAAGCCAAAACTTCTTAAGTCGCGTTGCACGATTTTTGATAGGGGATAAACTTATGGGTTCGCGACACCGAATTGCGCGACATGAACGCGTTCAGTTATTCCAAAGTTTTGAGTTTTCACTTCTGTCGGCAGTGGTTATGACTGCCAATTTTATTTTATTTTTTCTCACGCTATTTCTAAAATGCTAATCAACTCAAAAAGCTCTGTGAATTTGCTAACAAACTGTAAAGAGGGAAGCGCTAAGATAGCCCGCGAAATTCAAATTTTCTTATGATTTTTGCAATTTGCAGCTCATTGCCAGGATGCTTATTGATTAAAGTATGATTCGCGACCATAACAAATATGTATTTACAGAATTATAATCATTAGAACCAGTAATACAGCTATTATACTATCTGTGAACATTTTTTTTTTTTAAATCTATTTATGTAATGTAACAGATACTAAAATTTACGTAAAAGCCTACTTAAATAAGGGACATCCCGAAAATAACTGCGGGGAATTATCTTTTTCTCAACTTTTCGCGACAGAACGGGGCTTTACAGGCGACGAAGTATAGTTAGACGAGAGCTGCACTAAAAGTATCGGGAATGGAATATTTCCACTGTTCCTGTCATATTAAAATCTTTTTAATTGAAAACTCCTTGGTTTTAAAAATCGAATACCATTTATTTATTTAAAAAAAGATTCTCGGTCTTGTCACAAGGTTTTGTCAAACTTGTTTAGTCGTTGAGAAAATGGAATTGACTCGAGAAAATTCAAGAGCGATGATTTATTATGACTTTCGAAGTGGTTTAACACAAAAACAGTGTGTTGACCGGATGATTTCTGCATTTGGTGATGAAGCCCCATCCAAAACCACAATTTATCGCTGGTTTGCTGAATTTCAACGTGGACGTGTCAAGCTCAGTGATGATCCCCGTCAAGGTCGTCCAAAAACTGCAGTCACCCAAGAAAACGTTGATGCTGTGCGTAAGCTGATTGAGGAAGATCGACATGTGACATACCGCGAAATTCAGGCAACTTTAGACATTGGCATGAGTCAAATACAAATAATCTTGCATGAACAATTAGGTGTAAAAAAGTTGTTTTCCCGATGGATACCGCATTCGCTCTGCGAAGAGCAAAAAGCGGCTTGCGTTACTTGGTGCGTCAGAACTCTCGAAAGATTCCACGCAGGATCCTCAAATGCTGTATACAACATCGTATCAGGTGACGAATCCTGGATATATGCGTACGAACCCGAAACAAAAAACCAGTCACGAGTTTGGGTGTTCGAAAATGAGTTAAAGCCCACAAAAATTTTCGTTCACGGAGTGTTGCAAAAAAAAATGGTGGCCACGTTTGTCTCCAAAACCGGCCATGTTACGACTATTCCTCTTGAGGGACAAAGAACGGTTAATGCAGAATGGTATGCTAGCATTTGTTTGCCACAGGTCGTTTCTGAACTCCGTAAAGAGAACTGCAACCGCCGCATCATCCTCCATCACGACAATGCGAGTTCTCACACCGCGCACAGAACAAAAGAGTTTTTAGAGCAAGAAAACATAGAATTATTAGACCATCCGCCGTACAGCCCCGACCTAAGCCCTAATGATTTCTATACTTTCCCTAAAATAAGGAATAAATTGCGTGGACAGAGATTTTCATAACCTGAAGCTGTGAACGCCTACAAAACGGCCATTTTGGAGACCCCAACTTCCGAATGGAATGGTTGCTTCAATGATTGGTCCCATCGTATGGAAAAATGTGTCAAATTTCGCGGAGAATACTTCGCAAAGCAATAAATACATTTTTAAATAGTAATGTTGTGTCTCTTCCTTGATTCCCGAAATTTTCAGTGCGGCCCTCGTATTATTTCGATAATTTAGTTTAACTTTGAATTTCAACTTTATTGTAACCACAATGCATTATACTTACATTCTTCTTATCATCTCCTAACCTTAACCCAATTTATTTGTGGTCAGCGCAACATGACTTTTTCTTCCATACTTCTCTATTAGTCAAGAAAAACTAAAACTATAACTAAAACCGTATTTAACTTTATACATTATATTTTTGAATATTTAATTTTTTTATTTTTTTATTTAACTCGGTAGTCACTCCCTTTCTAGCCACATCATCTTTTCACAGTCCATTCATTGTTTCTTTGGTCTTCCCCTACTCCTACAGCCATCTAAATTTATACTCAAAACTTTCCTGACAACATTTTCCTCACATACTTAAAAGTATTGTGGCGGTATCAACAATGCCACATGCGAATTACGCATCAAAAAGACCTGACGTCACAAATCCTGCATCGCGCTATCAGAGTTTACCGCGCGACTAGCATATATACAACATTCCGACATCAACCATTGGGCAGATACAATACCTGTCTGGTCGGAGGATCCTCCCTTTACTATAGAGTATGAGTGAACTTTACACCCTGTTCCTCATACCTCTAAAGTATAAATGACATCGAAATATTAATCCCAGTGCAAGAATGGAACCTCTATAGTACAGAAAATATGTGCCCTTGTGTATTATACAAACCTGGATAAGCTGTCTTCTTCTTTCTTTGGCATCCATTCCTGATTTCAAATCTGGTGCTACAGCTCTGTGGAATGAAAATAATAATGTTTTGATAAATCCTAATATAATTAATTAAATAATTTATAGTTTTCATTATTTTTACTCATTATTCTATAATTAATCAATTTTATTTAAACATGAAAGTTATCAAAAAGCAATGCAGTTTTTTACAACCTCAGGGTGACTTTCTTAGAAATTTCGGCACCTCAAAGATTTAGTTGGGACCTTTTGTAAGCTAATTATAAAAACAATTACACTATTAAATACTTCTGTAAATATTTGCTTGCATCTAAATATGAACATATTTCTTCGTAATAGAGAATGGCTGTTGACAGTTGTGCTGCATAGTGTATTAATATATGGGTTTGGACTTAAACCAACCAAATTGAACTAATTTCTATGATAGGAAGTTTTCTGTTATTATAAAGAGTTACACTGTATATTCAAATAATCAAATCAAAGCTACACTACAAATTGGTATTCAAAGGTTTGTTTTCTAGTCATTGTTTACATTATCATCAAATGTTTTTGGAACAGAGATTGCACTATAAATACATTTGCAGTTAAACATGGAGGATTTTTCAACATTGTCTTTGGGTGGACACAAATAGGGCTAAATCCAATTCACCTGTATGCACTACTAGTATTGCTCGTAGGGTCCATGGGCCCCAATTCGTTGCTACCGTCTCGCCTCTCACGGGCTCGGTCCCTGTACTTCTCCGCTAATTCTGCCAATTTATTGTCCTCTTGCTTCTTGAGTGCTGCGTAGTAAGATTTCTTTTTTCTACGTAGTTCACCTTTGTTTTCTGCAGGCGGTGGCATTGACCTGAAAGTTCCAAATTAAATGGTGAAATGCTAAGTGATATTTGAAGATGCATTACATAAAATAACATGAAAACTGGGCACCATAGGCTATTTTTTTCATTTAATGACTGCAATATACGTGATAAAGAGCCAGTAAAGAGTTAATTCATCCCAAGGCTAAAGAGCCGGCTTACTTTTCTATCTCCACTCAGCTTATTGCAATCCCCTGAAAGATACAAGCTCCCCCAACAAGGCCAACAATGTCGATAGAAAAACAACTTACCCTGAGTTAGCCATGGCTTCGCGCACCGAGCCCGTGGGGTGCGAGCCCCCGGGGGCCCCGGGCGTAGCCCTAGGAGTCATGAGGAGTTTCCTAAAGTCCTCATTTGTTAGCCTTTGTGAAGCTGGCGTCTGCTCCACGTTATTGTCATCCATTTTTACGTCTTTATCTAAAGACTATGGTAGTGAAAATTAGCGCTACGCTGAAACTATAAAAGATCCAAATAAGGCGTAATTTTCACGATACTTAAATAATTATTACATGCATTGCAACACGATTTGATTGAAGAAACAACATTGATTAGTTTTTGACAGCAATTTTTTTAGCAACCAGTAAACTATGCATGAACTCAAGGCTTTTAAGTTAACTCAGGTAATTACGAAATAAAGACTTGCAGTTTTAAAAACAATAATAATAATATGCAAATGAGAATGGAATAGAATAACGGTAATAAGATCTATAATAGGAACATTGTTAGTTTAAATGCTCTAAGTTTTAAATAATCCTTAGCATCAGCTTCGACAGCTTCATTGACTACTGTGTTTAGGTCCTACTCAGTGTTGCCAGTACCTGCATCGATTTTCGGACGATTCACTATCTGAAAAGGGACGATTTTTGGACAAAAAGGACGGCTAGAGAAATATTAATTTGTGTGAGTACTGTTATATTTTTAGGACAAATAAAAGGTGAAAAAAAAAATTAAGATATTCAAGATTTTTATTTTGTTTTTTGCATGTCTTTGGTCGGCTCAATCTTCACGACATCCTTAATTCCTGAACTCGCGAACTCGCAAAATGAAAACTCAATTTCAAATAAAACACCGACGAGCATCGTAGTAACTCTCGTACGTAATGAATTCAGCTGAATAACCGAATGATTGTGGTTGTTTGTGTGCATGGAAGGTACAGACAAGCGATACGGATCACTGCGCGTGAAAAAAGGATGGCTGGCGATATTTGCCAGCACCTGCACCACCAGTGGTCTGAAATTGCATTCACACGCCGCGCGTTTCGGTTACTTAAAGTTTTACGCATTTTTGTAATTTTTAAAACTGCGTTTTAGTATTTGCATTTTAAACGCATTTTTGTAATAAGAAAGTAAATGATTGTAGTTGGCTATTTGAAAAGGGACGGAAAAGGGACTGAATATATGAACGGACATCGAAGGGACGTAAAGATGTCTAAACGGACAAAAATCGTCCCTTTTGGGACGTTCTGGCATCACTGGTCCTACTGTAAACCTACCCATGGCTACGAAGAAGGGAATGCTAACTTTGTGTAAAAAAAACTTTAAATCTTTAAATCCAGCAATTTTGTAGTATGTACGGTGGCCAGCACATCAAGTTACTCGAAATGTCTTTTCTCGTTCGATTTTGAACTTAGTCATCAGAATATTATAATCATCAACATTTTAAACACAGTTTCGTGTAGCTTGATTTGCTATGTGAATATTCATTAATAATGGCCAATTATTAATGAATATTCAAGCTGCATACGTATAGGTATTCGTATTTACTCATAATAAAATAAATTATTTTGAAGTCGTAGAACAGCAAAAATTATAAGCGAAAATAACTAAGATGCTTTATTGAGTCTTTATAACATGAAAACCTTTTATAATTAACAGCTATTTATAAAAACAGGGCCCAGTATAGCTTAGTAGATGCGAAATCGGAATACTAAAAAGACAGGAATAAAATTGTACCATTCATTAGAATATGAATAAACCGCTAAAATATACTGGGCACACTATATTTTTAATTTATCCAAATAGAGCTTGGAAGGTGGTGCCTTTGTATCCAACGGTTCCAGGAGCGTTGTCTTGGAATGTTATGTACATCCTGAAACAAAATTGTTTATAATTCGATCTTCAGTCTGTTACTAACTGAAAACCAGGGCCTCAAGTCTGCTATTACAATAGTGTCAGAATGGTCTCTTCATTGTGAGTTTTTGACAGATTTGCCATACAAACACTGTCAAATACTCACAATGGCGAGACCATTCTGACACTATTGTAATAGCAGACTTGAGGCCCAGACATCTTGATTTTGAAGAAATACACCCAAATCGTTATGCGTTGCGAGCCAATAAGTGATGTGGTGGCATTGTGGCTGATTCGATATATGGGCGCGGTCGCACAAAGTAGGCTGAAACATCATATATACATCATATATGATTCATATCATGGCGTTTTGGGTTTTTAGCGCCGCGCCGATAAAATAAGACTATAAAGGTTATCTTAGATCGCAACCTACAAGCTCACTTTAATTGATGGGCAGCTAGAACAGCAACTATTGCTGCCTATACTCCATTTACTATAGCATTAGACAAATAACGACAGTTATTGAGTAATATTGTTGAAATTACTGCACCTTAGAGTTATTTTTTTAATGTAAATGGTAAATAGATTACAGTGCTTTGCATTTATCGTGAAATAACGGAGTTTATTAAAAGTTTACATCGAAATAACGAAAGGATGAGAACAGGTATTTGTCTAATGTTTTATTAAATGGAGTATACGAGTAGATATACATAAGCTTATTTTTTTTTTTCTTTTTGTCATTATAAATTGTTTGCACCACTTATTTCTCCCCACTATCGCAGGCTCATCTCGTCATCCCGTTTATTCTCCAGCCGATGAGAGAATACGTTCTTAACACCAGTCAGCCGAGTAGTTACGCTGGCCAGCACATCAACTTACCACAAACTGTCAAATTTTCTCGTTCGATTTTGAACTTAATCATCAACATTTTAAAGTTTACATAATGATACAAAATGGTAGTAATTATATAACTGTGTTAAAATTTAAGTGGTACAGTAGCCAGCACATCAAGTTACCACAAAGAACGCAATGATTCAACTATCTATCACACTCGACGCGTCGTCGTCCTTACTGTTCCTCATTCGTTTACAAAACAGTCCTTGCAATACAAAGTGAACTTTTTGTCAGTGAAATACAGTCGATAATGTATTACCAGTTATCAATGCTGTCGTTCGTGACACGGCAATCAAACCCGTTGATAGTTGTAAGAAACTGAAACAATTTCACTCGATGAAAACGCAATTCTATTCTATTTTGATTAAGTTCGTCCTAGTCGCCGTCTTCAAACCAGTTGCAACGACCGTTTACTGCAACCGTTTTCGTCGTCAAGAAAACGGTTGCGTTTCGTCCGTCAAAAATTCGATAACGACCCACCACTAGTGTACGGCGCCGACGACACATTACTACCAAAGAGTATTACTACGTCGTTTATGTCCGCAAGCATATCTGACTTCAGTTGTCACTTTGTCCCACTTTGTCCATAGACTTTGTCAGCTTGACGTTAAGACTTATGTGAGCGATTGTTTAGCGATAAAAAATATCAAAATGGTGAAATGTGTGGTGAAAAATTGTATGTCACGGTCTGAAAAGATAAATAAAGCAAGTGGTATTACGTTTCACAAGTAAGTTTGCTAAATTTTCTTCAGATATCCAAAAAAAACATTACAAGACGAATTACACTTTATCAAACATTTTTTTGCTATCAGTGTTACCAGTAAAAACGATTTTGATTTTGCCAGACTGTTGGGAGTTAAGTGAATGACGGATGTATGTTCCTCTAAGTCTAAATTATTATTATAGTCTGTTTTGTTTAAACATACTGTGCAGTACCTAAACACTCACTAAATGAATAAGTAACACATTAACGTGTATTTCGAAGGTTTTAACTTATTATATCACCACTTCTTACACCAAAATTAATTTTATTACCAATAAATAATCTTAGGCTCAATTTACACCGCCGCGGAATGGAATGAAAGCGACTTTTTTTTGTACAAAGCATAATGAACTTTATGTCAATACGGTAAGTAACGCATAAACTAGTTACGAGCCAAATAACAGGTGGCGCGTCTTCTGGAGAAGTCTCGCCCATTTTCAGGAATTCCGGCAGTAACAAGCTCGGGGTTGGCTTTAGTATCGTGCGGCACTCGGAGGGGGTTAAAAAGGGTTAAAGCTAGTAGGGTTTGGGTCCCCGATTATAACGCTATCACTCTTATTACAAGGTAATGCATATTTTTCGAGAAATTAATGAAAAATGTTTCTAACCTCAAATCAGTTTTATAGCAAAAACGGAACGTTAAAATGGGCGATTGACAACTAAATCTGTTCCACATATTGTCTATGGTGCAAAATGACGTGAAAAATTGGCAAAATGGAACGTAAACAAAAAGATATTATGTTATTGTGTCACTGTCATTGTTCATTTTCATTCCGTTCAATTCCGTTTCTCCTCGAGTTGCGTGAATGTGCTCTCTGTTTCGTTGTGTTTTTCTTGTGGCTGTATTCGACGACTTTGGCTTTCCCTCTTTCCGTTACTAGAAGCTGAGAATGCTACTAGGATAATTTGGATGCAAGAGCGAGCGAAGCGAGCTCGGGACCTGGGGCAACCCGAATTTTTTTTTTAAACCACTCAAAAGCCGGAGCCGCGCTAAGCGGGGCTCCGTCGACCGCCCTTCCCTTGTCTGCGCTACATTGAGCGCTTTTTATGCGACTATAAAATGTTTTGAGGTAGGTTAGGTTACATTTATTAGTTTTTCTCAAGAACGGTGTGTTGCCTTTACATGGCAGTGGTGTCAGGGCAGAGGAGCACCTCCTCCGTCCCTCCTCCAACCCAAATTTTAACCCTACTACGCCTTTTTAAGCGACTATAGTGTTTTGAGGTTAGGTTACATTTATCGGTTTTTTTTCAGGAATGGTGCATTACCTTTTAATGGGACTAGTACCAGGGGGCAAGAGGGGACCCCCTCTTTCCTTCCCCCAACCTCCACCCCCTACGCGTGCCGCACGATACAAAATTTTACCCGATTTAACGAATGAGGTGTCGTTAGATTCGTCTTAATTGTGGGAGTGACATAGGCTATATAATATTTATATACTAGCTGACCCGACAGACTCCGTTCTGTCAAAAGCTATTTGACTGTGCCTGTGGTAATTTGTCGACGCGCAAAGGAAATATAGTATAAACTTCACTACACTACACTACACTACACTACACTACCCTACCCTACCCTACCTACCTACCTACCTACTCTACCTTACCTACCTTACCTACCCTACCTACCCTACCCTACCCTACCTACACCGTCCAACCTTCTCCTGACAATAACAAACACAACAAAAAAATAAATAGCGAAATCTGTCCAGCCGTTCACAAATTGTTTGTTTTTTTGTTCCATATTTTCTCACCGTTTAAACCTTCCCTGGACTACGACAAACATTTCAAAACCAAAATCAGCTAAATCGGCCCAGCCGTTCTCGAGTTTTAGAGAGACTAACGAACAGCAATTGATTTTTATATACATATATACATTGCATTTGCAATTACAAAAAAAGAGGGGACTTTAAAAAAAAAAAATTACAACAATATTGATATCAATTAAAAGCTAGTAATGAGAAAATTCCAAATATACACTGTGGCATTTTAGTCGTCTTACAAAAGAAGTCCACTCAATGTATCCGACATAAAATACCTCTAGGCGTGATTAAAAATTTGTTACCATTAATTAAAATAATAGGTGCAAAGAAAAATAAATAATGCATTAGAATTATGAACAAGCACAGTCCACGTGGACTGTCATCCAATGAGAAGTTCTAACGCTATGCGGCGCGTGCCACGCCCCCACCACTTTCACAAAAAAATAGGTGAAGGTCACTCTCATAGTGTCTCAGTTGCGTCCGAATATCGGAAGTGGAAGTGCGCGCGCGCGCCACCGGTTATCGACCATTGTTCGCGATCGCTAGAGAGATTAGGTACCTACCTACTTCACAATGAGTGATATGAACTATCAATTCTCGAATATCGAGTACCTGCACATGGTACTCCTGTACGCAATAATGGATTATTTTGAACGACACCCGCGCACAGGTAAAGCTTAACTAACTACTTACATGTGTAAACAAAAAGTGATCATTTGTAAATACGTAATTAGTAATTAGTGTAAATAATTCAGTTGATTCCAATTTTTTAAATACGCCGGAAACAATTTACGTACTGCCAGTTTCATTAACTATCTTTTGTTTTGTTATTTGCCCAGGTTAGAGATCGAAATTCTGGATTTTTAACGTACGTAGGTACCTGAGTCAAATTTCTATCTGTCGAACGAAAACAAATTTATCAGGTAGGTATTGAAATCGGCCGTATGTTTGTAACTTAAATCGTACCTCTTTTAATAATCTGCACTTAGTATGTACCTACTCGTATCTATCTTACACAACTTAGTTTGGTTTAAATATCCTTACAAACTACTACATACATACCGAGAACATTAAGGTTGCAATAGTAAGAAACACATTTTTACACTAGGGTGAATGAACTCTGATAAACATGTGGCCGCTCCATTCCGCGCGACCTTGAAACGTACTTATTCCGCTAAAACGCTCGTGGCCAGAGATGGGTAACCACCCGGGTTAAAACCTACTAGTGGGTTATAACCCAGTTATCACCCGTTTCATTCCACCCACTGGGTGGTTTGACCGGGTGAAAACAAAATATTTCTTTTTTTTTGTATTTAAACATGTAGCACGCTATGGTCGGTGTGCAGGATGGCAGGACCGAGAGGGCGGGGGGGGGGGGGGGCGCAGGCAGCTCCCGCGTCCATTTCCCCATTCAAACCTTCACTCGAGTTTACCTCGCTGGTTAGAGTGCGCGCGTTTTGGGTGAATTTTGTGAATACGGACAGCGACTTTGCTCAATGCAGTAGATCTACATATTCCTTTCCACCAGATTGATGCGCTTAAATCGTCGATGTTAGCCCACGTAAATCTTCGACTCCAAAAACCATCGCTTGCTCTATAAGACGCCAAGTTTGTCATGACATTTAATCCGATACTTTGTCCTACTTCACATATGTACTCCATAGCGTCAACTTCTTGACTTTCGTCAAGTTCAGATCCTTGGTCTGTGGGGTGATGCGATCTAATAAGTACGCTGCAAAGTGAATCGTTTTCAAACACATTTTGATTCTTTCGTCGACATTCATAAATATTTTATCTTTTTTGTCGTTTTCTATTATTGTGACATCCTGGGGCAGTTACTAGGTTACTACACCAGCTTTAAAACTATCGAAAAAACACTAAAGTAGCCTTGCAGACCTTAGCTGTAAATAAAAGATCAACACTTTTACCTGCGGAACAAAAATCAGCGCTGGTGGATGACAATTTTGGAAAATTATAATATGTAATACAAACTTATTATGGAACCTGTAGCGATATCTATAACGCCACATGCGAACTACACATCAAAAGACCTAACGTCACAAATCCTGCATCGCGCAATCAGAGTTTACCGCGCGACTAGCATATATACAACATCCCGGCATCAACCGCCGGGCAGTTGCCTACCAGACACAACACCCGTCTGGTCGGAGGATCCTCCCTTTACTATAGAGTATGAGTGAACTTTACACCCTGTTGCTCATACCTCTATACCTACTGGTGACCCCGAACATGGACATTAGCTCAGCCTTCAAGCAGCTAGTTCAGCGTGACGTCATCATCACTTCCTCAAGCTTTCAAGCGGCGAGTCACACAGCCAGCCAGCACCCACGGCTTTAACGGGTATCCTGACCACCTGCATGCAGTGAACGCGCATACCCGGTCATCACCCTCAGCCTCATCAGCAACCTTGGCACAGCATACTGACTTTCGGCCGGTCCACAAGCAGAGCCCTTCAACCCTTTCCTGGTCGACGTCAGCAGTCAGCCTCAACCCGGCGCTGTACCACATACGACTCACTGGAGCATAAAACAGCGCAACCCCGACTCACTGGGGAATCTCCGCAGACAGTTCCGACTCACCGAGAACTATGCGGCATCCGGGTCCGACTCACTGGAACCACAATTGGCCCTGGCAAGCATCGCAATATGCACTGACTCAGCCCACTATCGACCTCCGGTCTCCGGAAGGGAGTGATGTAGCGGCATCTACAACGCCACATGCGAACTACACATCAAAGACCTGACGTCACAAATCCTGCATCGCGCAATCAGAGTTTACCGCGCGACTAGCATATATACATCAACTGTCGAGCAGTTGCCCACCAGACACAACATCCGTCTGGTCTGAGGCTCCTCCCTTTACTATAGAGTATGAGTGAACTTTACACCCTATTCCTCATACCTCTATAAACCTATTTCTGATGCAATATTTCAATTAAGTAGAAGGAAATGAAAAAAATGTTCATAAGGTATTTTTGATATTAAAAAATATGAAATCGAAATTACTTTTTAGTTTGCCGGATGTCACAATAGAAAACGACAAAAAAGATGAAATATTTATGAATGTCGACGAAAGAATCAAAATGTGTTTGAAACCGATTCACTTTGCAGCGTACTTATTAGACCGCATCACCCCACAGACCAAGGATCTGAACTTGACGAAAGTCAAAAAGTCAACGCTATGGAGTACATATGTGAAGTAGGACAAAGTATCGGATTAAATGTCAAGACAAACTTGGCGTCTTATAGAGCAAGCGATGGTTTTTGGAGTCGGAGATTTCTGTGGGCTAACATCGACGATGTAAGCGCATCAATCTGGTGGAAAAGAATATGTAGATCTACTGCATTGAGCAAAGTCGCTGTCCGTATTCTTACAGCACCGTGCACTTCTGCTGCTGTAGAGCGGTTCTTTAGTGCTCGTAACATACACAGTAAAAAAAGAAATAGACTCACTACGGAAAGTGCAGCAACACTAACATAATTATATAACATACAATTGGAACTTGTTGCACAAGCACGTGGATGATTTAAGGGATAACACTGAGGACTGCGTGCCTGATTCTCCAACGATACATATGGAATCCCATAGATATAATATGCATACCACGGCGCTACGTAGAAATAACTCTGAACCGTCTACATCAATTTTTTTATTTATTGTTACCGTATTTCCGATGTAAATGATGATGATGATTGATTGACGACTTACTGATCAGTTGTAATTATTCAAAGAACTAATAAATGTATGTGATTTTGTATTCAGGCTTTTATTTTTGACAAGCTAGTAGTGAATTCTCCTTCCCACTATTAAATAATTAACAATATCCATTTTCACCCAGTAAAATGGGTGATAATGGGTTAAAACCGGGTTAAAACCCAAATCACCCAGTTTTAACCCAAATGGGAAGAATGGGTTTTAACCCACTACCCATCTCTACTCGTGGCTACTTTGGTGTCACTTTTTTGTTATGGCTCTGACCGCGCGCTCGTTACAGGATGTTTCAAATTGCGTCATGCGTCATACTTATTTAATTTTTTGAATTATTCAAATGGTTTTTATTTTGTTATTTTTTGTTATGAATGATTAGTAGTCATTGGATACATGAAGTGGGCTGCCGTTGTAAGACGGTTAAAATGCCACGGTGTATACATATACAGGGCGTCCTACGACTTCGCCATATGGAGGGAAAGTACCTACTTTAAATACTAAAGATAGACATTTTTACTGAATGAAGATTTAATTTTTATTATAAAAACAGTAAGAACTACATTTAAAGAATTTTAAATAATCGCCTGTCTGAACCGGGAATCAAACCCGCTAAATGTGAAAAAAAAAACTCTATTTTTACTGTACAGTGGCCAGCCTTAGAGCATGACTATAACACTGGAGAAAACAAATGTTCTAGTACGTTCATAAAAAAATACTTTCAAATCGATTCTAACGCACTTTGTAAATCGTTTTAAAGGCGCGCTGAGCTCCGTAAAAATGCCTGGCTGTGCTGTTAAATCATGTAAAAAGCGTTCAAATACACCAAACTTACATAAAGAATTTAATAACCCCTTTGTAAATATTTTTAACAATATTTAATCATGTTTTTATTGAAATTCAAAATCCTAACTAACCTCCTACCACATTTTCACTTTTCATTCGAATCAACCATGATTGAATATGGCGGACGGCATGAATCGAGTATTTTTCTGACATTGCTTTTGTGTGTCACCGAGTCTCGTTACCTCTCGTTTTTAAGTTCTTATACAAGGTGGGCCAAAAGAAATCACCCTATTGGAAGATGCTCTCATTTTTGCAAATGGCCGCCAATGTCAAATCTGTTTTGACATTTGTGGACTAGACAGATGCAGAATACAAGTGAACAAGCCATGGAGCGATACACTCCCCAAGAACGCGGAATAATCGTGTCTATTTTTTTGCGTATCAATTCGTCTGTGGTGTTGGCGCAGCGCGAATTCCGTCGCCGATTCCCCGGCCGTCCGACACCGACTGCGCAAACACTGCGCCGTTTGGCCACCAACCTTGAACAGTATGGGACCACACGAGACGTTGCCAAGAGTGGCCGGCACCGGAGCGCCCGTTCTGCCGAGAATATCGCCGCTGTTGCCGAGGATGTCGAGCTGTCGCCGGAAACATCGACCAGACGCCGTGCCACGCAATTAGCCATCAGCCGGACGTCCCTAAGGCGAATTTTGGTCAAAGACCTGCGCATGTTCCCGTACAAAGTCCAGTCCGTGCATCAGCTGCTGCCTGCCGACCGCCAAACGCGTGTAACCTACACCCAAGCCATCCTCAATCTCGAGGAAGAAGTGGACGATTTTTCGATCAAAATCATAATGAGCGATGAAGCTCATTTCCACCTCAGCGGGTACGTGAACAAGCAAAACTATCGTTTCAAACAACCTTTGGATGGATCAAAAAGTAGAAGGAGAGACAATACAGCAGGTATTTCTTTCTTTTGTTTGTTTAAAAAACGTTACCCCACACTAGGAATTTCTCCTGTATCGTGGGTGCGTTTACAAACATTTAAACTCACATACACAAACAGCCAGACCCGGAACAACTACTTGTAGATCATACAAATATTTGTTCCGTGCGGGAATCGAACCCGCGACACGCAGCGCAGCAGTCAATCACTCAACCACTGCGCCAACCGTGCCGTATGGCTAAACAGTCGCTAATCATTACTTAACTTTAAGCAACGTTTATAAATAAACCCTTTTGTTAATAGTACTTCACTTAGCACTAGCTGCCTTTTGTACTGTCCTGTGGAACTTGTCCGCGGAAGCGACGGAACACCACGTCCTGCGGCCAAAAGTCTTCTTCCATGACGATAGGCAGATACAGATTCGGAACTCGCAAGATGAACGCCTTGAAGTTGACGTTCCGGTGCGATTCCAGTAACTGCACCCTCGGCGTGTACGTTAGCGAGACTTCCGTAGGGTTGAGGCCATGTTTGGAACCAAAATTGACATGTCGATAATTTCTTAACGACAAATTTTGTGGTTAAAAAAATATTATAACGTAGAACATAAAAAAAAATATATTTTTAAATTTAATTTTAATGGTTTTAGAATTTGTAAATCGTTATTTTATGTTCATTGAAAATCTTATAAATTTTCTTATTAAAATTTACCTATTTTATGCATCAACTGTTTTATTTGATGGATTCAAGCAAAATTCCGAATGAATATCGATATCGATTAAACAAAAAATTGTTGGTACGGACTTCTCTCTCCGAGCGAGCAGTATTGTTTTTTTTTTTTGTAGCAGCTACCGCGTCCCCCGCAAAAAGTGACAGGCTTTTTTGTTCAGAGTATTGCGCTTATGCCTTCTCCAGTGTTATAATTATGGCCAGCACATCAAGCTACACGAAACTGTCTCCAAACGGTTTAACACTTTCACTGTCCTAAGACATTTATCAATACAATTATTGCACGTCCAATAGTGCGTTATACAGGTTGAAATTGAAAACATGCGACAAACCGAAATGGGAGATTGTACTTATCATTATGAACAACTTTTACTATGTGACCAAAGCTGCCATCGCGAAAAAAATATCAGCTGTTCCCTACATTGTGACGAGTTATGCGAACATAAATGTAGGGTACAGCTGATTATTTTTTCGCGATTACAGCTTTGGTCCCTTAATAAAATATGTTCATAATGATGAGTACAATCTCCCATTTCGGTTTGTCGCATGTTTTAAATTTCAACCTGTATACAATGCATGGACGTATGAACTTCAACCGCCGACCAATAGTGTTGTCCAAGTACGTCGAAACACGATCGATGAACAAACATGGTCAAATCGTTGATCTCGTGTATATTAGCTTTCCAAGTTGATCAAGTATTTTTTTTGATTCAGGTACCTACATGATCTAAAATGTGACTTAATCAATCTGAGTCTACCAAGAATTATATGGAGAAAACTGTTTTTTAAATTTCTACCAAAACACACAATGGTGTACTTACGACGAGGGATTAATGTTTTCAGGCAAATGTGAGGATTGTAAAAATACATTTGTTGCCATTGACGATTTAGGTGACATAGTGCCACGATACAAAGTTAATTGTGTGGCACTTAATGCAGTATATTGTATCGACTGTGGAGGTGACTTATTATGTCTCAAGAAAAGTTTATTAGCGTAGACCCCCCAAAGAAATAAAAAAAAAGTTTTATTTAAGTTGAATTTTAGTAAGAAAAACCAATTTTATTTTTGTTTGATTAAAATATAATATACGAGTATATACCAAGTTTTACTTTTATTTTTTTTACATATTAGATATGGCAACCTAGGGAGCCAGTTTACGTACTTGGCAGGTTGAAAGAATTATCTGTTTTTTTTTATTTGATTGATTTTTCAAGTTTTTCGTGAACAACACTATTCTTGGTGGTTAATAGTGTATTGTATGTCATGCACGGACGTACGGAGCTAACTCATCAGTGCATTACATGTAATGCATGGACAGTGAAAGTGTTAAAACTTTAAAATGTTGATGATTTAGTTCAAAATCGAACGAGAAAATTGACAGTTTGTGGTAAATTGGTCGAAAGGCTCAATCGTATACATTTATTTCTTCTATAGTTTTCATCTTTCCACCTTTAGGCACAATGGCGGTTTAATTGCACAGTAAATATTCTATTTAGTACTTACCTTTCCCTTTTGACAAGGATGGCCTTTTTTTTTTTTTTTTTTTTATTATTCAAATGGATCGAAACAGAATATAGTAATATCAGTTTTTATCTTAATGTACAGTCATCATAAAAACGTCAATAGGTGCAGTACTAGACAGAGTGGTCTCCTATTTGTTTTCCAGGGTACCTCAAGATCGTGAGCGCATGGAGGAGTGGATAAAAAATATAAGACTTTTACGTAAAGAAACCGACTGGTTACCATCTACAGCAACCGTTATATGCTCCAAACACTTCCAAGAACGAGATAAAATTTTACCTCAGCATGATAAAGGTCGAATTCGATTGTCAGATAAAGCAGTTCCAGTGGTCATTGTAAGTATTATGTACTCAGTTCAGCATTTATTAAATACTAGCTTTTACCCGCGGCTCCGCCCGCGTGGATGTCGTTTATCGCGTAAAAAACAAACTAAACATCTTGTGGTACATCGATGCTATAGAATTTCGGTAATTGGGACGTTCGATCAGGGCCTCAAGTCTGCTATTACAATAGTGTCAGAATGGTCTCTTCATTGTGAGTTTTTGACAGATTTGCCATACAAACACTGTCAAATACTCACAATGGCGAGACCATTCTGACACTATTGTAATAGCAGACTTGAGGCCCTGGGCCTCAAGTCTGCTATTACAATAGTGTCAGAATGGTCTCTTCATTGTGAGTTTTTGACAGATTTGCCATACAAACACTGTCAAATACAATGGCGAGACCATTCTGACACTATTGTAATAGCAGACTTGAGGCCCTGATGACTTCGGGGAATTAGCCATCGGGCATATGACATTCGAAATCAAGCAGTAAACCCGATTAACATAGGCTAGGTTAAATATGTACTTTTTTTAGGATGAAACCGACGCCTTACTCACGGAAATGGAAGAAGATTTGAATGTAGAAACTGATGAAGAAATGCTTAACATATTAGATACATCCCAAAACCATAAAATGAGAAAAACTATTAAACGCTTAAAGTTTGTGGCATCGAACAGATTGAAATGTATACAAAAATTAAGACAAAAAAATAGAAGACTTATGATAAAGAACAAAAAGTTGTTAGACATAATAAAGGAAATGAAAAATAAACGCCACATATGTAAAGAAGAAATATACTTAGATAAATATGAATGAAGAAATGTGTTTTAATGAACGCTTTTCAAAATTAATTTAAAAAAGGTCTTTTAAACATTTTCTTGTTGCATTGAGAAAGTTTGCCTTATCGCTTCATTTTTACTCACCTGCAGCATACAAATATGTTCGTATTTTACTCACCTGCAGCATACAAATATGTTCGTAAATCCCTAAAAAACTGTTTGCCTCACCAAAAAACGTTGCTGAATTGGTATAATAAGATAAATGGGGAACCAGGTTCCACAGGAGAAGCATACAAAGTATTAAAAATAAAAAGCGATAGTTCCAAGTCAAAAATTGTCTGTAATTTAGTGATGGACGAAATGGCGACTCTCCAACAAAAGCTTTTTGACGGCAAGAAACATCACGGATTTGTTGAGTATGGATTAAATGAAAAAAAAAAAAACGATTGTCAGAGTTTAGTTTCCTCAGCTTTAGTATTGCTACTGGTGTGCTTAAATCAGACGATGAAGTTAAGAATAGCATATTTTTTTACTCATGGTCTCACTGGAGCAAAACTTGCAAACTTAATTAATATGGCATTGGAAAAATGTGCTCAAGCAAACATTGATATACCCTCAGTTAGATGTGATGGTAGCCAAACCAACATAGCTGCTATGAGAATTTTGGGCTGCAAACTCGACGATCCTAAATCATTGAAACAAACTTTTAGTGACCCTACTACTGAAAATGACGTAGTATTGATATTAGATGCATGTCACATGTTGAAGTTGGTCAGAAACTCTTTCGAGTCAAGACAAGTATTTAGTGACAAAAATGGCAATGCAGTAAACTGGAAGTACGTAGAACGCCTACAAGAGATTCAAGACGTCGAAGGATTGCGAATAGGCAACAAACTTACCATCCGTTATATTAATTTTCGTCAGCAGATAATGAAAGTTAAATAAGCCACCTCACTTTTAAGCAATAGTGTCGAACAATCTCAACTTTGCCAAGACTTGTCACAGAATTTGCCGAAAGTGAACCAGTTTTTATAAAGATGCATATTGATGTTTTTGACCTTTTGAATTCGAGAGGAAATCCTAAAGCATATGATTCAATAGGGCACTAAACTCTAAGAACAAAGATGAAGTGTTCAAACTGCTTAAAGATTATAAAGACATCACTTATTTAAGAGTGAAAAACACAAAAAAGAATACGAAAAAAAAAAGAGCCTCGCCTATAATTACAATAAAAACAGAGCTTAAACGAATCCTAGTGTGTTAGTTTAAAATAGGATTTTTCTTAGAAAGCACAAAATTTTTATTTTTGCATTTAGTTCAAACAAACACCCTGAAATTATATAGCTGCAAATAGACTCTCTCGGGACTACCATGTTTTTTTTTTTTTTTTTTGTATCATGCAAAAGGGATATAACAACAATCCCAGTGTCCTACAATTTAAGTCAGCATACAAAAAATATTGAACCACTTAGAACTAAAAACAGCATTTAGACGTAACTGTATACCACTTAAAAATCAATGTTTTAAATTGTATATCAGAAAATTGTTTAACAGAAATAAATATGTTAATTGCCGGGCACCGCGAAGATGAAGATAATAAAGAAGAAGAACTACGAGTAAAACTGATCTAGAGAGCGATTGGGTCGATCAACAAGATATTGATTTAAATAACAGCCTCTTCAGTGGTATTACCAAACAGATTGTTGGGTATGTATACAGCAAGTTACGTTGTTTCAAGATTGAGGAATGAGCTGACACGTGATTTATGCATCAAAGCATTGCTAGCTACTGAGCTTTTGTGGTTTCATAAATTAATAATTATTGAAGACATTATAGGCCATCCAACGCAACATGTTTTGACATTTGCATATCATGTGAAGCCGTGATTAAATTGGTTATTGCCGTATCTGGTGGCAAGTCTGCATACGAAATATAGTCCCATGTATTTAACTAGGTACGAAAATACTTGAATAAATTCTAACCAATTTGACGATCAGAGAATTTGCAAGACATTCAGCGGATTATGTGTCGTCATTACTGACAGATCATTCTCTTTTGTTGATCAATGCGATTATTAACATTTATCAAAATAAGATTATAACCATGAAATTAAAATGTTCACTTTAAATAACAAAGAGAGTAAAAGTCAATTATATAACAAACTCATGTTACACAGTGGTGTTTATTTTTTTATTTAGATTATTGTTCCAAGAAATTTTAATTTCGCTGGTTAGTGCATTATAATCACCATATTTAATTTACGGTTGAAATTTATTTTGTATAAATGATTGTCTTAAACAGAGAAATAATATCATCCCATTTTAAACAATGATTACCTATTTGACACAATCATAATAGTTTAGAAATATAATATTTACGTTTACGCACATTTGTTTTTCTTTATTTTTTTAACAAAAAAAGACGTGTGGCACTCGGGGACTGCCGCGGTAAAGCTATTGCATAGCATTTTGTATCAACTTATGCAATCATAATTATTTATTTATTTTATTTATGCAGTATTTCTTTTTCTTTGATATTATTTTTTTTTTTTTTTTCGTTACGGAATTTCTGGATTCGGTCCCCGCGCTCAAGGCCCGCGATAGAAGCTATGCAATAGCTTAAAAACAAAATAAATAAGTGCTGAACGTCGTAAAAGTGTATAACTACGTAAACAAAGTCAAATACTATTCAAATATAAGCATAATAACAACTTTAAAATAGACGAAAGTGTTGAACCTAAAGTAATTTTATATAAAAAAAGAGTGACAAACTGTTTTGACAGCGAAAAAATTCCATATACATGAGTCATTTCCAACCGTCTAGTCAAGTTTAAAAATTGTTCAACTGGAATGGTATCAACTATTTGGCAAGCTTTAATTAAGTCATTGTAGCCTTGCGGTGCAACAGGGGAACTGAATGTACTCGTAATCGACTGCTCGTGAGTTCAAACCCCACTATCAACAATCACTTTTTGTGAAGATCATAATTTAATAAGTAATATTTATAAGAATAAAATACGCAGTACACAGAAAAAAGGAACTGCCAGAAATTATTAGATCACTAGAGGGTACTGGTGTAGGAAAAACAGCGCTTTGTTGACAAAGTTCTTGACAACAAACAAGACAAGAATATGGCGGCCGGTAGCTATGGCGGCTGAGTAGCGTAGTGCGATAGAGTCGAATAGATGTTAAAGCGAGACAGCGATAGCGTGAGGTTTTTTCGTTACGGAATTTCTGGATTAGGTCCCCGCGCTCAAGGCCCGCGATAGAAGTAAAAACATGTTTTTATTAGGATAAAAATCTCTGCCAAGTTTAGGGTTAAAAACGAAAATGTCTGCCTGCGGCAACGTTACCCCCGCAGGAAATATTTGCGTGTAATAACTAAAAAACTATAAATGCAACAAATTTAAAAATGCGCGCAATAATTACAGAACCTGAGTAACTAATTTATCTATAGCATTTAAATCGACTATTTTCGCGTTCGATACGCCACGAAACCGTATCGTATCTTTGTGAATAGCTATGCAGTCACTAGTAAGTATCTAATCCCAAAATATTTTTCCACTTACATGCAATGGTATGGCGGAATCCCAGGATTTGTTATGTATGAACTGCAGTAAAATTACTCGGCGTAAAACTGCACAGCTAGGGTATTCTGTTAAAATCTCACGGTGAAAACTTAGGTGAAGTGAGCGTGGAGTGAGCTGTTATTCCACATGATGCTTTATGGAATGACACTATTGACAGCTCACTTCACTTAAGTCCTCACGGTGAGATTTTTACAGAATCGACCGGCTGGTTCGATCGATGAGGTTCACTTTGACATCATGGTTTGTTAGCATTGAAGGCGTTGTGAATATGTAT
Source organism: Dryobota labecula (assembly GCA_947523025.1). Taxonomy (NCBI): domain Eukaryota; kingdom Metazoa; phylum Arthropoda; class Insecta; order Lepidoptera; family Noctuidae; genus Dryobota; species Dryobota labecula. Next base: position 2,861,670 of record OX383303.1, on the reverse strand, counting down.
TATATATAAGTTATAATATAACCAACCCTTAACATAGCAGACTCTTTGTGTTGTGACTAGTTATAACTATTATCATAATGATTAGATTTATCATGGTGATTAATAATAATAACCATAATAGAAATGAACCTGATAAGGCTAGACTACAATAATTTACACATGGTAGGTACCGACATGTAGGTACGTAAAGCCAGTTCTGCTGCAATCATAATAATTTATTTTTATTAGAAATAGGCTAGAACAAGTTTTTCCTGTTTTGCTGCGACACTTGCTGTCAACAGTACAGGGCCTCAAGTCTGCTATTACAATAGTGTCAGAATGGTCTCTTCATTGTGAGTTTTTGACAGATTTGCCATACAAACACTGTCAAATACAATGCGAGACCATTCTGACACTATTGTAATAGCAGACTTGAGGCCCAGTTCAAGTACTATTGGAATACAGGGTCAAATAAGCTAGCGAAACTCTGCAAACGTGATTCTGCGAAGTTTCGCTAGCTAATTTAATTTGACCTTGTACTTTTGTCTGTAATATCTTTAAATAGCTTTTTGCCTGAGCGTAAACGAATATTCACCAAGTAATGGAAGATGTAACTTTTCACTTTCTGGTATTTGAAAACACATCTTTCAAATGTTTGCTAGCAATTTTTATAAATTCGTAAACCTCTTTGATACTTATATTCTTCCTAAAAATATTAAATAAAAACAACATCGAAAAGGAAATCTGAATAGAAACCGGCGAGTTTAAATATGTAGATAATTTATTTTTCTGATCACAAAAATACAGGATAAGTACTCTTAAATTTCTAATAAAATAATAAGTCATTTACCAACACCAGACATAAACATTTTAAATGTAACAAACTTAGATAAATGATTGGTCTCGCTATCTAAAAACAATAGCTCCGTGAATGCGGCAACTCTACTCTATTTTTCTTTATGGCAATGGTGCCGATGTCGACAATTCTGCCAATTTCAGATGTGCTACGACAAATGCGGCAACTCATTATTGTGGTGTGCGTAAGTCATCGTCACTTGACATTTGTCAGTTGCCATTGTGTGATACCAGCTGCTCAAATGTTACCAGAGTTACCGTAAAATGGGGGGAATCGGGACACTTTTTAAGTTCGGCGTTGATTTTTATCGTTTTTTTTTGTAGTTATAGTAATAAAACGGAGATCATAATGGTTCCGGTAGTTTAAATTTTCATTTGTAATGCATTAAGATATAGTTTATTAAAGAATAATCATGAAAAGTTACAAAAACTCACTTGTCCCTCTTCACCCAGGCGTTGGGGTGAATCGGGTCGCTTAAGGGGTTAATAGAGTTTTTTGCTAGGGCTGACACTTTCATACTATATGTAGGTTACTACAATAATTAGGTAGGTACCTACAATATCTACCTGGTAGGTATTGCCTTTTCAGGTTACCTACGTACATGACATATACCTACCGTTTTTTAAAGTGTCAGCTCCTAATATGTTATCATAAATAAAGTTATAGAGTTGTAGTGAAAAATAAAAATCCATTAATGAAATCAACGTTTCTAATAAAGTAATTTACTTAAAATTAAACAAAACAAAATAAATCTTACTTCCAAATAAACATAAAATAAAGTCCTCTCAAATCAAACTTAATTAAAATTTCTGACAGGCAAACTTAAAAAATATTAAAAATAGACAGTATTATTTTTAATTAATACTTAGATATTTATTTAATAATTAATTAATTATTAAATAAGCAGTAGATATTTGTTTAATAAATTAATTATTGAATAAATACATAATCAATCATTACTAGGAAACTATTATAATTTAAATAAATGTGTAGGTAGGTAAATGTACTCAGTCAGTTAAGTATGCATTAGGTACCTACCAACACTTTTATTAAGTTACGTTTTATGTAATTTAGAGATTGCGACAACCCTAGAAACAAAAACCCAATTCACCCATAGTCGTCCCAATTAACCCTAATCGGGTACCTATTAAACCCATTCCTGACCCTATACACCCCATAGTTCGACCCTTATCCCCCCAATTATTGTTCAAGTCTACTTTAGTAAGAATTTGTTAAACTAAAGGAAAAACAATAAGATTATATCACTTACATTATAGCTTAATCCGTTCCCAAACAACTGAAGATAATTATGAAAACTTCACTTTTAGTACAAGTCTAGTAAACACCAAAGAAAATTAAAATGTTTTACGGAGCAAATTTCACATGACTTTGACCCAATGTTTTAAAGTACGTTTTTTAAAAAAATACTTATGACAGGATGAGTGAGTGTTGCCAGATTATAGAAAAAATATTGCAAGCTTCAAATTTAAATCCTACCACAAAGTGTAACACGTAACATAAATGTATGAATAAGGTTGCAAATAAAACTTGAGGTTTGTCCCAATTCACCCCCTAGACCCTATTCCCCCCATTTTACGGTAATGGGAAAAATATTTTATAGAACCAGGTTAAGTGTATAATAACTAGGTTAGATAAATTAAATCCATACTAATATCATAAATGTGAAAGTAACTCTATCAGTCTGTCTGTATGTTACCTTTTCACGCCTAAACCGCTGAACCGATCGTCATGAAATTTGGCAGAGATATAGCCTGGGATATCGAGACGGACATAGGCTACTTTTTTACGCGATAACCGACATCTACGCGGGCGGAGCCGCGGGCAAAAGCTAGTAGGTTATATAATAAAATACAAAAAATTCAGATTATAAAAATCTCAACCACGGGGATCTTGATTCTCTTGTATACGCGGCAACACTGAATGGCGTTTAGGATTTATGTTAAAATTTCGAAATTATACGATACTTACTGATGGTATGTGATGCCAGTGTCCTTCTTATTTCTTGTAGTATTATTTTTACACAATTTCACTACGCAAACTGGCATTTTACTTCGGATTATGTCCAAAACTTAATAAAACATTTGGCACGTACACGTCACACACAGGTTGCAGTATGACTGGCTCGGGTACGCCGACTTCGGCGTAGTGTTTGTTGCCGCATTTGACAAATACACCGGCGGTATCGAGTATTGTATCGTAGTCGAGCGCAGCGAGACCAATCATTTATAAATAAAAAAACGTAAAAATAAAAAAATAAACGTAAAAAAAAATTCAGGTAAACGCAGAAAATAAAAATAAATATGAATATACCGTAAAACGGGGTGAATAGGGATGCAGGGGTGAATCGAGACAAAACTTTAAAAGGGATTTTAACATGGAAATAATGTAGTTTATTGCCAACAAGGACACTTAATTGTTAATTATAATACAGTTAAGTCCTTTTTGGCAACAAACTACATTATTTCCACGTTAAAATCCCTTTTAAAGTTTTGTCTCGATTCACCCCTGCATCCCTATTCACCCCGTTTTACGGTACCTAATAGACACCAAGTGGTTCGTGGAAAGAAGGAGCGAGACGCCATCGTCATCATCTGCCTAGCCTTTTCCGGTCGGCTTCCAGTCTAACCCGAAGCAGCTGAATACCAGTATTTTACAAGGAGCGACTGCCTATCTGGCCTCCACAACCCAATAACTGGGTCATATGATACCCCTTGGTAAGACTTGTTTTCAGACTTTCGAGGTTCAGAACCCCGAAAGTCACCCTTAACGACTGTAAAGATCTACAAATGACAGCCGGGACGTGCTTTCCCAAATGACGAAGCGAGATGTCCCGTCCTAAATAGTCGCTGCCCTACTCGCACTTTTTAAGAGCGCGACTGAGACTGATCGTGACATAGAGATATAATTACAGTAGTATAGAGCGCGCATATTGCACAAATTGCTTAGTTCGCATCGTAGGCAGATGAGCTATAGATACATAGATTGATGAGTGTATGACAGATAGGGATGTACTACTGTAATTATATCTCTATGGGTCGTGATATTTACTTATTTTATAACTGATTACTGATCACCCATAATGACAGAATTTGAAAGCCAGGAAAAAGCTTGTCACGTTTCGTATAGCGTTAATGACGCGAAGATCAAATATTTGCCCAATGAGGAAGAGGAGATTGTGACTAGCATGTTCTAGGCTTTATGAGTGAAAGTGGAAACCTAAACAGCCCGATAAAAACAAAAAAGAGATTTAATAAAACTCGCCGAATGCATAACCTTTCTATATGGGTTAGAGATCAATTGGACCCTGTTATGCAGAAAAGATCCAGGCAACGTTTCATTAAACGTTGGTTGGATCTTTTCTGCATAACAGGGTCCAATTTCGGTTGAACTCTTTTATAGAGAGGAGCTTAGACACCTCAGTTAGGTAGTTTGACAATTCTTATCTCTTTCTTATTTTACTCGTTATTAAAAGATGACAATGGTGCCGATTCCCTTGTTCACCAACTAAACTAAATTTAAGTTCAGTGCATCTTTTTCTTTCTATTTCATTAAGAAAAGGACAGAAGATAAATTTTAGTTTAGTCCTGTCAAATTAATCAGCGCCTGTCCAATGAAATAGAAAGAAAAAGATGCACTGAACTTAAATTTAGTTCAGTTTGTGAACAAACGAAACGGCACTATTATTTTTGTGACAAAAACATAAAATTACACACAAACCATATGACAAAATGTGGAACTTAAGTTTAGATAATCATGCGACACAGTGGTTTTTTTTCTTCCACGCTATTTTAAGGGGAATGCGCTAATGCAGCCCGCGAATTTCAATTTTTTTTACGTTTTTTGCAATTTGCAGCTCAGTGTCAGGTTGTATGTTGATTAAAATATGATTTGCAACCGTAACACGGCTTTCCAGAATTATAATCATTAGAATCAGCAATCTCATTAAGTTAGAATTGGCCTCAATGTCATGATTTCATGAAATAGTCATTGAATACGGTAATCTGAACTTGGAGAGTTGTATTGATGATTTTTATGATTATAATTCTGTAAATACATACTTGTTACGGTCGCGTATCATATTTTGATCAACATACAACCTGACATTGACACGCAAATTGCAAAAAAACGTCAGAATTTTTGCATTTCGAGGGCTACTTTTGCGCTTCTCCCTTAAGTATCAAGCATCGTGCTGAGATAAGAGCCTTTTGGCCTCGGACCTTCCGTTTTTTAAAATTTTCTTTATAAATAATTTTCTTTTTATACTTTTATTTTTGTGTCCCAATAAATACTTTTTTTTTAAATTAACTTTCTATAAAGTAACTTTTAGTATGTTTACTAAATCATTTTTGTAACAGTCGTTGCTAAGACTTGAAAACGTTGCTCCACAAAAATTAAGTTCGGTGTGGATGCACCTTAATGAAAAATACACAATCAAATATTTATCCAAAAATAGCATGGAATGTGGTGCCCTTGAAGCCGACGTTCCCCGTGGGTTCATCTTGGAATGTTATGTACATCCTGAAAGAAGTATTAACATTAGACATTGTACCGTTAGTACCGTACTTTCTAAGTTAATCTTGGACATTACTGACAATAGTGAAGAAAAACATCATATGGAAACCTAGACTTATCTATTCAATAAATAAAATTGAAGTGTCTGTTTTTAATGTAAAAATAACAGCTTTTTACTTAATGCATTATGATGCAAGAAGATAAATGTACTTATAACAAAAAAAAACCATTTTTAAATTTTTGTCTCTTTGTTCTGTCTATCTGTCTGTAATTTCCGAAACGGCTCGACCGATTTTGACGGAAATTTTATTGCCAGATAGCCGACGTTATAAAGAGTAACTTAGGTTACTTTTATTTCAGAAAAAGCCACGCGGGCGAAACCGGGGCAGCAGCTAAGCTTAGATATTTTTTTATTTTATTTTAACTCTATTAATAAACTCATTTCTATGGCCTTCTTCTGTCTGGCAATAACACTTCGAGTCAAGCCTATTTGTATGAATAGCCATGTAGGTCTTGGAAACTCGGTCATTTCGCGGTAAGGCGCTTTTGAATCACTATACCGAGCTCAAACTCAACTGAAAGCAATTATTCCACTATTGAATTGTCAAGAAGGTCAGTTAGAAAGAGCTAGTTCCCCATTCCAAAACGTAGATCTCTATGGAGAAGAACGGGCAAAACACTCCAAGGACTCTTTTAATTCAAGGTATTACAAAATCCTGGGTACATTATGCTTGTTATAAGTTTTTAAACTGTCATGGTCACTAATATTATTATTAACATAAGCGGGATATTTACCATGTTTATTCATTGTTCTGAGTTCCCGATATTTCGGCGCTGTTGCAAGCACCATGATCACGGATAAACTGAAGTCACTGCGGGTGGGTGTTTATGAGCAGACAAAACGGTCTACCCTCTTTCTTGTTCGTTTTTTGCACTCAGTACCGCTACCACTGTCACTCGCAACTCGATTCTATTCGATATCGGGAACTCAGAACAATGAATAAACATGGTAAATATCCCGCTTATGTTAATAATAATATTATGCTTGTTGCTTCTTTATGTGAGAACAATGTAAAACAGTTTAAAATATAAGATTAAAGATAAGCCCTGGCAGTAGTTTGAACTGACGACGGACGGGGGCGCCCGTTCACGAACATAACGCATGCATTCAGTTTGTTTTCATAGTCTACGTGAATTTGCTCATAATATTGCACGTGAACAATGAGACCGTTAGCTGACAATGTATTATAATAAACATTCGGCCACGAGAGAATCTACTGCAATTTTCCATGGGAATTATCTGGAAAATTTTATTATTATAACATTACAAGTACGCCCGATGGGATATCCCATCTCCGAAAATGACAAATGTCCATTGAAACTTTCATCCCCTATGTAACCACCTCAGAGAGTTTTTCCAAAATCCGTCCTAAGCACTTTTGTTGAGTGTGTAATGTTTGATATCGTAGTGGTCGGATTTGTGACGTCAGATCTTTGATGCGTAGTTCGCATGTGGCGTGGCGTTGTTGATATCGCCACAATATAATAACAGATAGTCTAATTTCATTTGACATAAATTTCATATGATATAATTTTCATATGCTATAAAAACATTTAACCTAATTTCATATGATCTAATGTTATATTTGATATAATTTTCATTTTCTTTAATTTCATTTAGTATAGCGTTCATTTCATATAATTTTCAAATTGTATAATGCTCTTTTTATATAATGTTCATTAGACCTAACTTTCATATTAACTAATTTTCTAAGGTAACGCATCGTTCTTGTGAAAAGCAAATTATATTGTAACCTAACCTAAAACATTAAAGTTGCTTCTGCATCGTCTCCAGCGCTGCGGGAAGTGCAACCCCTTCGCCCTTACGTAACAAAGGATAGGCACCCGTGCGAGCCGTACCGGCTGAGACTAGCGTAGCGGCTGAGGCTTACTGGTCGCCTCGGGCGACCAGTAAGCCGAAGCTGCGGAGGTGAGCATGGGTGCCTATCCTTTGTTACGTAAGGGCTATGCTTTATTACAGCGGGCAGGGCTTGCTTTCCCTCTGCGCCTCCGGTTTTTATATACACTCTAGGGTAGGAGCCAAAAGACTACGTAAAGTCGGGGTGCCCCGATTCGGTTTTGGAACAGATTCAACCTATTAACTACTACTATTAAATCTAATCCGTTTTTGCAAAAATAAAAGATTTTGAATATTATTTCAAATGTGCATTATATAAACTGTTCATTATAACATATGAAATTAGGTCAAATGAAATTATATCAATAATTCATTATATCATTTGATCGTTATATTAAATAAAAATTATATTAAATGGAATTAGGGCTTATGATCATTAGAACTTTTGTTATTATATCAAAGGTTACACACCCCTTTTTGTTATATCGGGTGTCCCAAAATGTACGCAAGATTTTAAATAGAAAACACCGCTTTTTTTTTTTTCCTTTCATTATATTTTTAATATTGGATCCTAAAGTACAGAGGCTAAGGTTATTTATGTAATAGCACATCGGTACAGTATAAATATATCGGGCAAATGGCCTCCACGGCTTAGCTGGTACATACACACTCTTTTGTCGAGTTACTTCTTATAACATCAGCTATCTGCCAGTGAATTTCCCGTAGAAATCGATCCAGCCGTTTCGGAGATAAGACGGAACAAACGACAGGCAGGCAATTTTTTTGTTTTTTTTTTTTTTTTTTGTTTTAAGTACCGTATACACTTTCTTATGCATTTAGTATGCTGTTATTTTGCCATTACAAACAGACACTTAAATTTTATTTATTTATTATTAAGCTGAAGAGTTTGTTTATTTGTTCGAACGCAACCAGTAAGATTTAAAAAATATATACATTTGATAGCCCCATTCTTGAGGAAGATTAAAGATTCGCTCAAAAAAAAAAAAAAGAACGCTTAGTGAAAACGAAGTAAAAGCCCGGGCGGGCGATGTGATGCGACGCAGTGAGTCGGGGGAACAAGAAATCTCACGCGGACAGAAGCTAGTAGGTAATCATTATTATGGCTTACAATCAATATTTTCTTATATAACATTATTAGTTTGTAGTTCACAATTCAGTAGTACCTAGGCATATACGTGACCGGGTTTACTAATAATGATAATGAATCAATATAAACCAATATATAATTATTATGTTAATATAAGACCGCCCATTATGACACCTTATGTAACAGTTCTACATTTATATCTGTAATTTTTATGGTGTACCATAATAAAGAGTATTCTATTATCCTTACTCCTTACTAATATTATAAATGTGAAAGTAACTCTGTCTGTCTGTCTGTATTTTACGTTTTCACGCCTAGACTGCTGAACCGATCGTCATGAAATTTGGCAGAGATATAGCCTGGACTATGGAGGACATTGGCTACTTTTTTACGCGATAACCGACATCCACGCGGGCGGAGCCGCGGGCAATAGCTAGTAGCTAGTATTCTATAAACTTGGCTACAGTCCAGCGTTCTTATCAATAAACAATTACATTTTACATCTTTATTTGAGGAAATGTTTACAAAAATACTAAGTTTGGACCAAGTTTGAGCAAATAGTTTTTCTGGAATGGCATCTAAAATTTACAATGAAATACCTGTGGACATTTTAAACACTTAAGAACTCCCACTATTCAATTTATATAAACTGTTTAATATTTTTAATTGACAAAGACGACTTACGACGATTACTACACGACTACACGATCCAAGATTTTCTTAATAATTAGTCCTAGTCCTATCTACTACAATCTGTCACCATACACCCCTAATTCTTATTTTGTAAGATTAGCTTTATATGTGAGACCTATGATTTTTTTGATCTTTTTTGGTATAACCTATGCACACAATAAAAAAATTTGATTTGATTTTTAGGGTTCCGTACCTCAAAAGGAAAAAACGGAATCCTTATATTATAGGATCACTTGTGTCTGTCTGTCTCTCTGTCACAGCCAATTTGCTGCGAATGTAATGGACCAATTAAGTTGAAATTTGGTATACATATACATATCAATTTGAGTGACCCAAACACGGTCGTGAACCGTAAATAAATGAATTTAGAATATTGGGGTCAGTTTAGCGGGGCAAACAAGAAAAAAAAAAAAGTTTTGCAAATCGAGTGACATATCAAATAAAAGGACTTACTGTGAGGGTCTCCAATATTTTTTTTTTTTATAATTTTAAAATAATAGTTTTAAAGTTATAAGTGAAAATAGACGAAAATTGACCGTTCTCCCCCCTCTTATCTCTGAAACTACTGAACCTAAAATTTTGAAAAAAATACAGAAAATAGTTATATACTTATAGATTACAGGAAAATCTATAAGAAGTCTATGGTCTTAAAATAACATGGTAAATCTCTCGATATTGTGCGTACAAACTTACATTTGCAGTTGGAATGTATGGGAGATTACGTTTACCAACTACAATGTTACGTTTGTTCTTAGGATAAATTCTTTCCAAGTAGGTACAACATGCACTTGGCCGGTTTTTTTATTGTGTTTTGTTAATTTTTGACTACATTAATATTTGACATTAAATTTTTAATTTTTTATTGTCGTTCCGCTCAAATGTCAAACATCCATATTAAGGACACGCAAATGCTCATAAATTTGAATGCCATAATTGAGAGAACATAGTGAACTGTACATTCACTCAATGTCTTTCATTATATTTATATGTAAGTACTTATGTATTGTGTTCAGCAATAAAGATTTGATTTGTATTTTTTTTGTTTATCTTTTTTGTTTGAGCCTTTATTGGACTGATAATGACTCCAAAAAAAAAAAAACTAATATGCAGTGATAATGAAAGATTGAGAGAAAGAGAGATGCGAGCTATTACATGTTTATTATTAACATAAGCGGGATATTTACCATGTTTATTCATTGTTCTGAGTTCCCGATATTTCGGCGCTGTTGCAAGCACCATGATCACGGATAAACTGTAAACAACAGTTTATCCGTGATCATGGTTAAACTGTTGTTTACAGTTTATCCGTGATCATGGTGCTTGCAACAGCGCCGAAATATCGGGAACTCAGAACAATGAATAAACATGGTAAATATCCCGCTTATGTTAATAATAATGTTAGTGACCATGACAGTTTAAAAACTTATATTACATGTTTTATAGCAATGTCTCCTTGTCACTAACACAAAATACCCTTTCTATTGCAACTCCTGAATCATTTGTTGCGACCATCAGAAAAGTGGTGAGACAATTGAGCTTAAAAAGCCTATATTATTATAGCTTAAATTATTTACCAGTTTTGTAACTCGTAAGATCGAATACATTACCTATCACTCTTGACCCCAAGCTCTTGTTCCACCAGCTCAAACAGTATTTTAGCATGTTTCTTGTTCTGTTCCACTCCGAGTGACCCAATTGACATGAGGTTGGCAATAGCACACGGCTCTGTTGTGCCACCGAAGCTCATTAGAACATCAGGTATGACGGACACCACGCAGTACTGAAAAGATTTGGGTTATAAATAACACTTATATTTCTTCATGCACATTTAGATAACATAATATAAAGCCTGTGAATCCCGAATGGAGAGCCAAGGTATATTTACATCTTCATTTATTTTTCAGTCTTGTGTAAAAGGGGAATTTATTACTTTAACCAGGCACAAATCCAGACTAAAAGCTTTTATTGAAAAATTTCTAATGGAAAAACCCCAATCCATTTTACTTTTTTGGGTCAAAATATTAATTTCTTAGATTCTTTTATTAAAATACAGTTTTTTTTTTTATATTACATTTTTCAAAAATAGATACATACATAAACTCACACTTTTTTTTCATCGGGGTAGGCAGAAACTATAGAGTGCCACCTGCAACGCTCCTTACTCCTTTTGTTTCGTTTACATTCATACATCTGGTCATACACACACGCCGGTTGCGAGTGCTACGCACCTGACCTTTCAGAACAACATCAACAATTAGGTCACTATATGTTCTCCAAGGGCGTCTCCACCCACATCTGCCTTGTAACCTTTTGTAAGTCGCCTTTCATTCATCCTCTTTTAAAAAAATACGTCCCTGTATTATTTAGATCATGATTTATCAGATTTATTAATTTTTACAGCAGGGTACATAAGGGAATGTGGAGGCCCTGGGAAATTGCTGGCTAAATGTGGACGGTGTGCCTCTGCCTAACCCTTCGCGGAATACAGGCGTACTGTGTTTAAATTAGTAAAATCAAAATACCTGTTCTGGTTTTCCGAGAGCCTTCGCTAACACTGGCACGGCTTTTAACACAAAATCTTGAGGAATTTTGCTCCTAGGCACATTAGTTTCGATTCTGAAATGAGGCATTATGGCCCTTTTTGCTTAGAATTATTCAATTTTAAGCGGCGTTATTCCATCTAATCGCAATCGGTTTATTCAGATGAGATTCGACCGGGCGAACGTTCTTCTGAATAAATAATTCAGACTTTTCAGACTGACTGAGACAGAAACAGAATCAGGAATCAAAATATCAAATCACAGAAACTCGTCTCAATGTCAAACAATGTCACATAAATGTCATTGATTACTGTCAATAGTATTGCAATTTTTATCGGTAGATGGCCCTATACCCAAAGTCTCAAATTCAGATAATTTATGTAAACAAAGGGGATAACACAACAAAAAAATTTCTTCGTAATGGTAGTTCACATAAAATTGCGAAAAAAGAGGTTCTATTTTCTTTTAAGTACTGATTTTAAGAAATAATAATTAAAAAATAATCATTTTTATAAACTTTCCGTTTTAACCGCTAATACTACGCGCGAGCGAAACGTCAACATTTGGCAAGCCGTACCGCATACAGATGACTTAAACAAAGTTATTAATAAAATGAGATTTTCTGGTATAAAATCAATGTCAAAATATTTTATGATACTGGTAACAATGCAGGAGATCTAAACATTTTCACATTTTTTACGTCTTCAACAACACTAATATTACAACTCTCATAAATAGATTCATATTGTAAGTAGCATATCTAGCCACATGTTGGATGAAACTGGCTGTAAACTGTTTCGATTGGAAATCGATTTTGGGACGCCTACGTCTAGCACTGGGCTTAAAAGGGCTGATTATGACGATCATATACCGTGTCTCCGACACACTATACAAGACATTGTTTGGCAACAGTATTTTGTTTGCATAGTTCTTATAATTAATTCACTTTAATTTTATCGATAATTATTTACAAAAACATTTAATGATAAAATGTTTTGCACCACTGTCCTGTCATTTTGACAGTGACATTTCTTGACGTTACTTTGTTTACATAAATTATCTGAATTAGAGACTTTGGGTATAGTAGAGTTGAACAGCGACAACCAGGGAGCTAAAATAAATAAAATAAAATAATTTAACTATATCTTCGTGCGTAAATTGTGTATAAATTGCTGAGCAGTTAGTTTTTCCTTCACAATGGGAGTTTTCCAAGTTGAGGATTGTACCACTTTTTATGTTTCATAAATGGCCTAATAATTATAAATGTCTTGTACTTTGTGTGCTAAAATTATTTTAAATAATCAATTCGTAACATACAAAATAAAATCACCAAAATTGGTGTTTAACATAAAATGTTTCATTTAATGAAACATTTTATGTTAAACGTAGTACAAAATATTGATCTCTGGAACGCGGAGATAAGATGCTTTGATTGTTTATGGTTGGTGAATTCCGGTAATATAGGTGTTAGTGTTGTAGTCTTGACCTATGGATCCCATTACTATCGATGATAATAATGAAGGTGATTATTTATTATGTAAATTATATAATATTAGTACTGTTAAATGTGTAATATTAATGATGTGATGGTACGTAAAAACATTTTTTCATTGAAAACTAAAATAGGTACGGTGGCCAGCACATCAAGTTACCACAAACTGTCAAATTTTTTCGTTCGATTTTGAACTTAATCGTCAACATTTTAAAGTTTAAAATCGTTTGGAGAAATTTGACAATTACGTGTAGCTTGATATGCTGGCTACTGTACATACTTTACACGTAAACGGTGCTACATGATATCACTATCAACACTGTTCACCTTTTGATAACAAGTATTGTTATTTATTTTGAATAAACGTTTTTTTTTAATGATTTCGTTTCGAGTTAAAATATATAACACATGAACCACCATATTATATTAACCATTTCAGCATCCTAATTGCATTACTAACTAAATATCGCAATCCGAAGGATTTAGAAGGAAATTGGTTGTATTCTAGCCTTAACAGGCGTTATGAGCGTGTTCTCAGTAGGCAATCACTTTGAATTAATTGCTAGACATTTTTTATTATTTCATCGATACTTTCACATCTCTCAAGTTAAGTTGTGCTTGGAGTTGTGACTTGTCTATGCTCTCGCTCATCTTATTCATGTCGTTTCATGCATTTTGTGCAGCAGTATCGTAGTGATAACGAGAAAATAACACGTATTCGTGTCTCATCCGGCCGTATTTATACCGTGTTACTTTATTTTACCCAGTCTCAGTAGTGATATTGTGTTCTAAGGGTATCGGTAATTGTTGGATGGACTTTTTGTTGAATTTGTCTTTATAGCTGATTGTAAAAACTTAAAAAACTTAAACATGGGGGCCGAACAATCTAATGAGGATAGAAGATATCAACAAACACAAACGTAAGTGCTTTTGTTTATTATTTCTTGCGGTATTTTTGGTTACTATGCATTTATTTTACAATAATCATTTTAAGTTTGCACATGCCTCTGAAGCATTGCACTATTGTCCGTAATGGTTCATAACTACAACGGCTATAACCCGTCCGAGTTAACTATTCTCCTGACCCCATACAGTATTGTTTAGTACAGAACGTCCAGCAAGGTGCCAAGTTAACTCGCACGGGTTATATAAGATGTTATTTTTATCTTGTTATTATTCTGCACACATCCACAATTCCACATACTACCATTCAACAATATCTTTTCTTTGTTGTGGCAGATACCTACCTACATTTTAATTATAAATAATTGTAAAATTATAATGTAAAACTAGTTTTTAAGTTTGAGATGCTGATTAGTTCACTCATGAAAAATAAATACCTATGTTAGATACATAGACACAATTATATATTTTAACGAGTTGCCAGATAATGAACTCGCCCGAGTCCGCCCGACGCCCGACATGTTTTGCAAAAAATACCATGAGTCAACTCAATACATATCACAACAGTCCATTACAATCTTAAGGCTCGTACACACTAGTGCGATATCGCGGGCGCGACGCGACACTAGTAGCACAATTTCTTTGTCGGTGCCTGTCGCGCCCGCGATATCGCGCGAGTCTGTACGAGCCTTTATGGTCAAAGTCCTTGAGTTGAATAGGGGAGGGTGCGTTATCACTGAGGCGGCGACGAGCGGAGCGGGGAGATGTGCAGGACCTACTTGACTTTGACGATCAATAAACACATTCTTGAGCTTATCGGTGTATATTAATTAAACGAAGAACCTTACACGAGCTTATGTAACGCGACTCGAATGAAGTTAGCTCCGTGTACAATCCGGCCGATGGATCATGGCCGGTCTGAACAAGTCGGGCTCTCCCAAACTTTCGCGTATGTCCTCTCACTCACCACACTCGCCTCATGTCACCATTTGGTTTAAAAAATGATATTGCGCAGCCTTCTGTCACAGAGTAAAGAAACGGAACAGAGACAAAGCTTCTAAAGAGCGTGCAAAGTTGATACCTACTTTGGTAGGGTTGTCACAGGAGGATAAAACAAAATAAATAGAACGTTAATCAGCTTACGTGTTTAAATTTATAAACGTGATTATTCAATCACATTAAGTCGGTAGCTATTTTTTACGTATTTAAAATTTTAAACACCAATCTTCTGGCATGAATCGTAAATTAAAAGTTCTCAAAAAGGCGTTATTTTTGTTCTTAAACGCATCGTTTACGAGATAGGTAGCTACTATCACGGACATCCGAATCGGATCACCAGAAGGACTATTCTTGCTTGCAGCGATTGGCCGCTATAGTACAACGCTTACCTACCAATAGCATCGCAGCATCAAATTGTTGCTGAGCCCCTTGTTTTCGGTAAATTAAATAAAAAATGACCGCAATAACCAACCGAGGTGGTCATACATCTGTGATTACTGTAACAGAGCCTAAGAAAATATAAACACAAGTTTATTGCTATTGGGCGTCGCAAAAAGGTGCGGTAAACAGATGTAGACATCCGTGAGCACGGGATTTTGTTTTGAAAGTTTGCCGATTCGGATGCCCCCGATCAATGAGGTTATATATTACTAGAGGCGCAACGTCCTACTAGAAATTTCCGAAAAACGTAACCACTTACGAGTTAAAGACGTAGCTTTGAAACGGATACATAAATTATGTCAAAATAATCTGTTTGTCTCATTTCTTCTTCCGTCAAACTAATTACGTTGGAACGAGACAAGACATTGTCATCGGAAAAACAGCCAGAGTTGCCAACGATCAACGTAATTACCCCAGAATAAATAAAGATATTTTTTATTAAATCAATTACCTACTATGAAATATGGTATTATGGAACTTTCAATAGATTAAAGATTGAAAGAAATTGAAGAATTTGATATATATAGGAAGAAAAAAAAATGTGCGTAAACGTAAATATTATATTTCAAAACTATTAATATTGTGTCAAATAACTATCGTTTAAAATGGAATGATACATATTATATTAGAATATTTCAATGTTTATGACAATCATTTATCCATACTAATATGTATTATAAATGTGAAAGTAACGCTGATTGTCATGAAATTTGGCAGAGATATAGCCTGGGATGAAGAAGGACATAGGTTACCTTTTACGCGATAACCGATATCCACGCAGGCGGAGCCGCAAATAATAAATGATTTTATTTCTGTAAGTAGTAGTTTGTAGTAAGTTTTTACAAACACTTTTACACGTCAATCATATTTTTAAAACTAGATGAGGTCGGCGTTTCCTATCTGACTACTCTGAGAAGAAAGGCCGAAACAAACTCAGCGGTCACAGTCTCTTTTAAAGTCCAGATATAATCTTGGTCAGATCATGCGAAGACCATGTAGATTGGTGTCTGAAATAGGCTTTTGATGAAAGAACCACACAGATTGAGTGGACCTGTCCAGTCAATGCACAACACTATTTAACACAAGGTGATCATAAACAATCTAGAATTTTTCATTTAACTATACAGCATGTAACAAAAACCCTGTCCGATCCTTAAGAGTATTATTCGGCATCGTACTGCGTACACTAATAAGTAACCATTTAATAGATTTGAGATTATTATTTTTTCCCCAGTGAATACAATTAAATAAAAATAAAAAATTAAAACTGATCAGAGGCAACACTGATTGCTTGAAAAAGTTCACAAGTTCACTACCTACAGTTTTTTGTCGCCGCCGTGCGAGACGGTTTGTATGATTTTTTGTCATGAATCTACTTTGTCGCGTGCCGCCAAAACTTCTAACGAAAGAAACCTACGCTACGTAATACCTTATGCCTACGCGTAGGTATCAGCTGATATTGTTTTGTAGGCATAGTGATCCGGATTTCTGACCTAATTCTGTTTATCAAGAAACGAAAAAAGTAGGTTCTTTAAAACGAAGAAACAATTTATTGAATTAAATGTAGCCCTGATAAGGGCTTTTTAAAATGTGATGTGCTTTTGGCAATGTACTTACCGACTAGGTAATCAGTTCGCTTGTTGTTGTTGCATACTTCGGCGATCGTGCTCCACATGTCCACCTCCAACACTACGAGTAATACAAATTCGTCACCTTTTCACTAAATTTGCACATACTCTTTGCAGCGCACTTGAAAATGACTCTGTTTCATAGGATGCAGGTTTTAGAGCGCCCACACGTATTCGTTGTGGCAGTTGAATACCCACACCTGTTCTCTCAAACGAGCATTCATCGGCGAAAAGCACACGATTAGACCGGAGAACTGTGTTCCTCGATTTCCACGTTGCACTCTCGTGGTCTTCCAGCATCAGCGCCCTGCGACTCGTGCCCATGAACACTGCCTGTGGTGTATCTACACACGGTTATGCAGGCGATGGAACGCACGCTCCGATGGTATTGTCACACCTGGCATATTAGCGAAGCGCACCTCATAAGTTCTACGCGCAGCTGCATAATTACAGTCGGTCTTGCCTAAGCACATCAACATATTAAACGAAACGATAGCGGCACGTGATACGTACAGACGTCCGATCAAAAGCTATCTCCACGAAAGACTGGCAATTGGCCAACAAGTAGCGCGCCGGTAGGCAACCAATCGGCGACATCAAAGAGTTGGCGACTAGTTGAAAAAGTGCCTACAATGCGGTGTTCTTTGAAATAAAAATAGGTAAAAATAAAAAGATTTTGCCAGCCGGTGGAGTGTTGTCAACTTATGAAAATTTGCCATATTCAGTGTTAAATTTCGCATGGATTATAAAAATAAAAAATCAATAACTTTTGGTTTTTATGAGTTACATTTTTATAACCATTTTTTCTAGTACGTATGTTGAACCAGGAATACGCCTTTATTGGATCGGACAGGGTTTTTGTAACATATTGTATAACCTTACTGTACGTCTAAGTTTATTCATTGCTAATAAAATTATTATTTTTTGTAAGAAGTGGTGATTTGTTAAGTTAAAACCTTCGAAATACACGTGAATGTGTTACTTTTCTATTTAGTAAGTGTTTGGGTACTGCACAGTATGTTTAAACCAAACAGTCTATAATAATAATTTAGACTTACAGGAACATACATTCATCATTCACTAAACTCCCAACAGTCTGGCAAAATCAAAATCGTTTTTACTGGTAACCCTGATGGCAAAAAAATGTTTGATAAATGTAATTCGTCTTTTAATGATTTTTTTGGATAATATGAAGAAAATTTAGCAAACTTTCTTGTGAAATGTAACACCACTTGCTTTATTAATCTTTTCAGACCGTGACATGCAAATTTTAACCGTACATTTCACCATTTTGATATTTTTTATCCTTAAGCTATCGTTCACTTGACGTCAAGTTGAAAACTGAAGTCGAATATGCCTGTGGACATATACGACGTAGTAATGCGTTGGTGCCGTACATTGCTGATCTGGTCCTATATAAGATCATTGCCCCCAATATTCTATTCTGTGCCATTTACAAAAAAAAAAAAAAAAAACAATTTACAATCAATACCAAAACTTTTTGCACCACCGGGTTTCTCTTTCGATGTTGAGGTATGAGTACCTACGTATCTATCTATAAAATAAACAAGTTCAGTCATTCAAAATATGATATGTTTCAAGTATATACATTTTGAATAACTCCTTCTACTATTGTTCATACACACAGTATAACAGTAAACCATATTTACACTTTTTTATATTAAAACACCTTATTCTTTACTCATGTGCTATTATTAAATTAAAACGTGAAACGTAAACAAAGACGACGCGCGACGCGTACGCGCAGCCCTGAGCAATTCAACTGGACAAGCCGATATAAACCGGTTTCTCTTCGTAAGCGACGAAGCCCCCAGTGGTGCGCACACACGCGTCTCATACTTGTAGTAGTTTACCTATCATAGCGCGGTTGTATGAAGCTTTGTCTCTGTTCCGTTTCTTTACTCATGTACAGTGGCCAGCACATCAAGCTACACGAAACTGTCAGATTTCTCCAAACGATTTTAAACTTTGAAATGTTGTTGATAAAGTCCAAAATCAAACGAGAAAATTAATTTGAATACACATTCCGTCAGAACAATGTGGTAACAAAACATATTTTTTTCGGTTAATTTATACGTATCCTAATTTATTATTAAGTATACGCAATTATTAGAGATGGGCCGAATGTGGTTTGAACCGAATCCGAACTTCGGCCGAACATTCGGTTAAAATGAAAAGTTCGGCCGAACTTCGGTTCAATTTCGCGCGCTTTCTCGAAAGCGACACGTCGTGATTTGTTTACGCATTTACTTCAATTACTTATTGCTAGATGTACCCCGCCCGCACACCGCGCTCCAGGCTGCTCCTGGAAGCTCTGTATATTCTGACCGACTTTTTTCAGAGGCAGGAAACGTATACGAAAAAATACGTACCAAACTTCTGCCAGATAGGCAGACTCTTTGGTGTTTTTGCACCATAACAAGCCTCTAGTAAATTTTAAATATGAGTGAGTAGATAAGAAAAGTTTAATTTGATTGTTGAAAAAAAAAACTCTTTAATTGTAATAAAAAATACTTGATTTTAATCAATGTTTAGTTTGTGAACCAAAAACGTGATTTTTTTGTTCAATTTACGTATATTATAATCTAGATGTTTGTTAGAAGAATGTTTATTTCATTTTTGTAATAGTATGTCTAATTAATTAGGCAGAAATTTTCAAGACTAATAAGAAGAATCAGATTTAATTTAAGGTTTACATTTACAATGTTCCTAATTAAAATAAATGACCATGAGTGAGTAAAAGACATAATTATTTTTTATTTTACGGTAATGCTATTCTAATTCTATTAAATTGCAGTCAAAATAGTGCAAGTAGTTATTATTTTTCTTGTGCCGAATGTTCGGCATCTGAACCGAATGTGAACCGAATTTCGGCCCATCCCTGGCAATTATGCATGCATAGATATAGATAGCGACACGTCGAGTCACTTAATAATGAATCAATATGATTAAGTAGATTACCATGAATAAAAATGCAGCGCTATTATATTATCTCTGCTATTGTTTGTTTACAATTTACAAAAGTACATACTTAGGTACAGTAGGCCCCACGTCAGTGGTAACTATTGGTAACAGAACCAGTCAGTGCTGCCGTTTTAGCGCTTTCCGAGCTAGATTTAGCGTAATTTTAGGTCAATCGACTCCTATTATTTTCTGTTAACTCCTAGCGAAAAATCTAGCGCTATACAAAAATATTGGTCTTTTGATACCTAATTTCAATGATCTTATATAGGAATAATATAACCTCATTGCCTAATTTAAACTTATTTAAACCTACATAGGTTTACTTATTTGTTTATTACAGTTAACGTATTTTGTAGAGAAATTAGCAGTAACGAAACATATAAATTGGGGTTAGCCCAGCGCAATCTCACAGCCAGGGCCATCTGGAATTCTGGATGTCTTCAAAATCCATCAACAAAGGCAACCGACGGCGACAATGTCGATTTGTCGGTTGACTATTGATATTTACTTTTGTATTGCATTGCTATGGATCTAATATGAATTTGTTCAATAAAACATAATTTTTAAATAAATTATCAATAATTATTTCTTTTTTTTTTTTTTTAATTGCATGAAATCTATCGCTTTTAAAATCACACTTGTCTATCGGAATCTAGCGCTTTTTTTTGGGCAGAGTTAGCGCCAAACACTTAAACGGACTTGGGCTCTGAATCAAAGATTAACCAGTTAAAGCTGGCTTTGTAATCTACTGAAACTCCTTACGAAGATAGGCCAGCTCAAGGGTAAGCCTTACCACACTCGCTGACGAGCAGTCGACTGTAGGCAGGTACCTGATTATTTCTCATTTCTTATGCTATGTCTGCAACTGACTACCTACATAGTTACATAGTAGGTAACTTAAATACACGTCGCAGCGTTCGTTCGTGCCTATTCGACACGATAAAAACGGTTGAGGAAAACATTATTATTCTTCGAACGAAAATAAAAACTACAAAGTCAAAGATTTAGGATGTATGGCAGCGCATTATCACGCATGTTTCCCCTGATAGAATAGGCAGAGCCTAGTAGTACCTACACCCACATTTCGCCAGTTATATTTAAGTCCCAAATACTTTTCGACTTATTAGTGCTTGAATCATTATGTTTACAAATATTGAAACTATGTGTTTCAATATTTGTAGTAGAAGGTGCTGATTAACGTTCTGTTTATTTTGTTTTATCCTCCTGTGCCAACCTTACCAAAATAGGTATAAATGTTACACGCTCGTTAAAAGGTTTATCTCTGTTCCGTTTCTTTGCTCTGGCCCCTATCACAGTCAACGATGACTCAGAAAGTCGACTCGTATACTACACAAACAAATTGTTGTTATATTATATATAACAACAATTTGTTTTTGTTTGAACGAAACAATGAACGTAGTTTCGTATAACCAAACATTTATGAGTTTTAACCGACTTCGAAAAAGAGGAGGTTCAATGTTCGACTGTATGTATGTTTTTTTATGTATGTCCACCGATTTCTCCGTCAATTGTGAACCGATTTTGAAAAAAAATTTTTTGTTTGTAAGTTTGGTGACAATGGGATCACTTCGAAAGTATACCTTTCGAAGTGATCCCATTGTCACCAAGACAGAATCTGATGACGGGATCCCATGAAAATCGAGGGTAATCTTCAATTTTTACAGAAATTTTACCTATTTCTCCGTCAATTGTGTATGTACCTATTTGGAAAATTCTTTTTACTTTTGGTTGAAGAAGCTTGCGCGGTGGTCTCATACAAAAATTAACTTTGCTCGGGTAGTTTTTGTTTTTTAAGTTAGCTTCGATAATACTTATTTAATTCACTTTGTGTATCTTGATGATGTTATAACAACACTAAAAAGTGAAATATAAACTTAAAAAAAAGTAACTACAAAGTGAAAAAAAATTAAAGTTATTTTTCACTTAGTATTTATTTGAAAAATCCGTACTAAAACTATTAAATTAAAGAGCTTTTTTAGCAATAGTACGTAACCCTAAAAAACATCTAATAAAAAAAACGTAATTCTGATTCTAACGATTAATTCTGTAAATACATATTTGTTACGGTCGCGAATCGTATCTAGATCAACATACAAATACAACGATACTGGTGCCGATTCTCTTGTACACCGAACTAAACTAACTAAACTATCACTAAAATTCCTTACTTCTGGCTATGAGAATCTTAAAGCTATTCTGCAAACTAAATTCTCTAAATTTAAAAATAAGTTTGACACAACTAAATCGAATTTGACAATCGTGACTCCACGTGGTATTTTTTTTTATGGCTTCGCAACGTTGCGAGACGGAGACGCGCATAGGGGGGCAGCCGCGACGTGTTTTTTATGGAATTTTTCACTTTTTGTGTGGAAAAAAAAAAAAGATTGCCTACATGTAGAGTAATAGTAGTTTAAGGGCTTCTAATTTTCATTATTTTTGCGATAGGACGCACCATTTTGGAGATATAAGCAAAAGAAAAGAAAAAAATTATAGGGATAAACACGAAATATTTTAAGTGATACACCTATAGGTGGTAAAGAAGCCATGGAAATGATATTCTTTTTTATTCTGAGTATATTATTTAAAAAATTAAATAATTTAAAATTACTTGATATGATGATTAATTATCAAAATTCACCGCGCTCGTGCCGCCACCCCACCGCACCGTTCGGCGTCACCGCGTCGAGGCGGGTCATTGATAGAATAAGTAAATAAAGGATTTTTTCGCAAAATGTCTCAAGCAATTTTAAAATTATAATAATTATGTAAAAATATAAAACACTTAGATAAAAAAAAAATCGCTGCTGTGGCTTTTTACGACATAAAGATGTTTCTCTTAAAATATTTCGTGTATGAATAGATACAGTACTGGTTTTGCACCAGAAGTCGAGGTGATTGGTGTGAATTGTTCATGAAATCTAATTTTATTCCACATCTTTTTAATCGCGATTAAAAATAGTCAGATTTAGTTAGAAAATCTAAATTTTAGTTTAAAAACGTCAAATTCAGAATAGCAAAATTGCCATTTTCACTAAATTTAAAAACTCAGTACCATCTTAGAGCTGTCAAACTAAAATATAGTTAAGTTGTGTCACTTTAATCAATTTCAGAATAGGAAATGGTCGTTTGACAGGAATAAACTAAACTTTGGTGATTTTTAGTCTAGTTTAGAGAATTTTGTGACAAGAGAATCGGCACCACTGACCTGCAAATTGCAAAAAACGAGAGAACATTTTAATTTGGTTCACTTCGGCCGGATATCCGGCTTCGGCAGTGGTCGGTTATCGGCATCCGGTATCCGGCCAATTCACTATCCGTTGCAACTTGAATTTCTAGTTTATGCTGACCGCTCATTGTATGGAAATCTTATACAATGCGAGATCAGCTTTTACTGGAAATGTATAGCTTGATATGTAGCCGTGTCTACCTACGACATAAAGGTGCTATTATCAATTTGAAATTGTACCACTATGTGCGATTACGCGCAAGCTTTTAAACACTAATTTAAAAGCTTCCACGCCATGTTTTCACATTATTACAATTGTTCTACTTTTCTTACGGTCTATTATTTTTCTAAATCGTACCTTTTTGTTCAGGCCTCAAATGTCCGAGGCTCGGGTTCAGCGTCTCCTCGAAACCCAAAGACAGCAATACGAGAGAAAACTCGAAGAAGTGGCCGCTAAAGCAGCTGCTCAGAGAAAACAAGAGGAGGCCGCTAAAGCCGCGCAGAAAAAGCGGGAAGAGGACGCCGCTAGAGCAGCCGCTCAGCGGAAACAGCTGGAACAGACCGCGCACAACTCAACATATAATATGTCACCAACTCAAAATAGTACTGGCTTATTTGCGCACAGGTAAGTACCTTCTAAATATAAATCTTCATTTGACACAGCCTATCGCAGACCGATGCGAGACATAGGGTTCCGGAAATTTGCAAAAAAGTCCGGACATTTTTATCTTTATAAAATAAAATAAATACAGGGTGGCAGGGACCGGTTTCGCGTTGATGTCCCATCCACTTTGTATTTATTTTAGTTATTATATAAATTTAAAAAATCCCCTAAGTCGGGACCGCCGGACAAATGACAAGGTAGAACAAAGTCCGGACATGTCTGGACAAATCCTAGTCGTAAGGCTCTCATAATTTGTGCCACGTTTGGTTCTTCGCCATCCAGTCTGTCTTGCAAGGTCGTCAGCCTCTTTAGCTGGGGCGTGTCCTACGCAACCTTAACATATTATTCACAGTCTTCACTCAAGGAGACGTGTGCCCTCTCCAGCTTGCTTCTAATCATGCTTTTAAAAAAAAAACAAAAAAATCGAATTAATTTGATTTAAGTCGGTTTTTTTTTTTTTTTTTTTACATTAGCGGATACCGCGCATATCTAAATAGGCAGTTAATAAAAAAGAAAGGTATAAGATAGCAAGTTACCCGCGCTCACGGCACCGCCGCCGCCGCGCGCCGCCGCCGTCGTCTGTGTCTATGTTACGATTGCGATCGGTTTCTGTCACACATGTTTCTTAATGTTTTTTCACTCTCGCCACTAAACCCATTAATTCCTTCTTACAACGTTTAAGGCTCCTACAAACAGGCGCAACAAGCGACGCGACCCAAAGGCACCAATCGCCGCGCGACGAGCGG
Source organism: Dryobota labecula (assembly GCA_947523025.1). Classification (NCBI taxonomy): domain Eukaryota; kingdom Metazoa; phylum Arthropoda; class Insecta; order Lepidoptera; family Noctuidae; genus Dryobota; species Dryobota labecula. The sequence goes on along the minus strand of OX383303.1, from coordinate 2,836,938 downwards.
TGTCTTTGTGTCGCGCCTGTTTGTAGGAGCCTTTACACACCGCTTTGTTAAACTTGCCGCAAGCGGATTTTTTTCCACGAAATAAACCCATACAGCATCTTTTTTCCTTCCAGACATCTTGTTGTATTCACTCTCACTAATCAATCACGAATGACTAAACGGACGGATTCAGTCGCGAGTTTAAAGGCTCCTACAAACAGGCGCAACACGCGACGCGACACAAAGACACCGCGTGCCGCGCGGCGAGCGGTCTCTTTGTGTCGCGGCGCGTGTCGCGCCTGTTTTAAGGAGCCTTCAATTTCGGGCAATCCTCGAACAGTGCAGTAGATAAACCGCATTGGACACATGTGTGCGCGCCGTAGTTTATGTCGGGGGAAGTTCTTTGATACATTTTGGCTGATTTGGTCGAAGTAAAAAAGTATTGATTTAAATCATTGATTTTTATAAAAAAATCACTTGATTTTAATCAAGTGATTTAAATCATATCAACCCTGCTGTCAATCCCTAGCATCAGCCGGATTGTTCTGTAAAAATCTCACCGTGAAAAAAATATTAAATGAGCTGTCATAGTGTCAATCAGTCGAACTATTGTTTAAAAATCTCACCGTGAAAACTTAGGTGAAATGATCTTGTCAATAGTGTGTGAGATTTTTACAGAATAGACTCTCAGATATCGGGAACTGCGTACCACTAGCTAGAAAAAAGAAAATCGACTAAATATCAACATTTAGTACAGTTACCTACTTTTTTTTAACGTGTCGCACCGCACATCGTATGGAATGAGACCCATTAATTATCGGAAGTCTTATTTCGCTTTGTGAATAAAATATTTTGGCATAAATAAATGTCTCATCAATAACGTGTGTTTATTACTTACAGTATTGAAAGAGACCGAGCGCCCCACAGCTATTCGGGGCAGCAACTGCAGCAGCCCGCAGCATCAGCACCGCCTCGACCTCAGCTCAAGCATTTCAATAATATCTACCCCCCCATCGGCCCCTTGCGCACCCCTAACAACGGCCAATATAATAATATGTATAACAACAATAACCCTTTCCGATCAACTTCTCCGAATGAAGAGTACGTGTTTGTCAGTAACTATGGACAGACTGCAAGGTAATTTATCACCTTACGACCTAAAGAGCAATTTACAAAAGATGCCTAAAGCCCGGTAGTCATGGTAAACTTTTGATGAACAACAGTTGATCAATATTGTTGATGAGCAACGACAATGTTGCTAGAAACAAAGTTTATAGAGTCTGTCTAATGAAAGCTGACAGTGAATTTTTCATGTTTTCAGAAATTGACAACGCTGCTGCAATGTCACTCATTCTTCAAATATTCTGCATGAAAATATTCAAGTATCAAATACGTTTTTTCCTAGTTGATCCGGAGATACCCGACCTATTTTTTTTTTAATTTGCCGCTCTTTTTCACTCTCAGCTTTCAGTAGACAGACTCTATCAATATGTCATTATGTCTTGTCCATTGCACACGTCACTCTGTGTCAAAATGTTGCCCGAGGGAGGAAGGAGGAGGAGGTGTTTTTGTGCTCTCTGTATAAAATGTATAAAATTTCTAATAAAATAAGAAAAAAAGGTGGTGTGTACGAAACTATCTCCTGCAAATAGAATATTTGATGAGTGAAGTTTTTAAACTTGATGCCAACACGTCAGCAATTGTTGATAAACAGATGTTGTCGCTCGTCGAGCGAGAACTTGCCAACATGCTGTGATCAACTCTGCAAGACACAGTGTTGCCAGCAACTCGGCAACATGTTGTTTAAACTTAGTTTATAAACAATTGTTTACCATGAATACGGCGCTTAAATTTGAATCAAATTAGCTACGATATGAGCATTTGCCACGTTAAGTCTTCGAGCAGGCTGACACAACGCGACACTTTTAGAACAATTTCTATGAAAACTTCATAGCAAAATATTGTAATTTTTAATGTTGACATAAACGATTTTTACCTTTTTTACTTAAAAAATCTACCAGAATCGCGTCGCGCCTGTCGGCCGTAAAGGGATCAAACTGAGGCGAACCACGCGCAGGAGGCTGAACCGCAACTGCGCACGTTAAGACTGCGCCGAGTGCACAGTGGTGCCCTCATCGTTATTTCGGTGATTTCTTTTATTTTAGAATGAAAATGCAGAAAATAAGCTCGTCAAGTTGTGCTTCACAAGACTATACGTTATTATTACTACAAACAGTAATTTTAAATTGATAAGTTTTATTGTAATCATTAAAACGGAGCTTAGTGGGCACTATTTTCCGTTTTAATGATTACAATAAAACATAACAATTTAAAACTACTGTTTGTAGTAATAATAACGTATAGTCTTGTGAAGCACAACTTGACGAGCTTATTTTCTGCATTTTCATTCTAAAATAAAAGAAATCACCGAAATAACGATGAGGGCGCCACTGTGCGCTCGGTGCAGTCTTAATTGTTTTAATGATTAGGAAGTAGCGCTAGTTTGAACACCTCCATACAAGATACAAGTTAGTTATCACAATCGGAACGAGCTAATTTCGTCCTGTATCCCGCGCAGATTTTGTCTCAGTTTGATCAGAGCTAAACTCGAGCGATGCGACTTGCGATTGCGAAGCGTCTCGCGTCAAGGTGTCGGGCCTGTTTGTAGGAGCCTTCAAGCGACACGGGCGCGCGTCACTTGTTTCCGTCCGTCGTTCCGCAAGTCGCGTTAAGGATGATTTCCACCAAACGGCTCGCATTGCATAGGATCGGAAAGGATACGAACGGATGCGGCGACAGCCGATCGCGTCCGGCAGGATGTCGACGCATACGATCGGCTCCGTACCGTTGCTTGCGAACGTATCCGTTTCTGCGCCTAGTCAAATAGTATCATTCCTACCGTGTAGACGAGTTCTAATTTTTGAAAATGGTTGAAGTTGCCGTAGTATTGTTGGCTTTTGCATTGTCGAAAGGCGAACGGAGCCGATCGCGCGTCGCAGCATACTTTCGGCTACGATCGCGTGTCGTGGAAGAATCCCGCGGTCAAGCTGCTATGCGTGGCTTGGTAATATAGACTTTAAAACTGTGTACACGATTTGATATCGTTTTAAGATTGTAAAATCCGTTCCGATCCGATGCAATGCGAGCCGTTTGGTGAAAATCATCTAGGTGACTTTGTGGCTCGCTCTAAACAACTTCTTCATTTGTTTCCTCCGTAGTCGCAGTCGCAAGACGCCTGTCCTCGCGTCCTAACTATAAAGATCGTTTGCGCCAATAGGCGATCGTCGCGTTCTTATGTCGTTCATTTGTTTGGAACATCGGAAGGCGTCTTCCGTCGACGCGAGCACGCGTTCGGGTTCGAACAAAATGAAGGCGATGATCGCATACTCGCGCGACGATCGCTTTGGTTAAACGCGGCCTTCGGTCTACAGCAGTTTTCTTATGTGAATGTTTGTTGCCGACAGCTATAATAGGCAGTTGTCAGGGCCAGCCCCATCGGCTCCTGCACCCCCTCGCGGGCCTGGTCCGAGGCCGCGCTCTGTAAGCAGGTATGTCCCAAAGTCCTACACTTTTATCACGTTGAAATATTATTAGAATTTACTTAATAAAAATCTGAAGATAGAGTGACTTGTAACGTTTGTTTGTAATGTATCATTCGAGGCGAGCTTGGTTACAAAACGGCGATATACAAGACGCAGTGAACGCTAGCTTGAAGCGCATGGCTCAAGCGCCCTCCATTTCTTGTTACAAAACGGTGATACACTAAACGTAGCCAACGCTCGCTTCGAGCACTTGACTCAAGCGTGCTCTATTTTTATTCAGAATGGCAGACGTAGTGGTTATGTGTGCTTCATCAATTTTATTTAGTTATTGTTATCGTATTAAATATTTATTTATATAATTATAATAATAAAAATCATCAACACAACTCTCTAAGTTCATATTACCTTATTGAACGACTATTCCATGAAATCATGACATTTAACCTGACAGGCACTCACTTGGAAATCACAAAAAAAAAAAAACTCGCCTTGGTCTTCTTCAGCGTCCGATGGCGTCCTCAGATAAAGGAAGAGCTGTGCCAGTTTGTCGAGCACCACATCATTATCACAGCGGCTACCAATTTTATGGGCAGTGTCTATGGTATCAAGACTATGGTCGATGTCAATTGTCACAAAATTACGGGCTACCTTAGCGCTCCTTCTTAAACAATTAATTTTCCCGCCAGACCTCGCAACTCGCCCAGGGAACGTGATGTGTTAGACTGCCCTACCTGCAACTTAAGATATGGCATGAGAATCTTTCAGTGCGCAAATGGGCATAGCTCCTGCAATGACTGCAAGATTAGAGGGAGTCCATGCGGCATCTGCGGAAGGACACTTACCAACTTGAGGAATTTTGAAATTGAGAATCACGTTGGTCAGGTATTACATAATTAAGTATCATTTTAATATAAAAAAATAATAATTAAATAATGGGTGTAAAAAGTCGCTTAAAAAAGGAAAATTATAAAAAAAAATACCGAATTAAGAGCCTCGTTCTTTTTTGGAAAATTGGTTAAAAAAGAAGTCGTTTCCCAAATTTTTTTTTGTTCAGTATTACTTACTTTGATTTACTTACAGAATAGATGACGACTTGTAATGGGTATGTTATACCCTAAAGTTGTAAAAAATATACCTAGTTACTTACTACAATGTAGGTACACCTGGCAACATAAATTGCAATATTTCGGGAAATCCCAATGACATAATGTCATGAATAGCGGTAAAGACCCGCTTGAAGGCGTTAATAGTTTACAATTTTTACGCAATGAACATCGTTTTATGAACATAATGACGTTAATATCTATATAATTAAAATTAAATGCTGTTCTTTGGTAAGCGCATCACTTCAAAACGGCTGGACCGATTTGGAAAAAAAAAATCGAAACAGTGCGAATCAGGTTCTTGCGGAATGATTTTTTTTTTTTAATTCGGGAAAACTGAAAGTGCATTTCCTATGGGAATTTTGTACACACACAACGTCTGTTGGGTCAGCTAGTCTGGAAATAAAAACCATTTTGTTTTACATTGCAGACAAAAGCGCCATGCCCTCACACTAGTGAAGGCTGTAAGCTGTTCATAAAGATAGCAGACATGGAGAATCACGTCAAGGAGTGCCCTTTCAAGGAACAAGATTGTCCCCTTACTGCAGTGTTCGGTACCTGTCATTGGAAAGGTAAGAATAATTGATTCCCAATATTGTAAGGGCAGGCGTTATTTGGTTAGATTCGAAGCTGACCAATATAGCTGAAAAAAGGCTAGGCAGATAAAGAAGGGTGGGTCTTATTGGGAAAATAACATAGAACCCACTTTGGCCGCTTCATTGATATTTTTCTTCCCAAAATTTCAGGTAAACTGAGTCAAATATCGAGTCATTTCGAAAACATGCATCCAAATGGTTGTCAAAGCAACGTGGACTCGGAGATGCAACTTACGAATGTCCACAACAACAGTCAAGAAGTAAACCTCATCGTCCTGGGCGCATTCAACTTCCTTCTACACGTAAAAGTATCTGAGGCTGACGGCAAAGTCTACATGGCCGTTCAGCTTATCGGCACGAAATTCAGCGCCATGAAGTGGCTGTATGAAATACACGTCTACAACAAAAGTGAAAACCGCAGGAAATATATGTACACAGACAATTGCTGCGCTTCAGTCGACAAAATAGAAGATGTTTTTAGAGCGGGAGAGTGCGCAGCGTTGCCAATCTGGCACGCTAACACTTTTGTCTGCAACGGCGCATTGAATTACAAGGTTTTCATTAAAAAGACTAATGAAGAAAAGAAGGGTTTCGTCAAAAATCAGCGCGGAAAAGGTAAGAAATATTAAGAAAAATAAAAATGTTTTTGAGAGAGAGTGGCTGAGAATTTTCAATTTGACGATATAGTACTTGTTGTGAATAACCTCATTTTCCTCACTGTATGTATAATAAGGATCCCTTTAGAAATTCCGACATGATATGTTATATGTACAATTGATTTAAATTACAGTACGGTAGTAAGGCAAAAGAATAATATTTAAAAGGCAATCTGCTGATTAATGAGAATATTTTTGAAAACTAGTAAGTGCTGCCGTATGCTTCTTCTTTCAAAGCTGTAATAATAAAACATTACCTGTCTTTGCTATCGCGCAGTCAGGGTGTGATACTCACTGGCCGCGCCAGAGTGGAAAATTAAAAACAACATTTTTCTAGATAAATTGTACCGTTTATGTGCTATTCGGTACGTGTAATGAAAAAAAATTGTACCTCAACAAATGATGAAATATAATGAAGTTTTGGTGGCGCGGCTGGAGAGTTATACTCTCTGGCCGCGCCACCACGGTTTTTAGAGAGTATCACACTTGTCTGGTAGCAATATTAGCCAATCAGCGATTTTGTACGGGTCCAAATACTCAGGGTGCGTCGGACGAACTTGTAATAATTACCACTCGTGTAGGTTTTTTTAATGTTGCCCTAACAAAGATACGAGTAGGTAGTCAGTAGTTTTTATCTGAATGGGCACTTGTTTTTAAAATAAACAAGATTTGCTTACATTCTTTGAACACTGTAATCTTACTAAAGTATTTCCCGATAAAATTGTCTGAAGTGTCCGCGTTTAAAGTTTGATAACGATTATTATCAATAAAATAGACATTGCTTGAAAACGATTGCATCGACTATCTCAACTCTCCCTCTCTCTCTTTCTCTCTCTTTTACTGACAACTTGTTATGATAAGAAATCACCTAAATTGATGTCAGATTTACGTTGTACATTTAGATTTGTAAAACAATATTTTTATCCATTGTCTTCAATCTTTAAGAAGTATAATTTGAGGCCAATCATGTTTTCTAAATTTGGTTTTGATGAATATTTTATAAAAATTGCCTTTTACGTAATTTTTTAATTTGAAGTAGGGTAGTGAAAAGAATTTTGATAATGATACCCACTAAATATAAGGGTAGGTACAATCTTAAAAATATTGACATTTTTTATAGTATACCCTTGCCAAAGATGAGAAACGTGGCGTATTCTATGTCACCTGTTTTATCTATAAAAAGGTTGCAACATGGAAGTACCATAAAGAAAGATGGAGAAGGAAGTACAGTACGGTACTTTCACAGTTAGTTATCGTACCTCTGACAGCAACGAAACAGCAGCAGCCTTAGGTATATCAACCAGAATAAAGGTCACTGTAATGAAAAATTAGAGGTAAAATAACTGAAAGGACTATAAAAGTATCCTTCTCTCCTTGAGGCTTAAAAGCCTAGTACTCTCAACATGAAAATATGTCTGTTTGCCTCATACGTTATGCGAGATTCACCTAATGTGTAATGTGTCCATAGGGTTGTAGAAAGGTCCCCTGGGCGAGGGAAAAATGTATAGAATAGAATAGAATACTCTTTATTATGTACACCATAAAAATTACAGATATAAATGTAGAACTGTTACATAGGGTGTCACAATGGGCGGTCTTATCGCTAAAAGCGATCTTTTACAGACAACCTTGTACCAATGTATTGATTGTTCGAGAAAGTGTTACAGCTAGGTTGGAATGATTTGCAACTTATACTTAGGCCTGTGTTCACCAACGTTCAAACCACCGGTTAGGTATTTAAACAGTTGGTTTATGTCAAATTTCCTATGAAATTTTGAGTAAACAACTGATTAAATATCTAAACAGTTGATTTAAATGTTGGTGAACACAGGCCTTAGACATTTATCACGGACGACGTGTCCGTTTATGTTTAAGAGGATTAATAATGTAACGGTTAATGTATGGTTCCTATATTCTGAAACGAATCGTTACATTAACTGGTTCATAGTATTTGGAAGTCTTAATAGACTGCCAATTTATCTATGCTAAACTTTGATAAATAGGAGTCAGGCAGAAGTATTTGAATTAATATTGCCCATGTCATATTTAATTAGAAGAAAGACAAAATAAGGGCTGCGTTTTTGTATTTGCAATGCTATTGTATACTTGCAGTGTTTCCAGTTTTTAACTATGGAAACAGTGTCAAGTGTTGCCAGTAAGGGTTTACCACTGGCAAGTCTTGGTACACAACATGATTGCCAATGACAAAAAAATTATTATAGATCCATTTTTTATATTATATAGAACTAAGTTATCTTTTAAACAAGTTTTTGAATGTTATAAGTATAGTTATCTATTGAGTCATCGCAGATGATTCGGAGGAAGAGGAAGACGACAAATATTCGCGTAGTATGGTACCTAGATCATGTACCTACATCGTTGGGAGGCACGAATACCTGATGTAAAGGATATTTTTCTAAAACTGTTCATCTTCACAGTGTGTGTGTGAAACCGATTTTTTGTTCGTAAATGTTATTATCTACAATCTTGCCTATTTCCAATCGGGGTAGGCAGAAACTACAGATACAACCCTTACATTATTTTTAATTCATCCACATACACACATGTAGTTGCGGATATTAGGTATGTACCTAACTTTTTCAAAAGACATTCTCAGTAGGGATGGGCCGAATATTCGTGTTTTGTTCGGTATTCGGTATATTCGGCAGGTTTACCGAACATCGTATTTGGCCGATTATTCGGCAAAAATGCCGAACATTCTGCCGAATAATATTGTATTAAAAAATTGCCTCTCTATGCATATAATTTGAATTATCACAATTACATAATTGTATCCATATCCCGTGTGTCTTATCATTTATTCTGTCTATGTAAACAGATACATCTTAATAATCTTACATTGCTTCATTTAGAAGCAGTTATGGTCTAATAGAAGAAATAAAAGTGGTAGGTTTGTATTGTTTTAATCTTATAATTATTCAACTTTAATACGTTTCAATGTTTTGGGGCTAACTAGATGATGCAAGAACAGTCGGGCCCGTCCGTGGGTAGCGGCGTCAGCGGGCGGAAGGGACGTGCGTTTCAACGCGCTGGACAAGCACAGCACAGACTTGAATTTTTGAGATGCACGATAAAGCGCGCCCAATCCTGCCTAATATTCGGCCGATTATTCGTATTCGGTAAAATCCGTATTCGGCCCATCACTTCAGTGTTGACCCTTCTACATAACGTCCCTGAATTCGACAGTTCATACCTAATAATAATAATTTTAACATTAATGTTTTTAATACTTTTTGCTAATATCGTTCATAATTTTCACGGCATCTCTTAAAAAAAGAATTATATCTTTTGAAATACAATAGATTTAAAAAGATGTAGCAATATTTTCTTTATTTGTTTTTAGGTTGCTTGAAATACATAATAACCCTTTAAAATAAGTACCTAGCAGCACAATGTGCAATGGTTTCCTTGGTGTATTTTTATTTCTGCATTATGTCATTTACTGCGATTGGTTAAAGGGATTCATCCCTAACCGTAGGTTTCCATTTAATCTAATAAAAACTTTTGTATTCATTAGTCTTTATAATCAATTATTATTAATCACTATATTCAACTTGTAACGTTGTATGTCTTAATTTGATTATTTAACTGTGTTGTTTCTGTACTAGACATATAATTATTTTTATTCAATAAAGCTTATCGATATGATTGTAGATACGTTGTTTCATTTGGGCATACCCAAATACCTACTTGTACCTAAGAACCTTTACCATCATCTCATCTCCTTAATTCATCACCATCATTTCAGCCGAAAGACGTCCATTGCTGGACATATAGGCCATCCCCAAGCACCGCCACTTCGACCAGTTCTGTGCTGCCCGCATCCAGTGGATTCCTGCGGCCTTCACAAGGCCATCGGTCCACCTAGTGGGAGGCCTTCCAACGCTACGTCTTCCAGTACACGATCGCCACTCCAGAACCTTTCGGCCACAGCGGCCATCCATTCTGCGAGCAATGTGGCCTTGCCCCTTGTTTCTGCGGATCTCTTCATTTCTGATTCGATTACGCAGAGAAACTCCAAGCATAGCCCTCTCCATTGCCCTTTGGGTGACTTTTAGCCTTCTAATAGCCTATTAGAAGAAACTAATTGTCACGTATTATAATATAATTAAGTTCTTAGGTAGCCTTTTTAAAAACTTTGTATATTGTATGCAAAGCTTGTTTTCAAAATGTGACTCAAGATAGCTGGACAAATCTTCAAAATAGCTCGCATTTAACTAGGTCAATAGGGCACTTTATGTGACGGCTAAACACCCTTATTTCAGAATTTGTGACGCTACAGAATCCTAGATAATCGATCGAAAACGTGTCCAGCCAGCTTGAAAAACCACTTTTAGCTGGTCTCTCAATCTCTGTAACGGAAGTGATTTTGACGACTTTTTGCATATCAACGGGCGTCACATACATTTGTGACAGGCATCGAGAGTTTTGTGATACGTCCAGCGGTTTAGTAGAAAAATGCAAAAATCTGTGTCCAGCCATCTTGAATTTACGTATAAAATTTTTGGCTGGCATTTCCGAATCTCAATAACGGGAGCGTTTTCGAATATGGTTCCTTTACTAACATTTAGTGACGCAATTTGTGACAGTAATAACGTTTGATTTATTTGGCGTCACATGTAAGGGATTACGAGAAATCAATAAAAACTTAATGTCCAACCAGCCTGAGTTCTAGCTGGCTGGACACTTTTATCGCCGTTGCCTGATGATCTACGGCCTTCGAAATGTGTTCAAAGTTTTGTGACGGGGACGATAATGATAACCTGACTGTGGCGGAGAAACTGAGTAGTTTCAAAGATATTGATCGTTTAAGTTTTCCCATAAAGAGAAAGTGGTTTTTCAAGCTGGCTGGACACGTTTTAGATCGATTATCTAAGATTCTGTAGCGTCACAAATTCTGAAATAAGGGTGTTTAGCCGTCACATAGAGTGCCCTATTGACCTAGTCAAATGCGAGCCATTTTGAAGATTTGTCCAGCCATCTTGAGTCACATCCTGAGATACACACTGCCGTCCTTTAACTAGAAAGCCGTTAACCCTCAAATGGTAAATTTTTACTTGTAGATAGAAAGTGATAGAGTTTAAAATTCTTTAGCTTTCTGTCTAAGAAACATTTTTACAACATAAATAGTTCCAGAGATATGAAAACTTTGTAGGCCGTTAAGTATCATAATTTATGATGATTTCATTACTTGAAAGCGTCCCATTAGATATTTACCATTTGAGGGTTAACGGCTTTCTAGTTAAAGGACGGCAGCACAGTACACTGATTTATGGGTAGGTATATTGGTGCTCGAATGACGTTGGCAGGGGGGCGCTGATGGTGAAGCTTGTAAAAACAAGATGGTGGCGTTAGTTCCGAATTTACCGCGTGAAAAAATCGCGCCAAAAAACTTTGTAATAAAGTACTTCAGCTGCGCGGTGCTCCCGAGCTAGGGATGCAAAAGTGCCAAAAAGTAATGATATTTATGATAAATATTGATATCGATATCGACATAACGAAAAAAAAAAAAACGCTGAATTTTTCTGAATAATCTTTGAATTTATGAAATTCTATTGTGGTTGTGCTTTATTCATATAAATAAATACCAAACTAGGAACATCATTTCTGATGTAAAATCTTAAATAAAATTAAGTCTACTTTTTCACGGCTCTGAACTCCAGCGGTTTTGGAGTCGGGGGCGACAACGGTTTTGCTATTGGAAATAATTATAGGTATTGTATTTGTTACATTTTCGATACTTGATATTTTATATCGATGTATCGAAATAAGAAATATCGCCAAAAAATATCCGTGTCTATACATCGATGTTTTTTTTAGTGTGGTGACGTGTCAATCAGCTCATACCATTCGGCATTCATTCGCCCGCTCACGATCGTAAACACCCCTCCCACCTCCCGTACCACGCAGCTACCTCAGGCACCGTCTCAGGTAAACGGTAGGTCTGTAAAAGCTGTCAAGTCTAGGGCCTCAAGTCTGCTATTGCAATAGTGTCATAATGGTCTCGCCATTGTGAGTATTTGACAGTTTTTGTATGGCAAATCTGTCAAAAACTCACAATGAAGAGACCATTCTGACACTATTGTAATAGCAGACTTGAGGCCCTGTTTGGTTGACTGAAATAACAATAGCCAATGAAATCACATCGACATGGGATTTGCCCTAACTGCCCTAAGAAATCCAGGGTTGAGAGTTAGGCACGACGCAACTTACGAGTACTAACTAGTAGTTTGTGATTTGTTGCGTCGTGTATGGATCGAAATTGACATACAAGTGCTGTAACATTCAAACTCAAACTCAAATAATTTATTTCAATTAAACCATTTACAGGCACTTTTGAATTGTCAAGCAGTCGGTCAGTAAGAAAAATTAAGCTACATTCCCATTCCAAAGCGTAGGTACCTATGGAGAAGAACGGGCAAGAAACTCCATGGACACTCTTTTAAATTAAATTGTTACAAAAGTATTCGTTACATCTATAATGTTGCATTTATAACTAAAAGTGAGAACGATGTAAAAATAAAAATAATAAAAACTTACACGTTAAAAGCGTCAAGCGTAGGTACAACAAATAGAAACAAAATAAAATAAAATAACCCGTGGCAGCTAAGAGATGACCAGTCCCAACTGACGGCGCCCGTTCACGAACATGACGCATGGATTAGCACCATTCAGCTCAACCATTTTGAAGGGAGCTAAATGATCCAACACACACGCCACCATCAGCGAGACCTTTAAGTGAGCATGACATACTCTCAACCGCCAGGGCACATTCAAGTCAATGAAAGACATATTACCCGCTCAATGGTAGCTCTATAGTACATAGGACTCACACCTGTGCTATGCATTAATATAATACAAAGGAGATTGATTTTATACAATGCAAAGATAGTCTTACACTCTTCAGCAGCTCCAACATGATTGACAAATGTTAATCAACTAGCTGAGGTTGTGGAGCAGGACCAGCATTCAGACAAGCATTTTTATCAGCGATGTAATCCCCCAACTTATAATATGCCTGCCTGCATAGTGTGCGTTTTATACAAGATTTAAATTTAGTCCCATGAAAGATGAGTCTACTTTAGCCAGTCTGAAACCTGGTTGAGCTAATAGGTCCCTATTTCTAGTACTATAATTCTGGCTACTCATTGGTGGTTTGAGTTGGTAAGCTTGGCGTCGTGGATAACGGACCTTAGTTTATGGAAATAAAACTTCAGTTAACTTTTTATCAACTTTATTTTCATCGACAAAACTAGTGTATGTGATCTGTGACAGTGAAATCAACTAAGTACGAGCACAAACGGTCAAGAAATGTAAAAGCAAAGACATTAGGTACAGTGGCCAGCACATCAAGCTACACGAAACTGTCAAATTTCTCCAAACGATTTTAAACTTTAAAATGTTGATAATTATTAAGTTTTAAATCGAACGAGAAAATTTGACAGTTTGTGGTAACTTGATGTGCTGGCCACCATACATAAAAAATCATATAAAAATTATTTTCTAAACAATTAAAACACCTTTTTGTACAAGTTTGACCTTCATTTTTAAATAAATAATACTTTATTTTATTTTATGGCCGGAGAACCATGGGTAAGTAAGATGTCGTCATTTGAACTGAACAGTCTGTGCTCGCTCTTACACAGGTTTATTTAATAATACACACAAGCTGTAGATTAATTGAAATAACACCCAGCAACATCCAACATCCAGATAAAAATTAAACTCGATTAACTACAAGTAGAGTGCTACAATCAGATCTTTTAGCGTTTGAATGACGTTGGTAGGAGCGTAGGAGGGCGCTGTTGGGTAAACATTTGTGCAATTGTTGAAATGTATTGGTAAAATAAGATGGCGGTGTTAGTTCTGATTTTGGAAACGCGCCAAAACACACTTTGTAGGTTGAGGGGCTCATGGCTAAGTAAAAACAGGCGCACGGGTCGATCGAACAGGTTAAGCCTCAATTGCCGCGATTGGTCCGTGGATGGGTGACTATCTTTACATAACGAGAACCCTCTGTGTCTCAGAAAGCACGTTTAAGCCGTTGGTCTCGGCTGTCATTCGTGGATCTTTGACCGACTTACGGGTCGTCAGAAGCCCGAAAGTCTGACAACCAGTCTTAACAAGGGGTAGTGGTGCCGATTCCCTTGTTCACAAACTAAACAAAATTTAAGTTCAGAACATCTTTTTCTTTCTATTTCATTAAGAAAAGGACAGAAGATAATTTTTTATTTAGCTCTGTCCAATTAATCAGCGCCTGTCACTACTCCCTAAAGTTTAGATGTGATTAAAAACTTTCCGACTAAAATTACGTCAATTTACGTCAAGCGCTGATTAATTGGACAGAGCTAAATAAAAAATTATCTTTTGTCCTTTTCTTAATGAAATAGAAAGAAAAAGATGCACTGAACTTAAATTTAGTTTAGTTTGTGAACAAGGGAATCGGCACCATTGTGTTACCCAGTAACTGGGTTGTGGAGGTTAGATAGTCAGTTTGTCCATGTAAAATATTGGTATTCAGCTGCATCCGGTTAGACTGGAAGCCGACCCCATTTATATAGTTGGAAAACGGCTAGGTAGATAATGATGATGCCAAAAGAACTTTGTAGCACTCTAAATACACCTGGCAGTGGTGCCGATTCTCTTGTACACCAAACTAAACTAACTAAATTATCACTAAAATTCCTTACTTTTGGCTATGAGAATCTTAAAGCTATTCTGCAAACAAAATTCTCTAAAGTTAAAAACACAACTAAAATCTAATATTGAATCTAATATTAAATTTATTTATTTATATTTAACAATCGCGACTCGCATGTGTGGTATTTTGCTTTTGGGTTCGGACCGTTGTACTTGTTTGCCCTACCCCATGATTTTATAAGAGTCACAGGCACGCAGGGCGGGGGGGGGGGGTAGCCTCGACGTTTTTTATATGGAATTTGACACTTTTTGTATGGAATGGAAAATAAAAAAATATTACCTAGATGTTAAGTTTTAAGGGTTTAAGTGTTTTATAAAGGGGGCAGAAATTTTCTTTATTTTTGCGATAGAACGCGATTAAAAATAGTCAGATTTAGTTAGAAAATCTATTTTTTAGGTGAAAATCGTCAAATTCAGAATAGCAAAATTGCCATTTACACTCATTTAAAAACTCAGTGCCATCTTAGTGCTGTCAAACTAAAATTTAGTTAGGTTGTGTCACTTTGGTCAATTTCAGAATAGGAAATCGTCGTTTGACAGGAATAAAACTAAATTTTGGTGATATTTTGTCTTGTTTAGAGAATTATGTGACAAGAAAATCGGCACCATTATCTATCCATTTCTCTGAATTATCTGAATGATCATGGCCTCTCCATTCTGCACTTTATAAGGTCACAGCTATGTTTGTAAACCGATATCTGTAGATAGCACATTTAAAACCAGTTATTTCAAATAAGATTGTAATAATTATTGGTTACTCAGATAAAGAAATCAGTACTAGTATTACTTTAAGAAAACACACTGATGAAACAGGACGTCACTTTACTTACAATGTTTTTGACCACGTGTAAGTGCCGTCGGGGTTGCAAAGTGTATTTGGCTATACTTTGTTGCATCTTATTAGGTACAGCTTGGCCATAAAGAGTAGAAATTAAATAAAATTGAACTATAAAATTTCCATTTTAAATTGTTGCCATGTTTAAGCATTTTATGTCAAAAGTGTGAGTTACGTAGAAAGTGGCGCCCTCATTTAATTTCTACTCTTTATGGCTAAGCTGTACAACGGAATTCGATGCAATAGTGTCATAGGTATTAAGCCCCTTAAGAATTTATAAAACAATGGGAAACATACAAATTATAATTTTAAATCAAATGAGACATCAAACGCAGGAATTATCGTTTATAATACAAAAGTGGGCAGCGACAATTCAGAGACTTCCAATGTTCAAAAAAAAATCTACTTATATGTTTTTTTTATTACGTTTCAGTCGATATTATGTATTGTTAATGTTACTATTTTATCGCCTATGCTGCTTTACACGGCTCGGCTTCTAAACTCGGGGCTAGGCAGTGGATAGCATGAGTTTTCTTAAATAAAAAACTTAAGGAATTATTGATTAGCAGTGACCTGGATAAGTTTTAGGACTTAAACAGATGACACATTAATTTCGCCTTCAAAATATTAAGTACCTATAAGTTATTATTATTTTGAATGCGTTAATGTGCCATGTGGCGAATCTTAACACTGATCTTACAATATGCACAGTTCATTATTTAAATATCTAACAATACTTTAAAAAAAAGTAATTCGACAAATAGATTATCGTTTGATGTTTCAGTAACTGTACAGGGAAAATAATCTTTTCAAGCCAGTGTGGGTAGATTCTGATCAACAACATCCTAATTGCGTAACACACTTTCGCTCACAAGCCGAGGATTTGAAGGAAATTCTTATGGGCAGAAACTGCGTCAAGCGGGCGCCCGCGACAGGCACCAGTCGCGTGTCTACGCGCATGGACACACACAGGTGGGCTCCATGGGCAATTAATAACCCGTAGGTTTAATTTTAACGTTGTGCGTGTCGATGGAAAACTTAGCAAAACGACGACAAGCAAAAAAAAAAACGGCAGCCGGTATAAGTTTTCAGCTTGCTAAAAACTAATACTAGATGGCGCTGTATTAAAAAACAAAAAATACAGCGAAAGGAATTTCGTCGCCCTAAGCTGATGCTACCGGGCCCTGTGCGTCCCCGCGACTGACGCCCGCGCGGGTCCCCACGACGTAGCACTTTTGTATGTAACCGCGCGGGCGTCCGCATCACCCAGTTTCAGGCCTAATCCATTGATTCATAGGTTTGAAATATTCGTCTGCTCGACAACGTAAATAGCGCAATTAACGTGGCTGAACTGCCAAAATGAAAGACATTGCGATCAATTGCCATTCTATGTGTGTTACGCAGTTACTCCACGAGTCAAAGAGAAAAGCGCTGACAGAAGCCATGAGCTCAATTTTAAAATAGATATTGGCTAGAAAAAAAAATCACCTTGTATAATTATCGTCTAAATGTAAACTGCGCGCCCCTTTTTATACAAACAAAATAATTATGGAATAAGTACGTGTAGCAATGAGGCACAGTTTTAAATTAGATTATCTATACAGTTACTTTGTTACAACAAAGGATAAAACCTAACTAAGGACTGATTTTTCAATAGTCAGATAAGTTTTATTTGAGGAAAATAAAACTGTTTGACAGCCTTTGTACAGAACAAAGTCGGGAGGTGTCGTGAGACTCCCGATTGGAACGGTGTTCCTTTCGCTATATAGATTATGTAAACACAGAGTCATCTAGTATAGTCTATAATTTTTTTTTTTATACAGCACCATCTAGTATTCGTTTTAGCAAGCTAAACGCGTATACTAGATGGCTCTGTATTAATAAACATAGGAGTCAACGGGGCCCAACGCTTTTTCGTTACGTGACGGTTTCTGCCAGATTACTCCTACCACAAGCCGCGCAAGAACTTCGTTCCAAAATCCGCCATTTTTATTCTTTAGAGAAAAGTTATTCCGAATGTTAATAAATCGGCCCTAAGTATTCTAGCCTCTCAAATATGTATAATAAAATAAGAATATAATGAGATAGCAAATATTTTATTTAAATAATTTGGATAGTTATTGATACTTCTTCGTAGGCGTTTACAGACACAATCTAATTTACAAGCGTCACACAGTGTAGATACAGTTTTACAACTAATTATACATAGTTAAAAGAAATAATATTAAAACGAAAATTCATACAATGAACACATTAAGTTCGTATTATTAAAGTTTTACATTAAAAAAGGTCACTTTTTTAAATAAAACATGGACGGCATGAAATGGGAATTTTGAGATAATTTTTTTAGTCTAAAATCCTTTAAAGCTGAACATTAAATTACTTATATTTTTACCTTTTAGAGCCGCCATTTTAAAATACCGATAAAAGTAAGTTTACAATGAAGGATGTAGATAAAATACTTCTAAGTTTTTTTTTTAAGACGAGATGTTGAAGTCTAGATTTTTCTTTACCTCGACTACATTACAAACATTATGCATATTTTAGAATTTTCAATTTTCGCGTCTCTAGAAATTCGAATTACTGGCAAGTCTCGTCGACTTGTATGTCTTTTAAAAGTCATGCATAGTACCTCCTGTTTTGTACATTTACAATGATAAATTTTAACATTATTGATAGGTCCTGTATTTAAACATATTAGCAAAAATTATGTAAATTATTATTATCATCCAATTTCAACTCCCTGTATTATCATGAATATTCATTCCAACAGCCGTGAAATAAAATATTGTAAGTAAGAGTAAAAGTGATATTTTTTTTAATAAGAATGCTGTTCAGCTTATTTGAAAACGATCAAGTTTTTACAACCCTTGAGCTGTGCTTGTTAATCAAAACGGATCTAACTTATTGGCAATCTCAATTCTATTAGGATGATACATTTTTCAAATATTAAACTTCAAAAGCTTAAAAAAGGACTAGAACAATTTCAGGTCGAAAGCACCACTTACAAACTAGTAAAAAGACGACAAAAGCAGAAAATATAGCCATACGAGTACCAAGGGGTGGGGGGCAGGGGTAGACCATTCACCCCCACTTTCTTCCTGGACCTAAACTGCCCTTCCTGACTCTCATACATTTTATCTGGTAAATTACGTACATGCATAAATTGTTGATTTGCTTTACGCCAATAGCTGGGTACGCCCACGAATTTATGCAACTAATGCAACCCAGAATGTTCAGTCAACTATGGCTATCGGCAGTAAGGACCAGGTTAAACTATAATGTCTTATCCAAAAGTATCTGAGGCAAGTGTATAAAAACGCTGTTCATGTTAAATTCTTATGCAATCGCTCATTAAAGGGAATTAGTAACACATTCATCTGTATTTAGAAGATTTCAGCTTCACCACTTTTTCCAACCATTATTATTTATTTATTTATTTATTAAAACTTTATGCAAAAGAAAAAAAATACGGTACAAAGGCGGACTTAATGCCTGAGGCATTTTCTACCAGTCAAACTAAAGGTCGTAGCACATTTATCAAATCGGAAAGGGATCGTAACCGTATCGCCTTTCGCGTCGAAGTCAAACAGTCGTCAACCTTACGTAAGCACGTAACCAAAGCGGATCAGAAGCTCCGATACGTCGACTCGGCTACGGCTAGGCGACGCCGCGCTTACGGCTCGCCGACCGCTGGTTGACGGCTAGTCATTGATTCTATGTCACACCTCTTGTATGGGGACGATCCACTGTGCGCGGGAGGGGCGTGGACGCAGAGACGTAAGCTAGGGTACGGAGAGCCGTAAGCTAGGCTGCGGAGAACCATAAGCGCGGGAACTGCAAGTCGACCAAGCACCGCACCGCGGTTGTGAGCTTGTCCCGAGGCGAGGCGATTACGTTACGATTCCGATTAGTGTGCGTTGCAGTAGGGAGTTTCATACAAATAATACTGAACGGCTCGAGTTGATACGGTGACGATCCCTTTCCGATTTGATACGTGTGCTACGACCTTTAGGGTGATGCAGTGACAAAACATGGCAGGTGAAACATAGGGGATAGATAACTCGAAAAAGAAGAAATACTAATACATGCATACATTACATTATAAACAGAATGTACTTTGTCACGAGAAATAACTATAGGTAGAGGAGAAAACGAATGCAACAAATCAGCGCTGGGATGATACTGCCAACTTCTTACGAATATGTTCACGTGCCTTCACTTTAAAAGATAACCGGGTAGTTTTTTCCTGATGTTTAGAGGGAGCGCATTCCAAAGAAAGACCGCCTGGACAAAGAAAGAAGAATAAGTGAGTAGGACATCGTAGAAGACGATTGTTATTTATTATTTTATTATTTATGTACACACAGTTAAATACATAGAGATACGACATAATTATAATTTCAGTACAAAGGTACTGCTTATTTCTTATTGTTTGTTTGTTTGTTTCTTTTTTTTTGATTGTTGTTGGAACGAAGATTTTTATTATGGGTAGAGCACAAGTATTATTTAAATAACGCGACAAACATTAAAAATATATTTAAGGTGATTTGAAATTGGAAATTCGGGTTTAAATATTTAAATAATCAAATTAAAGCATTCAATTTATAAGTGGCATTCACGGGTACATTAAATCAGCGCCGGCCCTAGGGTAGAGCGAGAGGAGCGGTCGCTCTAGGCGCCAGAAAGCCAAATGCGAAAAACAATTTCCAGCGCAAAATATAATTCTGATGGCGCCTTTTGAGAGGCGCGGGAGCAGTGTTGCCAGATCAGATTTTTAAATATTAAAGAAGCAGAAGTACATTAATTAGAGCTACTTAATTTAATTTAAATCCAATAAGTGTTGATATTTGCAATAAAAGTTTTTTTTTTAAGTTGTATTACTAGCTTTTGCCCGCGACTCTACTCGCGTAGATGTCGGTTATCGCGTAAAAAAGTAGCCTATTTCCTTCTCCAAATCCAAGGTTAGGTATATCTCTGCCAAATTTCATGACGATCGGTTCAGCAGTTTAGCCGTGAAAACGTAACAGAAAGACAGAGTTACTTTCACGTTTATAATATTTGTATGGATTTAACATAAAGCCAAAGTAAAATTAACGTGAATTGAAAGCGTCAACCAAAAAGCGCCAAAAGACAATCTCGCTCTACCCTGATCAAAGGCCGGCGCTGCATTTAATAAGCCATATGTTTACATTTGCATCGGATGCTTTTGGAACAGACTTTTAGTTTTTATAGCAAAACCAGAACCCAGGCAGGCGCTTTACTTTGTGTCAATAATTTCATCACCACTGCTATCAAAAACGATGAAGGAAAACATCGTGAGGAAATTCGCATGTCCTAGAACCAAAAATTTCGAAGACGTGCCATCTACCAAGCCCACAAAGGGCCCGCGTGATGGATTATGACCCACTCCCTCTCGTAGAGAGGAGCCCTGTGTCCCAACAGTGGGAATATTATAGGCTGATAATGCTAAGAAACACTTGCAGCTAATTAGCTGATGAGTGTGTTTCGAATAGCTTCGAGATATTTACTCTGTCCAATCGGTTCTTGAAGCAGTTCAGTATGGGAGCCGTCACAACATTTTCCACCCATGCCGTTCTGGTAAAACTTGGTTAGGCAAGAATTGCTTCAAACGCTTTTTCTTTGATGTGCGTGAGGTCCATAACAATATCACCTGGGCGGTATTAACCTATTAACCGCCTGAGTCGGATTAATACGACAAATGTTATCGTGCCCGTGCCGCCTCAGTCGTACGTCATACGACTGAGAACCTATGTTCGTTTCGTGTTTTTTTATATAATTGCACGACCATATTTGCCGTAGATATTTATTTGTAGATTTATGAGCCGGGCGCTGTGGTCACGGCGATTGATATGAAACAAAGCGGTCAATAGATTAAACATATTAATTAAGTGTTTTACACAAAATTACAGTGAACACATGAAGTTAAATTATTGCTGTGTTAACTAGCTGACAAGAATTTATAATTCAAACTCCTTACATACAGCAATTTAAAACACATTTTTCAATCAATTTTATACAAAAAATATCAGTGCGACATCACTCTGAAAATGTGCTATCGGGAATTTTGTTTTATTATTGCTTTCAGAAAATATGTTAAGCAATAATAGACCTACATGCTTTGCTATAGTGTCTATATGTATTTCCTTTAAATACATGTAGTTTACAAACATATTGGGTTGTATAGTCAACCATACATCAGTGGTAATACTTGCACTACGAAAATAACTCTTACCGCTACGACATGAAGGCGCTGTCAATGTCAAATTGTTACCAAATAATGTGCGGTTGACTGTACCTTTAAAGTGTTGCCAACTTTTAGTACAACTGTTAAAAATAATATATCAAGTAGAATCGATACCAAACCATATTATTAATCGTAACTAATTGGTAATAAATACATAACACAATAATCTAAATACGTAATGAAAAATAAACACTAAGAAATACTACATAATAACTTAAATTTGGAATGTCATTGCTGAGATAACTTCGTTAATATCGAGATCAGTTTCGATAAAATGCATAAATAAGAATAAAACTTTACATAATTACATTAATTATTTATTTCCTGCCCTGTTTACCGTACTTTCACGAATCCGCAAGAAACTCCCTCCCAAAATGGTGGCCATAAATATTAAAAAGAAAAAAGTAAAGACCACCAAGTATTGGTAACCTTTTCTATAGTTTCAAAGTTCAATTGATTTATATTTAAAACAGAAAAAGTTGCAAAATGCAAGTGCAACCCTTTGAAACATCTAAACAAACCGCTCCCTTAATTTAAATTCAGTACACATTAATGTCAATTACGTTAATAATTAGGTGTAAAAATCACAATCAATAAGATCACAAATATTATCTAAATTAAGTGTGATGGATCAAAAATGTCACGGTCTTCGAAATACACAGTTATGTACACAAATGGAGTACTCAGATGTGTTGCAAGGAGCAAGAGATGTGTGTGTCATGTCACCATGTTCATACTTATACTTCACAAATTATTCTATGTTCTGTGTGGACTGTATGCTTGGCATTGGACGTGACACACATTCGATGGCACGGTTGGCGCAGTGGTTATGCGATTGACAGCTGCGCTGCGTGTCGCGGGTTCGATTCCCGCACGGAACAAATATTTGTATGGCCTACAAGTAGTTGTTCCGGGTCTGGCTGTTTGTGTATGTGAGTTTAAATGTTTGTAAACGTACCCACAATACAGGAAAAATCCTAGTATGGAGCAAAGTTTAAAAAAAAAAATTGGATGGTTTAGTTTATCACAGCCAGGGGTGTAACAATAGGAATACTTTGTGAACCTAGCCGACGAGGACGTGTTTCAGCTGGAATGATGATAAGGCTATCATCATCATTCGAGCTGAAATACGTCCACTGCTGGACACAGACCTGCCCCATGACCGCCTAACCTATGACCATCAAATCACAAACGAGTTGTTCCTTCACCCACATAAATTGAATTCTGGAAATACATTTGCTCATTGGTACTCCATTTGCTTACTGCTCTGTGGAGAGACTCCAAAAGGTACTTACAATAATTAAGTATTCTTCTTGCCTGAACTGCACAGCCACACTATGTAATATTACTTTTCTTTTGTACTCTTAGCTCTTTTGTATATGATGATTTTGAGCTGTTTTGATTGTGCTTTAGCGCAAATCTATCACAGGTTTCAACAAGATGGTACATTCCATCACACCTTCCCTTCTCTCATAACCAATCTACCTGTGTATTTACTTCCTAATCTTGCATCTATGAAGAAATTTCACACTCAAAACACAGACCTACTGACGAAAAATCATTTTCTTGTGTCAAACAGTGTCTTATAATTTGAAAATTTAAATCACAAAAAAGATGCATGGTGCCAATTTTAGTAAAAAAAAAAAATGTGATTAGTTATTAATGCCTCCGTTATAAGCGTAGTCGGCTTTGTTATGCATCACCAGATGGTTGTCGACGAAATAAAAACTGTCTGAACAGGTCTCAAAAGGCGCAGCAATCATTTCATCCACTGAAACATAAAAATAAAAATTGTGTTAAATAATCGTGGTGCTAACAGGTGCCCTGAGACGGAAATACGAGGTCACGGCAGGCCACGAACGAGATGGCGGGACAAACTGGATAGGTTCAGTCCTAATTGGAAGGAGGACGCGCGGGCTCGCGAAAGATGGAATATTTACCGCATTTACACATGCGTGTACGTGATTCGCATCGCCATTCGACGAATTGTTCGGCGAGATTAGGCTCCACACTGTGAAATTTTGCTTCATTTGCGGTCACGTATATTTTATCCCTTCATCCTATTGAACCAGCGAAGAACTAAAACTTCTAGGAAGGAACCATGATTTTATTATGTTTCGTTTTAAAGTTATTTAAAATTATGCTGACGTCAGCAAAAAACTGTTTTTATTTTTACATTTCAAAATAATAATATGATTTACATAAACCATTGCTTTATTACAGTAACAATACAATATCTAAGGCCATACAAAGTTTAGGTATTGCATCTACGATGTACAAAGAGAAATAGTTTTTTTTACTATTTTCACTAAATTGCGGTTTTCTCCGTATTCCTATTGATTCCGTGTCCGATTTTAATTCTGAGCATGCATAATATAGTTATTAACAACACAAAATAAAAAGCAAATAAGTTAACAGTGGGACTTCGGAAATATTACATTTCTAAAGTTTACTTTTCATAACTTTATTGTTGGTCCAGTCCATTTTGTTATGTTGCTTGATAGGCCGTTTGTTACGAAATGAACAAGAAAGCGAATGTGTAAACATTAGTTCGTCTCACCACTCTTTTCCATTTGACTCGTGTCCAGAAAACCGCTCCCGATGCGAACGTCACGAGCGGCGACGCGAAACACGAGGCAATCTTTTTTTTTTGAAATGGCAACTCACGAGTGTAACCACGAGGGGCTCGGACTCTTTAACCGGACTATCCTGTGGTGCCTTAAGCTCCTAACGGATTTTAAGGCCTCCAGCCAGGGCATACTTATAAGCTAAATTCTAAATTCCGTCTGCTCGCTAAGGGCACTCCCTGCGGGGTACGGACCTCGGCTTAGGGCAGAGTCGGAGGGGGGAGGGTGGCAAGGGACCGTCGGCGGCTGGATAAAATCAGTGTTTTGATTATTATCATGGGGAGTTTGGACTAAATGCTGCTCAGCTAAAGCGCGTGCTGCCGCTTCACTTACAGTCAAGGGTCGGGGAGGACTATTCGTTAGTCGGGGATTTCGCGCGGGGCCTCGGCGGCAAGGTCGGAATGACGATCGTGTAGTGTGTAGAGTACACATAAGCCACACGCTTATAAATAAGCCTCTCATAGAGTTTGCCGAGGACAGTGAGCAGACTGATGGGTCGGTAGCTCGCGGGCTCCGCCTTGGGTTTACCGGGTTTGGGGAAGCCGATAACGATGGCCTCTTTCCAGGCTTGGGGAAAGATATTATTGCTCAAGGCTCCATTGGTGAGTCCATCTTGGCCAGGGGCTTTACGGGGTTTTAGGCCCTTGAAGAGTTCGTGCACTTCGTCTGGAGTGACGGGAGGCAGAGGAAACTCAGGGTCTTCAACGGGCGGGAGAGAGGCTCTACGTTCGACTTCAGCGTCGACCTCATCGAGGTGAGCTTGGTCTACTGGTTGAGAGCTGGGCGAGCACTGGGCCTCTAGACTGTCGGCTAAGCATTCTGCTTTGTCGATGTCATCGAAGGCGATAGACGCGTCAGGGCGGATCAGTGGGGGCATAGCGGCTGAACAACCTCGGGGGTTGAGACTCCTTTGGAGTTGCCAAAATGCCAGTTGGGAAGGTTCTAGAGCGCTCAGCTTCCTATCCCAGTCGGTGTCACTCCATTCATCAATACGTTTCTTTACAGCACGCTGCATGAAACGCTTGTGAATTTTGTTAGCCGTACAGGGAAAGCTGCTGTATGCACGGACAGCCGCGTTCTTCTCAGTCAGCAGTGCACGTACATCGTCCGGCAACTTCCTGCGACGGTTATCCGTCGCTGGTAGCTCCCTTGAACAATTGTTCAGGACAGATTGTACGTGATCTGTGAGTGAGTCGATCGCAGCCGTCGTGTCGGCGACAGAGTCAAACAGGTCGGGGATAGAGTCCAATTGGGGGGACGTGTTGGCTTTCAGGCTTTCGCTTACTCGCCTCCAGTCCGTCACCCTTACGGTACGCTGGGGGGTATTGGGGTCATGGAGACCTATGCGGGATGCCAGTTCTATAACAACAGGTCGGTGGTCAGAGTCTAGCTCTTGTACCGCCTCTATGGAGACCAACCGTAGGTTCCTAGGGGTAGGGTATTCCTTAGAAGCGCTATGTCGAGCACGTCAGGAGTATGGTCAGTATTATGTGGGAAATGAGTGGGGCTCATCGGGGCGACGAGGCTAATGACGAACCACCGTTTATATATTCGTGCTCGTGCCTCGACTCGCCACTAGCCTCGTCATTCGCGCGAATGTGTAAATGCGAGTGGAGTGGAGGGTGGCCTTTGCACGGCTAGAAGGAACAATTTTTGTAATATGTACTACTCAATTTGAAATAAGATTAGACATTTAAAAAAACCTTTTTTACAGTCCGTTCAGCCGATTTTAACTTCTATTCTGTAGGCATAAGGATGGCATTAAAAGCAAAAAAGTGGTTACAATACCAACTGTTTACTGCAGCTGCCATTTGTCATGCCACCAACGC
Organism: Dryobota labecula; assembly: GCA_947523025.1. NCBI lineage: Eukaryota > Metazoa > Arthropoda > Insecta > Lepidoptera > Noctuidae > Dryobota > Dryobota labecula. Next base: position 2,810,782 of record OX383303.1, on the reverse strand, counting down.
AATAGAAGTCAAAATCGGTTGAACGGACTGTAAAATAGGTTTGTTTAAATTTCTAATTTTAATTTCAAATGGAGTATAGACCGGTCTGCAGTAATGTGTCTTAGTATGACCAGAGTGAAGAGAGCAAGCGTAGTGCTCAATGCTCGTGCCTTCTGTGTACAAGAGGCCTTTGTCTGTAGTGGGAATAGGCTAGTATTATATTATTATAAACTAGCTATCGTGGCTAGCATGGTTTATAGACAAAATTTTGCTACTTTGGGTTACCTTATTGCAATTATCTTATGGAACTTTATTTTTTTTGAAAATAAATTATAGCGTATGTTATTTTCTGATAATTTAGCTTTCTATTGGTGAAAAAATCGTTAAAATCGGTCCAGTAATTTCGGAGGTTATTTAGTACAAACAAACAAAAAAATATTTCCTCTTTATAATCCATACTTCCATACTAATATTATCCATACTACTATTATAAATGTGAAAGTAACTCTGTCTGTCTGCCTGTTACGTTTTCATGCCTAAACTGCTAAACCAATCGTCATGAAATTTAGCAGATATAGCCCGGGATATGGAGAAAGGCAGGATACTTTTTTACGTGATAACCGACATCCACGCAGGTGGAGCTGTGGCCAAAAGCTAGTATTAGTAAAGATAAATAATCTTACCTAGGTCAGGGGGCAGTGTCGGAAACTCATATATGTGTTCACAAGTGTTTCTTGAGAATGGTATACAGAAACCAAACTCAAAGTCAAATGTCTTGAGTAATGTATCTCTGAAGAAGTGCTTCTCTATCATCCTGAAGTGGTTGACGGGCCGAGGTCCAACCGTGAACTCTACGCTGTAATGTTAGATGGTTCCAATTATTACTCAATCAATCAATAGTCTGTATGTGTAAACTCAGGTTAGCGCAGTGTGCATGATGTTACAATTATATTAAAGTTTCTCTATGTTTTGCCATTTGGCATAAAAATATACATTTATGCGAGGCTTTTGCCAATTAAGTAAATTAATTTATAATAATTCCGTAGTATCAATGTAATTTTTATTTTATTTTATAAAAAGCTATAGGTAATGTCAATATTTAAGTAAATGCTTAAATGTCAATACTAAATAACTATATTGTCCATAAGTTATTGATAAGAAAAATATTAATAATACTGTATTCAAAAAACATTAAAAAGTAGTGGCATATTTTTCAGAGATCAACCCTCAGTTTGTTCCTATTTTTATATAATTATTAGGTTGTCTTTCAGAATTTTTGAGTCCACAGCTGGTCAGACATATGGTAACTCTATCGCAAACTAACTTTAACTTAACACTCGGAGTGACACCTGAATAAATAAATATATGACAAACATACGTGGCTCCAACAGTCTTTAGTTTCAAAAATTGAGGCGTGAACTGATAGCGGACGAATCTCCCGGCGTTGGGGTCCAGGGGCTCCTCAGGGGCATCCTCAGTGCCCTCACTATCCACTCCAAAGTCTGTCGGAGGCTTAGCGATCTCAAACAGCACCGTTCCACTTTCCAAGTCACGAATCTTAAATCTCGTGAAATCTATATCGTATACATTAGCCTCAGGACTGCACATATAAGTATCCGTAATCCGATCTAGTCTCAAAACATCCTCAGGAGTTATTCCACTGACTATTACGTCGTCTTTATTGGTATCGAGCATCGATATTGATTCGCACTTTTTTCCGACCAAACTCATTTTTGATTTGTAAAGTTGCAGAATAGTAAGTAATCTCAAAAATATAGGCACGTTATATTGAAATTCGATGGCATGTGCTGCGTATCACACCATTTTTAGTGCATGTTGATAATAATTTATTTTTTGATCCTGAATGAAAAATTCATTCAAATTCAATGTTTGTCTTTCACGTCAAACAGAAACTATGACGGCGGAGATCGGATACAAATACTTTGTGGCTTACTAGGACATCAAAATAAAACACATTTTTTTTGTTAGAGACTTAATATTTGCCGTCATTTGTTAATAAAATGTATGCATTGACAATATAATTTTTCAAGAACGATAAACGCCTAATAATATGTGTTGAATCAGTTTTCATATATTCCACGACTTCACCAAGCTTTGTGTATGTACGTACAGTGGTCAACACATCAAGGTACACGAAGCTGTCAAATTTCTCCAAACGTATTTAAACTTTAAGAAACCGATGATTAAGTTCAAAATCGTACGAGAAAATTTGACATTTTGTAGTAACTTGATGTGCTGGCCACCATACATACCTGCATAAGATAAGTAATGTATCCGAACACGATCTTAATGTCATTTTTCAAAACTTTTTATTATTGGTTTTATTACAAAGTTTATGAATTACCTTTGTGAATTAATAATTTACGAAATGAACCCGGTATTTTCACTTTATTATTGAATAATAATTAAATATATTGTGTGCTTGCGTGGGTAATAATAATTGTAAAGAAACGTTTGCAGTTCCGGTTGCTTTACGCTCCATTTCACAAAATTTACAAGGAGGAAAATAAAATTGATTTAAATTACTAATTGAGAATGTAACGGTGCTGAAATAAGTGTTGATACTTAGATTAAATATAGATTTCTTTGGTTGGGTAATTAAAACGTGTTGTTTTGATTATGTGAACGTAAAAATATTAAAAGAGCTGCCGGTGTTGTATCGGAACGTAACTGGAAATATTGACGTAATATCCGTTGCGTCATAGCGAAGCATGCGCCTTGTCATTTTCATTGGTTGGTCATAGATTAAAATTATAATAATCTACCAATATCGGGCCATCGCTCAAGTCTCGTTCTGTGATAAGTCTTCATTTAAGGTGGTAGTGGACTGTCTGATGTGCATTTAAAGTGTTACAAAATAAATATACAACATGATTATCAAGGAATAGTGAGTATTTTATGTTAAGGTTATACAAGTTTGCGAATACAAATCGATTTTCGGGAAATCTACTTGAAAATTTGCCACGGTCCGCCTAGTTGCCCCATCTTATCAGCAGTCTTAATCGTGAAGTGGAGCTTTAATTGTAACATTTACTTGAATCAGTTGAGATAAGTTGTTTAAATATAAAAATGTAGTGACAGTGACAGATCAGAATATCAGATCTTCAGGTCAAGGTTTGTCCGCGGAGGCAGTGAATTTCCGCGGATTTATCTAACAGATGTTTGTGTCGATAAAGAAATAATATAAGAAAATTAAACGTAATTCTCTTTGTTTGCAGCCGTGTGACGCTCCCCTTAACAGTCGAGGAGGTAAGATTCTTTTCGTAATATGTTATTTTCAAGGACAATAGAGCCTGACTCTGAAACCAGATAGTCTGCAACATTGAGACAAGTCTGTCGTAATGAAGCCAAGATGTCATTGCCAAACCTCCCCTTAGTAGGAAGTATGATTTATAACAATAGCTGTAGTTTACCTATATCAATCTTAGAAGTTTCTTATTATTATAATTCGATTCTTGTATTAAAAGTCTATGGTCATTTTTATAATTTCTCTGTTTGAATAGCTAAACTCTTCCACTGTTATGTTTACTATGGTTGGGAAACTAGGTCAAAAAGTATCATTGATTTTTTGGTACATTACAATTTGTGCACAGAGAGATTTGAATGTCAGGTTTTTTTTTTCTATTCACTTCATTACATTTTAGTAATCTGCTTTCCATTAAATTGCAGAATAGTAAATAAATGTTATCATGATTTTCTCAACATAACTTTTTTTGCTGGTAGACCTGTAATCAGTTAACAAGCATTTAGCCTTCTTATATGTTCTGTCTTATTCTAGTACAGGCAAAAGTATCAAACCAAACAGCCAGTTATTTTTTGTATGCCTGCACATTAATTGACCTAAAAAAAGTATTATAAACTCTTTTTTTTAAATAAAAGCATGAACCAAGTTACATTTTTTTTTTTAATTTCATGCTTTAATATTTGTAAAAAATTAAACAAGTTTGGTTTTAAAATTCTGATATCTAAAGTGCACTGTGCGAAACGTGTCAGTGGTATAATCATTTAATTTACCTTATTAGTCACAATCTCATTGTGGCCAAATATAACTTATCTGTGAGTATTAGTTTATAATCCTGTTATAAACAACTAATATTTTGCTATCCATTTAATGTACAAATGATTGAAGGTAAAATCACAAATTACTTAATATAATTAATTTAAAGTGATTTGTGATTAATTAAGTGTTCAGTTTTTTTTATGCCAATAAACTTGTCATAATACCATCCCCTACACCAGGTATTCAACTACATCTGGTTAGATTGGAAGCCAAGCCCAAAAATAGTCGAGAATTGGCTTGGCTGAGGATGATGCCCATACCATATACACTTTATTTGACAGATAATTTTATGGTATTAATGTTTGAATATGATTTAGGGTATGTGGTCGCCGCGGCTGACGCAAAGGCCCGATTTACAGAGAGCAATTATAATTTTTTGCCTTATTTTCTAAAAGAAACATTTGACGAATCATTTATATCACGAAATGGACCTGTTAACTGGCCACATCGTTCATACGATTTGACGTCATTACATTATTTTAACCAGGGATAATGTAAAGTCGCATGTCTACGACGATAAACCCGAAACAATTGAGCACTTGGACGCCAACATTCGACGCATTACTGCCAAAATACAGCCTGATGCCTGCTGCTCTTTGCCTGCAAAGAGTGTGTGAAAATTTTACCTCCAGATTACGCTACCGGAACCCGATTCATGAAAGGTACAACCGCTTAATCCGGAGAAATACAAAGTAACCAAAGCAGAATTCGAGAGGATGATGCAAATAGGCTCTAAAAAAAAACATCTTTGACATATTCTATCACCCCGATAGGTAATAGGAAGTGGTATGGTAGCCCTATGTTGCATAGATTTCCAAAAAATCTTCTGTGACAAAAAAGTGATCATCAAATGGTTCCAGGTCGAATCCCTAAATATGTATTACAAGCCGTTAAGAATTCCTTTAAAATCAAATTAACATGCTAATTTTGAAATTGACCCAATTTTGCAATGCATAAGTTTATAATAACATCAATATTGAGCAGCTCATCATTATTTTGGTGAACTGGTTCAGATTGCATATTCATTCAATATTATGCTGAAAATATGTTTATCTTTTTGCGTAATATTAAAACTGTTGCACTTGTCATGTCAGTTGGGGATAGGTAGAAGTAAGGTTAACAGCAAAAATTAAGAAAGGATCAAATAAGTAACTAGTTACCAAATTTTTTTGAAGTTGTAATAAAAATAGGTCTTGGATGCATCCTTAGGATTCTGATAAAGCTCAGACATAGTGACAAGAAGTCTTTGGGGTGCATTGTCTTCCCTTAAGTCACATGTACACATGCTATGTAGCACAAAAGCATGCTAATTTTGAGCAGATGCTACATAGTAGTACAGAAATAGCACATGCAGTATACAAATAGAGTATGATCATTTTTCACACACAGAGAGCACGCTGTAATGAGCATACTACTTACTAGCAAACATGCAAACGGGTGCCACAAGTGATGTGGTGGAACTTCCAAACTTTTTTTACATACTATGGGGAAGCTCTTGGCCTTCATCTCACCTGATGGTAAATAATGATAAGGCCAAAGATGGAAGCGAGCTTCACGCGGAATCCTCAACCACTGAGGAACTGGCTATCTTACCTCTAACTGCCACAAACACAACAAATGCTGTTAACATTGTTATTTTGGTGACAGACTTAGATAAGATGGTGGTAGCTAGCCAGGCGGACTTAGAACAAGCCCTACCACCAACGAAACCGAGCAGATATTTTTGCCCCCGCTGGGAATCGAACCCGGGACCTCTGGATCTGAGACAGGTGGTATTACCACTAGACCACAGAGGCGGTTAAAATCCTATCCTAATGGCAAAACCCAGTAACACTTTGCTTGACCTGAAAATTGAACCCAGGACCCTTAGCTCAGCTTTCGCACTTGCGAGTACGAGATCAACAAGGCAGTTAAAAAATAAGTAGTTACCACATACTAAATGTTTTTGTAGATCAAATAGGGATGTGTCCTGGGTAAAAAAAAAAGAAAAACTGTTTAGTCCGTCAATCAGATAATAAAAAAATATTAGACACGTATTTTTTGCTTTATCATAATTATTAATAAAAAAATGACTTAGAAACTTGGGGCTCGTTACGTCACAGCTACGTATAAAATCTACTGAGAAGTGACGTCATACCACATTTAAACTCAATGTATCGCCGTAATGTTTTGATTACGTAAAAAAAGAAAAAATACGTGTCCAATATTTTTTTTAAATCTAAATGACGGACAAAAAATATTTTTTTAATCATCATCCCTATTGTGTTGAGCAAGTTATTTTGCTGTCGGTACTTTGGCACACTTATAATAATATTATCTATGATGGTAATACATTTCAATTGATATAGATAAATCTTATCGCCTTTTCCTGGTTTAAAGCCTGCGAACACACCTACATGACATCAAAAATTAGATAGCAAATGTTGTGGGATTTTTTATGTTGGAAACGCATGTAAACTAACAGAGTTTATTTTTATTTTTTTACTAGCTGCTGCTAGCGTCTCCACCCGCGTGGCTTTTTCTAAAATAAATGTAGCCTAAGTTACTCCTTATAACATCAGCTATCTGCTAGTGAAAGTCTTGTCAAAATCGGTCGAGTCGTTTCGGAGATTAGCCGGAACAAACAAATAAACAGACAGACAATAATGGATTTTTTTTTTTTTTTTTTGTGTGAGGGTTGATAGGGTAGAGTGACGACTGACAGGGAATAATGGTAAACAAAAACGTGTTGCACCAACCCCAAGTAAAGTGGACAGGAAGATGGTGATTAAAATGGTGGGATTTTTGCCAACAATATCATTCAATAGGGATGTGTCCTGGGTAAACAAATAGAAAAACTGTTTAGTCCGTCAATCAGATAATAAAAAAATATTAGACACGTATTTTTTGCTTTATCATATTAATAAAAAATGACTTGGATAAAACACTCACTTGGGGCTCGTTACATCACAGCTACGTATAAAATCTACTGAGAAGTGACGTCATGCTACATTTGAACTCAATGTATCGCCGTAATGTTTTGATTACGTAAAAGAAGAAAAAATACGTGTCCAATATTTTTTAATAATCTACATGACGGACAAAAAAAAATTTTTAGTCATCATCCCCATTCTGTCTGGTCTAAGAAAGAAAGATTTTTTTTTATTTAACCCAGGTTACAATGTTCACACAAAAAGAACAGAGAACAGAAAAAAAAAAACTTTGAACAGTATTATGTGCCTCACGGCTGCGCCAAATAGGCTCTTTTTCAGCGTCCAGCATAAATGCCAGACAAGTAGAGCCTGACGCTGGTTTTCAACGGGACCTTATGTTACGAGGCCAACTTACGGATGTAAATCAGTTCATCTAGTGGTCGCAACGCAAGCACGACTGTTGAGGTTGCGGACCTGGATAGATCAACCTGTCAGGTAAAGTGTTATTGGGTTTCTCCATGAGGAATTTCTCAATAGCAGCCTGGAGTCTGGATTTGTGCTCGATTGATGGCAGTAGGCTCGTCCCCTATTACATGAGACTTAAACATAAGCTAAATGTGGTTATAATAGCCCAACCCTTCGGGGAAAACAGGTGTGATGTTGTGTTTTATCTCTGATTTTATTTATTGTCCATCCAAGGTTGTCTGGTAGGCATCGCTATCATCTATACATAAAATAAAATATTAAATATAAAGCGTAACACGTTTTGTTGAGGATGATATTCTCATAGCATGTATTTTTCTTATATTCTTTTTGTATTCTATCACATTTTAAATTAAATTATATTAATTTTCTTTAAGTACGCTGTGCTGGTACAGCGTCTTAATAGTTGTTTGCTGCACCGGACGACGTCATTATGTCAACGCCGGCTGTCGCTGAAAACCAGCGCTGGGGCTCTGTCTTGCATAGGGTCGCAGCATAATGCTGAGCGGTAGCCGTTTTGCGTGGATGTGACGCATTTTTCCGCCAAAGTTTTTTTTTTTTGTGTTCTTTATTGCGTCATGTTTACCGCAAATAAACGTTTTTCTTTCTTTTTTATATAATTCTATATTCTATAAAAATAAATAAAATTGAAGTGTCTGTAACGTCAAAATAACAGCTTTTTACTAAATGCATATGAAAGTATATACGGTACATATAAAAAAAAGCATTTTTTATAATTTTTGTTTGTCTGCCAGTCTGTCTGTCTGTTTGTTCCGGCTTATCTCCGAAACGGCTCGACCGATTTTGACGGGACTTTCAGTGGCAGATATCTGATGTTCTAAGGAGTAATTTCCACTCCTTTTATTGTTATAAAAAGCAACGCAGGTGATACCGCGGGCAGCAGCTAGTAACTAGTATACCATTGTGGCCTTAAAATTATCCACCAGGGTAACTATCATTACTTAACATAGTATTATTTTCAGTTGATTCTTCAACAGCATAGCTAAGTTATCTAAGTACTTACCTTAGTCTTATGATCTTACCAAAAATACTGTAAAATCTATACTAATATTATAAAGCTGAAGAGTTTGTTCGTTTGAACGCTCTAATCTCAGGAACTACTGGTTCGAATTGAAAAAATATTTTAGTGTTGGATAGCCCATTTATCGAGGAAGGCTATAGGCTATAAAACATCACGCTACGATCCTTAGGAGCCAAGCGAAAATAATAAAAGTCAGAAAGAACGCTAAGTGATAACAAAGTTATAGCACGGGCAAGCGACGCGGGGTGTGACGCGATAGATGGGCCAAAATTTCACGCGGAACTAGTCTTCAAATAAAAACAGCCATCCATTAGTATTAAACACAAAACATTTAAATAATTTATTAGCTTTTAAAACATGATTGTAATCGTCATAACCTTGCCAATAGGTATAATAGTAAAAAAAAAAACTACTCATAATTTAAAAGTCTTCGTTATTCTTAATTTATGGTAGCATTTATAACGATTATGTTATTGTCTTTGACATCTGCACGAACGTACATACACATATACTTACGTAACATTGCATAGGTATTTACTTCTATAGGTACGTACTAATTATGTTGGGGGCAAGGTTCAAAGGAAACTGTATAACCTTAAAACAGCATAATGATACTAATTGATAGAATAAATATTCCCATCAAATCCGTGTTTAAGCGGTTCTCCGCTTAAACACGGATTTAAAGAGCTCTTTATTTTGTGCATTTTACCGATTTTACCCCAGCAAAATTAACAGCGAGCTCATTGCACTACAGGAGTGCATTAGCCAAGGACTATTTTTGCTTGCAGCGCTCAGCCGTTATAGCAACGCTTACCTAAGCTCATCAAGCAAATAGCATCGCAGCATCAGATTTTTGCTGAATACTGAGCCCCTTGTTTAAGTAAATGAAAAAACGAAAAAGACCGTAAAAAAACCAGCCGATGTGGTCAGACATCTGTGATCATTGTAACAGAGCCTGAGAAATTTATTTAACCGCTAACGCCCCACCAAGAATCAAAAATAACAAAATATTTTATTTCACATAAACCTACATGGGCACTTATGAAACGTCAGAAGCTAGGTGCACGGTTCCAATTAGTCGTTTCCTATGGAGAAGATCCGGCAAGAAGCTCCACGGTTACTCTTTTAAAAATAATTAGATTTTACAATATTTTCAAATAACAGTGTTAATAGGTATGGGAGGACAGTGTAGAGAAAGAGTTTTTTTTTTATTGGTCGTCGCAAAAAGGGGCGGTAAACAGATGTGGTCATCGTGTGCACGGGATTTTGTTTTCAAGGTGGTTAGATTTCCGTGACCGCAATAGTAGTGGCCAGCACATCAAGCTACACGAAACTGTCAAACTCCAAACGATTTTAAACTTTAAAATCTTGGTGATTATTGATTAAGTTCAAAATTGAACGAGAAAATCTGACAGTTTGTGGTAACTTTTTTTTTTAAACTTGATATGCTGGCCCCGTACATTACTCAGTAGAACTACAAAAACTCAGTAAGCTCGGGTACGCACGGGCGATTTTTTTATCGCGCATTGGACGTTCAACTCTCGGTGTTGAGCCGAGCATTGAAAATCCAACAGAGTGCATCACAACACGTCAAAAAAATACACTGTCTGATTTTCAACTCTCGGCGCTAATAATAATAATTCATTTATTTTCAGACAAACTCCATTACATTAAATTAAAACACAAAATTGGTATAAAAATCACACAGTAAAATACTCAAACATTCAAATCAAATAAAATTAAAATACATACACGAATAAAAAAACACACAAATGTCATTCAAAACAAAATTAAAATATTTCATAATACGAGGGGAGGCGCTACTATGAAGCTGCATCCACCTCTGCAACAGGGACAGATCCCACCGCTCGGAAAATACCTTCAGGACGCTGTTTGAGCTGTTTTGTAGGCGACTTAGGCCTGTGTTCACCAACATTTAAATCAACTGTTTAGATATTTAATCAGTTGTTTACTCAAAATTTCTTTAGAAGCGCTCCGTTTCTTATTATTGCGAAAAAATCATAAGTCCGCGCCTCAGCAAACATAGTGGAGGCCCTACAACATCGTGGAAACCCGAACAATATCCTGATAGCATTGTTGTACATCACGCGCACTGCAGTGTGCTGTAAGCCCGCTGCGTAAAGTTGGTCCACAGGCTGCACGTTTAAAACGACTGACAATATGCCTTAAGAGCGTTCATCCCTCGCAGGCTGGCACGTCGCATTTCTAGAGGTTTTTCGTGTTTTTTTTTTTAAACTTTGCCCCTCTCTAGGTGTTCCTCCTGTATTGTGGGTGCGTTTACAAACATTTAAACTCACATACACTAACAACCAGACCCAGAACAACCAAAAAACAAAATCAAAGTACATCGTTCTGTTTTATAATTATTTTTAACATTTACTTTTTAGTAAACACAAATATTTAGTCGTAATACTGCAAATAGAAAATAATTGATTGTAAATTTTTATGAGTACCTAAATTAAATACCAAAATAATTGCAAAAAAATAATAATTAATAAAAGAATCACGAGAAACCTCTAGAAATACGACGTTGCAAGCCCGCACGGGATGAACTCTTTTAAATGAACGAAACATGTTGAAAATCCAGAGTGGAAAAATAAAACGCCTGTGGGTACGACGTCTTACATAAAGCTACCAATAGTGATCTAGAACCTGACCTACTTGTCGGGACAATAATTTTATCTATAAATCCTACCCATCTTGAGAAAGTCTGACTTTACTATAAAGTATCGTATCTAAGCACTAAAAGAAAGTTTGACAATAATTACTAAACTTCATTTCATCATGAGTCTCATGAGCTTTCAAATGTCTTACTGGTTGATTTGGAAAATTACCACAACGTACCTATGTCTATGTACAGTCAACGAATGAAAATTTTAATTTATTCATCAGACCACTCGATTCCCGACTGGTTTTCAAAACCACCGGGGGGGAAGATACCACGTAGAAATACGCGGATCGTTACAGGGCGACTTGGGGCAGTACCTAGTATTTAAGGCTCAGCAGACAGTGACCATACCTGTGTGTGTTTGAAAATTGCTTATCATTTTCGCTCCGTACAGTACAGATGCTTGCTCTGATTGATTTCACTGGATTGGGAACCCCTCATTCATACAAAATTCATTGAAAAAGGCGTCACCAATTAATACAACCAACTGTATAAACAAGAAAAAGCAAAGTCCCTAATGAGTATCCCTTTTCCCCCCACGTACTCACATAGTTTCCTTCTCTTTGATAACTTTCTGCGAAACTAGTTCCTCTAAGATAAGCAAAAACCTCTGGCTGTAATCCAAGAAAATGACAAAATGGAGAAGATGAATAGGGACATAGTTTTTCAGATATCTCGGTTTTCTCCTAGTTGCATAACGTTACCTATATTCGGGTTCCGCGGCTACAACAGACAGATCGATATTTCGTGCTTTAGAAATAGACTGCAGTTTTTGCCTTGAAACTTATCGAATCTCGGGTATCACGGGAATCGGCTGGCGAAGCGGGATTGTCGGGAGTAGGGTTACCATCCGTCCGGATTTGTCTGGAAATGTCCGGCTTTCTGGTCCCGCGTTCGGACTTTTTGACTAAAGTGGTTTTTTTTTAAAGAAAATTGAAAAAGCAACACATTTTGTATTGAAGGAAATTTCTAATCTACTGCTTTATAGGCTTGAAAAGTGCGTCTACTCAACTTCGTAAATAAGGCAATGAACTGTCAAAATTAAACGCATTGCCATCGTTTGCTATTGTATGTATTACGTAATTACCCCGATGGTCTTCCTACGGTCTCTACACTCACCGATAAAACTGACCTGCCATCATTATTCAATGTGTTTTCCTCCCTCCGTGTGTAAATACTGTTATGTCTACTTAAATGTCTTTGCATGTGTCAAGAAGTCAACACGAAGGTTATAGTAAAATGTGCTGCTCTAATAATAGGTATTTAATGCGTTATTGTTTAATTCTACTATTATAATTGCACACGCGATATTGCAAATACTTATTGTAAGTGGAGTTACTGCCTATTGGCGAGGTTGACAACGATATTTTTTTATTTATCAAGCCTTTACTATTACAAAAGCAGTGGTGGCCCGAAGAGCAGTGCTGGCCCAGTGGTAACGGCCACGACTTACGAGTTGTAGTTCGTGGGTTCTAACTAGGCTTGCCAACCTTAATGCATGATTTTACCGGGACATTGGCAATCAAAGTGCGGGATTCAGCTGTCAGAGTATAGGGAGGCGAAAAATACAATTTTAAATGGTTTTATTGAGTTTTTTACTTCGGCATAGAAGTACAAGACTTACAACATAACAAACGTTGACACAATAAGGAAATCTAATAAAACATAATAGTAATCACTATAACTTCTGCCCGAATTTCTACTTCCTTAGCCGTAGGTACGATAAAACGGGACAATTGGCGTCCCGCACACGTTTTTCGCGGGACGTTTGGCAAGCCTAGTTCTAACCCAAACAGGCACTTTACTGTGTAAATTATTTCATCAGGACTGCTCTCAAAAAGGAAAACATCGTGGAGAAACCGGAAAATGAAAATGTCCTGGAAACAAAAATTCGAAGACATGTGACATCTACCAACCCACACTGGGCTAGCGTGGTGGATTATAGCCCACTGCCTCATAGAGAGAGGCCTGTGTCCCAGCAGTGGGAAAATTATAGACCGACTAGCTTCTGCCCGCGACTTCGTCCGCGTTAAATTTCTTGTTCCCCCGACCCACCCCGTCGCAACACATTGCCTGCCCGTGATTTTACTTCATTTTCGCATAAACTTTCATTTAAAAAAAATTGTGTCCTAGTTAATAGGAATGTTATTCTTCCTCAAGAATTGGGCTGTAAAATGCAAAAAGATTTTTTCAAATCCAACTCGCAGTTCCAGAGATTAGCGCGTTCAAAAAAAACAAAAAACCGGCCAACTGCGAGTCGGACTCGCGCACGAAGGGTTTCGTACCATCCATACAAATCCTTACTAATATTATAAATGTGAAAGTAACTCTGTCTGTCTGTCTGTCTGTCTGTATGTAACGTTTTCACGCCTAAACCGCTGAGATACCGCCGATAGACCGCCTGGGATATAGAGAAGGACATAGGCTACTTTTTTACGCGATAACCGACATCCACGCTGGCGGGGCAAAAAAAACGCCAAAAAAAATCATGTCCGTTGAATGGGAGCCCCCCTTAAATATATTTTTTTTCTGTTTTTTAGTATTTGTTGTTATAGCGGCAACATAAATACATCATCTGTGAAAATTTCAACTGTCTAACTATCACGGTTCATGAGATACAGCCTGGTGACAGACGGACAGACAGACAGACAGACAGACGGACAGCGGAGTTTTAGTAATAGGGTCCCATTTTACCCTTTGGGTACGGAACCCTAAAAACTAACTCTTCAACTTTAGAATAGACTACCTCGCAGAGTTGATCATTATTTTGCTGCGGAGTTATTATAAAACAGTTATATCTCCTAAGATATTCATTGAAATTAAATGATGTAAGGGCAACTTTGTTCAAAATTAAATACTTGTGATGAATAACGTATTTATTTGGATAAGGATTAATACCATGTTTATGAAAACTCCTTCGCAAATAATGCATTAATTTCGAACAAAGGAGATGTTTCAAAATGTATGGAGCCCCGGCCTGGTCTTGGTACACTATACTAAATAATGGGGAAACACAATTAAAACAGTTTTCAATCATCCAATTACTATAAATTGGCTTTGTTTGGTAGTAAAGCACAATAATGTACACTTGGAATTGCAACACACAACAAAAACCCGTCATGGCGGTAAACTGTCATATTGATTGATTACTGACGTTCGACATGTTTATTTCTGTCAAATTACATTGTCAAAGAGAATCTTACGTTATTCGTAGTTTTAGTCATTTGTAATATTTAGATCTAGTTGTGGTTTGTATATAAAGTACAGTCCAGTTGACCTGCGAGATGCCATGAAAAATATCTTTTAAGATTTTTACATATCGCACCTTTGGGAACAAAGCGTCACTTCTGCAAGTTTTTGCAAAAACAACTTAAATATGCAGAAAAACCGCGATTATCGACTTTATATACACAGCACGCTTGTCCGTGAAGAACTAATCAATTGAAGACTGTGAGAATCGCCTTATGACTCTAAAACAGTACAGAGTTAGGTATTAAAATGGTAAAAAAAAACCTTTCCTGTAAAGTTGGAAAACATGCAGAAATGACCCTTTGTTCCCAAAGGTGCGATATATAGCATAAATGTAGAGAACACATTCAATCGTCGAAATATTAACTCGGACAACAACAATGTAGCGATCTTTTGATTTACAGTTCACGATCTATGGTATACTGTCATTGTTTTTTAACCACATAGTAACTAAATTGGCAAGACGCCATATTGAAAGTCAATAAAAATAATTGATAAATATCAAATGATTACTAGAAAAATATGCGTTTATGCAATTTATCTGTATTTTTCCCAAATCTCTAGGATTTTTCTCGATTTTTCGAAGTACTGTACATATACTGGGCCGGTTTTGAAACATCTCCTTTGATTACCATAAAAAAGGTTATAGCGAGTTAATCTTAAAAGATAGACATATGCTGTCGCGGACTTTTTTTTAGAACATTGAAAGAGGAACAATTCCATCATACATGATATTTGCGTAACTTAAACCGTTTACGCAGCGCACGCAACGGAAGCTCTCAAAAAGGAATATTTTTTCCCGTTTTTGCAACATTTTTCATTTATGCTCCGCTCCTATTGGTCGTAGCGTGATGTTATATAGCCTATAACATTCCTCAATAAATGGACTATCCAACACAAAAAGAATTTTTCAATTCCAACCAGTAGTTCCTGAGATTAGCGCGTTCAAACAAACAAACAAACAAACTCTTCAGCTTTATATATTAGTATAGAAGTATAGATTATGCGTATTACATGCTGAGCCTTTACTAATATAATGAGACAGGATTCATTAACGATTGTTACGCAAGCCCTATATGTTTAAATAGCTGGCGAATTTCCCTTCCCTTCTTACCATCATCTGCCTAGCCTCTCCTCAACTTTGTTGAGGTCGGCTTCCAGTCTAACTGGATGTAGCTGAATACCAGTATTTTACATGGAACGACTGCTTTCCCTTCTTACCGTGGTTAACAAAATTTAGTCTACATCAAAGTCATTTCCAAAAAAAATATAAAACCTTCTTTTTTCGAATTGATGGTGCTTGGATGGAATTGGTGGTCCGAAAATAAAATAAATAAATACATCCTGTCAAAGAATGTTCCACTCTAATTAGGGTTACTATTTAGATAAATACAAAAAACATCAAAAAAAAAAAACCCGACGTTATACTTTTTAATCTTGCTTATTCCAGTATTCATTGTACTTTTCTATTTTCAAAAAAAAAATACCGAACGAGAAAAGTCGAGAAAAGTCCGAACAAATGACACGACCAGACCAAGTCCGGATGGGAATGGCCTAAAAGCCGGACTTGTCCGGAAAAATCCGGACGGATGCTAACCCTACCTCTAACACACTTTTTGTCCACAGTACCAAGTGGGCCAGCTGTACTGTGTGGCCGAGGTGTCCAAAAACGAAACCGGCGGCGGTGAAGGAATTGAAGTACTCAAAAATGAGCCGTTCAAAGATTTCCCCCTCCTTGGTAAGTGATATTAATTAATTTTTATAATAAACAGCTACAGAAATATACTTTGGACTAGCGAGGCAGCTCGGAAATAATGTGTGCCCTTGCAGGATTGCTGCGTCATACGGTGTCTTGACTGTTCGCGTCAAGACAAGACACACGGTTGGGCCATTTGTAATTACTCTGTAATTCGTGTTACCTCGTACGACCGCGGACAATGGCGGATGTACGTCCCATATTAATTATTTATGTGACCAGTTCCAAGGCATATTTATACCCCTTGTTATAATCTTAACCCGCAATCCTACGCACAGAAAATAGGTAGACGTTTGTGATTTTATTTAGGTCTATCTCCAACAGCAATACTGCGTCTATGCTTGGCATAAATGTTAGGGAAATAGAAATGTACTAGGAATGTTAAGAATCTATACTAGTTCAAATAACCCAAGCAAGTCACTACACTATACTATACTATAGCCTCATAATCCAAGAAATTCGAAAGATACTGTGGTGACTGTAGCTATTAAGCTAACTAAATATTCGTAGAACGGCATAACGTACCAAGGCCTATACTGTGAATTATCACCTGCCACGTCACAAACAAAATCGATACACATATATACCATACGAAAATCGATACTGATTTGTCCTTTAAAAGAAATTCATTGTCGATTGCATTTACTGAGCGTTTGCCCCAATAAGTTCCCACGGTAATTTTCATATTTAGACCAGGGATGGGCAAAATTTTTCCAATTCGAGACGATATTAAAAAAAAAACTGTTTCTATGGGGGGCTATGTTTTAGACTTTTTGGCTATAATATATTTCTTTATTGTATTTAAATAAAATTACTTATTGACTCGTTTATATAAAATTAAGTGATATGAACTATAGATATTCAAATCAATTACACTATGAAATACGGACATGATATTTATTGCAGGTTATCCACAAAATAGGAACAAATTAATATTCCTAATGTAAGCAAGTACTCATCACTGCATTGCACACTGTACGCGTTGATCAATGCGACACTTTACACTTCTTTCTTGATGAATTTTAGTTTCGCGCGATTTATGTTATTATCTACTTTTGGGTTGTCGGTTGCGGGCCGGATTGCAACAATTCGCGGGCCGGAAATGGCCCGCGGGCCGTATTTTGCCCATCCCTGATTTAAACCAATTAACCTTTACCAGCTACCGCTTGGAGTAATTGACAACTGTTTAGAGTATTTCTGAGCATCGGGGGATAGTTGTGTATGTAGTTGGAAAACCACCCTTGTCGTAAATATTTTGAAAATTTTTAAGGCAAAAGCGGCAGGGAAGCCCACGAAATTCTAATTTCTTTTTAATAATTCTGTAAACACATCATGGCAGCCTTGTTTTCCTCCCTTTTCTGCGCTTTTTCCTTGGTCTGTGCGAGCCTCAACCAGGTCTTACCCGTGACCTTCTGTATGTCATCCACGATAATTTAATGTCATTTGGACTACGTACGTATCTCTTTGAGGGTGTCGAAATACATAGTTTTCTGTACTTATATTATTACCAATGCATGAACTATTCGTACATATTTTTTGTCATTCATTACCATTAATGTATAAAAAAGGAAGATAAACCGCGGGCTGCAGCGGGAACGAGATAGCAATAATTGTCACTGTTACGTACCCATATCAAACGTCTCATAACAACTCAGAAACAAATGGCGACCTAGAAAGCAATACTATACAGGAGAATTTTAAAGAAAATAAGGTTTGATGTACTTTCGAGTGGAAAGTAATCCCGTGGAACTTGTTTTTGGTTTGTGAGTTATTTTTGCACATTTTGAAAACACAGGAAGGCATTGTTGCTGCTTATTTAGACGATTACGGTAATTTTACTTAGCGTGCTACGTGTAATGTCCTACACAAACGCCAGTTCGATTGTGACTAAGGTCAGTTGTGCCGGCCGGCATAGTTAATGCGGTCCACGTCGAGGAGCGCGTACCATATCTTCCTTTTTTATACATCAATGGTCATTACGATAGAGGAAAAAAAGGCCTGCCTGTATGCTTATTACGCAGAAAACACGGTCATAAGCGCTTCTGATTTAAAGCATATTCCGCAATTAGGGTCTTGAACTACATTATACATGAGTTTTTCCCGCCCACACGACCTCGTAACCTCGTAATTAAACGTTCTACAATTGTATGAAATCTAAAAGACGTATTATATAATTTCACATGGTATACTAATGAAGCAACTCTTGCAAAACTAAAAACTAGTTGTAAATAAACTTGATTCTTGAAACTAGTTTTCAATGTTATTTTTGGGATAAAACTGGTTTTCGACGTACAGTGGTCAGCACATTAAGCTACACAAAACTGTTAAATATCTCCAAACGATTTTAAACTTTAAAATGTTGACGATTAAGTTCAAAATCGATCGAGAAAATTTGACCTCTCATTGTACGGAAATTCTATACAATGCGAGATCAGCCTAAACTGGAAATGTATAGCGTGATTTGTGGCCGTGTGTACCTATGGCAACAGAAAATGACGTTTATATTTAATTATTATAATATGTAAAGTTTAATTCCGTCATTAAAATGTTTGGTTATGTTGGCAATGAAGGAACAAGTGGACAGTCCGCAATAAAAGTAAGTTAACACTGTCAAAAACAGTTTATAAAGAGCATTGAGTGAAAACTTGGTAGTTGTTACTTGTTCATAACGAATTGTTGAAGGAGTGAATACTTTGATGACCTATTATTAAGGGGGTAGCGTTAACCTACCCTAAGGTAGCCTGAGAAATTCGAATATTCTAAAGTTTTTTGCACGTTATAGGTCATCAATACAACTCCTTAACCTGTAATGTCCCGCGAAAAATTCGCGCGCCTCTTTAGAATTGCCCTCAATTGTAATGATTTCATGAAATAGTCATTCTATTGAATGACTAAGACTAAGTTACCCTATTGGGTAACTTAGTCTTAGGCCGTTATATTGATGACTTTAATGATTATAATGCTGTAAGTACATACTTGTTACGGTCGCAAATCATATTTTGATCAACATACAATCTGACACTGACCTTGCAAATTGCAAAAAAGCAAATTTGAATTTCACGGGCTACCTTATTGCATACCCCTTAAGCCCAGGTATTTTAAAGGCGATTTTTTTTCGCTCATAGGATTTTCAACTCTCCATGTTGAGCCGAGCATTGAGAATCCAACAGAGCGCATCCCAGCAAGTCAATAAAACCCTCTCGTTGGATTTTCAACTCTCGGCGCTAAGCAGAGCGGTGAAAATAGAGTGCGCGAAAAAAAATCGCACGTGCGTATCTGGGCTTAACCATCGATCGCCGTAGTGACGTCTGTTTAAGTACCAATAAAACATTATCGTTACACATTTGGCACATAACTTATACGGCCACTGATTGTTTGTGCGCGCTATTGTTCGTAAGCATGTCTTTTTATTAGGTTTAGATAAGTTTTAGCGTTTCATCACGTCGTCGTTCGTACGTACAGCCCGATGCAAACATTATGACGGCTCTGAACCCGAGGCGAGTACTGAACAGCTGCGCAGTAACAAATTAGGATTAGGAGACTTAAAGTTTGAAGTTCACTGTAGTGTTGGTAGTACCTACATACATATTTAAAGTGATCTGAAATGTTAACTTTTTTTTATCTATGTCCTGGTGTTTTTATTATTGCGTTTAATTGCTGGTCTATTATTTAGCTCACGGCGGCGCCACATGTGACTGTCCTGAATCACGTAGTCTGATAAAAATTTCATTCTTCCTTGTTATGTTTGTTAAGATCGGCTTCCCCAAAGGCACACACACGTCAACACGTGTATTTCTAAGAGTTTTGATCATTATTTTAATGACAAATATCTTACACAATTATCATCGTAAGTTTTGAACTTTGATCATCGCAGATGTCTTTAGCACACTGAAGGATGTTGCTATGCTTGACGTAATTTCTAACGTCACTTTACCATTTGCGATACCCGCTAGAAGGTGGGTTTTTTAGAGTTATAATTTAATGTAACACATTTAAATATTTTCCCCCAAATTGTTTCGTTTTTGGTTTTTTTGATGCTTTTTTTATATATTGTTTCATTTTTATATAATTTCTTTCCATATTTTTATTTTTCCTGGTAGATAATAAAAAAGATAGAAAATCCGTGGACTCGTCACTGCCAGTGCCAGCAAACTCCACGGAGTCGTCAGAATGTGGTACCTGTCCGGTTTGCAACTCAGCCAGTATGCTATCAATGTTTCTCTTAGAGTATGAATACAGGCTGTAGAGCGCTGGCTTTTTATTTGGCTGCTAGTCTTCCACTAGTTTGCGTATAACGGCAATGTAATCGATACGTAAGCCTGACAAAAGCAACTATGCGATTTTTAATGTCGTAGGAATTTTATCTCAATCGTTTCCTTATTATTTTGGTCATGTCGTTTGTTAAACGTAAAAGCCAGCGCATAGAGCGCCTTTGTAGAGAGAAATAACATGTAGGCAACTGCTTTAGCTTGTTTAGTGCCGTATTTTCACTTCCTAGTAATTTCCGCTATAATAGTTGTGGTTCGTACTGTATTCAAGATTTATTTTAATAGTTACTAACAAAAATCCCTAGTTAAAGTTTGCTGGTAGTTTTAAACTCAACACTGGGATTGCATTTTGAACCATTTATTACTTGTATACTATAAACACAGTTTTTTCATTAACTTTTGTACACAACGTAGACTAGACATACCTGCACCCTAATTGCGTAACATAGTTTCAATCACAATCCGAGAGTTTTGAACGATATTTCTAATTCATTGCTTCATAGGTTTAATAAATTCGTCAGCTCAACGACGTAAATAACGCGATGAACGTGGCTGAACTGTCAAAATGAAAGAAAATGCGATCAATTGCTCTTTTTTGTGTGTTACTTAATTACCCCGCTGGCCCGAGACTTCGTTCTTTCGAAGACACGCTCTAGAGTTGGCCTTATTCATACTCTAAGGTTTAGTATTGTAGCGTGGGTGCATATTGTTTTAACGTACAGACTAAAATAGAAATTAGAAAATACAGTGTTTGACGTTATAATAGTGTCTCGCGTATACATTTATTTCAATGGTAAAATCGTGCTTTTGTCGTCGAGTTGCTTTGCAGCAGCTGTATTAACAGACTATTAGGAGTGACGACTTGTTGAATACTTTCATACTTGAAGTCTTTTAAAATAAGTACCATTGAGCTACGAATCGGAGTTGATTTTTAAAACAGCGGTATAAAATATTTTTGATTAAAAAAAGATTGTTAAAATAAACTATTATTCTTATTTCTTATTTTTGCTTGTCCTGAGTCGAGCTTCGGCCTTAGTTAATCTATTATTAAATTACAAGCCCGATGAGTTTTCCCATCGACACAAATGACGAAATTCCATACAAACTTTCATCTCCTATTTAATTCCTTTAGGAGATGAATTTTCCAAAATCTTTCTTTACTACTCACTTTCTTTGAGAACTGTGCAAAATTTCACGCTTCTCGACCTTCGAACTAAATTAAGGATTAGGAACAAAAACACATGGATCAAGTGGCCGCGACATAAAGTTTATTTGCAATATAAAATATAAGTAAACGTATTTTTAAAATAAGAATAAACATATGTATGTTTGGAAAAATTTGCAAAATTAGACTACAACATTGTTTGTGGTCTTATTTTTCCAGCCGTTTTTGATGCGTTCATCGGAAATCGAGTACCTACTTACTATTGCTGATCGCATTTCTCGAACCAGCGCAGCGGTTGAGGCTGTGCGTTAGACTGTCAGTAAATGAAAAAATAAAAAATAAAATAACTAAAAGCCCACTGTAATACTAAACTAGCTAGACAATGTTATCACTTGCATCGCACCCAGTCGCTAGTCGTAAATATTTAATAACAAACTTACTGTAATAATATTTAAATCAGCTATCGTATTGTAAAAGTTTCACAAAAGTACTTTTTAAAATTACCATAGACTAATACTGATGCCTTGTTTACGCGAGCTTGGTATTTGTCATTAGTAGCCAGCCGAGGTTCTACTTACACTAATAAATCTGCCTAGGCTTTTTACAACTATGTGTATTGGAGTCAGCTTCCAGTCTAACCGGATGTAGCTGAATACCAGTATTTTACATGGAGCGACTGCCTATCTGACCTCCACAATCCAGGAACACCTCTACACCCCGGCAGCCGGGACCAACACCAACGGCTTAAAGTGCTTTCCGAGGCACGGAGGAGAAGTTTCGGGTTGTAAAGATGGTCACCCATCCACGGGACAACCCCAAATGGAGTATAGTTTCATTTATTCACACTAGTAATGTGCCGTTACCAGTAATTTACTCCTGTCGAGTATTTTCCCAGTAATGTTCTCGGTAATAAATATTTTCGTATGGTAAAATACTGCAACACATCACTAATTTATACCGATTACAGATACCTAATAACCTTTATGAGGGACGCACCATATCATAACGATAACATTTGCCGAGATTTTATTACATCAGAAGTTATATCTACAAGCCTTACTCAAATATTGAGCTAGGCTAGGAAGCTTTAACACATAGACCAAAATTATTATCCTTATCTATGATAAAAAATATTACGCATTGCTTTATTGGGTACACTCATAGACAATCAAAATACGTTTAGGTACTGCTCCACCATAAACAACTGTCAGTTTTGAAAAACTGACAGCTTTTCAAGACTGACGGTTATCTAGTTTGATTGGAAAGCTGTAGTAATAAATTGATTGGGTTCTCAAAAACAAAATATTTTATTTCACATAAACCTACATGGGCATTATATTCAGAAGCTAGGTGCACGGTTCCAATTGGTCGTTTCCTATGGAGACGAGAATTTGGCTTTTTATAATATTTTCAAATACCAGTGTTAAGGCTCGTACAGACTAGTGCAATATCGCGGGCGCGACGACGCGACACTAGTAGCAGAATTTCTTTGTCGCTGCCTGTCGATGTCGCGCCCGCGATATGGTGTGAGTCTGTACGAGCCTTTAATAGGTATTGAAGGACTCAATTAATGCAAGCATACTGTACGGCCATGGATCGAATTTATTAAACAATTTAAGATACAAGTAAAAAGGTGTTAAACATTAACTTTCCCTGACTGTACATAGATACAAGTTTACCGGATAATTAAAAATAATTGTCGGGATGACAAGTCATCTATCAGATATCGCAGGTAGCGGAAATTACGTTATTTTCATAGTATTTGGCTTTGTACAACCGAGTAACACTTTATTATAAACGTGTTGTTTTCCTTCACAGAACTTCCTCTATTCGAAGCATAAATAACAATATCAACCGACGAATAAACAAATAGAAATATTATTTTCGTACTATTATAACGATGGAGGACGTCACTGGCAGCCTTAGGGCCGGCGCAGCGCAGCACAATCGTCACTGCCAATCAAATGTCGGTCTTGTATCAGTTGAAATAAAGTTGAAAATTAATAAACTTCCAATAGCTTGAGACTGCGTAAAAGCGGAAAGAGGCGCGCGTCTCAGGTTATTTATTCTCAGCTTTATTTTTAGTTTCGCAACGTTGATATTTGTTAGACAATGGTGCCGATTCCCTTGTTCACAAACTAAACTAAATTTAAGTTCAGTGCATCTTTTTCTTTCTATTTCATTAAGAAAAGGATAGAAGATAAATTTTTGTTTAGTCCTGTCAAAGTAATCAGCGCCTGTCACTACTCCATAAAAGTTTAGACGTGATTAAAAACTTGCCGACTAAAATTACGTCAATTTACGTCAAGCGCTGATTAATTTGACAGGACTAAACTAAAATTTATCTACTGTGCTTTTCTTAATGAAATAGAAAGAAAAAGATGCACTGAACTTAAATTTAGTTTAGTTTGTGAACAAGAGAATCGGCACCAATGTGAACCCTGCCGCGCTGCGCCTCGCCAGGGGCCTTAGTCTACTAATTTACAAACGTTGCAATGATCTCGCCATTGTGAATATTTGACAGTGTTTGTATGGGAAATCTGTCAAAAACTCACAATGAAGAGACCATTGCAACGTTTGTTGTACATTATACTCCATTTATTATTACATTAGACAAATAACTGTTCTCACCCTTTCGTTATTTCGATGTAAACGTTTAGTAAACTTTAAACAATAACTGTCGTTATTTAGCCGTTATTTTTCTAATGCTATAGTAAATGGAGTATAGTAGATTTGGCCCCCAGGTGTGCGCCGTCCCTATGCGGGTTGCAGACCGAGAGCTAAGAAGCTAAGTTCATTAAGCATAGCTCTCATAGCTATAGCTGTAGTAATTTCTCATACTTGTGTCCAAACCGCAAACTATGAACTCAAGTATGCGAAATTACCTCAGCTATGCGTAGGGTTGCCAACTTTTTTTGACAAATAAAACGTATAAAAGTGGTTTGGATAGGAAAAAAATAAAGTATTAGGAAGAAAAAAAAGTATATTTCAAATTTTATGTTTTTTTTGCTTTAAAAACGTATTTTTGTGTGCTTTTAGCACATGATAACAATTTCTTGTTACCTTTAAATGTTACAAAGCTGTATTTTGTTTTACGCACCACAGTAAAGGTTGACAATAAAGTATTTTTGCATACTTTATTTGTATGTAAAAGTATAAAGTATAATTACCAAAAATAAAGTAGGATACGTT
Source organism: Dryobota labecula (assembly GCA_947523025.1). Lineage (NCBI taxonomy): Eukaryota > Metazoa > Arthropoda > Insecta > Lepidoptera > Noctuidae > Dryobota > Dryobota labecula. Next base: position 2,785,966 of record OX383303.1, on the reverse strand, counting down.
ATTATAAAGTATGGTTGGCAACCCTAGCTATGCGAGCTATGCTAAACTAACTTAGCTTAGCTCTTGGTCTGCAACCCGCATTAGGCTCAATTTGCATTGCTGAGGAAATTGAATGAAAGAAAATTTTTGGGTACGAAATTATACAGAGCATAATTTACTTGTATGTTAATTAATGGTGTAACGTACACATTACGAGCTGCTTTCTGCAGGAATCACGACGATGCGCGAGAATTATCCGGAAGACACGCGACCAGGGCCTCAAGTCTGCTATTACAATAGTGTCAGAATGGTCTCGCCATTGTGAGTATTTGACAGTGTTTGTATGGCAAATCTGTCAAAAACTCACAATGAAGAGACCATTCTGACACTATTGTAGTAGCAGACTTGAGGCCCAGTTTTTTGGCTCGTATTTAGTTTGTACTTTACACACACTTTTAGTGAACATTCGAAAGATTTTGAAGGAAATCGCTAATCCATTGCGTCCGTTGCTGACTATGAAAGTCAAGCCCGTTTTCACTAACACTTGATGACAACTAAATGAATACTTACTTAAAAGCGTTAGTACTGTTGGATTTTCAACGCTAGGCTCAGCACCGAGGGTTGAAAAAACAGTGCATAATATTTAGGTACCAGCTTTTGCCCGCGGCTCCGCCCGCGTGGATGTCGGTTATCGCGTAAATAAGTAGCCATGTCCTTCTCCATATCCCAGGCTATATATCTGCCTTTCATGACGATCGGGTTCAGCGGTTTTGGCGTGAAAACGTAACATACAGACAGACAGACAGAGTTACTTTCACATTTATAATATTAGTATGGATGGATTCATGTATTTCTAGTGTAGAAATTTGGCTTAAAACTTGTGATACGCACGGCTACAAATCAATCTATGCATTTCCAGTATAAGCTCCTCTCATTGTACTCAATACTCAATATATTTATTGCTTCCACATGTGAACTTAGGTGGTAGGTTTTACAAAGATATGATCATTGTGGACCCTGTCGGGCACAGCAAAAGTAGGAGAGAGGAAGAGGGGCTTTTATTTGACTACTTAGTTGTTATAATAATAATATTGAATAGGTGTTGTGATTATTAACATAATTATTTAAAATTTGTCATTTAAGTATTCATTGATATTGTAATAGCATTTAGATAACAGAAATTGTTTTAATTTATTTATCTATACTAATATTATAAAGCTGAAGAGTTTGTTTGTTTGTTTGAACGCGCTAATCTCAGGAACTACTGGTTGGAATTGAAAAAATCTTTTTGTGTTGGATAGTCCGTTTATTCAGAAATATTATAGGCTGTATAACATTACGCTACCACCAATAGGAGCGGAGCATAAATGTAAAAAGTTGCAAAAACGGGAAAAATATTCCTTTTTGAGAGCTTCCGTTGCGTGCGCTGCGTAAACGGTTTAAGTTACGCAAATATCATGTACAATGGAATTGTTCCTCTTTAAAAGTTCAAAAAAAAAGTCCGCGACAGCATATGTCTATCTTTTAAGATTGACTCACTATAACCTTTTTTATGGTAATCAAATTTGTTCGAAATTAATGCATTATTTGCGAAGGAGTTTTCATAAACATGGTATTAATCCTTATCCAAATAAATACGTTATTCATCACAAGTATTTAATTTTGAACAAATTTGCCCTTACATCATTTAATTTCAATGAATATCTTAGGAGATATAACTGTTTTATAATAACTCCGCAGCAAAATAATGATCAACTCTGCGAGGTAGTCTATTCTAAAGCTGAAGAGTTAGTTTTTAGGGTTCCGTACCCAAAGGGTAAAATGGGACCCTATTACTAAAACTCCGCTGTCCGTCTGTCTGTCTGTCTGTCTGTCCGTCTGTCATCAGGCTGTATCTCATGAACCGTGATAGGCAGTTGCAATTTTCACAGATGATGTATTTCAGTTGCCGCTATATCAACAAATACTAAAAAACAGAAAATATAAATATTTAATGGGGGCTTCCATACAATGGACATGATTTTTTTGCCGTTTTTATAGTTAATGATCGCCGCTCCGCCCGCGTGGATGTCGGTTATCACGTAAAAAGTAGCCTATGTCCTTCTCCATATCCCAGGCTATATCTCTGCCAAATTTTATGACGATCGGTTCAGCGGTTTAGGCGTGAAAACGTAACATACAGACAGACAGACAGAGTTACTTTCACATTAATCTCTGGAACTGAGTGTTGGATTTGAAAAAATCTTTTTGCATTTTACAGCCCAATTCTTGAGGAAGAATTACATTCCTATTAACTAGGACACAATTTAAAAAAAAAATGTAAGTTTAAGCGAAAACTAAGTACACGCCACGGCAGCAATAATTAAGTTAGTGCACGTGTAGTTAAGTGCACGGGCAGGCAATGTGATGCGACGGGGTGGGTCGGGGGAACAAGAAATTTCACGCGGACGAAGTCGCGGGCAGAAGCTAGTGAATGTATAAAGTTATTGTTCTTCTTTAATTTTTCCGGGTAATTTATTATCAATTTTAATTGACATGACTCGTCGATCTTGTACGGAAATCCTATACAATGCGAGACCAGCCTAAACTGGAATTGTATAAGTAGCTTGATTTGTGGCCGTGTGTACAGAAGCAAAGAAAGGCGTAGGAATGCAAAAAGTGCCAAAAGTATCGATATTTATATCGAATCGATATTAAAAAAAAATTATATCATTTAAAGGATTTGGAGTACTTTTCGTCGGGCAGATACAGCGTATAGACAATTTGTTCTTCCTTCTTTTATTTATTTCATCTGTTAGTGAAAGACAGTATTATTTTAAGTTCAGACGGATTATAAAAGAACACTGGACTAGGACAGATGGTCTTTTGTTACACACACTTCTAGTCTGTGGTCTGTGGTTTCACATCATTACAATGGTAAGCAAATATTGTTTATTGTTATAAACTATGACGTCAGATGTCAGTTTACACAGGTGTCCTCCACTTGGTGCTTGTTGTAGAGTTCATGAAATATTGTTGTTCCCTGAATGATAATGAACAAGTATTATAAAGGTGATTTTTGATCTTCCAAGCAAAGGGTCATTCAAATATTACTTAAGCACCAAAGCGGGGTCTTTGCTTTCATTTTTTTTGATGTCATGGAGAAGGGGGATCTGGGTGGTGATTACGTCACCAATATTTATTTAAATACTTATTCAGATTTTTCTGCAAAATTTAGGTGGTTTTTTATTTGAACAAAGATGGAAACCCCACGTTCAGGGATTCTCCAAAATAATTTATCAATTTACCATAAAACACGCGGTGTTTTATGGTTAGAATGCATTAGATATAAAAGGCATTCAATTACTTATCCATACTAATATTATAAATGTGAGAGTAACTCTGTCTGTCTGTTACGTTTTCACGCCTAAACCGCTGGACCGATCGTCATGAAATTTGGCAGAGATATAACCTGGGATATGGAGAAGGATATAGGCTACTTTTTTACGCGATAACCGACATCCACGCGGGCGGAGCCGCGGGCAAAAGCTAGTTTGAAATAAATGATATGACTTTGACTTTTATGTTCGAAATATTTGCTCAACAACGTAAATAACGTAATGAATGTTGTTGAACTGTCAAAATGAAACCCATTGCTGCTGGTAATGCGTTAAGCAATTACCCCCGCTGTTCCTGTCTTAGCAGTTCCGAGCACATAGTTCTCATGCAAAGATAAAACACCAACACTGGCAACCGTCTTGTCCCCAAAAGCCACTTAAAATCAATAAGTTTTTAAAGAATCAATCAATCTGCCTAGCTATCAAAATATTTCATTTCACATAAACCTACATGGGCACTTTGAAACGTCAGAAGCTAGGTGCACAGTTCTAATTGGTCGTTTCCTATGGAGAAGAGCCGGTAAGAAATTCCACGGTTACTTTTTAAAAATAATTCCCTTTTACAATAGTTTCACATAACAGTGTTAATAGATATGGAAGGACAGTGTAGTCCTATCAACAAGTACCATGTACAGTGGCCAGAACATCAAGCTACACTAAACTGTCCAACTCTAAACGATTTAAAACTTTAAAATGTTGACGATTAAGTTCAAAATCGAAAGAGAAAATTTGACAGTTTATGGTAACTTGATGTGCTGGCCACCGCACTTAACAAAATGAAAAATAGCAGTCAGCTTCCGGTCTAACCAGATGCAGCTGAATACTTACCTGTATTTTACATGAAGCGGCTGACTGGCTATCCAAACAGTTAAAGAATATCCAAAACAAATACTACACAGCGTGCTGATGTCATAACGAATGACGTCACAAACATTCGCCGTTTGAATTTTACTTCAGGGTCGAAAACTCGTGACCTCCACTTTGTGCAACATTTTGCTGTAGAAATACGTCACAAGTCACGGTGCTAGTAGAAGCATCAGCTAATTACGTCTAGTAGTCTCGTGGGAGCTTTATAAGTGCATCGTTTGATTAACACCCGGAGCATGGTAAGGCTGTGCTCATTCCCTTGAATTAACCTCGTTTGTGGAAGGGAAATAAAGCGGATCAAGTTGATTTGCAAATATATGAGCACCATGTATATAGCACATAATTCATTTATCTGTCATTACTTCATTTTAAATTATATTTAACTATTGTGGTATAGTAATTTTATTCTAGGTACACGGCTACATTATCAAGCTATACATTTCCAGTATTTATAAGCTGATCTCGCATTTTATAAGATTTCCGTACAATGACAGCTCAGATTCTACTGGAAATGTTGTAGCTTGTTATAGCCTTGTGTACATCGTCTTCACATACAATATTATATAAATAATCATCATCATCATTTCAGCCGAAAGACGTCCACTGCTGGACATGGGCCATAATCGCCACGCTTGGACGCAAAAATGCATAGAGAACGCTGCTGCCCATTCTCTAGTAATTTAGTCGCCTTTTACGACCCCCATGAGAAGAAATAAGGTGGTGCTATTCTTTACGTCCGGCACCACACGGCACATATGGAATTGCATATAATTAATATATACACAAAATATTCCAATCACGGGGTAACACGATACCCCTGGGTAAGAATGGTTGTCAGACTTTTGGGCTTCTGACTATACCCGTAACACCTGTCAAAAATCTACAAATGATCGGGACAAATAGCTCAACGTGCTTTCCTAGGCACTGAGGGGTCTCGATATGTAAAGGATGGTCACCCATCCACCAACCGACCACGGCAAGCTTAGCTTAACCTTCGACGGACTCGTGCGGCTGTTATTATTTAGCTACGAGCCCCTATGTATGAAATTTAATTGTTGATACTGACGGGATAAAAAAAAATTTGGTCATCAACTCATCATCCACTGCTGAGCATAGGCTTTTCTTTTCATGTGCCAATCACCACGCTCCTGTGCCAGCCTCATCCAGGCCGCGATGGCAACAATGTCGTCCGCCCATCTCGCCGCCACACGAACAACACTTCGTCTTCCAGTCCTTGGACGCCACTCGGTCTCTGCCTTACTCCACCTGTCATCACTGCGCCTTGCCAGGTGTCCTGCCCAACTCCATTTGAGTTCCATAACTCGTTTTCCGAGCATTGATTCATATGTATTACAATACTTCTATGGTCAATGAAATTGTGGCGGTATCAACAACGCCACATGCGAACTACGCATCAAAGACCTGACGTCACAAATCCTGCATCGCGCTATCAGAGTTTACCGCGCGACTAGCATACAACATCCCGACATCAACCGTTGGGCAGTTGCCTACCAGACACTGACCCGTCTGGTCGGAGGATCCACCCTTTACTATAGAGTATGAATGAACTTTACACCCTGTTCCTCATACCTCTAAAAAATCATCATGGAAAGATGAAAACTATGGAAAGTTTCAGTGGCTGCAATTCAATTAAGAGATATCTGTGCCAGCTATTGTCCAGCAAAATCAATATAAGCCAATCAAAAACTTGTTTACGTACAGAAAAGGAGTCCAGAAAAAAAAAAAGTTGAAATACGTAACAGCAGCGCAGCGGCCCGAGATCTTTTTATTTTTATTCAAACACCTCGAATGGGAGCAACGGTAGGAATTTGTAAAACGCAACAAGTAATGGCAATACTAATCTTTAGACAATATCCCTGAATTAATGCACACCAAATACCCTGTTTAGAATATTAATGTTGTAATTAATCATAATACATAAACTGAATTTTTACAATCACTACATCACTACATCCATACTAATATTATAAATGTGAAAGTAACTCTGTCTGTCTGTCTGTATGTTACGGTTTCACGTCTAAGCCGCTGAACCGATCGTCATGAAAATTGGCAGAGATATAGCCTGGGATATGGAGAAGGACATAGGCTACTTTTTTACGCGATAACCGACATCCACGCGGGCGGAGCCGCGGGCAAAAGTTAGTTTTTAATATAGGTAATTTATTATCCCAAAAATAATGAAAACTACGTTAATTACTGTAAGCTGCTGTACAGTCAAAACAAACCAAAATGGTCGAAATACCTACTACGCTAGACCCTGATACATTGCGATTGTGTGCGTGCGTAGATTTGTAATGTGACCAAAATTTTATCCCACAATCAGTATAACTAATTTTGACTTTGTTTTATAATATACTAGCTTTTGCCCGTGGCTCCGCCCGCGTAGATGTTGGTTATCGCGTAAAAAAGTAGCCTATGTCCTTCTCCATAGCCCAGGCTATATCTCTGCCAAATTTCATGACGATCGGTTAAGCGGTTTAGGCGTGAAAACGTAACAGACAGACAAACAGAGTTACTTTCACATTTAGAAATGACAAATCGATTCTGAACAAACTACTTACGTAATGTGCATTATTCAGTACACATTGTATGTTCCCCTTTATATAAAAACGTTACTTACAGTTAAAAGACCAAAAAACCATTGAAAACGTCAAAAAACAGTTAAACTGTCCCTACATTACTTAACTTTAAACATATTTTTCAATAAATCCCATTACAAATTAAAGTTGTTTTTCGTGTTTATCTGTGTAACCGAATTGTTCTTCTAAACAGCGCAACGAATTTTGATTTTGACACGGTTTTCACCATCATTTATAGAATTTCTTACGGAAGTTTTATATGTTGCGTTAAATATTAAACTTAAATAATTATATTATAAAAAGGAAACCTCGATGTTTTGTCAAGTCTTAAAAACTGCTAGTAATAACTTAATAAGAGGTTAAATTTAACCTAAAGATCCGCTGGTACTGGTACCGGTTTACTCAGACGTGTTTTGTATGCGCTTGACCTGACCGTTTCTTATTATTACAAAACTTTAATGCCACGTGCTGTGAGGTGACGTACAGCCATCTCTGATCTCACCATCTGCTTGTTACCGCACTTTACCCCACTCTTTGGCGCGACGCGGACGTAGGCCAATCAGAGAGCAGAGCGGTACTACAGCTAATAATAACGCAACAATACACGGAAGATTGTGTGCTTTTACATCAACATTAAGGTCGACATTCAAACGAAGCTAAAAAGTGTGAGTTGAGCTGGTGCCGCGCAGTAAGATAACGCAATGTCGGTATTTAGGTAAGTCTCTAGCGAAATACGATCGAATGCGAGGTCGGCATACTCGGGGGTATTCGGCGCGTGTTCGGGCGGCCTCGGCTCCTCGCCACGCGTCGTTCACTCGTTCGTTGCTCGTTTTACGTCAACACATCGCTAGTCTAGAGTTCATAAAACAATTAAATAAGAGTAAATGTATGGTTTTTATCGGGATTTGTGTTCAGAATTGATTTGGTTTAACCTTAAACTGTAAATAATGTCTAACGAAACAACTATCGAAGAAGATGCCATCGTGTCGAGATGGCGTTTTGAAAAGGAAATCATGGCGTTTTACGGCGGAAGATCGAAGAAACCAGAATGGTCGAAGGAACGAATTAATGACGTCATACGTTTAATAGAAGAGTTTGGTGCTGCGTTAGAAACGAAACAACTGCGAAATTCTACGCACTATTATTATGCGAAAAATTATGATATCGTAGAAGAAGGGGGCCGAAAGTGTTTAGTACAAAAACGAAAGGATTTAGATGATAGGGTCAAAATAGTACCGGTAGAAGAATACTATGACGTACTTGATGTGATTCATCGCAGCACGGGACACGGTGGACGCGACAAAATGTTGATGGCGTTGAAATGCGTGTGTTTTATACCGACGCCCGCTGTGGTCGCTTTTATCAAATCATGCCAAACTTGTCAAAGGAGGAAAGAAGCTTTTAAAAAAGGCTCGATCTTTCTTAGCCGTGCTATGGATGCCTTTAGTAATCGCGGCCTGGTAAAGTTTATCGATATGCAATCGACACCAGATGAAAGGTATGAATGGATTTTACATTACCAAGATTGTTCCACGAAGTTTTCATTTCTGCGTCCATTAACTTCTAATGACGCAGCTGAAGTAGCTTCTGAGTTACTGAAGATCTTTCTAGAAATTGGGTGCCCGGCCATTTTACAAATAGAAAATAGACGCGAATACACTACTGACGTAATAAAGGAATTAGCTAGTCTGTGGCCAAGCTGTAAGATCTTAAATGGACGACCATACCCAGAACCAACCAATCCGAGCACAGAACTGATCGAAAATGTGTACGTTCAGTTAACAGCATGGATGCGAGATAACAGCTCCGTTAATTGGGCCAAAGGGTTATACTTTGTGCAATTCCAGAAGAATTGTACTTACCATCCATGTGTCCAACAAACACCATACAAAGCGCTTTTTGGATGTGATCCTAAAGTAGGGATGCAATTTAAGTGTCCCGGTTTCCGCAGTAAAATTTGTCTTGAAGAAGATCTTGAATGTGAATTAAACAGGAAATCTGCGAGTGACATTCAACATCTTGTTAAAGAAAGTAGTACCAGTTGTGTGCAGGAAGTAGAGTACGCGAATCCTTTTTCAGACGTGTGTGAACAAGTGTTCTTACCCGAAAGCAGCGAAAGTAACAACAAAGTACCGGCCGTACTACTAGAACACTGTGTAAAAATAAAGACAGAATACGACGACACAACCGGAAATGAAACAATGCACGATATTCCCACAGAAGTGAATATAAAAAGTGAAGGCGAAGATACAAAGACTGATGAACCAATGAATGAACCTACACAATGTATAACCTATGACCAACCGCCACTCTCGCCTGAAGCTTCTATGCGACAATCAAGTTCCACTCACAAACCAATATTATGTGCAGTTTGCGGGGACAAAACAGTACCTACATATTCATGTGACTCCTGCCATAGAATCATACATATCACATGTGGAATAACTTCCTTTGAAAGTCCGACATTACTGTGTCCAACGTGCCACATAGATTCCGTAAAAAATATAAAGACAGAATACGACGACACAACCGGAAATGAAACAATGCACGATATTACTACAGAATTGGACATAAAAAGTGAGAGCGAGGATACAACGGCAGATGAACCAATGAATGAACTAACGCCACCCTCGCCTGAAGCTTCTATGCGACAATTAAGCTCCTCTCACCAACCAATATTATGTGCAGTTTGCGGTGATAAAACAGTACCTACACATGCATGTGACTACTGCCATAGGATCATACATGAAACATGTGGAATAACTTCCTTTGAAACTCCGACATTACTATGTCCAACGTGCCATAAAGATTCTATACAAGAAACGAATAAACTCGTCGACAAGAGAACCTCGTCGATAAAAAAAATGGATGACGACGACGTAATTTTAGTTGAAAGTCCAGAAGTTATTCGTCAACCAGTAATGACCGACTGGAAAAAAACAGCGCCTGCCATAAACTTGGAAAGAAACTTAAATGTTAACAAAAATCGGCTCGAAAAATCAAAAGTATTGAGGGTCAAACGGTTTGGATATAGTACTGTTAAATGTAGGTGCAAAGAATCGAAGAAACAATGCGGCGGCTCGAGGTGCCTCTGCCAGAGGAAGAATCAGGCTTGTACTACCAATTGCCATGACCCTTTGAAATGTAAGAACCTGTTAAAAGTGATAAGTAAATAAATGACTGCCTCGTTGGTCTAGTGGTCACATGGCTGCTGAAGTGCTGGGTTTGAGTTCTAATGTCTCCCGATCGGGCATGAAGTTTTCAGTAGCAGCCCAGAGGTTTTGTGCCCGATTAAAAGAAAGTGTGCCACCCCACATTAAATGCGGGGTACATTGTCAAAAAACTGTTTAACTGTTTTTTATCTTTGTTTAGTTGTAAGTTTGGACAAATCACACTCATCCAACCGACTTTAGAATTTAAAAAAAGCAACAAATGTTTGAATAAATGTATTTTTTTAAAGCTACAGTGTCTTTTTATTTCAACGAATGATTTACTAAATTAAGACCAAATTATAAAGATCTTATTTATACAATAAATATAAATAGTATGGAAAAAGACGCCGTGCTGCGCCGACCTCAAATAAATTGGTATAAGGGCAGGAGAATGATGAGAATGAATTGATGACCATCTTTCACACAAGCAAGCTTCATCCTCTTCGATCGTCGTCTATTCTTATAGCCATCAACAATAACAATTCTTGTCACATGCTCCTCATTCCTTATTCGCTGGAGAATTGTCAATCGACCATACTTATACCGTAAGCAATACAGTCGCCAGCACATCAGGTTATACGAAACTGTCAAATTTCTTCAAACGATTTTAAACCTTAAAATGTTGATGATTAAGTTCAAAATCGAATGAGAAAATTTTACAGTTTTGTGGTAACTTGATGTGCTGGCGACTGGACCTAGTTCCTCCGCTATGTCATGAACTAAGACATTTTTAAAATTCATTTCCAAACGTCATGTCTTGTCAACTTGTACTTGTCTTCATGTAATTTCATCTTTAGTTAAATGTCGGATTTCATTATAATTACAATACGCTATGGTAGTTGAGTAATACTTAGTTTAAATGTTGAGTGTAGAGGAGTATGGTTGTTATGCTCTGCTACTTAAAAACAGTCCTAAAGTCAAGAGCCAGGAACATTCACATAATCATTGTATTGTATTGCCCTTTTTACATATAATATTTTTTTAAGTATTATGTGGGCAGTATTTTAGCAAAATTGAATCTGAAACGACACAACTTTTCATAATTGCGACCATGGTCGCGGTACTGGAGATCAACTCTCTTAGCACGAAACTCGTTATTCCGGCCGAAGATACAGGCGTTTCCTACTCCGTATCACCTACGGACATAAGATTCGTTTGGGGCCCGAACTAAGAACGAATGACAACTCGATTTGACAGTTGTTCTTACTTCCGATGTGTTTTTGCCCGTCCGAAGAAGTAGAAATCACTCCGAAGTATCGAACTACTTTTGGATGAGCCCGTATCTTCGTTCACGGACTCGGAGAGTAGACCCCCTGGTCGCCAAGTGAGGCCTTAAATTAACGTGACAGACAGCTGTTTCCGTTAGGTCTCATCTCCAGGCGGAAACGGCCATTCAAACGGTAGTTTCATTTGTATGTTTGGCCTGAACATTTTAATGTATAATCTCGTAATTGCTATACCACTTTTTGAAAAAAACCCTAAGTAAACTGAAACTTCACCAAGGTTGTGGTTTTGAAGCAAAAAATAGACTGACGTCTTATGACGTGTAAGCAGCATTCAACCGCATAAGGCGATAATATAGCAATAACGAGATCAACATTACAATCGCATCAACATTGTATCTCTATATGTACTAATGCTAAGATGTCTCCTGAACAGGCGGCAAGTTCTCTTCAGGCCAGTACACTTACAAGATCTACCACCTGGCGTCGAAGGTGCCGGCGTTCATCAGGTTGCTGGCGCCCAAGGGATCCCTAGAGGTGCACGAAGAGGCGTGGAACGCGTACCCTTACTGCCGGACTGTGCTCACGGTAAGAACTCAACTTTTATGTTCAGTTAACTCAGCCTACGTTGCGTCAGAACGCCACCTGCCAAGGCCAAGGTGACCAATCACCATCAGCGTGGTATTGCGTAACACAATTACAGTAGCAATAGATTTCATTTTGACAGTTCCACAGCATTTATTGCGTAATTTACGTTGTAAAACCATTTCTTGGAACATGTGGAGCAATGTTTTAGCAGTATCCTTCAAAATCATTCATATTGTGATTGATAGCGGTTTACAAAATTAGGGTGCTGGTGGCTACAGAAATAACAGTGTGGCAGTTTCAGGGGCATAACCGTCTATGCAAAATAACCCTAATATAATAACATTCGATTATTATAATATTCGATTTAGTTCCGAAGACTGATAAGTTAAGCACATGTGTGGGTACTATGTAATTACCTATTATAAAGCTACCGTTTATACTGGGTACGTCTTATATTGACTTGAATGTGCCCTGGCTGCTGAGAGTATGTCATGCTCACTCTAATGTCTCAGCAGGTGGCTTTCTACAGTTTCTGTCTACCCCCATGGGAAGGCGTGAGTTTATGTATCACTTCTTATTATAAAATAAAGTCCTTCGTCACGTCTGTCTGTCTGTCTGTTCGCGATAAACTCAAAAACTACTGCACCGATTTTCATGTTGTTTTCACCAATGGATAGAGTGGTTCTCGAGGAAGGTTTTAGTATGTATATAATTTGTCACGTTTTTGTATACATTGGCTAAAATATAATGATATTTGTTGGAAGTGTCGGAAAAAATAAGCCGTCTGGAACGGATCTGGCTGTTGGTACAGGGATAGATTATAGCCTGGAATAAGACATACCTAGGCTACTTCCCTGGAGTAGGTTCCCATGGGTTGCGGGAACGGGATCATTTCATGATTAGGTACTTTTGGTCGCGATAACCGACATCCACGCGGGCGAACACCTCATCATTTTGTTCAAATCCATCAAGCCGTTTAGGCTACAGAGCGTGCCAAAGAAATAGACATGTAATACATACTCTCGAAAAACATTACCCTCCTGGGGCTGTCGGGTAAAAATATCAATGTCAAAATAAAATGTAAGTAAATAAATGTCGTATTGTCAGGCTTTTGAACGTTCCGCTGTGAACATAAGTATTACCTCACTTAAGAAACGATAACAGTATCTTATCAACGAGTAATAGTCGTTTAATCAATACCAACTGCTGATCCAAAATAAACCTTAACTCTATACATATAAAGACTACATTATATAGTTACTATACGGAAGACGCGGATCACTGTTTTATTGTATGTATAAAAACAGTTAGTGTCAATTTATATTCATTTGTATCGTTAGATTAGATTGTCGGTATCAATGATGGTTTTTTTACCCAATTTCGCCAATCGTAAAGAAATGTTTTCTGTGGCTGGCAGATTTCATATTGTCATGCCTGCAAAATGTTTGTTGCAAATTGCGTAACACTATCAATCACAAACTGAATGATTTTGAAGGATATTGCTAATCCATTGCTTCTTATGTTCAAAAAAATTATCTGTTCAACAACGTCAATAACGCAATGAATTTTGTTGAACTGTCAAAATGACAAAGCATTTATTTCAAACAGTACTTCCCTACATAAATGGCACTTTTGAACGTCATTTACACGGAAATAAAATTGATTCTAGTTGCCCCTTCCAAAAGGTAGCTTCGTATGGAGAAGAATGGGCAAGAAACTCCATACTTACTCTTTTTAACTGTTTTACAATACTTTGTATACATGAAAAATATCAATATATGTGAAAACGATGAATCTAGAATAAAATTACTATACCACAACAGGTAAAACCAATTAAAAGGAAGCAATGACGGATAAATGTACGGTGCCCACATATTATTTAAAAATAGTGTTAAAGTAGACGATTTAACTAAAATTTTAACAAATAATAAGTCAGTGTTTGAGTTAAACTTATCAAGGAATGTAAAATTAATGTCATAAAAATAATACATTATATAATTAAATTAGTAACCTGTTTGATTATGTCTAGACTTAACATTGTCTTATGGAACAGGACCAGCATGTTTCCAAGCATTCTTATCATGGATGTAATCCTCAAATGTTTGGTAATAAGCTTGTGTACAAAGTGGACTTGTAATATGAGTTTGAAATTTTCTGTCATTTAATTGCAATATACAATAGCAAGGTATTTGTTGTAACATTTAACACAGTACCCCATAAAAGAAGTATGTTGTACTTTAGATAATCTGAATAGAAATGAAACCCATTGCTTCTGATAGTGTTTTACGCAATTACCCGACGCGACGGACTAATCCTAGGTACACTACCAACCTAAGTATACTTTATCGACTAATGGCTATAGAAAACCTAGGTTATAGTTTAAAGGCAAGATCCCAAGTACACCTTCATCAAAAAAAAAATTATCAATGCGAAAGGCGAAAAAAATTTACTTTTTTATAACCGTAGACAGAGAAAATAAACTTTTTCATGGAAAATGGATCTGTTTCTATTTGTTAGGGATTCCGAAGGTTTGATCTACCAAATGATCTCATGAAGAATCTACTACAATATATATTTATTTTTTTAGTACTAGCTGCACCTAGCATGTGTTGCAATGCCACGTAAAGCAAAAAGTGTCTGGTCGAACAAATTTTTTTTAGGGCCAGAAACCCTCGCGGGCTTCCTGAGAACACCCTACCAAAGCAATCTGATCAATGCTTTAGGAATGGATAGAGGACAAACATTTTTTTTTTATATATAGAATATCGATGTAGGTATGTTTTGGCATAGGAATGTAAGAAGTGCCAAAAAATATCGATATAAATATCATATTGATATTAATGAAAAAAATATTTAGATCGTTTTCGATATATCGAAAAATGTCTGCAAAAATATTTTTTTAGTTTAAACGTCCAACTCATAAAAGCCAATGTAATTTGTACTACCTAATGCATTACATGTAATGCACGAACGTCATGGCTGAGTCGGAAATGCATTACATATAATGCACGGACAGTCAACGTGTTAAAAATAATTGTGAACGGACTGTAGTTTCCTGTCTATCCGTCTGGAAAAATCCACTATGCAATGTCTTCCAATAGAGACAGACTACTTCGTTGATCTTATGGTCGCAAGCGCTACTGCTGAGCATGAGCTCCTCAGTCCGATTCCCGGGTCCGGTAAAGATTGGGGTTTTCCATTGCCCGGAGTCGATTTGTA
Organism: Dryobota labecula; assembly: GCA_947523025.1. Classification (NCBI taxonomy): domain Eukaryota; kingdom Metazoa; phylum Arthropoda; class Insecta; order Lepidoptera; family Noctuidae; genus Dryobota; species Dryobota labecula. Next base: position 2,770,901 of record OX383303.1, on the reverse strand, counting down.
CCCGGTTGACGGCAATAGGCTCGTAAGTCTGGCAACACTTCCTACCTGAACAGCAACATTAATGATTTTCAATTATTTACAGAATCCGGGCTACATGAAGGAGAACTTCGTAATCTGCATAGAGTCACTGCATTTACCGGACGCCGGCGACCAGTCCAATGTGAGTACAATACCCGAACTTTAAGAGGGTACCGAGCGCGCAGTGGCGCCCTCATCGTTTGTTCGGCGAGGAAAATGGAAAATAGTGGCCATTGGTGCCGATTCCCTTGTTCACAAACTAAACTTAATTTAAGTTCAGTGCATCTTTTTCTTAAGGACAGAAGATAAATTTTAGTTTAGTCCTGTCAAATTAATCAGCGCTTGACGTAAATTGTCGTAATTTTAGTCGGCAAGTTTTTAATCACGTTTAAACTTGTCTGGAGTAGTGACAGGCGCTGCTTAATTTGACAGGACTAAACTAAAATTTATCTTCTTTCCTTTTCTTAATGAAACAGAAAGAAAAAGATGCACTGAACCAGTAAGCTCCGTTTTACAATAAAACATAACTATGTTAAACTGCTGTTTGTAATAATAATAACGTATAGTCTTGTGGAGCACAACATATCGTGCTTATTTTCTGTATTTTCATTCTAAAATAAAAGACATCACCAAACAAACGATGAGGGCGCCACTTCGCGCTCGGTACCCTATTTAGGCATACGGCGTTTTTGTAACGCCTTTTCTACGCGAGTATACGCGCTGGAAATGCTACTAGTGATGTTTTTTCAAGTTTAGCAAGGCAGGTAACGCGCGTGGTCTGCGCGGGTCCATTACGCGTGCACAGTATTGATTTTACCGGCCGCAAAAATAAGTTCATAGCATTTCTCGAAAAAACATGAAAAACAAAGTTATTTTTGCGGTTGTAACCGAAAACGTCCCATATCTAGAAGAAAGAAAGAATAACGTTTATTTGGTCACAGTTCGTGAAGCACAAAATACAAAAAAAATAAAAAGTGAAATAAAAAATGTTATAAAAAAAATTGCTGTGTGCCTCACGGCTGGGCCAAAAAGGTTCATTTCAGCATTAATGCCAGACAGATGCTGTCTGACGCTGGTTTTCTAATGAACCTGTAGGGACAAGTGACGGGGAGTACAAACAGTTTCAACATACCTAATACATAATTTTATACTTATAAATAAATAAATAGGTAAATAACTAAACAAGTAATCAAATCTAATAACAAAATAAATAAATAGTGAAAGCAACAAAGTCTGTGTCTGGGTAGGGTAGACTGGACGCCGACGGGAACGGACGTGACCCCGACTGCTCCGCCACAGTTTTTGCTATACAATCTGTAAAATGTGCACAGCACATGTTACCGGCGGCCGGGCATCGAAATTGAAAAGTAGTTCTTTGTTATGAGGTGGAAGTTACTTTAAATCGTATTAAATCAGTGCAAAAGTGTGGCTGTGGACTTAGCCTAAGTGCGTTCCTGATATCAGGTGGGCGACTGGTGCAGCCCCGAGCGAAATAGATTCGCCCCCGAGCAGACTTATCTGGTTTGATCTTTCCTTGTCTTTTAGGGATCTGTTTTATATATTTTATTTGTAAACACTTTATGCACACGTGAAACATACTGTGCAAGGGCGTTTTCTACCAGTCTACCTAATTTGATCAGTATTATTTTTGTATGTCATTGTTGTGAGGCACGCGCGCCGCGCGCTCACTTCAAGTTTTTGAGCTATTGTTGTAAGATGATATTATGTTCTTATTTTGATGCCTCGTTGGTCTAATGGTGCGCTGCTGCTGAGCGTGGGGTCCTGGGTTCGATTCCCGGGTCGGGCGGGATGTTGTTGGGTTTTCTGTCTGTAATTTCTCAGTGGCTGCCCGGGGTCTGGATTTGTGCCCGGTTGGTGGTAATGGCGGTGGGCTCCCCCACTGTTGCATGGGACTTGGACATGACTGGCGAACTGTGGTTGTGCATAGGTGCGCCGCTGCCCGGCCCTTCGGGGAGTTAGGGCATTATGTTATGTTATGTTGATATAATATAGCAAGATAAACTAACATACTTTATTATTCTAACAAAATAACGTTATCGCTTTAGATTTCGTACAATTTTTATTCCCCTAAAACTTCTTAGTTTGACTACCATACTACCACTTCTTGCCTTTAAAATTGTAACGGATCGTTTATTTATTGAGCTTCATGTTTTATGAAGCTTAATGAATGAACGATTTGTTATAGTTTTTATGATAGTCGCTACTTTAGCAGGTAGCCTCGCTCATATAAGGGTAAACCCAACGTTTTTATTAAGTACATTTTTTGTGATTTTTTTGTGTCGCAGAAGACAATAACTGGAAGGCAGATGCTTTCTGACGCAATTGAGTACTATCGCGGTCTCGAACATCGGACCACAGTAGGGAATATTCTTGCTTGGAGCTCTCGGCCGCTTAAGTGAAGCTTGCCTGCGCTCATCGAGTATTAGCATCGCAACATCGGAGTTTGCTGGGCCCCATTGTTTTTGTAAATAAAGGAAAAATACCGTAAAGGGACCGGCCGAGGTAGTCGGACATCTGTGATCGTTGTAGCGGAGCCTGATAGATTTGTTTAAACAAAAGTTTTTGTTTTTATTGGTCGTCGCAAGAATGAGCGGTGGACAGATGTGGTCATCGTTGCAACTTGGAACGGCAAAAAGATAAAAACAGATGCTGAATTGTCACGTTGGGTCGTTCGTGTACATGTAACCTGCCTACAAGAAACAGGGGTGAACTTAGGAACGTACAAATCAACCTATCGGGAATTACAGGTAAAGCACACCGGCGACTAGCAATTCTAATCACAAAGGATGCCCAAATTGAAATAAAAAATAGGAAAAAGATACCGAAGCGATGTCAACTACTCTTAAAGTTGGTATGAGAAGTGATAAGCCTGCTCCTATAATCAACTCTCACATCAACAGTTGTACCTCTAAAGCAACCAGATCTCTCACAGGTGTATTCAACTCGATTAGACAAAAACCAAGGACCTGACGCTAGTAATGCTAGGTGACTTTTACGCACATATTAGTCGACAAGATACACAAATTTTCCAACGCAAAGGGCTGATTCACCAAAATCTACATCTGATTATTCCGACTACAACTGAGATATAGCCAACAGCGACAAAAATGAGATCATCATGCCGGATAACATGGTCAAAGTACACTCAGGTATCGAAATTGGACCATTACGCCACATGCAACAGAAAAACTCTTCCACTTTATTAAAGCAGAATGGGCCGATAGGGGCACATCCGAACACAAAATTATCTGGGGGCAGCTAACAACAAGTCGAATCTTTAACGAAAATGGAAGCACCAAACACAAGACACAAAGGCAACCACAAGTTGAGAAGTAGACAACAACTGAGGCCAAGGATTTCAACCATAAACAATAATATTATGTCGCTCTCAATAGCAAATCCACCAAAAATACCAAGATCGCAGTTAATAACGAAAAAACTAGGAAATATAGGAATCAATTCAACGGATGAAAACATCGAAATACCATGCAGTTCCATAATTGGAGTCATTAGCTCTTGCATCCCTCCAACAGGCAGTTACGAAGGCGGAAGTATCGGCACTCAATAAAGCTAACAGGTCAAGACATAGAAGATATGAGAGAGATATCATGAGAGACTTGATTAACCACGCCAAGAATAAACCAAGACATGAAAATTATGCAATCTTAGACGGAAAAACCATAACCAAACTCATCAAAAACCACAGGATGTGCTATCTCGCACATATTCACAGGCGTTGTTGAAGATTGAGATAAGATTAGAAAGGTTGTTAGCGAGATTTACAAGAAACCTGAAACGGATAGTAGCGTGACTTCAGACGAAGATAATGGAAACATCAACACAGCATAGCAGTGAAGGAAGGCAGCTGGACTCGAGCCAACCAGGCGACGACGTCATTAAAAGATGCCCTCCCGATAAATATCACCCGTCTCTCCACTATTCCATTGCTTGCTTAAGGATGCATATCCGGTAGGCTATAATAATCCTTCCATATCCTATGGGCACGTCTTCCCTACCATTATCGTGCCCCCCGGTCTACTCCTTGATATACAATGGCCACTGTAGTCCCATGAAACATGAGGCTCCAGGGGCTAGTGTGAATCTTTGGGTTCATTCGAGTAATCGAGTCTGGTTAAACCACGCTGGGGTCGGTGCATTTCATTCATTCATTCATTCAAAGCAACAAAGTCTGTGTCTGTGTAGTCTGTGTTGTTTACTAACATGTAGTTGTAAGAACATTGTTACTAACCCTTTATGAGTCTTGGCTCGAAATAAAGTTATTATTATTATTATTATTAAATATGGCAAAGATATAGTCTGGGATATGGAGAAAGACATAGGTTACTTTATTACGCAATAGGCGATATTTACGCGGGTGGAGCCACGGGCAAGAGCTAGTAAGTATCATATAAGTGAAACATTTAGGGCGACCATATCGAGTTTCCGTTGCGAATCTAACAAATACTGCCGTAAACGTATTCTGAACGTGTGGATAGTGCCCAGTACCCTTAACGGTGGTGGAATATTATTCCATATCTTAGATGCAGCGTATCGGAAGGTGCCTCTGAAAGCTGCTGTCCTATGAGACTGTGTTGAAAGTTGTTGTGCACATTGCCTGGGCGCGCAATCTCGTCTACTAGCCATCCAACTAAGCTTGTCGTACAAATATTTCGGTTTTCCAGACTTAACGACACCAAAAAGCAGGCACGCTAGGTGTAACTTTCGTCTCGACTTCATCTTGAGAATAAAGTTTTTGTTAAAAAACGGGGTAACATGACTTCTAGGGGGAACAGAGTAACAGAAGCGCGCACAAGCATTTTGGACTCTTTGTATTAGTCGATCGGTACGAGCCAGCAAGCGTGGGCCGTAAACCGTATCAGCGTAGTTTAATTTAGACAGAACAAGGGTTTCGACTAGCTGTTCGCGAAGCTTTTCAGACAAGAACGGCCTCATTTTGTAAAGGAGTTTCAGACGATAGAAGCAGTTTCTTACAGAGTTAGCAACATGTTTTTCAAATCTAAGACTGTTGTCCATACATAACCCAAGGTTCCGTGCCTCATTCACACGGTCAATAGGCTCACCCGATAGAGTTAAATTTAGGTGTACGGGCATCTTTTTCAACTGTTGCCTCGTACCAAACAAGATATACTTGGTTTTCAATGGGTTTAATGCCAAACAATTCTCATCCGACCAGGCGGCGATTCTTTCTAGGTCGTCGTTTAAGTCTCTAATAGCCGATTCATAATCATCTGGACTGAAAGATAAATACAGTTGGACGTCATCAGCATAAATATGATACTTGCATTTCTGAAGGCACTTTATTATGTCTGCACAGTAGAGAATAAAAAGAATCGGACCCAAAATTGATCCCTGAGGAACGCCTCTTTCTATAGAAGTAAGGGCTGACGTCAAGGTAGTACCATCAGACAAACGCAATTCTACAAGTTGTTTCCTGTCACTGAGGTAGCTGTGAAACCATTGAATGGCATTGTCGTCAAAACCGTAGTATTTTAACTTTGACATTAAAAGTGAGACGTTAATGCAATCAAATGCACGGGAAAAATCTAGCAGAATCATCAGTGAACACATACCCCTATCTTGGGCTGATAGAATATTGTCCGTAACATCCAGTAATGCCGTCGAAGTGCTGCGCTGTTTCCTAAAACCGGATTGTAGATCAGGTAACAATTCGTTCTCTTCTAAAAACCGAGTCAGTTGACGGCACACTACCCTCTCCATTACTTTTGAAAGACAGGGGAGAATACTGATCGGCCGCAAGTCTTTAATTTCAATAGGGTTTGGACTCTTAGGTAGGGGTCTAACTGTGGCAATTTTCCATTGGTAAGGAAACTTTGATGTCCATATGGAATAATTAATGATGTAGGTAATCGTTTCTAAAGTGTGCGGCAAAGTGAGAGTAAGCATATTTAAGGTTATGTTGTCGTAGCCTTCAGCATTTGAATTTAAGTCAGAAATAATGCGGGAGATGTCGTTTTGGTCAACCGGAGCAATAGTGAAAATTGCTTCACTGTATGTGTGGGTCTCATAAAATGCTATAAGCGACGTGCTAGCTACCGGGTTGCCAGGGACATTCAAAAATGTGTTATTTATCAGGTCTGGGTTTCTAAAATGTGGGGGAAGGTCTTGTCTTTGCTTTGTGGGTGCAAACGTGGATTTAATGTTCTTCCATAGTAATTTTGGATTATTTATTTTATTATTTATATTGTGACTAAAGTATGCAATTTTTTCATGATACAAGGAATTTTCCACCAAGGATTTTAACTGTTTATAGTAAACTTTTTTTGTTCCTGATTTAGTATTCCTATATTTGGCTAATGCATTATCCCGCAAACGCATCATGAGCTGGATAGTTTCCGTAATCCAAGAATACGATAATTCTTTAATACGACAAGTCTTAAGTGGCGCGTGAACATCAAACAATGATATTATACAGTGATTAAAAGAATCAACCATATCATTCACGTCAGTAAATTCAGAAACATTACCTATGTTTGATTGCGACAAATCTGTAGAAAAATTATCCCTACAAATGTCTTTCAACGGCCTAAATTTGGTTACATAAGGTATAAATTTGTCCCGCTTTATGTGAAATTCACTGACTATAATGGAATGACCCGTAATCGAACCAAACGCTTCCACCGTTGTGTATCTTGCCCTAAGGTCTGTGCATAGTAGGTCGATAAGAGTCTCACTCATATCTGTAAAATGAGTCGTCATCGTGACAAGTTGAACGAGACTCAAGCAACTTAAAAATTCTTGCACCTTTCTGGTTTTAGTCTCGCTTACGTTGAGCATGTTCACATTGAAATCACCGAGCAAAATATAATGATCACAGCTACCCAAAGTAGCAAAAGTGCTCGTGATGGCATCGAGGAAGTGATCTATGTCAAACCACGGTGGCCGGTACGCTGTACCAATGGCAATTTTTTTCCCGCTTAGCGAGATTGTCAGCCACATCTGTTCGACGGAATCGAACCTGGGATCAGCCGTACCAGTACAGATGCGCGCGCTCAGACCCCGCCGCAGATAAAACCCAACGCCCCCACCACGTCCCGCGCAAACAGCTGTCGGCCGCGGAGCGTGACGTAGACGATAGCCGGGCACGACGGGCGCGCGTTCCTCCTCCCCCGGCCGGAGCCAAGTTTCGTTTATAGCCATTATATCAAAATTAAATCTATCCATTGCACAAATCAAATCATCATGGCCTGTACCCAGAGACCCTGCGTTAAGGAAGCCAACATTAAGATATTTCCCACTTTTTGGCATCATGACTATAATGTAAAACTACTACAGTTATCATTTGATATGCTAACACTTTTAATATCATAATAGTATTTATAGTCCTAATTGGTTCAGAATTAAATAGAAAAAATGTATAGGAATTTGCAGATATTGGATTTTTAATGTGAAAATGTATTATAATATATATAAGTAGAAATGTAAAAAAGATTGAAAATATTGCTAGATGTTGGATAATGTTGTAAATAAATAATATATTAATATGAGTATGTCGAAACTGGTTTACGAGCCCACTGAGATGCGCATGTGTCGCCGCCGTGAGACAAACAACACAACTTAACATAATATCACGGCTGTTTCTCCGGAGGGTCGGGCAGAACGAATACAACTGATAGTAGGACCATGACACTTTTGCAACATACAATAAAATACGTGTCATTGGTATGTTAGAAACTAAAAATATACAGTAAAAATTAAAGTAGAAATAATAAAAAATAATGGTGATAGTAAAACATAAAAAATTAAGACATAATAAGGCCGTCAGTAACCGGTACCGGTACGAAGATGCGCTGCACATCAGCCTCGCAGCGGATTTGGCAAGCGGCGTCCCCAGGTTTGTATCGGGCAAGAATACGGCCTCGCTTGCACCATACAAATTGCCAACCAAGCCTGCCCCCGGCCTCCCGCGCCATCCGAAACAACTCACGATTCAGTTTCGTAAGGCGTTCGTTGATGTATAATCGCGCTGGCAGACCGGGCATGTCGAGATCAGCAGAAGTCATGCCACGACGTGTTCGTGCGGCCTCCAACATCTCGTCGCGTAGATCACGGCGCGCAAGGCGTACGACGAGGAAACGCGGGCGGGTCTCCACCGGTGCTGACTGTGTAGCATTTATACGTCTGCCTCCAACGCGCTCGGCACTCACAATATCGCGCGGCTCAATTTTTACGCCCATCTTTGTCGCCACTAGCATAGCCGTGTGTATAGGGTTCTCACCACTTGGCTCCGGCAAGTTTGAGATCTGTATATCAGTGGCTAGCAGCTCCTGATCACGATCATTTATATCGCTCCGCAATTGGGCAATTAACTGATGCACATCCGACGAGACTTGCGGTTGTACCAATTTTTGGTTCTCCATAACAGCCACTCTCTCCTCCAAACTGCTCATACGGCCTTCAGTGGACTCTAATGAGCATCTCAAGACGGCTAGTTCATTACGCAGTAATTGAAATTCACTCCGTACCGTGTTAATAAACTCTTCCCTAAACTTTCTCAACTCGATAGTGAAGTCTTTAGTGTGCTCATGTGTGACGTCCAAAGCTGTGGTATTTATAGGACTCGTGTCCATTAGATTTGTCATACTGTCTTCCAGTGGTGCTTCTGCATGGCCTCTAACTGGCGTTTCAGCTCGGTTGTCCCGCACAACGTTTTTCTTACACTCCGGGCAGTGCCAGGGGGATGGTAGAAGGCCTGTTTCGTGTACTCCAACGCACTGCCGATGATACCAAGATCGGCAGTTGTCGCATTTAGCCGCATCCGCCGCCGCGAGAAATTTACCACAGCCTCCACATTTAATCATAGTGAAATTATTCGACCTCGTTAAGTGCAATCGATCCACAAAACAGTTCACTCAGGAATCACTAGATGGCGCTGTTTTCAGTAATGCGTTTATGGCAGTTATCACGGTGTTATAGCAAGTTCTGACACCATAAGACGAAACACAGCGTCACCGTAAGGATGCACACGCACTGAAAGTAGGTCACAAAGTATTGCAGCAACTATGTAAAATAGTCAGATATTAATTGTACGTATAGGGTAGAACAATACTAGTTCCCAAAATGAATATGGTTTTTAATGTTATTTATGATAAACACAGCACAGAATCACTAGATAATAGCGTCACTTGCAACTTGCACTTATTAATGTCTTTTCAGAATAAAGTTTTTAAAAAACAACTACTTGTTTATTTTTTTATACGTAAGTAATATTTTGACACTGCTATGTACTCAGTACCGTCACCGTCGATACTCTCATGACTTAAATGAAAAAGTCACAGACTAATGACTTAAATGAAAAAATCACTTGCTTATAATTTTTCTTTTTAATTTTGGGATCCAGACAGACAGACATACGACTACGAGTGATCCTATAAGAATTCCGTTTTTTCCTTTTGAGGTACGGAACCCTAAAAATACAGAAAATAATTCTAAACTTACAGATTACAGGAAAACCTATAAGAAATCTATGGTCTTTATAAAACTTGGCAAATCTCTCAATATTATGCGTACAAACTTACACTTGCAGTTGGAATGTATGGGGGAACATGTTTTTCAACTACAATGTTAAGTTTGTTCTTAGGACAAATTCATCCCAACTACCCCTTAAAGGCTCGTACAGACTAGTGCGATATCGCGGGCGCGACGCGACACTAGTAGCACAATTTCTCTGTCGGTGCCTGTCGCGCCCGCGATATCGCGCGAGTCTGTACGAGCCTTAATTGTGCGTGGTCTGACACGTAGGTACTTGGCCGGCTTTTTAAATACTTAAATAGTTTATAACAAGCACTGACATTTAAGTATAAGCGTTAGAAACTTACAAGTGTATCCACATCATCATCGTTTACTTAAGCCGAGAGGGTACAAAGATCGCTCATACTTCCATGATATTGGCTAACAAGGAGTTATTAATGATTATGAACTCATAAAAAGTAGCGTCTGCAATTGAAATATTATGTTAATTAATAGTATGCACGATCACACGTCAAGCTATTATTTCCAATGTAAGCTGACCTCTCTTTGGACGGAAAACCTAATTAGTGCGAGCTCAGCTTATACTGCATATGTATAGCTTGAAGTTTTGTCGTGTGTGCCTTGGTGTTTAGAACGAATTACTAAGTGAAACGATACATTAAGCGATGAAAGATGTGTGAATTATCACATAATTTTGTGAATTCTCGAAATATCTGTTACTATTTATCCATACTCATACTATACAGGGTGGAGTGACTTTGAAAACAATCGACACAATTTAAGGGGGTGTTATACTTGTGGCGGCAAATCCTGCATCGCGCAATCAGACTTTACCCGCGCGATTAGCATATATACAACATCTCGACATCAACCGTCGGGCAGTAGCCCACCAGATACAACATCCGTCTGGTCGGTGGATCCTTCCTTTTCTATGGAGGATGAGTGAACTTTATACCCTGTTCCTCATATCTCTATACTGGTGACCACAAACTTGAACGTCAGCGCAGCCTTCGTGCAACTAGTCCAGCGTTACGTAATCATCATCACTTCTTCAAGCTTTCGAGCGGCGAGTCACACAGCCAGCACCCTAGGCTTCAACGGGTATCCTGACCACCAGCATGCCTGGTCATCACCCTCAGTCTCATCAGCAACAATATAAACAATTTTTACTATAGGACAAATTTCGAATTCGCAAAAGAAAATCCCATATAAAGGTAAATACCCGATTGGACCATTTTGTTTATGAAGGTCGAATTTTTCATCCTGTATACTATACTTCCATACTAAATATTTGTCTGTTACCTTTTTACGTCTTAGTTGAACGGGTTCGTATGAAATTTGGCACACAGATAGACCATGACGTGGGTTAGGGGATAGGATACTTTTTTGATGTACATGACTACGAGTGGAAAGAAATCCCGTGGAACTTGTTTTTGGTTTGTGAATTATTTGTGCACATTTTGAAAACACGGGAAGGCATTGTTGCTGCTTATTTAGACGATTACGGAATTTTAATTAGCGTGCTGTACACATATGTCCTACACAAACGCCAGTTTGATTGTGACTAAGGTCAGTTGTGCCGGTCGGCATAGTTTATGCGGTCCACGTCAAGGAGCGCGTACCTAATCTTCCTTTTTTATACATCAATGTGAGAATCAGCACTTTTCGAACGTTACCCGAAGCCTCATTCTTAGCAGTAGCGCTTGCGACTAGACCAACGAAGCAGTAATCATTTAAATATCGAAACAACTAAGAAATCGTAGATTTATGTAGCACAGAATAAACCCACGTAAGTGAACCTCCCGATTGGTTGTCACATAAAATAACTCTAATTACAGTCGGCTCACGCGAGGTATAATCACTAATAATGAGATTACTGTAGTCAGTACGAAGAAACTCCTTAAGGCAAGAACGTCAGGGTAGCCCGCGAATCGACTATGCGCAATTCTCAAAAAAGAGGCATTAATGGTACCTCCGACTACAAATCAAGCTACCTATACATTTCTGGTATATAAGCTGATCTCGCATTGTATAGGATTTCTGTAGCCATGTGTACAATTAAAATAAATTGTTTTACTTTGTCAGTTATATTAGTAAAGCTTGCAGCCATAGTGAAAAGTATCAGCTGTTCAATTCTTGGTGTATTTTATGCGTTTCACGATGACGAGTCAATTTTAAAATTATTATTATTTTTATAAATTGATACTTGTGCATTTCATAAATGATGCCGCGTCATCGTGATTTTTAAATAAGAATGAGAATTAACTTTGTTTCTAAATACAAAGGCTAAAACTATGACAATAATTATTATTATTACTCTTCGTAAGTATGAACATGTATCCGCGCACCGATTGCTTTTAAAATGGTTACCAATTCGTCAGTGCAGAGAGGTAAGGGCTCTCTCTATGTTGTTCTCTATTCTCGACAAAACCACTTCAACTTATGTGACTTCCCATATTCAATACTTATGCTCTGCCCATAGTAAAAATCTTTGTATCACCAACAATCGTCTTCTTCGATGACCTTCTCACTGCTCTGGTTTCATTCACTCATCTAACTTTGTCCAGGTATAAGGTTGACTGTTAGAAAACGCCTTAGGTATTAAGTCCGCCTTTAAACATTTTTTTTAACTTGTTTATAAAGTATGAATAAATAAATAATATTGTTTTTAGGGTTCCGTACCCAAAGGGTGAAACAAGACCCTAATACTAAGACTTCGCTGTCCGTCTGTCTGTCTGTCCGTCCGTCTATCACCAGGCTGTATCTCATGAACCGTGATAGTTAGACAGTTGAAATTTTCACAGATGATTATTTCTGTTGCCGTTATAACAACAAATACTAGAAAACAGAATAAAATAAATGTTTAGCTCCCATACAACAAAAATGATTTTTTTTTTGTCGTTTTTATAGATAATGGGTACGGAACCCTTCATGCGCGAGTCCGACTCGTACTTGGCCGGTTTTTTTATATTATTTCATAAATTCCGCGGTCACACGGTCGCGAAATCACATTTGGTCAAAATACATCCTGACAACTGACTTGCAAATAGTAAAAACCCTGAGAAAATTTGAAATTTGTGCGTTAAAAGTTTTTTTAACGAAGTTTCATTGTCGTTTCCAGGTCCACGAGCTCCCACCGGAAAAGCTAAAGAACCGCGAGGTGGTGCACATAGACATCGCTCACGACCCGCTCTCCTCAGCAGACTACAAGGCCGAGACCGACCCCACGAAGTTCAAGTCCACCAAGACCAACCGTGGCCCGCTCACCAGCGCCTCCTGGAAGAACGAAGTCAAACCCGTCATGACGTGCTACAAACTCGTCACTGCCGAGTTCAAGTGGTTTGGACTTCAGGTCAGTGATCTTGGACTTAATTATAGGCAAATAAGTTAAAAGAGGTAGATATAGGGCTGCCATCCGTCAGAGTTACCTTGGATTTGTCCTAATTTAGAGGGCGTCCGGGGAGCGTCCGGAAGGGGTTTTCAAGCAAGTGAAACCTGGACACTTTGTGTCAGGGGAATCCCAATTAATTGGAAGATAAGCAATAAATTAAAGATTTTTACAAATTCCTGACGGAAAAGAAAGACGTTTTAGCAAAAATTGGGAAGTCTGAAAAGTAACAAAATAAGTAAAAATAACTAAACCAAAAATTTTAACTAAAATTTGATGCCAAAAAGAAGAGTGTTCCTAATTATTCTAATACCAGATTACTTACGGTGATAGTCACTTGATTACCTCAGAAAGAGGTAATCAAGTGATATAATTTTGTTTTCACTTGTCATGCTCTAAAAGCTCATCTTTATGTCGTGCGACATAATGTCGACATAATGTTGGCGACATAAAGTCGCTTTTTATGCTCTAGAGCATAAAGTAAAATCTTCGTCGAAGACCAAAGCAATCGGTCCAACTGCCACACGAACAACTTCAACTTCATAGAATAACCTCTTTATTTTAATTCGTTTCGTGAGTATTCTACGAACAAGGCAAGGATACCAACAGCAAAAGTACACAATAAAACTTCATGAAATAAACTTATATTTTTTATTTCGTCCATTTTTTTTTTTTTTAATTAGTTTTTTTTATATGAGTTAATCAATATAATTAAACTATAACTAAGTTATCATAGATATAATTTTTTTTTTTTTTTATAATTGTGCAGTATGTAACGACCTGTACTGAAAAACCATAATTATTTTTCAATTTTAACTAAATTACATGTTGCTGTTTCATTTCCTCGCAATCGAAGTGAAAAGTAGAGTGTACAACTCGTCCATAAAACCCATTTTACGCGAGACGTTTATCCGGATATAAAAGTAGAGTGTATGCGTTTTATGCACTTGATGTACAATCTACTATTGTTTTATTTGAATATTTTATTTGTTACGCTGCAGCCGTCTTTGTTAATTTTCTCGTGTTATCTAGCTACCTCTTTTTACTTATAATATCATTGTTGATTATATACAGGTGACGTTGTCGACACACTAACAATTTGCAATGGCTTTCATTCTGACAATTCGACAACATCCATTGCGTCGTAGAGAAGACGAATTTTCAAACATATGCAGCAATAGATTAGGAAATTCCTTCAAAATCCTTCTTTGTGAAAGAAACTGTTACGCAATTGGGGCGGAGGCTGGAAACTGCGGGTCATTTAACTTTCAATTTCTGCTCTAACATTATTCCTTCACTAATTTGAGAGCAGTGGTAGGCCAGGGCGAGCAGTGTTGGCCCAGAGGTAAGGGCCACGACGAATGAGTTGTAACTCGTAGGTTCGAACCCAGACAGGTGTAAATTATTTCATCACCACTGCTCTCTAAACGGTGAACCCGCACTGGGCCCGCGTGGTGGAATACGACCCAGCAGCCTTTGTCCCAGCAGTGGAAACATTATCGGCAAATAATTCTACTACTACTAATTTAACATGTTTTTTTTTTATTATTTTCAGAGTAAAGTAGAAAATGTGATCCAGAAATCGGAGCGGCGGCTGTTCACTATCTTCCATAGGTAAGTCACATTTTCTTCTTAGTTCAGTACCCGGTCTTTAATATGGGAAGCGCGTGGTCGCTAAGAGAGGGGGAAGCGCCAAGGCAGCCTGCGAAATTGAAATATTCTTACGTTTTTTGCAATTTCAAAGAAAGAATGAAAAATTGTTTATTCTGCACAAACAAGACGCACATTACATGAAAAATAGACAAAATACACATACTAACACAAAGTAACCAAAAGCAGGTTAGTGTCAGGTTGTATGTTGGTTAAAATACCGTAATCTTTATTCTATTTGGCGCACATTGCTATTTTAAGTTTTTTCTGCCTTTTTTGTGTTCTGTGTCAGTATTGTGTGCCTTAAACTGCGTCAAATAAATTTATTTTCTTTCTTTTAATATATAAAAATAAGTTGGGTTATTTACTCAAGAACGTCTGGACCGATTTTTCTGATCAGAAAAATCGATCCCCGAATAGCAGAATATAACTATTAAAACGTGAAAAATTCACGAAAAAAAAAGTACAAAATTCACTTTCTCATACATTTTGTACAAAACAGCTTTTTTGATGATATCTCGAGAACGGATTAAGGAACGGGGGAATAAGAAATTTCACGCGGATGAAGTCGCGGGCAGAAGGTAGTATAGTTATAATTATGAAAGCGGTTCATAACTATCTTACTAAAAGTATAACTATGATACGAGCATGATCTAGCTATATGACTATCTTACTAGACTAATCTAGTGAAATAATTATAAGTAGGTATATATTTTCCTTGATATGTAACAACTGGTTACTCATTCTAAGTAAAACGATCCAATAACTTTTTTTTATTACTCAGTCGTCACAACCAAAACCAACAGTTATAAACCGCTTTCATATATTACGGTATGGAGCTACATCCCTAGGGATATAACTATGTCACGGCTTGAACCATCTTACTGCGACTTATAAATAGTAAAGAGGTACAGGTTGTTAGCGAGTAAAAAAAATTCATTAATATAAACTTACACTATTCCCGAGTGACTGAGGAATCTTCTTATAATAGGTTGGGGAAAAAGTTTCTTCGCATTTTTTAAGAAAATTCAATTCATTTTTTAATAGTTTATTTACATTTAACTATAGTATGTAGGTACCATTTTGTTCGATAACTTTTTGCCATCTTGTAGGGAGGGTCATGATCCCATTGCTATAGAAGTTTTGGGACTTCTGATCAAAATACCGCGACAAGTGGTTTTGGCAGTCCTCTCGTGATGTTAACCTGACATTGCCTAAAGAATTCTGAAGAGACCAAAACAGGTGGAAATCTGAAGGTGCAAGGTCAGGACTATACGGCGGATGCATTAACACCACCCAACCAAACTCTCTTAATTTTTGCTGAGTGGCTAAAGATGTGTCAGGTCTAGCGTTATCATGATGAAAAACCGCACCCCTTCTGTTGATTAATTCCGGCCGCTTTCTCTCAACTTCTTGCTTTAATCTCATCAGTTGTTCGCAGTAGAGTTCAGAATCGATGGTCCTGCCTGGTGGTAACAGCTCATAACGAATAATGTCCTTCCAATCCCACCACACACACAGCATCACCTTGTTGCGAGTTAACCCGGGTTTCGCCACAGTCTGTGAAGCCTGACCGGCCTTTGACCACGACCTTTTTCGCACGTTCTTGTCGTACGTGATCCACTTTTCATCACCGGTTATCAGCTTCTTCAAAAATGGTTCGGTTTCATTACGTCGTAATAAAGAATCACAAATGAATACACGGAGAATACACGGTTCATTAGGTTTCTTTCAGTGAGCTCGTGAGGTACCCGAATATCGAACTTTTTTGTGTACCCAGGTTTTTTCAAATGTGCCAAAACTGTTTTGTGGTCAATTCCCAGTTCTTCAGCTACGTCGTAACTACTGATATGCCGATCTTGCTCCACTTTTTCAAAAATGGCATTCATTTTATCCGTAATAGGGCGACCAGAGCGACGTGCATCTTTGACATCAAAATTTCCGGATTGAAAACGCTTAAACCAAATTTGTGCTACTCTCACAGACACTGCACTAGGTCCATAAACATCGCAAATTTTTTTCGCGGTTTGCTTTGCATTTTTACCTTTTTTGTAGTAAAATTTTAAAATGTATCGAATTTCTTCAATAGATTCACTCATCTTGACAGTACGAAAAACAAATGAAAATCACACATTTTCCTAATTTGAATTTGGAATTATGTTCTTTAAAATTGAAACTTTCAATGATACCAAAACCAACCAGATACAAATAGTATAGCCAAAGAGATTTTATTACAAGTTCATACATACTATAATGCGAAAAGACTTTCCCCAACCTAATATATACCGAAGAAATTGTGGGAATCAATCTCCATTTCCGGGGTTGATCGCTAGATAAATACTGGTATGCGGCCAGACAGAATAGAAATCTCAATATTTTGACATCATTCATTTATGATGATGAATTTTACACAGCATAACATCACACCTGTTTTTCCCAAACAGGTGGGCAGAGGTGTATATAACACCCTCGTGATGGTACTTTACAAAGATAATCCGATCCAGCCTTCCCCTTGCTGTGCTCCCCCAGCGAGCCCTAAACCGTGGTCCGTACCCCACAGGGGTGCCCTTAGCGTGTCGTCGCTTAGTTTATAAGTTTTTTCCCTTATATTATTGAAGCACCCACAGAAAAGTCCAGTTAAGCTGACGACAACCTCCTAGGTTGACCTGCGAGATGCCATGTACAAAAAAAAATACTTTTTTTTTATTATTTCCAGACAAGTATTCTGCTCAATCGATGACTGGTTCGGCATGACCATGGCGGACATTCGCGCCATCGAGGATCGCACCAAAGAGGAACTGGAGAAGCTTCGGCGTGAGGGAGAGGTGCGCGGCATGCGCGCCGAGAACGAGTAAGCGTGCAGCGTGCGTGCGAGCGTGCGTGCGTGCGTGACTGCGAGCGTGCGTGCGTGCGAGCGGCGAGCGTCGGGCGCGGCTCCTATCATGTCTACAGCCCCCAAGCGTTCCTTCATAACCAAATGCTGATGCAAATGCAAAAGCTATATACTTGAATTAAAAATTCATCTCGGTATTAGACTTATTATATAAATGTTAGGCGTTTGAATAAAGGGGTAATTTCACGCGTTGAAAACAATAATGTTTTGTCCATTATAGTGTAATGTAGCTCATTTGATTTGAGGATTTATGAATTGATTGCGTGGTGTAATAGAATTCAAGAGTAATGCCATTGGTGATTCCTCATCTAAAGCAATAATGTTCCGCGCTCGGCGACTTACGTGCACTGCCCGAGCTGATACTATCCTGAGATTGCATTTAGTGTTACCATGAAAAAATTAGATGTTATCACAATATAATAAATCTCCAATGAAACACTCAACCTACTCGCATGCTCCCCAAGCTATGGAAATGAATGCCAAGTAATAACGAAGTTTGTTGAATAATGGGATTGTGAAGTTATTTATTGTTTTATAAGGAGTAACATTCTTTGCATTTCTTTTTAAATATTTTTAAGAGTTGTTTGAAACATAATAAGTTTAGGGAGTTATTATGGCATAAGAAAATGTCAAAATTATCCAAGATTCGTCTACATGTGAAGATAGATGTGGTCTTATGTGTCACTGGTCTATTGCCAGGACATCCCCAAGCCATCAGACCTGCCCCACTACCTTTTCAGTTTTTTTTTTTTTTTTTTTCATGGTAGCACTAACAAACAACTGCTGGCAGTTGTAACAATGCGGAAATGTTAATTTTATACTTACTTTCACTCCTTCTGTATCGTTATGCTTAATAGATCAATAATAATTATGTATGACATAGAGAAGAGTACCCGAGACCCATTAAACAGCGATCTCAGTTCAAGCAAGGGCATCGAGTACCATTAGAAAAAATTATATAATATGGTATAGATAATATTTAATAACTAATAAGTCTATGTAGTCAGTGGTTAACAGGTAGTGTTGTCGTTACCTAATTAATTAATAAAAATATATAAATGTAATTCAATTTGACAACTACATAGCAACAAGACCAGTGTAACAGCAGCCAGAGTTATATTGTTCTGTTAGGTTGGAGCCACGCGCTCATCTGTTGTGTATTTATATTACAAATTAAATAATTCTGCGCAATAGTATCATTAGTTCGGGCACATTATAAATTATTGGTGCAATATTTTTTTAACAATGGCAACCCTCTGGTAGTTGGGGTCTGTGAGGGTGTTGCAAGGTGAATGTTATTTAAGGTGCGGTGTCTATGGAATTATTTTTATTATGGTAACCTCGTTAACTTATTTTTTGGGAACGGGTTCAGGTTGCAACATCCTCGGCTAGTGATTTTTCAAATATATTTTGTATTAATAAGTTTTTTGTTGTTTAACAAATCAGTATTTTTATATTTGTGTGACATTCCAGTTTGTACCGACGGTGACATTTGCTATCGTTTGCTATTTAATCTTTGTTCGCTCTCTTGTGTTCACGCAGTGTATGGGATCAGTGGATATGGAATCGTTGAATCAGTACAATATGAAATTTAATGTGGATCTTCAAGTTCATGGTGGATTATGTTCCTGTTTTAACCAATAATTCGGTGTAGCCATGCATTGTGTCGTAGGGCTCGTTCACACCTCCGCCGATACAGTTCTCTACAAATTCCGGGAACTCGGTGGAGCTGTGAACGGGGCGTTTCTGCTAAACATTGCACTTTCTTTTTATTTAAGTTTTTTTACTTATGTTGTTATAAGTTTTACATCAAATACAGCGTGATAATATATTTGCAAGTAGTCTTTTTTTTTTTGTAGAGATAGTGAAATTGTTGCCAACCCGCTTTTAGCATCGCCTAGTGCTTCTGTTCAACACCTAGTACTTAACTGTTCCGTGATGTGAGTAACTTCCATTATAATAAAATGTTGATATTCCACAGCGTTGCGTGCCTAGTGTACGACTGTACGGAGGTCCTGTAATATATAGAAGCTTTGCTTTGATGTTGTTAAAGCTTATTTGTTGCAGTTACCAAATAAAGTTAAGTACACACATCATTTTATTTCATTTTTTTTACCTCAAACAGGTCCTTGGATGCATGTTTTTTAAATTCTTTAAGATTGTAAGTATTTTGTCGCTCCATTACCTAAGTAGATAAAGAAAATTTAACCTACGCATAGTTATCTATAGTTGCTAAAATTGTCAATTTTTAAATGTTTAGCTAATTAAAAGTTTCAAAGTTCTTGCATTGATAAGTATAATGTAATAAATAACATTTGTTGTAAAATGTACTATGAATATTTTGAGGCCAACACAAATAAAATAATTTAATCTGTTGTGATTTGTTTCTGTTATGAACTGTTGTAGGTTGGATCGGTATACGACTCTTAAACTTAATATGATACACTAATACATAATAATAACTATACAAGTGTTTTTTTTAACTCTAGGGTATGAATGGGACCATATCAAAGAATCAACTGGCCTACGAATTATTATCATTTTTATGTTTTTTCATTCGTTCATACAAAATAATTCGACAAAGTCACGATTATTAATGTAAAACACCCATACGTTATGTGAAATATGACAACGTCGCATTTTCTTAGTTTTAAATATTAATGATTGGTTTGAATGAAAATGAATTACTCGTACTTATCAATGAAACTTAAATACCTACACGCATCGAGGGTCTCAGTTTCATCAGTTTGGCATTGTCACAAAATTAAGAATTCGTCATACGGGTGACAATTTTTGACCTAAATTAATATGATTAATTATAATTATCTTCGAAACTATGCATTTTTGGACCAAATATTCTAGGACTTTTTGTGTTATTTTTACTTAAATAACCCTAGAGTTATGGGATATAAACATCTTGTATAATACCTGATATATTAAAGGAAATGTATGGAAGCTGGTACCCGCTCCAATAGGAATAAATAATATATCATTAGAAAGGTATAAGAAAGAAACATTTTTTTTTTATAGGTACTGCACAAACAAAACCACAAAAAATTTAATACACACAATCAAAGTACCCAAAAGCCTTGTATTCCAGAAATAAAAGTGTCAATTTAGTGCAGGAGTCTTCAAACTACGACCCGCGGGCCAAATCCGGCCCACGACAGCTTAAGGCGGGCTAACCTCTAGGAAATGTAACTTTAGTGCCATTTTATTTAGAATCGGTAATGATTAAACACGTGAAAAAAAACTATATGTTGCTTTTGAGACCTTTCTGTAGGTACTTCGGGTACTCGTTACATAATTGAACAAAGTTCGCTCGATAGAAAAATATTCCAAACATACCCTTATTTTGTAGATTAAAACTCATTTTATTTCAATATTATACTACTTTATGTATTAAAAATTACATCATCATAGACGTTTATTTTGATGTGATTTTTAATACATAAAGTAGTATAATAAAAGTCTGTCGGGTTTAACATTGTTAATATCGTAAACATATAATTTTTAACCCAAAATTAACGAAGTTCACGGCACAATTTACTCGCGCCCCGCTGCCACCTCAAGAACAAGAATGCACACTTCAAGAAAGTTCACAACATACTTACCTAGATATCTAAAGAAAGAAAGAATATCGTTTATTTGGACACCGTTCGTGAAACACAAAATACAAATAACAAAATAAAAAAGTGACAATATTTTAACAACAATATTGTGTGCCTCTAGTAGCTCCAGGGGCAATGCTTGGGGCGCCATGGCGTGGGTTTACGAGCTGGGTAGCTCTCAATAAATACCTATAGGTTCGGTATGAAATCACGTATTCACGTGGGTATTATAGTTTGACCAGTACCACTAATCCGCGCCTTAGGTAAGTGGGTAAGTGCGCGTCGAGCCCCGTCTCGCCAGGCAGTGCATGCCGCTCATTCGTCAACGCCACCCACCCTCCTCGCCGCGCATTCCTAAGGCGCGGAACAGCGGTACCGGGCCAGCAATAGTTATTGCTAGCTCAGCTTCAACCGAATATCTAAATGGGATTAGGCGGATTTTCATTCAAACAAAAATATTGCTGACCAAATAAGTATTTATTTCATTATCATTTACTAATAGATGAATAATTCATATCATTGTTTAAATCACATTTCTTCTGCGAAGCACCAACATCAAGCGGACAGTTTATCTTTAAAATAACCAATGAAACTCTATTACACTTAACACCGAATCCCTACCTCATGTTGCAAGATAAATACAGGCGGTTGTGAATTTTACATGGGTTAGTACCTACCTATATACAACTGAAGAAAAACCTAGCGGGGTAATTGCGTAACACACAGTAGCAATGGGTTTCATTTTGACAGTTCAACAACATTTATTGCGTTATTTACGTTATTGTGTAGACAAATTTTTCGAACATATGAAGCAATGGATTATTAATATCCTTCAAAATCATTCAGTTTGTGATTGTTATGTGTTACGGAATTCGGGTACTGGCATTGTATTGTCTAATTTACCTACAGTCCTTACACAGTTATTTTAACTCTGATATTGCATCACTCTCAAAAACAAAAAATCGGTGATCTTTAGTTACAATAAAGTTGCTGTTGGGTTGTTGCTGTCAGAAGTAATATAATTGTTAAAGGACTGTACATTGATCCAGTATTTAATCCAGCGTCACTGGATCGGCCACCGGCCTGCGTCCAGCTGTATTTAAATTCAGCGCTGGGTACAAGACTGGATCAAAAGTGTTTATACTCTTCCAGTAGCGATCCAGTGCCACTGGATTCAGGAACTAGACTGAAATACTGCATCAATGTTCACCTATTGACCGCTTTGTTTTATATAATTGCTGTGCCCCTAGCGTGGTGCCCAGCTCATAAATCGACAAATCATTATTGGGTATGAACATAGGTAGAGAGGCGGCATGGGTACGAAATCATCATCATCTTCCTGCCCTTGTCCCATGTTACTTGGGGTCGGCGCAACAGGTTTTCTTTTTCCATTCCCCCCTGTCAATTGTCATCATTCACTCCCTTCTCTTTCATATCATTCTTCACACAATCCATCCATATTTTGTTTGGCCTTCCTCTCCATCCATCCACATTTAACTTTCTCACTCTTTTCGCACGGGTACGAAATCATTCGTCGTATCAATCCGATTGGGGCGGTCAATAGGTTAAGGTTTACACACTCGCCGTGTAAATGCTCGTACTTGAATTTCGCAAACACGCTCTCGACGCAGAGAACAGTGGTGGCCCAGTGGAAACGGCCTCAACTTCCGAGTTCTAGGTCGTAGGTTTGAACTCAGGCAAGCACTTTGTATCAGTTATTTCATCTGTGGTGATGAAATAATTAGTGCTCTCAAAACGGTGAAGAAAAACATCGTGAGGAAACCGGCATATCCTAGAACCAAAAATTCAAAGACATGTGACATCCACTTACCCACACTGGGCCCAAATGGTGGATTACAGCCCACTCTCTCTCACAGAGAGGAGGCCTGTGTCCCAGCAGTGGGAACGTTATAGGCTGATTATGCTACGCTTATGCTTTCGACGCTTGGGCATGGGCGTACCCACCGTGGGGCAAGGTGAGGCATCTGCCCCACCCTGGTCCCTGACTCGAAGCTAAAAAAATAGGTTTATTAAGTAACAACATTAATATTATTCATATAATCGATCTATTTGGGGATGTCATTAGAGACAATATCACAGCTGATGTAAAGAATGCACGTGCCTTCAGTACGAGTATCCTGGCAGACGATAGCTGTGACACATCAGGAAAAGAGCAACTTCCCATTGGTATTAGATTTTTTTATGAAGAAAAATGGTGGTTCGTGAACAGTTAATAATTATACAGCACAAAAATGTAAAACGAAATTTTTGCTAGATTTAGCCAAAACCCTCGCAAGTTAATATTGAAATAAGGTTAGTAAATAAAGAGCATTTTAAAATTCCTACTACTTATCGAGTATATTTACTTCTGCCCCACCCCAAAAAAATGCTGGGTACGCCCATGCGCTCGGGAAACTGTTCCCGTGTAATCACACCTTGGGGCAAGTTTCTTTTCTTCATATTCATAACCGCTCAAGATTGAACTTTCGTGTCGACAGTTCAACAATATTCACACCGTCTCATTATAAAACGAAATAAACTTTTGAGGCAGTTTTTGTATTTTGAACTTTATTTCGACTATTATAAAGTTCTTAACACAAAAACTAACTCAAACTCTTTGAACTGGTTTTTTAATGGGACGTTAGACGGTTGTGTTCAAGCCGGAAGATGGACCTCAAAAAATGCAGAGCAGTGAACATCAGAACTGAAGAAAGACTGGCTATTGCAAATGGCCGTTATAGATTTATACATTTAACAACTACAATATTGAACGATATGTTTAAGGTGGAAATCAATGTTATATCATGCTTAATACAATCAAGAGATCAACAATCTGAAGATTGATCAACCATAATATTGATCATCACATTTAGGATCCTATATGTAGGTATAGTTTGACCGGTACCGCTGTTCCGCGCCTTAAGTGTCGTGCGCGGCAAGACGTGGGGCAGTGCAGGCCGTTCATTCGTCAACGCTCACGGCGTGCGTCCCGCCGCTCATTCCTAAGGCGCGGAACAGCAGTACCGGTCAAACTATAGTACCTAAATACTTGTAAAGGGGCTATCAATCAATTGGGTGCGATTTCATCTATGTATTATTTTATATTTGAGTAGGTATAATTATTATTTTAAAACATAATCCTTTACACGATTTTACAGATTTAAGAAGTGATCTATTGTTAAACACTGATAATATTGACTAAAGAATTCCTAATAATATTGATAAGTTGATAGTTTAAAATTGCTTTTTCCAAAAGAAAAGTAGAATACATTTTATAAAATACAAAATACATTAATTAAATTAAAAGTATTTTTTTTACAAAGGCTCATAACATGTTAGACATTTTTCGATATTAATTGCCACCTTGCCGAAACTTGGGGAAAACTGTATTCCACAATGTACTTACTGTATTAGGCCAAATTTGCAGCTTATAGAGCAACGATTTGTGATATTTGTTTGTACTACCAACATAGAAGATTTTCAGCAGGTGATACTGGCATTTCGATGGTTTATTTTATTAAGCAACTTTCCTGATAAATAAATGTTGCTTGATCTGCGCAGTCAGTGCCATAATGGCTAAAATCGGTAGATAGTTTCACACGATCTACCTACTTTAGCCTATAACCTATATTAACCCATAATCGGACGCAACAAAAAAATCTACTTTTCATGGTTTGAGTGCAAGTTAGTTAGTATTTAGCTAGATTGCCGGGGTGGGAAAATTGTTCCCTGTGCCAGACTAATGATTAACTAAATCAGTATCATTCTCCTGCTTTTATCCCAATATATTATTTGGGCTCGGCGCAGTAGGTATATCTTCCTAAACTAAACGCGCATTGTAAATAAGGGCACTAAACTGGATATAATATATCCAATGCTGTCAAATATGAGCCTTTGTTTCCAAAAACGTCCACTTTTTGACACATTTATATATCATTTATAGGTTATCAATCAGTCAATCAATCATGACTTATAGAATAATATTCTTTACATGACATAGACATTTTAAAGTGAGGCCAATGATGGCACAACAAGTCACTATAAAACAATATTTGATTCATATTTATTTTTTAAATCTACGAATTAATAATCTATAGAAAACGAGATCTATGAACACAGTGAATTCAAAAATGGTTTCCATACATGCCTGGCATCGGCATGTTCAGTGGTCCCATAGGGTATGGCACGTTCGGCGCCCCTTGTGGCGCCCCATAACTGGGATATGGCAGGTACGGCTTAGCAAATCCGTTACCGAAAGAGCTCTGACTTCCGGACCTGAGTAGTTCAGCCATCTTCTCGGCTTTAAACTTCCGTAAATGCATGTTCTTGCGAGCTGGTTCGAAATCTTCGAGAAACTTTTCGACTGGAATCTTCCCGGAGAGAAAGTCTTGGGCTAGATTTTCTGATTGTTCCTCAGATTCTGCTGCAGCTGTTTGTAGCAGAGCTTGGGTTGTGTCCGGCGATATGCCAGCTGATTTTGTTTCTGATGGACAAAGAAAGTCAACATTGACACTCATAGTACAAAAAAAGACTGGGCATACTCGGACCTGTACCCTAATTGCGAAACACACAATCAATTGCTTCATATGTTCGAAAAATTTGTCTGCTTAACCGTTAACTCCCCAGCGTCACCGAATAACGCAATGAATGTTGTTGAACTGTCAAAATGAAACCGATTCCTACTGATAGATAGCGTGTTACGCAATTAGGTCTCTGACTAGAAATGTTTCCAAAAAAAAGGGTCCGACGAAACGAGTCTCTGTGACTGGTGTGTATAGCATTGAAATGAAAGCCGCTGATGGCGCTGATTGACTTGAACATTCACTTGTAATGCGCATTCTAGCGAATGTTAAAACAAACAGGAGCGTTTTAGCGAGCATTCTAGCGAGCGTTCTAGCTAGCATTCTAGCAAAACGACAGTAAATTTGTTTCGAGCTTTTTGTCGAGCCGAGCAATTTTGTTAATATAATACATTTGAAATTTTTTTTATTTTTTTATTTTAGGCTCGGTAGTTTCGGAGATAAAAGAATGGTCAATTTTCGTCTATTTTCACTTATAACTTTAAAACAATTTATTTTAAAATTATAAAAAAAAATATTTGAGACCCTCACAGTAAGCCCTTTCATTTGATATGTCACACGGTACAGTTAGCAAAAAAAAAAAATTTTAATTTTCTTATTTGCCCCCCAAAACTGACCCCAATATTCTAAATTCATTTATTTACAGTTCACGTCCGTGTTTGGGTCACTCAAATTGATATGTATACTGAATTTCAACTTAATCGGTCCATTACATTCGGAGCAAATTGACTGTGACAGACACACGGACAGACAGACACACGAGTGATCCTATAAGGGTTCCGTTTTTTCCTTTTGAGGTACGAAACCCTAAAAATTGTACAGTAGACTCACTATATTCTTCCAGCAGCTCTTGGATGCGAGTGCACAGCTGTTCACCCATCTCAGACTTCTCCTGCACCTGTTGCTTGACCTCCTCGAGCTCAGGTTCCTTGCTAAGGTTGAACTCGGCAAGTGACCTGTTGCTGGCTATTGTCATCTCCCGTTCTGTCTCCCAATCTTTCACCTGAATACACAACAAGTTTTTTTTTTATAATTTGAAATCTGCTTCTTTTCATTTGGTATTAAGTACACGCGCCAAAAGAGATAACTAACTTGCGAAATCATGTTATACTATCATTTAGAAGACGTTAGCGCAGTCACTTTACGAATGCGATGTGTGCGTGGCTGTCATAGTGAGCAGTACGTGAATCGTCTTAAGGCGAGGTTCTTCAAGTTAACCTCTAGGAAATATAATGTTAATGTCATTTTATTTAGAAACGGTAAAGGTTAAACACGTGAAAAAATTATGTTGCTTTGGAGACCTGTGTGGTTTTCTGGATCTTGGTTACCAGAATCGACTAAATTCAACTAAGAAGTTTATATTTGCCGTAAGTCATTGCACAGTACCATCTATAATTTTTTTGTAGAATCTGACCCAGTAAGTCTCTTTGTACTTAACAAGTATTATTTGAATATTAGATATATCAGAGTCAATGGGCGCAGCAGTAGACGCGGGAGCTGATGTATTTTGTTCTTTTGTAGCAAAATTAACTAAATGTAATATTATTTTTCTATTTTGTTTGAATATTGAAAGATTTGGAAAGATCGTATATTTTGCGTACGATTTCGAATACATGATCATAGATCGTATCAGCTCCAAAAAGGTCGTATAAATACGATTTAAATCGTACGGTTGGCAACACTGTTTAGCACCCTCGAAAACCATGAAAACGATACCCATGATGGAAAATTTGAATATTTTCTAATGCCGCCATTTTGGATTTTAATTTTGACCTCACTATCAGCTCTAGCACCCTTGAAAACTATTAAAACGACACCCATGATGAATTTTTTTTAAATTTTCGTAGCCGCCATCTTGGATTTTTATTTTGACCTCACTATCGGCTCTAGCACTCTCAAAAACCATGAAAACGACACCCATGATGGATTTTTTTTTAAATTTCGTAGCCGCCATCTTGGATTTTAATTTATAGGTGGTAAAACCATTTTCGTTTGAAGCGCATTAAAAAAAATTAAGAAAGGTTGATACCATCTGACGGCCAAATCTACCACCACACGCGCTCATTGGTCAAATCAAATAACGGGCGATTCCCCGGCTTCCTGTTACACACTTCCGTCCCTTTTCACGAAATTACTCCCACATGAGAAAGGAAGGAAAGGCATGCAGGAAAGGGAGAGGAAAGATGTTACACATCAAAAACAAAATAAACTTATACTAATCAATTCAAGTTGATCTACTGCATTGCTCTATTCTGTGACGCATCTCGAGTAGGTACTAAACCTACTCGAGTTCGTGAACTCATGAGCGGTGCGCTTGGCGCGCGCGTCTCCCGCGCATCGTAACTTGTTACGCATCACTACTCATTGCGGGGGCTGGGGTGTGTACGTAGTCGCAGCGGAAAAATGTCGAATTTCTTAATTTCAGTTTTACAGATATTTAGTGTATGACGTCGTGTAAATGTGTATGGTAAGTAAAAATTTGTGCATCCAACCATTGGGGAGCTACGAGGGCTGCACTGAAAGTATCGGGAATGGAAAACTCCTTGGTTTTAAAAATCGAATACCATTTATTTATTTAAAAAAAGATTCTCGGGCTTGTCACAAGGTTTTGTCAAACTTGTTTAGTCGTTGAGGAAATGGAATTGACTCGAGAAAATTCAAGAGCGATGATTTATTATGACTTTCGAAGTGGTTTAACACAAAAACGGTGTGTTGACCGGATGATTTCTGCATTTGGTGATAAGCCCCATCCAAAACCACAATTTATCGCTGGTTTGCTGAATTTCAACGTGGACGTGTCAAGCTCAGTGATGATCCCGTCAAGGTCGTCCAAAAACTGCAGTCACCCAAGAAAACGTTGATGCTGTGCGTAAGCTGATTGAGGAAGATCGACATGTGACATACCGCGAAATTCAGGCAACTTTAGACATTGGCATGAGTCAAATACAAATAATCTTGCATGAACAATTAGGTGTAAAAAAGTTGTTTTCCCGATGGATACCGCATTCGCTCTGTGAAGAGCAAAAAGCGGCTCGCGTTACTTGGTGCGTCAGAACTCTCGAAAGATTCCACGCAGGATCCTCAAATGCTGTATACAACATCATATCAGGTGACGAATCCTGGATATATGCGTACGAACCCGAAACAAAAAACAAGTCACGAGTTTGGGTGTTCGAAAATGAGTTAAAGCCAACAAAAATTGTTCGTTCACGGAGTGTTGCAAAAAAAATGATGGCCACGTTTGTCTCCAAAACCGGCCATGTTACGACTATTCCTCTTGAGGGACAAAGAACGGTTAATGCAGAATGGTATGCTAGCATTTGTTTGCCACAGGTCGTTTCAGAACTCCGTAAAGAGAACTGCAACCGCCGCATCATCCTCCATCACGACAATGCGAGTTCTCACACCGTGCACAGAACAAATGAGTTTTTAGAGCAAGAAAACATAGAATTATTAGACCATCCGCCGTACAGCCCCGACCTAAGCCCTAATGATTTCTATACTTTCCCTAAAATAAAGAATAAATTGCGTGGACAGAGATTTTCATCACCTGAAGAAGCTGTGGACGCCTACAAAACGGCCATTTTGGAGACCCCAACTTCCGAATGGAATGGTTGCTTCAATGATTGGTTCCATCGTATGGAAAAATGTGTCAAATTTCGCGGAGAATACTTCGAAAAGCAATAAATACATTTTTTAAAGGTAATGTTGTGTCTCTTCCTTGATTCCCGAAATTATCAGTGCCGCCCTCGTATTCAAGAAAAACTGTTTCCGCTGGAACTACATCATCCTAGCGGCACTTTTTTTTTCTATGGACGTACTAGAAAAAAAAAAAACTAATAATTAGTGTGTAGCGACAGGTAAATGTGTATGTATAAATGAAATTTGTTGGTCATAAAACTGCGAAGATATTCAAGTTTCCGCTGCACTGACATTTGGCCATTTGATGAAAATCATATAAAACGGGTTTAGTGGAGAGTTGTAATTTTTTACGCACGTGGCTTTGAATTTGTGTGTAATGTTTGTGAAAACAGAATTTGAAAAAACATACCGTTCAGAAGATATACACGTAAAAGTAAAATAAGGTTATAAGGTCCAAGTGCTTAAAATAGTAACTCTAGAGCCTAACTTATATCGTTTATTTGTATCTTATATGGGTCTACAATGTCCTGCCAAGTTTCATTTATGTGCTCTTAGTAATTAATGAGCTATGGCATAATTTACTACAACTACAACATAAAAGGTGATGCAGCGTTTTTTTTTGTTGCAAACAATAGAAATAGTGGGACAATCAGTCTGAATCAGGCCCAGTATTTCTATCAATAGAAATACCTAATAGAAATAGAGGGATACACCCGGAAATTTGAAATAAACCAACTGTTTAAATACCTAACCAGTGGTTTGAATGTTGGTGAACACAGGCCTAACTCTACTCACTTAAGTCTACCAACCTGCACTGGGCCCGCATGGTAAATTACGGCCCACTCCCTCTCATTGAGAGGAGGCCTGTGTCCCAACAGTGGGAACATTATAGGCTGACTAGCTTCTGCCCGCGGCTTCGCCCGCGTGGATGTCGGTTATATCGCGTAAAAAAGTAGCCTATGTCCTTCTCCGTATCCCAGGCTATATCTCTGCCAAATTTCATGACGATCGGTTCAGCGGTTTAGGAGTGAAAACGTAACAGACAGACAGACAGAGTTACTTTCACATTTATAATATTAGTATGGATAATAAATAATATATAAAGATGCCTATTGTCATTTTTTTTTTAAATCTAACATTCAAGATTTTTCCCTTTCTGTGAATCATGCATTATTTATGGTGATCGTTTAACTATTATGGTTGCTCTATGAGCTGTGAAAGTGTAAATTTTGTTATAACCTAACAATCAATTCAGCCTATCTCAGTATGTATCTACACAGCTGGACAGTTAACAAGGCAACAACTTCTTGCAGCAAGAAGTACTGCATCATATCACTATTCTTACTCTTGTTTATTTGAACAAAAGGTACTTAAAAATTATGAATTTGTGCAGCAACAATTTTTTTTTTTTTTATGATACTGCAGTGATGATGTCCCTTTTCAAATACGACGATGATGATGACGAAATTATTGCGAAGAGCTCCTAAATCAGCAATCAATGATAGCATGTATATTTAATTAAAACAATGACTCATCCTCTGAGAAACTTTATCAGTAACGCAAAAAAAAAAACGATATTAGAGGATCGTTCTGTTACTAAGCCGACCCCGTTTGTCTTTTTAAAAAAAAACAATAATTCTACTGGAACCACTTTAATTCACCACAGTACAAAAACACACACACAAGTTCTTGGGTACTTATATTTTGGTAATGTCCCTCTTAATTGCTCCCTTAATTTGGGCACACTAGATTACGCGACGGCGTCCAAAATCTAACTAACTGAATTATACATATTATTTCTATGCACTGGGTAAAAATGCAACATCAGTACTTTAGTAAAGGAAAATACACTGTTTATAAGTTAAAAGCTGACTTAGGCTTTATTGCCTTGTAATAAGGGTTATAACAGCTCCCCCTTTTAAACGAAGCTTTATCTCATCAAGATGAAGCGAAGTGAGATTGAAGATCGATTTATTAAGAGAGACACTTTACAGCTTTTAATACATTAAATATAAAAGTTACATAATTTTGAATGAAAATTGACAACATAGTGAATTAATAGTTTTACATTACATTAAAAGTTTAGGTTTCTATTAGACGGAAACTTGACTTTATTAACCTTACTAGTAGATTTATAATTTGGGTAATGAATAGGCAAAGACTGAACTGACTTGTTGTCTTCTTCAGAAGTTGAAGATACTTCTGTCATCTCAATACTATTTGAAATTTTGGACTTGCGTTTGGTATTTTGATTATAACATTGATTAAATATTTGCACGCAGCATCCAGCATTAGAAGAATGTTTGTTCTTAAAATATCTATATAATTTATAAACTAAGTATAAAAATAAACACACAATTAGAATATAAGTAAAAGTAGAATAGTAAGGGCCATATTTAATAAAATGAGATTCCTTTTCCAAATTATTCAATTCTTGCTCTAAACTATCCATTTGGTGAGTTGCATATTTGAGAGAATCTAAGTTAATTTTACTCAAAGAGATTGGCGACAAATGTGGTAAACTTTTATTGAATATGTCCTTCTTACAGCAGTCATCTGCTGTTATATCAAAGCTTATATCTAAAGGAGACTTAGTAAATAAAGAATAAGAACTAGTCGGTAACAACTGAACAGTTTTAGAATACCCAATACAATTAGGCAATAGTTTTACAATTCCTGTACCTGTAATTAAATGGTCATTAATGTTTTCATCACATTTAATAGTCAATTTATTTGTATTTGATTGAACATATATCCATTTGTTATTTCTTAATTTTTGCCAAATATCAATTTGACCATACAATATTTTAGCATTGCATTCTGTAGGTAATGACAATATTACCTCAGTTAAGATTTTAGATTCACAATTAGGGTTACTTACACATGAGTATATAGTATTTAATTCACAGATAGAAAAATTACTATTTATTACTTTACATTTATCAAGAGTGTCCAACATAGCATAATGCATCCTGTCATCACTTAATGCAATATAAGAATTAGAAGGTTGAATTAAAGCAAATGTATTATGTGAGTCATCGTGAGGTGTAGGTAGGGGTATATTTTTATAGGTCATGAACTTATCAGGAGTGATCAAAGGGATCTGTAATATAAAAATGACCTTATTATTGTAATAATAGGAACTAAATTCGGAAACATCAATAATAGAATGAATATTTTGAATGGTTAAGGGAACTGGAAAATCTAACCTTTTGCTTACTTGACTACTATGCTTAGTTAATTCTAAATAAAGATTTAAGGGACTTATAACACTAGGATGTAGTACATTAACCTTAGAAAATAAAATAGAATTTAGTGTAGTATCTAGTAAATTAGTTATAGCAAGTAAAGAACCTTCAATAATGTTAAGAAGGTTGTTTAACTTCGAAGTATATATTAATTGATTATCGGTCTTCGTAATTTGGGAAAATATTACGTTCATCTGATTAATTTGGGCGTTTAATTTCATCTCATTTTGATTAAGTTTGTAAATAGTAGTGTTAAAATTATTTATAGTAGATTTGACAATGTGAATGTTATCTCTCATTAAATGAAATATTTCTGTTTCACTCTTTTTGCATGATTCAATTGCAGCATCATATTTTCTGGCGTCATCTGCATCTAATGTGCCGAAAAATAACTTTAAGATTTCACCTCCGAATTCTAAAGATCGTTTAACTTTACTTGGCAATTGATTAGAGATGATATGCGATAATGATTGCAATTTGATAGAACTAGATTGGATTAAAACTTCGATAGGGCTAGACATGTCTTTGCATGTATCTAACTCTTGTGGTTGAATCTTGTTGCACAAGTTTAAAGTGTCGTGTAACAGAGATTCGATTTTATTAAGATAAGGTTCTAAAGAAACTAAATCTACGTGGGTGATCACTTTCCAATGATCAGTATAAAAATTTATATTAGTAGTAGGTTCAAAATAAATCCCGGGGCTATGATAGATTGGGATGATGCTTGATTCGATGCGGCTGAGGCATAAAGTGCCATGGCAGCACGTTATTCTGAAAATAAATATAGTACATAGGTTAAGAAGTAGAAGGCTTAATTTGATTGGTATGGTGTTTAATAGCCTTGCGACCTACTTGTAAGGTTACATTGTGCTTGTTATGAACTTTGATAATTTTATAAGGGCCTTTCCATATAGGCGATAAGGCCTTACGGAGCCTATGATGTTGTTTGAGATAAACCATATCTCCTACTTTATAAGTTACGTCACGGGAGTTGGCATCATAGTATTGTTTTGATTTTTCTTTACTGTTTATAATGTTTTGAATGGCTTTCTCGCGACTAAAGCGCATTCTATATTGTAAAGCTCGAATATATTCGTTGTATGTATTACCAGAGCTTTCATATAACGAGTTTGGAATGGATGGTTTATAACCATATAATAACTCGTGAGGAGTAAAGTTAGTCGTACTATGAGGTGTAGTATTATAAGCTAGAATTGCGGTGAATAAATAACAATGCCAGTCGTTCTGGTTCTCGTTAACAAAGGATTTTAGGTATTCTTTTAAAGTAGCATGTGAGCGTTCAAGAGCTCCATTGGTTTGTGGATGATACGGAGTAGTAAAAAGGGCCTTGACCTTTAGTATTTCGGTCAATTGTCTAAATAATTCGGATGTGAAACATGTACCTAAATCTGTTAGAATGGTTTTGGGAAAACCGAAAAGAGACATAAAATGAACAAGGTTTCTGGCTATTTCTTCACTAGTAGCCGTAACCATTGGGTAAGCGCTAGTGAATTTAGTTAAGTCATCTTGTAAGGTTAGGATGAATCTAAAGTTTTGATAGCCTGCATCGGGTAAAGGACCTACGACGTCAAGGGCTAATCTTTCAAACGGCCTAGTAGATGTGGAAGTTATCTCCATCGGAGCTTTATTTGATTTCCTTAAAGGCTTATTAATTTGGCAAAGCTTGCATTTCTTTACATATTGTTCGATATCAGACCGCATGCCTTTCCAATAGTAGGCAGCTTTAATACGCGAATACATTCGTTGTGACCCTGGGTGACCAGCTATAACAGAGTCGTGGTTTTCTTTTAATATTTTAGGAACTTCTACAGGAGTAGGATAAATTAATTGATTTTTATATACGTGAACTTTTATATTGGTATCGTGGAAAATATAGGAAATCATATTATAGATTTTAGTATACGTAAGTTTTGAAAATGGGTCCGTGAAATCTGGTAATGCAAGGTTGGTAATATTTTGGCAATCAATTAGTAAGTTTCTAAGCTTAATTAGTAAGATATAAACATCTTTATAATTAGTTTCTTCATAGTGATGTACTTTTGTAAATAGAAAATAGTAGGTTTTATTTTTGTCATTAACACATTGTATTGTAAGTGGCTCGCGTTCGGAATTCAGTAGATCAGCAGAATTATCGAGCTGCGATAATATTTCCTCGCAATGAGGCATAGAGCAGTCAAAGTCTAAAGAGACTGGACAAGCAATTGTGTTTAACTTAGATAAGTGTAGTCCTTGGATACACTCTTCGATGATAGTATTTGGGACTGGGAGTTGATTTGTAAATTGAGCCTTGAAATAGTGTTCGTAAGAAAAATTATTTAAATTGTTTACGTCAATAGCATTGATAGGGCAACGGGATAGCGCATCGGCGTTAGAATTGAGACGACCTTGTTTATAAACGATTTCGTAATCGTATTCCTCAAGTTTGAGGCGCCAGCGAATGAGTCTACTACCCGGATCTTTTACATTAAATAGCCACACGAGGGGCCTATGATCAGTTATTATTTTGAATCTATTACCATATAAATATGGTCGAAAAGTTTTAACGGCGAATATAATAGCTAATAACTCTTTTTCCGTAGTTGAGTAATTACCTTCAGGCTTATTTAGAGTGCGCGACGCATAAGCGATCGGCTTATCTTTGCCGATGGGACCTTGAGACAATATTGCGCCAATGGCAAAGTTACTTGCATCAGTAGTAACATTGAAAGGCTGTGAGAAGTCAGGGTACTGTAGAAGAGGGGCAGTAATTAATTTTTCTTTTAGAATATCGAATGAATGCTGTTGTTCTGTGTCCCAGTGGAACACAACATCCTTTTTTAATAGAGACGTAAGTGGTTTAGTTAACTTAGAAAAGTTTTCAATGAATCGGCGATAGTAGCCTATTAGGCCTAGAAATGACTTAATATTTTTAGGATTTTTAGGAACTGGAAATTGCGATACAGCGTTGACCTTTTCAGGATTTGGAGATACACCTTTATCGGTGATAATATGGCCAAGGTAAGTTACTTCATGCCTTAGGAACTCGCATTTGTCTGGTTGGAGTTTTAAATTGTATTCACGAAATTTGTCGAATACTAATTGTAATTTTTGTATATGATCTTGTAGATTTTGACTGTAAACTATACAATCGTCAAGATAGATATAGCAATGAAGGCCTTGTAAGCCTGACAACACAGTGTTCATAAGACGCTGAAACGTGGCAGGGGCATTTTTCAGCCCGAAAGGCATTCTGGTAAATTCATAATGACCAGACATGTCTGAATTTGTGTTAACTGTGAAACCTGTTTTAGGCGCGTCCTTGGGACAAGTTTTCAGTTGATGAAAACCACTTGTGAGGTCTAGCGTACTGAAATATTTAGAGTGACCTAATTGGTCTAAAATATCAGTGATAAGAGGCAGTGGATAAGATTCGGAAACAGTGACGTCATTAAGACGGCGATAGTCAATGACTATCCTCCACTTTTGTTTGCCGGAAGCGTCCATTTTTTTCGGGACTACCCAAACTGGGGCGCTCCAAGGCGAAGTTGAATGTCGAATAATATTTTGGTCTAGCATTTTACGAATTTGGGAATCGACTTCCTCCTTGTGGCATTCAGGGAAACGATATGATTTGACATTAATAGCTGGGGCATCACCTGTGTTAATAGTATGCTCAATAGCATTCGTGAAGGTTAAGGGTTCACCTTCGACATGAAAAATATCCGTATAGTGGGAGCAACATTCTAAGAGAGTCTTTTTCTCTTCATCATTTAGATGAGAGCAACGGATAAGATTTAGTACTTTATTTATGCGATCACTTTTCGAACCGGAAATAGCATTTATATTATAAGAGTTACTAAATGAACAATCAAGTTCAAGGGGCGTCGCTGTTACTTGATAATCTTTTATTTCAATGTCACACTCTGTAGTGTTTAAAATGGTCACGTTTGTTTTCCCATTTGGTTTAATTGAGACAATGCAATTAGCGACATAAACGCCTTCACGTAAGATATGATCTAGTATGAGAGCTTCATTGTTGTGATATAGTTTAGGAGAGTAATTTGATACTGTGCATTCGATAACTACTTCTGATCGAGCTGGAATATTATACGAAGGTTGAGTATAAATAATAGGAATAGAATGATTTAATATGGAAATTGATTTTGAGGAGTAATCGATGTTTGTTTTAAAATAACTGCAAAAATCGCTACCGATTATTCCATCATAATTAATAAGATTGATGTCATCTTTAGTAACATGAAACTTGTACTTATGTATATTATCCGATAAATTGAACTCCATTTGGAAGGTACCTAAAGTTTCAACTGGAGTTTCAGAACTATTAATGCCCTTTAATTTGACAGTTTCGGTAGATAGATTTGGAAGTTTTTGTAAACAGGACTCTTTAACAATACTAATGGTTGATCCTGTATCAATAAGAAAACATAACTGTTCACAAGCGTGATTAGTATGTAGATAAGTATGAGGTAAAGCTACCTTTTTACAATAGTCATTAATTTCGTATATAGGTTTAGAATTAGTATAAGATGCTTGTAATTTTTCGGTACATAAGTGACATTTTGTTTTATCAGTAGGCGTAGTCGAACTCAGTTTAATTGACTGAGATGAAGATTTGATAGTACTCATCTCTTTAGGATTAGATGCAAATTTAGTAGAACCCATCTCTATTGGATGAGATGCGAATTTAGTAGAACTCATCTCTTTTGGATAAGATGCGAATTTAGTAGAACTCATCTCTTTTGGATGAGATGCGAATTTAGTAGAACTCATCGCTTTTGGATGAGATGCGAATTTAGTAGAATTCATCTCTTTTGGATGAGATGCGAATTTAGTAGAACTCATCTCTTTTGGATGAGATGCGAATTTAGTAGAACTCATCGCTTTTGGATGAGATGCGAATTTAGTAGAACTCATCTCTTTAGGATGAGATGCGAATTTAGTAGAATTCATCTCTTTTGGATGAGATGCGAATTTAGTAGAACTCATCGCTTTTGGATGAGATGCGAATTTAGTAGAACTCATCGCTTTTGGATGAGATGCGAATTTAGTAGAACTAGTATAAGAATTAGCATAGGTCGTGTCATTTATAACTCTGTTCGATTTTGGCAGACACGGTACCAAAATCTCGCTTAGTTTAAATTATCGTCATTAATTTTAGTCATACTTTCACACCTGTGTATAGGTGCGTCATTAAAGTTAGTAGGTGCCAAGTTACGGTCACGTTGTGCATTGTCAGCGGCTTGCCGTTGCTTCATATTATATTGAAGCTTGCGACACTCTTTGATCACATGACCAGCATTTTTACAATAATTGCAAATTTTAGGGTTACTTTCGAGATTAGTATTAGAATTAGGAGACGGTGAATTATTATAAATTTTAGAATCTCGATAAGGCTTTTTATTCTTAAAACATTCTGATGAATTATGACCCGGCTTGTTGCAAGTAGAACACTGTTTGGGAGTTTTTAGATTAGATCTAGATAAGTTGTATAATTTTTCTTCATCAATAGCATACTGTATAGCTTCATTGAGATTAGAGGGATTTTTGCAACGGACAATAGTCGATATGGAAGGGTTTAACCCTAACATAAAGGTGTTTAGGGCAAGGTCCTCCATGGCTGCTATTCTGCCAGGCAGTTCCTTGTCATTTTTGCAACTATAATGTATGTCTGACTGTATACGAGTCAATATTGACTCCACCCTTAAAGAATAAATAGTGACATCTTCATTGGATAATTGCTTACAGTGTTGCAGATCTGATAATAAATGTGTGGCGTGCTTTTTCTCCCCAAAAGTAGCCTTCAGGAAGGTCTTTAGCTCCGACCACAATGAAAATGACTTAAGGCTGCATGCAACCTGTGCTTTACCTTCTAGCTGTGAAATGACAAATTTACATAACACAGTTTGTTGGTCTGAAGAAGCCAAACACATGGCATTCTCACAATTTGTAAGAAATGCAGGAAGGGTTTCCCTGTCACCATTATAAGGTTTAATAAATTTGGTTAAAAAGGATAGTGTAATTTTGTCGGACATTTCCTTTGATTCGGGTAACTCTTGTTTAACAGTCATAAAAGATTATGATGTGTTGGACAAAATTAAGTTAACAGTTAAATAACAATGTTGGAATAATAAGAAATAGAAAAAGACAAAACAATTAAAGTCAGTGAAGATAGAAAAACAATATAGTGTTAAACTATATGTAAAATTATATGTATATCAAATATAGAGACACGAATTCAGAGACACTTTGAATTAAAAAAATGGTAGTTCACAAGAAACACTCACAGTAACACGATAATTGTTGACACCTGCATTATTGGGTGCTCAGCGGGAACTCGGAGTCCGGAGTCACGTTGCGCTGTGACGTATCGGAATTGAATTTTCACACGGTTGGTTGACTGTGGAATTTCTTGAGTTTGAAGGTTGGTGAGTTAGACCTGGGGCTGCTGGTGATGTTGATGCCGTCTGGAGCGGACTCACACTATACAGTGGAGGCTGACTGTCGTCCAAGTGTCGATGTGGCTGGAGCGGGCTCAAGCTGCAGAGCTGAGGCTGACCGTCGTCCAATTACTGATGTGGCTGGAGCGAGCTCAAGCTGAAGGGCTGAGGCTAACCGTCGTCCAAGTAGTGACGCAGGCTTGACCTTGGGTTAAGTCTCACTGTCGATCAATTGAACAGGGGGCTTAGGTTCGGAATGCCAGTGTCTGTTTGACTCAACGTCGTAAGACTTCGTCTCTGGCATCCCACTTCTGACACCAATTTGTTACTAAGCCGACCCCGTTTGTCTTTTTAAAAAAAAACAATAATTCTACTGGAACCACTTTAATTCACCACAGTACAAAAACACACACACAAGTTCTTGGGTACTTATATTTTGGTAATGTCCCTCTTAATTGCTCCCTTAATTTGGGCACACTAGATTACGCGACGGCGTCCAAAATCTAACTAACTGAATTATACATATTATTTCTATGCACTGGGTAAAAATGCAACATCAGTACTTTAGTAAAGGAAAATACACTGTTTATAAGTTAAAAGCTGACTTAGGCTTTATTGCCTTGTAATAAGGGTTATAACAGTTCGTTCCTTTCATAAAGCTTGAATGGTCAAATTAATGTGAACTACACAATATTATAAAATAATTACATGGTTGTACCTGTTTTACATCTTTTAGCACAGTATCGAATTTAGTGTCGTCATTTAACATTTCCTTCAGCTCGTCGGAGTTTAAATGGGCCAGCAAGCCTAAGGCTGATGGGTAGTCAGGCTGTATCATCTTGAATAGCACACGGGATATCACAAATTCACAATCTTAAAATAATAACGTCTAATATTTTTGCGATTTGCAAAGGGAGACGTCAAAGAAAGAAAAATACCAACAATTTTGACAATATTGACAATTAATCCTGTCACGTTAGTTTTTTTTTTTAATGTTTCGTTCAACACTATTCACCACATTTTATGTTATATTTTGCGATAAAAGTATACCGCCAGGCTTGATCCCAGAAATTATACAAAATATACTGGTTCGCTACCCTTATTTAATAAAGTAGGCAGGCAACTTATAATAAGGCAGGCAACTTATAATAAAGTTGGGGGATTACATCGCTGATAAAAATGCTTGGCTGAATGCTGGTCCTGCTCCACAACCTCAGCTAGTTAATTAACATTTGACAATCATGTTGGAGCTGCTGAAGAGTGTAAGACTATCTTTGCATTGTATAAACTCAATCTCCTTTGTATTATATAAATGCATAGCACAGGTGTGAGTCCTATGTACTATAGAGCTACCATTGACCGGGTAATATGTCTTTCATTGACTTGAATGTGCCCTGGCGGTTGAGAGTATGTCATGCTCACTTAAAGGTTTCGCTGATGGTGGCGTGTGTGTTGGATCATTTAGCTCCCTTCAAAATGGTTGAGCTGAATGGTGCTAATCCATGCGTCATGTTCGTGAACGGGCGCCGTCAGTTGGGTCATCTCTTAGCTGCCACGGGTTATTTTATTTTATTTTGTTTCTATTTGTTGTACCTACGCTTGACGCTTTTAACGTATAAGTTTTTATTATTTTTATTTTTACATCGTTCTCACTTTTAGTTATAAATGCAACATTATAGATGTAACCGAATACTTTTGTAACAGTTTAATTTAAAAGAGTGTCCATGGAGTTTCTTGCCCGTTCTTCTCCATAGGTACCTACGCTTTGGAATGGGAATGTAGCTTAATTTGTCTTACTGACCGACTGCTTGACAATTCAAAAGTGCCTGTAAATGGTTTAATTGAAATAAATGATTTGAGTTTGAGTTTGAGTATTCTGTCCATTTTCAAACATCCTGAAATAGATATAGGTAATCCATACTAATATTATAAATGTGAAAGTAACTCTGTCTGTCTGTCTGTATGTTACGTTTTCACGCCTAAACCGCTGAACCGATCGTCATGAAATTTGGCAGAGATACGGAGAAGGACATAGGCTACTTTTTTACGCGATTTAACCGACATCCACGCGGGCGAAGCCGCGGGCAGAAGCTAGTAATTATATAACTCAAACATGTCTCGATTTAAATCACGCAATTCGGCACCCCAATTGCTTAACAAACTTTCAAAAAAAGTATCATCCATTGCTTCATAAGTTTCAAAAATTAATCTACTCGACAACGTAAACAACGCAATGAATGTTGTCGAGTTGTGAAATTGAAAGCCATTGCGTTGCGTATTACGCCCGCGCCATTACCCCGCTGTCCCCCAAAATACACGCGCTATCTAGTTTGAGGACCACTGTTCAAATAACTATGTTGTTACTTCATGTTTAGAATTAGGAAATAAACGAAAAATTACTGGTGACATCTCATATTACTGCTAGCTAGTAACAGGGAGTAAAACGACGAGACGCACAGTACGACATAGCAGCCAGTTAATTACGTAAAGTTTAGGTACCTACAAGTTCCTATTCTTGCAATCTGTTATACAAACAGGATACAGATGTGTCAAAATTATACATATTTTTTATTCAATTACACACATTCTGGCGGGCTACCAGAATGTATATAATAACTATTATAGTTTACATAAGTCTGAAATCTAGGGACAGCAGGTTGCAAGTAGTTGTAGTAGTGGTAGTTGCAAGTAGTACATCATTGAAGGGAAAACATCGTGAGGAAACCTGGACTTATTCCTTCAACGATGTGTTACTTGCAACTACCACTACTACAATTATTTGCAAGTTTTGCAACCTGCTGTAGGGACAGCAGGTTGCAAAACTTGCAAATAATTGTAAAATACCCTGCTCAGTAGGGACTGAGCAGGGTATTTTAGGCCATCTCACATTGAGAAAGACTCATGGAGTTAGTAAGAACTATTTGAGAGCTGAGAGCTAATATTTGAGAGTGGAGCACTGACAAGTATCCTTTACTCATTCAACAGTCAAGTGAAAAAAGTACTCTGGTGTAGTGTGTGTTCATTTAACGAATGGCAACACTAGTTTAAATGTCACAATGACGGTATCAGAAAGTACAATTTAGATTTTTCAAAGTTCATATTGTAAATAGGATTTAATGCTAACAACTACCTAAAATACATGACAAACATCTATATTTATTGTGTCGACCAATAGTTCCCTTAGTTCTAGTCAGAAATGTTACTTAATGACTCGCCATATGACATAGAATTTTTCTACAATTTTTACGTGAAGTTCCTCGCGGAACTGTTATTGTATTTTAGGAATTTCGCTTTATACATAAGCTTATGGCTGTTGGGGTACTTCTTGGTGTGTTGTGTGGTGTACAGGCGCTACGCCCGGCGGCTGCCGACGCGGACGCGCGGTGCATTAGGCGCCAAGCGGGTTTTAATGGTCATAGCGCACCCGGATGATGAATGCATGTTTTTCGGGCCCACGATCTTCCGTTTGTGCGAACAGGGTGCCGACGTACATGTATTGTGCTTATCTAATGGTATGTGACATTATTTGATCTTTGAATTACATTACTCCTTTCATGTTTACATTCTAAAGGTCAAAATGTTAATCAGGTTGTTGTAGATTACATTAATTCTACTTAATTGCCAATTGCTAATAACCTATCTTTAGAAAACCTTTCAACATAAGCTATATTCCAACCTCATATTTTAATTTCCAGGTAACTATGAAGGAAAAGGTTGCATAAGAAGGAAAGAGTTATGGGATGCATGTCTAGAGCTTGGTGTACCAAACCAGAATATTTGTATAATAATGGACGAGAGGCTAAAGGATGACCCGAAGGTTCAGTGGCCTGTACCGGTGTTAGCTAAATTAATAAACCATCACTTAGAAGCCATAGATATTGATACGCTTGTTACGTTTGATAGGGGAGGAGTGTCAGCTCATGCTAACCACTCAGCTGTGTTCTATGCAGTTGCTTATATGTTTGTTGAGAAGTTAATGCCTGAAAGTAAGTTTAATATACATTTAACTTTTTGTGTTAAGTTTTTTAATATTAACTTTTTGTAATATCATGTTTGCAGGGGGTTTGAGGGAATATCTAGAAATGTATTATTATAGTTGACTAAATTTTATCCAGCGGGAACGTAATACCGGGGGATGAAAAGGGTTGATCGACATTGGTCAAGTCTGAGTTTTGTCAAATCGGCAATTCGTCTTTGATATTGGTCAAAGCTGTAGTTCATCAAATAGACTTTTTGTCCATTTACAAAATTTGCCAAATACGCTATTGGTCAAGTAGTATCCTATGTCCTAACCCAGGTTATAGTCTACCTTTGTGCTGCATTTCATCAAGATCCATTCAGCTGTTAAGGTGTGAAGACATAACACACAGACAGACCGAGTTACTTTCGCATTTATAATATTAGTATGGATAGATGTTCCTGTAGGTTTCAGCATAAATGTTATTTTTATTTGAATTGTAAGTGACTGTGCTGTTGGTGTTCTTATTATAAATAAATAAATAATCAGCCCAATAATAATGATAATAATGTTCCCATTGCAAATTTTTGCTTCTAGGACATTTCCTCACAATATTTTCCCGCACCATTTTGAGAGCTGTAGGTTTAATTAATAATTAATGAGTTATCTAGGAGTTGCCATTTCAGCCAATAATATTTAATTGTGTATTTTCTATTTCCAGGATGTGCAGTATACACATTAGATTCTGTAAATTTATTCAGAAAGTACATCGGATTCTTGGACCTGCCCCTAAGTTTTATACTGTCTTCTAAAAGGTAAGTTTAATATTATAATTTATGTTTCGTTGTTGGGTTACGCTTGCGCTGTATTATGGATATTGTTCAACTGCCAACCCGCACTGGGCCTGCGTGGTAGATTACAGCTCACTCCTAGAAGGGAGGAGGCCTGTGTCCCAGCAGTGGGGACATTATAGGCTGATTATGCTATGGATATCATTTGGTGCACATAATAGAATTATTTGACAAATATCCATACTTCAATACTAATATTATAAATGTGAAAGTAACTCTGTCTGTCTATCTGTCTGTCTGTATTTTTTTACGTTACGTTTTCACGCCTAAACTGTTGAACCGATCGTCATGAAATTTGGCAGAGATATAGTCTGGGATATGGAGACGGACATAGGCTACTTTTTTTGCGCGATAACCGACATCCACGCAGGCGGAGCCGCGGGCAAAAGCTAGTATCTTTATAAAAGTGACCTAGTACTACTACTACTGAGTACTGTATAACCCAAAAAATAAGTCATAAGGACTGGTGACAGAAGTGATAACACAAAACTTTGGAGTAACTGTTCTTTTATACATACAGCTCAGGGAAAGCATGTGATGATGACGCGAGTTCCATGATTTTTGTTCATCCAAAAAGTGCTCGACGCGCCTAAAGAAGTTATCACTTCAAAAATTACCTTGCTTTACTCCTGTTTCATTAGTGTTAACTCAAATATGCCCAACAAAACACCTTTTTTCGTGTGCAATTTTGATGTCTCTTTTCGGAAGGTAAATTGTTATTTTTTTTTTTTCGCTCCAGATATTTCCTCCGCTGGACCGAGAGCCGGCGCGTCGTCCGTGCGATGAAGCGCCACCGCTCCCAAATGGTGTGGTTCCGATACCTGTATGTGTTGTTCTCAAGATACATGGTCATCAACACTCTCAGGAAAATCAGCCTTGCGGACATTGAGCTTGAGTTAGAGGTCGACGATTGAGTACAAAGACTTTTGAACATTTTAGACAAAGAATAAAAAGTAAGGTATGTTGTAGAGGAAAATAAGACATTTTGTATGCATTGAGCATCGAGACAAGCT
Organism: Dryobota labecula; assembly: GCA_947523025.1. Taxonomy (NCBI): domain Eukaryota; kingdom Metazoa; phylum Arthropoda; class Insecta; order Lepidoptera; family Noctuidae; genus Dryobota; species Dryobota labecula. The sequence goes on along the minus strand of OX383303.1, from coordinate 2,726,060 downwards.
AGATTTTACAACATTTTGATAATGTTTAAACAAAGTCTAGACTATTAATGTGTCAGATTTTATTGCTGGTGTAATTATAAGTTTTGTAAATAATTCATGCTACTTCTAATACATTACTACGTTGATTTAATAAGTACAACATTGTGGCCCAATATGGCCCAGTACAAAACTTTTTAACAAATCAGGATTTTGTTTAAAAAAAAGAAAAAAATAAATTTGTTAGATTATAATAAGGTGGTAATTAATGTTATTAATAAAGAGGCTATAATTGACTATAGTGAGCTTGTGGATTCACTCTCATCCTAGTGGATTTAGGAGTATGCTATTGCATGCACTTTTACTATATTTTGACCACTATCACTGTTCCACGCCTTAGGAATGCGCGGCGAGGCAGCGGGAAGCGTTGACGAATGAGCGGCGGGACGCGGAACAGCGGTAGTGTTCACACTATAATACCATTCCTATTGTAAATTAAATGAATGTTGATGGATAAAAGATTTTATATTGAGAAAAACTTTTTGTAAAATCCTGAACTTTTACGATAGCTGTTTCTTTCCTTAATGTTTAAATAAATGAATGATCAATGTATTTTTCGTCCTTTGATAAATTAACTTTGAACTTGAAAATAATTGCGGCTCGATTCAATTATGCTTTTGAGGCTCCCCAGCCATGCTAACCCAGCCGGTGGAATACGGTTAATACGACCAATGAATCATGGCCGGTCCGAACTTTACACAGAAGGCTACGCAATAACATTTTTGACGTGAATACATCTTTAAATTTGCTTCTATATTGGGAGGCAATTCATAAAACGAATGATAAAAAAATCGGAGTATACAGTTCGGTGTTGCAGCTAAATATCTATCATCTACATTCAAAATTTATTTATACCACTCGATAGCTAAAGGATCAAATAATTCGTTACGTTGAGTGAGGACTGTAATGCATCGCGCGACCGCGACTTCAGACACGAAAAGCGACTTCAGTTTATTATATGTAGATACCTATAAATATAGATAATCTATTGTGGAGAGAATCTTCCGTTACTTACTTGTTCTTCCTTTTAAAACTTCTTGTGCATTATGATTAGCTTAGAAACCTTAGATTCAAATTTAAACAAGAGCCAGAGGTTTGAAACCGTATGAAGAATAAAAGACTTTAGTGTTAAGACATAAAATTAATTTTTGTTTAAGTATCCGTAAGCAATTCGTTAATTTATAGTCGATGAATCCTGGATGGAACCTCTCAACCTAACCTAACCCAAGATTAGAAATGCTCTATAGCGGGTGGCCAATTCAGACAATTTGAACTTTTTTTAACCCCCATTCTGATTTAAAGACAAATTTTGCAGTTTGCCACAGTCTATAAGACCATGACCACCGCAATACTTTCAGTAATTTTATCCTGAAGTTCTTAAATGAATTAAAAAACGACCCAATTTTTCTAACAAATCATTAAGAGTAACGACTACCATTTTGATTATTAAGGATTTCTCGACACTTTTGACTTTTTTTCTGTGGGATTATCTAAAGGGACGTGTCGTGGTCAATCTTGAATACCTACCTACGAAAAGCTGAATATTTGTGACATTGTTAGTGGGATAACTAATAAAGTAAGCGAAACATTAATGTAAAACACGATGAAAAACGATCGCATTTATAAGTATAAAAAAGGAGGAGGATTAAAAAAAATATGAAAAAGCTGCGAATTGTAAAAATCGTAAGAAAAGAACTTCGCGAGGTAGCTTAGCGCATCCCCCTTAAGGCCCAAAATCCTGCAGTACGTGTTCCCAGATTAATACGATATTGTGAACTTTCTAACTACCCTGGCTATACTTTTTAAGAGCGTCTTTGTCAAAAATGTTTGTAAATTATTCAATAGTCTGTTAACTAGTGTAGGATTTTATAAATTAAGATGAAACTTGACTTGATGCTTTTATTTGAAAAATTATACTTCAATTGTGGATTTTTCTTGATGAATATTATGTTATTTATGTCAAAGTTTTATTATGTATGTCAAGGCTGATTTACATTGATCCAGTGTTTTTAATCCAGCGGTTGAATCTAGCAACATTGCATCATTTGACCAATTAGCGGCTGCTCTATTCCAATGCAGCGCTATGTACTGGACTCACTTGAAAAGTGTTGACATTAGTTTAATATCGATTAAATCCAGCCCTGGAACCCAGTGATACAGGTATCACTGGATTCCAGGGCTGAATTTAAATATTGGATCATACAGGTATCACTGGACTCCAGGGGTGAATTCAAATATTGGATCAATGTCTGTCAATATACCTTTAATATAGCACATCATCATACTACTAATCCATAACCACAATTTAATTCACAAAAGCCACTATTAACTTTTAAAACTTATATTTTTTTCTGTACCTACGTTTTACAAATTCTAAGCGTGCTTAAACTATTGCATTTGTTCCCTGATTGTGGCTAGCGTGATATGTGTCTATCAAAAGTATTGTCCATCCTGTGATATACAGTTTTTTTGCTTAAAAATTGTAATTTATGTTTGTTTTTTTCATATTTATATTTTATTCGGTTTCCAATAAACGATCAAAGTGATCTTATGGATGTTTGAAGTTTTATTTATTCCAATACTAGCTTCTGTCCGCGACTTTCTCCGCGTGAAATTTCTTCCCAACTCGTTCTCGAGATATCATAAAAAAGCCGTTCCATTAAAAATGTATGGGAATATGAATTTCGTTCAATTTTTTTTTTTTTTCATCAATTTTTCTCATGTTTTAATAGTTATTCTGCTATTCAATCCAACACATCAAAGATCATAAAAATTGGTCCAGCCGTCCTTGAGTTTTATATGGTGTAAATAACCCGACTTTGTATTTTACAATGTGGAGAATACAATACGACTATGAAAACATTCGCAATATGAATGTATTCGAATATTTTGGAACTATCAAACAAGTCTAAGGACCGTATTACAGAACGTCACTCAATACTCAAGCATTACTTAAAACTAGATTCAACCAATCAAATGGCTTTAAACGAGTTTTAAGTAATGCTTGAGTATTGAGTGACGTTCTGTAATACGGGCCTAAGATCGAATTGAAAAAAGTGAGTTTTTCAAACAAACTAAATAGTAGTGATGGGCCCACTATGGGTTTAGCTAATTTTTGACTAAATAAGTAACTAAACTATTGGTTAAATTATTTGATTATATTTTCGTATGCAGATTGGAAACGGCGTTAGATATACGCAGTTTAATTTATTGTCGTATTGTTGTCTCCTCCTTGTATTATTAAGATTCAAATTCCAGCCTCTTTCTAAGGGCGCGTTTATTGGAACACTTTCCTCACGCGGTCCGCGCGGTCTCTTCGACCGCGCTGTTATAGCAAGCAAAGGGCGCTCTATTTATTTAGCAACTAAGTTTTAAATTAAATGAATTTACCCGATAATTAAAGAAAGAAACATTGTTTATTCTGCACAAACAAAAAATAATTCACTGCAGATTAGGGGGTACCCTATGATGTACTCATACAGCAGCACGGAGACGCCTCGGTGATCACTGATAGAGGCGACATTATCAACACTTTCCATACAAACCGAGCGTGTTACCGTTTACTCGCAATACGACAAAAGACAAAGAAACTGATGACTTTGACCGTGACAGAAGTTGTGCGCCCAACGCATTTTCAGCGCCACGAATTGTACTAGTACCTACTGCTGTTTCTAGACGCTGCTGGCGCGGCGATTTTGTTTACTGTGGATGTACTATCACGAGTACTGACATCTGACCACCGTGAAAACAAAATCCCGTGCACATGATGACCACATAGATCTGTTTACCGCCGCTTTTTGCGTCGACCAATTTAACAGCACAGCCAGGCATTTTCGCGGAGCTCCGCGCGCCTTGAAAACGATTTATGAAGTGCGTTAAAATCGATTTGAAAGTAGTTTCTATGAACTTACTAGAACATTATTTTGTTCTTGTACACTGGCCAGCTTATCGAGCCACAAGAAACTGACGGCACGGTTGGCGCAGTGGTTAAGCGATTGACTGCTGCGCTGCGTGTCGCGGGTTCGATTCCCGCACGGAACAAATATTTGTATGACCTACAAGTAGTTGTTCCGGGTCTGGCTGTTTGTGTATGTGAGTTTAAATGTTTCTAGAAAACCCTAGTGTGGGGCAAAAACTCCAAACGATTTTAAACTTTAAAATGTTCATGATAAAATTCAAAATCGAACGAGAAAATTTGATAGTTTGTGGTAAGTGGGAAGGCTTTTTCAGTGTTATATACCCTAAGGTTTTAGCTGAATAAAAGCGACTGAACAAATATTCAACAGCCGCAGTCACTATGTTTGCCTACCAAAAATCAATATGCCTAGCCTTTTCCCAACTATGTAGGGGTTGGCTTTCAGTCTTACCGGATGCAGCTGAATACCAGTATATTACATGAAGCGACTGCCTATATGACCTCCACAACCCAGTAACTGGGTAATACGAGTGTACTGCTTGATTTCGAATGTCATTTATGCCAGATGGCTAATTCCTCGAAGTCATCAAATCGAACGTCCCAATTGCCGAAATTCCATAGCATTGACGTAGGTACCACAATTTCGAATAGCCATTAGATCGAGCGTCCGTTTCGCCGAAAAGCCATTGCAACGATAGTCCTATCCATCGAAAGCAGCTTAAACTCACGAATGACAGTCGCCTAGCCGGGACCAACGGCTTAACCTTTTAAGGCGAGCGCAGACAGTTTGCATTGAATAATTGATAATGAAATTAAACACAACTGAGATAGAGTTTAGAATAGCGTGCAAGATATTATTCCATAAATACGCGCGCGTATGCTGCTGGGCGCTGGCAGAAACGCGCGCTAGCGTGCGCAACCAGATCCTTCAAAAGCCTCGCGTCCGCCGCAGTTTAACTGGAGGATCTTGTTCGAGGCTTCGAGCAGTTTCCGCTTTGTCTGCGGCGACCCTAACCCCATTACACACTATGACCGGTGTATGTGGCTAGGTGACTATTAACCGTAGATAATCACATCAACTAATATTATAAAGGCGAAAGTTTGTGAGTGTGTGTGTGTATGTTTGTCTCTTCTTCACGCTCAAACGGCTGGAGCAATTTTGATAAAATTTGGTATGGACGTAGTTGACACCGTGGATTTATACATAGGCTACTTTTTATACCGAAAGAATGTAGTGCTCGCGGGTAACACCGCGGGGCGCAGCTTGTCCACTATTACACTATAATTATTAAGGTGAAAGCGTCAGGGTAGCCCGCGAGATTCAAATTTTCTTACGTTTTTTGAAATTTGCAGGTCAGTATCAGGTTGTATGTTGATCTAAATATGATTCCCGGCCGTATCAAATATTTATTTATAGAATTACAATCATAAAAATCATCAGTACAACTCTCTTAAGTTCATACAATCCTATTCAACTATTTCATGAAATCATGACTTTTAGGATTATACTAACTTATGGAGTTGTATTACTGATTCTAATGATTATAATTCTGTAAATACATATTTGATACGGTCGCGAATCATACTTTAATCAACATACACCTAGGCAATGGGCTGCAAGTTGCAAAAGTCCTAAGAAAATTTGAATTTCGCGGGCTACCTTAGCGCTTCCCCATAACGTGGATGACGGCGGTGCTTGTCAAGAAAGATAAGAACATCTGTTAAACTCAGATCTAGTGTTGTGTCTAGTGTACTAGTACTAACTAATTCCATGGATCCATTTCATTTAGCTGTGACAATTTCATTTTGAGAATGCGTTCCTGTCACCTGTCAGCTGGACACGATTTCAAATTAATAAGGTTTAAATTCGTAAAAATAAAACAGCGTTTCCAGTCCTTTCACAGTTATTTTACGTCTGTTTTTTGCATCACAGTAATCTATCGTAGTTTTAAGGTTGCTGTTAGATGTAAATAGTATTTAACTGATAGGTGTCAGAAGCATTCTAAAATACCCATGGATTTAATAAGTACTATTTTGCTACTTTCATTACGTTTGGATACAACTTAAGAGCAGGAATTATCCTTAACTGACATTTCAATTAATGAATTTCTCGTTTATTTTAAACTTGCGCCACACCCCTGCTTCGCACGGTTTTTACGACTAGATAAAACAGCACTCACCATATTTCTTTTGTAAATTAAAGTTTATTATAACACTATTTATACACATATTAAATGAACTTTCCAGAATATATTCTCTAAATTATAGTGAAAACTACGTCAAAACCCGTTGCGTAGTATAAAAAGTATATTAAAGTAATTTGTGGCTTAGAAGAACAACGCGGTCATACATACAGACACGAAAAGCGACTTTAATTTATATTATGTTTATGTTTTTGTATTAATTAGGGTTTCCCCAAATACCCTTTTGCGTATTTTAAAATATTTCTTGAACAGTCATACATTTTTGAAAAGCCATTGTTTCGTGAATTTCTGGCATGTATCCGAAACGAATGTTTCTTTTCTCTCTGCTTTTTTAATATGGCGGAAGCTCTGACCGCCGTTCGGACGTCTGCGTTTTTTATTAACATGAATTATGAACTGTCTCGCTAATATTTCATAAGTGTGTGAAACAGAAGTGTTATAATAAAACTGTGAATCGGTTACGGTAATATCTGAAATATTGTAGTGCTTCAAATCGTCACATTCAGCTAAAAAAATGGTAATGATAGTTTTTTGTTTTGATACTTTTTTACAAACTTTACTTTGCTGAAAAATGTGTTTTCCTTATTTTTCTTCGTAAGGGCTATGTTAATTACCAGGATTATCTAAGGAATAGGGTTCAAATGTAAACAAAGGTTACAAAAACAGGATTTTTTCGTTTTTTTTCTTTGTTTTCAATTTTTCTAACCAAAAAAAACTGTCATAAGGTGATGTCGATCTCACATGTGATAGTATTCTAATGTTTCTTTGTTATATTACTAATTTGATCGTGTTCCCGGGGACTTAATTATTCAAGCTGGGTGTGGCTGTATTGATTTTCTTGGAAGGTTCTAGGTACAGTGTTAGAATACGTCTTGAAGTACTGCACTGTGCCTGTGTCTAGCACATTAGTACAATGCGGTGTTAACGCATCGAGATCGACGATATCTTTAATTATGAGACTGAAAACAGAACTATTAGTTTATATTTACACTCTATTAGTAATACAGTTCCCTTATATTAGTATTTAATAAGATTTGAAAGCTGCAAGATGGAATTTTTGAAATTGCTCAATGCATGCATTTACTTAGCATGGTGGAAAGTAAAATAGTCGTAAAAAGAGCATTATAAAACCATGTTATCAGTTATGTAAGGTTTTTACTGTATTTTGGTGCTTTTGCCAACTCTATGTAATGTAATAATTCAGACTGTGCCAAGACTTTTTACTCTTAAAACTTGTCTATGATACTGTTTTCCTTTTTATAAGATTTGGTTGATTATTGTAACCTTCATGTTATTATTTATGAATGGATGGATAAAATTTAAATCAAGAAAAACATAATTTTAAAGCACTTCAGATGATTTGTATATCATAATTATTATGTTTACTTTTAAAATGAATGTGCAATGTTTTAATTTTTATTATGACTATCTTTTTAATTAATACTGGAGATGCAAGTGATAAATCTTGGTAAAAAACCTAAGTACCTATTTTTAGAATTAAATCATCATTATTACTTATTATTACTAACATTTAGGTAACAAAAATTGCTTTTCCTCATTCCTTAAAAATAATGACTTAAAACGATAATATCAATATTTAATGACTAAAAATGCTCTATGATTTAAACATTGCAACTATGTTACAATGAAATGTGAAATAAATATGAAGAAATTTAAACAAAAGTTGACATTTAGATACTGCTTATCTAAACAAAGTCAAGGTCTTCGAAAAAATGTACCTTCACCATATTAATTTCTGTATGCATGACTGTATGTTTTTAATTTAAAGTATTTGGCTGTCAATTTGGTCATAAAAACTATGGGATTTTTTTCTTATTGACATCTACATTAAGTTCAACCATATTGTCGTAGATATTTGTTTTTATTTTTTGTTTACAATGCACACTTGATTTCCAATTCACTTTAGACATTGGCAGAATAGTCGACATCGGTTTTGCTTGCCATAAAAAAAAATGGAATAGAATACATGGGTTCTGAAATTTTATTAAGGGAATGGGGTAATGAGGGAATTTTATTAAGGGGGAGGGGTGGTTGTGTGTGTGAGGGGGTGTGCCCTCTAGGTTGAATTTAGCAACCTACCTTAGCGCTAAGGTATACTGCAAAATTCGATCTTTCCTTTCGTTTTTTTTTTTTTTATTTGCACCTGAGTATCAGGTTGAGAAACAGAAAAATTTGAGGTGACTGTAAGGAATATTTATTTACAAAATGATATTCATTATTGTTTTTCAAATTAGTTGAATATTTAATGCATATATACATATATTTTCATAAAAACATGATGTTTGCATCCAATTCTTTACACTACACAATGTACAATTTTATACAAAAAAGTATGTCATAGAGCTTAAGGAGGAGCTTATCTCCATTAACAAACACACAATTATTGATCCCAAACAAACACAATTAGTGTAAAATTAATACAGAGCACCATTTCTATTGTAACTAGATGGATACCCAGCCCCCCTGACCTATTGTAAGACGCAAAAACTAGAGTTCCAGTCTAAAAGATTGAAGAGTTTTAGGGAGGGGACTGTCACCACCCCCCCCCCCCACCTATTTATTTCTAAGATGCCATTCAATCAGCAACATCTTGTAATTGTTTTGACAGCATAATCATTTGTATTACATGAGAACAGTTTTGAGTATGAATGTGGAGGGCTATATAAGTTGGGCAAGACCAAAGCAAAGATGGATGACCTGTGTGAAACATGGTATGGCTAGAAAGGGGCTGACTACGGACCGAGATGATGACTAACAGGGATAAGGGCAGGAAAAAATGAATCATTTGTATTAGAAATATAATGCAAGGTCAACGTCATCACGTCAACGCCGGCTGTCGCTGAAAACCAGCGCTGGAGCTCTGTCTCGCATAGGGTCGCAGCATTATGCTGAGCGATGGCCGTTTTGCGTGGATGTGACGCATATTTACCCCAAACTTATTATTTTTTGTGTTGTGTTCTTTTTTTGCGTCATGTTTACCGCAAATAAACGTTTTTCTTTCTTTCAAGGTATAATAACGATTTATTACTTACTATATTATGTACTGCACATCAGTGCTAACAATTTGACTTGACAGCACTTTTATATCATACCAGTAAGGACGATATTTGTACTGCAAGTGTGTCCATAGATATGCGGTTGTCTCTATTAAGCTACCGAAAAATAACATATCATTCTATATATATTTTAAATTTATAATTCAAAATGACAAACTCAACAAAGTAACCAACTTTTTCAGTTTTTCACAATTTAGCCAAAACAAAATATTACCTACTTATTGTACACCTAGATTAGTGCAAAAACACAAGTCATGCTATGAATAATAATAAATAAATATATAAACTACTGAATATGTTGGTTGGGAAGAAAATGACCATGAGCTATTTCTAACTAGATAGAAGCCAAGGTCAAATACGAGTCCTAGCACTTGAATTCTTTGATTGGTAAAGGTTATCTGAGTGATAGTGTGACTGTGATTGAAGTATATATTTTTTTGCATTTATATTCTACTATTATACTTATTACTCATCCATACTATATTATAAATGTGAAAGTAATTATTTCTGTCTGTCTGTCACTTTTTACGCATTAACGGCTGAACGGATTTCGATGAAATTTGGCACACAAGTAGACCATGACCGGGGTATAGGGTTCCTTTTATCCCAGTAGTATGTTCCTTTGCTTTGGGATAATTCCCGACCTCCACGCGAACGATGCCGCTGCCAAAACCTAGTGTAAGATAAACTATAGGTACCTACAGGGTTATTGGTAAAACACTAAAAACCTTGCAGGACTGTATAACTAACATCATAAACAACAACTGCTGTTCTATGACTTTTTACAAAACATAATACATTACCAAAAACAAACCTTCATGATTTCGTTATTCTATACATTTATAGCGTTGAATTTAAATATTTTTATTTTTGTGTGAAAGTATAAAGAATTATTAAAAGTCATAGAACAAAAGTGTAGTCAGAGAGGTTTTTAGTGTTTTACCAGTAACTCTGTTTATGTGAGCTTGATATAGGTTGCCATAGGTTGTAAACTATACCCAAAGTCACTAATTCAGATAATTTATGTAAACAAAGTAATGTCAAGAAATGTCACTGTCAAAATGACAGGACAGTGGTACAAAACATTTAATCATATTTCTTTTTGTAAATAGTCATCGCTAAAATTAAAGTGAATTAATTATAAGAACTATGCAAACAAAATACCGTTGCCAAACAAAGTGTTGTGTAGCATGTCGGAGACACGGCATATGATCGTCATAATCAGCCCTTTTAAGTCCAGTGCTAGACGTAGGCTTCCCAAAATCGATTTCCACTCGAAACAGTTCACAGCCGTTTTCATCCAAAATGTGGCTAGATATGCTACTTACAATATGAATCTATGAATAAGAGTTGTAATATTAGTGTTGTTGAAGATGTAAAAAAATTGAAAATGTTTGTATCCTGCATTGTTACCAGTATCATAAAATATTTTATACCAGAGAATGTCCTTTTTTTTTTAATAACTTTGTTTAAAACCGAAATTATTTTTTTATTATTATTTCTTAAAATCGGTACTCAAAAGAAAAGGAAACATCTTTTTTCGTCATTTTATGTGAATTACCATTACGAAGATATTTTTTTTGCTATGTTATCCCCTTTGTTTACATAAATTATCTGAATTTGAGACTTTGGATATAGTAGCAGTAGTACTACAAAGCTTATCTCTCTGACTAGTATATAGTTATCTGTGAAGCTTACGAACCTGAAAGAGTAAGCAGATAAGTACCGTACCTACTCATTTACCCAAAGCTATGTGTCAAGTTATGTAAAGCAATTGTTCCATCAATTAATTAAATCTATGATTTTTATAGCCAACGACTTCAAACCCAGCCAAGTGCATGTCGGACCACGCACAATGAAGGGTTCCGTAGTTGGGATGAATTTATCCCAAGAACAAACTTAACATTGTAGTTAAAAACATGTTCTGACATTCCAACTACTGCAAATGTAATTTGGTTGAATATTACTCGTTATCTTGTAAAGCCAACTTAGCTGTGATAGTTTTCTTTTTAACATCGTTGTATATACTACTGCTGTGAATTTATTCACGTATCCAAATACAACCATTTAGCTGGCAGGGGGGAGGGATACTTGACTCTAACAAATATTAGCACTTAACAAATATTAAAGCTTAATATTACGCAAACGGATTCCTGAATCGAAAAATGGTTTTCACAACCCCGCAATATTTTTAAACGGCCTATCCAACGATACCCCACACTATGGGATAGACGAGAAAAAATATATCATCCCCACTTTACGTGTAACCTTAATTTTTTTTTTTTTTCATTGTTTTATTATCACTGTCGGCGTATTTACCTATACCAAATTACAGATTTCTAGTACTAAGAGTCTCTGAGTGCATGGGTGTTTTTTTAGGGTTCCGTAGTCAACAAGGAACCCTTATAGTTTCGCCATGTCCGTCCGCGGTTTAGCTCAAAAACTATTGGTACTAGAAAGTTGTAATTTGGCATGAGTATACACGTTACTGACGCCAATAAAGTGGTAAAATAAAATTTTGAAAAAATCAATTATTTAGGGTACCTCCCTTACATGTAAAGTGGGGATGATAATTTTTTTTTCGTTCTTCCCATAGTGTGGGATATCGTTGGATAGGTCTTTCAAAAATATTAGAGGTTTGTAAAGACCGTATTTTGGTTAAGTAAACCTTTCATGACTTATCAAGCTTAAAGTACCAATTTTCGATAGAGTCAAGTGTCAACTATAACCGTTTAGTTGGTAGTGGGGGGGGGGATCTACCAACTAAACGGTTATAGTTAGAAATTCAAAGGTCACGGCAGTAGTACCTACATATATATATCGAAATTAAAAGGAAAACAATTTATCGAGTAATTGGCGACCAACTTACATTTACCGTTGAAAAAAATATTCTCCCATACATTCTGTATAGGAAAACATGTTTTTCAACTACATGATAAGTTTGTTCTTGGGATAAATTCATCCCAACTACGGAACCCTTCATTGTGCGTGGTCCGACACGCACTTGGCCGGTTTTTTTATTTTCATATACGTTCGGGTGTGGAAGACGTGACGCGCGTGGTCCCATATACGGTCGGTTCAGCGGTTTAGGCGTGAAAACGTAACAGACAGACAGACAGAGTTACTTTCACATTCATAATATTAGTATGGATATGAATTACTATCTTGCCTATAGATAAGACTGGCCTTTTTTGTGTATCTGACTTTTTCGTTTGTTTTTATTCTAGTCTAAACGGTCAGCATATGACGACGAGGACAATCCACCGACACCATCTGACGATTCAGATTTTGATGATGATGAGGATCCTGACAATTTGGAGGTGCCAGGTCAGTTCTTTTTTTATGTAGGTAATTTCGTTTTAATTGAATGATCTACATATAGATGTTCACTATCCTGAAGCAGTATAACTTCATAGTATTACTAGCTGTTCCGTGTGGCGCCGGACGTAAAGAATAGCACCACCCCATTTCCTCCCGCCTGCCAGGCGTGGCGATTATGGCAACCCCCCCCCCCCCCATGGGAGAGGTCTAAGTCCAGCAGTGGACGTCTTTCGGCTGAAATGATGAATGCTGATGATTACTAGCTGCGGCCCGCGGCTTCGCCCGCGTGGCTTTTTCTATACAAATAAATAAAATTTAAGTGTCTGTTTATACTGCAGCATTTTTTTTTTAATTCATGCAGTTGAACCCGAGTGCAGCAGCTAGTAATACTATAAAGTTATGCTGCTTCAATAAAAGAGGCCTAAGTTACTCCTTAACCCTTGTCCCCTTGTCTTTCCTTGTGAAAGCCGCAGAAATCTGCTGGATGCGGGAAGCACAGAACCGGTCGAAGTGGCGGTGCTTGGGGGAGGCCTATGTCCAGCAGTGGACGTCTTTTAGCTGAAATGATGATGATGAAGTTACTCCTTATGACATCAGCTATCTGCCAGTGAAAGTCCCGTACTGTTTATACTTTCTAGTAAAAAGCCGTTATTTTGACATTACAAACACACTTTTTTATTTATTTATATATTTTGTATATCTGTGGCCTGGTGCTAAAAAGGCCAATATCAATAATCCTTATTTTCAGTTATAAGCATTAGAACATTAAACCAGCATTGATAGTTATTTTTACATTTTATATTGTAGAATGACAAAAATCTCTTTATGTTATTTTATAGGTTAGGTTGATTTAAGAATTAAATTCCAATTTAAGAAAAAATTGGTATTTTCGAAAATATCTGCTACTTAGCCTTTTTAGCACTAACAAGAATTCTATGTTAGTTCCAAATTATGTATAAAATTAAAAAGGGCATAAGTTAACTTTGATCGTTTTAGTTCCGACTCTAATACGGGCGTAGTGTTTTTTTTTTTTTAATTTTCTAGTTACTTATCTACTTAAGCCACTAGAAACTACGACAAAAAATATTAAGTGTTAAAAGGGCTGCAGTAGTACTCTACTGCAGCCCTGTTAACACTTAATATTTTTATGTAACAGTATGGAAACACACCACATTGGCCTTTTTAACATAGTATCTTTTGAGAGATTGTCGTTACACTTACGCCCTTTTAGCACACATAAATATATAACTTTTTCAATAATTTGGCAGTAAAATCTCATTTCTCACAAAAACGTACTTTGGCCCTATTAGCACCAAGCCACAGAATATTTTAATTGTAATTGTTTTGCAATAATGGCACTTGCACTGGTGGTGCGTAAAAGAAAAACAAATTTGGCGTTATGACATAATGTGTTTCTGTAACCAGGAGGGGGCAAAACCCTGGCAGCGGCGGCTAGCATGGCTGCACACACCAAGAAAGTAACAGTCACACCACAGCTCACTATCAAACCGACCACAAACCCACTTGCAGGTGAGTTTTATGTCATTTATGAGAACATTTGATTCACAATTTTAAGAGCGCATACAACGGTCCACTAGCGCCACTTCTTTTAAACAATATTATAATATTTTTTTATAGACTAGAGCATTTACTTGTAACCAGGGTTAAAAAAAAAAAAAACGATTTTTTTTACATATTAGGTTGGGGAAAAAGTCTTTTCGCATTATAGTATGTATGAACTTGTAATAAAATCTCTTTGGCTTATACTATTCGTATCTGGCTGGTTTTGGTATCATTGAAAGTTTAAATTTTAAAGAACATAATTCCAAATTCAAATTAGGAAAATGTGTGATTTTCATTTGTTTTTCGTACTGTCAAGATGAGTGAATCTAATGAAGAAATTTGATACATTTTAAAATTTTACTACACAAAAGGTAAAAATGCAACGCAAGCCGCGAAAAAAATTTGCGAAGTTTATGGACCTAGTGCAGTGTCTGTGAGAGTAGCACAAATTTGATTTAAGCGTTTTCAATCCGGAAATTTTGATGTCAAAGATGCACGTCGCTCTGGTCGCCCTATTACGGATAAAATGGATGCCAGTTTTGAAAAAGTGGAGCATATCAGTAGTTACGACGTAGCTGAAGAACTGGGAATTGACCACAAAACAGTTTAGGCACATTTGAAAAAAACTGGGTACACCAAAAAGCTCGATATTTGGGTACCTCACGAGCTCACTGAAGGAAACCTAATGAATCGTGTACTCATTTGTGATTCTTTATTACGACGTAATGAAATGGTGATGAAAAGTGGATCACGTACGACAAGAACGTGCGAAAAAGGTCGTGGTCAAAGGCCGGTCAGGCTTCACAGATTGTGGCGAAACCCGGGTTAACTCGCAACAAGGTGATGCTGTGTGTGTGGTGGGATTGGAAGGGCATTATTCATTATGAGCTGTTACCACTAGGCAGCACCATCGATTCTGAACTCTACTGCGAACAACTGATGAGATTAAAGCAAGAAGTTGAGAGAAAGCGGTCGGAATTAATCAACAGAAGGGGTGTGGTTTTTCATCATGATAACGCTAGACCTCACACATCTTTAGCCACTCAGCAAAAATTAAGAGAGTTTGGCTGGGAGGTGTTAATGCATCCGCCGTATAGTCCTGACCTTGCACCTTCAGATTTCCACCTGTTTCGGTCTCTTCAGAATTCTTTAGGCAGTGTCAGGTTAACATCACGAGAGGACTGCCAAAACCACTTGTCGCGGTATTTTGATCAGAAGTCCCAAAATTTCTATAGCAATGGGATCATGTCCTTAACTACAAGATGGCAAAAAGTTATCGAACAAAATGGTACCTACATACTATAGTTAAATGTAAATAAACTATATTAAAAAATGTTTTGAATTTTCTTAAAAAATGCGAAGAAAATTTTTCCCCAACCTATTATATCGGATATATATCCAGGCCAAGAAAAAGAAAAGAATTTCATTCTGTAAGGGGATTAAACACTTAAAAATGTGAAAGTAATTAGTAAAATAATAAAAGTGTCAAATTACCACATTTTTTATTTAAAAAAAGTAACAAAAGAATTAGTGTTTATTTGAGAAAGAATTTTTTAATGAACACTTAAAAAAAACAGTACTTATTATTATAATGATCTTCATTTGTTTGTGAGATAAATCAACAAATTTTAATAATAATTTGTAATCATAAAAAAGTAAAAAGTAATTTTTTCTGAATTGTAGTTTTTCGCTACGTGTTGCCAGGGTAAACATGAATCTCCAAAATTTTTAGTTCAGATTACAGGAAAAAATCAATTGATATATATCAAAATAAAAATCAATTGATATATATCAAGATAAAAATCGATTGATATATATCGTGATATATATCATGATATATATCCGCTGATATATATCGGCGAACCCTGCTTGTAACAATACATCGCGCGGCTCTAATGTATCACCCTTTCACGAACCGAACAATGAGCACGATGCTCGATGCAACTTAATTTTGAAAACAAACGAGCGTATCATTTCATCGAGAACAGACACGAGTGTGGGCGAATTTAATATCGACCTGTAGATCCGATATTTCAATGAAGAATAAACGCAAAATAGAAAGGAATGTTACAGGTGCTGTGAACATTACTTCGAACACAGTGCCGAGCATTTGCAGGAACGTTAAATTACACTGAACTGCTCGAGAAAATGCTCTAGTGTTAATACACTAGATCATTTTCTCGAGCAGTTCCGTGTAAAACTTGATAATGATCTAATGATCATTATCAAGTTTTTGAACCACAAACTTAGTCATATCTGCCAAAGGTCAACAACGACACTATCCGTCTTATTCATAATAAAGTTAACCGCTTCATAAACCTATTTAAGCTATCGAACTGTTTTGTCCCTTTCTGTCAGGTTAAAATGAAGTTTGTCTGAAAGGGACAAAACAGTTCGATAGCTTAAATAGGTTTATGAAGCGGTTAACTTTATTATGAACTAGCTTCTGCCCGCGACTTCGTCCGCGTTAAATTTCTTGTTCCCCCGACCCACCCTGTCGCAACAGATTGCCTGCCAGTGCTTTTACTTTGTTTTCGCATAAACTTTCATTTAAAAAAAATGGTGTTCTAGTTAATAGGAATGTAATTCTTCTTCAAGAATTGGGCTGTAAAATGCAAAAAGATTTTTTAAAATCCAACTCGCAGTTCCAGAGATTAGCACCTTCAAAAAACCGGCCAAGTGCGAGTCGGACTCGCGCACCAAGGGTTCCGTACCATCCATACAAATCCTTATCCTTAGTAATATTACAAATGTGAAAGTAACTCTGTCTGTCTGTCTATTTGTCTGTTTGTCTGTCTGTATGTTACGTTTTCACGCCTAAACCGCTGAACCGATCGTCATGAAATTTGGCAAAGATATAGCATATGGAGAAGGACGAAGGCTACTTTTTTACGCGATAACCGACATCCACTCGGGCGGAGCCGCGGGCAAAAGCTATCCATACTAATATTATAAATGTGAAAGTAGCTCTGTCTGTCTGTCTGTATGTTACGTTTTCACGCCTAAATCGCTGAACCGATCGACCTGGGATATAGAGAAGGACATAGGCTACTTTTTTACGCGATAACCGACATCCACGCGGGCGGACCAAAAAAAACGGCAAAAAAATCATGTCCGTTGTATGGGAGCCCCCTTAAATATTTTTTTTTCTGTTTTTTAGTATTTGTTGTTATAGCAGCAACAGAAATACATCATATGTGAAAATTTTAACTGTTTAACTATCACGGTTCATGAGATACAGCCTGGTGACAGACGGACAGACAGACAGACAGACAGACGGACAGCGGAGTTTTAGTAATAGGATCCCATTTTACCCTTTGGGTACGGAACCCTAAAAACTAACTCTTCAACTTTAGAATAGACTACATCGATTTAGAATACCCTAGATATACTATCACCTACAAATCAAAGTCGCAAAAGTGTCCCATCGCTACGTTACAAGTGTGTGCGTCTACTAAGGCAAATCTAAAACACATAATGTCCTTAAGAACATTTAAATTTTCCTTACATACAACCTTATGTGAATGGAATTAAGGTGTGGTTTCGAGTGTGCGCGATGGGCGGTTATGACATTACAAAATTAGACCATCGCGCAAGTCGTAAAATTTTATTGCTCTCAGCTGTAGGTAAGATAATTTTAAACGATACTATTCCTTAAGCAAATGCTTATTAAGTCAAATTCAGTTTACGCCGCGTGACACATCGTAAAAAAAAATTGTTTTGGAACAGAAGGATAATGGAGTGGTCTTGAAATTTTACTCAGTACTATGTGCTTATATAAAACAGGTTGAGGTGGTTAAAATTAACTTATTTTTATTTTATTTATTAAGACAATTTAAAAAGATTGATGGATAATGGTGCCGATTCTCTTGTCAAAAAATTCTCTAAACTAAGACTAAAAATCACCAAAATTTTGTTTATTCCTGTCAAACGACCATTTCCTATTCTGAAATTGATGAAAGTGACACAACTTAACTATAATTTAGTTTGACAGCTCTATGATGGTACTGATTTTTTAAATTTAGTGAAAATGGCAATTTTACTATTCTGAATTTGACGTTTTTAAACTAAAATTTAGATTTTCTAACTAAATCTGATATTTTTATAATCGCGATTAAAAAGGTGTGGAATAAAATTAGTTTTCAATTTTTTTTTTTTTTTTTTAATAAAACATTGCCCCACACTAGGAATTAAATTAGTTTGCAAAACCAGTACTGTATATAAGGTGTATCTATTCATACACGAAATATTTTAAGAGATACATCTTTAAGTCGTAAAAAAGCCACAGCAGCGAATTTTTTTTATTTTTTTTATCTAAGTGTTTTATATTTCTACATTATTATAATTTTAAAATTGCTTGAGACATTTTACGAAAAAATCCTTTATTTACTTATTCTATGAATGACCCGTCTCGACGCGGTGACGCAGAACGGTGCGGTGGGGTGGCGGCACGAGCGCGGTGAATTTTGATAATGAATCATCATATCAAGTATTTTTTTTTTTTTTTTAATAATATACTCTGAATAAAAAAAAAATCATTTCCATGGCTCCTTTACCACCTATAGGTGTATCACTTAAAATATTTCGTGTTTATCCCAATTTTTTTTTTTTTTCTTTTGCTTATATCTCCAAAATGGTGCGTCCTATCGCAAAAATAATGAAAATTTCGACCCCCTTTTAGAAGCCCTTAAACCGCTATTACTCTACATGTAGGTAATTTTTTTTTTTTCCACACAGAAAGTGAAAAATTCCATAAAAAAAACGTCGCGGACTCGCGGCTGCCCCCCCTATGCGCGTCTCCGGCTCTAAAAAAAATCATAGGCAAACAAGTACAACGTTGCGAAGCCAAAAAAAAAATACAACGTGGAGTCACGATTGTCAAATTCGATTTAGTTGTATCAAACTTATTTTTAAATTTAGAGAATTTTGTTTGCAGAATAGCTTTAAGATTCTCATAGCCAAAAGTAAGGAATTTTAGTGATAGTTTAGTTAGTTTAGTTCGGTGTACAAGAGAATCGGCACCATTAACTCAGCACATTTACTCAGTAGTCACAATATTTTATGTAAAAACTTACTGCAATACATGGAATAACCCCTTTCTTTACTTTCCGAAAGCCTTTCTTCGTATAATACATGTCATTTTCTGAGAAGTGACAAGAGCGAACCACACAATTTTTTTTTTTATAGAATCATTTGGCTTAAAAAAATCTTCACTCCTCTCATTAGCTATAATTTTTCGCCATTTTTTCCATTCAATTAATAATAACTATAATATAAAAAACACCAATCACCATTCAAATAAATTTTGCTCATCTCCGGACAGGCTATAGTTATTCTATGTTAATTCCATATTATTGACATACCGCAGAAAGAAAAAAACAATAAGCGACTATTCATTTAATATTTGACTATGTTCCACTTTATACATCTTCCATCTCCTTTCCACTTAATACAAGTGCTGCGCGAGGGAAAAAGCCAACTGCGTAGCGTCAAATGAAGAGACGTAGTGAAATAAATTAAAAAAATATATGTTTTTAATGAGTTTGAAGGCGTATTTTGCCACAAATTCACTACATTATAAAACTATTATCTAGTACTTACCGAAAATACGATATGCCATCCCTTTTCAACGTGGTTAAAGTATTATTTTTGCACTTTTTTACGGAGCACTTTGGCATGTTCACCCGACAACGAAGCGCGCGTTACTGAGACCGCAACTGTGCTTAGAAGTAATTTAAGCACAGTTGTATCGAGACACATTTCAAGCGTTGACGGTGTATCTAGGGTATTCTAAATCGATGATAGACTACCTCGCAGAGTTGATAATTATTTTGCTGCGGAGTTATTATAAAACACCATACCATATCTCCTAAGATATTCATTGAAATTAAATGATGTAAGGGCAACTTTGTTCAAAATTAAATACTTGTGATGAATAACGTATTTATTTGGATAAGGATTAATACCATGTTTATGAAAACTCCTTCGCAAATAATGCATTAACTTCGAACAAATTTGATAACCATAAAAAAGGTTATAGTGAGTCAATCATAAAAGATAGACATATGCTGTCGCGGACTTTTTTTTAGAAAATTTAAAGAGGAACAATTCCATCATACATGATATTTGCATAACTTAAACCGTTTACGCAGCGCACGCAACGGAAGCTCTCAAAAAGGAATAATTTTTCCCGTTTTTGCAACATTTTTCATTTATGCTCCGCTCCTTTTGGTTGTAGCGTGGTGTTATATAGCCTATAATATTCCTCAATAAATGGACTATCCAACACAAAAAGAATTTTTCAATTCCAACCAGTAGTTCCTGAGATTAGCGCGTTCAAACAAACAAACTCTTCAGCTTTATATATTAGTAAGTATAGATAAGACGGGAAGTTTATCACCTAATATTAGAAAGAAATTAGTTAAACATAATCAAGTAAAATAAAAGTAAGTATAATAAAGTTAAGGACTGCCTTGTTGGTGTAGTGTTCTGAAACGCTACTGCTGAGCATGAGGTCCTGGGTTTGATTCCTGGGTCGGACTAAATGTTATTGGGTTTTTCCATCTGGAAATTCTCAGTAGCAACCCGGAGTTATTTGTGCCCGGGTGATGGCAATAGGCTCGCCCCCTATTACGTGCGACTTAAACATAACTGGAGAAATGTGCGTAAACTGTACGCTTCTGTTAACCCTTCTTGGAATTACAATCGTGATGTTATGTTGTGAAGTGTCGTAGAAAAGCCAACCTTGACTGCTTCATTTTGTTCTTATTGTTATTTTTATTTCCGCAGCGCCCTCTGGCCACGCGTTTGGCCAGGCCACCAACGTGAAGCCCATCAAGATATCTGCGAGCTCGCTCACCAAACCATTGTCCATAGGCCCGTTAGCCGGCCTGGGCAGAGGCGGAAGTAAGATTTAAACTTTATTATACTTTATAGAATTTATATGTATAGTACGCGCGAGTTCATTAGTATCGAAAACAATGCTAGTAGCGGGAGTTCTAATAGGATAAAAGCAAAAAAAAAAAATACATTTAAATTTGGTTTAATTTAATTTATCGTTAATGGACATAATTTTCTTAGAGATATAACATATATTTTATTATCTGCCACTTTGACCATACCATCTGGTCCAGGTATTGGTCGCATTATCTTCGCCAAGAGCCAATTCATGGGAGCAGTATTAAATTAGTATTGATATAGTGCCATTTTGGCCTGCTACTCGCAATGACTAGGTATTTACCGATATTAAATGAAGTTATATTTCAAATCATCTGAAAGGTTAGTTATATATACTGTAAATGTCTCTTCACACCTAATTGGCAGAATATAATGTAACACCGTGACACTCTAATCGAAAAATATACCGGTCTCTAGAGTTGCTAGTTTATGGAACCCACAATAGGGGGATATTTGACACTTACAGTAGCAATCGGTTTCATTTTGACAGTTCAACCACATTCATTGCGTTATTGAGCAGACAAATTTTTCGAACAGAATTTAGTCTTCATGTACCTGTGTGAAACCGGGGCGGGTCGCTAGTTTGTTGATAAATATTATGTGACGACATTAAAATATAGAGGTCGATGTTATTGCCCGTAAAAAACTGTGTGTTACATTTAAAAACATAAAAAAGTGTGGACTGTTATCGCATTTGATATTAATTTTATGTTTTTGTAACCACAGCGCTGCTTGAAAATCTCGATAACATTATTTCTAAGTCACGTGTCGGTATGGCGAAAGCGTCAGGGTAGCCAGTGAAATTCAAATTTTCTTAAGTTTTTTGTAATTTACAGGGATATATGTTTGGTTTATATGTTGATCTAATTATGATTCGCGGCCGTATCAAATATTTATTTATAGAAATATAATCATAAAAATCATCAATACAACTCTCTAAGTTCATATAACCCTATTGTAAGACCATTTCATGAAATCAAGGAGTTGTATTGCTGATTCTAATGATTATAATTCTGTAAAACCATATTTGTTACGGTCGCGAATCATATTTTAATTAACAAAAAACCTGACACTATCCAGCAAATTGCAAAAAACGTAAGAAAATTTGAATTGTAGGGGCTCCCTTAGCGCATCCACTTTCATAATATGTAGTGCTAAGATCAAATTGTATTGCAAAGCCTACCATCAACCAGAACATTAAAAAGTTTCGAATAGTCAGTCAAAACTAAGACAGTGCTACATAGATCTAAATGAACGAGGCGAAAAAGAGAATAACATTAAACTTACTGGAATTGATAGATATTTGACATCTTCCTTGACAAGCAGTGCCGCCATCCACGCTCATTTAGCTCCATGTCGCACTGTACTGATGGCAGCCTTACCATGCAAGAGATATCACATTACTGAGGCAACTATCTGATGATGTATTACCGTATCATCAAGTCTTTTTATTACAAAAATGTTATCCCAGTTAGAGGCGCCTAAACATCAGTATTTTACGTAGATGATTAGGATAACACAGTTTGACTGTTAAACGAAGGACATATTTATTATGAAATAAAGGAAATTCAGTGTTCGATTCTCGTTTCAAATATGAGTAGTAGGGGAGCCTAGAGGCTTTTTTAGCAAGCATATTCAGCTGAACGCCAAAAATATATCCTCTCTGTGATTGTGTTCGTTGTCCTGATAGTGAATATGAAATATCTGACCAATTGATGGAGCCTCTTGGCAAAGCCGAGGTTTAAAAAATCTAGAAAAATACCCAAAAGTAGTAATAGTTTTATATTTATCTCTAAATCAACGAACCTCAAAGCTTTGATTACTATTTGTTTGCATTTGAAGCTGAATCTTATTTTTTTTTTTGTGAATGTTTGTCGGTATTCAGAAGTTTTAAAATACCAAACAATTGAAAGTAATGATTAAAAGTTAAATACCAAAATAAGAACATAGTCGGGGAGCTCCATGAACGGAGTTTATTATTAGTCGTCCCAAAAAGGTTATTATTATGTGGTAATCGTGTGTACGGGATATTGTTTTCAAGGAGGTTAGATTTCCGTGCGATGTGTACATACGAGCTGTACATATTTTTCAAAATATATTATTGTTCTTGAGAACATCCTTCGTTTACCCAGTCACGTGTGTATGGTCAGCTTATTAAACCGGTGATTTTGCGTAGCGCCCGCCATGGCCCCGCCGTCGCCTTTCGCGGCGGGCTCCTCTGCCGCGTTCAGCGCCGCTTCTCTACTCGCTCAGAGTGAGTACGGTGTAAACTGCGAACACAATTTTAGTTTCCAATTCATGTTATTTCGGAAAAATAACCCTTATACTCTACAGATAACGTGCAGTTCCTCTTACAACTTACAGTCACCGTCATTCTGAAAGCAACTGAATTTACAGTTGTGTAAAGTAGATATTCGTAAAGTGGAGATAATGTGAATTGGAAACAAGAATTTGAATAGATTAAGTGCTCGCAATGTATCGTGTACACGGCGATATTATGTACTATAGAAGTCGCTATGCATGTTGATTTTTTTGTGGATTAAATAATTTTTATTAATAAAAGTATTACTCTTTTTTAATATTTAGATAACTTTCTGAATCCATACAAAAACAGCATGTATATGTATTTTGCATTCCTTTTTAGTTTAGTATCCGTAGTTAACATTCTTTCTTAGCTTTAGTGATCTTTACGCACATACTGCTAACATTTCAAAGTAGAACTTGTATTTCTGTAAATAGATGCAAGCTAACAATCGATATTGATCGGAGCCATTTTTGCTAAGTTATTCATGATACATCGGCCTGGCTGCTAATAGAGCCTAGGATTGCCCTGCTTTTCCTCTCTTTTAATATTTTTAGATTTGACCTGATTTGTATGTAGTTCCACTTACTTCGCTGTTTTTTTTTTTATGTAACTGAAACGTTTTGAACAGTCAGTGTTTTAATAAAGAAAAAAAAACAAGTAGCTGAAGAAAAGTTTGTGTAGAAGCCTTATAATATAATTCAATAACTTGAAAACACAAAATGCGAAATGTTTCGAAAAAAAAAAAAACTTTTTGTAACGACACCGAGGGTGAAAGTTTTAACAATGGAAGCTGGACTAATCTTCCAACCCTTGAGAGCGGTTGTGTAAACGCTTTAAAATATTTTTTTAAGGATTTACTGATCATATTTCGTCACATTGTGGGTTGGAACGTGACGTCCTGAATTCTAACCTTTTTTACCTGACTTTCTCTTAAGAAACCGTACGACGTCTTCGACGATTATTATCTTTTTTGGTGACCGTACTTAGGAACCAGGGGAGGTTTCGAATGTCTTAAAATTTACCGACGGTCCTGATAATCGCAGAACATCGGTACCACACAAATGCGTATTACACGTGACAGCAAAGTTCACTATAGTCTGTTCCAAAAGCATCTGATGTAACTGTAAACAACCCTAGGTTCTTAAACGTAACGGTTCTTACGTACATTTTTAATGGATAAAATGTACTACAGTGTGACTGAGTTTTAATCTGCTGTGGCCTGAATTGTCGTTAAACTTGTGTGAATGATTATAATTATAAATATTTGCATTCTGAATAGTGAAATATGTCTGAGCTTTAATATATCATAAGTCATAACATCTATTATGTATTACTCATATTTGCCAAATAAATGTTTATTCTATTCTATTCTTAGATTCTGCTCAAGTTAAATTCATACACAATCACTGACTAAATGGAATAAGAAACACATTCATCCGTATTTACAAGGTTTCAGCTTTATACCTCACCTCTTTTTCCAACAATTATTGTTTGAATAACAATATATTGAAAAATCATCGACGACATTGAAGTTATAAAGTTAACCTAAAGGGCAAATCAAAAACATCTTAAAAGTAATTTAAAATTAGAATTTCGGGTTGTTAGTATTCAAATAATCAAACAAAGTACTCAATTTGTTAGTCGCACTACAAATTGGAATCTACAGTTATGTTTTCCTATCCATTTGTTTACATTTTCGTCAGGTACTTTTGGAATAGACTATAGATAGTAACGTTGTAAGTTGGGTAATTGAACATTCGTTGCGCTCAGGAATACTATTGTGACGTAACGCATCGTAAAAAGTAAGCCTGTTTTTCATCGAAAATACATCAGTTCATCACATTTTGGTTATTTGCGACATACACAGATAAAGAAAGAATAAAGTACACATACAGTACAGTTTACGAATATTTTCGATTCAAAATTCTGTTACATTTACGATTCATCATGATGTTATAATAAGGGATGAGTTATGCTTGACGGCCCGGGCGCTGCAGTGTAGTATGAACTGCTTCATATATCATTTTCGTAACTTTTGGAGCCATGCGTTGGTGGAGGCCTTATTTATAAGGCATGCGTGAAGTCCATCTAAATAAAATTTAAATAAATGGATACATGCCTCGTTCGCGCCTCAGACGTGACACGTCTCGCGCCTGGCAGGATAGCTCATCTAGCATAACTCATCCTAATTCCGGATCATTTTCAAGGTTTAAAATTTTTGTACATAGTATTTGGTGTATTGGGAACTCTTTTTACCATTTTAATGTATTTTTGCACATGTTTTATATTATACTCTACTTACTTGGTAGTAGTTGCCAGTCTTGTTTATTAGTATGTAGTTATTTTCCTGTGGGCTGCGCGACATTATTTAAAGCGAATGCATTTATTAATATTTCTTCATATTATTTTGTTGTTGTTTGTGTACAGTAATGCGTTATAAAGGTATCCGAGACTATTGATAACCGTATTTTAATTTAATACTTATTTTCTATTTTAATAACTAGTTGAGGCGTGAAAGTTGTTTTAACTAATTTATTCGTGTCCCATTTATTATATAAAAAATAATTATTTACATGAAATATAAAGAATGTCCCATGAATCGTTTGCGAATGTCGGTTACGGCCACTTTGACGTCCTCGGTACTAAAATGGCTATCAATTTTAATTCATACTCAATTTAAAACAACGCCATCTATGTTTCTTTCACCGTAACTACAACACATTAAAACAGCGCCATCTATTATATAGTAACGTTTTGTTCCTCAACAGTGGAGATGGTGGGCATGACAGGCATGAACTCGTACTTAATGCAGAACTTGAATCAAATTATCCAGTCGGGTATGGGGGGGCCGCTCGCTGGTATGCTGGGCCAGTTTGCCCAAGTGGGCCCAATTTGGGCACAGAATAAGCCGGGCAACATGTGGCAGCAGGAAAAGGTGAGACTATCAATCGGTTTCCCTTTAATATTAATTTCATACAATTTTTTTAACTTTACTTTTTTTTATAAACGTAGTTGAATAATGATAAACGTCTGCTTAACCATAAATTTTTTTAACGTTCAAATATCTCTTAACTTTAAGCGTTTATAAATAAAAAAAGAAATGAAAGAAATAAAAAAATTCACTGCACATAACAAAAAAACCCTTTAATTTCATTTAAAATATCTACCAAGTAGAAAAATGAGATTAGCCAAACTTTAATGGAACTATTATAATATGATAAGTACATGTTGCAGTACGGGCCATGCATACTTAGATATTCCATTCATAATATTTTTAGATGGGAGGAGATGAAGAAGAGGTTGATGATGAAGAGATGGGTGTCGCTGAAACATACGCAGATTATATGCCTTCAAAATGTAAGTAAGGCATTCATTTAGCTATTATTTTACTCGTGTGTTTCTTGTGAGCAGTCGCTGACGGATATTTAAGGAGCCTACAACGGTCCACTAGAGCCACAAAGTAAAAAAATATTATCTCGTGACTGAGAAGGAATTATGAAAAACGGCTCAATAAGGGACCTCGGTGGGTCTAGAATTTTCTAATTTCTTTTATAACGTTTCATATTGAGACACGAAGCAACAAAATTTGATCTATAGAAAAGCTGGCCATATTCCTCTAGATCGTATTTTACCGAGGTTACTTATTGAGCCGTTTTTCATAATTCCTGCTTAGTCACGAGATAATATTTTTTTAAAGGAGTGGCGCTAGTGGACCGTTCTACGCCCTCTTAATGAAGCTTAATTGCATTTTTTTTTCGTGAGGAAACCGGCATGTCCTTGAACCAAAAATTCGAAGACATGTTACATTACCAACCCGCACTGGTCCCGCGTGGTGGACTAAGGCCCACTCCCTCTCATCGAGAGGACGCCTGTGTCCCGGCAGTGGGAACATTAGGTACATTGGCTGATTATGCAATCATATTTTCAATCCTTTTCAATAGTGAAACTAGGCCGCAAGCACCCCGACCCAGTGGTGGAGACGGCGTCGCTGTCGTCCGTGGAGCCGGTCGACGTGACGTACGAAGTGAGTCTGCCGGACGACCTCATCCGCAATGGTCTACTGTCGGCCTTGCAGCTGGAGGCTGTGGTGTACGCGTCGCAGGCGCACGAGCATCTGCTGCCTGACAACACCAGGGCCGGCTTCCTCATTGGTGAGACATTTGTAGCTAGCAGTTGGATCTGGCGTTCCCAGCCTTTTAACATACTTGCTCCCCTACCTTTTTTTTTAAACAGACCTCCCCCCCCAGTCCCCTTTGATGACTTTTTCAGAAAAGCTTGCGATAAGGTAGCCCGCGAAATTCAAATAGGGTTCCATGAACTAAGAGAGTTGTATTGATGATAAATTACAGATCGGGTAATCGGATTATTGGCTATTATGGAATGCACTTTTGTATCGAAAAAATCCCACGATTCCGGAATCGACGAATTTTGAGTTCTGATTATAGAATCAAATGTAATTTTAACAATTTCTTTTTTTTTACGTTAGGTTTTAGTTCGTATGGAATGCACTTATGTATCGATTATAAAAATTTCGCGATTCCGGAATTGAATGCTAGCTTATGGTGTAAAGTTAAATAATACCACAAATTTAAGAAGTCGTTTCCATACCATGTATCCGATTAGTTGTACATTCCCGGATTTTGTGGAATCCTGCGATTTATATTAATAAAAAAATATTTAAGAGCCGCTTCAATTATTTCATAGCAAAATAAACTTTAGGTAAATATGCATCCGAATATCCGATCTCTAATCTTAATTCTGTAAATAAATGTTTGTAACGGTCGCGAATCATATTTTGATCATATACTGACCTGCAAATTGCAAAAAAACGTAAGAAAATTTTAATTTCGCGGGCTACCCTGAAGCTATTGCCTTAAGAATGTAAGAGCGAGCGAAAGCAAGCTCGAATATTTAGTCTCGAAAATCGAGCTTTAACTAAATAGTTGTGCAGGCGACGGCGCAGGAGTGGGTAAGGGCCGTACGATCGCCGGAATCATCTACGAGAACTACATAAAGGGCCGCAAGCGCGCCATCTGGGTGTCCGTGTCCAACGACCTGAAGTATGACGCCGAGCGGGACCTGCGCGACATCGGCGCTGGCAAGATCGAGGTGCACCCGCTGAATAAGGTAACTTGCTTATTTACTACTATTATTATTATTACACATCACACAGGTAGTTAAGTACACATCTAAATCTACAAATAAATTGCCAAGTTTTTTTATGTTATGGGATGGCACCGCCGAAAATGGACTTCTGCAATAACAGAGGCTCGTCCACAGCAATCACAAATGCATTGCCCGCACAAAGACAAAACTGAAATGAATTCATACTATGTAATAGTACATTATGATACATGTTTGCTAAGTTGATCATTGCGCCCGAGTCGGTATTATTATAGATAAGGAAGCCAAGAGTGTAATGATCAATGCACACGCGTTTTATACGACGTTTTTCAACACACTTGCGAGGACAAAAACAGACTTGTATTGTTATTAACTTTATGGAAAATGGCGCTCGTTTTGTTTTTCCGCGTGCCGCGCTAGCGATGCGCGCGCAGATGTGAATAAAGGCAGTGGCAAAACCGCTAAAGAATCTATATAAAAAAATAATGTTTAGACTTATCATAGTGTTGTCGTATGTCAAATTGTAGTTTAGTTAGTATGGAATTAGAAAGTACTATTGGCATAGAGAAATGTACCTACATTCGTTCAGTGTGAATCCGCAATACCTAATAGAACGCCAGTCAGGGTCTTTTTCGTTTTTCACTTTTTTTTTTATAGTCTGAATTGTCCTTGTGGGACCAAGGACAATGGCATTATGGCTCCAGCAGTATGGAAGTCTTTTTGATGAAATAAAAAAAGCGCAAATATCCGACTAGTAAATAGTTATCGGTGGCGTTACAGCACTAGCACAGTAACATAAAGTTAAAAGCACGCGTTTTTAATATACTGCATTATGGACCTAAAAGCAGTTCGAGTCACTTTACGAGCAAGTGTGTTGAAAAATGTGTTTTGTTCACCAGTACAAATATTAGTACGTGTTTTGTCCACCAGTTCAATGATTTTTGTCCCCATGTTCTAATATTATCATATTTTTCATCCACCAGTTCAAGAACTATCATATATTTCGTACACCAGTTCAAATATTAACAATGTTTTTTGTCCCCCAGTTTCAATAGTGGCACATTTTTCGTTCACCAGTTCAAATACTGTCATTTTATTTTTCCATCATTTCAAACATTGTCGTTTTATCTCTCCACCAGTTCAAATACGCAAAGATCTCATCAGCCGTGAACGGCAACGTGAAGAAGGGCGTGATCTTCAGCACGTACTCGGCGTTGATCGGCGAGACACAGTCCACCACTACTAAGTACCGGACGAGGCTGAAACAGTTGCTGCAATGGTGCGGGGACGACTTTGATGGATGTGTATCCTTTATAATAGTACTACTATCCATACTAATATTATAAATGTGAAAGTAACTCTGTTTGAATGTTACGTCTTCATGCCTAAACCGCTGAACCGATCGTCATGAAATTTGGCAGAGATATAGCCTGGGATATGGAGAAGGACATATACTACTTTTTTATGCGATAACCGACATCCACGCGGAGCCGCGTACAAAAGCTAGTATTAATTAAACCAGGTGTACTACTTTCATAGCCTGCCTGTATAGGAATATGGAAGAACCAGCTGCGCCCCGCGGTTTCACCCGCATAAGTCTCGATTTCGAGGGAATATTGGGATAAAAAGTATGCCATGTGTTAATCCAGGTTATAAGATATCGTGTGTGCCAAGTTTCATCCAAATCCCGTCCGTTTTGTCGTGATTGAGTAACAAACATCCATCCATCCTCACAAACTTTCACATTTTTTATATTAGGTAGGATAGGACTAGTAATTAGTATTTATAGTATTAGTATAATCATGCACTTAGCTTCTGACGTTTCATAAGTGCCCATGTAGGTTTATGTGAAATAAAATATTTCGATTTGATTTGAATAGGATCTTTAAAACCTTGTTTCCTTTAAGTAAAATCGGCTAACATAAATATTTAGCGTAGTTTCTTGCACCCTCACCTTTCTAGAAAAAAAGTCCTCAACTCAAACACCAGATTGTATTCGACGAGTGTCACAAAGCCAAAAACCTCTGCCCGGTCGGCTCGGGCAAGGCAACCAAGACAGGCTTAACGGCCCTAGAACTTCAGAACAAGCTGCCCAAAGCCCGCGTGGTGTATGCGTCGGCCACCGGCGCCAGCGAGCCCCGCAACATGGCCTACATGGTGCGGCTGGGCATCTGGGGAGACGGCACGCCCTTCCCGACCTTCATGGATTTCATCAATGCTGTTGAAAAACGGTGAGTGAATCACTTTTTCTTTCAGCGTAAGAAAGAGAAATTGTTTATTTAATGAAAAATAGAGTATGTTTAGCGTGTTAGTTGAATGTATCAGCTTTTCAAATACCGGGTGTTAGTTAGCTGTAGCCCGAAACAGAACAGTCAAGCTACCAGTGGCAAACGCACCATAAAACACAATTCCTGCCGGCTTCCCGTCGGAGGTTCGCATCACCAACTTTACCGCTATTGAAAAATTACACAGGCAATAGTGTTTTCTATTGCTAAAAAAATTATGTACACTACGGGTATTGATTTTTTTTTTGTTTTTTATAAAAAAAAATATGTTCTAAAATAACCCAGCGCCCAAACGTCATAATCGGTAGCTAAAAACTCATACAATAGCGATCCCGTAATGACGTCACTTTAGGTCACATAGCAAGCTGCTGTACAACTGGTTACGATAGAGACATATAGAAAAAAATGCAGCAGCAAGAACGAGATGAAGGAATATTGCACATTTAATTTCGTTTTCACTTGGTCAACTCTATTGTATTTGATTCTATATATTCCTATAATATCAAATTTAGTCATTTATTTAAATTAGGCTGAGAATCAGCACTTTTCGAACGTTAAACTTACATATCAAAGTAGTGTAGTTTATTTCTGTAAAACATTGAAAGTTTTGTTTGTAGTGATAGCGTCTTTTTGGTTCTGCTTCTTGACGATAGGTGGTGTTAAATCCAGTAAAGAAGTAAAGGACTTTTATTTTTAAAATAATAAATCATTTTTTACTGTATTGATAAGTAAGTTAAAACCGGCTTCGCTTCGGCTTCTCTCTTACAAAAATTGCTCGTTCCACGACCCTAGTTTCATAATGTAAACCCCGCTTTATATTTAACTGTTGCAGAGGTGTAGGCGCGATGGAGATAGTGGCCATGGACATGAAGCTACGCGGCATGTACATCGCGCGCCAGCTGTCGTTCCACGGCGTGTCCTTCAAGATAGAGGAGGTGCCTCTGTCCGACGCGTTCAAGGAGACCTACGACAAGTCGGTGGCACTGGTCAGTACCCACATATAGCTGTACAAGGATCTTTTGGCCGTGGCCGAAATCGGAACGTATGCCATCTTATTATGCGATACATTTTTCAAAACGATTGCACAAATGTTTACCTACAGCACCAGGGTTGTCAGCGTTATTTGGGTGCCAAAAGATCCTTGTAGTTCAGTGTAAGACTGTAAGGCCACGTCCCGTTTAAAAGTGATCGGGGATATACATGGTTATTGGTAGAACACTAAAAACCTTGCAGGACTGTAAACAACAACTTTTGTTCTATGACTTTTTACAAAAACATAATACATTTACCAAAAACAAACCTTCAAGACATACATACACATTGTTCTATACATTTAGAGCGTTGAATTGAAATATTTGTATGAAAATCTGATGAATGATTAAAAATCATAGAACAAAAGTTGTTGTTTATGACGTTACCGCCCCTGCTTCGCACGGATTCAATGGCGACATGACAAAACTTCAAGCTTTCTGTGCTAATCTAAGTTAAATATTAACGTTATATAAGTATACATTTCCGGAATAAATGCTCTAAATCAGCGTTTCTCAAACTATGGGTTGCGACTCACTGGTGGGTCGCGAGCGAATAATGGGTGGGCCTTGAAATATTTATTTTCAGCAATGATTAATAAATAAAACTAAATACTGAAATAAATTGGATATATCAAACTCATTACGATTAAAATAAACTAAAATTTAAGTTGATGCTAAAACTGTAATGACAAAAAAAATTAAACGAAAACATCCTTCTCATTGAAATTGCACTGAATTGATATTGAAATGTTCAATTGTAATTGTGTTTTTTTTTTTTTTTTTTTCTTATTTGAACAATCCTTCATTCATACACCCATTTTTTTCTCCGTGCGAGTGTTTAGTCCATGAGGTGAGTCCCGAATTTGGAAGTATTTGTTATGTGGGTCGCGGTCCAGTCGACTTTGGGAACCACTGCTCTAAATGATTGTGAAAATCTCACACAGACAGTCACGAAAAGCGACTTTGTTTTATAGTATGTATATCATGTTTGGCCCAACAGTGGGTGGAAGCCATGCAACGTTTCACGGAGGCGGCGGAGCTCATCAACGCGGAGTCGAGGATGAAGAAGACCATGTGGGGACAGTTCTGGTCGGCGCACCAGAGGTTCTTCAAGTATCTCTGTATCGCTGCCAAGGTAAGCCTCTAATAATAACCTAATACTCTTGGTTTTCCGCACTTGGCCTGCGTGCTAGATTACAGCCCACTCCCTCTCGAAGAAAGGAGCCCTGTGTCCCAGCAGTGGGAATACTATAGGCTGATTTTGCTACTCTTGGTTTTATGAGAACAAAAAAAAAAACATGCTCCATTTTTAGGGACAGAAACGGAGGATTTTTTACATCATCTCATATTTTGACATTATATACCTACAATGTGGATGGCTTTAAGAGTAAGGGAAGACTAGATGAGATGTAGTGAGGTGTGGATTAAAGAGCAAGTCGCGCCGTTGCCGAATAAATTGGGATAAGGAAAAGAGAATGATGTTGATGATCTGTTGTAGGTGAACCACGCCGTGGTGACGGCTCGCGAGGCCGTGAAGTGCGGCAAGTGCGTGGTCATCGGCCTGCAGAGCACGGGCGAGGCGCGCACGCTGGACCAGCTGGAGCGGGACGACGGCGAGCTGTCCGACTTCGTGTCCACTGCCAAGTGAGTGCTTCTCGTCCCAACACTGTGTTGAGAGCACTCACCACGCAAGAGTATCGCCATTCCTTCTCAGGGGTAGTCAGATAGAAAATGTCGACTCCATCTAACTTATTTTATTTACTAGTACTTTTTTATGTTGCTTTTGCCAGCGGCTTCGCCCGCTTATGTGTCGGAAATTATCCCGTAGGAACGTATTACCGGGATAGAAAATATCCTATGTGTTAATCCAGGTTATAAACTATTTGTGCTTCGATCAATAATAGCACTAGATACAGGATCAGGAACAAAAATAAGTCATTGAAGTGGCCACGTTTACACACACATACACATTTACATTTGTTACTACGAAATATAGAAAAAAGTTTTATAATATTAACAACTTCAGTTCAATATAAACCTTAACACTCAACTATAAAGTTTAATTACGATTGCAAAATATTTATATTTAAGTCCTTCTATCATCGGAGAAAGGTAAATAAATAAATTTAAAATGTCGCTTGAAAATAAAAAGTCATTTTTATAATAAGTACAAAAATATTTATTCTAAAATGAAACTTAAAACCTAACCAATAAGGTTAAAAACATTTTGCTGACAATTTCGTGCTTACTCTATTTTGGAACTAGACGTAGTTCTTGGTATTACATTTCAATGCTCAGAACACAGTAATCATTGAAAGACGTAGAGTTGCAGGATAATATTTTTTTTTTTTTTTTGCGAAGGTTCTTTTTTTAAGGTAGCAATATTTTTGGTCAATTTAAAAAAGTAGATATTTGGACTAAATTAGTACAATAGTTATTTTAATAAGGGGGATGCGCTGTGACAGGTTGTAAATCTTGATCAGTTCAGTTATGTCCAATTTATCAAAATGAATTGAACAAATTTGTTGAATTAGAAATTCAACAATTTGTTACTTAGAACTTTTTCAAGGTTTAAATATTTCTTCTTCTCTTTCTTTCGCGTCAATAGATACCCATTCTGCATTGCGAAATGGGTCGCTAGGAAATCTACAAATAAAAATAACATATAAAATAACAATACTACTCCATGCATTTCCCTGTTCCAGAACAGTCGATGTTTGTTACAATAGTTGGCGCGTTGTCGCAAACATTGGCCAAACAACCATAATATTTGCTAAATGATGTATAATTTACTATTTAATTGTTATTATTTTATGAAAAACACATCCATAACTATAAATTTACCGAAAAAATATATTCCTTCCAAAATCTTGGTGTTATGGTGGTTATTTACACAATTTTTGAACGCGCACTGCGGCATTTTGACGTCCTAACGTTGGCTATGTTTGGACGATACTAATAAATCCACAAAAGTATTTGTGCTCTTATTTTTCGGGCCGTTTTTGAAGCGCTTATCGGGAATCTAGTGCTATTATTGATCGAAGTATTTGTGCGCCAATTTTCATCTAAAGCCGTTCCGCCGTTTTTGCATGATTGAGTAACAAACAATACAGTAGGATATTACGTTGCACAGTGGAACGAATGTATGGGAGCGGTTGGACGTAGACATGTCCGAAAAAAAAGAGTAAAATTATGCCAAACTAATGATGCCATCTTATTCGATTACTTAATGCCTTCATAACTTGTGGTGATGAATTTCTTCATAACTCCCATATTTCGGGAGTAATTTGAGAAAATGTGAAATTTTACTATGAAAATGAGTGTATCGAGCTCTCTCCCTCCTGATTCCGGGCTTGTTTCAAGTAGCGGTCTCTAATATCATAATGCTAATACTAAGAGCTATATTTAATACTAAGACACATAGTGCGCCAAATGTGCACTTTCTGGGATAAAGAGTGATGTTTATTTTATAACACAATTTTTTTATTTTTTGTTTATTTTGTTGATTAAAACCGTTTTTCTAAAGGTTTACCTTATTACAATAACATTTCTGAGCAGCCAATTAGAGAAGATATAAGCTAATTAGGATATATAATTAGGGACTTAAGGTTTACATATAAAACTGATGCACTAATGATTACTGATAAGAACATTGCTATTATTTAATTACTAAATGGCTCTTAATACACTAATTTAGCATGCATCATTTACTAATTATCACAATAACTAATTACCTTGCAATATTTAACAAAGGATACCTGGGATACCTGGATTTTATATAAATAGGTCACTATTAGTAACTTTAAAATCAGTGTTGATTTACACCTCGTTGTATCCAAGCTAATCTCGCAATGTATTTTCCAAATTTTATTACAAATCTTGATATTCACGTTGCTTTATGCGCACGCGCACATAAAGATTTACGCGACTTTAACTATTTGTTCAGTGTTTTAAAAGATAACAGTTGTGTTCAGTTATGTGAAAGTGCTGAAACAAGTTTAAAAGACTGGTGTCGTCGATTTTGCTACCGCATTTATGCAAAATGGACACAGTCTGGAAGAAGCACAGATAAGTTTCGGAAGAAACATGAGATTTGGCTACAGGCTGCAATTCAATGGCCGGAATTACAGAATGAAAATATGGAACCTTCTACAGAAAATATAAGTGACGTCATCGAGCCCATAATTTCTCCTGCTAAATCTGATGCTTCAACTTGTACACATCCTAGTCCTCGTAAATCTTTTGAGGACCTTAGTAACCGGCAAAAAAGAAGACGCACTGAAGATAGTCTTTCATGCAGCAGTAGCAGCGCTGAAATTATGTTTTCGGCCGAAAGGGCGCTTCAAAAGGCAGGACAAAGCGATACAGCTTATGTTATGAAATACTTGACGGAGAATCCAGAAGAGGCCTCAAAAATCAAAGCCTTCATTGAAGGTAAATCAATTCAGGTACGGGAAATATCCCCTTTGAAGGCATTGGCTCTTTATGTATCGATGAACTTATCGAAATGGCGCTATAACACTCTTCGGGATTTCAACACTCAAGAAGGAGCTCTTCAATACCCGAGTTACTACATGTTGGTTAAAGAAAAAATTAAGTGCTATCCGGCCAAAGAAGATCTCACAGTTACAGAGAGCTCTGCAAAAATCAAATTACAAGCCTTGATGGATTTAACCTCAAGAAGACTTATTAGGTCGTTAGAAACCCCTGTTGATCCCAATCAACAGCTCGTATTGACCAGCAAATGGGGTTTTGACGGATCATCTAGCCAAAGCATTTATCATCAAAGGACGAGTGAAGATGAGCAAATCGATCTTGCTAGTAATTTTATGATTAGTCTTGTACCACTGCGGCTCGTCTCAAAAGGTGTAACAATTTGGGAAAACGAGCGACCATCTTCCACTTCATTTTGCCGGCCAATATTGTTTAAGTTTATAAAGGAAACCAAAGAAAATGTGCAGAGAGAGATGGCTGAAATCGAAGCAGAGATTGAAGCCTTAACTCCATCCACCATCACTGATGGAATTAGTGTCAAACACCAACTGCTGTTGACAATGATTGATGGTAAAATTCATTCCATTATATCCAATACAGCAGCTTCAGTGTGTGACATATGCAAGGCTTGTCCTAAAGAAATGAATAATTTAGAGTTAATCAAAGATAAACACGCAAACGAGGACATGTATAAATATAGCTTAAGCACCCTTCACGCTTGGATTCGCTCAATGGAATGCTTATTACACATTTCCTACAAATTAGACATAAAATCATGGCAAGTAAGGGGTGATATAGCAAAAAGGCAAGTTGATGACAGGAAGAAAAGAGTTCAAGAGGCTGTAAGAAGAGAAACGGGCTTACTTCTCGATGTTGTGAAACAAGGCAGTGGATCCACCAACAATGGCAACTCGGCAAGGAGATTTTTTGAAAACTACACTAAATCTGCTGAACTGACCGGAATAGATGCTATGCTTTTAAGAAAAATCTGTGTGATCTTGCAGTGTATTTCATCAGGAGAGAAGATCAACGTAACTAAATTCCGAGAGTTCTGCTTTGATACTGCTAAGCTTTACGTGGAGTTATACCCATGGTATTATATGCCTTCTTCACTTCATAAAATTTTAATGCATGGGCCAGACATAGTTCAGAACATGTCAATTGTGCCCATTGGTTTTCTATCCGAAGAGGCATCTGAGGCTAGAAATAAAGATT
The DNA here is from genome assembly GCA_947523025.1 of Dryobota labecula. NCBI lineage: Eukaryota > Metazoa > Arthropoda > Insecta > Lepidoptera > Noctuidae > Dryobota > Dryobota labecula. Next base: position 2,688,532 of record OX383303.1, on the reverse strand, counting down.
TTAGAAAATATAGAGAGGGGCATTCTCGAAAGCATAGCAGTATCTCATGCAATGAAGATATTATGCACAATCTTTTACTGTCTTCTGATCCACTTGTTACAAGTATCCGTCCAAAAGGAAATAAGTTTGTAAAAAAATCTTCTTTTAAGGAATTTTATGAGCTTACGGATTCTGAGAAAAGTGATATCGAATTTGTTAACATAAATGATTTAGCGGACATCGATTCTGAATTTGAATTAATTGATGATGATGATGATGACGAAGATAATTAAATGATGTTATTGTTTTAAAATGTGTAACTTAGTAAATTAGAGCTTACATCTTAATTATTTATTGTACTTTTAATGAAACTAGGTAATTTATTATCAACTTACTTAAAAGTCATACTCTCATCAGTTCTTGTGAATATTTTTGTTAATATATATTTCTGTATATATATAATATATTTATAGACCTCTTAATAAGTCTGTCTGCGGTTTAAAGTAAATACAAATGGGGAAAAAACGTTTTTTTTTTTTAATTTTCATTTCCTTTTATCCCAGAAAGTGCACATTTGGCGCACTATGTGTCTTAGTATTAAATATAGCTCTTAGTAATAGCATTACGATATTAGAGACCGCTACTTGAAACAAGCCCGGAATCAGGAGGGAGAGAGCTCGATACACTCATTTTCATAGTAAAATTTCACATTTTCTCAAATTACTCCCGAAATATGGGAGTTATGAAGAAATTCATCACCACAATTTATGAAGGCATTAAGTAATCGAATAAGATGGCATCATTAGTTTGTCATAATTTTACTCTTATTTTTCGGACATGTCTACGTCCAACCGCTCCCATACATTCGTTCCACTGTGCGTTGTAGAGAATAAACAATTACATTTCATTGGTGGCCCAATGGTGGGATCAGTCCCGAGTTGTAGGCCGCGGGTTTGAACCCAAGCAGGCGAATGGAACGCCTGTACTCCACCAAGTTGTCTAATCAGAACCCAGTGCGGCCCCCCGGGCCGTATCAGAGTACCAGCGCGACGACGCTTATTTTTAAATGTCGCAGCGTCAAGCTGAGATAGGAGCCTTTTGGCCTCGTACAGGGCCTTCTGTTTTTTATTTTCCTTTTTTTTTTAATAAATTTTATTTTTTATTCTTTTATCAGTGTTTAGTTTAGTTTGTGATCTTCCTGTGCGAGTCACAATAAATACTTATATTCTTTCTTTCTTTATTTATGTTGGTCGGCTGTAATATCTGTACTTCTTTTCTTGTGTAAACGTATAATATTATAGTATATTCCGTATAGTTGTAAGCTTTAGTATGGCAATAGCGGTCATTATCCTTTTATTTAATTTATTTTCGGAAGGCTTACAGACTAATAACATTATAATAACAATAATATATAACTAAATTGCAAATTACAAGCCCCCACAGATAAATACAGAATGATTTCTACCTCTTTTCCTAATATATTTTCATAGGAATTCGAAAAATTAATGATGTATCGTTTTTCATGATTGGAAAAAGTTGACAATTGTGTGTTTAAATGAAGGTTGATAGAAAATGTAGGTAATTTTGACCGCGTAGGTATTGCACTTTTCTATGAAACAGCAGTTTTTTTTTATATCCTGCGAAAAGTTTCAACGCCTGACGGTTCAGAATCATGTACTGAATTCATGGTTACAGTTTGCGCATCGATGTCCCTGTCACCCTGTATATTGGAATAGCTCATAGCGTGGTAAAATAGCAGCTAGTAAACGAACTCTCGGGGCTGTCTGCCCGCAGGGCGCGTCTGACGTACATTTAAGCATCACCACTAGTAAAGAACGCTACTTTAAAGCGCCCACTCGTATTGAAAACTACAGAATTTGAAAATATCATAACACCTTTACCTAACCCTTCGGACAATACAGGCGTGATGCCTGTATTCTCCGAAGGGTTAGGTAAAAGTACTGATTAAAAGTACGTATAATACACCCCCATTTCGCCAGTTATGTTTAAGGCTCATGTAATAGGAGTCGAGCCTATTGCCAGCAACCGGGCACATATCCAGACTACAGGTTTGCTACTGGGAAATTTCAGATGGAAAACCCCAATAACACTGCCTGAACTGGCAATCGATCCCAGGACCTAATGCTCGGCAGTGCGCTTGCGAACATTAGCTCTATGAAGCAGAATATGAAAATAATGACATGAAAATAATACAAAATGTTCTATTAACTGGTATTTATTACAAAAATATGTTTGAAAATCACATTCAATTTACCATTATGTTAAATAATGTTCTTGGGTTTAAACAATAACAATAAGAATCACAATTTCTAATTTCAGCCCATATCTCCGTCATTCTCCTTCACATTTACTTGTACAAACATGTTCATTATGTTAATTTTCTCAACAGGTTTTATTTTACTTAGTTCCCTAGCTAAACGGCCCATAGTGTCCAAGTTAGATTTACTAGGATTCTCCCTAAACACTTTGTTTAGTCTTCTAAATTCATCGTTCAAAGCCCTGAGTGCGGTTACATAACTTTTTTTCACATCAACAATAACATTTTCTGTCGAGTTATGCGCAGAATTGTTTTCATTTTCACTATTACTGTCGTCTAAAGGGTCGTTGTGATCTTCTATTTCTTGTTTAACTACGAAATAAGGTTCATTTGTTTGTTCGTTGTTGTTATGTATAATCTCTTCCATGTCATTTTCCTCGTTTTCTTGATCATCATACTCTAGTTCAGACTGGACTCTGGGCTCCACTTTTACTTCGTGTTCACCAGCCAATGCAGTGTAAAATGCTCTTTTTTCATCAGGAACAGACGTTGTCAGTGCAGCAGAGTGTAACACGGCACATAAGTGTTCACACAATCTGCCCCTCCTTCCTTTAAAACAGTCGCAACACATTGTATCAGCTCTAAATGTTACATGACTTTTTGTTTTCTCTAATCTATACTCCTGACTAGTCATTTTCAAACCAGCTAAACTTTTTATCACCGATTTGTCCCGAGGCAAGAACTTAATATAAGTTTCAAAGATTAATTCGCGTCTCAAATGTGCATGCAGTGTTTGACACCAATGACTGTCTAGAATATTCAACAGTACATCTATCATGATCAAACTGTTGTAGGAATTACATCTGCTTAATATAAATTGTTTTAAAATTCGTAAAGAAATATCTGTCACTTTGTCTGGTGTTATGTAATCTTCTCGTCTGTTCCATATGTCAGTCAGATATTCTTTGAGTTTTGGAGCGGATTGCACGTCGCTGTTACCTTCAAGCGCTTTGTAAAACAATTGTGCTTCTTCTAAATTCTGTGCGTGCAATAGTGAAGTAAATAACTCCATTACCTTATGCCTATGTCTTCTATCAATCTTAACCTCCCCATCGCAAATCGTCTTCCATAATCCTTCGATCACGGACGCGCGCGACACAAACAACCTCTTATTAGAAAATATTGCATCTAAGGCATGATGTTGTTCAGCTAACTGATTTATCATAATCTTGCTCGGTTCAAAACTTTTTATAGTCTGATTTTCTAAAAGTAATTTTGTAGAAAAGAATGCTTGACTGAAACTGGGTTCCGTAGTCTGTGAATGTAATGCACAGGCGACGGGCAGGGCGCCCAGTGGAGTAGGAACTAAGAAAAACGATACAACGCATTCTTTGATAAGTGTACTATCTACTATAATGCAGTCTAGTTCATGTCCAGATAGGACGCTTTTCATGAATGGTGTGATAACGACGGTGATACTGTAGTCATCTGTGTACCTCAGCACGCCTCCACACTCATCTATAGCCTTCACTTTCTCGCTCATTATGTCCGCTACATTGTAATCGAGCCCCTCTCTCTTTTTTTTGTAGAACATATACTTCGCATGGTGTAGACTGGGATTTATTTCAGCATTTGACAAATATTTACTACTGGCCCCAAACTTTGAAAGTAATGTTAATTCATGGTAGCTTTTCGCCGTAGCTGTCGTATGTCCGTCTGAAAAATATTTATAAAATAATTCGTCGGTCTCCGCCGAGCATTTCAGCAAATTGAATGATTCCCTCGCCCGTGTACCATGCGAGTGTATGAAGTTTATAAGAATGGTTAAATTCAAACCATCCTTCAACATTTTATCGTTCCTAATAGTGTTACGGTTTATAAACTTTATTTTGAAATCTATCTTCGCTTTGCATTGTTTGTCCTTCGCACCGGATTGTTCTGGAGTCTTCCTTTTGTTAAAACTGGAATGATGGCATGCAAAAACTTTTCTGTACAAAAATCTCTTCACATGCGGAAAACATGCTCTAACTATCCAGCCAGTTTTTGTGAATTTAGTGAACTTCCTCATCCAGTCTCTGGTGTATTCGCTGTAGAATTGAGCGTTACGATTAGTGTCCACTCGACATTTGATTAAGATCGTGTACTTCTCTGCTGATACGTAATTAAATAACGGAAACTCAGCATTTTCTGATATTTCACTGAGGAAGTTCTTTAATTGTTGTTTAGAACACATGGTATTTATCACTGACGTAAAACGCCAACACAAACACTATTTTGCACCGAAATACGTTTTAGCACATTATAACAAACAGTTTTATTCGTTGACAAACAACACAAACGCGCACATTGTTGAAATACGTAATACGCTTATAAAATCGATGCACTGACACTGTATTTTGTTCCGACAGCGCATGTATAGCCGTGCGCTGAGCCGGTGTACTATTCGCAGTCTAAATACCACGCAATGGCGGCGCGGGGTGAATGAACCGGTTCTGAGATCGGCCGGCACAGCTGGCGCTATTATTTGAAACTGCGCGACACCTTGACAGCGCGGGAATATTTGAATGTTGACATTTACGTTAAAACTTTTTTGTGTTGTGTTTTGACAGTTAAGCTAAGTGTATTATTGGATAATACTAAGTTTGATTATGAATATTTTTTTAATAAATAATGCAATCATAATTCGAATCGATTCTTTTTCAAGGTTTCTCATGTTTTTGTTTTAGTTTTAATTAAGATTATTTCTAAATTATTAATTTGGCTTTGGTTGCAATTAGACATTTTTTTCTGGAAATTTGGATTATAATTAAATTCGTATTTTTGAGATAATATAATTTGCAGGCAGTGTAATCAACATGTTTCTAATTTCTATAACCCGGTTTTGTATTGTACTATTTTCTCCATGTCAATATGTTCGGGTACTCTGTGTAAATTTTGACGTTCAAAAGTGCCATTTATGTGCTTAGTTGAAATAAATGCTTTGACTTTACTAAGAAAGAAAGAAAATATTAATAGTTAAAAATGTTAGTTAAATGTTAATAGTGGACGGCGTCTTTATTTCGTAAGCAATAAAGGTAGGGGTTAAAAAACTACTGGCGTGCAGTTTCCTGTATTAGGTAGAGTTCGTTACCCATTTTTATTTTTGTCTTATGTAAATAATATAATACCAGCCTATTACTGTCATAAGACGGGTTAATCATCTTCCCATCTCGTTTTTCTGTCAAAGGTTAAATCATTTATTTCAAATATGCACATAAAAGGCACTTTTGAACGTCATAAATTACAAAAATAATTGATTCTAGTTGCCCCTTCCAAAAGGTAGTTACGTATGGAGAAGAATGGGCAAGAAACTCCATACTTATTTTTTTTTAATGTTAACAATATTTTATATTTAATAATTATGTGAAGACGATATACCTAGAATAATATTACTATACCACAATGGGTAAAAAGAATGGAAAGTGGAGCAATGGCAGACAAATCAATTATGCGACAGATACATGGTGCTCACATATTTACAAACATTGTAAAAGTAGATGATTTTCCTAAAATTTTTACATAACTTTAAGTTAAATAGTTAAAGTATATTAATCACAGAAAATAAAATTAATACTTATCATAAAAGTGATAAATTATACGATTAACGTAGCAACTAGTTCGATTTTGACTAGACTCTAAATTGTCCTACGGAGCAGGACCAGCATGTTTCCAAGCATTCTTATCTTGGATATAATCGCTTGCCACACCATGAAGTAGATAGCCTTATATAAAAGAAATGTGTAAATTCCAGGGGCGTATTCCAGACGCTAGTAGAGAAGCACTTCCCGGCGCCGGACCGCGACCGCATCAACCGCCTGCTGGGCCTGGAGGCGCCGCGCAAGGCGCATCCCGCGCCCGCGAACGCGCCCGCGCCCGCGCGCGCGCCCGCGCCCGCCAAGAACGGCACCGACGACGACGCCAACACTTCCAAGAGGAAATGTGAGTTCCGACTTCATTGTAACACGGGGGTAATCTAATCTAATTACGTGTATTGGCGATACATTGACTTCAAATACGTACGTACGTACGTGACGGCACGGTTGGCGCAGTGGTTTAGCGATTGACTGCTGCGCTGCGTGTCAACAAATATTTGTATGACCTACGAGTAATTGTTCCGGGTCTGGCTGTTTGTGTGTGTATTTGAATGTTTGTTAACGCCCCCACAATACAGGAGAAATTCCTAGTCATGACGTCACTATTCGCTAGATTTTATATGTAGTTTGTTTGAATTGTGATATAACGAGCCCCCACTCCCCAACTTTAATGTGTTTTATCTAAGTATTTTTTTTATTAATATGACAAAGCAAAAAATACGTGTCTGATATTTTTTTCATTATCTGACTGACGGACTAAAGGAAACATCCCAATTAATATAGTTTGTTGTGGGGCTCGTAGCTAAGTAATAACAGTCGCACGGGTCGATCGATCAGATTAAGAGGGCCCTTCTCGGTCCGCCTATCGTCAACGCGAGCATGGTCGAAAGCTTGTTGTTTCATCCAGTGCAATGTTAATGCTAACAGGCAAGTGAGAACGCGATAACATTGAACGAAAAATAGTGTGCGGAAATTTCATAAAACTTGTTCCAGGAAATAAGTGTTTTTGAGTAAGCAGTTTGTGAAATAAATGTTTGTCATTTAGAATTTACATGTGCAAAGTTTATATGATCTTCATAGAGCTTTCTTTATTTTTACAATTTATGAGTACATTATGAACGGCTAAAGTTCAGGTAAAATTTGTAAAAAAGCAGATTTTTGGAAGCTTATACTGAACTAGCTTTTGTCCGCGGCTCCGTCCGCGTGGATGTCAGTTATCGCGTAAGAAATTAGCCTTTGTCCTCCATGTCCCAGGCTATATCTCTGCCAAATTTCATGACGATCGGTTCAACGGTTTAGGCGTGAAAACGTGACAGACAGACAGAGTTACTGACACATTTATAATATTATAGTATTTATTTATTTTTAACTTTAAGCACACAAAATGTACATAGGCGGACTTAATGCCATAGGCATAATTTTCTACCAGTCATCCTTTGGGTGATGCAGAGACAAACAGTAGTAGGTGCAATAGCGAGAATTGAGGAATAAATATTCATTTCTATATAAAGACCTATTAAAAACTAAACTACATATAAGCACAAATAAATACACATAAATATACCAAAACAACTAAGACAAAAAATGGGAAAACATTACCGAATTAAAACATAACAAGGTGGCCAGCGCCTTTTGCTCTTTGCGCTGGCGTATGGGCAACCACTTTAGAAGCGACCGATGCGCAGAGACATGATCATATTTACGCAGATTGATAACGAATCAAATAAAAAATTGATGTCCCATACAGACCGCGTAGTTATTGCACTTTTGTAGGAAATAGCTGTTTGTAGGGTTCCGTAGTCAACAAGGAAACCTTATAGTTTCGCTATCGCCGTCTGTCCGTCCTCAGCTTAGCTCAGAGACTCTTAGTACTAGAAAGCTATAATTTGGCATGAGAATACATATTAATCACGCCGACTAAGTGGTAAATAAAATCATAAAAAAAAAGTTATTTACGGTACCTCCTGTACATGTAAAGTGGGGATGTTTTTTTTCCCCGCCTATCTTATCGTGTGGGGTATTGTTGGATGGGTCTTTCAAAAAAATTGCGGGTTTGTGCAAATAATTTTTCGATTAAGGGATCCGTTTCTGAAATATTAGGCTTAATAAGTGCACTTAAGTGCTAATTTTTGTTAGAGTTAAGTGTCCTCCCCCCCCCTGCCAGCTAAATGGTTGTACTTGGATATGTGAAAAAAAGAGAAATACTTTAAGAGATACACCTATAGGTGGTAAAGAAGACATGGAAACGGTTTTTTTTAAATCGTGAGTATATTATTTAAAAAGTTAAATAATTTAAAATTACTTGATAAATGATTAATTATCAAAATTCACTGCGCTCGTGCCGCCACCGTCGTCGCGTCCGGGCGGGTCATTCATAGAATAAGTAAAATTTTGGAAAATGCAACACCTTTGCAAAAACTCTCAAGCAATTTTAAAATTATAATAATTATGACAAAATATAAAACACTTAGATAAAAAAAAAATTCGTTGCTATGGCTTTTTTACCACCTATAGATGGTGCTTTTAAAATATTTCGTGTATGAATAGATACATCTTATATATAACGAAGTTAAAAGGAAAACTATCACAGCCAAGTAGGCGTCACAAGTTACCGAGTAATAGTCAACCAACTTACATTTACAGTTGTTAAGTTTGTTATGTTAAGTTTGTTCTTGCGATACATTCATACCAACTACGGAACCCTTCATTGTGCGTGGTCCGACACGCACTTGACCGCTTTTTTTTTTATATAACCTTTGAAAATTTTCAACGCAGGGTGGTCCAGGATCATGTACTAAATCCATGGTAACCGGTTCGCGTCGATGTCCCTTCCACCCTGTATATTAATATTAAACTGAAATAGAATAAAGAAATCTTGATGATTTTTCACATCGTGAAAACTGTGCGAAACAGGGGCGAATCGCTAGTATTATTATAATTAATTAAATTGTTACTGATTACAGTAACGGCTCGCCAGCAAGCCAACGCAGCGGCGAAACGCATGCGCGGACGCTCTTCCTCCGACGAGTTCGTGCGAGGGTCTGATGATGAGCTGGAGATGGAGTCGGATGAGGAGCGACGGCCGCCGGGATCTGACTCCGACCTGTCAGACTTCAATCCTTTCCATGGAGGCAGTGACAGTGATGACGGTAAGTGGGTTCCGAAATTAAGAACCGATTTTTTAATCTTTTTAAATAAATTTTGTGTAAGGAATAAAAATAGCGGTTTGACAGCTTTTTATTGAAAATATATCAAACCCGGCCATATTTATTCTTCAGATAATATGCATGAATATGTTCCGATTAACTTATCTGCTCTTGCAGATATGTAATTGTAACATGTATTTTTTTTTTTAATATATTGGAGAGTTACTATCAGGATACTGTAAAATATGTTTACGCCCAGTAAAGTTTCAATTTATATCAAGTTAAAATTTTATATGATTGTTTAAGAAGAGTATATTTAAATAAAAACATTTAAACTCACGCCTCCTTCCTATCGGGGTAGGCAGAAACTATAGACCGCCTACTACATTCCTTAAATACTCCTTTAAGAAGAGCAACTGTACTGTGAACCGAGTAACTGTATAATAATAATATATTCTTTAAAATTTCACCTTGTTTGATTTTTTGTTCAAAGTAAATTTAATTTAGAAATTCAATAAAAAACTTGTGCTAGATATTTTACAATCTTTCTTTGCCAATAAAATTATGATGTGATGATGAAACATCCTTACTTTTTATTCTATACAAATATATAAAATTGAAGCTTCTGTTTGTAATTTCAAAATAACAGCTTTTTACTAAATGCTAATGGAAGTATAATTATACGGAATATATAATAAAAAAATATAAAAAAACAATTTTTAAAATGTTTGTCTGTCTGTTTGTTGCGGCTAGTCTCCGAAATGGCGGGACCTATTTAGACGAGACTTTCACTGACGATAGCTGATGTTATAAGGAGTAACTTAGGCTAACCTTTATTTTATAAAAAGCCACGCCAGCCAAGCCGCGGGCAGCAGCTTGTTTCGTATATTAACTGTGTTACAATCTCAGTTTTTACCCTTCCTCCCACAGAACCATGGCTAGGCCGTAAAAAGAAGCCAGCAAAGAAGAAGAAGGCCGCCTCACCCAAGAAGAAGACGTCCACAACGCAGGACAAGATAGAAACCATGTTCGAGCGCAAGAACAGCACGACGGCCTCGCCCACCGTGACCGTGACCACGCCGGCCGGACACAGCCTCACCGGCACGCCCGTCGGCACCAACGGACTGTACCTAGGTCAGTACTACATACTGATGTCCCACAAAAAGTATGTTTTTCGGCCATCATTGTCAATCTTCGGAAATGCGAATGCGCTATGGTGAAGTTTAAAATGCAGAGTCAAATTCGGTAAATTTTTGGGGTTAAGGGGTTTTACAGAACACAATACTCATGAGTATAAACAGTTAATACCAAAATAAAACAAAAGACAGCTGCCCAACGCAAATGATGATTTATATGGAGCATCTGTTTTGTTATCTAGTGAAAAATGTTCACTACGATTGATTGTCCTGTTTGGCCTTGCGCAGGTCCGGCGCGCAACCAGCCGCCGCCGCGCTCGGCCATCGAGCGCGCCTGCAGCATGAAGGAGGAGCTGCTGCTGCACGTGGAGCGCCTGGGCCGGCGCCTGCCGCCCAACACGCTGGACCAGCTGGTGGACGAGCTGGGCGGCACCGACAACGTGGCCGAGGCACCTTCTTTTTTCATTCCCGTTCAGCCCAGTGGACTAATTCGACTCTTGCCATGTCCGCTCTCACCTCATGATCATTCCTAAGAACTGCATGGGAATCGTGTACCCAAACCTCAGTTGGTCCGATAGAGTTGTTTGATTATTCTGTGTGAAAATTGCTCATTTTCTTGCAGACGGAACCATTTTTCTAAAATCTGTTGTAAATGCAGTTTAAATTTTCTTTAAAAGTTACAAGACAGTCTTCTAAAACCGTGTTCCTGTAGCTACATAGGTTGAAATAATAGGTTGGGGAAAAAGTTTCTTCGCATTTTTTAAGAAAATTCAAAACATTTTTTAATATAGGTTATTTACATTTAACTATGGTATGTAGGTACCATTTTGTTCGATAACTTTTTGCCATCTTGTAGGTAGGGACATGATCCCATTGCTATAGAAATTTTGGGACTTCTGATCAAAATACCGCGACAAGTGGTTTTGGCAGTCCTCTCGTGATGTTAACCTGACACTGCCTAAAGAATTCTGAAGAGACCGAAACAGGTGGAAATCTGAAGGTGCAAGGTCAGGACTATACGGCGGATGCATTAACACCTCCCAGCCAAACTCTCTTAATTTTTGCTGAGTGGCTAAAGATGTGTCAGGTCTAGCGTTATCATGATGAAAAACCGCACCCCTTCTGTTGATTAATTCCGGCCGCTTTCTCTCAACTTCTTGCTTTAATCTCATCAGTTGTTCGCAGTAGAGTTCAGAATCGATGGTCCTGCCTGGTGGTAACAGCTCATAACGAATAATGCCCTTCCAATCCCACCACACACACAGCATCACCTTGTTGCGAGTTAACTCGGGTTTCGCCACAATCTGTGAAGCCTGACCGGCGTTTGACCACGACCTTTTTCGCACGTTATTGTCGTACGTGATCCACTTTTCATCACCAGTTATCAGCTTCTTCAAAAATGATTCGGTTTCATTACGTCGTAATAAAGAATCACAAATGAGTACACGGTTCATTAGGTTTCTTTAAGTGAGCTCGTGAGGTACCCAAATATCGAGCTTTTTTCTGTACCCAGTTTTTTTCATATGTGCCAAAACTGTTTTGTGGTCAATTCCCAGTTCTTCAGCTACGTCGTAACTACTGATATGCCGCTTATCTTGCTCCACTTTTTCAAAAATGGCATCCATTTTATCCGTAATAGGGCAACCAGAGCGACGTGCATCTTTGACATCAAAATTTCCGGATTGAAAACGCTTAAAACAAATTTGTGCTACTCTCACAGACACTGCACTAGGTCCATAAACATCGCAAATTTTTTTCGCGGCTTACGTTGCGTTTTTACCTTTTTTGTAGTAAAATTTCAAAATGTATCGAATTTCTTCATTAGATTCACTCATCTTGACAGTACGAAAACCAAATCAAATGAAAATCACACATTTTCCTAATTTGAATTTGGAATTATGTTCTTTAAAATTTAAACTTTCAATGATACCAAAACCAGCCAGATACAAATAGTATAGCCAAAGAGATTTTATTACAAGTTCATACATACTATAATGCGAATAGACTTTTTCCCCAACCTAATACATACCCGTACTGCCTCGTCTCAAAAACCAAACCTATGTATAAAGTTTTCTGTGTCCACAGATGACAGGTCGCAAAGGCCGCGTGGTTCAAACAGAAGACGGTCAGATCCTATACGAGAGTCGGTCAGAAGCCGACGTGCCCCTCGAGACTCTCAACCTGACGGAGAAGCAGCGTTTCATGGACGGCATGAAGGACGTGGCCATCATCTCCGAGGCGGCCTCCAGCGGTATATCGCTACAGAGTGACAGGAGGTAAGCTGCGTCTAAAATGTATGTGACATTCTCCTTTATTTATAAACGTTTCTTAAGAGGGTACCGAGCGCGCAGTAGCGCCCTCATCGTTTGTTTGATGATTTCTTTTATTTAAGAATGAAAACGCAGAAAATAAGCATGTTACGTTTTACTCCACAAGACTACGTTATTATTATTTATTTTTATGTTTAAAAAAAATCTCTGGTTCCTGGGGTCCCGGGCCTTTGCAAGGTAATGAAATGAGGCACTAACCGACGATTATCCATGTACGCACTATGCAAGTGCACCCAAGGACAACCCCCGGTTGGTGTAGAGCTATTGTAGGATATGGAAACAAAAATATTGAACTATAGGTTTTGGGTGGATAAAATGGACTAGTTACTTAAACTATGGAAGGACTATGGCCCCTGCCTGATCAATGTTTTATTATACACGGATAAAATGGCAGGGGGTGACTTGCACACTCAATAATGGGCTCCCAAAACGGTCGCTAGCACATAGCGACGTAGCGACAAGGGGGCAACATGTCCTGAGGTGCTCGAGGAGTGGAGAGGTATTCCACGGCTCTCAGAACAATCCCAGAGCCCGGAAGATGGTCATGACCCCTACAAGCACTTACTGGAATACTTCCTTCCTCCGAACACGTTTGCTCTTGCGAATCTCCACTCAAGTCGGCCAATAAAGGCAAGAATGAGTTGGGAGCTCAGTTTCTCGTCAGTGTTCACTCCAGCCGGCCAACAAAGGCAAACCAGAGATGAGGAACATGACTTCTCCCGGGAGATAGGGTCCGTGGACTCGCAACTGCCCAACAGCTCGCCACATGCTGCCCTAAGGGTTTCTGTATCTCTCTTGGTCTGGCTCCTCACCCTAGACATGTTCCGGGAAAGTAAACTCTACCGGCACAGACCTAGAGTTCGGAGCGCGCAAGCCCCACCACGACGTCAACGTAGAGTTACGACGGTGGGGTTATTATTATTACAAACAGTAGTTTTACATTGCTATGTTTTATTGTAATCCTTAAAACGGAACGAAGTAGCCACTTTTTTCCATTTTTTGGATTACAACCAAATGGATTACTATTAAAAACGTGTGTTAAAATGTTTCTGTTGTTGACAGAGCGCGGAACCAAAGGCGGAGGGTGCACATAACGCTCGAACTACCGTGGTCAGCCGACAGAGCTATACAACAGTTTGGTGAGTTCAATATTTCATTACCTTTTAGCTCATACAACCCTAATCTATTAAAAGTGAGAGTGCTTCTTCTAGGTAAGCTCACTTCATCGTTGACTTTGTCTCTGTTACCTCTGACCTAGACTAGAGTCAAGAGCAAACCCATCGCAAAAAAAAGTTAAATTTAACCGCCTTAGAGGATTAATTTTCAAAAATCCTTCCTTAGTGCTAGAGCAGTGGTGACCCAAAGGTGACGGTCACGACTTACGAGTTGTTCAAACCCAACCCATAGGTTCGAACCCAGACAGGTGTTTTAATTTGTGTGAATATTTTCATTACCACTGCTCTCAAAATGGTGAAGGAAAACATCGTGAGGAAAACTGACATGTCCTAGAACTCGAAGACATGTGACAACTACCAACCCGCACTGGGCCCGCGTGGTAGATTATAGCCCACTCCCACTCGAAGAGAGAAGGCCTGTGTCCCAGCAGTGGGAAGATTATAGGCTGATTATATCCTTCCTTAGTGCTCACACTCGATAGGTGAGGAACAGACTCAGAAGTTTAGGCTATTCGTTATCTTTCAGTGAATTTGTAAGTAAATGATTAAGGTGAATGTTGCCGTCCCCAGGCCGCACTCACCGCTCGAACCAGGTGAACGCGCCGGAGTACATCTTCCTGATCTCGGACCTGGCGGGCGAGCGCCGCTTCGCGTCCACCGTGGCCAAGCGCCTGGAGTCGCTGGGTGCGCTCACGCACGGCGACCGGCGCGCCACCGAGACGCGCGACCTCAGCCAGTTCAACATCGATAACAAATACGGTCAGTTACTCCAACGCAACGCTTTTCAACTAGCAAGGGGTCGGTCAGTCAGAGCGTAGTAGGTTCCTCGCCGCTTCGCGTCCACCGTGGCCAAGCGCCTGGAGTCGCTGGGCGCGCTCACGCACGGCGACCGGCGCGCCACCGAGACGCGCGACCTCAGCCAGTTCAACATCGATAACAAATACGGTCAGTTACTCCAACGCAACGCTTTTCAACTAGCAAGGGGTCGGTCAGTCAGAGCGTAGTAGGTTCCTCGCCGCTTCGCGTCCACCGTGGCCAAGCGCCTGGAGTCGCTGGGCGCGCTCACGCACGGCGACCGGCGCGCCACCGAGACGCGCGACCTCAGCCAGTTCAACATCGATAACAAATACGGTCAGTTACTCCAACGCAACGCTTTTCAACTAGCAAGGGGTCGGTCAGTCAGAGCGTAGTAGGTTCCTCGCCGCTTCGCGTCCACCGTGGCCAAGCGCCTGGAGTCGCTGGGCGCGCTCACGCACGGCGACCGGCGCGCCACCGAGACGCGCGACCTCAGCCAGTTCAACATCGATAACAAATACGGTCAGTTACTCCAACGCAACGCTTTTCAACTAGCAAGGGGTCGGTCAGTCAGAGCGTAGTAGGTTCCTCGCCGCTTCGCGTCCACCGTGGCCAAGCGCCTGGAGTCGCTGGGCGCGCTCACGCACGGCGACCGGCGCGCCACCGAGACGCGCGACCTCAGCCAGTTCAACATCGATAACAAATACGGTCAGTTACTCCAACGCAACGCTTTTCAACTAGCAAGGGGTCGGTCAGTCAGAGCGTAGTAGGTTCCTCGCCGCTTCGCGTCCACCGTGGCCAAGCGCCTGGAGTCGCTGGGCGCGCTCACGCACGGCGACCGGCGCGCCACCGAGACGCGCGACCTCAGCCAGTTCAACATCGATAACAAATACGGTCAGTTACTCCAACGCAACGCTTTTCAACTAGCAAGGGGTCGGTCAGTCAGAGCGTAGTAGGTTCCTCGCCGCTTCGCGTCCACCGTGGCCAAGCGCCTGGAGTCGCTGGGCGCGCTCACGCACGGCGACCGGCGCGCCAGCGAGACGCGCGACCTCAGCCAGTTCAACATCGATAACAAATACGGTCAGTTACTCCAACGCAACGCTTTTCAACTAGCAAGGGGTCGGTCAGTCAGAGCGTAGTAGGTTCCTCGCCGCTTCGCGTCCACCGTGGCCAAGCGCCTGGAGTCGCTGGGTGCGCTCACGCACGGCGACCGGCGCGCCACCGAGACGCGCGACCTCAGCCAGTTCAACATCGATAACAAATACGGTCAGTTACTCCAACGCAACGCTTTTCAACTAGCAAGGGGTCGGTCAGTCAGAGCGTAGTAGGTTCCTCGCCGCTTCGCGTCCACCGTGGCCAAGCGCCTGGAGTCGCTGGGCGCGCTCACGCACGGCGACCGGCGCGCCACCGAGACGCGCGACCTCAGCCAGTTCAACATCGATAACAAATACGGTCAGTTACTCCAACGCAACGCTTTTCAACTAGCAAGGGGTCGGTCAGTCAGAGCGTAGTAGGTTCCTCGCCGCTTCGCGTCCACCGTGGCCAAGCGCCTGGAGTCGCTGGGCGCGCTCACGCACGGCGACCGGCGCGCCACCGAGACGCGCGACCTCAGCCAGTTCAACATCGATAACAAATACGGTCAGTTACTCCAACGCAACGCTTTTCAACTAGCAAGGGGTCGGTCAGTCAGAGCGTAGTAGGTTCCTCGCCGCTTCGCGTCCACCGTGGCCAAGCGCCTGGAGTCGCTGGGCGCGCTCACGCACGGCGACCGGCGCGCCACCGAGACGCGCGACCTCAGCCAGTTCATAACAAATACGGTCAGTTACTCCAACGCAACGCTTTTCAACTAGCAAGGGGTCGGTCAGTCAGAGCGTAGTAGGTTCCTATGGAGAAGACCGGGCAAGAAACTCCACGGACACGTTTTTAAATCAAAATATTCGTTTAACCGGATGCAACTGAGTTTTAGATGGCGACTGCCTTTCTGACCGCCATAACCCAGTAACTAAGTATTACGACACCCCTTGGTAAGACTGGTTGTCAGACTTTTGGACTTCTGACTAACCAAACTGATTGTCAAAGATCTATAAATGACAGCTGGGACCTACTGCTTATCGTGCTAGGCACAGGGGGTCTCGATATGTAATGGATGTTCACCCATACATGAACCGAGCGGCAATCGTAGCTTAACCTTCAATCGACCTGTGCGGCTGTTATTTTCTAGTCTCGTTTACATATTGAATAAGGTATATTAACAGCCAGAATATGGGCTATGCTGAATTTAGAGCGTTTACAGATAAACTGTTCGGGATCCATTATTATTTCATTTCATGTCATTAATATATACATGGCCTTATAGAATTAATTGCGACGCTTTACACACGTTATGTGTTTCGGCAAATAATAACATTTATTTATTAAAATTCCGCTAAACGCTAAACTCCCGGCAGGTTACTTTTGGCCCGGCTGATTTTCGCGGCTTAAATCTTTATTTTGACTTCTAAAAAAGGTCTAATGTCGTGTGTGGGCAGTTTCACTCTATGGTCCGACGAATATTCTTGTCAAATACACCATAAAAAAAATAACGCCTGGCAACAAAAAGGTAGAGGACCATCTTTTGTGAGCGGGGTTATAGACATGCCACGTTGGCGGGTACTTGACGGGTTTTAACGTAAAAATGATTTGTGTAATTCAGGCGGATCAAGCGGTTAACCATTTATGTACACACGCAAAAATAAAAAAATACATACAAAGGTAATGTTTATTTATAAAAAACCCTACCAGCCTACCTGCGATGGGACATAGGATAGATAAAAAGATGTGGACACCATGTGTACGAGTAGACGAGAACATTAAAAAACTGTTCACTTATTAAGTATACATATACATACATACTCGTATATACATATACATACATACTTCAAAAACAAATATCACTAAAATAACTAACAACTATGACAAAGTGGAAAGATAGTGTTATTTCACAATTCTTTTAAATACTGCAACAGTTTGGCAATCACTGATGTAAGGAGGAAGTGAATTCTACAACCGAACCGCGTTCATATTCGAACCAGTAGGAGTAGAAGTCGGTGGATTGAGAGTGGCATGATCCAGATATGAAAGCGAGTTCTATTTTTCCGTCTGTACATTAGTACCGACGGAAAAACTGCCCCGCCAAACTGCCAATAACGTTCTCCTTCTTTTCTGTATTCTTTCTTCCATCATTACTATACAGCATAGTTTTAATCTCATCAGAAAAGATAATCTTCGTCTAATTATAGAGTCACTCACAGTCACCCTTATATCGACAGGGAGCTGTTGCTGCAGTTCAAAAGCTTTAAGGCTTCGATTTCGCAAAGAAACTGTTGCAATAAATCAGTCGTCTCGCTCAGAAGTGGGTCGATTCCTACCAGATTCTGGACGGCGCGTGAATAAACCAGTCTCCCTTTAGCGTTTGTATACTCTTTGAACAGACGAGAAGCTTAAATGTAGTCTTGCATCCACAACACGTTAACTTAGACCAGAATTCAGCCACGCCACTATTTGGTCGGTTTCTGCTGGTGAAGTATCCATGTGTGGTTCAGGTCTTGTTAGTTTGTCACAGACCCATAATCAAATTACAAACAGCAAGTTTTAACCCTTCATATCCGGAACGTAGATCTACGCGAGACACACTGGGTTTTTAATTGTATCTCTAATTACGACATACGAGAGGTTAAGGTAAATCGTTATTTTGTGTTTATAACACACTAATTAACTGTACTCCGATTAAACGCATTGTCTCAAAACAATGTGGCGACACGGTTGGCACAGTGGTTAAGCGATTGTCTGCTGCGCTGCCTGTCGCGGGTTCTATTCCCGCACGGAACAAATATTTGTATGACCTACAAGTAGTTGTTGTTGTTGTGTCGGGCTGTTTGTGCATGTGAGTTTAAATGAATGTAAACGCACCAACAATACAGAAGAAATTCCTAGTGTGGGGCAACGTTTTCATTTATCGGATGAAAATTATTTTTTATTCAATTTTGGAACACCATTGAAAAGGCCAAACAGCCAGCTAATAAAATGATGTTTTTTTTAAAAGTATTAGTCCACGTTTTGCTTATTTATCGCCAGAAAGAAAATCTTGGTAGTGTTTAGTTTTGGAGTTTATACTATAGCTTTTGACAGAACGAAGTCTGTCGGGTCAGCTAGTTTATAATATGTATAGATCTACTAAATACTGTGTTGTAAATACTAAGTCAGTGTATGAACGTGCTGTAACTATTGAGCTGATTGCTTATTTACTAAACTTGCCTAATATCTCTTGGTTCCAGGTCGCGCGGCGCTAGAAGCAGTGATGCGCGCCATCATGAAGTACGAGACGCCCCTGGTCCCGCCGCCCAGCGACTACTCGGGCGACTTCTTCCAGGACGTGGCGTCGGCGCTCGTGGGCGTCGGGCTCATCGTCAACAGCGAGGCCGCGCCCGGCGTGCTGCAGCTGGATAAGGTCAGCATTATAATATAGACTGGTCGAGGTTTCTTAAACGCTAAAACCCACCAACCCCTGAAACTGCGGATTTCGAGGGAATATTTTCTTCAACCTGACGATGACGTGGGGATGCACCGCGATGTGGTCGCAGAGAACATGGGCCTCACCCCGTTTCCTTGGCTAAAGAGAACTGGCGCAATCCTGCAGTACTTGATAGTAACGATCGTAGGGAAATTAAGGCGTTCTACAGCTAGATAAGGCACACTACACCATCATCATCAGCTAGAAGCAGTGTACTGCTGTACATAGGCAAGCTAGCTGAGGTAAGGAGAGCCTTACCTCAGCTAGTCTCATCTAACTGCTACCAGCTGATCGGGGTCAATCAGACAATCTAAAAACATTTCGTTTTTGTTTGTGGTGGTGTCTAATTGGTTCTTGAGTGACGTCTCTGAGTGTGGAAATTGTGACTACATTGTTGTATTGGGTTCCCACCTGTAAAAACAAATGTAAGTGGTTAATAGTTAATCATTGACCCAATTAATATAATTAAAACTAAAACTTCACACAGTAACTTGTTACCTATTCTGCTTCATAATATTGTTCTATTTTTGTTTGTAGGACTACAACAACATGTCCAAGTTCTTGAACAGGATACTGGGCATGCCGGTGGAGCTGCAGAACAGGCTGTTCAAGTACTTCACTGACACGCTCGCCGCTGTTATGGAGCAAGGTCAGTCAGCATTAGGTTTTATTACATAGAGATAGCAATAAGTCAGTCCTTCTTGGGAACCTACCACAGTTTAATTTGACAAATTATTTCTGAGATGGATTATCTACAGAATTATTAATAATATGAAGAGGAAAAGTTTGTGAGTTTGCATGTAGGGGTAATCTTCGGAACAGTCGCTGTCGGATCGCTGAGAGCCAGTTTTTTTTTTTTTTTTTTTTAACAAGAAATTTTATCCGGGCGAATTCGTGGGCGGAACCTAGCTGATTAATATAATTTATGACATTACTATTTTATCAGAGTACAAGTCATGTGCCCGATGGGATTTCCCACTGGCAGAATGATGAAAGTCCACACAAACTTTGATCCCCTATATAACCCCTTATGGGGATGAATTTTCAATAATCCACCTTAGCTAAACAGTGTGGATTTTTGTGACGGGGCAGTAAGGGTAGGTTAACCGCAAAACGGTCTTAATCAATCAATCAAAATATTTA
The DNA here is from genome assembly GCA_947523025.1 of Dryobota labecula. NCBI lineage: Eukaryota > Metazoa > Arthropoda > Insecta > Lepidoptera > Noctuidae > Dryobota > Dryobota labecula. The sequence continues at coordinate 2,668,369 of OX383303.1, read as the reverse complement.
TTTGCCAGAATATGGTACAATAGATATTACAGTAATTTTGGTTCCAGCATATCCTGCTATGATATGGCTCAAAAACAACAAGTCTCTGGGTGATGATGGAATTACGGCCGAACTCTTAAAGGCCAGCGGAAAACGTTCTTAAGGCCTTCCAGAAGCTGTTTGATTCCGTCATACTTGAGGGCATGAGAGGTGGACACTTTTCTTTAAAAAGGCGACAATGGTCTCCTTAAGAATTATAGGCCCATCTCACTTTAGAGCATGTTTTCAAGAGTCATCACGAACCGTCTTGCGCGCCGGTTTGACAAATTTCAGCCTCCCGAACAGGCCGGATTCCGTGTACGCGCGCGCGTGGCGTGCACGGTAGACCACATACATACGCTGCGGCAGGTTATATAGAAGACCAAAGAGTATAACCTGCCTCTCTGCTTAGCGTTTGTGGATTACGAGAAAGCTTTTGATTCGATCGAGACATGGGCTGTACTGCAGTCTCTTCAACGATGCCAGATCGACTATCAGTACATCAAGGTGTTCATGTGTCTGTACAAAATTGTAACTATGTCAGTCCGACTCCAGGACCAGACCTCGAAGCATATCCTTCTGCAGCGAGGAGTAAGACAGGGAGACGTTATCTCTCCGAAACTGTTCACCGCTGCACTGGAGGATGCCTTCAAGGTTATGGACTGAAAAGGGGTCATCAACATCAATGGCGAGTACATCACTCACCTTCGGTTTGCCGACGATATAGTTGTCATGACTGAGACTATGGAAGACCTCAATACAATGCTCGATGACCTCAGTAGAGCTTTCGAAAGAGTGGGTCTTTGAATGAATATGGACAAGAAAAAAGGTCATGTCAAATGCCCATGTCACCCACTCTCATGATGATCGGAGACGCTACACTCGAAGTTGTGGACGAGTATGTTTACCTAGGACAAACTGTCCACTTAGGTAGGTCCAACTTCCAGAAAGAGGTCAATCGTCGAATCTGACTCGGCTTGGCAGTGTTTGGGAAGCTCAAACTCAAACTCAAAGCATTTATTTCAAATAAACCAAATACAGGTACTTTTGAATTGTCAAGGGGTCGGTCAGTCAGAAAGATGAAGCTAGTTGCCCATTCCAAAGCGTAGTAGGAGGTTCCTATGGAGAAGCTACGCAATATCTTCTCGTCCCACATACCACAGTGTCGCAAGACGAAAGTCTGTAACTAGTGCGTGTTGCCAGTGATGACCTATGGCAATGAAATGTGGTCACTCACAATAGGCCTTATTGGAAGGCTAAAAGTCACCCAACCTAGGGGCAATAGAGGGGGCTATGCTTGGAGTCTCCCTATGTGATCGAATCAGAAATGAAGAGATCCACAGGAGAACAACATAGCCCGAAGAATTGCCAAACTTAAGTGGCAGTGGGCACATTGCTCGCAGAATAGATGGTCGATGGGGCTGAAAGGTTCTGGATTGGCGACCGCGTGCGAAAGACGTAGCGTTGGAAGGCCCCTCACAAGGTGGACCGATGACCTCGTGAAGACCGCAGGAATCCGCTGAGGATCGTTGCGTGAAGCACAGAACCGGTCGAAGTGGCGGAGAGGGAGGCTTAATTATATCCAGCAGTGGACGTCTTTCGGCAGAAATGATTATGATGAGACTCGACCTTACTTTTTAATGATGGATAGACTGGCCGCTACACTGAAGACTGGCTGAAAATATACAAATGAACGTCATAATTTAAAAGTCTAAGCCCTCGTACCCACGGGCGATTTTTAACTGCTCTGCTTAGCGCCGAGAGCTGAAAAACAACTGTATTTTTTGACGCGCTGGGATGCACATCGTTGAATTGTCAACAGGCTCAACACCGAGAGCTGCAAATACAGTGCACGATAAAAAAAATCGGCCGTGCGTACCTGGGCTAATATTTCCAAATATGAGTGTTCCCTGTGGCTCGTGTGCTCATAGTCTCGCCCGCAGCCAAGCGCAGCGGGCGCTTCGACCTGGGCATCCTGGACCTGGGCTCGTGCGGCGAGCGCGTGCGGCGCGTGCGCTGCCTGCGCTTCGTGCGGCGCCACGCCACCGGCCGCGCGCCCGTCGAGCTGCACACCGTGCACACCGAGGTACGCCCTTATTTTATTCCAGGTACATCGCCTTTACTAAATAGCCGACCCGACAGACGTTGTCCGCCCAAATTTCAATCATTCATACAAAAATCCCATGGAAAAAACTCCCAACTTTCCGGGCAAATTTTCCAATTTTTCTTCCCTAAAAACGTTATTCGGACTAGAATAAAGATCATAAAAAACCTGTGTGGTCGGGGGATCCCCGTTAGGAAAGAAGTTTCTTCTCAAGTATGATTTAAAACAAAAGCTTTTGACACTTGATATTCGCAACTGACTTTTCTTCTCTTTTAGCTCGCATATCCTGTATACCCACCCACAAATGCGTTTTCAATACAGAGTAATCTAGTAGAAACTCTCATAAAGTTACCACACACTTGTGGTGTGGTGTTATTATTATACTATTCTATAACTATATTTTATTTTATTTTATTTTATTTTATTTTATTTTATTTCTTAAGAAAACTTACAGCTAGGATACAGATAGTTGACAGTTTAGTGAAAGAAGACCAATTACAAGTTTTCACTGACAATATTAGGGTAGAACATGAAGCAGTAGACAGGCAACAGAAAGTAAGAATAAGTAAGCACTCAGAGAGAAACAAGAAAAGATTGTACAGGTTTTAGTGATCTTGAAAGAAGTTTTTACAAAGTATTTTTTTTAGTTTAGGAACACTGGTAGAGAATAAATCCAGATCATCAACACTCTGACACATCGAATTGTATGCCCTGCTGGCTCTTATCATATAAGAGTTTTGTCGATATATGCATCGCACAGAGGGAACAAACAGAGGTTGATGATTCCTTAAGGTGAAGGATGGAACACGCAGCCCAATTTTGCTCATCAATTCAGCACAGTCGGTTGAACCATTAGCCAAATTGAACAAGAATACCATATCGGAAATTTTTCTCCGCTCAATTAGTGGAAGAATGTGAAACTTCCTGCAGCGGCTGTAATAATTAGGCAAATAGGTTTTGGATCTAAACTGAATGTACCTTAAGAATTTCTTTTGAATATTTTCGATGCGATTGACGTAAGTATTATAAATTGGATTCCATACTGGTGAGCAGTATTCGAGATGACTGCGTACAAAAGCACAATAAAGAATTTTGAGTGTTTTGATATCTTTAAAATCGGCTGAAATCCTCAAGATGAAACCTAGTGCCTTAGAAGCTTTTTTAACAATATTATCGATGTGAGTGTCAAAAAGAAGTTTCTAGTCAAAAGTGACGCCTAAGTCTCTAATCGTATTAACTCTGGCTATTGAAGTGTTGGCTAGTCTGTAATCGTAAAGAATTGGTTTAGGTTTACGAGTGAAGGTACATGTATAACATTTAGAGACATTTAGATCCAAGTGGTTGGCCGTACAATACTCTTGGAATCTATCCAGATCACGTTGGAGACTTTTAGCATCCTCACAAGTTCTTATTTCACTGAGAATCTTCATGTCGTCCGCAAACAAAAGAACTGTTGAGTTAGAGAAACATGAAGAGACGTCATTGATGAAGATGTTGAATAACAAGGGTCCCAAAAGCGATCCCTGTGGATATGCTTTGTGTATATGTATTTATTGTACCTATATATGTAAGTGGTACACCACTAAATACCTGCAGTATTGTCTCTCCTTCTACTTTTTGATCCATCCAAAGGTTGTCTGTAAAAGATCGCTTTTAGCGATAAGACCGCCCATTGTGACACCCTATGTAACAGTTCTACATTTATATCTGTAATTTTTATGGTGTACATAATAAAGAGTATTCTATTCTATTCTATTCTATGAATATTCTATCTATTAGTTTATTTTATTTGTATATGTGTATTAGTATCAATAAAACTATATAAATTCTCTTAATCAAGAAGTTAATATTTTAGTCATTATTTTTGTACCCTACCACTGTTTTTATATTTAACCCAAAGGTTGACTGGTAGAGAATTCCTTGTGGCATTAAGTCCGCCTATGTACCACTATTGTACATGAAGTTTAAATAAATAAATAAATATTCCACATTAACTTTTCAAGTCTTGACTATTGAGTAGAGATCGGATATTTGGATGCATATTTACCTAAAGTTAATTTTTGGCTATGAAATTATGGAAGCGGCTTCTTAAAAAATGTTTAGTTATATAAATCCCGGGATTCCAGAAAATCCGGGAATGCACATCTAATCGGATACATGGTATGGAAACGACTTCTTAAATATGTGGTATTATTTAACTTTACACCATAAGCTAGCATTCGATTCTATGGTCAAAAAGTAGTAAATTAATCAATTCCGGAATCGCGAGATTTTTACGATCGATACAAAAGTGCATTCCATATTAGCCAACACCTGAACGTAAATAAATATATGTACTTACAATCGATTCTATAATCAGAATCCTAAATTCGTCGATCCCGGAATCGCGGGATGCACTTTTGGTGACTTAAACATATAAAAATTGTATAAAACGCAAACTATGCAGCCAGGCTTATTATAAGTTGGGGGATTACAACGCTGACAAAAATGCTTGGCTCAATGCTGGTCCTGCTCCATAAGGGCGCATAAACTAATTGATTAGCATTTGAAAATATTATTGGAGCTGCTGAAGATTGTAAGACTATCTTTGTATTGTATAAACTCAATCTCCTTGAATTATATAATTGCATAGCACAGGTGTGAGTAGGGTAGGGCGGGGCTAATAGTCCCAATTTTCACTCTAAGACCCATAAGTCTCAAAATCAAGTACTTACTGTCTATAAAAAATGTTGTATGAAACCTTACACAATTCAGCTTGACACTCAAATAGTCAGAAGTGTGAATATTCATTTGATTTCCGAAAAAAATTGTAACAAATGCAAAATGGAATTCTGTACTTTTTACCCCACTCACGGGGTAAAAAGTCCACGGCTTGGGGTAAGAAGTCCATACAGTCTAATGGCTAGCTAATTAGGTATGTATGGTCAATTATTAGGGTAAATTAAAATGCATTATTTTAAAATCAATATTTAATAATATTTCTGTTTATTAAAATATCAATATAATCAACAAAATCTTAACATTTTAGTATAATCAACATAAAATTCCAACTTAAAAACAATGAAACAAAACGAAACGCAAATTTTAATTTAAACACACACGTCGTTCATGTGCCCAACCTTTGCAAATTGAACATTGAATCCACTGCTCTCCTGACTTGCTTTCTGAATAAGATTCGCAGGATATAATGCAAAAATACTCTTCATCATCAGAGGAAGCTGTAACGGGCTATTTTCTTCTTTACTGTCATTTTCTTCTTATTTTCTTTAGTTTTTCTCATTTTACTCTTGTTTTGTTTTTCTCTAACTCGTTTTTTTCAGGAGTGTCAGTTAAATAAAGTTGTAAAGGCTTTGCGAAGTTTTCTGGTGTTTGAGGCTTTGGGCACAGATAGAACGGCTATAGGGGAAAATGCTGCTTTAGATGTTGAAGGTTGAGGAGATATTGCTCTCGGTTGTTGTATGCTTGATTGTGCTGGCTGAGTTTGCCCTCTATTTATTAAACATATAACTGCAATAAAACATAATGTGGTAAAAAGTCCTCTCGCGGGGCAAGTCCCATCGGTGTACTTCTTGCCCCATACCTACGTCCTGTGATTGGCATGGTTATAAAATAAAAACGGTTAACAACAAGAACATTTTATTATCATGCATTACTTACTGATATAATAACACTGCAATATGAACTTACCTTAATCTTTTCTTTAACATCAGTATAGATCTATGAAAGAAACAAGAACAAACATTTTTTAAACTTTTGGGCGCGAAAAAATTCCGATAGCCGTGTAACTCGCATATGCGCTCCGCGACGGCTGGTGGCTGGCGGCTTCGTCGTTGCCCCTCACCCCGCTCCAGATCACGTAGACCGTCTGTTTCTAGCGCGGTTAGATACTGTGATACGTATGTTGGGACTTCTTACCCGCCGGACTTTTAGCCCCGCTCTACCCTACTATGTACTATAGAGCTACCATTTACCGGGTAATATGTCTTTTATTGACCTGAATGTGCGCTGGCGGCTGAGAGTATGTCATGCTCACTCAAATGTCTCGCTGGTGGTGGCGTGTGTGTTGGATCATTAAGTTCCCTTCAAAATGGTTGAGCTAAATGGTGCTGATCCATGCGTCATGTTCGTGAACAGGCGCCGTCAGTTGGGACTGGTCATCTCTTAGCTGCCTCGGCTTATTTTAATTTTTGAATTGTTTTTATTACGGACGCTTCTAACGTGCACGTCTTTCTACATTGTTCTAACATGTATAACTTCAACATGAATGATGTAACCTATAATTTGTAACAATATTTTGTTTTAAAAGAGTGTCCGTGGAGTTTCTTGTCCGTTCTTCTCCATAGGAACCTACTACGGTTTGGAATGGGCAACTAGCTTCATCTTTCTGACTGACCGACCCCTTGACAGTTCAATAGTACCTGTAATTGGTTTATTTTAAATAAATGCTTTGAGTTTGAGTTTAAACATAACTGGCAAAATGTACACACTACTATGTAGGTACACTTTTGCCGAACCGTTTGTATATGATATGATACTAACTTATTATTCTCAATCCACAGCGAGGCATGGACTGGGCAGAAGCCCTAGAGAAGTGGTCAGAGCTGACGGGGCCCAAGGAAGGGTTCTACGTGTCGCAGCAAGCTCGCAACAACAAGTACACGGCCGTACTGTGCGTGTCGGCCATCGTGAGCACCAAGAAGGAGAAGATCACTAAGAAGGATATCATGTTCCAGATATACAGGTCAGTTGGGTCACCGGCGTAACTTGCTTTGATTTATATTTTATTTTACTTTAAGGCGATAGCGCCAGGTTAAAATTCAACTTGTTACGGTTTTTTTGCAAATAACAAATCACTTTCAGGTTGTATGTTGTTCGAAGTATGATAGCGACTATAACAAATATGCATTTCTATGCATGAGTGTGGTCAAAATCTATGACTCCTAATGCAGCTATATTTTACCAAGTCACAAAGTTGATACAGCTAGCCGTGCAGATCAGGAGCATCGGTTTTCCCATGAAGGACTTTGCAAATTTGATGTAGGCGTATGAAGCGGTTAAGGACGGGCGTTTTCTGAGCAAGTGTTCACTATCAACCTTATTGTAACCAAAATAAAGATCACTGTGATTTTGATTCCTCTGAGATAATTCGCGGGAGCGAAGCCGTGGGTAAAAGCTGGGGCTTAAACAAGTAATGTTTTCGATTTTGCAGGCCCAACACCGGGCTACAGCTGCGACTGGAATCTCTAGCGGAAATCGACAAAAAGTACCGCAAAGTGGAAAGCAGCGAAGCAGAGTCGTGGTGGCGCGCGCAATACAACGCGTCGCAGCGCGTGTGCAGCCACGCCTACTGGCGCGCCGTGTGCAGGAACGCGGCCGACTGCGAGGTGTGTATGCGCTTCGGGCGTCGTCGGCTATCTTCGGAGATCCGAACGCGTGGTTATGAGATTGATATAGAGCTGGCCATACATTTTGTCGCATCATGGGAACGCATGTTCACGCAGGTGGGCCTGCGCGTGCGCACGCACCACGTGCTGTCGGGCTCGGTGCTGGCCGTGTGGGCGCGCGTGGAGCACGTGCTGGCGGCGCGCGCGCACCTCAACAAGATGCAGGTGGTGCGCATCAAGGCCGACGACGGACTCAAGATCGTCGGTACGTACGCACACAACACATCTATTCATAACTCCCGCCTACAACTTGCTCAAGGCGGATTGTTAATCCCATATTATAGCGAAGCAGGGTCGCTAATTGATAAATAAAACCTATTACATGACTGTTTTATAACTGTATAACACTCACTTTCCAGGTACGCTGATTCCAAAGAACTGTGTAGAGCCGCTGAAGGAGGCGCTCTCGTCTGACGCGGTTTCAGTTAGCGAGCAGAAGTTCGAGCAGACAGACGCGCTCAAATGAACCGCACCATAGTTCCTCTCTCTCTTTGTTTTATTACTCTCCGGTGCGACCACTCGGTCGACAGTCAGCCACTGACTGAGTCGCGGAGCTACGACTGATTAATAGAACACCCTTTGAGTGTTTGACAACTGACGTTCGAATCGGACTGTGTGTCGCGAGGTAGGGGCGAAATATTTATTGTTGATGTAGTAGTGTCGCGCTTATGTAAGGAAGGCCTAAAGATGTTGTTTTTTGTATGTAGCTGTCGCAGACTTAGTATTTGATAACGGTTACAAATTAGAAGCCTAATTATTGTCTCTAGCAATGAAAAGTCGCAAAATAATAGTAGATATGTAACCTGAGAATATTTTACTTTAAAATAGTCCTATTCTGAGCTGTGTACTACAAAATAACTTCTCCCATATCACGACACCATTGCTTCGTAACATAATTTTTATGTTCAAGTATTACATATCGTAAGTCAATTTGTATTGGAACTGAAGATAATAACACACGCAGTCCATCTATGATATTATTATAGGCAAGTTCGCAAACACTGAAAGGGGACGCGTCGGTTTCGAGACGGCGCGATTGTGTAAGGTGGCGTGTTGGTGACGTCACGACTACGGCTTGCGTCACGCTACTGTGGTAGAACAGGCTAGCAACAAGACATGTGTCATTATTGTGTGAGATATGTCTTACCTTGGTACGTGCCACACTGCTGGTCGCAGTGTCAAATTGATGTTGTGATCGACTCGGTATATTTAGCTTATTCCTTTTATTCTTGCCCCCCTTACTTTGTCTTGTGACGAAATATAAAGTCAATCTAGCCTATTGAATTTTCTTAATTAATGATTATCATAAAGTAACATGTCACGACAATTAATTAATATTTGGTCTGAGTTGCGCGCACGCACGGCGTATGTGATGACGTCACGACACAAGTTTAGTGAGAATGATCTACATGCACAAGTGCATAAGATTTATTTTAAGTACTTTACGTATTTTTACTTATTCATATTGTACGACCGTGAACCTCAAGCCGTTTGAGCGCTTCATATTTTTTTAACTTTCAGTTATTATACGTGACCAAGTCAATATCGTGGTACATTCTTGTATACGAATTAAATGGAATTTTAATTTTTTGTACAAATATCCTAGTGTTTTTTATTTAATTAATCAATGTTAAAGTTTACTTTTCTTATCGACTGTGGCAGACGATCCGAGGATGTAACATAGTTTTAATATAAATACTAATTATTGTATGTTTATCGGATGTTAGCATACCATATTTGTATCGAATGCACGTGCAATATTGTATTCTATGTTCCCACCAGTCTTTTTAAATATAAAAATAATAAGTGCAAAAGCGAGGCGCGAAAAAAAAAAGTGTTTTGATTCTAGACAGACATGTTTCTTATGGTGATTTTAAATTATAATCGAATTGCTAGTCTGTTATATAACAAAATCGATTCGACAGAATATAGAAGTTGCAACGTTCAATCTAGTTACATTCCCAAACGCAAATTATAATACTCCGTTCGCTTTTCATACTTTACTTCAGATACTATGGTTGTCTATACATAACGCTTACTGACCTCATGCAGCCTCTGTATTGTCTCGAACTGAATTTAAGTATTAAATATGTTTCATAAAATCAAATTACTCAAAGATATTCTGTACCTATAGCTGTTAATTTACTCTCAATTAATTTGTACGGCTTATTTTAATAATGTTCCAATTAGAAGTGTCAAAACTAAATGTTCTAAGTGTTAAAATACCTTAGAATCACTAGGAAAGTACTAAAATCGAAGCATTCTTCTATGTTCAGCTCTCTGCAAGTTTGACGAAATAGTAACGATTTCAATATTTTCCTAGGAGAGTGTATTTAAGTGGATATTAATATAATCGACACGTGAATTTAATATGTAGTTGCTACAACGCAACCATAGGTTTGTATAAAGGGTAATATCGGGACGTCTAATGGCCAAAATGGTTCCATAGTGTCACTAAATTTCGTCTACATTTCTTAAATGTGTAAAAATTAAAGACAAAAAATAAATGTGTATATAATTTAGTCATGGTTTTATTTTACTTTCCTTTAGAATTCTTACGGGCCCCGTAGCGCGGGTGCGGGACCCGCCTCCCCGCGACACGCCCGCGCTTGTCCCCGCGACGGAGCACTATTGTATGGATCTGCGCGGGGTCCCTTACAGCAAAAACTAGCTTCCACTAACGGGCCGACGGACCCGACTGCATGCGCTGATTATTTTAATGATAAAGAAGTCACGCGACTATTCGCACTAGTTTGAACACCTCCGTACAAGTTAGTTGACACAGTCGGCGCAAGCGAATTTCATCCCACATACCACGCGGCATTCGCTTCAGTTTGGCTTGACCAAAGAACAGGGGGTGTATTCCACTATTTCTATTGATAGAAATACTGGGCCTGATTCAGACTGATTGTCCCACTATTTCTATTGCTGTCGGCTGCGACAAAAAAATAACGCTGCAACAAAAAAAAACGCTGCATCACCTCTTATGACGGCGTGCACATAGAAACTATAAATTTGTTCTCCATTTATTTTTTTTTGAATACCGAGAAGTCGTGTTTTAATTTTAATCTATTCATTGAAAGTGGTAAACTTTTCAAATAACATAACTGCGTTTTTTTGTCGCAATAGAAATAATAGGACATAATTTGTAAAAAACGCTGGTCCCACTTTTTCTATTTTGTATTTCCATGATGGAAATAGTGGGATACACCCAGAACAGGTGGGCAATGAGGTTATATTCAATTTCTGCAAAATGTTACCTACCTACTAGAAATGCCTACATAAACTCAGAAGACCGGGGGTGGCCTCATTTTGTTTTTTCGCCGGTACATGTCGTAGGTACATGATTGAGACGTAGGTACATGATTGACCTTTGATTAGCTCAGAAATATATATACCCAAAAACGATTTCTAAAATATACTTGGAAAATGTGTAAATCCGCCACTGCTTGGTAAATAACATTGCGGGCGCGATTTGGAATAACCTACCCCCCACTCTACGCCACTGCTACACACACAACTAAGGGGCCATTCAAGTATTACGTAAGCAGAATTTTAGTAATTTTGAACCCCCACCTCCCCCTTGTCAGCAAAAGTAAACAAAGCTCATACCCCCCCCCTTTGCTTACGTAAACATTGGTATTTTTTTAATCTGTTCCGGTTTCTTTACTGTTATTCATGAGTCTAGAAATAAGGAATTTATAGACAAAGTAATTGGGTTTTTACTAACCATAAAAAATCGCGTGAGATCAAGAAAGCAATATCAATTATTTTGGGGAATCTCTAAACATTGGGTTGCCATCTTTGTTCAAATCAAATACAATTAAATTTTGCAATTGAATTTGAAAAGTAAATTAATAAATATTGCTGACGTAATCCTACCATCCAGACACCCATCCCCATGTCATCAAAAATAATCAAAGCAAAGACCCCCCCCCACCCCCCTTTGGTGCTTACGTAATAATTGAATGACCCCTTAGACTAAACCGTGAGATAGAACAACTGTAGGTACACGTTTGCAACTTTGCAACTTGATCAATGCGTCATGGAATAAAAAAAAATAGATAGCTTACTGAACAAGGAGTACCGAGCACGATGCTCGATGTTTTGTTATAACCAAAAATTACTAGCTGTATTTTCTTTCTATTTCGGATTTTATATTACCGTACATAAAAAGCAAATAAAAAGTAACTTACCTACATAATCAGATGTCTACACCATCGTGGATAACATTAAATTTAAGAAGTTAAAACCGTTAAAACTTCTCGTTTCCCGCCCAAAGTTATGTTATGTTTCTACGTTTTAATTTTAGCTAACAATTTAGACGATGACGTTTAGTAGCGTTTTGTTGTCATATCACTCTTGCTTGACATTTTCATTAAGTGAAATGTAATGTCAATTTTGTCATTTTTACGGAAGAAAAATGGTGGGTTTGCTCAAGTCTGTTGTTTTCTTTTAGAATTTGACTAAAACATTATTAGCTGTGTCTCAAACATGACTGAAAAAGATATTTCTGTAGAAGAACTCGAAGAAACGGTGAGTCAACAGTTTTATTTATTGATATTATTAGCTAATGAAGTACAGTTAATCGCGGATAGAAATGTAGGTCACAGAGCCGCATTTACACTATAAATAATAAACTGCTGGAATATACAGCTGGAGGGCTGAATGAAGCATGTATCCTTTACCCAAATAGCACCATAACCTGAAGTCATGACTCACGATATTATCAATTTTTCCGTCAACACCATGGTAGGGAAGTAAACACTTTGTTTACACATCCTCATTCGAATTCTTCAAATATTTACGTAATTTCGTATGCAGAAGCTTTAACTGCAATGTATTTAAAGTTGAATATTACCGTACAGTTCCATTATAGGTTTCTGCAATTTGAGTTCATTCAGAAAATCATATTGTACAGATAATTTCTTGTTTTTTATTTTTAAGGACAACCTTTGTATCTTTTGATCTGACATGTGAAGCTCATTATCACATCATTCATACAGCAGCTGTTGTGTTTAAACATTCTTAATGGCCTGGTGTCACTTTCATTCTATGATCTACACTTACACAATAACAAATATATCCAGGTATATTTAAAAGCCTATTAAAATATCAATATATTAAATACAATATAATTGTAGGTGCTTTAGTTAATACAAACTATATGCCCAATGGGATTTCCCATTGGCAAAAATTACAAACTTTAGAAAGACATCTTTAGAAGTTGAATTTAAATATCTTTCTTATCTCAGCTTAATTATTTATGGAACTTGTGTGCGAAATTTCATGCATCTAGACCCAGCAGTTTAGGCTGTGCGTTGTCTGTCAGTGAGTGAATGAATTTAAGATTTTTATTAAGTGGATTGGTCTATGTTCTACATTCTTATTTAAATAATTTAGGGTCCCATATTTGGTAGCCAGTCAGCCTTGACAGTTTTCTATCTATGGAGTGCTCATTTCATTATAATTTAACCTTCTTAAATCTAGTGCAGTCACTCCTTATAAAATTATAAATACCCATTTTTATTTAATAAGTAGGTAGTCACTGCACTAGGTTAAATTATTACTCTGCTGCTTCACACAACTTGAATTGCTATCTATTCATGACTAAATGGGGATGCTCTAATTTTTCATGGGTGTGTTAGGTAAAGCGGACAGATGAGCAGTTGGACCTGATGGAGTGGAAGATGGACAATGTGGAGAAGGAGTTGGTGGCGCCCATCAACACACAGGACATGTGCATCATGCATCTGCTCAAGTCCGTCTCTGAGGTGAGAGTGGAACTTTACAGTAATTTTGTGATCGGCTGGGATTTTCTTTACCTAAAAATGTTATGTGTGGGCTGTATATGCCATGGATAATGAATATTTGAAAATTAGGAAAAATTTCTAAAAAGTAAATTTAGTTAAAAATTTGCAAGTATTTAACATCAAGAAGTTTAAAATAAATATACTCATTTAGATGAACATTTTATATTTTAAATGCAACTCTCCTTGAAACAACTTATGATTAATTTCGCCATTTCCTTCTTTTTAAGTCCCTCCCATGTACACCACCACATTTATAAATTAGGTACCTAATTTTAATACTTTTGCCATATACACACAAGTAATTTAATGGAAAAGTACGACAGAGGCACAAGATTTAATTTGCGCGCTTTTGCAAATAAAATTAGCATAATATTGTCAAGTTTTCCAAGAACATCTGAGTTGACAAATTAAGCATCTACATATTTTATAGAGCAGGAACGTGACTCATATGTAGTTGTAAGTATTATGAATATGAAACTACAAAAAAACAGAAATGTTCAGTAGGGCACTACTGGGCCACTTAGCAAGTAATTAATGCCATCGAGCTAAAATGAGGTATATCTTTCCACTAGCAAAAAAATTTGTACCTACATTCAGAGGTCCTTTAGAAGAATTGATGCAGAAAGCGCTCAGAATGAAATGGAATAGTTTAAACTGACGCAGTTCCAAAATGCTTGAACAAAAGTCTTGTTCGGTTTCTAAGCTGAGATTGTTAACTGAATAGTTATACCGGCGTCTCGTCCATTACGTGCCTCATATAAATTCCTATGACGTCGCATTACTTACTATGGGTAAGTCACTTCGCTGTCTCCTGTACTGATAGTGTGACTAATGTGGTACTTGCGCATGTTAGGATACTTTGACAATTTAAGATAGTACACGTAATTAATATTGTATTAACACAATAGGCTATTTATATATCAAGCCGTGCAGGAAAAAGACAGCAGCTCAAATATTTTAATGAATATGTATAGAAGCATATGTTAGTACTTAATCAAATTAATTAAAGGATTGCTTAGGCCCAGAACCTGATCAAATATACATACAATCTTCTAAAACTTTTTGTAGTATTTGGAACTAAACTGAACAAATCCAGTTGCAGCAATGCAACCTTATTAATGATGGTCTGTATGTTCACCATTAATTAGGCCGCGTCCAAGTTGGGCCACATCAGCCTTAGCTGAGCTCGTTCTAACAAAAACTATATATTCGCTTGTTAATTTGTTTATTTTCTTATGTTAGCTTGTTCTAAACCAGGCCTAAATTCTGGCATAAGAATTTGTGCATATAAAAAATTCCTTTTGACTTATTACTGTCCTCTTCTGTACTGCTATAATCTACGTTGAGCTGTATTATCTACATTATGCATACGCCCACTAGCTAAATGCAGCGCCGGTCACCCCAATATGTAGAAGATAATTATGTATGTATAAATATAATATTTATTTTTCAGCCAATGCGTTAGTGTCGTGACAGGTCAGATTACTGATTATACAGTCATGTTGCTTATGGCTTGTTGTTTTTCTATTATCATAGTAGGTAATTAATTACAGGTACAATTAAGATTTGTACCTACCAAGTAGTTACATTAAGTAATGTTGCACTGAGTCCAACTCCATTAATTTTTGATTTAATTCATATATTCAAATTCGATCTTGACGTAATTTTGCACAAAAACACAACACTTCCAATAGTAGGAAAGTGATTTGTCGCGGAAAAGAACTGTATTAAAAAATAAAAAACGATTTATCACTATTTCATTCCTTTACTCTGCCACCGCAAAAAACGTGTGCACCTACTGAGCCCAAACAATATAATATTGATGTACTGTTGATACGAAAAGAAAATGAAGAATAATATCATTTCTCTCTTTTCTTTTATTGGATCTTTTATTGCGGCGTCAAAGGCGTTGTTCAGATCGTCAAGAGTGCAGGTGAACGGATATTGGGGATATTCCAGCAGATGGGACATAGTCTGTTCAGGAGTACCTCACTCACACTGAGTGTTGGATGAATCGATAATATCCCATTTGGCCAGATTATGATTGCAGCGGCCTACTTGGGTATGCAATCGATACATTGATTTCCAAATAGGCCACTGCAATTCACGACCGAGACAGATATTTTTGCAGCGAGCTTAATTATGTCCATATCCATTTTTCACCAGTTCACTCAGTGTAACAATAATCAAATAAAAAATTATGATAAAAGTGATAAACTCGTCCACCGTTCTCTATGAAAACCGACAAGCCACAAGGTCATGCTTATCGATATATAGCTGTCAGCTGGGCTTGGCTGTGGTACGAAGTCGAAGCCTGGTCCAAAGCCTCTGAAGTCGGGGCCGCTTTACGGCTTAACTAGGCGTTGCGGACTTTCAGTGTCGCGACTTCGATATGCGTCTAATTAGATGAGGGGGCTCGTTACTGATAAGGGGTCAATTCCTGGTTAATAATTACATGGTACGCTTGAAATGAAATAAAATCGTTTATTCTGTAAATAGGATATCGGGAATCAGTTTTACAGGTCATATAAAAAAAAAACTAGATGGAGTCGACATTTCCTGTCTGACTACCCCTGAGAAGAAATCGCGAAAAAACTCAGGGGTCAGTCTATTTTAAAGTCCAGGCATAATCTTGGTCAGATCATGTGTACTCACATGATCTGACCTAGATGATGTCTGGACTGTGGGTTGATGTCCGAAATGGTATTTTGAGGAAAGTACCACACAGATTTGAGTGGACCTGTCCAGTTAGTGCAAGCATTTGTTAGTAATCGTGTAGCTCAACTCGGAACTTATCTCGGAGCTCAACGACTCTTACACTTGATGATGTCACACAGATTATTATCCAAACCACAAAAATATCCTGCAACCTTGGTCTGGATTTTCACCATGGGGTGAGAGATTTGGTCCAAGGATTAAAAAAACGCTGTTATTCTAGGCATGAGGAAGATATTTCCTACTGTATGGTAGTCAAAGTAGATACATTTTTGAATATAGAAAAAATATTTTAATATTTCTCTATTATTTGAAGAAGAGAATCCTCCTTGGCAGTAACAAGCCGTCTCGTTTAATTGTAACAAAATAGATGATATTCATGTATATGTTATGTCTACTGTCCAGCTTCCGTTATCTATATTATGTTTATTTTCTCTCTCCTATTCGTTACTTCTTGTTCACGAACCCATCAGGATACTTCAAGATATGGGACACCATATTCATGCCATTAGTTGTTTTCTTTCCATCTTGTGCGTACTATTGACACAGACAAAGATCTTGGTTTCAAGATGTCACACAGCTAAACAAACACTTCAAAAATATGATTAGAGGGTCAAAAGTATTATACCTATATATTAACAGACTTTATTTTTCAACCGGAAATCAAAATATCGTTTCATAGTTTTTGACTGTGTCAATTTTATAAAATAGTAAGTCAACTCCGACTAACAAAATTAAAACTTAAATAAACAATATCTGTTGATAATGCAAGTTTTAATGTAAAAAAAAGACTATACTTCAAAGGTGTAAATGTATGAAATTCTTCAAAAGCCAAGCCTTTCGCTTGCGTTAGCCGGAGCTGACCTACCCATCATGATCACCCCATAACACTAGACTGTACACACAGGTGCGTTCGGACTACCAGCAGCTTCGGCGCGAGCTGGTGGAAGTGCAGGCGTTGCAGCGGGAGCTGTCCTCGAGGCTCCGCACGCAGCTGCGGCTGGTGCACGGCAAGTTCGCGAGACTTCGACAGCGCCTCGCTGCTGCCTCCCCGCCCCGCTGAACTACCCCCAACCCTCTCATGTCTCACAAATTTTAAGTGACATTACACCCCGTATCCTGGGTTGGACTTAGAATTTTTTATGGAGCCTTATTTCAATTGTTAACGGTGAAATGAGAATTGATATCCAATAAGGTGGATTTAAGATATTGTTGAGGTTTCTTGAACTTTCGCGAAGAAATGAAGACTTTTGGCTACTTCGAATGGATCGAATGATTCGAATTGAAGTTTATTTATGATAGAACTTTATAAAAATATATTAAAGTGTCTCACAGATTGTGACATTTTCTATGAAATATTTTTGCTTTTTCGATGTTGCGTTTCTTGTTTGTATAATTGTATTTTATAACAGGTTAACCGCTGTGTTTAGATGTGTATTTTTATTCAAGTATTATGAATAAGTTATGCGGGCCTAATTAATTGACTTCTATGTGCAATAATTTATATTTAAAAATTATTATAATTATCCAAAACGTATAAAATATATTCTAAATTATAAAAGTTTAGGTAGAACGATATAAATCTGCAATAATGAATGAAAACAAAAAATAAATAAATAATACTTAAATACATAGAAAAAATCCTAAAACTATGACGAAGACATGAGAGGTTCTACCTCCTAAAACTATCTTAAAGTAATTAGTATGATTAGTGCCCTATACTAAAGTATGAGATTATCGTAACTATGTGCCAATATTACTAGATATGTAACAATAAGCGCGACGGCACTTAGCACTGTCTTGATCTCACGCCGAGGTTGTGGCGAGGAACATTCAAAAATTCTGTTTTCCATACATAAACTAATAGAGGCATAATTATTAAGTATTAGCGACGTACGCACTTTCGTAACAAATTTTTGCATATGTAATTACTAAGTATCAAAAAGTTCCGATGATTTAAAACTTGTACTAGTAAAAGTACAATTAGTAGTAGTCGTCAGATCAGACGACATCTAGAAAGATTTATGTATACAAGTAATTCTTTAGAGAATACTGAATTGGGATTCGAAAGTTCGTTCTTGGTTGATTAATCATCATACTAATATTGATGCTTTTATTCAATATTCAAGCATCTTATGACTTTTGTATGGAAGGCAGAATCTCGCGACACCTTGCCTCACTAGTCCTTAACTGTTTAGTTACTGTTAGAGACCCAATAGGTATGTTTGTATGTAGTAAGTTGGTGCTAAACGGATGCAAAAGGTCGTATGGAGTTGTGGGTTGAAAGGAGCTAGGATCCAGCGATGTAGTGGGGGGGGAGTTAGGCCTCGGGGGAGAATTATCTTAAAAGAGGGATATTCGGATGCACTTGTGAGATTTAGGGAAAAAGTTATCCCAAAATTCTTCTTGCATTATTTAAAAAATAATTCAGAAAAACAGTTGCACAAATTCTGCAAATAATATCGCATAATTATGTACATCAAAAATTATGGGTTAATAAATATCCCTTTAACTAAGTGGACGCACTTATGTCATGAATACGCGTATGTTTTATCGGAATGTATGGTCATGTGAGAAAGTTTAAGAATGGTTGGTCCAACCACTACCATAGAAAGCAATATTTGACCTTAGAATCAAATTACAAGGTCAATTCGTAGGGGCAGCTGGAACGAATTTAAAAATCGAGTGCTAAACGAATAATGATAATAATATGTAGTCGACTTTTTTGTAAAATTTTTGTTTATTAATTATTTAGTTTTGTATTTTATTTAAATGGCTTTGCATTGATGTATGGAATTATCATGAAAGGCTTATATTCTTATGAATTTGGATTAAGAGACGGCATATAAAGATATAAAGAAATGAAGATCTAAATAGTATGGAAAAGTATAATGTGTGCATGCTGACAATTTTTGACCTAAAAAGCGCGAAATAAATAATAGTAATTTAAGTTTTAGATATGCCGTCTCCATGTCCTATATATCCTATCAAGATCCTATATATCTACCAAAATGTTTTCCGATCTGTCGTCATTCTTTGAAATAATAATAATAAATTCATTTACTTCAGAACCAGTCCATAAATATGTATCCAAAATATTAGTATTCCAAAATTATTATTGTTACATTCAAAATATAAGATACATTATAAATTACTTAATTAAATGATTACACAAAGATAAAAATTACAAAGACATCAATAAAACACAATACACACAACAATACATTACAACACACACAACAATACATTATAAATTACAATTAAACTATCAGGTGTACCGGAAAGTTTTTACCGGATTTTTAAATGAAAACACATAATTTAAAAAATAAAATAAAAATGGTATTTATTCAAAGTATTGGCCATTCGATTCTACACACTTTGTCCATCTTTCTGGCAAATGATGAATACCATCCCAAAAGAACTGCTTGTCCTTTGAGCGGAACCATTCAACGACCCATTTTTCGACTTCTTCGAAATTTGCAAAGTGCTGCTCAGCCAGTACGTGCCCCATTGATGCGAAAAGGTGATAATCGGACGAAGACAGGTCCGGAGAGTACGGCGGGTGTGGTAATACGTCCCATCCAAGCGATTTGAATACGTCTTTCACCGGTTTTGCTGTGTGTGATGGTGCATTATCATGCAACAAAATTACTTTACCGTGTCTTCGGGCCCATTCTGGACGTTTTTCAATCAATGCATAATTCAAATTGATTATTTGTTGTTTGTAGCGATCAGTATTTACTGTTTCACCAGGTTTAAGAAGTTCGTAATACACCACACCACCCTGGTCCCACCAAACACAGAGCATTGTCTTCTTTCCGAAGCGATCCGGCCTTGGAGTTGATGGGCCAGGTTGGCCAGGCGATACCCACGATTTTATACGTTTTGGATTTTCGAAAAAAATCCATTTTTCATCACCCGTCACAATCCGATGTAAAAATGACTTTCTTTTGTACCGTTGAAGCAGCATTTCACAAATAGTTTTTCGATTTTCCATTTGCCTATCATTCAGTTCATGTGGCACCCATCTTCCTAGTTTTAAAATCTTTCCCATTTCTCGTAAGCGGTCGCTAATCGTTTCTTGTGCCACATTTAACCGTTCTGCTAATTGTTTTTGAGTTTGGGTTGGGTCTTCGTCCAATAACTCCTGCAATTCCACGTCCACAAATTTTTTTGGTCTACCCGAACGTCTACTGTCTGTTAAATCAAAATCCCCACTTTTAAATTTTCGAAACCACGTCTCACACGTTTTTACGCTTGGAGCATGCTCTCCGTAAGTTTCTACCAGCAAACGATGACTTTCAATGGCCTTTTTCTTTTGATGAAATAAGAAAAGCAATGCATGCCGCAAATGCTCTTTGTCAGGTACAAAATTCGACATATTCACAGAGCTACAACACTATAACACTATTATTTAGTCAGAATGAAAATGAGTAGTTTTTGAACGTTAATGACAGTAGAATAAAATGACATATGCCAAATTATTTTATTCCATACTGACGGCTAGCGGCATCTGTCAGAAAAACCGGTAAAAACTTTCCGGTACACCTGATATAGTGTATTTTAATCTCTTTGTTATTGTAAAATATCAAATAGATCAAAACACACCATATTATGTTTCATCTTAGCCTAAATTTAGGTTTGGATCCTGAGTGCTCAACTTGCAGTTTGGTCCAGTTCCGCATTATTGGGCAATCCAGATCGATCCTCCATGCGAACAGCTGAAGGTAGCTGTTGGACCTGCCTCGTATGCGGCGCATCAGGGACACAAGTCTCTTGCAAATAATCGCCGCAAATCCATCTATATTTGCGGCCGCAAACATACCTGACGCACTACAGTAGCGAGGCAGCTTCATCAGCGCCCGGAAGGCATTATTGTAGAGAACACGCAGGGTGTCGTACGATTTCTTTGTATGCTTGACAGATTATGTTGAATGATTGGCAGATCTAGTTGACATGTAATTAAGATTGGAAGATGAATACTAAATAGCTTGTATACTTATTTAAGTTTTACTTTTAATGTCGTTTTGTAGCGTATAATTTTATATTTAGATGACATCTTATAAGCCATTTATTTTTTATATTTCATATTTAATTTTTCATACTAACTTACATTTTAGTCGTTTATTTTTATATGTTTAAAGCTCCCTGGTCAAACAAGGGACCCTGTTTATTTCATAAATAAGACTGTTAACGTCTTCGGGCGTAAAATTTCAGTTTTTTAGTAGTCGTAAGGTACAGTCTGCAATATAATTCACAATTTTAGCAAATTAATCGCACATATCAAGCACTTGCATGTTTTGAATTAACACATTTATTATTGTATAGTTAGCGATGGTGGGAGGATAAATTAAATGCCTTTTGTATTCAAAGAATTTCATAGCATGAATTAAGAAGGAAATTGAAATTCTTTAAATGTGAAAAGTCTCGATATTTGTGTTCGTTTGAAAGACGAGAGCTATTCATAATTCATTGGGGTTGTAATAAATTATTTTATTGTTTCAATAATGGTCTTATTTTACTTATTCATTATTAAAAATATGCTCAAATGTTTATTCTAAAGTATTATTAACTTAATTATTCACCTGAAAGCTCTCATCTTGAAGACACACAGCTCACCTAAACTTAGTCAAAATACTAGTTGTAGTTTAAGAAAAATACATGTCTGATACTATGTGTAAGTAATGTCTAAATTACCACGTATACCTGATTTATCTAGACTAGTTATAGACTCAATGTTATGGTTTTTGATATAGTTTTACACTATAGAGGGGTTGTACGTAAAATGTCAATGGAATGGGACTATCGATGTTGATAGATAAGCATGTTTTTTTCCTAAAATTATTTATTAAAAATAAAAAATAAGCTTGCAGTATTTGAACACCAAATAATAGAGATACTGATAGAGAAAGAAAAAGTTAATAGAATAAGTTAAAAAAAATGTTTTAACTTCAAGGCATCAAAAAACTCCCAAAAGAGTGTTCTTTCTAATAGAATAATATTATCATAAAATATGTCGGTATCTGGATGGCTTAGCTAGCTAGGAAGTTGCATTAACTAACTTAGATGCGACTCGCTTTTTACTAATACCCAAAGCCTGGCAGAACGTTTGGCCGAAGATGCAGCTTAAAAAAATTCGTGGTAAGAGTTACATTACTCCAGGGATTCACTTAAAAAAATGTAGTGCATCACAGCTGACATGTCGTGCGCGGAACATAGCTATCATGTATCAGTAATCGTTTAGCTCAACCATCATAACCAAACAGCTCAACAACCCGACACTCATCAATAATATTTCCGGTTCGATTTTTTTTTGCTTTGGTTTATCTATTAACATCAGAAACAGTCCACAAACGAGCCAGGGATCGTGACGCATCGTTAAAAAGGGTCGCTAAATCAGTACGTTGTAACTTACGAAGAGAGGGTAGTACGAACTTGTAACTTAGTGTTTAGTTGTTGAATAGAGAATCACTAGCGTCGATGTTGTGGACAACTAGAATTGGGAGTTCTAGTTTAAATAATTTCTTGCATGCTGTTTTTCTTTTGTTGGTTAACGCTCGTGTTAATCAACCATTCTCGATCATGAGCTGTGTCGACGCAGTCCATTTGCTGAATCTTAAGATGCTGATTAAAAGAAAAGGAACATAATTTATGTCATTAAAATGAGACTGGTTTATTAAAACGGGCCTGAGAAAGTATTGAGACCTGTATTTTGTCTGCAAGGGAACTGCCAAATGCTTATGCTTATGTAACTGCACGGTCCACGGCACTATTTACATTCGCAAAATCAAGATCAATTTAAGAGCGTTCATCCCGCGCAGCCTGGCAACGTCTCATTTCTAGAGGTTTTTCGTGATTATTTTATTAAATTTAAATCTAAAGTACTGTTTTTTTCAGCCAAGCACTAGATATTTAGTATTTATATGTATGTATAACTTTAGTATTCACTCATAAAAATTTACATATTGACAATTATTTTCTATTTGCAGTATTACGACTAAATATTTGTGTTTACTATAAAGTAAATATTGAAAATAATTATAAAATACAACGATCTAAAGTCGAATTATTAATTCACTGACAGGTGATAGCTGTCACATTTTTAAATAATAAGAAAATATGTATTGTATTTTTAGACTTTTACACCTATACAATACATATATTATACATTTATTTTACATTTTACAAATCAATTAAACTAAACGATCATCATTACCTACAATAAATATGACCATTTTATTACACAAAGTGACAGCTAGCACACATTAGATTACTTCAGTGAATTAATTATTCGACATAGGTAAATGGCTGAAAAAAAAAAATAGTAGGTACTTTGATTTAAATTTAATAAAATAATCACGAAAAACCCCTGGAAATGCGACGTTGCCAGCCCGCGCGGGATGAACGCTCTTAAGCCAAACAGACTGTGCAAGTTGGATAAAAAAAGGATTTAATTGGTGCTATGACATTGTACCAACTGCACAGTAATGCCACAAACTGCAGAATGCTTGCAGCCAGAATACAGGCAGCTTCCTTTTCTATAGAGCAGTTACTTAATATTAAATAAATGCACATAAATAGATTAATTAATTAGAAAAAGCAGTTTATTCTCGAGTAGAACAGAATCTGTTATTTTTCGACGCATCGTACTTCACTGTTAGTTGTAAGCACGTCCGTACGAATATTATTCCTATCAACGCGTTGTGATTATCTGTATTGCTGTTTTAGTTATTTTCTGGTTGTAATCAAGTGTTATGTCATGCACACTATGCTGGCAACGTTACACAATATCTAACTCCCAAAATAAAATACAAAATCAAAACTACCCACGTAACAGTATATTGTAAAAAGAGGCCCTAGCACGAACGCGCGACGTAAACGTAAAGAAAATACAAATATCCTAGCATTTAGATTTTTGCAACAAGCACAATAAAATTAGTAGGTATCACCCATAATATAAATAAAGTTTTCAAATTGAGTAGATATGTGAAAACAAGTATTTTCAATTTTAGAAACGTTCAAATTTACTTTACGTTTACTGCGTGCGTTCATGCTATGCCCGCGGTACCTACTACAGTTTTTTTTTTATTTCACGAAGCGGCGCGCGCTATACTTGCGGTAACCAAGTGTACAAACACGCTGTGAATGTGTGTGTAAGCGCAGGAGCTGACGCTACTCATTTACACGCATACATTTTTAGCGTGTTTTTTACACTTGGTTAACACAAGTAAAGCGCGCCGTCGCTTCGTGAGATGAAAATACTATACAAATACCCGTAATTGGAAATTCTGGGAGATTGTTTTTTGGGAATCGGACATTCTGAACCTATTTCGGACTGTGCGCAAGAGGCCTTAGCTTTGACAAAATAAAAATAGACCGTAAATACATTGTCAAGTATTTTTAATTTCTACATAAAAATGGGGTTTATTTTTCGATTCTTCTACGTCTGCTATGGAAATGAATAAATTATTATAAACTACCTACAGTATTATGTTATGACGCACTGTTTTATTAAATGAATAAAGCTCATAATATTAGGATACCAATATTATAATGATTACTAAATTCTTGTAAAAACCCATTTTCTATGAATATGAACATCCTAGTACCTACGTCATCTTCCACTTGATAAACTCGATCCTTTGGGTACTATATCTCTATGTCCAATGTATGACAATATTATTGTGCACACTATTCCTATCTAAAGTAGTTTAATTTTTATATTTCGGGAAATATTCTGGAAATCACGAAGGGGCGAGAACTTACGTAAACATGACACTGATAAGGTTAAACCACCGGATAAATTCCGGTTACCCTTATCTGGCAGTTAAGAACAAAGTATGAGATCCTGCATGTCTTCGTGATTTTAAGAACTTCGCGAATGATTATAGACTTCTATCGATATCGATAAAGTTTTATCGATAGATTGTGTTATATTCTGTAGATACTAAATTAGTAGGTACTGATATCGTTTGAGAACCCAATATATTTTCTATGTTCCCTAGTTACGTTGTAACCGTTATATTTGAATACCCGATTTCGATTTTTTTACAAATAAAAGATATTTTACGGTTCATCTGTTTTCTTTTACGAATCGACATCCTTAAGCCCACATTATATTCCTATTAGTAGTGGAGTTTCTTACCCTTTTATTAATTAATGCGGAGTATGCCAAACTTAATCCCCGAAAAATACTTCGCGTTTATTAACCACTCAGCTTGACAATATTTTGACATATCAGCTGACTCGCTTGTGTGCACAGCCACGAAGTGACGTTGGTAAGGACCGCTTTACATGGTTGCTTGGTCGGTTAAGAGCCCCTGCAGACTACAGACTTTCTATCGGCGGCGCTTTATATAATATAGTTTGGTCAGGTTAGGCTACTAGCGCGCACACTGGACCAACTAAACAGTCGAGTTGGTGGTGAGTTCGCATACTAGACAACACGGCCGACTACTCTCGACAGTTTTAAGTTATTTTTATAAAGTGCGGGTCTTTAATCAACTTCTATCTTTACGATCGACGTTTCGACAAGCAGCGATGGAGTAGAACCGGACAGCATCGTCATGAAAAATACGCTGGGGTTACGCATACGCATATATCTTCATACTGATTAAGAAACCGACCAGACTATCGGCCGATAAAGTCAGTAGTAGCTCTCTCTGTAGTACTCTCAAGGCCAGGGTTTTCTATGGTAAGAGAGAGATAAACATTAAAATGGTGCACAAAAGAAAAAGCACATATCACAAAAGAACGTACGTATCTCGGCGTCTAATGCACGGCTGCGCTCGCAGGACCGGCACGACAACAAAAGCGTTTCCCACTTATACATACATTCCAATCACTTCGCTGTGATTGATTAGTCGTACCGTTGGCCTTCTGTAGTTTCTGTCTAAACTCATGGAAAAATGGATGACTTTATGTACCTATGTAGGTATGTAATGTACAATAAAAATACAAAATCTGAATATAATCCTTTATTCATTTGTACTTAGAAACAGATACAAAAGAAAAATATACAAAACCGCTTGGAATGCAGGAGACGGAATACTCGATGTTACCATTGTTAATATTGTGTTAAATATATCGTTATCTTTTGAACGCCAAGCGCTAACATTATAATGACAAAAAAAATACATATCGCACGAAATAATACTGTAAAAGATTTTGTCATAATTTGAGAACATTCACTGTAAGCGTCGTTGGCGTTCAAACAATCCTTAATAATAATAAATTTAAATAAAAAAATTCAAGATTAAAAGCTAAAAGACACCTATAATACTTGTTATTGCGGCGTTTACAAACATAACGTATCACAGATAAGGTAAATATGAGCTCGACCTAATGTCGGACGTAAACGAATTAGAACAAAAAAAAAAATGAGATTGAATTTGTCCTGATTTAATGTTAATTTGTAACAATGCTATGATTGAAACTGACTTTCTTTCAAGATGTTTAAATCATCATCTGCCTTTTCCCAAATATGTTTGAATGGGCTTCCAGTCTTAAACGGACGGCAGCTGAATACCAGTATTTTACATGTTTAAATATTATATTTATAATGTAATTCACTGGTTTTCTTAGTTTCTTTCAAGGAGTACAATTTGAAGCTATGAAATAAGCTGGCCACTTCGTCTTCTTTTCGTGTGGTTAGTGACCAACCTGCCGATCTATTCTGTAAAAACCTCACCGTGAAAACTCAGGTGAAGTGAGCACCAATACACAGTGTCAATCTCTAGCATCAATGGAATGTCAGCTCACTTCACCTGTGTTTTCACGGTGAATTTTCTTACAGAATAGCACTACAGGTGTTAGATTTTTATGCCGCCCATGGGCCTCTAACTTGGCTTCACATGCCGTCGAGAAATATCTCTCAGGCGTTTCAGACCACAACCACAGCAATTTCGAATTGTCTTGACGTTCTAATCATAGCATCATTTAACATCGCATTACATTTTAAATAAAAAATGGCACCCTGTGTCACAAAAGTACAAATCAGACTTCACGAAAAATATCTAAGTAATAAACTTAACTCTAATACATTATAATAATAGCTAAAATGTTAATAAATTAATACAGTTAAAGTATTGTCCAATAACTTATGCTAATGTCGTGGTTTTGTAAGTTTTCGCGTGGATTTGAAATTCTTAGGTAAAGAGGAGTAGATGGATATGTCACTCAAATATAATAAGGGGTAGGTTGTACCTTTGGAGGTCTCAACTGAATGCAACTTTTGGAGGCATTTTTCCACCCTACATTAATTGTTCAAGACCATTCTTCTTAAATGTATTGAAACCTGCATAAATAAGGGCACCTCTCAAATTTATAAACTTCTTGAGAAAGATGTAGTCAGATTTAAAGAATAAAATCTGCCAAATCGCTTGACGCCTTCATTTTTATTATACCTGAGCGAAACTCCCATCGACTGTAACATACAGACAGCAAATGCCGACTGTTACATTGGCATATAAATGGCACAGATTTGCGTTCAGATCTTAGCATAGATAGATAATCATTTATATTCATATTTCATTTCTTTAATTATTATAACGTTCATGTGGACTCCTTGGACAGAATTTACTGGGACTTCTTGCTATTGTAAATAAGATTTACAATAGCAAGCAATAGATATTTAGATAGCAATGAATATAGACATACGGGAATCAATGGCGAAATATTGGCATGACTTTTGTTATCATACTTGAGCTGTATAAAGAGTTCATTTGTTTTTGAAAACGATCTCGTCGCCAACCATTCCCTACTGAAAAGTTTAAATACTCAAACATTTTGTCTACAATATAAAAACGGTACCAATATAACTACTTATAGAAAACAACGTGTGTATATTTCCGTATATCTGCTTAAGACACTATAACAAATGCGTGAAGCTAACTGCGTTGCAAATTGAATCTTAGAGACTCTAAGCTAGAGTCCATTTTGACTCTGAACATGTCAAGCGAATACTGATCCAATTATTTTCATGTAACAATAGTTTTATTTGTAATAATAAAACTTCAAGTTTCATTACTTTTACAAGTTATCCAATTATTAAATTCATTAATTTACGTTTTCATAACTAGCAAAACATGTGTTTTCAACAAAAGCACCTAATTAAACACCCGTTAATACAATTACATAATAATAATATTATACATACATTGCGACAAGCAGAAGTTAATATTTGAGTAATAGTCACCATTATCCAAGTAATCGACTTTAGTCAAACTTGACTTAAATTCTTGGTGCGTTTTATTTCAATAATGACCATATTTTAGGATAATTCCGGTTTAGCGATATCCGGTCGGCATTAGATGTCGTCGAAGGTGCACATTCCTAGACGACCACGTGAGCACAATCCGTGGTGAAACTGCTCGCATAACAATTTATTTGGTATATTAAATAAATTGTAGCAGCAGAATTTGAAACCAAGAGATCTATTTAAAATGTTGACTCAGTTTCAAGCCCGCTAGCTAGCACTTCTGCAAAATCCTGTGCCAAGATAATGTTAGTTCGCCATTATCCTTTCAATGGCTACCATATTAAAGAAGACGATCACAAGTGGGTATTTTCAAAGCAGTGGTTCAAAACTATATACAATTAATACATTTATACTAGATTATACCAAATTACAGCGCCATCTTGTAGAAAACTTTAATATTTTCACTAATTGACACTATATTCAAAGCTTAACGTAAAAATCAAACTTGCATACCAACGACTTAATTTTGGTTTAATAATATATATCTGATCAAATGAGATTATATTTTATCAGTCTGGCAAGCTGTTAAAATCAAAATATTTCTATAATAACAAAGGGTGTAAAATTATAATTTATGAATATTTATAAAAGATTATGGAATATAAAAGGATGGATATACAAATATTGTAGATAGTTATCAAATGGAACGGGTATCAAAATGTAATACAAAATGTATTTTGATAGTTTCCGACAATGTCAACAAAATATTGAAAATAGATCCTTAATCACTGTTATTATTTCAAACTACGTCGTTTCAAGTGAGTTTACCGATCCATTTCACAAATGTTGCTTAAGTAAATGTCTTATAGAACGCAGTCTTTTCGGAAGGCACTACCACAACTGGATAGTTCCAATGTATAGAGTACAAGCATTCACCTCTATGTCATTCATACTTAATGTAAGCTTAAACATATTTGAAAAAATAAGAAACTTTACAAAATCATGTTTAAATGAACATTTGTAATTTCGAAAACTGTTGGACAAAGAACCTAGTCTGTGTGTCACGATTTTAATTGTAATGGGCAAAAAAAAAATACATTAATTGAGTAGATTCATATTATCCTATCGTCTGATAAAAAATCGGAAAATAAAAAATTGACATTTTTAACAAGTAACCATTTATGCACCTGTGCATGCAATTATGATACTCATTAGTTTAAGAAAAAGATGACTGTCCACAAATAGTTGGTTCTATATTTGAGTTTTTTAAATATTAATAGCAAATTACAAAGCGCCATTCACTGGTGATTTGTCACTTTCACTGCGAAAACACGACACTCCCAAGCGATTACAAAGGTCCATAGAAAAGCATTCGTGGTAAGTACAACGAATCAACAATTGTATAACTACTGTAACGTGGCAAGACTTGAAATATATTTTTGTGGATGGGTACAATGTCATACGCTGGCACTACAGCCCTAAACTGGGCGTGCAAATATTCCCGTTATTTAATTAATACAAAAGATACTTTATTACAATGAGTATAGAGTACATTTTGTGTTGATCACGTAACGCGAATATTTGGTCATATTGGCCATGTGAAGTGCCAGTATTAGTCGACGGTTTGGCCAAATTAGACAATGTTTTTCTATTGGCATGGCACAGTTAAGTTGGAGGCATAGATTGTATGAATTTACCTGAAATTTTGCCAGTGGAAAAACGCCCATTTGGTCATCATCAACAGCCAACCGCCCTATATAACTCGTTCAACGGGCGAGTCTTCGTTCAGCCCCTGCGTACACTTGTCGTCGATATCCTTCGTTTTGCCGTTGATTTTAAGATTGGCCAAGCTCACGTAGTTACTGCGCGAAATCCCCGGCTCACGGCGCTTGGGCAAACCGGGATCATCTCTCAGTTTCTTATCTACATGCTTTTTCTCGGGCACAGTGGCTAAAGCCGCTATGTTGTTAATTTGTGAACTTCGTATCAAAGGGGTCAGTTTTGTGCCCTGTTCTAACGTACTAAGAGGGGTCTTAATTCTATTGCGTCCTAAGTCTATGAATTTGGAATCTTCGTTAGATTTCGGCTCGTATTTGGCTCTGCGGTCTCTGTAACTGAACCTCCCGTCTGCAAAGTCGGGTTTTTCGGCTAAATGCCGCCGGAATATCGGCGTCATTGGCTTGCCCATGCTGGCGAGTTTGATGTCTGACTTCAGAACGTCGTGGTGGACTGGTTTGCCAGACTCTGAGGGTCTGACCCTGTGGGAGCGTCCGATGTTACTCGGCGACGAAGGCCTTTGAACGAAGAACTTACTCCTAGACTTATCTTTGTCCTCTACGTCTTTATTTCTGTCCACGTCCGCAGTATTTGGCTTGAACAGTCTACTGAGCTTCGGTGACAACAGCTTCTTTTGGAAAAATCCCGTCTTTTCCTGCAGTTTCTCTTTCTCGACAGTCTTAGATATATTCTTGACCCCCGCAGCCATAACTGGGCTCTTAGTTAAATAATCGATATTAAACCTTCTGCAATCGACTTCGGGTATTTTTCTTTCATGAGTCAAACATTCAGGGTTTCTTAGCACTACATCAGTGACATCGTAACTCGACTTCTTGGATAGTAAATTCTCTCCTTTCTTGACAATAGTCGCTATGGTCTTCTTAGGGTCGACGTCCATTTTGTCGAATATTTGTACGTTTCGATGCCACGTGCTGATGGTCTCATCTCCATCATCTGAGGAGTCTGTGTCCGCGTCGTCTGGCACTGTGCTACTGTTGGGGATGCTGATGTGTCTACATAACGGTAACGGGTTGTCTACCTGTAATGAGATATTTTATTTTTTTATTTTTACAAATTGTTTTTGTCAGTCCTGAATAAGGAACGTCGCTCACTATGCGGCTACGACCAGGATTCGCACGGCCGGTCGCAAAAGCTCCGACCAAGAAGAAAGTTTGGCCGCATTACTGGCTGTCTGATCAGCCGCTATGAATATATAATTCGACAAGTTGTCGTGTCGAAAATAACACATTTCGACCTGATCCGCCATGATTGCAAATAGCCGTCGGAAGAATTAAATAGCGGTCGTTATTTGATTTAAACTGACAAAATCTTCAAGTTTTGGATTTGTGAACAGTGTTAGAGGATTCCTTCGCTAACATTGATTTATGTTCGATGCGGTACGGCGTATTGAATGGTTGCGAATAGCTGTACAGTTGCGGCAACACTTTCTTGCACAACCAGCCGCAGAAGGTTCCGATCAAGATGGCGGCTGGTCTTGCGATCTGTCGTGGTCGTGCTCTAAATCGTCGCCGTGTAGTGAAAACTTTAAACCTAATACAAATAAACACAGAATAAAGTTATGCTAGATATAAATGTCCAAAATGTATTTCCGTGTTTATTTGTAAGGCCCTAAGAGGTTTAGATTCATGTTTCTTTTTTTAAACCTCGGAATGCATGTTAAGAACTAACGTGCACAGCTTTGAGATGCTTGAACTTCGAGGAACGTCAAAGATGGTTATTTTGCAGACAGTTTTTATTTGTTACTTATATGAATTCTGCAAGCTTTGTTATATTTATTTGGCAAGTATATTTAAAAAAAAAAATATCTTCCCCTGTATTTACGTTTATTGCTATCACGAGGTTTTCATTGCACGGTGACGACATGTGTTTTGTTTCCTCTTGGTTACCTCATGTTTGTACTGCGACTCCAGCCCCTCCACGGACTGGTTGCGCAGGAAGGCGGGCAGGGCTGCGTCGAACTCGCAGGGCTCCACCTTGCGCGACTTGTTCTCTTGCAGCTTGTTGAGGTGCGTGTCCGGGGAGGTGCGCTTCAGGGGGGGAGGGTCCAGCCATTTTGTTATGTCGTCCACCTGGGCAAGGCGATTGGATGACTTTAGATTTGTTTATTTATTCAAACTTAATGCACAAGTAAACAATTTTTTTTTCAAAGGCGGACTTCTACCAGTCAACCTTAGGGTGATGCAAAGACAAAGCATGGCAGGTGCAACATAAGGGATAGATAGCTCGAAAATGACTATAAAATACACGAATAAATACTAACTTAAATACAAACAGAACAAACTTATTTACATTTCGTTTTGAAGGTTCCGTAGCCAAATGGCAAAAACCCTTATGATTTCGTCATGTGCGTCTGTCAGACCGTCTGGATGTAACACAGCTATTTTACTCGGAGACTATTGATACTATATCAATGAACATTGGATAGAATAGAAGGCGTATTCTGTACATCGTTAAACAAAAGTGTACTGAAATTACAAAAATAATAATAATAATAAGTGGAGGCACACTAGCGAGTGGGGTATTGTTGGATAGGTACCATATTTAAAAATGTTGATAATGTTTGCTTAAAAACATCATCAATATATTTAATTACACTTTTGACTATTTTATTTAAGTTAAATAGTGAGATATGGGATGTTTTCGGTTATAAAAGACCATTTTAGACACTAATCTACATGGTGCTCATAAGATCTGATCAAGATTATTTCTGGACTTTAAAAGAGACTGTGACCTCCGAGTTTGTTTCGGCCTTCTCAGAGTAGTCAGATAAGAAACACCGCCCTCATCTAGTTTAAAAAATATTATTGACGCGTAAAAGTATAATGTATACCTGCTTACTTAAAAGCATAAGGTACTTTTTTCAGGTTGAAAGGGAGAAAGCATCTTTTAATGGCTGTATATGGACTAACGGTTACTGAGGTTAGTGACGGTGACCAGTGGTCGCGCCCGATGTGTGTGTGTGACATACTGATCGCGACGATAGGTCGTGGTGGAGTAAAATTAGCTTTAAAGTGGATTGCATAAATATGTAATGCAACGTTAGAATGAAAACAATCAATATGAACGCTTATACGACTGCGTTTAAAATGCTTAGATGGTTTTTTATGTTGAGAGGATGGATGAAAGGCGACTAACAAAGCAGATGGTATCTACAAGGCAGATGTAAAAGGAACGCCGGGAGGGGACGCCCTAGGCTAGAAGGATATATGTATAGTGACCTTCAGAAAGGTCAGGTGCGTAGTAGTCGCAACCGGCGTGCATGTATGACCAGATGTATGAATGTAAACGAAACAAAAGGAATATGTAAGGATCGGTTGCGGGGAGTTCTGCCATGCAATACCTTAGTGATGTTGATCTTGTTGCCGGCCGCGTGCAGGATGTAGCCCGCAGTGTGCAGCGCGTGCTGGCTGCGGCTGAGGTTGGTGACGGTGACGAGGGGCCGCGCCCCGATGTGCGTGGCCGACATGCACTTGCCGAGCCGCCAGCTGCGCTCCGGGACCGACAGAGTCGCGTTGGAGTTCGACTGGAATGAGGGATGGAATATTTATTCGGTTGGCAGGGTGCATACTGCTAGGCAACACTGTTCGCCCCGCGCTGCGTCCTAAGAACAGCGCGCACCGGGCCGCGGGCGCGCTCTTAGTGCGTACAGCACGACGAGCGCATACGGCCCGACGTGGGACGCGGTTATTTTCTTCTTCCTAATCGTATCTATAGTTAAAAATTCAAATTTATTTGGATCAAAATTCTAATAAAACGAATGTTGTTTGGAACAATGGTTCACGTCGGCGGACCAGGCGACAGGACGAGTGCGCGTTGGCCGCTCATGTTCATATAACCCTGATACAGTTTACCAGTAACAAACACGATCGTTTGCAATCACTATGGCACGCGCCGACTAGTCAAATATTTAAATTATATTTTCTGCAGCAAGAAGCCGTGTGTGTCCGATGAGTATGTCCCATCGGCAACTTCTCAGGTACTACCGGCAATACCGGTTACCGTCAGAATCAGTTTAGAAAATATTTCTGCGGAAGCGCAGCTAGAGACAGACCACACCCTTTCCTGACTTCACCCAATTAGAAATAATATGCATCTGTGTGAGTACAGGGCGTGTAACAAAAAATCAAAAATTACGAACGGGTTTTATGGCCCTTCTATTAAGCCGTCCTAGTGTTTAAGTGGTTTTGCATTGGAGAGGCAGTGAAAGTGTTAATAAAGAACAAAATTTATAAACATGACAGAGCATTGCCATTTGTCGGAGAGAGGAAAATCGTTAAAATAGATCAAAATTGTAGTTTGACATTTCAATTCCAAATTATTATATTTTTGTGGAAAGTTGATACTAATAATATTTTTTTTAAACCAAACAGATGAAATTACTTCTTGTCAACAATAATATTCATGAAGAGAACACGCTGGACGTGCCCATTAAAAAAATCATCTCACAAATAAATAAGCATAGCACGCGCCTAGTGTGAGTGTCACACTACTATACATCATTATATTAATTGAAACACGACTAAAATACGCTTCGTGCATCCTATTGGTCAAAACCATGCATCAGCCGATCGAGTCGTGAGCCGTGCTATGCAATTATCGCCTTAAAGGTGAGCATGGGGAAGTTTGGCCGATAGTACCTTAGGGCCTAATGTACTATCGGCCAAACTTCCGCATGCTTTTTTTGGAAACTCATCCCATGAGTTTCCAAAAAAAGAAGAAATAGTACTTATACATAAAAAAACCTTTATATAGGTTTTTGTTTTATTTCTATCTTAGTACCAACTTCCACGTTTGCAACTTCAAAAATGAGGAACTTCCAAACAAATTTTCATCCCCTATTTAACTCTTTTAGGAAATGAATTTTCAAAAATCCTTTCATAGGTCTAGAACCAGCGGTTCAGGCAGTGCATTGCCTGTCAGTAAATGAATTTAAGATTTTATTTAAGTAGATAAATTGTATTGCAGCCAATACCACTATTAAAAAAATCGGGGAGTGGGTGTGTCGTGGACACGGTCGTGTGTTGTACGTGAATACGTGTACGTCTGCAGATGTACTGGTACTATCGTAGAACCGCTCGGGCACCTTAATTTTACGTTTCCGGCACACGGTTCACTCTAATCATGTGGTGTTTTATGGGTATTCCTCGATTGATCTTGAGAAGCCCTTTCCAACCGTATACGATCTCTATATTTTGATTGGCTTTTTGATGAGTATAGTCCGACAATGCATTTTTTTTTTAGTTTTACACCTTCTTCTTCCTGCCCTTGTCCCATGTTACTTGGGGTCGGCGCAACACGTTTTCTTTGTCCATTCCCCCCTGTCAACCGTCACTCTATCATTCACTCCCTTCTCTTTCATATCATTCTTCACACAATCCATCCATATTTTTTTGGGCCTTCCTCTCCCTCTCCATCCATCCACATTTATCTTCATCACTCTCCTCGTCACATGCATTTCCTCCCTCCTCATCACATGCCCATACCATGCCAAGCGACGTCCTTTCAACTTTTCTGTCACCAGCGCCACTTTCAAACTTCCCCTTATATACTCACTTCTGACTTTATCCATTCTCGTCACTCCACACATCCATCACAACATTCTCATCTCCGCTACATGCAATCTTTTTTCATCCGTCCTCTTCACGGCCCAGCATTCCGATCCATACAATACGACAGGCCTCATCACAGACTTGTAGATTTTCCCTTTTAACTTAAGGGGCATCCGTGGGTCACAAGTTGTTCCTGTGACTTGTCGCCATTTTACACCATAATATATAATATTCACTATAACTATTTCACACGAACGTTTTATATACGCGGTCTTGACGAGAGCTGACGACTGAAACTCAAACGAACGTCGTAGCTTCTCCGAGACAAAATTTTTACTAAACGGAAATTATGTGACACTCCACCGCGTGTAATGCGTCCTAGTCCTCACTCAACGTAACGAATTCATTGATATTTTATCTATCATGTGATGTAATACCATTTTGGATGTAGATGACAGATATGACGCTGCAACACCAAACTGTATCCTTATTTTGTTATCATCAGTTTTCTGAATTGCCTCCCACTATAGAAGCAAATTAAAAGACGTATTTAAGTCAAAACACATACAACATAGATCCATAGATTTTCTTGATGTTCTGCAAATGTGCTATAGTTTGACCAATACTGCTGTACCGCGCCCTAGGTTTGTGTGCGGCGAGACGGGGCGGCAGTGCAGACCGCTCATTCGTCAACGCTCACGGCGTCCAAGGCGCCTATGGCGCGGTAAAGCGGTATCGGTTAAACTATAGCAAATCTCATGTAATGCTCTCATGGTTATTACGAAATTTAATAACAAAGTAATATCAACTTTAAACTGGACGTAAAAGATCGATTAGTGTTACCTTAAGTACTCCCGCGTCCGGCACGCTGACCTCGCTCTCTGCTTTACTGAGGCGAGAGCAGCAGCTGTCCTTCCTGTGAACCATAAACAAAGCAAAATTATTTACTTGAAAACAATTGAATTACATTTTGATTGTGGAAGAACGAGATTTGTACTTCTGAAGTTCCTTCATTAAAAATGAAAGATTCTTGGGCCGAAAACCGAAAACGAAAATCATTCGGACTCTAAAAAAAGCCGACTAGTAAAAGTAAAGGAATGAAGTGTGAATCTTTTAATCAACAAACAATAAAACTTTTTTTGGTTGTTTTCGTTTTCGGGCGGAAAAAATCAAATTTCGGTCGTACTAGGCTAACTAACTGTATACATACCGATCTAGGTGATGAACTTTATTTACGCGATGCTGAATTCTGTGACGTTACAAGTGTGTTTGACATTCGTAATTATGTGTAGCTATGCTAGCAGCGTGGCCGGCAGTGGGCCAGGCTGGGCCAGTGCATCATACCAGTGACATGCGTACCTGTGCTGGCAGCAGTCTGGCGAGCCCTGTCCGCGCTGCGCTGAGCCGCGCGAGTACTGCACGATGTCGGCCAGCAGCGTGGCAGGCAGTGGGCCAGGCTGGGATAGGTACATCACCATGCTTTCCAGCCAGATCTCGATTACCTCGAACGGTGGCCTGTGGAGTACACAACAATCACATTTTATCAACGTCTATGCTTCAAATTGGCATGTATTTCAAATGGAACGAACTACAAAACCAAAAGAACAAATGAACGAGTAAACTATACGTTTAGTTGCAATCTACATGAGACTTTAAAACCAACCGCAACTGTGAAAAACGGCTAGATATAATTATTTTAAACCAAGATTGAATGAAGGATGTAAACACATTACACGCCTTTGTGTCACGCGCGTAAGGGCAGGTATATTAATCGTTGTAGCTACAGGAAAATAGTGTTAGGACACTGTCCTTAGTTTATTGAGAAATTTTGATCCCCATTCACAGGTTTAGAGAAAAAGTTACAGCCAGCAATAAAATAGGCAATTTTCATAAAAACTTTTTTGAAGCCAATTGATCCCGTTTCTTATAAGGATCGAAAAACTATTGGACCGATTGAGGTTTGAGTACAGAAAACTCAGAAATCGCAAAAACTTTTCTCATACATTTCGTAGGAAATGAGACTCCCAACTTAATTTTTAAGTATGGATAGACTGGCCGCTACAGTAAAAACTGAACGAAAATGAACAAAAATAAAATAAACATCGAATTTCGAAGGAAAACGTGTTATAATTTTATATTGAGGACAGAATTTAGATAGTTTAATGCTTGTGACTTAAGTAATTCTGAAAAAAAAAAAAAAAACTATTATTAGTTTATATCGTTTAGACTGTTATGGGAAAAGTTTTATGCGATTTCTGGCTTTTGTAGTACTCAAACCTCAGCTGGTCTAGCAGAATGTTTTGATCCTTATAAGAAACAGGATCGACTGGTATCAAAAGTTTTTGTGAAAATGTCCCAATTTCTTGGTGACCGTATTTTTTTTTTTCTTTCAAAATCTGTTATTTGGAATAAAAAATATATTTAATGTAATGTAATGGACTTTGTCTGAAAATAAATGAAATATTATAAAAAATTCTCAAAAACATAAGGACAGTCTCCTGGAAACCGTTTTTCTGTAACAACGGATTCGGTACCTACCCTTACTGCCCCGTCTCATAAATCCACCCAGTATTTAGATGTCTCAATCTTTCAGCATTATTTCAATTAAACAAATTACAGGCACTTTTGAATTGTCAAGTAGTCGGTCTGTCAAAAAAAAAAAAAAAACAAGTATTTAAGTAAAAGTAAAATTATGATTTAGATTAATTACAATTGAGGAGCATTTTATTCGAACTGTAATGTAGACCTGCCTGAACTAGGTTTATTAAAAACCTGTGTTTCAGGCCATCAATTGACATCAAACATTTAAAAAGAAGACAACAATAGGTTTATTACTTTAAAACTAGATTATGGAAGATATATTGTGTTTAAATAAATTAACAAATAATATTAAAGTAGATAAAGTGGACACCATTATTATTTAGGTAAAGAAAGACTTATATTAGAGTAGGTAGCTAGACACATTATTTTAAAATTTCTAGTAGTTTTTCCGTGTCTGCGTAATTGAGTTTATACACACACCTATTATAACTTTAAACTATAAATCTTTAACACTCTGTTAAACTGGTTATACAAGTAGGGCCCTAAAAATAAATAAAATCGATTAGCAAAAGCATGTTTAGTCTGAGTGTTAGCACAAACCAAATCTTTTCTTCTCCTATCTGAAGGTACTGGGTTAAAATAGAGTTCAGTGTGTTGTAATAAAACTACATTCTAAACAATTAATTGACGTACTGGGGGCCTATTACGAACTTTAAAAAAACCAGGCAAGTTCCAGGCAATTCATTTCACTGGCTGGTTAAATTTCGTATTACGACATTCCTAATTCTCGTAGATAGAGAAAACAATAGATCGCTGGTCATCTTCTATCTTACTTACACAAGAAAAAGAAAAATATATACAAGATGCTTGTAAAGAAAAGAGACAGAGCCTAACATTTTCTGTCCCTTATCGCGTGTCGCGTTTTTCAAGGACAGCACTTCAGTTGCTAAACAAAGTTTGACGTTTGATACGCGTTCGAAAAGTGGTTGCGACGAAATTTTAAGTTATTTAATTTGTTATTTCGAAAAATACTAATTATTTTGTGTTTTTTGTTGAGGATTGACTTTAGCTATTGCTGCAAAATGGTAAGGTGCAGTGTTTTTGGTTGCAAAAGCGATAGTGAGAAGAAAATTGCCGGATTGTCCTTTCATTCGTAAGTAGCTAAATATTTTAGTTTATTCGGTGAAAGACAGTGAAAGTTTTCAACTAATATGGTTTTTCAACTCTTAAAATAAATATACAGCTGTTTCAAGATAAAATTTGAGCTGAATTATGTTTTTATTATTTATTATTCTTCACATAACCGCCAAGCTCAGTGCTGCCTACTTTTTACTCGAATACTTCCCCATTTCAGGGGAAAATTGTACGCCAATAAAATAAATTACCTTCATCAATCATTTCAGATGAATGCTTTATTAGAGTGTATGTATAGCGCTGGCAGCAAATTTGTTCCACTTTTCACTGGACGTAATATTACATCTTAACCTTTTAGTATCTATTTATAGTTTAAAATATTGTATTTGTAGTAGGTATTAAAGTGTTAAAAACTTTCAGATTTCCCTCCAAACCAAAATCACGGGGATTATGAATGAAAGTGGAGAAATATTTTGTATGCTGTATCTCAGGTTTTCTTTTAATGTTCATTTTCCCGCAGAAAGAACTCCTATCCTAATAAACTATTTTGACTTATACCCAAAGTCTCTAATTCAGATAATTTATGTAAACAAAGTAATGTCAAGAAACGTCACTGCTAAAATGACAGGACGGTGGTGCAAAGCATTTTATAATTATTATTTTTTGTAAATAATCATCTATAAAATTAAAATGAAATAATTTTTAGAACTATGCAAACAAAATACCATTGCCAAACAATGTTTTGTGTAGTTTGTCGGAGACACGGCATTATGATCGTCATACGTGCCGATTCCCTTGTTCACAAACTCAACTAAATTTAAGTTCAGTGCATCTTTTTCTTTCTATTTCATTAAGAAAAGGACAGAAGATAAATTTTTGTTAAGTCCTGTCAAATTAATCAGCGCCTGTCACTACTCCATACAAGTTTAGACGTGATTAAAAACTTGCCGACTAAAATTACGTAAATTTACGTCAAGCGCTGATTAAATTGACAGGACTAAACTAAAATTTATCTTCTGTCCTTTTCTTAATGAAATAGAAAGAAAAAGATGCACTGAACTCAAATTTAGTTTAGTTTGTGAACAAGGGAATCGGCACCATAATCAGCCCTTTTAAGTCCACTGCTAGACGTAGGCCTCCCAAAATCGATTTCCACTCAAAACAGTTTTCACCCAAAATGTGGCAAGATATGCTACTTACGATATGAATCTATGAATGAGAGTTGTAATTATTAGTGTTGTTGAAGATGTAATTTTTTTTTAAATGTTTGGATCTCCTGCATTGTTACCAGTACCATAAAATATTTTA
Source organism: Dryobota labecula (assembly GCA_947523025.1). NCBI lineage: Eukaryota > Metazoa > Arthropoda > Insecta > Lepidoptera > Noctuidae > Dryobota > Dryobota labecula. The sequence goes on along the minus strand of OX383303.1, from coordinate 2,627,747 downwards.
TACCAGAAAATCTCCTTTTTTTAATAACTTTGTTAAAAAATTTATAAAAATAATACGGTATGATTATTTTATAGTTATTATTTCTTAAAATCAGTACTTAAGAGGCCGTGCACGAAATCGACTGATTTTGATCAATTTTGTTCATTGTTTGTGAGAAAGGAAAAAATAATTTAAACAAAACTAGTTTAGATTTGAAAAGTCGTGTTCTTTGTTTTGCATGTGGCTGAAAAGGATTTTTCAAATAAATTAGGTTTTCTCGGTAAATCACTAATATTTGCAACAAGTTTTCCGAAAAATGACGAGAGACTGATATTTGATCATCATTCTACAAGAAACTACTTTTGATTTTGAACATTAAAAAATATCATCAACATCATTATATGCTCTTCTTGCATGTGGCGGAACCACTTTTTTCAACTTCCATACAAAATATAGTAGAAAAATAATATTGAAAAAACCTTTTTTTGTTTTAAACCTCGTCACTAATATATATTTTTCCTATTATTTAGCAAATCATATCAAGAAACTTAAAAATCACAAATTAGTCTTCAGCTATCCTTGAAATATAATCAAAATTTTATTTAATGATTATACAATATCTTCATTAAGTAAATCAATGGCGAAATAAACTATATTTTGGAGATTACAAAAATGATGAAACTATTAAAAGCTGCTGTGACTGACACGAATAGTTTAGCACCATGAAAACTGGACTTTTATAGTTACACAGACTTAATGTTTCGATTATTTCAAGTTTTCTCACAATTAGATAAGAAATTGCCAAAACAGAGTTTTTTTCGTGCACGGACCCTTAAAAGAAAATGGCACCTTTTTTTTTCGCCATTTTATATGAATAACCATTACGAAGATATTTTTTTTGATATGTTATCCCTTTTGTTTACATAAATGATCTGAATTTCAGACTTTGGGTATAGATGTTTTGTTTCTATTTATAAACCCTGTGCGTTTGTACAAAGTAGATAATAGAGATTGAAAAACATCTGAACATTGAAGAACATTCGGGGTAAAATCACTTTAAAGTGGGTAACCCTAAAGTTGCAAGTACCTTGATTTTCTGTCCCTTACAGCGACACGCCAAGCAGTGGTCTATAGTTTTCTAAGTCTATGCTAATTCTAACCGACTTCACGCTGGGTAGTTTGTCTATGGCTGGCTTGTAATTCTCTGCCGTAACGTTCAGAAACACAATTAAATATTTATCGGTAAGTTACGGTTTTATTTAATCACATATTTGGTGGTAAAAATAAGCAATTTATATTAATCTAGTTACTTTAGTATAAAATTAGGTGAAAATACGAACGCACTGTATATTATGCTACCTATAAAATTCATTCATATTATAATTTTTTGAGTTTGTAAATTGTCACGCGAGATTAGGTTTCCGAACGAACTCCACTTGAAGGTCAGCGGGGAATTCGACCACATGGAAGAGTATTGTTTCATTGTTTCACAAACTAATATGAACACTATCTTATTGTTTGTTTAATACTTCCATTCGTAAGAATTTTCGGGGTATAAACAAAATATGGCGTAAGCTCGTTATTGAGTATTTTCCTATTCAGTTTTTGAGTACTTTCCTATTCAGTGTAAGAAAGTTCATAGATATGATATTTTAAAGTTGTATCCGGTAAATCCGTGAATTTTGTATGACAGTCCCTGACATGTCTCAACTCCTCACTTGTTTAAGTTGATATCGTTCAATGAATGGCACATCATCCATGTCGAACGCATTAAGGCTCTTACATACAGGCGACACGCGACACAAAAGAACCGCGTGTCGCGCGACGAGCGGTGCCTTTGTGTCGCGTCGCAAACCCAAAACAATTCAATAAAAGCTCCTCTGAAGTAGCGTAAACTGAATGGATTGTGAGGTTACTTTTTGACAAGTTGTTATATGAAAAGAAATGTCAAACGAACGTTCGTAATACGGTATTGCCAGGCAATATTCCGGCAGAAGTCGGCCAGGGTGTCACGTGACCGCTGACTGGCTTGTTTGACGAGTTCATAATACGAAATTGCAAGGCAGTTCTGTTTACGCTGTAAACTGCCTGGAAATATGAGTTCATAATAGGGCCCCTGTTAGCACCTTACATGCCATATAAAGCTGGTGTGTAGGAAATCTAAATGGACGAAAAGTAGCAACCTTTAAAACTGCTCTTTGGGCGCGTTCTAGATGCAGTAAAATTGATTTAGCAGCACCCCCCCAGGATGCTATGCAGTAGGTAATAATAGTTTGACCCAACGCCAAATAAACCTGCCTAATTAATTTAAAGTCGGCAATGTTACGTACATTTAAAAAAATGTATATTATTTTACGCACTCTGGTGCATAATAAATCGATGTGTTTGCGGAAATTCAGGTTTGTGTCAATCGTGACGCCTAGATATTTTATATGATCGGTTTTAGCTAAAGTGGGTCAAGGGCATGCAATGTCAGCATAATGTAAATTACAATTGTTAAACTCCATGGACACACATTAAATCTTCTTGGGGTCTAAAAATGCCACATTGAGCAATTTATCTGAAAGTGACTCATTACCCGAATCCCCAGTAGATCATTAGCAATTCCTCTAATATTTCAAAGTCAAAGTCAAATCATTTATTTCAAATAGGCACATAAAAGGCACTTTTAAACGTCAAAATTTACAAAAATAATTAATTAATTGATTCTAGTTGCATTGATTAAAGTGATTACACATATTAGCTGAATTGTACTCAATTAATTTCATATCAGATTCATATTGGGTGTAAATATTGCCGAATAAAAAAATTAAGACAAATTTTTTGACCTGCTCATATCCCTCCGTATTTAAAAATATTCCACAATACCTAGTATCAGGATCCAGATGGCAGGCCAGAAAGGCGATCCTGTAGAAGGGCTCGGGACAGTTGTGGACGCGACAGAACTTGTCCACGAACAGCGGCTCGTTCAGCCCGAAGTCTGTGCGGCGCGGCAGGAAGTCCGGGTCGGCTGATACGCGGCCTATTATCTGCGGAACACAAGTATTTTAGTACCTAAAAGGTCAAAAACTGTTACTTAGTTCGATGTACAGAATGCGTATATAACGACTATGAGAATGGTCTTGTTACACCCTGTTTTTCCTATTTACAAGCTTGGTCAGCTTGGCCGTCAGTTGGGACTGGTCATCTCTTAGCTGCCACGGGTTATTTTATTTTGTTTCTATTTGTTGTACCTAAGCTTGACGCTTTTAACGTGTAAGTTTTTATAATTTTTATTTTTACATCGTTCATCGAATACTTTTGTAACAATTTAATTTAAAAGAGTCTCCATGGAGTTTCTTGCCCGTTCTTCTCCATAGATACCTACGCTTTGGAATGGGAATGTAGCTTCATTTTTCTTACTGACCGACTCCTTGACAATTCAAAAGTGCCTGTAAATGGTTTAATTGAAATAAATGATTTGAGTTTGAATTTGGTAAATTAAAATTAAAATATTTTAATGTACTTCTTGCCTACTAATAAGTACATACGCTCCGTCAACAAAATATTCTTAACTTTTCCGTCGTGTCCTACTTTTCAAGTAAATGCATGAAAATGACAGGTTCAGTTTTCATGTACATACTAATTCCATGGTCAGACTCTACTCAAAGTCAATGTCAAATATATATTTTTCATTAAAAGGAGGGTTTGGACGTCTTATATTACAAAAAAATTGAATTGATTCTAGTTGCCCCTTCCAAAAAGTAGTTTCGTATGGAGAAGAATGGGCAAGAAACTCCAAAGTTACTCTTATAAAATGTTTTACAATATTTTGTATATATTCATTATAATCATATGAGAAGAAGATGCACCTGGAATTAAATTAATATATTACAATAGGTACAACGTACAAAGTACTAAAAATTAAGCGGTGACAGATACGATATAATTATGTTGATAGCTATACTGATAGTACTCTCATATTACAAATTTTGAAATAGGTATGTGAGCATTATCTATCATCAACATAATTAAATATCGTCTAAGACTTTCCCTGACATTTTTACTTAATATTTTGGAGTAGTGGGCTCACCTCGCACAGTATAATCCCGAAGGAGAACACGTCGACCTTCTCATCGTACACGTTGCCGTTCATCATCTCCGGCGCCATCCAGTACGGGTTGCCAACCACCTGATGAAACAAAACATTGGAATAATCTATAAATAATTATTATAAATTAATAGTATATTACGCAATTAGTGAATAAAGGACGGATTTAAAGCGAGGGCCATAGATGAATCACGAGCAAGTAAAGGATTCTAACGACTGAATCCCGAGCGACGCGAGTGCTTCATGGCCCTCGACATAAATCCGTTTTATTCAAGTGTTGCATACTATACTTTATACCATGACTACGAGAAAAATAAAGATTTAAGCGAAAATAGACATTTAATGAAGAATAAAGGAAGGTTAAATTAATTAAAATGCACATTAAAATTGGAACAATTTTGGAGTAATTTTCTTATTATTTCCTTTTGATACATTTTCATTTTGATATTTTATTACAATTATTTCATTTTGATACATATCATTTACATTTTTAAATATTTCCATAAAAACATACAAAAATAAAAACATTTAAAAATATAAAAAATAGTAGCCCACCGGTCGAGGCTCTTGGCTATTATGCCATTGGCCATCACGACTATCGGCACAATGATTGCTGTATCCACATCCCACATGTCGACAACCTCGTGAGCCAGATGAAGATACTTAATCTGCTCATCTTTTTCAGCTTTCACTAGGTTCTCATCATTCTTCTTATTATTATGACGTTTATTGTTATTATTATTAGGATGGTCAACCTGTAAAGCGATATTTATTTCCTGTCGATGGTCAGAACTTTCTGCTGGAGGAAACTGCGGCATCTTTGGACGTTGAAGGGCGTGCACAAGGAGTTTTTTTTTGTTTAACGTTGTCCCACACTAGGAATTTCTCCGTTATTGTGGGTGCTTTTACAAACATTTAAAGTCACATACACAAACAGCCAGACCCGGAACAACTTCTTGTAGTTCATACAAATATTGGTTCCGTGCGGGAATCGAACCCGCGACACGCAGCGCAGCAGTCAATCGCTTCAACCGTGCCGTCGAGTATTGTTTGTATCGAGTACCTATTTTTCGCAAGGAGGTTGTATAGCATTGAGATGGAGGTCGAATATATTGGTGTGTTCTAAATTCAAACACCAAAATAGTGATTAAAAGTGCTTTTTATTCACTGTTTTCAGTGAATAAAATAAGCTTTTTAGAGGGGGAATGGTATAAAGTCTCTTTTCACTTCTCATGCTCTAAAAGTTCGTCTTTATGTCGTGCGTAGGCGATATAAAGTCGCTTTTTATGCTTTAGAGCATAAAGTAAAATCTTCGTCGAAGACCAAGGCAATCGGTCCAACAGCTACACGAACAACATCAACTTCATAGAAAAACCTCTTTATTTTAATTCGTTTTATTAGTATTCTAAGAACAAGGCAAGGATACCAACTGCCAAAGTACACAATACAACTTCATGAAATAAACTTATATTTTTTATTTCGTCCATTTATTATTTTACATGTTGCTGTTTCATTTCCTCGCAATCGAAGTGAAAAGTAGAGTGTACAACTCGTCCATAAAACCCATTTTAAACTCAACTTTATATCCATCCTCGCTCGCAAGCTCGCTCGGATGATAAACGTCTCGCGTAAAATGGTGCGTTTTATGCACTTGATGTACAATCTACTATTTCGTGTCTGCTGTGTGACCGTTGTTGATCTAAACTACGTAACGCATTTTGATGCGGTTTTCACCATCGGTGTGTGTGAAAAAAAAAAAAACAAGATTGCGGTTTTAGTTCGGATTTTGGCGACGCGTTAAAAATCCATGAAGCTCTAACTAACGATGATGTAGAAAGCAAGAAACAAAAATTGGTTGTCTGTAAAGTTGGTTTACGGGCGGTTTAACGTGACAACGTCATAACAAAACATTGATGCGGCGCAAGCGTACAATGAGCGCAACGGGACATTTTTGTGCATGCAGCCGCATCGATTTATTAGACGTTGTCACGTCAAAAATAATGAAAATGGCACACAAATTACATATAACAAAAAAACATAGTTATAACTATAACAGTATTGTGTGACTCACATTACGCTTCACTCACGGCTAAGCCAAATAGGCGCAGTACAGCTTAAATGCCTAGTTTTTAACTGCAGTATGTCAGCGGGCCCTTATTTTGACGTGACAACATCAAATAAATCGATGAACGCCGGCTGCATGCACGAAAATGTCCCGTTACGCTTATTGTACGCTTGCGCCGCATCAATGTTTTGTTATGACGTTGTCACGTTATTACTTGACAATCAGCGATTTCAATTATTCAAAGTTACAAATTACAGATTCTATTGATTTGTCTTCTAAATACGAGTAGTCCTTAATGATATAATATCTTTTAAATAATAATAGTATGAAAAGTATTTAATTTTTTTAAACATTGTCAGCGGTAAGTCTTGAAAACTATTTGGCTATCGCAGCGTTGCGCTGAGATAGAAGCCGTTTTGGCCTCGCTCGGGTCTTTTCCTCGACTATTTTGTTCGTTTTGAATGTTCTGTTGTAGTTTGGTATTTCGTGTGCGTGTCCTGAATAAAACATTGTTCTGATTGTCTACATGAGCGTGAGCAGTACGTACAGTGTATCTCTTGCGACGCAGCGTGCCATGCGGCTGGCGTCGCTCCAGCGAGCTGCTGGCGGTGCGTTGCACGATGCGCGCCAGCCCGAAGTCGGCCACGATCACTGTCTTGTCCTGGACACGCAACAAATCATACTGGTCACACCATCTGCTCGATGATGTCAAAATTAACCTAACCTAAAGCAAGCCATTGAGGCGAAAGTGCCAGGGTAGCCCGCACGATTTTTACAATTTGCAGGTCAGTATGAGGTTGCATGTTGACATGAATATGATTCGCGACCGTAACAATGTATTTAAAGAATAATGATCATTAAAGTCATCAATAAAACTCTCTAATTTCATATTACCCTATTTCATGAAATCTTGATATTTGAGGATTATACTAACTTTAGGAAATGTATTACTGATGCTAATGATTATAATTCTATAAATACATATTTGTTAAGGTCGCGAATCATACTTTAATCAACGTACACCCAGACAATGAGCTGCAAGTTGCAAAAACCGTAAGAAAATTTGAATTTCGCGGGCTACCTTAGCGCTTCCTCCTCAACATAATTAACGAAATGTGTGTGTACAATAGGCACTGTCAGCCTCAAACAGATGTTAACATCGAAAATAATTCATTAATCGTCTACAATCTTTGTTTCATAATATTGTGTCAATGGATCGAATCCGGAACGAGGTGATCCGGCAGAGAACCAAAGTTGTCGACATAGCTCACAGAATAAGCAAGCTGAAGTGGCAATAGGCCGGCCATATTAGCCGTAGAAACGATGACCGTTGGGGTAGACGTGTTCGTGATTGGAGACCGCGAATCGGCAAACGTTAAGTAGGACGTCCTCAGGCTAGATGGAGCGATGATCTTCGTAGGGTGGCTGGTAACAGCTGGATAAGAGTTGCCGAGAATCGAGCTGAATGGCGTGCAATTGGAGAGGCCTATGTCCAGCAGTGGACTGCTATAGGATGATGATGATATGTCAATGTGTAGCCACAAAACATATTACATCTTGTGTTTTAATAGGGATGATGACTAAAACATTTTTTTATCCGTCATGTAGATTATTAAAAAATATTGGACACGTATGTATCTTTTTTTTTATTACGAAATCAAAACATTACGGCGATACACTGAGTTCAAATTTGGCATGACGTCACTTCTCAGTAGATTTTATACGTAGCTGTGACGTAACGAGCCCCCACTCCCCAAGTTATTATTAAACATTATTTATTAATATGATAAATCAAAAAATACGTGTCTAATATTTTTTTATTATCTGATGGACGGACTAAATAGTTTCTCTTTTTTTTACCCAGGACACATCCCTATTGTAGATAGGAAATTTCGACTTCTGGCTTATTTTTTTATATGACGTGTAAAAGTGATTCCGATATCCTATTTACAGAATAAACGATTTCAAATCATTTTATTTCATTTCAATTGCACACACACACACTTTGGACACATTGCTACAGAATTATGGAGTTCTTGTCGATATACATCTTACGTATACCGTACATTATCGTACCTGCTCAACACTTCGGGGATTAAAGGCGTTATTTTATGTGTTATGTTAATTTGGAATTTTGACTTAATTTGATGGTGAGTTCATGACATAGTATATCTGTGCGTACCTCTCGGACGAGACAGTTGTGCGAGTTGAGGTCCCTGTGGATGACGTTCATGCGGTGCAGGTAGCCCACGCCGCACGACACGTCGCGCGCCAGCCGCGCGCGGTCGCGCCACGTCAAGGGCACTCGCGTGTCCTGCACGAAGGTTGCGGAAACGCGTAATACATACTTTATACATTAACTACACTGCACAATCATAACCTCCGCAAGGTCCGACTTCAACGTGCTCCTCGCGTGTTCAACCCTGTCGCGCGACTGTTTGGGGCTAGTTTGAAGGCGCTCTTATTAACTTACGTCAAACACACCGTGTTCTTCGATTTGAAACAAGATAACTGAACAAGTTTTATTAACAAAAACCTAATATATTGTTTACTAAACCCCTCCTAAAAGTATGTAGATTACGTTAGGGGAAAAATTACCAAAACTGATTACTGAAACATTAGAAAATCGCGAATAAAGAACCACCTTTTTATAAGTTGGTTAAAAACTCAAATCAATCTGTCTAGCCTTTTCCCAACTATTTTGGGGTCGGCTTCCAGTCTAACCAGATGAATACCAGTATTTTACTGCCTATCTGACAACCCGTCTTACCAAGGGGTATCGTGTTGTGGAAACGCGATACACCGTGGTAAGACGGGTTGTCAGACTTTCGGGCTTCTGTCTAACCATAATGACTGTTAAAGATCTACAATTGAAAGCCTTTGGTCCCCAAAGGCTTAACGTGCTTTCCGAGGCACGGAGGGGTTTCGATATGTAATGGATGGTCACCCATCCATGAAACGACCGCGGCAAGCATAGTTAAACATTCGATCAACTCATGCGACTGTTATTATTTAGCCACGAACCAAAAAGGTCAAGGTAAATGATCAATAAACGAACAGAAACAAAATTAAGCTTTTGTCAAAATCACCGAGAAAGCCAAAGTCACGCAAGTTTCCGACTAAAAGTGAGTGAATCAACAAGAACATCTGAAGACGATCTAGTCAAAAGAATGAGTAGACAATGGTATTGGTATTACCTGCAACAATTGATACAGCGTGCCACCAGCTACGTACTCAGTGACCAGGTGCAGTCGCTTGTCCTTGTATAGTACACCAACGAAGCGCAGCACGTTCGGGTGCTTTAGCGAACGGAGCACCGCTACCTGTAGGACAAACAGTAACAATATTTATTTCTTTATTAAAACTTTACACAAAAGTAAAAATAACAGGTCAAGAGCCGATTAGAAAAAAATACAACTGTGCTTCACCCAAAGCAACCTGCGAGTATGTAGGAAGGACATTTTGGTTGTGAACCGTGAAATGTTTTTATTTTTTTTATCGGCGAAGCCTATTTTCGTCAGAGAATTTTAACACTGCGGATTAGAATATTGCAGTTTTAGGTCAGCGCCATCTCTTGATCGATAGTGGAACTAATGTAATTTTTGTTGATGTTAAAAAGTGTGCTATTTAGAGACATCGTTTTATTTTTCCTGTAATCACATTACATAAACTTCTAGCACTAGCAGTTCTTAAGATATCCAGCTGTGACAAACAGACGGACAGACTGAGTCGCACCATAAGGGTTCCTTTTTACTATTTTGGTACGGAACCCTAAAAATATATTGTACAAAGGCGGACTTAATGCCTGAGGTTGCGAATTGCGGTGTGGTAAAACATAATAAGCAGATTTGCTGCAGTGATAATATTATAGTACAGAGTTTACATAATTATAATATGTATGTAACAATTTTAGTTCCGAACGCAATAGAAAAATGGAGCCTTAAAGCTCTACATTTGTCAAATACGAGTACAAACATGTGTATACCTACAATTTATAAAAGTATACGTAAATAATACCATCTATGTCCTTTCATTTAATCATGCAGTCTCTGAAATTGAAGCTTTTAACTACTTTGTAGTATCTTTCAGTTTCTTCTGCTATCCAAAATTCTGCATAGAAGTGTAAAATAAATTAATGAATATAATAATAATATGTCTGTCCCACCTCTTTCAAGAAGTTTCGCTGCGCGTCTTCATCCACTCGGTATAGCTGTTTGAGCACCATCACTTCGTTGGTATCGCGGTGAGTCACCTTGTACACCTCGCCGAAGAAACCAGAGCCTAGTAGCTCGCCCTATTACAAACATGGAAATACAGTGATTATTTGCTAAAAGTCATAATCATCTATACATATTATAAATTAAACATAAGCTCCACCAACTTCCCCCCTCCCCCCACCGACCCTCCGCTCGATTACTCTGCGACAACGCTTCCACTAACCGACTGTAAGGTTAGTAGTTGAACTGTGGTATAAGAATTCAAATTCAAAATATTTGATTTCACATAAACCTACACTACATAAGCAGTTATACAAAATCAGAAGCAAGGTGCTCTGTTCCAATTGGTCGTGCCCTATGGAGTAGAGCCGGCAAGAAACTCCATGGTTACCCTTTTAAAAATAATTGGCTTTTACAATGTTTTCAACTACACTGTTAATAGGTAATTTAACAAGATAGAAAATTGTCAAAAAATCGAAACATCTATGACTCTGCAAGGCAATATTTGAGGGACTTAGATTTAGCTCCTGCAGACTTCTCGAAGGCGATTTGAAAAGTGGTTTATAGGATGAAGATGAAGATGATCAAGCTAACAATGTTTACCTGTAGTAGGTCGCTGGCTCTGAAAACTTTTTGCCCGGGCGCGGGCTCGGCTCGGAAGGAGCGCGCGCGGCTCAGGTCACACAGCACACCGCTTGGCTCTTCGCCGTCCACACTGGGAATATAAATCAATTATGAGTTCATTCTCCACCTTTCATTCAAAGACCAACTACTTATATAGTAGATTTACAAAAAAAAATCGCAATCATAAGGACTGCCGACAATAGAAAACACAAAACTTTGGAATAACTGTTCATGGAAAGCGTTCGTTGACGATGACGCGAGTTGCATGATTTTTGTTCAACCAAAAAGTACACATATATACACAATATACATATAGCTCATGGAAAGCGTTCGGTGACGATCGCGAACCCATAAGTCTTCCTCTACCAAAAATCGCTCAACGCGCCTAAAGAAGTTTTCATTCAAAAAACAATTAAGTCAAAAATATCAACTCAAAAGTAAAGTGTAATGTATGTAGTGTCTTCTCACCTTTATAATTATTAATATTAGAACTTCATCTGGGCTTGATGAGAACCCCATGTCAAAATTGATTATTTTCATAGCGAATACGTGTACCATTGGACGAAGCCTGTGTTTCCTTTCCTAACCACACAACCTGGTTCTCAAAAATACTTCATAAAGTGAAGTAAATATGGGTGTACTATACAACTATACAAGACTGCCTACTCTTTCGGGGAATAAAAGCATCTCAGGGTAGGGCATCTTAATCGAATTGCGTTGTATCGGGGATCTCAGAGCGCCCTAACCAGACGTAGCTTCCGTACGAATTAAAATAACATAACATAACATCACGCCTTAACCCTTCATAGGCGAACGTAGATCCACGCGAGACACAACGGTTTTTTAATTGTCTGCAATTACATACGAGAGGTTAATCCCAGAAGGGTAAGGCAGAGGTACCCACTATAGTACACCCACATTTCGCCAGTTATGTTGAAGTCTCATGTAAAAGGAGGCGAACCTATTGCCATCAACCGGGCACAAATCCAGACTTCGGGCACAAAACCAGACTCCGGGCTGCTACTACTGAGACATACCCGATGGATGAACCCAATAAACACTTGACCGACCTGGGAATCGAACCCAGGACCTCAGCAGTAGCACTTGCGACCACTAGACCATCGAGGCAGTCCGAATCATAATCATAAAAAATAATGATAATAATTGATATTAATAATAAAAAATAATGATAATAACTGATATTAATATTAATGATAATATAATAATTTCACTGTATTTCTTACTTTTCTGTGTACTTCGTAATTGGCGTGATGTTTAGAATAATAAATTTATGTTATACTTACTGTCAGCTATGAAGCTACCTTATATAAAATAAATAAATAAAATATCCACAGATTTAAAAAAGGTAAAACAATACTTACACATCAAGTAACTTTGACATACTGCTACTCTTCTCCTTATCCCCTAGTAACGGCGACGACGGCGTCTGTCTCCTCTTATTCACCCACTTTCCCCCATCCTCCCCCCCCTTCCTCTTATTAAACAGTCTCTCTTTCCTCCCCTCCACATCTCTCCTTTCGTTCTCGCACGAATGTCTCTGTTTGTCATCTTTAGTGTTGATTTTCCTTTCGACCGGAGATCTGTCTTGCTTCGTTTTGTCTTCGTCTGTTTGTGTTTGTGTGTGTGTCGTATTTGTTTGTGTGCGTTTTGTGTTTGTTTCTGGTGTGTGCTCGATGGTTAGCTGGAATTGGAAAGAAAAGTTGTTTTTGTTAAGATTTTTTTTGATTTTTTCGTAAAGCCAAAGTAATTTAAACTGTGGCAGTTGTTTGAAGGTTGAACGAGGCAATTCTGAATAGGACTGCCGAGTAATTGCGTAACACATAAAATGACAATCGATCGCAATGGGTTTCATTTTGACAGTTCTACCACACTCATTGCGTTATTTACGTTGTTGAGCAATAGTAGATTGTACAGCTAGTATATAAAAGAAGCCATATTACCCCCAGACGTATATATCTACCCGAGCCGCAGGCGAGGGTGAATAGTTAAGTCGAGGGGTAAAATGGCTCGTTTATGCCCGAGTTATCCCGTTAGGTTACCTGTATGACCGCATCCGGTCTGCCCAGCGCCCTTTCGATCTCATCTAGCGGTCTGTTCCTAACCGGAGTGCCGTTAATCTCGAGGATCCTGTCTCCAATGTGCAGTGTGAGCACACCGCATGATGAATCGATCCTGAAATAGGTATAAAATATTTACAAAAGGAGAGAGAAATATTTACTAAAACTCCGGTTTCCTACAAGAGCGGTGGCAGCCACATAGCGGCTAACATGAAAATAATGGCAGCGGGGTTTGACTTTACGGTGTCAAAAACGCTCTCTAGGGAAACACCAACTTACTTTCATAAATAACGTTTCAGTGACGTCATACGACGGTAAATTGGTGACCCTATGTGGCGGCCACCGCTGTCTTAGGATACCCTAGCTTAAGCGCCCGTTCCGATGCAGCGTTGCCAGATGTCCCGATTTTTTTCCCAAAATTAAAAGTCCCGCGCGGGACAGGCTCAGTCCCGCTTGTCGGGGATAGAAAAATAAATAAATCATTCGTAAGTAATGTATTACTTATTTATATCGTATTCCTCTGAAGACTTGAGTGCCTTTACACTACAGGGTAACCCAGATATTTACATTATAGTAATAGTAAAGTAACGTATTTTCATTAAAATACATTTTCTATGGCTATATATCATCAACCATACATATATTGTTAACTCAATTTGAAATACAAGTAAAACTAGTAGTATGTAGTATAACCACTGATGTGTCTTACGTTGTTTTTTATATGTCCCGATTTCGACGAAAAAAAATCTGGTAACGCTGTTCCCACGGCACTGTAATATGCGATAATTTATAGTAAATCAGGCCGTGTACGGGATTTCATTTCATTACAGGATTTCCCATCGGTAAAAATTCAATTTTTTCGTTCCCTATTTAACCCCTTCTTGGGTTGTATTTTAAACTTAATTATTTAGTTTTTTTTTTTTTTTCAAAAAAACCTTGCTTATATAAGGCTTATTCCACAAATCCCCCCTGATAATCCCCCTTAGGAGGAAAAGTGGAATTTATAAAAAACAGTCTAGAATTCACTTCTGATAATCCCGCTTATGGGGGAAAACTAGAACTGAAAAAAAAAAACTTATTCCAAGACCCCCCTGAAAGTGATTTTTTTTTACATTAAGAGTTCAGTTTTCCCCACTGAGGGGGATTCTCTTAGGGGGGATTAGTGGAATAAGCCGAATATAAGCAAGGTTTTTTTGAAAAAAAAAAAAAAAAAAACTAAATAATTAAGTTAAATAGGGGAAGAAAGTTTGTGAGACTTTCCATCGTGATTGACACGGCTTGCTAATGTCTAACTTGACAAAAATTTACATAATAAGTACATCGACGCATGCGGTAATGCAAAAATTACTATACTAAATGTATCGCTTTTCGCAGCTGTAAGAAACTTCTCGCAAGTGTCAAGTATGAGTGCCAATTCACTGTATTGTTTGCCGAACTGCTGGCAGAGTGTAGCGAGACAGCAACAAGACATCGTGCAAAAAGTATTGAGAAACAGTCACAAAATTGAATTTTACTACGCCAAAACCGCCGTTTTGAGTTTGAATTGAAAGCATTATACCAATTGTTACATATATGTGACAGTTTTCCTTGTCGATAGACATATTAGTTGTGTGGATCGAGGATATTCGTGATTTAGGTCATCATCAAGTAAAAAACCTATGAGACATTTTATAATAATAACAATAAAAAAATGCAACGTTGCTCTGTCTGTCGTTGCTATGTGAAAACCTTTTTTACATGCTTTTTCTTAATTCATAGAACTTTTATCGGGTAAGTTTTTTGTGTAAGTTTAAGTGATATTTTTTTTTGTCACGTTATGTAACATAGTGCAGGTTTTTTAAGTATATCAATGCAAAGGGCACATAAAGTGTTAATATAAAGGTTCGAAAATGCTATAAGCTGAACACAAAACAAAAAACATGCAAAACTATTGCTAATACAAATAAATAAGCCTAAAAAAAAGGTTGCTATTGTTTTGTATTTCCTGGTGCTCGTTATTCCTAAAATAGTATATTTTCTCTGCAATAATAACTTATTGTAATATTTAACACTTCACAATCACCTTAAATTAATAGTCACCATGTTTAAACCATATAATTAAAACACCGAAAAACACACATAACTCCAAAATACTGTGATAGCGAGCAGTTGAAACAGACCTTCAGGAAACCATAATGACTAACGAATGCAGTTATCGACCAATCGATGTGAAATAATATGAAATGATGTGTATACGTAATGCGTTTGTGTGACAGACACTGATAGATGACATAGACATTTGTATGTTACAGGGCTGACAACTTTTAGGATTTCAGGTGTAAGGAAAATCACGACATAATTTTATAATTCAAGCGCAGTTACTGAACGTAGAATTCGATTCTCGGGTCTGGTGAAGTGTTATAGGGATTTCATATAAGGACATTCTCAGTTGCAGCCCGCTGTCTGGATTTGTGGCCGGTTAGCGATAAAAAAGCATGCATAATATTATATGGGATATACAAGGTGTTATTGAAATAACTGAAAACCTCCTGAAGGCGACAGCTTCACCGTTGAGGATAAAAAAAATATTGCGTAATACGACATTAGATAGTTGGATCAATGATTGTAATGATTATAATACTGTAAATAAATATTTGTTACGGTCGCGAAACATACTTTTATCAACATACACCCAGACAATGAGTTACAAATTGCAAAAATCGTATGAAAATTTGAACTTCGCGGGCTACCTTAGCGCTTCCCCCTTAAAGAGGGCCCTTCCTGGTCTGTCTATCGTCAACGCGAGCATGATTGAAAAGCTTGTTGTTTCATCCAGCGCAATGTTAATGCTAACAGGCAAATGAGACGCAATAGCATTGAACGAAAAATAGTGTGCGGATATTTCATAAAACTTGTTCCAGGAAATACGTGTTTTTGAGAAAGCCTTAAAAGTTTGTGAAATAAAATGTGTGTCATTTAGAATCTCCATTACATGTGCGATGTTTTTATGGAGATGTTTTCTTTATTTTTACAATTTATGAGTACGTTATGAACGGCCAAAGTTCAGGTAAAATGTTTGCAAAAAGCAGATTTTGGGAGGCTTATAATGAATTTGTTTCTCCAAATTTTTATTTTTTATTTTCATAGAAACCTAGATATAGTGAACATGATACCAATTAGTTCAAAATTTTCATTGAAAGATGTGTTCCAACGCCATAATCACGTACGAGCGTTTGTATGAAAAGTATGACAGGTTGGCCGTTCTTAAGTTTAAAAGTCAGATTAGAACGGGCAAATGTAACAGGCTTTCGAAAGACTTCAAGGGTCAACTAAAGAGAGGGGTAAATCGTTATGGAGAAAATTCGAATAAAAACTGTAAGTATATTTGAATCAAAACACTGTCACTTTCAATCAATTAGGCGAACGTGACTGTTTTATCGTCAAATACTTATTTATAAACATTAATAAGCACTTAGTAATCAATGCGAGTGATTCATCGGTCGCTCCTTTTAACTTCGTTATAGCATATACTATTGCTAACCATTTAGCAGGTAGGGACACACACTCAAACACACACATTACACGTGATTCAATTTTTTTTTCCCTGAATCGAAAAATGGTTTTCAAAAACCCGCAATATTTTGGAACGGCCTATTTAACAATACCCCACACCGTGGTAGAGACGAGAAAAAAAAATATCATCCCCACTTTAAGTGTAGGAGAGCTACCATAAAAAAAAAAATATAGGTGGCAAAATCTAGGTGTGACAAAGCGTCGAGCGTTGTGCTAATTGTTCCGTACGTGAAAGGGTGACACATTACAGCGGCTCGATGTTATATCACAAGTAAATGCTCTAGACTATACCTACTCACCTTTAAATATTGAAAGTTAAAACAAAACACTGTAGAAGGTCCATTAAACAAAAATAATTCTGTGGTGAGATAGCTTTCATCATTTCAGCCGAAGGACGTCCACTGCTGGACATAGGCCTCCCCCAAGCACCGCCACTTCTACCGGTTCTGTGCTTCCCGCATCCAGTGGATTCCTGCGGCCTTCACAAGCTACGCAATATCTTCACGACCCCTATACCACAGTGACTCAAGACGAAAGCCTTTGACCAATGCATGTTGCCAGTGATGACCTATGGCACTGAAACGTGGTCGCTCACAATGGGCCTTATTAGAAGGCTAAAAGTCACCCAAAGGGCAATGGAGAGGGCTATGCTTGAAGTTTTCCTACATGATCGAATCAGAAATAAAGAGATCCGCAGGAGAACCAAGGTAACCGACATAGCCCGAAGAATTGCCAATCTTAAGTGACAGTGGGTGGGTATACATTGCTCGCAGAACAGATGGCTGTTGGGGCCGAACGGTTCTGGAGTAGCGACCGCGTACCGGAAGACGTAGCGTTGGAAGACCTCCCACAAGGTGGACTGATGACCTTGCGAGATAGCATTGAACATAAGGATATTATTGACAATGAAATGTGTAAATGTTAACCTTAATAAATAAGTCGTACGTTTGAATTAATAAGTCAGGTCAGTTTCATCAAGTTAATGAACTTTTTACTGAAATACTAAAATATCTAGTATCATCTAGCAGTAGGTAAGTTAGAGCCAAACAACGCTACAAGGCACGGAATTTACGTCGCCATCTTCTACCACTACTTACCAGTCTTATCAAGGCGTATCGTATTACCCAGTAACTATACCCAAAGTCTCAAATTCTGATCATTTATGTAAACAAGGGGGATAACATAACAAAAAAAATATATTCGTAATGGTAATTTACATAAAATGGCGAAAAAAGAGGTTTCATTTTTGTTGATCTTCCTGTATGAGTCCCAAATAAATATAAATACTTTTTCTTTCTTTTTTCTTTCATGTTCTTTTAAGTACTGATTTTAAGAAATAATAATTAAAAAATAATCATGTAATTATTTTTATAAATTTTCGGTATTAAACAAAGTCATAAAAGGAGATTTTCTGGTATAAAATATTTTATGATACTGGTACGCAGGAGATCCAAAAAAAATTACATCTTTAACAACACTAATATTACAACTCTCATTCATAGATTCATATTGTAAGTAGTAAACTGTGGAAATCGATTTTGGGAGGCCTACGTCTAGCAGTGGATTTAAAAGGGCTGATTATGACGACCATAATAATATGCGCCGTGTCTCGACACACTACACATAACATTGTTTGGCAACGGTATTTTCTTTGCATAGTTCTTATAATAAAATCACTTTAATTTTATTGATGATTTATACAAAAAAAATAATGACAAATGTTTTGCACCACTGTCCTGTCATTTTGACACTGACATTTCTTGACATTACTTTGTTTACATAAATTATCTGAATTAGAGACTTTGGATATAGGTTGTGGAGGTCAGATAGCCAGTCGCTCCATGTAAAATACTGCTCAGCTGCATCCGGCTAGACTGGAAGCCGACCCAATATAGTTGGGAAAAGGCTAGCGCTAGGCAGATGATGAAATATTTGTGAAGCCGATGTATTTACCGTAAAGCTTTCAGACATCGGCAGCAAAAACAATGCAAAGCTGCAAACGCAACACACCCAACACATGCCTTGATGAAGATTTCATAATCTGGCAATACATACATACTTCGAATCCATCTAAATCACAAGCTACGCTACAAACTCGCTACTACACCATGCCCGCATACCACAGTATAACTAGCTAAACTTGAATCCAGAATCTTAGATAGTTATTACGTTTTGGAACCTCAAACTCCATGTCACTCAAAAATCAACTAAGACTGTTATTCAAAAGTTTTAAAAAGTTATTTGGAATTGCATACAGTTGTTACACTACAATTTTATCATCATGATAATAGGCAAGTATAACCATGCTGGTAACAGCTCTATATTAAGGGTATATTCCGAATTATTCCATAAACGCTCCTAGCGCTCATATCAATAATTTGCGTTCCGATTTAGATTATCACGATTATTGCAGCTGAGAGCTGTCAACAATTCGGAACGCTCGTGAATGCGCTCACAGTGCTCGCTCAACGTCAAAACTTATAAGTTGTAACATAACTCCAAACCTTGCACAAGAAATACAGATTGGATATTTTTTTGAAAATGGAAGTTCAACGCATTGGCATTTCTGTTTTATTGGTTGACTCTATCGACTCTAAACTCAGATTTTGAGTTTGAGAACGATTCGTCCAGTAATCAAGAGGATGACGAAGTGCATATATTAGCGTATTTATATGATGCTCCTGGCAAAGATTTATCCCGAAGAAAAATAACACGAATTACAAATTATATAGATGCAATAATAATTAAATATAAAGCGCATAAGTTTAACACTCATTTGAGGTATGATAGATAAGATGCGATTCAAAACAAAACAGCATAACTGTCATTTTTGACAGCGCTCACGGTGTTATTAATTTAGGGCATGGTCGGCGTTATCGCAAGATGGCGCATGTCATGACGTCATCTATGACGATTCAAAACAATTCGGAAAGCACGCTCAAACTGATTACAGCGCGATTCGGAACGTACCCTAAATCTCATTAGCGCTCGTTCGAATTTCCGAATATAAATGATGAATCCCGAAGCGCATACTTTTCCCTGGAGATCTGAGAGTAGTTGAGTATGTGGCGATGGATCGTAAATTATGTAAGATTCTGAATACAAGTATACCTACATGCCATCACAACACAGTATATGAAGCTAGGCCGGTACCTATGGCAAGTGAGCTGTATGCAGACGGACAGCACGGCGCGCAGGATCGCCCGCGCCGCCGCCGACAGCTTGCTGCCGCAGCGACCGCTAGCGGGGTTAGTACCATGTTAGTGGCAAGGAGGCAATAGAGTTGCCGTTTCATGAAGGAAATTACACAAATTATGAACGAATATAATGGAGCAGGTTGTTTAGTAATATATAATTGTACAAGGATCTTTCGGCGCATTGCCAAAATCGGAACTAACGCCGCTATATTGTTTATAGGATTCCGTATCTCAAAAGGAAAAAACGGTACCCTTATAGGTTCACTCGTGTGTCTGTCTGTCTGTCTGTTCGTCCCTCTGTCGCAGCCGATTTACTCCGAATCAACTGGGCCGATTAAGTTGAAATTTGGTACACATATGAACTTCTGTGACCCAAACACGGACGTGTAACGTAAGTAAATTAATTTTGAATATAGGGGTCACTTTTGGGGCCAAATTAGAAAATATAAAAAAAAAAAGAGTCTTGCTACTGTACCTTGTGACATATCAAATGAAAGGGCTTATTGTAAGGATTACAGATTACATTTACAGCGGCAATACAAAACAAATAGTTTTAAAGTTATTTAAGAAAATAGATGAAAATGGACCATTAATAAAGCTCTCAATAGTGTGCATATACACTTAAATTTACAGTTGGATTGTATGGGATAACTAGTTTTTCTTGTTGTTCTTGGGATAAATTCATCCTAACTACGGAACCCTTCATTGTGTGTGGTCCGACACGCACTTGGCCGGTTTTTATTTCAATATGATTTCACAAATCAATTTTACAACTGTTTACCGACAGCGCGCTCCATTAATGAGATCCAGGCGCCAAAAGATCCTGTACTGTACTGAGATTTACCTCTCAGCGAAACAAAATGATTTAATTAAGATGGAAGCATCCCCCTAAAGGTGCCCTTCCATAGGCGACCACATCCGCGAACCGCAAGGGGCAACGTCGCCCAATCACATGGCAAAACGCGGCGTCAAAACTTCGAGGGCAGCGGCATTTCCCTTCTTCAGTTTGACGATATTCAGTGATAGCCAGTGACGGCATATCTGGATGCTGTCTGCGGTCGTCATCTACGGAAGCGTTTTCGAGTTACACAGAAACGAGTCGTGTCGCTGCGGTCTGTCATTGCGATTGAGTCACCCTTGGAGGAGCATCTTCTGTGGTAACAAAGTGGTCTTACACCGTGACAGTGATGATGCAGCGGACTTACTCTTTGACGGTGATGGAGTGCGCGGCGCCGCCCGCGAGGCGCAGGCTGGCGGGCGCCACGCTCACGGCGCGGATGCAGTGCGACGCCGCGCGCGCGCAGCTGCCGTAGCAACTGCCGCTACAAGGGAACAAGTACTTTCTTCATAATGCTGGTTGAACCCTTGTACAAATGATTTCGCAAAGGACTGGAAAGTTTTTTTTTACCCTGCTTAAGGCACAACATATTCCAAAAAGAAAAACGAAAATAACTTGTGTGCATAAATGCCAGACAACTCGTGCCTGACGCTGGTTTTCAACTGGACTTTATGTTACGAGGACGGGACAGAACCAACGTTCAGCTTATTTTCTTAAGAGGATAGTCATTTCTGAGAGTAATAAAGTAATGTTGCCACTTTTTGGAGCACTCCGAAAAGCACGTGAAGCTGTTGGTTCCGGCTGTCATTCGTAGATCTTTAACATACGGGTAGTCAGAAAACATGCGAAAAATTAGGTTTTTTTTTTTTACAAAATTCACTTTCACATTTTGTACAGAACGGCTTTTTTGATGATATCTCGAGAACGGATTCGGGAATAAGGGAAAAAGAGATCCTGCAAATATTCAGATACACTGTAATAAACTTCTCATGCTCTAAGTTTGTTTTTATGTTGTAAGTAGGTGACGTAAAATCGCTTTTTATGCTCTAGTGCAAAAAGTTTTTTTTTTTCTAAAACTAATATAGCAGGCCCAACGGCCACACGCACAATAAAACGTCGCAGATTAAAGTCGTTATTTTATTTGATTTGCCTTCTATAACCCTTCCGTGTTTTCTATCGTTAATTTAATACAACCGGATAAAATAGTTGTCTTTATTATTTAAAAACACAAAGAAACGTTTTTATGACTTGGCAGTATGAAGTACCCAAGTCGAATGACACATTATGTTGAAAATGAATCAAATCAAATTATTTATTTGCTACGAAAAAATACTGTTATATACTTTATACCTGTTTCATTTTCTCGCAATCGAAGTGAAAAGCAGTGTATACAGGTTGAAATTTAAAACATGCGACAAACCGAAATGGGAGATTGTACTCATCATTATGAACATATTTTATTAAGGGACCAAAGCTGTAATCGCGAAAAAATTATCAGCTGTACCCTACATTTATGTTCGCATAACTCGTCAAAATGTAGGGAACAGCTGATATTTTTTTCGCGATTGCAGCTTTGGTCACATAGTAAAAGTTGTTCATAATGATAAGTACAATCTCCCATTTCGGTTTGTCGCATGTTTTCAATTTCAACCTGTATATAACTCGGGCATAAACGAGCCATTTTACCACTTCAATTAACTATTCACCCTCGTCTGCGGCTCGTCTACGTCTCGGGGTAAAATGGCTTCTTTTATGCACTAGCTGTACAATTTACTATTATCGAGACTTTTTTTTTATCTTCATTAAATATTTAGGTCCATTTTATTATATCTTTTTTCCATTAAATTTCATCTTTCCAAAGAGTATCCCGTTACACTGTAACTGGGATGTGGAAGTCAGATAAGCAGTCAATATACTCAATATTTATTTGCATTCCACAATGTGACTTAGGTAGTAGGTTTTACAAAGACATGAATTATTGTGGATCCTGTCGGGCACAGCCAAGTAGGAGAGAGAAAGAGGGCTTTAATCTGATGAATTAGTTAATATATTATTTAAATAGTAAATTATTTTATAAAACCCTGGAGAGTTTTGACTTGGAAGTCAAGTACTCGTATTTATGGTCTGTTCCAAAAGAACCTTACGAATATGTAAACAAATGGATCAGAAAACGTACCTGTGGATGCCAAATTGCCATTTACAAAGTGAATGTTTTGATTTGATTATTTGAATACTTTAACCTAAAATTCTAATAATGATATTACCTTAAAGATGATTTTCATTTTCATTTTATAACATAAATTTGCTCTATGATTTTTCAATTACAATTTAATGATGTTATTTAAAAAATAATTATTGTTGGAAAATATGGTGAGTGATTGCGTAAGAATTTAACCTGAACAGCGTTTGTTTACTCTTTCCTCAGATACTTTTGGAAGAGACTATAGCTGCATCCGGTTAGACTGGAAGCCGACCCCAACATAGAACTTTGGGAAAAGGCTAGGCAGATGATGCTGACAAGTTGGTGGAAAGCTTACCAGTATTTTTAAGC
Source organism: Dryobota labecula (assembly GCA_947523025.1). Classification (NCBI taxonomy): domain Eukaryota; kingdom Metazoa; phylum Arthropoda; class Insecta; order Lepidoptera; family Noctuidae; genus Dryobota; species Dryobota labecula. The sequence goes on along the minus strand of OX383303.1, from coordinate 2,604,556 downwards.
ACCTAAAAATACTGGTAAGCTTTCCACCTCACCTGTTGTTCATCTGCACATTACGCTGCTCATAGACGCTGCTATAGCTTCTAAAAAGAACCTAGGATGTAAGAGCAAGCGCAGTGAGGTCGAAATTTTATAACCGCCTTTAAAAAAGGAGGTTATATTATAACCTCCTTTCACAACTACGAGATACTTGCCGAATATATTATATTCGGCAAGTATCTCGTAGTTCTGATTGGAAGTCGAAAACCGACCCCAATATGGTTGGGAAACCGCCAGGCAGATTGATGGTGACAAATTGGTGGAAGCGCCTGTTAACTTACCAGTACAAGTTCGAGCGCTCGAGGAGCGCGTAGGGCTCCCCGTCCTCGATGTGCGCGGCGCACGCCACGCACGCGAAGCACTCCGGGTGGAAGCGGTGCTCGCCGGCCGCCATCACCGGCCCGGTGATCACCTAGTCAGATAAATATAGATCATACTCAACATATTATGCACAGGTATCCCATGAAAAGTATGCGCTTCGCGAATCCTCGTCTTTCTTCGTAAATATGAACGCGCGATGATGAGATCTAATATAAAGCTGTTAAAACCCTGGAACTACTTGCCCATTTTGTATTACCATGATAACAAAATTATAGACCCGACACGGGTTAAATTTCATACAATAGCGGAATGATAGGTGCACTATAAAGTACAGTAGTACAAAACTTAGAAGCTTTATCTCGTGGCGTTCGCGCTAACTCGGAGGCACGACGATTGCCGAAGCGCATTACGTTTTCTGGTTTACCTGTACATAGAAGATGACCAACGAAAGATGGTAAGACAAAAATAAAGTACGAGCTCCTGCTAATCTATACTAATATTATAAAGACGAAAGATTTTTTTGTTTCTACCGAATAAGCTTCGAAACTACTGGACCGATTTTAACCATTTTTTCTCCAATAGCAAGATAAATTATCAGGAAGTAACATATATAATTTATTTAAAAAAAAAATGAGATCTACTAACTATTATTAACATCACGCTAAGACCCTTAGGAGTCGAGCAAAAAGAAAAAAGTCAGAAAGAACGCTAATAGTGCTGGCAGGCGATGCGATGTGACGCGGTGGATCGGGGGAACAAGAAATTTCACGCGGACGAAATCGCGGGCAGAAGCTTGTAATAATATTTACTCATTTATTATCATATTATTTATCTCATTTTTACATCTTTTGTTGAAAAATGTATCTAATATGGAAGAAGATGAATAAACGGAATATAAACTCATATTGATAGTAACACAGTACAGTTAAATAAGAGTAAGGCAAGACCAGAAAAACGTTGGCTGGATTATGAGAAAGATGATATGGCTCGGTCGGAAGTGAATACTGGGTAGTATGACAGCTGATAGAGATATGCATTGGAAAGCACGTTAAGCCGTTGGTCCCGAACTCTCGACCGTCATTTGTAAATCTTTGAAAGTCGTTATGTGTCAGAAGTCAGGAGCCCGAAAGTCTGACAACCAGTCTTACTAGGGGAATCATGTTACCCAGTAACTGGGTTGTGGAGGTGAGATAGGCAGTCGCTCCATGTAAAATACTGGTATTCAGTTTCATCCGGAAAAGGCTAGGAAGCTGATAGATGATAATAAAAGGGTAAGAGGATAAGCACACGCTCATGGCACAAAATATAATTAAGTTTATATTACCTGTGCACATTGCTGGCAGCTCTCGCCGTAGCGCGCCCAGTAGTCGTTCTGACAGAACAGCAGGCCCGCCTTCTCGAAGTACCACGTCGACAGCTGCGCGTCGCATACTGAGCACCTGAGCATTAGAGAGATTAATAATAATGTAGAATAACTGGCAGCATTATTATTATTATTAGCTGACGGCGGATGTAAAGAATAGCATCACCCTATTTCCTCCCGTGGGTGTCGTAAAAGGCGACTAAGGGAAGTTTACTAGAGAATGGGCAGCAGCGTTCTCTATGCATTTTTAACACCATACTGCGATCGCCAACCCGCCTGCCAAGCGTGGCGATTATGGCAAATCCCCCTAATTGGGGGAGGCCTATGTCCAGCAGTGGACGTCTTTCGGTTGAAATGATGAATGATGAACTGGCAGCATTCGAACCGTTCCGCTAAACTGATAAGACGCGATGCGCTCGGTGGCAAGGAGAGACAGGGCGAGGGAGAGCTGGGCTGGTGCATGCAGCGTTGGGCAATAGAAGCGTTCGGAAACCAATAACAAGTAAACAGAATGCAGTATTGTCTCTCCTTCCCCCTGAATCCATCCAAAGGGGGTACACTACATAAATACAAAAAACTTTATTCCGTCAGTCAAATAAATAAATAAATAAAAACGAATTAAAAAAAAAAAAAAAAAACGATTTTCATAATTCCGAAGGGTTCAAAATTCCTAATATAACAACTCTGATTTATCATTCTTTATAATTACTATTCTCAAAAAACCGTGTTTCAATCAATGATAATTCAAAACATCAAAAATTCGAATTCCGATTATTAAAGTACCTGTTAAGTAAGTAGTATTAAGTAAGTAAAGTTCTTTCGCTGGTCACAGTTCTAACCTAACCTAACCCAAATGATTCACCAGCAATAGAGGGATCTGGCGTTAATGGCCACTGTTCTAACCTAACCTAACCCAAAGGACTCAATAACAGTAGATGGTACCCCACGCAGATGTTTAAAAGGAGAAGATGAAAATAAAAATAACAAAGCAGACGTTTTTAAATTACATTAAACGTTACTCATAGATTTTTAATTTATATGCGTAACTGAATATAAAGTTACTAATTGAATCAGATTCTAGGAGTTCCTAATTTTAGGAGTTTATTCGAAGTATTGAAAAACGGAATGTCGTTTTTCGGACCGAGAACCCATCGAGCATTTGATTCTTCGAACGTATGAAAATTCGAAAACAAACAAATCGCATTTACGACTTGAGCTAAAATAAATTTCGTGATTTTTAATAACAGACATTATAATTCTTTGGTATTGTGTAATTTAGACTTTTGAGAATCGGAACATCGAAATTCGGAATAAAATATTTCGGAGTAATTGGGTGTGCTCATATGCAATGCAAGCCAGTTGAAAATTATATCAAAGTGGCTGGTCGATTTGTGGTAGTAACTACAATTAATTATTGATTAAAAAATCTGCCACGCAGATTAATGGTCGAAGTATTTACAAGCGAGCTTTTATTTTAAAAACTTGGCACCTTATTTCTCGTTCAAGGCTGGAAAGTATGACCTTTGCTTAGCTCAGAAATGTGAAAAAAGAATTGGCAAGTGTTCGTGAAAAGCAAATATCGAATAGCTTGGGAAACCTATTTTTTGGCGTGTTATTCAAGTTCATGAAGCAAGGAGGCTGCCAAAAGTACTTATAGAGTATTTGTTTGTCTTGCGCTAGTTATACGAATCGACGGGTGAATGACCGTGGCTTTCATAACATAGCATAGCGCCAGCATTTCCCGAAGGAGTAAACAGGGCCTGCAGACGTGTATTACACCCACATTTCGCCAGTCATGCCTTACTTATAAAAAGGTTTTAACCTGGCACATACCTACGACTCCAGGCTGCTATACAGGTTGAAAAAAAAATCTGCTGTTCCCTAACATATATGTTCGCTTAACTTGTCAAAATGTAGGGAACAGCAGAATTTTTTTTCGCGATTGCAGCTTTGGTCCCTTAGTAAAAGTTGTTCATAATCATAATGATGAGTACAATCTCCCATTTCGGTTTGTCGCATGTTTTCAATTTCAACCTGTATAAACTTACATCTCCCACTCCGGTTTGTCGCATGTTTTCAATTTCAACCTGTATAAACTTCGTAAATCCAAACATAGAGTTATTCTTGCCAATCGTCACTACTTGAAATCGGAGGCAATTTACCTAAAAACGTTTCAAAAAGCTTGCGGTCTTTCCTAGGTATCATAATAAGTATCTCTTGAATATTGTCAAGATACTCTAACGACAAAGTAAGTTCCAACCAATCGGTCGACAGCTAGTCTTTAGGCATTAGGTTCATGGGAAGCCATAATGATGCGACCCCATAACTTTCTGGAGTATGACGTGATTCATATGACGTAATCACGTAACTATGCGTGCGAGAAATAAAACACGTACGGTAGTAAAAGGCATAATGGCCGTCTATAACCTTTATTAGGGGAACCCCCTTGGAGTATTGCATGCTGTTATGTGTTATCAAATTACTCACAATTACCTACTAAGAAATAGAGCATGTTTGTTTGTAGCATTGCTTTAGCACTTAATCAAATGGAGATTCCTTTGTTATGCTACTTTTGGATGACCATAACTACATACATAAACTCACACCTTCCCATGGGCACGGGGGTAGGCAGAAGCTACAGAATGCCACGTGCTACGATCCTTACATTCATCTTTGCATTTCCTTCATTTACGTTCTTCAGTCAAAATTTCTGGATGTCTGATAGACACAAGAAAAAGAAAAACAAATCATAAGAAAGTATTTGAAGTTTTTTACTAAAGGTAACAACTACAGTTAGCTTATGTGCGTGAAACCGCGCAATTTCAAAGAAAAATGTACTAGCGCGTACGTGTGGGGAGCTTTTAAATCCGAAATTATTAGTAGTTCCATCAAAAACATTACATTATTTCCTGAGACTGACTGTTGTTTTAAATATAAAGTTGTTAGATGAATAAATAAATAAATTATGATTCAATTTTCCTGTTACTTTCGTTACTAACATAATTATATTTAATATTATGGTATCAAAATAAATTTGTACGACACATTTTGAATGTTCATTCTTTAGAAAAAAATATATTTTAGTAAAGTAAATTCCTGGAAAATAAACAGCGGAATTTATTTATGTTTTATTGGCACTATTAATCTCAATTTGATGAAAGGTATGTTAAAGCTATTTACGTCACACCTGGCCATAATGTGAGTTTTACCGCACGCTACGCGTACAGTAAAACTCGCATTGTGGCCAGGTGAAGACGTAAAATTGTGTACTCACCACGGGCAGTAAAAAAGAAAGCCCTCTATCGCATATTTACCACCCTCGCCTACGGCTCGGGTCACAAATACCTGCGATTTCGGGCTTTCTTTCTTTTACAGCCCTTGGTAAGTAATGTACTATTACTTTTACTACGGAACATAAGGCTGCAAGAATTTTTGTTTAAAAGAATAATCCTCCTTATACTAGATAGTAATTGGGTGCAAGTGAGATATCAAGCTCAATATTTATTTGATTTGTAATATTTAGCTTATTAGACCAAACCAACCGGTTAATAGCAATAGGCTCGGCCCTATTACATGGGACTTAAACATAACTGGCAACATGTGGGCGAACTATAGGTATACCTCTGACCCCCTTTCGGGAATGCAGAAGTTATGTTATGTTAGAACTCAACTTCCATAAGAAGTTACAGCTCTAGTTCTGAAACCCATCAATTTCAGCGCTATTATTAAGTACTTACCGAAAGCAATCCTGATGCCAATCCTGGTTGAGTGCGGACACATAGTCATCATTACCAATGTCGTTCAAGCACCCTGCACAGCTGAGGGACTCTGAAAGTCATCATCACTATCAAGAAAATGTTCAGAAATTATACAAATTAACTAGGATTGTTTATGGCAATTAAACTACTGACAAGTACATCTCATCTCTCAGAAGACACCTTCACTTCAGAAATACAATATTTTGTAGACAATTTTATTATTTGTATTATTTAATCAATAATGCTCACAAAATTTTCCTCTGTTAGTTAACATTTGTAAAAAAGTATTAGTAATTTAAAATTTAACATAATTATTCATTTTATTGATTCTAGGCTCAAGCCTTCCAGCAATTTTAACAGTAGATAATTATTAAATTTAGTAATTTTATTAAAGTTTAAATTGCAACATAATAATTGATAATTATTGATAAATGAAAGTAGGCTGCAAAGGAAGACTGCACCAAATAAACTGTGTTGTATGCACTAAATTAACAATGGAAGAAGGGAGTATGTTATTCTTAAGAATAAAATACTAGTATTATGGTGTTTAGAACCATAACTATAGCAAATTAAGATCAATGTTTTTAAAAACTTATGAATATTACATTTTAGAGGCCACACTCGGCTTTGTTGATGCAAATAACCAGTTTAATAGTTTCGGTAATTGTTATTTGTAGTTTACTGAATAAATTAAATAGGCTACCTGTGTCAAAGATCTTAATCTACTGGACTATTGGAAACCTTAATTTTTTTCGTAAATGGTTGCAGTTGAATGTCAAATACCTTTCTAATATATTGGTTATAACCAGGCAAAATATAAATTACGATTTATCCTTCAACTTAGAACCTACGACGCGGAAGTAAACATAACTATTTAAAACTAGCTGAAGCTATTTCAGAATGGTTTTTTAGTCCTATCCTATTAGGTTTTTCGATATAAATTCATCCTAAACGGATCAGCAACAAGTTCGAGTTAAGTTACAAAAGGCGAGGCGCAGGACAAACAAAAGATAATTCACGATAACTTACAAGAATCGCCCACACATTCTCATGACAGGTTCTGCACCCAAAACATGACTAAATATTTACTTTATACACTTCAATACTATTTATATCCGGCACCTAAACTTACCTTTAGTATTTGGTCCCTCCATTTCATTTCAAAAAGGAATGTTTATTCATAAATTGTATGTTAGATCGCAAAAGTTACATGCTTGAGATTCCAATACTTGAAAATGACGTAAAAGACAGAACATAAGATGACACAACGGGTGGATGTTGCTAGCTTTTGAAACAGATCAGGGTATGAAATAAATAAAACTACTTGGCTGGAATCTTGATCAATTTATTTCAGTTTATAATAATAATATTAGCAAAATAACGGTGCTGTAAAACTCTACAACTATTATTATAAGCGACAGCTTTGTAACAGAACTACTATTGATAAAGTTTTTATTTTTCAATGCTCACCATCCTTATTTTTTTTTTTAAACATGTAAAATGTGGTAACACCACCACTATTTCGATAATGTTTTCATTACGCAAACAAAGGTCAAGTAAACATTTAAAAAGTAAATAAACAAACACTTTAAATAAACTTCTACAATTTTATTTTATTCATTATCAATGATGTTTCTTAATCTCTTTTTCCTTTTCTAATTGCTTCTTGACCTTGTATTTGTTGAACCTGACCTTGACTTTGACTTTCACTTCGAGGCGTTTCAGAAGTTGCGACATTTCGTCGTCATTAGATTCTGAGCTGTCTGAGTCTTCTTCTGAGTCCTCCGGTTCAGGCTTATCTTCTTCAGAATCCTCAGGTGGTGCAGGGGTATCTTCTACACTATCATCATCTTCTTCCGAGTCTTCCGGTGGCGCAGGGGTGTCCTCTACGCTGTCATCATCTTCTTGGAGATTTTCGAAGTCAATGCCCGTTATTTCTTCGAACCATGAATGGTAAGGTCCCGGACGTATGAAACCTGGTATAAATAAAATGTATTAAATTAATGCAGATCGCAGGAATTATAAGTGTACTCAACAATCAATGGGATGGCTCGAAACAAATTAATCAGGATTAAAATAAACTCAAATATTACCAGCAGGCAAGCCAGAGTGGCAGCCGAAGTCTCCGCCTGCTACGAAGGAGGTTACTCCGATGAGGGTCGGAACGCCGTCGGAGCCAACATGCACCAGTGGGCCACCACTGTCACCCTAATAATAATAACAAAAAAATAATGAATTAACCGAAATAAAGGAATTGAATTGATCACAACTTTCCGAATCGGTAGATTATACTCCACTTTCACTTAAATAGTCGCCAGCTGCACATCATGTTATACGTCGGAACTGTCAAATTTCTCCAAACGATTTTAAACCTTAAAATGTCGAAGGTTAAGGTTCAAAATCGAATGAGAAAATTTTAAAGTTAGTGGCAACTTGATGTGCTGGCGACTGTACAAAAGGGTTTAAGTGTGCTACACACTTGTTCGGGTATAATATTTTACCACCCGGCTAGCGGCTGTGCGGAATCGTGCCGAGCCGAACAAGTGTGTAAAGCGCGTTACCACAGCATACCTAGAAAAACTGGCCTAGATAGGGCGTAGAGCCATAGATCTTACCTGGCAAGTGGACTGTGAGGTAACGTTGAAGAATCGTGCGCAGATGGTTGTGTCAATGATGATGCTGGTCCCAAATGTGCTAGCACACGAAAGGTTGGAGATCGCGCGTAGGTATGTCCATCTCAGCACCTCGGTTACGGATCCTAGAATATTAGGAGCAATGATTACCTACGCTCATTTAGCAAATTAAAAAGCTAAGCTGTGGTTACAGTAGCGGCGATAGGTAGACCAATGTTTTACTATATCTACTTATTCATTTAAACGTTTAAATGGGTGAGGTGTAAGGAAGAAGGTAAGGTGATTTGCATGCAGCCCTTATAACCCTCAGTCGATAGCTCTTGCTTTTTCTATCTGTACAAGCTTACGCCACTGGTTTGTCGGTCTAGATTATTTTGTTTTCGTATTATCATAATCTGATCTTAATATAATTTTAAAGCTATCTTGATAAGTTCTTCTACCAAAATTGTGATTAAAAAATCGTGCGAGGCAGAAGATTATTATCGCTGCATTGTTATCAGCAGTCACTAATAGCATTATTGATGTATTTTCCCTCCTGACTATGACGTGTTGAAGTAATAAAACAAGAGACCAAAGTACCTTATCAGCCCCGCTACCTCTTTCCCTACTTATCCCCGAGTTAGCCGACATGGGGAAAGGATACCTCTATGGTACCTCTACGGTAACTGCTAGGTTCCATTACAGATAGTACCTACTACAAGTAGACCAGTATTTAAACCAGTCGACTGTTCTAGACAGCTGATAGTAAATAACCTGAGGAAAACTCTAAGATATTTTTGATATAAGAGATACTGACCCAATGTCCATGTCCTGCCATGTCCGCTGGCGTAGACCTGTTCGTTGTCGTAGTTGTGGTACGCATCAGCACGCGACTGCACGCGGATCGCCTTCAGCAATCCTGGGAGAAAATGTCACGTGAGAATTAAGCACAGAATACTAAGATAACATAGCAGACTGCTGAAGCAGCAAGCATCAAGAACAAGATGAATAAACTGTTTCGAAAAATCAGGAGAAAACAAGCAGACGGACAACCGGGTTGTGAGAGTTCACTACCGGAATCGCAGTGTAGCAATGGTTTGTATAGTTAAATAGCGCATCTAAGTAGTACCTACCAAACTAGAAGCACCATTGATGGATGTCGCCAAAATGTGGATTGATGCGAGAAGCGCTAGACTGGTCATTGCGGCGGTGCTTGGAGGAGCTGGAGGCCCATGTCCAAAAATGGAAGTCTTTTGGTTTGTATGATGATGATGAGGAAACTAAAGAAGACCACTCACTGCTGTAAACGAACGGGCGCGGCACCTTCACAAGTGAAATGTCGTGTGGCTGCACCACGGAAGGTAAGTCGTCGTTGTACTGAGGGTGGTTGTAGTACTCCGTGGTCTCGAAGATGTACTCCGGGTCGAGGATGGACACCACGCCTCCGCGGACTACTATAGTTACGCGGCTATGGATAAAATAAGGATTTGATTAGAACGCACGAAAGTTACTATGAGAAAGTTACGGCCTTACCTACAGCCAGCAATATGGCTTAACCATTAGGTATCTATAATTTTTCTCTTTGCTTGAGAGGAGAAGGTTCAATGCACAATCTTTCGTAGTTCCAAAAAAAAATCCAACCATTCGACGATGAGCTCAGGTGAATATTTTTTAAACTTGCCACGACCTACATTACAACATTTTGCAATGCGCTACTATATATCACTATTTTGTAGAACGCTATAAAACGTAATAAGTTTTGGATTGGTCCTTACCCAGCAGTACAATGCGCAGCACTGATGACCCATTCTTTAGACACGATGGAGCCTCCACAGGCGCTCACGCCACCGATAGGGCTCACCATACGAAGGGCAGCATGGTGAGGGTGCTGGCCTGGCTGTGCCTCCCAGCCTGACACTATACGTGATCCCGACAGTGACGATTCTAGCGCCTCGGACTCTGGGAGGACAAGAAACTATGATATTAATTTGTTCTCAGAGAGAAAAATGGTGGAAAGTACCTTAACTATGTGTACCACCATAGTAGGTAGGACAGAATGAAAATCAGTGGATTGTTAGAGATGGGAGATTCAAGTCTTTAGTGGAACTTACCGCGTTTGATTACATTCTCGATGAAGTCTGGTTCCACGTTTTTGTAACGTCCGGATACCTGAAAAGTACGAAGGCTTGATTAGGTGAAGCAGTTGTTTAATATGGGATGCACCTAGCTAGTCCAGAGGCACTCAAGATAGGAATTGATTGAATGTTTAGTAAATAATGTGTCTCACTGACAACGCCCTGAAGGAATCGATGGTATAGGTACCTGTGTAGTACCTAGCTATTAGATCCCTATATTTTGTATCAAAAACATTCTGAACTAACCAGCACCCTAATTGCGTAACACACTATCAATAACAATCTGAATTATTTTGAAGGATATTGCTAATCCATTGCTTCATATGTTCGAAAAATTTGTCTGCTCAACAACGTAAATAACGCTATGAATGTTGTTGAACTGTCAAAATGAAACCCATTGCTACTGTACGTGTGTTACGCAATTACCCCGCTTGTCTTGATTAAAATACAAATATTATGACTTTACCTGAAGAACAGTCACCAGTAACAGAAGCAAGCCCGATTTCATTAACATCTTAGATACTACTGATGATTGCCGAAAATGTGGCTACCTTATTAACTTCAACATAGGATTAGAAGCTCCAATCACGCTAATTTTTTAGATTAATATCAATCACCATATCAAATTAATTATCACGATAAGATATGAATTAATTAATTGAACTTTTGTTAACATTTGCCGACAGTTCGAAACATAATATTCATCCTTATCTAATCAACTTAATTTTAGACGATTTCGGAATAAAGTCACCAGAAATTCTAACGGAAAACTGCAGAAAACAATAAAAAAAAAATATTAAATATAAATACTTACCTATTTTAAGAACGAATATAAATGCATCTATGACGATACAGAGTTAAACATAATGTACTTTCTAGAATATGGTCAAGCTTACAGCAAAGTATAGCATTAGGTTGTCTCTACGTAATGCTATACTTTTTTACAAAAGAAAGCACTATATTTTATCCTAAGCAATACCTAAATTACTGATGTTCGTGAGAAGTAAAATTTAGCCCCAAATTTAATTAAAACTAATTTTAAACCGGCTTTTTACGACTGAAGCTCAGGTGTCCCTCATGGATCAATCGTAGGTCCCTTAATAATCTTTTATGTCCGGAGCAGTATCTGTAGGGGATCTAGGCTATTTTAATGTTGATAATTTAATATTTTTACGATTTCGAGGTAGCTGCCTATCGGGAATGTCCCGATAGTTCGTTGGCAATCAGTGACCCTAATGAAGATCATTATCCGTACAATCACCAAAATAGATCTTCGATATTTCCGTATTTTCCGACTGTGCAGATATTATTTTTATTTCATCACAGCTAGGGCTTGCAATATCCGTTCATTTATACTATCCGGGTAATACGGATATTAATATTTTACTATGCGCATTATCCGGATAATGCGGATAGTACGGATATTTTTTAGCTTTTATTATAAATAATACTAATAAGCTTTTGTAACACGTTTTAACAGTCTCTCAAGCAAAATGACAAAGAAATAATAAACTACACCAATATTTCAAGTAACAATCATATAAAAAAACTAGTTCACTTTATAAAATTATACAATAAAACACCGATACCGCACAAATCAACCTATTTAAAACATATAATTAAATAAAAATATAACTTTCCCTGGCAAAACAGCTCAATTATTAAACAACAATAGTATAATTGTATATTATGCAATTAGTGAATAAAGAATGGATTTAAAGCAAGGGCCATAAATGAATCGCGAGCAAGTGAAGGATTCTAATGACTGAATCACGAGCACAGCGAGTGAATTGTGATATAAATCCGTTTTATTCAAGAGTTGCATACTATATATATATTTAATGAAGAAAAAAGAAAGTTAAATTAATTTTCTTACTAAGATGGTCAACCTGTAAAGCGATATTTGTTTCCTGTCGATAGTCAGAATTTTCTGCTGGAGGAAACTCTGGGGTATCTTTGGACGTTGAAGGGCGTGGAGTGCACAAGGAGTTTAGGAAGTTCTCCTGTATTGTGGATGCGTTTACAAACATTTAAAGTCACATACACAAACAGCCAGACCCGGAACAACTACTTGTAAGTCATACAAATATTGGTTCCGTGCGGAAATCGAACCCGCGACACGCAGCGCAGCAGTCAATTGCTTCAACCGTGCCATCGAGTATTGTTTGTATCGAGTACTTATTTTTCGCAAGGAGGTTGTATAGTATTGAGATGGAGATCGAATATATTGGTGTGTTCTAAATTAAAACGCCAAAATATTTATAAAAAGTGCTTTTTATTCACTGTTTTCGGTGAGTAAAATAAGCTTTTTAGAGGGGGAATGGTATAAATAAAATGTCTTCTTCAATCAGTCCCTCATTACTGAAGATCGTGGACTGGACCCCTGCCTGCATCGACTCCGGTCCAACGTTGCGGTCACCACCCGCTGAAATTTGCTTGAGGACGTAGCTTCTTTTACTTGGTCGGACCATCGTGTTGGCGACCGGCCTCGTGCTCTCTTTTTCCCTCTGCTGCCAACAATGACCAGCTTTTCAAGGTTGCTATCTCCGTTTCACATTATGTGGCCGAAATAGGTCAAGATACGCTGTAAACAAACTATAGACAATCGGGTCTTTATGTCGAGTTGGTAAAGGACAGACACATTTGTGCGTTTGGCTGGTCATGGTATTCGGAGCATCCGCCTCCAGCACCACATTTCGAATGTGTCTATCCTCTGTATTTCTCTTGCTCGGATTGTCCACGTCTCAACTCCATACAAGAAAATCGGGAAAACTAGTGCTCTGACCAATCGGGCTTTGGTTTTATAACTTATACCACGATTTTTCCAGATTTCCTGGAGGCGTGTCATAGCATCTCTAGCCATGGCTATACGTCGTTTTATTTCTGGGACGCAACTGCCTTCATTATTAATATTAGAGCCCAGATAAATAAAACTGTCCACAGTATCGATGCCTTGGATGTTATAGGCACCCGATAGCGATAGCTTTCCCGCACGATCTATCACCAAATAAAATATAATAAAATAAAAATGAACAAAATATCTCAAAATAACCAAATAGCCCTTTATAATATAATATTAGGTAATTCTTAAATATATTTCTATCGAAATTCTGGTAATATGATCTTAAAAAGCTGCGATACGATACAATTCAATACAAACTTGAAAATGCGTGCAGTATGGATGTGAGTTTAACATAAAATTAAGTAAGCTAAATTGACTTATTGTGATTTTTGAAGTGAATAAATAATTGCAAGAGTGATTAATTATAGTACAATAATAAATAACGTTATAACAGTTATGTACTTTACAGATGACAGCTTTTTATTTAATATTTAATAAAGAAATACAACTATCCGTAAAATCCGAAAAATCCGGATGGTGATATAAGTAAAATCCGGATTTGAAAATCGGCGGATATCCGGATAATACGGATATCCGGATATCCGGATTGCAAGCCCTAATCACAGCCCTGATTAGTTCATTGAAAATTAAACGGATGTAATAAATAATGGGAAAACTAACGCTAGATAATAGAGGTAAGTTGTTATTTGATAGTCATATTTAAATATAATCTATAATCGATTACTATGAAATATTGCTATTCGGCTATGATCATAGAGATTGTTATCATTAACTGACTCGTGACTAATTTCTAGGTAGGTATAGGCTACCTATTTGTAGGTAATATTACCATAATGACTATTCGTGATTTTTATCTCTTGTGTCTTTACGAATTATTTTATGCCGTTTTGCACTTAGGCACGGTCTACCTAGCAGATCAGCCAACTAGCAAGGTCCGGTTGGAAACAATGGTTTTTCTTACTTCCGCCAAAAACATTTCTCCGCTGAACTTTTCAACTTTCATTTTGACAGTTCAACAACATTCATTGCGTTATTTACGTTGTTAAGCAGACAAATTTTTCGAACATATGAAGCGATGGATTAGCAATATCCTCTAAAAAAGCAGAATCGGTAAGATTGTGATTGATAGTGTGTTACACATTGGGTGGATTAATTTCTTTGCGGGTTCTAAGACAGTTTTAAATTATTTCTCCGGGGCTCGTCGAGCTTCATTGTCTCGGCGGCCGCCATTGTTTATTCTGCCTTAAAGGATTAGCAGTGGTTGTATTAATATACAGTATTTGTATTATTTTGGCCAAATTTATATATACTTATATTGTAATAAACTGATACTCATTTCAAAATAAGATTTAATCCCATACAAACGGAATCCACCCCTTAAAGGCCGAATTTACAAAAATCCCTTCTCTGTGCTCGCCTACAATATAAAAGCAACCCTTGCGTGCGAGTGTAATTTCACGATCCTAGTCCAGTGTCACAGTGCCAGTGTGCGCTGAGATATCAGTCAGTCAGCGTTCCTCCTTTTAGGTAGGTATATACTTAGATAGGATTCATTGTGAGATGCGTTGTCATACAATGATTAACTGGAATGATATTTATGATCGAGTGATTTTCCTCATAGCTAAAATCACGGTATTCCGCAAATGGGTATGTATTCTTCACCCATATTTTCCTCACTAATTTTGTCAACCGTAAGATAATAATAACTCCGAGTTTCCATTAACCTATCTTTTGATATTCATTCCATCTATCACCTTATCGTAACAACCTAGGTACCTAATTAAAATTGCCACATTTGGTTTTTAATTTTTTACATTAAATTTTTATAAGGAAATTCAATTAATTGATTTTCTCGTGAACACCAGAAGCCCAAACAAAAACAACTATTATCTTCGATCTGTAATGATAAGGCTAGAAATCATTAGAAGTCACGATAACAATCGGAACAATGTTTTTTAATTAATAGGATTTTAAAGGCACCGTCAATAATTATGCAATATGATTACAACGTTGAGTAAGGTTGTGGGCAGTAAAAACAAGAGATACCTACTTCAGACCAATTACAAGGTACTCGTAAGTAGGTATACCTACGGCTAGCAATGAAAGTCGGTTAACACTGCCCCTTATACACTTAAAATTAAAAAAAATTGTGTTATCCGACATTTTTGCTGACTGTATCTGCATCACATTTCAGTTCAGTCGTCATCTTGCGATCAATGATCTATTGCATTCCACAATGTGTACTTAGGTGATAACTAAAGGGGCCGTGCACGAAATCGACTGATTTTGATCAATTTTGCTCATTGTTTGTGAGAAAAGGAAAAATAATTTTCACTTCAGTAGCTCAAATATATATATGTAGGATTTGCTGCCTGAAATCAGTGAGACAAAGTAAGTTTTTCTTTTTTTTTTTTCAGAAAGCCGCGTATGTCTTATTCTGCCTTGGGTTAATCATACAATTCGAAACATTCACACTCTATCTCTTTCCCGCCATTAGAAAGAAAGAGAGACAAAGACCAGCCCTTTCGAAGTACAATTTAATTTAAGAGTGTCCATGGAGTTTCTTGCCCGTTCTTCTCCATAGGTACCTACGCTTTGGAATGGGAATGTAGCTTAATTTTTCTTACTGACCGACTGCTTGACAATTCAAAAGTGCCTGTAAATGGTTTAATTGAAATAAATGATTTGAGTTTGAGTTTGTACCGATTTTGAATTCGACCTCAAAGACAAACACGTTCGGAATTTCGTACTAACTAAAGAAATTTAGCAAAATGATAATTATGTCTTTTAATGTAATTTATAGATTTTTTAACTTATTGTTGTATTTAAACGAAAATAAGTATTTACTGTAAATAAAACTGATATTTAACCTGTAAATATTTATTATCTCCTAAAGTGTTCTCGCGGTTTGTTCCCACTAGTTCTACTGAACAGTTCTACGGTAGAAATAATCGTTTTTTTTTTTTTTTTTTCACTAGTGCTTCGATATTAGGTATAACAAAATAGTAGAACTATTGGGATTCTCTATTCCCTCTATTCCCACTTGTTCTACTGTTCCACGGTAGTAGTTTTTGTTTTGTTCTCACTAGTAGGTAGGTACTACGATATACTATATTACAAAATAGTACAACTGGTGGGAGTCTCTATTTCCCACTTGTTCTACCTGTTCCATCATTAGAAGTAATGGGATATTGCTGCTGAAGTGAAAAGTTATGTGTGTTACACGAGAGCAAAGTCGTTTATTTCTGCGAGTCCTGATTTTGAATCCTGAGCAAGCGAAGCTCGCTTCGCTCTCTTGTTGCACAAATAACTATTAAACGAAATTATTTGTGATTTGAAAAGTCGTATTCTTTCTTTTGCATGTGGCTGCAAGAGATTTTTCAAATAAATTAAGTATTCACGGTAAATCACTAATATTCGCAACAAGTTTTCCGAAAAATTACGCGAGACTGACATTTGATCATCATTCTACAAGAAACGACGATTTTCAATATAAAAAAATATCATCATCACTATATGGTCTACTTGCATGTGGCGGAACCACTTTTTTCAACTTCCATACAAAATATAGCAAAAGAATAATATTGAAAAAAACTTATTTTTAAACCCCGTCAGTAATATATTTTTTCCTATTATTTAGCATATCATATCAAGAAATTAAAAAATCACAAATTAGTCTTCAGCTATTCTTGAAATATTATCAAAATTTTATTTAATGATTATACAATATCTTCATTAAGTAAATCAACGGCGAAATAAACTATATTTTGGAGAGCACAAAAATGATGAAACTATTAAGAGCGTTGTCATCGGTCCACTAGCGCTACTCCTTTAGAAACATATTATCTCGTGACTGAAAAGGAATTATGAAAAACGGCTCAATTAACTATATCGGTAAGTGTGTCTAGAATTTTCTAATACCTTTTATAAAGTTTCATGTTGAGACACGAAGCAACAAAATACGATCTAGAGGAATGTGGCCGTTTTTATTTAGATCGAATTTTGTTGCTTCTTGTCTCAATATGAAACTTTAAAAAAGATATTAGAAAGTTCTAGACACACTTACCGATATAGTTGATTGAGCCGTTTTTCATAATTCCTTTTCAGTCACGAGATAATATGTTTCTAAAGGAGTGGCGCTAGTGGTCAAACTCTTACAAAATCTTACTTAATTTTTTTTTAACAATAAAACAGACTTCCAAAAAAACACTACAAAGTGAAAAATAACTTTAATTTCAGAAGTCGGTGTCTTTGGATCTGTATTTTAGTTTTTTGCCACCGACTTCCGAAATTATAGTAAGTATATTTTATATCGAGGGACTAAACGAAGCCATAATATACCAGAGGTGGTTTGACTCCCGAGCGTGCGAGGGAGTCAATGAAACCGAGGGTATATTAAGTTGGCGTTTAGTCTGGAGGTGCAAACTGTACTTTTCACTTTGAGTGAGAAAAATTGTTAATTTAGTACAAAAACATTTAATAAATATTATTCCTCCAGTCCATAAAACTTTTAGATTCAGATTCAGATTCAGATTCATTTATTTATTGTAAAACATAGGTACATTATAAGTTCTTATTTGGTAATACATTGAAGGCGCTATGTTTTGCCTCTAGGGCGTACAAAAGTAGTAATACATGCAATATAATTAAAACAAGAAATTAATATAGATTATAATTATGAACTACAAATAAAGAAGTTAATAAATTAGATCATCTATCGCATCAAGAATTTTCAATCACACTGTACAATGTTGATTAGATAAATTAAGTGTAGTGAGAAAAAATAAAAAAATTAAAACAAAAAATGTCCGCAGTTATTGTAACAAAATGAAAATTGTCAGCACTTAATTATAAAGAATGATAAAGAAATTGAATGATGTCATAAATTTAAATTAAATGTCATTTAAGGAAGATCATGTCAGAATTTTTATAACGGCATGTCATTCAAATATTCGGTGAAAAATTCTTTAATTTTCTTTTAAAGTTGTGCAAATTTTCATTCTTAATGCTATCAGGAATTTTATTGTATATAACCGGACCCATGCCTAAAATACTTCTCCTTGCTAGTGCTGTTTTGAATATACTTGTACACAACATGGTTTTGTATTGGGATCTAAGTTGAGTGGTTCGTATTCTAGTATCTACTATCGCAGGAAACAAGTTCAAATTACATTTGACAAACACTGCTACTTCAAATATATATAGGCATGGGAAAGTCAAGATTTTTAATGAATTGAAGACAGGCTTACAGCTATCAGTAAGTTTCGTAAGTTTTTAGGTAAATCTTCCGCGATTTTGGCGGCATAAGATTATCTATTATGTTTTTTGCTCTTTGCTCGACGTCAAACTCTTCACTGCACTGGACATTCCCAAGAAGTTTTGTTAATTATAAGAAATAGTTTACCGTAAATATCAAAACTTCAGTTGTTTTTTCAATTAGTAATTATTTCGTAAGTAGATATACAGATATTTGTACAAGTTCATCAGATTCAGATATGTAGGTATTAACTAATGAGGTTTTTATTTACTTTCCATAAATTCGAAATGAAAAGCAGTGTTTACTTCGGGTGAAAGAAACTATGGAACTTTGGCGCCCTCGCCCGTCGTGTCGTATACCATCTCGTGCCTAAATAGGTCCCTTTCATCCCTTGTAAAACAATCCACTATTACTTCATCGCCACACAAGCGGGACGTTATGTAATTATTTCAATAGGTATGCGTCTACCATTTTCCAACGTTACGTCATCAAGTTGTCGTTAGCATTATTACACACACGTATTGTGTACCTACCTACTTAGTGACAAAACTACGATCGTCGCCCTGACTCACAACTTACGCGACAAGACTATTATGACCGCAGCTGTACGTGACTTTAAACATGTAGCTTTGTAGCGCCTATAGGCGTACGTAGGTACTTAGCTGTTTTCGTGAGTTCCATATAGGCAGGTATTTTGTTTGGAAGAGGAACAATTGTATTGAATTAATGCTTTTACGGAAAAACTATTTAGTACTATTTATTTGATTAAAGGTACCAATTAGTACCAATTGCCATGCAACATTATAAAATCTGACTTGGTCCTGCGGTACTTACATTCAATAGATATATTGTGACCACCATTTTCGTTACATTCGGTCGTTCTTCGTTGTCTTCTCGTCGCCAATCCCGCAGTGTTTAAAGACTCCGGTTCTTTTCGGGATTGGTCTTCAACCAGCGCGTCCTGCCCTTTGACATACGGTGCCCAGACGTGGAACTGACAGTCGGACTGGTCCCCAAATTCAAGATCACTCAGCGCGCTATAGAGCGGGCTATGCTCGAAGTTTCTTTGAAGGATAAGATCAGGAATGAAGTTATCCCGAAAAGAACCGGAGTTACCGAGATAGCCTGCAGAGTAAGCAAGCTGAAGTGGCAGAGGGCTGGCCATGTTTGTCGAAGGACCGATAGCCGGTGGAATAGACGAGTGCTAGAGTGTAAATCGCGTATCGGCAAGCGTAGTGTGGGACGCCCCCCAGCTAGATGGACCGACGACCTTAAACGGGTGGATGCAAGGTGGATGGGACAGACTGGATGCGGAAGACGGAGGACAGGGTCTTGTGGCGCCGACTGGGATAGGCCTCCGTCCAGCAGACTGCGAGTTGATTGATTCTAGTTACATCGGTGATCGGGCGCTCATCAATATCTACATAATTTCAATATACAGGGTGTAAGGGCAGCTCTCCGCAATCTAACAGGGTGCATTCAGCTCCTAATTTTGAATCAGGAAAATCTTAATTTTTTTTATCGCTTAAGACTACGCCGAGCGCACAGTGGCGCCCTCTTCGTTATTTCGGTGATTTCTTTTATTTTAGAATGAAAATGCATAAATAAGCTCGTCAAGTTGTGCTTCACAAGACTATACGTTATTTTTACAACAAACAGTAGTTTTAAATTGTTATGTTTTATTGTAATCATTAAAACGGATAATAGTGGCCACTAAGCTCCGTGCCCCGTTAGCTCTTTATACTGCAGGCCCGCTTTTTGATACCCATTCAAACTTGGTCGGTTTATCCATTTATTGCAGTTGTTCAGATATTTTTATTATATCTCTTTAATTATTTAGTGTAATGAGCTGAAATTTGACATGTGAATTGTTGCATTAATACACTAAATATTGGAATATGTTTCATTTTGCTTTTCCATTAAAAAGTTGTACAATCGGATGTCATACAATATAGTGATCCAGTGGTAGTAAATTATGCCATAGCTCATTAATTACTAAGAGCACATAAATGAAACTTGGCAGGACATTGTAGACCCTTACAAGATACAAATAAACGTTATAAGTTAGGCTCTAGAGTTACTATTTTAAGCACTTGGACCTAATAACCTTATTTTACTTTTACGTGTATATCTTCTGAACGGTATGTTTTTTTCTAATTCTGTTTCCACAAACATTATACAAAAATTCAAAGCAACGTGCATAAAAAATTACAACTATCCACTAAACCGTTTTATATGATTTTCATCAAATGGCTAAACGTCAGCGCAGCGGAAACTTGAATATCTTCGCAGTTTTATGACACACAAATTTCATTTATACATACACATTTACTTCTCGCTACACACTAATTATTAGATGTATTTTTTTTCTAGTAGGTATATAGAAAAAAACAGTGCCGCTAGGATGACGTAGTTCTAGCGGAAACAGTTTTTCTTGAATGGCTCCCCAATGGTTGGATGCACAAATTTTTACTTACCATACACATTTACACGACGTCATACACTAATTATCTGGAAAACTGAAATTAAGAAATTCGACTCTTTTCCGCTGCGACTACGCACACCTGCGGAGGGCAGTCCCTTACACCCTGTATAAGAATAGAATACTTTTTATGTACACCATATGAATTTCAAATGTTCTAATTTTACATAAGGTGACACAATCGGCGGTTTTACCGCTAAAAGTGATTTTAAAAACAAACTAGCAACCCAACAGCATACAGGAAAGTAATATAAATAAAACAGTGAATCAATATCGGATACATTTAATATAAAACAGTCATTGCAACAAGTTATCACATGTACCGTCACGTTGACTAGCTGTAAACTGGGCGGCGCGAGACTATTACATTAATAAATTATCCTAACTTGAGGCTGAGAGGGCGTAAAGAACATTCAGGTTCTTACGCAGGTAAGCCCTTTGCAGAATCGATAGGTATGCTTGGGCTACACCATCCAACCAACACTATAACTTCGTCCAGTAAAATTAAATTAAAGTTATAGTCATATTACCTTTAAAGAATATAATATATATTAAATTTTCGGATTTCTCCATTTTATTTTTGTCTGTAAATTAAACGCATATTTAGTCGTCGATAGATAGCGATAAAGCCTTTGCATAATATGATGAAAATATGTTACACTGGTAATTATTAAAGAGGCCGATAATTATTCCTGAATTTGTTATTCATAATTGGACGTAGTTTAGCAGAAAGGACTCCACCCACATTATGGTCAAAAAGGAGTTGTATATAATAAAGAGGTCCTAACGAAGAAAAGAAAGAAAAATTGTTTATTCTGCACAAACAAGCCGCAAATTACATGCAAAATAGACAAAATACACATACTAATACAAAGTAACTAAAAGCCTCGTATTCAAAACCTTAAATGTAACAGTTGGTTCTTTCACTCAGCAGAAAATATCCGTGACACTACAAAGATAAGGTTGATTTTTTAATTATGGGAACCCAATCCACATGAAGGTACCTTCCGTTAACCGTTAGGACCTCTTTGGTACATTTTGGGTGCATTTTTGACCATATTGTGGGTTGAGTTCTTTCTGCTAAACTACGTCCAATTCTTCTACC
Organism: Dryobota labecula; assembly: GCA_947523025.1. Classification (NCBI taxonomy): domain Eukaryota; kingdom Metazoa; phylum Arthropoda; class Insecta; order Lepidoptera; family Noctuidae; genus Dryobota; species Dryobota labecula. Next base: position 2,582,624 of record OX383303.1, on the reverse strand, counting down.
ATTTGTTTCTTTCTTATTACACTAATGACTATTTTACCTAAAAACATTAGTACCTTGTTATTTATAACTTATAGCAAAACTCCGTCACTCGCCCAGCTTGCCAGCCTAAACAATAAACTACATAATTAGATATTTTAACACTGGTAACACTAGTTTCGTACATATTGTACACACAACACCTCACGCATTGCAGAAACAAAACGAATTCGAATAACTTCAAGTCACCATTTACAATTAGTGTTTTTACATTATTTTAGCTGCATTATATTCATAATTATAAAAAAGCAATGTTTAATATTGACGGCCTGTTGCATCAACACAAGATAACAAAGTATTTTTTGTGGTACAGATAATGCGTCGGCTTCTAGTCTAACTGGGTACAGCTGAGTACCAGTATTTTACATGGAACAACTCCCTATCTGACCTCCGCAACCCAGCTACAGGGTAACATCATACCCCTTCGAAAGACTGGTTGTCAGACTTTCGAGCTTCTGACGACCCGTAACAACTGTCAAAGATCTACAAATGACAGCCGGGACCAACGGCTTAACGTGCTTTCCAAGGCATGGAGGGGTACTTGTATGTAAAGATGGCCACCCATCCACGGACCAACCGTGACAAGCGTAGCACACATTAGACACAAGCCCCAAAAATAATGCATCATATTATTATTCAACGCAGTTGGAACTTAATCAATTTGTAAAACGACACTAAGGGCGGGTTGTTTCACGTACACTTGACGCACGCGTATCCGTCATAAATGGCCCTAACTATCGTGAAACCGTTGTTTCACAAAATTATGCCCTTGACGTTCGTTAAAAAATAACGATTACAGTGACCCACTGGTTAACGTCATTTTATTCTTCGACATTTGAAGTTTGACGATCGGTTTTTTATGCAGTGAAACAACGCTTTGTATTTAACGAACGTTAAACATCATACGTAATCGTTATTATTTGACGTACGTATGTTACGTTAGCGAACTGTTTGAAACAACCGGCCCTAAGTGTCGCGAAGCCAGTGCTGTGCGGTTATTTATTTATCTGTTTATATTATTTTATTTTAATTTAGTTAGAGGGGCGTATGTATGGGACGCCAGGGTATGCAGAGCTTATTTGCATGTATGGAGTGCACGCCACTGACTAAGAAGTACCTTTTCTTTATCTACAAACACCATGAATATTTGATTTATAAATTCGTCTATTCAGATTATGAAATTAATAATTTTATTTATTTATTTGCTTACATGTAAAACACTGTTTTTTAAGATGAAAGCGACACAGATCTACAGTGTGATGTTGAAATTCCCAAATCGTGTTTCGATGCAGCAGGCCGTGTGACCCTCAACCATCATCTAAATTACCCTAAAACAATAATTTACTTCTTTCTCTAAAATTAGGCCTCAGAACCTATTTCATAGGCCTCTATAGGAACATAACATTCAGACTTAAACCATCACACAAACTTCAAATATTTCACTAAGTGCATCGAACCGTATTACATTTAAGCTCATTTATTTTAATATAAAAATCGTAATCTAGTATGGGTCACATTAAACTTTTTGGCCGCTAAGAACGATGCAAAGTGAACGTTAGGACACTTCAAATAGGGTCCAAAGTAGATGTGTTTGTGCCTCTTACGGACATACTGACTCAGCGACCAAAAAAATCAGCGCAACCAGAATTAATAAGTAAAATGTTCGTTTACAGATAGACGTTATAGTAACGATGTATATACGCTGCAATTTACAATTATTATCATTAATTAGTATACAAGTAATAAATGCTGGTTAAATAAGGTTATAAAAATAAATTAATTCAATATAAGTATTGTATTATTTAAATGATTTTCGGCATTTTGTTTGCTAAGTAATTTATGTCAAGTATAGACATTAGAAAAAATATTGGGATGTCGAAGTTCCAGAAACTTTGTTATTCTGCAATCTAAGAAGTAAAGAAGCATCAAAATGTTACATAAAAGGTATTATGTCTATTATAAAATGCGATTATTAAATAACTCTGTATTGAACACGTTGCAGAGTATAGAATATTGGAATGAATTTAATTTGGCATACCGGAAGTTAGGTAGTATCGGAAGAATTCAGTTCGCATCCACACACATACAGATTACAGACATAACAAATAAATTAATACGCTATAGCTAGAAAACAAGAAACTAAAGCCACAACGCACCATACAACAAATTATGTTTTTACGAATAAACCAAAAACCCAGAAAAGTAACAATTTAGAAACAATATTACAGCTCTATTTACACGTCTCCAGCCTGTAGTAGATTGCGTGTCTATTTTAAATCATGTTAACAACCAACTTAGTAATAACTAGGCCAATCGTTGTTACACGAAACAATTGGCAAACCATAATCAAGAACAAAACTATAGTACGCGTCAAACTTGATGGCGGCTCCTCAGTGCGCTACTCGCTGCGCAGTTACCTGTTACTGCGAAGGAAAGTCGAAAGTCGAAAGTTTTTATTGGGCTGTACAACTGGAAACGTGTAAACAGAAAATTAAGTTAATAAAATTAGCCTCCACGCAATCAATTCAAACATAATTTTCAACAGAGATTCTTTTTTTTCTTTTTCATATTTTCGACAACATTATTTTTGGCGCTAAATCTTTGCGCGTCTACATCTTATCAATAACAATGACACAGATATTAATTAAGATTAACAGTAAATACTTGCTATATCTTGTCGAACTTACCTTAGTTTTAATTAAAGTCATTCAAGTCATCAGGGGCCGAATTATGAAGTGTTAAAAGCATTATCGTTACGATGCGGGAAAGAGATGGTGCTATCCGTCCTGACAGTGACATACCTAGTCTTAAATTAGCCCTGTATCAAAATTTGTTAGTCCTTTTAACCCGACTGCGGCGGACCTCAAAAGGACAGTTTTTTTTTTTTTTTTTTCGATAAAATAAAATCCCGACCTGACTGGGATAGGTTAGATTTTCTGCGTGATTTCACTAAATAAATGTCAGTGCTTGCGAATTGCCCTGAGCCCTGTGCTTGGAGCCTTTGTAAGTTACTTTATTTTTCATATTTTCATTAGGTTTTCGTTCATTACGGGCTTCTCATCAATAAGAATTTGAGATTTTGGATAACATTTTACGAATTTTTGCTTACACACGTCGGGGCTCTGTAGCTTGGGGCCCTGTATCATTGAAAGAGTGGTAGCTACGCCCCTGCGTCCTGTTTAGCTCCATCTCTTTCTCACGACACAATAGGGCCTCAGTAAATCTTATGTCAGTTCTGTCATCATTATTTATTGTACATTTAGTTAACATGATATTTAGAAACTGTTTTATTTGAACAGGCTTTTAAAAAACATTACCCTCCTTCTGGGGCAGTCGGGTAATAAAACAGGGGATGATTTGATAAGTTCAGTATTAAAAATAATATGCAAAATTGTAATAAGTGAAACTGAGCACTACATGATTTCGATGAGCTTCTACTGAAATATTAGGTTTAAAATAAAATTTATCTGTTTCTTTTTTTTTTTTTTTTTGAGAAAATCTAAAGAAATACGAAGATTAGAGATTATTTAAAAGTATAATAGATTAACACTTATTACCTTTTTACATAGACCAGTCGGTTAAAACAACCAGTTTTTATTCATATTACAATAGGCCTGAAGAATCCGAGTTTTTTTTACAAAAATAAATCCTTTTTATGAACTACCTACAAGTTGGTGTCTTGCCCTTACATTAAATTTCAATAACATAGACAGATATATAGTTTTGTGTATGTATTTCTTAAGTGTACACCCCATATTTTTTTAGGTTTTTTTTTATATTAACGTAGCATCACCGTTCTTTACCCGTACCTGAATAATTTTAAGTGCAGGCCAAGTCAGTGTGACAGTTAATAGTCCAACAGAAACTCTTCATAAAAAATGGCATTTGAGACAGAAGAGTTATTTGTCTAATGTTATAATAAATGGAGTATACACACCACAACTTTTCCAAAATTATAAACAGGGTGGATTTTTGAGACGGGGCAGTAAGGGTAGGTACAGAAAAACGGGTTCAGAAAACTGTCCTTATTTTTTTGAGAAATTTTGATCTTCATGCAAAGAGGTTGAAAAAAATAATAAAATTACACTCAGCAAGAAAATGGGCCATTTTCACAAGTTTTTTTTTTAATGCCAATCGATTCTGTTTCTTATAAGGGACAAAAAATTATATCGAACCAATTGAAGTTTGAGAACTAGAAAAGTCAGAAATCGTAAAAAACTTTTCCCTTACATTTCGTAGGAAATGAGACTCCAATTTACATTTTTATGATGGAAAACGTTCTAAACTATTAAAGGATTTTTTTTTCAGGATTACCGAATACTAAACAAACTATCTAAATTCTGTTCTCAAAGTCAATGTAAAGCGTTTTTATTTTTTTTTCGAAATTTAAATTTTTTTTGTTTATTTTCGGGCAGTTTTTATTGTAGCAGCCAGTCTACCTATAGTAAAAAAAAAACAAGTCTAGAGCCTCATTTCCTACATAATGTGTGGGAAAAGTTTTTGCGATTTCTGACTTTTCTAGTACTCAAACCGCAGTTGGCCCGATAAAGTTTTTTAATCCTTATAAGAAACAGGATCGATTGGCATTAAAAACAGTTTTTATGAAAAACGCCCATTTTCTTGTAGGCTGTATTATTATTAATTTTTTTTAAACTAAGACTGTTCTTCTGTAGCTACAACGGTAAATGTACCTGCCCTTACTGCCCCATCTCAAAAATCCATCCTGTATATAGCTGTACAAGTGCACAAGGATTTTGGGGCGTGGCCAAAGTCTGACTAACGGCGCCATGTTTTTGTTCCAAAATAATTTTACAAATGTTTAAAACAATGCAATGTAATTTAATAGTCAGAAGATCTTTGTAGTGCGATAGGTATGTACTGTGATAGACCCACAAATCGACGGTGAAGTGCCAATACCTCCTAACTAACATTTTTCTAGAATTCACTTGTTTATCATTTTGAATTTAAAGGCAGCATTTGCAGGTTTTAGTGAAATCTCTTAAGTGTATTTTTTGTTGCTAAACTATACGTGGAAATACCTCCAACTAAACCAACGTGCCTATTTTATGGCATTACCGCCATGCATGCATCCTCATTCAGTTTGTGTACATTTTTGACTTTTTCAGTTAGGAGTTATTGGCACTTCACCGTCGAAATGCGAATCAATTGACACTTCCGTTTGACATTTTACTTTTTGCGCTAAACTGACCTGCGGGGTAATTCCGTAACACACCTACAGTAGCAATGGCTTTTATTTTGACAGTTCAACAATATTGATTTGCGTTATTCACGTTGCTAAGCAGCCAATTTTTTGAACATATATTATATTACGAAACAATGGTTTGGCAATATTCTTCAAAATCATTCGGATTGTGACGGATAGTGTGTTAGGCAATTAGGGTGCTGCTATGAGGGCACGGTAAGCCCATTCTGGTTTATCGATAGCATTGGCAGTTTTCTTTAAATTCGCAAGAGTTCAATATCAAATAGTGGACTTAAGAAAGTGTTTTCGGAGCAAACAGGAAAAACTGAATGGAGCGAATCGAACCTTACTATTAAAAGGAAACGTGTATTACCTATAATAGAGACATCTAGTGAGTACCGTGCAAACAATCATAATCTAGCAGTAAGCTACACCTATGACATACATTGTGCTGTCAAACTTATTAGTACACACATATTTTACATATAAGCCACATATAAATATACTCGTACTATGCAAAATTAAATACCTCTTTGAGCTATTACAATAAAATGCCCATGTTTTTGCAATATCTTAGTATCATGATACTTCAATTAAATATCATGATATTAAGTATCCTGATAATACAATTAAATATCATGATATTAATGAAGTATCCTGATACTTACAGAATTGATATTCGATTCTAGTTTGTCTAGCTAGATTAACCTGCATATTCTAATTAACAATTGTATGAGAAGATAATAATAAAAATTAAATACAGAGATAAAGTTAGAAAATGCATAATTTATGCAATTGTCATAAAAATTGGATATTAATATTATAATCAGATAGAAGACTTGATAGGAAGCAGTGTAATGTTAAATCAGTTGTCATTATAAATTCAAATGCAAGAAGTATTTATAATGGAAGAAATTTTTATGCATAAGACTATGTCTGTTGCGATCAAATAGATTGAAGCATTTATTAAGACAATTTAATAATTCCTTATAACTGAAATTTATTGTTATTATAGAAAAATAAAGTAGAAAAAAAATATTTGTAAATTTTTGACGTCGCATAATGAACTTCCAGCATATTTTGATGTCAGGAAACAGTACCGGCTAGGCCGTAAAACGTCAATTATAATTTAAACGTCAAATTCTAGACAAAATTGAGGCAACATTCGAGATTATCGGTAACTATTTGAAGTCAAAATATATTTTTATTCGAGACATTCGTTTACGAACTCTGTATACAATAATGACTTAGAAATATATATTCTTTTAACGTGGCCATATCAATTTATAATTATATATCTACCTAAAACGACTATACTCGATGAGCCTGACTTAATTTTGGTGTTCGACCAAAATTAATCACAGTGCCATCTATCGCCGGACACAAACAACATCAATTACATTTGCCATTGACAGATGGAGCTACCAACAAAGCTTGCAGTTTGCACTTTGATTGGAGCCAATGTTGGGGTCTTAGGATGAGAACAGATGGTCTTGTGTTGACCACTGATTGGCCGACATCGAGCGATATCATACTCGCGTCAGTAATAAATACAGTTTGGCATAAAATTTCACATAAAAAATTCATTATACGGACCCTGTTATACTCTACTAACGCCATCTACCGACTCTTGTAGATACACTTTACTTTGAGTGACTCTAGCACCAACATAAGCTCCAAAAAAAAGCTATAAATAATAGAGTAACCATTTGTCCCAACTGGTCAGCGTAACCTTATATTTGGGGAACATTTATGACAAAGTATATGATGATAATTCTTTTTTTTACGAAAATTATATCATTCGCGATTTTGTTATAAATAAAGGTTACAATGTCATAAAATAATCGTATATTATATGAGTAGATATCCAACAAAACTAAACCATTTCGTTTGTGCTCGCTCAACAATAGCAAAAGTAGCACACACAGCCAATACAATGCTTTGAATTGAATTATCCTGGTAGCGGAATCAGACGATGTTCGCAAGAACCGAGCGGCAGCACCAAAGCTCATAATGCCTTACGAACAATGTCGTGTGACAACGACAAATATAATAATCCCTATGCTAGGTACACGCAGCGACTGAAGCCTCGCTCGCTGGCAGTGTCAGTCTCACGAGCGCATGCATGCTCTAGCGATTGATCGCGGCGTGTGCAGTGGGTCCCTAGCAGGCTACTCACGGGCCAGGCGCGCGAGGCGAAGCGCGCGGCGCCGCGCCGGCCATCAGCTGCGCTTGGCGCGCGCCTGCTCCGCGCCCGACACCAGCATCTTCAGGGCGCCCGTGGCCATCAGGTAGAACCAGTACAGCTGAGGCAGCAGCAGTATGCAGATGGACACCTTGCAGCCCGTCGGGAGGGATTTTATTGCCTGCGAATGTCAAAAATTAAGGACTGTTTCAAAAACATATGCCTGTATTCCCCAAAAGGTTAGGTAGAGGTGTACCTATAGTACTATAGAAGTATGAGGAACAGGATATAAAGTTCATCCATCCTCCATAGATAAGGGACGATCCTCCGACCAGACGGGTGTGTCCGATGGGCTACTGCCCGTCGGTTGATGTCGGCATGTTGTATACATGCCAGTCGCGCGGTAAACTCTGATTGCGCGATGCAGGATTTATGACGTCAGGTCTTTGATGCGTAGTTCGTATGTGGCGTTATAGATGCCGCCACAGTACATCCATATTTCGCCAGTCAAAAACATAATTACTAAAAAACGTTAATAAAATATTAAAAAAATCTACAAAGATATTTTGGCGCGTTAATGATATTGACAGGGGGCCGTGATGGTAACATTACATTTATGGAATTTGTCACAGAAATTGTATTGAAAAAAAAAAAAATTGGCCGTCACGGGACGCCACAGATATGAAACATCGAACTTGATGGTTACTGAAAGAATATCTTATGAAAAAATAAATTTGGAGAAAATAAAACTGTCATTACGGGGCATAAGAGAGCGTCATGTCGTTTGCCGTCACGGCATACGAGTCAGTTTTACTCCCAAGGCGCGCCTAGAGATGTTTCACATCAAAAAGCAAGTGACGAAGATAGTTACGATTTTAGCCTCGCGCCAGAAAATGTACCGTTATAAATTGACTACAAAAAGCAACTCACATCAACATAAGACAGTCCTATAACCCTGCTGTAGATAAGACACACGTAAGGCAGGCTGATGACGCGGCACACGAAGAACGTGAGCAGCATGAGCACGCCGTTGATGACGTAGAGGCGCGACGACTTGAGCTTCATCCGCGAGAGAATGGCGCGGAAGGATACGAACGGGGTTGACAGTTCCATCAGGTACACGAAGCCGAATGTACAGTCGCCTAGGTTGCCGCGCAGGTACTGTGGGGAAACAGACACGGTCATTACGGTCTGTTCAAATACTCATGTGGTGAGTAGATGTTACATTCAAGGGGTCCAGCACCTAACATGAACCCTATAAGGGCACTTACAAAGTATTACAATTAAAATGACTTTAATCCATACTAATATTATAAATTCGAAAGTAACTCTGTCTGTCTGTCTGTATGTTACGTTTTCACGCCTAAACCGCTAAACCGATCGTCATGAAATTTGGCAGAGATATAGCCTGGGATATGGAGACGGACATAGGCTACTTTTTACGCGATAACCGACACCCACGCGGGCGGAGCCGCGGGCAAAAGCTAGTAATTAATAAATTTAAGACTAATAAAAATAAAGAACAACATATCTAGTTCTACATTTTAAATTAAAAATTCTGCATTATCAAAGGTATTTTCGAATTTTGGGATACATCTTTAGCATAAACTATAAAATGGATATTTCTATAATTCGTAATTTTTTTATAATAATTTGTACACATGGCTACATATCAAGCTATAATTTTCCAGTATAAGCTGATCTCGCATTATTTATGATTTCGGTACAATGAGAAGTCAGCTTATACTGGAAACTTATAGCTTGATATGTAGCCGTGTGTACATGTTCCTATTTGAAAAAGTATCCGAAGAAAATGTTATCAAATTGATCAGAAAACGTATCTGTGGATGCCAATTTGTAGTGCTACTTTCAAATTGAGTGCTTTGATTTGATTATTTGAATACTTAAACATGAAATACTCATTTTAAATCAGAATAATATGCTTTTTGCCACCAGCTTAATACCAACGAACCCCTAACTTTCGATACAAATATGGTGCATTTAATTGACACAAGTTCAGATCTACAGAATTCTATCTAGTAAGAATGTGATCAGCCGGTCGATTCTGTAAAAATCTCACCGTAAAAACTTGGTGAAGTGATCTCGAAGTGAACTGTCATTCCATCTGAGACTAGAGATTGACACCATTGACAGCTCATTAATTCAAGCTCACTTAACCTAGGCTTTCACGGTGAGATTTCTACAGAATAACACTGCTGTTTCCTGACAAACGCTGTCCGTCTTCTGATCCGTAAGTTGTGTGAACCAGTGATGAGTTTATCCCGAAACAGAATGACATGCTGGTGTATGCAGTAGTCCAGGAAACAGGTGTACCTTTTTTCGGCAACATCCAACAAGCTGCTCCTATAGTTACACTCACCACAATGACCAGGAAGCCGAAGCCGCCGATGAATAGGTGGTGCATCAAGATGACAGGTTCGTGTCTGCAGTAGTCCAGAAAGGAGGTGCCTTGGGGCTTCTTAACTACTGCGATATCTCCTGATGATTGGGGCGCCGAGCCGTTCTTGGAGGGCCGACGCTTGAGGGCAGCCACGTCTGCGCCTGAGTTCATTTGGACATGTACCTGTAATATTAGATGGAAGCCTGATTTACACGGTGCGATTTAATTTTCTGCGGCATACCATGAGTTGAAGAAACAATAATATTTGCACCGTCTAAACAGCCGCTAGACGATCATAAAATATTTTTATACTATCATGAAGGCACGTTGGTACTGAATAATACTGAAAGCATGTTTCAGATTCTGAAAGAGCTAACTTCATCCATACTAATATTATAAATGTGAAAGTAACTCCGTCCGTCTGTCTGTATGTTATGTTTTCACGCCTAAACCGCTGAACCGATCGTCATGAAATTTGGCAGAGATATAGCCTGGGATATGGAGAAGGACATAGGCTACTTTACGTGATAACTGACACCAACGCGGGCGGAGCCGCGGGCAAAAGCTAGTACATTTATAAATTATTGTATGTTTTTCTTTTATTTTCCATAGGAGCCAGTATCTCTCAAATTGAAGTTTCCTGAAGTTCTCCCACGTTTTTTACTTTACGGGTCACATCATTGAGGAATAATACCCCACTGTTAAACAGTATCATTTAGAAGGGGGGTATTGTGATTGTTACTGGCGGCCTTATATATTGTAATGTCAACAGTATACTAAAGATAATAAATTGTGTATAAATAAAATCATTCATCTACTCAAGATAGTCTGTGACACAGCACTTTTCTAACGTCCAAACTAGAAATACGCTAAGCACTCACCATATACATGCTCCATATGTCGTAGAAGAAGTAGGCGGCTCCAAACCACGCGTAGGCCTCGGACATGTAGTGAGACGAGCGCATGAAGTCGCGCGTGCACGACCACAGGCACACGATGGCGCCCGTCACACACGACAGGGCTGCTTGCACTGCCGACACCAGTCTGAACAGTAGGGAATATAATAATAATAATGAGTGTACAAGTCACCCCCTGCCATTTTATCTGTATATTGTATATAAAATATTGGTCAGGCAGGGGACGCATTCTTTCCATAGTTCTAGGTAACCAGTCTACTTTAGCCACCGAAACCAATATCTTTGAATCCATATCCTACAATAGTCTTGCAGCAACCGGGGGTTGTCGGGTGCACTTGCACTGTACATACAGGGATAATCGTCGGTGGATGCCTCCTCGGCATACAAAATTGTCTACGCCCTCTGCCAGTTGGCTTCGGTCCCTCATACGTCTTTCAAAGGTCCGGAACCCCAGGATCCCGAGATATGTCAAAGAATTTTTTTAAATAATAAAAGTCTTTCAGACTGAATTTGGACCATAGCGGTCAATCTCAGCGGACACTAGCCTTCGGCGCGGGAGATCAGTTATGTGTAGGTAAGTCCCATGTAATAGGGGGCGAGCCTATTGCCATCAACCGGGCACAAATCCAGACTCCGGGCTTCTACTGAGAAATTCCTAATGGAAAAATTCAATAACATCGACCACCGACCTGGGAATCGAACCCAGCATCTCATAAGAATGTGGCGGCATCTACAGCGCCACATGCGAAATACGCATCAAAGACCTGACGTCACACAAACCCTGCATCGGTCAAGCAGAGTTTACCGCGCGACTGGTATATAAACAACATCCCGACATCATACGTCGGTTCTTAACCCTGATTTTATCCAGCCACCGTCGGTACCTTGCCATCCTCACTCCTACTCTGCCCTAAGCCGAGGTTCGCACCCCACAGGGGGTGCCCTTAGCGCGCAGTCGTTTAGTTTATAAGTTTTACGCCCTGGCTTGAAGCTTTAAGTTTTTAGGAGCTTAAGGCAACCACAGGAAAGACCAGTTAAAGATTCACGACCTCTAATAGTTCACTCTGAGATGCCCTAGATAAAAAAATAAAATAAACAACGTAAAACTGGTGGATGCCAAGCTTCACAGCTTGGCTCATCGCCGCAAGGTTGCCTGCTTGTCGGTCTTCTACAGATTGTACTTCGGCGAGTGGGCCCATGAACTCCACGACCTCATTCCACCGGCCCCCTTCTACCATCGGACATCTAGACGCACTGCAAGTTACCACCCCTACCTAGTTGATATTCCACCAACTCGCACTAAGCGTTTTCAAACGTCTTTTATAATGCGCACAGCAAAGGAGTGGAACTCTCAGCCTGCGTCTGTGTTTCCGAACGTATACAACCCTAATCTATTTAAAGTGAGAGTGAACAGGCTTCTTCTGGGTAAGCTCACTCCATCGTAGACTTTGTCTCTGTCACTCAGACCTAGGACAAAGTCAAGAGCAAACCAATAGTAAACTTAAAAAAAAAAAGACGACCAGACGAGAATCCATACTAATATTATAAATGTGAAAGTAACTCTGTCTGTCTGTATGTTACGTTTTCACGCCTTAACCGCTGAACCGACCGTCATGAAATTTGGCAGACATATAGCCTAGGATATGGAGAAGGACATAGGCTACTTTTTTACGCGATAACCGACAACCACGCGGGCGGAGCCGCGGGCAAAAGCTAGTAAGAATATAAATAATAGAATAAGAATTTAAGTGGAAGAAGCACCTATTCATCTATGACTGTGTGAGTACACTTCACACAGGTGAATTCTACATTTTGGGAGGATGGTAGTTGTGGGGTTTCCCTTACTCCCTATTTTCACAGACCTCGCGAGTGAAGCTTTGTATTCATGGTAAACAAAAGTTGCACAACTTTGTTACAGTAACACGATTTTGTCTAATGGAAAAAGTAGCTGTAATCATTTCAATACGTTTTATTTTTTTTCATTTCTTTACGTCACAATTGTCAATGCAACAATTTAAGACAAAATTGTGCGTCTAAAAAATGCTGTCAAAGTGACCACATCGCTGCCACAGACGAAGCCGCGCCGTGGAAATGGCGAAATTTTGGGCCAAAAAATTTGTAGCACTGTCGTGCCAGCGACACGAAGAAGAGACTGCAACATATTTGCGCAAAAAACTTTTTAGGTTTGATGGGAATGTTAAATGTTATCCACCTTCCATTTTATCATACGTACTTGTTAGTAATATCGAGCACATCGCCGCAGCTGAGCCGGTACTTATGTCGGAAGCGCGCGCCGGCGCCGGTGGACAGCGCTAATGCGTTCAAGAGCTCAAACAATGTCATGAAGTAGACGAAGCCGAGAGCCGTCAGCGCACCGCCGCGTTTCACTGTTATCCTGGAAAGAAGAGACAAAAACGCTTAAATAATAATAATCAAAATCTACTTCAAAATAAAACCTCGCCAAATGCATAACCTCATCTCTTTTTGAAGTGGGTTAAATACGTAAATTCACTCACTCACAGACAACGCACAACGTAAACCGCTGGGTCTGCTGAAACTTTGCTCAAGAGTTCGTAAAGTTTTTTTTTTACTTAGGTGAGCCCTAAGGATTTTTTAAATTCACCCACTAAGTGGATTAAATAGTTTGTATGGAAATCCCATCGGGCGCTTGTGTTAGCATAAAGTTGGGCAAGGCTGCATCAAAAATAATTAAGCGTAAACTTTATATAAAACTCAATAGAAAACGACCAATTGGAACCGTGCACCTCTTCTGTCGTTTCATAAGTAGGTATACCTATGTAAGTTTATGTGAGATAAAATATTTTGATTTTTGGACCAAGTAACCGGAAAAGCGAAAGCATATCTATATCCGATAAGACAAAACCGCGTTGGAAGTCCTGCGGTACACTAAGGAATTGGCATATCTATGTATATCTTCAAAATCTAAAGTGCGACTTGGGTGCCACGCGAACCAAGAAGTGGGTAATTTATTATTCTTATGCCACGAGTCGACCTAGACTGAGATCAAGGCTCTCGATACGGGATTGCGTAGAAGATCGCACTCGAAACGTTGAGAGCCTTGACTCAAGGCCCCGCAAGTTCTTCTGAAAGTTGGACCAGGATTATGCACATTAGACGCACGTGGAGATTTTCAGGTCGGGCGTAATTATAATTGGACTTTTACATATGCAAATTCTCAGCAGAACACTGGACCGGCCTGGATTGTGCCCATGGCAATAGTAATTGACATGGATTTAAAAAACCTCTACTCCTTCAATCTCTCGGCCTAGACTTTTCCCAACAGTTTTGGGGTCGGCTTCCACTCTAACCAGATGCAGCTGAATACCAGTATTTCATATGGAGCGGCTGCCTATCTGATCTCCACAACCCAATTACTGGGTAACACAATACCCCAGATAAGACTGGTTGTTTAAACGCCGCATTCTATCTATCCTTTCACGGAATATTATTCATCTCCGAGAATTGCCCCAAATCTACAACAAGTTACCTAACAAGGTTAAACAATACACTAATCTTCAAAGTACCAGCATCATCCGGCATTATCGTATTATCAATTTAAACAACGGAGATCAAATAGTGACGTCAGAGCTCTCCTAAAACTTCGCACGTTGTATCAAAGGCATTCAAAGGCGTTAATCACACGTGTATCAGTGCAAATATTGACGCTGTAAGAGTATGCCAAGGTCGGATCTTCGACGGCCGACCCACATTGTAGGAAAAACAAACATGAAAGATTTTATTAACGGAGAAATAGGGTAATATGTAGCTAATATTCTTACTGGGTAATGGATATGTATGTTGCTTTATGTTATTACAGAGCTTTTGTCTATGATGAGAAATGATGAGAAATGCAGCTAAAGAGTTCAGACATATTTCCAGGAACGGGTTAAGGTCTAAGGTTAAACTAGTAACCTGTGCTTAAACATTCAAGTCAGATTTCAGGGTTTTGTAGCCAAATGGTAAAAACAGAACCCTTATAATTTCGTCATGTCCGTCTCAGCCATTTTACTCAGAGACAGTTAGCACTACATCCATTGATGTATCAAAAAAGGAAGATTAGGTACGCGCTCCTCGACGTGGACTGCATAACATACGCCGACCGGCACAACTTACCATAGTCACAATCGAACTGGCGTTAGTGTAGCACATGCGCAGTACGGTAAGTAAAATTACCCTAATCGTCTAAATAAACAGCAACAATGCCTTTGTAACGGACGCCGAGCATAATTAGGAATAAGTTTGATTCGAGACCCTATCTGCGCACATAGGCACAAGTAGCGGTAGGAGCTCTGTGATACGTAGTATCAAAATAAGAATTAAAGTTTCTAAATTAGCTTATTTTAGTAAGTTCTAATTAGATTCGTAAGTGTAGTTAGTCATAAATATTCATATTGTAATCCAATAAGGTAGATTTAAGTAGGTTTACAAGAATATTTTAATATAGAATAATATGTCTGTAAAAATTACGTAACTTGAAAACGTGTTTTTTTTTTATAGAGATATGTTAACGAAATTAGTTTCAAATGAAAGGTCTAATTGTAAAACTAGTAAAACCGTTTGAATCATAAAGATCGGTCCACGCATTCAAGAGTTATAATCGAAATAACATAGTAAAAATCTGCTGGACCACAATTGTAACATGTTTTTGTTCTAGGATTTTCGTAATATTAATGAATAAGTAAAAAGTAATTACTGATTATGGTAGACAAACACCTTAGAAATGTAATACAGTTTAAAGCATGAAAATGGGATAATAAAAATTAGGAAAAATTTAGGTTTAAAGGTCCGTTTGGAAGTGAAAATTGATTGTAAAACGAGCCCAAAAAGCGCGGGCCTCGTTAAGGTAATGTAGAGCCGGGCCGATGAGTATAAAAGGCGTGCCGTTGAGCGACTAGGCACACCCCCGACTAACAAATAGTCCTCCCCGACCCTTGACTGTAAGCGAAGCGCCAGCACGCGTTTTAGCTGAGCAGCATGTAATCCAAACCCCCCACGATAATAATCAAAACACTGATTTTATCCAGCCACCGTCGGTCCTTTGCCACCCTCCCTCCGACTCAGCTGCCCTAAGCCGAGGTTCGTACCCCACAGGGGGTGCCCTTAGCGAGCAGCAGTCGTTTAGTTTATAGTTTTTACGCCCTGGCTGGAGGCCTTAAAATCCGTTAGGAGCTTAAGGCACCACAGGATAGACCGGTTAAAGAGTCCGAGCCCCTCGTGGTTACACTCTGAGTTGCCATTTCAAAAAAAAAAAAAAAAAAAACGACTAGGCATCAGTCGGTCTCCAGCTCTTGAAGAGGAAATAACAAGGAAAATAAACAAGAAGAAATCAAGAAGTCTTTTATTCAACATACAGTCCACCATAGCCTTCCTGTGTTTTCAAAATGTGCACAAATAATTCAGAAACCAAAAACGAGTTCCACGGGATTACTTTCCATTCGTAAGTACATCAAAACTTATTTTCTTTTTTTAAATTCTGCTGAATAATATTGCTTTCAAGGTCGCCATTTGTTTCCGAGTTGATATGGGTACGTAACGATATGGGATATTTTCGCTTACAACCGCAAAAATAACTTTGGTTTTCATATTGAAGCAAAGAGCCCCAACTATAAGGCTAGGCGGAAACGAGCTACCGGCCACAGGCACCGGTAGCCCAGCGACAAGCAGTTCACATACTTTTTCATACGTTTTGTATGGATTCGTCGAACACGTGTGGCCGGCGGCGGCCAGCCGCTGCAGCAGTACTCAACACCACAACAAGAGGCGACAGCCACCGGTGATTTTGCCTGTAGCTCGTGTGTGCTTACCCTAACTCATGCCGCATACCCTGGTAAAATCACTTCTCAGTCATCAAGGACGTAGGAACTGACGGCCTAGTGCATTAACTGAGATTTACATAACAGGATCACTGTTCGCAAAGCAGACAATAGTGGTAACACATCACATTTATGTCTGTCTAGATGTATCGTGTTATCTAGTAACTGGATTGTGCAGGTCAGATAGGCAGTCGCTCCATGTAAAATACTGGTATTCAGCTGCATCCGGTTATATTGGAAGCAAACCCCAAACTGTTTGGGAAAAGGCTAGGTAGATGATGATGCTGTAGCTAGATTTATCTCGTGGCTTCGTACATAAATAAAATAGGCTGTTCACACAACGCCTATACGAAATTTGGCCTTTGGCAGTCGTGGCCGGGCCACTTATGACATGTCGATGCGCTGTAACTTGACCTATTTTCAGGATTCATTTATTTGATACGAGTAACAACCATTAGGTACAGTACATCTATTTTCTTAATGTCCCTCGGCAAACTTCGTGTTTAAACTTGGAACTCTATATACTTTTTCATTAAACTAAGTTTCTTAACTAGAATTAAATTAAACTCTATTACTTCCAAGTCGATTGAGAGCGTCCGGTTTGCACCAAGTGCAAAGGGCACATGATAGAAATCCGACGACTGACGAAACACGAAGTTTTCCGAAGGACATTAAGAAAATAGTTGTAATGTACTTTTGTTACATTTTCATTTTAGAGATTATCACAATAATTGAATGTTAGTTTTAATGTATTTATTTGGTACACCCACAGCAGTACATACAAAAAATTATAACAGAAAATAGCATAGTAAAAGTAGTACACAGCATTTTCACCACAAAACAACATCGTAATTAACTAAAGCCGGGTCCGCTGCGCCATGTGTTCATGTTTTACAAACACATAACATTGTTAGCTGACCGATTTGAGGGTGTGGCCTAAATTTTTTGTTAGCAATAGTAGATTGTTATACAAGGGATGAAAGGGACTTATTAGCACTTGACAAAACAACTGAAGATCTAATTGCCGCATTTCCGCATTTTTTATGTTTCTATTTCTGTGGCATTATAATCAGTATGCGAGGCCAGTATTTTTATCATTGATGATGGCAAATATTTAGCTCAAATCTATGTAAATTAAATAATAATTTAGTGAAAAGTAAATTATAAGTATAAAGTCATGTTACGCCGTGAATTAGCAGAGTTGCTTTATAAAAAGTTGGAACATAGCATGGTTTAAAAAAAATTTACAGCAGGGAAAATCATCTCCCAGGGACGAAAAGTACTGTTTTCATCCCTTTGATCAGGTAACTTCAAGCTTACTTTCCAAGTATGAGAAATGGAAAATACAATTAGAGAATAAAATTCAAATTACCACGAAAGGTGGAAGGTGAAAAGGGTGCGAGTGATATCTAAATTTAAATGAGCCAGAATTTACAAAAAATATTTAATAATGATGATTGCATGATTGAATTCTGGTTGGATGTCGACAGACACGTTATACTGCGCTTTATTACAGAAAAACAGGAAACCAGGTATTTGTTATCAAAGTTAATTTAGACTTCATACATATCAAATCTCCTTTACCTTATTAGCGTTAAATATTTACCATGCACTGTCACATACCGAAACCTCTCTTACACAGAGGTAATAAAGTTTAATTTCAAACTAACAGACTCCGTCCTTGCAGAATGACGGTTCGTCAATGTTACGATATAAAGGCACTCAATAAGGCACTGAACTGAAAAACTATTCGAGTAAGTATGTATTACGAGGTTCATTGGAAAACGTTTAATTGTTCGAATGTATGGTTAAGTTGTCATGTTTACTGAACAGTGAAATGATAAGGCTCTGTTACAGCCAGCAAAAGGAGTTTCTACTGGCAAGGAATGAAAATATTTGCAGTACCTACCTACGCTACGTTTTTACTTTATAAACATTCTAGCTTCCGCCAGCGGCTTCACTCGCGTGATATCTTTATAAATTATAGCCTACTAGCTTTTGCCCGCGGCTCCGCCCACGTGGATTTCAGGTATCGCGTAAAAAAATTGCCTATGTCCTCCATATCCCAGGCTACATCTCTGCCCAATTTCATGATATCAGCGGTTTAGGCGTGAAAACGTAACAGACAGACAGAGTTACTTTCACATTTATAATACATATTAGTATGGATGTTACTCAGTGATATTATAGCATCCTATTGCAGGTGAATAAACTCAAAAACGCTGGGCAGTTTTTTTTTTTTAAATCAGTCCTGTTTATTCATTACAAAAAAAAAAGCGCGTTCAAACAAACAAACAAACTCTTCAGCTTTATAATATTAGTATAGATATGAATGTCTTGTACACATAAACCTTCCGGAATAAATTAACACGATAAAACAAAGAAAAAATGAATTGATGCTTTTAGGGTTCCTTACCTCAAAAGGAAAAACGAAACCCTTTTAGGATCCCTCGTGTCTAGTGCTTCCAAAATTACGGATTTGCTAATTACGTAACTAGTTACGCATTTTGATGCTTCAATTACGTAACTACGTAATTACGTACTTAACTGTTTTGATTTTTTAAAGCACGATAAATTCTGGGCTTATTACGTATTTTAGAAGTAAAAAATCAAACAACTTCAAATGAAAAAAATTATAATATTAAGGAATTAAAAGTAAATTACAGATTAAAATGATAATTTTAAAATTAAACTCAAAATCAAAATCGTCAATCAAATCAAAATGTAATATTTTGATTTGATTGACGATTTTGATTTTGACTAAACTCAATCAACAATTCAAACAAAACATGTACCACGCACAAATGGTTTAAAAGTAAGAAACAATATAAAATATGGTTATTTTTCCAATCTTTGTTCTTGATAATATGATCTCATAAATGATAACGAATGCAATGTTCTGTCACCAAGGGAACTTCTTAGTTTAGAACAAAGATAGCCGGCAGAAGAAAATGCCCGTTCTGCTTCAACACTAGTAGGCATTATACATAGTAAATAATTATAAGCTGCTGTTAGGAAAACTTCACGACCGCCGCCAGTGCTATCGTAGATACACATTTCAACTCTGATGATGGATTCAAGATCTGTGTTTACTCCAGATTTGTTTACTGTAGACATAGTTTTCTGTATTTCTTTTTCTAGTTGCTGTGCAACAGTCAACTCGTCGCCACAACCATCATTAGCATCATTGTCATCTGCTTCGGAATCTAAACTCATTTGTGTACTTGTAGGCGGTGTAAATTTGAGCCTTTCTAATAAGTTTGCAACATATGTTCTAATATAATCCGACGTCGGTTTTGTAAAAGTTTCTGTTTCTTCGGTTTTATAATATTCTTCATTATTATGCAAATACTGCAAGACACCAGACACATTTGTTCGCCTTTCTTTTATTCTTTTTCTAAGGGATACAGCAAGCTTGTCACTGAGCCCATTGGACTGAGCATCAAGCTTATTTAACATAAACTGAAGCGCAGCATCTGCTGCTAACAAATTCGAGTCACGGCGACACAATGCCATCACTGTAGTTTTTATTATATCTAAACTATGATGAATGTTATGTAGATCTTGTATTTCTGTGTCTGTGAAACTTATATTTGATTTTAAGTCTAATAAAGCCTTAAATAAACTTGATTTCAATTTCAGAAATCGTCCAACCATATCTGATAAGCTGTTCCATCGCGTTTTGCAGTCTAGTATAAGATCGAGGCTTTTACCATGCTCTTGTAAAGAATATTTTTGCAACAAATCGGTCTTCAGTGGTGATTTTTTGAATGATTTAACAAGTTTTCTTACTTTTACTATAATATCTTTGTACAGAAACTCTGGTTCTAGAACTCTAGGTACTTCTATGAAAAGTCCGCCATCGTTTTCTTCAATTTCTTCAGTGTCAGTATCTGAAGCTTCATCTTCTAGTTCTGGTTCAGTAGTTGTACTTTTCCGTGTCTTATATAATACGTCCAGCACTGCAAGTTGTATTCCGTGAGCAAAACACAACTGATGGTGACCATCAAAATTTTTGCCCATTTTAACCATAACACTGGCTCCGTCCGTTGTGAATGCAATTATATCTTCAAGTTTCAAATAAAAGTCATTTAGATGATTTTCTAACAGTACAGTTCCAACGTGAGCTGGCATTGAACCCTTTATCCTTACTAGTCCTAAATTTTTATATTTAGCTGGTTCTAGGTCTTTATTATGAATATTTATATTCATATACCTCCGGTTCCGGGTAGAGGTCCATTCATCAAACGTTATAGTAAACCGTTTTTTTTGGGACTTCATATCTTTAAACTGATTTATTAATTGTTTTTTTATGGCACAACTCTGTTCCAGGACAATTTTGGTAATAGTTGAAGGAGATTTCGGTAGATCATAGCCAGATTTTTTGAAAACATACCTTAGATCTTCAGAAGTACAAAATTTGCTTAATGGGATGCCATCCAATGCTGCCATTCTAGTCACTATAACGTCCAAGGAATACTCAGTGGAAAAGTAATCCGTTAGTTTAGTTTTCTTCGATGGAGGTTCTAAACTTTTTCTTGCTTGAAAGCACGATGAAGTACTTGCCCTTTGCGCATCTTGCTCTTGTGACATCTCGCCAATATGTTTAACACGCATATGTGTATGTAGTGCTCCAGTAGCACCACCAGGAGTCTTCAAAAATTTTTGACAATGTTTACATTGGACACTTTGCCCATTTTCAGCCCTCAAAAAGTGTTCCCATATAGCTGATTGTGTGCGTTTGTTCAAAAACTCCTTATAAATAGTCTTCTTTACTGCAGACCTAAAACAATATATAAATATTTCATAATTTAATAGTTAATCTATAGTTAGGCACTACACTTAAAACGGGATACATTTACATACGTACCGTGAACTCATAATCAATGTCTATTTGCACAGACATCTAACAAGCAACAATAAAATAAAATCGCACATATTTTTTTTTTTTTTTAAACGTCGCTCCACACTAGGAATTACTGCTGTATCGTGGGTGCACTCACAATCATGTAAACTAACATACACAAGACACCCAGACCCGGAACACCTATCTGTAGGTCATACAAATATTTGTTCCGTACGGGAATCGAACCCGTGACCCGCAGCGCAGCAGCCAATCACTCAACTACTGCGCCAACCGTGCCGTCAACAATATAAAATCAACTACTAAATTATATGTATAAACTCTCACACAATACCCTAGAAACAAAGTAAGTAGACAAGTAAAGTAATGTTAAAATAGGTACTTACATTTTCGTTGAAGTATCTCTACTCGTGTATGGTGATATCTACTTAGAAACTTGTAATGAAAAGCTTCTGAAAACCAAGCGTCAAACTTTGCGGCACATACACAAAATCACAAAAGTCAATAAAATAAGCTTAGACCAGGCAGGACAGTATCTCGCAGGTGTACGTAAGACGACTGAGTACCGAGTATTGAGATTGTTTCTAAATTCACGAAAGTAAAGAAAAATGTAGGGAGTTCCCTTAGCTTGCTCAATCCACAATATTAAACTTTATTATCTACGAGGTAGATCAAATACTTGCGAAACACTTATAAACTTTGATTGTGTTACGTACCGAACTATCCACAACCAACGGGGATTCCCTTCGTTTCCCGATTGGTCAACAATGAACTCTATTCTGTACGACTAAGAAATTAAATCTTGCGGACTCAAATTGGAAGTTATAAAATAAACCCCGGGAATTCGGGGGATACCCACAGAAAGGGTTTTGGTGTTGTCATAATGTAAGTCGTAGGTTAACTAAATTAAGGTAAATTGTAAATACACAGATAAACCCATGCCTTTTTCCCATGGAGTAGGCAGAAACTATAGAACTAAATAAATGGGTACCTAAATTAATTAATATTATCCTATAGTTACGTTATTACGGACTGCAGCTCTTCAGTTACGTATTTGTGAGATTTCTAAAATCTGTCCGTAATTACGTAATTGCGTAATTACGTAATTACGTAATGGAAGCCCTACTCGTGTCTGTCTGTCTGTCCGTTGGTCTGTCCGTCTGTCACAGCCGATTTGCTCCGAATCTACTGGACTGATTAATTCGAAATTAGTTACACATGAATTTCTACATAGTAACGTAAATAAATGAATTTTGAATACCTATGGGATCACTTTTGGCGGATAAAATTAGAATATTAATTTAAAAAATTTGGGCAAATGCGATTGATTGAAACCGAGAGTTTAGAAGTCTGTGGCAAAAAGAAACTTACTTCAAAGTTTGCAAAAGTGTTGACACAGCTAGATTGCTTTTGATTCGATTGCTTTGGGAGTTTATGTAACACCGCTTCTTTGGAAATGGTGAATGGTAGGAGGGAGGTTGGCTGCAACCAGTGGCCTATGTTCAGCAGTGGACTGCGATATGCTGAGTTCATTGATTTGATAACAACCTCTCAGAACTATTATTACTAACATCAAAATGACCAAATTATTAATATGTGTAAGATCCTTCACGGAAAAACAGATGCTCCTGAACTACCCGACGAACTGTCCCATCTTTTTGCTCCAATAGACTATAGCCGTAACAGGAGGCACAGATTGTTCGCCGTGCCTTGGAGTCGAACCGTCGCCGTCGCTCGAGCCCAGTCTCCTGTCCCTCGCACACTGTCTGCGCTCAACGCTCTCTTGGACGCTAAGCCTGACTGTGATGTGTTCGCGGATGAATGGAAGATCTTGACAGTATGTCTGGAGTATTGTGAGATGAGCGTATGACTGTCGAGTAGTTGTATATTTTGTTATTATCCTAAAATAATGTGTTTAAGTGTCTTTGTTAACTAATGTAATTGGCCTTGGCCGTATTATGTTAAATAAATAAATCATAAACAATAACTTCTGTTCTATGCCACAAACACTAAAGGCTAAAGGCTAAGATAAGTAACTGTTGTTACGTCGGGTTGTGATGATTTTTATTAAATATTTATTTTATTTTACGTTATTTCACACATATCTATTTTTTAGTTTATTTTATTTTACTTTTTATTTCTGTATCTGTCCGTGACATCACAGCGGGCCCTATCAGAATACCAGCGCTGCGACAATTATTTTTAAATGTCGCAGCATAGGAGCCTTTTGGCCCCGTACAGGATTTTGTTTTCATTTTACTTTTGTTTTTTATTTTATTTTTTATTAGTGTTAGAGTGTGTTTAGTTTAAAATGAGATCTTCCTGTATGAGAACCAATAAATACTTTTTCTTTCTTTTCTTTTCTTTCTTTCTATGACTTTTAATAATTTATCAGATTTTAATTCGTCAGACTTTCATAAATTTATTTTTATTTTTATTCAACGCTCTAAATATGTAGAACAACGAAATCTTGAAGGTTTCTTTTTGGTAAATGTATTATGTTTTGTTAAAAGTCATAGAACAAAAGTTGTTGTTTATGATGTTAGTAATACCTACAGTCCTGCAAGGTTGTTAGTATTTTACCAACCCTGTATATTTTCTTCTGCATAATGTACAAGTACCTACGTTAATGAATAGTGCCGTGCTTTCCTAAAATTAAGACACATGCGAGATCTTTATTATGACAAAGATTATAGGTTCATGTCGTGTATGTATTTAGTTGGTAAGCCTTAAATAAATAAATTATAGCAGTATCACACAATTCACACACTTTAGACATCCGTTTCCATTTCACTTTCAGGAAGGACTGAGGCAACCATCATACTCTACATTTTTCTTATTGAAAATGTTTTCAAAATCTATCTTAAAGAATTTTCGAAAAACAAAAGCTTAATGAACAATTTAGAATTGGAACGCTTCTTAGACACGTTCTTCTAGCCCGGCTTCGACGTCGAATTCTAACATAGTTTCGAATTCGTCAAGCCTGTCTGAGCAAATAACGTGCTGAGTGTCCGAATTCGGGATAACGTCCCGCATCGGGTATCCATTTGTCGGGTATCGTTGAACTCCTTATGTTCTGAGTTGAGCTGCACGATTACTGACAAATGCGTGCACTGAATGCATAGGTCCACTCAATCTGTGTGGTTCTTTCTTCAAAAGATCATTTCAGACACCAATCTACATGGTCTTCACATGATTTGACCAAGATTATGTCTGGACTTTAAAAGAGACTGTGATCTCTGAGTTTGTTTCGGTCTTTCTTCTCAGAGTAGTCAGATACGAAACGCCGACCTCATCTAGTTTTAAAATATAATTGACGTGTAAAAGTGTTTGTAAAAACCTACTTACAGAAATAAAATCATTTATCATTTGGATGGATAACGAGACAGTCAAACGTAAAGCGTACTACACACTTGTCGTTCAGGTCAGCATGATTCGGCACAGCCGGCAAAATATACATTCGAATGCCTGTGCCGATTCATGCCAAATCATGCCGTCCGAACAATGTGTAGCACCCCTTAGGTATTGTCCCCATTATCCTCAAAAGTTGGCATGACAATCGGGTACTCTTAAAAAGTCACAGTAATATGATTATTATGTCCTTTGTCTTCCCTTCCGGAACTGCCCGTCTGTCTGTCAATGACGTCATTTGCGTGACCCGTATAACCTGACTTAAGTATGCTACGCAGTCACACCTGCCTGTCAGTTAACTTCCGGGCTGTTATGTATAGTAATTATAAAGGTATATGTCATTCAATAAACAGAGTCATATTCATGCTTGACAACATGGTACAAGATATTTTTACATGACTGTACGACATCGACAGGACAGTTGATGACTTCAGAATAGATTAATAAAATTAATTAAGGTTACAAAAGAGCAGTAAAAATCGAGGGCCCAGCAGCAGTTAGATTGTTGGCTTGATTTACCAGCATAAAGGGGTCCTTTGAGCATCAGTAACACTAGAAACCCTGTAAGTTGAAAGAAAGAAGGACTAATAATAGTAACCCTCTGGCCACGAGCTTCACGCAAGTCGCATCGTTCGAGGCCGTGAACGGAACCTATAACTTACTTGTCTTCAGGGTTGAGTGTGATGACCAGGTTGGTGGCTGCTACCAACGAGCCAGCGTTGCACACTGCCAGGATCGCCATCGCCGTGCGATGTTTTGTCTGTAACAACCACAATTATAGCATTTCAGCAACAAATACCAACCCGAGAAGACTTAGCTTTATTCGTTTTTGGATGTAATCTATGGAGGGTCGAAAAGCTATAGATTTAGTAATAAGATTCGCAAATATGAGTTACAATAATTCTGCCGCGCTAACGAAGACTGCAATAACTCGATTTTGGACGATTTTGAGTTATAATATTCGTTGAGTTATATATTTGGAGTCAGATAATCGAAATCTATTCTAAGTAACTTTTTATTGATCCTTCAGGAACTCGGTTTTTCAGCAAGCAAGAATGCAATACTTAACTAAAACTTCATAAACAAATTCAATAATCAAAAATACAATTCTCGGAAGCGGCAAAATCGAGTTATTGCAATTTTCGTTAGTGCAGCAGAATTGCTGTTCTTTTTTAATTAGATCCCCGCCCGCTATTCAGCAGTAGGGCTAGGGAACTCGATAAATTAATTTACATAGACAACAGTGATGTGGCTAGTCCTGAAGGGGCCGTATCATTTTTTTTTTTGTAATACTGGAAAATAGCATATTTTTTGAGGCAAAATTTGTACATCAATGAAAATTTGCTTATAACTTCATTTTGGTAGTAGAAATAAGGATCTGCAGAGTCCTACCTACATTTAGGGGTCCTATCCCCTTTTAGGGTAAATCGGCAGGGCGGAAATTAAAAAAAAATGCACATTTAACAAACTAGGCGAGTGAAGTGTCATTTTCTGTTTTTTTTTTTCGCTGAATCGAATGAGACCATACCTAAACTTATAAGATATGAAGAGTTATTGTTGAAAAAAAAAAAAAAATGGACCTTCAACAGCAGCATGAGAATGTGAAAAACTACATTCTTATGGCACATGCATTTTCAGGTTGTGATACAACCAGCGCTGTTCACGGCAAAGGTAAAAAAGATCTCCTCAAACTCCACGAGAAAAATCCTACGGTACCCGTACCAAAAGGGTACGGGTACCGTAGGATACGTACCGTAGGTAACCCTTTTATCCGACTGCGGTTAAGCTCAAAAGAACGATAAGTATTGTTTCTTTTTTATAAAATAAATAAAATAGCATCCTGTTCCTGACTCAGGTTAAACCTAACGGCCATTGTGGCCTTACTAAGAGAATGAAAGAGCGAGCGTAGCGAGCTCGAAAATTGGGGCATCCTGACTCGGATAGGTTAAATTTTCTGTTTGATTTTACTAAATGAATGCAAGAGCTTGAGGCTCCTGTAGCTTGAAGCCTCTGTAAGAAAAAAACAAATTACGGTAACTTTCACATTTTCATTAGGTATTCATTCATTACGGGCCTCTTATCAACAAGTATTTGAGGTGTTGGATAATATTGTACAAACTTTTGCTTGATAATTATAAATCGGGCTCGGGCCTGTAGTTTGGGGTCCCCATATCATTGATACTGCTGAAATGCCCCTGGTGGACACGTACAGACTTCTTGGATATTACTCTTCCTAGACGTATCTTATTGCGTTGTAACTGAGCAAGAGTGTTGTTTAATCACTTTACCTCGTGGACCACTTCAGACATAATCATTATGACTACGACATACTGACTGACAAGACAAGTGTCTACTAATTATAATAAATTATAATTTGTATCGTTTTACAGCTACTGTATTAATAAATAACTTTAAATAACAGATAAACACAGTAAACAATAAATACGTAGCTATATTTCTCACACTTAATCACGCTGTTTGACTTTGGGAAATAAGCAGAACACAACGTCAAAAAGATTGAATCACCGATATAAAGTACCTATGAAGGTAAACTTAAATAAGAACCTCATAAAAATAAGGCACATGGACTTGCTTTGATACTATTCCGGTCTATTGTGAAAAAATCCCAACGGGCACAAGGCTTGTAATCTTATCCTATTTGCTTCGCCACCTGCATCTTCTACTTATACCCGATCGCCGTAATTTAACTATATACGCACTAGAACTTAACAAGTCACTATCAATCAAGTGTCAGGTGCATGTCCTCCTAAGGACTTTAAGAATATATAATAGTAACGTAGAGTAGGAGGCCGTCAGGTTAGCTAGGAGTTGCTGAGGATTTTTTTTTTTGAACTTAGCCCCACACTAGCAATTTCTCCTGTATTGTGGGTTCGTTTACAAAAATTTAAACTCACATACACAAACAGTCAGACCCGGAACAAACAACTTGTAGGTCATACAAATATTTGTTCCGTGCGGGAATCGAACCCGCGACATGCAGCGCAGCAGTCAATCGCTTAACCACTGCGCCAACCCTGCCGTCATCGTGCCGGATTGAGATCAATATCGTGTTATCACAGGGACCTTTGTCCAGCAGTAAAATGGTTTAGGCCGATGATGATGATTGACAGCAACAGAGGAGATCAAATTCAAGAATCTTATATTAACTTTGTAAGAAAATTCATCTGCATATTTTACACGACAATAAACAAAGTATAAAGATACTTTGGAAGTTAACACAAAGAACTCATAACAAGTTAACTTCAAAGTTTAACGTATGAAACAGAGAACGTCGTGACGTAATAATCAGACAGGTCGATGCGATGGTGTGACCGAGTGAGTCACTCGATTTTATTATCGAAATGAGTACAGCAAGTAACCGTAACCGAGTATATTGAAGTGTGATCGCACTGACATTCTACCACTCAATTCTTCATAGAAAATAGAAAGAAAAAGAATAGACCTTGGAACAATTTTGTTGATTAATTTGGGACAGAAATTGATTGTTTATTTGCGTTATGTTTGTATCGAGCAGTTTTTAATAGATACAACAGTGTTAAAAGCCTTGAATGCTTATAATTTTTCATTACCTACTTAAAGATTGAACTCTTTCCAGTAGTTGATGAATACGTAAAAAGGCCTCTCTGGCCTCCTTTCCCAGAACATTAGGTACAGAAAACGCCGGGAGAGCTAAAACGCAATTTTGTTCAACCAAAAGTTCTCCCTAGAAGTTACCTCCCCAAGTCACACAAGATTTATTTCTTGAAATTAGGCCCGAAAGTGGGTCAATTGTTAGGACGGCCTGGATTTACATCACAAGGGGCCTTCGAATGTCGTTGAAACCTCCAAAGCTAAGCTCCATCGTATACGGTCAAGCAACAACACAAATTAGGACTCCCAGAGAGTTCAAATATCTGGAGAAGGATGTTGAATCGACCACCGGAAGGGGCAGTCTTGATTTTAATAACTTGCCTCCCAAATACTCTTCAAAAACTGGTTTTATTTTATGAGCATCTTTTCAAGTGATGCATTTACATAACACAGTTGGCATGATACAACTTATTGAATATATTACCGAAAACATCCTTGACCTGTTAATATTACGACTCCATGATAAATTAAGTACCTACCTATGTGATTGTTTATCGTACGGTATAAAATAGTAATTTATTTTACCGGGGAGCTAAAAACATCTTACTGATTATATTAGTACGTGTGAACTGGCCGCGATAAACAACATTTGTACCTATTTGTTGATTGATCTTCAAAACAAGATGACGAGCAGATTTTTCTGTAATCATTTGATTGCTAAAATGCTTAGAGTTCTCGCTATCTGCTTACCTTGCTGAGATGACAATGACTCACATATTTTTGCAAACAACATCCACCTGAGTTGTAACACAAATGCGCTAATTAAAGCATTTACATGACAAACGAAGGTTTTTCCATTGAGGTAGGCTTCAATAGATCGATTATTTTCATCTATGTATGAGAGACTTACGGTTGCCCACTTACTCATCTGATGGTAAGCGAAGATGATGGGGTCGTCAACGGTGTACGCTTGCCTAGAAGTACACTGCATGAGCGGCAAAAAAACCGACGTTTTGAACCTTGGACTTAAGCAAGGCAGTTATGATAATAACAGCAATTATAACTACGTAACTAAATATTAGCAAAAACACGATATATGATTTACCACACTGCATAAAACAGAGTACTAAGATATCAAATACGTGTTCATTTTTGTGTTTTTGCAGGTCATTAGTCAAGACGCCATTGCATCGCCAGGGGCAAATATTTTAATAGGATTACAATAGAGATAAAAAAATCCAATGATAATAGAAATGAGTTTGATTAATTAGTAGTTATTGCCATTTTAGCGATCCTAGCATAAGCCAGTTTCACATGGAATTCGCATATTATCAGCTAGCTGCTGAACAATAGACGCACATTGTACCTCTGCCTGACCTGTTAATAGGTCATTGTTTATCAATATTTACTTGTACTCTATTGTTATGAATCCATACTAATATTATAAATGTGAAAGTAACTCTGTCTGTTTGTCTGTCTGTATGTTACGTTTTCACGCCTAAACCGCTGAATCGATCTTCATAAAATTTGCCAAAGATATAGTCTGGGATATGGATAGGGCTTCCATTACGTAATTACGTAATTACGCAATTACGTAATTACGGACAGATTTTAGAAATCTCACAAATACGTAACTGAAGAGCTGCAGTCCGTAATTACGTAACTATAGGATAATATTAATTAATTTAGGTACCCATTTATTTAGTTCTATAGTTTCTGCCTACTCCATGGGAAAAAGGCATGGGTTTATCTGTGTATTTACAATTTACCTTAATTTAGTTAACCTACGACTTACATTATGACAACACCAAAACCCTTTCTGTAGGTATCCCCCGAATTCCCGGGGTTTATTTTATAACTTCCAATTTGAGTCCGCAAGATTTAATTTCTTAGTCGTACAGAATAGAGTTCATTGTTGACCAATCGGGAAACGAAGGGAATCCCCGTTGGTTGTGGATAGTTCGGTACGTAACACAATCAAAGTTTATAAGTGTTTCGCAAGTATTTGATCTACCTCGTAGATAATAAAGTTTAATATTGTGGATTGAGCAAGCTAAGGGAACTCCCTACATTTTTCTTTACTTTCGTGAATTTAGAAACAATCTCAATACTCGGTACTCAGTCGTCTTACGTACACCAGCGAGATACTGTCCTGCCTGGTCTAAGCTTATTTTATTGACTTTTGTGATTTTGTGTATGTGCCGCAAAGTTTGACGCTTGGTTTTCAGAAGCTTTTCATTACAAGTTTCTAAGTAGATATCACCATACACGAGTAGAGATACTTCAACGAAAATGAAAGTACCTATTTTAACATTACTTTACTTGTCTACTTACTTTGTTTCTAGGGTATTGTGTGAGAGTTTATACATATAATTTAGTAGTTGATTTTATATTGTTGACGGCACGGTTGGCGCAGTAGTTGAGTGATTGGCTGCTGCGCTGCGGGTCACGGGTTCGATTCCCGTACGGAACAAATATTTGTATGACCTACAGATAGGTGTTCCGGGTCTGGGTGTCTTGTGTATGTTAGTTTACATGATTGTGAGTGCACCCACGATACAGCAGTAATTCCTAGTGTGGTGCGACGTTTAAAAAAAAATAAAAAAATATGTGCGATTTTATTTTATTGTTGCTTGTTAGATGTCTGTGCAAATAGACATTGATTATGAGTTCACGGTACGTATGTAAATGTATCCCGTTTTAAGTGTAGTGCCTAACTATAGATGCTATTTATATGTATTACCTAACTATTAAATTATGAAATATTTATATATTGTTTTAGGTCTGCAGTAAAGAAGACTATTTATAAGGAGTTTTTGAACAAACGCACACAATCAGCTATATGGGAACACTTTTTGAGGGCTGAAAATGGGCAAAGTGTCCAATGTAAACATTGTCAAAAAAATTTGAAGACTCCTGGTGGTGCTACTGGAGCACTACATACACATATGCGTGCTAAACATATTGGCGAGATGTCACAAGAGCAAGATGCGCAAAGGGCAAGTACTTCATCGTGCTTTCAAGCAAGAAAAAGTTTAGAACCTCCATCGAAGAAAACTAAACTAACGGATTACTTTTCCACTGAGTATTCCTTGGACGTTATAGTGACTAGAATGGCAGCATTGGATGGCATCCCATTAAGCAAATTTTGTACTTCTGAAGATCTAAGGTATGTTTTCAAAAAATCTGGCTATGATCTACCGAAATCTCCTTCAACTATTACCAAAATTGTCCTGGAACAGAGTTGTGCCATAAAAAAACAATTAATAAATCAGTTTAAAGATATGAAGTCCCAAAAAAAACGGTTTACTATAACGTTTGATGAATGGACCTCTACCCGGAACCGGAGGTATATGAATATAAATATTCATAATAAAGACCTAGAACCAGCTAAATATAAAAATTTAGGACTAGTAAGGATAAAGGGTTCAATGCCAGCTCACGTTGGAACTGTACTGTTAGAAAATCATCTAAATGACTTTTATTTGAAACTTGAAGATATAATTGCATTCACAACGGACGGAGCCAGTGTTATGGTTAAAATGGGCAAAAATTTTGATGGTCACCATCAGTTGTGTTTTGCTCACGGAATACAACTTGCAGTGCTGGACGTATTATATAAGACACGGAAAAGTACAACTACTGAACCAGAACTAGAAGATGAAGCTTCAGATACTGACACTGAAGAAATTGAAGAAAACGATGGCGGACTTTTCATAGAAGTACCTAGAGTTCTAGAACCAGAGTTTCTGTACAAAGATATTATAGTAAAAGTAAGAAAACTTGTTAAATCATTCAAAAAATCACCACTGAAGACCGATTTGTTGCAAAAATATTCTTTACAAGAGCATGGTAAAAGCCTCGATCTTATACTAGACTGCAAAACGCGATGGAACAGCTTATCAGATATGGTTGGACGATTTCTGAAATTGAAATCAAGTTTATTTAAGGCTTTATTAGACTTAAAATCAAATATAAGTTTCACAGACACAGAAATACAAGATCTACATAACATTCATCATAGTTTAGATATAATAAAAACTACAGTGATGGCATTGTGTCGCCGTGACTCGAATTTGTTAGCAGCAGATGCTGCGCTTCAGTTTATGTTAAATAAGCTTGATGCTCAGTCCAATGGGCTCAGTGACAAGCTTGCTGTATCCCTTAGAAAAAGAATAAAAGAAAGGCGAACAAATGTGTCTGGTGTCTTGCAGTATTTGCATAATAATGAAGAATATTATAAAACCGAAGAAACAGAAACTTTTACAAAACCGACGTCGGATTATATTAGAACATATGTTGCAAACTTATTAGAAAGGCTCAAATTTACACCGCCTACAAGTACACAAATGAGTTTAGATTCCGAAGCAGATGACAATGATGCTAATGATGGTTGTGGCGACGAGTTGACTGTTGCACAGCAACTAGAAAAAGAAATACAGAAAACTATGTCTACAGTAAACAAATCTGGAGTAAACACAGATCTTGAATCCATCATCAGAGTTGAAATGTGTATCTACGATAGCACTGGCGGCGGTCGTGAAGTTTTCCTAACAGCAGCTTATAATTATTTACTATGTATAATGCCTACTAGTGTTGAAGCAGAACGGGCATTTATCTTCTGCCGGCTATCTTTGTTCTAAACTAAGAAGTTCCCTTGGTGACAGAACATTGCATTCGTTATCATTTATGAGATCATATTATCAAGAACAAAGATTGGAAAAATAACCATATTTTATATTGTTTCTTACTTTTAAACCATTTGTGCGTGGTACATGTTTTGTTTGAATTGTTGATTGAGTTTAGTCAAAATCAAAATCGTCAATCAAATCAAAATATTACATTTTGATTTGATTGACGATTTTGATTTTGAGTTTAATTTTAAAATTATCATTTTAATCTGTAATTTACTTTTAATTCCTTAATATTATAATTTTTTTCATTTGAAGTTGTTTGATTTTTTACTTCTAAAATACGTAATAAGCCCAGAATTTATCGTGCTTTAAAAAATCAAAACAGTTAAGTACGTAATTACGTAGTTACGTAATTGAAGCATCAAAATGCGTAACTAGTTACGTAATTAGCAAATCCGTAATTTTGGAAGCACTAGATATGGAGAAGGACATAGGCTACTTTTTTACGCGATAAACGACATTCACGCGGGCGGAGCCGCGGGCAAAAGCTACTAAATAATATACTGAATTTTAATGTACTTGTAAGTAATTTCTTAAGGTTGAGAAGGAAGAAGAGACTCTGTAATAAAATACTGCACCCAGAAGCCGTTAACTATGATCAAGAGTCTAAGATTACCCAGTAACTGGGTAGAGAAGGACAGATAGGCAGGCTCCCTTTATTGATCGAAGCTGGCTCCATATTAAATACTAGTATTCAGCTGTATCTGGTTAGACTGGAAGCCGACCCCAACATAGTTGGGAAAAGGCTAGGTAGATGGATGACCTTTTACTCATGTTGGTACGTACTATTGTATAGAATCAAGTTCTTCTAACTGAACAGACAGCTGTGCTGCTGGACAGTTAATTGCGCCACTTCCTCTCCCAGTTGCAGCACTAGGAAGTGGTTAGGGTTCCCAAACCTCCCGGATTACCCGGGAGACTCCGGTTATAATGGTTAAGCTCCCGACCTCCCGGGATGCAATAATTTCTCCGGTTTTTCTATGAGAGTGAGATGCAACCACATCTCGTTGAAAAAAATCGAGTTGACTTCTTTACGAAATCGAAAGACAGAAATCCCTGTCCTGGATTGAAAAAGCTTGTCACGTTTGTCCTGAATCTGTGTGTGTTGAACCTGTCTCTAATGCTTCTTGCGAGCGCGTATTCAGCATGATGGAACAAGTATGGAAGCAAGGAAAGAAACCGAATGAATATTTCTTTAGTAAAAGCAGAGTTACAAATACTAACAAACTTCGATTTTTCATGTTTAAACTTTATGATTTTGTGGGAAAAAAAAACCGTCAAATATTAGATACTGCTCGAAAGCAAAGTAAATATAAATATAAAGATTAATAAATGATTGAGTTTTTTTCTCCTGTTTGAATTCTTAAAATTTTCCCGGGTTGGTCCTTTCGAGAGTTGGCAACCCTAGAAGTGGTACAAATACACCGCAATTTCGTTCACGTATAATACATACAATTTGCGTATAGATAAAGTTATACCAGTGATAAACAGTCACAATACTAGCTTATCTAACGTTGTAAACTAAATTGAGGCGCAGTGATAAAATCTGTGTCAACTCTATACTGATATAGTAGGTAAATCCGCTATTACGTATTAAACCATGTAACCAACTAATCTACGGGTGGGTGTACGTCGTGTGCCCAATATCAAGGGCCACCACGTCCAAGAGGATAAACGACGATGAGTCAAAAGACACACCATGTTAGGAAGTTGGCGGGATGACACCCCTGTGCCTGATGCCTCGGAGAAGTAAAGCGTTTATCTATTCTGAGGAAGATAGAGTACAACTGTGTTTGACCAAACACTTCCGCATTGTAATGTCTCCAGTGGAATTGGCTGGTCTCCATTGATATTGGCTGATGAGACCGAAAATCTACTTAATAAAAATCTTAAATTCACTGACAGACAACGCACAGTTGAAGTTTAAACGGTTGGGTGGGTCCAGAACATTGATGAAAAGGAAGATTAGGTACGCGTTCCTCGACGTGGACCGCATAACGTATGCCGACTGACACAACTGACCTTAGTCACAATCGAACAGGCGTTTGTGTAGGACATGTGTAGCACGATAAGTAAAATTACCGTAATCGTCTAAATAAGCAGCAAAAATGCCTTCCTGTGTTTTCAAAATGTGCCCAAATAATTCACAAACCAAAACCAAGTTCCACGGGATTACTTTCCACTCGTAAGTACTTCAAAACTTATTTTCTTTAAAATTCTACTGAATAATATTGCATTCTAAGGTTTCTAGGTTGCCATTTGTTTCTGAGTTGTTATGGGTTCATAATATATTGAAAAATATTGCTATCTCGTTCCCGCTACAGCCCGCGTCATATCTCTCGCTTTTTCGGTTGTTGATGCATGACACACGACATAGAGAAATGTAGTTGTGTTGGTGTGTTCATGTGAACACACCAACACAACTACATTTCTCTACTCCTCAAACAATTACATGTGTAATTGTTTTAGTCCAATAATGTTTACGTGACATTCGAGTAGTGCCTTATCTTCCTTTGTTTATACATCTAGTAGCTTTTGCCCGCGGCTCCGCCCGCATGGATGTCGGTTATCGCGTAAAAAAGTAGCCTATATCCTTCTCCATATCACAGGCCATATATCTCTGCCAAATTTCATGATGATCGGTTCAGCGGTTTAGGCGTGAAAACGTAATATACAGACAGACAGACAGACAGACAGACAGACGGACAGACAGACAGAGTTACTTTCACATTTATAATATTAGTATGGATGGTCCAGAAGCATGAAATTTTTCAGAAGAGTTTCTTATAAACGAAAGTCAGCACTAATGAAGGATTTTTTGAAAATTATTCTAGTCTAGTCCAGCATTAGGTACCTACATTATTAATTAAGTACGTACTTATCAGATCAGTGCCCTTTTGGCCAGATAAAGATTGATTTTCTAATGATAAAATAAATTTTGATTAGAGGATGCAAAGATTAGATACACTAGAAACTAGACTAATCATGCCTGACGTAACTAATTTCACGTTTAGGTAATAAAAGACTGAAACGCTGTTTGGTGAACCTACTTGCGACGGTTGCACAATTACCTGTAACTGTCTTGAACACATACTTGGTTTCCTAGTTTGTCTAGGTACGCTAAGGTAGGACATTCACGATCGACGTATAACTTGGTAAGATCCATACTCCATACTAATATTATAAATTCGAAAGTAACTCTGTCTGTCTGTCTGTATGTTACGTTTTCACGCCTAAACCACTGAACCGATCGTCATGGAATTTGGCAGAGATATAGCCTGGGATATGGAGAAGGACATAGGCTACTTTTTTACGCGATGACCGACATCCACGCGGGCGGAGCCGCGTGCAAAAGCTAGTATGGAATAAATTAGAGTGATTACCGAGAGTTTTATCAAACTCAAGAATTGCCGTGAGTTTCTATTCTAATTTATACTTTACTTCAATGAGATAAGAGCTACATTGCACTGACTTACAAATGTTTTACTTTTACGTCATTCTTTGATCATGAATATCGGGCTTTTGGATTAACATTCAGATGGGGCGTGCGTACGTAGGTACGGTCAGCAACTGAAGCCCATTGACACTTAAGTTCTTTTAAACATCATTTTGCAGCACAATATTAAGTAAAAATGGAACAATGATTAATTTCAGATGATAGAAAGTCTTAGCTTAATACATGGAATGCTGAAAATTGATTCAATTTTCAAAAAAAAAATAAAAAAATTGTCTGCGTTTTTAATAATAAATAAGAAAATTAATAGTATGTTTAGGTTGTTAATGCGCAGCTGGGGAAGGAGCCAGGCCGAATCTGAAGACTTCTAGGACTAATAGAACCTATACCTATCCATACTAATATTATAAATGTGAAAGTATGTCTGTCTGTCTGTCTGTCTGTATGTTACGTTTTCACGCCTAAACCGCTGATCCGATCATCATGAAATTTGGCAGAGATATAGCCTGGGATATGGAGAAGGATATAGGCTACTTTTTTACGCGATAACCGACATCCACGCGGGCGGAGCCGCGGCCAAAAGCTAGTATTTTATAAAATTAAACTTCGCTTTTCGTGTGTCTGTGTGACCGCTGATCTTCTAAACTCCTAAACGGTTTTAAATGCGGTTTTCACCATAATTTAGATAATTTATTCCGGAATGTTTATTTGTATAATACACTCGCTTCTGTCCGCGACTTCGTCCGCGTGAAATTTCGGGCCACCCATCGCGTCGCATCCCGTCGCTCGCCCGCGCTATAACTTCGTTATCACTTAGCGTTCTTTCTGACTTTTGTTCTTTTTGCTTGGCTCCTAAGGGTCTCATCATCATCATCATCATTTCAGCCGAAAGACGTCCACTTCTGGACATAGGCCTCCCCCAATTGGGGGGGTTTGCCATAATCGCCACGCTTGGCAGGCGGGTTGGCGATCGCAGTATGGTGTTAAAAATAAATAGAGAACGCTGCTGCCCATTCTCTAGTAAATCCCTTAGTCGCCTTTTACGACACCTACGGTAGGAAATGGGATGTAGCTATTCTTTACGTCCGGCACCACGCGGGACTAAGGACCTAACGTGATGTTATATAGCATTCCTCGATAAATGGGCTATCCAACACTAAAATAATTTTACTATTCGAACCAGTATCTAGTTCCTGAGATTAGCGCGTTCAACCAAACAAACAAACTCTTCTTTATACTGTACTGTATAGCTTTATAATATAGCTGACCCGCGCAACTTCGTCTGCGTCACCTAAGAGAGAGAGTGGTTTAAGTAATGAATTTACTACTTATTTTGTTACGGAGTTATTTTCAAATTATGATATTTCCTAAGATGTTGATTGAAATCAAGTGATGTCAAGGACAATTTTGTTTACATTTAAAGACTTGTGATTAATAAAATATTTATTTCGATAAGGATTAATATTATGTTGATAAAACTCCTTCGCAAATAATGAATTAATTTCGAAAAAAATTAGATTACCACAAAAAAAGGTTATAGTGAGTCAATCTTAAAAGATAGACATGCTGTCGCGGACTTTTTTTTAGAACTTTTAAAGAGGAACAATTCTATCATACATGATATTTGCGGAACTTAAACCGTTTACGCAGCGCACGCAACGGAAGCTCTCAAAAAGGAATATTTTTTCCCTTTTTGTAACATTTTTCATTTATGCTCCGCTCCTATTGGTCGTGATGTGATATAGCCTATAATATTCCTCAATAAATGGACTATCCAACACAAAAAGAATTTTTCAATTCCAACCAGTAGTTCCAGAGATTAGCGCGTTCAAACAAACAAACAAACTCTTCAGATTTATATATTAGTATAGATTAATATTAAACTTACATATAATATAGAAATCTGGATGTTTTGTCAAGTCGTAAAAACCATGCGAAGCAGGAGTGGGTCGCTCGTGATATTAGATACAACTATACAAATAAATAAAATTGAAGTGTCTGTTTGTAATGTCAAAATAACGGCTTTTTACTAAATGCATAATGGAAGTATATGTATATGATACGTATAAAAAAAAAAATGTCTCTCTGTCTATCTGTTTTTTTCGGTTAATCTCCAACAATGATCAATTTTGACGGGACTTTCACTGGCAAATAGCTGATGTTATAGGGAGTAACTTAGGCTACTTTTATTTTAGAAAAATCCACGCGGGCGAAGCTGCGGGCAGCAGCTAGGATTGCCAACCATACTGTTAAAAACAGTATTATACTGTTTTCCACTCTAAAATACTGTTTACTGTTCAACAAAAATAAAGTATATGAATATACTGTTTCCACTGATATCCAGAGCTTTGCCTAAATAATAACTAGAACATCCTGCATGCACCTGGGCATGTGCGCGGTGATTCAGCTAGCCTTAATTTCAGAATGAAACTAGTAAATGACCCGAATTTTCGGGACATAGTAAATAAATAATTGCAGTCAGATTACCTTTTGGATCTAGTATTAAATGTAGTTAGTTTTGCCACCTCAGTATTCGCAGAATGAGTGATGAATGCTAAGTGGTGGAACGACAGAAATAGAGCTTCAATACATTTGATAAAAAAATTGCTCCTCATCTATTTGGTGAGGCTTACGAAATTGGTGCTGAATTGA
Source organism: Dryobota labecula (assembly GCA_947523025.1). NCBI lineage: Eukaryota > Metazoa > Arthropoda > Insecta > Lepidoptera > Noctuidae > Dryobota > Dryobota labecula. Next base: position 2,543,382 of record OX383303.1, on the reverse strand, counting down.
CGCATTGCGCAAGTAGCACGAATGATTTATGAATATATTTAAAAAAAAATAACTTCAAATACTGTTAATTTTTTCGAGATACTGTTTATTTTTCCACTTTGACCATAATACACTTTATTTCTTGTACAAAAAGTTAGCAACCCTAGCAGCCGCTAGTAATAAGTAAGAGAGTTCCTGATATACTTACTCTAATTCTTTGATCTATCAAAGTGAATCCTAGCCACATGATAGAAACACGCTAAACGGAAGTGACGGAAGATAGAGAGTTACTACATCCAACCAACAACTAACCTACACTAAGTTAATTTTTTTATCATTAATGACAGGAAAGATACCAAAAATGGCAGAAGCAATTACGATTATAGGTACAGATAAGGTAAAATAAACTAGAACACAATGGAAAAATACTTTTCAGTCATTAAAACTATGCTGAATGATAAATGAACATACGTACTTACTGGATGCGCATTTGCAAAAGGCCTTGAAAGTAATTAACTGGCTTATTTCCTATATCTGTTTTAAAATTATCTGCTTTTATTTCAGCAGCTAGAACATCCACATAATTGTTAGTAACACAGAAAAGCTTATTGGAAACTAATATTAGTAACTAGCTTTTGCCCGCGGCTCCGCCCGCGTGGATGTCGGTTATCGCGTAAAAAGTAGCCTATGCCCTTCTCCATATCCCAGGCTATATCTCTGCCAAATTTCATGACGATCGGTCCAGCGCTTTAGGCGTGAAAAGCAACATACAGACAGACAGAGTTACTTTCACATTTATAATATTAGTATGGATGACATGACTTACACTTTAAAAACTGTACCTGTGGGTGACAATTTGAAGTGCCACTTACAGATTGAGTGCTTTGATTATTTATTAGAAATAAATATTAAACCTATCATTTTATTAGAATTATCATATTAAATAACCTTGAAGATATTTTTGATTTAGCAATTAAGGTTAATTTTAAAACCTCAACTTTCGTTGATGATTTATTAATTACAATTTAATCTTTTTTATTTGTTGGAAAAACTGGTGAGTTATAAATTCGAAACCTTCTAAAAATACACAATAATGTGTGATTATACAGGTGATCGCGTACGAATTGTACCTGAACAGGATTTGTTTACTTTTCATCAGATACTTTTAGAACAGACTATACATACACTGACATTAGAAAGTTATTTAAAATCATTATGTGGGTGCTTCTGATTAGTGAAGAATATAATACTTGTCAGGGGGCCAAGTCTACTAATGTACAAACGTTGCAATGGTCTCTTCATTGTGAGTTTTTGACAGATTTGCCATACACTGTCAAATACTCACAATGGCGAGACCATTCTGACACTATTGTAATAGCAGACTTGAGGCCTTGATTGATAGAGAAAAAAGTATACAGATTTCTGTAAGGGCCTATTAAGAATACCATCCAACATTAGTCGAGTTGTTGTTTTGATGAATCTGTAAATGTAAACAGTTACAGATTCATCAAAACAACAACTTCTAAACCTAAACCTGACCCCTGTTAGTATTTATTATGGTTTTTAAAGCGCAGGCTACACCGGCACCGCCAACTAGCGAGCGAGCCGGGCAAGCATAATTTCACCTCTTTTTAACCGACTTCCAAATGTATGTCCACCGATTTCTCCCAATTGTGCACCGATTTTGATTTAAAAAAAATTGCATGAAAGGGTTTAGTCTCGAAGTAGTCCCATTGTCACAAAGTCAGAATCTGATAAGGTAATTCCATAGAAATCGAGGGAAATTCGCTTGGTTAATATAGTTTCCCTCGCCTCACTTCGCCTTTCCAGGTATTTTTTTTTTTGTGGTAGGTAATTAATGTTGCTAAAATGTAATGACGCAGTAGTGTGATGGTCTTCATGATAGCCATACACGTTAAGGTTCTTGCGCAAGTATACAGCAACGTGTGTTGCAGGTTTTTTTGTGAAAATTTCTAGACTATACCCAAAGTCTCAAATTCAGATAATTTATGTAAACAAAGGGGATAACATATCAAAAAAATATCTTCGTAATGGTAATTCACACAAAATGGCGAAAAAAGAGGTTACATTTTCTTTTAAGTACTGATTTTAAGAAATAATCATACCATAATTATTTTTATAAATTTCCGGTTTTAAACAAAGTTATAAAAAAAAGGAGATTTTCTGGTATAAAATATTTTATGATACTGGTAACAATGCACGAGATCCAAACATTTTCAAATGTTTTACATCTTCAACAACACTAATATTACAACTCTCATTCATAGATTCATATTGTAAGTAGCATATCTAGCCACATTTTGGATGAAAACAGCAGTAAACTGTTTCGAGTGGAAATCGATTTTGGGAGGCCTACGTACTGGACTTAAAAGGGCTGATTATGACGATCATATGCCGTGTCTCCGACATACTGCACAATACATTGTTTGGCAACGGTATTTTGTTTGCATAGTTCTTATAATTAATTTACTTTAATTTTAGCTATGACTATTTACAAAAAAAGAATATGATAAAATGTTTTGCATCACTGTCCTGTCATTTTGACAGTGACATTTCTTGACATTACTTTGTTTACATAAATTAACTGAATTAGAGACTGGGTATAGTGTGATTTTGCATACTGGTGCAAGTTTGAACATGCACAAGTATATCGTAAAGTGATGCTCCTGGACATAGTGCAAATTGTTAAGAGGTTCCTCACTCTAGCACTTGACTGCTGATAACTGGTACCCTGCTCTCTATGCAGCTTGGCTTCTATTTTTTTTTATATGGATGATATGTGGGATTTAACCGAAATGAATGAAACTAAAGATAGAAGAGATAAGCGGTAAGATAATGTGTTATAACAACAGTTTTGTTACCTAGCGTGTTATCAAAATGTTTATAAAAAAATATTCAAGTACTTACATCTAAAATGACCTAAATCCATACTAATATTAAAGATGTGAAATTTACTCTGTCCGTCTGTTACGTTTTAACGCCTAAACTGCTGAACCGATCCTCATGAAATTTGGCAGAGATTATAGCCTGGGATATGGACATAGGCTACTTTTTCGAAGCGCTAGGGCACTACCTACTTTTTCTCGAAGCGTTTCGTCGTTTTTTTTAACCCTCATAACTAGGGTTTGTATTATACCAGATAATATTCTCGGGATATGATGTTAATAGTGGACGTATTAACCCTTACCCTACCCTTACCCTTATCTACACGAGACACAATGGGTTTTTAATTATGTCTGTAATTACGGCATACAAGAGGTTAAACATAAAAACAATATAACACAAAATATGTGGCTTGGCCGTTTCGCTAAAGTAATTAATAGTGAATAAATTTTTCACCTTATGCCCACATGTGACCGTAACGAAACGGCCAAGGCACATATTTTGACTATAAGGTGAACGGTTTGTGAAGTTAGGGTTTGTAAAGTTAGGGTGTGTAGAGTTATAAGCTTGACTCTACATGAGATCTGATAACTTTTTGACAGTGAGAGCCATATGGTCTCGTCTTGGCAACTTTTTACATGAAAATGTTTTTAGTGGGATTATATTTTACTAAAACCTAACTTATTATTTATTTTATTTCATAAATACACATATCAATTACATTTTTAAATATAAGAATAGGAGAACATTTAAAAATATAAAAATTAGCTGGCCACAGGCACAGGGTCCTAGCTACCGGCGTTTAGGGCTCAACCTCAACCTAACTTTATTATTAGTATGAAAGTACTGAGATGTATGGAAGAAGATTAGCTTCGCCATCCCCAAATATATCGTCCCCTTATAGGGAAAACCGATTATCTGATATGAACTTAACCTAACAGATAATCGGTTTTACCTTTAAGGGTGCGATATTGGGATAAGGTCAGGAGGATGCTGATTTTCATAATCATATACATAATCATTATGATATTATCACAGACATAGCATTTACCATGACGGAAGTCTACAAGACAAAAGGTCAACATATTCAAAATACTTATGAAATTGAGCCACACATTCAATCATTTACATAAGAGACATCAGATGAGGCAATGATTAAAAAAGAGAAATCATAGAGTGACATCACTAACAAATTAAACACTTTCAAGATGTTTGATTCAAGTTCTTTAAACCAGTGGAAGATGTAATGAGATTCTACGTTCAAACCTTTTTTAATATGAACATTTCTAGTGCTTGACATAGTTTTAAGTAATTAAAAAATAACATCGAGATTAAATAATTTGGTACTTGTTAAGTAATAAAATATAAATACCACATAAATTATGGTGAGAGTGTAAACAAATAATATAGGTACACTATAAGTAGGTTTATAGAATATAAGGAAAATTACACTTAGGCATTGAAATGGACCGCTAGAAATAGGTACCTATTCACAAGCAAAGCATGAAAACAAGACAACTTTTTGAAACATGTGAATAAACTATCTAATTTTTGTATCTTGAATTGTATAAAACATCATTGAGCAAGTTCTTGTTATATTATAGGGCATTCAATAGCCGAGTTCCTAATAAAATCCAAAAATAGTCTCTATGAATCCTAAAGAAAATTTCAAAAAAATCATGAATATCTGATTGATTTCTTACCTTTGAAACTGCAGCTTCCATGATTATTCCTTTAAAATGTCACTATACAAAACAAAATCGAATTAAAACATTGTATGTTGTGCGTAATGTAATCGGAAAATAAATAAAATGTAATAAAATTCACAGATTTTCGGCAATCGACGATTTCCACGATTCCGATTCTTCTATTTACTAGAACTACCACAGATAAAATAATATGTCACTGTCAGACAGGCATGACATTCAATACGTCACAATCAGGGATGGTCCGAAGACACCTTTTGTTAGAGTAAAAAATAATTTATATTATTACAAAAAAAAAAAAGACGAAGAATCAAACATCCTCTTGCATTATAAAGATATATATAAAAATTAAACTAACCGCTCAAATGTTTGCGAAGTTTTGTAATGTAAAAATGAAGATCATCTGAATAATTTATTTTTATGAACTACCTTCTCTTTATTATAATTTTTAAAATAACTTACATGTCCGTTGGTGTTCATACGTTTATAAAATCTAAGTAATATAATCATTATCACACACTAACCAATTCGTAAAAATATTATTGTCATAATGGAAGTAGATTCTGTGGACAGGGTGAGTGCTATTTCATGGCTATTCTATTACATATTTTGTACGTGTTATCTAAGTTTTACTGTATTTTTAGGTACTCATTTCAGTAACCACATTTATTGTTTTTTTATTCTATAGGACAATGTCAAAAGACATAACAGTTTTACAAGCCCGGATATCAAAAGAGCCCCTGTGACGAAACGAATAGGGAGAGAACGTTGCCACAGTTATCATGCCCAAACACCAAAGACATCCAAATATGCCGAAAGAGCTCGATTGAATGTTCCTAAAGTAAGTGAGCTGAACAAAATGATAATTATTTTACTCAAGAAAGTTTCTTTTTAGTTTTTCATGAAACGGTTTGAATTAATTGCAAGGAATAAAATAAAACGATTACAATCCTTTATCCACGAATGCATCCAAAAGTATCTAATTTTGACAGTTGTTTGACAATTGAGAGTTGCGTTCAAAAATAACGAAACGTCTCTATAAAAGTAAACTAAAAAATTAGCTTTAAATTAAGTAAAATAAATATTTGTAAAACTTAAATAATTCTTCTAGAAATTTTAACTATATAAATAGCCGTTTCATCATAATTTTTTGCTTTTAAAACGAGATTATCATCACTAAAAGTAGTGGCTGCAGGCATTACCAAATATGGAGTTTGCTCGTTTTCCCAACCGTCCTCCCTTCGATCCTTAGTAGCTCTCAGTTTTATTTTCTTTTAAACAATTGTGTTATATTCAAATGTTTTCATTGCATTTTCTAGTGTAATAATAATCATTTCTTCTATTTAATTAAACGTGAGTTGCAGTTCTTTAATAATTGTAGTGTCAAAATATAGGTCACAGTGGCGTATAGGTTATGTTTTAAGTGAAATAATCGGATAGTTGTTGTTTGTATTGTTGTTAACTGGTTACTTTTCGCGTTACAGATGTCGTTTAGGGTGGTGCGCAGTTCTAAGTTCCGCCACGTTTACGGGCAGGCCCTGAAACGTGAGCAATGTTATGATAATATAAGAGTGTCAAAAAGTTCTTGGGACTCTACGTTCTGTGCGGTGAATCCTAAGTTTCTGGCTATAATCGTCGAGTCTGCCGGCGGAGGCGCCTTCATAGTACTGCCACACAATAAGGTGAGTTTATTTCATTGAACAATTTACTCAATTCTCACAGATTAAAATGTAAAATTTATTTCCCAAATTACTCCTAATTTAACACTGGAAATATTATATTGAGACGCTTAGTCACACTTTGCTGATTTATAAATAACTACTTTGGAATAATAATTCGAGATTCACTGCTTAGAAAGTGTGAATTAGGTGGGTTTTTCATGAGAAATTTTCACTTTTAACTTAAAGATAACTTGATTTTAATAGAGAAAAATCGCCTAGAAATCTTTTAACAAGTTAAGATACAGGCTTTATAGTTTGTGAGTATATTTCATAGTTATTAAATATTCAATCCACTTTTTAGATATCTCATATTACACCAAATATAAAGGAGTCCTTGCACGAAAACCTTAAAGGTTGGGAACATTATGAGAGTTATTATAATGTTTTGAATACCAATTGAAGTGTCAGAACAGGGAATAAAACCCCTTACATGATGAGATCAGTCATAATCCCCGAGTTATTTGTGTTTATCCAAATTACAAAGTATATTTTTTGATAAGATATACCATTTGAAACTGTCAAAATAACGCTAATATTAGGGCTATTTAATAATAGCCCTAATATTAGCTATGGCAGCTTGTACAAGTTTTAGAAAAATATTTTAAATTCTCTAAATTAAATTCTAATAACACAGGTTTTCATAACCTAGCTACATTGTAGATATAGTACTTACTTAGTTTGTAAAACTGTTTATTAACATATTATAAACTACTTACAATTTTTTATTTTAATATTATTATGTGCAGAAGTATTTATCAAATCTGAAAGGTGCAAACCGGGAGCATTTCGTTTCATACCACAGCTGCAAATTAAATATGGAATAGACTTTTCTACAAATTACAATCAATCTGCTTAGCCAACATAGTGGAAGCCAACCCCAATATAGTTTGAAAAATCAGACTATGCTGGGGTTGGCTTCCCCTCTAACCGGATGCAACTCAATAGCAATATTTTTCATGGAGCGACTGCCTATCTCACCTACACAACCCAATTTCTGAGTAACACAATACCAGACTTTGTCCTAAAACCATTGATATATTATGTTACACTAGATTAGTAATTACCGCGTTAAGGCATTGCCCCTTGACATATGGCCACAGCCATATGCATAGCTAACGTCAGTTCAGTGCTCTGTGTGACGCCAACTGAAGTGAACCTTAATATATTAATAACTAGCTGACCCGACAGACTTCGTTCTGTCAAAAGCTATTTGACTGTGACAGTTTGTCTACGCAAAGGAAATATAGTATAAACTTCACTACTCTACCCTACCCTACCTACCTGCCTACCCTACCCTACCCTACCCTACCCTACCCTACCCTACCCTACCCTACCCTACCCTACCCTACCCTACCCTACCCTACCCTACCCTACCTACCCGACCCGACCCTACCCTACCCTACCCTACCCTGCCTACCGTCTAACCTCCTCCTGATAATAACAAACACAACAAAAAAATAATTAGCGAAATCGGTCCAGCCGTTCACTAATAGTTTTTTTTTTTCCATATTTTCTCACCATTTAAACCTTCCCTGGACTACGACAAACATTTCAAAACCAAAATCAGCTAAATCGGCCCAGCCGTTCTTGAGTTTTAGCGAGACTAACGAACAACGAACTTTTTAATAAGAATCAGTATCTTATTACTTTTAAATGTTTGGTGGTTTCAAAGCTATGTTGTCGCGTTTAACTAGTGGTTACACTTTTTTGACACATTTTATGAGGTTTGCTTCTCTAGTTATTTAACTCAATGCCTAAAACAGTCTGATATTGACAGAACTAATGAATTGTAGTATTAATTCATGACAAAGAATATTTTTAGGGGATGAGTATAAATTTTATTAGAAAGATTCCATGCAATTAGTTCAAATAATCTTGCTTTATAGTTCTGTTTTGGTTGAGTATTATCCCGCAGAGGATGTGAAATGCTTACAGTGGTTTTCTTGACTCTCAGAAATACTAATTGAATAATTTACAATCCAGTTTTTCAAATTTTTTTGCACTGGAGTCATTGAATCTTAATCCAAGGTTATTTTATTTTAGTTTTCTGATAACTCTAACTCAATTTCTTTACATTTCTATCTTGCAAGTCCTTGATAAGGCCAACAACAGGTGTTTAATTTGAAATGCTAAATCTATTCAAGAATTTGCATTTAATTGGAATTTATTTCTTAATCATCTCTATACAATTTTGCTATACCACAGCAAAGAATATTTTTACTCTTATGAATTAGAGATAGTAATTATCCAGTAATTAGGCATTGATAACAAAATAGTATCTTAATAAATTTTTTTTAATGCTATTTCATCTTATACCTAATTGTTGAGTCTTCATTGTCCATCACACATCATAATCTCCCATTCCCAATGGGCCAGATTTGAGTTACAGGACCAGGCTAAATATCAGTATCCTTATCAATGGCTGATGAATGTCACAATTCTATGAATGGGAGAGGAAGTCAACTATCTTATCAAGTTTTGATTGTATGGGTGTTTCCGATACACTCTAAATTCAAACATTAGTCACAATATATTATGGCTGATGGATAGTTGAAATATTATTACTTTACAAAAATAACTATGTATTTTGGGAAACACTATATAGTTGCACACTCACTACATCAAAAACATTGTAATAAAGAGTATTCTATTAATACATTTATCTAAAAGTGCAATTAATTTTTTACCATTCCAGCAAACTTGCAAACAAAAATATTATATATCACAAAACATTCTGCTCATCTTGCTGCATGGAAAACTCAATTTCATTAAAACATTTAATTTCTAGCATTTCATTATAATTATGAATGTTAATTGATCACAAATTAGTGGATAATTACAGTAATTCACTCCTTCTATCTATGTTTGTAATATGATAATCAGCATAATAAAGATTGTTTCGTTTTTAACTGTTAGTGCAGATAGACTGATGAAAGTATTACTCAGGACTGAATGTTAATGCGAAGCAAAGATTTTAATATTTTGTGATGTTTAATATTTTGAGTATGAATGGCTATAAGACTAGAGGAAAACCAAAGAAATTATGGATGGATTTTGTGAAAAATGATATAGCTGGAAAGGGGCTGATTACCGAGATGACGGCTAATAGAGAAAGAAGTATGAAAGAAAATAAATGTTGCACCAACCTCAAATAAATTGGGACGAGGACAAGCGAATGATTAAAACGTATGTTTGGGCTGCCATTTGTCTGGGATTTCCTGGATTTATCCTAGTTTTGAAGATGATCTTAGAATAAGTTTCCTTATTCTTCCATATTTAATTTTTTTGTGTTTTTTTTTTTAATTTAAAGATATTATAATACAGAGCTGTTACTTAATTCTAAACTCGCCAAACTTTTACGTTTGATGGCGATCTGGTAACCTCTTGAACTAAAGGCCTGTGGGCTTGGGGTACTCTCTTCATTAATAGTGCAGTATGCATTTGCCATTATAGTGCTTAAACTTGCCATTTTTGTCTAGCCAACTGCGAGTCTTCCTAGGCACGCGTTACCGTGGCCGACTCGGAAATCCCTAAATAGACTCTCCAAAATAAAACGAATCTCCACAGATGTGGGTTTATGAACGACTCGGACCTCAAGTGTATATGCGGGTCTCTCCGCAGACAATGTCCCACCTTCCATCTTGCGCCGCATCTTGCGTCACCTGCGCACTTGTGGATCTTATGACTGCGTCAGTGAACGGAGTTCGCATGGCAGAATTTTGGGCTAAACATAATATTTGAGTTTTCACAACCTTATTTGCCATCAATACTCTAAGAACGTTACGCTCACCAGACGTTATGAATTCTGCGTGAATATAAGCCACTAGCTTCTGCCCCCGACTTCGTCCGCGTGAAATTTCTTGTTCCCACGACCCACAGCCCGCCCGCGATAATATTATGTTTTCACTTAGCGTTTTTCTGACTTTTTTGTTTTTACTCGGCTCCTAAGGGTCACAGCGTGATGTTAAATAGCCTATAACCTTCCTCGAGAATTGGGCTATCAAATGCAAAACTAATTTTTCAAATCCGACTGGTAGTTCCAGAGATTACCTACATACAAACTTACAGACATAGATTTAGCAGTAATAAAAGTTACTAGAACCCATAATTTGACTACTTATCTTTAAGTAAAGGAAGTAAAGAACAAAGCCATAAGTAGTCTATATTGTGTGAGCTCCACAAATTCCTGTTTTATCACGTCTAAAGGTTATTTTTCTAATTGTCACTCAATGTACTATTATCGCCTCAGCAGGAACAAGTGGTTTGCTTAGTTATCACAATATAAACATTTGTGTGGTTTTGTACATATATTATGTTATGTGTTGTGTACATAGGGATTAGATTCATGTTATTTTTCCTTGTAGCTATGATGTATTTATAGAAACTGATAACGTCCCTAGAAGTACCTTTGCAACGTATTATATCTAGCTACACACTCCAAACACATTGTTGTGTATGGAGATTAAAATCATATTTGGTCCTTACTTCCGCACCTTGCGTACAGCCCCTAAAAGTACCTACAACAAATTGCTGCAAAATCTCAGTCAATAGTCCAATGTCTTGTTGAAGATTTTTTTTTTTCAAATCCAGAATCCCTTCGGTAGAATATCAGTTCAAGTCTGACACTTTTGCCTGTCTTTTCTTCTAATCTTATTAAACACCTCCAGTGTCCGCCAGTGTTTAGGACTACCGTTTATCAGAACATAAAAACTAACTCATAAAATGCTAGGCGAAGCCTTCGCAGAATTCCCCCAAAACTGCGGAACCCTGTCAAACAGTACCAGACAGCCTTATCAATTGAACCTCAATACAACCTTCCCTTTCTTTGTGACTCGTTTTTATCAATCGAACAATGCTCCGAGGTGACAGATAGCGTTCATTGTGCAACAGATACGGATAAACAATGCCCCCCAACAATGCGCACACGCATCACAGCAAAAACTATTGAGAATGGGAATGACAAGTGTTTGTTGAGGTGGTGTAATAAGTTAATAGGTTATTGGTTAATGTTATTCACGTAACTAACAAGCATGGAGTTTTAAATATGCCTTAGGCCTGTGTTCACCAACATTTAAATCAACTGTTTAGTTATTTAATCAGTTCTTTACTTAGGAAATTTGACATAAATCAACTGTTTAAATACCTAACCGGTGGTTTGACTGTTGGTGAACACAGGCCTTACACCACCACTTAGCCTGATGAAGCATCAAATCCCTGTGATAACGGCCGCTTTCCGAATTGGCTATAATCGCTCACAGCGCTCACATCGTCTCACATGCGTTCCGATTTACCCTGCGTTCCGAGTTGCGATAATATCGATATTCGCGTGCTAAAGCCCGTTCCGAGTTAGCGTGAGCGTGATAACGATGTCCCGTGAATCGTCATAGAAGACGTCATGACATTCGCCATCTTGCGATAACGCCGACCATGTCTTTTACTAATATCGCCGTGAGCGCTGTCAAAAATGACAGTTGTGCTGTTTTGTTTTGAGTCGCATCGTATCTAACGTGGGATTTTCAAAATTGTTCTTCTGGCTACAGTTGCTACCTAACCTAATAAGAAGAAATTTTTGGTGTATACACAGAGAAATACTCTAATATCGTTTTGATATTGAGTGAGCACCGTGAGCGCGTTCACGAGCGTTCCGAGTTGTTGACAGCCATCGGCTGTCATAATCGTAATATCTAAATCGGAACGCATGTGAGACGATGTGAGCGTTGTAAGCGATTTTAGCCAATTCGGAAGGCGGCCTTAGATATTACAATCAACAACTCGGTACGCTCGTGAACGCGCTCACGGTGCTCACGCAATGTCAAAACGATATTAGAGTATTTCTCTGTGTATACACCAAAAATTTCTTCTTATTAGGTTAGGTAGCAACTGTAGCCAGAAGAACAATTTTGAAAATGCTACGATACGATAAGATGCGACTCAAAACAAAACAGCACACTGTCGTTTTTGACAGCGCTCACGGCGATATTAGTATTTTTTTTTTTTCCCCTTTTGGCAATTGAGCCGATGTCGACTATTCTGCCAGTGTCGGCGATATTAGTAAAGGGCATGGTCGGCGTTATCGCAAGATGGCGAATGTCATGACGTCATCTATGACGTTTCACGGGACATCGTTATCGCGCTCACGCTAATTCGGTACGGGTTTTAGCACGCGAGTATCGATATTATCGCAACTCGGAACGCAGGGAATGATGTACACTGCCAGCACACCTCACATCGGTATGAGCTCGGTAGCTGTGACTGAAAGATTTCGCACATTAGACACTTAGGGAAACTTTCAATAATTTTGGTCCTTTCCGAGAAAAGCTTCGAAGGTTGGTACGGTAGTTCTACCTCTCATGCTGTCCCTCGGTACCTTCCGTTGTATGACTAATTCCTTGCATTTCTCCGAATATGACAATTTTTTTTTTTAATGGCCCCTTTGTTTAATTGTCCACCTTGGCAAGTTTTCCTGCGCAAGGGACATTTAGCATAAATAATAATATCGTCATAATATGTATTTTAAGACAACAGATAGTCAGGACAAGACAATGGCGTTCACAATGGACTGACAAAACCTGCGGCGTGAATGTTTACTAACTGACGCATGCTTCGCCGCTGTGTCATCAAATTATATCAGTGTGTTATGAGACGTTTCCTTATTTTACGTCTTTGTGGATTTTATATTGTATGAAACGGTTCACAGTAGGATCTGCAGTATTTCGGGGATAAAAATGTTTGCGATTATTAGAATTCCAAAAGAAACATCGCATCGGTCAAAAATCTTCAAACCATCAGGGGAAGGTTTATTGACAATGGGCTTGGAAAGTAGATATTTATAACTAGGAAATTCAAACAAAAATATAGATCGGAGTACACCAAACACGTGCAACAAAAATTGGTCCTTTTTTACAAACTTATTTAGATAGCATATCGTCTTGAACTTACAATGCATATTGATATGCGATCAAATCAAATCAAATCATTGATTGGTTTGCAAACATGGGTAATTAGTACACATACTCCATTTATTATAACATTAGACAAATAACTGTTCTCACCCTTTCGTTATTTCGATGTAAACATTTAATAAACTCCGTTAGGTACTTCACGATAAATACAAAGCACTGTAATCTATTTACCCTTTACATTAAAAAAAGAACGATAGTGCAGTAATTTCAATGATATTACACAATAACTGTCGTTATTTAGCCGTTATTGTGTGCCTAATGCTATAGTAAATGGAGTATAGATGTTTTATCATATGCGATAATCTAAAATACGTCATAAGTAAAGAACGCCTTTGTCATAATAATATGCACATTTATCAATTAAATCATTAACACTAAAGGTCCAGTCTCAATTTCACACGCCATTTACAGAGATGTAGACGAGGCGGCGTGGATCATTAGTTTCCGATGAATGGAGTCGTTTAGTGTTAACCTCCCGATTTGCAGACTGAGAGCTGCAAACATTGCCTACATTGGTAGACGGACTGCATAACCATAGTATGAATCAGCTTTAAAAATTCAATAATAACGTATGTGAAATATTCTCATCTAAGTATGAATACTTAAATGAGAATCCGCATATTTTGAACGTCAAAAATGATCGAAGTAAGCACCAAAAACGCCCGCCCTTCTTCATTTCCTAGTGTTTTAGCTGGAAAGAAGAGAATAGTCACAAGGATCGTTTATCAAAAAAGCCAAGATCCTTGATTTAGTCTTTACGACCTCGTATGTCAATTTTCAAGTCTACAAACGTCCTTTATCAACGTCCTTTATAAATAGCATTACATAAGGTCGTAATTTCACTCAACTTTTCATACCACTGTTATCTTTCTGATAAGGCGTAATCCGACCTTCAGTGGGAACACCGGTTAGTAAATATCCTAAACAATGCTACTCTTTTAACAACAATAACATGTAAATAAATAAATAAATGTTTTAGATACTGTTTGTCTGTGTGGTCCTTTGGTCCACGAATAGGTCACAACACCCTAGCCACTCTGCCAAGTACATGCTTTCGAAGGCGACTTAAAAGAAAAGGCCCTAAAATGACAGAATATTCGCATTTCCGAAAACAGAAAAAGAAGACCGAATCTTTCAAGAGTTCTTTCTCTCAACACATTTTTTTCAAGTTCCACGTACGTGGGTCATGACTGTTTGCCAAATTGTACATGATGAGATATCCGAATTGGCCTCTAGAGGTGCAAGCGACGGCCTAGCAAAGTTGACAAATCGCTCTATGATCTGGTAATACTAAGTTACGACTCCTATAATAAACATCAGTACAGAAACTCAGCATTCTCCAGGAAAGTCTAGGACCAAGACAAGTGGCGGCATAGTAACAGTGGGTTAGCTACAGATGAAGCTCAATAAACTGAGCATCCGTACTTCGTAGGCCAACGTGTCAAGTTCGTGTAGAAACCGCTGGACATGTCTATAAACGAAACACGTAAATTTAACGCGCCCCACATTGCGTACGCGCACGGAAAATAGATTCGACGCAGTTTCTCACACTGCTCTGTGGTTCTCACGTTTTTTGATTGGGGAGAGGTAGGATTGCTTTCAAATAACTAAAGATGCAATCTTAATGATGAAATGGTAGAACAGGGTCGCTAGTTTTCTGTGCTCTCACTTCTAGGCGCGAAAGATAAGATGTATAAAAAAGAACCATCAAAATTGGACTGTAAGTAGTCGATTTTGATGATTCTTTTTTTTCCGTAAAAAGTTATGCGTGGTCATACATATAGAAAAATATACACGTCGACTTGAAAACCTCCTTATTTACCGGCCGGCATAAAAAAATGGTCTTTCTGTCCGCTGCCGCACGAGTCTGAAGTTTGCCTCTTTATCCCCGCCACGTCCATTACTGCCAGATGGTGCTAATTTTGTTTCTATTATCATATTCCTGAAACCCACATAACTATTACTAAAATAGAATAATCATGGCTGGAATTATTTATTGCACTATAAACTTTATTCTGCGTCTCAAAATTATTCTGGGACCCGATAGAGATATTCTCAGAATTAATTATCACACGTTGACCTAAATATAGTATTCCTAGAAATGGCTGACTAAATGTTTCTACAGGAAACTGTCATAAATTTTAGTTAATTGCTATAATTTAATTAGCTGGGACGCTAAATGGAGTGCTGGCTTTATGTTATTTTAATAGATCTGTTTAGCAATGTCGCGATCTTAAAGAAAGCATATTCTGGTGACCTATTTCGTATTCACTTAAAAAAATAACCGCGGTCAGTGACAACAATGAAAGTGACAGCTCTTGAACGCGGTTAAGATGTGCTGATAGCGTTCAGTTTCGTGGGCGAATTTCGGCCTGAGTCTTTCCACGTGTGTATTCCTAGTGTAGCATAAGCTTAATCGGCCTACGTTGCCACTGCTCCTCCCTGTGAGTGGGAGCAAGCCGTCTAATCCTACAGCGTGATCACGTAAAATCGCGTCTCATCTTATTACTTGCTGATGACGATCTCATCTACAGTACCTGGCATCTTTTTAAGACCCCAAAACCTTCACCAAAGGTCTTTTGGCAAAATCGAGCAAGCAAAAATCAGCTTCCTCTTATTACCCGACTGCGCAAGAGCAAAGCCGTTATGTTTTTCACGCGTATCTGTCTATTTTTTTTGCCCAAACTTTTCTGAAATCCCTATTCTTCTTTTATAGAGACGTCTCTGCTTTCAGATTTATTAAAGTTCCCAAAAAAGCTTTCCGCCAAGCATTCCTGATCTGATCAAATAAATCTCCGTTATATCCCCAGTCATATAATTTACATCATATCATTCACAATCAAGGCTATACCCGTACATTAGGTCATGCTACACAAGGTCAGTCCTGGACGTGGACAGACTGCGTTCTGATTAGATGTTCCGTTCAGTAATGACTGCTCATGTGCTATCATTGTTACTTGTGTCAGTGTGGAAGACATTGGACGGAAAGGCGATAGGGACACTAGCGGATATTTAAGATAAACATTATCGCTTATTCCATATTTTAGTAAAATTCTAAATAGAGCACTGAATGAAATTTCATCTACGCTGTGAAACGTCAGAACTTAGTTGCATTTGGTCAGTTTATTTAGTGAACAGAGTAAACAATAAAAGCACATGCGTGGATTTCCACGAAGGGTCTCAGAAACACTACGCATTCGGGCTTCCCCATAAATGAACCCAGGATCTCATCATTGTCTTATTTAATCTTTGCAAAAGATCTCTCACTAGATAATCTTCTATCTTCGAATCTGCTTCTAATTTGTATTCTACCCATTTAGACAAATTAAGAGTAGAAGTGTTGGCGTGCAAAACTTTCAGTGTTGCATTAATCGTTAAACATGCCAACACAAAAATATATTCCTCAACGCATCGATGATTCAGATTTATTCGCACGTACAAATCAATGCGTACACCATACAAGACGCATCGATAATAATGACTAATGTCTGTGATTTTTGGCTATCACACAAAATTTATGACTACCCTCTCCTATATTTAGGTATTACAAACATTGTACCTACTACAAGTTATTATTAGGAGATCATGATTTGAGACATCAAATTGTTGAATTATCCAATGTTGGTCGTCGAAATGGCCAAATTTACGATTTAAATTGAGATGGAAGTGTGAAGATTGTTTCGCCAATTTTTTGCTATTAGATATATAAACAGAACAATGCTGCTGTAATGCGTTGTTTTAGAAAACTGAAATCTTCAAAAAAGTTAAAAACTTTTTAGGTATCTAAGCAAGTGCAAGTTGAAAATTAATCTTGGTGGCAATAAAAACTGCATGGTCACTGCTAAACAATCTCGCATTGCATTTTTTTTTAATAGTAAAATGATTCATTTAAAGCAAGAGAAATTCTGATAGTCTTTAAACTTCTCGTTTCTCTCATTGGCAGCCTAGCAAGCTTAGCCTAGAGAAGAGAAAAAAAAATTTAAAGCAGCACCTAACACGAATTGCCCTTGATAATTATATCAAAAGAATAGCGTAGCTCACGTTTAACATACACGCAATGCATCTAAAAAACATTGTTCAAACGTTCTATAATTAGCTGTTATTATTTAAGGAATCTATTTATGTATGTTTGTGTATTGGGTAATAATTCGGCAGACGGAAATCGAGGGCCCGCCTACGCACGCCGAGAAAAGCGTAGCGACGTGTGCAATGCGCGGCGTGTGTAACGCGATTAGCAACATTTTGATGCACAGGTATTGCATGGGGGTTTTAAGTTGCATATTTGATTACCGTCATGTCAGACATTGCCAAAAGAAGGTAACTCGTGGTCGAACAATTCCTGCGCACTTGAGTATTGCTTATGCTCACATTCGGCAATCCCATAATCTTGTTAACTTTTCTCCAGTTTTAGATCAATCACTGCTTTTCGAGACACTTTTCTGAAAAGCAGTCAGCTGTATCGAGCAGTTACAGTTCGAAAGTCTGATAACTCGAGCTACGAATCGCTGCGACCAATCCTAGAAAAATATCAACATTTCTGCTTCCCCAAGCATTGTTAAAAAATCCCTTTTCCCAAAAGGTACTATTCTTTTTGAGTTTCATAACACTGCAAAAAAACTAACCTCGTTTCCGAGTGCAGGTCATTTCCCTTGCTATGTGGAAGTTAAAAAATGAACATCAGTCAATTACTGTCAGTGTGTACGACACGACAGTCCCACGTGTTCAAGCAACCAGCACATCTGCAATGACACGTCTCAATCGCACCTGCCTGTGCGCGGCGCTCCCGATGAAGATAAATCAACCGTTTGATTGTTTTGCACATGATTTATTAATAGGACACATTCTTGGCGGTTAGGAAGCTAAAAAAAGACTTTAACCGCTGGATATTTGAGATCGGAATTGTTATTTAACCATTTATAATTCGTTTAAGAGTGTCTTGTGTCAAGAAACTCGAAACTCAGCTCCAAAATGTCTGTGACCTAAACTCCGGACAACACCGGATCGGATATCAGAAGTTGCTCAGACTAATGCCAAATTAGAATAGAAACGGGCGACTCTTTCTAACGCTTGGATAACAAATCGAGTCATGGGTTTGTAAAGAAAAGAGGAATCCCTTACGGTATTTTCTAAGGTAATTCTCAACATGCACAGAGATACGGTCGTGAACTTCGTAAATACAACCTCAAACATCGATCATCACGGTTGAGTGTTGACACTCAAATTACCACGTTGTTCGACAATTATCAAAACAACACGAAATTGACATGGTTCTGAATAATTACTGGCTTAATGTGCCAAGCGCTCATTCAGTATCATTAGTCGGTAGTGTTGGTACCAGAATGTGTGACACAGTGGCACTGTGGCAGTCCGGAACACCGCGGGAATTCGCACTGTAATAATAATGGCCGTTTGGCGTCCTGCCATCTACTCGGAACACGCCGAAACACATAAATATTCGGACAAACGTTTGATCAAATGTTGCGGTATGATCTAATCGGGTACACCTGAAACGGAAACTTTGAGATTATATCGATCTTGCGTTACTAGAATACTTTGATTCTGATGCTAAGAAAGATCGGTTTGTTGGAAGATTTGGGACGAAAGCAAAAGATGCGTTGAAATTGGGTAGTTGTTCAAAATCTCTAGAAGAGTACCACGAGACAGCGTTACAGTTTGTCATCTTCTTCATCCTTAAGTAGATATATGAAAGTGTGCATTTAAAAAGCCTCCATGAGATTGTATTGCACGTCGGTGCACCCTCTTTATATGAACCTAGTTGACTGGTCAATCTTTACCTCAGCAATACCTGTTCTCTAACTAATAACCCGTGCGGTCCCGAGACCGGGGTCGCTTCTAGTTTTACGCTCTGGTTGTCAAAACCAGAGCGTAAAAGTAGAAGCGACCCCGGTCTCACGTGATAATCTCTTATGAATGTTTCCGATAAACTAAGTCCCGTATTATAGAACGTCACTCAATACTCAAGCGTTACTTAAGACTAGTTTCAACCAATCAAATGGCTTGAATCTAGTCTTAAGTAACGCTTGAGTATTGAGTGACGTTCTATAATACGGGCCTAAGTGTTATTGGAAATATATATTGTGACGGAATAATTATTTTCGCCGGTGATTCTTTTTTCGAAAATGCGGATCCTAACATCAGTTTGCAAAAATACTTGGATGTCGGAGAAAATATTTTTGACATTTATGTTATGATTCGACTGACCATTATCTGTTTGATGCTCTACGAGTACCTCTTCATCATTAGGTAACTCGTCTCACATACAAACGAGATGTTCTTGTTTCTACTAGAAATAACCTAAAAATATTCATACTTTCGTAACCTATATTTATGCCGGCCATCCACAATGTTGTTAGGAATTCCTATTTATATTGTGGTCAGAAAACTTGCGATTCACGTTTTCAAACGACATTGGGATGATTCCTGTCCTATTTACTTCAGTTTTCATGCATTAAAGGAAAATATGGCATGCATAAGATTTGCAGTTGACCGCGACTATCATGCTAATATTTTAATCTCCTTCTGAGTTGTGGAGGTTGCATGTCTTGCAAAATAGATACTTACTTAGCTGCATTTAGAACAACTTACAGTTGTTCTAAATGCAGCAAAGTTAACGCAGCAATAAATAATAAGAACATATTTTACTTCAGAAATAAATTAGTTTATTTAAATGCTTCTTTGAAATAGAAGAGATCTAAACCGTTTCCGATCAGGATAACGTCATGTTTTTCCCTGCAATCTGGATATTAAATAGGCAGCATACTTATTTTATTTTATTGCTCGTAAATACAAAACTGTTGTTTATGAGATAGCTTAAGATTTACTACTAAACGATGCTTTAAGTAGATCATTATCTGTACTCGTAAATAAACTATAAATATGATAAAATACACTGATGCACCTTGCAGTTAGTATGTATTAATTATATAAAATTTATTTGTATTAATTGTCAAATGTCGTCATGTGCGACCTACATTAGTGATTTATACTCTAGTTGTGGCGCCAAAAATGTTTAATTACGTGTTTTCGTAAATAAGATGGCCGACTTTCACTAGGTCGTTTGTGCATGTGAAAGTTTTCGCGCCCATAATTTTCAGAGACAACGCGAAATAATTAATTGGCGCGCAAGTTTACAGATAATTAAATTTTGTATTCTTTTATGGTAAGGTAATACTTTCACATTGTGTTTTTGAGTTGGGAAAGAGAAATTAGAAATTTTAAATATAATATATATAATTTCAGTCTAAATTAAATTACTGAAAGATTTGACTGAAATTAAACACAGACAAAATTTGTCCATAATTGGTAGTTACAAAGGTCTAATGCCAGCGTTATTAATTTATTATTTGAATAACCAATTTGGTTGAGGGCAAGAGAATGACGATGAACCAATTTGCGTATATTTTTATGTTGTTCTGAAAAACATTCATCTTATAGGACCAAAATAAAATAAAATTATACTGTATTTTACTTGCCTAATTGAATTGTTTTACTTGTTATCGAAATTATTTCAAACTAATTATTTAATATTTAGTTTGAAATCATTTTGAAACGATTTCGAAACGGAAAATAGTGGCCACTAAGCTCCGTTTTAATGATTACAATAAAACATAACAATTTAAAACTACTGTTTGTAGTAATAATAACGTATAGTCTTGTGAAGCACAACTTGACGAGCTTATTTTCTGCATTTTCATTCTAAAATAAAAGATATCACCGAACAAACGATGAGGGCGCCACTGTGCGCTCGGTAGCCTCTTAATTTAATTAGCTTAATTGCTACAAAGGACAATAATACCTTGTTATTTCCTCAAGGAAAACATTGTAAATTTTAACCGATGTATTTGGCTGTTCCAGGTTGGACGTATACCAGCGGACCATCCCCTTGTTGGCGGGCACAAAGGCCCCGTTCTCGACATCGCGTGGTGTCCACACAACGATAATGTCATCGCCAGCGGCTCTGAGGACTGTGTCGTTAAGGTATGAATACTGCGATCATGCCCAGAAAAAAGCAATTTAAACAATATTCGACCATCATTAAAAGAACCAGCAAGCATGAGGCAATAACACACAATGATGCAGAAGTAAATAAAATGCTGATCAATATCTAAGATAGTGGTATAATCTTCTTCGACGTATACGGCGACAGCGACCCCAACTAATTTTCGTTTCTTTCATGAGCTTGACTAGCAAAAGGTCTAAGATAATACGCAAGGGATTCAGTTCGGCATCAAGTTAATTTGAGTCAGTGTGCTTTAGCCATAAACAAGCTCAAAATAAATAAATATTTTCCTCATGGGCGATGCCGCGAGCAAAAGCATTTTATAAAAGAAAGAAGAAAGAAAATAAATTAAAAGGCACATATGACACAATATAATTTACAGCAAATAAAATAAATAAAGAACAACAAACAAATAAGTGTAAATGTAATGCAAGAAATCAGCAGGCAAGTGTGCCTCACGGCTGCGCCAAAAAGGCCCAGTTCAGCATAAATGCCAGACAACTAGTGCCTGACGCTGGTTTTCAACTGGACCTGCCGATCTATTCTGTGAAAATCTCACCGTGAAAACTTAGGTGAAGTGAGCGTGAAGTGGACTGTCATTCTACCTGACACTATGGGAGTCTAGACATTGACGGCTCACTCTGAACTCACTTCACCTAAGTTTTCACGATGAGATTTTTACAGAATCGACTGGCATGAGTGTGAGTCAGTTTTATACTACAACGTGTGTATGCATACTTAAAGGAAATAAATTTGTGTCAGATAAAAAATAATATCGAATATTGATTAATTGTTGTGATATTGAATAAAAAGTGTAAAAACAACAGATAAATAAATGAGACGGGGCATGATAGACCTTAAAATCAGTAAAAACATCATTTATGATTGAGACATTTAGTATGACCATATCCAGTTTCCGTTTCGCTTCTATGAGGTACTGCCGTAAGCGTCGTCTAAAAGCGTCTATAGTGTTTATTACTCTAATCGGTATAAAGAAGTAGTATCATTCTTACATCCTTTTTATTGCCTGACTCCATCATCACCATTCTCCTACCCTTATCCCAATTTATTTGTGGTCGCCGGAACATGTCTTTTTCTTCCATACTTCTCTATTAGTCTCGGTAGCCCTTTCCAGCCATATTATGTTTCACACATTCCATTCATCATTTTTTTGGTTTGGGTTTTTCTGCCCAACTCCACGGACCGTATAATTCTCTAACCTCTGTATCCTCGTGACCCAGGTCTGGCAGATCCCGGACGGAGGCCTGTCGCGTACCCTGACGGAGCCGGTGGTGGACCTGGTGTTCCACCAGCGCCGCGTGGGGCTGGTGCTGTGGCACCCCACCGCGCAGAACGTGCTGCTCACTGCCGGCTCGGACAACCAGGTACAATAGCTAGTTTGTTATGTCCTCGTGTTTAGGTGCCCTCTGACGGAGCCAACCAAACCAAGACAACGCCATTACCATTGTACCAAAACTCGTAATCTCCTAAATGGATAAATGCTCGTGCAGACTGGCGCGATATCGCAGGCGTGATAGGCAGCGCGACCCTTGTCGCGCTCGCGATGACGCACGATTCTGCGCGAGCAGTTATCAAAAGAAATGTCATAATAATAGGAGTTTACGACTTGTCATTATGTACGAGATTACCAAATACGATAAGTTTTTCCAATGAAGTGTCAAGGGCACGCTATCGGAAAATCACATATAATTTTAAGTAACCACGTAAGTACACATTGTGGAATGCAAATAAAGTATTGAGTATCATAATGACGCATTTCAATTAGGAGATTAGCAAGTAGATAAATTGCGGTTTACGATTTATGACGTATTAAAAAAAACTACTTACTAGATCTCGTTCAGACCAATTTTCGGTGGAAGTTTACATGGTAATGTACATCATATATTTTTTTTTTTTAGTTTTATCATTCTCTTATTTTAGAAGTTACAGGGGGGGACACATTTTACCACTTCGGAAGTGTCTCTCGCGCAAACTATTCAGTTTAGAAAAAAATGATATTAGAAACCTCAATATAATTTTTGAAGACCTATTCATAGTTACCCACACGTATGGGTTTGATGAAAAAAAAAAAAATTGAGTTTCAGTCCTTGGTATGGGGAATCCCCAAAATGTATTGTTTTTTTTTTTCTATTTTTGTGTGAAAATCTTAATGCGGTTCACAGAATACATCTACTTACCAAGTTTCAACAGTATAGTTCTTATAGTTTAGGAAAAAAGTGGCTGTGACATACGGACGGACAGTCAGACAGACATGACGATTCCATAAGGGTTCCGTTTTTTGCCATTTGGCAACGGAACCCTAAAAAAAACTGTCACAATAACGGGGGGTAAAAACTACTCTCGGCTTCGTTAAGCCTTTTTTGTACACTCGTTATAACTTCAATTCGTCATTGACAACTTCTCTATTGCTGTCTACAGATAGCGATATGGAACGTGGGCACGGGCGAGGTGCTCCTGACGCTGGACTGCCACCCCGACCTCATCTACTCCGCCTGCTGGAACTGGACCGGCTCCAAGCTGCTCACCACCTGCCGCGACAAGAAGATCAGGTACTATAGCGCCACAAGTCTCTTTTGGCAAAAATCGGAACTGACGCCACATTTTCACAAAAAAAAAAAATTGATGCCAGTCGATCCTATTTCTTATAAGGATCAAAAAACTATCGGACCAACTGAGGTTTAAGTACTAGAAAAGTCAGAAATCGCATAAAACTTTTCCATATATTTCGTAGGAAATGAGACTCCCAACTTACTTTTTTATTATGGATAGACTGACAACGGATAAGGTAACCTACCCTTAAAGGTAACCTGCCCCATCTCAAAAATCCACCCTGTATATTGATATTACATAATTTACTGCCACGTTGGTCTAGTGGTCACAAACGCTACTGCTGAGCATGAGGTCCTGGATTCGATTCCCAGGTCGAGCAAAGTTTTATTGGGTTTTTTCATCTGGAATTCCTCAGTAGCAGCCCGGAGTCTGGCGTTGTGTCCGGTTGATGGCAATAGGCTTGCCCCCTATTACATGGGACTTGAAAGTAACTGGCGAAATGTGGGTGTACTATACGATTGTCGTAGTGCGAATAAAAACATAATTCAACCAAGCGAGATATAATAAAACTTCCTAACTGATATTTCCGTTCTTCAGGATCATAGACCCTCGCAAAGGCGAGGTGGAGTCGGAAGCGATCGCGCACGAGGGCAGTAAGGCGTCGCGCGCTATCTTCTTGAAGCATGGACTCGTCTTCACTACCGGGTATGTTTGTTTGTTTTTGGGGAATGGCATCTCGCCGGTCAACCTAGGAGGTTGTCGTCTGCTTAATCGGGTCTTGTAAAACAACTTTAAACTAAGCGACTACACGCTAAGGACACCCCGTGTGAGGTACGGACCTGGGCTTGGGGCGTCGCTGGGGAAGGGCAGCAGGGGACAGGCTGGATCGGATTTATCCGAGTATACCGGGTTATTGGTAAAACACCACCTCTCAGGACTAACATCAACTGTTACTAACATCATGAACAGCAACTTTTGTTCCATGGCTTTTAATAATTCATCAGACTTTCATACAAAAATAAAAATATTTAAATTCAATGCTCTAAATGTATATAACGGTAGGTCTCTCTCGTTATCATCAGCCATATTTTAAACTACTGTGGTTAGCGTAGGTTATTGCGCTATAGAAATACCGACTTAATACACAAAAGTCATTTACTCAACTTAGGCTGAGAATTTAAAATTATAAGACAGTCCCCCAAAATCATCAACCATTTCTCGAGACCTTACTCTACACGCTAGTGTAGAGTAAGCGCGATAGCATTCATTCTTCTATCTTGGCAAAGACGAGAACTGCATTTGTTCGAATGATTGTGGTGCGTTAAAAGCACTGACCTCTAATACCACTGGACAGGCTGTTCCAAGCGTTTGACAGCAATTTTTTTGTGTCTTTTTCATAATCATAAAGTTTATTTTTGAAGCGCCACTACCGAGTGTCCTGCGAACTAATTTTGACGTATATTGCAAATGGCTGCGAGAGAAGTGTTTGTTTACTGTAAAGTAATTTTGCATTTTGAATTAATTTGGTTCGAATGTAATGTTATTTTAATGTTATTCTATTCATAATGTTATTATAATAATACATTTATTGTTATGTTTTACATTTATTATTTGCTCGCTGATATCGACATCACTAGTTTTAGTACCATAGACACTCGCTACGTCCAACAGCACCAAAATAGCGATTATCAAACAGGCACAAAGGCACTTTGACAGCTGCCAGTCCAGTGGTAATAATAGAGGTCAGTGGTTAAAAGAGTCAAACGCGGATGTGCGTTGCGAAGATACCAATTTAAAACAAAATAATACAGTTTTTAGTGTTGTGGTACCTACACACAAATTCGAATACCTACTTGTGACAGGAAGTTAGTGTTAGGAAGTAAGTGGGAAAAATACTTATTATTGAAGCTAACTCAAAAACTAACCAAGCAAAGTTATTAAAAAAAATATATTTCACCTAGGAACACACTATAAAAAAAAACTGTCTATTCAGCCGTTTTCGAGTAATCGGGGAACATACATAAAACAAAATATTAAAAAATCCGAAGAACTGAGAACTTCCTCCTTTTTTAAATCGGTTAATAACAATTTGAAAATGACAGCGCCTTGATGTCGTAGTGTAGCAGCCTGGGGGCCAAGTCTACTAATGTACAAACGTTGCAATGGTCTCTTCATTGTGAGTTTTTGACAGATTTGCCGTACAAACACTGTCAAATACTCACAATGGCGAGACCATTGCAACGTTTGTAAATTATTAGACTTAGGCCCCTGGGCGGTGTTCATAGTGCAAATGGTTATTACTGACGTTCAGTTAAGTGTACGGCCTGTACACCCTGGCAGTTATACTCACGAGAAATCTTACATGGAATTGACGTATACAAGGGAGTTTAATATGTTTATTGGACAATCAATTTCGGTTCTCAGTTATTATTTTGGCTTTGTAAAAACCAGCAAATGAAGGGTCAGTCCCGTGCTCCACCAGGTTCAGTCGCATGTCGGAGCGCCAGTACTCGCTGCGCACGCCGGACGCGCTCAACGAGCCCATCGTGACGGTGGAGATTGACACCAGCAACGGCGTCATGTTCCCGCTCTACGACCCCGACACCAACATGATCTACTTGTGCGGCAAGGGAGACTCCGTCATACGCTACTTCGAGGTGAGCCCAGAAAACAGACCGCCGATTCCTGTATTTTTACAAACGTTCGCATTCTAATCTCTGTTTTGATCTGTAAGACCTGTAGTCGGGCCCTATCAGAATACCAGCGCTGCGGTATTTATTTTTTGAATATTGCAGCATTATGCTGAGATGCTTTTTGAGGGGCTTGTGGCTAAGTAATAACAGCCAAACGGGTCGATCGATCAGGTTAAGCTACGCTTGCCGCGGCCGGTCCGTGGATGGGTGACCATCTTCACATACCGAGTCCCCTCCGTGCCTCGAAAAGCACGTTAAGCCGTTGGTCCCGGCTGTTAGTCGTGGATCTTTGACAGTCATTACGGGTAGTCAGAAGCCAGAAAGTCTGACAACCAGTCTTACCACGCGGTACCGGTACTTACCCAGTTACTGGGTTGTGGAGGTCAGATAGGCAGCTGCATCCGGTTAGACTGGAAGCCGACCCCAATATAGTTGGGAAAAGGCTAGGCAGATGATGATGCTGGGATAGTAGCTTTTTTGGCCTAGCACAGGTCTTTTTTTATTATGTTTTTTTTTTGTTTATAATTTGTATTTTGATTAGTTTTAAATGCTCCTTTTCTAATGTTGTATTTCCTGTGCGTGTTCCAAATAATAATTATTTAGCTTTTTTCTTTCTAAAAATTTCTATAATTTACCTACATTTTTGAAAAGTTTTTTCTTTACTGATGCTTTTATTTCTGTAAGTAGGTTTGTACAAACATTTTTACACGTAAATCATATTTTATAAACTATATGATCCGCGTTTCCTATCTGACTACTCTGAGAAGAAAGGCCGAAACAAACTCAGAGGTCACAGTCTCTTTTAGTTTCTCTTTTAGTGTTATTTAAAACTAACTTTTGTATTATTTCAGGTGACACCAGAACCGCCGTTTGTCCACTACATCAACACTTTCCAAACTCCGGACCCTCAGAGAGGTGAGCAATAGCTTTATCTATAAATATTATAAAAAGCCTTGCTCTGTGTCTATCTGTGTGACCACGTTGTTCTTCTGCGAACGGTGAACTGTGGCGGTTTTCACCATCGTTTAGAGAATTGATTCCGGGAGGTAAAAAATGAGTTATATATATCAAAGAGGTCCTAACGGTTGGTTATTTCACTCAGCAATAAAGATCCGTGACACTACAAGATAAGGTTGTTTTTTTAATGATTGGAAGCAACCCACATGACCACAACTGAGCTCTTTGGTATATACAACTCATCCTTAGGGATGATGCCTTTTTGCTAAACTACGTCCACTCAATCTTATTATTAATTAACTACTATAAATTATCATTATCTCTGCAAGATATTGTTACAATCAATACATCGCATTAGAATCGATTGCTGTAAGAGATCACCATCACACGGTTTTCACGATAGACTCACTAGTCTTATAATAAAATTGCTCCACTCCAGGTATCGGCATGATGCCGAAGCGAGGCTGCGACGTGGCTACCTGCGAGATCTCCAAGTTCTACCGATTGAACAACTCTGGGTTGTGTCAGGTGCGTTCGATCATCTAATATCTAGGAGCAAATAATCTATACTGCCGTCATAAGGAAAAAGGGCACAACTAATTTTTTTTCGGAAATTGAGTTATATACATATTCGGAATCAGAAAAAGAAGACGTATCTACCAATATTTTTTGTAAAATTTTAGGAACAAGATAAAAAAAAATACCGTAAGCTCAAAAGGCACAACTGAGCCATTTTTTAAGTTATTGTACGTAAAAAGAGCACATCTGACTTATTCACTTACACTTACTTCAATACCTAACCACCATGCATCTGGGCTTTTGTTTCTTTACAACTAGAGGGACAAAATCTCATGTGTAACAGTGGCCCAGAGGTCCCAGCAGTGGGAACATATTTTATTTTATTTATTTATCTTTATTTGTTCAGACTACAATGGTCTATAGTGTTAGTAACAAAATGGCTTAGCCTATGTTAGTACTTAATAACTAAAACAGAACGGGTCCGGTTTGCAAGCGCCCACACTAGCGGGCTGTCTGCCCGGGCGGCTATTGATTGCAGGATAGTGTTAGGACTGCCACGCAGCCTGCAGAGTAGCGAGGCTGATTATAGGCTGATTATGCTAAATAATAGACTTACAGAAGCGACGCATTTGGACGTAAATATGGCAGATAATTTAAGACAATGTTCGGCGTTGTAGAACGTTGTCTCTGTCACTCATACCTATCAAAAAACAGTATTTTTAAACTAAACCTCGTTATGTCCGGATGCTGTAACATCTATACAAATAAATAAAATAGTGATATATCATAATATAGTAGTATAATAACAGTATCTGTTTGTAATGTCAATATAACAGCTTTTTACTAAATGCATATGAAAGTAAACAGTACAAGTCCTACGCACAGGCAAGTATAGAACTCTGCCAGTGTCTGTATTCCCTTCCACATATAACCCGTCTGCTTTCAAAGCAAGAGTGAACAGGCACCCTCGTTCCATCATAGACCTCATCCATCGCTTTTCATCAGGCGAGATCGAGGTCAAGAGCAGGCCCAATCAGCAATAAAAAAAATAAAAGGTCGTATAAGCGGGTTAATAAAAAAACAATGTTCAAATTTTTTGTCTGTTTGTTCCGGCTAATCTCCGAAACGTCTGCACAGATTTTGACCGGACTTTCACTGAGAGATGAAGTCCTGGTTTCCAGTGAGTGATTCCCAGTTTGGGCAGTGTTATTGGGTTTTCACATCAGAATTTCTCAATAGCAGTTCGGAGTCTGTATTTGTGCCCGGTTGATGGCAATAAGGTCGCTCCCAATGGGACTTAAACATAACTGGCGCAATGCCGAGCCCTTCGGGGATTTTATGAGTGATGTTATATAAGGTGTATTAAATTTGCCAGGTGGTATCAATGACAGTGCCGCGCAAGTCGGAGCTGTTCCAAGAGGACCTGTACCCCGACACGCTGAGCGACGAGGCCAGCCTCACGGCCGACGAGTGGCTCGCGGGCGAGGACGCGGAGCCCTGCACCATGTCGCTCAAGGTACCCCGTAGGGCCGCTCGACTGTAGGACTAGTTGGGTAGCAGGTTCGTTCGGACGATGGGAGAAAGTGTAGAAGGAAGTGAGAAGAAGAAAATGTGGTGATTCGTTGTCCGCCAAAATCTAAATTTCCTACGGTTATTGCAAATTGCGGCGCTGTTTTATTGTTCGTACTTAGTTGTATGGTAATCAAAATTGTATTCTTTGTTTAAACGCTCTAAATGTTACGAACTCTACGCGTACCAAAGCAAACTGCCGTGTCTTACGAGCGACAAGCGACATTGCATGAGAGATGTAGGCGTAGTTGTTTATGATGTTAGTAATAGAGTTCTGCAAGGTTGTTAGTGTTTTAGCAATAACCCTGTATATAGTTTCAAGGTAGGGAAAACTGAAAGAGCATTTTTATGGGAATTGACGATTAATGGGAACGGGACTGACTTCGCTGACAGCATTAATTAGACAAGCTAGAAAAAAAAGAACTACCCAAAATACTGTTTTAAAGGTTTTCTGAAATGACGGTCACTAGGTGGCAGCACTGAGGCGTCAGGTCCTGTCAAAAGTGTCAAAGCGCCTTTTTTTTGTCGTGTCTGAATGATTAACGAATGAATGAAACAAATGATGAACTTCATCATATATTTTATATGCATTGTCGACATGGAAGACTTCTTGGCAAAGTGAAGCCTATAATTTCGCGATACTGTCTCATGCGCGAGATTTACTTCGTACAATTTATAGTAATAATAGAATAGAATGCTACAAGGATCTTTTGGCGCCTGAATAACATTGACAGTTGTTGGTGAAAATTTGTGAAATTGTCACAAATTGTATTGACAATACAAGATGGCGTCGTTAGTTCAAATTTTAGCCAAACGCCAATAGAACTTTGTAGCGTTGTAGTTTAAAAGTTCTACTATGACACTTGTATAGGCATGCCTTGTGTATAATCTGAGTTTGTTTTTTGCAATAATTTTTCAGACAGGTAAGTTAGCTTTTAATATATTCATTACATTTACTCTGTCACTCTGTAATGGCTTATTCACGTTTGTTGACAGCCATTATTTAATAAATAAGCATGCTGTTTTATTTTCATACATTCGTAAATTAAAAACTTGGGGTATCAAAAAATTTTAACAAGCCATCGTAGTAAAGTGCCAGAATTTTTAGAATATTTTTTTTATTGTTCTAATTTTGAACTATCTGTTATGGGTTTTTAAATTTTAATCATTTTCAAAACCACAATAGTCTATCAGATCAGCTGGGGTCTGAAAGGCTAACACTAAAATTAACTTACACGCTGACAAATCTCATGTTAATCGCTGTGATTGGTTTGCCGAAATATTAATTTGACAACCAATGTGCGTTTTTATAATTTCTATCGTGACTTTTTATTATCGTGGACGTCCACGTCCAAGTCACGGCACCACGATAACACAGGGAAGTAAAATCTATGGAAATATAATACGAAAACGCTTTTAAATTTCCGACCACGATAACGTTATACGGGCACGTAATGCCATACATTTCACGAACGTGACGTCACGATAATTTCGTGACGTTAGAAATTATAAAAGCGCACAATCAAATAACTTGACATGAGATCTGACAACAGATTAAATTACTGGATTTGCTTTCAAAATCAGGGGGGCTAATCTTTAGTGGTTATGTTACTGTAAACAAACATTTTCTAGTAAGACCTATGATTTACCAGTATACAGGGTAACAGTAAAACATATACTAATTTGCGAAGCTTCAGAATTCGCATTAGACTTTATTTGATGGGTTGTATCGAAGGACCAGACATTTCTATCATAACCTTTGACTGGAGTCTCCTATAAACGTGATTGGTGACCTTTAACGTTAGCGTAAACTTTTCAAAGAGTACATTTAAACAGGGTCAAACTAAATTAGCTAATGAAACTCCACACACGTAATGGTATCGATATCTAAACATGATAATACTGACAAAAAAATTGAGGTTTTTTTTTGGGTCAAAGACCGCAGCTATTATGGTTACTTGTAGTATGAGTGTAGAAAAACAGTTTTTGTTTTGTTTTATCTTGTTTATATATAGATACCATCACGTTAGCGTAGTTTCGCTACCTAATTTAATTTGACCCTGTAAATCTATAGCGATCATCTTGACGCAACGTACGGGAAAATGCTATAAGCAACCAATGACATTTATAAGACACCTTAACCCTTCAGAATTCACCTTGAAACCTCTAAGGTGATGAATATCATAGCAACCCCAGTCCCAAGGACCACTGAGTGTCGTCTTGAATGTACCTGTTGGCTTGCTCTAACGACTTTATTTTGCGTTTACTTTGACTGTTGTGTGTTGTGTCTCAATAACCGCGAATTTTTAATCGAGTTTGAGATTTTTTTTCTGTCGTGTTACTAACCATTTTTATGTTAATCTTAAGATTTTAATTTTTTATCAATTATGGGGATTACTTACTGTATGGGGAACTTATTTACCAAACTCTCTTTTTATTATTCATTATATGAGAAAATTTATTACGTTTCTACTTAAAACAAAATAAACTGGGTTTTTCAATTCTATGAATAGTATTTATTTGTGTTTAATCAAATGACTTCAATCATTCAATAACGCTACCAAATATCGCCTAAACTTAATCAATGAACTAAAGCAACTTGACAACTCTTTTCTGCTTTTCTCTGGGGAAGCCGGCCTTAACACTAATTTTAACTTAATTAAGACTGTTTCATTGTTTTAGCGGTCGCAAGCGCTACTGCTGTGCATGAGGTCTTAAGTTCGATTCCCGGGTCTGGCAGTGTTATTGGGTTTTCTATTAGGAATTTCTCCGTTACAGCCCGGACTATACATTTGTGTCCGGTTGATGATAATAGGCTTGCACCCTGGATTAAACATGACTTGCGAAATGTGGGTATTCCTACTATAGGGAGACCTCTGCCTAACCCTTCGGGGAATACAGGCGTGATGTTATGCTATGATGGAAAAACGAAAATTTTAACTAGTCTAGGGTAAGATAGGAAGGCGCAGTTACCTTGGTCGTAGAAGCTCCGACTATAATGTGGATGTTCATAAAGTGCCGCGACTAGTTGGTCTTTACGGCCGTATGTGTATTTGGCCTTAATGAATCATGAAAATTCATTATATTTGAATACTAAATATACAGTAAAACTTGTCAATATTATTATACTGTAATTAAATAATAATAAAGATTTATTGTTCAAATAGGACTAGATTACATGGCAAGGTGATATATAAAGCACAAGGTTTCTTAATCTAGTTAGTGGGTGCCGTACTGTTCTCCTAGATAGGTTACAGAATAATCTGTGTTAAGGAGAACAAATTGTTGTTATGGGAAAACGATTAGGAACGGGCTAAGCTGTAAGAGCTTGTAAAAATGAAAAAAGATGTAAACGTTTATAATAAAGTGCACAAAGTTTGGCCGCAACTAGTTGGACGGCATTTCGAGCCAGGTGTTGGTCATTACGGCCAAATGTACGATGCGTATTGGGTTACGCGAAGTGCGTCGAGGTTCCTAAG
Organism: Dryobota labecula; assembly: GCA_947523025.1. Classification (NCBI taxonomy): domain Eukaryota; kingdom Metazoa; phylum Arthropoda; class Insecta; order Lepidoptera; family Noctuidae; genus Dryobota; species Dryobota labecula. Next base: position 2,510,302 of record OX383303.1, on the reverse strand, counting down.
ATTAATTTCTAAAGATGGTTTCATGATGACGTTCTAAAGATGGTTCCATTCGAAACACACTTAGACCCGCTTGCCCCACAAACGTTACTAAATGCGCTAACGCTAAACATATTCAAAATCAAAATATTTTATTTCACATAAACCTACATGGGCACTTATGAAACGTCAGAAGCTAGGTGCATGGTTCCAATTAGTCGTTTCCTATGGAGAAGAGCCGGCAAGAAGCTCCCCGGTTACTCTTTTAAAAATAATTGGCTTTACAATATTATCAAATAACAGTGATAACAGATATGGGAGGACAGTGTAGGCCTTTCAACAATTACCAGGTACTTAACAAAATAGAAAAGTGCTAACAAATCTACACTCTACTAGGTCTACAACGTTCTCACATTCACAAAGTAGAAAATAATCTAAGTATATAAAAGATTATTGATATGATTGCAATTACAACTAATTTCAAAACATCATTCTGTTGCTTAAATCTGCAAACGATTGACAGAAACAAAACGATGTTTTTTTAAACATTTAGCGTTAAACACTTCAAGATTTGTGGTGCAAGCGGGCCTTATACAAAGTGATTTGATTTAACACAAATAAGTTTATTTTAAAGATAAACGTAATTTTAGCTATCATTTAGACAAAATCCAAGAAAGACACCACACCAAGTCCTCCACCAAAGCCAACAGCCTCATTCGAAGACAGATGCTATAAGGTAGGGCCCCCCTAACCAAACTACAGGAGCGCGCTCTCGTTGTGCAGGGCGGCTACGTGTCCGGCCGCGCCACGCAGAGCCTGCACGTCACGAAGAAGGCCAACGCGCTGGCCGGCGCCAAGGAGCGGGAGAAGGACAAGGACCGCTCGCCCACGCCCGCGCAGCGCCGCGACGACAGCCACGCCGGCACGCCGGCCTCGGCCACGCCGCCGCCCGCGGCCACGGCCGCCATCGAAAAGCAGCTGTCGGACCTGGTGGACGAGATCCGCAAACTGAAGTCCGTCATCGTCAAACAAGAGAACCGGATCCGAGCCCTCGAGGCCAGTGCCAAGGCGCCGGCGCCCGCCCCGTCGCCGGCGCCGGCCGCGCCCAGCCCGGTGCCGGCCGCCAGCCCGCAGCACAACCACGACGACGACGCCATGGCGCCGGACGAGGTCTGAGGACGGGACGCGACGGGAGGTAACTCGCTTTGTGTTGTTTAATCTGGTGGCGCGGAGGGGGGCGTGGTAACTGTCTGTGTTTTCTATTTCTCAACTTATCAAGTCTATGAATCATTTTTGTAAAAAATATTGTACAACTCAAATTAAATTAGCTAATGAAACTCCACAGACTATCGCTATATAAACAAGATAAAACAAAAAATAATATTTGCTAATTTTTGGATTTCGGCTATTGGTGGTGTAGTTACTTGAAATATCAGTTTAGACATCGACACCCATCTCGTCTGCGGAGTTTCCTAAACTAATTTAGTCTTTTTGACTTTGTATTTTCAAGAATGGAATTTGCGAAAATACAACAAGATTGCGGTGGATCGACGATTAATGACATCGATCCAGGGGTTAATAACTACCGGATGACCTTCAGTGATCGACCAACGATTATGTTTTGAGGCCTTCAATTATGTCGTCGCACGTTTAAAAAATAATTTAAATATTGTTTAAAAAAGCATCTTCGGAATCATTTTTTTTTAAAGATTTTCTAATTTCTTTATCGATTTAGTAAAAATTACACTGGATTAAAAACACAAAGTTGACGTGTCGATATTAATTTGACATCTGTTCTCATAGATTATAAATTCTGAATAAGCAGAGTAAATAAAAACAGTTTAGAATTAATATCGACGAACTAAATGAATGATGAAAAGTCACTACATTTGAATATAAATTCAATCAACTTGACAATAATATTATACTATAATTATTAGGATCGGGGTAAGCAGTAAGAGCTTGTAAAAGTTTAAATGTTTTGAACTTTCATTGTTTCGTAATAGGAGTACACTGGCGTGCAGAAATAAAGGCACAACGTTGTTTTAAATCAAGGTAGTATCTTTACTAATGTTTTGGGAGGATAAGCCTTAAAGTACATAAATTGAGGAATTTTGGTAAATGAACACATTTAATTTACGCTCAGACCTGATTAATACAGATAGAGCTGTGTTTCTGCCCGCCAGTGCACTCCCCCTATTTATTCATATAAATAATTTTGTAAATAGTAAGTATAGTGAAGTGATAAAAACGCGGAATAAAATTATGTGCCTTAACTCATTTAATTATATAATTTACCGTCACAAGTCATTTGTATATGCTATTAATTTGTGGTGTACATTTTTGAGTGCTTTGACAATATTAGCACGATGGCCTTTAGCTGTGTAGCCACAAGCCTCAGGCTTGCGCTGTCGTAATGTTTAGACTAAGTTGTAGCCTAGCGGAGCAATGATGGAATTGAAAACACTATCTTTAATAATTAAATACTGACTAGGAAACGTAACCATAGTGGCGGGTTCCTAGTTCTTTAAATGGCGACTGTGTTGAATTTTTGTCTCCCAAAGGACCAAATGTTCTCTTACTTGAAAAGCCCGTGAAGGGATTCTGTTTTAAAGGTCTCACGTGAACGATGACAAAGTCTTGAAGGTCCTTACTTAAGATACTAAAACTAAATGCTACGTTCAAGGCTAGTAGAGTTATCTTCAAATAATTATCGTCTTTATTTGTTAGAGGATAGTTGAACTTTAACAAATTGTAGCTTGTCAGTCTATCGTCACAAATAAATTCAAAGTGTATGAGGTTTTACTATGACTACCAAAATAAAGGGAACTATTCTGAAAATAATATGATGTAAACGTAATAACTAAATATATATAAATGTTATATTTCACAATAATATAGTAGGAACAAATCAATCATAGTTTTAACGTAGGCACACAATCGATGGTAGTAGTAAGCTAATTTTATTAATTTTTTACTTGTTAACACGAATATGTGAACATTATTATTATAAAAGCAGATAGATGCGAATTTAAAGTGTCTTGATATGTACCAGAAATACGTTTGACATAAAAGAGCAACTGAAAACGTTTTGATGTTAATATCATTTCAATGTTCAATGTCTACTTGACTGATACAAAAAATGGGTCCTATGATAAGCAAAAGACCAATTCGTAACTGACTTCGTTAACTATCGTCGAGTGGATCATTTAACTAACCAGCTGAACTTATAAAATGTTTACATATTCTTATAATACTAGAATTAACCCTAGTTCACACACGTTTCTCATGAACCCACTATCTTAATATTGTACTATGTTATGAACTGTCAATAAATTATGAAAACCCGTGTGGATAAGGCTTTAAATTCGAATTAGACGGTTGGAATCTTTCAGGAGTATGACGCGAACTTGCGACAAAAATGTATTTTGTATGTTACTGAGTTTCCAATGTCTAGAATTATTGAATATTTTTTTATACAACGAAAAGGGTTCGCGCTCATAGATACTACTGTACTGATTCCAAAACTGAAATTCGAAAAGGTTTTGTAAGTTAGGCTTAAGAGTCCAGTAACTTGGTGCTTTTGTATATCTTTTATATTTTCAAATAACTTAAGGCGCAACGCTTCTAAACAAATTGCTGGCTCAATGCATTATTAATCATTATTTTCTACTATTATTCTATTCTAGTTAATATAAGTTTGCTGTTTTAATTATATGATTTGTAAGATTATTCGTAATATTGGCGCCGAAATCTGACGCCATCTTGAATTTTAACACACCAGCGCGTCATTCGAGTATTTAGTATTTCTCTTCTCACAAATAAAATGGTATTTAATAGGATTGTCAACAAAAGGACGCAGATTTCAATTAACACACTGTAAAGTATTAATTTCATACCATTGGATACATTTTATGGTCCTTGGCAGCTAGTCATGTCAGTTATGAAATTTGACATTTGACAGTAAGTCGCGCTGTCACCTCGACAGTTAGTATTATAGTTTAAATTTTAAATAGTATTATTTCGACAATTATTTTTCTTATGTAATTTATGATGGCGTAAACTTAGAAGTTCGTTTTAGTATCATGACAAAGCAATGTATGAATTTGTATGAAAAATTGCTTGATTTTACCTTTATGAATATTTGTGTAAATTATGGTAGAGGTCACATTTTGTATCATACTTAAATCTTTACCTTGAGAAATATTTCAAAAAGTGATTTTAGAGCTATGAATTTTGGCATGGTACAAAATAAGTCCTTTCAGCCTACACTTCTCCAATTTGTACGTGACGCTTTTGTATTTTCTTTTTCGTAATCGAGTTTTCTTAGCATTTTTTAACCTTTTGTGTATAAATACGCGCTATTTTAATGTACTTAGTGTAAATTTTATAATCGACAAGAAGGCGAACTGTCCTCCGAATGTGTTGCGAGAAATATCGAACTTATGAAATAATTGAGAAGCACTAAGTCAGATTAGGTTTGTTATTTACACACCGCTTCTGAAAATTTTCAACGAATATGGTTGAAAATTTATTAAAGGACATAAAATATGAAAAGCCTTTTGTAATTTCAAATCTAATTTTAAGTTGATCGATTTGATCGGCTGTTGTTATTTCAGACCTTCAACGTAAACATGAGATACCTATGTTTGTAGATTTACGGACTCGAAATTTGGTCAAATCTTAAGAGGATCGAGTGAAGTACAGGGTTCGTTCCTCATCGTGTCACATTCTTTGGACGTTTCCCCTAATGTTAGGATTTCGACTGTTAATATTTTGACGTTAAATAATTTGTAATGGTCTTTTTTTTTCTCTTACCACCGCTTTAGACGCTTCCCTAATAATAATGTATTTCATGTGTTATGTTGTTTTAGACTTGTTTGTTTAAAGATAGAAAAAGGAACGCTGAAGAATGTAAAAAAAATAACATTAAAAAAAAAAAAACTCGATGATATAATATATAGTTATGTATTCAAATCGAGTGTCATACAACTTTCGAAGAAGTCATCAATGAAGTTACACTAAAAACTGTCTTTAAATGAACAAGTTAAAAACGAAATCGCAATATTCACGTTAATGTAAATATCTACTCCTTTTTTATTAGAAAATGTGACAGCTGAAAACTGAAAATAGTAAAATATTTGACGCACAATTTTGTTTATACGTTGTCTTAGGATGTATTCAGACTAGACGGTCTTAAGACTCAAAATTGTATTGAAAAGTAGTATCAAAATGTAATTATTTGCATCTAAGAAAACGTATGTAGAATGTAAAATAATATGGTGCTAGACATGACAGTGTTTCTTGTCATGAAGTGTAGTTTATTGCATGGACTTTGTAAGGCTGTGATCAGATCTGGATTAGTTGGAAATACGAGCGATCTTGGTTGTTTACTCAATACAGCAATAATATAATATAATAATCGCAAAAAATTATGAACTGTCCCATACAAAGCTTCAATACCTAATAATTAATCCATTTATCCCCAAAATATAACACATTTTTATAACATTCCTTACATATCTATTTCATGCAGTAAGAAAATCGCATGCAACAATAAAAAAATGGCAGTCATAAGGACTGCCGACAGAAATGAAAACTCAGAACTGGAATAACTGACAGTCTGGCGCAACACGTTACGAGCATGTCGCGCATTTCGGAGACGCGAGCCCATAAGTTTTTCCACAAAATCCACAAATCGCTCACACGTTGAGCGATTTGTGCTAAAGTTTTCAGTTCAATTACTAAAATTTATCAAAATAAAAAACATAATAGAGTTACTCAATACTTTTTCCTGACGTTTAATGTTTAAATGCCTAATTTTCTACCGTTTCAATTCATGATAATATTTTTATTTAGCTCGATACATACTTGACTCAAATGTGTGAGTCAGCGATTACGACGTTGGTCCCCATAACTTTTTGATACATGCTGAAAATTAAATGCGCGTTGACAAAACACTTTTGAGGACATAATATCTGGTCGCAGCCCACAGTAGGGAAGATAACTATCAAGAAAGTGAGTAAATAAGTATTATGAGACTACGATTTATTAATCAATACTTTGATTAAAGTTTCAATAATGTCTCGCGGTAAAGACATAGGCTCTGCAATATTTAAAGCCTACATTAGTCTGTCGCTATGGACCGGTATTATTGCAAAGTGACTAGCGAATACATAACTAAAAATGTCGCCATACGATTGACAAGAAGTCGTATAGTAAATAAACATTTTCAATTTATAAAATCTATAAGTACTATGCATTGTTATTCTAACTCTATAAAATCTAACAAATATAAGCTCAATTTTATTATGTATCAATGTAATCCATTTTTATACAATCTAAGATTATTATGCCTTAATACGGTGCTATCGTTACAGTGCCAAATGCTAAAAATTGTATAACTTTTACATAGAAATTGTCAATATAATATTATATAGGTGATAAGTGCCTTGTTGTGTTTTGATAAGTAATACTCAGATCATTAATGTTGCTACGAAAGTTGAACAGAAATATATATTTATTTTACTATTTTCATTGGTCGTATTACTTGGGTTTCCCCTGTATCCCAGACGGGCTAGACCCTATAAGTTGATCTGAACTCAGATCACACTTCATTGGTTTGCTAGTCACACAAAGTTTGAGCGGAACAAATATATTGCACTCGCACAAGACGGTCACTTCTAAATACGATAACTTTCCTATATTCTTAATAAATATACGCACCTGCCCAACCGCTGGCGATTGGCGAGAAGCGAGTAGAGCTAGTAATTAAAAGAAACCGGCCAAGTGCGAGTCGGACCACGCATAATGAAGAGTTCCGTATTTGGGACGTATTTATCCCAAGAACAAACAACATTGCAGTTGAAATAGAAAAGAAAAAGTATTTATTGGGACTCGTACAGGAAGATCACATTATGAACTTAACCATAGAACCAAATATAATTTAAAAAAAACAAGTAAAATAAAAACACAAGTCCTGTACGGGACCAAAATGCTCCTATCTCAGCATCATGCTGCGACATTTAAAAATAAGTGTCGGAAATACGGGTCGTTCCCGCTGGTTAATACCCCGTGGTTAAGACTATTAACTACTGGGAATGATGCGTTCTACTGGTTAACAGTGTTGACGAACGCGATTTTTTTTTCCCAAGAGTCCCCCCCCTCGTCCCGCATCTATTTCAAGAGTTAGACAGGTTAAAGATGAAGTACTTTAATTAGGTACCGTAAAATGGGGTGAATAGACACAGTTTTCAACTTCTACACTGATTTTCTTACATATTTTGAATGCAAGCTGCTATTAAAACATTTGCATATTGTGAGTCTCGTTGTAATTTATCAAATACTAATACTTACAACATGTATAAAACAATTGAATTCTTCATAAATTACGAAAAAGTACGCAATTTCTATTTACCTGGAAACTGGGGTTAAAAGACACGGGAGAGGGGTGAATAGAGAAAAAATGCTAGGGCTGTCAAACTCACTATTGTTGCGGGATATAGGTATGGGTGCTGCGTGTATGACAAATAAAATAGGTATATGGTACGTACTTAAAATTAGGTAAGTACTTATTTCTGATATAAAAAAACTCAATTGATGTAAAACTAGATTCTTTTTTTTACATTTTAAATAAAAACCTTATTACATTTATTGTGATTATCTATTTCAAGAAGTCTTAATTAAAGCACTTTCAAGAACCGTTATATATTTTATTTCTTTTTACTTTTCTTTAACTCCTGAACTATACTCGAGACGAGGGTATTAACTATTGGGAAAAAAATGTCGCGTTCGTCCACACTGTTAACCAGTAGAACGCATCGTTCTCAGTGGTTAATAGTGTAAGGCCTGTGTTCACCAACGTTTAAATCAACTGTTTAGATATTTAATCAGTTGTTTACTCAAAATTTCATAGGAAATTTGACATAAACCAACTGTTTAAATACCTAACCGGTGGTTTAAACGTTGGTGAACACTGGCCTTAACCACGGGGTATTAACCAGCGGGAACGACCCGTAAATACATTTATTATCCCATACATTCCAACTGAAAATGTAAGTTGGTTGACTATTACTCGTTATTTAGTCTAAAGCCTAATTTCCTGTGATAGATTGCTGCGAATTATTTCTTATATCTGCTTATATCCAAAAACAACCATTTAGCTGACTGGGGGTCACTTGACCCACAAAAAACACAGAACCGCAATGTTTTCAGACCATTTTAACCACCCAAACTTATAGACCAATATCTTTGTTTCCATATCCTGCAATAGTCCTATACCAACCGGGGGTTGTCCTTGGGTGCAATTGCATAGTACGTACAAGGATAATCGTTGGTTGGTGCTCATTTCATTAAAAGCGTCTAACGGGCCTCTGCAAGTTGACTTCGTCCCCTCGTACGCCTACCAAAGGTCCGGGACCTCAGGGTCCCGAGATAAGTGAAAGGCATTAAAAAAAAAATTATAATAATTTAGTAAATCCCTCTTTTTTTTTGCTTTTGCGACACGCCCGTCTTCTATATAATATCCTACAATTTTTTTTTCTATATTTCGTTTTACCGATTAATATACCTATCTTAGCTCTTTGAGCTAAGCCGCGGACAGACAGGCGGCACGGCGAAACTATAAGGGTTCCTTGTTGACTACGGAACCCCAAAACGAGTTGTTTGTTTCTCGCTGGGTGGTATGAACAGTCAGCTATCAATTATTTATTTATATGTATCTCCTACAATCTTTTTTACGTTTCTTGATCGAGAAAATTGTCGATAACCAGTCGCTTCCTCGTCGGCGCGGGCGGTAGGACAGGTGCCATAAAGTCGGAGTACAAACAGATTAGGCACTTGTCTCACCGCCGGCGATTAACGAGAAGAGAGTAGGGCTAGCAACGAAAAACAGTTGGTGAGCAACGAGCAGCGAGTGTGCAACGGCGCCGCGGCGAGGAGCGATTACTCGCTGGTATGCGTATGTACCAAGCGTCAGTCTCAGCGATTGTTCTGCACACAGAGTACTTTTATATCGTTCTGTACTCACTTTTGAACGCTTTGTGATTAAGGAAATAAATGTCAAACAAAGAATAACGTTCATATAAAAGATTTGCATATTTTATTATACTTCAAATTGCTGATCAAACTGTTCTTGACTAATTTTCCGCTTTTTTAGCTTCTTCATAAGTGCTATATCGGCAGCGAGCTCATTCAATTCTTCCTGTGTCACCACTTTACGTTTTCGTTTCTTTCCGCTCTCTGGATCATTCTTTTTCAGCTCTTTTCGCTTCTTCCGTTTCAGTTTTCGCTCTTCTTTATTCTGTTTCGCTTGTTCCCACGATTCAGATTGCATCTGAAAATAAAAAGTTTTTGATCAGTTTCAATATTTCACGTTCTGACAACGCCACAAGTGCTTAAAAAAGTAAATAAATAACTCCACAGAGTATGTATGTACTGAACTCTTAATGTCTGCGGTCACGATGTAATAAGGGTCGTAGTTGAAATAAAGCCGAGGACGCATGTCTCAGGTTATTTATTTCCAACTTAAGTTAGAACCGCAATGTTAATTTTTGTTTGACAGCGAAAATCGCACTGCGCTGCACTTGGCCTTTTTTTGTAAGGAATAAACAAAAGAAATTTCATAGCTCACCATTTTCTTTTTCTTCTTCGAAGGCCACACGCCCGTTTTCTTATACTCGCCCAACTTCTGCAGCCTACTGACTTCTTTCTGCTTATCTTTGTAGGTTATACTGTTAAAATCTATCTGGTCCTTCGGTCCTATGAACTGGTCCTTATGTTCCTGCTTTATTTCGGGCATTAGGGGTAGTTTTAGGAGCCCGTAGCTGGTGGCTATGTGCCCTAAGGGAAGTTCTTTGAATTGTAATAATAGGTTGCATTCGTGTTTCGTATATGCTCGCATGTGGGACACGAAGGCGCGCTGTCCTTTATCTAAGACTGATCTATCTTGCTTCTGCTGTTCGTGTAGCATTGATAAGACCTGAAAAAATATGAAACGTCTTTATAACGACAGCAAGGCTAAGTTAATCACGAAGAGACGAATGGGCAGTTCCATATATTATCTATGAGATATTATCTTGCGAAAGAAAGTTATTATAAGTCCGGTCAACCGCACGTCATGTCAGTCAGTAACATTTGAACCACGAAAACCGTATTTATTGCCTTAATTCTACAAAGTAAAGGTGTTGTCAAAGTAATGATAAATGATTTTACTCCTGTAAGTAGCTTTGTATAAACACTTACACGTAAATCATATTTTTTTAACTAGATGAGGTCGGGGTTTCCTATCTGACTACTCTGAGAATTAAGGCAGAAACAAACTCAGAGGTCAGTCTCTTTTAAAGTCCAGACATAATCTTGGTCCGATCATGTGATAACCATGTAGATTGGTGTCTGGAATGGGCTTTTGAGGAAAGAACCACACAGATTGAGTGGACCTGACCAGTCAGTGCACGTATTTGTCAGTATTCGTGCAGCTCAACTCAGAACTTGATAGCATGGACCTGTGGTTGAATGTACTTACAAAACTTTTTAAAGTCTAAATTCCTTGTATATTTATATTTATCGATTTATTTATTTATGTACACACAAAACATTAAATAGAGAAAAATACATAAAGATAGAAAAGCACTATGGTACTGCTGCAGCAGTTTTCTTTAAAAAAATAGCATTTTTTCGTAACAAAAGCGAAATTTTTCGTAGGTAAGTATCACTCTACCTTATCCTTCAACTTAGGACTAATCTTGATCTCATCCTTGGACTGCCTCCAATCCTTGAGCTCCACCATCTGGTTGGTCTTGATGAAGGGCACGTAGGTGTCCTCGCTGGGCAGCAGCGGCAGCAGCGAGCAGCCGGCGGCGCCGCCGCGCGCCGTGCGGCCCACGCGGTGCACCAGCGACGCCGGGCTCGTGGGGGGCTCCCATTGGAGGACCCATTCTACTTCGGGGATGTCGAGGCCTCTGGAAAGTGAACGAGAAACGTAATATTGATATTTGCTGATGACTTTGACTAATCAAAAAAACCTTCAAAAGAACTGCTTACCTTGCCAGCAAATCCGTACACAACAAAATAGTATTATCCGCCTGTCGAAACTTCTCCAAAATCTTACTCCTTTTCAACTTCATCTTGCCGTGAATCGCGAAGATCTTTATATCTGGCAAAAACACTGGCAACACATCCGCCCAGTAATCGACGCAGGCGCACGTTGGCAGAAAGAATAACCCCTTTGCTATCTTCCTGTTCCTTAAGAAGTTTAGAAGGAAAAGAAACTTGTCTTCTGGTTCAACAATGACGTAATAATTTTCTAAGAGTATTGGAGTGCTGATGGTTGATTTTTCTTTGACGCTGACGACGACTGGGTTCCGTAGGCCGGCCCTCACGAGGTCTTGCAGTTCTTTGGTCTGTGTGGCGGAGAAGAGGCCGGTGCGGCGCTGTCTTGGTAAATACTGAAGGATGGTCGTGAGGGTTGAGCTGAAGCCGAGGTCGAGGAGACGATCGGCTTCGTCGAGGACTAAGATGTCCTGGAAGTTTACAAATAAAGTGGTAAGTAGAGATTCTTGGAGAGGAATGACATAAAAGAGAGAGATAGAGAGATACATAAAAAATAGAGAAGATAAAGCAGTGGAAACAGCTGCACCCTAATTGCATAACACACTATCATTCACAATCTGAATAATTTTAAGGATATTGCTTATCAATTGATTCATAAGTTGGAAAAATATATCTGCTCAACAACAACTCGATGAATGTTGTTGAACTGAAAAATGAACAACTTTGCTACTGTAAGTGTGTAACACAACAAATCTATATTACACTAGGTCTTGACCGCTTCCGATCTCCACGCGGTTGCCCGCGTGGATATCTGAAGTTATCGCACGGGAACGTATTACTGGGATAAAAGTATCCTATGTCTTACATAACCCAGTTCAAGGTGTACCTGTGTCAAACATCGACATCTTTTCAGCCATAAAGACGTGAAAACGGAACAGTTAGAGTTACTTTCGCATTTATAATATTAGTTTGGCTTGAATAATAATTATAAGCTACAGAAATAGTATTGTAGTTTTGAGTTTATCGTCTTATTCATAATGAAGTTATCCGCTTCATAAACCTGTTTTAGCTATCAAACAGTTTTTCCTTTCTGTGAATTTAAAATAAAGCAGATAATTTTATGACTAAGATTGTAAATATATAAAACACAGTTGGGTTAGTTACACCATTTATAACTCAAGAACGGCTGGACCAATTTTAATAATCTTTAATTTGTTAGTTTTTTCTCTACCCTGAATAGCAAAATAAAAATTAAAAAAATAAGAAAATTTATTGATTTAATATATTATATTTAATTTAATTTTTGATGATATCTCGAGAGCGGATTGGGGAACAGGGATCAAGAAATTCACGCGGACGAAGTTGCGGCCAGAAGCAATTTTAACATAAAGACTTATAGAAACCAGGCCCTTATCAAGGATTACTAAATGTTTAGAGTAAGGCAAAAAAAAAAAACTCACTGTCGATTTTTCTTTTCATCAACACACAAAAATAGGAAATACTTTGTCGACTAATGCCGAAATAATCAACTTACCAGTTCTCTCAATCTCCCGGAAAGATTGAGCTGCTTCCTCTCAGCCAGCAAGTCACCGAGCCGGCCTGGAGTGCACACGGCAATGTGAGCTCCTTTCACAATGGTCTCTATGTCAGCCTCCACCGGCCTGCCACCAAGGAGGAGGGCTATTGTTATGTGGGACAGCTCTGGCTCTTGCAGGAACTGTTCTACTACCTGAAAGTTACAATGTGTGTGTGTCATGTGACTTTTATGACAATTGACATTATTTTACATTACAATGATTGACTTTGCACTAAGAGACATTTTGATCTGCATTCACATTCACAAAAATTTTGAATAAAAAGTACAGACAGCAAGAAAATGGTGAACTTTCACAAAAACTTTTTCTTTTCTCTTCAATCCTGTGAATAGTGTGAATGCAAATTAATGTATCTAAAAAAGTTAAAGACAGTCAACATAGACAACGGTTAAGCTACCTACCCTAACAGCCCATCTTAAAAATCCACCGTACATCCCTGCACAGATTTTTTGCTACACTACAACTTTTTTTAAAATTTTCTTTAACTGCAGAAGGCACACTTGTTAAGACTTTTCTTAACGCCGATAAATTTGTTATTTGTCGAGTTACCGTTATGACAAACAAATAGGTACCTTATGAATCTGTGAAGCCAGTTCTCTAGTTGGCGATATAATAACTGCATAAACGTAGTCTTTCCTAAGCGGCGACTCCTTCTGCTTCTTTATCAACATTTCTATCATCGGCACAACGAAAGCCAGCGTCTTGCCAGACCCTGTCACTGCCTCGGCAACCACATCTTTACAAGACATGATTAAAGGTATTACTGCTGCTTGGATAGGAGTCATAGCTTTAAAACCCTGTTTCTCAATACAGGATAACACGGGCTTTGATAGCCCAGGTGAAATTTTAGCCCAGTCTTTAATAACCATTGTTAATTTTATTTTTTTCCAACACAAATGCACAAATAAACACACTACACACCATGTGGGTTTGACGTTTTACAGCAATTACTATTTTGACATTGACATTTAAGTTTTGGAATGGTGTTGCAAAGTCAATAATTTTAATACCAAACGCGCATTTTTTTTAATAATAGAGCCTTATTTTTTGTTAGGAAGCTTCTCCGGCACCCACACAACAACTTAGCAAAGTTTCATAACAATCGGTCGAGTAAATTCCGAGTTTTTGCGAGACTAACGCACGGCAATTTTTTTTTATATCTATGATTTATGATATATAGCTTTAACTATTTACACTAGATACTAACTAATAAACAAATATTACACAAAAAAGACACTAAGGCTTCGAATGAAAATAAACTCTTCCATGGTCTTTCTAGCCTATTTAACCCCAAGTCAGTATTGAAGTAAGTCTCTTCGATCCATGATTTAATAGTTGTTGTTGTTGTTGAGTTAGCTCAACAACCGGAGTTTACGAGTATGTATTCTGTGTGAACAACTGGAGTTTATTAATGAATTAATTTTGGTAGTAATCTTCCAAAATACGTAAAAGCTTTATTTTACTTTTCGTTCAAAAACAAGAAGACTTCATTCATGAATTAAAATATTGTTTTTTCATGTTCTTTCATTTATTATAGTACTAGTTCATATTAATTACCTCCCTATAGTGACTCAGAAGTAATCTGAACCAATAACCTACATTCATAAAAAAAAAAAAATTACATTCAAAATATAATAAAATTTCAAAACTGCTTGCAGATTTCCAATCGTCTATTGGCATTGCAATCAATATGGCGCATGTTGATATGACAAATTGACAGCTGTGTTTTGTCCCGTGCGCTCGTTGTGATGTTTATTTTACATCTCCAGACAGATAACAACAATATTTAACCATGACGAGGCCGTTCGGTAACAGCGATAAGCGTTTTTCAATCGACGATGCGTTCGAAGAGGAGACCGATGAAGCCATCAAAGTTTACGGTGCCACAGGAGACAGATCGCCTTTACAGAACAAATACAAAAATGGAAGTGAATATATCGCCAGGTAACTAAAATTAACTTGATTACAAACGACATTATTCTCATCCACACTCATAGTTTTACGTATAAAAATGCTTTTCTTTGTTTTAAAATGTTAGTATGCTCGTGACCTTTTCGTGAGTCATATTTCCTTACTGGGCCACAGGCAGTTGAACCTGGTAGCCGTTACTTGGTTTACAGACATAGTTCAGTGTACGGCCGCGCTAATTAGTTGTTAGCGATCGCTAATTAATCGTGTACGCTCACCTATTCCCTATTGATAGTGCTTATTTTATTATTGACCTGATAAAGAGATAAAAATGTGCTGCCAAGAATTAGTGGTACGGCGCGTTTACATACACGGGCGTATAAAGAGCTAAGCGATTAATTAAGTCCCTAAATATAGAATGTGCTCATTTTATTCCAATTGGTTTCTAGTATACTAGCTTAATTAATTTTACTTTTTAAAACTATTTGACCAAGAAATCATGTACTTAATGTCCTAAAAACCTAGACTATAATAGGGTTAGTCAAAGGCCATGTTTCAATGTCTGCCAATTTATGAAGCTGTATTAACCTTTCATAAGCAGGAATGTGGATCCACGCGAGATACAATGGTTTTTAATTTTATTGTGTCTGTAGTTATGGCATACTAGAGGTTAAACATACAATCCTACCTCAGACACCTTTCTCTATTTAATTGTTAATTTTACTAACCAGTTCCTATAATATTATGTTGAGATAAATAAAGATTTTATTATTATTATTAATAATTCAGCTCTAATACAAATGTTGCATCAATAATGAAGCCATAGCCAATTTAACAGCATGCATACTTTTTGAAAATATGAACAAAGGCAAACAAATTAAGGAGCCTGTTCAAACTGGTCTACCTTGAATGCTCTCTTTAGTATGTGAGAAATGTCACAAGTCAATAACTTAAATATTTTATGGTGCACTTGTATCTTGCAACAGCATTATGGTAATCTGTACCCTTATTTTATTTTGCATACCATTTCTGATACTGTATAAATTAGAAAAGATATTTTTTTAACCCTTTCGTTCTACTTCATGTATGTGTGTTATGCATAAATACTTTGATTTGGTTTAGAATGTTGTTGTGTTATCAAAACCTTTTAGATGTTTTAATAACAGTTGTCCAAAAGAATTTTGTTTCATTATAGGCACTTGGTTTCCAAACAATGTGTGAATTAAATCACAACAATTTCTAGATTACATTTAATAATTGAATTCACTGTCCAAATGAATAATTGAACTGTACCTACTTAAAAAAACAAAAATTCCAAAGAAAAAAAAAAAAAACACAAAAATGGGACATACATAAATGAAATTAATAAAAAAAAAAAATGTTTTAGTTTTATAATTTTTATGATTTCAGACAATGTGAATTGTTCCTGATTAAAATTAAATTGAAATAATAAAAAACAGCTGTTCCATACTAAAGTTAATACCTACTGTTCTAAACTGTATGGGACAGTTGTTTATTTTTTCGTGATTTCAAAGCTGGTCCCATAGTAAAAGTTATTCAGTTCGATGGTCTAAAGCACCTCTTAAAGTTTGTAGCGTAAATTTTTTAATATCTTATACATATAGATGGATTGAGAACCTTCTCCTTTTTTTGGAGTCAGTTAAACATCATTTATAGCCAGAGTTCATATAATGACAATTCCAATAAGCCCAAACATGGCTAGGATACATTGTTTTACTACGGAGTTCCATTGCCTACCTTCCGGCTTCATCATCAGATCAGTTTGATGGTACCATTTTGATCAGCATTTATTTAAATTTGTTCCGTCATAGTCGCTTAACTATCGTAATCGAGATATCGCTACCCATGAAATACGTATCATTGAAGAGTTCTAGTGGCCATCTGTGGTCTTCTTCATCAGTTCCGGTTCACCAAATGATACTTTATGAATGCAAATGCTTGATTTGTTAATGAAAGTACAAAAATCGCCATATTATGAATGCCTATAAAATTTGAGGAGTTCCCTCAATTCCTCATAGATCCCATCACCAGAACTGGATTTTGAAAAAAAGTGAGACCAATCTGGAAGTATATCCTTTCAAATAAAAAAAATATTTTCCAAATCAGTTCATAAACGACGAAGTTATCCGCGAACAAACATAAAAAAAATATTTATATCGGTTGAATTGAAAAATCTCCTCCTTTTTTGAAGTCGGGTAATAAAATACTTAAATCTTCTCCTCATTACATATTTCCCTAAATATAGGTACTTAATATTATGAGGAAATTTTTACACAATAAATAAGCAAATAGTATATAAATAGTAATCATATATGAATCACCTATTGTTAATATTAATGTATCTGTCATATATTTTATTGTTTATTTACCCATACAAATAATTTTACTTTCTCTCTGTAAACCATTTTCCTAATTTTGAGAAATATGGATTTATGACCCAAATTATGAAACTCACACAAAACAAAACTGGTGAAAAGGGATTGTATTAAACCTCTGCCTACTCCTTTGGGAGAATACAGGCATAATGTTATTCTACTACTGAGTTAAAGTTAAACATAACTTGGGTAATTTATCTGAAATAACGCTGGAATGTTAATCATACCAAATGATTCACCCAATGTTAAAGTGGGCCCATCTTTTGTTTTGACCCTGTGACCTCTTGGTACATCTTGCTCCTAATGAATGTACTGAGCTCTCATCAGTTATAGCTATGAGTGATACCATCGCGAATGCCTTCCTTTTATTCATTTTAACTTATATTACTCAGTTGAGGATATCCCCTTGGAGAAGCGACTTGTTTATTGTTTAAAAAGTAGTTTTGGTGTGTTGAAATGCAGAGCATTCAAGAAAAGAGTTTTGATACCATCTTCGTAAATGTCTGTCTGGAAAACAACAGGTCCATTTTTATTTTAATCAAGAGAGTCTTTTATAGTAAATCCTTTTTAATGCAATTGATAGTGAAACCTTGCAGCTTTGTGTAATGTGATTGCGAGTTATTTGTTACTAATTGTTTATCCCCTTTAGTTCTCAGCAGACATTTAAGTGTCGTATTGTTTGTTTACCACGTGTTTGTTTAACCCTAATCTGCCATAAAGTTACAAGTTAAATATGGAATGCTTTTACCAAAATGTTTGCTTACAATTTATCCGTTTATTTACATTAAATTCGTTGTATTTGACAGACACATTCGCACACTGTGTAATTTTGCTTTAATTGCGGTCACCTATATTTTATCCCTTAATCCTATATAACTAGCGAAGAACTAAAACTTCTGGGAAGGAACCATGATTTTATTATGTTTAGTTTTAAAGTTATGCTGACGTCAGCAAAAAACTGTTTTTATTTGTACAGACGCCAGCACATCAAGCTACTACAATCTGTCAAATTTCTTTAATAGATTTTCAACTTTATCACTACAGGATAAGGTTCAAACTTGATTGCGAAAATTTGACAGTTTCGGGTAGCTTGACCTGCTGGCGTCTGTACATTTCAAAATAATAATATGATTTACATAAATCATTGCTTTATTACAGTAACAATACAATATTTAAGTCCATACAAAGTTTAGGTATTGCATCTACGATGTACAAAGAGAAATAGTTTTTTTTTACTATTTTCACTAAATTGCGGTTTTCTCCGTATTCCTATCGATTCCGCGTCCGATTTTAATTCTGAGCATGCATAATATAGTTATTAACAACACAAAATAAAAAGCCAATAAGTTAACAGTAGGACTTCGGAAATATTACATTTCTAAAGTTTCCATAGAATTTCTATGGAAATAGGCGTGTCAGGAGTCTTACAAATACTTAATTTTACACCAAATAAAACCATTATATTTCATTTTACATCCAGAAAGATATTAAATTGGCAGACAAAGTTATCCAAGAATAGTTATAGTAAAAGAATAAAGTGACAGCACAAATCTCAAAAAAAAAAAATCAGTAACTCGGAAGTCTCGCATTATCCGCACCGGTTTTTTAAAAATAATATAGCATATTTTTTTTTTTTTTCTTTATTTGTTTATAGGGGCTTTTACGCATAGCGTATGTCAACCCCATCGTATCCTAAACCATTACACTTTCACAAGACGTGAACTATGAATTTAAACAAACCCTTCGCATCGTCGCCATTGGGTTGGGATAAAATTGTATGGAACATGCCTACATCAGTTCTGTTCAAATTCAGGGACCTAACTAAATTATTTCTACTGGACTCATATTGGACACATTCCATCAATAAATGCTGTAGATCTTCAACAACTCCACATTCATCACAATTGGGTGAAACGATTTTCTTCATCATAAAGGCAATTTTTTTGCATGGAATGTGTCCAGATCTGAGTCTAAGAGCAGTAACAATCAGCTTTCTACTAACATCACTATTCATGAACAAAAAAATGCAGTAACTCAAAAGTCCCGCATTATCCGCACCGGTTTTTTTAAAATAATATAGCATATTATTAAATAAAACTATTCATGTTTAAAAGAAATACGGAAACAATGAGACTAACTCAATAAAAAATATTTTTAATATTTGAAAAAACTTGAGTTTTTCCTTCTATTTAAGATTATAAAAAAAAAACCACTAAGCTAATTGATATAACAGTCCTTTTTAAGACCTCATATATAAATATTGCAAAATCATATATTTGAGACGAAATAATGCATTTCTATGGTCTCTATGGAGTTTTCTCGAGTTTTAAAATAACTTCAAAACTAAACATTAAAAAAATTATGGTTCCTTCCAAGAAGTTTTAGTTCTTCGCTGGATCTATCGGATGAAGGGATAAAATATAGGTGACCACAATTGAAGCAAAATTTCACAGTGTGATTCGCCTATCTAGCAAATGTTAATTCTAAGTTAAATACTAACTATATAACATTTTTTCAGTGTTCATTTAGTCCATTAATCTCCAATGTTAATTCCTTATAAAACACTAGCTTTTGCCCGCGGCTCCGCCCGCGTGGATGTCGGTTATGAAGTTGCGTAATAAAGTAGCCTATGTCCCAGGCTATATCTCTGCCAAATTTCATAATGATCGGTCCAGCGGTTTAGGCGTGAAAACGTAACGTACAGACAGACAGAGTTACTTTCACATTTATAATATTAGTATGGATTTTACATAGGTACAGTAATAAAGTTTAATATACTCGTACCCTTAGACTCGTACCAGATCATTAACATTCTTCTTTCTAGGTATAGAGAAAAAAAAAAAAAAGTCATTTATTCAAATTAGGCTAAGAATCAGCACTTTTCGAACGTCAAAATTACTTATGACAGTCCCCCAAAACGCCCCCCCTTCACCACTTCTGGTTTAGCTGGGAAGAAGTGGCGCAACAAACTCCCCAGCAGCACAGCTGTCTTAAATCATTTAGATTTAAATTATTGTTTCCGGTTTTAAGCACTGCACTAGTTTCGGGATAGCCCAACTAGTCTTGGAGTCAAACGAAGCCCATAATCGTCTTGCGATCTCGCAGCATTGTTCTGATACAGATAAGAGCTCCTTATAATAAGTAATGCACTTGAATAAAAAAGTAAACACATGAATGAAATCTGTCTCACAACAACTTTACCTGATAAAAAATACAATATAAATAAACTAACTAATGATAATGATAACAGCAGCGTATTATGAATTGGATCAAGGTCCAAGGAAAATGTACTCGGCTACCTATTACTTTAATTGCAATTTATCGATACAAAAACAAATAGTTACGTTACTACATTTTATATTATATTATAATTATAATTATTATCTATACTAATATTATAAAGCTGAAGAGTTTGTTTGTTTGAACGCGCTAATCTCACGAACCACTGGTTGGAATTGAAAAATGCCGATGCGTTGGATAGTCCATTTATCGAGGAAGGTTTTAGGCTAAATAACATCACGCTACGACCAATAGGAGCGGAGCATAAATGAAAAATGTTGCAAAAACGGGAAAAAATATTCCTTTTTGAGAGCTTCCGTTGCGTGCGCTGCGTAAACTGATATCATGTATGATGGAATTGTTCCTCTTTAAAAGTTCTAAAAAAAGTCCACGACAGCATATGTCTATCTTTTAAGATTGACTCACTATAATCTATTTTTATGGTAATCAAATTTGTTCGAAATTAATGCATTATTTGCGAAGGAGTTTTATCACCATAATATTAATCCTTATCCAAATAAATATGTTATTAATCACAAGTATTTAAATGTAAACAAAATTGTCCTTGATATCACATGATTTCAATCAACATCTTAGGAGATATCATAATTTTAAAAAGCTAAAGAGTTTGTTTAGTTGAACGCACTAATCTCAGGAACTACTATGTTCGAATTGAGATTCTTGCAGTGTTGAATAGCACAATTCTTTAGGAAGGTTATAGGCTATTTAACATCACGCTATGACCTTAAGGAGCCGAGCAAACGACAAAAAGTCGGAAAGAACGCTAAGCGAAATCAGAGTAATTGCGTGGGCGGGCTTTGCGATGCGACGGGGCTGAATTTTACGCGGACGAAGTCGTGGGCAGAGGCTAGTAATTTATAAACATACATTTCTATCATGAGTTTAACATAGAATTATTCTTTTTTTTTAATTCTCCTAAATTATTTATTGGTAGCTAGTTCTGGTGAAAAAAGATAATTCTGGTGAAAAAAGATAAAACTTAAGTCCTTAATCAAAATTTGTTAAAGAAATCGTCATAATTTTATTGGCTACTAGCTGTTGCCCCGGCTTCGCCCGCGATGATGTCACACTTATATTGTCATACTTCCCTATTTGAATCGGATTTTGTTCACAATTTCATGGGTTTTAATTTTTATGCGCGGTACCCTACTTCATTTTTAGCCTAATAGCCTAAGTTACTCTTTATAACATCAGCTATCTGCCAGTGAAAGTCCCGTCCAAATCGGTCCAGCCGTTTCGGAGATTAATCCGGAGCAAACAGAAAGAAACACAAATTAAAAAAAAAGTTTTTTTATTTTTCAAATGCATTTAGTTAAAAAGCTATTATTTTGACATTACTAACAGACACTTCAATTTTTTTTTAATACATATAGATACATAAAATCCGTAACAAAAATATGAAAGTGATCAATATTAAATACGATGTAACACCAAGGTTATGTTCAATGTTAAGCTTAATCTCAGTATAGTCAGCTAATTGGCTGACCGCCTAAGGTACCTAATACTAATCATCTACAATTGACCATGCAAGGAATTTAAGTGGGATGAGATACTTCCTATTCCTACTGTTTTACTGATTAAACTGACCGTTTCGGGGCCTTAGTTCGATATCTATGTTGATGAATTTCTGGTTTCTAACTCACTGCTCTCGAATTGTCCGAACATGCAGCCTTCCAAAAAACCGGAGTTGCCCAGAGCTAGACGCCCCTGATCGTCAGGAACCTAGCCATTTCGAAAGTTTTGGGGTCCCTCGCAGCGTATCAAGGTGTAGATGAACATTTGAACACTTTTATATCAGTAGATAGAATTTTCCACAGAGAAACTGCTAGCTATCACCATTCACATCTGAAAACTTACTGAGATACCATTTTGCAAATCACGCTCCACACGCATTATTGTATTATTAATCATCATATGTACAGTGGCCAGCACCTCAAGCTACACGAAACTGTCAAATTTCTCCAAACAATTTTAAACTTTAAAATGTTGATGATCAAGTTCAAAATCGGACAAGAAAATTTGACAGTTTGTGGTAACTTGATGTGCTGGCCACCGTACTCGAAACTTCCAGTACTGTTTACAACATCGAGCCTAATCTGCACCCTAAGAGACTAACCACACTTAAACTCAAATCATTTATTTCAATTAAACCATTTATAGGCACTTTTGAATTGTCAAGGAGTCGGTCAGTAAGAAAAATGAAGCTATATGCCCATTCCAAAGCGTAGTAGGCACCTATGGAGTAGAACGGGCAAGAAACTCCATGGACACTTACAAAGCAGAAATAAACAAGAAATTCAGCTCTGTTCAGATTTTGTCTATAGAAAACAACGATTTTGTATGCAGATGCGTACGCATCTGTTCAGCTTTCCGTGTCTATCATATAGCAAACCATACAAAATCGTTGTTTTCTATGAACAAAAGCTGAACAGACCTGAATAAGTGTGGTTAGTCCCTAATTGCGTAACACACTATCAGTCGCAATCTGAATGATTTTGAAGCATATTGCTAATCCATTGCTTCATATGTTCGAAAAATTAGTCTGCTCAACGACGTGAATAGCGCAATGAATGTTGTTGAACTGTCAAAATGTGTGTTACGCAATTAGCCTGCAGTGTTGCTAGTCACGACCATCGCCCATAATGCAACATTTAATATCGATAAGCTATTTCCTAACGATCCCGTTCTCTTTGTAGCAGCAAAACCTACAAGTGTACAGAGGACACCACATCGCGGGATTCAGACTCACTGATCCACGAGTATGTGGAGGCGACGCAGTCCATGTACTGCTGGAACCATCCCAAGGTTAGGGAGAACTGGAAGACCGTGTGTGCGGCGGTCGTGCTGCTGCTGGTCGGAGTGGGGCTCCTCGGCATGGGGGCCTTCGCCGTCGCCGAGCCCGAGAACGGCCTCCAAGGTGCAGTATTCTTCGTCGCTGGCATGATCTGTTTCGTCCCCGGCGCATACCACGTGGTCTACATCTGGCTCGCCGCGCGGGGACAGAGAGGCTACGACTTCTACCATCTCCCATTATTTACCTGATTTATTTTCCTTTTTAAGTTTGTGTAAGCTTGTAAAATGAGTGTAAATTATATGAGGAGTCCGAATATCATGTCTGGAGATGTTTGTTTCGCGGTTTGTTTTGCTCTCTAATGAAGTTAAATCGATCAGATGTATGTAGATAGTAACTAAAAAAATGAATAATAAGGGTAAGTTTCGTAACATTGCTTCTCTTGTTAAAATTTAAACAAAAAATAAGAAAAAAATATCTATTTCGAAAGATGCTTCTCCTGTTATGAATATGATGTTGGATGATATATTGAGGAACTATTTATTAAAAACTACATTAATTAAATTGTGTTAGAATGTTACGTAGATCGTCCTTCTAAATAAATGAATGATGTTATGATAATATCCAGTAATAAAAAAATACTGCATTTCTTCTGTATCCGTGGTGGTGGAAACAAACTGGCATGGATACAGAGGTCCTACAATATCTCAGAATTACCCATGTAAATATTAACAACGTTATATATTTTAAATGTTACAATTTGACAGATTGTATTGAACAGTTGAAAGAAAGAAAGAAATAAATGTATTTTCTGCAAACTACTTAAATGTTTGATAACTAAATATCTAGTGATATATTAATTTTAAACATAATTTTAATAGACTATTGAAGTGCCTAGTTGCATAGATACGTAGAGATTTGAATGACAGAAGCAACTTTGTAAGTTTTTAATCCGAAAACTTTTAAGAACGCCCATATTTTATTGTGAATGTTGGTGGGAAATTCTAAGATGAACAGGCATTTGATCTATTAAATGATGTGTTGGTGGTTATTGTGAAGTTAAATGAACTTGGATTTTAATTATGGCGCATAGCTTCCAGACGGTTCCAGCTACTGACTTGCATTTACAGCTCCAATTTAAATCAATTAAAAGGAGATTCGAGCTACCGTCATGTTTTGAATTTCCCGCCAAGATATTATTGAGAATTAATTACAGTGGAGTTTTAGCGGTTAAAAGGCTACTGAAGTAATGAACGAAGACTTAGGCCTATATTACAGAACGTCACTCAATACTCAAGCATTACTTAAAACTAGTTTCAACCAATCTAATGGCTTGAATCTAGTTTTAAGTAATGCTTGAGTATTGAGTGAATATAATACATGAGTGACGTTCTGTAATACAGGGCTTTAATCCCACTTGCACCATAGACTAAAATGCGTTTAGCGCTAAACGTATTTATTTATGATTTGTTGTGCAAATAGGCCTCAAGGTATGATTAGCAAAAATATGTTTGAATGTAAACATTTTCACTAGACTTGAAAATATTATCCATTTAGAATCATTGTAAAATCAATGGATTTTTTCTAAGATGCCAATTATGAAATATTGATACAACGTAATTTACTGATGTATTATATTCTATAGTATTTTTTTTTGTGAAGTTTTGAACAACTTTTACTTTCCAAAACAGGATTTGTATTTTAAACTTTTTAATGGACTTCACTTCACTGAGAGAAAGTGTTTTGTTTTACTCTCAAATTGAGACCACAATATTGAATTGAGATGAAATTTAGAAAATCCAATTAGTATTCGATCAAGAACACATGAATCGTATGGAAGATATTCTTGACCAATCGGCGTTAATGAAATCCCAAGCTTTTGCTTTTTTTCTTGTACCATTACCTATTTTATTAATATGCATTCATAAAAACATGTTTATATGTTTTTTTTTTATTATGGTTCTAATATTAGACACCTAGTCATTTAATCGGTCTATTTTGGTTCAGTTTTTAGCTTTCTACTGCATTAGGTATTTTATGTACCTACCTATTTATACATACGTATATAAATTATAAGTAACAGTCACACATTTATATATGTCGCAGCCATATTGTATAACACGCCGCTTATCAAATAGGCGCGCCCGATCGAAAAACGTCGCTGTTTTAAAATGCGGCTACCTCACGTTGAGCTGAATCGTGGTGGCGATACATTCTACATATCGTAGAATTTATTTCTTTATCGGTTTCACTATTTCGAAAGCATTTCATTAACCGTCCATTTTTTTAATATAAAAAGAATTATGTTTTTGCCAACCGTCCCGCTTCGCCGTACTCAAAAATTCATACGGCAAAAATTAGAGATGGGGCAGTAAAAGCAGCTTTGCAGCTACAGAGAAACCGTCCACAACTTTTAATGAAATTTTGAGCTCCATTCGTAGATTTTGAAAATGGTAGGTACAGTGGCAAAAAGAGAGGATGTGTGATTATGACCACGCGATAGAAGTGTAAACTTACTTGATTGCGTAACACACACAGTAGGAATGGGTTCCATTTTGACAGTTCAACAACATTCATTGCTTTATTTACGTTTTAGAGCAGATACATTTTTCGAACATATGAAGCATTGGATTAGCAATATCCTTCAAAATCATTCTGATTGTGATTGATAGTGTGTGACGCAATTAGGTTGCAGATTCAGCGTCACTGACCCGAGCGTGACGGTTCAGTTTCGTTCAGTGTTCATGCAGAAAAAGCGCAAAGTGCGCCAAAGAAGTTATCACTTCAAAAACCAGATTCACTTTATGAATTTTTTATTGCACATGGATCTAGAGAGAGCCCGTTCGACCTACTGAGGTGGCTGTCCTTTCTCAGATTTCCATCCTGCAACGCTGAGAAAACTGGCTCCTACTATTGGAAATAATTTTAAATGGATTATATTTTCATTTATAAATGCATAATAAAATAAAGTTAACTCATTTATATACAGATGTATATCAATGAGTTCACTTGCTCACTAGATTAAGATTATTTTTATCTAAGTCCCTTTGCTTGTGATTTTACAATTTGTAGTATATCTACCTTATGAATGAATGACTGTGAACTTGTGCGTTACTTTAATTTGGCTACGTACATGTCTGAAAAAACATAAAATTTTCGAATTTTGTTCCCCGCGTCTTGTTTTCCAAAGATTGAATCAAAATGAATTGATAAATGAACTCGAAATAAATTAATTTTATTACAACGAAACTCGAAATTTGCAATTCATTATTTTATTGTTTTTAAAATAACATGAATTATGCTCATTTTAATATTAATTTAAGATGTTATTCGTATGTGATATAGTGACTGATTTTGTACGACATATCAGTATGTTTATTTTTGAGGATGCGTTGAGGAAATCGAAGACAAACTTTCTGGTTTGATGCAATAATTTTTATTTACGAAATATCTTGACGTAGTACAGTTAACAGCACATCAGTGGTAATACTAAAATCGCCCTTAAGTTACGGTTTCCTAGAAGAACGATAGCCGACACATAGTGTCCGCAATTTACCGGCGTATGTCGTAACTGCAACGTTATTTATGAAAGTAAGTTGGTGTGTTTTCCTAGAGACCGATTTTGACACCGTAAAATCAAACCCCTCTGCCATCATTTTCCATTTCCATCATACCGCCGTCAGTGCGTCTGTGCTCATACAACTTTACTACTAGAACGCGCTGTCAATGTCAAATTGTTACACTAATGTGCGGTTGACTGTACACACAGCTACATATCAAGCTATACATTTCTAGTATAAGCTGACCTCTCATTGTTACGGAAATCCTATAAAATGCGAGGCCAGCTTATACTGGAAACTTATAGCTTGATATGTAGCCGAGTGATACCATATCGGTATACAGAAACTACGGCCAGGTTACCATATAATAAATAGAATGTCTACGTGGTTGGCATTAGTATTTTGCTCATTTATTTTTATGAACCTGTTTCTCATTTTATGAATGACGTACGAATTTACAAATCGTTTACGTAGGAAATTCGTCATTCTCAAATAATAGGTAGTAGGTATACCTATTAAACACATTCTGTATTTACCATAGAGACATACGTAGTATTTACTATAACTTTTAAACTGTAACTGACAAAGGAGGTCTGATGAATGAATCAAACCATTTTTTAAACTGAGTTGCATAACTTCGGTGAGTAACTCTCGACGTCAATTCTATAAATAGCGATTGTCTCTGTGGGGTTTCCTTACGCATTCTCAAGCTATAGCGGGGCTTATAATGTGTATATTTGCGCTGATATACTGTTCCTCAGGTTGTGTTCAATGCTGGTTTCCATTTACTATCCTATTTCTAAAACCTATATGGAAGGTGTAAATAGTTCTTAATAAATTAGTCATCTTTCTTCAAACTTGTTGTTTTATTCTGGCATCTATTTGGTTTATATTTACACATTCATGTATAAAAAATGTACAGCAGAATATTTCCACTACTGACTGATGGACACACAACAGATAAAAGAGGTTAGAAGGGTCTTGTGGGCGGGGCAGGCGCGCCGCACTTATGAGCAAACGCTCAAGTCAACCGAAATTTGCTTCGCCGGCCAATAATCGCGCTTTTGTGACAGCGTACGAAGCTCCGCGAAAAATAAAGAACTATGCCGTCTTGCGCTATTATAACGTGTCGGACAGGTGTGTAGTGTAGCCCGAGAAGGAATTTCTTTTCATTCACCAGTAAATCCAAAAACCTTAAAATACAAGTGATGTTTGTAATTATTGCAATAGTATTATGTAGTTTGTAGATAAAAACGATCAAGTCGTAAACAAATCGTCGCATTAGTAGTGAAGGGAGCTATTCCACACTAAACTTTTCCAAGATAAAGATAAATAAAAAATTCACCACTTGAATTTTTGTTCCTAGTTTCATTTAACTCCTTTCACGTCTGAATGAAAAACCAAACCTCTAGTTGAGCTATCACTTAGATCTCTTCACCACTAGAATCTCCGTTTAACGACGAGTATGGTGGTGTTCATAACTCAATTCGGTCAAAAGTGTGGCTTAGCTCTCTTCACCACCAATGCGACGAAATGCAAAATTGTACATTGCTTGCAATACATGGGTACCATCTTGTACAGTCGCCAGCACATCAAGTTACCACTAACTGTCAAATTTTCTCATTCGATATTGAACTTAATCGTCCACATTTTAAGGTTTAAAATCGTTTGGAGAAATTTAACAGTTACGTATAACTTGATATGCTAGCGACTACTACGTGAACGATTGCGCAATGTATTGCGTTCACTGCGAACGTCGCGTGCGCCGAGCCAATGCGAAATCCATGCGTATCGACAATGCTGTACAAAGTTGTAAACAATACCGGTATTAACTACTCAGATGGAAGCGTAGATAGTTCTCTGTCTACGGATGGAAGAGTGCAAAATTGAACAAACGTCACGCCTGTAAACGTGGAGAGAGTGGACAGAGGTGTATCACACTCATATATAGTACAAATACTGCTATGGACTGGAATTTTCGTTGACTTTCTCACATACCTAACTAAAGGAATCTTTTTTTGTGAGTGTTATATTAGTTAAGGGCATCTTTTATTAGGTTGTTGATGAATCAAAGCTGGGTTATATTAATACTGTGTCGTAAAACCAAAAGTAATATATGTAATGGCAGCCATCACCTCCTAGGTTCTGATCTAGGAAAAAAAAAAAAAGTAGGTATGTTTAATTTATAATCATCAAGACTTATTTTTATCCTGGGACAAAATAACAGTGCACCTGCCATATTATCACTTTGCCACCCTGCGATCTTATTTTGGTTGACTGGTAGAGAATGCCTAAGGCATTTAGTCCATCTTTGTACAGTGGCCAGCACATCAAGCTACACGAAACTGTTTTTCTCCAAACGATTTTAAACTTTACAATGTTGATTATTAACTTCAAAATCAAACAAGAAAATTGGACAGTTTGTGGTAGCTTGATGTGCTGGCCACCATACCTTATTTGTGTGTGAGAAGTTTAAATAAATAGCAATAGAAAAATTGTACAGACAGCAGCAAAAGTGGATTATCAACCTTTTAAACCAAAAGACAGTTTTGAATGTAAAACTTGTTAATAATTACTTCATTGTAATTAATCATTGGTATTATTACTTAACAAAATTTTGAAATTACTTACTACTTATCCAGAATAAAACTATATAAACTAGACTTGAGTAAGACAAGTGTATCAAACTGTGGTATCAAATCTTAACTGAATCCATGACGACACTGACTGAATAAAATCATAAGGATAGGATAGACTATGGTCAAATTCAACAAAGATACTGAATCCTTTTTCAATCATCTAGGAACCTACGGTGTGGTAAAATGTTAATTTAGTAGAATTGGGTACAAATAAAATACAAGTACAATTATCTTATTGCTATATTAAATGTTTTCTTGCTATTCTTTTCAGCTTGAAATGCTGTAAGAATCTCAGTTCTCCGTTCCAATTCTTCAACACTTCCATTTGTTGTCGATCTAAGAGGTCAGGCATCTCCAAGCCACAAGTTTCAAACTCTTCTTGCTCTTGTTTCTTGGTCATATTTATCATGTCTTCCCTACTAGCATGTTGGCGGTTTCTCCTTTGCCCCATTGAGTTCTTCAAAGCAATCTGTTCCAACTCTTCGTCAAAACGCGCCAAATACTCCTCTATCAACCCTAAAGTTTGTTCTTTGTTTAAAACCACACACCCTTCTGGTGTCCGTTCTTTGAACCATAGAATCTTTTCACCAATGAGGTTTTGCTTTATGTGTGTCCCTACTTTATTCTGATCCTTCTTCTCGTGCTTCTTTGTTTTACTTATGAGTTTAATTGTTTTCCTACTGTTTGGATGCTTCAGTTTATCAATATCCTTCTTAATTTTAGGCATTTTGAGGTTTGCTTTGGATAAACTCGTGTAGTCGTACTCAATAACTCACGTGTTTTTGTTTGTAAATGTCAACTCAGCTGTCAAAGTGTCAAATGTCATTTACTCATGTCAATGTCAATTATTCAATCTGGCTGGTGCGTTTAAAGAGATACTGATAATAAGAATACAGGAGACCTTTCCTACTGACTTTTTCACGTCTCCAGTCATCTTGGTTCATTCCTCATCTAGCTTTGTTACCGTTACCATCAATTCAAGTACTGCTCCTTAAACTTACCGGCAACATTACAACAACCTAAATAATGTACAGTGGCCAGCACATCAAGCTACTCAAAACTGTCAACATTCAAACGATTTTAAACTTTAAAATGTTCATAAACAAGTTCAAAATCGAACGAGAAAATCTAACAGTTTGTGGTAACTTGATGTGCTGGCCACCGTGTTGCAACTTCAAGTGGCTAAAGTGGCTTTCAGAATAACTGTATTTTTGGCTGTAACGAACTTTACAAAATAGTACGACTACCTGTCAAAAATAATGTCATGTCAAAGTGTTGTCAAAACAATTATCGTATTAGTTTTTGAGTTTTTGTTGTTGATTTAAATACGGTTCCTTGTAGCCATAATTGGTTGTGTTATTAGTTATTTCTTGTAATATAATTATGTTCAAACGCCCAAAACCTGGTGAAGATGAAGACGATATCCTCCGCATGCAGGAAGAGTTCTTAAAAGAAAAACAAAATCAGAAGTTACAGCCAGCTGCCGCAGTGACAAATTTACGCCCGCAAGAACGTACGAAAAGACAGAGCAATGCCGAGACAGGTAAAAAGCCTTCAAAATATGCTCAGGCCAAAGGACTCAAAGGTCAGGTGGAGAAAAAGGCGCGATTTGAGGACACGTCTGTTGTAGGAGACATCTTGGAAAAGAACATAGAAGAGCCAGAGATAGCTGAGCCGGATGTCGAAGATGATAAAGTTTACTATCCTAAAGTTATTCCTTCATTAGTAGGCAATATTGTAGAAAAAAATGTTTCAGATTTTGTTGAATGGAATGCTAAAGAAATGCCTGCTCAAGGATTTCCTGTTGCTACTAAGAGATCAACTATCTTCAGTAAGAGAAATGCAATACAAAATGAGAGTGTAAATATGGATATTGATGAACCATCAACTAGTAGAGACAATAAGAAATCATCAAACATCAATTTACCAGAAAAAAGTTTCATTGTTTCTTCTAAAGATGCTGATGTCATTCATAGTGAAAATGTGAATCTTCTGAGTGAAATGTCAGAACAGGATATTCTGGAAGAACGAAAAAAACTGCTTTCAGGCATAGATCCTAAACTGGTAGAGTTCTTGAAAACTAAAAGACAACAAGCTACTAAGTCTGAAAGTAACAAATTAGAACAAGCACTTGTAAGTAAAGTTGCAGACAGTTCAACTGTTGAAGAAAACAAGGACACTACTGTTGAAATAACTGAAAATAATAACCTTTGGGAAAATGATGTTCTAACTCATCCTGAAGTGAATAAATGGCTTCATTTCGATTCCTTGGAGAAAGATAAACTAGAATGGATGAAAGGTATAGAAGAGAGCAAGAGAATCAACGCTGATGAGCCATATGAAGCAAGATTTGATTTTAATGGATATCTTTTACCATACACAATGGACTACAATGAGAAAACAAAACCACTATTCCATCACGGTGATGAACCCCATAGACCAGGGTATTCAATCACAGAACTAGTGGAACTGACTCAATCAATTATCACTCAACAAAGAGTTGTGGCCCTCAACACAATAGCTGGTATTCTAGAGTACTACAGTGCAGGCACATACAATAATTTCATTGAAATACCTGTAAGCAAATTATTTTTTATTGTCAGAATAGCTATGGATGACAACAAAGTTATCATCCTAGAACCTGCCCTAAGAGCCATGAGGAATTTGCTTTACAACAGAATTGATGAAGCAAGTTTAGATGCTTTGATCGGCTTCGAAGAGGGCACACTGCAGCCTTGCTTGGAAAATGATAAATCAGAAATTGAAGAATTACAGTCAAAAGAATCAGAGTTCACTGACTACCACTTAGCAGAAATAGATATAATGACTGCACTGCAGCGAACAGAAATTCTTCAGAGACTGTACTATATCTTGGAAATAATAAAACCCAACTTTAACTGTGTACAATATTCATTGCAAATACTGTCCAGATTAGCAAGAGATTCAGTTGAAACAGCACAAAAGATTGTTGAAATGGAACACTTGATGAAAACAATTATCAGAAACTTTGTTCCAGTTACTAGCACTAATTTTGTGTTTGATCCCAGCATTGTGTATAATGGAAAACCCATATTGGCTGCACTGAAGTTCATTAGGATCATGTCTCTGCAGTCTATTGATGTCACCAGGATTTTACTCAGCAAATATGATATTCTGAAACCTATTTCAGAGTATATCAGTTCTGGGGTAGACAGAACATATGGCCTGAAAATACAGATTGAAGCTTTTTGTACTCTGTCAAACTTACTATGTTTTGGACAAGGAACTGAGGTGGCTATATCTCTGTTTCCTGTCATTGTAACTGCATTGCACAAGCATGTAAAAGGGACTGATATATTTGTGGAGTGCTCAATTCTATCAGCAACACACGCTGCAGTAGTCCTACAGCTAGTAAATAGACTTTTAAGGTGTATCTTGGGTGGCATGGACAGTTACAAAACCCAAATCTATCCTCTACTAAAAGAAGGTGTGCAAAAATGGATGGGTCAGTTGGCAAATGCTAGCGGTTACACTTGCGGACATCTGCGCCTTCTTTGTTCAGCTATAGACTGCTGCAAGACTGTCACCTTGATAGAAAATCTTCCAATGAAGTTCCTAAATGATTCTCTGAGGACTCTGTCTCAATCTCAAGGATTTGAAATGATTGTTAAAAATCTTATACCCAGTTCGAATTTATTATCTGGGTTAGAAAATAAAGACCTACATTTGACCAAGAATTTGATGTCCCTGGGAGGGTCTGTTATAGACTCCCAACAGAAAGTTTTACCAATTTTAAATATTGCTTCACCTGTGCCATTTTTGGCTTCACTGTTTAATTTACTGACTTATGTGAATGACAAAGAAATCTCTGAAACATTTTTAAGACACTTGTCGCTGTATTTAAGCAAGATTAGCAATAAAGTGCCAAGTTTGTGTGATAACTGGTTCACAAGAATGGAAACGAATTTCGTTTTCAGTTTGATAAAACTATCTACACAATATGACATATCAGAAGGCAGCAAAGACTTGCTTTATACTGTGGCCAACAAGTTATGTTACATTTTGAGGAATGATAAGAAATACGAATTAGATTTTCTGTTTGGGTATGTGGTATTCAACAAGCATTGGTTCACAGCTGAAAGATTGTTACATCTTATAAACTTAACGGATGCTGAGGGCTTTTCTAAAGCTTTGACGTCGATTGAAGAGATAAAACTATGCTATAGCAAAGTAGTGAATATCAATTACAGAGATACAGGGCCTAATGTAAGGTTCAAGAGTTGGCAAGAGCCGATATTGCCACGAGACTGGATTTATTTGCCGATCCTAACACTTTATAGCAGGAGTCAAGAGGTGGGCAATAGCCCCAGAATCGAAGGAGAGCATGCAAAGAAAGTTGCAGAGAGAATTGCAGCTGAGAAAGAATTTATCGTTAGATGTAGCTTGGAGTGGATATTATTCAATGAACTATGCTTCCCTGACCTTTTAAACGACATTGATGTAACAGACAGACTTTGCCGCATCATGTGCGTATTTCTTTGCGACAACTCCTTATTTTTGGATCCCAGTATAAAACTATTACTGAGAAAGTGCACAGAGATTTTATTCAAAAAGAAAACGAAGTTGAATTTTGACAAACAATTAGTTGGATTATATAATTTCCAAGATTTCTTTACGCAGCTCTTAGAACAGTTTCAATCAGTGAGTTATGGTGACCCTACTTTCGCTGCTTGTGTTTTAGTACCGTTAGCGCAGAAACACAACGTAAAATGGCGTAAACTTTTGTGGTCAGAGTATGCAGGGTGTCTAAGAGCTCTTGATTGCCCTGAGGAATATCTATGTTATGAGATAAAAGAATATTTACACCCTGAAGAAACAGATGAGTCGCTCATACAATCCTATTTCCAAGCGTTGTGTACTAATTTGCTGCGACCGAGCACGATAGCGCATACAATAGCAACCCATCACGTGGAAAACTATAAAAAAAGTTCTAGTTCTGTATCCAAGGAATAAAGGTTTTTAAATTATTGTTTCTGTTTTTTATTGTAGTACGTAAAAACCATTTCCAGGTCTTTTTCTGTAGTGTGTGCCGGCCCCCATGGGATAAAGGCTTGAAGTTATGCTAGGGCTGCCATCACCTAAATTGTTGACGCCGGAAAAAAACTTACAAAAAACTCAATTTCACCTAAACGTCCGGGCGTTCAGGTGAAATTGAGTTTTCTTCCCAGAAACACCAAAAATTTTTTTTTGCACAAACTTTACATTCAAACTGTGTTTGCGCTTTATTTAACAATGTTAGACAAAAATTAACAAAGATGACTACAGAGTAGCAAATGAATAGTCGAATAAATCTCTTTCTGAGGTAATCAGAATACCTAGAGTGAAGATCACCGCAAGTAATCTGGTAACAGAATAATTAGGAACACTATTTGGCATCAAATTTTAATTCGAATTTTTGGTTTAGTTCTTTTTACTCATTTTGGTTCTTTTCAGACATTCAAATTGCTAATTTGTACTCAATACTCAATTCTTATTTATTTTCCATCAGGAATTTTTGAAAATCTTAAATTTATTGCTTATTTTCTAATTAATTGGGATTCCCCTGACACAAATAGTACCTAGTAGGTAAAGGACACTTATTGAAAATCCCTTCCGGACGCTCCCCGGATGCCTTCTAAACTAGGACAAATCCGGGGAAACTTGGACGGATGGCAGCTCTAAGTTGAAACTAAATTATGGTTAATGGTAACTAAAATACCTCCTGAGTCTACCGATTTCACGGCACTTACGGGCTGGCTAGGCCATACCTAAAACCGGAAGTCAGAAACAGCAATAGCAATAATTTCCTAAATGATTTTCTGAGGACTCGTTTCTCAAATACAAGGATTTGAAATGAGTATTAAAAATCTTATACCTTGTTCGAATGTATTATATCTGGGTTAGAAAATAAAGACCTACCTACATTTGACCAAGAATTTGATGTCCCTGGGAGGGTCTGACAGAGAATCACAACAGAAAGATTTACCAATTTTAAATATTGCTTCACCTGTGCCATTTTTGGCTTCACTGTATAATTTACCTACTGACATAGGTGAATGATAAAAAAATGTCCGAAACATTTATGTCGGAATCAATCTTGATAATTATGCTAATGGGTATCTCTAAGTAGTCTGTGATGGTAACATAAGAGTCAAAACTAATATCTCCTGAGTCTGCAATTCCACCTCTAAAACCGGAAGTCGGAAACACAGCAATCGCATTAAGCAGAAAAATAGCAAAATAGAGGAGTTTGAAAGGAAGTGGGCAGTCATCTCATGTGAAATTCGTTATTAGCGTTCCGTAACCAAATGGCAAAAACGGAACCCTAATAATTTTGTCCGTCCGGATGTTACACAGGCAATTTACTCGGGGACTATTTGTACTATATCGATGGAAATTGGAAAGGTGTATTCTGGGCACGGCTAAACAATGATGTACGGTGGCCAGCACATGTCGAGTTACCACTAACTGTCAGATTTTCTCGTTCGATTTTGAACTTAATCGCCAACATTTTAAAGTTTAAAATCGTTTGGAGTTTGACAGTTTCGTGTAGCTTGTTATACTGGCCAGTGTACTTATCAAAGAAAGGGGTGGCTCTCCCCATTTACATGTAACCGAGGAATGGAAAAACTTAATGCACATAGGCGTGTGTGTGCGTGTATCATTGGATCCCATAACAGATTACGATACATATTTGTATTTGACTTTTTGGTTAGTAGTCAATAGTTTTTGAGTTATAGTACATTTTCGGTTACTACCGCAATAATAACTTTGCTTTTGATAGGTATCTTCGAGAAATATTATGAAATACAAACTTATTTTTGCGGTCGACAAAATGTGACCTGTGCATGCGTATTGATCCCAAACACGAAACCCTTTACTGTGCGTGGTTCGGCTCGCCCTTAGCCGGTTTTTATAGTATTATATTGAAAAAACAGATACCAATTACTTGTATAATAAAAATACTGTTTTCCCAATCAGCTGACTGAGTCCGCGTTGTTTTTGAACGCACCGATATATTTGGCGGGAATAGTCTGTTTGACATTTCTGACAGTTCGAATTTGCAGGTGTTTTTTAATTTTTTTTCGAGTTTCGGTGTTTCATTCCTTGTTACAACTAGTTTTATTTGCTTAAATTATGATTTCCTGATCATAAATAACGGGTCTTTACGTCCATGACGTGCCAAGATGTTTATAGAAGATATTAAAAACGATTTTTACAACGTACTACTGGGAAACGTGAGTATTGTGAAAGCATTGTTTACTAGTTTACAACCAAACTTTGTTATCAAAATTGGTAGTTTATCTTGGTTTTTTGTTTCAGAGAGTGTTATTACTAGTTCATTACGACGTAGACGCTATATGTACCTGTAAAATACTGCAGAGTTTGTTTAAATGTGATAATGTGTCGTATACGTTGGTCCCTGTGGGGGGTATCGGTGAGTTGAAGCAAGCTTACGAAGAGAACAACGAAGAGATAAAGTACGTGGTGCTGGTGAATTGTGGGGGGACCATAGACTTAGTGGACATTCTGCAGCCGGAGGAGGAGGTTGTGTTCTTTGTTCTGGACGCCCACAAACCTACTGATGTGTGCAATGTGTATAGTGATGGACAGGTATGTTTGCTTCTTTTTAAAGCTCTAGTTTTGAACTAGAGTCCTTTTAATGATTCACAGAATATTGTGCATGTCCTTGTTATTGCAAAAACTCGGAAAAAAAGGAAAGAATAAAGATTACTAAGCATTGATTTTGTCTAAACTATATTGTCCTATGGAGTAGGTAAAGGTAAAGTTTTTAACTCTTATTAAAAGTACACAAGCTTATAAC
The DNA here is from genome assembly GCA_947523025.1 of Dryobota labecula. Classification (NCBI taxonomy): domain Eukaryota; kingdom Metazoa; phylum Arthropoda; class Insecta; order Lepidoptera; family Noctuidae; genus Dryobota; species Dryobota labecula. Next base: position 2,473,245 of record OX383303.1, on the reverse strand, counting down.
AAATTAGAGGATTATATCCAAGATAAGAATGCTTGGAAACATGACCAGTATGTTTCCAAGCATTCTTATCTTGGATATAATCCTCTAATTTGTTATAAGCGTTTACTTTTAATAAGAGTTTAAAACTTTACCTTTACCTACCCCATAGGACAATATAGTTTAGACAAAATCAAACTGGTTGCTAATTTAATTGTATAATGTATTATTTTATGTTATGACATTAATTTTACATTAAGATAAGTTTAACTTGCACACTGACTTATTATTTATTAAAATTTTAGAAAAATCTCCAAGTTTAACATTATTTGTAAATATGTGAGCACCATGTATCTAACACATAATTAGTTTATCCGTCATTGCTTCATTTCTGATCGTTTTTACCTGTTATGGTATTGTAATTTTATTCTAGGTACATGGTCTTCACATATAATGATGTATACAAAATATTGTTAAACAATTTAAAATAGTAATGGTAGAGGTTCTTTCCTATTCTTCTCCATACAAAACTGCCTTTTTGAAGGGCCAACTAGTATCAATTTTATTTCTGTGTTTTAACATTCAAAAGTCCCCCTTGGTTGACTGGTAGAGAATACCTAAGGCATTAAGTCCCCCTTTGTACCTTATTTTGTGTGAAAAGTTTAAATCCATACTAATATTATAAATGTGAAAGTAACTCTGTCTGTCTGTCTGTCTATTGTGTCTGTCTGTATGTATGTTACGTTTTCACGTCTAAACCGCAGAACCGATTGTCATGAAATTTGGCAGAGATATAGCCTGGGATACGGAGAAGGACATAGGCTACTTTTTTACGCGATAACCGACATCCACGCGGGCGGGGCCGCGGGCAAAAGCTAGTAAATAATAAATAAATAAAAGTGCCATTTATATTAATTGGAATAAATGTTTTGACTTTGACTTTTAAGGTCAGTACTCAAAACAATGTTCGAGCATTAATCTCATATTAAAACTATATAGAATAGAATACAGAGAAGTATGTAAGTGTGTATTGTATGATATGCTTAAGCAACATTCTAGAATCTAGACTAGTTATCTATAAAAACCTTAGAATTTATCTATAGACACAAATCTCTCATCCATTGACACCTAAATGCCTGTTGAATAGAAAAGAATACTCTTTATAATGTACATCACAATAATATAGGCTGTAAACCTATTTACAAAACCATACAAACATTGATGTATTATTGTTAAGATAAAATTAATTGTAATATTTCAGGTGAGACTAGTGTATAAGGATAGTGAAGAAAACATTCCCAACTTTGATGATATATTTAAAGACGATGATGAGGATGAAGAGGTGAGTTTGCTCTCTATCTGCAAAACGCATTTCATATTTTTGTATATAGAAAAGAAACCTTTATTTTCAGACAGACTTTTTTTTTGCTAACTAAACAGTTTTGCTGGTGGGGTGTTTGTTGAGCCACTTCTTCCCAGCTAAAGCACTAGGATGTAGTGAAGGTCGGGCATTTACGGGGCTGGTCTTTAGTAATTTTGACATTCAAAAAGTGCTGATTCTCAGCCTGTGAATAAATGACTTTTGATTTTGATTTACAAACTAAAAAGTAAATGTTACCCTGATAATTTCTTGCCTAATACCCTTGTAGGCGAATCCTCGAAAAACAGTCTGTCTTAATAATTAATTTAGTTTTCATAGTAACCATTGTCTTGGTGTCTTCTAATTTCATATTTTATGTCTTTAAACAGAAGAATCATCATAACTTCATACATTTTGCCAGTTATGTTGAAGTCCCATCTTTAGACAATAAATTAGAATTTATGCTAAAATCGTTATAAATTAAACCTCAAAAATGTGTTGCCTACTTAAGTCCTACTAACAGAATATTAGTAGCAGCCTGGGATGGACCAGGTCCAGCGGTGGACTGAGATAGGCTGAGTTGATTGAATGCTTGAACAAAACGTTTGTTTGTGTTAGAATGAGGAGTCAGAGAGTGGTCGCGAGGGTCTGGAGGCGATGGTGGAGAGGAGACGCGAGCGCCGCGCGTGGGAGGAGAGGAGGAACACACTCATGTTCAACTACACACAGTTCTCTTATTACGGCAAGCCAGTGAGTTTATTATGTTTACGGTGGCACGGCGTTCTGTAGTTCCTGCCTACCCCCATGGGTAGAAGGCGTGAGTTTATGTTTGTATTTATTGTAAAATCTGTTGTTTTGTAATAGGGTATTTGACTGGATTATTTTGCTTTGATTTTTCGAAACCTAGAGAAAAAGAAAGCCTAGTTAAAAAAAATGTTTAAATATCTTAAAAAATTGTGACAAATTAGACTCTGGTGCCGATTCCCTTGTTTACAAACTAAACTAAATTTCAGTTCTGTGCATCTTTTTCTTTCTATTTCATTGAGAAAAGGACAGAAGATAAGTTTTAGTTTAGTCCTGTCAAATTAATCAGCGCCTGTCACTACTCCATACAAGTTAAGACGTGATTAAAAACTTGCCGACTAAAATTACGTCAATTTACGTCAAGCGCTGAACTTAAAATTCAGTTGACAAACTAACAAGGGAATCGCACCTCTGTGTAGCATAGAGTTTAAAACGCATACAACGCGTTTTATAGTCTATGCTAGACGGAGTCAGGGTTGCGATCTGACGTCACAATACTTGAATGCCATAGTAACTTCACGCTATTCCGTACAATGATCGTTTTGCATGACAAGGATAGAAGAATAACTTCAAAAGTGCATTTTTCCACCATAAAAAAAGTCTAGTAGGTATTTCCGCAAATAAACGTATTTTCTTTCTTTCTTTGTATTGAATTTTTGTATGGGACAGTTGTTTTTTTTTTTTTCGCGATTACGATGTTGATCCCATGGAGAAAGTGGTTCAGTTTGATGGTCTGACCACACCCTTAATATGACCACACCTTTCTGATGCATGCTGTATTCATCCCTTTCATCGTAACAATCGTTCTGCTGACGATCCCCAGTGAATAAAGCCCTACCTTCGGCAGAGTGCGTGCATAGCCCTGGAGCTGGCGTGGCGCGCGTCGCGCTGCGGCTGGGGCGGCGTGTGGGCCGCCAGCGTGGCGTGCGCCGCCGCCGCCGCGCTGCACACGCGCGCGCCCGCCGCCGCGCTGCTGGACGCGCACGCCGCGCACACGCACGCGCCGCCCGAGCACGAGCGCACGGTGCGTATACCTATATGCGTGTGCGTGACATGACACGTCAAGATCAAGTTTATATAGTTTATCTACTCAAGTAACAAGCTCTTGTATCATACAGGAAAAGTTTTTAACTAGTGCACAAACTTTGACAAATTATACTTAAACGAGTTTTATTAAACACTATTTCTTATTTTGACGTCTTAGTACAAAAAAAAAAATAAGTCATCGCTAACGAAAGATCTTTATTTTGAAACTGGTTTGATGGCAATTCGCCGCGCGCCGCGTCGCGTCGTCGCGTCGGCGCGATCAGTGTAGCGGAACGCAGTAGTAGGTACCTATCAGCTGTGCGCCCGCGCATTTCGCCGACGCAGGTATTTAAGCGGGCTATCAATCGCCAATTTTTTCAGGTTCAAACTAGTTTTTAAAAGTTTAGGCCGTGACTTGAAGTTATTTGAAGAATAATTCCAATTTTATCTTTATACTTTCATGGGCCATCCATAGAACCATCAAAATGCAGAAAATTAAGCATTGTGATCAATTAAATAAAGGCACTTATAACAGTGCCGTGTGGTGCCGGACGTAAAGAATAGCACCACCCTATTTCCTCCTATGGGTGTCGTAAAAGGCGACTAAGGAATTTACAAGAGAATGGGAAAATCGGAACGATTGATCTTTAGGCCATACGATTCTATTTGACCCGTAGCCAGTGTCTCCAACTCTATTTGTCAAAATTACACTGTTGCCAGTCTAAAAATACGGTATATGGGGGTAAATTACGGGAGACCAAAAATTAAAAATACGGTAACTGTATTTCACAATTAAACATTAAGTTTCAGCCTTTTTGTACATGGAAACATTCATGCTATTAATTATTTTATCGGTAGGACGGAAATCTGTGTAGTTTTTGCCTGTTCTCTGAATGAGTTGCTGCGTAAATAGATTCCCAACAATCGATTTTAATCGGTAATGTGTCTACTCCAGTACTATATTCAATAGCTTCGTAATTTGGTCGCTTAAGTTTCGTCTAGTTGTATATGCACACAAGTTGATTGTACGGAGAATACCCCAGAGAATTATATAGTGTTGTCATTTTAAAATATTGTTTCAAATAAAAACAAACTGTAGGTATGTAAGATTGGGTAGGTACAGTCAGCGTCACGATGTGGCCTTGAAAGCAAATTTTAATACAAATGGGGTAACCAATTGATGCAACCCACTTGTACATCATTTTTAAGGCGCCACTCATAAAGAAGAAATTACGGTAAAATTAAACATGTCTACGGTAGGTAGTAGAAATGTTCAAATTACGGTAGGTTTACCGTAATTTACGGCAAATTTTTACGGCTTTGTTGGAGACACTGCCCGTAGAACGAAAAAAAAAAAAAACAAAAAGGAGAGGAGTTATGACGTCATTTTTTTTTTGTATGGGAATAAAATATTGTTCTGAAACTTGTCGTGTGTGGTATTTAATGAAAGGGCTTACTAAGCCGATTCTAAAAATATATTTATAAATTTTTTTTTTTTTTTCGTGCTATGTGTCAAATTGATTTGTATGGCCTCAAGATCAATCATTCCGATTTTCATGCTCTTAACACCATTTGCAGCTTTTTTGGCGTACCGCTAGCACTATAACACTATATTGCGATCGCCAACCTGCTTGCCAAGCGTGGCGTTTATGGCAACACCCCCCTTTGGGGGAGGCCTATGTCCAGCAGTGGACGTCTTTAATGACTTGTAACTGTTATAACACTTACACTTATTCGGGGCCCTGAACTGGCTGTGGTCATTTGATCAATCAGCCTTTGAGTGGTTGCTAAAATGGTCCTTTCCATATGGACCGCGGGGTTGGCTCGCATACCAGGTATGCTCATCCTTGCACACATTCTTCGAGCTGCTCGTAAGTTTCAACCACTTACTGAATACACTTGCACCATCTCATAAAACTCGCGATTAGTAAAGTCTGTCATCGTTTTAGGTAAGTACAAAGATGTGCATTGCGGTGCATGCGCAGGAAACGCATGCGTAACGTGACTGCCGCAAACGGGCGCGGTGACGTCTTGCCGTCCGGCAGGGCGATGAACACCGCCGACACTTGCCGCGTGCGCCGCTAGGCGCGCGCTCCCATTGATATTATTGCGAATATTATTTTACCTATCTAAAAATGTTTCTTAACCTGTTCATTTTTATTATTGTTATTTTCTGTTACGTTTAAACTTTTTTTTTGGATTTAGTGCGAAGTCATTTTATTTTTCGTATTCTTCTCAGCAAATCCTTTAATTTGATACCCATATTATAGGAGTGCGTAAAAAATAACTAGTCCGCCATCTTGGGCGGTCTGCCATATTGGATTTGGGTGTGTAACGTTTGATATAATAACAAAAGTTCTAATGTTCATAAGACCTAATTTCATTTAATATAATTTTTATTTAATATAACGATCAAATGATATAATGAATTATTGATATAATTTCATTAAATGTTTTTATAGAATATGACAATTATATCATATGAAAGTTATGTCAAATGAAATTAGACTATCTGTTATTATACCAAACATTACACACCCCATGGGAGTGCACAAAAAATAACTAGTCAGCCATCTTGGGCCGTCCTCCATATTGGATTTAAAATGACGTCACTTAGCTAACCATGCATTGTGATCCAAACTAAACGTGTATGCAAAATTTCATCTCAATATTCATATTCATCTGTTTAAATATAAAAAGAGTTAGTACAATCGGTGGTTTCACATGTTACATTATTTGTTCTTATATTCTATTTAAGGATCAAACGGTTTCAATCGGTTGAGGATAACTTCTTTAAAATTCAGTTGCAAGATTTGACCCGAACATACATATAAACATTGCAAGTTAAATAAAAACTTGTAAAAACCATGATAACCTTCACTCATCTGTAGACTGATAAATGGCAACCACAGCTAATCTGTAATTAGGGATATTCCACCCTTCAAAAGAGGATGTACAGTTTTTTGACATTGACAGACGAGAATGAAATTGATTATTGTGTAAATAAGATATCGGAACATTATCACATTTCAAGAAATAAAATAAGCTAGATGCAGTCGACATTTCTTATCCGACTACCCTTGAGAAGAATTGGCTAAACAAACTCAGGAGTCAAAAATGTCCATGCAAGCCACATAGGCTAAAATTTCCAGGCGATTTATCGCAATCGTGTGTTTACTCATCCATAAGTAAACGAGGCTTAATTGAATTATTACCATCCCTAGGGAGCCCGCGTGACGCTAGAGAAGGACGTGTGCCTACCGCTGTACCGGCGCTGGTCGCTGGAGGCGGCGCTGTGCCACGCGCCGGCGCTGGCGCCCGCGCTGCGCCTGCACACGCTGGCCGGCCACGCGCGCCTGCGGCAGCTGCTGGCTGATACTGGGTATGTACAACGTTCGGGAAGGGCGTGTGCCTGCCGCTGTACCGGCGCTGGCGCCCGCGCTGCGCCTGCACACGCTGGCCGGCCACGCGCGCCTGCGGCAGCTGCTGGCTGATACTGGGTATGTACAACGTTCGGGAAGGGCGTGTGCCTGCCGCTGTACCGGCGCTGGCGCCCGCGCTGCGCCTGCACACGCTGGCCGGCCACGCGCGCCTGCGGCAGCTGCTGGCTGATACTGGGTATGTACAACGTTCGGGAAGGGCGTGTGCCTGCCGCTGTACCGGCGCTGGCGCCCGCGCTGCGCCTGCACACGCTGGCCGGCCACGCGCGCCTGCGGCAGCTGCTGGCTGATACTGGGTATGTACAACGTTCGGGAAGGGCGTGTGCCTGCCGCTGTACCGGCGCTGGCGCCCGCGCTGCGCCTGCACACGCTGGCCGGCCACGCGCGCCTGCGGCAGCTGCTGGCTGATACTGGGTATGTACAACGTTCGGGAAGGGCGTGTGCCTGCCGCTGTACCGGCGCTGGCGCCCGCGCTGCGCCTGCACACGCTGGCCGGCCACGCGCGCCTGCGGCAGCTGCTGGCTGATACTGGGTATGTACAACGTTCGGGAAGGGCGTGTGCCTGCCGCTGTACCGGCGCTGGCGCCCGCGCTGCGCCTGCACACGCTGGCCGGCCACGCGCGCCTGCGGCAGCTGCTGGCTGATACTGGGTATGTACAACGTTCGGGAAGGGCGTGTGCCTGCCGCTGTACCGGCGCTGGCGCCCGCGCTGCGCCTGCACACGCTGGCCGGCCACGCGCGCCTGCGGCAGCTGCTGGCTGATACTGGGTATGTACAACGTTCGGGAAGGGCGTGTGCCTGCCGCTGTACCGGCGCTGGCGCCCGCGCTGCGCCTGCACACGCTGGCCGGCCACGCGCGCCTGCGGCAGCTGCTGGCTGATACTGGGTATGTACAACGTTCGGGAAGGGCGTGTGCCTGCCGCTGTACCGGCGCTGGCGCCCGCGCTGCGCCTGCACACGCTGGCCGGCCACGCGCGCCTGCGGCAGCTGCTGGCTGATACTGGGTATGTACAACGTTCGGGAAGGGCGTGTGCCTGCCGCTGTACCGGCGCTGGCGCCCGCGCTGCGCCTGCACACGCTGGCCGGCCACGCGCGCCTGCGGCAGCTGCTGGCTGATACTGGGTATGTACAACGTTCGGGAAGGGCGTGTGCCTGCCGCTGTACCGGCGCTGGCGCCCGCGCTGCGCCTGCACACGCTGGCCGGCCACGCGCGCCTGCGGCAGCTGCTGGCTGATACTGGGTATGTACAACGTTCGGGAAGGGCGTGTGCCTGCCGCTGTACCGGCGCTGGCGCCCGCGCTGCGCCTGCACACGCTGGCCGGCCACGCGCGCCTGCGGCAGCTGCTGGCTGATACTGGGTATGTACAACGTTCGGGAAGGGCGTGTGCCTGCCGCTGTACCGGCGCTGGCGCCCGCGCTGCGCCTGCACACGCTGGCCGGCCACGCGCGCCTGCGGCAGCTGCTGGCTGATACTGGGTATGTACAACGTTCGGGAAGGGCGTGTGCCTGCCGCTGTACCGGCGCTGGCGCCCGCGCTGCGCCTGCACACGCTGGCCGGCCACGCGCGCCTGCGGCAGCTGCTGGCTGATACTGGGTATGTACAACGTTCGGGAAGGGCGTGTGCCTGCCGCTGTACCGGCGCTGGCGCCCGCGCTGCGCCTGCACACGCTGGCCGGCCGCCGGTACAGCGGCAGCTGTACCGGCGCTGGTCGCTGGAGGCATTGACAGCAGAAAAAGTGCCATGGTATAGTTTTAAACCTGTTGAAGTTCAAGTCTAGGAACAGAAACTGTGTCGAAGGCGACACAGTTTCTGTTCCTAGACTTGAACTTTTGGGTGTACATAGCTGGCATGGTGGCATAGCTCTAAAATCTAGAGTCTAGATATATTCAGAGCTTACCTGAGAAATCGCAGCCAACGAGTAAAAATTGACACGAATTACAGTGAAGAAGAAATTGTGTCATACGGTGTGCCACAAGAAAGCATATTGGGCCCCACACTCTTTCAAATCTACATACTCGTAGATGACCTTTGTAGAATGTTGATCCCATGCAGCTACCAGCGATATTAGTTCACGGACTCACGTGGAAAGACGTCACAATAAAGGCGGAATTTGCTGTACCCTCAATAATGAACTGGCTTAAGCAAAACTTGCTGACACTAGAATAAAATCTATTATCTACCCTTTGCAATCCGATGTAAGACCAAATACTTTCGCCATAACATCTCACTCATGTCAGAATCAGCAAATGTGCTCGTGTCTATTGTTTGTACAATTATTATACAATTTATTATTAAAAACGATGTTTAAAGACGATAGGTTAAGTTGGGACAAACAACTCGATACACTAATTACTCGAAAACTTCGTCTCATTCATATATTTAAGAGGGCTATCACCGGTCCACTAGCGCCACTAAAATACGATCTAGAGGAATGTGGCCGTTTTTCTTTAGATCGAATTTTCTTGCTTCGTGTCTCAATATGAAACTATATAAAAGGTATTAGAAAATTCTAGACACACCGAGGGAGCTGATTGAGCCGTTTTTCATAATTCCTTCTCAGTCACGAGATAATATTTTCTTAACGGGAAATTTAAAAAAAAGTTTTTTTTAGGGGACCTGTGAGCGCCAAAATAAAATTGTGATTAATTAAATTTAAATGAGTAATAAAAATGTAGTAGTATTTTAATAAGTTTTTACGCACAATATTGGGAGATTTACCATATTATTTCAAATAAAGAATTTAACTTTTTACTCTCTCTTTCGCTGCGATAAACTCAAATAACTACTGAACAGATTTTCATACGGTTTTCACCAATCGACGGAGTGATTCTTGACGAAGGTTTAATATGTGTATATAATTCATTAAGGTTTTGTGTAAATTGGCTGAAATATGACGATGTAAAATACTCCAAGTAGGATGAATGTCAGTTTTAATCTAACCCATGTGCTCGACACAATAGGCTGATACGATAAACACTACAACAGAAAAAAAAGGAGGCATAGGTACATATATGCTCTGCTACCCGTGCGAGGCCGGAGCGGGTGCTAGTTTTTTTAAATAAACAAACTTGTGTTATTAAATAAGGCTACGGGAACGATACGAGCGATAAAACGTACATTTGGTATGTCACGTCCACTAAAGGAAATGTAACCGATAATCTAACATACATAAACGTAGAGGTCATATTTTGTCACCCAATTAACATTTTCGGGGTCATTGCACTGAGTAAAAAAAATGCTAACTCTAATCATGTCACGTATTACTTACTAGATAATCTTTAACCCCGCATCGTTTTTAGATAGCCCAAGTTTACTTGTTTGACTGTTTGCAAAGATAAATTTTTTTACGAAAATTTTGGGCTATACGAGTACACCGGCCTCTCTATACACCGGCGTCTATACCCGTGACTTCATCCGCGTGAAATTTCTTGTACCCTCGACACACCCCGTGGCATCGCATTGCCTGCCCGCGCTATAACTTCGTTTTCGCTTAGCGTTCTCTTTGACAAAAGCCAAAGAAATGGTAAACAGCATAAAGCCTTCCTCAAGAATTGGGCTATCAAATGCATTTTTTTTTTGTGTTCCAGAAATTGGCGCGTTCAAAAAAACAAACTCTTCAGCTTTATTATTAGAATAGATATTGTAAAACGAAGTCGCTTTTAGTGTTTGTCTGTGTATCTGCGTTCTTCTTCTACACAACGGATTTTGATGCGGTTTTCACCATCATTTAGAGAATTTACTCTGGAAAGTTTGTGTCATCATTCTCCTGCCTTTATCCCATTTTATTGGGGTCGGGGCAACATGTCTTTTTCTTTCATACATCTCCATAGGTCTTCATCCCGAAATATGTGTATAATTTAATATTATATTAAACATTATATGTTAATGTGGCTCAGCCGCACATGGCGATCGACCAGGTTAAACTACACTTGCCGCGGTTGGTCCGTTGATGGGTGACCATCTTTACATACCAAGACCCCTCCGTGCCTCGGAAAGCACGTTAAGCCGTTGGTCCCGGCTACCATTTGTAGATCTTTGACAGTTGTTACGGGTCGACAGAAGCCCGAAAGTCTGACAACCAGTCTTAGCAAGGGGTATAGTATTACCCAGTTACTGGGTTGTGGAGGTCAGATAAGCAGTCGCTCCATGTAAAATACTGGTATTCAGCTGCATCCGGTTAGATTGGAAGCCAACCCAACATAGTTGGGAAAAGGCTAGGCAGATTGATTTTGATGTATTAATGTAATAACGAAATCTCGATGTTTTGTTAAATCTTACAAACCGTGCGAAGCAGGGGCGAGTCGCTAGTGAGAAATAATTATCCTTTTTTTGTGTTTTTTTTTTCAGAATACCTCTCCAGCAAGCTCGACAGGCGTACCGCTCGATGGACGTGGAACTCCGTCGGTCGTTACTGAGTGCCCTCGAGACTGCCGCGCCAAAGCACAAACTGCCCACTCCCACACACACCACCTTCTTGTTACAACGCGTGCATTCGCCCACGCTCGCTGCGATGGACGTCGTGTTCGCGATCATGGGGCTCGTGGAACATGTAACGTATAACTGTAACACACAAACACACCACCTTCTTGTTCCAACGATGATATATCAACCTTTTCTTCTTCTTTGTGTCGATGATAATCTATACTAATATTATAAATGTGAAAGTAACTCTGTCTGTCTGTCAGTATATTACGTTTTCACGCCTAAACCGCTGAACCGATCTTCATGGAATTCGACAGAGATATAGCCTGGGATATGGAAAAGGACATAGGCTTTTTTACGCGATAACCGACATCCACGCGGGCGGAGCCGCTGGCAAAAGCTAGTAATCTATACATATAATAAAATCGTAGCGAAGTCAAAACTGTACATTGAATATTTTTGAAAAAAAAATAGTAATTGCCACGAGGTCTGGGAACGATTCTGATGCCGAAAATATAGATTTTAGAATTTTTGTCTGTCTGTTTGTCCGTTTGACTGAATGTATGTTCCAGGTAAACGCAAAAACTACCAGACAGATTTTGTTAAAATTTTGTATAGATATTCCCTATAGGTCTGGTCAAATTACTACGTATAAATTATCACGCTATTTGCTATGGGGGATGAGCAGTATTGCATTATGTTTTGAAATGGGTCCATAAGGGCAGGTACCTTAACCGTGGTCGTTACAAGAAAATGGTCTTAAGAGACTATCCTTAACTTTTAGAAAAAAAAAAATCTGTCAGCAAGAAAATAAGCAATTTTCACAAAAAAGTTTTTTGATGAAATGACGGATGTCTTACATGTCAACGATAGTCTCGCTGTTCTTTCAAAATGGTTCGCAGCTAATAATCTTTTACTTAATGCGAATAAAACGAAATGTCTTAAGTTCTCATTACCAAATGTACCCCAAGTGGGTCTAAAGTTAAAACTTGATGGCAAGAAACTAGATGCTGTTACGGAACTGTATTTCTAGGAATTACTTTAGATTCGAAATTGCAATGGGGCGCCCACATTAGAGCTCTTTCAGGTAGATTAAGTTCAGCTGCATATGCAGTAAGAAAAATAAGGCAGTTAACTGATATAGCCACAGCTAGGTTAGTATACTTTGCTTATTTCCACAGTATTATGTCTTATGGCGTTCTGCTGTAGGGATCGGCAGCTGACGTAGATTCCATTTTCATTCTACAAAAGAGAGCAATCCGCGCGATCTATAAAATGGGTCCTCGTGAGTCCCTTAGAAATAAATTCAAAGTAATTGATATACTAATTTTGTATATTCGCAAAAACTTAGGACTTTTCAAAATAAGAAGCGATTTCCATAATATAAATACACGTAGTAAACATGAAATTGTGATACCCAAATTCAGATTAACTAAAACTAGCAAGTCATTTCTTATAAACAGTATCCGCTTTTATAACAAGTTGCCAAAGTCGGTTACAGAACTTAGCGACGGAAAGTTCAAAACCCACATCAAACGTGTCCTTATCAAAAAAGCATATTATAAGATAAAAGACTATGTTGAAGACAAGGAAGTTTGGCAATAATTCCTTCTGCACATGTGGCTTCCCTGGTACCTCATAAACAACATAACTATGTCAATGTCTATTAACTGCTCCCAAGTAACAATGTTTATTTAGAATTTTTATTTTATTTTATTTTACATACTTCCTTGACATAATCTTTTCATTATTTGACCTTATTTACCTACAAATCGAATTCCAATTCTTTATTAGTGGCTTTTGTGGACATGATATTTATTCAGATTTGTTACTGTAGTCGTAATGGCAATCATGTCATTAATATTTTATATACTTAGATTATTCTATATTTTGTGAATGTGAGAACGTTGTAGGCCTAGTAGAGTGTAGATTTGTTGGCGGACCGTTACTGGACCAGGACCGGACGCGAGAGATCGTCGCCACCGATCGCCTCCGTGAGGACACGGCGGTGCTCTACCCAAGCCGGGCAGGCCTCCACCGTATGCTCTACCGTGTCCTCCGGGCGATCCACACAATGATAACACCCGGGCGTTTCCTCCCGCCTTATCCTAAACAGGAACCTCCCGAAACAACCGTGTCCGGTGAGGACCTGCGTCAGGCGGAAGGTGAGGATGCCGTGGCGCCTCTCTAGCCACTCCTCAAAGCGGGGACTTATACTTGACTTCCCGAGTGTTAACAATTACAATGTACTGTTATATTATATTAGTGATAGCTGTTCGCCAGGAATAATCTGTAAGAATGACAATGAGAAACATTCAATGTAGGTATCAGTGTTGTGCCATTAGTGTATATCCAGGAACACAGGCCTTCAATAATTCACTATAAAAGAGCTGATGAACCTCGACACCGACCTGCAGACAGTCCAGGGAGGCTATGCCATTCTTAGATGGTAGGCTAACCAGGTGGTAATTACTCCTGGACAGGACCGGCCTGCACCTGGTGACGGAGACCATCACGGGACACTGCTCGCTAAACCAACACTTCGACACAATATCGGACAATCCTCTGTGCAGGGCTTGCATGGAGGCTTAGGAAAACGTCGTGCATGTGCTCTTTGAATGCACAGGCATCACCCAGATTAGAACAGAAACCCTCGGGACACCCAGATCTTTCACAGATGTTCTAAACAGACCGGGAGACGTAATTATCTTCTAGAGGGAGGTGGGCTGATTGGAATAACCACTGATGGCCGACATGGCCCATGTACAATAGTCGACCTGAAGGACTAAGTGCGGAAACCAAACCCTTTACCATAGAACATAGAAATGTACGTCGCTTGCTCTCGCGTCACCAGTCCTGACTCTGTATATTTTGACTGCTGTGACAAAAACTACAAACGTAGTATTCAAGGAAGTTTTATTAAAATGTGGCTGGTATTTTAGTATATTGTGTCGTGTTACGACTTCCACGCGAACGAAGTCGCGGGCAGAAGCTAGTTAATAAATAAATCTAATAATTAGCTTGAACGCACTAATCTCAGGAACTTCTGGTGGATTTGCAAAATTCTTTTAGTGTTGGATAGCCCAATTATTTAGGCTTATTTAACATTACGCTACGACCCTTAGGAGCCAGCAAAACGACAAAAAGTCAGAAAGAACGCTAAGCAAAAACGACGTAACTGCGCGGGCGGGCGATGCGATGCGACGGGGTGGATTGGGGGCTGAAATTTTACGCGGACGAAGTCGCGGGTAGAAGCTAGTCAGTACAAAATAACAGCTTTTTACAAAATGCATATTATGAAAGCATATATGGTACTTATAATAAAAACTTTTTTTAGTCTGTCGTCTGTTTGTTTCGGCTAATCTACAAAACGGCTGGACCGACTTTTATTTTAGAGAATGCCACACAGACGAGCCCGGGGGCAGCAGCAAATTTTAATAAGCTTCGATCAGAATTCAGCCACTGTGTTTGAGTTCCGTAGAAACGATTGGTAATCAGAAGCTGTAACTAGCAGACAATAAGAAGCTTCTGCCTCCCGCAAAAGTTCCGGTCCTGTGCCTCTCGCATCTAGCGGATTCTTGCCACTGTAGCGTACAGGTTTTTGTGAACGCTGTAAATAAATATTCCAAACCATCGGTCCAACACGTGGGCGCCTTACATATACACACACAGTTCTATCGAAATGCACTTATAGAAATTAATATTACTCATAATAATTATATTCATCTTTTCAGGAGACATTTCCAAAAGCGGAAGGATTTCAGCACGCCCTCGCAGCCCTCGACACGGAGAGCGGAGAAAACGAGAGCAGACGACTGGGATTCCTGTCAGCACAGCGATCACTGGAGGCTGTGGCTAAGCTCGTGCACGCCACGCTCAGTGCGCGCAAGCTGCACCTCGCTGGACCCTTCAGCTACTTTATAGTGCAGGAGGTGAAAATATATTTAATTGAGACTTCAGTTATTGAAAAAACTGGCCAAAACGTGTCGGACTCACATAGTAAGGGTTCTGTTTCATCAAAGCTCTCTCTATTTGCCATGATAGATGCCATAGTAACACGTATTCTGTGAAAATTTCAACTGGTTAGCTGTTACGGTTATAAAGATAAGTCCTGTGACAGGCAAACGTCGACGGTTTAGTAGAAGAGTCCCGGATCAAATGATACAAAAATCCTTGAATGTAATCTATAAATCTATAATGAAACAGTTTCCACTTCAGACCGAACTAATCCTTGTGTATACTCCAGGGCACTCCGGAAGCCCGCCTAGTGAAAGGCCCCCTATGGCTGGGCGTGGCGGCGCGCTGGGCCAGCGCGGCGGGCGCGGGCGCGCGGGCCGTGGTGGCGAGCGCGGCTGTGGACGACAGCTGCTGTCTGCTGCTGGGCATCCCGCCGCGGTACCAGCACGAGCCCAGGAAGTGAGTAGTCGCTGCATAGACAGCGCGGCGGGCGCGGGCGCGCGGGCCGTGGTGGCGAGCGCGGCTGTGGACGACAGCTGCTGTCTGCTGCTGGGCATCCCGCCGCGGTACCAGCACGAGCCCAGGAAGTGAGTAGTCGCTGCATAGACAGCGCGGCGGGCGCGGGCGCGCGGGCCGTGGTGGCGAGCGCGGCTGTGGACGACAGCTGCTGTCTGCTGCTGGGCATCCCGCCGCGGTACCAGCACGAGCCCAGGAAGTGAGTAGTCGCTGCATAGACAGCGCGGCGGGCGCGGGCGCGCGGGCCGTGGTGGCGAGCGCGGCTGTGGACGACAGCTGCTGTCTGCTGCTGGGCATCCCGCCGCGGTACCAGCACGAGCCCAGGAAGTGAGTAGTCGCTGCATAGACAGCGCGGCGGGCGCGGGCGCGCGGGCCGTGGTGGCGAGCGCGGCTGTGGACGACAGCTGCTGTCTGCTGCTGGGCATCCCGCCGCGGTACCAGCACGAGCCCAGGAAGTGAGTAGTCGCTGCATAGACAGCGCGGCGGGCGCGGGCGCGCGGGCCGTGGTGGCGAGCGCGGCTGTGGACGACAGCTGTTGTCTGCTGCTGGGCATCCCGCCGCGGTACCAGCACGAGCCCAGGAAGTGAGTAGTCGCTGCATAGACAGCGCGGCGGGCGCGGGCGCGCGGGCCGTGGTGGCGAGCGCGGCTGTGGACGACAGCTGCTGTCTGCTGCTGGGCATCCCGCCGCGGTACCAGCACGAGCCCAGGAAGTGAGTAGTCGCTGCATAGACAGCGCGGCGGGCGCGGGCGCGCGGGCCGTGGTGGCGAGCGCGGCTGTGGACGACAGCTGCTGTCTGCTGCTGGGCATCCCGCCGCGGTACCAGCACGAGCCCAGGAAGTGAGTAGTCGCTGCATAGACAGCGCGGCGGGCGCGGGCGCGCGGGCCGTGGTGGCGAGCGCGGCTGTGGACGACAGCTGCTGTCTGCTGCTGGGCATCCCGCCGCGGTACCAGCACGAGCCCAGGAAGTGAGTAGTCGCTGCATAGACAGCGCGGCGGGCGCGGGCGCGCGGGCCGTGGTGGCGAGCGCGGCTGTGGACGACAGCTGTTGTCTGCTGCTGGGCATCCCGCCGCGGTACCAGCACGAGCCCAGGAAGTGAGTAGTCGCTGCATAGACAGCGCGGCGGGCGCGGGCGCGCGGGCCGTGGTGGCGAGCGCGGCTGTGGACGACAGCTGCTGTCTGCTGCTGGGCATCCCGCCGCGGTACCAGCACGAGCCCAGGAAGTGAGTAGTCGCTGCATAGACAGCGCGGCGGGCGCGGGCGCGCGGGCCGTGGTGGCGAGCGCGGTTGTGGACGACAGCTGCTGTCTGCTGCTGGGCATCCCGCCGCGGTACCAGCACGAGCCCAGGAAGTGAGTAGTCGCTGCATAGACAGGGCGCGGGCGCGCGGGCCGTGGTGGCGAGCGCGGCTGTGGACGACAGCTGCTGTCTGCTGCTGGGCATCCCGCCGCGGTACCAGCACGAGATCGCATAAGATGCCCGAAGTTTCGCATCTATCCTCCCATGTATACATATATAAACATGTCCTAAAAGTTCAACACATCAGAAGTCGAACGACCCCTTGTAAAACCGAATTGTTTGTTATGCAGTAATTTATGTTTATTAAAAATCTTTGCATTTGATCTAAAAATGTTTCAACATTTTCATAGATTAATATTCTTAGCTTGACATCTACAGGCTAAGAAGAATTTTTTTTTCCAAGCTTATTATAATTTTATTTTTATTGACGCATTGAAAGGGGCGTGTGGCAAGTAATAACAAACGCACGCGTCGATCGATCAGGTTAAGCTACGCTTGCCGCGGTTGGTCCGGATGGGTGACCATCTTTACATACCAACACCCCTCCGTGCCTCGGAAAGCACGTTAAACCGTTGGTCCCGGCTGTCATTCGTAGATCTTTGAAAGTCGTTACGGGTCGAGAGAACCCCGAACGTGAAAACCAGTCTTACCCAGGCACTGGGTTGTGGAGGTCAGATAGTCAGTCGCTCCGTGTAACACACTGGCTGATTAATGAGTAATGTTGCTCCCCAGCCTGTTCGGCGCCGCCTTCGAGCAGGCGGCCACGAAGTGCGGTGCGTCGGTGTCGCTGGAGCACGTGGACTCGTCCGTCATCACGCTGCCTCTGGCGCAGCGCGCGCAGTTCTTAGACGCTTTGACTGCCTTGTTGGCGTAGTCTAGTGATTTGGTATGTCGGTGACCTAGCTAGGGAATAACTGAACTTGGTGTTACAGTCAGCCTCTTTTTTTAATGACTTTTTAGACCTAGGAAATATTTGCTCACTCAATCAAATGAATTCTTGTTTATGTATCTATACATCTATTTGAGGCTGACTGTACGTGGTCTTGAATGGATAAGAAGTGATTTTTCACATTATTCGAGTGCCGGACAGCTGGCGCTAGATACCCGGGTCAGTCGGATAAACATTGCCGATACGTGTGAAAATTATCCGGGTATGGTGCCAACTACCCGGCAACCGGAACGTGTAAAAAGTTTATGTAAAAGTAGTACTACGCCCGGTTTCTCGAACGAAAACCTACACAAAAATTGGCAAACAAATTGTCAAGCGCCCGTAACCTGCTTTGATTGGTTGAATGAATTTATCAACAGCCAATCGCATCACTTGACTTGCGTTTAATTTTGACGCGTCGGTAATTTTCGTTCCTGGGGGTCTACTCCCTAAGTCCGTCAACGAAGTAACGGGCCCGTCCGTTAGTAGTCCGACACATCGGACTGAACCCTACTCCCTAGTAATATCGGATTCATCAGTTTCTAACGGAATCGTAGACAATATTCGTGAACGAAAGACGCATGGCGATTGATGACAATAGTTGTGCTATTTGACTGGTCGATTACCGGTTTAATTATTTTGTGGTTTTCAAGCTAAATAAACAAAAATCAATATTTTTTCCTTAGACTACATTTTTAACAATATACTTTTTATTATAAAGATTAGAATTATTTTTGACATTTTTGTCCGGAAACCGGCATTATCCTGTTGATACCTTTGCCTTTTTCCATTTTGACATTTTGACGGAAATTTTCAAATGAATTCAACGATACTCGTACTAGCCGGGAAGTTTTAAAATTATTTTATTTTAGTTTCTTTCTTATTCATTTCGTAAAATGGCCCCAACCGCTGCAGAAACTCACGGACACGGACTCTGGCCGGAGGCGCGCAGGAGCTGGGCAGCCTCAACGTGCTTTATATAGAATTTTTCACATTAGCCTCCTTACTAATAAACGTTGTATAGCGTCTGTATAGTTACACACCGATTTCTCTCTTTCACTCGTCAGTAATTTGACTTTCGATAGAAGAAGACAAAGCGTTGTGTAACTATACAGACGCTATACAACGTTTATTAGTAAGGAGGATAGTGTGTAAAAAAAATAAAAAATTACTAACTTGTTGAATTTTAGGGGTTTGGCGTTTCTAAAAGGGGGTCGAAATTTTCATTATTTTTGCGATAGGACGCACCATTTTAGAGATATAAGCAAAAGAAAAGAAAAAAATATATACAGTAACAGTACTGACTTTGTACCAGTAGTCGAGATGTTGATGTGAAGTTTAGTTCATGACAACTAATTGATTTTATTCTACATCTTTTTAATCGCGATTAATAATAGTCAGATTTAGTTAGAAAATTTAAATTTTAGTTTAATAACGTCAAATTCAGAATAGAAAAATTGCCAAATAGCTAACGTCGGGAATACTCGCCAACCTAAATTCTTGGCGTAAATATTGTCGACGTTGCCTCCGCTCTTCCTATATAGCTTCGTCAAGCAATAAAAAAGCAGCCATGCTTTGGAATTCCTTACTTTGTCTCTAAATAGTGTAAAAAATTATAATCGTTCATCGACAGAACGATAACTATTTTGATGTCGTATCAACTGACATAAGGTTCCGTCAAAACAAGCATCAAGTTCAACGTTTTGGACGGGCAAAAACGCATTGGGAGTAGGGACAGTTGTCAAATCGTGTTGTCATTCATTCTTCGTCGGGCCCCGAACGAATCATCCGTCCGTTGGTGATAGGGAGTAGGAAACGCCCGAAACGACGGACTTCGTGCTTAGAGAGTAGACCCCCTGAAACCGAGCGTAGTACTTACTACTTTTACACAAACTTGCTTGATTGTAAGTCTGTAAAAATAGTGCGTATATGTATATAAGCGAAAGTCGACTTGGATCATATAAATATCAAGTTTATAGTTGTTTTGCTACAATCAACGCATCGCGGAGTCGTTCGCATTTCATACTTAACCCACCGCAACGATAATAATATATCTTCAACTTTTGATAGGCTTGCATATTTATGCAAATATTCGCGTTATTTCACTAATACAACAACTTTATTCCATTACACAAGCAACGCGAATATTTGAACAAAAACGTCATATGAAGTGCATTAGGAAAATAGCTTCGAATGTATATGATCGCAGGGCATGCCAGACACATGTGAATTTTGTGAAAATGTAATTTAAATCGACACGCTGCGCTGCTAGCTAGGAAATTGCCTTTTTACACGTTACGTCTGCGTAATAGTCGGTGCCGGATACCGGTGGACTGGGCTCAAAGTAACGCATTGAATTATAAGCTTTATATAGTATGACGTAAAGTCACAGAGTGAGTAGAGTTGCTTTGGGCGTCGGCCATCTTTATGAAGTCTTCCAGCACAATTCAATCGGATTACTAAGCCATTACACGATGCAAGTTTCTTACTGTTGCATACCTACAATAAAATTGAAGCAACAAATGACTTGCTACTAAACACTGCTTAGATGGTGCAACTTTATTGTTGCTTCAACTGAAGGCATGCCACAGGCAATTAAATCGCACCGTGTAAATTAGGGTTTTGCTAGATATCAGGTACCCAGAATAAGCTATACGGAAGTCAAGCGTGTGTAAAGGGCCTTACTGTAAATATTATAGTTCATAAGTTAAGTCATTGCATTAAAACGTTACAAATAAAGCAGCTGGAATGTTAATGTTGATTACAAACATGCAGACATTCTGTTACAGGAACTATATTTTATGAAGTAGGTTTAAATAATTAAGTTTACAGACATAAATCAACAAATTCTGTGCCTTTATATAAAAAAATTTTGTCTATAGATGATTTAGTAACAATGTAAGTGCCTATCAAATGGAATAATTATTATAATCATTTAGTTCTCTAAATAAATAATAATTCATGTCAAAATGCTATTAATAATTTTCAAAAGTCATCCTTATTTTGCTTAATGATTTAATATTATAATAATAAATATAATTTTCCCTGTATTTTATGTTATTTTTAATCGATATCAATATGAACATTTTTTTTGTAGAATTATTAAGCGTGTGTGTTGTTGTGAGAAGTAAAAGAACTGTAGTTTTATCTAAAATATTCTAGTTTTTTACATATTTAAACCCTTAAAATCTATCACCATACACGATAAATGTTCCGCCTTAGTCTCGTGGCCACGAGCTACACGCTCAGGCGACACGACGCGACAGCGACTGCGGAAAAAACCAATGAGACGTTGTTTAGGGCATGCCACGAGTCTCAGCGACGCGACGCGCGGAGCGACTAAGGCTGCGTTTCCACCAGAGATGTGCGAGGATGCATAGCGAGGGTGTGTTTGTTAAGAACCAATAGAATCGGCTGCGCAGAGCGAGGCTATGTAAATGAAGCGATTCTATTGGTTCTTAACAAGCACATCCCTCGTTACGCATCCTAGCAATATCTCTGGGCTGCGTTTCCACCAGAGCCGAGCAGCGTGGGCCGAGCGGGGCGATGACGGAACAATGTAGTACCGTCGCCATCGCCACGCTCGGCCCACGCTGCTGCATCTTGCCATGATACTTTAAAAGTTTTTATAGCACGATGGTTTCTGCTTATGTATTATCCTCATATTATACGACATAACTTTTTTACAATGAAAGTTGTGTTTTACACCATTAACCGAACTAGAGAACAAGTCTCAACAGTTCGGTTTTACCGCCGTATCCCAGTAGTTCCATTATGAGACTACTGGGATTTTTTTCCTCTTAACGGCGGACCACTATTTATGTCACACCCTGTATGCCAGTTCCATGGAACTACTGGGAGAAGAAAATCCCAGTAGACCCATAATGGAACTACAGAATGGAACTACTGGGATACGGCGGGTTTGACGACATAAGCGAACTACTGAGACCTAAAGGTTCGGGTTGACGTCTCTAAAAAATCTACCGTTCTTCTAACTTCTGTGTTAATTAAAGTGACTGTGTTCCTAATTATAAGTTCTTAGTAAATAATATTTATTTAGAAATAGTTGCAATATGAAATAAAACAATTGATGATAAAAAAATATAATAATTTATTTTCGTTGATATAAAATTAACAAAACATTTTACGTATAATACAATACTGCAGTTTATAGAAATAATTGATTTTAGAACAGTACTTTCTAATCGCCTTTATTTCCGATCCAAAGTATATAACATTTTTATTATTATTTAATTAACATGAATATAGTAACCATCGCAATCTCAATATTCATTTAATATAATCAAAACTTATTATTTAAAAAAAAATACAAATTCAGTAAAGCCTTGATTTATTCGAATACAAGTGAAATAAATGTGAGGCCTTGCCAATGGTTTTATATCACTTACGTTCACACTACAAAGTACACGAACGAATAAAATTCCTCAATTCAGATTTCTTTTCCTGCATGCTTGAACGGAGCTCTGTCACGCCCACATCACGAGGCTAACTCGCGAAACGAACTGGTTTTACTATAAAAAAATACGAGCAATCGGCGTTCGGCAGTCATTTCATCGATTCTCTGGCTTTTTTTGGATTTATCCGTTTTTTGCTGGTTCGACCGCGTAGTTCTACTAGTTCATCACGCCTGTATTCTGCGAAGCGTAGGGCAGAGGTGTCCTGTCCTGAAATCGCCGATTTTAACATCACATTTCGAAACTAGTAATTAAAATCACAAGTTTATAGTCATAAGCCAACTAATAAGATGACAAGGACATGACATTTTTATAAATTAAAATCATTCTTAATGAATCTTGTGATCAAGTCTAATGCCCATTTGGGTTGGTCATGCGGAACCATGTGGCCAGCATTGCGGACCAGAACCTCAGTTAGATTGCCAGCTCTCTTTACATACCCTGCCACCTCATTATCGACTTTCCATATGTTCCTTTGTGCAGTTCTATACTCTTCAGCTGAAGAGAACTTTAAATTATGTAAAAAGTTTTCTGTCAGTGGGTACGCAACAACAATATCAAGTTGTCCATTATAAAACATCATTCTGTAATGTGATAACAGTTCTGATACAGCTGGAGCTACAGATTTCAACATGTCAAGTGCTAAAAGTAGCTGCACATGTAGGCCATCGTGGAATGGTAATCCTCCAACATGTACACTTCGCCGGACATTGTCATTTTGCAATAAGTCTGTGAGCGCTGTCATATCATCTTGGCCTCCTGATGATTGTAAGTAATTATAGTAGTAATCAAAGCCTGTGTAGAATTTGAAGTATGAGAAATTTGTTAACTCTCCGTCCATCAGGCGGTCCACAAGTATATCAGCTTGCTCCCAATTCTGTTCCTTAATTTGTTTCACAATCTCGTTTTGATACTTTATAAATACTTTCAACTCATTATTGTCTATTAATCCAAGTTGGTACAAGTAGTTACCATAGTCTAATTGATTGGCTGGGTCACAGTATCCATTGCCTATTGCCATACCTTGTAAATTGAGTTTATCATAACCATTTTCATTTTCTTTATGTATTAACAAACCTAGGGATGGTATATACTTGCCTGCATAAGATTCACCTGTTAAATATAAGGGATTTTTCTTCAAATGTGGAAATAGTTGGAAGAACTGTGTTAAAGTTGAGAACAGTCCTTTGGCTACACATTCTTCATTCATACAATATGCAGCTTCATTATCTGTGAAGCTAAATCCTGTACCAACAGGGTTGTCAATGAATATAAGGTGATACTTTAGAGCCCAGTGATATTTCCTTAGAGCAAATCCTTCTTTTTTGGCTATCAGAGGACCCAGCTCGGTGAACAGTCCGAAAAGCGAGCTTCCTCCCGGTCCACCTTGCAGCCAGACGACGACGGGAGCCTCCTCATTCTTAGAAAAAGGCGGGAAGTACCAAAAATACATATTGGAGTTATAGTTCTCGTCGATCGTAAAGAAACCGGCGTGACTTCGGAATCCTATTTTATCCGTAATAGATACCCGTGAGAGATTTTGTGCGAGGATTATCGAACCTTTTTTGAGGTACGGAGTGATCATGAGAGGATTACCAGCATTTTTCTCTGATTTTGCGTCCAGTTTTATCCTCGGGTACACATTGGGAAAGAAAGTCGCGCTTACCACAGAAAATACACTCAACACTGCGAGTAAAAGTGTCCACATTTTACAAGAATCATGCTGTGTCTTCATGGTGTTATATTCAAATAATACAGTCAGACATTAACACATTAATCAAGTAACAAATAAAAAACCGACGACAGTTGATTTTTGTTTGTTTGTATTCGGTTTTCGGTATGACTGACATCGATTGACGTCGATGACCGTTTGACAATACTGTCATGTCATTTAGGAGCACAGAGTATAATATTATTTTAGGAGGATTATGTCATTCGGAAAGTCGTCAAAGTTCATTCAATAATCCTGTGCAAAAACCTGGGAAAAGTGATTTATTTATTCAGAACCGAAAACTACTTTCGTAAAATAAAGAAACAAACAAATATAGTTGAATCAGCTGTCTTATTTGTCGCCAAAATAAATAATTTTATTAGAATTTCAATCATTGTATTCTTAATTTAAACACTTGACGATTTCAATAAATGATTTATTCGAATAGTTCGATCCACTATCCGACAAACAAGACGTTTTTTGTCAAAACGTTACGTACCTACGGTGATCAAGCACATCAAGTTACCACAAACTTCTCGTTCAAAATCGTTTGTAGTTTCGTTTAGCTTGATGTGCTGGCCACTGTACAAGCTACTGATTTGAGTTTTTGATGTGAAACATCGCGGGTAAAACCTATTCAAAATCAAAATCTAAATAGTTTATTTCACATAAACCTACAAGGGCACTTATGAAATGTCAGAAGCTAGGTGCACGGTTCCAATTAGTCGTTTCCTATGGAGAAGAGCCGACAAGAAACTCCACGGTTACTCTTTTAAAAATAATTGGCTTTACAATACTATCAACTAACATTGTTAATAAATAGGCATGGGAGGACAGTGTAGGCCTTTCAACAATTACCAGGTACATAACAAAATAGAAAAGTGCCAACAAATCTACATAGAGTGTAGATTTGTTGGCACTTTTCTATTTTGTTATGCCTACAACGTTCTCACATACACAAAATAGAAAATAATCTATATAAAAGAGATATTATATATATATATATATATTAAAATGAAAACCTATTTAAACCAAATGACATGATTGCAATTACAACTACAGTAACAAATCTGAATAAATATCATTGTTCTGCATAAATAGCATTGATTGTTGGCGTGCCGACGCATGCCGTGGCGACACGTCGCCAGTGGCGACGTGTCGCCACGGCACGAAATTATTTTGTACAAGTATAACGTGGCGACTCGCCACGTTATCACTACATATTATAAAACAAAGTCCTCCGCCGCGTCTGTCTGTCTGTCTGTCTGTCTGTCTGTCTGTCTGTTCGCGATAAACTCAAATACTACTGCACCGATTCTCATGCTGTTTTCACCAATGGATAGCTTGGTTCTCGAGGAAGGTTTTAGTATATAATTTGTTATGTTTTTGTATGCATTTTTGTATGAATTAACGATATTTGTTGGAGGTGTCGGAAAAAAATAAGCCGTCTGGGAGCTTTCAACGAAAACGCTGTCTAAACCCTTTGAGATATAACAAAATAATGTATGGTGGAATTGTGTATCATAAAAAGGTCTTCAAAAAAGTCCGCGATGGCATATGTCTATCTCTTAAGGATAACATACTATATCCATTTTATTGACTTTTTGTAGGTATTTGTTTACCGAATTTTACTCTTGGAAATACGATTACGATAACAATACGCTATAATATCAGTAGCTATTAGCCAAATTATGTTCGTAGATAAATAAGCTAGCTACTTACGTGTATTTCAAACAGTATACAAGAATATTTATCATAAAAACATTACTAAACACGGCGGCCTTATGATCAAAATTTGTGCATTCCAAAACTTTCGTTACTTTTTCACTGACATATTTATCACTTTTCGATAAACTAACACTCAATACGAAATCTACACTTATTTCTCAGTAATTCTGTATAAGATTCTTCTAAGATTAAACCGTTTTCTCATTACTTTACGCACGTATAATCTTGATGAATGTTTACATTAAGCATCGCGTCACACCGCCACACGACCACAGAGTATAGACGTATTTTGTTTTCTTTTTTCGTTCGTTTAGTGGTGTTCCCGCTAAAATGTCAACCGGTCAATTATTAGTCGATTAATCGAATTCTACATCCAGATCGTGTTGCAAGTACAAAATAAATGTCTAATATTTCGTCCAATTGCGAACGTGACCCTGAGAAAAGTTAGTACTTACGTGAATTATTCTAAAATTATTATTTGTGTCGCAATTTTATTTCGTGTTGTATTTGGTACAATTGATTGCTTTAAGAATTTGAGTGAAATTTCGTATTTTGATTTTGTGTTTGTTATCTTTAGGTAAAGACTCATTCACGTTCAGAACATAAGTACTTTTACTATATTAAATCATTTGTTTCGGTTTCTATTCACATAGTGTTCATGAAGAAACCATAAAACCATAGTTATTATTGTGAAATGTTAAAAGTTTGATGTCAAGCTCGATAGATGGCGTTGACGTCGAAATAGATCTCGCTATGGTTTCGTTACCGCGATTTGGTTGGGGTCTCGCAATTTTAATTAAAAATACCAGCTTAGATCAGTACACAATTGTGGTTTTATTTTCAACCCTATTAGTGTGCACATTAGTTCGATAGTTCAACTCATTACCAGCTCGGTAATAAACACATAGTGAGTCACATTAAAATTAATATTAAGTTAGAATTTTGAGATATAGCCTGGGATATGGAGAGGGTAGTACATAGGGTACTTTTTTATGCGATAACCGACATCCACGCGGGCGAAGCCGCGGGCAAAAGCTAGTACTTGTACAAAATAATTTCGATGTTTCACATCAGCCAGGCGTCCCGTGACGGCTCACTTTTTTTTTTAGATTCGTTTATCTTGATGTGCTGGGGGCTAACCACGAGCTCTTAAAGCAGGACAGAAGTTGAACTGCACTGCTTTTTTGTACTATGACATCATACTAGCAGGCCTGCAGCAGACTTGTTGCGTTGACGTTTACGAAAACCGTTCACCTTTTTTTTTGTATAGACTTTTCATACCATGACGCGCTAATTGACAGCAGCAAAACGATTGTTGAACGTCTGTAACGTCAAAATAAACCATCTTGAAAAAGTTAATAATATACAAGCTTTTTCAACATTGTTTTGTTGAAAAATATATAATTGTTACATTTTTAACTCTAAACAACATTTTTAATTTTTCCTCGCGAGGTAGGTAAGCTGTTGTGAAGAAGGACCCACTTAAAATTTTGTCGATTCGTTAACGTTGTGAAGTAGTTGGTATAAAAAAAGATAACTTAAGTGTAAAGTGCCTATCGAGGAATATTACTACTCTCTTACGAGAGTGCCTACAGTTACAGCAAACAAAGGTTTTAAAATATTTCTCTAATTTTAAAGATGTGTGACGAGTACGAATTATTTGAATATTTGGAGAGCGAACATCGAATGGAAAAAAGAAACCGACGGCGTCGCACCAGGGAAATAAATAACCCTTTTGAAATGAATGAAAGGGAATTTATAAATCAGTATAGGTAAGAGCATGTAAAATAACCAATTTTATTTAAAAATCAGTACAATGTAAACTAAGTACACAATACGATTTTTTTTAATATATTACAGGTTATCAAAAGATTTAGTCCGAGGTTTGTGTGAGGATTTGGAACCTATAATGAAAACAAATCCTCAGAGGTCTAGTGATTTGAGCATAGAGACAAAGGTGAGTGGTTTTTTTATGCATTCACACAAATGTGTTAAGTACCCACACTAGGTGGGTACCTACTTATAAAATAATAACATATATCATAACATCACACCTTGTTTCCCCAAAGGTTTAGGCAGAGGTGTACCTACAGTAAACCCACATTTCACCAGTTATGAAATAATAATTATGCTTTACCATGAACACTCAATATGCCATTACTTTCCTAAAAATAGGTTATATTAAATGTTTGCAGGTTTTAACTGCAATCTATGTATATGCACATGGGTCCTATCAGAAACCCACTGGTAGTGCTCAACAAGTTGCCCAGCAAACAGTTTCTGCAGTATTGGCAGAAGTTACTGCTGCCTTAAACCACATAGAAATGCGAAACAAATATATAAAATTTCCTCAAACCGCAGCTGAACGGAATGCAAATAAGTTAAGGTACTTATAGTTGTAATAACAGCATAAATTGAAATATGAAAATGATGATAAGATATTATTTATACTATGAAGCCATTACATGGTACAAATGTTTTATTTGCAGATTCTATGAAAAGTTTGGCATCCCAGGAGTTATAGGTTGCATTGATGGGACTCACATAGCTATAATAAGACCTAATGAACATGAAGAAAGGTATTTTTGCAGGAAAAATTATCACTCTTTGAATGTTCAATTAGTAAGTGGATTTTTTTTCTCATAAGTTCTTAAATTACTTTAAACAAATCATTTATTATAACAGGTTTCTCCATAGCAAAAAAATATTTTTGTATGTTTTTATAAATGAGTTATTTTAGTATTGATCACAACACAACCATTGTATCATATTTTTTTTTTTTTTTTTTTTTTTATCTAGGGCATCTCAGAGTGTAACCACTAAGGTTCCGACTCTTTAACCGGGCTATCCTGTGGTTGCCTTAAGCTCCTATCGAAACTTAATGCCTCCAGCCAGGGCGTAAAAACTACAAACTAAATGACTGCTGCTCGCTAAGGGCACCCCCTGTGGGGTACGAACCTCGGCTTAGGGCAGCTGAGTCGGAGGGAGGGTGGCAAGGGACCGACGGTGGCTGGATAAAATCAGTGTTTTGATTATTATCCTGGGGAGTTTGGATTACATGCTGCTCAGCTAAAACGCGTGCTGGCGCTTCACTTACAGTCAAGGGTCGGGGAGGACTATTCGTTAGTCGGGGATTTCGCGCGGGGCCTCGGCGGCGAGGTCGGAATGACGATCGTGTATTGTGTGCTCTTATCTTGCGAACTGTACTCGTTTCCCTACGACTCTCCTGGAGGAGAGTAGTGGGGTCGTCTGGGTCGGTCAGTGTTGTATCATAAACATAATTAGGTATTTTATAGTGTTTAACATAATTTAAACCAAACTTAATTATTTCCAGATTTGTAATGCTGATATGGATATCATTAGTGTAGATGCTAGTCATCCAGGAGCCAACCATGATTCTTTCATTTGGTCCAATCATCCTCTGCGACCTCACTTGGAGAACCTAAGCACCACAGAGGCTTTATGGCTTTTAGGTAAAATAATTAATTTAAAAAACAAATGCACACTTAAAATATACAATATTATACTGCAAGCTGGGTTATCATTTCTAAATATCAGTTGTATGTGTGGGCAAAAGAAAACAACAGTGGATGCTTTACAAACACTGTTAATTATTAGTACCTGATCACCAATTTATGCTAAAATTCTAACTTATCTAAAACACAATATCTTTATGGGATTTCTAGGAAGTTACTAATTACGACTGTCGTGAAAGTATTCGGCGAGTACGAATATTCGTATTTGTTGCATCACTAGTACAAAGAAAGACCTTTGTAGATAATATCACAATAAAATAGAACAATAAAGCCTCATATGGCGTAAATTGAATTTTAACTACTTTACAATAATACTAAGAAAAACTACCTACATAAAATTATATTTATATTTTCCTTACAATTTAACGTAATACTGTTTATTAAAAATATTAAAAATAGTAATGCTGAATAACAATAGTAAGTCTTTTTATCTGTTCATTTCAGGAGATGCTGGATATCCTCTCAGAAAAACAATGATGACACCAATTTTGAATGCAGAACCAGAATCACCAGAAGCATATTACACGGAGAAACATGTCAAGACCAGGAACATAATTGAGAGGACCATAGGTGTACTAAAGGCTCGATTTAGATGTTTATTAGTCCATAGAGTGCTACATTACCAACCACATGTAGCTGGTTGTATTGCAAATGCATGTGTGATTCTACACAACATTTGTAATGCAGCAAATTTACCTGTACCAGATCTGACAGAAGATGAGGTACAACAAGAAGCCTTCATGCAATATGTGAATTTGCATGAAGATCCAGCTGGTCGACAAAACAGAGAATTGCAGATTGGCATTGCTACAAGGCAGGATCTCGTTGCGCGCCTCTGGCAACTGCATCAGAGAGTCTGAAAGAGATGTAATTTTCTGATTGGTTTTCTCAACAAAGATAATTTTTGTATAGTAACTATCTTGAGACATTCATTGTTCAGACGTAGACGGTTCGACTACGTGCATTTTCGGGGATGCTCGACTAGTTTAGTATTTTTTTTATAAGTATTTATTAACAAACTTACAGAAATCTTAAAATAAAAACTATGCCCCGCAAAACCGGTTTCACGGTTTGTCTGTGGGAGCAGGAGACCGCAGTTCTTAATCATAGCAGACGTGATGGTGACGCGAATTATATCAAAACAGTCTACCATCGCAGAAAAATGCACGTGTGTTGAACAACTAAAGAAACTTTGAACATTTTGTAAATTTATAAACTTTCAGGCTCAACAACAAAACTAAGCTCTTCATACACACAAAAGACAAAAAACGGTACCACATTATTTCACCAGTTGAAATAATGTTGTAATACTTTTTCTTTTGTGTGTGTGATGACCAAATGGTACATAGCCATACAGTCTGCAGCCATAACCATGACCATGTTTGGCACTAGGTACATAAGTGACTAAAACATTAATTATAATAACCTTCACTCATTTGGAAAAGCTATCCTTTACTGAATTAATTTAATGTAATCAGTAAAAAATATAATCTTACCTGGCTTGTATGTTTCTTAATATAGAAACAATTTCACCAAAAAAATCAGCGATCCGTTCTATAGAACGGCTGTTGGCCAACTCTGCTTGAGTCCTTCTTTGAGTAGCAATAACCAGTTCCTCTCTTGCATCTGCAGCACTCAGCTGCTGTCGTTGCCGTCTTCGGCGCCTCGTCAGGCCCTGTCTAGATAAGGGTGATGGCTCTGCTTCTGCAGGTAATACAAGGCGCCTCCTTGCGCCCTGCCCTGTTATGCCCCGCCTTGATGGTGAAAGTGGTGTGTTTGCAGGAACAGGTACATTCCTTGAGCCCTGCCCTGTTATGCCCTGCCTAGATGGTGAAGGTTGTGGGTTTGCAGGAACAGGTACATTATCACAAATAGGCGACTGAGCTGAGTGTTGAGATGCCGTAACTTCAGCCATAGCTTCATTTGGCTCAAGTAGTTGGTATTCCTGTAAATGAAAAAACAATATGGGTATTATTATTTATTTTCATGATATATATGTACGTGTTAATTACAAACGCAAAACCATTGAATCGATTTCAGTAACATAATACATATCCCTACGTAAGTTTTTTTTTTTAGATAAATCAAGTTCACCAAACTCATGGTTGATTGAGTCAATAAAAAAATTTAATCAATTCAATGCGTTAGAATCAATTTTAAAAGAATTATGTAATGCTAATTTTTATTCTTAAAAATAAATAGTTTTTGTTACTGTATCACGTTTTTAACTCCAATTAATTAAATTGCATTATGTATACTTACACAATAAAATATATATAATTATAAATTACTTACTTCACTGGATGGAACTGATAAGTAAATTGGCTCCTCAGTTGTAGTGGATTGGGAGGTGTCCATGTTACTTGGACCCGCATTGTTGTCTTCAAATTCCTAAAAAAAAAAAATAGAGAAAAAAATGTAGGTGTAGTACCTATAAGGTTTTTCGATCATGCACATAGTAGTTAAGTACACTTACTTGTAACACTAGTAGCGCCTGTGGTTCGACTCTGACACCAGGCAGCCCAGATCCCAGATCTTCTCCAAGGATACTGAGGAACTTTCTGTCAATTTCAGACAGTTCCAAATTTATCCCAGGTCCACCTCCTGTTCTACTTCTGCTATCATTGATGAGCCGGTTTTTTTTTTTTAATTTAGCCTTCATGTCTACCCAGTACTAAAAATTAAATAATGTTTATTGATCACACATAGTAATAAGTACCTAATGCCTAGTGCTATCTAATGTTCAAACAAGGATTCAATGGAAAATATTTATGAAATCAAACTCCTAATCATTGCTTCACTAGCTTTTTTTTTAAATCATGCTTTGCTCTGAGGTAGTGATTCATAATTTAGGGAGAAACACAATATAATATGAGAACATTGCAGTGATATGGTAAACATACCTTTGACCATTCGGATGCAGACTTAACAGTTCCGTCGCCAGCTGAATTCAACATTTCTGCAACCCTTTCCCACATTCGCTTGCTATGCTCCCGTGCTTGGGTGGATTTGTTATATCCAACTGCAATTTCTCTATGTTTATTCAAGTACTCCCATAGGTGAAGCAGTTGCGACATACTAACACGACGACTTGTTCGTGTTTCACTAAAAATAAAGTCACTACATTAATTAAAATGAATCTAATAAGCCACATTCCAATAAGAAAATCGTAAAGTAAGTACACCACTATGATATTTTGAAACTTACGACATTGTGAAAAGGATTTACAATAAAAAATCGTAAAGAAATGCTATTTTAAATATAGAACAACTTCCCTAAGGTGACTGACTGAACTAACAGAGAAATCAGGGAATGGCAAATCCGTAGAATTTGAAAACCAATTAGCAAGCCGCTCCCAGCCACTTTCGACGCGATAAGGTTCATGTCGTCACCTATCGGAAACAATTATTCATTATTTAATTAATATCAATAAGCTCTGCGCGCTAACGAAGACCATCGTGATCTTGAGAGTTAGGGTGCGTTTCCGCCAGAGATGTGCTATGCTAAGTTGCTAGAAACCGTACCGTTGCGTTTGTTATCCACCAAATTGATCCACATAGCCATAGCAATTGTGGAAATGGGTTCAACTATAAGTTTTTTTGTATGGAAGGATGGGTTTTATGGATAGGACCTATGGATGCGCGAGTGGTGTAGCTACGTGCAGAGCAGCCGCAGCCGCTACCCGTGCCTTCCCTAAACGGACACATAGTTTCGTAGCTTAGCTTCCACATCCTCGCACATAGCTGCCTGTTGGAAAGGCACCCTTAATTAAACGAGGTGTGACTGACACCTTCGTCTCACGCTGATAAGAAATGGACGGGGTGTGAGTTGACACCATCGTCTCGCGCCGACCCGCCGACACTTAAATAAAGGGCGCTACACACGGCAAAAATACTGTAATATTTTATCTTAAGATACAATATCGCTCGCCATACAATTCAATGGACCATTACACACGACGAAGATAATATATGTTTCATATTTTCGTATCGTAAGATAGAGAGCGTTAAGAGAATTTATCGTAACATAACATCTTAAGTTATTAAATCACTCTGTATATCGGTTCAACACAGGACACGTGCGGTCGCGACGAAAGCTTACAATATATTATCGTATCTTCGTCGTCTGTGATGGCCTAATATATATTAATTTAAAATCTTAAGATAAAATATTATAGTATCTTAGCCGTGTGTAGCGCCCTTAAAGGGTAAAAAAATACAAATATTTATTTGGCGCCATCAGCACAGCATTGTTGCATGACATATCCAACACGTTCAAAATTACATTGATTCTTTCAAAGTTATAAAGTTGATTAGCACAGGAAATTGAGCTTTTTAGTGCTTTTAGATAATATATCAAGGTAACTTGTTATACATAATCATATTTAAAACATATTTAGTCCCAATAAAAACACGTTTCTATTATTTCCAAAAACCGGTAAAGTGAACATAAAATAGGATTTAAGTTTCTGAACGTTGCCTACTAAAAAGAAAATGACATTACAGCAGGCCATAGACAAGGATTACCATTCAACTTCGTTCAATATTCGTTCACCTTTATTACCGTCGTAGTACGATTAATAACAGTTCAGAAGCAGGCCTGCTTTTCACGGCGGGTAATCTTAGAACAAAATATTCTGGCTGTAATAGACGTATTTTGTTTATGGTTGATTTCTTCAAAGTGACAACCGCCCCTCGTCCCTTACCCCTTTGTCGCCAGTGCAATCGACGCCATATTTGTTTGTCGTAAGTCTATCGTAGCTATGGTTGTCTCCACAGAGTACTTTTATATATACGGGTTGTCTCTTCATCCCGCCATTACTATTTTATGGTCTGATGGTCTGTGTTTACAGTTGATCGAGAAAAGTTTTACGTTGATTAATAATTTCCATAACATATCCTCTCAAAGTTAAACCTGTAATAGTGTAATTACAACGTGCAGTATGTACCGCACTTGCTGTGTTGTGAATTGTGCTAGTAAACGAAAGGACGTTAGATTATTTCAATTTCCCATACTACGTGAGGTAGGACTCCAAAAGCGGTTATAGTGTATTAACTGTGAAGTACTGCGAAACACAGACACGACGGTGGACGATCTTCGCAAGCGTTATGTCTGTCAAAAGCATTTTGAACAGAAGTTTATCGTCTCGACTAAAGCGATGACTCGTCTTCATGTTGGCGCATAACCCACGCTGTTTTCCGATAACGAAATCAGCAGTGGCATTTCTCGGTTTCAATCTATGGACACTGACCACACTGGTAAGTACCACGTTAACCTGACAACATATAATAGTATAACACATTTTTTCATATATTCCTCATATAATTATACTCAAATGTGCATCATGTAATATTCATGCACTGATTAAAAAATAAAAATGCTGCTATTTCGGTTTCAAAACTTGAATTATCCACTGTGGAAATTCACAGAGAAGCCATACATTTTAAAGAAAATAAAACGTATCCTATGTCTGTCCATCAATGTTGCTCTGTTTTAAGTGCAAAATTATAACAATACCCAGACAAATTAAAAAAATTGTTCATTATAAAAACTATTGTGTAATTAACATTTTTACTGTTCAGTGAAACAACATAATAACTTGATATTATCACATAGTATATGGGAAAGCATAAACATAGTTACTATTTTTATGGTTCCAAATTGGGTGCCAACGGGACCCTATTACTAAGGCTCTGCCATCCATCGTATCTGTCACGGGGCTGTATCTTTCTCTAACCTAACTACTCTAATCTAAACTGGATTGAAGTATAATTCTTAATTTAAGTTTTTTTTGTTTCCAGCTTTTGATGTTATGGCTGCTAGTGTTATCGCTAACTTTGTGGATCACACCACAACATCATTAGTTGACGTGCCCTCCAATTCAGGCTGTGGAAGTGAAGCCTCACAAAGCTACATCATAAGAGGTATTAAAATTGATTATTACAATTATCTTTCACCAGTAGTGAGACATACATACAGCGTGCTGCTGCAATGGTGACATTAATTGTCAGAGGCACGCTGTATTTCACTGAACAATGTCCTCTACTATGGCAAATAATTTAAATTAAGTAAATATAGTTCATATTATTTAAATTATTTGCCATGGTTGTTGCGGATGGTATGGTTTACAATCTGCAAAGCACACTCATATTTTGTTGACTTATCATACATTTTTATTTACAGATGCAGTTATTCCTTCTACACTGAGGCTTTGTCACAGAAGAAGGCGTGTTATTTTAAACAAAATGTGCCAGGCTCTACTGTGAATATTTTAAATCCCGGAAACAGTTGAAGAGCACTAAACTTTTCAAAGGAAAATACCTTTACAAACTTTTTTTCATTTTTTTTCATTGGTGGCAAACTTTAATTGGTGCAACATTATAAATAAAATAATAAAGGGCACAGATGTGTTTGGGTTGGAAAGCAAAAGTTTGCCACCAATGCAAAATAAAGCATTTGTAACTTATAAAACAATAAAAATATAAATAAATAATTTTGGTTTTTTTATTTTCATCACGCAATCACAACCTTGGGTTGAATTAAAGCAGCACCCCTTTTTTTTAAGTCGGTTAAAGGCTTAAAAGGCTGGTTTCCAAAGTATTCTGGGTTCGACAAACTTTGGCAAAAAGACCCAGCCTCATAACAACAAGCGAAAAATTGGTAAAATTAAAAAAAAAACAAACGTCACTTTCAAGAAAGCAGATTCGTATGGCGATTTTTCTTCTATGGGAGATTACCGTCTGAATACTATATGGTCTGTGCTGCTTTTGAACTGACTGGAAATTGAACGTTTTTTTAAAAGCTCATAGTAAGCCCCCTGGTCATGGGTTACCACAAACTGTCAAATTTTCTCGTTCGATTTTGAACTTAATCATCAACATTCTAAAGTTTAAAATCGTTTGAAGATATTTGACAGTTTCGTGTAAGTGATGTGCTGGCCACTGTATCTATTCAATTTTAGAATCGTATTGTACTAAAAACGTTCCGTTGTGTCTAGATAAAGCGAACATTTTAATAGAGTACTATCTATCTCTCACTTCTCAATAAAAACGTAAAGGCTCGTACAGACTAGTGCGATATCGCGGGCGCGACGCGACATCGACACAAGTAGTAAATTTCATTGTCGTTGCCTGTCGCGCCTGCGATATCGCGCAAGTCTGTACGATCCTTAATACGATCGTAAACACTTGAAGCAAATCGTTAATCTTCGTAAAAATCGAATCGTGAGTATCATTAACTATCGACCAACGATAAACGAATTACGAACATCCCTATTGCCTTGCGAGTAAGCGAGCACAAGGTATCGCAGGTATTGCCGACAGTGTTGCCAACCCGTACAATATTTATGGGGGCGTACGATAATTTGGGCAATAATGGTACGATGTACAATAGTGAATGTCTAACGTACGATAATTTTGAGTATTAAAGACAAAAAAAGTTCCACTAACAAAACGTATTTGTCAGACAAATTAAAAACGCAAAAATAAAATCAACAAAATGTTAATGTCACGTATGTCACCAAGTAAGTTTATGTCACAAAAGTGTTTCTCTCTCTCTCTCTCTCTTTCCCTCACATTTCTTTCACTTGCGTTTCGTCCGAAACTCCGCGTTTTATCCTGTATTCCTGTGGTTATATGAAATACCTTTCTATTTGCTTCTATCTAGCAAACAAAAAAAAAATCAACTAGACTGAAAAAACATGTTTACGGTTTGTGCTGCTAGCGCCACTAGTGATGAAACTTGGCATAAACTTCCACTTCTTTTAGTCTACATAGTTTAAAATTCATTGACGTTTGATATCATTTTTTTTTTATCTAAGGCTGGTTTTTTTAATCAACAGATAATTTTTATTCGTGAAATAAAATTGATGTCTGACAGTTTTTGGAAAAAACTGTAAAAAATTCCTCCGATAAAATTATCTGGCGTTGGAAAATTTTGCCCAATTTTTTTTAGGGTTTTGTCTTTGTACGATAATTTTGCCCACAAAACGATAATTTCGACGTCGGAACTCGATAATTTGAACTTTTAGAGTTGGCCACACTGATTGCCAACTCTAAAAGTGCCGATAATGCGGTTAGAAAAAGGAACAGCGACAGCGAACAAAATAAACAACACGTTGATAAGCCGGCTAAACCACAACTTATTATTATTATAATTCGCTAAAGTATGATAAAAAGGTGAAGCCGACTAATTGGGTCAGTCAGTAATTTAGTATTCGGTGCGAGATGGCACGTACATTGTGGGCTCTGCTAATATTTCAAATATTTTTCAATGCCGAGGGTTTCTTCCATCGATATCCGACGTTGAAACTTGGCGAGCGCGATGGAGGTGATCCAGGGCCTCCGCTGTTCCTCACCCCGTACGTCGAGAGTGGGAAAATTGAGGAAGGCAGGCGTCTCGCCCGCGTGCCTTTTACGGAAAGTCTTCGTATCAAGAGTTACGCTGGATATTTCACTGTGAATAAGACGTACAACTCCAACCAATTCTTCTGGTACTTCCCTGCGATGGTACCGGATAACAAGAACGCGCCCGTCATCGTGTGGCTACAGGGAGGCCCCGGCGCGACCTCCTTGTATGGTCTGTTCACGGAGAACGGTCCGATTAGAGTTCGTAACGATAAATTCGAGAGGAGGAAGTACAACTGGGCTTTGAGTCACCACATGATATACATAGACAACCCTGTTGGCACTGGGTTCAGCTTCACGAACGACAGCCGAGGCTACTGCACGGACGAGACGCAGGTTGGTGAACAGTTGTACACCACATTGATACAGTTCTTCCAGCTGTTCCCTGAATTGCAGCAGAATAAGTTCTTTGTGACGGGTGAGTCTTACGGAGGAAAATATGTGCCTGCTCTAGCATACACCATACATAAGAAGAATCCTACTGCTGAACTAAAAATTAATATGAAAGGAATAGCTATCGGCAATGGTCTGAGTGACCCAGAACATCAGTTGGTATATGGAAAATATTTGTACCAAATAGGTCTCATAGATTCTAATGGAGCTAAAGTATTTGAAGAATATGAGAACAAAACTAAAAACTTTATCAAACAAGGAAAATGGGATGATGCGTTCGCCACATTTGACTCATTGTTAAACGGTGACATGATAGATGGCAAGAGTATCTTCACGAACCTGACAGGCTTTAATTTCTATTTCAATTACTTACACACAAAAGACTACACTCAGTATGAAGATTTCGGAGCAATGCTACAAAAAACTGCAGTACGTAAAATGATTCATGTTGGGAACTTACCTTTCAACAATGGGACACAAGTTGAAAAGCATCTTAAGCAGGATGTAATGAAGTCTGTGGCACCATGGATATCAGAACTCCTTGATCACTACTACATTGTTATATACAATGGTCAATTAGACATCATTGTTGCGTACCCCTTAACTGTAAACTACCTCAGAAACCTCAACTTTACCGGTGCTGATGAATATAAGACAGCAAAGAGGTATGTTTGGAAGGTGGATGGGGAAGTTGCTGGCTATGTGAAACAGGCTGGCAAACTAGTGGAGATCTTGGTGAGGAATGCAGGACACATGGTGCCTGGAGACCAACCCAAATGGGCGCTAGATCTAATCACCCGGTTTACTCATGAGAAGACTTTTGATGGCCCCAAAAAGGCGGTATACTTGGGATTTAATTAAGTATTGTTAACGATTTATTAGAATGCTTGTAAATGATGTAACATTGTTTTTTTTTTTTTTTTTGTAGTCCTGTGTACATTTCTAATAGAAATTGCACTGGTCTAATGATTAATGCCACCTTTAAATGCTCATGTTGCTTGCATCGTTGACAAGTTACCTCTCTGGGATTTGATGCTAAAAAGATGCTGGTACTTATGTCCTATCAGGTTAAGTTTTAATCCAAACACATTTTAAACATATAAATTGTG
Source organism: Dryobota labecula (assembly GCA_947523025.1). Lineage (NCBI taxonomy): Eukaryota > Metazoa > Arthropoda > Insecta > Lepidoptera > Noctuidae > Dryobota > Dryobota labecula. The sequence continues at coordinate 2,434,160 of OX383303.1, read as the reverse complement.
CAGAAAAAAATTTGTCTTTCCTTTCGATACAAAGATTGCAAAATTGCATGACTGTTTATCCATATAATAGTTGCATTCATGCATTGTATGACCTAATGTAACTATCATGCATGATGTACCATGCATAACTCACTGTCATTAAATTAGGCATCTATTGTATTCTCGTAGACAAAAAGGCCTTTCACGACAGTATGCAAAAGTACAGATAGTGCTAATCATAAACATTGTATTTCAGTCAATCATTTAATTATGTCATATATTTTCTGTTTGTGTTTCGTTAGCTTTCGTGCGATACGAAGTGGTCCATTGAAGAAGTATTTGTAAGAAATGCTTACGTCATTGTTTATACCTACTTTTAGAACTTAAAAACCATATGAGCAAATTATTGCTTATCTAATAAATCTATTATGCAATAATTTGCTCCTATGGTTTCAACACAATCGTGTTTAATCATGTATTTCTTATGGAAGTTATGTAAAATAAGAATAAATATTTTTTTATACTAATAATAGTCTGTGTTTTTTATTTGTTTGGATGATAGAACAGGAATGCACGATAAACTAGTGACCATGGTGATATGCCTGCCTTGCAAGGTTTATACAAAACATGCATATTAAATACATATTACAGCTACACTTTATGTTACACTAGCTTTTGCCCGCGGCTCCGCCTGCGTGGATGTCGGTTATCGCGTAAAAAAGTAGCATATTATGTTACTTTTTTCGTCGATCGTCATAAAATTTGGCAGGGATATGGAGAAGGCTCCATATCCCTGCCAAATTTTATGACGATCGGTTCAGCGGTTTAGGCGTGAAAACGTAACATACAGAGTAACTTTCACATTTATAATATTAGTATGGATAGGTGTGAATGACACTGGCAATGACATGGCCACCATCAGGGATTTTAATTTTGATAACACAAAAATTTTGTCGCTTATTAGTCGAATTACTTATTTATGGCAGTAGGCTAGCTCCTCCCAAATTACATTGGAAATATAACACACCGGGCGAAATGTGTGTACCATTACACCTTTCAAGCTCTGCCTAACCCATAGGTGAATTAAATACAGGCGTGATGTTATTGTAATGAAGGTGTCTGTATGTGATCGCTACGCTTCTAACGCTAACGGTGCTACTCGTGTTTAGAAATTAAACAATAGGTATGTCTATATACACCTAACGATACCACAGTGACATATATTATGTAGTTGTTTCTTCGTAGGTTCGGTTTCCGGCTAAACAGCTTTTGTTTTGTGCATTGTTTTTCCGGAAGTTGTCTTTTGCGATCGATGATTTGTTATTTGTTGATTAGATTGATGGTTCCGTGATACATTGGTAATCGCACTTAGGTAATTTCGTAAGGCGTAGGCACAAGGATAATAAAATGATCATGCGACGTAGGTAGGTATTTCTTGTCAGGAAAAACTTCATACGTTGCACATAGTTATGTCTACGCCACGTTATCTGCTATATATGTAGCTGTAAAAGTATCATGGTTTACAAAACAAGATCAAGTTCAATGCCGTAGGTATTGCGTAAGAATCGACGGTGTTAGTTAAATAAAATTAATTTGAGTGGGAATGATTTATGTATTGTTCTGTCAATGATCTTGCATTTTCTGTGTAGGCGTGGGAGACTGTGCGCTTTTACTTCCGTGTTATCTTGGTCAGTGACGTCCACAATAATATAGTCACGTTAAAAATTATAAAAGCGCACATTCGGTATTTGGTTCCACCGCGCAAAAGGGTGTTTTAGCGCAGTTTAAACAGTGCATGAGGGCTGTTTGGGTTCTCAAACGAGTCGTAAGCTTCATCAACTAAGTTGATAATTATCAACTTCTGATTACACCAACTTGATCAATATTTTAATGGATTTGTGACAAAATACTAGTAACTAGAAAAATAAAAGCCAGTTTATCACAATATCAAATGTTACTTTAATTAATGTTTAACCTAGAGTTACTTTATATCTGGATATGAGCAATTTGTGTTTAAACAAACCACACAAAACACTGCATCCCAGGAAAGTGAATATTTCTTAGTCAAATATTTGAAACACAATTGTGTTGACAAAACTGTACTTTCTGAATGCCTGGCATGTTACCATGTCAAAAAAAAAAAAAAAATGGTATTTGCATGATATAATCATTTATAGAAATTTATTGTAAATCAAATAACGCTCTGGACTGTGGACCAACAATTCTAAGTCAATGTTCATGTAGGTTGCGTGGCATTCAAAAAGTTCAAACACTGGTAGAAAAGGAATGGAGTAAACTAGTAGTTTATCGGCCTTCTATATAAGTTGATAGCTCAATTTCTTCTGGCAGCTCTGTGATGTTGACATCAAAGCGGTCTTGAACTTCATTAAGGATTTTGGCATCATTCTCATCAGATACCATTGTTATAGCTAACCCTTTAGTACCGAAACGACCAGCACGAGCCACACGATGCAGGTATGTGTCTGAATCTTCAGGCATATCATAATTGAATACAATATTCACTCTTTCAATATCCATCCCTCTTCCAAACAAGTTGGTAGCAACTAGGATTCTCTTCTGGAACTCCTTGAACTGCTGGTAACGGGAGAGACGCTCATCTTGAGTCATATTCCTATGTATACCAATAGCGGGGAAGTTTTGGTCTGTTAGCAGTTGAGCTAAAGCTATGCAGCGTTGGACAGACTTGACAAATATAACAACTTGGTTGAACTCCAGTACATCAAGTAGCTCAAACAGCTTCTTATTTTTCTCATTCTCCTTAAGTTTAACATAGTGTTGCTGCAAGCCGTGCAGCGTCAACTTGGCTTCGTCATCCACATACACTTCCATGGGGTCCTGCATGAACTTCTTGCACACCGGTCTTATCTCTTTGCTCAAGGTGGCAGAAAACATCATCACTTGCTTACCGTGAGGGGTGTTTCTGAATATCTCCTGGACGTCACGTCTCATGTCTAGAGATTCAAGCATCTTGTCACATTCGTCGAGTATGAAGTGCTTCAAATGTTTCAGATTCAGTTTCTTACTGTTGACTAACGCCAAAATCCTGCCGGGCGTGCCAACGACGATGTGCGGGCATGCCGTTTTGAGGACCTCCTCGTCTTTCTGCACGGGCATTCCACCGAAAAACACGGATACTCTGACGCCGGCCATGTATTTTGAGAAACGCTCGTATTCCTTGCTAATCTGGAAAGCCAATTCTCTGGTGTGGCACATTACAAGAACGTAGACGTGGTTTTCTGAGGGCTCCAGCTGCTGTAGAGTCGCCAATACAAATACGGCGGTTTTTCCCATGCCGGACTTTGCTTGACACAGGATATCCATACCGAGGACAGCTTGCGGAATACATTCATGTTGCACTTCTGATGGATGCTCAAAACCGCAGTCAACAATGGCGCGCAATATCTCTGGCTTTAACAAAAAATCTCTAAAGCCAGAACTGTGAATAGATACGTAGGATCCCTTAACCTCTTTCTTTGGCGCCGCTTCTGGCGCCCCGTCAGTGGTCTGCTGATCTGCCTGCTCCTCGTCTTCATAGTCCAGAAGATCGTCGTTGTCAGCCATGATTTAAAGATTTCTTACTTATTTAAGTAGTAATTAATAGTCGCACTCGTTTAGGAGCACGTGAAATTTATTTTGAAAATTTTATTTCACAATAATGGCCGCTATGGTTTTGGCGTCAATTTTAACGTTTTTTTAACTGGAAACCAAGCATAATGTGGAAATTGAAACCTAGGCTTTTTGCTTTTAGTATTGCTGTTACACTTATTCTAAGTAGGCTCACTGACAATAATAGATTTGTGTCAAGTAAAAATACAATCTTAGAGCAGTTTGTGAAATAAAGCATAATCAATATGTTCCACCCGAGAATACATTAAATGGTGCTTTTAATAGACTAATGAATAATGATGGCAAATAATGGTTGACATTCATGACAGTCATGCTTTAGAAATAGAAATATTAAATAATAATTTATGTGATCAAAGTAATGTCAAGAAATGTCACTGTCAATATGACAGGACAGTGGTCCAAAACATTTTATCATATTTTTATTTTCGTAAATTGTCATCGCTAAAATTAAAGGGAATTAATGGTAAGAACTATGCATACAAAATACCGTTGCCAAACATGTTTTTTGTAGTATGTCGGAGACACGGCATATGATCGTCATAATCAGCCCTTTTAACTCCAGTACTAGACGTGGGCCTCCCAAAATCGATTTCCACTCGAAACAGTTTACAGCCGAGCCGTTTTCATCGAAAATAATGCTACTTACATACAATTTGAATCTATGAATAAGAGTTGTAATATTAGTGTTATTGAGCATGTAATTTTTTTTGAAAATGTTTGGGTCTCCTGCATTGTTACCAGCATCATAAAATAATATATTTTATACCAGAAAATCTCCTTTTTCTAATAACTTTGTTTAAAACCGAAAATTTATAAAAATAATTACGGTATGATTATTTTTTAATGATTATTTCCTAAAAGAAAACGAAACCTCTTTTTTCGCCATTTTATGTGAATTACTTACCATTACGAAGATATTTTTTTGTTATGTTATCCCCTTTGTTTACATAAATTATCTGAATTTGAGACTTTAGGTATAATAGCTTTTGCCCGCAGATCCTCCCACGTGGATGACGGTTTTCACGAGAAAAAGTAGCCTATGTCCTTCTCCATATCCCAGGCTATATTTCTGCCAAATTTCATGACGATCGGTTTAGCGATTTAGGCATGAAAACGTAACAGACAAACAGACAGACAGACAGAGTTACTTTCACATTTATAATATTAAGTATTAAATATAGACTGAGCTAAGATTTATCATTGTTAGTCATTGGGATTAAGAATAAATGCTGAAATAATTATATTTGGCAAATAACCTGTGCTAGGGCCTCAGTTTGGTAACTAAGTAGTATATTTACAGAATTATAATCATAAGAATCAGTAATACATCATGAGTTGGAGAAGTTGTATTACTGATTTTAAATGATTATAATTCTGTAAATACCAGAAGCAGCAGTAGCCAGAATGTTACTGGAACGCTGCGGGCTCTGTACCGATTGAAAAAAATAAAAAAAATACCATCGAATACGAAGACAATGCGTGTGTAGTCCTTAATTTATTCCTATCATAGATTATGGTGATGTGTGCTACTATGACCTGAATGCAGATCTCCTCGACAAACTTGACCGTCTTCTCAATAACTGCATGCGATTCATTTTCAATCTGCGTAAATATGATCATGTCTCTGGCGGTTACTTCGAAAGTGGTTGCCCATACGCCAGCGCAGAGAGCAAAGGGCGCTGACCACCTTGTTTTCATTTCTTGATTCTCCCTCTTCCCCTTGTTATCTAGCCCCCCCACTTTCAGTACATTAGCGCCAACCACAATAGAAATCTACGTTCATCTCACAATCGTCTTCTTCAATGTCCCACTCACCGCACAGACTTCATACACTCTTCCTTCTTCATACAGACTATCTCTCTGTGGAATGGTGGAATGCGCTCCCCCAGGAAATCAGGATGGCAACCAACCGATTATCTTTTAAAGTAAAAGTTCGCGAGTACATTCGCAAGAAGCTGGCAGTATCATCACAACGGTTTTCTCATTGCTTGTCTTAGTTGTTTTAGTATATTTATGTGTATTTATTTGTGCTTATATTTATATATAATACGATGTTTAGATTATATTTATAGTTTTGAACAGGGATATGTATTTTTTTTTTTTAAATGAATATTTATTCCTCAATTTACGGTATTGCACCTACTACTCTTTGTCTCTGCATCACCCAACGGTTGTCTGGTAGAAAATGCCTATGGCATTAAGTCCACCTCTGAACATTTTTTGTGTGCTTTTAAAGTATTAAGCAAATAAATAAATACGTTTTTAAAATAAATACAATTGTTTAGGTCGTGAATCATAATTAGATCAAATTACAACCTGATACTGACCTGCAAATTCCAAAAAACGGAAGAAAATTTAAATTTCGCGGGCTACCCTGACGCTGTCCCCCTTTAAAGTTAAGCACTACTAACTTCTTCTTATAAAATAATTTCGCTGATTTAATTCGAGAAAGGTTTTTGTGATTCTTAGGCCTGTGTTCACCAACATTTAAATCAACTGTTTAGATATTTAATCAGTTGTTTAATCAAAATTTCTTAGGCCTGTGTTCACCAACATTCAAACCACCGGTTAGGTATTTAAACAGTTGGTTTATGTCAAATTTCCTATGAAATTTTGAGTAAACAACTGATTAAATATCTAAACAGTTGATTTAAAAGTTGGTTAACACAGGCCTTAGGAAATTTGACATAAACCAACTGTTTAAATACCTAACCGGTGGTTTGAATGTTGGTGAACTCAGGCCTTAGGCCTGTGTTCACCAACAGTCAAACCACCAGTTAGGTATTTAAACAGTTGATTTATGTCAAATTTCCTAGGTAAAGAACTGATTAAATATCTAAACAGTTGATTTAAATGTTGGTGAACACAGGCCTTAGTGTCACTGATTTAAAATTTGCCCACTTCGTGTCCGAAATAGCTTCAGAAAAATGAAGTGAAAAAAATAAACACAGTCAGTCTGAATCAATGATATTATATTAAACAGATATGTTATGAGCGCGCAATCGTGAAGACTCGAAAACGTCCTAATTGGGACGTCTTGACTTTAGTCTGCGACACGCATAGCGACGAGTAATATGCTTAGTTGAAAAATAAAAAAATGTCATCGTGTGTATTTACAAAGTGTATCAATTATGATACCAAAATTAATAAAACACAAGGGATCTCATACCACATTGAAGGAAGCAATATACTTCGATTTATTCATATATTTCAATTATTTTCCTAATATTCTGATATTTGGAGGTTAGGAGAAAGAAAGAAATGGAAATACATGTTTATGTCGTGAGAACGACAAGGACGCATTCACTCCGGACATAGAATAAAAGTACAGATGCGAATATCTTAGGCAGTAAAGTTATCGTTACCCCACAGTTCTGTTTTCCTTTTTTCTAACCTTATTTTAATGTTTTATTTTATGTAATAATTGATATACTTAAATAGAAATTAAACATTAGCCGTCTTATTACAAAACGAGTTCTAACTAGTCCAAACCACCCAAACCCAAACCTTCGAGCCATTTATTGTATTGTGAACTTTATTCAGAGCAAGGTAAAGTTCTTAATACAAAATTGACAACTTAGACTTGGGGTTGGCGTCAGTTTTTGTAATTAAAACTTTAACTTTGTTGAAATACAGTTAGAAATAAAAAAAATGACTCGATGGTTTAAACCTGGGTCTAAAGATCAACCTTGTTTTGTAATAAGGCGTTTCATGTGCGGGAAAAGAAAATAATTATAGATAGCTTCATTACCATAATATATCACAGAGAATATTAAAATAAAGCTATTTCTATTTTTTATCACCATATTTAGGCTGTCCGATAATCGGTGGCCGATTTTTTGTAGGAGCCAAATGAAACAGTAGCGATCAAATGTATCATCGCACACGTCCTAAAAAACGTCAGTCTAAATAACATAGGGCGAAATAATCTGACCGATTGAAATATAAATTAAATATAATAAATTGAATCTTTTCGAATGTGTATGATTGTTTTTATTACAATTTTTTTTTCTTTTTACATCGTGTTTTATATCTTACCTACCTACCTTTAATACTGTTTATTACTTGTTATAGGTACAAACCGCGTGTACTTTACTACGCGCGGTTTGTTCCTTCTGTCTTGTTAAATTTGTTAGTCTGTGATGCCAACATTCGGTGATTGGTGGCTAGAATAATGTTTGTTTACAACACTAGCTCTCTTTTTTTCTTGTTGTTTTTATCAACCCATCTCTTTTCTATAATTTTTATTTGTAGTAAAATGTGAAATGAATGAAAAGTGGGTATGTGTGCTGCCGCTGCTGCGCGGAACACTTTTTTCGGTTGTTTTGTGAGTGTATAACATATCTGTTTATTATAATATCATTGGTCTGAATAAATGAAACAATAAATGTTGATTTCTAGTAAGTTTTATTTCTTATAATTTTATTAGGTAAAAATCAGAACATGTTGAAATAGTGCTACATTATTTATTTTTGTAAAATTTGAGCGGAATTAATTGAAAGTCCACATTCTTTTTATTATAAAATCGTTTTCATTGGAGAGGGTTATTTAAAATCTGAGCAGAAGGATCAACATGGTATTACGTGGCCCATGGGCGGCCATCAGTCAAACATACAGTGTGCCCAGAATACTAAGAATTTTTGTCCCTTTCAACAAATTGCATGGATTATTTTATTTAGGCGGTGTTTTGTTTTTAACAATGTTTTCAGTACAAACACCCATACAAAAATGTGTTTTGTCCACAGTTCATACAAATTACTTACTAATTATTATACTAAAACAATACATATTGATGCACTAACCACTACTGAGTTTACATGAAAACATTTTTACAATGATTTCTAAAGGAGAGAACTATTGAAATAATACTGGAATAACAAATGTAAGGCTAGGTTCAAACTAACGTTTCCAAACGTGACTTGAGTGGTGACAAGAGTATGGTCTAGGCCTTTGTTGTGAAACATTAGAAAATATTATGCCATAACACCAATGAATATTATTTACACAGAGGTGCTAGTTATGATGTACACAGCTTCATTTATCGGGTACCCCTCACGCATTACGATAACTCAGAAAAGGGGGTTTATAGGTACTACCTACTTACATAGCACATATTGCTTGTGGGTCTAGGTATACCTAATAAGAATAATCTAGAATAGGCTAGGTAGTTGACAGTTTGTGTGGAACCAATTGGTAATGGTCCTTGTGGTTTATTTACCTCCAAATATAAATATTTCAGTAAAATATTAACATTATCAGAACCAATTTTTTTTTTTTAAATCGTAATTTAAATTTGGTTGTCAAAACGTGGCCCTTAGATTTTTTCAGTGTTCAATATGGAAGGTGGCCTAGCCAAATGAAAGGGTTCCGAGATTGAACCACTAGCTGGACAAATTGCAATTAAGCTATAGGCTTATTTGGAATTCTTATTTTCAATGGCTCTACTTTCGCCAGTCGTCCATACATTATTTCTGAGCTCTAGACACCAATTTCCCAGTCCAAGTCACATCGCTCCATCAGAAACCTACGGTAACTCTTACTAACACTTCTCACTATAGGGCTTCAATGGCTTAAAATCAGCATTCCCGCTCAAGTAGGCGTCAACGAAATTCTGGACCGAGTCCGTGGTAATCTCATCACCATTCTTCATGGTCACCATGCGCTGTTTGGGGAAATCTATGGAGGTAAGCAAGGGTACCGCGTCATCCAGACCTATATGTTCCCTCAGCATATCTGCGCTGTCTGTGCCATCGATGCCAATATAAAACATAACGTGTTTGAAAGGCTTCTTCTTCATTCTGGAGTGCCGAGACGTCGGGTAGTCAAAGTCCATGGTCTCGTCATCCGAAGAGTTCTGGTAGGGACAGAAGCCAGGGAACTGGATGCTGCACTCATCGTAGTAAGATTCCGCTGAAGGTGTTATCACGGACTCGGCGAATTCTATTTCTGAGTCTTCGTCATCTGGATAGGAAAAAGAGTGTTATTATTTGAGTTTTATTGAGTTAGGTTCTTAGAAATAAGGTTCCATGGGAAACTATGTCTACTGCTGTCAGGGAAATTAATAATTGTTAAGTGACACCCTACGTCAGTTTGCCGTGTCATAGCTAATTCATACAACTGTCAAAAAAGAACAGTTGTGATTTGATTATACGGACAATTTAAGTAGGTAGTCAATTTACTCATAAATTAATTTCCCTAACTGTAATAATAGTCCTCCAGACCGAATTTCGGCTATAGCGACCGATCTCCTCGGAGACCAGCCTTCGGCGCGGGAGATATTATAGTGCACAAGTGTGTGCGCAGACACAGGTGCACTCCCTCTTCCCTCACTCTCACAGTCCGACGAGATGGCAATCTGACACTCGCGGAGAGAGCTCAGGCGCAGGACCAACGGCTTAGCGAGCGCACCGAGGCACGGGGGTACCACACCGCCAACTTCGAAACTCCGGGCTGTTACTGAGAAACTCCTAATGCAAAAACCCGATAACCTTTGCCCGACCCGGGAATCGAACCCAAGACTCCACGCCGAACAGTCGCTTCCGACAGTTGCAACACTAGTCATGCAGTCTGTTAGTTAGCAAGGTCTTTTACGGGGCGAGTCTGAATTGGATAATTTGTTTGAGTAAGTATAACATTTAAATCTTACCGATAAACAAAACGACTGCTGGGTGTCGTGCCATCTTCAGAAGCGCTTGCTCAGTCAGTACCGACACCGGCCGCTGCGCCCACGGGAAGTTCTGGCAACATAGAAAAATAAGGTTATTTAAGAAAATACATAAGAGTTAAGTTTCCAGCTACATCCAAAGATTCTCGGGAAGTATAAAGTGCCTTTAAACGTCTTCACTAGTTCATTTTACAAGTGAAACCGGATCACTGAGATATCCTAATATGCTTTGGCTCTGGACGATTTCGTCTCGATTTTCGGCGTAGGAGTCACACAAATCCCAGACGGTGGAGTAGAATAGCCTCACGAAAACCTGTTTTAGGTGTCGAAAACGTTGAATACCATTGAAGTTTTTTATGAGCTTATCTAAGTTCACTGCTGGACATAGGCTTCTCCCTAGCTGCGACCCGTCTTATCGAGTCAGACAATTAGGTATTATTTACTTACGAATCCAAGCGGATCAGCCGACAGATGTTGCCTGCCATTGGCAGTGAGGATCTTCCCAGTTCCGTCCGTGATGACTAAGGCTGGTATGCCGGCGACCCCGAGTGCAGCCGGCATGGTCAGGCGTGCGTCAGTCGCCGACCAGGGCACGGAGAGGGCGCCAACTGATGACACTGACTGTACTGTGCGGTTGTAGGACTGCTCGCTCCTGAAATTAGGGAAATAGAGTGTTATTCATGATCTGTCATCAGTCGGGAGAGAGTCTGTTGAAAACTTCAGACAACTTTATACCTGCATCGTACTCACAAAACTACAAAAACCAAAGAGCCAAAATGGGAAAATCATGAAGGACCTTGTCGTATTAACTGTCCAGTGTAGCATAGCTTATGTTGATTTGCCATGCTTAACGCTACAATACCACTTTTCTCTCATAAATCAGTCTCCAGCCACAGATTAATACCCCAGCTGTGAAAATACTGTTTCATAATAAAGATAAAGATATATATTTATTGCATAACTGTGTACATCAAGTTCTTATTTTAAACGTAAACATTTTAGGCTTAACAGTCTACCCATGTCGGATATGCAATAGTATTACACAGCAAATAAATTTCAGATAGATTATAGACAAATTACAAATGAATTACATACGAACATTACTTTTTCTCAAAAACTCATGCAGATTATAAAATACATTATCAATTAACATTTTTTTTTAATTTCGATTTAAACATATTTCTATTTACTTGCTTAATAGCTGGCGGTAACTGATTATACACACGAATAGCAGTTACATAGGTACTTTTATAATAAATCATATTATTAATAACAGGTAAATTTATGTCATATTTATATTGTTTGCGAATGTTTCTACATAGTTCAAGTATATAAATGCCAGTCAATGTCAGGAAACTCTTCTTTCCGAATATGTTATTTAATTACCGTAGGTAGGTACCCAAATTATGATTTACGTTTTCATTTTCACCTGCTAAGTACCTAAATAAAAGGTAATTTATTTACGATAACGGCTTCTGAAATAATTACGAATTCATTCCCTTTCAGTATTCACGACCCATAAAAGTTTCATTCCATCGTTAAAATAAAATATGACGTCTTCTTAACATCGAACGGTGAGAACCAATAAATAATACGATGACGTTTCGTTTCGGCGTTTTATTTGTATGGGAGCAATAAAGTAGCTTCGATGACAGACAGTAAGCCCCGCTCCCCCGTTGTCGCCACGAAAAATATAGCAACTCAATCAAAGGCTACAAGCTACATGCTCAAGCGACACGCGACTTGCGACGCGACTGGAGACGCCCGCGCGTCACCTGTTTCCGTCACTCCGTAAGTCGCGTTGACTCGTGGCATGAACTAAAAACAACTTGTATTTGCTTTCTCCGGAGCCGCTGTCCCAAGACACGTGACGCTTGAGTATGTAGCTTGTGGCCTTTGAGTTGTATATTTTTACCACAGTATGATGAGTTATTCTCACATAGTCTGTGGCGATTTGAGAGAAGAAATTGGTAGCTCTACAAGATATTTATTTATTTATTTTATTTAACACTTTCTCACACAAATGTACAGAGGCGGACTTAATGCCATAGGCATGTTCTACCAGTCAACCTTTGGGTGGTGCAGAAACAAACAGTGGTAGGTGCAAGATAAAATGTACCTTCCTTCTTAAATGGGTGTTCTTTACTGCAGACAGACATGCGAGTCTGGCGGAATAACCACTAAACTAGTGGAGAATATGGCTTGGGAGACGACGTAGATTGTGGTAAAGTCAATTGCACATCAGTGGTAACAATTTGGCATTGACAGCGCCATTCTGTTGCAGCAGTAAGGGCGATTATCGAAGTGCAAGTGTTACCACTGATTTGCGTTTGACTGTACTAATGCCTACCAATGATAGACGTTACAAGCAAGTAATGCTCAACATGAAAACTGACAGTCTAGGCCAGGGATGGGCAAACTTTTTACTATGCGGGCTTAGTATTAACAAAAAACTGGGGGGCCGTGTTTTAGGCTTTCTGGCTATAGTATATTTCTTTATTGAAATAAAAATTTATTTGTATTTTCCGAAATAAAATTATTTATAAAAACGAGTCAGTTTTTACAAAATTAAGTGATATGAACTATAGATGTTCAAATGAATTGCACTATCGACACTGTTTATATATATCTACCTACTTACTTTCGTCGATGATTACCCACCCAAAGGGTAAACCGGGACCCTATTACTAAGACTCCGCTGTCTGTCCGTCTGTCTGTCTGTCCGTCTGTCACCAGGCTGTATCTCATGAACCGTGATAGTTAGATAGTTGAAATTTTCACAGATGATGTATTTCTGTTGCCGCTATAACAATAAATACTAAAAACATAATAAAATAAATATTTAAGGGGGCTCCCATACAACAAACGTGATTTTTTTGATCGTTTTGCTCGATATTGATAACGGCATCAGGTAGACGCTTGAAATATTCACAGAATATTTAGTTAAGTATAATACACTTTAAAAAATAAATAATTTAATTAAAATAAAACAAATATTTAAGGGGGGCTCCCATACAACAAACATGATTTTTTTTGCCGTTTTTATAGATAATGGTGCAGAACCCTTCGTGCGCGAGTCCGGCTCGATCAATACAATATTTTTTTGAAAAATTTCAGTTCTACCGATGAATGTCATCATCATCATCATTTCAGCCAAAAACGTCCACTGCTGGACATAGGCCTCCCCCAATTGAGGGGGGTTGCCACAATCGCCACGCTTGGCACGCGGGTTGGCGATCGCAGTATGGTGTTAAAAATGCATAGAGAACGCTGCTGCCCATTCGCTAGTAAGTCCCTTAGTCGCCTTTTACGACACCCACGAGAGGAAATGGGGTGGTGCTATTCTTTACGTCCGGCAACACACAAATGAGTAAGTAATGAGTGATTGCGTTAGAATGTAATCTGAACAGAGTTTGTTTACGTATCATCAGATACTTTTGGAACAGACACTACTATCGATAATGTAAACGAATATTGAAGGTCTCCTCAATATTAATGAAAAATAGGCAATATATATATACATACTAGCTTTTACCTGAGGCTCCGCCCGCGTGTATGTCGGTTATCGCGTAAAAAAGTAGCCTATGTCCTTCTCCATATCCCAGGCTATGTCTCTGCCAAATTTCATGACGATCGGTTCAGCGGATTAGGCGTGAAAGCGTAACATACAGACAGACAGAGAGACAGATAGACAGACAGAGTTACTTTCACATTTATAATATTAGTATGGATAAATCACTCGAGAAAATAGTGCGAGGCAAGCTCCTCCGTCGGCGTCGGTCTCGCAAGAAACTTGATTGTAACATACATAAATAAATTGTTATTCTCGAGTCCCGCCCCAATGCGGGATTGTGTTTGTAAATCCCGGGCCAAGTTGGGTGCAATGAATACGGATTAGGACGGGATTGCTAGTTGTGAATTCTTGATCTAGGATTAAAGGAAATGTACTGTTTTGCTTTTTCTTCAATATACTTATTTATGACGTTTTTGTTTCGCTATCCCGACGACAAGGCAACTGCTTCTTAACGAATTTCAGATTTTTAGGGTTCCGTAGTCAACAAGGAACCCTTATAGTTTCGCCATGTCCGTCTGTCTGTCTATCCGCAGCTTAGCTCAGGGACTCTTAGTACTAGAAAGCTGTAATTTGGTATGGGTATACAACTAATCACACCGACAAAGTGGTAAAATAAAATCCACAAAAATTTTAGGGTGGGGTTTTTTATGGTAGGCTAGGGTAGGGTAAAAAAAAATATCAGTCCCACTTTACTTGTAGGGGAGCACGTAAAGTGGGACTGATATTTTTTTCTTGTCTATCCCATGCTGTGGGGTAGGTATCGTTGGATAGACTGTTTAAAAATATGACGGGTTTGTTAAAACCATTTTTCGATTTAGGGGTCCGTTTGCGAAATATTAAGCTTTAAAGTGCTAATTTATATAACAGCAGTGTCCATGCTAATATTTGAAAGTAACTCTGTCTGTCTGTCTGTCTGTATGTTACGTTTTCACACCTAAACCGCTGAACCGATCGTCATGAAATTTGGCAGAGATATAGCCTGGGATATAGAGAAGGACATAGGCTTCTTTTTTACGCGATAACCGACATCCACGCGGGCGGAGCCGCGGGCAAAAGCTAGTAGTACCTATATAAAACGAAGTTAAAAGGAAAACTATCACAGCTAAGTTTACAAGTTACATGTTTTTCAATTTATCCCAAGAACGAACTTAACATTGTAGTTAAGTTTGCTCTTGGGATAAATTCATCCCAACTACAGAACCCTTCATTGTGCGTGGTCCGACACGCACTTGGCCGGTTTTTTTTAAATGATCGCTAACCGCAATGATCACATGAGAGATTTGAGCGTTGTCTTTGGCATGACAACACAAACTACGATGCTTCTGGTATTGCGTATACACAACGGTACAAGGATCTTTTGGTGCGTGGCCAAAATCGGAACTAATGCCGCCATGTTGTTTTTTCAATACAATCTCACAACGCCCCCGGCCAATATAATTCAGGCGCAAAAAGATTCTTGTAGCTATCACTCTAGCTAGCTTGCTCGAGTGACCACTTCTGGTCAGGTGCTTTTCCCGTCAAATAAAATGATAAAAATACTCGCCTACAGTCCGTTCTTTATCGTCACAGATATGAGGGTGGAAGAGGGTGAAAATAAGTGCCAACGCCTGTATATAAATGATAGCATTCACGCAAATAACAAGTTAGTTGGCGCAACAATAAATTACACTCACTGCCACTGTCAGCGGAGGCGGGAGCGATCAAATTGCTTTTTTATGACACTACTTTATGCTGTAGGTAGTGTTGAGCCTGGTGGACGAATCATGAGATCTAACGGGATGTATGAAGAATGGGATAAAAAAAGTATAAAAACTTACAGTGATTTGTATCGCGGGAAAATGCTATGATGAAGAATTGATTGACATTTTCATAGCTGATGAATTCATGAGAGCCTAAGTGTGCCTTGTCAACACTGGTATCATCTTGACGTATCCAAATCAAGCGTATCTTAACGAGTATTCATATCTTAAGTAGGTACGGTGGCCAGCACACCAAGTTACCACAAACTGGTGCTGATTCCCTTGTTCACAAACTAAACTAAATTTAAGTTCAGTGCATCTTTTTATGTCTATTTCATTAAGAAAAGGACAGAAGATAAAATTTAGTTTAGTCCTGTCAAAGTAATCAGCGCCTGTCACTACTCCATACAAGTTTAGACGTGATTAAAAACTTGCCGACTAAAATTACGTCAATCTACGTCAAGCGCTGATTAATTTGACAGGACTAAACTAAAATTTATCTTCTGTCCTTTTCTTAACGAAATAGAAAGAAAAAGATGCACTGAACTTAAATTTAGTTTAGTTTGTGAACAAGGGAATCGGCACCACTGTCAAGTTTTCTCGTTCAATTTAAACTTAATCTTCAACGAGCAAGTGTGTTCAGAATTATTATTAATATGCGTCGCCAATCTTGAAATACTTATAAGTTCATTCTTCGCCCGTAATGTCACAAAGCGACAAGCACATTTAGGCCTGTGTTCACCAACATTCAAACCACCGGTTAGGTATTTAAACAGTTGGTTTATGTCAAATTTCCTATGAAATTTTGACTAAACAACTGATTAAATATCTAAACAGTTGATTAAAATGTTGGTGAACACAGGCCTTAACAGTTTAACGAATAAGGGCCTGTGCACACTTCGTTTTTTAAACGCGCCGTTGACGCGTGTTTTAGAAACTTGCGTCGACGCGCGACGGCGCGGCGCGCTGTTATCCTTCAGAGTTTTATCTGACTAGCGTGCGTATCGCGTCTGTATCGCTACAAACGCGCGTCAACGGTGCGTTTAAAAAACTTGGTGTGTACAGGCCCTTAAACTTATAAATTGAGTTAGTTATATTACTTACGGAAGACGATAAACCTACTTCGTTGTCACTTGTCAGCAGAAAGCAGTTAACGATCACATTACTTTTTTACGAGCGTAACTTTGAACAGTATTATTATTATGACAGGAGGGTTGGAGGGATGAGGGGAGCCAGTTTATATTGATGAATAAACCTCACCTTGTCTTCTCGCTAGTGACGAAAAAGACAATTGAAGATTTGAGGACTAGATATTCATTTGGAATGCTGCCATCATCATCATCAAATTCTACTACCTATGTATGTATACCTACTACAATAAATTAAATCGTTGAATGTCATCTGTAGCTAAGGTAGGTACCATTATCACCTTGGCTCTTGCCTCTCAAGTTTATAAGGCTTGTAGTTTTTGGCACATGATACCTATCAGAAAAAGATGTATTTTTTGTATCGCTACAAAATCAAAATCAAAAGTCATTAATCAAATTAGGCTGGAAATCAGCAGTTAGTGAACGTCAAAATGATTTAAGACAGTCCCCCAAAAACGCCTTGGCTCTTCATCACTTCCTGGTGTTTTAGCTGGGAAGAAGTGGCGCAATAGACTCCCAAGTAGACACTACTTGTTTGATACAGGTTTTAGATTGTCGGTATGGGATCGACATACTTTACGAAAGTCTAGCCATATACATATTATTTCATAAACACATTTACATTCGCTGGCTTTCAAAGTTCCCACAGAAAGCAATATTTTAAAACAAAACACATTTATTACATGCGGTTAGTGCTAAAGTCTCGATGACTGTAACTGCTGTTGCGTTTGAGTTTTATGTAAAAAGTTTGTCAGTACAGGCAGACAAACGACTTCCTGACAACCGACGGTTTTTCTCCTTGATCTTCATGTTATGGAGTGAAGACAGACTACGGAATGTCTGACACGGTTTTGAAGCTGGGCAAAATATATATAATCGATTTGCAGTTGAAAAATTTGTCATTCGTGTGTTGGGTGGCGGTCTTAAACCTTTACTACCTACATCAGAAGAGGCATACACGATTAAGTTATTGCTATTATGTTTGACTATATTGGTTTTGGGCTTTGGGTCAAACTTTGGAAACGCGAAAGATTCCTTCCAATATATTGCTAGGAGTACTTAATTAATTTTGGTAGGTACCTAATTAATCTAGAAAATTTCTTATCTGGAATTAATCTAGATCAGGCTTTGGATTACTAACACTGAGTTATAATATACTCGTAATACTAAAATCTGTTCAATATAGTGTATATTAGATTTTCAGATCATAGAGCGCACAGATACCATAAACAACGCAGACTCTTAGGCAGCAATGGCTGTCCTGCAAGCGCTAGGCAGTCACACAGTTGACTCTGGGCTAATATACGAGTGCCACCAGAGCCTTAACCAGGTGGGTAGCCTCAACAACCATTCAAGGGATTAAAGGACACAGCGGTTCGCTAGGCAACGATGCAGCCGATGAGCTTGCCAGAAGGGGGTCGAGCATGGCACCAGTGGGTCCTGAACCCTTCGTACCACTCCCCTTCGGGTACTTACGCACTCTAGTAAGGAAACGCACCAGGGATCAACATCACGATCTATGGGCGGACCAAGGTTAGTGCAGGCAGGCTAAGGAAACACTCCCTACAATTGATGGCCGCCTCACGAAATGGGTTCTCCGAATAACGAAACAATCAGCTGCGTACAATTACAGCATCTTTATCTGGCCATGGGTCATTTAATAAACACCTCTTTGTCATACGAGTCACAGACAGTCCGCTGTGCAGGGTCTGCATGGAGAACGACGAGACAGCAGCTGATGTTCATACTAAACTGCCCGGTGGTCGCCACGGGTCGCCGGGTCCCTACGTGAGATTCTCAGTAACATCAACGCGTTGCTGGCCTAGCTTGAGGAGCTGGGGTGGATCGAATAATCGGTATTACCATCCGTATGCAAAATACGCGCATTGACGTGGAGCTGCGGACACCAGCCCAACCATAAATAATGCAACGAGTTTTTGTTTTCGTTTCAAAGTCACATTCGAACCCGGATCAAGCTTCACCCTATTTCTTTTAAATAAAACATATCCCTGCAAAATTGAGTTTATTCGTAACCGTATCTATCTAGTTAATAAGTAAGCCATATTCTCTCACAACGTCTCGACGATACATTCCCGCCATAATTCACTTGCGCGCCATTACGTTTCGGCGCCATGGCAACCGTCGATAACAAGCATAACAAAATAAAACATTGTGTATAAAGTTTGCTTCTTTTTCGTAATAAAAGAAGATTAGCATATCCAATGGAGCTTTTAGATTAAATTTTTGTTGGAATGAAAGTTTGTTTGAGATGTAGGTATTGTTGAGAAAGTTAGAGAATTCTTTAGCGTATAAAGGAATAAAATTGAATTTGTATTCGCTTTTTTTTTTCATATTTTTGAAAAGTTGTGATTGTCGAAGAGAAAGAGATTTTGTGCTCTGCGCATGGCAATAAATGTTTGTCTGAAACTTCATATTTATTCACGCTACACAATTAGGTATTTGTATTTCACAAGCATGAGTTGGTTATTTATTTTTTCTGTATATCCGAATCCCTTTTAACCTAACCCTTACGCATTCTAATCCTGTATTATGTTTGTTTGTTTATGTTTTTTTATTAATGTAGCCTAAGGGTGAGTTATGAATAACGGTGGGTCTACATTACGAAACGGCCTTCCCTACTTCGCTTATGTTATATGTGATTAAGGGATTATTATTAGACGGATGGACGGAGGGTCCACCTGTATCCTAATGATTTTATACTAACATCACTAGCCAAACCGTTTGTTATGATGAAAGTTAGTCGTGAGACCCGATTAACTCCAAAGGAGTGGAGAGGAGATTTTTGTTTTATATTTACTTAATAGATTTTTGTACACATATACGACGATGTCGATCCCATCGGGCTTTTACGAATAAAGGCTCCTACAATCAGGAGTGACACGCGACGCGACACAAAAAGGCCGCTCGTCGCGCGGCACGCGGTGTCTTTGTGTCGCGTCGCGTGTCGACTAATCTTAGTCAC
This sequence comes from Dryobota labecula, assembly GCA_947523025.1. Taxonomy (NCBI): domain Eukaryota; kingdom Metazoa; phylum Arthropoda; class Insecta; order Lepidoptera; family Noctuidae; genus Dryobota; species Dryobota labecula. Next base: position 2,414,425 of record OX383303.1, on the reverse strand, counting down.
ACAAATATCTGAAAAAGTATATACCTACTCAATATTTTTACTCACCATACCATGGAACATTCCAACATCCAATACCGCCAATTTCATCGAGTTGAGAAGTGCGTTAATTTTGTTTGTATATCGGACACATTCAACCAACACATGCTGGGCATCCTCTCTTTTACCACACACCTGGGAGTCCGATTTTCGCATGAGATATATTAGCAAAGATGTTTTGTGGAATATGTCCTGACCTCAAACGAAGCGCAGCAACAATTTTGAGAGGAGATGCAACAATAGTAGATTAATAAACAAGGGGTGAAAGGGACCTATTTAGTACGCTCGTGCGCCAATTATAGTTCGAGTGCCTAAATAGGTTGTTTCACCCGAGGTAAACACTGCTTTTCATTTCGAATACCTACGAGGAAAGTAAATAAAAACGTAAAATACATATCTGATTCTGATGAACTCATTTTATACAAATATCTGTTTAAATAAATAATTAGCACTCGACAAAACAACTGAAGATCGGATTGACGCTTTCCCGCCTTTTTTGTTTCTTTTTCTATCATATGGCATGCTAATTTCTACCAGCCAGTATTTTTATCATTGATGATGGTAAATATTTAGCTCAAATCTATGTAAATTAAATAATAATTTGGTAAAAAGTAAATTGTTTGTATAGAGTCATGTTAATTACATTTTTACGCAGCGATTTAATAGAGCGGCTGTATAAAAATTTGGGACATGGATTGCAGTTTTTAAATATTTTTATTTTTTGACAGTAGGGAAAATGGTTTATCAGGAACGAAAAGTGCTGTAGAAAAAATTCCCCTAAACGTAAAAAAAAAACTTTTTAATTTTCAGTAAGCCCGGAGCATCTTGTTCGATTGAATACCTGATACCCAGCACAAGCGAAGTGCTTCCAAAATTACGGATTTGCTAATTACGTAACTAGTTACGCATTTTGATGCTTCAATTACGTAACTACGTAATTACGTACTTAACTGTTTTGATTTTTTAAAGCACGATAAATTCTGGGCTTATTACGTATTTTAGAAGTAAAAAATCAAACAACTTCAAATGAAAAAAATTATAATATTAAGGAATTAAAAGTAAATTACAGATTAAAATGATAATTTTAAAATTAAACTCAAAATCAAAATCGTCAATCAAATCAAAATGTAATATTTTGATTTGATTGACGATTTTGATTTTGACTAAACTCAATCAACAATTCAAACAAAACATGTACCACGCACAAATGGTTTAAAAGTAAGAAACAATATAAAATATGGTTATTTTTCCAATCTTTGTTCTTGATAATATGATCTCATAAATGATAACGAATGCAATGTTCTGTCACCAAGGGAACTTCTTAGTTTAGAACAAAGATAGCCGGCAGAAGAAAATGCCCGTTCTGCTTCAACACTAGTAGGCATTATACATAGTAAATAATTATAAGCTGCTGTTAGGAAAACTTCACGACCGCCGCCAGTGCTATCGTAGATACACATTTCAACTCTGATGATGGATTCAAGATCTGTGTTTACTCCAGATTTGTTTACTGTAGACATAGTTTTCTGTATTTCTTTTTCTAGTTGCTGTGCAACAGTCAACTCGTCGCCACAACCATCATTAGCATCATTGTCATCTGCTTCGGAATCTAAACTCATTTGTGTACTTGTAGGCGGTGTAAATTTGAGCCTTTCTAATAAGTTTGCAACATATGTTCTAATATAATCCGACGTCGGTTTTGTTAAAGTTTCTGTTTCTTCGGTTTTATAATATTCTTCATTATTATGCAAATACTGCAAGACACCAGACACATTTGTTCGCCTTTCTTTTATTCTTTTTCTAAGGGATACAGCAAGCTTGTCACTGAGCCCATTGGACTGAGCATCAAGCTTATTTAACATAAACTGAAGCGCAGCATCTGCTGCTAACAAATTCGAGTCACGGCGACACAATGCCATCACTGTAGTTTTTATTATATCTAAACTATGATGAATGTTATGTAGATCTTGTATTTCTGTGTCTGTGAAACTTATATTTGATTTTAAGTCTAATAAAGCCTTAAATAAACTTGATTTCAATTTCAGAAATCGTCCAACCATATCTGATAAGCTGTTCCATCGCGTTTTGCAGTCTAGTATAAGATCGAGGCTTTTACCATGCTCTTGTAAAGAATATTTTTGCAACAAATCGGTCTTCATTGGTGATTTTTTGAATGATTTAACAAGTTTTCTTACTTTTACTATAATATCTTTGTACAGAAACTCTGGTTCTAGAACTCTAGGTACTTCTATGAAAAGTCCGCCATCGTTTTCTTCAATTTCTTCAGTGTCAGTATCTGAAGCTTCATCTTCTAGTTCTGGTTCAGTAGTTGTACTTTTCCGTGTCTTATATAATACGTCCAGCACTGCAAGTTGTATTCCGTGAGCAAAACACAACTGATGGTGACCATCAAAATTTTTGCCCATTTTAACCATAACACTGGCTCCGTCCGTTGTGAATGCAATTATATCTTCAAGTTTCAAATAAAAGTCATTTAGATGATTTTCTAACAGTACAGTTCCAACGTGAGCTGGCATTGAACCCTTTATCCTTACTAGTCCTAAATTTTTATATTTAGCTGGTTCTAGGTCTTTATTATGAATATTTATATTCATATACCTCCGGTTCCGGGTAGAGGTCCATTCATCAAACGTTATAGTAAACCGTTTTTTTTGGGACTTCATATCTTTAAACTGATTTATTAATTGTTTTTTTATGGCACAACTCTGTTCCAGGACAATTTTGGTAATAGTTGAAGGAGATTTCGGTAGATCATAGCCAGATTTTTTGAAAACATACCTTAGATCTTCAGAAGTACAAAATTTGCTTAATGGGATGCCATCCAATGCTGCCATTCTAGTCACTATAACGTCCAAGGAATACTCAGTGGAAAAGTAATCCGTTACTTTAGTTTTCTTCGATGGAGGTTCTAAACTTTTTCTTGCTTGAAAAGTTGAAAGCACGATGAAGTACTTGCCCTTTGCGCATCTTGCTCTTGTGACATCTCGCCAATATGTTTAGCACGCATATGTGTATGTAGTGCTCCAGTAGCACCACCAGGAGTCTTCAAAATTTTTTGACAATGTTTACATTGGACACTTTGCCCATTTTCAGCCCTCAAAAAGTGTTCCCATATAGCTGATTGTGTGCGTTTGTTCAAAAACTCCTTATAAATAGTCTTCTTTACTGCAGACCTAAAACAATATATAAATATTTCATAATTTAATAGTTAGGTAATACATATAAATAGCATCTATAGTTAGGCACTACACTTAAAACGGGATACATTTACGTACGTACCGTGAACTCATAATCAATGTCTATTTGCACAGACATCTAACAAGCAACAATAAAATAAAATCGCACATATTTTTTTTTTTTTTTAAACGTCGCACCACACTAGGAATTACTGCTGTATCGTGGGTGCACTCACAATCATGTAAACTAACATACACAAGACACCCAGACCCGGAACACCTATCTGTAGGTCATACAAATATTTGTTCCGTACGGGAATCGAACCCGTGACCCGCAGCGCAGCAGCCAATCACTCAACTGCTGCGCCAACCGTGCCGTCAACAATATAAAATCAACTACTAAATTATATGTATAAACTCTCACACAATACCCTAGAAACAAAGTAAGTAGACAAGTAAAGTAATGTTAAAATAGGTACTTACATTTTCGTTGAAGTATCTCTACTCGTGTATGGTGATATCTACTTAGAAACTTGTAATGAAAAGCTTCTGAAAACCAAGCGTCAAACTTTGCGGCACATACACAAAATCACAAAAGTCAATAAAATAAGCTTAGACCAGGCAGGACAGTATCTCGCAGGTGTACGTAAGACGACTGAGTACCGAGTATTGAGATTGTTTCTAAATTCACGAAAGTAAAGAAAAATGTAGGGAGTTCCCTTAGCTTGCTCAATCCACAATATTAAACTTTATTATCTACGAGGTAGATCAAATACTTGCGAAACACTTATAAACTTTGATTGTGTTACGTACCGAACTATCCACAACCAACGGGGATTCCCTTCGTTTCCCGATTGGTCAACAATGAACTCTATTCTGTACGACTAAGAAATTAAATCTTGCGGACTCAAATTGGAAGTTATAAAATAAACCCCGGGAATTCGGGGGATACCCACAGAAAGGGTTTTGGTGTTGTCATAATGTAAGTCGTAGGTTAACTAAATTAAGGTAAATTGTAAATACACAGATAAACCCATGCCTTTTTCCCATGGAGTAGGCAGAAACTATAGAACTAAATAAATGGGTACCTAAATTAATTAATATTATCCTATAGTTACGTTATTACGGACTGCAGCTCTTCAGTTACGTATTTGTGAGATTTCTAAAATCTGTCCGTAATTACGTAATTGCGTAATTACGTAATTACGTAATGGAAGCCCTACAAGCGATCCAGTACAAGTGTCCGCATTGAAAATTCGCGGCGGTTGCCCGCCGTCTGTGGTTAGTAACTCGGTGCATACATGTTACCATAATATTATTGTTTTACTGTGTATTTGGAAATTGTTAGGTTTGAGCATTACTAACAGAGTTTGTTCGGTGATATTATATGTATTATGAAGAGTTCTCAAGAAATCTTCTTATAAAGTCCGCTACTCACAACATTTGCTCTGTTTTGGGCATCAAAACGAACTTCCTCGTCTCAAGGCAAATTTATTGGTCGCGAAACTTACAGCAAACTCGTCTGAGTTTGCTATAAGATGCGACTGTTAAAACGAAATTATCATACGTTTTAAATCCAGCTTCGCACGACCCTTGGGCCTTGGCCCATTTTAAACATCTCTAAGAAACTATGCAACTGTGGCTGCAAAGTTTAGTACCTACCTAATTTACAATAGATAACCTATAAAAGCACTATCTTGCTTTAATATAAGAACTTATTGAAGTAGATTTAAAATTGAAAGCAAAGCTAGTAAGGTCATCGCTACATCTAGCGGGTGCAAGGAATAAGCTGTAATTGGATTTTTCTTTTAGAACTCTTGGTAGCGACGGGTGTTGGAATTGTGTCTGGTAATGGTGCCTTTCATCTTTGGGGTTTAATATTTTCTTTGAAAAAATGAGGATAAAAAACATTAACACTGTTTTAAATTTAAACTTTTTTTATAAAGTAAGTAATATGTGAGGAGAGGAGAACCAAAATATAATTTTGAAAAATGTGTTTTCGTTACTAAAATCTACCACACGGGAAAAGCCGTGAATAACTGATCACGGCTTTTCCCGTGTGGTAGATTTTAGTAACGAAAACACATTTTTCAAAATTATATTTTGGTTCTCCTCTCCTCACTTTTAGAAATGAAAAAAGTACTGCAGTTTTTTTAATATCCACCAAAATTACTATAGCGTCGTTGTTAGGCTAATTAAATCCTCATCTTCCGTAATGCGCCTTCCTCATTACCTTCAACAACTAAGGGCATAATCGTAACACATATTAAGAATGCCACCTATATTTTTACTTTTCAGAAAATTCAACGAAAAGTAGCCCAGAAATTGCCTATTCATTCAACAGAACGACGATCTTGCTGAATCTCAGTTGAAAACTGCAATCGTCACGTAGTCAGCTAGTGCGGTGGCGGCCATTGAATTTGATTTCCTTTTCTACGGGTTTCTAATATCTATGAACTGCCACGAGGGGGCGCTGGCGGAGCGGGTTAACGCCATAAAACTGTGATAACGTTCAAAGTGGGCGACTACGTAGGGGGGTAGAAAAGACCCACTCTGTACAAAGCTTAACACTAAGGCGAGTTTAAATTACCTTGAAACTAATCATTCTGGAAAATATCATATTTTGAAGGAACATTAATTCTTAGTTATTAATAAATGGGAAGATTTCCAAGTGCTTCATCTAAGATAGAGCAATAAAGAGAAGAAAGATTTGGATGAGGTTATCAGAGCCAGAGAGCTATAGAGTTCGTAATTTTGTGCTCGAGATGGACTTCATAAGCACTTTGCTCGACATACACACACACAGCCTCTCGTAGGAGATGTCAATACAAGAGTAAATTGTCTCTCATAGATCATCATCATCTTCCTGCCCTTGTCCAATGTTACTTGGGGTCGTCGCACCACGTTTTTCTTTTTCCATTCCCCCCTGGGGGCCTATTACGAACTTTAAAAAAACCAGGCAAGTTCCAGGCAATTCATTTCACTGGCTGGTTAAATTTCGTATTACGACATTCCTAATTCTAACCGACTTCACGCTGGGTAGTTTGTCTATGGCTGGCTTGTAATTCTCTGCCGTAACGTTCAGAAACACAATTAAATATTTATCGGTAAGTTACGGTTTTATTTAATCACATATTTTGTGATAAAAATAAGCAATTTATATTAATCTAGTTACTTTAGTATAAAAATAGGTGAAAATATGAACGCACTGTATATTATGCTACCTATATAATTCATTCATATTATAATTTTCTGAGTTTGTAAATTATAACGCGAGATTAAGTTTCCGAACGAACTCCACTTGAAGGTCAGCGGGGAATTCGACCACATGGAAGAGTATTGTTTCATTGTTTCACAAACTACTATGAACACTATCTTATTGTTTGTTTAATACTTCCATTCGTAAGAATTTTCGGGGTATAAACAAAAATATGGCGTAAGCTCGTTATTGAGTATTTTCCTATTCAGTTTTTGAGTATTGTCTTATTCAGTGTAAGAAAGTTCTTAAATATGATATTTTAAAGTTGTATCCGATAAATCCGTGAATTTTGTATGACAGTCCCTGACATGTCTCAACTCCTCACTTGATTAAGTTGATATCGTTCAATGAATTGCACATCATCCACGTCGAACGCATTAAGGCTCTTACATACAGGCGCGACACGCGACGCGAGACATAAGAACCGCGTGTCGCGCGACGAGCGGTGCCTTTGTTTCGCGTCGCGTGTCGCGCATGTTTGTAGGAGCCTTTAATTTGATCAAGAAGTCGTCTCCAACTCCTCACTTGATTAAGTTGATATCGTTCAATGAATTGCACATCATCCATGTCGAACGCATTAAGTCTCTTACATACAGGCGCGACACGCGACGCGACACTAAGGAACCGCGTGTCGCGCGACGAACGGTGCCTTAGTTTCGCGTCGCGTGTCGTGCCTGTTTGTAGGAGCCTTTAATTTGATCACGAAGTCGTCTCCTTTTGTTCCTAGATTCGTTATTTTGATCAGAAAAGTCACTTTCCAGGAACTCAAACAGTTCATATTCGTCGCACATAATATTTTCTTTTGTTATTTATTTATTACTCGAGTAACTTCGGCAAATAAACCCAAAACAATTCAATAAAAGCTCCTCTGAAGTAGCGTAAACTGAATGGATTGTGAGGTTACTGTTTGACAAGTTGTTGTATGAAAAGAAATGTCAAACGAACGTTCGTAATACGGTATTGCCAGGCAATATTCGGGCAGAAGTCGGCCAGGGTGTCACGTGACCGCTGACTGGCTTGTTTGACGTGTTCATAATACGAAATTGCAAGGCAGTTCTGTTTACGCTGTAAACTGCCTGGAAATAAGAGTTCATAATAAGGCCCCTGTCAACCGTCACGCTATCATTCACTCACTTCTCTTTCATATCATTCCTCACACAATCCATCCATTTTTTTTTCGGCCTTCCTCTTCCTCTCCATCCATCCACATTTATATTCATCACTCTCCTCGTCACATGCGTTTCCTCCCTCCTCATCACATGCCCATACCATCACATACATACGTTTTTTTACAGTCGGAAATAGCATTTTCGTTTACCTACTGTTTCTCATAGATATTTGAATTATTTAATAGTGGATCTACTCCCTCAACATTTACTTATGTTGGAGTCAGTTTCCAATCTAACCAATTGCGGTAAAATATCAGCATTTTACACCACCGACCGCTATCTGATCCGTGGCCTAAGCCAATTACCGCAGTCCCCAGCACGGGTGGCCCTTCTTAACGTACACATTATACAGCAGGGTGGTTTATCAGCACCCCACAGGCGGGTAATTGGCGTTTTAACCGAATCGGGTATCCCCGTAACGGGTTACCCGGGTATAATAAGCGTGCCGGCTTTATTAGGACCTTGTGCATGTGATAAATCTTAAGGACCAACTTTGTTTAATGGCTATTTGCGGTGTGGTTTTAAAGGACAATCGTTTCTGGCCATGTGGAAGTAGTAACAGTAAGGGATTAAGTAGGTATCTATAAGAATATGGGTCGTTTTCAAAATTTATGTACATTTTGTTGTGATTATGTGTCCATGAAACTTATTGGTAAAATTAAATTAAATACAGTTCGAAATGTAAACATTTAAATCCACATTCAGACTAACTAGTAATAAAATAGCAAACATAGAAATGTTTGCTATATGGAAATTGGTTATATTGCTTTAAAAAACTAAATTTAATTCCTGTCGTAATTTGTTTCCCATACAAAAGTGCAATGTCCACAGTCGCGCGTATTTAAAAAATGTAGCTAATAATAAATATCGCTCGCAATAAGTAGCCTGATTCAACAATGTTTTGTCAGGTGAACGGGTAAGTTATATGGAATATACTATAAAATTATGCAATTATATTAAACCATTTATTTATTTGCCCATAAACACGTGTCTCATATTCCATTCCTTTGTGTTATTCTTTCTTGTAACGTTGATATTTTATAATAATAGAAGTAAATTCAAAATTTTGTATGGAAACTCTATGCCTCAAAATGGTTACAACGAGAGGGCGCTAGTTTCTTCCAGCCACGTCATTTTGTTTTGAAACTGATGGTTTCATTTCGTGCGCGTCGTAAAAAAGACAATAAGAATCTGTTTTAAAGTGCCAAATAACGTGATTTCGGTAGGAACTATACTTTATAGTGCAGTATGTCAGTGTAGTTGATGGTAAATTATAGTCGAATGCATGTTTCACGAGTAATTCGAGAGTGCAATTACAAGAATATTATTATTTGTAGGTTAGGGACACATTCGTTTTGTTCATTTGTGTGACCATTCTGTTGTTATTTTTACGTCACGTGACACAATGGAATGGGTTAGGGCTTGATTACAGTATATTCATTTATGTGAATAATAATTCCATCTTCAGGTGCCGTTAAAGCCTGCTGAACGGCAAATATGTTACCGAGAGCGTTTCAAATCAAATAATCCAGAAAAATGGAACGAAGTACTAGAAAAGAATTTGATTACTTCGTTGTGACTCTGCCCTTAGTCTTCATTTGTTTTACTTTTGTGTCACCATAACACAAAATAAACACAATAGAAATGTACATTAATTTTGAAAACGACCCATATACGAGTAGTTGTTATACACTTGGCTTAGTACAAGAAACTTACAAATTAACGGAGGAATACGTCTTGGCATCAGGGGGAGGGTGGCCAAATGCAAGCTTATCAATACAAAAATGTATTGGTACCTATAATTGTACATTATGATACAAGTGTGCTATGTTGGTCAATGCACACGCGTTTCATACGACGTTTTTCAACACATTTGCGAGGAAAAAAACAGACTTGTATTGTTATTAGCTTTTGATAATAATTAACCCCACAACGAAAACTTTTTTTTCGTGTTTGTGTTCTTTTTATTTGCGTCATGTTTACCGCAAATAAACGTTTTTTTCTTTCTTCTTAAAACGTTAACAAAAAATACGGAAAATTGCGCGCTCCCAGGTTTTGTTTTTCCCGCGCGCCGCTCTAGCGATGCGCGTAGTAAATAAAAGGTAAATAAAAGCACAGGCAAAACCGCTAAACAGCCTATATAAAAACACAAAATAATGTTTTAAATACGCAAATTAAGGGTAATAATTATGTACCGTAAAGGCGGGTTACTTTAGCAATTTTTTTCAAATAATTTTGGAATTTGTTCTGTAGTTTGTATTGATATTATCTTTTTAGTGTTATTATATGTTACAAAGAAGCTCAAGGATGTAATCAACAAGATGCAAAGTGATTTTTGAAAATATGATAATCGTAATTAGTTTTTTTTTTAAATTAAATTTTGGGCCAAAATTGTTCTTAGGAAAGGGTTACTTTAACCCCATGAACTTTATCGGTGAAAAATCGCACTTACAGCTATCAGTGGCCAAAGAAACCATCAAGAGCGGTAAGATTGAATATCCAGGAGAGGTTTAACGTAAAAAAAAATCTCAACAAATATTAGAAAGGTAACAAACTTTCAAAAATTACAATAATATTATCGTTTATTGTTTTAACGTAACGATCTTAGATGTAATAGGTAACCTTTGTAAACATAATTTTACTTTTCAGTCTAACAAAATTATAATTTCCTTCCTCCAGCCGCTCTTTGTGTGAGCACTTTTGATTGGATTGCATCCAGACATTTGTTTAAATCTGCCTGGGTGTACTCGACATATCGACGACTGCCAGGCTTTCGTCTGTACAGTGTACACGGATGGCATCAGGAATGTCGCTTTTTAATTTAGTTCTGTAACAAATTGATCAAAAATGTAAAGTTTTTCACTTTGGCCCGCAGGTCCAAAGTTACCCGAAAAGGCGGTCAATGGTGCCGATTCTCTTGTCACAAAATTCTCTAAACTAGACTAAAAATCACCAAAATTTAGTTTATTCCTGTCAAACGACCATTTCCTATTCTGAAATTGACTAAAGTGACACAACTTAACTATATTTTAGTTTGACAGCTCTAAGATAGTACTGAGTTTTTAAATTTAGTGAAAATGGCAATTTTGCTATTCTGAATTTGACGTTTTTAAACTAAAATTTAGATTTTCTAACGAAATCTGACTATTTTTAATCGCGATTAGAAAGGTGTGGAATAAAATTAGTTTTCATGAACTAAAATTCACACCAATCACCTCGACTTCTGGTGCAAAACCAGTACTGTATATAAGGTGTATCTATTCATACACGAAATATTTTAAGAGAAACATCTTTATGTCGTAAAAAAGCGAAAAAATCCTTTATTTACATATTCTATGAATGACCCGCCTCGACGCGGTGACGCCGAACGGTGCGGTGGGGTGGCGGCACGAGCGCGGTGAATTTTAATTTTGATAATTAATCATCATATCAAGTAATTTTAAATTATTTAATTTTTTAAATAATATACCCGGAATAAAAAAGAAAATCATTTCCATGGCTTCTTTACCACTTATAGGTGTATCACTTAAAATATTTCGTGTTTATCCCTATATTTTTTTTTTCTTTTCTTTTGCTTATATCTCCAAAATGGTGCGTCCTATCGCAAAAATAATGAAAATTTCGACCCCCTTTTAGATACCCTTAAACCACTATGACGCTACATGTAGGTAATCTTTTTTTTTATTTTCCACACAAAAAGTGAAAAATTCCATAAAAAAACACGTCGCGGCTGCCCCCCATGTGCGCCTCCGGCTCTAAAATAAATCATAGGCATACCCGTTATATTACTTTCCTCTATGATCATAGGCAAACAAGTACAACGTTGCGAAGCCAAAAAAAAAATACCACGTGGAGTCACGATTGTCAAATTCGATTTAGTTGTGTCAAACTTATTTTTAAATTTAGAGAATTTTGTTTGCAGAATAGCTTTAAGATTCTCATAGCCAAAAGTAAGGAATTTTAGTGATAGTTTAGTTAGTTTAGTTCGGTGTACAAGAGAATCGGCACCAATGTATACCGATTTTCTAAATCTGTAATTTGAGTCCCAAAACATAAGTAAATCGTCTTTAAAAAACAATTGCCATACTCCTAGATACATACCTAACAAAATAAATTACAATCCAATTGGAAAACTTATCAAAATACAGCATTACACATCAAAGTTTGCAGCAGTAAAATACGCCGGTGTTACTGACAAAACTTCAAACGGCGCGAACATGTAGGACGTGCACTTGAGTCGGTAAAACAGTTCCGCAAGTACGCGTCTCCTATTCCCATCTATTAGTTACCGAAGGAACTACGACGTTCAGTTGTATGGTCGCGACATGGCGGGCAGTTCAAACTTTTTCTCGATTTGGGCCAAATTTATGCCCTAGGGTCAAAGTAACCCGCCTCTACGGTAGTTAAAAATATATAATTTGATGAAATGATTATAATTTTGATAAGTGATTAACCTATCGTTTTTTATTCACAAAAATATTCATTGTTTTCAGACATAAAAACACTTAATGGAGATTTAAAAAAAAGTTGAAAAAACTAGTGCACCAATGTAAAATAAATAACACGAGTGTATAATAAGCTGAATTATGAACCTAAATGCGTTGCCATAAGAGTCACTTTACAAGCAAGTGTGTTGAAAAGATACTAGTAGAGGTAGGAAAAGGGTACGGTGGCCAGCACATCAAGTTACCATAAACTGTCAAATTTTCTCGTTCGATTTTGAACTTAATTAACAACACTCTAAAGTTTAAAATAGTTTGGAGAAATTTGACAGTTTCGTGTAACTTGATGTGCTGGCCACTGTACCTACCGAGTTCATCTCATGCAGATTTATTTGCTACTGTTAAATTGTGTTGAAGCTTAAATTGCCAGCCACCCTTGGTTCATCGGTTCCCCACAGGCGTTTTGTGGGGAGAGGTTTTTAGAGGGGCCTGATGGATGGAGGAATCGGCTGGTAACAACACAAACAGCTTTGCTTGTGCCCCAAAACAGTGAAATTTCATAATTTCTGAACATCATTTTGACTTTTTACTTTAGGGAAAGTAGTGTTTTGAGGTTACATTTTCACGCAGATTTTCCTCATTTAATTAAAAACATCCACCTATTGCTAGTGATTGACACAGTTGACAGCTCGTTTCACCTAAGTTTTAACGGTGAGATTTTTACAGATTACAATAATAGGTACGGCTGTTTTCTTCAAGCGCACAATCACATTCCGTTTCTCTCTTGCTACGTTGTTTCTGAAACACTCCCCCGCATCGTAACGCCGGGAAATGTGCCATAATAAACGCCTTGGCTTTATTACACGTTGAGAGATAAATCTCAAAAGTACCTATACGCTTTATACCGTTAGGGCCTTACAAATAATCACGGAATAAAGTTATGCTAGGAATAACTTCGGTATAACCATACATTTTTTAACGTATAAGCTAGTCATAACTTTATTCCGTGTTTATTTGTAGGTGTTTAATTTACATTTGTTTCAAACTCAAACTCAAACTCAAAGCATTTATTTCAAATAAACCAATTACAATCACTTTTAAATTGTCAAGGGGTCGGTCAGTCAGAAAGATGAAGCTAGTTGCCTATTCCAAAGCGTAGTAGGTTCCTATGGAGAAGAACGGACAAGAAACTCCACGGACATTCTTTTAATACAAAATATTGTTACAAAATATGGGTTACATCATTCATGTTGAAGTTTGCATGTGAGAACAATGTAGAAAGACGTGCACGCTAGAAGCGTCCGTAATATGTTTGTTCTACTAATCCTGTTTTAACTAAGAATTTAGCGGGATCGTTTCGATAGCTTGCTGAATACAGTATAATATTATGAGGAGATTAGAACGCGGGAAATTGAGTTTAATAATAATAATATTTAATAATAATATTTTATTGACATAAAAGTATGTTACATTTATATGGAAACCCTGACTCCTGCGCTAGGTGTAACCTGTGTTACAGGAATCAGTGTCTTCTCCCAGTAGTTTTACACAGATATTATGCAATAAAATTTAAACAATTTTAAGTTATACAATTTCTGCTCCATGCGTATGTGCGAGGGTGGGTTTGTGTGTATGTGTGTGTATATGTGAGCGTGTGAGGGGGTGTGTGAGGGTGTGAGGGTGTGTGTGTGTGTGTGAGAGAGGGTGCGTGTGTGTGGATGCGTGAGGGTGCGTGTGCATGTCTATCATGGTTTATATATATTTATCGTGCATGTTTATAATGGGACCTGGCAATTGCAGAGTTTATGTTATTAATTTTTCAGTCTGTATGTAATCCAATGTTTGTAGCCAGGTGTTTATTTTCTTTTTAATTTCATTTTTAGAGAATGGGTTAATCAGTAGTTTTCCGTACCTATCTGTTTTGTTTTTTTTTATTAAATAATTAGATTCGGGTTCAAATCCAGTTTCGTAATGCTGTTACATTTTGTAAGTAATATTATTCGAGCCGAAGAGTTAATGGTACCTACTTTCTTTAATCAAGTTTAGTTTAGTTTTCATGATGCGTCAGAGGGACGATGCTGAAATCTTTAGATCTAGGATATTGTTTACTTACCCAATAAATTACTTACTTAACCTAGGTACCTTATTGGATTTAGATATTCGAAGAGATTCAGAAAATGCATGAAACCAACATAAAAAGTAATGCTTAGATTTCTTTTTCATAGAGTGCTTGTAAACATGCGATCTACAAATAATATGTCGTGTTGCCAACTATTTTTTGCCTTTATGTCGTGTATTTATTGCAGAGAAACTACAAAGAATGCACAATACTGTCACAAGATGAGGTTTCTTATCTCGAGTCTCGTAGAAAACTGCAAATGCAGTCCCTGTAGAACGATTGTCATCGACGTTTTCAAATAAGTATTGCTTGGCACTACTCCAGAATCTCAATCACTCTAGCCTTTTCCCAACTATGTTGTGGTCGGCTTCCAGTCTAACTGGATACAGCTGAATACCAGTATTTTACATGGAGCAGCTGCCTATCTGACCTCCACAAAACAATAACTGGGTAACACGATATACCCCTTGGTAAGACTTTCGGGCTTCCGACGACCCGTATCGATTGTCTAGGATCCACGAGTGACAGCCGGGACCAACGGCTTAAGGTGAAACCGTCAGGGTATCCCGCGAAATTAAAAATTTCAAACGTTTTTTGCAAATTGCAGGTCAGTGTTAGGTTGTATGTTGATCTAAATACGATTCACACCTTCCCCAAAGGGTTAGGCAGAAGTATACCTAGTACACCCACATTTTGCCAGTTATGTTTAAGTCCCATGTAATAGGGGGCGAGCCTGTTGCCATCAATCGGGCACAAATGCAGATTCCCGGCTGCTACTGAGAAATTCCAGATGAAAAAACCCAATAATACTTTGCCGGACCGGGAATCCAACTCAGGACCGCAAACTCAGCTGTAGCGCTTACGTCCACTAGACCAAACCAACAAAGGAGTATTGTTAAAATAAAGGAACAAAATCAGTTCATCAATTTCAGTTTAAAAGCTTCGGTAGATAGTAGATAATTTAACCCTAATACAAATAAACACGGAATAAAGTTATGCTAGGTATAAACGTCAAAAAATTTATGGTTATACCGAAGTTATTCCCAGGATAACTTTATTCCGTGTTTATTTGTAAGGCCCTAAAAGTTTAGCAACTACATTCAGTCAAATAATTTGTTTAGAAAATTAACACCCTTCGTCAATTAATATTTGTCGTGTTATAGCCATTTTATACAACTGTCAAACTGCTGAATACTCAAACGCAATTCAATTTTAAGTCTCCGTTAAGTCTAATGCTGTCTCTGTCACTCTAAACTGTTTTGTAGCGACAGAAACACTTCTAAGAACGTCTTAAAGTTAAGTAACGTTTGAGTATTTGGGCAAAAGAATAGTAGTTGTGATTTAACTATAGAATATTGTTGCCTGACTGTATGTATATATATCCTATATAATATACCTACCTAGACTACTCAACTTTAACTATAGGTCCTAGATTTTCAAGAAGATGTTTTGACGCAAAGACAGGTGACATTCATGATGAATGAGGTGGGTGAGTGTTGCGCGATTAAAAGTAAGCAGTATATGTTAAATCGCGAACATTTTTATTCTAGGTATAACCTGCAGATTACCTAGTGTGGATACAACTTCAATAACAATAAATCCTAAATTAAAAATGTTTTATTTCACATAAATCTACATGTGCACTTATGAAATGTCAGAAGCTACGCGCACGGTTCCAATTGGACGTAGTTTAGAAGAAAGGAGTCAACCCACATTATGTTAAAAAAAATGTTGTATATACTAAAGATATATATAGTGCCGTGTGGAGCCGGACGTAAAGAATAGCACCATCCCATTTCCTCCCGTGGGTGTTGTACAAGGCGACTAAGGGACTTACTAGAGAATGGGCAGCAGCGTTCTCTATGCATTTTTATCACCATACTGTGATCGCCAACCCGCCTGCCAAGCGTGGCGATTATGGCAAAACCTCCCAATTGGGGGAGGCCTATGTCCAGTAGTGGACGTCTTTCAGCTGAAATAAAAAAAAAATGAAAAATTATAACAAAAAGGTTCTAAGTCGGAGGCCGGAGAACAGTGATGTAGACCTGTCAACAAGTACCAAGTACAAATCCACTAGATGACTATTATGCAAATATGCAAATAAACGATTTTGATTTGTGTTCGAATAGACTAACCAAAATATCAATCTGCCTAGCCTTTACCCATGTTGGGGTCGACTTCCAGTCTAACCGGATGCAGCTGAATATCAGTATTTTACATGGAGCGACTGCCTATCTGACCTCCACAACCCAGTAACTGGGTAACACGATACCCCTTGATTAGACTGGCTGTCAGACTTTTGGGCTTCTGACGACCCGTAACGACTGTCAAAGATCTACGAATGACAGCCGGGACCAACGGCTTAACGTGCTTTCCGAGGCACGGAGGAGTCTCGGTATGTAAAGATGGTCACCCATCCACGGACCAACCCTGGCAAGCGTAGCTTAACCTGACGGATCGACCTGTGCGGCTGTTATTACTTAGCCACGAGCTCCTCAATAGAATAGACTAACCATACCAATACAAATAATAATCACGGAATATAACTTCCCGCCGTGCTATTCCGATATAGTATATTATATCACGAACGTATCGCAATTTGTACGACTCAGTCGTGGGAACAGTGTTTGATGCCCGTTGGCATTTTATGCAAAATCATTTGGATTTTAAAGCGTGCTGCAGACTAGCATATTTATGTAGTTACGAGTTTATTGAACTAGGGTTGGTTCAGCTGATGAAAGGTTTTCAAAATCGCTTTTTTGGTTGAAGAATGGCAGATTTAGTTTTACGGGTCATTTGGCCTGTCAGAATCTGCTATTCGGTCAAAATCACTGTTTCAGTGGGATCCCGGGCCAACCTCGATTATTTTCGTGTTATTTACATCCAATAAAAGAGCCATCCTGTAAAAATCATCCGATTTATTCTGTAAAAGTCTCACCGTGATAACTTAGCTGTCAAGTTGCGAGTTGCTGTCCATAGTATCAGCTGGAATGACAGCTCACTTCAAGCTCATTTCAATTTCACGGTGAGATTTTACAGAATTGACCAACTTAAATTCAAACTCAAATCATTTATTTCAATTAAGCACATAAAAGGCACTTGTGAACGTCAAAAATTACAAAAAAAAAGAAAAAAAAAAAGATTCTAGTTGCCCCTTCCAAAAGGTAGTTACGTATCGAGAAGAATGGGCATGAAACTCCATAAACTTAATATGTAACTCTTTTAAAATTTTAACAATATCCATACTAATATTATAAATATGAAAGTAACTCTGTCTGTCTGTCTGTTACGTTTTCACGCCTAAACCGCTGATCGTCATAAAATTTGGCAGAGATGTAGCCTGGGATACGGAGAAGGACATAGGCTACTTTTTTACGCGATAACCGACATCCACGCGGGCGGAGCCGCGGGCAAAAGCTAGTTTTGTATAAGTAGTTACTTACATTACATAATAATTATATGTGAAGACGATGTACCTACCTAGAATAAAATTACTTTACCACAATAGGTAAAAAGAATGAAAAGTGAAGTAATGAATAATGATAATGACATGACAAATTAATTATGTTATAGATACATGAAGCTCAAATATTTACAAACATTGTAAAAGTAGATGATTTTCCTACAATTTTAACAAATAATAAGTCAGTGTGTAAGTTAAAGTAATCAAAGAAAATAAAATTAATATCATAAAAATAATAAAAAAAAAGACGTGTGGCACTCGGGGACTGCCGCGGTAAAGCTATTGCATAGCATTTTGTATCAACTTATGCAATTATAATTATTTATTTATTTTATTTATGCAGTATTTCTTTTTCTTTGATATTAATTTTTTTTTTTTTCGTTGCGGAATTTCTGGATTCGGTCCCCGCGCTCAAGGCCCGCGATAGAAGCTATGCAATAGCTTAAAAACAAAATAAATAAGTGCTGAACGTCGTAAAAGTGTATAACTACGTAAACAAAGTCAAATACTATTCAAATATAAGCATAATAACAACTTTAAAATAGACGAAAGTGTTGAACCTAAAGTAATTTTAAATAAAAAAAGAGTGACAAACTGTTTTGACAGCGAAAAAATTCCATGTACATGAGTCATTTCCAACAGTCTAGTCAAGTTTAAAAATTGTTCAACTGGAATGGTATCAACTATTTGGCAAGTTTTAATTAAGTCGTTGTAGCCTTGCGGTGCAACAGGGGAACTGAATGTAATCGACTGGTCGAGAGTTCAAACCCCACTATCAACAGTCACTTTTTGTGAAGATCATAATTTTATAAACTAATATTTATAAGAATAAAATACGCAGTACACAGAAAAAAGAACTGCCAGAAATTATTAGATCACTAGAGGGTACTGGTGTAGTAAAACCGTCGGAGTGGGGAGCGTGAGGTTTTTTCGTTACGGAATTTCTGGATTCGGTCCCCGCGCTCAAGGCCCGCGATAGAAGCTATGCAATAGCTTAATTACATTTAAATTAGCAACCAGTTTGATTTTGTCTCGACTCTAAATTGTCCTATGGAGGACCAGCATGTTCCCAAGCATTCTTATCTTGGATAAAATCCTCTAATTTGAAATATGCTTGTTTAAAAAATGTGCTTTTAGGACTTTAAAATTGACTGGTGTCTAATGTCACTTTCTGGAAACGTTAAAATGAGAGACGAGCAAGGAGCAACTACTATTTTTGTTTTTGCCCAATTTCCACAACTTCATATTTACTTCCTTAACAAATTAACGCAATATTCCCCAGGGCTCTACTTAACATCTATTCATTCGTACCAAAACAAAATGATGGCGTCGCATTTGTACGTAGTCTCTATTTACAACAAATTCCATTTATAACACAAACAAATGAAGCGGTGGCGGAAAGCCATTCAAAATGGCACTACGAGCACGGGCTACGCAATTAAATTAAGCCGATAACTGTGTCGGAGAAGAGAAGGCCTTGTCGCGATGACTGGCAGTGCGTAGTTCCCGGTTTCCCGCGCAAAATTCCCGCCCTTTTCACTGAATGACGTTTGTTTTTTTTACGCAAACGTCTGCTGGCTTATTATGCCAATGCAATGGAGTGGGATGATGGAAATGTAATAAAGATCTGTGAGAATATGTTTCGTGAATGCGTTTTTGAATGTAAGCGGATTTTGTTGAGAGAGCACTGAACATATTTTGGTTGGATTTTATTTTGGTGGCTTTGATGAATAGGTTTACAAATGAACATTAGGTACCATTTTTAGATCAAACTTTAAAAAATTCTGATTTAGATTTCATTCAGAAGCATTTAGAAATCATTCAAATTAATCCAATCCCTCAATCAACCATAATGTGTCTGTACCTAGGTACTGCAATGTAGAGGCTTTTACCTAATGGTATTTGCATGTATCCTCCGCGAATCTATTATAAATACGCTTAAAACATTTAATTTATATTTAGAACTAGCTGCTGCCCGCGGCTTCACCCGCGTGGTTTTTATATACAAAAAATAAATTGAAGTGTCTGTTTGTAATGTAACATTTTTTTTGTTTTTATCTACGCGGTCGAATCTGCAAGCAGCAGCTAGTCGAAAATAAATGCAGCCTAACTTACCCCTTATAACATTCGCTATCTGCTAGTGAAAATCTCGTCAAAATCGGTCCAGCCTTTTCGGAGATTAGCCGGAACAAACAGAAAGACACACATTTTTTTTTAAATTGTATTTTTGCTATAGGTAAGTACCGTATACACTTTCATATGAATGTAGTAAAAAGCTGTTATTTTGACATTACAAACAATTCAATTTTATTTATTTGTGTCTTTAAGAATTAAAAGTGTCGGCTGTCCATGAGCCGATGTCATGATTTAAATTAATATTCAAAGATCAAAATAATAACAGGCGAGACACGCGACGCGATACAAAGGCACCGCTCGTCGCGCGACACGCGTTGTCTTTGTGTCGTGTCGCGTTTAGCGCCTGTTTGTAGGAGCCTATAAGCCTACTATAAACAAGCGTTTTATTTATTACGGGACCGTTAGCTCGTGGAGAGCTAACAGTAGGTATGTACCTACTTACTAAATATCGCATGGAGCTTATTTGACGAGTTTTCTCAAAGTTATTTTCTTTCATTGAAAATTACTTTTGCGGTAGATAAAGTACTTAGATACCTACCTAAAGCTACCAACAAAACAAATCTAACTTTTACCACAGCTATTATTTGTATCCGAACGCAAATAGCTCGTAGTGTATTTTTAATCAAAAATTAAATTAAATTGTAACTTCCAAGAAACATTTTGACCACTCGAAAAGTTACAAGTAACAAAAAAAAAAAAACGAAGTCCCCGGGCTCCGAAAACCCGCGGAGTTTATTACAGACATTCACTTTTATGTGAAAATTATCTTTTCTGAGGGAAAAAGGCTGTATAAACTTTGTGTTTGGTCCCGTGAAGATAAAAACGGGTTTTATGAAGGTAATCATTTTTAGGGTGTACAACTACAAAGTAAGAAAATTGGTGCAAGTTTTTAGTGGTCTTGTTGTCGCCAGTTTACTAAGCTATATGGAGAGTTTATTTCTTTGCGTTAGTTGAAAGCACGGGTTTCCTCAGCTTTAACTTTACCGTTTAATAAATAAATATGACATGATAGAATAGTCTACTCTATGGAGCAGGATAAAATTCGATTACATAAAAGTATGGCTACATTAATTTTAATAGATATCATGCTCGGTCATGGCTGGCCGCTTCCGGTAATTTTAAAGCGACCAGTGGTACGTACGAGTAGGGACATACATTGTAATTTAGTTCCATACACTGCAGTCTGTTGAAGTGAGGCCAACTAAAAAAGCCGCTACTGCGGAAAACCATTATTAAGTCTAATTTAAAGTGAAATGTCTTATGTACCTACCTATTCTTAATACAGCACTTAACTGCTTCCATAGTACATACATTTTTCATTCGTCATATAAATCGCATTGGGTTCGTATTTTGACGACATTTTTATATTACCACAGCGTAAATTGGCGGGAAACAGATGCAGAATTTGCGAATTGCCGCCATTATTGTGCCGGCCGCGGCACTGTCAACTCCCGAACAAATGGGATGAAAAACAAATACGCGCCAATTTCGTATTCCATTTGGAAAAAGGTTTGCTGAATTTTTTCTCTAATAGAATTCTTAATTTTCCAAATATCGTTTTTAAGTTATTGCATAGCTTCTATCGCGGGCCTTGAGCGCGGGGACCGAATCCAGAAATTTCGTAACGAAAAAACCTCACGCTCCCCACTCCGACGGTTATTTCACTACACCAGTACCCTCTAGTGATCTAATAATTTCTGGCAGTTCCTTTTTCTGTGTACTGCGTATTTTATTCTTATAAATATTAGTTTATAAAATTATGATCTTCACAAAAAGTGATTGTTGATAGTGGGGTTTGAACTCACGACCAGTCGATTATGAGTACATTCAGTTCCCCTGTTGCACCGCAAGGCTACAATGACTTAATTAAAGCTTGCCAAATAGTTGATACCATTCCAGTTGAACAATTTTTAAACTGGAC
Source organism: Dryobota labecula (assembly GCA_947523025.1). NCBI lineage: Eukaryota > Metazoa > Arthropoda > Insecta > Lepidoptera > Noctuidae > Dryobota > Dryobota labecula. Next base: position 2,392,683 of record OX383303.1, on the reverse strand, counting down.
TAGACGGTTGGAAATGACTCATGTACATGGAATTTTTTCGCTGTCAAAACAGTTTGTCACTCTTTTTTTATTTAAAATTACTTTAGGTTCAACACTTTCGTCTATTTTAAAGTTGTTATTATGCTTATATTTGAATAGTATTTGACTTTGTTTACGTAGTTATACACTTTTACGACGTTCAGCACTTATTTATTTTGTTTTTAAGCTATTGCATAGCTTCTATCGCGGGCCTTGAGCGCGGGGACCGAATCCAGAAATTCCGTATATCAAAGAAAGTATATAGAAAGTATATCAAAGAAAAAGAAATACTGCATAAATAAAATAAGTAAATAATTATAATTGCATAAGTTGATACAAAATGCTATGCAATAGCTTTACCGCGGCAGTCCCCGAGTGCCACACGTCTTTTTTTTTTATTGAACTCATGGTTGATATTACTGTTAAATATGCAGTTGATAGAGCACTTCACGTAGCCATTGAAGTTATGATTAATATTTTACCGTATGTTATAACTACATAATATCAAAAGTATCGCAGCAATACTGTTGATTGTCAGTAAGATTTAGCGTTCATTCTGTTATAGTTGATTGTCAGTAAGATTTAGCTTTCATTCTGTCATGATTAACGTTGACAGAGGCGGTCAGTTTCTTGATAACATACAAAAATCATGGTATTTTCTATCTTCATAACGACTACTGTTCAGAGACTAAAGACCTACAGGTTTATGCTTCAGGTAAAATGTAAAAAGAAATAAAGCAAAAACCTCTCCTACAATTTTGAGCCGTAAATGAACGTTACGGAATTACGTAATTTAAAGCCGTGTCATAAAAACACCTTTCAGCATTTCAGCGTTTATTTTTTTCCAAGATTTAACTTCACGATTCTGCCATCCACACAAAATTACAAGGCTGAACGTACACTTCCTTTCTACAAGCTTAATAACCGACGCCGACGCATGGACAACCCTATTAATTAGGGCTGTCGCAGGGTCGAAACAAAAGCGATTAATTTGCGCGAATTGCTTTTAAGGATTAAAGGTGGCGTTACGATTGCTCTGCGTAATGGTCGACTTTCAATTAACGTACAAACATGGTTATTTTGCCTGTGTTTCTGAAAAGGGGAAGCTGAGCTGTGCTGCCATAGATGTGCTAAAGAGCTTTGGTTGGCAACACGACGCTAATGAGTTATTTTATTTAATTTATTAAGGGACAATGAACAACTCAAATATAAATTAGGAATAAGAAATTAGGAATTAGGGAATTAGGTATAAGAGTTTGTAACAAAATTGCAGCACACTACATCCCCAGCCGCATAACGACATAACAAAATATACGGTTACGAGTTGCCTTGCCACTTAGAGAGCAATATAGTTAATTGTCAAATAAGCTAAAAACCATATCATAAGCGGGGTAATTGCGTAACACACTACAGTAGCAATGGGTTTCATTTTGACAGTTCAACAACATTCATTGCGTTATTTACGTTGTTGTGCCGACAAATTTTTCGAACATGTGAAGCAATGGATTATCAATATCCTTCAAAATCATTCAGATTGTGATTGATAGTGTGTTACGCAATTAGGGTAGTGTTTACAGCCAATTCTACGATCTGATGCTATCGATTCTCAAGTGACATAACGGAGCAGCGACACGCAAGTACAACGCTACAAGGTTCTTTTGGCGCGTGGTTAATATCGGAACTTACGCCGCCATCTTGTTTTGTTAAAACAATTTCGGTGATATTTTACCAAAATATGTTTACCAACAACGCCCCCTGACAATTTTTATTCAGGCGCCAAAAGATCTTTTTAGCATTCTACGCAACGTCCCAAAGAACATCAGACCATGACACGTTAACTGGATTCTGTAATTCCCTACGTTTCGATAGACGAAAATCGTAAGTTTTTAAAACAAAATGCCTCACATCAATTAAACCTTCAAAGCATCAGAAGCCACAATAAAATTGGTTATAAGTTTAAAATCCTTTGTTACAATTGGTATCGATCGAACTCGACAGCCCTATCGCCACCCTTCCATTAGTCTGGCTACCTGTCGCGACTGCCGTCTGTGACGTCAGCCACCCTCCAACGTTCTACTGGGGGAGTTAGTACCAAATATTTGCAATTATTGTTGTGCAATTCTATCAGCGGTGCATGGAGAATTTGACAGATTTGCTAAGGTTGAAAGGGTTAAACTTGACGCTTATTTACAGAAGAAGCGCTTTCAATATTTGAACTGCTTTTTTGTACAGGAATTACTTGAGGTTTTGTATGGTTAATTCGAGACTAACCTAATAATAAATATGTAATCGAAGAATGGAACTATAGTGTCTATGATTGCGGTACCTATAGGAGTGTTTTATGGGACTCTTATTGCTATTTCCATTGTTAATGATTTTCTTAGTAGTACACAAATACAAAAATTCAGTTAAGTATAGAATAATCTGTATAAAACTTACAACGAAAGCTGCCCTACACATGCACTACCTCGGCTGTGTATGGAGTAGGTCCAACCTTGTAGACCTACTCCATGCTCAGCCACGTATCAAGCTATTTCCAGTATACGCTGATGTCTCATTCTACGGAAATCCTATACAATGCAAGATCAGCTTATACTGGAAATGTATAGGTTGATATGTAGCCGTGTGTACCTACTTTATGTATTTTACGTATTGTTGTTTTTTTGTTTTGCTAGGTTGGTAGCATTGTCACGGTACGGCTAACAGCTGTCTGCCCTTGATTGTCTTTAGCATTCTTTGTTTGGGGCATATGGACTAATTTGACGACTATATTTCGCATTAAAAAAAAAGTTGATGTGTCTGTGACTCTGTGAGCAGTATTTAATGATCAGATTTTATACGTAACATTTGTTTCACACCTACTTACTTTAGTTAATCATTTTAAGTAGCTATTAATTGTTACTTTAATTGGTATTGTTTTGTTTATTTTATTGCTAAAGATTTAAGACGGTTACTTAACAGTATTTTTTATAATTATATAGGTCTGTAGGAACTATTACTGTGTAGACCAGACTTGGGCATGCAGTCGATCGCGGTCGATCGGTCGATCGCAAGCGCGGTTTTAGGCGCATACTTACAAAAAACGTACCTACCTAAAAGTTTAAAAAGCTCTGTCCGGCCGGCCCAATATTAGCGCAAGCACTATATCGTATCCATAATAAGAACGAAACAGAAGTTGGAAATATTCTTAGCGACTTTGAATGACGTTTTTCTGACTGACGAAAATTGACGAACGTTGCTATTTTCTTTTGAGGATGTTTAAATAATTGCTTCTAAAATATCGAATACCTTTGCCATGGAATTGCCTTCTCTTGAAAACGGGATCATAGTAATAAATATATTCACTTCAGGAAAAACACGGTATAATAATAAAACACTACTAACAGATTACATAGGAGTCTTAGGTGATAGATTCAAAGATAGATTTTAACAAATTCCCTGGAGCCCGCACTAGGATACCCTGTGTCAGATATGATGCAGATCATATCAGACATACACCTCAAAGCCAGAGCAACAGATACCAATTTTGGTCACTTTTAATCGCCCAGAATTAACTGCTTTGTTTGGGTCTACGTATTTGTGCGATTCTGCTATTTCTGAAATAAAAATATTTAAGTAAAAGAACCGCAATCGGCTTACCGACTTACATCTGTCTACGAGCTTACGTTTGACACTTTGTTAATACGTGGCTTCCTATGAGAAATTAGCGGAAAACACGCAGTGCCATTCATCGACCTCTTAATAATAAATGTAGGTACGTAGCTAGGTATACCTACAATAAATGCCTGAAGGAGGATCCTTCGACTATCCCACCGCCATTTTTTCACTAGATGGCGTTGTAGTCACACATTTGGGTATTTCTATGTTTACGCCTAACTTAAGACTGCGCCGAGTGTACAGTGGCGCCCTCATCGTTATTTCGGTGATTTCTTTTATTTTAGAATGAAAATGCAGAAAATAAGCTCGTCAAGTTGTGCTTCATGCCCGTGATTTTACTACATCTTCGCATAAACTTTCATAAAAAAAAAATTGTGTCCTAGTTAATAGGAATGTTATTCTTCCTCAAGAATTGGGCTGTAAAATGCAAAAAATATTTTTTCAAATCCAACTCGCAGTTCCAGAGATTAGCGCGTTCAAAAAACAAAAAACCGGCCAAGTGCGAGTCAGACTCGCGCACGAAGGGTTCCGTACCATCCATACAAATCCTTACTAATATTATAAATGTGAAAGTAACTCTGTCTGTCTGTCTGTACGTTACGTTTTCACGCCTAAACCGCTGAACCGATCGACATGAAATTTGGCAGGAATATAGCCTGGGATATAGAGAAGGATATAGGCTACTTTTTTACGCGATAACCGACATCCACGCGGGCGGAGGGAAAAAAAACGGCAAAAAAAATCATGTCCGTTGTATGGGAGGCCCCTTAAATAATTTTTTTTTCTGTTTTTTTGTATTTTTTTTTGTTGTTATAGCGGCAATAGAAATACATCATCTGTGAAAATTTCAACTGTCTAACTATCACGGTTCATGAGATACAGCCTGGTGACAGACGGACAGACAGACAGACAGACGGACAGCGGAGTTTTAGTGATAGGGTCCCATTTTACCCTTTGGGTACGGAACCCTAAAAACTAAATCTTCAGCTTTAGAATAGACTACCTCGCAGAGTTGATCATTATTTTGCTGCGGAGTTATTATAAAACAGTTATATCTCCTAAGATATTCATTGAAATTAAATGATGTAAGGGCAACTTTGTTCAAAATTAAATACTTGTGATGAATAACGTATTTATTTGGATAATGGATGAATGGAGATGCGAAGGAGTTTTCATAAACATGGTATTAATCCATACCATGTTTATGAAAACTCCTTCGCAAATAATGCATTAATTTCGAACAAATTTGATTACCATAAAAAAGGTTATAGTGAGTCAATCTTAAAAGATAGATATATGCTGTCGCGGACTTTTTTTTAGAACATTTAAAGAGGAACAATTCCATCATACATGATATTTGCGTAACTTAAATCGTTTACGCAGCGCACGCAACGGAAGCTCTTAAAAAGGAATATTTTTTCCCGTTTTTGCAACATTTTTCATTTATGCTCCGCTCCTATTGGTCGTAGCGTGATGTTATATAGTCTATAATATTCCTCAATAAATGGACTATCCAACACAAAAATAATTTTTCAATTCCAACCAGTAGTTCCTGAGATTCGCGCGTTCAAACAAACAAACAAACAAACTCTTCAGCTTTATATATTAGTATAGATTGTCATGTTGTTACCACAACATTATACAAGTATTTCACGAATAAATAAATTTGAATTATGAAATAATATTAACTCACAGCATTTCGTAGCTGATGTGCTACGAACAGCTTCGAACTATTGTTACTCTATCTTGACATGCAATACCTTTTTAGGATTTTGTAGTCAAATGGCAAAAATTGAATCCTTATAATTTCTTCATGTCCGTCTGTTCGTCTATGGGCTTCCGTCCGTCCGGATGTTTCACAGCCATTTTACTCGGAGACTATTTGCATCATGTGGATGCAAAATGGAATGGTGGACCTATTCTGTGCACCGCTAACCGATGGTGTTTTTATTTTTCTACCGAGGGAAGAAAAATAATAATTCAATGCCATAATTAAAACCTTCCTGCCTTTGATTCCATAAATAAAAAGATTATCATGTTTTAATTCAAATTTTTACTTAAATCGTTAGTATAATCGTTATAGTTTTTAGGGTACCATACCTCAAAAGGAAAAAACGAAACCCTTATAGGATCACTTCTTTGTCCGTCTGTCTGTCAAGATCCTTTTTCACAGGAACGCGTGCAGGTATCAAGTCGAAATTAATATCAAATACGTAGAACTATGGTCCCTAAGAGCTCTAAAAAAATCAAGCTTCTAAGTTAACGCAATAGAAAAATACGGCCATTTATGCGACATATTTTGATACTCGTAAATAAATCTAAACCGTCCAGTTGACTTAGAATCATGAAATTTGCCAAGAAGCAAGGTTTCACAGCACAAGTAGTTAGTAGTTTTACAACATAAAAAAAAAATGCGATCACAAAATGGATTACAAACTTACATTTGCAGTGAGAATTGACCGTGACGTACATATATCGATGTATGGGAGAACATGTTTTTCAGCTACAATGTTTTTCTTTTGTAATGTGTAATCTGATGTACAATAAAGCATATATAAATAATAAATGTTAAGTTTGTTTTTGGTAAAAATAATATTCATCCCAACTACGGAACCCTTGATTGTGCGTGGTCCGACACGCACTTGGCCGGTTTTTGAGTTATAGGATCTTTTCGGTTATAATCGGAGTGACAGTTTTGTTTTTCAGTTTTAGAAACAGAAATACCATGAAATACAAACTTATTTTTGCGGTTGATTAAATCGATTATTGTGCATGCACAATAATTTAATGCGATGCGTAAATATCCTAACTTTGGAATCCTCTATTGTGCATGCTCCCGGTGATTTTTTTTCTATTTTTCATTGGAATTATCATGCATGCCTATAATAGTTTTCACACAGTAGCTAGTAGTGGCCTCCAAGAAAATATATCTATCGTGAAAATAGATAAAGATCGCGTTATTATTGCAGGGTAGAACCATAAAATGAAACCTTTTAAATAAGTCAGTCGATCTTCAACAACAAATTCATTTCCCCCAGGTGCCATACAATTTGTGGGATAATATAAGGAGCTAATACAGTCTATTTTCGTTCTATTTGAATCACTGGGACTCATTAATTTACCTTTATATTTCCCATCGGAGGGTTTCAGAGGAATGGTTATTATCTTGAAGAAAAAATAGGCTAAAGTTGATTGAAGATTCTTATTGGAAAACTAGAGGTAAAAAAAGCTGTCATTTTTAGGGTTCCGTAGTCAACAAGTACCGTGTGGTGCTGGACGTAAAGAAAAGCACCACCTCATTTCTTCCCGTGGGAAAAAATTTTTTTTTTAAGCTATTGCATAGCTTCTATCGCGGGCCTTGAGCGCGGGGACCGAATCCAGAAATTCCGTAACGAAAAAACCTCACGCTATCGCTGTCTCGCATCAACATCTATTCGACTCTATCGCACTACGCTACTCAGCCGCCATAGCTACCGGCCGCCATATTCTTGTCTTGTTTGTTGTCAAGAACTTTGTCAACAAAGCGCTGTTTTTGTTTTTATTCTGTGTTTTGTGGATATTTATGGTAAATTAGAGTTATTGTTGTATTTATGTATGTACGTGTGACGTAATTTAAGTTGCAATGCATTACAAAACGTGTGAAATATGTGTTATAAGATCCGGCCGGTCAGATGGTCAAATGCGAATCTTCATAGCCAAATTTCCTTTGAATGAAGATAGGTAAGCATATATTTTCAATTGTTATGTTAAAAAACATTGATAAGGTCTTACAGAAAATAAATTACTTGATTTAAAGTCCAAAATTTACAAAATTACAAAGTAACCTATCAATATGCTAGTGCTTGACGCATGTTACTTTTTTATCGACTGTCGATATTTTTATTATTATAATATTCCTATTTCATTTAATTTTCTCTGTTATTCTATTAATACTGCAAAACCAAAATAACAAAGATATAAGTTTAAATACACTACTATAATAATCATAATAATGTAATAAAATGTTCCAGCTAGATGTAAAAAATGGGTTAAAGTTACGGGAAAGAAGACTTGGTGTATGTACCCATTGAAAAGCTACATCAATTGGAACATATTTGTGGCAGTCATTTTCTACCAAAGGATTTCAATAAAAAGAAGACACAACTAAGAAAAAATGCTACTCCGTCTGTAGAACTTACTGCAGAACCAATGGCAGATGAGCTGTTCGTTGGATTTCCACTACACATCTTCAAAAGTGAGCAAACAGGTAAGACTTTATTTTCCAGTCGTAATTCATCCTAACTCACCCTTTCCGATTACTTTAGTAACTCATGTTCAATTATATTTTGCAGAGTTATCTTCTACTTCGACTACTGCGATTCTTGGACTGGTACATCTAGTAAGTTTTTTTTTTTTGGGTACTGTACGTCCGAATGAAAAAACGGAACCCTTATGTACCTTCATCTACTGGACCGATTAAGTTGCATTTTGGTACACATGCAAAATGTATCATGTGACATATGAAATTAAAGGACTTGACAAGAGAACTTTTTTTTAAATTATTTAAAAAAAAATCCTCTTGACAAGTCCTTTCATTTCATTTTACATTTTTAATGAAAATTATTAAAGAAAATAGATGAAAATGTACCATTTCCCCCCTTATCTCCGAAACTGCTGATCCTAACATTAAAAAAAATACAGTGTACAGTTCTATACTTAAAGATTACAGCAAAACCTTTAAGAAGTCTATGGTCTTAAAATAACATGGTAAATTACTCAATATTGTGTGTACTTACATTATTATTATGCAGTTGGAAAGTATGGGGAAACATGTTTTTCAACTACAATGTTAATTCGGTTCTTGGGATTAATTCATCCCAACTACGATACCCTTCATTGTTTTTGGAATTAGAAGTGAATGACTACATTTTGTTTTTATTGCAGTACCTTCAACATCAACTGTTGAACCATTGCCAGTAGAATGTTCAAAAGACAGGAAAATATGTTCTATTGCGGGTAAGGTTTATGTTTATTTTAAACTTATTAAATTCACTTTACTATTTGATTAACTGTATTGAATGTATCAATTGTAAATATTACAGATACTTTTTTGTTTATTACAGACCCTTTTTCAAATGAAAATGTGATAAAAAGAATGAGACTAAGCCCAAGTAACTATTCAAGATTAGAATTAAATTTGAATTCACTTGTTCATGTGTCAGTTAATAAGCAACGTGTTTTCTACATTTCAGTACCTTCAACATCAACTGCTGAACCATTGCCAATTGAATGATCAATAGAAAGGAAAAGGTGTTCTAATTATTATAAAAAAACTTAAGTCCAAAGTTTTGTTTTATTTTATTATCATCACAGCAAATCTCATCATAGTCAAGTTTACCTCGGATTAGTTCTAGACTATACAGGGTGTTTGGCAGAACGTTGAACATACGAAAATGGTGGATAGGTGGGGTCATCTGCTACTTACTCAGCCCTAATTTATTTGGCCCTGGCCCCCTGAATATAAAAAAAAAATTTGTTTGCTTTCTTTTAGTTTCACCACTTTCTTAACTTTAAAGTGTATTTTTTTATTAAAAATGGGTAAAACAGGCAATATTTTAGTTTATTTTTTTATCTTTAATATTGGCAGATTCTTATAAAATTATTGCTTTATTCAGATGTTAGCTAGAAAAAAAGTTATGACTCCTCAAACTTACAGAAAGATGTAATAAATAAAAATATTGCCTGTTTTACCCATTTTTAATACAAATTACACTTTAAAGTTAAGAAAGTGGTGAAACTAGAAGAAAGCAAAAAATTTTTTTTTTAATATCCAGGGGGCCAGGGCCAAATAAATTAGGCCTGAGTAAGTAGCAGATCACCCCACCTATCCACCATTTTCGTATGTTCAACGTTCTGCCAAACACCCTGTATAATGGGATTTGTCTCTGAACCCCGCTTACGCCAACGTGGAATCACAGCCGTAGCTGGTTTCTTTTTATAAGAAAATTACCACGTAACCTTAGTTCAAATCGAAAGTTACCGTTGGCCTAAGTGACCTTTGCCTTAAATTTATTAAGAATGAAACCGTAAAAATGTCAGGATCCTAAAACCCGAAATTTTTTACAGCAACATATCGATAAAAATTACGAGTGAGTAGTAGTACATCCCTATCTTGTTATTATGTTGGCAGCTTTATGTCATGTCTGCAGTCCGTGTCATTTCTGTTATGTTGGTATTCATTATTAGCTCACGTTTCAAACAAGCGACGTTTTTCATTTTTATCTATGGGACTCCCGTCTCTTAATATTATATACTCTTTGTTTATTTAATAAAAGAAAAATTTGTTTCTTATCGGTCACCACGCTCAAAAAGTGTAACTTGAATTAATATCAAAGAAAAAGAAATACTGCATAAATAAAATAAATAAATAATTATAATTGCATAAGTTGATACAAAATGCTATGCAATAGCTTTACCGCGGCATGCAGTCCCCGAGTCACGTCACGTCTTTTTTTTGATGCTATGTCTTTTTTACCACCTATTTATGGTTCTCTTAAAATATTTCGTGTATGAATAGATAAACCATATATAATTACGAAGTTAAAAGGAAAACTATCACTACAATAATAAAAAACTCGGTTTTTTAATCATGTGCTATCACAGCTAAGTAGGCTTTACCAGTTAACGAGTAATAGTCAACCAACTTATATTTGCAGTTGTAATGTATGGGATAACATGTATTTCAACTACAATGTTAAGTTGTAAAAAACTTTACTTACTAACGAGGGTTTGATCACATAGTGAACACCACCATTTATAGGAAATCTTGGTTACATGCAAAGCTTCTACGCTTAATCCCTAAATTAACAAATTTATAATGATAGCTGACCGGACAGACATTGTCCTGTTTCCTAGAATTCGATCGGAGCGACACCTACCTGGTTCAATTGTCCATCCAGGGACCCACTCAAATATACACACACAATTTCATCAAAATTGGTCCAGCCGTTTAGGAGGAGTTCAGTCACATACACACGCACAGAAGAATTGTATACCTATAATAAAGATTCAAGCGGCTTTGGATGCTAGAAAAGCTAAAATAATATAACATTCTCATAATTGACAAATATTTATATGAAATTGGTTTCGAATCAAATCGAATCAAATTGCGAGTCGGACTCGCACACGAAGGGTTCCGTACAACCTTACGATATTTAACACTATATATTTTAATTATTTGTTGTTATAGCTGCCATTAGTAGTACACAGTCTTTGAAAATTTTAAACCCTGTGACAGACGGACGGACGGATGGACAGCGGAGCCTTAGTAATAGGGTCACGTTGGCACAGTTTGGGTACTGATACGTTGCATTTTTTGTGCCTACCACTAAATGGTATCACACAGTTGCGTCCCTAATAAATAAAGTAGCTATTACTTTAAAACATACGTAGTAAATTGTGAAGTTTCCTGGTAAAGTATTTCACTACGAAGGATTCATTCCTTCAACTGTATTTCGTCACTGGACTCTTTAGTATCACTTTCTAACAAGAAAACACACCTATGTTCATCTGGAAATATATTGGACATCTTCGTCGGCTCCGGGATCCGGGACTCTCAAAGTCCCTGGCGCCCATTTATTAATTAATTACACCCATAACAATTGAAAGGTTATACTTTAATATTAACATTTATAATATTTAATTTAAACTTTTACTCGGAACAGTACTGGCTTCATCTCAAACTCCCCACGACCTTAGTTCTTTCTGCTGAAGTTTAAGCTGGCTGGCATTAATAAGTGACAGTTATAGTCACCTACCTACTTTAAATTTTAAATTAATCCTCCATACAACATCACACGGTATAATAGCCGTTATATATTTTTATAAATATAGGTTATTTCAAACAGTTTGTTGTTTTCTTGCATTTCGATACATAAGCACCTTGCATCTGGGCTTTTGTTCCTTTACAACAAGAGGGACAAAATCACATATGTAACAGTACGGAACCCTAAAAACTAATAAAGGACACGGATAGATATTTCTCTTTGAAAAATAACGAAAAGTAGAGATATGGCTTGACTATAAACCACCAGCGCTTTCCATTTAAATGAAGAAAAACTATCATATGTATACTCGTATATAAAAGAGTTTCACGTACCCAACGAATTTTGAAATAGTACCTTATTTAAAAAACTTGGTTATTTAAATTTCCACTCAAAAGACGGATGACAAGATTTATAAAAAGCTGTTCCACACAACAACATTGCCTGTGCGGCGCCTCAAAAGACAAAAAAAAAAAAGTGAAACTGTCACATGCATAGTGATGCGACTTCACTACAAGATCAAAGGGGTAGTCCAACAGAGCATGACGTAATCATGAAGCGACTGTCAGGTCCCTTTGAGGGCGTTAATGAGAACACGCTTAGACCACAGTGTGGGTAGCAATAAGATAATTATTATTGGAAAAAAAAAAATTACTAGACTGGCAACGGTTTATGTTGAGCCTAAAATAAGTGTCATAAAATGGGTAAAGTGAACCTAACATAAAATATTTAAAATATAAATTTTTGCATTTACGGGATGATAGGAAGGTAATACCTGTTAGTTTTTTTGAAAAGGAAGGAACGGTCGAACCTTCAACTAACTGACACTCGCAGCAATAGAAAACTGGCTTCATTGACACAAGCTTTAATTCCAGAATTTAGAAAGACTTCCAAACCGACAAATCTATATTTAAACGACAGCAAATTCCGAACCGGCTTTTATTTCCATTCCGTACCAAAAAAATCCTAATCTACAAAAGCATCACATCGTCAGTTGCACATGCGATAATGACACTTCAGTGACATCAAAGAGCATGAAAGCACGTGCTTAGCTCAGTGCAATCGCGACACGATCACACCCCTTTGACAAAATAATGAGATCCAGTTTCAAATAGATTTGCTAAAGAAGACCTAAAACTGATGTCTGTAAAATATTCGACGCAGTTGCCAGTAATCAACGTTCGATGTTTGAAATTAGAGAAATGCTGTCCGTGCAAAAGGGCAGGATTTAAAAAAGGGAATTTTGATACCAACATTTTGTGATTATGGCGGGGATCTTAATTTGGCGGGAGAGTACAATTATTTTTAACTTTGTCTGTGGGTACCTAGTTAATTTTCTTCTAAATTAGGGAACGTACCCATACTACGTGACCGGTTCAGGGGGGGGAGGTATCTTCAAAAATACCACGTTTACACCAAGTAGTCAATATCCTTTAGGGAAATCTCGCGCTTTTTCGAGCTAGAAAAAGCGCGAGATTTGGTACGTGGTATTCAAACATGGCTCGCAGCGTTTAGCGCTTTTTAAACTCATAGGTGGCAACACTGACGCACATACAAAATGACAGTTTGCAGTGCAGTGCACTGTGCAGTTGTCAAGCAAGTTGACGAGAGTTCGTGCCGGTACATTAAACAATATGTTTTTACAGATTTTTTTTCTTCTTGATAATATTTTTTTCACTTTTAATTATAGGTATGCACGCACTCTTGGCGGCAAGCGCCGTATTAGTAAAGACAAATATGGGCCAAATTATTATTTATTTAACTTTCTGTTTGTAAAAAATGATTTAAAACTAGGGTTGTCTTGGCATATACTACGGGTGGTTAAAAATTGTATAAATGGGTCGCGTAGTATGGGTAGGTTCCCTTTATTATAAAAGAGTTAGAGAAACAGTGGTTTTATTTCAATGAATGTCTTTCGTCGTCACCTTCTGCCGTATGACTAAGATTTAAAAAAAAATGTCATGATTGTCGTTGCTTTATGATTTCGTGCTATTTGGAAGCGTGCCAAGGAAAACGGGTTACTGTGCCTACTGCTTAGATTTCAACCTTTCGTAATTGTAGGCAGGTAAATAGGTTCCATGACATTTCCTTCCACTTTGCATGTTTCCTAGTTCGCAATACATATCTCTACAGGCTTAATTGGTCACAATTAATTCACCCTTAAGGTCTAAAAGAGGTAGGTAGGTAGGTAATATAACGCAGGTGATGCGGGCAAGGGTTTCTATGAACAATTCAGAACTACTGTCCGTCCCAGCCCCAGCCTGAATTTTAATTACCAAACTCCTTTGACTTGCTACTGAAACTGATTCCAACTATTCCGTTTTATTTACAGTGGGGAAACTGATTTTAATTAAATAGAGTTGAAGCTACGTGATATTAAACATTGTGGATTATTGAATAAAAGCCTTGCATATAACTGTATTACTAGTAGATCATTCAATACCTATAGCCAATCATAAGCAGGCACGACACGCTTTTGGAAGACTGAAAAATAAATACTTGCCTTTTTAACCGAAGACAAAAAAAAAAGAAAACTTCAACCTACCGTCGGTATAAATTCTCCGTATTTTTCTAAAAAAAACTCCAACTTAATCAATTTGCGAAAATATTCGCAAGAAGTTTCGTGTAAAAAATCGCGATCGATCGACAAGCAAACGGATACAATTTGTTTAACGACACTGTCCTACCTATGAATACTTCATCGAGTAGGGTTGCCATAACAAACTATTCATCATTCTCCTGCCCTTATACCAATTCATTTGGGGTCGGCACAACATGCCTTTTTGTTCCATACTTCTGTATAAGTACCTAGTCATATCGGTAGTCACTCCCTTTCTAGCCATAGATATCATCTTTTACACAAAAAACGAGCGACACAATAAATACTTTTTCTTTCTCTTCTTTCATTCTTTCTTTCACACAGTCCATCCATCGTTTCTTTGGTCTACTCTTATAGCCATCCACATTCATACTCATTTCCTGACGACATTTTGCCCATTCCTCCGCATCACATGCCCATACCATGACAACAGATTTCCGTTTCCGCACAATGTATCTTATTCTATCTAATCTATTCTTGTGTTACACGAATGGACAGAACACACACCCCTCTCAGCATTCTCATCCCAGCTGCATGCAATTGCCTTTCATTAATCCCTTTTGTGGCCCAACTTTCTGATCCATACAAGATTTGAGAAGGCGCAGATTGTTTTCGTGACCAGATTATATTCTTAATCCGGGATCAGAATTGCCATAACAAACTATTATGAGCTAAATATCTGATGTGAAAATCTAAATCATCAAGTTCAGTTCAGCTACTTTTTTCGTCTGTTATTTTCTTGAAGCCTTATGCTACAAGGTTTAATTTGCTTGCCAATTCATTTTCTTAATTAAAGAGATATCTGTCATTTTGCACTTAGGTACTTATTATTTTACTTTTGGAAGCAACATATCTCTGATTTCAGTCTTTGCAAATATTAAAATTGATAATCGCGGTATAACTAAGTACCTACTAAGTTCCTACAACCTTTTAAACGATTTTTTAAAATTACGTATGATATTTCTATAGTTGCATTTGATTTATTTTAATGTTTTCGTCCTTGTGAAACTTGTTGTACCAACTAGATATTAAGTGAATGATGATGTCTCCTATATATGGAAGCGCACACTTGTATTTGTCCCCGTTTATGTTAACATTGTATGTAGGTAATTGTGTAGCCTCTATTGGCGATCCAAATATAAATAAATAAGAACACTTTTGGAGTGTCTTTTCCAAATCATACTAAAACTTGGCAACCCTAACGATATCTAACTCAAGAGAACCCGGGGCGAGCCTCCGTTTATTATTCAGCATGCAAACTGTCTTATTGGAGTAAATAATACCCAAATGTTTATTTATATTCACTCCCGAGGTGGAAGAACAACGTATACATACAACGAAGAGTAAGTACATAAAGTGGCTTATTTATGTTTTAGGAGTAGGTAGTAGGTATCGCTCCTTGTGAAAGGGTTTGGGAAAGATAATTATTTCAGCCACCAAGCAGAATTTTATAGTAGTGTATCTACGGGTTTAAGTGGCTAGACGTGAAAAGTTCTGAGATTTTTTATTCTTTAAATTAAAATTCTTATATATATAATATACCTATACAATTATTACACAACTAAATATTTCCAATAGAAAAAAAATATATATATATTGTAGTCACACAAGTTGACACAAGTCACATTGTATCTAAGTTTGGCAACACATCAGAAAACTTTATGCAAGACTTTTAGATGGTAAAAGGCAATAGTATAATAATATGACCTGGCAATGTTAGTTTTGATAATTTTTGCCAGAGAGTTGCCATTAAATCATAAATTAAGTAACTTTTATCCCGAAAAATTAAAATTTACCTAAATATAGCCCTAACCTGTGTGAATAATTACTCAGAATCCACAGAAATTAATTGCCATTTCATTGTCCACAAATGGAAAAAACCATTCCTTTAATTTAATTAAAATATTCCGATTGGCAACAAAGGAAATCGTCGCTCTTTATTCCGAGTAAAAGAAAAAAGAAAAAGCAAGGAAAACATTGAACACGCCAGCTGTTTATCTTTTACAGGAGTTGTATTTTCTTTGAGCAAAATACATATTTAATTAATTATAGCCATTAACTGGTTGGACAAATTGTAGATTGCGTTCGAGATCTTAGAGCTTCGTTGTTTTAAAATCTTGTAGATGAATAGATTGACCTACACATATTATATTCAGAGAATACATAAATGGGTAATTACTACATATTATAAAACAAAGTCCTCCGCCGCGTCTGTCTGTCTGTCTGTTCGCGATAAACTCAAAAACTACTACACCGATTCTCATGCTGTTTTCACCAATGGATAGCTTGGTTCTCGAGAAAGGTTTTAGTATATAATTTGTTAAGTTTTTCTATGCATTTTTGTATGAATTAACGATATTTGTTGGAGGTGTCGGAAAAAAAAAAGCCGTTTGGGAGCTTTCAACGAAAACGCTGTCTAAACCCTTTGAGATATAACAAAATAATGTATGGTGGAATTATGTATCTTATAAAGGTCTTCAAAAAAGTCCGCGATGGGATATGTCTATCTCTTAAGCCGCCCGGGCAAAAGCTAGTCTATATATATAAAACACAAAGTATGTATGTCCTATGTCCGTTATAGACTTTGAAACTACTGAACGGATTCTGAAAATTATTTTTGCATATGATAGCCCAATTCTTGAGGAAGGTTGGCTAGGAAGGCTATTTTATATCACGGTACGACTCTTAGGAGCCGGGTAAAAAGAAAAATGTCATAAAGACACGATTCTGAAAATCCGCTAGTGTATATTAATAAAGGAAATAATTTTAATATTTCGTCGGTTTACTGCAAGAACTGACATAGTCAAAACTTTGGAATAAGCAATTAATTAGTTTCAGTTGTATTGATTGTCCTATAAAATCTCCATTATGATAATGTTAATGAAAAATTAAACGCAATGAGTTTTTGCATTATATAAAACTCGTCAAGACGAGTTCAAGGCGTTATAAACTTTACTTGATGATTTTCTGCCTTTAATGAGTTCTTGCAGTAAACTGACGATTTATTAATAAGGAAAATAATTAAAGCGCTCTTCCTCTCTCCTAGTTATTTAAAATATTTTCTGTGCCCGACAGGATCCCTAATAGTTTTTGTTTATTAAAGGCTCCTACACAAAGGCACCACTCGTTGCGCGACACGCGGAAAGAATACGCACGCTACTTTTTCTCTTTAGTACTTATTAAAGTCAGTAATTTTGTTGTCTAATGCATTGCATTAGAAATGAATAAGTACCTATAAATAACAGTTGATGTAACAGTTTGTGAGGAATTCATGTATCTAACTACTTCTTTTACCAATTACGTTATGCTGGTTTTCACAGACCCGCAATCTTTTTGAACGGCCTATCCAACGATACCCCACACGGCCCACACGATGGGATAGACGAGAACAAAAATATCATCCCCACTTTACGTGCAAGGGAGGTAACCTACAATTTATTTTCAATATATTTTTTCCCCTTTGTCGGCGTGATTAATATATGTATCAATGCCAAATTAGAGCTTTCTAGTACTAAGAGTCTCTGAGCTAAGCCGTGGACAGACAAACAGACGGACGGACATGGCAAAACTATAAGGGTTTCTTGATGACAACGGATCCCTTAAAAGGCAAATATGAAAATTATTTACGTTTATATAATTTGCCAAAACTTATGCGTAGTCAGTACCAGTATCTAACCATACAATAACTATCTCTACCATTAATCTCAGAGATAGGCACATAGGGATATAAATGGGATCAGACAATTGGGATCTAACTCAAATAGACTCATTAGGAGCTCTAAATTGAACAGACGCGGCGCCATATTTGTTTTATGATCACACTAACACGTCTCCTAGGAGAATATTCGAGGTATGGATGAATACGTAATAATATACACTAGCTTCTCCCGGCGACTTCGTTCGCGTTGAAGTCGTAAGATACGACAATATACAAAAATAACGGCCATATTTTTATAAAACTCTCTCGGCCCGCCCGCACTATTACTTTGTTTTCGCATAGCGTTCGTTCCGACTTTCTTCCTTTTTTTAGGGACATAGCGTGATGTTCAACAACGACAACAACAACGTCATGAAATTTGGCAGAGTTATAGCCTGGTATATGGAGAAGGCTACTTTTTTACGCGATAACCGAAATCCACGCGGGTGGAGCCGCGGGCTAAAGCTAGTGATATTATAAATGTGAAGGTAACTCTGTCTGTCTGTTACGTTTTCACGCCTAAACCACTGAACCCATCGTCATGAAATTTGGCAGAGATATAGCCTGGGATATGGAGAAGGACATAGGCTACATTTTTAAGCGATAACCGACACATACGCTGACTGCTGACGGAGACTGCTGAATATTATAAATTCGAAAGTAACTCTATCTGTTTGTTTCTATTTCACGCCTGAACCACTGAAAGGATTTCGACAATATTTGGCGAGGAGACAGATGGCATTCTGGGGAAGGTCATAGGCTACTTTTTGTCTTTAAAAATAATACTATATGGGTGATAAAGGGGATGAAAGTTAGAATGGGAACCCCAGCATTTGTTAAGGGATATGAACATGGAAAATGCTTTTGATAAGAAATAAAGAATTACGTGTTACATCGGTTTTTAAAATCATCCCCAAGGAGGTGAGAGTCAACCTTTTTACAGTATTTTTTTTTGTATTTTTAGTGTTCCGTAAAACGGTAATAAGGAAACCATATGGTGCGACTCAGTCTGTCTGTCCGTCTGTCTATCACAGCTGGATATCTCAAGAACTACTAATGCTATCAACTAGAAATTTAGAATAGTTTTAGATGACGTTTACCCAACTATTTTGCAAATAAGAAAAAATATATAAATATTTTTATTTCTTAAAAATATTTATATATTTTTTTGCAACAGGGACTGAACGGGGGTGTTAAAATTCGAAGTGGGGCACTAGGGCATGTGGGGTATCATATGAAAGAGCGCAATTTGCACATTCTCGAAAAATACCATTCCCCCCTTTATTTCCGAAGTTTGTATAGAGAAACATCTAAAATTATCTATGTGATACAAATTTATATAAAGATTACAGGAAAAATAAACGATGTCTCTAAATAGCACACTTAGGTCAGCGCCATCTCTTAACGGATAGTGGCACTAATGTAATTTTAATGATTTTTGATGGTACGGGACCCTCGGTGCACGAGTCCGACTCGTTCTTAACAGTTTTTTTTTTAAATTAAGTGATAATAAATCATTTTCGTTACAATTCCTACCTAAAACACATCTTATTCTCTATCAACAGTTACGTGAAATGGACGGATATGATCCCGACATTTTTCCCCAGTCTGCCCAGACCTGAGAGTAGGAACCGAGGTACAACAGAGGCACCGGCGCCATGTTGTTTCATCATAACTAAGTAAACTTGGACACGTGCTCTCAACTAGATTGGATTGCTGGTTTATTTCCTTTGTTTTGTTAGTTTTCTGAACGCGGCTTAAGAAAGTTTTGACGTGTAAACTCAAACGCTTGGTTTCTTCGTAGATTTTCCCCGGCGTTTTCCACGGTGCTCGACTTCATATAGATTATCTATATTTTAATTAGGAAAACATAGATCAAAAGGATATTATAGGAAGTTAGTAACATTCTTAATCAGCCTATAATGCCTGCTGGGACACAGCCCTCTGTGAGATAGAGTAGGCTATAATCCACCACGCGGGCCCAGGGTTGGTTATGAACATGTTTCCTACTAATATTTAAATGTGAAAGTTTCTATGTTTGGATGTTTGTTACGCAATAACGCAAGAACGGCTCAATGGATTTGGATGTTTGGGACACATGGTTTATAGCCTGGATTAACACATAGGATACTTTTTTACTCATTCCGACAACCATGCGGGCGAAACTGCGGGCATAATGCTTAGGAAAGTACATAATATATGGTACTTATATTAACAAAAAAAAAATCTTTTTATTTTTTGTCTGTCTGTCTGTTTGCTCAGGCTTATCTCCGAAACGGCTGGATCAATTCCAAAACGGCTGGACGCAACTTAATAACTGGCATATAGCTGATGTTATAAGAAGTATTTTTATTTTTGAAAAAGCCACGCGGTTGAAGCCGCGGGCAACAGCTAGTATTGAATAAATTATTATCGACAGCTACATTCTTTATACTTTTGCCACTTATCTGGTTTATTTTCGACTGGTGATATTTGATGGGGACTTGGGGCATAGTTTTTTGCTCGCACAAGGCGCAGAAAACCGTGCAACCATCTCTTTCTACTTCTGCATTTGGTTTTCTGAACCGCTCCGAAGTCGCTTTCGTTTCTTTAGAATGAGCGTAAATGACCCTTCAAATTGGACCCCGGAACCAGTCTTTTAATTAGTAACTGCCTACCTGTCACTAGAGACCAGTATGAGCTGCGTGTTCGCGTACTTGGTGCGTCGCTTGCGCACCGCCGACAGCGCCGCGCACAGGCTCGGGGAGAACGAGCGGCAGGGGGGGCACTGGAACAAAAAAGCATCGGTAAGATTCAGGCGACCAAACGTACATGTGGGAAAAGTTGGGGGTAGAAATATCGAGAACTATCCTCATTGTTTTATTGCACAAAAACCTCTCGTCTGCAATTTAGGTATGTCTGAATTTCAGACCAGTTAAGCATTTTGTGAAATAAAATGATGTGGAGAGTCATCACAACGAACGTCCAGGCTCAAACTAAGCCATCTTTGGGTTTGTCAAAACCATAAACAACAGCGATAAATACAAAAAGAAATAAGAATACTCGAAATATGCCAAATTTTTCATCTAACTTACCCAATGTGCTGCAAAGTAAAACACCCTGACCGCATCAGCAGGTAGCTGCTCATAGAGCCGACTCTCCCCATCTCCCTGCAGCTGGACGCCCCTCAGAACTTCGGTGAGGGGAGGCGGGGGCCAGGGGAACCTCTCTCCCAAGGCATCGTCCAGGAGGGCATCCCGCACGTGCCTGCCCCGGATTACCAGCGTCGGGACTCCTACTGCGATACTGTACTTCTGAGTGAGGCGGCGCTGTAACGAGAAAACGAAATTAAGTATCAGACAGGTATCATTTTAAGAATAATAATAAAAATACCAGCCTATAATTGTCTCACTGCCACTGCAGGGCAAAGGCCACTAAGTAGAGAATAGAATTTCGAATTTTCAGAATAGGTATTCTTTATTTCAGGTTAGTACTGATTCCCCCCGAAAGTTGATTAATTTGACAGGACTAAACTAAAATTTATCTTCTGTCCTTTTCTTTATGAAATAGAAAGAAAAAGAAGCACTGAACTTAAATTTAGTTTAGTTTGTGAACAAGGGAATCGGCACCAATATCGATTCCCCAGAAATTAAAAAAAAAATTAGTCTAACAACCGAAATATTATTTTTAGGAACAAATTTTATACAGATTATCTTAGAAACCTAGCACGTCGTTTGTACATCTAGCTCGTCGCAAACACTTTCAACTCCCTCGTTCTTGCCTTGCTCTCAGAAGAAGTCAAGACCTATATGAGTCTTGACTTCTTCATGACCATGCAGCATTAATTCGGTGATGGCACGTTTGACTGTTGTGCAAAGCCTTTTGTAGAAATCTATGCAATCCAAGGAGATATTGGCATTGATTTTTGTAATTGTGAAGAAACTAATTGTAAATTGACGAAAGCTGTGATTTGATTTGTGATAATGTAGAATACATTGATCTATAATAAACATAGTTATTAATAATCGCTACGTACTTTTTTCTTTAACTGTACCACCTCGATTTCGTCTGATAAAACTGGATTATAAAGTATATAACTTGTCGGCTGGAAAAAAGAACGGGGGGAATCAGTCCTTTATTCCTGGATATCTTAAAGAGCGGAAAAGGAGTTAAAGGAAATATGCCAAGAGGTTGACCAGTAGATATCTTTGTTATCAACAACCTTCATTTTGCAAAACGTGCTTTTGGATTGAGAAGAGGCCTTATACCTATACAAGTCATGTGCTCGATGGGATATCCCATCGGCAAAAATGACGAACTTCCATAATAACTGAGGCCATGAGAACCAGAGTGGCCTATAAAATTGCTCTAAATTTACTTCGGAAAAAGTTTTTAAAAATAAAATCAGCATTGAAAAAAATACAGTTACGAGTAGGTCACTGTGGCTCTCTGAAGCCATGAGAGCCAGAGTGGCCTAAAAACTATTCTAAACTTATCTCGGAAGCAGTTTTTGAAGAAGAAAAAACAGAAATGAAAAGTTACAGTTAGGCCACTCTGGCTCTCATGGCCTCAACTTTAATCTATTTCCCTATTTAACCCCTTTAGGGGATGAATTTAAAAAGTATTTCCTTAGTGCGAACTGTTGGGAAAAATTTCATGCTTCTAGAAAGGAAGATTAATATTGTAGTTGTGTGGGTGCGTTTACATGTAATTGTTTCCTATCTAATAATAATGTTAACGTGACATCAGGCCTTATTTTCCTTTTTTATACACCAACTAGCTTTTGCCCGCGGCTCCGCCCGCGTGGATGTCAGTTATCGTGTAAAAAAGTAGCCTATGTCCTTCTCCATATCCCAGGCTAAATCTCTGCTAAACATGACGATCGTTTCAGCGGTTTAGGCGTGAAAACGTAACATACAGACAGACAGACAGAGTTACTTTCACATTTATAATATTAGTATGGATGTTATAGACCCAGTAGCTTAGACTGTGCATTGTCTGTCAGTGAATTAAGATTTTTATTAGCATGTAACTACATTGTGCTGTACTGTACTGCTGTGTGTTTGATTTTGTATTTTTTTAAATGTTTATATCAATGTGTTTAGTTTAATTTGTGATTTTCCTGTGAGAGTCCCGATAAATGCTTTTTCTTTATTTAACTGTGTGTGCAACGATCTATTGATGCATCTTCCATTTTCGAGACAGATTGCAGTATAACACGGGAGGAAATAAATAAAAAAAACCGGCCAAGTGCGTGTCGGACCACGCACAATGAACGGTTCCGTAGTTGAGATGAATTTATCCCAAGAACAAACTTAACATTGTAGATTAAAAACATGTTTTCCCATACAGAATGTATGGGAGAACATGTTTTTCTACTGCAAATGTAAGTTGGTTAACTATTACCTACTCGGTAACTTGTAAAGCCTACTTAGCTGTGATAGTTTTCCTTTTAACTTCGTTGTGTATACTACTTCTGTGAATTTTTTCAAGTATCTAAATACAACTATTTAGCGGGCAGGGGGATGACACTTGACTCTAACAAAAATTAGCACTTTAAAGCTTACCTATCTAATATTACGCAAACGGATCACTTAATCGAAAAATGGTTTTCACAAACCCGCAACATTTTTAAACGGCCTATCCAACGATATCCCACACCATGGGATAGACCAGAAAAAAATATATCATCGTTTAAGATTTTATTTTACCACTTTGTCGGCGTGATTAATATGTAGGTATACCCATACCAAATTACAGCTTTCTAGTACTAAGAGTCCCTGAGCTAAGCCGCGGAGAGACAGACAGACGGACGGACATGGCGAAACTATAAGGGTTCCTTGTTTACCTACTACGGAACCCTAAAAAGCATTCATAAATTCAGTCTCCTAAGAACCTAACTATAAATTATCCATTCAGTTCAGTTTTCACACCTCTACCTAAAATAAAAACAAACCAAAAACACGCAGAGTAATTGAGTCAGGTCAGTAACTCAAAGGGCCTGGTTACTGTCACTTGCGTTAGGAATAACGTGCGTCTTCCTGTGCCCGCCGCCCGCTATATTTAGACGACTAATTATTAACAAGGTGCGTTTAGTTTATGGTAAACTGTGGTGAGATGTGTGGCTTTAAGTCGTGTACACAATGGGCCACGTTTGAAATTGGTCGTAAACAAACACCTAGTTACCCAATTAATTTGATGGACTGTTTCTGTTCTTGGTCTGGGGTTGTCCGCTTGCACCACAGATAATAAATTAAGTTACCGTTAAACCGCCGAGTCATAGTAGACTGTTTCTATTCTACTATGCCGAAACGACGCACATCCTTGTGATCCTTGGTACGCAGGGTTCGTGCTAGCTCCAACGGCATCCTAAGGGGATTCGCGCAGACGTTCGATTGTCAGTACCTACGAACCATTGCTGTATGGTTCACATACTGAGCAATCGAAGTCAGTAAATATGTTTACGTCACACCTGGCCATAATGTGAGTTTTACCGCACGTTACGCGTACAGTAAAACTCGCATTGTGGCCCAGGTGAAGACGTAAAATTGTGTACTCACCACAGGCAGTAAAAAAGAAAGCCCTCTATCGCATATTTACAACTCTCTCCTACGGCTTGGGTCACAAATACCTGCGATTTCGGGCTTTTTTTCTTTCACAGCCCTTGGTAAGTAATGTACTATTATGTGGTCTTTTTAATTGTATGTTCTAATTAATTTTGTAATTTTTGTGCCTATGATTAAAAAAAACGAAATAAACGATTTTTATTTATTTAGCGCTTCCCTCTTAAGGTCAACCTAGAAGGTTCATTTGTTTTATATTATGCCGGAAACCCGAAAACAAAATCCAAAAGTTCACCCAGAAACCCTTTAATCCGGAACACACATTTTTTCCACCAAAAAATCACCGCCGAAGCGTAACAATTTTAACAAGCAAAAGTCCCTTCAGTTTTGGAGTTCCCGTCCATTGGCCCATTGTACACAAATGTACTTGTATTTATACGCACAGTGGTTAGTATGCAGGCAGCGCCACCCGAGGTTGGTCGTACGTGAGGGGAATGATCCAATAATATATTAATTTCCTATCGAAGTATTAGATAAGTTAAATGGCAAAACATATTGATTTTGGTTTTGTGGGCCTTTTTTGCTGTTAATTTTACTGCATACCTGTACGACTTCATAATGACGTAACTAATCATGCTTGAATGGTCAGAAATCCATCAAAAATAGGGATAAGCCGAAAACTCAAAGTCAAAGTCCAAACCAATTAAAATAACATTATCATTTAAATAAACCTTTTTTTGTGCCGTGTGGTGCCGGACGTAAGTAGCATCACCCTATTTCTTCCCGTGGGTGTTCGTAAAAGGCGACTAAGGGACTTACTAGCTAGAGAATGGGCAGCAGCGTTCTCTATGCATTTTTAACACCATACTGCGATCGCCAACCCGCATGCCAAGCGTGGTGATTACGGCAAACCCCCCCCAATTGGGGGAGGCTTATGTCCATCAGTAGACGTCTTTCGGCTGAAATGATGATGATGAAACCTTTTTTACAGTCCAGGGCGAGCCTATTGCCATCAAACGGACACAAATCCAGACTCCGGGCTGCTATTGAGAACATTCTGGTAGAAAAACTCAATAACACTTCCCGACCTGGGGATCAAACCCGGGGCCTCAAGTCTGCTATTACAATAGTGTCAGAATGGTCTATCATTGATTTGATAATATTGTTGATTTTGACAAGTTTGGTAATCTACTAATATAATGGCGTCATTATGACTTTCCAATGGTCAGCTACTGACACTCCATTGAAAGAATTGGTAATCTCGTACATAATGACAAATGAAACTTCCTACTAAACTTCCAACTTCCTACTACTTCAGATTGCTTATAACATTAATAAATATTAAGTAAAAATATATATAAATGAAATCTGGCATGAATAAATGTTCAAAATGCCATTATAATACGAGACCATTGACCGACCAATGATCGACCATTATGAATTTAGCAGATTACGAACTTTTAGCAAAATGACAATGGCATCGTGTTGGAGTGACGAATTTATAAAAATAGCAGACTTGGGCCCCAGGACTTCATGCTCAATAGCTTAGCACGACAATGGTATTGTTCTTAATGGCGATAAAACTAAACTGTTGATGATACATTCCCCTTATATACATTGGACTAAAACATGCCCTTCCATTTTCACCCATAGCTATGACTGTATGCATAATAATAATTGAAACTGTAATTGTAAACCAATAGAATAAGTAGAAAGTGTCATCTATCTTGGAATGAAAGTCGATGAAAATTTTTCATGGTCTTCGCATATTGATTACATTTGTAGTAAGCTTAGAATATTGCTAAGTAAATTCTATCATTTATGTTTTAAAGTTCCCTCCAGCACCTTAAAATGTTTATATTTGTCCTTAGTTGACTCAATACTGAGTTATTCTCTTGATTGTTATGGTTTGACTTTTAAAATTAATATACAGAAATTAGAATCAATTCAAATTAAATTAGAAACAAGAAAACTAAAAATTGAGGAAGGAGACTATAGTAGGTTATTCAAAATATGTAAAATTCTTCCAGTTAGCCACACAAATACCTATTATTAGTTAATAACCATGGCAAGCGGGATAGAGACTCATTAGTTTCAAACAAGTATAATACCAGGTCGATGACAGGATGACAGCAGGTAAATATGATGTACCCAGAGTTAGTAATTACTATGGCGACAGAACTTTAAAAAAACGCGTTCCCTATTTATTGAACAGTTTGCCTGCTGACATCAGACAAGAAGATAATAAAGTAAAATTCGCACGTAATCTTAAAAAATATTTATTAGAATCTATGTAAGTGTAGGTATTAAGTATGATTAGGTTATAGATGTATCTTATTGAAAGAGAGACTCACCGATCTCACAGTTAAACTGCGTAAGCAGTTTTGTGGGGCAATGTATCTAGTTTTAAGAAATTCAAGTGAATAAATCATTCATTCATTCATTCATTCACGAGGCAGGCTTACACACTGCTAAACAGTAAGTAATCAATCGAGATGGATTACATATAGGTGGGTTGATTATACGATTAAATGGTACAAGTAGCATGCCAATCCAGTATTCAGAACAAGTCCATCACGCTGATTGATCGAGTACTTACTAGGTTTGTTTTACAAGATAAGCTGCACTCAAATAAATTTCGAATAATGGCCACATTATCGATTTGGCTTTGATCAATGTTGGTGTCATATTATAGGAGCTTGTTGTAATATAAATACAGAATCCATACTAATATTATAAATGTGAAAGTAACTCTGTCTGTCTGTCTGTCTGTATGTTACATTTTCACGCCTAAACCGCTGAACCAATCGTCATGAAATTTGGCAGAGATATAGCCTGGGATATGGAAAAGGACATAGGCTACTTTTTTACGCGATAACCGACATCCACGCGGGCGGAGCCGCGGGCAAAAGCTAGTCTCCAATAATATCTTATGAAACAATGTGAAATTCTACTACAACTGGAACAGAAGTGGAATCATGAGTCTTCTTAACCACTATTTTGAGGCCACTTTAGAAACTGAATTATTTAGGCTGGGAATACACGTCAGATTTTCACATCAGATAGTCGGATCGATACTCTGATCCGGCTCCCTAGCTTGAACATTCAACACACTTGCGATCCTTTAGTCGGATCGGACGTGTATTGAGTGTTCAAGCAAAATAATGGCTCTAACGCCTTCCGATAGCCGGATCAGACTATCGGATCCGACTATCTAATGTAAAAATCTGACGTGTATTCCCAGCTTTATAGCTCCAACTTCCGATAGCCAGATCAGACTATCGGATCAAGAATCTGACGTGTATTCCCAGTCTAAGAATCGACCCTCGTGCTTGCTACTGTGCTTATTGACATTTTCAGATCAATAAGTCCCCTTCAACTTGCGTGTAAGACCAAATGACTATGAAAGTAAACGAAGCAAAAGACGTACGTAAAGATCGTAACAGGTAGCGTTCTGTAGTTTCTTCTGCCTGTCGCTTGATCAGAATGGCAATGATTCCGTCAATTATTTCCATTCAATTAATGAATTGTACTTAAATTGATATTACAACAGCGAGGGGCATGTCAAATGAAGTAAGATGTTCTTTACTCATTTCTTTGACACTGGCAAGTAGTAGACCATCTTTAGGCTGGTTGTTTATTGATATATTTATATGAAAATCTAAAGAGGAAAAGGTTTTTAAGTAAAGAACATGCACTGGCTGCCTATAATTTCGAGATTTCTGAGGTGTCTAAAGTGTGAGTGATCAGAGGTATTTTCCAGTCGGTTCAGCAGACGTATGGAAAAGTGTATACGTGTTCAGGGAAAATACTTCGATACTTATAATAAAGAATACGTTTTATAATTTTTGAGTATATCATTTCTTTTGGCATGCCCAAACGCCTCGTATCTGTCTGTATGTCCGTAAAAATGTCCATCGCATTAAGTCCCACGAAGCTTTCAGGATATTATTGTGAGTGAAATACAACGAAGCTGAAGTTTCCGGCACTTGGGCGTTACTATAAATAATGGAGTTTCCTTCAGTTCGGCAACGGAAGAATATTATTTATTTTTATGGAAGAAATGGATAGCCGGAATTGTACGTATAGTGCAACATTTTTTTTTGTTTAGATTTTTGTGTTTTCTGCATATTTCAACATCGAAATTAAAAAGCTGGAAAATGGTACTGTTTTGGAAATCCCAGGGACAGATCTAATATCCAGCCAGCCGAGAATCAAAATGGGTTGAAGAAGAAAAATCAAAGGACACACAAAAAACGTCGCAACTACTAGTCAACAAACAAAATCCTCTTTACTTCTACAAAGTATGATATCCTGGTGTTGCACATATAAAATACACACGAGGTATCGAGCACGATCTCCCTGTACACACGGCCACAAATCGAGCTATACATATCCAGTTTAGGCTGATCTCGCATTGTATAGGATTCCCGTACAATGAGAGGTCAGCTTATACTGGAAATGTATAGCATGATTTGTGGCCGTGTGTACATCAATCCGGTGGCGCGGAAACTGGCATGCTATGTGCACATTGGAGATTATTTTGAAATTCAGCCGTGTACACATTGTTATTCACGTTGAGTTTGAAGTGGTGTGTCTTTGGGAGCATGTCGAAGTTAAATATAGAAGACTAGCTTTTGCCCGCGGCTTCGCCCGCGTGGAGGTCGGTAACTGTCTTAACCCAGTAGGTACCCTAATTTCGTAACACACTATCAATCACAATCTGAATGATTTTGAAGCATATTGCTAATCCATTGCTTCATATGTTCGAAAAAATTGGAAGCTCAACAACTTAAATAACGCAATGAATGTTGTTGAACTGTCAAAATTAAAGACATTGCTACTGTAAGTGTGTTACGCAATTACCCCGCTGGTCTGTCTAATTCATCAAAATCTGTTCAGCCGTTAAGGCGTGAAAGGTAACAGACAGACAGTCAGAGTTACTTTTGCATTTACTAGCTGACACGCGGTTTCCTCCGCGTGGCTTTTTCTAAAAGTAGCGTACTACTCCTTATGACATCAGCTATCTGCTAGTGAAAGTCCCGTCAAAATCGGTCCAGCCGTTTTGCCGGAACACACACAATGAAGGGTTTCGTGGTTGAGATGAATTTATCCCAAGACAAACTTAACATAGTAGTCGAAAAACAAGTTCTCCCCTACATTCCAACTGCAAATTTAAGTTTGTACGCACAATAGTGAGAGATTTAAAATGTTATTTTAAGACCATAGACTTCTTATAGGTTTTCCTGTAATCTATAAGTAAAGAACAATTTTCTGTATTTTTTTAAACATTTTAATCTCAGTAGTTTCGGAAATAATGGTCAATTTTTTTTTTTTTAATAACTTTTAAACTCTTTGTTTTAAAATTATAAAAAAAAAAAATATCTGAAATCCTTTACATTAAGCCCTTTCATTTGACATGTCATACGGTACAGTTTGCAAAACTATTTTTTTCTAGTTTGCCCCATTTTCAAAATTCAATACTTTACGTTACACGTCCGTGTTTGGGTCACAGAATTTCATGCGTGTACCTAATCAGCCCAGTAGTTTTAGATCAAATAGGCTGTGACAGATGGACAGACAGACAGACAAACGAGTATCCGAGAGTGATCCTATGTGGGTTCCGTTTTTTTTCCTTTTGATATACGGAACACTAAAAAGCTTTCAGTTTTCGGCGATTTCGATGTCCGTAGTTGACCGTGTTATCGTATTTCTTCAGGCACTTCATTATTTTCTTTCTTCCATTTATTTTAAAAGCTTCGAACCCGAAAACATTTTTCGCTTCTCGCCAGGATTATGATATTTTAAGTTCGCTCTGTTGAACGTATATAAATTCGGTGACGCGGAAAAATTCCTGCATCGTACCTCGTCGGTAGTATAGTCTGTACCAAAAGTATTTGATGGAAATGTAAACAAATGGATCAGAATTAAGTACTCAATACTCAATATATTTATTGCTTCCACATGTGAACTTAGGTGGAAGGTTTTACAAAGATATGATCATTGTGGACCCTGTCGGGCACGGCAAAAGTAGGAGAGAGGAAGAGGGGCTTTTATTTGACTACTTAGTTGTTATAATAATAATATTGAATAGGTGTTGTGATTATTAACATATACATGTTATTTAAAATTTGTCATTTAAGTATTCATTGATATTGTAATAGCATTTAGATACCAGAAATTGTTTTAATTTATTTATGAATGTATAAAGTTTTTGTTCTTCTTTAATTTTTTCTGGTAATTTATTATAAATTTTAATTGACATGACTAGTGTACTTGTTGAGTGCATTTTCAGCTTAGAGCCTGGTAAGTTTAACCTATTTTTATGGCGCAGTGTATATCTTGACTGTATATTTTCTCTTGTCGTGTAAAAGTGTTGGTAATTACGAACGAATTTGCATATTTCTAGAATGTATAGGCAGGCTAGGGTTAGTATCTTATGTTCTTGGAAGTGAGGTTTGCAGCTGTCGGTGTCTTCTATATTTACAAGGATTCTTATAAGTCTTTTTTGCAATGTAAAAAGTATCGGTGCATCTGTGCTGTTTCCCCACAATATCACGCCGTAACTAAGCCACGCATATGCACGCATATAAGTACCTATGGATGTGAATTTTTTGTGCTGTCTTTATTATACAGGGTTATTGGTAAAACACTAACAACCAAGCTGGGCCTCAACTCTGCTATTACAATAGTGTCAGAATGGTCTATCATTGATTTCATAATTGTTGATTTTGAGAAGTTTGGTAATCTACTAATATAATGGCGTCATTATGACTTTCCAATGGTCAGCCACAGACACTCCATTGAAAGAATTGGTAATCTCGTACATAATGACAAATGAAACTTCCTACTAAACTTCCAACTTCCTACTACTTCAGATTACTAATAAATAATATGTAAAAATATATATAAATGAAATCTGGCATGAATAAATGTTCAAAATGCCATTGTAATACAATTCTATTCGAGACCATTGACTGACCAATGATCGACCATTATGAATTTAGCAGATTACGAACTTTTAGCAAAATGACAATGGGATCGTGTTGGAGTGACGAATTTATAAAAATAGCAGACTTGGGCCCCAGGACTGTATTAATAACACCATAAACAACAAATTTTGTTCTATGACTTTTTACAAAACATAATACATTTACCAAAAACAAACCTTCAAGATTTCATTGTTCTATGTAGCACATTTCAATTCTGTATTTTGTTGTTAACAGTTTTTAACCTAAGCCTCCGGTGCACTGTCGCCCATGCCTTTTGCACTAGACACGGCATCGGCAGTTTGTTTTGCTCAGCATAGAGTTTGTAAATAAAGTTAATTAAAATTAAATAGAGTTTGTAAATAAACGCTCGTTAGAGCGTTGAATTTAAATATTTTTATTTTTGTGTGATAATATGATAAATTGAAATCTGATCCTGAGAGGCTGTTAGTGTTTTACCAATGACGATGATGTTTTTTTTTTCAATTTCTTAAATCGAGTGCTTTGATTTGATTATCTGAATAGATAGATAGATGGATAAAACATTTATTCAGTGCACACAAAAGACATAGCACAACACACAAGAGCAAAAATGATAAAAAAAAAAATGGTAAAGCTATTGCATAGCATTTTGTATCAACTTATGCAATTATAATTATTTATTTATTTTATTTATGCAGTATTTCTTTTTCTTTGATATTAATTCAAGTTACACTTTTTGAGCGTGGTGACCGATAAGAAAGTAAAGTCAATCCATAATCGGCCCAGAACTTTGGAGAACCGTTTAAAAGTGGTTTTTATAAGCTATGAAGAACGTTAATGTTTAATGTTAATTCTAGCTAGGAGAATCATAAATACGAGTAAAATTATTGATTTATAAATAAATTGCTCACATACCTCAACAACCTTTCAAAAACTTTTGAATTACGATGCCTGCCATCTAGTGGATAAAACCGACAACAAAACACAACTGAGACCACCAACAGAGCAACGCTTGTCTCGATTACGAATCACAAGCCACGCCAATGTCACCTCTATTTAGTTAGTTCTACCTGCGATTACTAGATGGCGTTGCGTTGCGCGGTAAATCCACCACAGAGTTTCGTAGAGTCGTACAATACGTCTAATCGCACGCACACAACGCCGTGTCGAAGACTGCCGAACTGAAACGACGTTACACGATGCACGGCCTTCAAGCCACACCTCCGTGCCCGTCGGAGTGGGGAGCGTGAGGTTTTTTCATTACGGAATTTCTGGATTCGGTCCCCGCGCTCAAGGCCCGCGATAGAAGCTATGCAATAGCTTAAAAACATGAATATTATAAAAACAGGGTGCCAATATACAAAAAAACAGGAATATAAGTGTTATATTATGACACAAGAATTATAGGAATACTTAAACCCGCAATACTAGTTTTAAATCACCTTGAAGATGTTTTCCATTTGACAATTTACTGAGGTTAATATTGTAACTTAAATCGTCGATGAATTTTCAATTATAATTTAATAATGTTGTTCAAACAAAACTTGTTGGAAAACGTGGTGAGATATAAAGTTGAAACCTTCTAAATACAGATGAATGTGTTAATAATTCCCTTTTTGAGTGAGTGATTGCGTAAGAATTTAACCTGAACAGATTTTGTTTACACTTTTATCAGATATTTAAGGAACAGACTATAGTAACATTGTAGACATTTCAGTATAGTTCTGCAGTCATATCCTTCGGGGCCCTGTACGATACGAACGGTGCCGTTATCTTGAATTTATGTGCGTAAATGTACGTAAAATGTCTGCCAAGTGTGCGAGACAGACAAACATGTAAAATGTATGACGGAACAAAGCTAGGAAAAAAGCTCGCTAGGTTTGGAAAAATGTAGGTTTCAGCTTTATGTGGACTGTCTATATGTTAAGTTTTTGTTAATGTCGAAACTTTGGCAAACAGTCTGGGGTTCCCTGATTGAAAATGGTGAGCACCTATTGACATTGTATCCCTCACGGGATTGCATCAGCTATCCACCCATCAGAGTTCGAAACTAAAATTGTTTATCTGTTTGTAATAGCCATTGTATGTATAGTTACGAGCATAAATACCCCACATCATCATCATCATTTCAGCCGAAAGACGTCCACTGCTGGACATAAGCCTCCCCCAATTGGGGGGGTTTGCCATAATCGTCACGCTTGGCAGGCGGGTTGGCGGTCGCAGTATGGTGTTAAAAATGCATAGAGAACGCTGCTGCCCATTCTCTAGTAAGTCTCTTAGTCGCCTTTTACGACACCCACGGGAGGAAACGGAGTAGTGCTATTAAGAATAGCACTACTCTGTTTCCTCCCTTCAAAAACTTTATAACAAAAAAAAAAACGACTTTCAAAAAAAAAAACACCATAAAGTGAATAACTTTAATTTCGGAAGTCGGTGTCCTTGGTTCTGTATTTTCGTTTTTGCCACTGACTTCCGAAATTAAAGTTAATTTTCACTTTTTTGTGTTTGTTTTTTTTTTTAAGTCGTTTGTTTTTTTCTTAAAAAGTTTTTTATTTGTCACTTTTTAGTTATGATACTATCCCACAACAATTCGATTACCACTACTTGCTATACCGCACAAACAAGAGTGACACAAGAAACCTATACGAAGTAGATTAAATACAAACTAAACAACTAAAAACCTACCCTAGCAAAGTTAATAAAAATCAGTTAATAACCATTTATAGTCTGAGTGCATCTCATGACAATTCCAATAAGCCCAAACACGGCTAGGATACATTGTTTTATTACGGAGTTCCGGTACATACCTTCCGGCTTCATCTTCAGATCAGTTCGATGGTACCATTATCATCAGAATTATTTATTTAAACTTGCTTCATAGTCGCTTAACAATCTTAATCGAGATATCTTATCGCCACCCGTGAAACACTTATCATTGAGGCTTTCCGGTGGCCATTTGTGGTCTTCTTGATCAGTTCTACTTCATCAAATGATACTTTCTGAATGCAAATGCTTGAGTTGTTGATGAAAATACAAAAATCGCTATGTTTGCCTGTAAAATTTGAGGAGTTCCCTCAATTCCTCATGGATCCCATCATCAGAACTGGATTTTAGAAAATGGAACCAATCTGGAAGTATATCCTTTCAATTAAAAAAACAATTTTTCAAATCGGTTCATTAACGACGGAGAAACAAACGTAAAAAAAAAAATATATAATAATACAACCGAATTGAGAACCTCCTCCTTTTTGGAAAGTCGGTTAAAAAGCGAATTTCTCGTGAAACAAAACGCGCCTTAGAGAAAAGACCTATTTCGTAATAGTATCGTTTTGATAATACGATGTTCGTAAGAAAATATTGAACAATAATCGGAATTGAATATTGGAGATAATCGCTTTTTCGTTTCTCATAGGTAACTAGGAAAGTTAAGTAGGTATGCTTGAAGTTACCTGTTTACAGGGATGAAAACAGTACCTACTTTTCGTCCCCGGGAAACGATTTACCTTGCTGTCAAAAAAAATAAAAACTATGCAAGCCATCTCCCAACTTTTTATACAGCCACTCTGGTAAATCGCGGCGTAAAATTGTAATTAAAAATATCATAAAAAATAATTGTAACATGACTTTATACATATAATTTACTTTTCACTAAATTGTTATTTAATTTACATAGATTTGAGATAAATATTTACTATCATCAATGATAAAAGTATTGGCCGGTAGAATGCCACAGAAAAAGAAACATCAAAAAGGCGGGAATGCGGCAATTCGATCTTCAGTTGTTTTGTCGAGTGCTAATTATTTACATAAACAGATGTTTGTCAAGAATTAGTTCATCAGATTCAGATATGTTAATTGTTTAACTTATACTTGAAATACTTTCCTCATATTTGAAATGAAAAGCAGAGTGTTTACCTCGGGTGAAAAAACCTATTTAGGCACTCAAACTATTGGCGCCGTCGCTACGCTCGTGCGCCACACCATCTCGTGCTTACGCCCTCATATATAGGTTCCTTTCATCCCTTGTATAACAATGTACTATTGCATCTTTCTAAGGTATTTATGCTCGAGACATTAACTAATAGACAGGAAAACTTAGGAACACTGAGTTTGACACACCTATTATACAAGAATACCTACTTTCCTTACTTCTTCAACATCATCATCATCATCACCATCGTCATCATAATCATCATCACCATCACCATCATCATCATTCTCCTACCCTTATCTCAATTTATTTCGGTTGGCGCAACATGTGTAATCTTTTTCCATAGTTCTCCATTAGTCGACATCTTGGTAGTCACCTCCTTTCTATAGCCATATCATCGTTCACACCGTCCATTTATCGTTTCTTTTGGTCTTCTCCCACTTTTATAGACATCCACATTCATACTCTAAACTTTCCTCACGACATTTTCCTTATTTACTTTCTTTAATTAGATTTATCTAAAGTCCCTGCCTTCGTCCTGTAGCCCTCAAAAACACTACTACGAGTATTCATAACCGTACGCACTCTTCATTGCACAGAGCCTCAGTTTCCATCACAATTCACGGCCGCCATTGAAGCAGACAATGCGGGCAGCCAATCACGCTAAAAGCTGTCTCCGTCATTTGACGTATGGTTTAATGAACCATGACTGTGGCTCGGTAGCTCGGCTGGCTCGCCCGTATGATGTTCCTATGAACACTGCCGTGTTTCCGATGGCATATCTCATCGGGAATAATGAAAATCTTCTATACAAACTTTCATCCCCGATTTAATCCCTTTAGGGGATGAATTTTCACCTTCGTTGTATAAGAAACACTTGGCAAAAAACGGAACCCTTATGGATTCGTCATGTCTGTCTGCCTGTCTGTCCGTCCGTATGTCACAGCCACTTTTCGATGCTGCCATGCAGCCACTAAGTAGATGTATTCTGTGAACCGCATTAAGATTTTCACACAAAAATTGAAAAAAATAACAATAAATTTTGGGGGTTCCCCATACTTAGAAATGAAAATCAACAATTTTTTTCATCAAACCCATACGTGGATAGGTCTTCAAAAATGATATCGAGGTTTATAATATAATTTTTTTCTAAACTGAATAGTTTGCGCGAGAGACACTTCCAAAGTGGTAAAATGTGTCCCCCCCCCGTAACTTCTAAAATAAGAGAATGATAAAACTAAACAAAATATCTATTGTACATTACCATGTAAACTTCCACCGAAAATTGTTTTGAACGAGATCTAGTAAGTAGTTTTTTTTTAATACGTCATAAATCGTAAACCGCGCTTGCTGCTACGGAACCCTTCATGGGCGAGTCCGACTCGCACTTGGCCGCTTTTTTTATTCATTGTTGTATATAAAAAAGGAAAATACGGCACCGCTCTTATGTCACGTTATAGAGGTATGAGGATAAAAAGGGTGTAAAGTTCACTCATGCTCAATAAATAAGGGAGGATCCTCCGACCAGACGGGTGTTGTGTCTTGTGGGCAACTGCCCGACGGTTGATGTCAGGATGTATGCTAGTCGCGCGGTAAACTCTGATTGTGCGATGCAGGTTTTGTGACGTCAGGTCTTTGATGCGTAGTTCGCATGTGGCGTTGTAGATGCCGCCACAACGTAAACATTATTGGAGTACAAACACATCCACTCAACTACATTTCCCAATATCGTGCGTCATGGATCAACAACCGAAATAGAAAGATATGAGGCGGGCTGTAGCGGGAACGAGATAGCAATAATTGTCACTGTTACCATGTCACCCATAACAATTCAGAAACAAATGGCGACCTAGAAAGAAATATTATTCAGGAGAATTTTGAAGAAAATAAGTTTTGATGGACTTACGAGTGGAAAGTAATCCCGTGGAACTTGGTTTTGGTTTGTTAAATATTTGTGCATATTTTGAAAACACAGGAAGGCATTGTTGCTGATTATTTAGACGATTACGGTAATTTTACTTAACGTGCTAAACATGTGCTACACAAAAGCTAGTTCTATTGTGACTAAGGTGAAATGGTGCCGGTTAGCATAGTTTATGCGGTCCACGTCGAGGAACGCGTACCTAATCTTCCTTTTTAGGGTTCCGTACCAAAATGGTAAAAGGAACCCTTATGGTGCGACTCAGTCTTTCTTTCTTAATTTTTTTTTAGAAACGTTGCTCCCACTCTAGTAATTTTTCCTGTATTGTGGGTGCGTTTACAAACATTTAAACTCACATACACAAACACCCAGACCCGGAACAACTAATTGTAGGTCATTCAAATATTTAGTCTGACTGTCGGTCTGTCACAGCTGGATATCTCAAGAACTACCAATGCTATCAACTTGAAATTTGGAATAGTTTTAGATGACGTTTGCCCAACTATTTTGCAAATTTGCTTTTTTGACGGCACGGTTTGTGTCGTGGCTAAGCGATTGACTGCTGCACTGCGTGTCGCGGGTTCGATTCCCGCACGGATTTTTTTTTTGTATGTTCTACAAGTAGTTGTTCCAAGTCTGGCTGTTTGTGTATGTGAGTTTAAATGATTGTAAATGCACCCACAATACAGGAGAAATTCCTAGTGTGGGGCAACGTATTATTATTTTTTTTTTTTTTTCTTAACTGGATCTGAACGGAGTCTTAAAAAAATTTAAGTGGAGGTACTAGGACATATAGGGCATCATATAAAAGAGCGCTATTTGTACATCCTCAAACATTTTTTTTTTTTTTTAGGCCGCATTTTTTACAATTTTGACGGAAAAAAAAAAATACCGTTCCTACACCTTATCTCCGAAGTTTGCATAGAGAAAAATCTGAAATTATTCTATGTGATTGAAGTTTATGTAAAGATTACAGGAAAAATAATATTGCAGTTTTAGGTTAGCGTCATCCTTGACC
Source organism: Dryobota labecula (assembly GCA_947523025.1). Lineage (NCBI taxonomy): Eukaryota > Metazoa > Arthropoda > Insecta > Lepidoptera > Noctuidae > Dryobota > Dryobota labecula. The sequence continues at coordinate 2,354,527 of OX383303.1, read as the reverse complement.
GATAGTGGAACATATGTAACTTTTTTGTTGTTTTTTGATGATACGGAACCCCTGGTGCGTGAGTCCGACTCGCTCTTGACCGGTTTTTATACATCATTGTTTTTATTAATAAAAATCCTATCCTACTTATAAATGTGAAGGTTTGTGAGGATGGATGGATGTTTGTTACTCAATCACGACAAAACGGCAGAGCGGATCGGGATAAAATTTGGCACACAGATAGTTTATAGCTTGGATTAACACATAGGATGTTGGAATGGAATGCTGGTCCTGCTCCACAACCTCAGCTAGTTAATTAACATTTGACAATCATGTTGGAGCTGCTGAAGATTGTAAACTATTTTTGCATTGTATAAACTCAATGTCCTTGAATTATATAATTGCATAGCACAGGTGTGAGTACTATGTACTATAGAGCTACCATTTACCGGGTAATATGTCTTTTATTGACTTGAATGTGCCCCGGCGGCTGAGAGTATGTCATGCTCACTCAAATGTCTCGCTGGTGGTGGCGTGTGTGTTGGATCATTAAGTTCCCTTCAAAATGGTTGAGCTAAATGGTGCTGATCCATGCGTCATGTTCGTGAACGGGCGCCGTCAGTTGGGACTGGTCATCTCTTAGCTGCCACGGCTTATTTTAATTTTTGAATTATTTCTATTACGGACGCTTCTAACGTGCACGTCTTTCTACATTGTTCTCACATGTATAACTTCAACATGAATGATGTAACCCATATTTTGTAACAATATTTTGTTTTAAAAGAGTGTCCATGGAGTTTCTTGTCCGTTCTTCTCCATAGGAACCTACTACGCTTTGGAATGGGCAACTAGCTTCATCTTTCTGACTGACCGACCCCTTGACAATTCAAAAGTGCCTGTAATTGGTTTATTTGAAATAAATGCTTTGAGTTTGAGTTTGAGTTTGAGTTTGGATAATTTTGCCGCAGGAATCCGTTGGATGCGAGAAGCACAACTGGTCGAAGTGGCGGTGCTTGGAGGAGGCCTATGTCCAGCAGTGGACGTCTTTCGACTGAAATGATGACGATAATGATGACATCGGTACTTATTTATCAGCAAACTAGCTGACCCGACAGACTTCGTTCTGTCAAAAGCTATAGTATAAACTCCACTACTCTACCCTACCCTACCTACTCTACCTACCTACCTACCTACCCTACCCTAATTTTTCGTAAAAACCATAAAAAAAAAAAAAAAAAAAGTTGCTATAAACCTCACGGAGCCCGAGACCTTTCCAACGAATGCAAAACCGTGGAAATCGGTTCGTGCGTTCTGGAGTTATAGCGTCAGGAAGGAAAACCCGACTTATTTTTATATAGTAGATAGGGACTATTATGATTCTTCAATTATAAACTCTCACTACTGCATACTGTAAATGAAAGTCGTGAGAAAATCGACGCTCCACGAACATAATAACATGTTGAGCTATTTGTTAAGTATTTTGTACAACACGACTTGCATGCACCGTGTGGCAGGTAATTCGCTGTTTATTGTATAGTTTGTAATTTCTTGTCGTCACAGTACAAAACAATGGAACCCGACTGACGTAGGTACCTACCGAATAAATCAAGCATAATATGAGCTACCTAACGGCGAATAGATAATGAAGCTGAGATAGATTATAATGGAAATCGACCCATCGATGTACTGTCAGTTATACTGCAATTAGCTGATCCCCGTTTACTCAAATGGTTGAGGTTTTTTTTACAAAAAAATCGTATGATTTTCATATTTTTCTAGTTTTGAGTCGATTTCGTATAGGTATTTAAATAAAATTAAAAATTATAGAATTCTATCGATTCGTTGGTATTCTATAAAATCTCAACCATTTATGCAAATGGGGGTCAACTAATTGCAGGAACTGACTGTACCTACTGATTCACGAATATGTGTTACCGAGCTACCTAAGATACAAGACACTAATGTCACAAACACTAGATGACACGTAAATGAATGCCTATTTATAAGCACGATGTTGGATTTTCAACTTTTGGTGCTGAGTCGAGCGTTGAAAACCAAACAGCGCGGTTTTTATTGACATTCATTTTGGTGTCGCAGTGTTAGTGAAAATGGGCGTAAAGAACTTATTTTTAAACATGCCTGTTTCTCCTTATTTTAGAAGTTGGTTATTAATCGTCTCCATATATTACCCAGGGATACCCATTTAATATTTCCAAAGGGACATTCAACAACCTTCCCGATCACCTAGTTTCTATACATACAATAGGGAGAAAGTAACGCCTCCCTTAGTTTTCAGCTCACGTAGGCAACCCGAGGCATTCTTTGGAAGATTTCATTGTTGGTCCCCAAACGTAGAAGGGAACTGAATTGGGATCCTTTGGATGGAATGTTATAGTTAGAAAGAGAAGAGGCAAAGAAAGAAAAAACAAGTGGTTTCTTCAATATTCACACAAGTGAATATTGAAGAAACCAATGGTTATACGAAAAACGCAGCGTGGCTTCATTCTATAGGTTTCGAAACATTCGAAATCTATTTATGCCACTGTATTGTTGCTGCGATTACGTAATAGCGAGAGTAGGCTGGAATAAAATAAAAAAAATAAAAAGTGTCTCTACGAACGTACGTGTGTTGTCCTCTATGGTGTACAATAATAAGAAAAAAAAAAAAAGGAATATTCTAATTCTAACAGGGATAAGCCGAAAATATTGTAATTTCGCGCTGAGAGTCAAAATTATGTTTAAATCAATCAGCACACTCAGTGTTATTTGTTAAGTGTTGTATGGTTAGTTATCTCGTAAAAAAGAGCTGCTTGAACGAAGTATAAATTACTTGTAAGAAACTTGGTGCGCTTTGCACGAGGCGTCGAGTAGTGATATATCGCCTGTCTGCCACAACCACTGACCCTTTTCACTAAACCAAACATATTTCACTAATTTCTTGAAAAGATAAACACCTTCTTCAGTTCTTCTTCGTCTTTACTATCTATCTATTGTTAAGAAGAAAATTATTACTTTAGCTGTTAATTCCATTGTTTTTCAAATCTATTTGTGGAATTTCAATTTCTGTTGATCAAAACCGATATTAAAGCTGAATTCAATATTTGGACAAGTTTTGAAAGATGAAATCAATTTCTCAAACCCTAATTAACTCGTACGGCAACAAGTATCATCATTAATGAGCGTTTAGTCAACATTTTGTAAGCTTTGAATTTTCCTAAATAAACCTACTCTTTTTACCCGGACTGCACGACAGCAAAGACAGGGTTATGTTTTACCTTCATCATTCTTCCTCTTTAAGTACCTGCGTACTGTATCTGTGCGTAGTGCCGCATTTTTATCTAACTCTCTTATTAACTTGTAAGGATTCAAAGTAGCCATCTTGGCTAAGCACTCTCGTCTGAGCGACAAAAGATAAGTCCATTCTTAATCGATTTGTACATTATGCTGTCAGGTTATCCATGGCATTCTTACTACTGCAGATACTATGTCTATATGCCAGTCAACAAGATTTGTAGCGGGGTTGTCTGTCCAAGGGGCTTATGCAGTCGAAGCTCTTTTAAAGCAACATAAAATTCTTACAATACCACAGCAAAATTCAACGTCCTTAACCAAAACAAGAAGCTCTTACCCCAGAACCCTAATTAATTCATCCAGCAAGCAAATAACCAAGATTAAGGAGCTCTTCGGCCGAGTGGCCCAAGACCGAGGGGGTGTCACGCAAGAATAGCCACCCCGCGCAAATTACAGGCGATTACAACCCTTAGACAAGTAACTTTATATCTTTTGATACGCTACGATGCAGATTGGATCCTTTAGGGTTATTTTTGGGTGAATGGAACAATATCTGAAGTCTGAACAAGTTTTTATCGGTGTTAAAGTAGATGGGAACTGTAGATTGCTCTCGAGAATTTTATGAATTTTGCTATACTTTTGGCCAGTAATTGGAAGTTGTAGGGTTGATTCAGAACGTAGTTTGAGCTTGTTTTAGTTTGAAACAACGGGGCTGGAGACTTTTTATTGCGATATCCACTGGGATGGAAAATGATATGATAAACGGAACACGTAACGGAAAAAGTAAGTATAGAATTATTTGTAGTATTTATCAAAATGTGTGGATGGATTAAACAATTCAAAAACGTATCAACTGTTAAAATACAGCTTCTTTTAATACAGGTCAATATTAAAGTCTTTTGCAAGAATCCTTCAAACCTGCCAACTGCAACACACGCATATTTATAAAATCCAAGATGGCGGTTTGCGACCGCGCCATTTCTTCAGCCACAGTGTATAAAAAGCGTGTTTAAAGCGGGTGTAGCGCTTGAAAGCAGTGTAAATGTCTGTAGAAAACGCTGTAGGGCCGCTTTCAAGGGGCTTTGAGGGCCCTCAGCGTGACGACAACCTACCTCGTCTAGCTACAAGAGTAGCAAGCGCCTTGCTTCTTTTAAATGATGTTTCTATGGGATTTTCCAGGGTTCCTTTTCAGAAAATCTTGTGTGGAAAGAAAACGGTAACTTATAAGTGTTCAAAGAAAGACCCAACACGGCATTTAATGATTTTAAACTACGATGAAAGTTACTGCGAAGAATTTACTTCAAACAAAACTTTTTAAAGAAAAGAATTATCCTCCAACATTCCTTACACCTAACGGTCTTTCCACAAATGGTTACTCGTGTTATGGCGCCACAGATGCTGGTAAAATATTAAATTGTCAGTCGTTAAGTGTGGGTTTTGCAGAGAATGGCGGCTATTTTCCAACGTGTCTGGGTCGAGCTTTATGAAATCGACTTTATGTGGGTACGGGAAGCTGTTTTAAATCGACCTTAGTTCTAGACTCCTAGCCATTTAATGATTCGTTGAAACATCTTCCCCTATTTAATTTTTTCCTTAGTTTTTTTAGGACTGGTGAGTAAATATGACATACAGAAGCACAACATAGTCTATCTGAGTAGTTACTTGCAGGATAAACTATAATATTTTTATATAAACTAGTTTAATTGATCTCTGTACATGTGTTAATCTTATTGTTTAATTTAATATAGTTTGTGTTTTGTTTAACTTTGCATGCCAAAATGAAAAATGTGATGATACCAAGATTGTGATATACTTTTGTTACATTAATTTATAACATTTACATATTGTTTACCTACCCATATTTGCAAATAAATGATTTCATAATAAAATAATAAGAAAAAGAAAATAATAATACAGACTTACTTGTCAATAAATTACAAAAGAAGATATCTCCTGTAGCGAATAGACAATTATTTACGGAGGTAAAATCCTGAAAAATCATTTTACCGAAAATATTTTTGATAAAAGAAACCATCATAAAAGCAAAGAAAATCACTTTTCCTTTTAACAAAACCATTAAAAAGACAACCTTAACATATTTTCCACTTAAACGAAGAGGGTAGTTATTGATTTTCTTCAATACATTCCCTGATAGTTCAGTGAACCTTGTCGTGAGTTGTGCACATAACGAGTGCGGGCTCGACGCCCTGATAGCGATCGGCGATAATGAAGCTATGTTAATTATTTGTTGCTTTACAATTGGGATCAATGTCTTTTTATGGAAGAGTTGAGGGGGCTGAGGAATTCGATGCGATCTTTGAAAGATAATGGCTATGGAAGTGGTGTAGCCTGTAGGGTTGTATTTATATGGTGTACCTACCAACTGTACATCCAATGAAAAGTATGATATCTATATCTTATCTTACTTCTTAAAAAGTATGATCTTCTGACCTTAAAATCAAGACGGAAACTTCTGGAAGTTATGAAAAAATAAGCCGTCTGGCTGGGAGCTTTCAACGAAAACGCTGTCAACCCTTTAAGATACGAGTATAACAAAATAATGTATGGTGGTATTGTGTATCTTATATAAATGTAGGTCTAAGAGAGAGAGCAAATTTTGTGAGTTTGTGTATATGTGGTGGGTAATCTTCGGAACCACAGCTCCAATTATAAAAAAAAAAAAGTCCACAATTTAAAAGGTACTTTATTATTGGTAAATTATTATTATTATAAGTCTTTGACATTTATCGAGACCGTTGGGACTAGGACCTTTGGAAGACGTACGAGGGGCCGAAGTCAACTCTCTGAGGCCCGTTAGACGTATTTAATTAAATGAAGCACCAACGGACGATTATCCCTGTATGCACAATGTAAGTGGACCCAAGTAAAACCCCCGGTTGCTGCAGGACTATTGCAGGATATGGAAACAAAGATATTGTATTATGGGTTTAGGTGGCTAAAGTAAGGTGAACCAACCAAAGTAAACTAATTTCGACGTTTTAAGGAGTTTGTCGTTAAATCGAGTGGCGTTAAATGGAGTTTTACACTATACTTCTTTTGCGCGTAGACAAACTACCACAGTCAAATAGGTAGCTTTTGACAGAACGACGTCTGTCGGGTCAGCTAAAGTGACTAATACATTTCTAATTCAATCACTCCAACCATCATCCCCTGTTACGTTAAGTACTCCTCCCTTCCTTCAAACATTATTAACATCAATTTTGTTCCTATAGGTCCACAACGGACTCACCAAAAAATGACCACGTTGTCCTCCATGACATAACAATGGCCAAATTTTTGCGAGGCGAGTGAACTCGGCCGACTGCTGCCGATTGTTCAAAAATGCAAGGTACGCCGTTTGCAGTGGTGTGCCGACCGATGTATGGAAGCCGGTATAAATGGGAGGCCTTTTGTAAATTCAATGCTGATTTGGGATTTCTGGAATGAGTATCATTGGGTTTTTCATTAATTGAATGACAGTAAGTTCGTTTCGTTCTTCGGTGTGAATTGTGATTTTGTTAACATTAATTCACTTTATATGTATCTATTTAATATGTAGAACCATTTTATCAAGAAAAAGCGCGTCGGTACCTATAATATTTTTTCAGGCATGAGTAGATTCTGCGTTAAACTGATAAACCTGTGTTTTTCCAGAAACCAGCTTTCCTCTTTGCGTAGGTACTTAGTTAATTGTATCAATGTCAGATCTTGCGCAAAAGACCAATATCAATATACCTACTCTAAAATTTCAGACGGGATAAAATTACTGAGAAAATTTCTGAAAAAAGCTTCAGCGAAATACATGTTTTGAACATGCTTTTCGCTGAAGTGAAAACTTAAAATCTGGGTCAACAGGGAATTAAGTAGGACTTAGGTTTATTACTCTAATGCAACGAATTAGTGTAGCTGTAGGCCTGTAGATATTAAGTTTGTGTTATGAGACAGTGACTCGCCCAACCTGATTTAGTTTTAAACACCCGGTTACAACTAGGCCATATTACCTATACGCTAGAAAATAATAATTTCAATAAGGAGGACTATCTAAGACGATATGGAAATGTGAGTCCACTAAGGGTCAATTAGCGAACGTCCTAGATATGAGACAAGCTTTCAGTCTTCATTAAGTACATTACAAATGACAGGAAACAAGATCTAGAGCATTTCCGAGAAGGATCACTGCGTATTGGAAATTTCATACAGTTGAGTCCGTTTCCACCCAATTTTTATGTGTGATCCTCTGTACCTAGGTACCTCGTTTTCCAGCTAGGAAAGTTAGTATATGTAGTTAGATTCCAATTTGTGAAATATTAGAAAAAGTCGCATTGGCTATGTAGGCCCTGGCATGCACCAAAAATCACTTAATACATTTAGTGCTATAGTATTTTTATGACACGAAACGACGCGCGCTGTACTTGTGGTAACCAAGTTTAAAACACGCTGTGAATGTGTGCGTGAAGACGAGTAGCGTTAGTACATAACGTAACACACACACTTCCGACTTCGCCATTGTCTCGGACGAAACCGAGAGGGTTCCTGCGCTTACTTACACGCATTCACAGTGTTTGTACTAAAACAAGCGAAAACAACAAAAACAATTAAAAGTGAAAAATAACATTAATTTCGGAAGTCGGTGTCTTTTGAAATTAAAGTTATTTTTTAGTATTTAGTTGTACCTATCCCACACCAATTCCACCAATACTTACTATGTATACAGCAGTGACAGGAAGTGCATTAAATAAGAACAAACACGAAAAAAAAAAAATTTGCACCTACTTATTATTTAAGCTAACTCATAAACTACCCCCAGCGAAGTTAATACAATTAATGTAGTAGAGGAAGCTTGCGCGGTGGGAGTAAGCTTCCTCTACTAAATGAAAGAATTATAAAAATCGGTTCATAAACAAATAAGTTAAGTATGACCATACATATAATGTATGAGTATCTATGTATGAGTGTTTATGCATGAGTATACATAGGTATGTATAGACGAATTGAGAATCTCCTCCTTTTTTTGAAGTCGGTTAAAAATCATTTAAAGCATCACATGATAATTCCAGTAAACGCCAACACGGTTAGGATATATTATTGTTTTATTACGGAGTTCCGGTGCCCACCTTCCGGCTTCATCATCAGATCGGTTTGATGGTAGGTACCTTTTTGATCAGAACCATTTACATATTTCAATTTGTTTCGTCATAGTCGCTTAACTATCTTAATCGAGATATCTTATCGCCACCCGTGAAATACTTATCATTGAGGCGTTCCGGTGGCCATCTGTAGTCTTCTTCATCAGTTCCACTTCACTAAATGATACTTACTGAATGCAAATGCTTGACTTGTTGAAGAAAACAAGAAAAAAAAAAAAAAAAAGACGTGTGGCACTCGGGGACTGCCGCGGTAAAGCTATTGCATAGCATTTTGTATCAACTTATGCAATTATAATTATTTATTTATTTTATTTATGCAGTATTTCTTTTTCTTTGATATTATTTTTTTTTTTTTTTCGTTACGGAATTTCTGGATTCGGTCCCCGCGCTCAAGGCCCGCGATAGAAGCTATGCAATAGCTTAAAAACAAAATAAATAAGTGCTGAACGTCGTAAAAGTGTATAACTACGTAAACAAAGTCAAATACTATTCTAATATAAGCATAATAACAACTTTAAAATAGACGAAAGTGTTGAACCTAAAGTAATTTTAAATAAAAAAAGAGTGACAAACTGTTTTGACAGCGAAAAAATTCCATGTACATGAGTCATTTCCAACCGTCTAGTCAAGTTTAACAATTGTTCAACTGGAATGGTATCAACTATTTGGCAAGCTTTAATTAAGTCATTGTAGCCTTGCGGTGCAACAGGGGAACTGAATGTACTCGTAATCGACTGTTCGTGAGTTCAAACCCCACTATCAACAATCACTTTTTGTGAAGATCATAATTTTATAAACTAATATTTATAAGAATAAAATACGCAGTACACAGAAATAAGGAACTGCCAGAAATTATTAGATCACTAGAGGGTACTGGTGTAGTAAAATAACCGTCGGAGTGGGGAGCGTGAGGTTTTTTCGTTACGGAATTTCTGGATTCGGTCCCCGCGCTCAAGGCCCGCGATAGAAGCTATGCAATAGCTTAAAAATTCGCTATATGTATGCCTTTAATACGAGTATGTATTTGAGGAGTTTCATCAATTCCTCATGAATCTCACTATCAGAACTGGTTTTTTGATAAAAATGGGACTAATCTGGATTCTTTCAAATAAAAAAGAACTTTCAAATCGATTTTTAAACCACGGAGTTCTGAGGTAACAAACATACAAAAACAAAAAAAATTACAGCCGAATTGATAACCTCCTTTTTTTGAAGTCGGTTAGTAAATTAATATAAAACATCGTTCTGTTTCTGTCAATCATTAATTTGAAGTTGACAGAGACAATGATGTTTAGAGCTAAACGCATTGAGTGATTTGTGGTGCAAGCAGGCCTCAGCCTAAAACACATTTCAGAACACTGTAAAAATAAATCGTTGGCAATGTTCGAGACAACTTGGTTAATATTTTGACATAACTATCCCGCGTTCCCGTTTTCGCGAATTTCCCGTTTCCTTTTCCGTGTAGCATGCATTCTGGAGGTGACATGACATGATAGCCGAGTTCAGACAATGCTGTCACAACAATACATTGCTGACATTGCTGCACTGAGCAAAGCGGAAGGGCGGGATGGCAAAGGGAGGTGAAATGTCAAAACTTTTGGGAGTTAAAAAGCGAACTATTCTGAAAATTGTGGTAGAGATGGAGACGGGATACCTCCTTTGTCTTTATTGTCTAATTAGTGGGACCCTAAGTGGCGATAGCGAAATACTACCACAAAAGGGAGTATGATAACTTACGTAAGTATACGTACTTAGAGTGATTGTATTACAGCAATAACTACTGGCATGAATAGAAAATGAATTCACGGTTGAAGACTTTAACCCATATTCATCTCATTCAAGTTTATTTCATTTCGCCAAAAGATCCCATCTTTCTAATTTCGTTAGGCCTCAATTTGTAAAGCATAGGATTACAGTAACACCTTATTCATCTACCCTCATTTCACGCGGATTTTACTTAATTGATCGGTACAATCCGTCAGTGTTACCACTTCAAATAAAAAAATAATATATTTAGTTAGTGTATTTCTTGCATAGCTTACTTAATGCCATGGGTAATGCAACGTTGAAGTGTTATATTTTTGGATAATATTTAAATAATTAAAAGCTAATAATATTATGTACAATAAAAAAAAAAAAATACATTGAAGTTATTTTATTCATTGCTGTGACCGACATTCAACCTATTCACATTTTTTTCTTCTCTTTCATTGCTTTGTGAAAAAATGTAGTAGATAAAATTACTATACTCCATTTGAAATAAGATTAAACATTTAAGTAAACCTTTTTTAAAGTCCGTTCAACCGATTTTGATTTCTATTGGGATCCCTTCTCGTAGCTTATAGCCAAATTGAAGGAAATCAATGTGCTCAAATATCGGTCCAGAAGAACATTGTTGTTCATATTGTAAGGGTAATTTTTGATGCCTCATTTTTTATTTTTAAAAAAATAAACGTCATATGTATGTATCTGTGATATATTTTATTGACGTATGACCCATTTAAACATCCATAAATACTCGTTTTTAATAAAGTCCATGATTAAAACCAATAGTCTTTTGAAGTATACTAACAATGTTAACAGGGCGGCGGCTGACCACAATAGTCACTGGCAAGAACAGTAATATTGAAGCCTGGGATCACTACAACACATATCAGACGTCAGAATGCGGTCTGCATATTTTGCAAACGAAAACCCCAATGGAGCTTGCAATGTATAAAATTGCTAAAAATCCCTCCGCAACAAATATACGCGTTTATTTTATCTAGAGTGCATGTAAAGTTTGTTTGGCAACACAGGGCCCCGATACGGTCACGGCTCGAGATAATGCCCCCGGGAACAATGCGATAGTGACTCCTGTCCTTTGTGAACGAGTGTAAACAGCGGTCCAGGGATGCCCGGCACAGATTAAAAAGGATTTTGTTTTGACAGCAGGGCAGAGGCCGACAGAAATTCTGGTAAATATTGAGATGCATCCGATTAGAATGATGAACATTTTTGGGAAACTCTACGGCTACGTGATGAGGTAGTCTGTCTACCTCATCACGTAGCCGTAGAGTTAGTTGTGCAAGACAGAAAGGTTTGGAAGGATAAAGGGAAGATTTGATATACCCAGTTACCCAGTAGTGGAACTCAAAGTACGTTAAGTATTGTTTCAGTTCCAAAATCTGTCTGTTATCTCTAAACTAGACTGCAAAGGATAAATTTGCCATTTTGTGATTCAGATTCAGATTTATTTATTTGCCAACAATGTAGGTACAGGTATAAGATGGTACATCACTAAGTGTTTCCGCTACATTCTACCTTACGGCATGCAAAGTCATAAAAAAAAACAAAAAATAATTTTCAAATAAATCATGCAGTCGTAAAAACTAACGATACAATTTTCATCTAAATTAACAATCATTAATTAAGCCATTATGATATAATATAAATTCTCGTTTATGTCATGTACATTTTTTTATTGTCATATATTTTTATCATTTAAAAAGTCTTTTATACAATAATAACACTTTTCTAATAATAATGCAGTCACCTTAGATTTAAATTTTCGTAGAGGATGTTCTTTAAAATTGTGTGGAATTTTATTGTATATTACAGGCCCCATTGACATAATATTCTTCCTAAGAAGTGCTGTTTTGTAATTGCCTGTATGTAATAAATTTTTATATTGTGTTCTCATAGGACCCGAACGAGTCTTAATATCGACTAGTGACTGAAATAAATATAAATTCATTTTAACAAAAATTGCAACTTCTAAAATATACAATGACAGGAAGGTCAGTATTTTCAATGAATTAAACATAGGCTGACAGGTGTCTGTAGTTTTCAGATTCGACATAGATTTTGTGCAAACTCAAACTCAAACTCAAAGCATTTATTTCAAATAAACCAATTACAGGCACTTTTGAATTGTCAAGGGGTCGGTCAGTCAGAAAGATGAAGCTAGTTGCCCATTCCAAAGCGTAGTAGGTTCCTATGGAGAAGAACGGACAAGAAACTCCATGGACACTCTTTTAAAACAAAATATTGTTACAAAATATGGGTTACATCATTCATGTTGAAGTTATACATGTGAGAACAATGTAGAAAGACGTGCACGTTAGAAGCGTCCGTAATAGAAACAATTCAAAAATTAAAATAAGCCGTGGCAGCTAAGAGATGACCAGTCCCAACTGGCGGCGCCCGTTCACGAACATGACGCATGGATCAGCACCATTTAGCTCAACCATTTTGAAGGGAACTTAATGATCCAACACACACGCCACCACCAGCGAGACATTTGAGTGAGCATGACATACTCTCAGCCGCCAGGGCACATTCAAGTCAATAAAAGACATATTACCCGGTAAATGGTAGCTCTATAGTACATAGTACTCACACCTGTGTTATGCAATTATATAATTCAAGGACATTGAGTTTATACAATGCAAAAATAGTTTACAATCTTCAGCAGCTCCAACATGATTGTCAAATGTTAATTAACTAGCTGAGGTTGTGGAGCAGGACCAGCATTCAGCCAAGCATTTTTATCAGCGATGTAATCCCCCAACTTATAATATGCCTGCCTGCATAGTGTGCGTTTTATACAAGATTTAAATTTAGTCTCATTCAGTTGAAGTATGTGGGGAGGAATTTTATTGTAACATTTTAAACAGTACCCCATGAAAGATGAGTCTACTTTAGCCAGTCTGAAACCTGGTTGAGCTAATAGGTCCCTATTTCTAGTACTATAATTATGTCTTTCACCTCTTCGCAACGTTTTTGGGCCTTAAAAATCTGCTCCCTATCGCTACAATTGCCCAAAATATTACTCCGAACCTTAATATTGGCGCTACAAGTCCGTGGTAAGCTGTCAGGAGTACATCATTGCTTACTTTATGCGATAAGTTATACAGCACATAAGCTGACTTGCTCAGTTTATTACAAACGTCTTCAGCATGCGGTTTCCAAGTGAGACTGCTGTCAACTAAGATACCTAGGAATTTTGCAACATCTGTTGAGTCCACATTTTGTCCCTTATAACTAACCACTACGTTAGGCGGGGATGTCCGTTGGTAAAAATGCATTACTTTTGTTTTTTTAAGATTAATAACTAAGTTATTAATGTCAAACCAGTTAATAATACCTTTTAATGTTATATTCTTTATTGCATATTATTATATATGCATTTATTAACAGCTAGTATAATTATAAAATAAAAAACTCCGACTCTAATTTGCTTGATGCTTTTCCATACAGATATTTATGCGAGGTGTGGAATTAATCACACTCGCTCCAGAATACTGTCTTGAGTGTTATAGTTAATTATCATGGTTTTGAAATAGTGAAACGCCTATCCAGACCCATGTTCCAAAATGGAAACCAGAGGGTAAATGGGAACAAAGGAAATACTTACAAAAGAATTTTAGTGTACAAGACATATTTTCACCTGCCACATTTAAAACTTATGTACAGCCAACTGTTTCAGGTAGATAAGCTGTCGTCTAGGTTGAAAGTTTTTGTGGTTTAGTTCCTCGAGGGAAATGTACACAGTGGGTACCCACTGGTTGACGGAGATTGATGACGTAAACAATACTCACGCCAAGTTCGGAGCAATAAAGTTTTCTGCTATATTTCACCCACAGATTCCCATACAAGGAGTGAGGGGAATATTGGATTTAGCGTGAACGTTGAATTAGGATTTTATTATTCTAGTGCAAGATTTCGAAGTCAGGACTAGATTTCATTTGATAGATGTTCATCATCATAGAAATGAAAAAATGTTGCGCCGATCACTAATAAATTGGGATAAGGCAAGAGAATGATGATGTTCATCATTATTATTGGAACGAAGTTCTTTTACGCGCCTTGCGGTAGGATTAAACTGGCAGAAATCGTCACGTAACGAAAAAGCGTTATGCCCTGTTAACCCCTATGTTTTTTTAATACAGAGCCATCTAGCATAAGTTTTTAGCTTGCTAGAAACTTATAATAGATGGCTCTGTATTAAAAAACAACAAAAAAACTTATACTAGATGCCCGTGTATTAAAAAAACAAAACTTTTGACTCTTGAATCTCGAAATTTTTTGAAGTGATAACTTCTTTTGGCGCGTTGAGCACTTTTTGAGTGAACAAAAATCATCATGGACCTCGCGTCTTCGTCACCGAACGCTTTCCATGAGCTGTACACTACCTGTACTGTCTATATATGTGTATTTTTTGGGTGAACAAAAATCATGGACCTCGCGTCATCGTCACCGAATGCTTTATTTTTCACTTCTATCGGCAGTCCTCAAAGACTGCCCCGCATGATTTTTTTACCTTGTAGCTGTAGTGTCTGACTTCTCATTCTTTAACTAGTTTAGTATTTTCACGTTTCTAGTATAAGTTAAGGGTTCAGATTGTGGAATAACAATAACTTGGGTACCTAATTAGTGTTAAAAAATATTGAACTCTACTGATTTACTATCATCATCGTTGAGATATCTTATGCAAGCATAGTGCACTGATGTTCAAGATAATTAAACTTAATCATCTTTCAAGCTGCTTTATTTAATTATTATTTTATTTTTATGATAAGTACTCAGAAAGAGACGAGTTCCTTAATATGGCGTTGCTTTAACGTTTTCAACTTAAAGTACTAGAGCGTGGATTCAACAATATTCCCCCATAACTCGACTATTGTTCTCCAGGCCAGTTATGTTACTAAGCAGTGATAAATAATTGTTGCAGCAACGAAACAATGCTAGTGTTGCTGTTTTATACAATGCGTCGTAAAGATGTCCATAGGGTTGACTGTAACCGTAAGTGTTTCGAAGCAAGAGGTGGTTTTATGAACTTCTTCTTGCTAATAAAATATGATCTTTAACTTCAGTAATGGCACACATAAAACATTACATACAAGTCTTTACAAAAAGTATTTTAATAAGCTCGGAAATTATCCCACAGGAACGTACACAAGGCTATGTATGAAGCTATACATTTCCAGTTTATAATAGCTTCTTATGTAGCCTATGTAGCTTATGCTGATCTCGAATTGTATAGGATTTCCGTACACTGAGAGGTCAGCGTATACAGGAAATGTATAGCTTGATATGAAGCCATGTGTACTACTGGGATAAAAAGTATAATCTTATGTCCTAACCCAGCAACCTTATTGCGTAAAACACTATCAATTACAATCTGAATGATTTTGAAGCAGATTGCTAATCCATTGCTTCATATATTCGAAAAATTTGTCTGCTCAACAGTGTACCTAAACAACGCAATGAATTTTGTTGAACTGTTAAAATGAAAGTCATTGCTACTGAAATGTGTTACGCAATGAACCCGTACATCATGGTCTATCCATGTGCCCATCTAAATGCGTTCAGCCGTTAGGTAACGCGTGAATTTGGTATCAGACAGACTGAGCCAGACAGAGTTACTTTCGCATTTATAATATTGGTATGTTACATATATACATCCTATAACAAACTGCAATGGTAATATTGCAAGCCAAAACTTTTCACAAGTTGTATCTACATATCTCGACGAATAAAAAAATAATAAGAAAAGAAAAATACTGTCTCATACATCTTAAAGCCCCGTTAAAATAACCGAAGGGATTTCCAAAAGCATTTCAATAACGGCAGAAGGTACAAGAATGTGTCTCATTAAAAAGAAGAATTTATTGCTCAGGGCAAAAATGTTGAGACATCAAAAATAATGAACCAATCGTAAAAATAATAAGTTAATATAATAATCAGCTATAGCGCTTACGTATTAACCAATGGTATTAACAGATTATAATATCGTGGCAGATATAGGTAAGGTACCTCTAGGTTTATTTTTTTAGGGTTATTTTGTAACTATAGCAACAGATTCAAGATTCCAAGAATATTCTTAAACTATTATCGGTCAAGTTTCAAACTTGTAAGCCCTGGAGAGATCAAATATTCATCCCAGACGAAGGATCCCAGACCTAGCCTTTAGTATATGTAGATATATATCTCTAAAATCTAGTTACATTTCGCCCATCCGTAGCCCTAACCGGTTCAACTAAATATTTCCTACTAGCTGTATATTTCGAAATTGAATTCTGACAATGAATACGAATAACAATGCCGGGAGTTTGGGACGTACATGTTTCAGTAAGTGTTCACATAATGTGACAAAGGTTACAAGATTATTTACAAGATTTTTTAAGAATACTGTGGCAGAACTAAAAGCTTTTAAGGTTGAAACATTTTATTTGATATCAATATCGAATCCTATCCTTTTGCTCGCGATTTTATCCTTATGGATTTCGTTGATTTCGGATAGGTATGAGTTGGATTGTGGCAAAATCGTATAGGGTCTTTTAAATAAACACGGAATAAAGTTATCCTAGGAATAACATCGGTATAACCATAATTTTTTTGACATTTATACCTAGCATAAATTTAATCCGTGTTTATTTGTATTAGGGTTAGAAATTAACATCTGCACACTTGAATGGAAATTACATACATATATTACTGTCCTCAAATTGTTCAGGTTGTGAGTATATTTACAGATTTTGTTTCAAACTAATATGCTAATTGATGTGAATTGTTATAGGCACTGTCAATGAGTTATCGATTGGTATAACGAGAATGCCCATTGTCATTCCAATTCATTCATCGATTATTGGTTTTCTCACTTTGTTTACGAAATGTTTAACTGTTTCATTGAATGATTCCATCACAATCATTAATCTGAATTATTTTACCTACATTTAGATATGATATGTAGATATCATATCTAAATGTAGGTAAAATAATCAAAAAATTCAAAATTCAATCATAGTAGTATGAGAATTTATTGGACAACTTCCAATTCATTTGTAGCTATTTTATACTGTAAGTAGTGTCCGACTGAAACGCGATTTTCAACCGAAACCGAAACTATAACCGAACCGGCTCGTTTTCTAGTTTCGGCTGAAACCGAAACCGCACCGACTCTAATGAAGTTAAGGAAAAGTTAGTTAATTAAATGACATTATTTTCTGAGACTCAAAATTAAATTATTTGTAACAAATCTAAGAAAAACAACGGTTTTTCTTAGATTTGTTACAAATAATTTGATTAAGAGCTGATTTTGCAACTATCCGATTTCGTTTATCAAAAGAAAAATAATACTTTTGCCAGTTATTGTGTGATTTTTCACACAACATCTGGCAAAAGTACTTTTGGCCGGATCTGCTAAGGCGCTTATTTAAGTAAGAGCTCATTAGCTCTAACTTAAGTAAGGGCCTTAGCAGATATGCTACTCTTACGCTTTTACGATTAGCCATTTTGTCGTTTCAGATGCTCGATTCAACTCTTAACACCGCATAATTTTAGTATTAACAATTAGCGATTTAATCGCTTTTCGGAAGCTCGATATACCTAGCGGCCAAACAAATCAGCATCGTTAGAAAACGCTATGTCGGAGAATATCCCACAGGAACATACTACCGGGATGATTAAAAGTACCCTATGTGATAGTTCAGGTTATATAAACTACCTGTGTGCCAAAACATTTATAGTTAGTTGCGCGTTGATTTTGCTGAAATAACATCACATCTGGTATCTAGATTACTTCATTCGCTTCAGCAGCGCTTAAATACGTTTCTTTCAAGCCTAAAAAAGAAATAAAGCTCACTGAACCATATAATAAAGTCTACGTATGAACAGCTATCAAGAACACGTGTGCCTTTATACATTAATCGTTTGTGCGAATGTGTGCGTTCATCTGACCGGTCTCAGACCGTTTCATGTCAGGATGGGTATGTGTTGATGCTGTTTACAGATCATAAAGTGGTAAGCAATCGTCCGTAATGATGAAGCTAGGAGACATAATTTTTCAGTTCATTTGTTTTCACATTAATTTCAGGATTAGGAAGTTTACTGTCATGAAGATTATTCTCTCTAATCTATGGGTTTGGGGGAAATAATAATAACAGGCATTTTTCTTTTCATGTCGTTCCCTTTTGGAGCTATCTGTGTGTTAAAATCAGCGACGCTACGGTGCTACTCCCTAAGCCAAAAAGAATACGTACAATACAAGTTCTCATTACATCGGAAGGTTCATCTACTTTTGCATCAAGTATCGTGGCTTTCATCAGTTTTTATTTCATCCTATCTTTTATGCTCGTATCATTTGAACCGTCGAATGAAAGGCTGAGCTGCTGGGTCAGTATCATTTGCACCCTCTTTCACGAGTGAATTCCGAGAAATTCCTTACTTAATGGGTGCTCGCGGGTAAATGGAGTTCGTGGGATGCCCGAACGAAATGTTTAGATCTAAATACATAAGCTTTTATTATATAGGGTCCAAAATTGAAGAACTGGGAACAATTGGGTGAAACAACAGAATGAATCGTTGAATTTATTCACAGGATTCCGCCAGTTGCCAAATTGGTCTATAAAAATGTAGATGAAATGAAATTGCTTGAAACATTCGAAGGCAAACATTCCCAAGTAAATAAAGAAGATTGTTTGCGCAAAAGACCTCAATGTTTTCAATGTTTTCTGGCTATCGGCCCGGTAAATCCAATCCAAGTTAATACAATTATTAGCATTAGTGAAATTGCTTGTTCAGTAAGGTTTCTTTTAATTTCCATAATGGAAACAGCTAAGAAATTACAAAGAACGTGCTTGGAACGAAATTAGATTCAAGTGAAGGTTTCCATGAAAGTTTTACGAGTTTTTCTACATAATCTTGTTAAGGTAAGAAGGGTATTGTTTTAAAAGGATCTTTATTCCTGTGCCGGTAGAGGCTAGTTTTAATCTAAACAGACGGCATTAATGTATCAAAACGCACCTGTGTACATGTAAAAAAGCCCCTCTAAGCGAAAGTGTGGGGTGGAGAGAGTAATTTAGGGTGATACATGGCATTGACGCAACCCTCGGCTCTTACCCGTAATTACTAGGGGCCCCCGTTTCAATGAACCTAGGAACTTTCTAAGGTAGTAGATACTAGTTATGCAGATGTTGCCTTGGTATTCGTTCCTTGGATTTTATGGACGCCTGATAGTTATTGAGGGGATTTCGCGTTCTTGCTTGCTTGGGGTGCATTTCTTGCATCTTTTTTTGATACGTTCAGGATGCATTTTGAAATGACGAATATGATTTGTAAAATATTCAGTCTCCGTGTTGTATCTTGTTAGTAAGAACTGTACTGTCATGATCATTTTCATCTTCATATCGTTGCATATGCTAACAGTGTTATGGTTGTTATTGATCATGCATTTCGTGAAGTCGTCCAATTTCAAGACACTCCTGCACTACATTTTCACTGTATTTCGTCATTTAATATTTGTCAATATCATATCGCTACCAAATATAATAGGGCTCGGTTTTTGGTCATCGGACTTACATAATGACAGAATCAATCCATTACTGAAGACCTCGATCGTTTCTCCCCGATGACTGACAATTTGCGTGGGACTGACCAGCTGAATGTTGATGGACTATTTTCTTCATTTCCAGATGAACGCGGAAGCGGTCTGTGATTAATGACTTGTCTTTACTTAGGATAGTACGATATTGATCTTCTAGCAACTAATGGGATGGAAATGGGTTGTACCCATGTTATTTTGAAAGGCAACGGTAGGTAATTTTGATTTTGGTAGTCCAACATATCAATGGCAAAGTGAATCAAATAAGTAAACAAACCATCAATCATTATGGTTGGTACAATGATCTATTAGTAATTTATCTAAGTTCTAGTATATAGGTACTTGAATGTAATATGATAATATATGCTAACATTGTATCATCCTTTATTATCACGGTCACATTCTCAGAAAATATTTGTTATCGACAGGAACAAAGTCTATAAATGTCATAATAATGTGTGATAGCGATGCATGTCGCGTGTCGGTAGCGGCAAATTGCGAGTGTATGAAAACTACCGACAGAGCTTGCATGATATTGTGATGTCCATTGTCATCGGTTACTGCGAGATATATATATAGTTGAAGTTAGGTTTTTTGCATTGTAGCAGTTGATGCAACGGATAACGGTATGGATATGTTGCTTTTTGTATTGGTAAAGAATAATTATACGAGATTTTGTCAGGATAATCACATTCTCACGCTTTGCTTTTGATGATAGCTGAATGTTTTATCTGATGATAGTGTATTACTGAATTCTATGAGATCCTTCTTTTCACTTTAAATATTCCGGGGTTAGACTTGGTGGCTCCGTCATATTCTGGATTTTAGAAATGTTCCTGGTGCAATAAAATGTTAAATATAGCTATAATTTGTTCTTTTCGCTGGTGCTTTGGCTAAAAAATGAAAGGAAATGTAATTATTTACCAAATAAACGAATTACATACCTTTCCTAAGTTATAACCAATTAGCACTGACTTTAAAATTACCAGTAGCTGAAAAAGGCAAAATAACCATGCCTCTCACCAAACCCCACAAGCAAACTCCCACAAAGTACCTAAGGTAACATTTATAAAATAAATTAAAACAGAATTAAAAGCAAATCTTCAAGTGTTTGAGCAAAGTTTTAGCTCAAGCGTTTGATGTTGTAGTTTAACGTTTGAGATATTTTGCTCTCTCATTATGATTTGTTTAATTTGCTTGAAAGCTTCTGATGTTTGTTTTTCGAGTTGTCGAAGATTAAAAGAGGATATTAGTGGTTTCATCATGCGAGTTTTAAGACGTCAATTAGTGAAGATGAACATACGAGTATACATTATGTATAATTATGCTTTTGTTGTTACAAGTTCATACTTGTAGCAACAAAAGCATAATTATACAATGGTTGGTTTCTATTACTTATTCGGCAGTACTGATTTTAGAAACCACGAAGTTGAAAAGTGGTTATAGGTTCTTTTATAAAATACCGTGTAGGGATTCCATTATAATGTTGGTTATTCTTGTAAAATGTTTTGCACTTATGAATGAACAATATAGATGAAAGTCTAACCGCAATGTCATTATATGGCAATGGAATTATTGTGGTCTATTGGAACAACGCTGCTCTTCTGAGTTATACCGTAAAATCAGTGATATTTCATATAAAATATGTAGTTTCGAAGGTTCCTTACTTCTAAGGTCAAGGTTCGACGTCGTTTGGGGATCCATTTCTATACGAATCATGTCTGTGTGCACTTTGGAGTGTAGCCAGACTGGGTACTGAGCCAAAACGACTCTTATCGTGACTTATGGTCATTTGGGGCCAATATTTTGGACTGAAAAGAAAATAATAGATGCTTTTACTTTCGTTCTTACTTTATGTATTTATTTAAACTTCATGTACAATAGTGGTACATAGGCGGACTTAATGCCACGAAAGAAGAGGCCTCTGAATAACTGAAAAAGTTGACACTTGCCTTATTATATCCCTCTAAATTATTTTGTTTTAAATACTATATCCTTGCCTTAGTATCAACATCGTGGAAGGGCACAGCAAACCACGGCTTCCCAGTCAAACTCCTTCGGAACCCTGCCTCGCGCTCCACCAGTCCCTCAGGAGTGCCAACATGAGCCCACAACACCACCTGCACAACCCTCAAACGAGGATGCACCCGTTTGTATATCTCCTCCAAACGAACACCGAAATCGTCACTCGTATCACTTATATTTGCGAATGAAAAGTATATTCCGCACACTGCTCCCTCACCCTCATCCACACAGTCGGACAAAGCCTCCAGTGTTGATATATTTTCGAATTTCCCATTTTGAGTCCCCGATTCACACTTGACCAGCACCTTCCCAAACAGTTTTTCGCGCCAATCCATTTTCTCTTTTTTATGATTTAAAGATTCGGATACACATCCATAACTTTTACACGTGTGCACTAAAAAAGTTTGTTTATTTATATATGTTCGGTTTTCAAATGTTTACACTGTGAAGCAGACTTGGTTGCATAGCACTACAAACTTTATAATAAAAAATACCGAGATATTTAGCACAAGTTTGCACGCCTGGAATGGAATGCGAATCAAAACTTTTTTTGTTTGGCCGCAAACTTAGTTATAACTTAAACTTTGATAGAAATAAGTTATTGGGAATAAGTTTTAAGTCAGTAAAGTCATGGAAAGCAGAATGTGCAGCAGCGAATATAAGTTTTATTTTTAAATTAGTCACGCGTGCGCGTCAGCGTGGCGGGAGGTGCAACGCCCGCTCGCCCCCGTAAACAAAGACGGACTGGAGTGGAGGGAACACGTAGCCCTCAGTGCAGACATAGAGCAAACATTTTAGAACAAACAGACACGAGAGATCAAAAAAAGCTGCGTTCATATTTGTTTTGTTTGAATGTAAATACCTAAGCGTTGTCGCCTGATTATTTGCTTCCAAAATGGCCTTTAATCGTACGGAAGTTTTGTGATGTGATCTTGAGTATTTGACTCTTGCCTCCTTGGTGATAGGTCTATTTTTGTCTGTAGATTTAATTAGTGGGCCAGTCTGTCTGCATTTATGTTTTCTTTATTCTTTTCACGGTTTCTAACCGCTCCCTGTGGTGCAGCAGGAACTTAAACGTGCACTGACTTTTGCAGGATTGTTGTTGTGGTGCTGTTGAGTAATAAATGGGCTGTTGACTTTATTCATTCAATAATTTTATAATTACTGCAATGAAAGCGGAGGAAGTCATGCACGCTCCTGCTTCATGTCTCTCAAGAAGAACGAGTCGAACATTTCATGTAGGTACCTGGACGAAATACCTAATTGTCTTCTTATAAGAAGAAACCTGAAAATACACTGTTATTTTAAATTAGCCAGCTAAACCCCGCAGACGCGATGGGCAAACATGATAAAACAAAAAAATCATTAATTTGATGATTTTTTTGTGGGGTTATGGGCCGCAGTTATTGTAGTCACTTAAAATATCTGTTTAAAAATCTGTTTTCTTTCGTGCAAACTTCACAGATGAGATGGCTATTGATATCTTAACACGATACAACTTAATAAAACAGTTTTTCTCAACTCATAATCCAAGTAACAACAATAACAGCGGTCGTTGACCTCCCGAAAAAAAAAATCAAATTTTTTCCGTGTAAAATAAATAACCAATTTAAAATAACCCTGTATAAGAACTGTGCATTACCTACATAACCAATTTGGATTCTTATTAAAATTTTGATGATAACAAATATTGCTACACGACTTTTCTATCTCAAAAAACATGGACCGAAGACGGCGAAGGCGGGAATTTGCTGGATGCGAGATTCACAAAACCCATTGATGTAGCGATGCTTGGGAGAGGCCTAGGGCTTGTCCAGCGGTGTACAACCTATGGCTGAATGATGATGATAAAATACCAAAACAGTCAGAGCACAGCGGTCAACATACTTTCCTATCTATTTTAACCTAGTCTAAATAAAAAAATCGGTTAAGTGAGTGTCGAACTACACGTACGTTACACAATGAAGGGTTCCGTAGTTGGGGCGAATTTTTGAGTTATTCCCAAAGTGAATCTTTTGTTCTAAAAAGATAAGAATCTCATACATTAATTCCCGAGTTACTCCAAGGAATTATTATCATTTAAAAATACTCATTATTTTGTTCCCATTCTGCTCCATAGGTATCTGGAATTATTCTCAAAGTACTCCACCGATTATTTGTTATCAATTCTCAAACTGCTCCATCTACATAATTATCTATAAAATGCATATATTTCATTACAGTTACAGTCAGTCACAAATAAACAAACTTAACATTGTAGTTGAAATACATGTTCTCCTATAAATTCCTACTGCAAATGTAATTTGGTTGACTCATTATCTTGTAAAGCCTACTTTTCTGTGATAGTTTTCCATTTAACTTCGTTATACATAGTACTGCCATGAATTTTTTCACATATCCAACCTGGTAAAGCTGGCTTGACAAACAGCACTTTAGATCGATTCGTATTCTAATAAATCTCAACCATTTATGCAAGGGGGGGTCAGCTTATTGCAGTAATTGACTGTTCTAACAGTTTCTGCAAGCTAAGCCAGACACACGACGGACATGGCGAAACTATAAGGGTTCCTTGTTGACTACGCAACCCTAAAAAAGCAACAAAAAATCCATCTGCGGTTCTCCTAGGTAACTAATATTTAAACAGACTGACACAGGTGCCTCTCGTACCTACCAAAGAATCGATACTGGCAAGACTTGTAGGTACCTAATTGCGTACTACCGAGTAGTAGTTTTTGTATTCTAGCACTATTCTGTAAAAATCTCACCGTGAATTCGTAGATGAAGTGAGTTCAAAGTGAGTTGTCAATCTCTAGACTGTCTAGCGTCAGGTATAGCGTCATTTCACTTCAAGCTCCCTTCACCTACATTTTCACGGTGACATTAGACAGAATCGACCGGCTGATTAGGTAGGTACCTACCAAAAATCTCACAATTAGGTACGAATTAATTCTGATTGATTATGTCATTGATGATGCAATGCCGCTATGTTTGATTCCGACAAACAACAAAAAAACTATAAGTAAGTATTGTACGGTGGCCAGCACATCAAGTTACCACAAACCATTGAGTTAAATAACTAGAGAAGCAAACCTCATTAAAATGTGTCAAAAAAGTGTAACCACTATTTAAACGGCTTATTCTACAAATCCCCCTTAGGAAAAAAAGTGGAATCTATAAAAAACTGTCTAGAATTCACCCCTGATAATCTCGCTTTGGGGGGAAAACTACAATTGAAAAAAAAAAACTTATTCCAAGACCCCCCCTGAAAGTGATTTTTTTTACATTAGGGTTCAGTTTTCCCCACTGAGGGGGATTTCTGGGGGATTAGCGAAATAAGCAGGGCCTACACTGTCCTCCCATACCTATTATCACTGTTATTTAATAATATTGTAAAGCCAATTATTTTTAAAAGAGTAACCGTGGAGTTTCTTGCCGGCTCTTCTCCATAGGAAACGACTAACTCGAACCGTGCACCTAGCTTCTGACGTTTCATAAGTGCCCATGTAGGTTTATGTGAAATAAAATATTTTGTTTTTTTTTTTTTTTTTTGATTAATGTAAAAAATTTTTTTTTTGAACATTTTTTTTTTTTAAATTCATTATGACGCATGACATAGTTTAAAACACCCTGTTACGAGTTCCGAGCCTTGTGTTACAAGGGCGCCGCGGAATGGAGCGGGGACATCTTTATCAGAGTTCATTCACCCTAACGCAAAAATGTGTTTCTTGCTGTTGCAACTTAAACTTAATCTAAATCCATTCTGCGGCGCCCTTGTTCCACAAGGCTCGGACTGCACTCGTAACAGGGTGTTTTAAAATATGTCACGCGACATAATTAAAAAAAAAAAAAAAAACAATTACTATTAAAAAAAAAATTACATGAATGATTAGTAGTCATTGGATACATGAAGTAGGCTGTCTTTGTAAGACGACTAAAATGCCACGGTGTATATTCCACTTTTCCTCTTAACGGTGAATTTTCAGGGGGGATTTGTGGAATAAGCCATTTAAACGCAACGACGTAGCTTTGTAACCACTAAACATTTTAAAGTAATAAGATACTGATTCTTCTTCTTATTAGAAAGTTATTATCCATACTAATATTATAAACTAGCTTTTGCCCGCAGCTTCGCCCGCATGGATGTCGGTTATCGCATAAAAAAGTACCGTATGTCCTTCTCCATATTCCAGGCTATATCTCAAATTTCTAACTTATGATTAATTTATCTTTCTTATTTATCTTGGAACCATAGTTTTTGCACTTTCTTAACACACAACTTGGCATTTTAGCTATATTATTGTCACGCCACGGACACGCTTCGCTTCGCTCGCTGCTATTAGGTGACTAAATCAAACTACAACAATTGTCTGAATTTGTCTGCAACAATTTTCGCGCGCTAGAATGATATCTACCTCTTTATTTAAATAATGTTGTTACGAGCTTGCGGTTCGTGACAATAAAAACTGCCGATTTTATAAAAAAAAAATGACACTTTAATTAAACAACACTGATAACAACTCAAATACACTAATTATAAAGCACAACTGCACTGCTGATCACTCTAAAGTCGCACTCGATGATCGCTTGTATCGCTTGTTGTTTGACTGTCCCGGGTCGCGGTCCATACCGGCCTTATATAGTCCTTAGATAGTTCCAGAATCTTCTACTGTAGAAACACCTAGAATGTTCAAGTACATACCGGCTCCGACTGACCTGGGCCTCAAGTCTGCTATTACAATAGTGTCAGAATGGTCTCTTCATTGTGAGTTTTTGACAGATTTGCCATACAAACACTGTCAAATACTCACAATGGCGAGACCATTCTGACACTATTGTAATAGCAGACTTGAGGCCCAGATGTCGATCGTTCTGGAAAGTTCTAGCATCGAACCGTCTAGAAAATTCTTGACTCCACTAGTTCTGCTACTCGATACTAGATGGCGCTAGTGGTCACTAGTTCTGCTATTCGATACTAGGTGGCGCTAGTGGTACTTAAACTTGTCACGATGTACCAGGCATTAATTGTGGTGCGCAAAAATATCATTGGCCAGAAAGGCGGTGAAATAACGGCACATAGAAATGTATGAGAGTGGGCATGAAGACAGGGAAGTGGAAAGGAAAAGTAAAATTATGATGATTTTAAAGCACGAATTGTTCAATTTGTTGTAAATTTCACGATCAATCCTTCATTTGTTGTTTGATATACTACCCATTAATATTGCTCCATTAGTGCGTGACTCTACTGAGCTCCTGAATAATTTAGTTGATTGCGAACGATTTCAAACTTATCCGGAATTTGGGTAGGACCTCGCAACGCGTTCGGAATTTGGCCTGACTCGGTTATACAGAGTCATTGGTAACAGTGTAAAACCTCAAAACACTAAGCACCTTATAGGACTGTATAACTAACATTATAAACAACAACAACTTTTGTTCTATGACTTATAACAAAACGTAATACATTTACCAAAAACAAACCTTCAGGAGGCCAAGTCTACTAATGTACAAACATTGCAATGGTCTCTTCATTGTGAGTTTTTGACAGATTTGCCATACAAACACTGTCAAATACTCACAATCGCGAGACCATTGCAACGTTTGTAAATTAGTAGACTTAGGCCCCAGGCCGCTTGTACACACGGCTACATATCAAGCTATACAAATCCAGTTTACGCTGGTCTCGCATTGTATAAGATTTCCGTACAATGAGAGATCGGCTTATACTGGAAATGTATAGCTTTATATGTAGCCGTGTGTACACGCAAAGAAAAGTCACCGGGCCTACGCTAGAATTCGTGTCGTTTCTACACACGAACTATGTATCTACACTGCCACGGTGCTGAACAAGAAAACATCTCGTCTGTGCTAGACACGACGCGCTCTGTGTTGCTGCGGTCTAAGGAGGGGCGGGGTAGGTGAGGTGGTTCAGGTTGTTAGTGTACGTTTAACGCGTGGACGTGATCTTACCTTATCTTATCTCACAAACAATCGCAAATTAATAACAGACTTGACTATAGCAGCGTACCATATCCTACACGCGACTGCCCGAAACTAATCTTATCGTGTACACGTTCGTATTTGTCTTGTCTGCAGCAGACACGACAAGTTTTCGTACCTAGGTCCGACAAAATCTTGTCGTGTACATGATGAATTGGTCCTGTCTGCAGCAGACACGGTGAATTTTCGTAGCGTGTACAAGCGGCCTCAAGATTTCGTTTTTCTATCTAACACATGATGTGTTTCAGAATTGAAATGTATTTCAATTCTGTAATTTGTTGTACACAAGGCTATAATCAAGCTATACTTTTCGTAACATTTAAAGCGTTGAATTTAAATATTTTTATTTTTGTATGTAAATCTGATAAATTAAAATCTGCTGAAGTCACAGAACAAAAGTATTTATGATGTTAGTACACACGGCTACATAACAAGCTATACAAAACTAGTTTACGCTGGTCTCGTATTGTTCCGTATAATAAGAGATCAGCTTATTCTGGAATATAATATAATATCATAGTCCTGGGCCTCAAGTCTGCTATTACAATAGTGTCAGAATGGTCTCGCCATTGTGAGTATTTGACAGTGTTTGTATGGCAAATCTGTCTAAAACTCACAATGAAGAGACCATTCTGACACTATTGTAATAGCAGACTTGATTCCCTGAGAGGTTGTTAGTTTTTCACCAATGACCCCATATAGGAAAGTACGTCCCTACTGGCTTGGAGACATACCTGTAGGTAGCGTATGCCTGTGTTTTTATAAATGTTTGATTGAGCTTCCGGTATGACAAAATTGTGTGTCCTGAATTTTCAATTGAGCGCGACATGATAAGCATACGGTGCATGTTCAATCGACGCTTCTGATAGCACATGGTTCAACGTTAGCGGAACCACCAAAACCATGGGTAGGTTTGCACACATTTCTTCTGTCTCTCTCTAATACTTATTTCATGGAAAAAAAAAAATATACCAGAGGTCCTATATGTATATTTAATTATTTTCTTTCATACGCATCATGCAGTTCTAGCAGCATAGTTTCGGATTTTGTCTTGATCAACTGAAATCAATTTAAAGGCCTTAGGGCCAAGCGTGGGTATTCTATCTACCTACCATATTCGACAGTATCCCTGTACTTAGTTATGTAGGTCGGTATCTACACCTGAGTTTATTGAAGCCCGAATGAAAAAAATAAAAGCGAATCCCAATATCCGTGTTTTGTTTCTATTAGGACAGAGGAAGGAGGAACACTGATTGCTATGTCCGAAGTTTCGTCTGTCTCGACTGTTTTTATTGTCGTTTTTCTTTTGGATGAACACAATACTATCTACCTATGTTGGCGGCACTTGGCGCTTTATCGATCTAAGTACAATTAATATGAGTTGGTTGGTTTGTGGTGGTTGGTTGGATGGTTGGTTTAGTTGGTAATGTTGTCGTTATAAATAACAGTTATTTTATTCGATAAATGAGCTACAAGATGATGTTATTATTCGTGTCATCGTCGCTGCCTCGGCAGATGTTTCTTGTATAGCTATCATTTTAATTTAAGACGCAGACATATGCCAGTGACCTTGAGTGGGTAGCTTGCCTGTTCTTGCGTGTTCTGTACTGAGCTCATGCAACGCGTCGTACGCCCAGCCAGTAATAGGACTCGCCCATCCAGGAGCGCTGTCCCAAATAAGACGCATTATTAATTTATTACCTATACATAAAACAAAAGGTATTTTAATAAAACACGTAGGTATACTAAAAGATCAATAATTGAATTATGTTTAAAAAGGTGAAGGTTAGAATATAAGGGTAAAATACGCTTGATACATTTTGCGTGATTCGCAGTTTTTTATCCGCGTTAGACATAACTTTACCTACAAATTAATTTCACTATGTAATATAAACATAATCTAAAATATTCACATATTAAGTTATTAAGAAATTGCTCTAATTTAACATATATTTTTTCCAAATCATTAGCACTACTCGTTTAGACGTGAATTCAGTATAAAATCATTAAAAGTCGGTTATCGGCGCCTTAACTCTCTCCATCACCAAGAAGTGACAAAAAGAGTAAACCGGATACAATTTCATCGCAGCCTTTCTACACATGGCGAAGCTTAATGTATCACATTTCTTTATTTTAATTAAGACTTATTTTCTGTGAGTGATGGGACCGATAAATAAAGAAACGTTTAGCTTGGCAACTTGCACGCACGTGCAATTTGTTTTGGTTATTTATTTATCGTGCAGCGCTGCAGCGGAATAATAATGTTTGAAGATAAATTGTGTAGAGTTGAAGAAAAAGGAATAGAATAACTAATGTAAAAAGATTCATAACATTACCATGTTTCTCGTCAAGATTTTAATCAGAGGTGGTCACACTTTATATTTAATTACCAAATAATAAAAAAAAAATCGTTATTTAATTTTGTAAAACATGGACCTAAATGAAATTACTTATAAACGCGGAATAAAGTTATAGGTACTATAAAGTATTATTTATTCCGCGTTTATTAGTAAGGCGGAAAAAGTTTAATTTCGTTTTAACTTTATTTTATAGTACGTAGGTTATGGTACACATATTGTAAATTATTGTGATTAAATGAACAATTGAATAAAGGATTTTGTTGATTTAGTCACTAATGCATCAAGAAATGCTTTGTTTTATTTTAAAAGAAATATAAATATATTACAATAGGTAGTAAAAATCTTTCAAATGTTCAAAACCGTACATGTTGCTTAGACTTTTTGATGTGTGTATATAATCTATCTATCTACATATATATTATACCTAGGTACGGTGGCCAGCACATCAAGTTACTACAAACTGTCAAATTTTCTCGTTCGATTTTGAATTTAATCATCAACATTTTGAAGTTTGAAATCGTTTGGAAAAATTTTACAGTTTCGCGTAGCTTGATGTGCTGGCCACTGTACAATAGTTCATTCCGCATTCTGAAACACGATATACGATCATCTCTAATTGGATACATGAAAGCGCTAATTAATAGAGCAGACAATACAATTCCTAGCAATATTTAATTAAACAAACACTACCTACCGAGCTCTAATCTACGGCCCATCATCGCAGCGTCTAACGCAACACAGCGCTGAAAGGTTACTTACATCACTACATATTATAAAACAAAGTCCTCCGTCGCGTCTGTCTTTCTGTCTGTTCGCGATACACTTAAAAACTACTGCACCGATTTTCATGTTGTTTTCACCGATGGATAGAGTGATTCTCGAGGAAGCTTTAGTATAAAACTTGCCAAGTTTTTGTATACATTGGCTAAAAATATTGATATTTGTTAGAGTTGTCGGAATAAAATAAACCCTCTGGAACGGATCTGGCTGAAGTTTCGTACATGGATAGATTATAGCCTGGAATAAGACATAGGCTACTTTTTATCCCTGGAATAGGTTCCCATGGCTTGCGGGAACGGGATCAAAATTTCATGATTACTTTGGTCGCGATAACCGACATCCACGCGGGCGAAGCCGCGGGCATCAGCTAGTGATTTATAAATTACTGTTTTATGGGAAATCAATAGGCGTCTGGCTTTTGTCGAGCGTCAAATCAGCCATTTTTTATCTGTGTATGTTGTTTCCGGTGCTTTTCATTGATTTATAACCCTTTTGGAAAAGCTTAGGCAATTCACAAATGGGCAGTTTATGGAAGTTATGGGTGATGAGGTTTATTTTATGGGTTATTATGTTGTGGTCGGTCGATAAGAGTTCGTTGGAGTGCATACAGATAATTAGGATCAGTGACTACAGATAAAATTTATGTGTGATGTGTCCTTACCATTACATATCCTCCGATTTTAGTAATACAAAATTCACTACGTGGACACGCAATTGGTCGGTATAATTATTATGGCGAATGACAGTGTGTAGCTGTAGAGGGAAGAACTGCGGTCGACATTATCCGCGTACGGTGTGGACTGGCGCTTGGTACGGGCACTGAAATATTTATACAAGGATTCCAGTGCTTGTGTAAGGATAAATGGGGCATACCTAGGGATTGCAATCCCGCAAAACGGGATCACGCATTCCCGCGAGATCCCGCTGCTTTTATTAATCTGCTGGATCCCGCACCTTCTAAGCGCGGATCCGCGGATCCTACAAATTAAAAATTTGGCGCTAAAACTTTCGCGTAAATCGCGAGTAGCACTAGCGTAACGTTGCCGTTCAGGATATATAAGAGTTCAGTCAGAAGCAGGCTCGGAGATGATACAATAAATGCCATTTGCTTCTTATAAGAGCGTTTTCATCATAGTAATAGCATCTAAGAGAAAGTTGTGATTTGATTATTAGTCGTTATTTATGAATAAGACTGAATTAAAAATATAAAACTGTTGATAGGAGGAAGGGTCAAATTAAAGAAAATTAACTATGCCAAACATTTAAAGATGAATCTAAGAAAACAGATTACTAATAATTTATACTTAATTAATAGAAAATAAATAATTTCTGTTTGCTTAATGGAAGAAATGTTTAATAAAACTTGATTTTTACACAAAAAATCTGTAGTTTCAATTTGATTTTATAACATAATTTCAAAGATGCGGGATCCCGCGTGATCCCGCGCGGGATTGAGTTATCCCGCATATCAATCCCGCGGGATTGAATGAGCTGCGGGATTGCAATTCCTAGGCATACCTACACCGACTGGTTCTGTATTTCAAGGGGTGTTAAACAGGGTTGTGTAGCGTCACCGTGACATGACATGGATAGTTGATAGATTTGAAAGAGGGTGAGTGCGGAGTGAGGATGAATGGGTTGCCTGTCAAATGCCTTCTATAAGCAGATAATCAAGTTCTACTTGCGTCTTCATCAGAACAGTTGAATGTTGCATAAAGCGTATAAGATAAAAGGGATGAATATATAATATTTTTGGCTAAGAAATTATGAAAGCGGCTTCTTAAATATTTTTTTGTTAATATAAATCAAGGGATTTCCGAAAATCCGGGAGTGCACAACTAATCGGATACATGTTATGAAAACGATAAGCTTAAATAATATGTGGTATTGTTTAACTTTACATCAGAAGCTAAGCATTCGATTCTATGTCAAAAATTTTGGAATCGTGAGATTTTTACGATCGATACAAAACAATGCATTCCATATTAGCCAACACTTGAACGTAAATAAATATAATTCTATAATCAGAACTTTAAGTTCGTCGATCCCGGAAACGCGGGATTTTTTCGATACAAAAGTGTTGTCCTTAGTAGCCAACACCTCAACTTTAGGTAAATAGATATCCGATTATCCGATCTGTATGTACAGACGCCAGCAAGTCAAGCTACCCGAAACTGTCAAATTTTCGCAATCAACCAGCTTGAACCTTATGCTGTAGTGATAAAGTTGAAAACCTATTAAAGAAATTTGACAGATTGTAGTAGCTTGATGTGCTGGCGTCTGTACTTAATCTATACAAATAAATAAAATTGAAGTGTCTGTTTGTAATGTCAAAATAACAACTTTTTACTAAATGCTTAGGAAATTACTTATTGTATACAGTACATATAGTAAAATATCAATTTTTAACATGTCTGTCTGTCGGTTTGTCTGTTTGTTCCGGCTAATCTCCGAAACGGCTGGACCAATTTTGACGGGACTTTCACTGGAAGATAGCTGATGTTATAAGGAGTAACTTGGGTTTTATTTCAGAGAACGCCACGTGGGCGAAGCCGCAGGCAGCAGCTAGTATGTATAATATTATTTTAATACAGTCGCTTTTCGTGTGTAACGACGTTGTTTTTGAATACCACGCAACGGATTTTGATGCGAATTCCATCATCATTTAGATTTTTTTTTTATCCACAACGGGAATGCTCTTGGCCTAGCTTCATCTCACCTGATGGTAAGTGATGATAAGGGTGAAAGATGGAAGCGAGCTTCATCCGCACGCAAGGCCTCCTACAAGATGGACCGATAACCTGTTGAAGGCCGCAGGAATCCGTTGGATGCGGGAAGGCACAGTACCAGTCGAAGTGGCGGCGCTTGGGGGAGGCCTATGTCCAGCAGTGGACGTCTTTCGGCTGAAATGATGATGGCACAACATTAAAGACCAGTGACTTAATTTCTTACCCTAAGCCTATAGGAGTGTTTGTGCGATGGCAGCTAAACGGCCATGCCGTACCTACATTTTGACCATTAACACATCTTGTCCTTAGAATTTGAGCTTTCTATCACTATCCAGGCCGAAGCTATGAGGGTTTGAAAATACGGCAAAACGCTTCGAGAAAAGGAAGGTAGTGCCCCTGCTTTTGGGTTTTGTGTCGTCTTGGCGGGGGCACTCCCGTGCCCCCAGATATTAAACTTACATCTAGATAACAAGGAGAAACTAACAAGTAAGTATTTAAAGAAATAAAATTATGAGAATCAGTAGTAATACAACTCCATAAGTTCGTACAATCTGATTGAATGACAATTTCATGAAATCATGACTTAGATTATTTATTTATTTATTAAAACTTTATGCACAAGTAAAAACTGTACAAAGGTGGACTTAATGCTTTGGGCATTTTCTACCAGATTATTTTAACTTAAGAAGTTGTTTTACTTATTCTAATGATTATAATTATGTAAATACATATGTCGCGAATGCGAAGTAATATTATAGCCTATAGGTACACAGATAATAAATAGTTAAGTCATGGCGTGAGGTGGGAGAAAAGACGGGGTAGCGCGCGGAGGATTGACGGCGCGCGCGCGCCCGTCTCACTTGGACCTGAGGGTTGGAGCTAGCAGTACATTGGTGAGTAAACTTGTTCTTTCCCAGTGCATGTCATCAGATTTACCAGATATTCATTCTATATTGCATTTCAATGTTGTCGAGGTGTGTGTATTCTTTTAACAGCGATCAGATTCAGAAATGATATCAAATCAGACCAGCATTCAGATGTGAGGCTCGGGGTGGCTATAAGGGGAGGTTGGAGGCCACTTTGGGGGACCACCCCCCAATATCATTACGATGATAATTCAGTAACAGTTATTCAGTGGAAATCAGTTTACTTACCTATTTACAGTGGTGGTTAGATCCTAATCATATCATACCTAGGCCCAATTTTGAGAGACAGGTATTTTAGGTTCAGATATTCGTCATTAAAAGGTAAAATGGCGACATGGTGGAGATGCTGGGATCTAATTATTATAGTTTAAAAATAAATTTTTGTTCAGTTCCAAAAATAAAATATTATGGGTAGACGGAAATTATGTTCTGCATTTAAAAATAATTTTATTTCATTAATTCAGTTTCAAATGGTGTTCGAATAGCCGCTATACCTACTCATCAAATAAAATAAAAAATGGAACATTTTCAACAAAAAACAAACCCATAATGTTCCAAGCTGTTGTGAGTATTGAGTAATATAGTTCCATGTTATTATTATGAAGTTAATGACCGTTTCTTAGTTATGAGTTCAGAGTTCATTTATTTGTCAGAAACATGAGTATGCACACACAAAGCATGCAAGATGTTAAGTACATTGCAGATTGGATCACAGTCATGTTTTACCTTTACGGTGTACAAATATGTATTATAACAACATTCGATCAATTATTTAATTAATTGCAATTATTAATTATTATTGGCATAGTATGGACATACCTAAAACGGTGTCGGATTGGAACTTTGAGTTTTTAGGGTAAGGTTTATATAGCTATACCCGAGAGAAGTTTGATTTCAATGTAGTTAATTGTCAGGCAGGTTTACACAGCCTGCACAGGGGTACCAGCCTACCCTGCGTTAAGTCGATTCTAAGAAATAATATTAGCTGGACAGTATTCAGTCATGACTATTACAAACATTTATTTAGTAAATCTGAGTGCAAGATAATGTATGAATGAAGTCTAATAAATAATATTATCCTTTTTATGTTGCGCAGTGACCAACTATATTAGTAAAAGTTTATTAGTTAATTATATTATACAATGATATGAAATCTTAGTAATCAAAGGATTGTTCCTGCTAAGTAAATAGAATATATTTACATTAAGTGAACTAATTAAAATGTTTTTAGATTTAGTTTATTAGTCTTTCACTTAAACTAATATTAGTGTTTAATGGAATTAATTTACTTCTTTGATTTGTTGTGCGCAGTTTATTGGTATAGTGGATTTCATAAGAATTTCATACCTGGTTATATTGTTTTAGATACTGAGGATATTCAATTACTAAGAAAACGGTCCATGATTTTGATATCACTTAGTTGGTACTCTATTTATAATGGAAGACGCTATCCGATCTCGTTCAAAAATTATTTATGAATCCCTCCAATCAAACATAAGCTCTGCTCGATGTGCCCTAACGGAATTATCAGAAGAAGATCCCAACTATAAAGGGTTAGAACTAATTGGTGCTAAACTAAAAGGTATAAATGAGATGTTTGTTTCGGAAATTCACAATTACTGTAAATTGATAAAAGAAATCAACGTTGAGGAAATTAATCAGTATACGTCCACACAGATTCAGGCCGAAGAGTTAATAGCAGAAATAGATATAAATATTAAACAGAATAATCGAAACCATGCGCTTGTTTTTACCAATAATGACAGCAATATTAACACAATTAGTAAGTTACCAAAAATGGAGTTAGGCAAGTTTGATGGTGATGTTCTAAAGTGGTACCAATTTTGGGATCAGTTTTCATCGAACGTTGATAAGAGAAATATTAGTGATGTCGATAAACTGTTGTACCTTCAATCGGTTCTTGAGGGTGACGCGAAACAGGCAATTGATGGGTTGGACACAACAGACAAAAACTATCGTATTGCTGTCGACACATTAAAAGAACGGTATGGCAAACCTAGCGTTATTATTGATGCTCATTATGTAGCACTATATAGAATTAAATCAGCGGAATCTAATCAGGTCAAAGATTGTAGACACGTTCTAAATGAAATTGAGAGACATCTTAGAGTATTGAGTTCTTTAGGCGAAGATGTAAATCACAATCATCTTAGAGTAATGATTTTAGAAAAGTTTCCCGAGGACCTCATTTATGAATTAAGGATGAAGATAACTGACGAAGATGAGTCTATTGATAATATTAGAAAATTCTTAGAGTATATAATATCGGCTAGGGAAACATCAAATAGATTAAAGAAAACTGCAGAAGGTATTAAAAATAAAAATACAACAACTAGTGAAGACAAACAGGCCTCTGATAATATTACAATAGGATCATTACATGTTAGATCGGAAGAGACTAGTGATAATAAAAGGCGTAGATTTACATCAATCTTCAGAAAGGAAAAATCTAGATATGAAAATAGACAGCATAATAAAAATAAAGTGCCCCCTCGGAAAAGACAACATGACGGTGACAGGTCCGATGAGCCACCTAAAAAGAAATTAATTAAATGTATATTTTGTAAGCAGGATCATTTTAACGATGAGTGTAGTGTGCACAAAACCTTACAGGAAAGAAAGGCTCAATTAGGAAACTGTTGTTATAATTGTTTCGGTGAAGGCCATAGGGCTGAAAATTGCCGTGCTAAAAGGAAATGCCGACATTGTAACAAGTTCGGCAATCATAATCGAGCATTATGTCCAACTAAGTTAACACAGTCAGTGAAGTCCGTGCCAACTGATACCTTACATACTAATAATGTATCTAGCACTACGCTGTTGCAGACAGCCCTAGTAATTGTAGATAATTTAGAAACTAAAATAAAATTACAATGTAGGGTGTTGCTTGATTGTGGTAGCCAGCGCTCATATATAACGGAACATAATACTAATATACTTAAACTACCTATTACTGAAGAAATGAATTTATCAATATTTACATTTGGAAACAAATCACCACATCTTATTAAAAGTCCTATAGTACGGTTTAGTATTACAACTCGAACAGGATTTACTCGTATTATTCATGCAAATGTAGTACCTCATATTACTCAAAGTATAAAAGCACCAATTTTTAAAGATTTAGAGAAAATCGGAATTAAAGATCGAATAATGGCTGATGATGGGTCTTGTGGCGAAAAAATAGATATTTTAATCGGAAACGATTATTATCACTCATTCATGTCACAAGAGAAGATATTGGTCACTCAAGATCTGTTCTTGGTTAATTCAGATTTTGGTTGGGTATGGTCTGGAAGAATTAGTGAGAACACTGCTAGTTCCGATCAGTTAGCAGCATTGACTTACTTTCAATCAGATGGGTCATTTGTTACTAAATTAAACGAACCAGATCTCCCCCTAAAACTAGATGATGTTAAACAGTTATGGGACCTTGAATCAATAGGTATCACAGATTCCCCAAAAACCACTCGTGATGAAGAAGCGATTAGGCAGTTTAATGAAACAGTTCAGTACCAAAACAATAGATACCACGTTCAATGGCCATGGACTGAATTACCCCCAAATCTTCCTAATAATCTAGGCTTAGCATGGGGTCGGCTCAATAGTTTAATGAAACGATTGGATAATGCAGATTTAAAGGCATACGATCAGGTCATTCAGGAACAGCTACAGACTAAAATAATTGAGATTGTACCAGATCCAAAGATTCCACAGAATCATCCAGTTCACTATCTTCCTCACCATTGTGTTCGTGGTCGTGATAAGCCCAAAGCGCTCCGTATTGTTTATGACGCCTCAGCCAAAACTGCAGACAATCGTAGTTTAAACGAATGCCTATATAGGGGTCCACTTATGTTGGAGGATCTTATAGGATTGCTTATTAAGTTTAGAGAACACCCTATAGGAATAGTTGCAGATGTAGAGAAAGCTTTCTTACAGTTAGGTCTACAAGATTTAGATAGGGATGTAACACGATTTCTATGGTTCAAAGACGTAAACAGTACAGTTCACCCAGATAATGTGGTGCACTTACGTTTTTGTCGTGTCCCATTCGGTGTCATATCAAGCCCATTTCTACTAAATGCTACAATCAGATATCACTTAAATAAATCGAACAACATATTTCTAAAACAAATTGCGGACGACATTTATGTAGACAATATTGTAACTGGCGCACAGACAATTTCAGAGGCAAATAAACTCTACTGTGCTGCTAAAGAATCATTTGATAGCTTGTCCATGAATTTGCGTGAATGGAGTTCAAATTCAAAGGAATTAGTTTCTTCCATACCAGATAAGTTTAGATCAGAGGACCGTGAACACATAAAAGTTCTCGGTTTAATATGGAACATACAAAAGGATCAGTTAAATTTGAAATGTAACTTCAATACAGAATCAAGCATTGTTCTGTCGAAAAGAGACGTGTTAAGAGTTATTGCTTCAGTTTATGATCCTTGTGGTCTCGCAGTTCCGATAGTTCTTCCAGCAAAACTATTCTTTCAAAAATTATGGAAAGAAAAAGTTAAGTGGGATGTCAAATTGAGTGATCATCTACTTAAAGAATGGCAAAAAATAGCATCAAATTTTGTATGTCTAAAGAATATTCATGTTGATCGTTATTTTGGGCAAGGTTTAAATAAAAGCCAAGTAGCGAAGCCAATTGAATACGAACTACATTGTTTTACGGATGCGTCTATGCATGCTTACGCAGCAGTTATTTATTTACGCGGTACTTTGCACACTAATAATAATATTGTCAGTTTTGTTATTGGCAAGTCTAGATTAGTGCCGTTAAAGGACCAAAATAACTTACAGATTCCAAGATTAGAATTGTTGGGAGTACTTATCGGATGTAGACTTATAGCGTACGTAACAAAATTTTTACGATTAAAAGTCAAAGCACAATTTTTGTGGACTGATAGTCAAATAGTAATAAGCTGGCTCAAATCAGACAAATTACTTCCGCCATTTGTGGCACGTAGAATCAACGAAATAAAACAGAACGAGACTTTACAAATCAGATATGTTCCAACTGAACTTAATCCATCTGATGTAGGCACTAGGGCAGAACGGGTGCATTATTACAACAGATGGCTCATAGGACCTGACTTTTTAATGAATAACTCAAATCAGTGGCCTACAGTTCATAATAATAATATAGATACTCAAATTTCAATTGCCGGGGAGGGTCTTCCGAATTCAATACCTTTAGAT
Organism: Dryobota labecula; assembly: GCA_947523025.1. Taxonomy (NCBI): domain Eukaryota; kingdom Metazoa; phylum Arthropoda; class Insecta; order Lepidoptera; family Noctuidae; genus Dryobota; species Dryobota labecula. The sequence goes on along the minus strand of OX383303.1, from coordinate 2,314,690 downwards.
AAAAATAGAACAAGTTTAGATATTCCAGAACCAATGTTATTAGATGATTCAGACAAACAAGAGAATAAAATATTAGAAATTCAAGCTAAACATTTTCCTAAAGAAGCTGAGGGTATCACAACCAACTTATCGAGATCACTGAAATTATATAAAGATGAGCAAGGACTTATTAGGTGTAAAGGTAGATTCAGATACACGAATTTTTCACATAATCAAAAAGAGCCTGTACTACTTCCAAAAGATTCGGATTTTACGCACAAAATTATAACCGAACTGCATCAGAAAAACTATCATGTAGGTGTCTCTCATACCTTAGCTCTATTAAGACAAAAGTTTTGGGTGCCACATGGACGCTCAACAGTTCAAAAACTCATTAGAAAGTGTCCACAGTGTATAAAATATGGTGGTGGTCCATTTAAATTACCACCTATGCCTGATCTACCAGCAGAAAGAGTCAACCTTAGTCTTCCGTTTGCCTTTACAGGCCTGGATTATTTTGGTCCACTGCTTGTAGATGAAGGTAGTAAAGAAAAACGCTGGGTATGCCTGTTTACATGCCTAACAATTAGGGCTATACATTTGGAGGTCGTTAAAGATTTAACAGCAGAAGAATGTTTACTAGCCATTAGAAGATTCGTTGCTATAAGAGGTTTACCTCAATTATTCTTGTCAGACAATGCTACGCAATTTAAACTTACAGCGGAAGTGTTAACTTCAGATTATTGCATTCAGAATCACTTGCGGTGGAAATTTATCCCAGAGTTGGCTCCTTGGTTCGGAGGATTTTATGAACGACTTGTAGGTTTAGTCAAGCATAGTATGAAGAGAACTTTAGACAAACATCTCATAAACCATAACCAGTTATGCACAATAATGAAGGAACTAGAGGCTGTAATTAACACAAGGCCACTGACTACTGTAGGCGCGGAGTTAGAGCACATATTGACTCCTTCAGATTTCCTACGTGTGGGCGGAACTTTAACCACTGAAGTTGCAGATCGAGATTTCTTAGAATCAGCTACAGTAACCAAGACGAATCTGATTGACGGATGGAAACGTGGTCAATTCATCATCTCAGAATTCTCCAAAATGTTCACTAATCAGTACTTGACTAGCCTCCGTGAACGAAGTGACAAACACAAACAACCTAGAGTCATTGTTAAAAGGCCACCAAAGTTAACAGAGACAGTTCAAATTAAGTCTGATAGTAATAGGGTACATTGGAAAGTTGGAAAAATAGTAGAGTTGATTAAAGGAGCGGATGGACAGATTAGAGTAGCCAAAGTTAAATTATCATCAGGAGAAACACTAACCCGTTCAGTAGGCCATTTGTTCCCGCTGGAGATTGACGATCAAAGTACAGAATCGTCCCCAGAGCACAATGTTTCGCCAGTCCGAATCAGTCCACACTCTGAAGATTTTCAGAAGGAACAATCAGTACAAGGCGACCATCCAGTCAGTTTTAACCAAGAGTCTCGAAGTACTCAAGGCGATGAACCAGTTAACAATGATGATCCCATCGTTCAGTCAGTACCAGACACCAGTAGACGACCGATCAGGGCATCAGCAGCCAAGGCAAAAGAGAGAGTTAAACAATGGACATCCCAGTTGATGAGCAGATTGTTTCAATAATCAGTGATAATCAGTATTGATTTAAGTAGTTACCAGTCGCATTAATTAATCCTGGTAATCAGAATTCAGTTATAACCCGTCATCACTCTGCAAGTGTATCAGTTGTAATCATATTAAGATCTTGATTAAACAGCTATTTCAATAGATCAGATTTTTTTAATTATCTCTTCCTTTGGGCGGGAGTGTCGCGAATGCGAAGTAATATTATAGCCTATAGGTACACAGATAATAAATAGTTAAGTCATGGCGTGAGGTGGGAGAAAAGACGGGGTAGCGCGCGGAGGATTGACGGCGCGCGCGCGCCCGTCTCACTTGGACCTGAGGGTTGGAGCTAGCAGTACATTGGTGAGTAAACTTGTTCTTTCCCAGTGCATGTCATCAGATTTACCAGATATTCATTCTATATTGCATTTCAATGTTGTCGAGGTGTGTGTATTCTTTTAACAGCGATCAGATTCAGAAATGATATCAAATCAGACCAGCATTCAGATGTGAGGCTCGGGGTGGCTATAAGGGGAGGTTGGAGGCCACTTTGGGGGACCACCCCCCAATATCATTACGATGATAATTCAGTAACAGTTATTCAGTGGAAATCAGTTTACTTACCTATTTACAGTGGTGGTTAGATCCTAATCATATCATACCTAGGCCCAATTTTGAGAGACAGGTATTTTAGGTTCAGATATTCGTCATTAAAAGGTAAAATGGCGACAACATATTTGTTACGGTCGTGAATCATATTTAGATCAACATGTAACCTGGGCCTCAAGTCTGCTATTACAATAGTGTCAGAATGGTCTCTTCAGTGAGTTTTTGACAGATTTGCCATACAAACACTGTCAAATACTCACAATGGCGAGACCATTCTGACACTATTGTAATAGCAGACTTGAGGCCCTGATACTGACTTGCAATTGCAAATTGCAAAAAACGTAACAAAATTTGAATTTCGCGGGCTGCCAAAGGAGAGAAAACGCTAAGGAGATGAAAACGTTTGTTTTCAAAACCTTACCTACCTTTTAAAAGGGGTGGTGAGTGTTAAATTTTTTCAGGGAAATACGAATCCACGTGGACGAAGTTGCGGGCAAAGCCCGCGACTTCTTGCTTACTACTTGCTAGTTCATAAAAAATAAATCTCGATGTTTTGTCAAGTCGTAAAAACTGTGCGAAGTAGGGGCGGGTAGCTAGTCTGATATAAATCAAAATCAAGACGATGACATAGTCTTGATTAGATTGAAGCGAGATTGACCGTGTAAAGTCCCCCTATGAGAGAAATATTTTAAAAGGAGCAATAAAAATAAAAAAACAAACCAAAACCAATTGATGAACGAAAACCACACTGTCACAAGTGTCACTACTTATTGATTTTGTGTCAAGTTGACAGATGACAGCTGCTTAGCCCGTCCGGTAAAATAAAATCCCGGCGAAAAATAAAAACATACAATTCATGCGGAGAATTTTGCTTTCATCGACACGACAGACTAAAATTTGTTATTAAAATGTCATTAGTATACACTATAAGTTCTGAAGAGAGTGATGATGACTTGGATGGTATACCGTCGCTGGAAGGGGCTCGAGACAAAAGAACACGTAAAGATCTTATCGGTTTGTATCTCATCAAGACTTCAGAAAGAGAGACAGATAAACTACTTTGTCTCTTTAGTTGTACTGTACAACTTAAAAAGCACATTAAGAAACTTTTAAAGTAGGTATATGGTAGTACTTGCATGCTTGGTATCTAACACAGGCCCAGAGCTAAAGAGCTTCATTTAGTTCAACATGATTAAAAAGCAAACAGGTGTCGGTATGACTAGAACTAGTCTGCTTTTACAAAATAATTTTTATTACTTAGTGACTACTACTATGAGTACTAGTGAGTATAATGAGTACTTTTTTGTGTCCAGTGACATTTTGAAGGTCTAACCAAATTGCACTGTGGTCACAAGCAGACTATCATAGCCCCTATTTAAAGAAGATGTTCCTTCATCCACTAGTCTTCATCATTCTCTTGCCCTCATGCCAATTTATTTGTACACACAACATGACTTTCTTCCATACTTTTCTATTAATCATTATCCTCGGTAGTCCCCTGTTTTCTAGCCACATCATTTTTCACACATTCCATCCATTGTTACTTTGGTCTTTTCCTATTCTATAGCCATCCAAATTCATACTTATGACTTTCTTCACATTTTCCTGTTAAGAGGGCATACAACAGTCCACTAGGAAGGAATTATAAAAAAAAATGGCTCAATAAGGAACATCGGTGTGTCTAGAATTTTCGAATACCTTTCATAACGTTTCATATTGAGACACGAAGCAACATAATTCGATCTAAAAAAAAAGCTGCCACATTCCTCTAGATCATATTTCTTTGCTTCGTGTCTCAATATTGAACGTTATGAAAGGTATTCGAAAACTCTAGACACACTTACCAAAGTTCCTTATTGAGCCGTTTTTCATAATTTCTTCTCAGTCACGAGATGATATTTTTTAAAGGATTGGCGCTAGTGGACCGTTGTACGCCCTTTTAAGCAAAGTTAGTAATCTTAAAAGTTCTCATAACAATGTATTTTCAGCTGACTTAATGGATCATGCCTCAAATTCTAACAATGACTTCAACGGCCTGAGCCTGCCCTGTGACATTGACATGGATGATGATAATACCCCTATCCTTGAAAATAAGTCTGTTGGAGAAAATAACCTAGTCAAAGATGCTGGTAAAATTACATTGGATCTGGTACTACTTAATCACAATACTGCTCGTAAGTATGTTTTAGATTATAATAAACAGTATCAAAAATAAAGCATTGGCTTATTATTTACAAGAAAAATATATCATCATCTCAAACGAAAGGCCATGATACTATACTACATGATATTTTTGTTTATTTCTGTTTGTCATACAATTTATTACTGGCCCGCAGCTTCGCTGGCGTGGATTTTTCTAAAATAAAGTAGCCTAAAGGCGGAAACTGCGTGAAGCGGGCGCCCGCGACGGGTATCCGTGGCGTGTCTATGCGCGTGGACACGCGGGTGGGCTCCGTTGGCAGTTAATTACCCGTAGTTTAATTTTAACGGTGTGCATGTACAGTCGTGTCGATGGAGAACTTAGCAAAGAAAAAACGATAGCCAGTAAGCTGGCACTACCGAGCCATGTGCGGGTCACCGCGACGAAGTACTTTTGTATGGAACCGCGCGGGCGTCCGTTTCACGCAGTTTCAGGCCTAAGTGACTCCTTATGACATCAGCTATCTGCCAGCGAAAGACCCGTTGGTCTGTCGGGTCGAGCAGTCCAGCCGCTTCGTACATTAGCCGGAACAAACGAGACAGACAAACAAAAATTTAGACAATTGTTTTTTTTTATATAAGTATTGTTTATACTTTCATATGCATTTAGTAAAAAGCCGTTATTTTATTACATTACAAACAGACAATTCAATTTTAGTAATTTGTGTAGATCATTTTAATAATTTTCAAACAAAAATAAAGAATCATCATCTGCCTAGCCTTCTCACAATTATGTGGGGGTCGGCTTCCAGTCTAACCGGATGCAGCTGAATATACAGGATGGATCGGATTTTAGTCGGTTCGATTCCCGAATGTGACAAGCGAATTTTCGAAAATCTTTGAATGCAGATTGTTTCTTTAAAAAAATAAAGGAATGTTACCTTTGAGTAAAATTTGCTATCTCCAGTATTTAGAGTACTTTCCCTCTAAGTGAGGTTAAAAAATTCCACCCCGTATACATATAGTATTTAACAGATTTTTTTTTACAAACAACTTCTTCAAGAAACAAGTATAATATACATATTAATAGAATAATGTTTTGTTAGCTTCATATGAGACGATTGGCATAGCCTGCAGTGATCGCAGCACTAGTCCTGATGTAGAAATGGAGCAAACAGATAATGGAGTGAAGCGAAAAAGTGCAGGTTGGTACAGTTTATTTTTTCTCGAAATTTTAAATGCATGCAATGCTTAAAAATTTTCATGAGGTGCTAATAATTATTTTGTAAATAAATAGTTATTAATAAAAGACATTTGGAAAAAAATACTTTACCAAATGTCAAACAGTCAGCCAAAAAAAATAAGTATGCAGACATGCACCAACTCTGAAATGATGCAAAGCTAAACATTATTTGTGTTTAATTAAAAGCTATCTCTTTTACAGAAAAAATAAATAAAACACCTAAAACTATGTATTAATAAAAAAAAATATGAGATACTAAAATTACTTATATCTTTAATTCATAAAAATCCCCATACAAGCTAAGAATAAGCATATTGTTCCTGTAATCAATGATATTTTTAGTACCGTAAATCGGGGTTACTTTGAATCGCGGGATGACTTTGATCGAAACTTCCATTTCATATAAAATCGCGAATTGCATTAAACGAAACGCAATTTGGTAGTTTTTTTTTTCGATGTCAGTAACACTGAAGAACTCACAAATCCTTTTCTGAAGACACGCAGAGACTTCATCAACGATTTTAATTAAAAAAGGTAAATATATTGTTCTTCTCTATTCATAGCTAAATAATTGTGCTGCAAAACTTCATGTGTACTCAATCGCTTGATGGTGTAATGAAATTTTTAGATAAATTGCATTATGTGGCCTATTATCAATTATCCAATGCTTTGATTTTTTTTTTTCCTAACCTCAAAATTAATGCAATGATTTGAGTTTGTTTAGTGCGGGGTGTCATTGATAGGGTATATGGTGTGAGATTGATCAAATCTTTGGGAAATAAAAAAGAATTAAAATTGGTTCGTGATGATATTTCTGAAATTGAGGCAAGTGATTCGCAAAAAGCTTTGGTTTTTGCAGGTAGGCTAATAAGCCTACCTGCAAAAACCAAAGCTTTTTGCGAGTCAGGATAGTGATGTTTAATGTGTCCAATTTTTTAATATAGATATTGCAGAACTTTTTTAAATTTTAATTGATTTTTGTGATTTTTTTTCAAATATGAAAGACTGTTGAGTCTGTTTGTAAGGTCTTGCTTAATTTAACAGTTCTACATTTATAACTGTAATTTTTATGGTGTACATAATAAAGAGTATTCTATCTATCTACATATTGTGAAAATAATTTTTATTTTTTTTAAATATCAAAGACTGATTATCTCTTTGTAAGGGCTGATTTCACTAATAAAACTGAACGCGATCAGCATTTCTAAAACGCGTTCAATAGCTGTCAGTGTCAAAATTGTTATGGAATAGTACACTGACAGCTCTTGAATGCGTTTAGATGTGCTGAACGCATTCAATTTCATTGGTGAAATCCGCACTAAAACGCTTTGTAAGCTAAAATGTTGTAAGCACCATTTTGATTGACAAAATTCTAATTATTTGATAACTTTAATTAGATCAAAGTTACCCCATACGACAAAAACGTCAATAATTATTTTTCCCGTTGGCAGATTTTGATTTTTTAAATTGAATTGGCATTGTTATTGGGGTTACTTTTTAATCACGCAATAAAATCGGAGGTATCAAAATACCCATTCTACGTATAAATTTGATCAGCCAGTTTTTATTTTTTTTCTCAATTTCTCGCCATATTTTTTCTCTTATGATTACAGGAATCGATAGTAATAAAAAAACCGATTATTAGATTTTTTTGTATTTTTTTTATACCCACTAATTTAAAAGATATGGCCTTTCAAAGTTCAATATTGATCAAAGTAACCCCGATCTACGGTATTAGTAATGTGGCGGTATCCACAACGCCACATGCGAACTACACATCAAAGACCTGACGTCACAAGTCCTGCATCGCGCTATCAGAGTTTACCGCGCGACTAGCATATATAAAACATCCCGACATCAACTGTTGGGCAGTTGCCTACCAGACACAACACCCGTCTGGTCGGAGGATCCTCCCTTTACTATAGAGTATGAGTGAACTTTACACCCTGTTCCTCATACCTCTAAAGTAATAAAATAAATAATAAAATAAAACAATAAATAAATAAAGTAATACTATTAGCATAAACTTTTAGGTAGTCCAAAAGGCAAAGGTAAGAAGACATCAAATGCAGCATTGGAAAGGCAAACAAAGAAGCAGAAGTTGGCAGAAGAGAAGGCTGCTAAGAAGACAGCTGCTGAAATGAACAAGATATACAAGCCAGGAGAATGTATGAAGGTATACCGTTGATAAACTAACTGATGCCCCTTTGATTTTAATGGTTGACTAACTTCTGCCTGCCACTTCGTCTGCCAGAAATTTCTTGTTTTAATATAAAATATATCCTATGATATTATGGTATTATATGACACTCGGCAACACTATTATCTGAAATGTCGTTTAGAGGTGGGTATGATGAGTCAGTGTAATTTGATTTTTCCATTAGAAAATTCTCAACATCAGCCTGGAATCTGGATCTGTACCCAGTTAAAGGCAATATGCTCAACTATACTAATATTATAAAGAGGTAAAATTAGTTTGTTAGTTTGTTTGTAGGGGGTATCTCTGGAACTCAGTTGAATTAGAAAAATTCTTTTTGCATTTGATAGCCCAATTCTTGAAGAAGGCTATAGGATATTTAACATCACGCGTGACCCTTAGGAACCTTAGAGAAAACAAAATAATGTCGCGGGCGGGCTATGGGTCGGGGGAACAAGAAATTTCACGCGGAAAAATCGCTGGCAGAAACATGTAACCAATAACTTAAAAAAAGCGAGGAGTTATTTATTAGCAATTTCATCATCACCAACTGCCCGATTTCTCTCACTGAGTGTAGGTCTCCTCTAGCCTTACAATAACCAACTTACAGATAAATCTTACTGATAATTTCCTTGTTAATCCTCAGTACATGAACATAGAGGGTCACCCCAGCCTGTGGGCTCGCTGGTACATGTCAAATGTGCCGGACGAGGTATCACAGCTCGGCGCGCACGTCATACAGGCACATACGTTGTGTCACCCCGCGCTCATTGTGTGGACCAGGACTATACCTAGAACCCTGGATAACGAGGGTGGGCAGGTTAGGCAAACTCATAGCATTTATTTAAATTAAACCAATTACAGGTATTATTATTTTGTCAAGGAGACTGTTGTTTAGAAAAAAGAAGCCAGTTAATTCTAAAACTTAGTAGGTTTTCATGAAGAAGAACGGGCAAAAAACTGCATGGACACTCTTTTAAATCAATGCAGTCATGTAAACTACTTTAAAATATTTTGTTTAAAAAATAATTCTTTTTTTGGTCACTTCTTACCCATTAGTTTGACGTAGGTAAATAATAAGAGATTTATAGCGAATTGTTTGTATGGCTAATTGGCTGGCCATGTCCAACGCTGCTTGCTGACGAGGTCTAAATAACTGTAGTAGATGATAGCTAGACCATGTCACCATCACCAGAGTTCTCATTCTGCTCATCAATCCACTAGTAAAGTATAGCATTGGCTAGCTTTTCATATTAGGACTGGCGTAGCTATTCATAAAGGTGTATCGAAAAGTAAAAAGGGTCCTCTTTTTACCCGACTGTGGCGAAACTCCAAAGGAAGGGATTATTGTTTACAAAATAGCGTACTAATATGGCAGGGTAAGTTTCCATTGTCCAGAGCGAGCGAGGTGAGCTAGAAAATTTGAGTATTCTGACTCGGATACTAGGTTGAGCTATCGTTGTGATTCTACTAAGAAAATGCAAGACCGAGCGGAGCGAGCTCGAAAGTTGGACCATTCTGACAGGATACCATACTAAGCTGTCATTGTGATTTTAATAAAAGAATATGGGGGCCCCTGTAGCTTGAGGGCCCCGTATCATTGATACGGCTGATACGGCGGTAGCTACGCCCCTGTATTAGGATCTACTTTAGGCAATATTGAATTTTACTGGAATACGCATACTCTACAATGCTCAATCATTTATTGCATTCCACAACGTTTGCTTAGGTAGTAACTTTGTTATCACTTCAGCAACTACTAAAATGTATTTTCCAGATAAAACTTAGTCCATTACGAGAACCGTGCGACCGCGCGCTCTACGTAGCCGACGCCGAGGAGCTCTGTGAGATGGTGAGCTCTCACACGCTCAGTTCACATCTGTCGCAGATAAGACAGCTGTGTGACTGCAAGCTGACGCTGTTAGTGTTCAATGTGAACAACTACTTCAAGTGAGTACTGCTTGTGTGTACTGTATCGATATCATATACTAGCGCGGAGGAGCTCTGTCAGATGGTAAGCTCACACACGCTCACTTCACATCAGTCGCAAATACGACAGTTGTGTGACTGCAAGCTGACGCTTTTAGTGTTCAACAACAATTTTAAGTGAGTACTACTTGTGTGTACTCTATCATATCATACACTAGCACATAAAAGCTCTGTGAGATAGTGACCTCACACACGCTCAGCTCACATCAACAGTTTTTTTTTTGCCTCAAAAAAGTGGTATCATCTTTTTATTCAATATTTCTACTCAATAGTTCATTACAAATGCATGAGTAGAACTTCCACGTGTCAATTTTGTATACTTTTTTTTTAATCTTAAAGTTTCGTTTACTTGAAGGTCAAAATCACAGAACAGATAAAAGAGGTTAGAATGGCCTTGTGGGCGGGGCAGGCGTGACGTACTTATGAGCAAACGTTCAAGTCAACCGAAATTTGATTCACCGGCCAACAATCGCGCTCTTATTGTGACTCGGTACGAAACTCCGCGAAAAATAAAGAATGCCGTCTTGCGCTATTATAACGTGTCGGAAAAGAAGCCTAATCATTTTCTTGAAACCTAGGCCCAAGTTGAAAATAACATTTTTGTGGAATTAACCTTCGGATAAGGAATCTTTTTGTACCAGATAGAGGTTCTACTTAGAGAGAGAGAGAAAAAAAAAAATCTATTCATGCATTTTTAGAGAACTATTGAGTAGAAGTATTCAGTAAAAAGCTGAAGTAACTTTTTTGGGGCAAAATAAAAACACGGCATCTGTCGAAAGTACTTTATTAATTAATTATGTACTTATTTTTTTTTTTTTATTGGAGTATCGAGTACGAAACTTCATACCGGGTGGTCGCACATCTGACGGAAGATGCGTTGGGCGTAACTTCGTTAGTATGCTCGACGCATTAACGCACCATCGGTTGAGTGTGTAAAAGCCTGTGCACACCACGTTTTTTAAACGCGCCGTTGACGCGCGTTTTAGAAACGTGCGTCGATGGCGCGCTTTTATCCTACAGTTTTATCTGATTCGCGTGCGTATCGCGTTTGTATCACTACAAACGCGCGTCAACGGCGCGTTTAGAAAACGTGGTGTGCATAGGCCCTAAGGTTGAATGTTTTATCATCGACTTGCCTGTTCTGGCGTTACGCGGCCTGGGTAAACGTAACGTAACCCTTAGTTACGTTTTGTTTTATTGTATTATATTTGTAAATGTTATATTTATTTATTTAACACTTCAAGCACAGAAATGTACAGAGGCGGAATTAACCCTTCATATGAACGTGGATCCACGCGAGACACAATAACAAATATATACATACCTGATTATAAATAATATAATAATAAAATTTATATAATCATTATTTACTTTATAATTATTATTCTTTTGTTTCATGTGATCTAGAAAGAAAGGTCGCACTCAACCCTCTGTTCACAGCGCACCGCGGCGCAGGACATCGAACAGTAATCGGACGCCGATGACTGAAATAGACTTTGAATTAGCTATAACAGGTATGTCAATTACTTGCTATATTACTTTAATTTTTGTTTCATAAAAATAACTGGTAAAAAGTTAATAGGAAAAAAACCTTTTTTTTAAACACGCTTTTATTTAAATGCTCTAAAAAGAAGAAAATAAACTTCAAATTTAATCAAACCCATAAATTTATTATATTACACAATTTATATGATATAAAATCTTGTCGCCAGATTTACTTGTGTAGGTAAACAAGAATACAATAATTATGTAACTTGATCTTAACATAAGTAAATCTCGCGACAATCTTTTGATAAGGTTATCAATTCGTCTGAAAATACATATATCCATACTAATATTATATACTAATATATTATATACTAATATTATAAATGTGAAAGTAACTTTGTCTGTCTGTCTGTCTGTATGTAACGTTTTCACGCCTAAACCGCTGAACCGATCATCATGAAATTTGGCAGAGATTAGCCTGGGATATGGAGAAGGACACAGGCTACTTTTTTATGCGATAACCGATATCCACGCGGGTGGAGCCGCGGGCAAAAGCTAGTTGTTTTATATAATGTTCATCGGTGTTTTCGTCAATTGTGAACCGATTTAGAAATTTTTCATTTGTTAGAGGAAGCTTGTGTGGCGGAAACATATCAAAATCAAAATATTTTATTTCACATAAACCTACATGGGCACTTATGAAACGTCAGAAGCTAGGTGCACGGTTCCAATTAGTCGTTTCCTATGGAGAAGAGCCGGCAAGAAACTCCACGGTTACTCTTTTAAAAATAATTGGCTTTACAATATTATTAAATAACAGTGATAATAGTTATGGGAGGACAGTGTTGGCCTTTCAACAATTACCAGGTACTTAACAAAATAGAAAACCGCCAACAAATCTACACTACTAGGCCTACAACGTTCTCACATTCACAAAATATAAAATAATCTAAGTATATAAAATATTAATGACATGATTGCAATTACAACTACAGTAACATATCTGAATAAATATGATGTTCACAAAAGCCACTAATAAAGAATTGGAATTCGATTTGTAGGTAAATAATGTCAAATAATGAAAAGATTATGTCAAGGAAGTATGTAAAATAAAAAAAAAATCTAAATAAACATCGTTACTTGGGAGCAGTTACAAATTTTATTAACTTTGCTTGGGTAGTTTTTGAGTTAGCTTCAATAATATGTATTGTTTCCGCTTAGTGTATGTTAATGATTTTATAATAACTTCCTGTCATTGTTTTTACATAGCAATTAGTGGTAGGTATACGAATTTGTCTGGGGTACGTACCAAACCTATAAAGTGAAAAATAAAATCTTTTTACAAAAATAAATAATAATAATAAAAAAAAAAACTGCAAATTGAAAAAAAATATTTAAATTTAAAAAAAAATTACTAAGTTGGTGACAAAAATTAAAATACAAAACCGAAGACACCGACTTCCGAAATTAATGAATATTTTCACTTTGTTGTGCTTTTTTTTGGAATTCGGTTGTTTTTTGTTTTATCGTGTTTACATATTGACACCATCACGTCTGTGGAATTTCGCCAGCTAATTACATTGGATCCTGTATATTTTTTTTTAATAAACAATATTTATTTTATATCTGTACTAGCTGCTGCGTGCTGCTTTGCCCGCATGGCTTTTTCTAGAATAAAAGCCTAGCTTAAGTTACTCCTTATAACATCAGCTATCTGCCAGTGAAAATCGGTCCAGCCGTTTCGGAGATAAGCCGGAACAAACAGACAGACAGATAAACAAAAATTTCAAAAATGTTTTTTTGTTATTGTAATATAATTATCGTTTGTACTTTCATATGCATTTAGTACAAAGCTGTTATTTTGACATTACAAACAGACACTTCAATTTTATTTATTTAGATGTCTTAAAATTGTTATGAAATTTTGCAGATCTGTTGGTTACTGCTGACTGCGACACAGTGATTGCAAACACAGCAAGTGAACTGGCTACTAGTATTGTACAATTGACCAAAGCGATCGCCGAAGCACCAGCTAAGTTAGTATCATATCATCTAAACTATCGATACTTATCACTACATATTATAAAACGCCCCCCGCCGCGTCTGTCTGTCTGAACGCGATAAACTCAAAAACTACGAGGTCACTATACCCAAAGTCTCTATGATAAAATGTTTTGTACCACTGTGCTGTCATTTTGACAAAGACATTTCTTGACATTACTTTGTTTACATAAATCATCTGAATTTGAGACTGGGTATAGATGTCTGCATAAGAGCATACTTATTTATTTTTAACACACACAAATAACATACTAGCTTTTGCCTTCGACTTCGTCCAGCTGGAGGTGGGGGATAAAAACTTTCTCCGTAAAAAAATACGTAATATACAGATATACCAACATCTTTATGTATCGAGTGTCCCAAAACATACGCAAGATTTGAATTAAATAGAAAACACCGTTTTTTTTAAACAAGAGCGCTTATGTGCCAGCTAAACCTTGGAGGCCATTTGCTCGACGTGCTATTCCATACTTAACCCTAGCCATTCAATAAATAAATTATAATAAAATAAAATAAAACAGTATTTTCTATTTTTGCGTAAATTTTGGAACACTCTTGTTGGCGCTACTGCTTCCGGCGACCAAACATAGCGCCAATATCACGAGTCAAGCGACGCACCGTGGGTCCAGTGCTGCCACCTGCGTCGCACCGGACGTTGGATCGTTGCTGGCGAGTGACTGACTACCGGCATCAGCGGACGTCACTTCGGCAGGGGAATACCAAGTCTTTAAAAACCCCGAGCTCGGTTTGCTGAGGCCCTTTTTCCACTCGCGCTTCGTCATAGAAACAACATTTATATTGTGCATTATTGTATTGGTTGATAATTAAAAGTGATCAAAGTGTGTTACCTATTTATTTGTTCTTGCTTAAAGTAGAATCTACTTATTACAAATAAGTAAAACTTAGTTTGTATAATTTTTCAGAAAAGCGAAACGTGCTTGTGACGACAAAGCAGGGTTCTATATGAGAGGTGACAATAAAAACTGTATCGCTGTCGACAAAAATGGTCAGTTATATTGGTGTTACTGTTTTTTAATGTACTTACTTGATATAATTGAGACAAGCATAGAGAATGTAGCAGTCATTGATGTATTAAAAGCTTAGATACGGGACTTAGTAACAGCGCCTGGTCCTATCAAAGTGAGAGATTGCCCCTAGTTGGCACTCAGTCGCGCACGGGATATCGTTGATCAAACAGCTCCATAATTACAGTTTTTTTTTGTGATAAATACGCATCAAAATGACTTCTTGTGCAGCTAAACAGTGTTTTAATAACACAAGAAAGAAAGATAAGACACACGGGATTATTTACCACTCGTAAGTACAGCCAAAAATGCTAATTTGTTGAAAGTTATGATAATATTCGTTTGCTTCGCCATGATTGTTCTGCCACATGCAATGTCATTCATGATCGTAAACATTCGGCCAACATTCGGCAGCTAACGCGATTTCGCTCGCACGACAGCGACGTCTCATAACTCTGTTCTTGTCTATCGGTAACTGTAGGTTTGCGACTTTGATCACACTGATCACAGATGTGTGAGTTTTGGTGCATGTAATCGTGCGTCGAGCCCAAATTTACTGATTGCGATGTTAGCGCGTAACATATCTTCCTCCTTTTAATATATCAATGGTAGCAGTCATAATTTATGGCTCAGTGGTCTCAAGCACCGCTATGGCTGAGACACTTTTACACGTCAATCATCGTCAGTCTTTACGGTGGTCCGATTCGTCTGTCCGCGATAGTACATGCTTCAATCCTCTGTATTCATTTCAGGTGTCGGCGTAGGCAGGCTGTGGCAGCAGATGCTAGCGATACTGCCGCAGTCCAGTCTGGAGACGTCGCGAACGATCTGCGCGCAGTATAAGTCGCCTCTT
Organism: Dryobota labecula; assembly: GCA_947523025.1. NCBI lineage: Eukaryota > Metazoa > Arthropoda > Insecta > Lepidoptera > Noctuidae > Dryobota > Dryobota labecula. Next base: position 2,299,472 of record OX383303.1, on the reverse strand, counting down.
GCATTGTATGAGGTAACATCTTACAGTATCCATCTATATACAAATAAATAAAATTGAAGTGTCCGTTTGTAATGTCAAAATAACAGGTTTTTACTAAACGTATAAGAAAGTATATACTGTACAGTCACGAGCACCAATATGTATACACTTAGCAAAATTCAAAAGCTAATAACGATTGCAAGTTTGAGATAAGATGAGGCCATGAGAGCCAGAGTGGCCTAACTGTCATTTTTCAATTCTGTTTTTTCTTCTTCAAAAACTGCTTCCGAGGTAAGTTTAGAACAGTTTTTAGGTCACTCTGGCTCTCAGGTCTAAAAACTGTCGGAAAAAACAGGCGTCTGTAAACGCATTTTTTTTTTTGGTTTCATTTCGAACTGGACACTATTTTAACTTCTCTTGTAGCGAAAGCTAGAAATAGACTTATGCTAAAGCATTAACAGTGTGTTTTATTGTTTTCAGTCCTTACAATCATCGGACAGTATCGCCCAGTTAGCAGACATAGGTGTGTCTCGTACAGGAGTCGTCGGCTCGCGAGCGCGGCGAGTTGGGCCCGAGTTCGCTCGGAAACTCCACACGTTGTTCACGGCTACAGATGGAGACCAAGTCATAGAATAAATTGTTGCAGCGTATACCTTCTAACGAACATCTATGCATAGATGTGTAAGGCGTCTAAACTGATCTCATTGTGAATAAATATTTATAAAATAAGGTTGTACGTTGTTTCATAGCTTATAGTTTTTTAGAATTTCGTTCCACATAATTTTTTTCTCATATTTTCGTTTCATAGAATAATCAATACGCGGAATACTTACTTTGAAGATTTTTAAATCATTGATTTTGTTTCACATAAAGTTTAATGTTAGAATAGTCATATCATAGAATAACAAATCAAATATTCTTTATCCTTATATTGTTTATTTAATATAAAACTTATTACCAAGAATAATATTTTATTCATTTAAAAATTTTCAACAGCATTTTTTTTTGCAGCATGCAACATGCATCGTGCAAGCAAGCATGTAGCATGCAAGCAAGCATGCAGCATGCAAGCGAGTATGCAACATGCAGCAGGCATGGTTTCTGTCACCTGCGGTCCCACGCGAGCTTATCGTCGCAGATGGTATTCACGCTCACCACCGCAGCTTCGGCTTCGGCGAGCGTTAAAACCACCTGCTCCTCAGCTCGCGGGCCGCCTGAGCCCTTCGCTCCTACGCGGATTTAAATTACACTCTAGGGCTAGGCAGACAAGACTACGTGGAGTCGGTTTTGCAGCGATTCGTTTCTGTCACTAACATATACCGAACAAACAATATTCGTTAAAAAATAATTCTACTGTGTGATAAGTTTGTTAAACAAAAAAATGTGATTAAAAATTCATTGGATTGTGTTTCTGTGAAATATTTTTTATTCAAGTAAATAGTCTTTGAAACAATAATAGTCGAACTAAAAATACAAGGACCAAATATTCTATGAAACATTTTCTGGGAAACGAAATTATATGAAATTTCTGTCTGCGAAATAAGGGGACACCATAAAATAATTGTGGATTTTATTTGTATTACGACTAGTAGGCAATAATACACAAGACATGAAATTGATTGAAGTAGGTACCTAAGGAGGAATTAATTTCGTGGAAGTAAGATTCATAAACAGGTTGGATTTTTGAGATGGGGCAGTAAGGGAACAGAAACTTTTTTTGATGCCAATCGATCCTGTTTCTTTGTTTCTTATAAGGATCAAAAAACTGTCGGACCAACTGAGGTTCAAGTACTAAAAAAGTTAGAAATGGCAAAAAACTTTTCCCATACATTTCGTAGGAAAGGAGACTCCCAACTTATTTTTGCTATGGATAAACTGGCCGCTGTAATGCTTTTTCAAAATCTTTAAATGGGGATGAATATATCCCAAAAAAAAAAAAAGTAAGGACAGTCTATTAAAACCGTTGTTCTGTAGATAACTAAAACGGATAAGGACCCTTCCTCTGCCCCGTTTCAAAAATCCAGTCCGTATATTCTTCCTAAAATAAAACTCAAATTACCAAGCTGTCCACATAATGAGTGCTTGAAATTATCTCAAATCTAGCCGCTCTGTTTGTGGTCGAGTTCTTGTATCTTATATCTAAAGATCTTTTAAAATGGCATACAATGGGCCATTTTATACAAAAAAATAAGCCGAAAAGATTTGTATTCAAGCTCAAAAACTTTGAAAGCTGTGTCAAATTAAAACTATTAAATGTCAAAACATAACCTCAAACTTTATGTAATAATTACTAATTATTAAACCGATTGTAAAACTGCATTATTACACGTTTTTGTAAAGTTTATATACACCACGATTCAAAAATGACTGTGTATTTATCAAGAATTGCATTTAACACGATTCGGTGCGCGACACCGAAATGTTTTTCTGGGAATTCTGTTAGTTTAGTCGCGCCGAAAGCTCGATTGTTATTACCAAAGAACGATGTAGTTAGAATCGCAAGGATAGCATTGGTAAGGAATTATGCAAATGATTCGATCCAACCGACTGTGCCGATAGAAAATGGCACAATACCGTTGAAAAAGAAGACTGTTCATAAAAAGGCAAGCCCGTCTGATTTGACCATCAAAGAAGGGCATTATCTTACTATGGCTTATGCTACAGCGAATTCATATGACCTAAAGAGTCTGAAAGAAGCCCTCGTCCAGCAGAAACTGTATGAGCCAGGAACGTGAGTTTTTTTTAAAATTATTGTCTAAATTTGAATGATGTAATAGTTAATAAGAAACTGCAGGGTTAGAAAAGCACTGGTAATCTTAGGAGAAAATATTACAAACTTTAATAAAATATCTAAACATTTAAATTTAATATTGCATCTTCAGCTAAACGTAACACTTTGTAGGACAATAAACACCACCAGGCATAATACCAATAAAAATACTATTGTGGCTCAATCTGTCATTCATTGTCCAACAACCAATTAAAAAATTCAACAACACACAATGTCATAAAGTAAAGCAATTTATCAATCCATTTTGTAGTCATATTCTATCAGGAAATTCTACAAATTGCTTCTAAAAATGTTTTCAGGTTAAAAGCAAATGAAATAGGAGATGTGGTGGTTGCCAGCGCAGTGTACAGCGTTGGTGCTGAACCGAGGGAGATCATATTCTTTAGAGAAGGTGGCATCGTCTTCTGGAACTGCACTGAGATGGAAGCCAGCAATGTGCTGGATTTTGTAAGGCCGTATGTAAACAAATTTATTGTCCTACAACAACTAAATATGTTTTAAAAACATTTAATATTCATTTCAGATAAATCTGAAACAGTGTCTGTCTGATAGGCTAATCAATATGACTCCATTATTCTGAATATAATATGCTCTGAACTGTTTGTTTTTTGCTAAGACAGCTGTGATTGAGATGAGAAATGCGTAACTTTGCTAATATTTTGTTGTATTTATTTCAGTTATGAAATAGAGAGCTACCCTAAAGAAGTGGTGGAGAAAGAAAGAGAAGTCATGACTTATGTTTATCACCAAAACTCGTAAGTTATTAATCACAAACTTATTAGTGTGTGCTTTATAAGTTTGTAAGTATAACTGCATACAATGTGATAATTGCAAATAAACAGGTGCTAGTGTTTTTGAGAGTGAATATTGAAATTAGATGTGGTGGCCGGTGGGATAAGAATCCTATGGTTTTGGTTCCTATTTAAATGTATTAAACATTTCTCTTAATCCTAATTTTAAGTATACTACATAATGTGCATGCACTTACCCAAATGCTTTGCTTGTGTTTTATAGACAGTACCTAATTGGGTTTCTTATAAATTCTCAACTGTAGCCTAAGCTTCCTGTACCATTTGATAAAGATATTTTTTAAATGATGAGAAAAGTCATTTTTGTATTCAGGATTGAGACAGTTATGGTCCATTACTCAATCCACCTGTTGCAATCCAATACTTTCATATTATTTATATTCATACAAAAAAGTAATAATTTCTCAAAGTAGGGCTATAATTGAGAATAAATAAAAAATGCTGACTTATTTGTTACCCAAGCCGGTCTAAGAAGTCTGGACCTCAATCCGTTGCTGTCACTAACTCAACTAAAGGGCGCAGGTGTGTGTTTTCTAAATTAAAGGGGCTATGCACATTCAGCAGATGATGATTGTAAATAATGCGAGCATTTCTTTTTTTTTTTTGTGCAGTTTTACTGCAAAACTATCAGACTTTGATGATTCGAAAAGTGCAAAAAAAAAAACCGACTAAATGCGTGTCGGACTACGCACAATCAAGGGTTCCGTAGATGGGATGAACTATTAATCCCAAGACAAAAATTAACATTGTAGTTTAAAATCGTGTTCTCCCATACATTCATGTTTTTCAACAGCAAATTTAAGTTGGTCGACTATTACTCGGTATCTTGCAAAGCCTACTTAGCTGTGATAGTTTCCTTTTTAAATTCGATAAACAGGGCGTCCCACGACTTTGCCACATGGAGGGAAAGTACCTTAAATACTGTAGATAGAAAAATGTACTGAATGAAGACTTCATTTTTATTTTAAAAACAATACGAACTGCCTTCAAATAATTTTAAATAATCGCCTGTCTGAACCGGAAATCGGACACACTTAAGGTGAAAAAAAAAAAAAAAAAAATGTGTATTATATTTTACTGTACGGATCGAAAGGCTCAAGCATAAACATTTATTTATTCTAAATAACATAGCATCTAAAATAAATGAAAGACTATGAAATTTAACATTAATACAATAAACAATATCATAAGGGTTCCTTGTTCACTACGGAACCCTAAAAAGGTAATATTATGAATACTAGAAATATCGAAATAAAAAATATTATTATTATACTCACTGGCGGAGTTGCAGCCACAGCTTTCTTCATCCGCTTAGTGCGTTCAGCACCTTTAACCATTTATTTATTTAATGATATATTATACGGTATTGAGAAACATGTAATTTTTTATTTAAATTCATCCTTTTTCGTTTGTAGGAAAAAGTGTCACTTACAGGACTCGTCATTTGTGCTGGTGCCAAAGAGAGATAACTCATTGGAGAGGTATACATTTAGGTGAGTTTGGTTTTTATGCTATTTGCTCTTGGCCTTGCCCATCTTTGTTTAAAAACTATTGGGTATCCTTCTCTGTAGTTGGGTAAAAATAGGATTTCTATAGGTTATGTAACATAACAAATAACTATTAAATCGCGTTCTTCCTGTCTCTGTCGAAAAATGAATGCGTAATATTATCCATTGAGATATTTGGCCTAATCAAATAATGTTTATTACTAGCGTTTATTTTGTATTTCATCTGAAAATGATGAAGATGTAGCCTTCTCCAGGTCCTAGCTACCTATCTGTCAAATTTCATAACGATGATCGGTTCAGTGGTTTAGGTGTGAAAAGGGAACATACAAAATCAAAAATCAAAATATTTTATTTCACATAAACCTACATAGGCACTTATGAAACGTCAGAAGCTAGGTGCACGGTTCCAATTAGTCGTTTTCTATGGAGAAGAGCCGGCAAGAAACTCCACGGTTACTCTTTTAAAAATAATTGGCTTTACAATATTATTAAATAACAATGATAATAGGTATGGGAGGACAGTGTAGGCCTTTCGACATTTACCAGGTACTTAACAAAATAGAAAACCGCCAACAAATCTACACTCTACTAGGCCTACAACGTTCTCACATTCACAAAATATAAAATAATCTAAGTATATAAAATATTAATGACATGATTTCAATTACAACTACAGTAACATATCTGAATAAATATCATGTCCACAAAAGCCACTAATAAAGAACATACAGACTGACAGAGTTACTTTCGGCAGAATTATTACTCCTATCATCATCAAAAAGAACCCAATTGAAGTGAAAACTTCCGTAGCCGCGTTGAGCGATTTTTGGTATGGAAAAAACTTATGGGTTCGCGTTACCGAAATGTGCGACATGATCGTGGTTGTTACGCCAGACTGTCAGTTATTCCAAAGTTTTGAGTTTTCACAGTCCATATGACTGCCAATTTTTTTTTTTATTGCGCCTTTTCATCGCTAATTCGTAAAACAAAACTAAAAGTATAGTATTTATTCCAGCCATGCTATGGTCCAGTCAGCCCGCCTCGGCGCCTGGGAGTCGCGGCTAGAGGCACTGGCAGCATCCGTGAGCTCGCACACGTCGTCTATGCAGCAAGACGGCGCGATACATGTTGAAAAGAAAGAGGTATCTATTACATATTTTATGATCTTTGAAAAGCAAAGGCCAGTTAGATTTGATTTGATATTAAAATATGCATGGAAGTTTTATTACATGGACAAGATACAGTCTGTTTCAAAAGTATCTGATGAAATTGTGAACAAATCAATTTGTAGTGCTACTTATAGATCAATTTGTAGTACTAAATACAAATCTATACAAGTAAATAAATTGAAGTGTCTGTTTGTAATGTCAAAATAACAGTTTTTTACTAAATGCATATGAAAATATATATAAAAAAAAAAAAAAAAACTTCAGCTTTATTATTAGCATAAATTCAAAATTCAAGTCATTTATTCAAAGTAGGCTGAGAATCTGCAATTTTCGAACGTCAAAGTTACATAAGACTGTCCCCCAAAACGCCCGCCCTTCACCACGTGCTTTAGCTGGGAAGAAGAAGTGACGCAATAAACTCCCCAGCAGACTAGCGACTCGCCCCGGCTTCGCACATGTGTAGCCTATGTCTATCTGGAACAATGTAACTTTCAAATGGTGGAAGAATTTTTTAAATAGGAGCTTTAGCTCCGGAGATTACCCTCCACATATTATGTACAAACTCACAAAATTCGCTTTATAATTCGACTATACTCCAATTAGTATAACATTAGACAAATAACTGTTCTCACCCTTTCGTTATTTCGATGTAAACGTTTAATAATTTCCGTTATTTCACGATAAATACAAAGCATTGTAATCTATTTATCATTTACATTAAAAAAAATAACTCTAAAGTGCAGTAATTTCAACAATATTACACAATAACTGTCGTTATTTAGCCGTTATTTGTCTAATGCTATAGTAAATGGAGTATAGTTCAGATTTAATTTTAAACTTGCTGTTGCCCCCGGCTTCGCCCGCGTTGTTATTTCTAAGATCGTCAAAATTGGTCCAGCCGTTTCGGAGATTAGCCGAAACAAAACGTTTGTTACTTTTATTTTACAAAAGACACGCCGGCGAAGCGGCGTGTAGCAGCTAGTTGAGTATATAAGCATAATTTGTGGGTGCACAGTACAGTTGTACACCTCTGCCTATCCCTTGAATTCTCTTTCGTGATATACTTTATTATATTCCAATTTTCAAACACCGCAATAACTGGGGTCACAATATCATAATCATACCGAGAAACGGTTAATAGTCCTCCTGGATAGGCCAACCATGTGTGTGGACATTAAAAAAAGACTGTGATTTCGGGAGTTTGTTTCAGTGTTTCTTCTTAGGGTAGTTGGATAGGAAACACCGAACTCATCTGGTTTTAAAACATAATTAATTTTTGACGTGTAATAGTGTTTTGTAAACCAATTTACAAAGTAATTATAATTTATTAGAACAAAATAGATACTTTTAAAATTTTATTTACAGGTAGTGCGCAAACTAGGCGAGCTATTCGCTCTCCGTCACGTGCTGAACGTGGAGTCAGACCTGCTGGATACTCCTGACTTCTACTGGGAGGAGGAGCAGCTGGAGCGACTGTACTCCTCAACCGTGGCGTACTTCACCATTTCCAGACGGACTAGGGTGAGTGGACACACTACCCACTAAAATAGATTTTAAAATAGCGTGCCAGAGATAATTTCTAGAGTCGTGTGTCCGCTTAACCCCGCGGCCACGAGCTACACGCTCAAGCGACACGCGTCTTGCGACAGCGACTGCGGAGAAAATGAAATGAAAGAAGTTGTTTAGAGCATTCCACGAGTCACCGAGACGCGCGGTGCGTCGGACGGAAGACAAGCGACGCGCGTGTCGCTTGACGTAAGTTGCATCGCTCGAGGCCGTCGACGGGACCTAAGCTATTTTCAACTTTGTTTAGTTTATTATCAATTGTATAAAGAAAAATGCGTGAATATTTTGTTTCTCAGTGTATGATGACCCTAATACGAGTAGTATATTTTTGCAAAAAAATATCAGGCTGTGCCTGGCTTATCCAGGCACTTAATCAGAAACTTAAAATGCAGTTTTTGTTTTCAAAACCGAGCTTATTACTTCTATGACCACTTGTCTTTATTCTTTAGGTTTTTGTTATATTTTTATCAAAAGTCCCTTTGCCCCGGTTGGGTAAAAAACTGGTTAATTACTTTCCCCAATCAGTCTAAAATAACCCACCCATTATCACTTGAGATTTTATGTTGTGTCTGTTATTAATAATAATTTATGTTGTATTTTTAATAGCAATAGCTATTTTACTTTTTGTCTATTAATTACACTTTTTGTTGAGTTTAAAAATATTGAATAATTGTTTAAATTTTAGAGATTTAGTTATTGAAATGAGTACTTTGTTATTTTATTATTTGCATGCCAGTCTCGGCAAAATGTGTCATTGCACTAACATTTATATACCTACCATCTTTTGTACCGCATATGCTGCAAATATATGACTTACCCCGCGTCCTATTTAAAAGCGATTGTTGCGCGAGTAGGTACGCGATCGTCTCTTTTTGTTCGGTGAACCTAAACGCGTGGTCGCGCCGACAGAGGGCGCTTTCCGGTTTTTCGAACTAAAAGTGTCGTATGCACGCGACCGACGCGATCGCGTATTCGCGAGACGATTGCTTTTAAATAGGATGTGGCCTTAGACTTTGAAAAACGCTGAACAATATAATAGGTGTAGCGTGGCCTTAACATTTGTGTGCGGACTTGCCCTTAAGAGCGATAACGGGAGACGACACTCCCGCCCGCGACCTCGCACCCCGGCCAACGGACAGTAGACGCAGGGTAGCGATTCAGTACACCACGCTCGCGTCTCGCTCGTAAAAGTTTCCATTGTTTGAATATTTACCTGTTTGTGCCCTTTATACTGTGTTTTTACAATATACTTTGTATTGTTAAACGTGCGTCCGAATTAATTTAATGGACCCAACACACACCCTGAGAATAACTCTCCTACATAGGTTAATTCAATTGTTTATATTTCGTCAGGTCTTAAACGAGCGTCTCGCCCACTGCGTAGAACTCCTAGAACTGCTCTCCTCCTGGGCAGCAGACAGACATCACGTCCGTCTGGAGTGGATGGTCATAGCCCTTATTCTTGCAGAAGTCTGCTTCGAACTGCTGCACCTCTTCGAAAGGTGGGTCGCGAGGAATGAGGTCGTAGATAGCTAGGGTTGGGATATTCCAGGCCCACTTGAATTGGATAAAGTGGACTCTGGAATTTCTGGTGAAGTAGAATTGGAGTCTGAAATATCGGGAAAAGTGGAATTTGAGTCTGGAATTTCAAGCAAAGTAGATTCTGGGATTTCAGATAAGGGGTGGAATGTAGTAATGAATGTTTATTATGGGAATTATATTGATAACTTATGGTAAGGCGAAGCGACGTAGTTTAAGTAATTTAATGCAAAAAAAAAAATGTTAAAAGTAATTAAAGACTAAATCTAACACCAGAAAGAAAATTGAAATTTTTTGTTTTGCTTATTTAATTTCTTTTGGTTGTTCTCTTTTGTAACTTGAGTGTAGAAATTACATTTTATTGCTTTTGTGAAATTTAATTAATGATCAAGCTCAAAACTGTTTCATATTGCCATTATACTAGGCTAGTCCAAATTATTCTAATTATAAAAAGTAGTTCAAATTCTATGTATAAATTAGTAGTACCTAGATAATTATTGTTAATTTTAAAGAGACTATTATTAGTTAGCTAAACCTATATTTAAATCAAGTACACATGCTGACATGCTTAGACTGTAACTAATACGAAACTGTGCAAGTAGTTTGCATGTCATTTATCAATTATAAGTTGTTTGGCACAATGCACAGGCAAGCTACAACGCTACAAGGTTCTTTTGGCACATGGCCAAAATCGGAACTAATGGCGTCATCTTGTTTTGTCAATACAATCGGGTTAAAAGCTGAAAGCTCGTCATAGGTGGCAGCACTGTTCACCGTCTACAAGCCGTCATTGTTTTGTTTGCTTTTGTGACGATCACAAACGAAAACTAGATAAATTTGTATGTGACTTGGAGTGTAGCGCTATTAAAAGACGAGCTAAGGAAAAGGGGAGCGTCTTCGCTCCCCTTTTCCTTAACTCGTCTACTACTACTACTAGTACAAAAGTAGCTTTAGTGCAAAAGTGAATAAAATATGATTATTTTATAATTTCTTTTATGTTTGTTGACTTTAAGTTCTTTTTTGCTGGAGACGGTAGGCGTATGATAATAACCTGACCGGAGTTGAAAACCAACTCGAGACTGATCTTCCTGTCTGAAAAACTTGAGAGATGTTAATTCTAGCATATCTAATATGATAATGTAAACACACATTTACATAATATCTCACCACAAGTGCCTATAGGTAATGAAAACAGACTTAGTACTCTTGGGAGCATCCCCTGTATACGAATTTCTCCCTTATAGTCTTCTGGTTTAAAAACATATAGCACACAGTCTCGACGAAATATCCAGTTTCCGTTTTTTTTCGGTTAGCTTTATCCCACAGTTTTCGTCTTTTAACATCTTTGGCAAATACATTCCCCGTATTTATGCAGTCAACAGCTGCGCAACGGGGCATATTAATTAATATTGTGACATGTGGATAGTGACAGCCAGCTGTCAAATTCTTAGACTATAGATGGTAGCGACATCTGAAAGTAAGTGGCAGTTTTTATTCTCATTTCTGTGGCAATTTCACAAATTTTTACCCAAAAATGCCCCCTATCAGACGCCAAAAGATCCTTGTAACACTCTACTTGCATACTTTCGTGCTGTAACTTGCACATGCCCTGTGTATTTGCGGCTTTACTTAATAATAATAATGAATGATTATCATGACGGTAAAAAGTATGTTCATAAGTAAGTAAGTTATTGTTATTTAGAATATGACGTACATATTACATTTTAAAATTGGTCTTTATGTCACAAGCCAATGTATTAAGTGCGTTGCCAAAATGTTAGAGTTGATTGAAGAATTATTAGAGTTAGTATGAAGATATAAGAAGTAAGAATCATAATTTGTACCTACCTACTGCTTTTTTAGAGATTAAAGAAAAACAATCTCATAAAAAAAATGTCAAGCGTGCGTAAACTGCGATTGGCCGTTGATAAATCCATTAACCAATCAAAGCAGTGTACGCGCGCTTGACAGTATGTCACATTAATTTTGCGATAATTTTCGTTCGTCAAACCGGCTTTAAGCGAAATAAAATTATGGAAAACGAGAGCAACTATACCCAGTCTCTAATTCAGAAAATTTATGTAAACAAAGTAATGTCAAGCAATGTCACTGTCAAAATGACAGGACAGTGGTGCAAAATTATCATATTATTTTTTGTAAATAATTATCTATGAAATTAAAGTGAATTAATTATAAGAACTATGCAAACAAAGTACCGTTGCCAAACAATGTTTTATATAGTGTGTCGGAGACACGGCCTATGATCGTCATAATCAGCCCTTATAAGTCCAATGCTAGACGTAGGCCTCCCAAAATCAATTTCCACTCAAAATAGTTTACAGCCGTTTTCATCCAAAATGTGGCTAGATATGCTACATACAATATGACTCTATGAATGAGAGTTGTAATATTAGTGTTGTTGAAGATGTAGAAAATGTAAAAATGTTTGGATCTCCTGCATTGTTACCGGTATCATAAGATATTTTATACCAGAAAATCTCCTTTTTTTTTAATAACTTTGTTTAAACCCGAAAATGTATAAAAATAAAATTACGGTATGATTATTTATTAATTATTCATTCTTAAATTCAGTACTTAAAAAAAATGGAACCTTTTTTTTCGCCATTTTATGTGGTGTACCATCATGAAGATATTTTTTTGATATGTTATCCCCTTTGCTTACATAAATTATCAGAATTTGAGACTTTGGGTATAGTTACTCTTTCGTTCATTAGACATGAAGCATTTAAATGTCATCATATGTCTAGCCTTTAACAACTATGTTGGGGTCGGTTTCCAGTCTTACCAGATGCGGGTGACATGATACCCCTTGGTAAGACTGGTAAACATTTAGATTTAAGTAAATTAGTGTTCCTACCGCCATAGAGTAGTTATGAAACTATGTATTTATGTATTTTAATATTATGTAAATTATGTAGCTACTTCAACTTGTTATATTTTAATAAATGTATTGTTGAATCTCCAAGGTTTTTTTATATCATACTAGTTATTGCCTGCGACTGCTTGAAAAAAAAAAAAAATATATACTTATCTAACGTATAGTCCCGTTACAATAAGTCCCGTCAAAATCGGTTCAGCCGTTTCGGAGATTAGTCGGAACAAATAGACAGACAGACAACATTTAAAAATAAATAAAAAATAAAGTTTTTACCGTATATACTTTCATATGAATTTAGTAAAAACGTTGTTATTTTGACATTAAAATCAAAATCAAAAGTCATTTATTCAAATTAGGCCGAGAATCAGCACTTTTCGATCGTCAAAATGACATAAGACTCTGGTTTCATAAAATCTTCTTTCTTTGTCCAGGCGGTTTTCCTTTGGAATGCGCTCCCTCAGAATATCAGGACGGTAACCAATCAGTTCACATTTAAAGTGAAAGCTCGTGAACACATACACAAGAAGTTGGCAGATTCGTCTCAGAATTAAGTTTTTGTAGGTTTTCTTGTTTAACTCTCATAACTTTTTATTTTTAGTTGTATGTATGTATATATGTATTTATTCTTATATCTTAGCTATAAATATCTTCTAAATTGTTTTTTCTGTTATTGCACCTACTGTGTATTATCTCTGCATCACCCTAAGGTAGACTGGTAGAAAATGCCCAAGGCATTAAGTCCGCCTTTGTACAGTTTTTTACTTGTGCATAAAGTTTTAATAAATAAATAAATAAGACAGTCCCCCAAAACGCCAGCCCTTCACCACTTCCTAGTGCTTTAACTGGGCGCAACAAACTCCCCAGTGGCGCAACAAACTCCCCAGCAGCACATCTGTCTGTTTATTACAAATAGACACTTCAATTTATTTATTTGTATAGAGGTACGGGGCCTCCAATTCCACTGCAGATAATTTGGGTTTGTTTGGGATTTGAATAAAAAAACGACTTCTCAATATTCGGGGGCCTGGGGCGGACCGCCCCTGCCGCGCCCCTAGTCCTCCAGTGGTTCCGTACCCAAAGGGTGCTAACGGGACCCTATTACTAAGCCTAAGCCGTCGTGTCTGTCACAGGCAGGGCTTTATCTTAGGACCGAAACCTGGCTAGCTGACATTTTTACTGAACACGTGTAACTGCAAATATTAAGAAAAAGATAAACAATGGTTTTGGTGGTACTGAAGTCTTAGTGCGTGAATCCGAATCGCACTTGGGCATTTTATTCGCAATCTTGGCACAGCCCAGCTCATCAGATTCGTAAAAAAATAACGGGACAATGAGCGTAACGGGACATTTTCCAAAATGGATGACTCGTTGTCCCGTTACGCTCATTGTACGCTTGCGCCGCATCAATATTTTGTTATGACGTTGACCAACTTTACAGACAACCAATTTTTAAGTACCTGCAATGTGTACAGACCTACATGCATCGAAATAGTCTGTTTATTGTTGTCTATTTTGTTATATATTTCATGAATCGGATAAGCGGGCTGCTTCAATGGTCTTGTGGTCGCAAGCGCTACTGCTGAGCATGAGGTTCTGAGTTCGATTCCCGGGTCGAGCAGTGTTTTTGAGTTTTTCCATCTGGAATTGCTCAGTATCAGCCCGGAGCTAGATATGTGCCCGGTTTATGGCAATAGGCTCACACCTTATTACATAATATGGGACTTAGACATAACTCGTGAAATGTGGGTTTACAATAGGTACACCTCTGCCTAACGTTTCGGGGAATACAGGCGTGGTGTGATGTACCTATGTATGTTGAATCGGGTAATATGAGTTTCTTAGCGAAAGTAGTTTAGTATGTCGGGTAGAATCACCCCCTTGACTGATGCAGTGTGCCTAAATCGTACCCTGTATTGCAGGAACTACCCACTTTTCTTTCCTACGGTCTGAGGAGCAATAACGTAATACACTTACAATGTAATGCTACAGGTGAACAACATTCATTTCATTGTCGAGCAGACGAACTTTTCAAATATATGAAGCAATAGATTAGTCATTTACGTCTTTTTCGAATTATGACTGAAAGTGTGTTACACAATTAGGGGCTGATTTCCACCTTCCTTAGGGCGAATTTCACCAATGAAACTGAACGCATCACGGCGTCAGTGCATAAACCACGCTTAAGAGCTGTCAGTATCATTATTTTCTGAGAAATATTGACACTGACAACTCTGGAACGCAGTTTAGATGTGTTGAACGCGTTCAGTTGTATTGGTGAAATTCGCCCTTAGGGCAGGTTGTTTCACGTCCACTTAACGCACGCGTATACGTCATATTTGGCGCTAACTATCGTCAAATAAAAAAAAAAAGCGTTGTTTCACAAAATTATGCCCTTAACGTTCGTTAAAAAATAACGATTACAGTAACAGGTGTCATACCCACTAGTTAATATATGTAATCGTTATTATTTGACGTACGTATGTTACGTTAATCAACCGTTTGAAACAACCGGCCCTTATTCTCCACCAGTTCCAAATTTCTTCCTTTCTAACATTTTACAACAATACAGGACCTTATTTCGCTCGGTGGAGGTGGAGCTTTCCCATCAGCGAAAATACTTCTCATCGGAAATGGAAGACACAGTGCTGCCGGAACTAGTCAAGTCTTAACTTGAAGACATATTCAAATATCATACAAGCGGAAATAGTCCAATGGATTTGGTGTTCGAATGGTGAGTCTTACTCGAGTCACAGGTTCAGTTCTCGTGCGGAACAAAAGTTTGTAAAACCCATAGATAATTTTGGATCGTCTGCATGTGATATAGTTTTGGTGATAAAATTAAATCGATTTTAGATTGATATAGCAGTAAGTTATTAAATAAACAGCAATTAATGAGAAACATGGCTACAACTTATTTATTTGAAAGGGAAGCCCCTGACTCCAGAGAAACTTAGCGCTCTTGTTCGTAACCTTTCAGATATCTCATAGCAATCTGTTTCAACTGTGCGCTTTAGTGTTAAGTTTAATAAGGGGCTTCGTTACATAGTTCTTCACGAACATTTCAGGATGCTGAACTTCAGCCTCTTTCGACCGACAGATCGCAAGATATTCGTAGTTTTCACTCAAAAATAACCTGTAATTTTCAAAAATAAAATAAAAAATATGTACCTAGGGTACACACGGCTACATATCAAGCTATACAAATCTGGTTTACGCTGGTCTCGCATTTTATAGGATTTCCGTATAATGAGAGATCAGCTTATACTGGAAATGTATAGCTTAATGTGTAGCCGTGTGTACCTAGTTAGCTAGTCATTGTATTGCCTACACGTTATCAATCGACACGATTCCATTGGAACACGTCCACTACAACAAAAGCGAGCATGTCGCGTGTCCGTATCGCCACGTTCCCGTATCGTGACGGGAACGCGTGCCGGAAACGTCCCGGACGGCGCCGGTCCACGGACACCTTGTTATAGATGCAGCTAGGTGGCAGTGTGGGCGATGCGGATTTTATAAAACAACAATGTCAATAGAGGGATCCATTGACATTGTTGTTCTATAAAATCCGCATCGCAGGTAAGCAATGAATAAAGAGACGTTCTTACACGTTCCAGAATCTGACTTCCACAAAATTTGGATAAATCTGGTTGAATACCCTTTGTTTTTGCCTGATTTTGCTTTGAGTTCATCGTTTTGTACCTCCTCACTAATTTGCAACTCTTCTCGATCAGCAGCAGCACAGACTGATGAATTGTTCACTCTGTTGTCAAAAATCATCACCATTCTAATCATCACAGATGATAGATTAAGGTATATAACTAGTCTCGCCGTCAGTCGCACCTCGACTCTATCCACGTTTGTCGGTAAATCGTGGTTATTGTTCACTGTCACGCTTCTGCAGGGTAGGCAGAAATGTAACGTGACCCCGTTTTATGTACTAAGTTAATAAACTACTTTTGAATGTTAATATTTCTGTGTTAGTTTTACTTAATTATCAACCTAATTAGTAGGTTTAGGTCGTTTACACGCAAAATATTTTAGGTAGATAAGTTACTAAACAGGTGGTCTCATTTAAAGTCGTCGAGTTCACTTATGAGGAGGGTGCGGGGGAGTCACAACAGCATCCTGAAAACCGTAGCTGAAGATGTGCGTGCTCCTGTGTTGAGGCAATTCGTTCGTATGGTGATCTTTTAGGCTGCGTTTCCACCAGAGATGTGCGAAGATGCGTAGCGAGGGATGTGTTTGTTAAGAACCAATAGAGTCGGCTGCGCTGAGTGAGGCTAGGTAAATGAAGCGATTCTATTGGTTCTTAACAAACATATTCCTCGCTACGCATTCTCGCACATCTCTGGTGGAAACGCAGCCTTAGGGAGGTCTACCTTCCCTATTGGTTGTCGTGACGGGGCGGGCTGCCCCAGCACAGGGGCATTTGTATATAGTATAGAGAATTAAATGATGGTGTTGTCCTTTGTAATTGTATTTAAGAACTAACAATAGTTTTCAAGTTTTTGTATAAACCTAATAACCTTTGTATCTGGTTGTCCCAAAATAAATAAAAATTGAATTTGAATGATAGAAAGTGCCGCTGTCTTGCCTGTAATTGGCTCTGTCGTGTTTCATGCGCTGAAAACGGAAAATACATATTCTACTTATTATGTACTTACCTAGAAAAAACTGGTTTTACATAAAATCACCACTACGGTAACCAGGTATTGTGTAAACAAAAGCCAATAGCGGCGCTTAATTAAGCCAGTAACAGGCTTCCCTCAAACATCCACTAACAAGGAGGTCGGAGGTCGCGCATAATCTGTCACGCTTCATTACTTTTTCACGAGAGGCCCACCATGTTCATATTTCATGCTGTTGGACTAAAAAACCGGTCAAGAGCGAGCCGGACTCGCGCATCGAGGGTGCCGTACCGTCAAAAAATATACATTAGTTCTGCTATCGGTCAAGAGATGGCGCTGACCTAAAACTGCGATATTAGAAAAGGTGCTATTTTGAGACATCGTTTTATTTTTCCTGTAATCTTTATATAAACTTCTATCACAGAATAATTTCAAATTTCTCTCTATGCAAAGTTCGGAGATAAGAGCGAACGGTATTTTAATTTACATTTCTCTTCAAAAGTTGAAACCTATGCGGCCAAAAAGAAAATTTTTGAGAATGTGCAAATAGTCCCAATGTCCTAAGTAGTCCCACTTCAAATGCTTAAGAAACCCGTTCAGCCTTGTTGCAAAAAAAAAAAAACACAACATCTTTCTTATTTGCAAAATAGTTGGGCAAACGTCATCTAAAACTATTTCAAGTTAAGCTTTAGTAGTTCTTGAGATATCCAGCTGTGACAGACAGACGGACGGACCACAGTATATTTATATTGTGGACAGACTGAGTCGCACCATAAGGGTTCCTTTTTACCTATTAGTTCAACCAGGTTTCAGACTGGCTAAAGTAGACTCATCTTTCATGGGGTACTGTTTAAAATGTTACAATAAAATACCTCCCTACATACTCCAATTGAATGAAACAAAATAGCCAAGCATATTATAAATTGGGGGATTACATCGCTGACAAAAATGCTTGGCTCAATGCTGCAGGTCCTGCTCCATAAGGGCGCATAAACTAATTGATTAGCATTTGAAAATATTATTGGAGCTGCTGAAGATTGTAAGACTATTTTTGCATTGTATAAACTCAATCTCCTTGAATTATATAATTGCATAGCACAGGTGTGAGTACTATGTACTATAGAGCTACCATTTACCGGGTAATATGTCTATTATTGAGTTGAATGTGCCCTGGCGGCTGAGAGTATGTCATGCTCACTTAAATGTATCGCTGGTGGTGGCGTGTGTGATGATCATTAAGTTCCCTTCAAAATGGTTGAGCTAAATGGTGCTGATCCATGCGTCATGTTCGTGAACGGGCGCCGTCAGTTGGGACTAGTCATCTCTTAGCTGCCACGGCTTATTTTAATTTTTGAATGGTTTCTATTACGGACGTTTCTAACGTGCACGTTTTTCTAGATTGTTCTCACATGTATAACTTCAACATGAATGATGTAACCCATATTTTGTAACAATATTTTGTTTTAAAAGAGTGTCCGTGGAGTTTCTTGTCCGTTCTTCTCCATAGGAACCTACTACGCTTTGGAATGGGCAACTAGCTTCATCTTTCTGACTGACCGACCCCTTGACAATTCAAAAGTGCGTGTATTTGGTTTATTTGAAATAAATGCTTTGAGTTTGAGTTTGACCATTTTCGTACGGAACCCTAAAAAGCGCCTGTTTTGTTTGTGTCATCAAATTAATTAAGATTTTGTTCAGGTTTAAATTGCGTTAGGTATTTAGTTATTTTTTATAATATTTTTAATCATTTTCTTCATTATTTTTGTAAACTTTATTTTGTTTCAATCATCAGAATAATATCGACGGTTAAAAGGTACGGACTGACGGACGGACCGACGGGTAAGGACTTAGTCTTATTTGTAGTAGGATGGCAATCATGACTCATTTTCGACCAAAATGTCGCTTATTACCTTTTAACCATCGATATAATCTACACAAATAAATAAAATTGAATCAATCAATCAATCAATCAATCTTTATTTGTGAACATAGGTATTACAATAAAGGTCTTATGTATACATTTTAGTTGAGCTCTATGTCCTACTAATTAAATTGGTGTACAAATATATTCGTTTTTTTGTAATAGGTCTGAATCTATACAATACAAAGTCACGTTCGAGTAAATAATGGCAATTAAATGTATTGTTAATCAATTATAATTTATGTCTGTTTGTAATGTTAAAATAACAGCATTTTACTAAATGAATATTAAAGTATAATGGTACTTAAAACAATTTTATTTTTATTAATTTTTCTGTCTGTTTGTTCCGGTTAATCTCCGAATCGGCTGGACCGATTTTGACGGGACTTTCACTGGCAGATAGGCTATTTTACGGGCAGCAGCTAGATATAAATATAAAAATAAATCAAATAATTATACGATGATGTCAGCTATTTATGTGACGTGATGAAATAATTACGCTAAAATTGTTCCTAAGTACTTAAATTATGGTAGAGTACAAGGCTTTTGCCCTCGTACAGGACCTTCTGGTTTTTTATTTTCTTATTATATAATTTTATTTTTTATATAAATATTTTCTTTCATCCTTTTTTATTTACATTTTATTTATTTTATAGATATATATGTTAGGTATTTGGTTAACGAGGTAAAGTAGGTATCACTTCTGAACATTGTCATCTTTTTTCATAGGATGCAGAAAGCCTATTGGGCACATACTTTGAGGATGACAGATTGTCTATTGTATTTTCGACATTTTGGAAAGTGCTGATCGCCATCGCAGCCCATTTTTATAGAACAAAACTATAAAAAAATGAATATCAGCCTAAACTTTTGCGTGGTTAGCACGTATTCCTCAGTGAGAGTCAAGCATCCTTGTCATAACAATATATTACGATATTTACTGTGTCCCCTCCCTCGTTATGGCATTTTTACGGCATACGGTAGATTTATTATAGGTCGGCATTTTTTTTCTGACGTTACCTACCAAAATGTTGTGTTTACTCCCTGTAGTCTAAATATGACGATAAAGTTGCAGCTCAGAATTACTGATAATATTTTGACCACATTTTACATTTTCATGAATACTGCCAACTTTCATACATTTGATTATTTTGGCTATTTCTGTATCCAAAACTATATTATTTTTCCTTATTGTTTTTCTATATTTTTATACTTTGATATATTTATCATGAATCTGTCAGTTTACTTTTTCTATGTAAATTCTTTATGTTAGTCCTCTTTTTTTTGGGTTGCAAATTATCAAATAACTTCTCCCGTTCTAGACGGAGCGGGAGGGCGTCAGACTTTTAATGACTAAAATCCACCAGTGTTCCTTCGGTTGCCTGTGTGTCAGGGCCACGGTATCCCTTTCGGACAAGCCCGTAACCCTGGCAGGCATCTGTCCTAGTGGACTCCGTCAGTTCCTGCTGACATTTATTTGAAGCGCGCGTGGAACACAACGCGGAGTCGACCCGGGCCTGCTCCTTACCGGACGGCGAGCTCCCCATAGCTCGCCCTCCGCAAGCCCGCGCCTACGGTCCGAAACAACCGTGTCCGGTGAGGACCTGTGTCAGGTGTAAGGTGAGATTTTGACCCTTGTGGGACGTTTAAATTATCCAGGATTAATAACAGCAGTAATTTGTTAAGTAGGTTCTGAGGGAAATTGGTACCTACTTTAAACTTTAAAAGATGACTATATAATAAAGAAAACTAGTATTGCATCTGATAAAGCTAATGCTGCTACTCTTGCCAATGAAGATCAGTATGTATGGTTATTGGGACCTCCATGTGTTGATGGTGCCTATAATGTTCCCACTGCTGGGACACAGGCCTCTTCTCTGTAAGAGGGAGTGGGCCATAATCCACCATCCAGGCCCAGTGCGGGTTGGCGATTTTAAATGTCACCTGTCTTCGAATTGTTTTCGAATGTTTGGTTCTACGACATGCCGGTGTTCCTTGCTTTGTCATGTTTTCCTTCATCGTTTTCAAAGCAGTGGTGATATGAATTTTGTATGCCTCAATGGCGGGACATAGCAGACTTATCTGTAACTAACACAACATCTTATGACCCTACGATCCACAATAAATTATTTGAATTTGAAATAATTTACACAAACTAAAGTGCCTGCTTGGGTTCGAACGCATGACCTACAAAAGTCACGGCCGTTAACACTGCGTCACCACTGCTTGCGAGGGTTCTGACCTCACTAAAACCCAAAGATCGGCTCCATTTTGAAAGTTCTATCATCATCATCCACAGCCCAACTTCACCCATTGCTGGCCATAATCCAGAATCCCATACTTTCGATGCCTTACCACCAAAAAACCAAAAAACAAAAATTGAAGTTAGTGGGAACCGAGTACCTACCTACCTCTTATTAACATAAGCAAACAGGTTTTACTATAATATCAGGTCTTCATTATCTTCATCTCTTCATAAACACTTTTTAAAGCTAATCTTTCACCATCTTTTCATAGCGATTTAATGTCCAAACTTCGGCGAGGGCTGACTGAGCCATAATTCACAAATTTCGCACTCGACGGCGTGGACGAGATTAGACATTAAACTAACAGGGTCGGACGTCCGCGTCGTGTTCTTAGGGGATAATTAAATTCGATGGCCTTAAGTTTAGGTATAGAGCTGTTCCTAATGAGATTATGTAGCTTCCCACGTAGGTAGTAGGTAGCTGGTAAGCATCATCTTATGACAGGGATCCCATAATGCCAAAATTGGGTTACTATGTTTGAATAAGTTTTCAAAGTTGCATGACTGATGAAAGTTTTAAAACTTCGAATTTTGTACATAAATAAGCGCTCGCTCGAGCATTGTTCGAATGCCCGTGAGCTCTTTAACAAGATAGTCTCTTCCGTCACCACGTGACGCTAGCAGAAAAGTCGACATCGGCTCAGTTGCCAAAGAAGAAAAAATTAAAAATAAAACGAGAAAGTCATCGTTTCTATACACTTCTGCTTACCCCATAGCATGAAGGTCTGGATATCAGCTGATATCGTGTCTGCGAAATATTCCCCTGATGTCCCCTCATTTTGCAGCACGCATGCGCGACGCCGTCGCCCGAATTCCGCGGGTCGCCAGTCAGCTGTCATCCGCCGGGGTGGTCCAAACGCGACAATATGACAAAATAAATCGACATTTATAACATAAAAAGAGGTTATAATTTAGAAAAAAATATAATTTTGCCTATGTTTAATATCTGTGGACGTTTTTTGGCGGTAAAACGCGGTTTTGTTGTATGATAATATTGTTAAAAGGTTTCATAATCAGTGTTCGCGATTCAGTGGAGTGCTAGACAAAAAACAATCTAGGTTTTGTGCTGTGATTTTTAGGTTTTCTCTTTGTTTGAGGTGAGTTTTGATGTTTTAATTTTTCAGCTTGGCTGAATGGAATGGTACAATTTGATTTGGAAGGGGTTCGAACGAATTAAAAACAAAACATTGTTGTTCTGTGAGCAGAGATGTTTGTTTGTTTATTATGTCTTTTTTTATTTCTTATTCCTATGTATTTGCGTTATTCAGTCATATCTTTCAAAAGGTTGGTAAGTACCTACTATATTGGAACGCCCCTGATTAATTTGGTAAATATCTTTGGTATGTATGCACACTGGTAGCCGAAAACCGCATGAATGCCTGCAATGCACCGTGTTTACGTGTCAATATCGAGGAATCTTAAAATCTAAATCTTAGGTACAAGAATCTAGATATTTGCCTTAATAGGCACTTACCTAATTATTAGGCATTTGGCTAGGTATTAGCTTAGCTTTTGGTATACACCGGAAGACGTAAACGTGAGTGAAGTTGTACGAATAGGAACTTATTAGGTTCCTGGACCATCTATTAAAGTCAATCAATCAAATCAACTTACTTTAAATGCTCCACATCTGGACAAATTCCAAAAATCGTTTGAATTCGCAAAACTTGGCACCTAATTGTCTTACATAAATTAAATAAAACTAGAGGTCCAAACAGAAACAGAAAAAGTGGTTGTTTTATTCTCTGGCCGGTCCCAGAGGCCATTATTTACATTTTTTGTTAAACTTTAAAGACGATCTGCGCCCGAGATGGCACGTTCCTGTCTGGAATGAGGGTTTTGGGGTTCCTTGGGTAAATGATGAGTGGTCATAAGCAGCCCCAAAATCTCCTCTAAGTACAGCAGACTCTCCTTATTTGTCTCCAATTCGACTAAAAGTGGACCTATATTACAGCATAGCATAATCAGCATATAATGTTCCCATTGCTGGGATACAGGCCTCTTCTCTGTGAGAGGAAGTGGGCCTTAATCCACAAAGGGGGCCCAGTGCGGGTTGGTAGATGTCACATGTCTTCCAATTTTTGGTTCTAGGACATGCCGGTTTCCTCACGATGTTTTCCTTCAACGTTTTGAGAACCTACTGAAAATGCCTCAATCATTCAGCGATTTCAAAGGCATTGCCAATAACCGCTTCTAAAAGTTAAGGTAGATATTATGTAAAGGGTAGCTGGTGAGCAAAGCTTGCGAATCTTGATCAACGATTGCTATAAAGCCGGTTGCAGTCCAAGAGCTAAGTTATTTTAGCATAGCTCGCATAGCTGACGTATTTTCTCATACTTGTGTGCAAACCGAAAACTATTAACTCAAGTATGAAAAATTATCTCAGCTATTCGAGCTATGCTAAACTTACTTAGCTTAGCTTTTGGTCTGCAACCGGCATATGCCAAAAATACAATTTTTAGCTATAAATTACCTGCTGCTGATGTGCAATGCATCATCATTATTCTCATGCCCTTAAGCCAATTTATTTGAGGGTAACGGATGTGCAATTTATCCTCCATAATATCTTGTTCGCTTCTTAAGTAAATAAATAAATCTGCCTGTGAGCCACTGCAGGGCAAAGGCTTCACATTAAAAAAACCCATAATAGGGATACACCTACCACCAGCCTATACGAGTATACAGCCGCCGCATAAAACACAGTCAGTTAATTATTTAGAACGTCACATCAGTTCTTACTTGCGTGTTTCTACGAGAATGAGGTACGTTTTTGAAAGCACGTCATGGAATATAGCGTGTAGAACGATAGGTAAATAATACATAATTTATTCACATGCTTTGATTCCACGAATCCAATCGATATTTTTGACCTTTTGTTGATCTTGCTTTCAGTATTATTATTACCCTCGATTGAATACCTTCAGCTCCTAAGCTGTTGATGAAAGTTTTCCAGCACCCTAATTGCGTATCGCGCTTTCAATCACAATCAGAGAGTTTTTAAGGATATTGCTAATCTACTCGTATTCCTTCATCGGTTTGATCAATTTGTCAGCTAAACAACGTTAAGACGTAAGGAGCGTGAGTGAAACTGTCAAAATGAAACCCATTGCGATCAATTGTCATTTTATGTTGTGTGTAACGCAATTACCCCTGAGGTTAATATCATCAAACGAGTTTAGGATTATCTAATTACGGTCGCCTAACTACATAACATTGTGTACGGGACTGGTGTAGCAGGATCTTCTGGCGCGTGGCTAAAATCGGAACTAACGCCACAAACTTGTTTCTAGGGTTCCGTAGTAAACAAGGAACCTTTATAGTATCGCCATGTCCGTCTGTCTGTCTGTCCGCGGCCAAACTCAGAGACTCTTAGTGCTAGAAAGCTGTTATTTGGTATGAGTATACATATTAATCACGCCGACAAAGTGGTATAATAAAATCATGAAATATATCTAATCTTTTTTTTAGGGTACCTCCCCTACACGTAAAGTGGGAATGATATTATTTTCTCGTCTATCCTATGGTGTAGGATAGGCCGTTCAAAAATATTCAGGGTTTGTGAAAACCATTTTTTGATTCAGGGATCCGTTTGCGTAATATTAAGCTTTAAAGTGCTCATTTTTGTTAGAGTCAAGTGTCTCCGCTTGCCAGCTAAATGGTTGTATTTGGATATGTGAAAAAATTCGCAGCAGTAGTGTATATAACGAAGTTAAAGGAAAACTATTACAGCTAAGTAGGCTTCACAAGTTACCGAGTAATAGTCGACCAACTTACATTAACAGTTGAAAAACATGGTCTCCCATACATTCCGTATAGAAGAACGTGTTTTTCAACTACAATGTTAAGTTTTTTCTTGAGATAAATTCATACCAACTGCGGAACCTTCATTGTGCGTGGTCCGACACGCTCATGGCCGGTTTTTTCGCTATTGTTCTCAAAACAATTGCACTAATCTTTACCAACAGTGCCACCCTGTCAACGTCATTCCATCGCCGAAAGATCCTTGTTCCTACAAGAATCTTTAAAATAAATCAATATAACCAGCCTATAATTTTTCCACTGCTGGGACACATGGCGTCTCTTCGAGAGGAAGTGGGCCGTAATCCACCACGCGCCCAGTGCGGATTGGTAGATGTCACATGTCATCAAATTTTCGGTTCTAAGACATGCATTTTTTCGCAATGTTTTCCTTCACCGTTTGAGAGCATATAATAATATCATGATGACTTCTTATTTTAGGAATGCATAACATAGCCTTGATTTAGCATTGAATTAGTACAATTATTCCTAAGGAGCTACAAAAGTAAGAGGGCTGGTGGCTTAGAGTTAACCGGAAATTGCTAGTCGCAAATCACTACCGGCCAAAAACACCATATTATTTAAGTTTTAGGGAGCCTCTAACTAAAAATCCAAAAAGTTAGTAGGAAAAAAGCTGCATAGGTACGAGTATTAAAATCTCCCAACCTTGTCACACGAAATTCCTATAAACGGAACCATTGACCCAAACCGCTCATCGCTCCTGACATTAAAGCAGGTAGTTCCAGACCCATGCATCTTTAACCTTTGCTGTCATTGTTCGCCTCCATGGCGGTATGGAACCCATTATAACACCATACACTACCTACACTATGTAGGTAGCTATTCATAGTATCTCCAATAATTTCATGGGTTTATGTATATTGGAAGGCTGTTCGTGGAAGGTTTGGAAGAACAATTGACTATGTGGTAGTTAAAATTCAATATGGTGGATACAATATCAATTTCTATTTGGCTTGTGATTTTGTTGTTGTGATGTCTGGGGTCGAATTGGTTATTTAAGTTTGGTAGACGATTTGGTTAACACATATCATTATGGTAGTTTTGACTAGATGAAGCGTAGCCATTTTTTTAAATAATATTATATCTATATGCTTCTTCTGCTTTTTTCGTATCGGCACGAAATACCTAATCATTGATATATAAAAAGTATATCAATGTACCTAATCAAACTATTTCAGAATTTCTCATGTCGTTTCTCGGCTGTGGTAAAACATTTATTACAGGAGTCACGGTCAATGTGATACTAATGTAGCGAATGCTACGAGTAAGATTAAGTTCTGCAAGACCTTATTTATTTCAATTCTTAAACCCTATTTTGTAAAGAAAAAGACACCCCTTCAGACAAAATCAAATGGTCCCACAATAAAATCCTGGCTTTAATTCCGCCATCACAATTCACTGCATAAGCCATCTTAATCCCTTATAAGCTATAATTCAGCCTTATGTATAGTCTAGGGGCAATTATCCTAACGCCATGATTTGGGGTGACTATCGATTTTCATAATAGGGCCTTATTTATGTGCGACCTTTTGCTATTTTATTGGTGGAATATTAGGTCGGATTAGTGGAATATTGATCGAATTATGGTCATTGGAAAAAATTATGTTAGGTCTCTAAATCCCTAGTTATTTTTGCGGCTGAACAGGGGGAAAAGTCTATTAATTTATTTTCTATTAGCGAACCAATTCTTATGCCCGTTTTCACGAACACTAGGCGACACATAAATGCCTAAATTAAAACGGTTTTTTTTCTGTTAGATTTTCATTTTTCGTTGCTTAGCCGAGTGTTGAAAATCTAACATCGCTCTTTTTAGCAACCTCCTTGTGTTGGAATAAACGAACAATAGTTTTACTATTGCAATACCACAATGACACTTGTTCTTAATGTTGCCATGCCCTATGACTTTAGTATTTTGTCACTTTTTTGAGCTACTCACCAAGCGTACCCAGCTGTCTATCGGCCTAAGGTATTTGCAGAACTAAACGTTGCGAATGGAATATTTCATCTCATCATTATCATAATATTTTATGTTGTAGGTACTGCCACTGTCCTGTAATAATCTAATCTCACACAACACTGCTACAGTTTTTCTAAAGTTAATATAAATTAAGTCGCTTTTTGTTTCCGTCTATCATGTGACCGCGTTGTTCTTTTAAACTACAAATATTGGATTTTGATGTGGTTTTAACCATAATTTAGAGAATTTATTTTATTCCGGAAGGTTTATGTGTTAAATAAATAAAATATAATTAAACTTTCACATAAAAATGAGATAAGAATGATTTCATTAGCTAATAAAATTATAAATTATTTAAGTAACGACAAAAAGTTATTTTGCGACCTTGCCAGGATTCGAACCTGGAATCTTCTGATCCGTAGTCAGACGCGTTATCCGTTGCGCCACAAGGCCAGTTGAGTAACAATTCGAAACTATCGATTTTGTTCTTGAGACAAATAGATTATAGTAAAATTGTATTTTTTTTTTGTTGGATGTGTGACGTCATCCGGTTATCTGTGGCATAGATAAAATTAGACTTCATGATTCATGATTATTTCATTATATAATGAAGTATGTATGTTCTGCGATATAAATAATGTAGAACTATGAAAAGAATAATATGTTTAGATTGTTTAATTTATTTAAGGTGTTTTTGTGAATCAATATAAATATCTTATGTCTTTTTTATTAATTCGATGTTAACATTGACGTGATTTGTTTTATTTTTTACAATAAAATGCAAAGTTATCATCAGTAAACTAAAGTACTTAAACATGAAAAGGGATTCCAAATTAAAATCCTACCATAAAAATATTTCGGCTATTATAAAACTCACAAATTCCGCAGCACGCGCAGCTGTGCACGTGCAACTGTCAAAAAAATGTATTTTTCGATGTCAACATACGAAGGTAATTATATCGTCGCGACGTTTTTGACATCGATCGTGTTACGGCGGGCGGCGCTCTAGGGCGGGCGGCACACGCAACCGTCTGCGTCTAGGGCAGATAGTATACCTACGCAAAGTTTTAATAACTTTTACTTTCATATACTAAGTTCGAATAGAGTTTATTTTTGTTGGAAAAAAATAAACTTAAAAAAAAAATTGTAGAACTATTTAATTAGAGTCGAAATTATTATAAAGTTGTGTTCATAGTTTCTACTAGTAACCTTTTTTTCAGATGGGTTATCGTAAGTATTTAAATTGACACACAACGTCAATTTGCCGTGTAATAGCCATTCCATACAACTGTCAAATAATATCACTTGTGATTTGTTTATACGGACAATTTAAGTTGGATACATCCAACTCGATGTATCCAATTGATATGTCAATTTAATTAAAAAAACATTTTCCTGACATTACAATACAATAACATCGTACCTACATATTTTTGCCTCATTATCAAAGAATTTTTGAACAATAACTAGTTATTATTCTTTTTGATTGGACTGCTTACAAAATGGCATGAAAGAATTTCTACTGTAAGTATTTACGACCTCAATCATAATAAGTAGCAAAAGTTATTTTGCAGTGAACGATTGGTACAATATTTTTTTATCGCTTAGTGCAGAAGTAATCTACTGCATTGATTGCGTTGCGGCGGGCGGGCGGCGTACCTACTTGGGCGGGCGGTAGGCACACGACCGTCTGCGGCTGAGAGAAACACTTGAACTAAGTGTTTCTCGGTCTGCGTGTGTGTTTGTTGAATACTTTCGCTAGTCAGTGGGGTTAGAGTTTTGCAACTTTCATAAATGTTGTCATCAGGAATCAGGATTTATGATACTGAAGGATGTAAGGCCGAAACTGGCCGTCAGTTCTTCTACTAACATTTATAATTAACTATTTTTGACCCCCGGCAGCCCTGGATAAGGTTATTATTAATTGGCCACTGTTTGTGATTTTGTCCCCCTAGTTGTAAAGGAACAAAAGCCCAGATGCAAGGTTATGTATCTAAATACAAGGAAACAATAAACTGTTTGAAATAACATATATTTATAATAATATATCTCCTCCATACAGCCTCACACGGTAGCCTTTAGGGTTCTACCGCAATAATAAGTTATGACATCAAACCCTTACAGATTAAGTTAACATGTAAAGTAGGTAGGTGACTATAATTGTCACTTATTAATGCCAGCCAGCTTAAACTTTAGCAGAAAGAACTAAGGTCGTGGGGAGTTGGAGATGAAGCCAGTAGAACCGGGTTATTCCACGCGCTATTGCTAGGTTTTATTACCAGCCACCAATAATATGATCCTTTACAATGACCTGCAGTCATGATATATTTTTTTTCATTGTTTTCTACTCTTTATGTGTGTTGCCTTCTCCGGCCAATCTCCCATAGACGCCTGTGAGTCATTATGCCACCTTTTCCTAGGACGCCATCGGCGATGACGATAGATTTGACATATAAAAACTAGGGCTTTTTTATAACTGGCAAAGCTTATTCGCTTATTTTAATTATTATTTTTAATGGACAGAGAATTTAAATTTTATTAATCACAGTTTCAATTTTGGGTTTTTATTTGTTTTAAATAGTATTGTTATAATTTATAATTTTAATTTTAATGTATGTGTGTGTCTATGGACTGTGAATGTCTGAATTAAATAGATTATTATATTATTATTATATGTAATGTAACATGTCTAGCTGTTGATGCCTTTTACCTCTCATAAAAAATATTTTTTTGGCATTAGTTAAAGCACTCCTCCATTGGGAATTTCCCTCGGGATAAAAAATGTCTGGTAACGTTTTCAATTAATCGATTGTGCACATATTGTGTCTGGCACTGGTCGCGACTGTCTGCGGCTATGGAGAGCTACTCGAACGCACTGTGGGGGTTTGTCTGTGTTTGTACTTTATAGACGACCTCAAGTAAATTGTAATTAATGTCAAGAGTGATGTAGACAAGCAGTTTTTTTTTTAAGATTCATCTTTTTACCAAGGTGCCCCGTAGATTTACGCAAAGTTTGTTAAAGTACTCGTATTGAGGCCACTTAGTGAACACTTAAGCATGGAGCAGTGGATAAAACCAATTAAAAAGTGATTATGTTAACGCGAATGCTAATAAATGTGTCTGCCTAGGTCGTATCTGTATGTCTGCCAACCAATGAATGGATTTCACGTTATCCCTGCGTAAAAGTTTACAGTATTTTTTCATGAGTCAACCTGCGTAGCGCAGCGGGGGCGGGTAACACACGCAATCGTCGTCTGCAGTGCTGACTCACTATAAACGTCTGAGTGTCGCTTGAAAGTCTAGTGTTGTATGTTCACGAATGCAGCTTAAAGCTGGGTCTATACGAGCTAGTAACTTGCACAATGGCATGCAAGTAGGTTGCCAAAATGATCATTAATCAGGAGGCCAGTTCTCGTACTTAAAAACCGTTCAAATTCAAGTCGCAATCTCATCATAGCGACCATCTCATTAAAAGCTTGTCATAAATGTACGTACATTACAGGTTTTTTGACTAATCGAACCTGAGATTGGAATGCTTTAAAATACGCGAATTTCTCATTAGAAGTTGTAACAGCAATGCCATGCTATTTTTATGTTTTTGGTTGGCCACTACCGGGGCTGTTGGGTCATTACCGCCGGCGCCTACACTGAAAAACCGAATAGTTGATTGTTGGTTCATTTTGGTTGAGTTGACATTAAATTGTGTTAAAAAAACTGTTCCATGACGTTTGTTTTGACAAAATTTTTGTTGATTTAACAAATCATGTCAGTAGGTGCTATATTAACCCAAAGTATAGGTTAAAAAAAGGTTAAATCAACTTAAGAGGCTACCGAGTGCACAGTGGCGCCCTCATCGTACGGAGCTTAGTGGCCACTATTTTCCGTTTTAATGATTACAATAAAACATAACAATTTAAAACTACTGTTTGTAGTAATAATAACGTATAGTCTTGTGAAGCACAACTTGACGAGCTTATTTTCTGCATTTTCATTCTAAAATAAAAGAAATCACCGAAATAACGATGAGGGCGCCACTGTGCGCTCGATGCAGTCTTAAAAGTTTTTCAGTGTATGGACATCTGCCTTCAGGTAATCAATCCAGAAACAAAGCCAAAATGCTTCTTGAGCTTGTCATTTACACTAGCACAAATACCCAACACAGCAATGTTGCTTGGCGGCAAATGGCAGGGTAGGTATGGTGGTAGTAGTCCCCGGACTTGCATGCCATTGTGCATGATTGTGTATTAACGGCTTTAGAAGGGGGACAGAGTTATGATTGAATATGATCACTCCCCCTTAAGGAAAATGTCGTCAAATAGTGTAATGGGATGTTCGGCTAACATACGGAGTTAATTTACTAAATTGTATTGTACTCGTATGAGAGCATTTGAATATATTTTTGTGAGTAGGTAGTTATGAGACATTTCGGAGCAAAGATACTTCGTAGAGTCGTAAAATGTCTTAGTATAGTCTGTTGAGTTTAATGTAATAAGAGAGGAGAGCACTCAGGCTAAAATTAAACAGATTTTAACATGGCCTTTAAAAGCGAATACTTTTACCTTCAGATTTAATTTGGGAAATTATTATCATCTTCGTCCGTAAACGTTAACTGTTCAAATTTAGAATTTCTGAACAAAATTATCTTACAAGAAAGTAATAAAAAAACTTTTTAAGTAGCAAGTAGTGGTAATCGAATTGTTGTGGGGTAGGTACCATACTAAAAAGTGAAAAATAAAAAAACTTTATAACAGAAAAACAACAGACTTCCAAAAAAAAAAATACGCAAAAAGTGAAAAATAACTTTAATTTCAGAAGTCGGTGGCTAAAAACGAAAATACAGAACCAAGGACACCGACTTCAGAAATTAAAGTTATTTTTCACTTGCTAGAGTTTTTTTTTGGAAGTCGGTTTTGTATTGTTTGATTTCTTTTTTGTTATGTATTTTTTTAGTGTACAATAAAGTATATATAAATCTGCAGCTGTTGAGAATTTTACAGAGAACATCAGTATATTTTATCTAAAAGAAAGATGGGCTCTGATGTATAACTAGAATATTCCTGACCTCTTCAGCTCTCTAAATGTGCGATAGAATATTGATTAGGTTCAGATATTTATGAATCCAAGGCCGTTCGATCAAGACTTTCAGCTTTCAGATTAAATATGCATGTAGTTCGAAGATATTTTCAGAAGCTGAAACGTGGTATATAAGGCTGAGATTAGAAAATTAGTTTATAGACACACGTAAACCGAGGTCGTTGATTGAGCCGTTACTCATAATTCCTTCACAGTCACGAGATAATATTTTTTTAAAGGAGTGGCGCTAGTGGACCGTAGTATGCGCTCTTAATCACAGAAAATAAAATTAATGTCATAAAAATAATAAATTATACTATTAAATTAGCACCCAGGTTGATTTTGTTTCGACTCTAAATTGTCCTATGGAGTAGGACCAGCATGTTTAAAAGCCAAGCATTCAATCAAATAAGTCCATTTTATTAATTTATTTTTAAATAATCATTGGTAAAATGTGCACAAAATGACAACAGATAACTTTTAAATATTTAACTGTCAAGTAAACACGCTAATTGGCGGACGAAGGTACATGTGAGATACGGATCAATTAATTTTAAGAGAAGTGCTACTTGAACGTCGTGAAATAACTACCCAAGTATTGCCGATTAGTGATTCCTTTGACAAGCACATTGATTTTATGAACCTTTTGTTTTTATTCAAACTCATATTTGATATTTATGATAGATCAACAATTTTTCAGATTATCTAAAGTAGGTACATACATCTTTTATGGGGTACTGAGTTAAATGTAACAACAAAATACCTTCTGATATATTACAATTCAATGAAAGAAAAAAAAACTCATATCGAAAGCACACTTTCATAACATCATATTGAAGCATATTACAAATTAGAGGATTATATCCAAGTTAATTTATCATCAATTGGATGAATTAGAAAATTCTACGACGCAACGAATACCGAGGAATCGTATTGTTTTTTTTCACGTTGAAGCATCGCTTGGTTTGTTTTCTAGCACAGCTTGTATTTTTGTACAAGAGATATCAAATTGTCCCTCTCATGTAAAGAATAGTTTGGCTTTCTATCTTTTCTTATTACTTTATCCATGATAATAAGAAAAAAACAAGAAATTTAATTTACGCCCATTGCCTAACAAATATTAATAGAAATCAAATTCAACAAAACGCCAGCTGCAATGACGTTTGACGAGTGATATTGACTTAATATTGAACGAATGTAACGTATGATTTGATACGTCATTCACCTAACAAGAAGTTGTTACTCGAAGCTTTGTTTTTGTTTGTGAAATTGACAGAAGATACTCGTTACTATTACTTGACTACGAGGCCCTAATACTAACATGATCCTACTTCAAATCCTCTTGATAGGTACTACTCTATTAGGTAGTAGTCATACTAACATTCATCATCTGCCTAGTTGGAGTCGGCTTCCAGTCTAAAAGGATACAGCTGAATACCAGTATTTTACATGGAGCGACTGCCTATCTGACCCCCACAACCCAGTTACTGGGTAATATGATACCCAGTAACTGGGTACCAGTAACAACTTATTAGGTAGTTATAGTAGTCACGGGTGGAAAACTAGAATTCTTTTTACCGAAAACCACATGTTATTTGAAAAATACCATGGTGTAGTGAAAAATTACACCATGTAGGTACGTGAAGTTACTGTAAGTAACTCTTTGTAGACTTAATGAACGAGATTTCCACGGTCTAACTAATCTCGTAGCTTCGTTAGGATCTCTGTCACAGTCGTAACGAATTCAAATTCATTTAGAGTCGTGCTCATTTAATTTGAACAAAAAGAATCAGCAGGCAGTTCTGTGAAGCTTGCACCCGTTCTGCGAATCGGATTAGTTCTTTTCATTCCATTTATGTGCTACAGTGTAACTTGGGTTTGTTGGAAATTGAATATATTATTATCTGGTTGATTAGGGTTAAATTAGAGGTTTTAGGAATCCTTATGCCTTTAAATATGTGTCGGGTGTGTGGCGGGATACGACGCCCAGCAAAAAAGGAGATACTTAGCATATTCTTTATTATACATTTCATAGAATTGTACTTTTATTCTCCGAAGAAGTGGGTAGAGAAGGATAGTACCTACAACCACTTTTCGTCACATAATTTTCTTGTAAGTACCAAATAAAAGGGAGCGAGCCTTTTGCCACACAACTGACACAAATCCAGACACCGGCTTAGTTACTGAGGAATTCTTAATGGAAAAAGCTCAATAATATTTTTCAAGAGGTATATTGTATCGCTTAGCAGTCGTGTTTGCGACAACAAGACCAATTGAGCGAATCGAATTGAGGCGGTCCAAAAGATCAAAGAGCGATAAGTTTCTTGAATAGCAATTTCCTCCATTTCATCAGTTTGAACTTTGTAACTTCATTTTCATGATAACTTTTATTACTTTCTTGATAACTTTTTATCGAAAAAACTGACTCGGCCCTTCTTTTATCGATAAAATATTTAAATGAGGATGATTTAGATGTATAGCATTCAATTCTATTAGAAAATCCATTTAAAATGGAGTTTGGTGGTGCAAATGTTCATTCAAGTTTAGGAATTCAATTTCTGATTCTCTCTTGCATAAGTCCTCCCTCGGATATGCCAAGTCGTCTTCAATATTACACGCGAATATGAAGTTTCAGAATGTTGAATCTTATGACGAACGGTTCAAAAGTTGAACTTGAGATTTTACGACGAATATGAGAAATGAAATTGAGATGGCCTAGTGGCGTTGTAAAATGTTTGTAAAGAGTACGTCCTTGCCTTGTTGTATGGCTAGTTCTAAGTTACAAATATGGCATAAAATTTAGGTCTTTAGTTCTTAGTGTGTGTAAAAGATAACAGAATATGGGTGGTTTGGGGTTCATTATTCTACATTTATGAAAATACTAGCTTTTGCCCGCGGATCCGCGTTGCGCGTTTTTTTTTGCGTGTTTTTTTTCGCGCGTTGTCATGAAATTAGGCAGAGATATAGCCTGGGCTATGACCCAGGCTATATCTCTGCCTAATTTCATGACGATCGGTTCATCGGTTTGGGCGTGAAAACGTAACATACAGACGGACAGACTGAGTTACTTTCACTTTTATAATATTAGTATGGATTTTAGTTACTATATATCCAGGCAATCCATTAAAGGAAACGAGTAATCAAGTTTAATATTAATGGTTTCAATTATATTTGTGGAATCATCGATACGACGAAGAAGAAGAAAATGGTTTCGCATGAAAATATCAGTAGTAGTGTTCAAACTCACTGCTTAATTGTACTACCGCGGTCACGAAAATCTAACCACCTTGAAAACATAATCCCGTGCACACGATGACTACATCTGTTGACCTTCCCTTTTTGCGACGACCAAAAAATAAAACTTTTGTTTAAATAAATTTCTCAGGCTCAATGACCGAAGATGTCTGAGCGCCTCGGCTAGTTTTTTTACGGTCTTTTTTGTTCATTTATAAAAACAAGTGGCTCAGCAAAAATCTGATGCTGCGATGCTATTGGTTGATGAGCGTAGGAAAATGTTACTGTCAGTCCTTTTACACGTGCAGCCTGTGGGTCAACTTCAGTCAACGGGCATACAGCGACCTGCGTGTTCAATACAATAATGCACTGAGAGTACTGCTGCAGCTGCCGTGGCGTTGTAGTGCATCAGGGATGTTTGCGGACAACAACATAGATGGTTTTGCCGCCATTTTTAGAAAAATCTGTGCATCCCTGATGTCGCGGGTTTGCGGCAGTACCTACAGTATTCTCAGTGTGTTCGCAGATCGCTGGGATTCCCAGATTTGGCGGAGGTGGATATAGCTCCACGCTGAATTTTAATTTTAATTGTTTGTTTGATTGTTTGTGTGTTTGTACTAACACTAGATGTTAAGTAAAATTGTTACTAACCATCATATGGACTAAATTGTCTGAAATAAAAATATTCTATTCTATTCTATAGCGGTCGAGTGCTGCATGCAGGAGTAGTCCTTACGCAGTGGTCCGATGTCCGAGACCGCGATGGTACACTTCAGCCATTGCCTTTACGATACTGTCTCATTCAGTCTCTACCAATCTGATACAAAGAGTGTTTCATCCGGTGACTTACGAGTACCTAAACAAGTACGAACTGTACACAAGTTCGTACCACATTGCTGCAGTACAACAGTGCAAGTTAAACACGTTAATGCATTCATACGCGCATTTCCACTGCGCCCAGCCCGCTTGATTGAGTAGTGTTGTGCCTTGGCGTGTCGATAGTTTTATCGAGATAGATTTGAGACAGTCAATGGAATATGGAGTGGAGCAGTGGTGGCCCAGTGGTAACGACTTACGTATCAGTCGTGGGTTCGGAACCAGGTAGGTACATAACTTTGTGTAATTTATTTCATCACCCCTGCTCTCAAAATGGTGTAGGAAAACATTGTGAGGAAACCAGCATGTCTTAGAACCCAAAATTCGAAGACATATGACATCCCAACTCGCACTGGCCTGTGGAGGAGGCCTCAGAGGAGGCCTGTGTCCCAGCAGTGAAAACGTTATAGGCTGATTACGCTTTATGCTATGGAACATGTAAAGTTTGTTGTAGATTTTTTTTTACTGTCCGCTTATTATTTTACTCCAGAAATCCTCTGTATTGTTGTCTACTTTTATGTGGTGCAAAGTAATTTTTTAATTTATGGTACTTTTTACTAGTAACCTGCATTGGCTTTCAGGGTAGCCAATGAGCTCGCGAGTTTATCTGAGGATCGACTGATTGGTAGGTAGGTTGCTATATTGTACAGTGGCCAGCACATCAAGCTACACGAAACTGTCAAATTTCTCCAAACGATTTTAAACTTTAAAATGTTGATGATTAAGTTCAAAATCGAACGAGAAAATTTGACAGTTTGTGGTAACTTGATGTGCTGGCCATCGTACATTGCAAGTATATTTCTGCAACTCATTATCATCTGCCTAGCCTTTTCCCAACTGTGTTGTTTACATCTGACCTCCAAAACCCAGTTACTGGTTAGCACGATACCTCTTTGTACGACTGGTTGACAGACTTTCAAGTTAAGTATCTACGATTATCGATATGAATACAACTGACTGCAGTGTCCCAACTCAATCGGAAGCAGTGAATTCATCTCAATGGGCGCCGGGTCAACTGAGCTCAAGTGTACAACAGTGTGGTACAGACGAGACGAGGGATGCAGGCGATTTACTTATGTTATTGTTTGGATCGGATTTGTTAAATAAATAGGGGCGATGTTGGGCGAGAGTTGACTGATTTGAAGTTGTTAAGAGTAAGTGGGACTTGGTCAAACTTTACAATAAAGCTACAGTCGTGTGGCTTTGGCGTAACTTTTATATATAATTTATTTATTTATCCATATTGTTAGTAATACCTTATAGCTAGTATTAGTAAGTAATATAGTTATTATAAGAGTTTCAAGTATTTTGGACAGAAGATGACCAAGTAAGGTACAAGTTTCTTACCTGGCCATCCTCTTCATCCAATGCCTTAAAATGGGAGAATTGAAACTCTCTGCTACTTTTTAGAATGCTGTTGCTATTGGCACGTGTTCTAGCTACCAGTGATGCAATTTTCTTTCGAATGATCGCATGAAAGCCGTCGTCAGTTCGATACAACATTGTAGGGTCTGTAGGTATGAATGAATAAATACTGAACATTTGGTCTTGCGTAGCAAATTAGATAAAGAATAGATAACAATAAATCAAATGAATTTCTCTGATCTTTGAAATTCATGCCTTTATGTTAGAGACTGGTTAGAAACAATAGTTTATCTATATAGTTTCTACAGAAATAAAGTGTCTTTTGAAAGAACACAACATTGTTAAACAAATCTTTGAGGAAGTTTTATGGTCGTATTACAAAATGTATTTGGTCACACTTAATACATCCAAATTAACTATTATTGGTAGCCAGGCATGGGGGATGCGGGCTATTCAATAATTAAGCTGTTAACTGAACGAATAGGGGGAGATCTATGGGGTTATATATTTAATTGTTATTTAACTTTCAAGTGTTTTATAGTGGGGTCATTTATATGGAGTGTTGCAGCTGCAGTTGCAGTACTTACTGCAATGTGTTTTGTATAAGGAATTATAATTATACAAGGTTATTGGTAAAACCCTAACAACATTATGTGTATTATAATGTTGTATATTTATGTCTATTTATTTGTGCTTATATTTATATATGTCGGAGAACGGGAGGTTTCTCTTGTTATCATCAGCCATATTTTAAATTACTGTGGGTAGTGTTGGATAATGCGCAATAAAAAAACTGAATTAAACTCAAAAGTTACTCAACCTAAGATAGCACTTTAAAATTTACAAAAGACAGTCCCACAAAACATCCGCCCTTCGATCACCACTTCCTAGTGCTTTAGCTGGGAAAAAGAAGTGGTGGAACAAACTCCTCAGCAGCACATCTGTCATCGAATTATTTATTTAAAAAATCATATACTTAACATTTTTTAGGGTTACGTACTAAAATTGCTATAAAAATCTCTTTAATTTAATAGTTTTAGTACGGAACCCTAAAAATGTTATATGATTTGTCAAATCAATAATTTGTAACTATAAATAAAGTACAATAAATAATTCGTGGTTTTTAAATCCCGGGATTTAAGCGTCATTATAATTATTCCGGGATTTTAGAGGAGGTCTTAACCACTGTATGTTACTTCCTTCCTCGAAGTTTTGGTAAATTAACTCTACCTATTCCGATCTTTGGTGATAACCGTTATTTTTCTAATATTATAATACATGGAGTACAGGTTTTGTGATTTGGTTCTAAAAGGTACCTACCACATGCGGGAAGGCATGGGAAGATATGAATTTTAAGCCGTTTGCGAAACGGTATCGTGACGTATCACGATTTCTTCTAAACATGCCAAATACCTCCTCAAATTGGTCCTAGCATCAAAGGTTTGATTCCTTCATGTTTAGTTTTACCAACTTTGGTACAAAACACAGGAAAGGCTATCAAACATTGCACGATGTATCGTTTAAGCCTTTTATATCAATGGAAATGCTATACATAATGATGGCCATGGAGAAGTAAGAATATGGAGTGCCAACAAGTGTAGCAGGTAGCAGTTGTGGCACTGAACATCGTTGGAGTGCTAGCGTGCCATCTTTTCATTGAAGATAAAGAATTTAGCACTGTAGGAAATAATAATTTTCCGAATCATTCAGCGATTTACGGTAGGACACACGCTTGACCCGCGGTTTATATTGTTTTATTCTGGTAAAGTCCTCACCTGTCGCTCTCGCCTAGTTCTGGTTATTCTGATTGGTCTACAATTTTAGAGAAAACCCATTAGCTACTTGATGTTTCCTTAGATTGTAATTTATTGATTAATTAATTATTTATACGGGATCTCCACATTTATAGAAAATAGGAGCATAAAGCTATCTCGGCGATATTATTAGTAGTTAAAGAACGCAATCGTGAATGTAAGCCCATATTAACACTCCATTTAGCTAATACTCTGTGTGAATTACGGATTGCTATTGTTTGCAAGTACCAGAGCAATCAATACCTTTAAATAAAAAAAAAATTAAAAAAAAAATACATATATTACTGATTGGGCCTGCTCTTGCGCTAGTTCTCACCTGATGGAAAGCGATGAGAACTAGTGATTTATTTATTATCAGATTTAGTGCTTACGGAACGATAACCACCTGATTTACTACATTATTAATACTAAAAGCGATACATAATACGTTATATATTTTTCGAACAGCGTTATCTGTAGTAATATTTTCTTTTACACCAATTCCATTTTCCCTCAATTTATGTAGGACTAAAAGTAATCTGTAAATAAAATATGCATGTATGTATGTAATATATAGGTACGAGGGAAATCTTACAAAAAGGAATGGTATCTGCTCTATTACTGTTTCTATTACATTAATGTATGAACGTTACGCAAGCGAGATCTTCTCCACAATTCCATTTTCCGTCCCCACTTTGAAACTAAAAGAAAACTTTAATATACTAAAGTAAAATATAGCTGAATAAAAAAGGTAACCTGTCGCTGGAACACAAGTTTCATTACAGGCATTAGAGAGTGTTCAGTATTTCTTGGCACCAGGCGGTGGTAGGAAACTGAGTTTAAATTTTCATTTGCCTTTGTAAGCAGCTAGCTATAAACTGCTCGAATATACTGGGCATACTGTAATGCAACTGGTATTTCAGTGTGCATAAATTAGTTCGGAATTTTTCCCTCGTACAGTAGTGTTATTAACTTTTGACCTGCTTAACTATGAATTAAAAAAACGGAGGTTATAGAGTTAGCAAAGGCACTGGGAGAGTCGTGATTTTGTTATTACAGGTCAGTCTACCTGGCCTTTTTGCAACTATGTTGGGATCGAGCGACTACCTATCTGACCTCCACAATCCAGTTACTAGATAACCCAATACCCCTTGGTAAGAATGGTTGTCAGACTTTTTGGGTTTTTGACTACTCGTAACGACTGTCCAAGATCTACGAATGACAGCCGAGACTAACGGCATAACGTGCTCTCTGAGGCACGGAGGATATGATACGAAACGACATGATACGAAAACGATATGTAATGGATGGTCGACAAGTAGCTTAACCTTCGATCGACCCGTGTGGCTGTTATTGTTTAGCTACGAGCCCCCAAGCTTTTGGTATTTCAGGTAATTTGTAAAATCAACAACAAAAGTTTAATTGAGCCTATGACAGTCCACTGCTGGACATAGGCCTCTCCCAGTCTGGGCCATAACACCCTGTCCCCCACCATCCGCATCCAGTCTGATCCAGCGACATTCTTAAGGTCATCGGTACATCTAGCTGGGGGCATTCCACACTGTGCTTGTCGATACGCCGTTTCCACTCTAGACTGGATGTGTCCAGTCTAGAGTGGAAATGGAGTGGACAGGAGTTTGAATAAATAAGAGTAGGAGAATACCAAAGAAACGATGGATAGACTGTGGTATGGCTAGGAAGGGGGAGACAACCGAGATGAC
The DNA here is from genome assembly GCA_947523025.1 of Dryobota labecula. Lineage (NCBI taxonomy): Eukaryota > Metazoa > Arthropoda > Insecta > Lepidoptera > Noctuidae > Dryobota > Dryobota labecula. Next base: position 2,258,517 of record OX383303.1, on the reverse strand, counting down.
GAACTAATAGAGAAGTGTGGAAGAAAAAATGTTGCGCCGACCCCAAATAATTGCGTTGTCTACATCTCTATATCTACTTTCCTATCACAGGTATGCTGGAAGAGATTTCATTAGAAATAAGCATCACCTTTGTACGTATTTTTCTGTTCCTTTCTTCTTGTCTGTTTATATGTGTGTACATAAATTGTTAAATAAATAAATAAATAAATAATGGGATAACGGGAAGTGAATTATGACTATTCCATAAATTATATTTGTGTTTGTGAAAATGTTTGGATAATTGTATGTTTGTTTCTCAATCACGCATTAACTGTTGTTCAGATTCGGAAATAAATTGAGATATAGATAGACTACGTCTTACATTAACACATAGGATGCTTTTTATCCAGCTACTTGAAGTATTTCCCCTAGGATACAGGTAAAACTGTACGCAATATCACAATTTTCGACCTAGTCTCGACGATATGAGGACGTAACACGGTAGTACAGAGTCGAGTTATTCGACTCTGTACTACCCTGTTACGTCCTCCTACCTATAACTACCGCAGAACGGTAAATCAAACAATAATCATAATTATCGACAAAAAATGCGATTAAACTCTTCTTTTGTTTGGGAGCAGTAGATAATGAACAGCTATCACAAAGATTTGTGTTATAAACCGTTTGCACTACATATGTCCGATAAATAGGTGACTTGGGAGTAAATGAATGACTTTCGATTAGGTATCCTTATCAGTGTTTACGTTATCAACGTGATAGGTGGCGCTGGGGTATAAAACTGATTGACTAATTGAAAAAAAGCTAAGACTAGGCACTGAAACTAAAGACTAGCGCAGTCAAGAGAGATTGGAAAGACATTAAAGATCAAGAGCATACGGAAAAAATATAAAGTGTGAATTTTGTTAGTTATATACATGTTAACTTAGGTAACTTTTTTGCTGATCGCACGGTACGGTAGCTAAGTATTTAAAGTACTGGCCTGGCTGGTAAATGCTGTTCATTTGCAAGGCAAATCCATCATCTCAGTAAGAGAAAGAATCAGGCTTTGGTCACCAAGCTCCTTGACAATTTCACACACTCGGTCCTAATTTTCTCACGATATTTTGTTCCAGACACGTTTCAAGCTATATTTGGACCGACACCCCAGGTGCTTAAATCATGGAGCTTTAATTTGATACCTTAGCTATTATCTACTTAAAAAGTGCAGTCTATAAGTCTGCTAAGCCAGAACTTAGTTCTTAATTTCCGTTGTCTTCAGCGAAATTAACAGATTAGTCATGGCGGAGATAATTGTACTATCGCTATCGTTCGATAAGCTTACTGAAAATATGTGGTACATTATAAAATGGCGATAACTTCATTATCTGTTCACTAATTGTGGGTCTACGTGCTGGTAAGCACATACGACAACGCACGTCTTAGCACGTGCTAAAGAGATTTGGTGGGAAAATTCGAGTTTCCCGAGAAATTACGATCTTCAGATTTTCCCCGAATCCATACTAATATTATCAATGTGAAAGTAACTCTGTCTGTCTGTCTGTATGTTACGTTTTCACGCATAAACCACTGAACCAATCGTCATGAAAGTTGGCAGAGATAATAGCCTGGGATATGGAAAAAGATATAGGCTACTTTTTTACGCGATAACCGACATCCACGCGGGCGGAGCCTCGGGCAAAAGCTAGTAGGAAAATCAAGGGAAAGGATTACATACGTCTGGGATGCTTTAGAAGATTTACCTTCGCCGGTATCATCCACTCAGCTTATCGCAATCCACTGCCAGACATAGGCGTCTCCTACGTTGCGCCACAACACTCCGCGCTTTCCTTACCCAGTCTGTCAAAAATATTTTAGAAAAATTCTTGAATTCAAAATATCTTAGATAAGTACTACTAAAGACTATTACCCTTTGCCAGGGTTGAAAGCCCGCTGTGGTAAAGAGTACACAATAAAAGATTTCATAGTACAATTCTTTTGACAAAAATAACTTTTCAGCTTCCTGAAACCACATCAAAATGCATGTTGATTATAAAATCAATGTATGTTCTGTAGTGCAGTTCTAATATGATGCGTGCACCGCATCGGCGCCTGCGCCGTTCTATTTCCAAACAGACCAAGTTCATTAACGTCTGTTTTACTAGCATTAGGGATGGGTCATGCAACTTCTGATGTATCGATAGATTTGTTGCAGATATAAATATTGATAACGATTGTTAAATTAATTCATCATTGATATAAATGAGTGATTCACGTGTCTTAAAATATTGCAGTGTTTACATCAGAAAAAGAAGGACGGTTTGAGTTTTTGGTTTGTATTATTAATTAATTATGCTTACTGTTTACTTATTTATGAATTGAATTAATGATAAGCATACGTAGCATGAGGGAGAAATGATTTCGGCTAAAAAGACAACATAGAGTTTCATAAGATACCTAAAGTAGGTGGCTGGTACGTACTTAATTCAATAAAAATATATACCTACTACGTTAAAAATAATACGAATTAAATAAAAATATAAAGCAATGAACTTTCCTAGTTACGATAAGGTTGTCCTTTATCATAATTATTATATTATATTAATACCGGATGCGGAAGCGGGCGGACAGGAAGACAAGTTTATGTTAATCAATGATAATTACCTTCTGAGTGACACCCCTGTCAAGCGGTGGGGCGAGCTTGTATGTCAAGTGACAGTTCTAAAAAGATTTACATACGTATTTGAATGGATTAGCTGTTGGTTTGGGGTTTATTTCAATGACAAGATGAATGACGTAGAAATTGTCATATATCATCATTGATCGATTTTAAATGTGTCTTGAGTGTCACCTAGCTACTTACATTCGTTTTGTAATAAGTACCTTGTGTTTTGTATCAACTCGATTTTATAGCACTAGGGAGTGCTATAAAATCGAGTTGATACAAAACTCATAATATTCTTCTGAACGTGATTTCAGTAATAAACGTATGTTTTGATAATTACTAAACATGTTTTTTTTCCATATTACTGAGCCCCAGATAAGTAAATTGGATACTACGCCTTAGGACATGACATTTCTCTAAAACCACACATAAGAAAAGACCAATCCTTATAATACATTTCATTTAGCAAAGCTTTTTAAAGTAAACATGAGCCATTGTATCAATATGAATCTAAACCTTAAAACAACTTGATACACAAAACATCAACTTGACAGTAACACGATTAAGTATTCAATTACGATTCCATTTAATAATTAAAGTGTGTTTCAAACGGCTGCTTGTAACTGTACTGCTGGTCGGTGACACCCACGCGAGGCATTTCATTGTCGGCTCATTAATGCTTCTAGAGCGGCCTACGGTTGTGACAAGACTGGTTAAGGTGCATTTACATGGTGATATTGTTTGTTGATCAATGCAACGTAGTCCGTTTGTATTTGTTGGGAGCTATTATTAGATTAATAGTTTTTTAATGTAGGAAACTTGCCAGAATATAGTGTGTTCAATTCGATCGATAGAGCAGTGAGTAATGGCCGCGATTTACGAGTTGTAGATCTTGGGTTCGAACCCAAGCAGGTACTTTACTTTGTCAGCACTGGTCTCAAAACGGTGAAGGAAAACATTGTGAGGAAACCGGCATGTAGGACATACTGGAACCAAAAATTCGAAGACATGTGACATTCGCCAAACCGCACTAGGCACGCTTAGTGGATTATGGCCCACTCCCTCTCGCAGAGAGGAGGCTTGTGTCCCAGCAGTGGGAATTTTATATTCAGAAGGTTCTGGAAAAGTTAATATTAATGGTAGCAGAAGTATACGCAAGGAAACGCTTAGTATCTTATGAAGAGGACATAACGTTATGTATTGATGAGAGCTAAGACAAGATTTCTTAAAGCCAATAATTTAAGTAGGTACCGAAAATTTGATGTAACCAAATTTTTAAGCGTTTGCAGGATTTTTGGATATACGTGCCTTCTTAAAGAGCACAAGACTAAATTAATCTGCCTAGCCTTTTCCCAACTATGTTGGGGTTGGCTTCCAGTCTAACCGAATGTAGCTGTATACTAGTTTTTTAAACGGATCTCCACAACCCAAAAACTGGGTAATACGATACCAATTGGTAAGACTGGTTGTCAGACTTTCGGGCTTCTGACGACCCATCACGACAGTTAAAGATTCACGAATAACAGCCGGGACCAACAGCTTAACGTGCTTTCCGAGACACGGAGGAGTCTCGGTATGTAAAGAAGGTCATCCATCAATAGACCAACCCCGGCAAGCTTAACCTGATCGACCTGTGCGGCTGTTATTACTTAGAAAGTAAAGCATGCGTGATTATAATGATTGGTTCAAACGTTAATGTTTTGATAGACTCATAAGATTAAGATAAACATTGGACACATTCCATACCCTGCTATCTAAAACTATAATAATCAAGAATTTCATAACACATAATGCATTATAGACTCTCATTTCTCAATCAAAGCTTTTAGTATATTGATAGTATAATCGATATAAAAGGTACGGGTTATAAAAGACTGCCACCCATTGACGCAACTTTGATAATAGTGACTGCTAGATAGGCTATCGGGTTTTATAGCCGAAAGCATTTTGACACTTCCATTTCTCATTGATGCATTGTTGTGTTTTTGACAGCTTTCCAATTGTATTGTTTTGTAACCCTTTAGGAATTTGTTTTATATAGTCTTCTTTCTGTAGGTTTAGAATAGATTTCCAGTCCTTTGCAGTCCTTGAATGTGTCCTTTGCAGTCTCGCGCATTGAAAACTTTTCATAGCTGAAAAGGCTTACGAGCTCAGAGTCGCTGCCTATTTAAAGTTTTTTTTTATAGTAAGACTTTTAGACTATAGTTCCTGTTTTCTGACTACAAAGTTTCCAATTTTTTAGGGTTTCGTACCAAAATGGTAAAAAGGAACCCTAATGGTGCGACTCAGTCTGTCTGTCCGTCTATCACAACTGGATATCGCAAAACTACTAATGCTATCAATTTGAAATTTGGAAAAGTTTTAGATGACGTTTGCCCAACTATTTTGCAAATAAGAATGAAAAATAATTAGTTTTTTTGTAACCGGGACTGAATGGTTGTCAAGTCTTAAAAATTTGAAGTAGGTACTACTAGGGCATGTGGGGATATGGGACATCATATGAAAGAGCGCTATTTGCACATTCACAAACATTTTATTTTAATTTTTAAGCCGCATAGTTATTTTGACTTTTGAAGAAAAATGAAAAAAAAAAAAAAAAAAAACCGTAAAGATTACAGGAAAAATAAAACGATGTCTCTAAATACACACACTTTTTCTAATATTGCAGTTTTGGTTAGCGCCATCTCTTTGACCGATAGTGGAACTAATGTATATTTTTTGACGATTTTGATGGTACGGAACCCTCGGTGCGCGGGTCCAACTCGCTCTTGACCGGTTTTTTTTTCTACTGCATGTGCATATATTTTCTGTCGGGTGGTGATAAATTCTGCATGGATTTCTGCAAAGTAACGCCTGATTCCATAAGTTAGATTTTTTCCCGTAAAATTCAATTCATTTGAAGTTGCAAGTGTAACACCTGCCTAACAGTATCACCTTGCAAGGTGACAGAAATGCAAATCATTTGACTAAAAGCTTAGCGATCTATTGTGAGTTTATTCAAGCGCAATAAATGCTTAATTTCAGGTTGAATTTTTGGTAAGTTGTCAATTGTTTTTTATTTGCACAATTATCTTGTTCGACTTTTTATCGACGGCAATATTTGAAAATGTTGTTTAAATAGCTTTCAAGTGCGTTAGTATAATCTAAAATATATAAAACAAAGTCGGGTTATTTACATCGTTACTCATGAACGGCTGGACCGTTTTTTATAGTCTTTGATTTGTTGGATTTGTCTGCTCCCTGATTAGCAGAATAACTATTAAAACATATGATGAAAATTCATATTTTTTTATACATTTTGTACGGAACCGCTTTTTTGATGATGTCTCGACAGCTGTTTGGGGAACGGGGAACAAGAAATTTATTATTATTTATTTATTTATTTAATACTTTAAGCACACAAAATGTACAGAGGCGGACTTAATGCCATAGACATTTTCTACCAGTCAACCTTCGGGTGATGCAGAGACAAACAGTAGTAGGTGCAATAGCGAGAATTGAGGAATAGCACGCGGATGAAGAAGCTAGTATGACATACAATGAAGCTCGCAGTACCGATTATTTATCATTTTTATTACTTAAACTTCCCACCTTTTTACCTATCTTACTTACGCCTAAACGCGTATGTTTATTAGTTCTAGACCTGTATTCAGAAATGCCAGATTTCAAAACTAATCTCAACTCAAATCTAGTTTTAAAACAGGATTCCAGACTAAGCCAAACGAACCTTAAATCCAATCTCTCTGTAATTGTCAATATTTCTATTAATATCACAATAATTCAATAAACATTTTAGCTGCATCATTACTTATTATAAAAACTTAAAGCGACCTCTACTCAAGTGAGCACATACTTAACCACCTGACATTTCGTCACCTCACAAGGCGAGTGATATGCAAATCAATCATCAGTGCCTGTCAGCATTGATTCGATTGCATGACTCGATTGATTCGGAGATCACTGATAAAATCAATCAATAATTTCATAGTTTGGTAATAACTATTAGAGTAACAAGTGATTGCGATGTTTCTCCATATTTGTCTTGTTGAGGAGCAGGTGTGGTCAAGCTTTAATGATGTAGGTATTTTTTTAATGGTGTTTGGTTTGACTTCAGCGGTGATATCTGTTTTTTAATGGTAGGTATACGTTGGCAAATAGACCATCGTTCCACCTGATCGTAGTGTGAATTTTAGAGATTAAGTTATTAATAAACTCTTCAACGAATAAACTACTATACACTCTATTACCCTCTGAATACTCTCGTTGTTTTTTTTTGACGTTATTTCATTTTAATTAAGAACTTAAGTTTGACATTAATTCTCTAAATTATATGTTCGATGATTTTGGTGCACGGTAAAATGAGTTTATGCTTGCACCAACTTATATGTAGACAAATGTAGTGTACTAGTAAATGAACAAATAAATAAATATTATTCTACGCTCTTTAAACTGGAGCTGAACATTCTGTTTAGTAGCAGAAATAAATGTGTGCAGTTAGGCTTTTAACGATAACCAACTTTTTACAAGGAGCTCAAATATATTCAGAATTTCTGGTAAACATTGACTGTACTTTGAAGAGAAAGTATAGCAAGCTTTTCTAGGTACTTTAGTCAGTTGACAGTATTTTATTATTTTGTAATTTAATCAACTATTTATATTCTTATATTTTCACATTTTTACTAATTTTGAATACCACAGTACTTACATATATTTTTCGTATTTTACTATTTCCATCGACATCATAAAAAACAACGATGTCCCATCCCTACTGTGTGTACACAGGGGATGCGTCTCGTCGTCGCTCGTCGCGTCTATCGCATCTCGCAATGAATCACATCGTGTGTTCCGATCTTTATTAGCTTTCGAGTTTTCGACTCGCAAATAGAGGGTAGATAGAATTTGTGTTTTAGTTGTTGAGAGAAATGGTAAATATAGATTTAGTTATGGTTTAATTTTGGAGTGGTTTTGGTAACTTGGTATGGTGTTATCATGTTTCTGCAGAGGACAAGATAGAATTTCGAAGGGATTTAATTCAGAATGGGTGAGGTGTTTTTCAAACACTGTACCGTTGTAGGAATATTCTACAATGTATGCAGTCAACTGAGAGGTCTAAAATATATATTTTTTTAAATCCTCGATTTTGTCTGAAACTCAAAGATTTTTATTTATTCCTGCAATAAATCCTGAGAGGTCCTGAATCACATAAACATTTCTTTTGTACACTGAGATTTTTTCAACAATGGTCTAATTTCTTGAACTCAAACTCATAATTTTGTGGGAAAACACAAGAAAAGCAATCAATCATTGTTTCAATAACTAATTCAATATGTTTCCCATTTGTCTTACTTCAGTCTAATCTTAGTGGACCACCGTAACTTCACGTTATTTATACCCCAATATATCCTGTAAGGAAGAAATACGATTCACACCAAATTGGGACCATTCAATATCCTCCATCCTTCACCAAAAGCTGTTAAACATTATTCTCTACAAACAATGTAATTTACAAGTGAAATGGAACTTTAGGTCACAAATCCTAAGATGTCATTTTGAATGTCTTTTGATAGGCAATTTTCAGGAACCATCACAACGTAATTTCAACGATATGTCTGAAGTTGTTAAGTATAATTTAGGTTGTAGTTTTGTCTCTATTTTCAGATACTGTAAATGTGTTTGATTTTGTAACAAAGTCACATTCCTGGCTTGTTGTGTTTGTTGGCGTTTACGTCCTTTTGTTCCGTGTTCTAAGGAAGCGTTGTTCATAGGCTGTTTATAGTGTTTATACTGACAAACATCCCCTGGCTAAGTATATTTTGTGGCCGCTTTTTTAGAATCAACATATTTGTGTTATGTAAGTACTTACATATTAATGTTCAGCTCAGCGTGATCCTGATCGTTTCTATAATTCAAGAGAGTAAGTACGATAATTTCATAATTCTATTCTAATGTGTTGGAAATTGGTGTAAAATAATATCAGCCAGTAGGTACTTATTTGTCTCATTGCTGGGAAAAAGGTCACTGTCATACGGTGGAGTACCTATATGATATCTACTTATTAAATTCATACAAGTTTTTTCTTGAACGCTGTTTTTGAACCCGGAAAATATTGTTTATCTACTTACCTCTACACGTAGAGTGACTTTCTTTGAACTATACTTTGTGAAAAGATCGCTCAAGCTTAGGCGTCACACGTAGGTAAGTTTTAGTCTATGGTACTAATCTCCTGAGTTCCATACATCTGTTGCTCTATGAGTCTAGATACTTACGGTGTTGGTTCTTCATAAAATGTTTTTGACGGACTTAGTTTCTCATTCATCGGTCTATACTTTCCGAATATTTTGGTCGTAACTCTCGGTACCATGTCGCAACGGGCAGGATGCACTGGCACTAAAAGTACCACATATCGTTATAAAAGAATCACGCTTGCCTCATGTGATGTGCATTCATTTCGGTACGCCTTAAAAGGCAGATGTCGGTCATAGGGCTGCTCGTATTATAATGTTTTTTAAAATGAGAACGTTGTTATGTACGGTCTAACTACTGGGCTAAGAGTTTTCCTTTATTCTTGCACAACAAAAGATCTAATAAAAATACTGGGTCGGTTTTGGGATGCTATAGTAGGGACTGCAAAAGAGAAAAACAAAACCTCGATCTCCGACAAGTTATTGTCATCATCATCATTTCAGCCGAAAGACGTTCACTGCTAGACATAGGGCTCCCCACATTGGGGGGTTTGCCATAATCGCCACGCTTGGCAGGCGGGTTAGCGATCGCAATATGGTGTTAAAAATGCATAGAGAACGCTGCTGCCCATTCTCTAGTAAGTCCCTTAGTCGCCTTTTACGACACCCACGGGAGGTAATGGGGTGGTGCTATTCTTTACGTCCGGTACCACACGGCACGTACAAGTTATTGTAGAAATATTTAAATCCACTGCTAAGGAATTCTCTTCTGGTCAGTAGAGTTCTTTTTGTGGTAACAAAATGGCAATTGCGTTTTTGGAAATAGAACGATTCATCATCACCATTCTAGCCTTTTCCCAACTATGTTGGTCAGCCTCTAGTCTAACCACATGTAGCTGGATACTAGTATTTTACATGGAGCAACTGCCTACTGACCTTCACAACTCAGTAACTGGCTAATACGATACCTCTTGGTAAGACTGGTTGTCAGACTTTCGGGCTTCTGATTACCCGTAGCGACTGTCAAAGATCTACGAATGACAGCTGCTCTTAACCTGCTTTCCGAGGCACGGAGAGTCCTCGGTATATAATGGTTGGTCACCCATTCAGTGACCCACCACGGTAACCTTGAAGATCGACCCGTGCCGTTGTTATTTAGTTTATTATTTAGTCACGAGCCACCCCCCCTACCTCCCTATTTGTTTAATAAGTGTTATAACGTTAACCAAAAAATCTCGCCCTTTATTTACATTATGTCATATAAGAGCCAGCCCTGCTGCAGTGTCGTGTTACGTAACATGTTATGGCGTGCAGATGGCGATGTATTTCTGTACTCACGTTAGACGCACACGTCCCCATAGTGCAGGGGGAGGAGGGGGGGTGTCATGGCCTTTACACCCATGTGTGATGGGCTGCCAGCAGTGGTTGTAAAGCTAATTTGATGGGTTTTAATATTATCTCTTTTTCGTGTTTTTGTCAAAGGAATGGTTTTGATAGGATCTTCTTATTGTATCAGTATTCTGACAAAACATAATAAAAACGGAGGTGGAAGGTGTTGGTATTTTCTGAACCTGCTTCTGCTTATTTGAGGGGTGAAAACCTTGTATTACAGCCTTGTATGCACCAATTTGTCATATCGGTAAATACTTATTTAGTAGACAAATATAAAACTCTGCTTTAACTTTACTCGAAGAAAACATGTCGTCTGAAAATCTGCTTGTTTCTTGTCTGTAGCTCCCCCAAAATCTTAAATCATAATTAAAATTCGTCTGTCCACGACAGCTTGTGTATATTTTTACCATGGCTAATTGCAGTGAGTAGGAGGATCGTACATGGAGGGACAATGAAAGGGCGGGACTCTTGCCTATTCTATGTTTATTAATCATACCCCCAATGTCAAACACTGTTAAACTTTGAGACGTTCTTCAAAGTCTATCTGCCGCTACAGTACGTTTTAAAGTCATAGAGACAGCATGAGAAAACCAGAACCTTCAGTGCATAGATAGGTGCGTAGGTACCACTGTATTGAAAAAAAAAAAAAAAACCTATTTTAAGGGAAAAACAAACGAATTCTACGAAAAGGGTGATACAATGGGCGGTCTTATTGGAACCAGAAATTTGTGCCGGCTAACCTTAGGGTAGGTAACAATTGTACTTGTAGATCATCATCATCATCATTGCAGCCAAAAGACGTCCACTGCTGGACTTAGGCCTCCCCCAAGCACCGCCACTTCGACCGGTTCTGTGCTTCCCGCATCCAGTTGAGTCCTGCGGCCTTCACACGATCATCTAGGTACTTGTGGATAAGGTCATGTATTGACCCAGCAGTTCTGAAACCATAGGTAATACAAGAAAAAGTTCAAAACTTTAATTTTAAACCCAAATACGACAAAAACGCTAACTAAAAAGGGCGTCGATATAGTCTTTTTTCCATTTTCGTATAGCCGGAGTCGTTATATATTACGTCATTACTAAGTCATGTAATTAAGTCACAAATAGTAAAAATTACGTGTGACCCTTCCTTTTGGATTCGCTGTAGTAGGGGAAAAAATTACAAATATAGGATTTGTCCTTTTTGAAATAAAGAGCAAAAGGTCCAGTCCCTCGGGAAAAAAATCTTCAGATGTTTATAACTGTTTGACAATTTGTTTTTCTGTCTGCAATCTAACTGCTTTTGCAAGACACTGGGAAATCCAAATAACGTCTGCGAGTCTGGACTGACTTAAAAACCCAGTCCTAAGTGTGGAAATATTTACTGCGTTAGGTACCTACACGCATAAATTTGTTAGTGACAGACAGACGACGTACAGATAACGAATTGATTCCATTAGTGATCAACTGGTTTACTCTGTTAATTAACATAATATCACGCCTGTGTTCCCCGATGGGTTAGACAGAGGTGTACCCACATTTCACCAGTTATTTTTAAGTCCCATGTAATAGGGGGAGAGCCTATTGCCATCAACCAGGTACAAATCCGCTCACTCATTCACTCACGCTCGCTCAGCGATGGAACGGGCTATGCTTGGAGTTTCTCTGAGGGATCGAATCTGGAACGAGGTGATCCGGCAGAGAACCAAAGTTATCGGCATAGCTCACAGAATAAGCAATCTGAATGGGCCGACCATATTAGCCATAGAACTGATGACCGTTGGGGTAGACGTGTTCTTGAGTGGAGACCGCGAATCGGCAAACGTAAGGTAGGACGTCCTCAGGCGACGATCTCCGCAGGGTGGCTGGTAGCAGCTGGATGAGAGTTGCCGAGAATCGAGTTGAATGGCATGCAATTGAAGAGGCCTATGTCCAGCAGTGGACTGCTATAGGCTGATGATGATGTCGATAATGATGGGCCCAAATTCAGACTCCGGGTTGCTACTGAGAAATTCCAGATGGAAAAACTCAATAACACTTCGCCCAAACTGGGAATCAAACCCGGGGCCTCATGCTCAGCAGTAGCGCTTGTGACCACTTGATCAACGAGGTAGTCAACTAAGGTGAGCTGGCAATAGTATAATTCTTTAGCATCAGGTGGAATGGCAGCTCACTTCAAGCACTAATTACTTCCAATCGGACGTAGTTTAGCAGAATGGACTCAACCCATTTTGACCATAATCTGGGTTAATTCCTTTGTGCTAAACTACGTCCAATTATATCGAAGTAACGACAAATGCGCGAGGCAAATTCGCGAACCTACTTCAGTCGGCTCGAGCGCCGGGATCATAGCGCCGTAAATCTATTACATCTGTTGTTTGTCTCAGTATGTAAAACAATGCGATAACATAAGTTTGCATTGCGCAACCTATTAACAATTTAAATGAGTGTCCACGTATTTTTCCGTCAGATAGCTATGGAGTACCATGGAAAGTGCAGTTTTCCTGGATATCCATTAGTATTCCGTTTGTGTGTCGGAGCCATATCGTATTGCGATCTTTTTGGAAACTATGATTTCGAAGAAGTATTGTTAAGGTGTGTCTGTTTTCCTGGATGACTCGTTATCAATGATTCGTGATATTTGAAAGTAGCCTGTTCAGTGTTTAGTATGTAGAACACGCTGGGATACCTCTATTGAGTGTACCCTAACGTGTTTTGAACAATACCTACCCTTTGTAATGCAAAGCGTATTTAAAACTAATCTGAGCCTTGTTTAGCTCATTTAAAAACGTATGCAGTAATCCAATGGTTATGTTGTGATTAGTGATCACAGGGCAAGAGTTCGAACCCCACGCGTTGCGCTATTTACGTCAAACCTCTCTTAGCTTGCGCTCTAGGGTATAGTATTAAGTTTAGCTTAATTTTGCCTATCACGCGACACTGCCCTTCTTATTTAGTTCGCTCTAAAGATAAATCAAAGTGTCTTTAGCTCTTGAAACAATCCGTCTTGCCCAGATGAGCTAGTCGATTTGAAGCCACAATACAGCTAGAGATTTAGGGGTTTATTCATAAACGTTGCTTAAAGTTAAGTGACGTTCAAACGTCAAAAATGTATAGTTAAACAGTCGCTAATCATTACTTAACTTTAAGCAGCGTTTATAAATAAACTCTAGTAATATATATATATTGCTATTCGTTGTCCATCGAGTATGTGAGATACGAGGTAATAATACATAAACATTGTTTGTCACTTTGTTTGTTGAGTTCTCCGCATCGCCCGATTACATCTAAAGGAATGTTATTGTTTCGTGATTCATTTAACGAAAACTTCTACATCATTGTGGAAGTATGAGTTCTTAGAATGGAAGCCAAACAGCTGTTGGAAGATTAGTTAAGAGACAAAGACAAATGGAAATTCCTATTACATGATAATATAACAAATTGAGAAGGGGCTTCGGGTCGATCGATCAGGCTTGCCGCGGTTGGTCCGTGAATGGGTGACCATCTTAACATACCAAGACGCCATCTGCCTCGGAAAGCATGTGTCCCGGCTGTCATTCGTGGATCTTCAAGTGACAGTCAACAGTCGTGACGGGTCGTTAGAAGCCCGAAAGTTTGACAGTCTTAGTAACTGGGTTGTGGAGGTCAGATAGGCAGTCGCTCCATATAAAATACTTGTATTCAGCTGCATCCGGTCAGACTGGAAGCCGACCCCAATGTACACTCGCGAGCAAAAGTATGGAATCACCCACAGTTTTTTACTTGTTCCGAGCGATTTAAAACACTAAATTACTGATGAGAATTAATGAAAATACTTAATTTTAAACTTGAAATTGGTGCCACATGAATTTAAATTAAAGCCACATTTCACGAGATTTCCTACTTTGAGTGGAGGAGTAAGTAAAGGACATGTTTCAATATTTGGGTGCATCTTCAGCTCCACGAAGGGAGCTCGATCATTTTTGCACTTCACCTCGGATATAAATTAGGTTTTCGTTCGTCAATTCATACAAAGAGTATCTTTTCATACATTCATCGAAATAGTCTGTCTACTGTTGTAAGCACGTTGTAGGTATAGGTTTTTTTTTTTTTTTCACAAATCGGATATTTTATGACTTTCATAGCGAAAGTTCTTTAGTATGACGAGTAGAGAAGGATTCAGGTGGCTAAAGCGCCACCCTGTTCATATAGATTGAGTAGGTATTTATTTATTTATATTTATATATCCTTTGTTGTACATCATCATCATTTCAGCCGAAAGACGTCCACTGCTGGACATAGGCTTCTCCCAATTGGGGGGGTTTGCCATAATCGCCACGCTTGGCAGGTGGGTTGGCGATCGCAGTATGGTGTTAAAAATGACTAGAGAACGCTGCTGCATTCTCTAGTAAGTCCTTTAGTCGCCTTTTACGACACCCACGGCGGCAAATGGAGTGGTGCTATTCTTTACGTCCGGCAACACACGGTAGGTACCTTTATTGTACACCAGAAATTAAATAAATTTATTTATTTATTTCTGAATGTTTTTGTACCAATATGATATTTTAAAGCCAGGTGTGAGTGCACCCTCTTGCACCCCCTCCCGGCGCCCATGGCAATAGGGTAGCTCCCTATTACATGTGACTTAAACGCAACTGGCGAAATGTGGGTGTACTATGTCTAGATGTACAGGCTAATTGCATCTACTATGTCCTTCAGAGATACAGGCGTGATGTTATATTCAAACTGAAACTCCGCAGTTACTTGACGCCTATGTAGGTCACAATAGCTTGTCTTTATAATGATCCAATCTAGAATTTAGTCAATTTCATAGCCTAGATTAATGTTAAATTATTCCACCTTGTAACCCGATCTTCGCGTTATGATGAATGCTCCTGCGTCGGTATAAACTTGTTATAATTGTGTACAGTTGACGGATCGATAGCTTATCAGCGATAGTACAACGTTACCTATGCCGCCATGCTGCTGGGGGCCGGTACAGGTGAAGGCACAACTGTTAGATGATGTTGGGTAGGGTAAGCAGTTCTCGAAATCGAGATTGTAGATAACTTTAACCAACAGAAGATGGTATTGTTATTTTTAAATGCCTCGTATCACATTTCGATTTTCCTGTTCCTTTGGGTTTTTCCTAAGTCACTACTACATTGAGGATACATACTTACAAAAAAAAAAAAACGTGGTCGACCCATTTTCGAGTTTTTGCAAGACTAACGTACGGCAATAGATTTTTATATCGACGGTTAAATGGTCAAAAGCGACATTTCGGTCGAAAATGAGTCATGAATGCCATCCTTCTTAAAATAAGACTTTAAGGCCCACTTGCACCACGCTGGGTTATCATCATTAACTCAGAGTTAGATTTTAACTCCTGTCAGATTCATACCAGAACTGTCAGATTAACTCTAGGTTAAGTCTTAACTGTAAGTTAAAATTTTGGTGCAAGCCCGCCTTAGTAGGTTGGCATATATTACCTTTTAACCGTCGATATAATATTATATAGATTATTGGTTAGATTGTTCTAGCTTCAAGATAATATTGACATGGTAATGGATTAAGACATGTCGTACCTATATTAAGTTATCATATTGTGTGGGAAAAATCCTTTAAATCGTCTGAATGTCCCCAGGAATACTATCTGGGGAAAGAAGAAGGGTCAGACTCCTTCCAGCTAAATAAAACCGCACGATCGTCGACTTCCTATGGAGCACACTGTTGCCTCTTCTGTGCTGGGCTTTGTGTGAATACCTAGTCAATGACTGAGGCTGCTGCTTCACACATATATAACGAAATGTATATCTGCCATAAAGCATTGACGAGATCGTACTGTCCAAGTACATTAGATCCACCCCGCTCCCGCCATGTCCCAGCTCTACCCAAGATTGTGTGTTAAAATTCAATCGCTCATCTATGATATCATTTCTGCACCTACCAGTACATTCCTGGTTCAGTCATCAGGCCCCGATAACGCGGTGACTTATGCAAATATAACTGAAATGCCATTCCATGGCTGTGGCAGGCGCGGTAATGTACCTCGTAATAAACATACAGGTTATCATTAGGTACATACCACGACTTGTACTTGACATACTCAATACTCAATTCTTTATTGCATTCCATTACATAGACGGTAGAGTAAAATATCAATATGACCCATAATCGTAAGTCTGCCTTTTATTCCTGATTTTTTCTAAAATAACTTCAGCTATCTGCAGGTGAAATTCCCATCAAAGTCGGTCCAGCCATTTCGGAGATTAGCTGGAACAAACATACAGATAGACGAAAAAAAAAGTTTTATTTTGTTATCTTCTTCTTTTCGTGTGGTTAGTAGACTAACCTGGTGTCAGAGTTTTTATGCCGCCCATAGGCCCCTGATTTGGCTTCACGTGCCGTCTAGAAATATCTCTCGACATGCCGGTTTCCTCACGATGTTTTCCTTCACGGCTTTTTAAGCAAGTGATAAGTTATGTTTCGATGTAGGTATCCCTCGTCGATTGCTCAAGGTTTCGATGAATCCCTCGTCGGTCGCTCAGAGACGCACGGAACGGATGGTTGGTTCACGTGTAAGGCCGACGATGCAACCTGAACACGATCAGCTGGCTGTCTGGCTTAGAATAATCAAAGAAATGAAAAAAAAAAAAAAAAAAAAACTCCATGAAGTGTTAAATGATAAATGATTTTATTTCTGTAAGTAGGTTTGTACTAAGACAAACACTTTTACACGTCAATCATATTTTAAAACTAGATGAGGTCGGCGTTTCGTATCTGACTACTCTGAGAAGAAAGACCGAAACAAACTCAGAGATCACAGTCTCTTTTAAAGTCCAGACATAATCTTGGTCAAATCATGTGTGAATCATGTGAAGATTGGTGTCTGAAATGGTCTTTGTTAGTAGACAAGTTCTACTACTCTTTAAAAGACTTCCTATCAATAGTCTCCCTCAGTCATAATGCATTCAGTGTCCCAATGCTGTGTACCTACCTAAATTCGTTCCGTTTTATTATTATCTCTTTTTTTATATTCTAAGTGAAATCTTAATCATTTGTGACAATAAAGTAAATGTGATTTCTATTGTCCTAATTGTGTGTGTTTCTATTGTATGCCCTAAGGGCGGGACATAGCTGATCACAATTAAAAAAATTTGACCTGTATTATGTACCTACCTATGATCCACAATAAAGATATTGATTGATTGAAAACTTGCTGGTGGAAATCGTGTAATGCGCAACGGAGATTTAATTGTACTACAAAAGATTAAACACATTTTAATCAACGTACATAAAACGTCTCTACAGCAAACCTTTTAATTAATTAATTAACCGATTGAATGATAGATCACGTGCAACCGCGCACGAGCAGTTGATACAAATGTTAATTACCAATCAACTGTAATTAAAAGACAGATTTATATGAATGCATTCTGATTGGTTGGGTTTGCATTGCAGATGGATTTCATATTTGGATGTTTCTAGAAGTTTTGTAGAAGCTTGGGACTTCCTATAAATGTAGTTCTTTTAAGTAAATTGTTTTTTTATTTTCCTATAAGGTGCAGCGCAGACGACAGACTATCCGTGACGCACTTTTTAGTCTGTGAAAATAGAACCTATGCAATTATATGCAGTAACGTACACGACGCGCAAAAAGTCCGGCGCACAAAAAATCCGTGTAATTCGGGCAGACCGCACCGCCCCGCGCCGCGCCGCTCGGCACAAAAAGTGTGTGAAAAAAATTGAACGTTTGCTTCAACGCGGGCTAACGCAGACGAGGCACACTTTAGTCGGCAATCTGCATTTGCTAGGGGTGGACGTAACGCACGCGATCTATTATCATGGCGCCAGAGGTCGATGTAACGATGTTAATTCAAGAAATACAAAACGGACCAGCAATTTATGATACTTCTAAGCCTTTCTTCTGGACCAATGCACCTCCTCATTGTTGTTTCTGAATGAGTCAAAGCAGGTCTTAAAATAAATAGCAACTCATCAAATGTAGTAACAGACATTTTATAAAATTTGAAAAAAAAAAAAAAAAAAAAACCGGATGTTGTTTCAGAATTGAATGTTTAGTATGGAACTGTCCCTTCAGTAATCTTTCCGAAAGTATAGGATGTACCCAAAATTCTCTATTTCTTCTTCTTTTTCTGTATTTCATGTACAAAATAATACTTCGCGATCTCTGCACGATTTCCATAGCGTCTACGTCCCTACAGGGCCTCAAGTCTGCTATTACAATAGTGTCAGAATGGTCTCGCCATTGTGAGTATTTGACAGTGTTTGTATAGCAAATCTGTCAAAAACTCACAATGAAGAGACCATTCAGACACTATTGTAATAGCAGACTTGAGGCCCAGCTCTGCCGACAGAATGATCGAAGATGTGCGTCATGTGCGTTGAGTCTGTGAAAAATCCGCGACAGACTTTTTGCGCGCCATGCAGACTTTTTGTGCGCCGCAGACTCGATCGCACAAGAAGTGTGCCGTCTGCGCTGCACCTAAGGCGTATGTGACAGCGTTTGCAAGCACGCAGAAGCTTGCAGGCCATTATTAGATTGTACTATGTTGTTCTAAATATGATTCGCGGCCGTATCAAATACTTATTTCATCATCATCATCATCATTTCAGCCTGAAGACATCCACTGCTGGACATAGGCCTCCCCCAGAGGGGAGGTTTGCCATAATCGCCACGCTTGGCAGGCGGGTTGGCAATCGCAGTATGGTGTTAAAACTGCATAGAGAACAAACACTGCTGCCCATTCTCTAGTAAGTCCCTTAGTCGCTTTTTACGACACCCAAGGGAGGAAATGGGTGGTGCTATTCTTTACGTCCGGCGATTACTGATTCTTATGATTATAATTCTATAAATAGGTACACCCAGACAATGAGCTGCAAATTGAATTTCGCAGGCTACCATAGCGCTTCCGACCCAAAAATATTTTATGCTAATATTGCCAGATTGTAATTTTATATTGCAGAACACAGAGTTCTTCTCAAATAAGGGAAGAACGCACATTGATCACTGAATTATTGATTAAGTCAAGTTTTCACAATATTTTTATTCTACAATAATTATTTAGTCATTATATTCATCTAGTTCTTACACAACACAGGAAAATTAGACAAGAACCTACGGTATTTGTAAAGAATCCCAGAACAGGCGCGACGTGACCCTAGTAAGTAGAAAATTTTCTATGAAAACTTCATGGAAATTGTTCTAAGAGTTTAGTTACATCTTTAATGTAGAATTTATAACTATACTAGCTTTTGCCCGCGGCTCCGCTCGCGTGGATGTCAGTTATCGCGTTAAAAAGTAGCCTCCATATCCCAGGCTATATCTCTGCCAAATTTCATGAAGGTCGGTTAAGCGGTTTAGATGTGAAAACGTAACATACAGACAGACAGACAGACAGACAGAGTTACTTTCACATTTATAATATTAGTATGGATTAGTATGGATTACAGAACGACGTAGAAAAAAAAAATGTACACGTTAAAAGCGTTCAGAGTAGGTTCAATAAATATTATAGAATGAAACAAAAAAAAAAAATAAAAAAATAAGCCGTGGCAGCTAAGAGATGATCAGTCCCAACTGACGGCGCCCGTCCACGAACATGACGTATGATTAGCACCATCCAACTTAACCATTTTGAAGGAAGCTAAATGATCCAACACCCGCGCTACCATTGGGTGGGATTTGAACCTACGACCTCTTGTTTCCCAGTCTACGCCAGTCATCAGCTAAAGTCCCATAACAAGTACCATTAAGCTAAACAAATATCTCTATTCTACTATGAATAAAGAAGCTCTATTCGAAATCAATTAAAAACCACTCAAGATCAAAGTCAAGGAGTACATACGCACTAAAGGGCGCCACACATTCATACGGCCTGATCTCATCTATTCACTTAACATGAGTCAGTTATCTCAATGAAGTACCCTTAATTGTATGCAGTTGCAACGAGGATGTACAGTTGTTCAGTTCTCATGCAAATACTTATGGCCGACGTCACTGGGTAGGTATGCTAAACGGAACCCCCACAATTGATGGCCGCGTCACAAAACAGATTCTCCGACTAACGAAACAACAGCTGCGTACAGTTACAGCGGCTATAGGCCATGGGTCATTTAATAAACACCTCTTTGTCATAGGAGACACAGACAGTCCACTGTGTAGGGCCTGCATGGAGGACGACGAGACAGCAGCTCATGTGCTGCTAAACTGCCCGGTGGTCGCCACATACAGGGCCAAGTACTTCGGTAACCTAGGTACCCTACGTGAGATTGTCAGTAACACCAAGGCGTTGCTGGCCTTTTTTGAGGAGCTGGGATGGATCGAATAATCGAATTCCCATCCGTACGCAAAATACGCGCATTGTCGTGGAGCTGCGGACACCAACCCGTATTACCTATTACCTACCTATTAACTATGCTAAACGGAATAGAATTCACTTCCAATATCTATGTTCTTCACACGCTTAGAATCTGCGTTCTTTCAATAATCTTCTCCTGCTCTGTGCTTCTCATATTTCTGAGTTTGTTCATTCTTCCTTGCATATTCAGTCCATTCTTTTCTGGTATGCGCTTTCTCTTGATATCAGGGCCTCAAGTCTGCTATTACAATAGTGTCAGAATGGTCTCTTCATTGTGAGTTTTTGACAGATTTGCCATACAAACACTGTCAAATACTCACAATGAAGAGACCATTCTGACACTATTGTAATAGCAGACTTGAGGCCCAGGACGGCTACCAGTCGGTATGATTGCAGAGTTATTTTCAAAACAAATAGCGTAGAGTCATCTCAATTACCATATATATGTATGTGGGTACATAATTATAGTAAATATGTATATAAGTGTATTATAAGTTTATAACCTATTTATGTATTTGTGTATCTATTTTAATCATCATAATTCATTATGTTATGTTTTAGAGAATGCCTAAGGCATTAAATCCGCCTTTTTACCATAATGTGTGCGAGAAGTTGAATTAAATAAATTGTTCCTTTTCGTACGAGGAACATAGATTTTGTCAAGTTTTTATGCTTGAGTTTAGTTGTCAATGATTTAAGTTATATTGGCGTGTAAAATAATTTAATTAAATATTTAATATTATTCGAAAAATGTCTCTTTGTTTTGTAATGTTAATTAATTTTCATGTTATATCTTCTTCCCAGCTAAAACACTAGGAAGTGGTGAAGGGTGGGCATTTTGGGGGATTGTCATATGTAATATTGACGTTTAAAATGTGCTGATTCTCAGCCTAATTTAAATAAATGGTTTTAGATTTTGATTCGAAACTGAAGCCGATTTTGCTTAGTTTATCACCGATCTATTAGCCATGCGGGACGCATTTCACTAATGGATTTTGCCTTTTTGTTAACTTTTATATCAATGAACAACTCCGTCTGTCTTTCAGTCCGTCCGTCTTGTTGTCAGACTGCTGCATCTTTTAAACCGTAGCAATCCTCCTTGACTTGAGAAGAGTCCCAAAACCTATCGGGAAAAACAGAGTCCAGCAAGAAATCATGCATGAATTTAGGAAATTTTCCAACCCTCCATGACCTCATCTGATGTTTACAGTAGCATCTCAGATAACAGTTACTCTTAACTCATACAATTGTTCGACACATCACACGGGTCGTAATGTATGCAGTTGTATGAGGATGTATGGCCGCAGGCGCCGCGGCGGCGACGTATATTGTAATGAATGGGTCCTGGCACTGTTCTGATGTGTTTTGTATTGTTTCAATTAAAATGTTGTTTGTAATAATGTTGTCTTGATTTTATAGCGAATAACTTTGATGGCGCTCGAGGGGCTCGTGGTTAAATAATAACAGTCGCACCGGTCGTTCGAAGGGTAAGCTACGCTTGCCGCGGTCGGTGCGTGGATGGGTGAGCATTAATTACATATCGAGACTCCTCCGTGCCTTGGAAAGCACGTTAAGCCGTTGGCCCCGGCTCTCATTCGTAGATCTTTGACAGTCGTTACAAGGTAGTCAGAAGCCCAAAAGTCTGACAACCAGTCTTACCAAGGGGTATCGTGTTACCCAGTTACTGTGTTGTGGAGGTCAGATAGGCAGTCGCTCCCTGTAAAATACCTACTAGTATTCTGCTGTATCTAGTTGTCAATGGAAGCCGACCCCAACATAGTTGGGAATGGCAAACTGCCTAGATTGAATCAACTTTGACGGCACGGTTGGTGTAGTGGTTGAGCAGGAACAATTCTTGCATGAAACAAAACGATTGATTGGTCTATAATTTATGGTTCTTATGGTGTATTAAGATTTTTGGTAGCTGATTATAGGAAGTTCAAAACAGAATTTTGGTTTTGTATTATTATTCGCCATTTCCATTTCCCCATTTCCTCCCGCGTGGGTGTCGTAAAAGGCGACTAAGGAACTTATCGTTCTCTATGCATTTTTAACACCATATCGCGATCGCCAACCCGCTTGCCATGCGTGGCGATTATGGCAAACCCCCCCAGTCGTGGGAGGCTTATGTCCAGCAGTGGACGTCTTTTGGCTGAAATGATGATGATGATTGTTATTCGTATCGTACCTACTTTTACTTTATGGTCAACACAAAAAGGTGAAATAGTCTAAACTTTTAAAGTGGTTAGAGCTTATTTTTTTTTTTCAATTCAATAATTGATTTATTCAGTAACAATTTTATTTGCACATATTGTCATCGTTACGCCTGTGCCTGGCCGTAAAAGTCTAACTACTCCTCAGTTCGGAACTAGCATTCAATTCTAATTGAATTTATATCGGTGTTTGAATTATCAATTTTCCTTAATCGTTTGTCACAGAATAAGTCATCAGGAATAACCAGGGTGCCTTTTGAGCAAAACAAAAGAGCACCATTGTCAAAATTATGGTCGATGTCTTTTAAGAGCGATGCTCAACGAACTTCCTCAAGATCTTTTCCTCACCTCACCTGAAATCAGTGTTTTCTCGAATTAACTTAAATCACCTACATTATCAAATTAGAAAAACCACAGCAAAAGATCAGGCATGAAATCAGATTTAAAAAAAAAAACATTAGGCTCGTAAAAACAGACAAAAAACATGTTCGACAAAAAAAAAACGTCCAACCAAAGATGAACCAGGCAGTACCTAATTGCGAACAAGTCCATTAGTACATAAATGAGTAGTTACTAGTTAGACATGCCGCGTGGGTGCGCAGGCGATGCGCAAAAACTTAGAGTGGGAGACGTTCCCTTTGTGGAGAGAGGATGAGATTATGTATCATGTGACTAGTAGGGCATGCAATATCGGAAGGTTCTCAATTCCGGAACTGAGTTCCAATACTGGAGATCTGATTCCGGAATTCCGGAACTGGTAACTTTTATAGTTTGTTTCAAATCAAACAAGATTTATAATTTATATGAGTCTTTTAATCATTTTTAGTTACAAATTAAACGTCTTTCTCCCTTATTACTCTAATTAAACATTTTAAACCATAAAATCAACAAGGCTTATTTATCACACAATAGAAGTCTATTAATCATTTTTAGTAAAAAATTAAACATCTTTCTTCCTTATTACTCTAATTAAACATTGGCCGTCTAGCGGCTTGTGGAAAGTTCCACAGACTATACCCAAAGTCTCAAATTCAGATCATTTATGTAAACAAAGGAGATAACATATCAAAAAAATTTCTTCGTAATGGTATATCACATAAAATGGCGAAAAAAAGGTTCCATTTTCTTTTAAGTCCTGAATTTAAGAAATAATAATTAAAAATAATCATACCGTAATTATTTTTATAAATTTTCGGTTTTAAACAAAGTTATTAAAAAAGGAGCTTTTCTAGTATAAAATATTTTATGATACTGGTAACAATGCAGGATATCCAAATATTTTCACATTTTTTACATCTTCAACAACACTAATATTACAACTCTCATTCATAGATTCATATTGTACGAGTATGTAGCATATCTAGCCACATTTTGGATGAAAACGGCTGTAAACTGTTTCGAGCGGAAATCGATTTTGGGAGGCCTACGTCTAGCAGTGCACTTAAAAGAGCTGATTATGACGATCATAGGGTGTGTCTCCGACACACTACATACAACATTGTTTGGCAACGGTATTTTGTTTGCATAGTTCTTATAATTAATTCAATTTAATTTCATAGATGATTATTTACAAAAAAAAATGTTTTGTACCACTGTCCTGTCATTTTGACAGTGACATTTCTTGACATTACTTTGTTTACATAGATTATTTGAATTAGAGACTTTGGGTATAGTTTGGTTGCGTTTAGCTATAATAATAATCAAAATATCAAAAAAATTATGAATATTGGAATTCCGATATTACTCCTCTCAATTCCAGAATTGAATTATCAGATTTTTTTTTACGGAATTGCGGAATGACGAAATTCCGGAATTCCGGAATGCATGCTCTAGTGACTAGGAGGGTGATGAATCTGAATGTTGATGGATGGAGCGAGACCAAAGAAAAGAGATAGAGTGCTACAAGAAGCTTTTGGCGTCTGAATGACTCTGACAGAAATTGACATTTTAAAACAGATGACGGCGATCTCTCTGATTTTTGTCACGCGCCGAAAGCTCCTTGTACCCAAATCTATAGATTGTGTGAGGAATGAAATGACGGAAGAGAGAGTGAATGAATGTGATGACAGACAGATATAAAATGGTAAAAATAATCAAAGCCTTGCTTGTCTTTGTTGATTTTTAGGGTTCTGTACGAATATGTTAAAAAGGAACCCTTATGGTGCGACTCAGTCTGTCTATCCGTTTGTCACACCTGGTTATCTCAAGAACTACTAATGCTATCAACTTGAAATTTGGAATAGTTTTAGATGACGTTTGCCAACTATTTTACAAATAAGTTTTTTTTTGCAGCAGGGACTGAACGGGGGTTTTAAAAATTCGAAGTAAATATATACGTAAATATATAATACTAAGGCATGTGGGGTATCATATGAAAGATCTTTGCACATTTTCAAACATCATTCTTTTTTTTAGGCCGCACAGTTTTGGACTTTTGACGAAAAATGTAAAAAAAAAATACCGTTCCCCTTATCTCCGAAGTTTGCATAGAAAAATCTGTAATTATTCTATGTGATAGAAGTTTATGTAAAAATTACAGGACAACTAAAACGATGTCTCTAAATAGCACACTTTTCATAATATTGCAGTTTTAGGTCAGCGCCATCTCTTGACCGATAGTGGAACTAATGTAATTTTTTTTGATGGTACGGAACCCTCGGTGCGCGAGTCCAACTCGCTCTTTACCGGTTTTTATTTTTTTTTTGTTTTCCCTTGCAGGTAAGCTGGATTTTCTTGGTAAGCACCGTGCTGTATCTGTGGAAAGTTCGATGAGTAAGACAGTTGTATCAGTGAGTACTTTAATATTTTTACAGCCGGCTTTAACATCCCTCAATACATCAGTAATAAGAACAAGACTAAAATAAGACTTAAATTTACCAACTGTCAAACAGGAGATAGCTAATTAAAGCACCAACTACCTACCAGACTCTCCATAAAAATGAGCTTCCCCTCAGACTCAGTGGAGATCAAGGCCTTCAACATAAAAGATTATAGAGACAGTGTCTCAACTCTACAGAATAGATTCGTCAGGATGGAATGAGACACCTACCTGAGAACTGTTTCACCAAGATAAAAAGCCTAAACAGATACATATATCAGACAGAGTAGCGGTTTATTGTTGCGTCCAAGAGACAACCGCGGTGAACAACTGACAAAAAAAAAAAAAACGTGGTGTTCCCCAATTACTTGACCATGTCTAGGGACTCTAAGATAAGGTATTATAATCAGGAGTCCTACATTATAACATTTATGTTTGTAAGTAATTAATTAATGTTAATGCTTCTATTCTGCATAACACTTATAAATAATATAATTAATAGCGGTGCGCACAGACGCGAGACGGTCCACGCGTCGCGTCTAGTGTAAACACTTCCTTATGCGACACTCAGCTAGTAGTTTATAATGTTTATCATGCGCACGTGTTTATTAAGAGCTTTATTTTGATTATGCTTATGGTATTAATTAATAGGACTTAACATGATTCAGTTAATTAACGAGCGTGGTTTAATCTGCGAGCGACTTTTTTATAAACAGACAAACCTTGAATTTCGTCACTTTTGACCATCGGAGATCTCATCGGATTCCCGATGGTCAAAAGTGAAGAAATTCTGTAAAAATTTTCATCCCCTATGTAACCCCCTAGGGGATTTTTTTTTTCAAACGTACCTAAATGGATCGAACGAAAGAGGGCGATAGTTGGCTGTAATCGCCACGCTTGGCAGGCGGGTT
Source organism: Dryobota labecula (assembly GCA_947523025.1). Taxonomy (NCBI): domain Eukaryota; kingdom Metazoa; phylum Arthropoda; class Insecta; order Lepidoptera; family Noctuidae; genus Dryobota; species Dryobota labecula. The sequence goes on along the minus strand of OX383303.1, from coordinate 2,232,017 downwards.
GGCGATCGCAGTATGGTGTTAAAATGCATAGAGAATGCTGCTGCTCTTTTACGACACCCACAGGAGGAAATGGGGTGGTGCTATTCTTTACGTCCGGCGCCATACGGAACCTTTACGTCCGCTGCCCTATCTGGAACAAAAATATTTATGATAGACTTTTACTGCGAAAATGATAATAACTGAGTAAGAACAGATTATTGGGGAACCACAAAAGCAATTGAGAATGCTTAAGTCACATACGTAATGTAATTTCACATTAGAAACAGGAATGGCGTATCATTCACAAGGACTTCAACTATTTCTAACAATTCAAACAACAAGTAGGTATTGCAGCACACAAATAGACAATCTTAATACCAGCATTACCAAATGCTATGATAATGAAGATGTCCTCCATGTCGCCAGTATCTCGGCTAGATCAAGCGCGCAGCCTGTTACCGGACAGCTTGCGAAACCGCAAGAATGCCATCGAGACACCCACGGGGATTTGTCACCATGCAGGGGAAATGAAGAAGTATAGCTTAGTGGTATTTTTGTGCTTCAATCAGACTTAAGTACCTTCTTTCATAGTCTAATGCCCAAATACTCAAACGTAAATTAACTTTAAGACGTTCTTATAAGTGTTTCTGTCGCTACAAAACAGTTTAAAGTGACAGAGACAGCATTAGACTTAACGGGCGACTTAAAATTGAATTGCGTTTGAGTATTCAGAAGTCATTTAATTTTGATTTGTAAGTTTTTACACCTAATGTACCACGGAAGAGCACTGATTTCCAAGATACAGGTTTTTACCTAGTTTGGAAGTCAGTATAGAAGAAGTTCATATAGGTTTAGCCGTCTACTCACTTACATTTTTTGTAACCTAGTTCTTAGGAATATAACTGTATTAGGCTATATTTTATTGAGTCCAAATAAACGTTATTATTATTATTATCAATCAAACTCAAACTCAAATCATTTATTTCAATTAAACCATTTACAGGCACTTTTGAATTGTCAAGGAGTCGGTCAGTAAGAAAAATTAAGCTACATTCCCATTCCAAAGCGTAGGTACCTATAGAAAAGAACGGGCAAGAAACTCCATGGACACTCTTTTAAATTAAATTGTTACAAAAGTATTCGTTACATCTATAATGTTGAATTTATAACTAAAAGTGAGAACGATGTAAAAATAAAAATAATAAAAACTTACACGTTAAAAGCGTCAAGCGTAGGTACAATAGAAACAAAATAAAATAAAATAAAATAACCCGTGGCAGCTAAGAGATGACCAGTCCCAACTGACGGCGCCCGTTCACGAACATGACACATGGATTAGCACCATTCAGCTCAACCATTTTGAAGGTGGCGTGTGTGATCCAACACACACGCCACCATCAGCGACACATCTAAGTGAGCATGACATACTCTCAGCCGCCAGGCACATTCAAGTCAATGAAAGACATATCACCCGGTCAATGGTAGCTCTATAGTTCATAGGACTCACACCAGTGCTATGTATTTATATAATATCAACTCAGCCTATCACAGTCCACTGGACATAGGTTTCTCCCAAGTTACCAAAATGCCTGGTTCTCTGCCTTCCGCATCCAGTCGGTTCCGGCCACCTTTAAGGTCGTTTTTCCTAGCTGGGGGGTATCCCACGGTACGCTAGTAAGGTTCCTCGTGAACAACAATAGAAGAGATTAGACCAATTAGAAAATGAATGGGCTTTTGGATCAGTCTTGTTCCGATTATTTATTCATGTGTATAATTATGCTGTGTGATTCTGCCTAGCTAATTATATTTTACAGCATCTAAGGGACATGTTGGACAGACTGGATGCGGAAGGCGGAGGACAAATTCTAAAGTGAATCTGTATGTATTTTGACTAAACAAACTTTAGTAAGAACTAACTGGGAGGAACATTGGGTAGAAACGACATTCTTTTCTTTTTTTCAAAACGTTGTCCCACACTAGGAATTACTCCTGTGTTGTGGGTGCGTTTACAAACATTTAAACTCACATACACAAACAGCCAGACCCGGAACAACTACTTGTAGGTCATACAAATATTTGTTCCGTGCGGGAATCGAACCCGCGACACGCAGCGCAGCAGTCAATCGCCACTGACATTGACATTGACAATACACAATACATTGACATTTACAATAGACATTTGTAGACGTATTTGGGGATTGGTATTATTTCGTCACTTCCATGCTCTGGTAGTAGAAGAAAAACATCGTCAGGAAACCGGCATATCCTAGAAACAAAAATTCGAAGACATGTGACATCTACTAACCCGCACCGGGCAAGCGTGGCAGTTTTTTTCTTTCTTTTTTTACAACCCTCTCTCTCCCTCTTAAAGAGAAGAGGCCTGTGTCCCAGCAGTGAGAACATCATAGGCTGATTATGCTATACGCTCTAGTTGATTGTCAGAATTAACATGTCTCCTTTACCCAGCATAAATCGTATTACTTTCAAATATCGTGCGTACTTGGCCCACTGCCTCTCACCTGACGCTGCCAGTCCGTTGAGACCATATCAGTGGCTCCAGTGGGCGCCCTAATATCCTCGGCGCACCCATAATACTCTGTTTACTTGTCCGCACGTGACGATCGACAAGATACGATGAGCTTTAGTAGGTACGCCATCTTGATGGTGTAAACATAGGATAAATGCACAATAGTTGAATAGGAGTAAGGTCCTTGTGAAAGTGTAACCGACATATAATATTTTTGCCGATAAGCAGTATTGCTTCTTGCTGGGTAGAGGTAAACTCGACATAACAGCCAAGTGACACTTTTTAATGTTTCTGGGTGGTGGGATAAAAGCAGTATGCACGCCCTAGGGAAAAATTATGGAAATTAAACTGTTTCAGCGTACATAGAATAACGTGATAATTAGACAGCGATAAGAATACAGTAGTGAAACAATGAGAAGATTCCTGTAATAATTCAATAAGAGAAAGAAAATTTAAATTGCAGTTCGCACTTTCTCTCATAGCTGGCGGAAGGCTTCATATAAATGGAGAACATTCAAAACATGTTTATCATCTATACCCATACCCATGGCGGCAAAAAAAAAAAAAGTAAAATTATAAGGAAAAACGAATCCTTCCATCCTCGCCGCCGCCGAGGCCGGCCGCGATGTCTCCGTCCATCCCTGTCCCGACCCTTGGTCAAACCAGCCCGCGCCGCTGAGCAGCTTTAAATTCGTCTCCAAATAATCTTAATCCGGCTCAGCCTGTCTCTTGCTGCCTCCCAGCGACGCCCTAAGCCGAGGTCCGTACCCCAAAAGGGTAGCCTTAGGAGTAGTCCTTAGCGTGTAGTCGCTTAGTTTTTACCCGCAGGACAATTTGATTAGGCAGCCGACAACCTCTTAGAATGACCTGCGCGATGCCAATTCACAAAACAAAACAAAAAGCAAAATCGAATCCGGAAAAATCCAAGAAAATGCCTGTCGCATGGTCACACCAACGCTACTCAGTGTGTCGTGTGCACAACATACCATTTTGATAGTTTCCAAAAATGTTTTGATTTCCAGCAGTTCTATCGCAACGTTCGCAATTTGTACCGAAATGTACGCAAATCATGCAAATTCATAATTACGACGGAAAAGCCAAAAACATGAGGATCAGTCCTTTTGATTGTTAACAGTGTTGAAATTGCGTCTTTTGGGGTTTGATATATTGTAATAATAACTTTAATAATATTAGTCGCCAGATAAAGCATTATTTCATAGAATTGAAATTTGTTCCAAGGAGATGAATCTGTTAACCAGTCCTTAACATGGGTTTTTTACTAAGTACTTATAGGGAAATTGAAGCAACATGCTCGGCAGATAGAGGGGTGGTTACAGTTTTGTGTTTAGCAGCTAGGACGGCGCTACGGCCGATTATCTTGAAGAAATCCCCAGTGCCCTTTGATAGTAATCGGAGAAGTTTCCTAGCATGTATAATTAGGTAAGATTTGGCTTTCATAAGGAATCACTGACCGAACACAGTCTTAGTCTTAGTCTTAGAGTTAGACCCCTCCGTGCCTCGGAAAGCACGTTATGCCGTTGATCACGGCTGTCATTCATGGATCTTTGACAGTCGATATGGGTCGACCGAAGCCCGAACGTCTGACAACCAGTCTTACCCAGGGGGAATCGTATTATCCAGTAACTGGGCTGTGGAGGCCAGATAGGCGGTCGCTCTATGTAAAATACTGGTATTCAGCTACACCCGGTTAGACAGGAAGCTGACCCCAACATAGTTGGGAAAAGGCTAGGCAGATAATAGAATTGAAATCTATCAATATAGGAACATGCTATTATAGCCTGTAATGGGCAAACGGTTCTAACCTGCCTCCTAATTTAAAAGGAATATTGCCACAATCAGGGCCTCAAGTCTGCTATTACAGAATGGTCTCGCCATTGTGAGTATTTGACAGTGTTTGTATGGCAAATCTGTCAAAAACTCACAATGAAGAGACCATTGCAACGTTTGTACTTTAGTAGACTTGGCCCCCTGGTCGCTTAGTTAGCAATTGTTATAAGCAGAAAACAGTGTGAGCACGGTGATAACGGCCCCGACTTACGAGTTGTAGGTCGTGGAATCGAACCCAAGCAGGCACTTTACTCCTTTATGATCAAGCTGACTAGAAATCAAAACGTCTATGCCAAGTGTTGCCTAAACCTTATATTGACTTGGAAGCACAATGCCTACCTTGCAATATGTCTATACATATTTGAACTAAACCTTATTCTGACTATGAACCAAAATGTCTACCTCGCAATATGTCTATTATTTTAGGAGAAGAAAGGGAGTACCGTTTCTGGCACAGTTCTAACCTCACCTACAGTTCAGAGGCCCTAGTGTGAGTTTATTTTAACCATCTCGAGTACCTAGAAATTATTGCATTTTAGGCATTTTGCTTGTTAAACATTTTGATCTCTAGGCGATTTGCAGCTTAGGCAATTTGCTGTGTAGACATTAATTTTAGGCATTTTGCTTCGTCGACGAATTGAAAGTTAGACACTCTGATCATAAAGTACTTTACTTTGTGTAAGTAATTTCATTACCACTGCTCTCAAAACGGCGACGGAAAACATGAGGAAACCGGCATCTGCTAGAACCAGAAGTTCGAATACATGTGTTATCTACCAACCCGTACTGGGCCCGGTTGGAGGAGTACATTCCACTCCCTCTCGAAGAGCGGAGGCCTGTGTCCCAGCAGTGGGAGTTCGCTGTTCATCATCTTCTTCAATCCATAGAATAAGGAAATACTGATTTTATTTGTCTTGTCCCACGACAACGTCACTATTTGAAAATAACCCTAGGTACCTACTATTCACAGCAAATCTAAATAAATTCTAAAAACTCAATAACGTAACAAACATACATACTTTCAAAGAACTGTGTCTATATTCTATCAATCAAGGTTGGGTCTTCAGTCTTACCTTAAAAAGTAAACAATCCTTCCAAGTCGTAAGTTTCAAGGAATGTGACCCATTGAACATCGTATTCTCGTAATGACTGTGACACTTCGGTGTGATGAATCATAAACATTCTGATGCCCAAACATAGATGTGCCTTGTAATTGGCGTGTCGACTAGTGCTTCTCAGGATAGGCAGAAATGTACCTTTGTAATGTCAGAGTTTGCTAGAAGTCGATAAGTTTGGGGAAGATTAGGATCTCACTCTAGGGTCTCTCTCTGGCTTTTTGGCTGAAAAGTTTTCCGAAAATATAATAATATTGAAATGAAATGAAATCGTTTATTCCGTAAATAGGATATCGGAATTACTTTTACACTGCATATTAAAAATAAGCTAGATGGAGCCGACATTACCTATCTGACTACCCCTGAGAAGAAATGGGGAAGCAAACTCAGGTGTCATTTTCCAAAAAAAATTGTTACTTAATGTTACTACCCTGATTGATGCATTGATACAATATTTCTTGCTGATGTTACGAATCTAACCAGATTTGGAACGACCACATTTAGGCCCATCGGCCACGACGCTATTCAAAAGTAGTTTCGACGAACTGAAACATACTGGACAGGTAAAAGCTGGAAATAACGGAAGTCGGAAAATAGGGTACCGAAAAATTGTTATTTGCTATGCAAGGCTGCAAAGTTGTTTTTTGGCGCGAGCACTTCTATTGAAACCTGAGCGTAGCGAGGGTTTCAAGGGTACGAGACGCAGAATAACTTTGCTGCCGAGCGAACACACAACTTTTCACCACTACAGCGACGAAAATGCTAGTTGCAAGAAAAATTAATGTACCACTTGCACTAGTGACTGTGTTTTCTTTTTAACAATCTAAGACTTACTTAGCGGTGTTATCGTTAACAAGTCCAATAGGGTTTTACACTCAAAAGAATTCGACCTAGTACAAAACGTTACTCGGTAATGAATACAATAGTTTATGAAGTGAATCACGCGCATTCTGGTGCCCAAATATGGTCATACCGTGAAGAACTAATAAACAGCTGTGAATAAGGCCCTTCCGCAAATATTTGAGAACCTGGCCTTACTGAAGTAATCGCTTTTGATAACTTTTGACCTCCAATCATAACACTCCGTTTATGTAGGTACCTTGAGTCTTGGCGCCGGGATGTGATAAACATGCTACGTTTTGACGTTCATCATCCTTGGGAAATGGATCAGTGATCGTTGTATTATTACAAATGCTGTAAAAAGTTATTCTATCACACATAAAAAAAACATTTTGTCAGTTTGTGGTAACTTGTTGTGGGGCGAGCCTATTGCCGTCAACCGGGCACAAATCCAGACTCCGGGCTGCTACTGACAAATTCCAGATGGAAAAACCCAATAACATTTTACCCGACCCGGGAATCGAAACCAGGACCTCATGCTCAGCAGTAGCGCTTGCGACCAATAGACCAACGAGCCAATCAAAATTTGATTTACAACCAAATCAAAACTGTTAGTCATAATAAGTACGCACCTCTAGAAGTTGCTAGCACGAGGAAGTTTAACCCTTAAAAACTTTTCCTATCCGCCAAAAGTCAAAACATGCCCAGAACTCCTTCCCTATAGTTTTCCTCGCCCGTCAAGTATAATTGCCCACTCTGACTCACACAGCACTTGATGCCCAAACATAGTAGCCCGTGAACAGCTAACTAAGGGCCGTGACCGCTCGGCATCGCTCGGCAGAGCTCGGCCACTTCCGCGCTATTTGGCCAGAACCTTTGATTGTAGACATTGAACTTCTGTGAAGGTTCCATTTGATCCGTAGTGAACTATTTTTGGATTGTATTTTTTTTTCTAGGAAGATCAGCTTCCTTAAGGCGTATGCGAAAGGCGTAGGCGTAGGCGAAATTAAAATTTACGTTTATTGCAATTTGCAGATCAGTATCAGGTTGTATGTTGATTTAAATATGATTCGCGGCCGTGTCAAATATTTATTTATAGAATTATAATCATAAAAATCATCTCAATAAAAAAAAAAGACCGTAAAATAACCAGCTGAGGTGGTCAGACATCTGTGATCATTGTGAAATAACATGAGAAATGTATTTAAACAAAAGTTTCATTATTTTATTGGTAGTCGCAAAAAGGGGCGATAAACTGGTGTGATCATCGTGAGCACGAGATTTTGTTTTCAAGGTGGTTAGATTTCCGTGACCGCGGTAGTACATGTAGGCTTTACCACGATGTTTTTGGTTCACCGATTTGACTATTTTTTGTTTTAAAATGTTCATAATAGTCGGAATTAGTTTCATACGGATAGAAAAGTTTTAAAAGTTACTGGGAAAAAGCATTCTCTATGGAACTTTTGTATGAATTATTGAAATTTGGACAGGACAACGTTTGTCGGGTCAGCTAGTATTTCCATAATATATAAGCTAAAAGTCTTAGAATAATAATAATAATATGTAGGTACCCTACATACCTATGTATAAAACAGTTAGATGAATAAATATAAACTTCATTATATTCCGGTACCAAAAAGAGCGCGTCAAGTGTGACAACTAAATATTACTTGTTTACGAGCGGCGCGTGCACATAAATGGTCAGTGACAGCGAAGACGCGCCGACAACATGGCGTTAGTAAGGATTATACATACTTTACCGTAAAACGGGGTGAATAGGGATGCAGGGGTGAATCAAACAAAACTTTAAAAGGGATTTTAACATCGAAATAATGCAGTTTATTGCAAGGACACTTAATTGTTAATTATAATACAGTTAACACATTAGAGTCCTTTTTGGCAACAAACTACATTATTTCCATGTTAAAATCCCTCTTAAAGTTTTGTCTCGATTCACCCCTGCATCCCTATTCACCCCGTTTTACGGTAATATGGCATGGCTGTCATTCGTGGATCATTGACAGTCGTTACAGGTCGTCAGAAGCCAGAAAATCTGACAACCAGTCTTACCAAGGGGTATCGTATTACCCAGTTACTGGGTTGTGGAGGTCAGATAGGCAGTCGCTCCATGTAAAATACTGGTATTCAGCTGTATCCGGTTAGACTGGAAGCCGACCCCAACATAGTTGGGAAAAGGCTAAGCAGATTGATAATATACTTCAACTAGCTTTTGCCCGCGGCTTCGCCCGCGTGGATATTTCGAAAAATATACCACGACGGGAACGTACTACCGGGATCAAAAGTACGTAATAAATATTTGTATGACCTACAAGTAGTTGTTCCGGTCTGGCTGTTTGTGTATGTGAGTTTAAATGTTTGTAAACGCACCCACGATACAGGAGAAATTCCTGGTGTGGGGTTTGCCCCACACCAGGAATTTAAAACAAAAAAAAAAAAAAAAATCAAAGACGCTGAGACACGTATAAATTAATTTTCAATCATCAGCCTAAACACAATATTTGAAGATTCTAACTTCAAAACTGACGGACTTTCATACAAACTTTCATCCCCTATTTTATCCCTTTAGGGGTGGAATTTCCAAAAATCCTTCCTTATTCCTTGTTTACATTATAAAGGGTTTGCACTGGGCGTTGATGAGTCAGTCATTCAGTCAGGACTTTTCTTTTTATTTATATAGAAGATAGATAGCTAGATATTACTTTAGTTTTTAAGAGTTGCTTTAATTAAATCCTGATACAATAATTTATGTTATATATTTTTTGAGCTGCTACAAAGTTTTAATATCTGCAAAGTATGAGGCTTATTTAATACCTTGCGTATTATTGGTTGGCCCAGCACGTAAAGTGGGGATGATATTTATTTTCACGTTTTCTCATGGTGTGGGGTATCGTTGTCCGTTTTTCGATTCATGGATCCATTTGAGTAATATTAAGCTTTAAAATGCAAATTTTTGGTAGAGTCGTGTATCCTCCCCCACGCCAGGTAAATGTTTTTTCTTGGGATAAATTCATCCTAAATACGGAATCTTTCATTATGTGTGGTCCGACACGCACTTGGCCGTTTTTTTTAATTAGGCTTTTGTAATCTTTCATCAAAGTTTCTTTTTCTCTAAATGAACACAGGTAGTATTACACATATACCGGTCTGTCACATACGGCCCGTTGTTTCGCAGAACTGCCGAATCTTATCAAATCTAACGAGCGTTGACCGCGGTCAATCACCCCTCGCAAGCTCTCGGGCTAAACTGAAACACAATGTTTTGCTTGCGTTATATTGCACGCTGCCGTAAACAGAAATTTTTCAAATCAATAATAAAAGTCGTTTCCCAGCAATAATGTTTGCTTAATGTTACTTAGTTAGATGTACAAAATGCGTAGATAATGGCTATGTGATTGGTCGCGAAAAAACATAAACAAACATAAAAACATGTATGCTCTATTAAGTATTTTTCAAACATTTTTGTTCATCATGTTTTATGCAAATAAATAATATTATTTCTATTTCTTATTATACCCTGGTACGGTGCTCCCTCCCTAGTCCCTGGCAGTCACTGCATCATCTATTTTTACCACTGTATGAGCTATTATTAGGTTCAAGCCTATACAAGAGAAGATGAAGGTTAAATGAAACCTGCAAAAAATACAGCTTTCCTCATATCAATCCTTACTCCGATACTGCCAAATCCGTTGACCCACTTTTCCTTGCGAAATATCACCCTAAATTGGATTAAGTTTCCAAATTCACTTGCGGCACGCATTTAGCCTAAATGATGTACAGTCAACCACACTTAAATGGTAACACTTGAACTGTGAAAACCGCCCTTACTGCAAAGATGTAAAGGCGCTGTCAGTGTGAAATTTGATGTACGGTTAAGGTTGACTGTACTTGTCTGTCTAAATGAAGTACATTGAAGTATGTTATCAGTTTGTCGTATCTGATACTCCCACACACGTCAATCTGATTTGCCGCATTTGGTGGTAGCCGTACAGTGTAGGGGAGCAAGGGGAATAAGGACCAGTACGATTGGTTTCTCAATTTTCGTTATTCTGAATTAGTTTGTAGCGACATTCATGGCCATATTTATATTCATCACGATTAGGTGATGCTTAAATTCATTAGTAAATTATTAAAAAACTAACTATTTACACTTACAAAATTAATTAAATAGCTAACTATTAACTATACAGATATTTACAAAAACAAATGAACGTTCATACCACGACGTAAATATTGTATAGAGTTGTAGTGTTTCTTTTTTTTGCGTTTTCATTTAACAGCTATGCAATCCAAGACGTTTCACTTTAGTTAAGTTTAGTTTTAGTTTCATATTTTGACCTTTTTCGTTGTCAGTTGTTTCTGAGTTTGAACACAGATGTATCTTTTGGCGTACAAATGATGTTGACAGGGAGCGCTGTTGGTAAACATTTGTGCAATTGTTTTGTGAAAATTAGAGAAAAAGCAAGATATATGGCGGCGCGGTGTTAGATCCGGTTTTGGCCATGCGCAAAAATAACCTTGTAGCGCTTTAGTAGTGGTTATTATTTTAGTCACCAGAAAGTTTCGAATGGTCAATGTAGACGTTATATACATAGTTATTAATCGTATCACACACAAATTACGCAGCACGTCGCGTCTCCCGCTGTATTTTGTTCTCGTTAACAGGTTCCTAATAAAATTATGGTGCCGATTCCCTTGTTCACAAACTAAATTAAATTTAAGTTCAGTGCATCTTTTTCTTTCTATTTCATTAAGAAAAGGACAGAAGATAAATTTTAGTTTAGTCCTGTCAAATTAATCAGCGCCTACTACATACTCCCTATAAGTTTAGACGTGATTAAAAACTTGCCGACTAAAATAACGTCAATTTACGTCAAGCGCTGATTAATTTGACAGGACTAAACTAAAATTTATCTTCTGTCCTTTTCTTAATGAAATAGAAAGAAAAGGGAACAAGGGAAGCGGCACCATTTTCTTTTCCCAGTTTACAATTCAATTCTGGCTTTGACAAAACCAAAATTTTCATTTTACAAAATCACATTTACCTTTTCCTTTGACACACAGCACCAGTCCGTTTCGTCCAAACCTACCGTAATTACATAAAACAGACGGCACGTGAGTCACAGGACAGGAGCTACCTACTGTAGGTACTTACAATACAGTTACACTTAATCAATTGGATTACTTTAAACAATTGACTAATCTAGGTCGCGGGGACAGAAGGGGGAAAGGCAGGGGGGGGGTTTGGTCGGAGACTAACGTAGTAGGAAATTGTTATTGTAGTGATTTAATTATGGCGGCTTCAGGTTTTTGGTGAAGTGAGTGAAATTAAAAGTAATTTTCAGTTTAATGAGATTAGACCACATTACAATTTGGTAGAGTAGGTTCTGGGCCCTATTTAGTACTAACTGTTGCCTGCGACTTCGTCTGCAATCCAGGATGAAATGTAGCCTATATCCATCGAATATAATTCAATCATGATTCGAAAGACACGTGGCGCCATCTATTATTATAAGAACGTTATTGTTGTTTTCCTCGGGAACAGTACTTTTTTTTGGGATGACAGGTACCCTATTTCCGTTTCTGTACACCTGACAATGTATATGCAAAATTTCAGGATGATCGGTTCAGTGGTTTAGGCGTGAAAAGGTAACAAACAAACAAACAAACTTACTTTCGCATTTTGCCCGCGGCTCCGCCCGCGTAGGTGTCGGTTATCGCGTAAAAAAGTAGTCTATGTTTTTCTCCATATCCCAGGCTATATCTCTGCCAAATGTCATGACGATCGTTTCAGCGGTTTAGGCGTGAAAACGTAATATACAGACAGACAGACAGAGTTACTTTCACATTTATAATATTAGTATGGATATATAGTTAGGAAGTTAGGATTAGGATGACTGACAGTGCGACATATTTGTCATACGAGTAATTGTCACATTTTGACGACAGGTGCTGTGTAATAAAACGGACAACTATGAAAAAACCTTACAAAATGGTCAGATTGTTGCCTGTCTACTACCTACCTACTGCCTAGCCTACTGGTTCCATTCAATACTGCAAAGAATATTTTACTAGTGAAGTATTTGTTACGTCTGCGAAAAGTCAGGTAGAAAGGTAGCATCGGTATAATATACGTATTGTTGAGTTAATTTCATTATGGTAATTTCTGTAAACATTCGTTTTGGGGCTGACTTTTCAATCGCCTGGCGCCGTCAGATTTATTCCTCAGATAAGTATAGAAAATATGTCAAAACGCTATTTTACGTACGTACTTATACTCACGCTATCTTCCCAAGTGGGTAGGCAGAAACTATGGAACGCTACCTGCTACGCTCCTTACATACTACTCCTTTTGATTCGTTTACGTTCATACATGTGGTCATAGACACATGCCGATTGCGAGTACTACGCACCTGACCTTTCTGAAGAACATCACCAATAAGGTCACTATAAATATAGGGCGTCCCCTCCCGTCGTTTCCACTCACATCTGCCTTGTAAATATCTTTTTTTAGTTGCCTTTTATTCATCTTCTCAAGACAACCTCTCATCTTCATACTGTTTTAATTTTTTTTCACTACATCTTCTTTCAAACCGCACCTTTGCCTTAAGGTCGTTGTCTTTATCATTTTATAGCCTATCATTCATAGTCACACCACACATGCTTCGCAAGGCACGCATTTCCACAGCATTTATTTAACTTTCATGCTTATTTTTCCACACCTAACATTCACTTCCATACATAAGCGTAGGCACCAGCACACCACTGAACAGCCAGTCGAGCCTTTCTGGGCATCGACTGGATGGTCACAATCGCATGTATAGCACCATTCACTTTATTTCCCGCATTTACTCTCTTTTCCCTATCTTCATCAATCTTTCCATCCCTTGTAAACTAACTGCTCAAATATACAAACTCACTTACTAGCTCCACATTCTTATCATTTATTTTCACATCACACACAGATACATCCTCTTCTCTTTCAAACACCATGACCTTTGTTTTATTTATATTCATCCCTTTTATCTTATGTGCTTCATCACAGTCACCATGACATTTTTATTCTTTTAATAAAAGTTATCTGAGAGAAAACTTTCAAAATAAAATATAATGTGGTAATTGAAAGAGTCATAGGTACTTTTCCACTGTCCTCAAACGGAGGTTTTCCGGGAAAATATCCCCACGATAAAAGGTGTATTCCGTTGCTAACGAACAGAAAAAATACCGACTCTGACGTAATCAACTAACATTGTAAGTGACGGTGACGACATACGAATTACGATACATTAGCATGGTATTGATTCACTTTAGGCTTAAATTGTAGCTACGTAACAATTCTGTTAATTAGAACTATTTTTAACTAGTCATACTTTTTGAGAATTTGTGGTTTATGTTGTTTTAGAAATCCATGGAATTTCCATTGTTGAGAATTTTAACGCAAGGCCATTTAATCTGTTCGTGCCCGGTGTAGCCAGGGTGAATTTCCGACATTTTCGGTGCCTTTTAAAAAAAAAACTGTCAAATCGGTCGAGCCGTTCTCAAGAGAGATCTTTCATAAATGCTGCAATATATTTATATTTATACATATAGCTAGATATCTTACAGCCTGTAAGTTGTCTTTAAGTAATGTCCTCTTCTCTTCTACAGAAGAAACATCATCAGGGCGCTTTTCTTATCCTGCATCGGTCAGTGTCGTTCATAATGTGATAATTAAAAACGAGAAACATTTACCTGATCGTCTAAAAACTTATGCACCTTCTAATAACACACACATTTTTAAATAAATGATCCTCTTTTTAACATGCTGGCCTTTTCTCACAGTTGATCGCAGTAACTAAGTTAGGCCAATCCGAACAAATGGGTTAGGTAAGATTAGAATTGTGGCATCCTATTCTTCAACAAATAAATTAAAATATCTTAGTACCTACTTTGTGCTTATAATTCCCACTGCTGGGCAATGGTATTCTCATAAATTTCCACTGTTCCTTGTATGTTGCTTTCTCCGGCCAATCTCCCGTAAACGCATCGTCATCGACGGGCGTCGATTCCGAGCGAGGCCAAGAAAACGCTGGCGTGAATGACTAACTTAATGTTATGAATTAAAACTCACCAGCCATACATTTTAAAATAACCCCAGTAACCGCTAGTATTCTCGGCCGGTCGTTAGATAGCAGCAGTGACACACGGAAGGTCAGCGCGGCACCTTGACCCAGCGCGCGCGCAGGCCATCCTACCCGCCCGTGAGTCACTCGCGCACGCATTCTCTTGCGCATAGTGTGGCGGATTAATGAACGCACTTGACACTTTCAATGTCTGAAGGGTTCATGAAAATGGCTTCGAAATGAGACAGGAATGTAGGAGTTATCACAGTAGCATAAACAACTTTTAATGTTCCTACTGCTGGAACATGGCTTCCACGCGGGCCCAGTGGATGTCAGCACATATCTTAGAATTTTTGGTTCTACAACATGCTGTTTCCTGTTTTCGATGTTTTTCTTCGCCGGTTTAAGAGCAGTGGTAATGAAATAATTTATACAAAGTAAAGTGTTTGCCTGCGTTCGAACCAACGACCTACAACGCGGTAAGTCGCGGCCATTTCCACTGGGCCACCACTGCTCTCACTGTTATCACAGTGGTACTAACTACATTATATGTGTGAGTTATTTATGAAAATGGTAGCCTGTTAAAATGATCGGTTTTCTTTGAAAATCTATAAATCGAGTGACTTTCACGAATTTTGACTGCAGTGTCTGGAAAGGAAAAGGTTTTTTGAAAAGGTGTTTTCAAAACATTCTTTTGAACTGTTTAGTGGAGTCAGTTTAATTTACGAACAACTAAGAAACCGCCTAGAACATATACGCAAAACTACGCAAAACTACACAAAATTTTGATTATCAAGATCGATTTTTTCCTAAAAAAGGTCTTTTTTTAATTGTCCACTTCCACCGCGGAGGTCAAGCTCTACGCCTCCGTCTCCGTTACATCCCTTTATTCCCAACATGTGAAAACGTTATACACACCCAGTTCTGTGAAACTTTAATAAAACAATAGATTTAAAGACGCACAATAACAAGGTCTGAAAACTCGTGGTCCGAAAAAAGACATATGACACTAGCTGACCCGACAGACTTCGTTCTGTCAAAAGCTATAGTATAAACTCCACTACTCTACCCTACCCTACCCTACCTACCCTACCTACCTACCTACCTACCTACCTACCTACCTACCTACCCTACCTACCTACCTACCTACCTACCTACCTACCTACCTACCTAACTACCTACTCTACCCTACCCTACCCTAGCCTACCCTACCCTACCTACCTACCTACCTACCTACCTACCTACCTACCTACCTACCTACCTACCTACCTACCTAACTACCTACTCTACCCTACCCTACCCTAGCCTACCCTACCCTACCTACCTACCTACCTACCTACCTACCTACCTACCCTACCCTAGGCTACCCTACCCTACCTACCTACCCTACCCTACCTACCTACCTACACTACCCTACTCTACCCTACCCTAATTTTTCGTAAAAACAATAAAAAAAAAAAAAAAAAAACGTTGCTATAAACCTCACGGAGCCCGAGACCTTTCCAACGAATGCAAAACCGTGGAAATCGGTTCGTGCGTTCTGGAGTTATAGCGTCAGGAAGGAAAACCCGACTTATTTTTATATAGTAGATTTATCAACCCTCACTGGGCCCGTGTAGCAGCCCACTCCCACTCACAGAGAAGAGGCCTGTGTCCTAGCCGTGGAACATTAAAGGCTGATTATGAATACCAAGGTCCATTATCTTTTTGCCCCCAAGATCAAATATAAATAACGTTCTTTCACACAAATAATATCCAACATTATCTTGCGTTTATTTCAGTCCGCATCCGACGATAAACGAATTAATACATTCTATGTGTACAGGAATGTAATTAGCGCATAATTTTAGCCTGTCTCGGTAGAGATCAGTCAGTTATCTGCTGGGTAAGGTGAGATATAAATAAATCAGCAAGGAGTATATGGATGGCGATGTCAACTTGTGGGTCACAGCGGATGTTAGTGTACACTGTACAAGGGAGCTACAGAAGTTTAACTCTTTTTTAAGTATTATATAAAGATGGTAGTAGCATCTTTCTATAATACTTAAAAAAGAGTTATAGATCCTGGAAGTGAAGCTGAACTAGCGCTTTCGTGGAACCGATAACCATTATGGTGTTCTTGAGTAAAGACCGCGAAACGGCCAACGATGGAGCGACATTCGTTGACCTTAGCAAGGTGTCTTGTAGCAGCTGGGTGAGAGTAGCACAGGATCATGTTAAATGGCCAATTCATCATAAGCCCATAGCAGTCCACTGTTGGACGTAGGCCTCTCCAATTGCATGCCGTTCAGCTCGATTCTTGGCAACTCTCACCCAGCTGCTACCAGCCACCCTGCGAAGATCGTCGCTCCACTATCTACACCGGTCTCCACTTAAGAACACGTGTACCCCAACGGTTATCGGTTCTACGGCTAATATGGACGACCCATTGCCTCTTTAGCTTGCTTATTCCGGGAGCTATGTCGACAACTTTGGTTCTTTCCCGGATCACCTCGTTCTGATATGAAATGGTCAATTAATGAGATCAAATTAACAGTGAGTGACCTATCACTCACTGTTAATTTGATCTCATTAATTCACTAGAGGCGAGGTGGTGCCGGGATCTTTGGCAGCAACAGCAACTATGCCTAGTGGCAGTGTAACAATTATGACCCCATAGTTGCTGTTGCTGCCAAAGATCCCGGCTGTCGTTCGTGGATCTCTGGCAGTCGTTACGGGTCGTCAAAAGCCCGAAAGTCTGACAACCAGTCTTACCAAGGGGTATCGTATAACCCAGTAACTGGGTTGTGATGATGAGTTGCTGTTTACACATTTCTGATGCTGTCAGTTGAAATTTGCAGCTAAAAATGATCACCGACCATGAGCTGTGAGTCGTTCCATTAATAAGGAATGACGGCCATCGTATCTCCATAGCTTAGTGTTACTGTTTTGACATTTTTAGGGTTAAATGCCCCAAGCGTGACAGTTTTGTTAAAATGCCATTACAAAACTGATCCTTAGGCTAACTGCCATATTGTGTCTCTAAGTCACCTTCAATACTAGCATGTGCCAAGATCATGGCACATCTACCCTTCTGCCAATCCCCTGTCCATGTCACTCGCCGTCGGCGCCAGTCAGCGGGTCAACTATGCGTACTGGCCACATACCAACTTGCCTACATGATCATTATCTGATCGACTTCCTTTGTTGTGATCAGCTCGATCAGCTTGTAAAGTCGCTAATGTTTTGTATGTCAATCATTGGTGACTTTCAAGTGTGGTTATTATGGTTATAAATACTGATAAAAATTATTTATTAAAACTTTATGCACAAGTAAAAAAAAAATACTGTACAAAGGCGGACTTAATGCCTGACGCATTTTCTTCCAGTCAACCTTAGGGTAATGCAGAGACAAAACATGGCAGGTGTAACACAAGGGATAGATAACTAGTATAACACCCCTCTTTTTGAGTCGGGGGTTAAAAAGAAAAAAGTACTAATACGTAAATCCATGCATATTAACAAAATAAACAGTCTCAGGAGAAAAAACGATTGGTAGAGGAGTAAACGAGTCAGCGCTGGGATGATTCTGCCAAGTTTCAAGTTTAAATGATAACTGACTGGTCCATCCGGATATTCAAAGGGAGCGCATTTCAAAGACCGCCTGGACAAAGATAGAAGAGTGAATGAAGTGAGAAGGCCATCGTAGAAGACGATTTTTGGTGGAACGAAGATTTTTACTATGGGCATCATTCTTCGTATGTAGACTTGAAGCTATGTCATTCTATGCTGGGCTAGCAATTTTTTATAAGTCCATTCAAAGTTTGTCTGACGGAAATCGCTGATTGTGTTAGAATCGCCCATTGTATCATTCTCTCTTAGTTTGTCACAAAGCATTCTCTGTCTTTCTACACATCTATCTGTCCATTGAAGGTTAGCTGTAGCTACTTAAGTCAAGATACTGTGGTAGTTATGGATTAGCGGTGTTTAATTAAACACGTTGTTTTTTTATTTGAAAATATTACTACGGAATATTCCAAGATTTCCTGGTTTAATATCGATTCGATAAAATATCAATAGCACCGACTTTTAATAAGTGATATTCGCAGTGCTACACTTAAATTATAATTCCCTTCTTAGAATTACCGGCAAGTCGGCACCATAGCCAATTGGTGATTGCCTTAAAACTGTAGATATTAGTCTACCTGTGCTGACCCATGGAAATTACTAGTCCACCTGTCGAGTTTTAATTACAGCATACTGCTGACACAGATATCCCTGTTCACAGGCACCCGCCTCTGTAGAAATATCGCAGGAATAAGTTTCCTATTCATGAAATACCGTTTGAAGCAGCAGCATTGAAAGTATGAATATCTCCATTGGTGAACTATATATTTAGATGTATGCACAAGCCTAACAGCAATCATTATGGGGTAGTTAAGATTCTTAACGAAAAACATTACAAAGTAGTAGTAGCAGTTTCCTAGACAAGCCAAACAAGACAGAGTGTTTTGATAGAATCAATTTTTAAGAACAAAAATATAAATTGTTCTTAAAAGCAATGCTCCTAAACATCACCATACCGCCTTATTCGTCGTATCCCTATAATACATCAACAAACAGGGGTTAAAGTTTACTAACCAATAAAAAGCTTGTACGGAATTAACTTAGTTGCCCCCGAGACCACCCGAGCCCTCGACAAATAGATCAGGTACAGTCGGCAACCATCGTTTAAGAGTGCTTATAAAATAGTGTAATTTTATTGTGCTGTGAAAGTAGTAGAAATTACCTTAAAGTGGTTCGAAATTCTTGCTTAGGTTTTTTGCAATTTCCTGATCACTATTAGGTTGTATATTGATAAAAATATGATTCGCGACCTTAATAAATATGGCTTTACAGAATTATAGTCATTAGAATCAACAATATAATAACCGGCACGAGTCGTGAGCACAGATGGGCAGTAGCGGGGGCAAGCTCGCGCATGTACACTTTCGGCTAAATAAAAATGACACGCGAGAGTCCAATAGACGACGAGTATCGACTGACGAACCAATCGCATGCATCTCGGCGCCCCCCGGCTTCTTCATTCCGCCAGAGACCTAAAAATTTATTACTGCGCAGGTGTCAGTTTGTGCTCACGACTCATGCCGGTTACTATACAACTTCTTAAGTTAGAATTGGCCTCAAATGTCACGATTTCATGAAATAGAAATTCAACAGGGTAATATGAAATTAGAGAGTTGTATTGATGATTTTTATGATTATAACTAGCTGACCCGACAGACTTCGTTCTGTCAAAAGCTATTTGACTGTGGCAGTTTGTCTACGCGCAAAGGAAACTACCTACCTACCCTACCCTACCCTACCTACCTATCTACCCTACCCTACCGTACCTACCTACCCTACCCTACCCTACCCACCCCACCTACCTACCATACCCTACCCTACCCTACCAACCCTACCTACCCTACCCTACCTAACTAAAACCTTCAATTTTTTTTTTTTTTTTTTTAATAAAATCTATTTTCAGACCTACCAAATGATGACTGACACGTTATGTCAAACGCCATAAAGTTACATTAGAAGATAGAGTTACCTACTTATTATTACAATAAAAATGTAAATATGGTCGTTTTCTTACAATTTTTTTTTTTTTTAACTTTCTTAAATTTTTCTTACATAAGAACCTTCTCCTGACAATAACAAATACAACAAAAAAATAATTAGCGAAATCGGTCCAGCCGTTCACGCGTGATGCCGTGACCAAGGGAAATAGGGATTCATTTTTATATATATAGATAAATTCTATAAATAAATAATTGATACGCCGCGACTCATATTTAGATCAACATACAACCTGATACTGATCTAAGAATTGCAAAAAACGTAAGAGACTTTGAATTTCGCGGGAGCATAGATCTGTATTTTGCGCGCAGCTATCATCTTCAACCTTAAAAACTTCTTAGTTCTCTGCCAAACAGTTGGAAATGGCGACTGGTTTTAAGGTGGCTCCTAATCATTACTTAATGTTTTATAGTACAAACTGAATAAAAAAAATTACACATATCTAAGAGGTCGGACGGCGAGCAATGGGCTCTCGCCGTCTGGTAAGGACCAGGCTCGGGTCGACGGCGCGTTGTGTTCCACGCGCGCCTCAAAGAGATGTTAGCAGGAACTGGCGGGGTCCGCCAGGACCGATGCCTACCAGGGTTGCGGGTTTGTCCGAAAGGGATACCGTGGCCCTGGCACACAGGCAACTGAAAGAACACGGGTGGGTTTTAGTCAGTAAAAGTCTGACACGCCCTCCCGTTCCGCCCAGAGCGGGAGAAGTTATTTGATCATTTCTACCCAAAAAAAAAGTAGTTTAAATGTGTAAATAAAAAACTTCTTTCTTTCAGCGTAAATATTGTTGACTGAAAACTATGAAGTTTTTGTAAAAGCCATTACCTACATTACACTTGTGTATTCGATCATACAGTCGCAGCCGCCGGCATCGCCCGCATCGTTACAAACTTAGTGACAAACAAACACGTGTTGTTATTAGGGGAACGTGCGTGTACGCATCTTAACGTTATCTCTCGAAAATACACCTAATGTTCTATTCGTTAGGGTACAATTTGCCATCGTTCTGTGTAAGGTTGTAATGGCAATGAATTTTAAACTGTAACGGTAAGAAAATCGGGTTGAAAATGATTTGTTTGTACATATATTAAAAGCTGCGTAATTCGTTTTTCGTCTTTTATGCTTTTCATAACAAATATTCCTTCATTAAATTCTTAGTAGCTCTCTTCAAATTATGACTTTATTCTCACAGACATAAGATTTGAATTCTTTATATTACATACTAGCTGACCCGACAGACTTCGTTCTGTCAAAAGCTATAGTATAAACTCCACTACTCTACCCTACCCTACCCTACCTACCCTACCTACCTACCTACCTACCTACCTAACTACCTACCCTACCCTACCCTACCCTACCCTACCCTACCTACCTACCTACCTACCTACCTACCTACCCTACCCTACGCTACCCTACCCTACCTACCTACCCTACCCTACCCTACCTACCTACCCTACCCTACCCTACCCTACCCTACCTACCTACCTACCCTACCCTACCCTACCCTACCTACCCTACCCTACCCTACCCTACCCTACCTACCTACCCTACCCTACCCTACCCTACCCTATCTACCTACCTACCTACCTACCTACCCTACTCTAACCTACCATAATTTTTCGTAAAAACCATTCAAAAAAAGAAAAAGTTGCTATAAACCTCACGGAGCCCGAGACCTTTCCAACGAATGCAAAACCGTGGAAATCGGTTCGTGCGTTCTGGAGTTATAGCGTCAGGAAGGAAAACCCGACTTATTTTTATATAGTAGATTAAACTGCGTTTTAGGATGTCTTTGTAGAAACTATCTACGTATTTTTAACTCTATTTTTATCGGAATAAAGTTCTAAATTATCTTTAGAGTTGTCAGTTAGCCACGTGCGACATACGAAGGGTGTCATAATAGGTTAGGAAAGGTTTATATTCTGGTTATTGTTATCATCAAAGTGTAACGCGCATGTGTGGAGCGAAGAGCGCATGCACTCGATAAAATAATGTTGAGTAATATTGTTGGTAGTGTATCGATTGGAATATTTATTTTATAAATTATTAAGCAAGAATAATGTTGTTATTTTGGAGGGGCTCGTGGCAAAGTAATAACAGCCGCACGGGTCGATCGATCAGGTTAAGCTACGCTTGCCGCGGTTGCTCCGTGGATGGGTGACCATCTTTACATACCAAGACCCCTCCGTGCCGTGGATAGCACGTAAAGCCGTTTGTCCCGGCTGTCATTCGTGGATCTTTGACAGTTATTACGGGTCGTCAGAAGCCCGAAAGTCTGACAACCAGTCTTACCAAAGGGTATCGTATTACCCAGTAACTGAATTGTGGAGGTCAGATAGGCAGTCGCTCCATGTAAAATAGTGGTATTCAGTTGTATGCGGTTAGACTGGAAACCGACCCCAACATAGTTGGGAAAAGGCTAGGCTGAATGTTGTTGATGATAAATGTTGTTATTTTAATAACAGTAGAGTCTGAGATTTAGAAAAGTGCTAACGAGCTGCACTTGTGTATGGATATTATTGATTTCGATTAAAAATATATTATGTATTCAAAATAATCTTAACTATAATAATATATTACAACAGTTCTATTAATTTTTGGGAATTAACCAATTTCGTTGACACATTGATTTTACATAGGAAATGCGACTGAAAGACGAAAATGGGTCCTTCACTACAATTCAAATGAAGTAATTAACACAGGGCTTAAGAATAGAACGAACATTAATCATCCTCTGCTTATAAAAGACAGACATCACCAAAAAACTGCTCCAGTTTTCAAAAATAGGCTTGTCACAAAAAATCTAGCCCCAGCCATATGTGGAGCAATCTTTCAGCGGGGCTATCGAACTCCCCTCGTCGAAATAAATCGGGTCAGAGGAACTCCACTCTCATAACAAATCGAGGAGCATTGTCAGCCACTTGCCCGGTCATTGACTTCGGCATCAGATTAGATAAGCATGCATGTGTGCTCTGACCCATATCTTTACACATAGATAAAGTTGCAGATGTTGAATTTGATATAATGAAATGTAGATATGAAGTTTTAAGATGTTTATGGTAATAGGCTCGCCAATTATTACGTGGGACTACTAACCGGCCAAGTGCGTGAACCGACACGCACGTGGTCATTTTTTTTTTTTCAATACAGTTTAAAACATGGCGTACTTTCAGAGGCTACAATTATGATTCGAAAATTGAATCTTTTGCATAGGCATCTTTCTGTTACGTGGTCGTGACTTTTTTTACGAGCTCGATCATTTTGTTTTGCAGTTGAAGATAATTTAAAAAGTTTCGTAGCAAGGAGTTTTCATACATATAATAAAACGGGATAAATTTTATACGAGGTAAAACGAATGAGTCCGTACGTCTTAGCATTGAATTCTCAAAAGCCTTTTAAATGGTTGTTTAATATATTTAATTACCAGTTTTAATTAAATTATTTTCACATCAACATTTGTCTTAAATCTAATAGGCTGTATAGGCTGGTTTCGTTGTAAAAAAAAAGCAGCTACAAAAAGGCGCCATTAAAAAAAAAAATTTTTTTGTTATAAATAGATTATTTTTTTGTTACCTAATATGAGTTCAAGTACAAGTGATGAAATGGAATTAACTCCACCCGATATTTTATCTGAGGCGAAAACTGCCCAAGATGAAATTTTGCCCCCAAAATCTCGAGAAAGATATTTCATGGCGACTTACGATAATTTTATTTTCCATTTACTTATGTATGTATGTTAAAATAAACATTTAATTTTTGATTTGTTTTTACTATGTCCCACAACTGTATTGAAAAACGTCGTGTGATACACGGGTGTGTAGGTTATTGCAAACTCGTGTCATTAAAAACCCTCGGCTTCGGCTCGGGCATGTTAATGACAGCTCGTTTGCAATAACCTACTTTCCACCTTTGTATCACAATGTACTATTATCTCACCATGAAAACTTAGGTGAAGTGAGCTGTCCTTCCACTGGTGAGATTTTTACAGAATACACCGGATGATATCACTATTGACAGCTCACTTCACCTCAGTTTTTTCGGTAAGATTATTACAGAATATAGATCGGCTGGTTTAAACACAACCTACTACAGGTAATGAGAGCACTTTTGAATTGACAAGGAGTCAGAAACTTATTTGTTTTTTGGTCTTTAAGGGGTAGCGCTAGGGTAGCCCGCGAAATTAAAATTTTCTTAGGATTTTTGCAATTTGCAGCTCATTTTATAGGTGTGTGTTGATTAAAGTATGATTCGCGCCCGTAATAAATAGTTAGGTATGTATTTACAGAATTATAATTATTAGAATCAGTAATACAACTTCTTAAGTTGGTATAATCCTAAAAGTAATGATTTAATTAAATAGTTATTCAATGGAATTATATGAACTTAGAGAGTTATATTGATGATTGTAATTCTATAAAAATATTTGATACGGCCGCGAATCACATTGAAATCAACATACAACCTGATACTGACTTGCAGATCGCGGTTTACCATGATGCTTTCACCTTAAGTCCAGTTATTTTGTTTGGCTCGTAAATAACCCCTAGTAAAAAAGGAAAAAAAAGTAAATAAATTAAATTAATAATAAAAATAATTTAAATTAATAATTATTTATATTCATTTTTGATTATTTTTATTTATTACCCCTAGTAAAAACCTACCGACCTACCTATTTTAGCCGTATTGGTGACATAATTAAAACCATTAAAAAAAAAAAAAATTGTTAGCCTATAAATTCCTACTGCTGGGCCAAGGAAATACCAAACAAATACCCCATATTAATAAAGTCGGAGTCAATCTCAAACTTAAATCTCAGAAAATGTATGGTAAGTAAATCGAAGATAATACTGGATGTAACTTTACTCAGCGTTTATTAATAAACGGGATAGTGTATATCTGTCATGCACTTATCGAGATGAAATGAATGCGCTATAATTTTATTAATTTATTGATAAAAGTTGTGGCGCTGTTGGTGGCCAGGAATAGACCACTCAAGATTTCTTCCGTGTGTTTCGCAAGGAGTAATTAAGAAACTATAAAAAAAACAAAACACCTAATTGTGAGCCAATCTTGTGTGGAGACTGGAGACCACGAGTTGAATTAAATTTGAATATAAACGACCAACCCCTAAAAATTCAAAATTAAAATCGTGTCCACGATAGACAAGAAATCCTTTGTTTCCCTTAGACACAATAATAATAATTAGAAGGCAAGTTGCAAGTATGCATAATAACAACACCAAGTAACATATTTGAAAAAAAAAAAAAAAAAAACATTTTTTTGAAAAGTCTTCAAGGTCAGAAAAATATCATACAAAAGAAATATCCCTTCTACACATAGCTATTCTAGGTATAAGTACCAATTTTTTTTACAAAAGGGGACACCCGATGTATTGAGCGATTGATAACCGGATGTTTGTCGTTTGTCGCTTGTGTGACAGCCTGACGGGACACACACAGATCTCCTTGTGCTTTCTATGTCAAGCAAAAAATATAAGTATCTCTGGATTTCGTTTCAAAGCTTACGAAAGCAAGTCATTCATTAAAGGACGTTGAATTCTGATCTAATTTAATAGGGTTGAATGCTGTGCTGAACTTTGATACGCATTAATATACGACACGGTTGGCGCAGTGGTTAAGCGATTGACTATAGCGCTGCGTGTCGCGGGTTCGATTCCTGCTCGGAACAAATATTTGTATGACCTACAAGTAGTTGTTCCGGGTCTGGCCGTTGGTATATGTGAGTTTAAATGTTTGTAAACGCACCCACAATACAGGAGAAATTCCTAGTGTGGGCAACGTTTAAAAAAAAAATTGCCGTATTCCCCATTTGGATGCTTTGCGCGAAGCAGTACACAGGTTCCAGTTTAAAATGCTTTCGTGCTTACGAGTCTGTCATTTGGATTACGGAGTGCTACGCGTAATTTATTGACCTTGTATAGCCTGGGGAAGTGGCTACAACAAAGAATTTCGGTTGTGTGTGGTGTATTTATAGAACACCCACGATTCGCCAGAATGTAATAGGCGAGCCTATTGCCACCAACCGGGCACAAATCCAGATTCCGGGCTCCTACTGTGAAATTTCTGGTGAAAAAACACTTTGTCCGACCTGGGAATTGGACCTCAGACCTCGTGCTCAGTAGTAGCGCTTGTGACCACTAGACCCTAGACCAACGAATCAGTAGTAAGTAGTTGTAACAAGCAAGAGCAATTAAAGAAAGACAATGCAAGAAGGGCCATTTCCTACATATAGGTACCTATTATTTACCTATTCTGTCACCAAGGTATCTACTAAAATATGAAAAAATCTGGCTACCCCTGAGACTGAGATCAAGACCTACGGACAGACATCGACTTTGTAGCAGGATCCCTTAGAATAATAGAAAATATGTAAATGATAAACTGTTAATTTCTAACTATAAATAATACCTTTTATGTACATAACAATATTGATAGTTTTTGTCGAGCAGTACCTACTCAATACAATCAATCTAGTTTTTGCAGTCAATGTGTACAGTAACCGGCAGATGACATCATTACATCCACCTTCCTAGTGTCTTGGATGTTTCGGCTGTCTATCAAGCGTAGAACTAGGCTTGTCATGTGGCGGGACTTGTCAGTTGGAATAAGATTAATAATAGCCCCGTTGAGATAGATTTTTTTCTAGAATTTTCATGCCTTGTTAATTTAGCTTGATAATATAGGGATAAAGACTTACCGAATATCATCAAGCTAGGTGGAGCGACGATCTTCGCTGGGCAGCTGGATGAGAGTTTCCGATAGTCAAGCTGAATGACTTGTGATTGGAGAGGCCTTTGTCCAGCAGTGGATTGTTGCAGGTTGGTGATGATGATGGCCCAATATCATGCAGGAAGGAAATGGATGCAGGCAGACATTTTTAGCCGAATTCGACCAATCCCAGCGCCAAGCAGTCTTGCTACGCTCCGGTGTGAAGGGCTGGGGATGCCAGTAGGAACATTTTTTCAGCTATTCCTTTGGAATGGTAGCAGTGGTGGCCCAGTAGAGAGCAGTGGTGGCCCAGTAGAGAGCAGTGATGGCCCAGTAGAGAGTAGTGCTGGCCCAGTAGAGAACAGTGGTGGCCCAGTAGAGAGCAGAGCTGCCGTGCTAACGAAGAATACAATAACTCGATTTTGGACGATTTTGAGTTACTTATTTATTTTTAATCGGAATCAGCGAATCGAGATCTATTAACTCTCTTTAAGTAACTTTTATGAATCCTTTAGGAACTCGGTGTTTCAGTAAGCAAGAATGCATAACACTAATTAAAATTCTCGGAAGCGGCAAAATCGAGTTATTGTATTCTTCGTTAGCGTGGCAGTGGTAGCCCAGTGGAAACAGCCCCTGACTTACGAGATGTAGGTCGTGGGTTCGAACCCAGACAGGAGCTTTACTTTGTGTCAACAATTTAATCACCGTTGCTCTCAAAACGGTCAAGGAAAATATCGAGAGGAAACCGGCATGTCCTAGCACCAAAACATCAAAGACATGTGACATCAACCAACCCGCACTGGGCCCGCGTGGTAGATTACAGTCCACTCCCTCTCGAAGAGACGAGGCCTGTGTCCCAGCAGTGGGAACATTACAGACTCATTATGCTGGAATGGAAACGCACATATGCGATCCCTCTGATATTCAGTGATAACAATTTATATGTGACTTACAATTATTTCAAGCCTAGCAAGCCAGCAGTTTGCGATATTTACATACAAACACACAAACAGTTTCCTATCAAACATGACCGTAGAACCGAACTGACAATGGCCTTATGACCTTCTTGAAATAAGCGCGTTTTTGTGCGCAGTGTCATCAAGTGATCACATCATCGTCGTTACAAGCGTGTGCTGTTTTGTGCTTGATTTAATATGATTTTGATTTTGATAGACATTGTTTTTTTAATAAGGATATGGTTTTACATGAATGGAGGAAATTCATGCTGTTATTAAGTCTGACAGAACAATTTTTTTTTCCGACAGTGTTTAGCTTAGTATAGCGTCACACTTATCAAATGTAACGCGATGGTAATTTGGCGTGCAATGCTTTTTTTAAATTTATTAAATGCTTGCAATGATTTTTAAATTATGTTCAGCTACCCGGCAAAACTTGCGTAGCGTTATGTTCGGTATGCGTGCCGCTACGCTTACTTCGCAAACAATTTCGCTAATTTCAGTTCTTTGTAGTTTCAAAAATACTTAAAATAAACTCAAAAAATAGGTAACTTATTCATTAAAAGGTCAAGGTTGATTAATGAGGTGTTAGAATCGTTTTTTCTCTCTCGGCATCTTTTGATGATCCTCTTCAAAATACGTGTTGGAGCATCAAAACTTTGACACGGGTTCAAGATGTCAGGCGGGGCAAACATATCCTCACAATAAAACAAGTGAACCACTGAAGGATAAGGTCAACGGTTTTATTTGGAAGAAAAAGCTTGCAAACCTGGCAATCCGAAAATAGGGAAGTAGGTTCTTTTATAGGGGAAATGTCCACGTTGTACCGAGAAGATAAAATCAATCTAACATAATCTAATATAATAAAATCTAATCTAACATATAACATCTATCTAATCTAATATAACATCTAATATAATAAAATCGTAGCGAATTCAAAACTGTACATTGAATATTTTTGAAAAAAAGTAATTGCTACGAGGTCTGGGCACGATTCTGAAGCCGAAAATATCGTTTTTAGAATTTTGTCTGTTTGTCTGTTTGTCTGAATGTATGTTCCAGGTAAACGCAAAAACTACCGGACCGATTTTGTTCAAATTTTGCATAGATATTCCCTATAGGTCTCGTCAAATTACTACGTATAAATTATCACGTTATTTGCTATGGGGGATGAGCAGTATTGCATTATGTTTTGAGATGGGTCCATAAGGGCAGGTACCTTAACCGTGGTCGCTACAAGAAAATGGTCTTAAGAGACTATCCTTAACTTTTAGAAAAAAAAAAATATCTGCTTTCACAGATTTTGAAAAAAATGTACAGTCAGCAAGAAAATGGGTAATTTTCACAAAAAAGTTTTTTGATGCGAATCGATCCTGTTTCTTACGAGGATCAAAAAACTCTATGGGACCAACGGAGGTTTGAGTACTAGAAAAGTCAGAAATCGAAAAAAAGTTTTCCCATACAGGTCGTAGGTGAGACTGAGATGAGAACGAACACAATGTATCAGTGTATGACAACAGTCGAATTATTCCATTACTACTACGCTGCGCGCTGTGTTGAATAGGAAACGAATTTATCAGATAGTTACAGATTTAATCTTCTATATGATTATCATACCTTATGGATCTAAGCAGCAATTATGACATATTATGCTATTTCAGTCAACTTTCAACAAAGCAATCCAAATCTGATTTCGATTCCAAAGAATTGATATTTATGTGTTTTTTTTTTAAGAATCCGTACCAAATTGGTAAACAAGAACCCTTATGGGGCGACTCAGTCTGTCTGTCCATCTGTCTGTCACAGCTAGATATCTCAAGAACTGCTAATACTATCAACTTGAAATTTGGAATAATTTTAAATGACGTTTGCCCAACTATGTTACAAATAAGAAAGTTTTATTTTTTGCAACTGGGACTTAACTGGGTGTCATAAAAAATCGAGTACTAGGGTATGTGGGGTATCGTATGAAAGAGCGCTATTTGCACATACTCATAAATATTTTTAGGCCCCATAATTCGACTTTGACAAAAAAAAAAAAAAACCATTCCCCCTTATCTCCGTTGTTTGCATAGAAAAAATCTGAAATTATTTTATGTGATAGTAGTTTATGTAAAGATTACAGGAAAAATAAAACGATTTCTCTAAATAACACACTTTTTCAGAAATCATCAAAAAAATAAATTACTTTAGTTCCATTATCGGTCAAGAGATGGCGCTGACCTAAAACTGCAATATTGTACACCGCAGTGTTCAAATTCTCTGATGAATATTGACCTCGCCGATGAAAATTTATAAACATTTCACGGTTCACAACCAAAATGTCCTCCTTCCTACCTACTCGCAGATTGCTTTGGGTTAAGCACATTAAGTTCTGGGCACATAACTATTTATGTACTAATACGAATAAAGCTATAGTACAATTATCATGGTACGGAACCCTCGGTGCGTGAGTCCGACTCGCCCTTGACTGGTACTTTTACATTTTGTTACTGTAATTGTGATAGTTCAAAGAACTTTATAGGACTTTTTTTTTTGGTGGGAAATTATCAAATAACTTCTCCCGCTCTGGGGGGAGCGGGAGGGCGTGTCAGACTTTTACTGACTAAAATCCGCCTGTGTTACTTTAGTTGCCTTTGTGCCGGGGCCACGGTATCACTTTCGGAAAAACCCACAACCCTGGCAGGCATTGGTTCTAGCGGACCCCGTCACAGTTCGTGCTGACATCTCTGTGGCACGCGTAGAACACAACGCGCCGTCAACCTGGGCCTGGTCTTTACCAGACGGCGAGCTGCTCACTGCTCGCCGTCCGCAAGCCCACGCCTACGGTGGCCGGGAATCGCCAATTGTTTCCCGCCGCCCAGGGCGTCTTCCGCGGCGACTAGGGGAGTGAGGGCGCACAAACTACCTCTCCCTTACGCATTCCGCCTCCTCCTTCGCAAGCATGTGGTGGCCCATGTACAATGGTCCACCTGAAGGACTAAGTGCGGAAACCAAACCCTTTACCATAGAATATAGAACTGTACGTCGCTTGCTCCCGCGTCACCAGTCCTGACTCTCTGTATATTTTGACTGCTGTGACCAAAACTACAAACGTAGTGTTCAGGGAAGTTTTATTAAAATGTGGCTGGTATTTTAGTATATTATGGTGTTTTACGACTTCCACGCGAACGAAGTCGCGGGCATAAGCTAGTAGATAATAAATTAATAATAGATAACTATAATATATTATAACTTTAATCTAGTCTAATCTGACAGGCTAATCTGATGATGACCACGGTATCTATTGCCGACGGAACGGAATGTTACCATTTTAAATATTATTTTTATATAAACATTTAGAAAATAAGTATTGTGAATTTATTTTATTTCATATTCCTTATTTATATCTCATTGTATGCTACACCGGTCGTCGTCATCACGTCAACGCCGGCTGTCGCTGAAAACCATCGCTGGGGCTCTGTCTCGCATAGGGTCACAGCATTATGCTGAGCGATGGCCGGTTTGCGTGGATGTGACGTATATTTTCTCCAAATTGTTCTTGTTTTGCGTCATATTTATCGAAAATAAACGTATTTTCTTTCTTATTTCTTTATGTGTAGTCTTATGGATAATTATTATAATTTTTGCTTCTGACGTAACTTCATTTACTTAGTTTAATTCATTGTCTTGTTTAATTAATTTTTATTTTGTTTTGTAATTTTGACATTAGTTGATTTGATCTGAATTTTAATTTTTCCCTACTCTTATTTTTGCGTCATATAATTAAATTTATTTATTAATAAATCTGTCAATCAATCAACTATTATCTATATATATTAAAATGAATCCCTATTTCCCTTGGTCACGGCATCACGCGTGAACGGATTGACCGATTTCGCAAATATATTTTTTGTTGTGTTTGTTATTGTCAGGAGAAGGTTCATATGTAAGAAAAAAATAAGAAAGTTAAAAAAAAAAATGCAAATTTAAGAATAAGTTTTTATTAATTATTTTTTTGAAGGTGTAGGTAGGTAGGGTAGGGTAGGGTAAGTAGGGTAGGGTAGGTAGGTAGGTAGGTAGTAGGTAGGGTAGGGTAAGTAGGGTAGGGTAGGGTAGGGTAGGGTAGGGTAGGGTAGGGTAGGTAGGTAGGTAGGGTAGGGTAGGGTAGGTAGGTAGGTAGGGTAGGGTAGGTAGGTAGGTATGGTAGGGTAGAGTAGTGGAGTTTATACTATATTTCCTTTGCGCGTAGACAAACTGCCACAATGAAATAGCTTTTGACAGAACGAAGTCTGTCGGGTCAGCTAGTTACTTATAAAATTGACAAAATTGTGTATTGTTTTTCTATTTAATATGGGTCAAAGACCTGAAATAAATGTTTATTTTTTATTCTCTTAAGTTTGTGATGGTATGAGACAGGGTTTTGTTTAAAATTGTTTTGTTTCTAAATTTTCAAACAAGATATTTACATAATATATCGCTAATAAGCTAACGTCTAGCTAGCTAGCAATTGCCTCGTTAGTCTAGCCAGTGGTTGCAAGCGCTATAATGCTGTTGAGCATGCGGTCCTGGGTTTGATTCCCGGGTCGGGCAAAGTGTTTTTGGGTTTTTCCGTCTGGAATTTCTCAGTAGCAGCCCGGAGTTAGATCTGTGCCCGGTTGATGGCATTTAGCTCGCCCCTTACATGGGACTTAAAACATAACTGGCGAAATTTGAGTGTGCTATAGGTTCAGCTCTGCCTAACCTTCAGGGGAACACAGGCATGATATTATCTATACAAATAAATACAATTGAAGTGTCTGTAATGTCAAAATAACAGCTTTTACTAAATGCATAGGAAAAAAAAACTAACTTTTATTTTATGTTGTCCGTCTGTCTGTTTGTTCCGGCTAATCTCCGAAACGACTGGATCGATTTTGACGGGACTTTCACTAGCAGATAGCTGGTGCTATAAGGAGTAACTTAAGCTAATTTTATTTTAGAAAAAGCTATGTGGGCGAAGCCGCGGGTAGCAGCTAGTTTTACACTAACCGTGTTATAAAATATTAATAATATGTTTACTACTCCATCAATTACTTGTAAAGTACGTGGGCAGGTTTAAGACAGCAGCTGAGGGTTTCCAAAACTTAAGGAAAATTCCACTGTTCCCTTCAAAAATATTCCGTACACCCAGATAATAAATATTAGTAACAAAAAAGCTATAAAGCTCGACCTAGACCCGATTACGTTTATATCGCAATAACTCGGCCATCGTGTAACTTATAGTGGGCCAGCGTGGGCGACTGTGTGCGGTGCTGAACTGTGTGCTTGAACGATTGTAATGTATTCTTAGGTATCTACCTATCGGAGATAGCTCATCAGATAACTTAAAGCTTAAAATGCCCATGCATTCACAAATCGTTTGACAAATCCTTTACTGTCCAGGGCCTCAAGTCTGCTATTACAATAGTGTCAGAATGGTCTCTTCATTGTGAGTTTTTGACAGATTTGCCATACAAACACTGTCAAATACTCACAATGGCGAGACCATTCTGACACTATTGTAATAGCAGACTTGAGGCCCAGGCCGCTCGTTTGTGGAATGTATTGCCGGATCCAATAAAACGCGCGCAATCGGCGCCTGTGTTTAAAGACTCGTGAAGGAACATTACTTGTCGTTGTGATTTTGTGCTCGTTGTTAGCTGTCTTCATTTATTTTCTTTGCTTTTATAGTTAGTATGTATGTATCTGTGTATCTATTATAGTATATTATACTCATATACTTTTAATTTGCACCAATGACAACCCCATTTTATGTCCAGAAATTCACTGTCCATGCCAAGGTTGCCTGGAAGAAATCGCAGTATGCCATAAGGCCGCCCATAGTATATTTTGTAGTGTGTAAGTTTTTTTTCTTTTGTAATGTGTAATCTGGTGTACAATAAAGTATTTAGAAACTAGCTTTTGCCCGCGGCTCCGCCCGCGTGAATGTCGGTTATCGCGTAAAAAAGTAACCTATGTCCTTCTCCATATCCCAGGCTATATCTCTGCCAAATTTCATGACGATCGGTTTAGCGGTTTAGGCGTGAAAACGTAACATACAGACAGACAGAGTTACTTTCACATTTATAATATTAATATGGATAAATAAATAAATATAGCAAATAACGATGAAGATGATGATTGATGGCAAAAACTTGCAGACTACTGAAATTATAGAAGTTTTTAAAAGGCATCGCAACATTCATTCTAACATTTCCGAGTCATTGCCCTGAATGAGTAATTTATATCATCATCGTCTGCTTAGCGTTTTCTCAACTATGTTGTTGCTGCTTCTAGTCTAACCGAATGTAGCTGAATTGTAGGGAGATGAAAATAAAAAAAATATCGCCACAATTACACGTATAATTTTGTTGAGAATATAAAAAAAATACAAAAGGTATAAAAAACTTTAAAAAAATTGAATTTTTTTAATAAAATTGCAGTACCTACGAATCATTTGCTTTAGAATAAAAATATAAAAGTAAAATACGACTTTTGCGGCTACGTTAAAAGGTTAAAACATAAAAAAATTATTGGATTTGATTGGCCAGTCAATAATAAGCATTTTAAGAAATAAAGAAATTACTGTTGAAATTATTATTTTACGTGGAGTGACTGACTACCTCACCTCCATCACTTAGTGACATGGTAATACGATATCCCTTAGTAAGACTGGTCCATCAGACTTTCTGGCTTCTGACTATCCCCGTAAGACTGTCCGAGATCTACAAATGACAGTCGAGACCAATGGTTTAGCGTGCTTTCCGAGGCACGGAGGGGTTTCGATGTGTAATGGATGGTCGCCCATCTACGGACTGACCTCGGCCAGCGTAGCTTAACTTAATTTAACTTACTTGATCTAAGGAAATAATTCGGTGTACATATTAAAGGGTTTTCATTCTATTCTATGTTACTTTTACGGTAGCTGCAAGGTGTAATTGAAATAATAGGAAACCTTTAAAGGGTGATTATAGCCAATTTATACTATGGGAAATACAAAAAGAGCATGGCAGTTGAGAGTATGTCATGCTCACTTAAATGTTTCACTGATGGTGGCGCGTGTGTTGGATCATTCGGTTCCCTAGAAAATGGTTGAGCTGGATGGTGCTGATCCATGCGTCATGTTCGTGAACGGGCGCCGTCAGTTGGGACTGGTCATCTCTTGACTGCCAGGGCTTATTTTTAATTTGTAATTTTATATTTTGAATTATTGTTTTATTAGTTTTTACATTGTCTCACATATAGAAGCAACAAGAATAATGTACCCAGGATTATGTAATATCTTGATTTAAAAGAGTGTCCTTGGAGTTTCTTGTCCGTTCTTCTCCATAGTGATCTACGTATTGGAATGGGCATCTAGCTTCAACTTGCCGACTCTGACTAACTGACCGTCTCTTTGACAATTCAAAAGTGCCTGTAAATGGTTTAATTGAAATAAATGCTTTGAGTTTGAGTTTGAGTTTGAACAACCCTGAAATCGCAAAAGTGTAGGTAGCAGTTGATTTTTTTTCGCGATTTCAGATTTCTTTTATAAGCTGTCATCATCAATATAGTTATATTAACCTACCACTGGTCCACATCTATGGATGGACTGGTCTTTAGCACGCCATGTACCCCGGCCTGTAGAGCAATTCTGTAAAAATCTCACGGTGAAAACTAAGGTGAAGTGAGCTTGAAGTGACGTGTAATTCCACCTGATGCTTGGCATTGACACTGTTGACAGCTCACTCAATGCTCACTTCACATAAGTTTTCACGGTGAGATGGTTACAGAATAGCACTGCTGGGCATGTCTCATCCTGGTATTTCTCGATATTCTTGATGTCATCAACTCGTCATGCTGCAGGACGTCCTATTTCCGTCATCCTGTTTTGTCCAGGTCATTTGGTCCAGCTCCATAAATAATAGTCAGTTGCGATTTACAAGGATAATTTTTCTGTAACATCGATGGAACAATCAAGTTTCCTTGTTTCCAATGTATGCTCACATAATGTATCAGGAAGTTATCTACTCACTTTTATTCATGTCAAATGCAAATCACGAACTCTTTTATTAAAATGAAGTTTTATAAAATCCTCTTTACACATTTAAAAGTGTGATAAATTCTGTAAAAGTCGGACATACAAGAATAGTAAAGATTTAACGTGTACTTAACCTCATAGTTATTTGTTTGCAAACCAAAGGACTTACCATCGGTCACGTTAGTTAACGGTTCAAGGACTGGAAGGATGCAGTGACAGTGAAAGCGATAAGCGGAGCTACAATTGTCCTTATAGTAAAAAGTTTTGGCTTCAGAAGAGAGCACTGAATCTCAAAATAACAGCAATAATAATTTAGATTACTTAATAATGCTCTGTAGTAATCTCATACTCCATACTTCATAAACTTCATGACCGGCACCAGCTTCCTATGTGAGCCTGTGTTTCTCAGCTGTCAATATCAGGACTCTTTCGCGTTAACCCAGTATTTTTTTATCAAACTTATCTTGCCACTCTGCTTGGTACAACGTCTTTTCCTTTATTCTTGCCAGCTTCTCGTTTCGAATTCCAGTCCAGCCTACATTGTGTTGTGGGCATAGCCACCAGCTTCTGGAGTATACCTGCTACCGCTTGCAGTGCCACCTCATCCTAACAAAGTACAGTTGTGCCACTTGTATTGCTAATGTCCACTCAATTCGCACTCGCCGACAAACAAACATGTCACATATTGTCTAGAACATGTCGTTTGTCTAAAATAGTGTTTTGTTTGAACACTTGATGATGTTTGAACTTATTACATGTTTGTTTTCAGATTCTTTGAGACTGGCAAATTAATGTTGCGGTAATTTGACAAAAAGTGCGAGTTTTTCTGTACCTCATACATACATCAGCCCGTTTTATTGATAGGATATTTTAAGCCATCCAAAGGTTGTTTTTAAAAGATCGCTAAGACCGCCCATTGTGCAAAATTATCTATGTAAAATTTCTCCAATTATATATTCTGTATTTTATAAGGTGTACATAATAAAGAGTATTTTATTATATGCAGAAACGAAAGTCCTGAATGTTACACTTCTTGGCATCTTTTGCCAATAATAACAGTCTTTTTGAGAGAAGACCGATTCATATTATATTAATCGATGATTATTTTTATTTTTGGTCCAAATTTTTCCATGATTATCCGTTTAATTAGAAGATTATATTTTCAATATTAAAATACGGTCCTTTTACAGGAGGATCCTCATCATCATTCTCCTGCCCTGATCCCAATTTATTAGGGATCGGCGCAACATGCCTTTTTCTTCCATACATCTCTATTAGTCTGACGACTCTCAGTAGTCACTCCCTTTATCATCACCATATCATCTTTCACACAGTGCATCCATCGTTTCTTTGGTCTTCCTCAGGATAAAACAATTAAATTATACAGGAAAAGTTTTTCATCAGTGCGTAAATTTTGAAAAATTAAACTTAAACGTGTTTTGATATACACCTATTTCTTATTTTGATATGTTTAGTACAAAAAAATTAAGTTATCGTTAACGAAAGATGTTTATTTTGAAACTGGTATAATGGATACACGTTGCGCAACGCGCCGGCGCGCGGCGGCGACGTGGTCAGTGAAGCGGAACGCAGTAGTAGGTACTTATCAGTTGTGCGCTCACCCATTGATATTATTACGTTGTATCCTTATTTTGCTGATTTCAAGTGGACCAAAAAATAAATAAAGTATTGAACTAATAATGGAAATGTGTTCTATTACTGATAATGAACTGAATTATGCTGTATATCAAGAAAGTTTAGGTCAGTACATACATACATACAAGTCAAACTCGACCTTTACAAATCTCCTTCTCGCATACCTGCATACATTAGCATATCTATCAAATAGTACGATTGCAAACCGATTGAATGATACCAGCTCATTACTATCAACTAGGTAAGTCATAAGGTCATGTGTTACAGATCGGTTGCGACAATGGTAATAGCTCACTTTCCATTTGAGATGCTATGTTCACGGTTGATGAATGAGAAGAGGTATTGGCACTGATATGTGGTGTAACTACGTGTCCTATGTGACAGTTTGCTATTGCTATTGCTTTTGATAGTAAGCAAGAGGTGCTGGCTTACGTACCTAATTTTGTTTTGATTTAATATCCAGGAGAAATATGATGAGATAGGAACTTTGTTTGTTGTTGTTTTCTTAGTTAAAATTCTTTGGAATTTCACCCAGATATAAAATCTGTCTGGTTTGTTAAAATATTTGTACAATGCAGAATAGAACCCTTGACGCACATCGCAGAAAACTAATTTCTAAGCCTCTTGATTTTCAATTGCCCTAATCTAAGTCGAGCTACTTTACGTGATTATAATTTACGACTATGATTGATTTCATTGCTTCGAGTATAAGTAATTAACAGAAATATTCAAATAAGACTGCAGCTGCACTCAGCTGGTGTACAGCTAACCACATATCCATGGTAACAGTTTCACATTGACAGAGCCTTTATTTCGTAGCTGTAAGGGCACTTTTCGTAGTGA
Organism: Dryobota labecula; assembly: GCA_947523025.1. Classification (NCBI taxonomy): domain Eukaryota; kingdom Metazoa; phylum Arthropoda; class Insecta; order Lepidoptera; family Noctuidae; genus Dryobota; species Dryobota labecula. Next base: position 2,193,784 of record OX383303.1, on the reverse strand, counting down.
TGTGTGGTTGACTGTACATAATATGGACTACATTCTGTAAAACAAATATTATGGTAACACGCCATTGTAATAAGTTTTGAGTGTTATGACAACACAAACGACTGTGACTCACGAGACATGATTCATATGCCAGTCAAAATATTGGGCTTTTTGAAGTAGACTGATTCAGTTGCTAGGGAGTTTTTATATGGTTATAGACTTATCAGGGAGTTGACCCGTTAGTCGGAAATGTTTCATAGACAAACTTTCAAGTGACTGTATTTTCTTTTAAAGTATTCTTTCAGGTGAAATATTTTCCTATCTTTAGATAAGTACTATGTTTTTGATTTCTTTTCCTTAGTGGAAACTTGTTTAAGCTTGAGTCCTGCTCAGAATAATAAAGTTTTACATATTTAACCCGATGTAGAATGTTTTTCCTTTTATTTTTTCTTAACTTTCCTGGATTTGCGTTCCATGATTTAATTTTGAATAAGTTCAAAATGTCGTGATGGCGTACTGGCTAAGGCCTCGCCTCTCATAGACTAGGTTGTGGGTCATATCCGTACTTTCTGAGTTTATCTTGGACATGACATCGGTGAAAGAATCTATCTATATCTATTAATAATAAAGCTGAAGATTTTGATTTTTTTGTTTGTTCGAATGCACTGATATCTCGAAATACAAGTCGGATTTATAAAAAAAAAAAAATGCATTTTATAGCCCAATTCGTGAAATTTCACGCGGACGAAGTCGCGGGCAGAAGCTAGAATAATATAAGTCTGAAATCGCAAACCTGTCTTGAGCAAGCGTGGTGATCAATGCTCGTGGCTTCTGAGTATGAGAAAGAAAAGAAAGAAAATACGTTTATTTGCGGTAAACATGTCGCAAAAAAAAAAGAACACAAACACAACAAAAAGGTTGGAGAAAATATGCGTCACATCCTCGCAAAATGGCCGAGAAGAGAAGTCGCCTGGTGGAGTAGAGGCCTTTGTCTTGCGGTGGGACAAAAAAAGGCTGGTATTGGTTAGCAATAAATAAATCATTTCCCATCCCTTTCAAAACCAATACGTAATCAAACTCAAACTCTAGTCCACTACCAGGTGGGCCAGAATCTAAATTAATTCTCTAAACTTTTGACTAAAGCCCCACTGTTACTTGACCCGTGGGAACGGTTGCAATTATTTCGTTTAGTTCGTTCTATTGTCGTGACGGCTATCGGCTAAAGAATGAATGTTTAATGTATTCTTAAGCCTTATTATCTTGAAGGTGGGGTTCAGGTGCTGAATGGAATGTCTTGACATTTCTTGTGACTGTTTACATGTTAATGTGGACTGATTTTGTTTAGTGTTTAAGGTAGGCCGGAGATTTAAAACGCTGTGACGTTGGGAGTTCGAAACCAGGCTGGTTGAGGCTTATCATTTCTGTAGGGAAATCCTCATGGATGCCCGTTGTCTGTAGAAAATAAAAGTTTATGCCGGTTTAAAATCCCACAGTGTTCCTTCTGCTACAATGAGGGGTGCGGGATTTCCAAGTGCATGTCCCGTGCCATAGGCATTTTCTCTCATCATCTGCCTATTTTTTTCCCAAGTATGTTAGGTTCGGCTTCCAGTCTAACCGGATGCAGCTGAACATAAATATCTTGCATGGAGCCTATCAGACCTCGGAGTATTTTCCCTGCAGTGGCATAATAATTACAGGCAGATACTTATTTAGAATGCGAGGGGCTCGTGGCTAAGTAATAAAAGCACGGGTCGATCGATCAGGTTAAGCTACGCTTGCCGCGGTTGGTCCGTGGATGGTTGACCATCTTTACATACCAAGACCCTTCCGATCCTCGGAGAGCAAGTTAAGCCGTTGGTTCCGGCTCTCATTTGTAGATCTTGGACAGTTATTACGGATCGTCAGAAGCCCGAAAGTCTGACAACCAGTCTTACCAAGGGGTATCGTGTTAGGTACCCAGTTACTGGGTTGTGGAGGTCAGATAGGTCAGATAGTCGCTCCATGTAAATTACTGGTATTCATCTGCATCCGGTTAGAGGGCTAGGCAGATGATGACTTATTTAGAATGGTCTGATGTCGTAGAACCGGATCTTGAGATGCATGAATTTATTTTTATTGAGAAAATAATCTTTAGATAGGATTATGTATTTCGATAGATTTAACGTAACAAACTAAAATGTCAGGAAAAATAACAAAGAACTCTTTTACGTCTCAATTCTTTCTAATCCCCGGGCGATATTACTACGCTTAAATACGCAAAAACTTAATAATGATGTTTTGACAAAAGTCCTATTAATAACGGTTTGGTAAAAGTGGCATTGCGCACAACCGCCGCGGGCGGCCATTACGCGAAATGACTATTTGATTGATCACATCAGTTTATCGAGATATGTCAATATTTCACTGTGGTATATTGCATTAGAGTATTAAGATATCTAAGTATTAAATATTATATCTAACGGTGAATTTTGCGTATGTTTCGTGGGTTCACTGCGTAGGTGAAAAGCAAAAGTTGTGTAATGCAGAAAAATTGTCGCCTTGACATTATTTTCTTGACCTTGATAGTGTCACTGTGTTTTATCTGGGTTTTGAACCCACAAAATTGTGCCAACGAGAACACTATAAATAAATAAGAAAAGCCTTTTAATTCTTGCCAACCTTAAGGCGACGATAACCGACTTTTAATGATTGTGTGAAAATCACGACTACACGACTAGTGTTAATGATTTGGAAAAATAGATGTTAAATTAAAGCATTTTCTTAATAACTTAACATGTGAATATTTTAGATTATGTTTATATTACATAGTGAAATTAATTTGTAAAGTTCTGTCTAACGCGAATAAAAAACTGAATATCACGCAAAATCTATCAAGCGTAATTTTATGAAACCTTCACCTTTTTAGAGATAATTTAATTATAGATCTTTTAGTATACGTGTTTTATTAAAATACCTTTTGTTTTATGTATAATAAATTAATAATGCGTCTTATTTGGGCCAGCGCTCCTGTATGGGCGAGTCCTATTACTGGCTGGACGTACGACGCATTGCGTGAGCTCAGTACAGAACACGCAAGCTAACTACTCAAGGTCACTGGCATATATCTAGGCCTGAACTTATTTACAAAAAAATAAATAAATATGTATAGTAATTTTTTTCTAAGCTGTATGTTAAAGTGTGTTTATATTCTTTAATTTATAAGTATATTATATTATATAATTTATTCTGCAAGAACCTATAGAGGTATGAGGAATCGGGTGTTAAATTCACTTATCCTTTATTGAAAAGAGAGGATCCTCTGACCAGACAGGTATTGTGTCTGGAGGGCTACTACCCGACGGTTGATGTCGGGATGTTTTATATATGCTAGTCGCGCGGTAAACTCTGATTGCGCGATGTAGGATTTGCCTTTGATGCATAGTTCACATGTGGCATTGTAGATGCCGCCACAAACCCCTGTACAGGTGACGGCCTCCTCCAAAGATATCCAGTCTTCTCTAGACTGGACAAAAATAGAAAAAAAAAAAAAACAATTAATTTTGGGGGTTCCCCATACTTAGAACTGAAACTCAAAAAAAATTTTTCATCAAGCCCATACTTGTGGGGTATCTATGGATAGGTCTTCAAAAATAATATTGAGGTTTCTAATATATTTTTTTTCTAAACTGAATAGTTTGCGCGAGAGACACTTCCAAAGTGGTAAAATGGGCCCCCCCTGTAACTTCTAAAATAAGAGAATGATAAAACTAAAAAAATATATGATGTACATTAAACATCGACATAGAGTAAACTTCCACCGAAAATTGGTTTGAACGAGATCTAGTAAGTAGTTTTTTTTTATACGTCATAAATCGTTATCCGCGCTTGCTGCTACGGAACCCTTCATGGACGAGTCCGACTCGCACTTGGCCGCTTCTTATTATTATTATTTATTATTTATTTATTTACATATATATACGCTACCATTAGGTACAGTGTCCCAGTTCGGTAGTGTAGTTAATATTTTTTTATTTTTTTGTAAAAGCAACCTTAATAGTCATGCCATACATGACCATAGCCATGTTATGTTAGGATGCTACGCCTACGCAAGGACTATGAAATCCTACAACCTGAAAAACCATTTTATGCTGAGCTTCAGGAAATATCTTCCATCGACGTACCTATTTTTGCCACCAACCATTAAGGCTCCCACATACGGCGCGATATCGCGGCTGCGACAAGGGTTGCGCCGCCTTTTGCGCCCGCGATATCGTGCCAGTCTGCGCAAGCCTTTACAAAACGAATTTAAATTTATTACATAGATTCAGACTAAAAGCAGGACGGAATTGGGGTGCCAAAATAAACTGCAAAATGGACCCCAAGGTTGACTGCCCAGCTTGCACCAGACGGTACGAGTGTATTTCATAATCGTCACTTCTGAAAGCAATTTTAATGCACCCCACAAAAATATGAATAGCTTCAGAAATGACATGCCTTACTGCAGTCCAGGCTGAACAAATACCGACCTGCAAGGAAGTCGCGTTAATGTACGCCACACGACAGGTATTAATGGGGCTGGCAGACAGCCAGGCCAGTGTGACGAGAGTGGCGCTATGTGGTGTAGGTACATGCATCAGTACAGGAAGTACCTTATACAAATATGTCCTCTGTGTGGCCCGTGAATTACGAACTACATCTTTCTTCTTGTCATCTACATTAATATTCCATTAACATTTCTTTGCAGAATTTATTTGCCCATACAGCATGACTTTTTTTGCAAAACTGGAAAAAGCCATCATAGTGCCATTGTCGTTACTTATTAATGTAGGCCTTTGACATAGAATATTTCCACAATAAAGAAAATAAATATAAGTCAACATTTGAAAGTAAGTAAATATACATTCGATTCTATATGCTGAAACCTAAATGTATCGATCCCGGAACCGCGGGATGTTTTCGATACAAAAGCGCATTCCATATTAGCCAACATCTCAACTTTAGGTGAATATGCATCCGAATATCCGACCTCTAGTTATAATCGATAGGTAGGTACGAGCAGTTACTTAGGAGCTCGAGGCTAAGTAATAACAGCCGCACGGGTCGATCCGTCAGGTTAAGCTACGCTTGCCGGGATTGGTCCGTGGATGGGTAACCATCTTTACATACCGATACTCCTCCGTGCCTCGGAAAGCACGTTAAGCCGTTGGTCCCGGCTGTCATTCGTGGATCTTTGACAGTCGTTACGGGTCGTCAGAAGCCCAAAAGTCTGACAGCCAGTCTTACCAAGGGGTATCGTGTTACCCAGTTACTGGGTTGTGGAGGTCAGATAGGCAGTTTCTCCATGTAAAATACTGGTATTCAGCTGCATCCGGTTAGACTGGAAGCCGACCCCAACATAGTTGGGAAAAGGCGAGGCAGATTGATTTTTTAGGTACGAGTAGTTACTGCTAAATGTGTATTTACTATTACACTTCTGCCAACCTCTTCAAGGGAATACATGAGTTTGCAGTATGTTTAAAAGCCGATGGTAGTATTTTTATATCAGCTATGTCAGAAGAATGCTGACTATTTGCACAAAAGCGATCACCCGTCCCAAGTCTTACCAGACCAAGCACAGCTTAGCCTCACAAACCAAGCGTAGTAGCCACTTAACTCCTACACCACATCAATGGTATCGCGCGAACATTACGACAGGTATAAATGGAGCTGGCAGAGAGCCAGGTCAGCGGCGCTATGTCGAGTATGCTAGTACATTAAATGGTCAATGACTCCTATTATGTCTAGGAGTTGAGATAGGTCAGGTAGTCGTTTTTAGGATATATGACGTATTACGAGTTTTGCTACATACTTATGTGTAAGCTTATCGAAGCTGGACGTCAATTGGTCTAGATTTAAATAACTTAGGCATTGAACCCAGGGTCGGTGGCACACAGGTAACTGAAGGAACACTGGGGGGTTTTAGTCAGTAAAAGTCTGACACGCCCTCCTGCTCCTCCCAGAGCAAGAGAAGATATTTGATAATTTCCAAAAAAAAAATGGCTAAAAATGTGTGACAAAAGTTAGATTATGTTTATCAATCCATTGTTTCCCAATCCATCAACACAACCTACTGCTGTCAACCGCTCAGTTTCCCAGATCCAGACTGCCCCGCCGCTTTTATCAGCAGGGCTAACATGCGCAAGTCGACATATCGAATAAACGAGATGACAAAATTTGTCGTTCTCGATTCGTTTGTCACTTTTCGTAACATGCGCACCACGCTCGAGAAGATATCTCGTCGTGACTTCGCCTTCTCGACGCGAGAAAACCGATGTTGCCATTTCATGAAAACATGCCATAATATAATTTAGTAACGCCGGTTTCATTCATTTCATTCGGTCAATTATTGGTGGGAATTGCGTGAACGCTGCCAAATGTGTGAACGCGACAATACAATTGTCTCTTTAACATTTTGTCAATTCAAAATTTGTTTGTTGTGGTACTTGTGGTTCGCGCTAAATATTTTCAAAACAATTTGAAATTGTTGAATTGTTATAAAGAAGATGTCTTTGGCATCAAAGAAATTGTGTTAGATCAAATCCCGTCACAGATGGCGGAGATGCATATTAGTTTATTAGCACCTCTATAATCAATGTTGTATAGATTGAATTACAAAATAAACCGTGTGAAGAATGGATTTTTCTACGAGTTATAAGATAATATGTTATCATAATATTATGTTACATTAATTATCTCGATGAAATGTACTAACTGTAATGTACAAAATAAACACACTGCCATACGTAAATCAACATTGAATGTTCACTATTCAGCAAGTACAACGTTCTGCCATTGCTGTGAAACATTATTCGTAATACGAACGAAAGTTTACTTGTCATGTGTGTAGGTGTGTACTGTACAATAATAGTGCCCTTAATAATTGAAAGAGATAGATTGATAGGCAGGTAAGCCACAAATCTGCTTGGAGCTTATCTATAGTATAAATAGCCATAGGCTTTGTAATTCGCCAGAGGGACTAGAAGTCGTCGAATGGGTTGCAGACGTCGCGAATCACCTTCCTCTGTATTTTTATTGCTCCCCTCTCCTTTAATAGATACACACAGTTAATAGATAATTATAGTACGGCACTGCCATTACACTTAAATTGTTTAAGTTCACAGAACACTATTACCGCTTTTCAGTTTATTCTCACTGTTTGTCGCGGTTTCTCGTCTACGAAAAGCATCGACGAGAAACTTGTCATAGGAAAATGTCAAAATACAACTAATTATAGCGCGCATGTTAGAGCCTGACGACAAAAGCAGGTTTGACAGAACGACATGAGTTCTATGTCAGAACGACACGACATATAAGTGTCGCCATGTTAGCTCCCATCGACAAACAGACATATGTCGTCTGAGCACGAGATAATGCGTCGACAAAATTTTGTCGACTTGCGCATGTTAGCCCTGCTGGTCGTCGTTAATGTCGATGTTGATGTCGTTTATGGTTTGAATTGCCGAATCGCAGTTTCCACTGTGGTCCTTTAAAAACATGATCAGTTAAATGCCAGTTCAGTTTGCTTATTCTGCAAGCTATCAACTGTCGGTAGCTGCAGTCTTCCCGTATATTTTGTTTTGAATTTAACCCTAGAAAAAATTCCCAGAATAGGAACGAGTAAACATAGTTACCCAAGACCTTGAAATCGCAGCCATCTTAATCAATGTCTGGAATACTTACCAAACCCCTATCTGAAGGCATCCAGAAAAAGTCAGGACAGGTACTCAGATGGTTGGCAGATCGCCAGGTTGCAGGCGCTAAACGAGAGCGCTATGCGTGCGCGCATAACATAAATACTAAGCGGTCAACGGAGCGGAATTGTAGGTACTGCTAATACGACTTATTAGAAACAGTGTTGCATTATTTGTAAATGCTGCTAATTGAAAACGTGCGTTTACAACTAAATGCATTCATTCGTTGAATTCTTAGCATATATTTTGATTCTGGATGACGAATTTCGAGGACCTTGTGAAAGCCGCAGGTGTCCGCAGGATGCGAGAAGCACAGGACCGGTCGATGTGGGAGGACGCTTGGGGGAGTCTGTGTCCAGCAATGGACGGCTTTCGGCTGAAATGATGATATGAACTTCTCAGTTGCGGTCTGGGGTCTGGATTTGCGCCCAAGTCCCTGGATGATGGCAATAGGCTTACGCTCTCTCCCAATTGCAAGGCACTGGTAAAATAGGGTTTACTGTGTACACCACATGCAATACAATATGGCTGTGTGTTACTCGTATCTATCATGTCGGCAGTAGGATTGGCAATCGTTGTTCTTTTATTAATTTATTGAAATTTTATGCACAAGAAAAAAAATATCCCTTTATAAGGATTTTTTTTATCTGCCTGAAGCATTGTCTACCAGTCAACCTTAGGGTGATGCAGAGAGGAAACATGGCAGGTGCAACATAAGGGAAAGATAAGACTAAAATAACTATGAATTACAAGAATAAATACATAGGTATACGTACATACCTAAATATAAACAGATTAAACTTTATCAGGAGAAATAACGATCATTATAGGATGAAACGAATCCAGCAAATCAGCACTGGGATGTTTCTATTAGCAGTCTTTGCAGGAAGAAGTTCCTGCCCTTGCTTGACAATGTTGCTCTTTAGCGGAACCCATGGATGAATAGGGTCTTTTAAATGCTGAAAACTGCAAGGACCACTATTCTAGTAACCCATCAGAATCCTATTTAATAGTAGAACTGTATAGTCATCTCTTCGCTAGAAAAACACATCATTACCAGTCTTCACGGTCTTCACTAAAGCAGGGTTGGCAGTGGGCCAGGTGTTAGTAACGAGGTGCGAGGCATGCACGTTATGCGCTAACGTCCGGGCAATGACCGGCTGTTATGCAATTAACTGCTGCGGCTGATGGGTGTGATGAACAGGATTATTTCAAGTGCTTTCTGTGGATCTTGAGTGATACTGGTAACCCTGCATGGGTTTTTTTAAAATTAATTCATACATATACTCACGCCTTTCCCCCATGGGGTTAGGCAGAAATTACAACGCCATCTGCTTCTTCTTCTTTTCGTTTCGACGGTACCTACATGTATACTGTTTGGGCCCAGTAGATGGCCACATTTATTGCGATTTCAAATCGTCAAGGGTGCAGGTGGATGGACAATTGGGACACTCTAGCAGATGGGACATATTCTGTTCAGGAGCACCGCATTCGCATTGAATTTTAGGTGAATGGACTATGCCCCACTTTGCCAGGTTATGTTTGCAGTGGCCTAATTGAGTACGCAGATTGAGAGCTTTCCAAATAGGCCACTGCCTATCTGCTGCGATCCTTACATACTACTTATACTTCGTTTACGTTCAAACAGGTTGCGAGAACTACACACCTGACCTTTCTGAACATCACCAATAAGGTGTGTTTGTCACTATGTCTTTCTAGGGCGTCCTCTCCTGATATTAATGTCAGTCTGTAATCGCCAACCCGCCATGAGCAAGCTTGGAGATCAATGCTTCATGCTTTATGTCTTCTCTAAATGAGTGAAGGTCCTCCAGTAAGGGACACTATCAGATGGCGGCATATACAACGCCACATGCGAACTATGACACATCACATCACATCGAAGATATGACGTCCCACAAATCTTGCATCGAGCAGGCAGAGTTCACTGGGCGACTGGCATAAATACAACATCCCGACTGGTGGATATCAACCATCGGGCAGTTGCCCACTAGCCACAAAACGCGTCTGGTCGGAGGATTCTCCCTTTTCTGTGGAGGATGAGTGAACTTTACTCCCTGTTCCTCATATCTCTATTACTGTGATTGAAAGTTCCCGGTCAGGGTGTTTGTGCATGCAAGGTATTAAATCTGCAAGGGTCACCTACTTACAATATACAGTACAGAGAAAATACTGTTCTGGTGGCTTAAAATTACATGAAAATACAGAAGCGATATCCCTTGGATTCTAATCCAACAAACGATCTATTTGCGGATGAATAGACGAAGATTTTATTAGCATGTCAGAAGTAGGAACTGTGAGATGGATTCATGAAAGTATTGTTAGTTTTTATTGTTTTATGTTTTTACCCGAATTTTATATTTTCTTTTCTATTTGTGCCTTTAATTATTATAATTGGTTTTTATACGTGTTAATTAAAGTTAGATAAATAAATTCTTCTTTTTTCTTTTTAAATCTCGCTTTACTTTTTGATAAAATACATTCTATTTCATATCTTATCGTGGGTGTTAACTTTATTTACTGAAAGTAATATAGTTTACCTTATTTTCCTGCATTTATTTCTTTACTAAGTATTTTTTAAATATAAAAATGTGCTATAAACACAGAAGCCGTTTTCAAACGCTGCTAAGTAGAACGCTCTTAGTTCTTGCCAAGTGCGAGTTACGAAAGCAATATTTTCTACCATTCTATATAGCAGTATTTTACAGAGTCTTGTGTTCAGCAGTGGAAGTTATTGTATGATTTAATATTCAATTATGAAGATAAGCACTATTCTGTGATGCACTCTAATCTAACACGTAACTCTTAGTAAAAACATCGTTAATCATCTAATAGATAAGAGAATGCGATAATAATGGGGAAATCCGTGGGGAAGTGAGTCACGGTGCGAGCGTGAGTTTTCACGGAAATGCTCACTGAAGTTATGGAGTTATGAGTTTAACTGCATTGTGCCAATTTGTGTGCGATTTCCCCTACCTTTCGTCCATGTTATAGCGTGCTGATGATTACATATTGTAATTATAACATTACTAATAGTTGACGGGAAACAATAAAGTCTTCAGAGCGCTAGATATATGATGAATTATACTGATCCAGCTCTAATTCTGGTATAAGATTGAAACGGTCGTGTCTTACCAGCTCTGTTTTAGTTATTTTCCATTTTTTGTAAGCCTATTTTATCTACAATTAAATATTGGTACTAATCTATTTATAAAAATAAAATGCTGATCGTTGGTAAGTGTATCACTAACGGCTGGACCGATTTGACTATTTTTTGTTTCAAAATGTTTGCACTAGTCCGAATTAGGTATTAACAGAAAGAATATTTGGAAAGAAACTGCAAAATTGTAAAATTCGGGAATAGCTAGTGGTTTTTTTCTATGCGATTTTTGTATGACACAGGACAACGCCTGTCGTGTGCAGCTGTTAATCAATCTGTATTCTTTTCATAAAATAATCCGTACCAAACTAGGTTCTTTCAAAATTAAACTCGACAATAATTTCGCGCTTCCGTGCGCTCCGCCCAATTTATTAATCGAGGGCTATAGCCACTAATTTCACAGTTCACATGCAATGTAATATGCCTATTAAATGCAAATTAATAGTTACCCGACAGCCGTGGTAAAATTTAGGGTTATGTATTTGCTACTCCTTATTAGTCTAATTTCGACTTTCAGGTGTGTTAGAAGTAAAGAGCAACTTTTAGATGCTAATTTCAAGCGACATCTCACCGGGCCTTACTCGTATCATAATTCCAGCGCTGTGACACTTATTTGTAAATGTCGCAGCACTATGCTGAGATAGGAGCCTTTTGGCCTCGTACAGGACCATCTGTTTTTTATTTCTAATTATCATTGTATGTTTAGTTTAGTTTGTGATCTTCCTGTGCGAGTCAAGTCACAATAAATACTTTTTCTTTCTTTCTTTCTTTCAGTGAACTTGAAATCAGTAGGTAGGACATATTTAGCGCCTTCCAATGGGTCTCAATAACGAAGTAATAACAAAGATCTCTCATACAAGAAATCTTTGTACACACGGAAAAGGATCGACTGAAAAATACTTACCTGAAAAAACTATGCGTTGATCTAAAGTAATATCGCTCTCTCGTAATAGTGCATTACTTACCAAGGGCTGTAAAAGAAAGAAAGCCCGAAATCGCAGGTATTTGTGACCCGAGCCGCAGACGAGGGTTGTAAATATGCGATAGAGGGCTTTCTTTTTTACTGCCCGTGGTGAGTACACAATTTTACACTTGGCCATAATGTAAGTTCGCTGCGCGTACGGTAAAACTCGCATTATGGCCAGGTGATGACGTAATAGTACATTATGATATAAGTGCGGTAAGTTGAAAATTACAGCCGAGGCGATATTGCTAGCCCGAGCCGTAGGTGAAGGCTACAAGAAAGCAGAGGCTGTAATTATCAAAGCGCACGTATGTCATACGACGTTTTATAACATATTTGCGAGGAAATAAATAAAACTCGGACTTTCTTAAACGAATAAATCTTTAATCACTTGTTAAAGTAGTTAGAAAACTTTGAACAATTTGTAAAATTGATTATTACGTTGCCAGTTGGCATTTTAAATGTTGTCAAGTTATTATTATTAGTTAAAATTTCACCAGTCTCTCTCTCACTCTCTTGAGTGAAAGTAGGAGAAACGTGACTACAGAGTTCTGCAGTCGGTGGCGCTGCCTCTGAGACTTTTGGCGGTGTCGAATTAATAAATTCATCATTACTTAACGACATTTTCAAATAAAAACAACACAGCGAAAAGAAAAAGCGCGCGGAATAATTTGTACTTGTTCACAAATTAGCGATGCGCGCGCATCAGCGTTTTTTTATTAAGGCAAAGGCACGAAAACAGCCAGTCTTACTAATAAAGTAAATTAATATTTTTTTTGTTTTTGTTATAGATAAATGGTTGTAATTTATTGTCAAGATTAATGAAATTAAAAGTTTATTTTTTTATATTTCATAAAATGTTGACCACTTTTCTGTCATAAAAACAATTTGCTAAGATTTAAAAAAGTACCGTTCGTTTTAGACTGAGCATCTTGATCAACCATACGTTTTACCTTATTATAAAGAAACTCGTGAGTTTTACATTACAATTACGCACAAGTACGTAATGACATACATTACGATATTGAAATTGGTGAAATAAGAGACCCTTTACGAGCAAATGTGTTATAAAATAAATTAAATAGAAGAAAACATGATAGGCTTTCGTAATAGTGGATCCACACGGCCGGCGGCCCGGCCGCCGGCTTTGTGAGCACAAAGCCAGAGCCATTTTGCCGGTGAGGCCGCCGCGCTCTGCCGCCGGCAGCGGGGGAGCAGTTCAATCACGGCTTTCGTGTTTCAAATCTTCATTAAAAACCCTCAGAAATAATTCAAGTTTCGAACGAACATTTCTTCGGTTTATGTCATCAATTCTAAACTCTTGAAGCATTCTGGGAACCTCACGCCTATTTCGTAGACTTGGTCTCATCCAAAATCTTCTGCAAATTTTTTTCTTTTGATAGAGAATATACACCAAAATTGCAGCAACAATTGCTATGTTATAGTCCATTTTTGTCTCCAGTATCTGCGTACATCTCTTACTTCACCAAAAGGCACAAGAGAACTGAGAATATCGATTCACAGCCGCGCTTGTCTGCCGACGGCGGCTTTGCTTGTGATCAAGCCGGACTGTGTGGATCCACCATAAAAGAAAATACATAACATTCTGTACCTAGTTAGTAATAACAAAGAACTTTTTCAAACCAAGCTTTTCTTTCACAAACCCAGTTACATTCCTACAGTAGGTACCTAGAACTTTTTAATACATTTGGCGTCGCGTCGTCGGTATGTCCGCCCGCCCAGTTCTGTGTATTATTCACCGCCGTCCGCCCTACTTATTACCATGAACTTTCAACGCATAAATGTTTAACAGCTTTCTTTTAACTAGTATTTCATCGATTTTCTAGCGCTTTGACTCAGTTGTTTTGTAGTCGTCCTTCTAGTAGTTCTAGTTAAGTTGTTGGACAAGGAAAATGGCTCTGAATTTTAAGGTACTGTGAGTGTTGTTATTAAAATAAAAGGGAATATGTTTTTCAGTAATAATAAGGGTCTATTATGTACAATTTTGCTGGTACAATAACATAATTGAACGCATTTTGCAATATAAAAGAAGATAAAAATAAAACACTTTTTTTGTATAATTATCTTCTTTTATGACAGCACGTGCTATATGACAAAAAATTGAACAATATGTATGTAGTGAGCAAGATTATTTTTATTATAGTCATCCTCTGCATAGCCTTTTCCCTACGATATTGGATTCGGCTTCCGATCTAACCGGATGGAGCACAGCATTTTACCAGTATTTTACATGGAGCAAGCTATCTGACCACAACACAGCTACTAGGTATCACGATAACTCTAGGTAAGATCAGTGGTCAGACTTTCAGGCTTCTGATTACCTCAGAATACCAGCGCTACGGTATATGTTTTTTTTTTCTAATATCGCAGCATCATTCTGAAATGGGAGCCTTTTTGACCTCGCACAGGACTTCTTTTTTTTCTTTTCACTATTGTTTTAGTGTCAATGTTCCATGTTTATTGTTTTCATAATATTTTTACGTGTACCAAATAAAATATTTTCTTTTTTTTATGACTGGCGGGTAGCATCGGCAATTATTGACATCATCATCATTTCAGCCGAAAGACTTCTACTGCTGGACATAGGCCTGCCCCAAGCACTGCCACTTCGACCGGTTCTGTGCTTCCCGCATCCAGCGGATTCCCGCGGATTTCACAAGGTCAGCAGTCTACCTTGTGGGAGGCCTTCCCACGCTACGTCTTCCGGTACGCGGTCGCCACTCCAGAACCTTTCGGCCCCAATGGCCATCTGTTCTGCGACAAATGTGCCCTGTCCATTGTCACTTAAGTTTGGCAATTCTTCGAGCTATGTCGGTTACCTTGGTTCTCCTGCGGATCTCTTCATTTCTGATTCGATCACGTAGGGAAACTCCAAGCATAGCCCTCTTCATTGCCCTTTGGACATGACATGGATTATTTTAATGTTAAAATCAATACCAGTACTGGTACTAGTTACACAATTATAGAATTAAAGAACAATGATAAAGAAAGGTGCTTCATAAATTATCCCCCCTATAAAATGTTTACAATGATTGTGTAAATTTGTAAACCACTATCTGGTTCCGTTTTGTTATCAAGTGTAAATACTTTGTGTACGTGGTAGGAACACGCCCTGTTATTATCTCTTCTGCTTATTCCCTTATGTTTTAGTCATGATAGCTCTTACATGATAACCAGCGGTCTACAGTGTGAGGTGAGATGTGTCACAGGTTTTGTGCAACTGTGTGACAGAGAGTGACTAAATTCTCCTAGAAAAGACACGTTTGTCGTTCTAGTGTTTCCTGTATTTTATTGAATTACTAGCAGCTGCCCTTCACTGAAAGAAATGTTTGCATAACTGTAACAAAAGTTTTGGTTACTGTTTACACAAAAATTGTGACTTGCGAACTAGATGTTATCTGTTACAAAACCCTGTTTTGCACACTACAAAATCAGTTTTGGTAATTTAAGCAAAGTTTATAACTAAAGTTAAGTTATTTTTGAAGTAACTTAATTAGTTCGGCTAATCATTTCCTTCAGTGTTGTTGTAAAACACAGGTTTTACACATATAGGCTGCTTACTTTTCAACCATTATAAATCAAGAATGCTCATTTTCGACATTAATCCCATCTTTTCAACAAACAATTTGTCACCTTTCGCCCGAACATTCCTGAACACGTCTGTCTCAATCTCCATAACCAAATATAGCAATAACATTGTAAATACTCCGTTGATATCCAAAATAACAGCATTACACATGTTACAAGTACTTGCCGAATTTCGTGAAAGCCTCGGTTTGACTCACCCGAGCACAGAACTTGTGACAACCTTCAGGATTCCCACGCCATGTTATTTATGAATACTTGTAAAAGGTAAATAGTGGAGTTATTAGTCTATGGTGCTTGAGACAAGATCAAGAGCGAAGCCTTGACCTTGGGGTCTAAAATTAAAACCCACTAGTTGGGCAAAGATCGTCATTCAGTGGACGCCTGAGGGAGGACATCGCCGTCGAGGTAGACCGCGGCGAAGGTGATGTGTTTGTGGGGTAAAAGTTCCTTATCTCACGTATGATTAAAAAAAAAACAGAAACAAAACCTTTGACACTTAAAACTGACTTTTTTTAAAGTTTATTTTATCACACATCTAGACTATTTTACACACCCACATACGCTTTTTGACTGCAGACCCATTTAGTATAAGTTTTAAGAAGCTCTCATAAAGTTACCACAAAGATAAACACAAGAACTTCGATTTTGACCCCATAATCGTTGTCAGCGCCCTCAAAAACCATGACGAAAAATTTGAAAGAGGCAGAGAAATTTCAGATTTAAATATTTGTACGCCACTAAGGCCAAACATGACTGATCTTAAACTATAATCTTTTTTCTCTGCGATCAGTCCCCGGACTATGAGCAGATTTGTTGTTGGATTTGATGGTGCAGAGTGGTTTCTCCAGCGAGATTACCCTCATAATATTCCATGGCAACATGTCCTAGTTGACATTGGCAAGGTCCACCACAGCCAACCTTTTGAGCCGCCTTTTATGATCTGGCTTAGTGAGCGCTTTCGCCAGAGGATTTGGATGAATCTCAAGGCGTACTCTGTAGCGTTCTGCACAGTTTTTCACTTCCTGATGCACTGTGTTTTGGTTGAGATATTCATGAACCTTGCAGTTTCTTGTAAACCACGGTGCATTTGTGATGTTTTTGAGGTAACTATAATGTAATTTAATAACTTACATGCAAGTTATTAAATTCAGATTCAAGATTATTTATTTGTGGAAACATGAGTACACACTCATGTTTCCACAAATAAATAATCTTGAATCTTGAAAGAGAAATTCGCATGAAGGGGGCATTACGCTTTTTCCTTACGTGACGATTTATACCAGTCAACTTCTATCGCAAGCGGCGTAAAACTAAGTAGACATCAAGTTAAAACCTCTTTGCAATCCACAAGATTTTTTAATGGTAAAAAGTTGTCAATTGTAGACAAGCCATCCGTACTAGGGGCTACTGCCGCCCTGAGACATCTGAAACAATATGATGACACTAAAGGCTCACCAAAAAGAAATCATCATCTGCCTAGCATTTCCCAACTATGTTTGGGTCAGCTTCCAGTCTAACCAGATGCAGCTGAATACCAGTATTTTACATGGAGCGACTACCTATCTGATCTCCACAACCGAGTTGCTGGGTAACACGATACCCCTTTGGTAAGACTGGTTGTCAGACTTGAGGGCTTCTAACTACCCGTAACGGCTGTCAAAGGTCTATAAATGACAGCCGGGACCAATGGCGTAATGTGCTTTCCGAGTCACGGAGGGGTCTTGGTATGTAAAGATGGTCACAATTCCACGGCAAGCTTAGCTTAACCTGACCGATTGACTCGTCCGGCTGTTATTATTAAGCCACAAGCCCATCTTAACTTAAAAATAAATGTAGTAGGAATATCTCATGTGCCTGAAACCCGTATCTTTCAAATTGGAACACAGCAATGCTCCGTATCAGCCTAGTACTATTAAGGCATCATAATCGGCACACTTTCAAAACAAAATCCCTTGCTCACGGATGTACAAATCTGTTTACTGCTTCTTTTTGCGGCGACAATAAAAAATAAAAAATACTTTTCTTTAAATATATTTCTCAGACTGTTACAATGTCACAGATGTCTGACCACCTCGGCTGGTTATTTTCATTTATAAAGACAAGGGTTCAGCAAAAATTTGATGCTGCGATGCTATTGGTTGATGAGCGTAGGTAAGTGTTACAAGCAAGAATAGAATAGTCATCCGATGCCCGTAGTAGTACCTACATACATACGAATGATAATAGCACTTTTCTCGGAAAGACTCTTGCATAAACGACTATTATCTATTATTATAATCTTATAATATATAACAGCTTCAATACATAACACTAATAGCTTCACATGCTCTTATGTGTTAGCGGTAACTTGATAAAAAGCTGAACATTTTTCGAGCTAATTAAATTCCCACATTAGTAATGTTTTCTAATCGATGACAATGGTAAAAGCTTGTTGGCTTGTTGGTAACAACATAATCACTGGTTCTGTGATGATCTGTTGAGACTGGTCGCAGTGACAGCGATTGGCGGGAGATTTAGTCATTTTGCTGGACGTTTCATTTAAGGTAGTTGAAAATAAAGTAGTAGATTATGGTCTTAATAATGTTTGTCTCAGGGTCCCTTATGTTTTTTAGTATTTTATTAGACGTGAATAAGAATAAGAATGATAGTTATTTGCAAGAATACGAGTGAAATAAGGTAATAACTAAAAAAAAAAAAGTTTGTAACCACTACTTAAGTCAGACTAAATTAACTCTCAAATAATAGTCTAGTCATAGTAATTATTATTAGGTTAAAATATCTATTAGTTTATTTTATTTGTATATGTGTATTAGTATCAATAAAACTATATAAATTCTCGTAATCTAGAAGTTGGTATTTTAGACATTATTTTTGTACCCTATCACTGTTTTTATATTTAACCCAAAGGTTGACTGGTAGAGAATGCCTTGTGGCATTAAGTCCGCCTATGTACCACTATTGTACATGAAGTTTAAATAAATAACTTTATTTTATTGTTGCATGTCTTTATTATATTTTTGGGAATAAATGGCTTTTATTATTATTATAAAGTGGGCAAAAAATAGGTGTACGCATTCCAAGAACACATTGATTTTTATTTGCTTGGTGGTTTACCGGTTCGGTGTTCCGTAAAAGAGTTTAAAATAAAAATATACTTGGTCATACATGAAAAAAAAATATATATATACGCGTCGATTTGAGAACCTCCTCGTTTTTTCATCGATTAAATTAGTTAAAACCAACGACGCGAGTTATTATTTTTGTTCTTTACCTATTGACTTTATGAAGAAGAAGAAAAAAGCTCGAAAGTCTGATAACCAGTCCTACCAAGGGGAATTATCCTGTTACTGGGGTGTGGAGGTCAGATAGGCAGTCGCTCCATGTAAAATACTGGTATTCAGCTGCATCTAGTTAGACTGGAAGCTAAGCCCAAAATAGTCGGGAAAAGGCTGGGCAGATGATGATATTGAGTTTATGAACAGAAATCAGCTGTTCGCGATAACTGCTCATTACATTCTGCAACTTCATCAATTTGTAACTCACACCTGTGCGAAACTTGTTCATTAATTCATTCTTTGACATTGGCACTAATTGGACCTCGAGTACAGTCAGGGAAATTAATTGTAAAGCAAATTGACGAAGGGGTTATAGCCATTTCGTACAACTGTCAAAAAATCACAGCTGTAATTTGAATATACAGGCTATTTAATTTCGTAGTCAAATTGCTTAGCAATTAATGTCCTTGACTTTATATTTAATAATAATAAATTCATTTATTTCAGGTAAATAACACCCATCGCCAAACATTTAAAATCGTATAAAATAAAATAAATCAAATCAAATAAAAACAAATACATTTAAATAAAACATAAATCAAATCACATTAAATCAAAATAAATTAAATCAAAATAAATTTACCATGCACACAAGATCCACATGATCTTAGGATCAAGGTGCATGGTGGATGTTAATTAATTATAATTATTTGCATTATTGCTGTTTTGTTTCTTACTGTGTTGACGTAATGGATAATTTATCGATGTTATTGTCTGTTGATGGCTCCCATACTAAGTAACTGATAAGGAACCACTCCGTAATCCTAAGTTATATGGAAGACTAGCTATTGCCTGTGGCTTCGCCCGCGTGGCTTATTCTATATAAATAAATAAAATTGAAGTGTCTGTTTGTAATGTAACAATTTTGTTTTAATTCCACGCGGGCGAATCCACCGGCAGCAGCTAGCCGATAACAAAAGTAGTCTAAGTTACTCCTTATAATATCAGCTATCTGCCTGTGAAAGTCCCTTCAAAATCGGTCCAGCCATTTCAGAGATTAGCCATCTGCTGGTATCATGCTATCTTCGCAAACAGGACGATGTTTTTGCCCATCTTTTTGGCGTCATCTTCTATCTCTTAGAGCGCTCAAGAATGTGGCCTATGTTTTTCCATGACCCAAAGGTACTTGCTCATCAATGGATGCATTTTTATTTATAGAACTTCTAGGGGAATAGATACTGTGGGAGATTTTCCCCCGCTATCAGTCTGACCCCTTCTTTACTTTCGGGAAAGTCATCTGGTGTTATTGTTTTCAATACGTCGCGTCAGCTGGGAAAATCTTTCGCTGGGAAAAGGAAATTTTATGGTTATGTGTTTTAACAGAATCGTGGAAATTACTAGAAAATGCTTACTCTTGTAGTTATAGAGTTTATGGTACCGCGTGTTCTCGGCATAAGCTAGACCACCCGCATAGCGGTAGCGTAAAGGCGACTGTAACAGTAGTAAGTAGTACCTACAGCTCTTTGTGAAGGAACTCGACTGAAGTACTACCACCATGAACATTTCTGTCGGTTATCAGCGTTTATAGGTTCGGATCGCCTAGCATAAACGCGCGAAGTAAACCTAACGGATAACCAAACGATTTATTAATCGAAAATACAACTATACTTTAGCATTTTGGTTTACATTTATTTGGCAAGCACAATAATTACTATATATATGAATAAAGTCTTAAAACTAAATAAATATATGTGCGAAACGGGTATTTTCAATTACGTTACGTTTACTCTGCGAGTTCGTGCTAGACTGGGTTTGAACTGTTTGAAGAGTTTGCCGTACCGGTGTAATTACAGGTGCATGAGACATTTCATCTCTGTATTTAGGCGGTTATCACATTGCTGCTGCATCCGGCTGCGGTATATGGAGCTACAAATCCGCATGCGGCTGCGTAGGCACGGAACTACACCACACACACACACAGTAAGGTTTGCTCCGTGTCGCCGCCCGGAGCCGCGCGGTGGACGATGCCTTCATTTCATGTCCAAAATTGCTGGACGGCTTTCTATTTCAAAAATATTTTATTTTTTATGTCTAGATCCTTTATGCATACGTCCTTTCTGCACAAAAATCCGTACGGTACTGCGGAGCTGTGTGGCAATGGCATACCTCGCGGACAGCATCGCATCTCCGTCCCGGAGCGCGGTACCGTCGCGCGATGCGGTGTCAGTAAGTTTATCATGCAGTGGCTGCAGTTTTTGTATACAAACCAAGATTCTATAGTCAAAGTTAAAACCGCACCACCTGCACACTATCAATAATCGCTGCCGCTTGCAGTGTGATAGCCGCCCAACACTCTACGACCATTTACAACCTGGTCGCCATCTTGATTGCTAAACTGTAACATAAGAAAATGCAATAACGATGACAACCATATCTCATAACCAAAGTATGAAGTTTGAAGATTTTACTTTTTAAGGCCGTTCTAACAAACGCTCAAAGGTTATCATAACAAAAACTCATGGTTTCCCACTATCTTCCTGTTGTGTTTTATGTTTATGTACTTGTGTGATATCACAAAGTGTATCAACCTCTTATCTGTCGTGCATTAGGGCCAGGGGGCATGTTCACTCATGTTGTTCCGCCATATTTTTATATCTATGGTGCATGTGTAAACTCACGATAAATACACATTGCCTCGTTGGTTTAGTGGTCGCAAATCCCAGGTCGAGCAAAATGATATTGGTTTTTTCTTTCTGGAATTTCTCAGTAGCAACCCAGAGTTTGGATGTGTGTCCGGTTGATGGCAATAGGTACACATGGTACCTACTTAAACATAACTGACGAAATGTGGGTGTAGGTACTATAGGTAGGTACATCTCTGCCCTATCCTTCGGGGAAACAAGCCGTGATGTTATGTTATAAATAAACAATGAACATGACATGGGCAGACTTTTGAATAAGACGAAAACCAAATTAATACAAAAAGTAAAAGTAAGCATTTCAGAATTTACAAATAAATAAAGCATCTGTTTATGAATCAACCATTATTTTTATCTTATTTACGAAGAAGGGAAGCGTTATGAGATTATACTAGCTTTTACGCGTGGCTTCGCTCACGAGAAGGTCGTAATAAAAATCTTTTCCATGAAAAAAATGGTATAACACACCAACTTTCATGGTAATCGGTCAAACGGTGTTGTAGTTTATCAATCTCATATACAACAACATTAACTTTTAGTATCCATATGTATAGCCTAGAAAAGATTAGCTACCTACTTAGGCTAAAAAGTAAATTAGTTGATAAAACTTTCAGAACTTAATAGAATCCACTTAACCAATGGTCATTTAAATACTCAGACTAAATAATTGTGAGAAAAGGAACAATTTAAGATAAATCTCGAAATTGCATTCAAGGTTGCGTTGCTGACGGTACGGTGCGCCTGCGCATCGAAGTACGCGCGCCGCGATGCGTCGGGCGTCAGTCAATCCGCCACCCCTGTGGAAGTCAGACGCGCTCGCTCGCGGCCTATCGACGCATCGATAGCACAGCGTAGCCCGCGATCAATTCGATAAAAAGCCAGTGTAGTGTTTTTTTGGCGAAAAAAGGATTTTGTTATAAAAATTGTGGTGTGACGACTTGGACGAGGCAAGGTTTTTCTTTCTGTTAAGGTTCGTTTTTCGTTCGTTAGTTGTGGTTCGTTCGTTTAGTGGTAACGGTTTTTTTTTTATTGTCGTCTTTGATTACCTATTCAATTATTTTATTTGTTTTAAGAATAGAACCTTTTTATTTTATTAGTAACGTCTGCAAAAAAGGATACGGTTTGAGTTTCCATTAATTTAATTGACTTTTTATGTTCAGTATTAATTAATTTGTAAATTCTAATTAGATTTTTTATGACTTATTAAAATAACACTTAACCAACATTAATAGATTTTTGGAATAAATACATCCTAAAAAGGTTAATTCACTTATTATTATTTTACATAAATGCGTTGCGGAATATCGGTTAGAAAAAAAATCGCAGAAATAAAAATATCGATAACGCACCAAACCCTTACGAAGAATAATCACTAAGCAAAAAGCATTAAAAAAATTATGATTATGTCAATAAAATGTGTAGTATCAGTTCCGGTATAGTGCAACTGCAATGCCTTTCACATAGTGATGTATCAAATTTTTATCAAAATACAATGACGTCTATAAACACTATCGTTATCTTAAAAACCGATAATCTACTTAAATACAATTGGACAGTTTTATAGTACATATTTATTTATCGATAGCGTCTTATTGATAGTATTTCCGTGTAGTGACGTACTGCATTATCATCGAATGTCGATAGATGGGCAGTAAACGTCGATACTCCCTGTGGACAGTCGTAATAAAGTCTAGGGATTTATGTCATAATGTCACAAACACTGGGAACTTATTTGTAATAGTATTTTGCTGGTTTTATAGAAGCAGGTGATACTTAATAGTATGCCTAAGTCGAGTCTATTTTTTAAATAATCCCGAAAATTAAAATAAACCTTTACGAAAAACCAGTCACATTTTGAACTGATTGTCTTTTTATGGCCTCACAAACAGGAGCCTTTAAAAACTAACAAATTATAGTAAATCTTAGTAAAACAATTTGTAATACTCAAACTTGAAAGTAACTTAATAAAATTGTAAAATGACAATACTGCGTTTGACACATTATAAATCAAACGTTTTTTGTACGATCGTACGGTCAGGAAAAAAAAACAATAATATTTTATAAACATTACAACCTACTGTATTATTTTAATAACGTGGTCTCAATATTAATATCGTATGCTCCATATTTAATTAAGGAAAACAAGAATATAAAAACTATATATATGAGTCCATATAACTCATTTGATGTGCATTTGAAAACGGGTTTTACAATCCATGTAGAACCTTTTAACATTTATATGCAAATAATTCCTGCAGATGTAAAAGGCGAATAGTTGGAACGAATCAGATGAATTGATAACACTAACATTTAAAGATAGCTTTAATCTGTAGTAAATGCCCAAAACAAGAAAGTTTATTGAAATAGTAACATCCAACGTACTTATTAACTGAAACAATATAAACTTCACTATAAGGAATAGAAACTCCTAAAGACAGAATTCATTTTGCGAAGCACAAAATTCTAAATACTTCCCAGAATCAAGTTCAAAAAGAAAATATAACAACAGCTTTTAATGAAGCGGTGTCTTTACAAATACTTCAGTCTGGTCAGACTACTGATAAAACAGGTAGATGTTAAATAATTAAAAATATAAAGAAAAGCACCAGTTCATGTGGTATGCGTACTGAAATATCTTGAATGTTGCTTCTCTTGGTATTCAAAGGCGAGCATCCATGTTATTTTAAGAGTATATGGCTGTCTACGTGTTCAGAATGTTACATTTTAGTATTTCACCAAAAGTCGTTGACATGTTCCAAGTTTTTAAATTCAAAGTTAGAAGTTTCTTGATCTTCAAAATCAAAATTCTTTTAAGTTTTAACTTTAAAGTTATCTAAATTATTACTTGAATCAATATAGTTTGTAGAATCATAGTCTATGTTAACACGTTATTCCTTAGTTAGGGCTCTGAGGAGCATATTTATATGTACCACGCGTGGGAGTTTAGTTCAAATGGATTAAGATGCTAATTTGTTCTACATTTAAAAGATGAAATACACGCACATGTTGTGTTCTGCCTGCCATTTAATGTTTGTTTTGATTGATATGAGAACTTCTTTGTCTAGTTTTAAGACTAATATCATATTCAGATTATTGAGTAGAGAATTTGCAACAGCTAAAAAGTATTAAGTGGTTTCTTTTTTTAATAGATTGATCGACTGCTGTCCAACCTTGGTCATTTATGGAAATCAGACGAATCTATAATCTATATTTTTTACGAGTATGAACTATAAACAAAATCTGTGTATTGGGTTAACTATTTTACTACTGATATTTTGATTGCCAATCGTTACAGCTATATGTGCTAATAGTAACAATTACCCTGATTGGTCCAAGGTTTACAGCAAGTACTAACAATTTAAAACATTTAAGCCAACACTGACATCACCAATAATTACCAAAAAATCTAGGAACAATTAATGAAGAATTCTAAAACAAACTGGCCAAGTGCGTGTCGGACCACGCACAATGAAGGGTTTCGTAGTTGTGATGAATTTATTCCAAGAACAAACTTAACATTGTTAACAAACTTAACATTGTTGTTAAAAAACATGTTCCTCCATACGTTCCAAGTGCAAATGTAAGTTTGTACGCACAATATTGAGTGATTTTCCATATTATTTTAACACAATAGGCTGTGACAGACAGACAGACAGACACACACACACGAGTGATCCTATAAGGGTTCCGTTTTTCCTTTTGTAGTACAGAACCCTAAAAACTGCAATTTTAGTACATTACGACCAAAATCCTTCACCTACACATAACCTATGCTGTAGAACTAAGCAATTATGAAATTACTGAACCGAAAAATTTACGCTTTCCGGTTTTTAGGCAAAATGAATGATTTTATTCGCAGAAATTGATGGACCGTTATAAAATTCGCATTTTTGGCAAATGTTTATTTATACATGTCCGCATTTTTAAACGAAACAGAGAACGCATAATTATTTAACTTTTTGATTTGCATTTTTTTGCTGACGTTACTTTAAATGATGCTGTCTAACACAATCAATTAAAAGAATTTACCATCATTACTTCAAGTGATAAATAGGAATGCTCATACTCGGTTGTAAATCATATAACACCATTTTTATTGACCATTTTTTAATCATCTTCATTCTTCAAGTGAAAAATGCCGTGAGAGGTTTTTATGACATTGCCTTGTTATCGATATAACACTTGGTATCGAGCCGATAGCTCATATCTCCGGCCACGGTAGAGAAGCATTGTTATTTGTACATTATTATTGATTATTTTCACTTCATGCTCCTTTAATATTATTGATATGATGTCTACAATTTTAAAGATAATAGTACGCTGCTCTTTGAACATTAAGAATTATTTTGAAAAATATCCTATTGTTTTTGATCATAGTTAGGTCTTTATCCTTGATCTTCTTTTCCTTAGTTATACTATCAATTACTTCCCGTCAATCGATATATAACTAAGAAAGAGTACATCGTATCGATACATATATAAATGCGCTAGTTGATTCTGCAATAGGTACTGCAAACTATTGTAGTAGATATAAAAATCATTGACTGGATGCTGTATCAACAATTCAAACTAAACACTATCAGACACTAAAAAGATAAAAAGAAAGACGACAGGGTCAGTGTAACACGAACCCAACCCATTTCTCATGGTTGACTAATTCTTGCTGAGAACTCCGGAAGAACACCTTGTAGATAAGTAAATCAACTGTAAAACACTTTTATTTATGTGGAAACAGTGAATCATTTATAATTACCGAAAATTCCTCGTAAGTCAATTAATAGAGTCGTTTGGGAGATAGATTTGCGGTTTTGAGCGTTGGTCATAAATTCGTTGTCCAGCCGTATCGGTATCAAGAATGATGGGAACACCCAAAAAGAAAATGGTTGTGTCTTTCTTAGTGAAGTTGTGTATAAATGATTCTAGCCTTTTCTGAGGCTCACTTGGTACTTCATTTTTGTTTTCCAGGATAAGTTTGTTTGGTAGCCTATTTTCGTCATTAGAATGCCTATGATCAGTAACTATGCTGATGTTATTATCATCATCATTATCCATTATTTTCTCATCATAGCTATTAAATATACTCTTTTATTACAATTTTACTATTAGTTTCATTATGTCTCTCGCTCTCAAAATGACAAATGAGCTATGTATCGACAGTTACACATCGATAATCGTTGCTATCAATTTATCTTGTGTGTCCGAGGTCGTGTCACTTCCGCGCTACAAGGCTACGTCACACTCATGCCCTAGGAGTTAACACTAACGGTAAACAAGGAAGCAATGGCGTTTAGTGGAACTTCAGAAGTAGCTTTGTACTTCATGGGATTTGGTCAGAGACGTACTACTACTATTATATAATACTAGCTTTTGCCCGCGGGTCCGCCCGCGTGGATATCGGTTATCGCGTAAAAAAGTAGTCTATTTCCTTCTCCATATCCCAGGCTATATACCTATCTGCCAAATTTCATGACGATCGGTTCAGCGGTTTAGGCGTGAAAACGTAACATACAGACAGACAGACAGACAGACAGACATACAGATAGACAGATAGACGGAGTTACTTTCACATTTATAATATTAGTATGGATGTGGAATATGGCAAACCCCCCCCAATTGGGGGAGGCCTATATCCAACAGTGGACGTATTTCGGCTGAAATGATGATGATGATGATGATGATGAGTATGGATGTAGTTCCCAACCGTAAAATAGTTTTTAGAAAAAGTCGACTCTGTTGAGCGTCGTCTCTGCCATACCTCCGTGCCTAGGAAAGCACATTTAGCCGTTGGCCCTGCATCTGATCCCTCTCCGGTCGAGTCGGATTGTCGACCCATCGGACTATGAGAGTTAGGGAAGCGAGAGTGCACCAGTGTCTAGGCACACTATACTTGTGCACTATAATATCTTCCGCGTCGATGGCTAGTTTCCGCTGAAATTGGCCGCTATGGCAGAAATTCGCTCTGGACGACTATATTCCGTTTTATAGGGTGCTGGTGAAATTACTGTCACATGAATTAGCTGTTATTATTGTCTGTGGATGACATAGAGTGTGTCAGTTTTGATAATCACTTGAATTAAAATAAAAAAACGTTGAAACTGACTGGATGATTCATCGTAAGGCTCATTGCAGCTTCCGTGATTTATTTTTTATCTATAAGCGACATGAATCTTTCACTCAATTTTTTTTTTTGTTTTTCTCCAGTATTTTCCTTTGATGACAAATAAAGACATTATACTATTCTATGGAAACAGTTTATGGTTCTTTCCAACCTGCCAAAAATATAAGTCAAATCATATGAAATGCGTGTGTTGAGTGGCGAACTCAAAATAAATACTGCGGCGACGCGTGTGATACGCTGTAAACAGATTAGCCTACTAACTGTAGTGGCAGCAAAACAATCAACAGTGTGGTTCCGAATACCTCTCGTTTGATCTACTAGTTGGCAAACAAAAAGAAAGAAATATTTTTACACATAAAATAACATCACACCTGTAATTCCCCTAAGGTTTACGCAGAGATGTAACTAGAAATATATTTTTTTAAATAAAAAACAAAAATATTTTTGTAAGACTAAATATCGTTTGATGACAACATAACCGTGTATACTTTAGAAATAGGGAAGTAATACATGTATTGGTATTTGCAAATATGTATGTACTTAAAAGTCAGCCCATGCCTCGAGTGCAAAGAAAAATCTCACCCATTTTGTCCACACATTTTTTGCCAATCATTAAATAAACGATTTTTGTCACTAAACGTGTTGGTAATAATGTATATAGAACTTAAATTGATGTCGTAAAAGAATTACTGCTGACCGATTAAAATGATATATCACTATATTACGCGCAATAATAATAAAGGAATGTCAGATAATTATTTAATCTCTATCATTTATCTTTATTTTGCTTACCTATTACGTACCCAAAGAATTGACAGTATTTTATTAAATAATAATGGTTTTTATCGAAGACGCGTGTGCCTAGCGCACCATCCCTACATTATATTGTTTAAGGTTACGAAAAAAAAAACAAAAAAAAAAACAGAAATCAATATATTTATTTCCTTTTTTCTGCCGTCGCTACAGCTCGGCGACAACGGAAGTCAACAGAGCGTGTGCTTGCGCAACCGCGGCGGATCTGCCATTGTCTTGTCGCTGCTGACCCTACCGCGATGTTTGTACACACGTGCATGCATCGGGTATTGTTTTGATTTAGGAGCAATTGTTTTTTTGGCCTCCTTTTAAAATTTATGGGCGTCTTCAAGTTAGATGAGAGAAAAAAAAGTTTGAGAACATCTGTCATGCATTTTGTGTATGTAAATGTTTTAGTATATTTAGGAAAAGGTCCTCTTGGCGGAGCAGAAATCTAGGTCGATTTTACCGAGTTACTACATCGTCTGATCTTTATAATTTTCAATAGTCTGTCCAACTCTGAATGAAAGCCTGATAAAGTCACAAATTTTATTGTCTAATCTCATAATCGTTCATAAGCCTCGTTCCCTTTAGAAGTAGAGGCATTTGGCCTGCAGTGGCATCTTACAGGCTGGTTTTATTTCTCTAAAAATAATCCCACCATGCATGACGCGAACAAATTCCTTGTAGTGCCACCACCAGTCAGCACTGTCTAGGTCACGTCACAAACATCTGGGTTAACTACATATATAGGATTACTACACCTGAATAGTTCACGTTCCTACTGCATGATTAACTTAGACATTTGACGGGCCTATTCTATGTTGGATTACTTACTGTATTAAATGGATTTAAACAGTCTTAAGTCTGATTTTTTAGGTCGAGATTAGACGTCAGTTTTCCTAATATTTTCATTTAAAACTAAGGGTTAGTTACTCATGAATCCTACCGCTCATATTTTATTCATCTTTCTGCCCTTGTCTCTGTTACTTGGGGTCGGCGCAACATGTTTTCTTCTTCCATTCTTCCCTGTCAAACGTCACGCTATCATTCACTCCGTTTTATTTCATATCGTTCCTCATAAAATCTTTCCGTCTTTTCGTTGGCCTTCCTCTCTCTCTCCATTCAATTAAATTAATGTTTCTTTTTATTAATGACATTTTTATATTTCTTAGCATAACTAACTAAACGTAACGTATCTTTGCATGTTACCATATTTTTATGTCTTAAGACAAATTATAGCGTGCTATTTTAAATGTATGACCTATTGTATACCTATGTTTCACAAAAAAAACCTATGATTATGATTCATCAACATTCATATTCATCACTCTTTTAGTGCGCTCATTTTATACTTACCTTAACTCACTGACTTGTTTTTCATCATCCCCAGTAAAGCTAAAGTTCGATGATCACCACTCATAAACAGGGTATTTCAAATTACAGTGCGTGTGATGAAACCAGATTTAGCAGATGTTTTCTTGCTGTCATTCGTACATTTTTGACAGTCGTTTGCATCTCGTGTCTTTGAATCCCTCGCTGCGCTCAGGATTCTAACCTAAAAACAACAGGTAGTCAGAAGACAAAAAGTCTTGAAAAAGTCTTGACAACCAGTCTAACCAAAGGGTATTGTTGCCCAGGAACTGATTGTGGAGGTCAGAAAAACAGTCGCTTCATGTAAAATATTGGTATACAGCTGCATCCAGTTAGGCTTTTTGTACACGGCATGGTTTATTTATGGTACGACGTATAAACCGCGTCGTAGAAAAAACGTGTCAGTCAAAAAGCTTCCAAAGTGATCCATACAACACTGACGACGGTGCCTACTCACGGTGTATAAACCGTTTTCACGGCAAGAAAAACGTGTGTGTACAACGGGCCTTACACTGGAAGCCACTGGAAGCCCCCTACATAGTAGGAAAAGGCATAAATTGATTTTAATTTCTTGCTTGTCTTCGTTACCTATGAGGTCAAACAGAAAGCTAAGTTGTGAGGCTGATTTTCCAGGGTAACTTACCTTAAGTATCTACTCATGAAGTATTTTTTAGGATTCCGTAGTAAACATGAAACCCTTATAGTTTCGCCATGTCCGTCTGTGTTTGTCTGTCTGTCCTCGGTTTAGCTCAGAGACTCTAAGTACTAGAAAGCTGTAATTTGGTATGGGTGAACAAATTTATAACGCCAAAAAAGTGGTAAAAAAAATATGTTTTTTTTTTTTTGGGTTGGTATAGGTACCTAGGTACCTCCCTACGCGTAAATTAGGGATGATATTTTTTTCTCTCGTCAATCCCATATTGTGGGGTATCGTTGGTAATTTTTTTTGTTTGGCCGTTCAAAAATATTACGGGTGAAAACTATTTTACGATTCAGGGATCCGTTTGCGTAATATTAAGTTTTAAAGTGCAAATTTTTGTTAGAGTCAAGTGTCCCCCCCCTGCTAGCTAAATGGTAGTATTTGGATATGTGAAAAAATTCACAGCAGTAGTATATATAACGAAGTTAAAAGGAAAACTATCACTAAGTAAGCTTCACAAGTTACCGAGTAATAGTCAACCAACTTACATTTGCAGTTGAAAAATATATTCTCCGATACATTCTGTATAGGAGAACATGTTTTTCAACTACAATGTTAAGATTGTTCTTGGGATAAATTCGTCTCAACTACGGAACCCTTCATTGTGCGTGGTCCGACACGCACTTGGCTGGTTTTAATCAAATGCACTACAGTTCACTACACTAATCAAGATTCAACATAATCGATTATCAATACATTAAATCGTCAACGGTCTGATAATTACAGTTTTCACAGAACTATCGCGTTCTCTTGTGACTAATGAGGCGTGAGATATGTATAGTGGCCAGCAAATCAAAATACACGAAACTGTCAAATTTCACCAAACGATTTTAAACTTTAAAATGTTGGTGATTAAGTTCAAAATCGAACGACAAAATTTTACAGTTTGTGGTAACTTGA
This sequence comes from Dryobota labecula, assembly GCA_947523025.1. Taxonomy (NCBI): domain Eukaryota; kingdom Metazoa; phylum Arthropoda; class Insecta; order Lepidoptera; family Noctuidae; genus Dryobota; species Dryobota labecula. Next base: position 2,162,487 of record OX383303.1, on the reverse strand, counting down.
TGTGCTGGCCACAATACGTGTAACGATTATGTATGATGATGAGGTGATTAGCTGTAAGAGTTGTATGTATGAAGTGTGGCTAGACTGGTTGGCGCACAAAGAACATCGACAAGGAGGGTATGTCTTGTGTAACTCGGTGTGCGTGTAATCTATGTTATAACAGATACCTATCGAATAATAACCAACCGCCTTTTAACTATAATTTTGGGCAAACACCTTTAGAAGCGATCGCAATGACCGTAGATCATCATCATCATCTGCCAGCCTTTTCGCAACTATGTTGGGGTCAGCTTTCAATCGAATGCCGCTGAATACCAGTATTTTACATGGATCGACTGCCTATCTGATCTCCATAACCCAGTTACTGAGTAATACGATACCCATAAGATAAAAAGTAAATTTAAAAAATAAAAATACTCGACCGTAAAAAGTGAATTTTAAAATAGATCGAAACAAGATTTATTTAACTGAATACGTACTATAAAAAATGTCATGCAGTCGGAGGTAATAATAGGTCTGTATTGTAATTTTTTTTAAATTTTATTTATTTCACACACATGTCGTCCCCTTAGAGTGAAAAGTCACTAAGTCGAAAAATGCCCAAAATGACTTATCAATGTCACTAAAATCAACATTTTCTTCTCTAAATATCTGTACTCTTTTGTTTTACGAAATGTGAAAAGTAAGTAAGTCAACCTTTTGTACCCCACAGCGTAATGGGAGAACTAATAACTAATTTAGTCAAATTATTATACATTTATCGAAAATTTACATCACCCGAAATTAAAACGACTTAATTACTTTTCTCTTGATTTATCAATGCATACATACGCCTTTAGGTAGTCTCAAAATCAGTAAGATGGTTTACTGAGTTTTAAAAGTCAGTTTCTTGCTCATTGTTTGCTAAAACACACAAAAGCGAAAATTAACTAACTCGAGTTAGTGACTACTCACTCTTTATTTTTAAATTATTTGTACAATACTACAAAAGAGAACAATTAATTAGTTTGATGTTTTGAAATTTTCTCAATTATTAGAGGTTTTTCACGTGTTTTAACTCTTATAATATAAATTGTATTTTATTCCCTTCAAATTAAAGCTAAAAACATAAAGATATGTAACGGCAAGCCAAAGTTATAACGATTTTTATTTTCAAAAACTTTAACTCTCATTATCTCAAAACACGATTTTTCGACTTAATGACTTTTCGCTCTACGGGGACGATGTTTCCTTTGCCATTACAGATGAAATCTAATGCGACAAAGTAACTTAAAATATACTTAACTATACCTTACATGCTACACAGTACGTGGCCCTTGTGAACTTACCCAGTGTACAGGTGAATTTAAGAAGATGCCTCTGACTGCATGAGCCTAAGTTTGTGATTGGCTTATTCCATTTTTTTAAGGATTACATGATAACATGAAATGTTAAAAAGGTTGTGTTGTTGTAAGGTTGTATATATCGCCCCAGCTACCAACAGCTCTGCACCACTATCCGAAAATACACCGAAAGTATTGATTAAAAATCAGAGATAATTGTTTTTAGTTTTATTTATTAGGGAAAACAAACAGTGACATATTACATTTTATAGGAAGAAATATAAAAAAGATAAAGTTCATACCACACTCTTCAGAGGTCAGAAATGCTCCTCCCAAATACATGTTATCCATGATGGTGGCAATCCCCAGAAAACCCTTTTGGCGAAGAGCTGAGATAAAACATTTTCACACAGGATTTTCACCTGCCATCATATACATTCACAGCCACAAACACTAACCATGAACTAAACAAGACAGTCCGAACTAGTATTTACTCGGCTCGGGAGTGGAACCCGCGAAAGCGAGCACTGAGCCGCGGAACGCGACCGAGCGTGTGGGTAAATGAACTGTGTCACCACTGTGTACACGACTGATGGTGATCGATCACCACTATATAGTGGGAATAGTTGGTTGTTATTGGCCATTCAGAATGTAGGATGTTATAAAATCTTCTTTGTTGTATTTGGTTTGTTCCATAGTTATGGTGGCTTTCAGGTGATAAACTAATGATCAAACAAAAGCGGACCTATGTTAATATTGCCCGGCAACCGTTTCATTTGGCTATGCCTGAATGCCTTATTATAAGTCCTTTAAAACACCCTAAAATGATGGAACTCTGAATAAGATTTCTATGTAGGAAATAGCGAGCATATGCGGGCTTGCGGATGGCGAGCTATGGGCAACTCGCCGTCCGGTAAGGACCAGGCCCGGGTCGACGCGTGGTGTACCACGCGCGCCTCAAAGAGATGTCTTCACGTACTGACGGGGTCCGCTAGGATCGGTGCCTGCCAGGGTTGCGGGTTTGGCCGAAAGGGATACCGTGGCCCTGGCACACAGGCAACTGAAGGAACACGGGTGGGTTCTAGACAGTAAAAGTCTGACACGCCCTTCTAAAAAAATCCTCCCAAATTATTTGATAATTCCCCACCCAAAAATTTTTTTTGGAAATAGTTTACCTAATCAATCTATATATATACAAATAAATAAAATTGAAGTGTTTCTTTTTTAATGTCGTAATAACAGCTTTTACTAGCATACCTATGCAAGTATTTACGGTACTTATAACATAAATCAATTTGTGGTTTAGCATGTGGTTTAGCTGAGCCTGTAATCCAAACTCCCCCGATTAATAATCAGAACCCTGATATTATCCAGCCACCGACGGTCCCTTGCCACCCTCCCTCCGACACTGCCCTAAGCCGAGGTTCGAGCCCCACCTGGGGTGCCCTTAGCGAGCAGTCGTCTAGCTTAAGTAGATTTTAGTATAAACCCCCTGGCTGGAGGCGTAAACTTCGTTAGGAGCTTGCGGCACCACAGGAAAGTCCGGTTAAGGAGCAGGAACCCCCAGTGGTTATACCTCCGAGATGCCATTTAAAAAAAAAAAAAAAAAAAAAAAAAAAAAAAAATCAATTTTTGTAATTTTTGTCTGTCTGTATGTCTATTCGTTCCGGCTAATCTTCGAAATGGCTAGACCGATTTTGACGGGACTTTCACTGGCAGATAGCTGATATTATATAGAGTAACGCAGGCTTATTTTAGAAAAACAGCCACACGGGCGAGGCCGCGGGCAGCAGCTAGTCTGTGTAATAAATTAATACGACCGTCTGATCAGATATATTATGTACCTACGATACTGATTAAAATATGTAGTATTATCTATTCGTTTCTTTTTGTTTCTAAAAACTCATCAAGAACTAAGCAGCTTAGTTTTTAGCACCTAGATTAGAATTAGAATTTATTTATTTATTTTAAACAGTAATAAGAAGGCAATTTATATTACCTAATTAAAAACTGTGAATCCTTATCATATTCGTATAATTCATTTTGGTCAAATTCATTCAATTTATCATCATCTTAAGCCACTATTCCAATCTAAATTAATTTCATGTTTTAGTCTAAGATATGTACTTGGACTAAAGAATTATAGGATAAGACTACGTAATTCTTAATGTGTTTCCCTTATCAATGACGATTGGCACATAGGCTAGGTTGACTATGAATGTTTTTTTATTTTCATTAAAGATCACATCTTTGAATTCCCGCAATTGACCTTTCTAAAAGACATCACCAAAAAGGTCAATGACAAAAAATCACAAACCATTTCAATTAACTACACAAAGATTAATGCTCGCATCAAAATCATAATCACTCTTTTTGCTGTTCAAAACATTTGTCTAGACAAGTCAGATTCCTGACAGGATCAAATAGAGTCGCCTGGCTAATTACAAACAATTGCCTGTTGCCTGTCAAATCACTCGACGACAATCAAGGATATAGTATTTAAAAACAACTACATGACCAAAACATCTAGACAGCGTCAGAATACGGAACTAAATCAAATGTACTGAGTTTGACGTGTAATTGACGTTTGTGTTCGCAAGTGGCGCCACTTTGACATATCTAGATTTATTGGGCATGAGCTGACATTTAGAGCAATTGTCATAGTTATGTGGTAGTTACGAAATCTGTAATTGGGATAAAAAAAATGGATGTTGTTTTATGTCCGGGGTTAATAGGTTATATTTTTATGGGATCTTTCGATTGAGGGAGCTATTTGTGAGATAGTTATCACGAATTTTATGGACTTGAGAACGATTTAAGACGAAATTGACAGTACAGGCATTGATTGCCATACATTGAACCCGAGACCGTCAGTTCTTCAGTAGTACCCACTGGTGATAACCAACAAAATTAATCATTATTACCTAATGCAGTTGAAATGCTTCTTCTTTTCGTATCAATACCTAAACATTTCGATTTTTCAACGCGATCAAAAATAAAGTGATTTTGAATGAAAACTTTGATGAGAAATCGGATGCGTATTTACCTAAAGTTAATTTTTTAAATAAATAATTAAAAAAATCGCTGTGAAAGTATGGAAGCGGCTTCTTAAAATATATTTTTTATAAAAAAATATTTATAAAAACAAAAAAAAAACCCCGGGATTCTTGGATTGCATAACTATTCAGATGCATATTTATTCATGTTTAACCCCCGATGCAAATATGTGTTGTAGTTAAGAGGATGGGTGGAGTATGTTAGTTAAAAAAAAAAAACAATAAAACATAAATTTTATTAAATTAAGTACTAGATCCTGATTAACCGTAAATATTACCTCGGCTACTTAGGTAGGTAGATATGCATTCGATTCTACAGTCAGAAAAAACACTGAATTGGTCGATTCCGAAATCGCGCGATTTTTGCGATCGATACAAAAATGCATTCCATTTAAGCCAACATTTGAAAGTAAGTGAATATACATTCGATTCTATAATCAGAAACCTAAATTTTTCGATTCCGGAACCGCGGTATGTTTTCGATACAAAAGCGCATTCGTTATTAGGCAACATCTCAACTTTAGGTGAATAATATGCATCTGAATATCCGATCTCTAATTATGATACAAGTGTGTTATGTTGGTCGAAAAGGAAAGTCGTCGTCGGTCGAAGGTTGAATATTTTTTTAGTAAAAACACTAGTGTGGTAAGCTGAATTATGAACCTAAATGCACCATAATAGATACTTTACAAGCAAGTGTGTTGAAAAATTTACTACCCATTTAAACAAAAAACAAACGGAATTAATCGTTAAAAAAACAAGTACTGTGCATATCAAACTAACTCCAATTCTCTGTTGTTACAGACCAGTAATGTCCATCTAGCCCTGAATCCTTCCACAATGGCGAGCGCAGGCGCAGTCCTCCTGGAGGCCCGGCCTTTTAGGCCTTTCAAGTCCTCAGAGGAGTACCTGTACGCGATGAAGGAAGACCTGGCTGAGTGGCTGACAGTCCTCTACCCAGAACTCAGGATCACTGCTGATAACTTCTTGGATAGGCTGGATACGGGTGTCGCTTTATGCAGGGTGAGTTTCTAAGACCTTTTTTAAACTAACTTATCTACTGAATACCTACGTTCTTTGTACGAAACTCTGTACTAGGCTAGGCCAACTCCAGGTCAAAGTGTTGCCATTGACAAAAAAAAAAACCTGGGATTCTTTAAGTTTAAAGTGAATAATTACTTCTAGGCAACAAAATTGATGGAAAACTCTTTTTAGGACACTAGACAGGTCTAAGCAAGTGATTTGCCTTGCCTAAATTTGATGCCAGAAATAGCTTTAAGTAAACGTTTTAACACATTTTTGATGACTTTGCAAGAAGCGATGGCAATGTCCAAAATTATATATTCGAACTTTGCCCACATGCTCAAAAATCTCGAGTATGTTACTATTTGTATATTTGAAGTTATATTTGGCGCCAACTAACGTGAACTTAAGTTAACAGGAAGTAATAAGTCTTCTTAGCATCAAAAATTGTGATACCACAAACGGGACAAAATATTATTATGTGGATTAAACACTTATCACATAACAATAGAGATAGATACGACAAATCGTTACATGCTCTAGGCTTATACAGAATTTAGTTGACAGCTATTTTTGTTAGATTAGCAATAGATAAAGTATGATGACATTTGTTTTTGCCTTAGTTTCTGAATAAATTAGGATTTTACCTGTTTGTAGCAGTTCTACGAACGGTGGTGGAGTAATATTTATTTGTAGTGTAATATGTAATATTAAAGTTCAATAGTTCCTTTACGTCATCGATATAAATATGTGACTTTGAACGGTGCTGATTGTATATTTGTGGTCCCGAATCCTAAACTTTGTTATTTAAGCCATTATCATTTTCAACGCAGAAATATTCTGTTCTGAATCCGTTTTTTTTAAGTTTATTAATTATTTTGATTCTGGCCATTTTTATTTAAATTTTGGCTAACTATTTAGAATTCCATAAAGTCTACATTCAGACTAGATATTGAGAGCACTGACTTTTCCAATTACTCGAATTAAGATAGGTGCTAGCAAGCAAGGGAACAACATAATACTTATATTTTACCTTTTCGATAATAACATAAATAAAAGCTCCTTATTATTTTTTTGTACAATGTTATAGACTCTGCTCCCTCCCTATACAGGAAGATAATACAAATAATTTAACTCTTCGCAGTCAGGATATCCTGCACCATTAGGGACTATTAAATAGGTTATGTAAACAAATCACGTGCACAAACATCCAGGGTAGGTAGGTACCTTCCTGGAGACTATGCAAATTATGATATAATATTATAATTGAACTTCATAGATGCGCCGATCAGAGAGGATTTAGAATTATGTAGAACAGAAAGACGATTGTTTATGGCATGTTATCGGGGAAAATTGACTATCCTAGACTTCTGTCTACCCCTTAGGTATACAGGCGAGCTTGGTTATATTATAAAGTGTGTTTATTCAGGGGTAGTCTACTTGAAACAGCTTCTTTAGGGCATTTAAAAATCTCTGACTCCTCTCTTCTGCCTATTGTTTTTCTCTCCTTCGTAGGTACTCTGCCTTTACGATGTACATAAGTTGGAGACATTTGTCTGTGAGTAAACTCCTGCTTAAGTACGTGATATCATTAAAAAATTTGCGTCATCAATAGGTAAAACTAATAAGTAATAACTTCCTGAAATGTTATCGTAGCAAAGAGGCCAATAATTTATTATCAGCGATGAATACTTCAGATTGGCTATGTGAACTAATCATTGTGAAGATATACAAATGTACTGCATAAATATTAGATCATAACCGTATATATCTACCATTTCTGACTCTGCTGTTCCGGTCAGATTTGAAAATGTCGAGAATATTGATTAGTTTCGTGAAATGATTTTAAAGCTTTCGGGAAAGGGGTTCAATAGGTTACTTTTGTCCCCACTGAATTACTAATTATTATTTTTCAATTCAATTAGTCCATCCTCTCGTTAAATAACTTAGAAGCAGACCATGACTTTTGAAATGTCTATATGTACTTGAGTGGTGTACGTATATAACAACTTGTACCGAATTAATTAATTAAAATAACAATATAAAATATTTCTATTATAACCATAACATAACTTCCCTTATTTTCCTTCATTTCGTTCCATGTTTATGCATAAATAGCCATGTTTATCTTGAAATGAGATGAAAATAGGAAACTAAATTCAAATGAAAAAATGCAATTTTTTTTTTGTGATTTTCCTTTACAACCTCTGTCGTTATAAAAGCCACAGATTTACTGAACATTCTTTAAAAAAGTTTATAATAAAGTCCACAACAAAGTTTCGGCTGGGGTTCATTGACCGTACGATACGACACTGAAAGGATATCAACTTATCACCACAGCCAACTAGTTTTGACAGATTGTTTCGCGGCTTTTATACTTTTATTTATATTTTTAGACACTTTCCGCAGTTTCGAGTTTAGCTCCCATGGTCGCTAGATTAATGTGGTCATGATAAGAAACGGAAAAGTTGTGTATTTTGATAAGAATTTAAATAAACTGCGTCGTTGGTCTAGTTATCACAAGTATTACTGCTGAGGATGAGGTCCTGAGTTCGCTTAATACCACCTCTAAAATCCCGGAATAATTATGATGAGATGATGATGTTTAAATCCCGGGATTTAAAAACGAATTATAAATTGGACTTTATTTACAAATTATTGATTTGAAGAATCATATATTATAACATTTTTTAAGGTTCCGTACTAAAACAATCTATTAAATTAAAGAGCTTTGTTTTACATATTATAGGAAAATAAATACTTGAAAAGATGGCTGGTTATTGTGTGTATATTATATTGTGATAAAAAGGGTATTATCCACTCTATCTTACTTCCTTCCTCGAAGTTTAGGTAAATAAACTCTACCTGTTCCGATCTCTGATCATCAGTCTTCAGCAGTTCCTTGCTGCAGTGCTATTCTGTGAAAATATCACCGTAAAAACTTAGGTGAAGTGAGCTTGAGCTCTTGAAGTGAGCTGTCATCCCACCTGCAGCTAGAGATTGACAGCTCTATGTTCTATGTTAGAGGGTTTGGTTTCCGCACTTAGTCGTTCAGGTGGACCATTGTGTGTGGGACATGGCGGCCATCCGTGGTTATTCCAACCAGCCCACCTCCCTCAAGAAGTTGATCACGTCTCCTGGTCTGTTCAGAACATTAGTGAAAGATCTGGGTGCTCCGAGGGTTTTTGTTCTAATCTGGGTGACGCCTGTGCATTCTAAGAGTACATGCGCAGCAGTTTCCTCCGCCTCAATGCAAGCCCTGCACAGAAGACTGTCCGTTATGCCTATTGTGTGGAAGTGTTTGTTTAGCGAGCAGTGTCCCTGTCACCAGGCGCAGGCCGGTCCTGTCTAGGCGTAATAAAAGCCTTGTTAATCTATTATCTAAGGCATAGCCTTGGATTGCCTGCAGCCCGTTGTCGAGGTCCACCAGCGCTCCGCTTGTGTGAGTTTGAGCTCAGCTCACTTCACCTAAAAGAAAAGACCGGCTGGGCATGAACATAGCTCCTCTGCTACTGTCATCCAGCTGCATATCTTCCAAGTCAACTTACCTTATAGTATTCTCATATAGAAAGTATATTTTAATTAATCATCATACTACAAGGTGACGCCTTAATTAATATTATGCATTGAATTAGGTAAAACATAAACATGTTTTTCCCAACCTCGTCGATTACCAATCGTTACTGGTAGGTAGGTAGGTAAATAGAACGTTATCAGACATTTGATTGATAAGATAACGTAAGTACAGACTGACCGACTAACTGAACTCAAGTGGTCGTCTGTTTAGCGTGATTCAATATCATCTACTTAAGTACCCCTACCTTTCAAAACATGTCTATATTTTAGTTGCAACAGTTTAGAGTAAACAGGAATGGCAGGTGATGGAAAACTATTTTAAAGTCAATATTTATTTGGACGGAGAAAAAATAGATTAATTTCCTTTCTGAAATCGTCAACACCGATTGGTTTGTTTTGTAGTGTTCTACGAGTAGATTGAGGTCTACTAAATAGGTACACTTTTTATTGTTCTCCTTGAATCTCTCTCACACTTGAATTGTAAGTGACTGTGCTGTTGGAGTGTTTATTATAAATAAATAAGGCCGAAACTCAAATCATCAATAAGTAGCCAGAATCTTACAACACTATAGGATGTTCCAAAAGTGTTTGAGAAAAGTGTAAACAAACCATGTTCAGATTAAATTCTTAGGCAATCACTCACTAAAGGGAATTGGTAACTATCTGTATTTAGAAGGTTTCAACTTTATATCTCACCACGTTTTCCATTGTTAAAATGTAGGTAATTGAAAATATATCGACATTAAATTCAGATTAAGTATAAATTTAATCTCAAATGTGTAAAACAACAACTGTCAAATGAAAAACATCTTTAAGTTGATTTAAAATTACAATTTCCAGTTTAAGTATTCAAGCCTCATTTTTTGTCAATATGCGGTGAGCAAAATCAAAAATCAAAATCAAAATATTTTATTTCACATAAACCTACATGGGCACTTATGAAACATCAGAAGCTAGGTGCACGGTTCCAATTAGTTGTTTCCTATGTAGAAGAGCCGGCAAGAAACTAGAAACAAGAAACGGTAACTCTTTTAAAAATGAGAGCGAGCGTGGTGATCAATTCGATACTTGAGCAAGTAGTAGATACAGAAAAAAAAAATATATATATAAAAACAAGATCTAAAAATACTGATTGTGTAACAGCAGGTTAGTTTAGAGATGAAAAAGTTCGTACATATAATAATTGCTATTGTAATAGGCAAGGTTGCAGGTTAGGTCACTGTTTTACTGTTCTGGGCACTATCACAGTTAAGATTAGATAAGTAGGGTACCGTCCTTGGAAACACGTGGTAGACGTCGTGCGCCTATCAGCACAGGCTAAGCAGGCAGCCAGAACCGGCCTTCTCAGAGCCAAGCAAGCGACGTTAGCAGACCGTAGAACACGGCACGCGGTTCAGCAACGCGCTTGGGCACATAGAATCCTAAGGGTCAGGGAATAGCTTCTGCTATTAAAGCAAACGGATGTAGAAATAGCTGAGTCTCTTAGAAAACTAGTGTTGTTCTATGTTTTTTAGTGTTGTGCTTAGTAACTAGTTGTGAATTAGTTAGCATCACTTGACTATTTACCTACCGTTGAGAAGCGAGAAGCGACAATGCTACAGTTGTCTGGGCTCCAGAGACAGGAGGAACCTTCTAACAGTACGAGCCGTGTCCAGGAGTACCAGTTTTGTATCAAGTCTTTGATCCTACTGCCTAATACGAGTAATTATAGTCGAGGCTTAGTACAGTAGCTGTTACATTATAAAAGAAATCGTGAGTTAGCTAATCAATTAATTAATACTTTAAATTGTCGCAACAACCTTTAAATAAATTAATTAACCGATTTTATCTGCATTACAACAATAGAAACTTAACAATTAGCTTTTAGGAATTAGTAATTAATATCAACCTACAGCTATTTTCAATTTCAAGGTTAGGTTACAAAATCGAATAACATGTTAGTCACGAATTAAGATAAACCCTATTTGTAACTGTACATGTTAATTATTAATTATTATTCGGTGTGAAGTTTCCATTTAAACTCAGAAACGGGAAATAACTGCATCACCTACCATTTTCAATATTTTGATCAGTGTTTGGTTTAGTCAATTTAAAGTAGCCTATAAAGCTGCACCGTGGAGCAAAGGGTACAAAAGAATCACCACCTATGACATACGGTGATATTGTCATAATCACCATGCTTAAATAAGTAAAAATAAAAAGACGTGTGGCACTCGGGGACTGCCGCGGTAAAGCTATTGCATAGCATTTTGTATCAACTTATGCAATTATAATTATTTATTTATTTTATTTATGCAGTATTTCTTTTTCTTTGATATTATTTTTTTTTTTTTTTTTTCGTTACGGAATTTCTGGATTCGGTCCCCGAGCTCAAGGCCCGCGATAGAAGCTATGCAATAGCTTAAAAACAAAATAAATAAGTGCTGAACGTCGTAAAAGTGTATAACTACGTAAACAAAGTCAAATACTATTCAAATATAAGCATAATAACAACTTTAAAATAGACGAAAGTGTTGAACCTAAAGTAATTTTAAATAAAAAAAGAGTGACAAACTGTTTTGACAGCGAAAAAATTCCATGTACATGAGTCATTTCCAACCGTCTAGTCAAGTTTAAAAATTGTTCAACTGGAATGGTATCAACTATTTGGCAAGCTTTAATTAAGTCATTGTAGCCTTGCGGTGCAACAGGGGAACTGAATGTGCTCGTAATCGACTGCTCGTGAGTTCAAACCCCACTATCAACAATAACTTTTTGTGAAGATCATAATTTAATAAACTAATATTTATAAGAATAAAATACGCAGTACACAGAAAAAAGGAACTGCCAGAAATTATTAGATCACTAGAGGGTACTGGTGTAGGAAAAACAGCGCTTTGTTGACAAAGTTCTTGACAACAAACAAGACAAGAATATGGCAGCCGGTAGCTATGGCGGCTGAGTAGCGTAGTGCGATAGAGTCGAATAGATGTTAAAGCGAGACAGCGATAGCGTGAGGTTTTTTCGTTACGGAATTTCTGGATTAGGTCCCCGCGCTCAAGGCCCGCGATAGAAGCTATGCAATAGCTTAATAAATAACAGCTTATAAGGAACAACTTAGGTATTACTTAACAAAATACCCGAAGGTAGCTGCAATACTGTGGCGCCCAACCCAACACAAAATACAACGGAGACAGTCTTTTGTTCCAGACTAACACATAATTAAGGAAGTCGTATAATAAATTAAGAATTACAAAATAAAAATAACTACAAGTTTGTTTACAAATAAACTTTTAGTATTTTTTTCTTTGTGTAGTGGAACTAACGGTGACACTCTCACCCTCATTTCTAGAGGGTGAGAGTGTTTGTGTGTGAGTGTACATGTAAGATGCGCAATTAGTCTGTTATGATGAGAGAACGCTAGCATGAGAATTTCTTTATTTAATGTTACCACAAGTTGTTCAGTTGTATCATGGCTAGCGCTCGGATATTCGGATGCATTTGCATATTCACCTAAAGTTGAGATGTTTGCTATTATGGAAAGCGCTTTTGTATCGAATAAGTCCCGCGGTTCCGGTGTTTTATTTTTATTTTAACTAACACTCACCACCCCCTACTCTTACACCCTACATACACATATTTGCATAGGGGGTTAAAATAATTTTAAATAAATATGCATCTGAATAGTTATGCAATCCAAGAATCCCAGGTACCTATTTTTTTAAAATAATATTTTAGAAGTCGCTTCGATACTATACACCCGTCTAGTTATGCATGGCCGGTATTCCTGGCATCGCGGGATATTTTATTACAAAAAAAAATATCTTAAAAAGCTACTTCCATACTTTCATAGCTAATAATTAACTTTAGGCAAATATGCATCCGATTATCCGATCTCTAACACATGGATTTTAGCCAGTCTGTCAATTTTTTTCTTAGTAAACTTCTTTTTAAAGGGTAGATTTGATTCTCTCTAGGAGGCACACAATCACCATGCTTGCAAGACAAAGAGGTACGTAGACGAGGCACAGCAAAGTCAGGGACGGATACAGCCGTGTATTCGATAAGTCGCTTTTGACGCAACCAAAAGTGTAGTAACACACCAGATGGCTTATGATATGCCACCTTAGTACACTATACTCCATTTTAATACGATTAGACATTTAGATAAGTTTTCTTTAGAGGCCGTTCACCGATTTTGAGTACTATTCCGTAGGAATAAGGATGGCATTAAAAGCAAAAGAGTGGTTACAATACCAACTGTTTACTGCAGCTGCCATTTGTCATGCCACCAACGCATTAGAAGTCAAAATCTGTTGAACGGACTGTAAAAGAAGTTTATTTAAACGTCTAATATTATTTCTAACGGTGTATAGCTGTAAATACAGGTTATCTCAAAAGGAAAAAGTTAAAAACATTACGAACAATACGCCCTGTTTCCCAATTTGTTTCAGATAACTTATCGGTTCGATAATATATTACTACAATAATATTCTTAAAATAGACATACATACACATGTACGGTGTATTTAAAAATAAATTATCAGTAAATTCATTACAATGTACCTACTTACTTAATTAAGTAGATACTTAAATGTGAACTGTTTTGAAAAACAAAAATGGTGAGTATATGATAACAAGATGATAAAAAACGACTTCCAATGCATCGTGCTGATTATGGCAACCCTTTTGACGCTTAGATACTGGGCAGCCCTATTCAAAAGTTTACCTACAGATTAATACAGGGTCATTGGTCACTAAAAAGCTCTCAGGACTACATTACTAATCTTCTAAATATATAAAAGAAGAAACTGACTGAGTGAGTGACTGGTTGACTGACATGTCAACGCATAGCCCAAACCACTGGGTCTAGAGATTCCAAATTTGGCACGTAGGTTCCTAGGGGTGCACTAAGAAAGGATTTTTGTAAATTCCACCCCTAAGGGGATAAAATAGGGGATGAAAGTTTGTATGAAAAATCTTATTCATTTGGTTGATTAACTTGAAACTTGGCACAAATACTTAAGACCAAAAATAAAGAATAACATGTATCAGGGTTTTTCAAAACTCTACCCCTGACGGGGTGAAAAGGTGTAGTCAATTTTACAGAAGAGGATTTTTCTGTACAAAATCCGATTCAACTAGGGAAGTATTGACATCCACGCGGGTGAAGCCGCGGGCAACAGCTAGTAATATCATAAACAACAACTTTTGTTCTATGACTTTTAATAATTCATCAGATTTTAATTTATCCGATTTTCATACTAAAATAAAAATATTTAAATTCCACGCTCTAAGTGTTATGAACTCGTAGCAAAAGAAACTGCTGTGTCTTTCGAGTGACAATGCACGGTAGGCGTAGGTACTTACAACAAAATACAGAATTGAAATATGTTAGATAGAACAACGAAATCTTGGTAGGTTTGTTTTTGGTAAATGTATTATGTTTTATAAAATGTCATAGAACAATAGTTGTTGTTTTTTTAAACAACTTTTACTAACTTGGTAAACAACAACAACAACTTGGTAACTTGGTTGTTAGTCTTTTACCATTAACCCTGTATAAAACCAATAAATAAAGCCATAATCAGCATTTTTTGTTATTAACTACACCGTAAAACTGGGCATACTGTCTTGTATACTTCAGTTGAAAATACAATAAATATTTATTGAATGAGTAGCAAATGATAAAATACTATGAAACTCCAGTCATATGGTGACTAAACCATAAAGTTATTTATTATCCTGTTTATTAAAATGTTACTCATTATATGAATTTTGTTGTAAAATTCCCAATACCTATATACCGTGCCGCTACAATGGCGACATTTTAACACACAGGTAGGGCTTGCGGCCGGTAATCATTAAAGTTATAATATTAAGATAAAATAATTCATAAATTGAAAAAAAAAAAAAAAAAAAAGTTCGCTGACATAGTGCTGTCTTTTCAATGAATGAAGTAAAGTAAATCAATAAAGAACGCGAAACCTTATACGTGTGTTAATTAATGTCGCCATTAAAGCGCGGCACGGTGTATAATTTTCGTGCAGCTGAAATTAGATCAAACGTCAACTACAGAATTTTAATACTAGCGTATTTTAACCAAGGCTAGAGCCTATTGAGAAGCCCCCCAAAAAAGGCAACTGGGGCAGACTGGATGCAGAAGGCGGAGAACCAGGAGTTGTGATGCAACTTGGGAGAGACCTATATCAAGCAGTGGACTGCGTTAGGCTGAGTTCGTTACCGATACGAAGAGAAGAATCTTTCTATCATATAAGTACGATTAAAAATATTGAATATTAACAACAGTACAAATAACAAAACTGAAACAATGCTAGCTACAAATCCATACTAATAATTATAAATGTGAAAGTAACTCTGTCTGTCTGTCTGTATGTTACATTTTCACGCTTAAACCGCTGAACCGATCTTCATGAAATTTGGCAGAGATCTAGCCTGGGATATGGAGAAGGCCATAAGCTACTTTTTTACGCGATAACTGATATCCACGCGGACAGAGCCGCGGGCAAAAGCTAGTTACATATAAACTGTAGCGCAGCTAGCAACACCCTTCTCAAGGTAAAAAAGATGCAGTGTTGTTCCATGCCAAAAAGTAATATACACTTATTCTACCATTTTTGAAAATAACAATTATCTCAAAAAGTAGCAAATATTTTCAAACGCTTCAAGACCTTGAGTGGTCAAGAGTAGTGTTGTGACACCTCATTAGCAAGTCTTACCATCTGGCCATGTTTGTTGCAAGTAACCTTCGAGGCGCACCTCTATGCTTGAAGGAATTTCGCAAAAATGTATAGAAATTGTCATTATTTTGCCGTTGGTGCTATTTTTGTGAGAAGATGATTATTCTGCGGACGAACTAAAATTATCCAATAAAATATTTTTGAAGAATATTTTTGAACTGGTTAAACATTATAAAATTGATGGAATCAGTAGATATTGAGTAAATACAATAAAAAAATCATCTACAATATACGTATAAATAGCCACCAAAATATTTCAATGAACCTTCAGTACCGCTTAACTGGTTCTTTGAAAAGACACTAACAGCAATTTTACTTGTAAATGTTGAAAGGATCAAACATCCAAGCTATCGATTCACAAAGATATAAAAGGGTTAAGTTTCATCCAGTAAAGTGCGAAAATTGAACGGCTGATTGAAACACAATTTCAAAGAGTGACTCTTTGAGATTGTGTTTCCATCAGCCGTTCAGTTTGTTGCATCGACCTCAAGTAAATCGGTATTTCGATGCAACATGTTAATTCTTCCATACTTTTCTAATAATCGTCATTTCGGTAGTCACTCCCTTTCTAGCTATAATCATCTTTCACATAGTCCATCGTTCGTTACTTTGGTCACAGAGTGACACTTTTTTTATTATACCCGGGATTTTTCATTCAGTAAAGAGAATTATGAATGGAACTGTTTCACAAACCCCTTTATTTTAGCTCATGATTCACTCATTTTGCTCGAGTTTCAACGTTTTCAGACTAAGCTGTTAGTCATGTGGCAGTCTCTCAAAACTTCCGGCCTAGCAATTGTAAGAACATGTGTTTGATAAGTATTGTTTTTAAGAGTGAATGAATCGTTGTTATTATCTGGATTGTAATGTGGATGAGGGTGATTCAGTTTGTCTTCAAGTGCGAGTTTGTGTTCAGAATTAGCCTTTTTTATGATTATTGTGATTTTCTGTTTCGTATTTTTCATTGGTTTTATAGCTACAAGCTTGTATTACATTTTGGTCTTTCTAATAAATTTTTGTTTCTTCATCAGTGGATGATATTAAATGCACAAAAATTGGGATTGGTACATAGGATGGTTTTTGGTAGGTGCCCATCAGATTGTCATATAGTCGATTAGTCGCTTCTTACGACAGTGTAGGTCACCATAACCTTGTCCTTACAAATACAAAACTTATCATTAATGTCTGCTGTCAAGAAATGCCCATGCCCATAGCTTTAATGCAAAATTAATAGCTTCTAAGAAGATATTTTAGATAACGATGTCATATATTAGGCTTACATTTGGTCAAATTTTACGGTCTTCAGTCAAACTGTGTAATTTGTTAAAGGTAATGATTTCCTTTAATGTATTCTTAGTAAAGTATGTAAGGTTTAATTGAAAACTCGCAAGCTTGTTGCATGATATAGACGCATCGATGTAGTAAAAGGGATATTAGCATAATCCTATTCCATGCTTGATTAACATGTAAAATACAGGTTGTTTAGCAGAACGTTGAACATACGAAAATGGTGGATAGGTGGGGTCATCTGCTACTTACTCAGCCCTAATTTATTTGGCCACGGCCCCCTGGACATTAAAATTATTTTTTTTTGCTTACTTCACCACTTTCTTAACTTTAAAGTGTATTTTTTATTAAAAATGGGTAACACAGGCAATATTTTAGTTTTTTTTTATCTTTAATGTTGGCAGATTCTTATAAAGTTATTGCTTTATTAAGATGTTAGCTAGAAAAAAAGTTATGACTCCTCAAACTTACAGAAAGATGTAAAAAATACTTAAATCTTAACTTCAACTTGCATTAAAAAAAAAAAAACAATAAATGATTGAGGAGTTCCAATTCTAGAAAAACATCCCTAGTGTGTGACCTTTCTAATGGTATGTAATTTGCTTTCATAAAAAATAATCTGTAAGAGTTATTTCATAATTTTTTACATCTTTCTGGAATTTTGAAGACTCATAACTTTTTTTCTAGCTGACATCTGCATAAAGCAATAATTTTATAAGAATCTGCTAATATTAAAGATTAAAAAAAAAAACAAAAATATTGCCTGTTTTACCAATTTTTTATAAACCTTACACTTTAAAGTTAAGAAAGTGGTGAAAATAGAAGAACAAAAAAAAATTGTTTTTTTAAATATCCCGGGGGCCCGGGCCAAATAAATTAGGGCTGAGTAAGTAGCAGATGACCCCACCTATCCACCATTTTCGTATGTTCAACGTTCTGCCAAACACCCTGTATAGTGTGTTGGAATTGCTATTTAATTTAAAAAGACCATTGATGAAGATAGATGGGTACAGATGGAGAACATAACTTGAGATAAGTAATACCATGACCCTATACTCAATGATAGAGAAGATGAAGAACATGTTTAACTGAAGACTAGAGTAAAAAATAATAACGGTGATGGTGACGTTGCCAAAACAACTGCATCACTTTAAAATCAAGAATCTAAAAGGGTGCGAGATAATCAACTATCAATAAAATGGGAATCGTATGGGCCAGTGAAAGCGACGGTCCTAGAATCTATGACAAAATAAACGATAGTAAATAAAGGAACTGTACCACACATAGACAGATATATTAAGTAGGTACTAATGCTAATAACATCAATACAATCTATTGGCATTACAATCGAGGTCAGGTAATAAAAACCTAATCATTATTCTACAATAGAAATACATAAAATGTTTATCTGAGGATCTAAGTTCAAGCTGATAGCCAAATCTTGAGATAACTGTTTGTAGAATCGAGGTTCTGCGAAGTGAAAGGATCTGAAAGGGATTTGAGAGGAGCATTGGGTACGAAAAATTTGCTTGTATAATAGAAGCTAGAGATGAGTACGATTTCGAACTTATTTTTGCAAGGTCTGCTTCATTTTGATTCTATTGTTCTTTGAACTCGGGTTCTCTCATACCTTTTTCGGTAAGGCCAGATACCTTCTCAAAGAATTTCTTCCACTGCCAGTTTAATCATTTTTGTTTCATAATCACATCTGAAAGTAATAAGTACTTATTAGGTCTATTTACCTGGTATACCAAATCATAAGAAAATTGGTAATTATGTCTTCATTTCATCAAAGATTTAGAATATTGGACCGAAGATAAGCTGGAAATGGGTTTGCGGAGCTAAGCTAGAAATGATTTTTTCCATGTTAACAGTATTGAAACAAGTACTTCACGTGAGTACCGATAGTTATCAGTAAGTATTGATTGTAAATGTCAGTTAGTATAACATTTACGTTGTACATCGTGATTCATATACATTTACAAGGAACTTTAAACGGTTTTGTAACTTTAGTTTTAAAACGTGGAATATTTCGAGCTAGGAGTGTCTGATAAGGTTCATACTAGTTATCTAGTACAGCTCAGATTGCTCAGAGCCTTATGTCAAGAGGTTGGGAAGCTATTTGGCGTCATGACGATGATCTAATATGATGATTCAAAGTTCTATGAGATAATAAATCATTATAATAACCACTTCTAAACATATATTTCTTCGTAGAACACTTAATACGAAATGAAATAATGGACAACATCAGGATAATCACTAGAATTTGCAAACGACATGATAATCAGAGGGATCCGTATTTTTGCTGCGTTGTTCTAACTGTGTTAAATACATTACTGCAGCCAAATATGATGAGAAATTTAGACATCGTAACATGGGCAAACCCTTATTTTAAGTCTCTGCTATCAAACCAATCTTCCCATCCGAGCATGTCCACACAAGTAACTAACGACATATCAACCATCCGAACGTATAATCACACCATAAAACTGACACTCCTAAAACATCAGAAATCACTATCAAAGTATCTACAGACATTACTATCGGCTGCTATGCGGACTATCGGCACATCGTCCTTGTCGATAGTCATCGGCGGTAATTACAGCGATCGCGGGCGGAGGCGCCGGCGCAGGTGGCTTAGCGCTTATGGTACATACAATATTGAAACTAGAAGGTTCACTTTGGAATAACTATTAAAATAGCCCACACTGTGAGCTAAAAGATGAATGAATTGTGCGAAAGATGACATGGCTAAAAATTATTAATGTAAGCTCTAAAATGCTAAATGCTGCTTAAATTTTTGTATCATTCACATGAATCAAATAAACATTTTGCAGAAGACAAGAGAAGAGAAGATTTTGCGGAATATACCTTGATTCATTGACTAAAGAGATGAAAGAGCAAATTACCTTAGATTGGTTTCAAGATGTAGCTGGCAGATTCCAAATTAATATCAATGAAACAAATTATTACATCGAAACAGGGCCTCTCATTACAGTTAAAACACAACATCAAACAAATGGATATCGCTGAAGTAGTGGGTAGTGTGCGTCTTCTAATCGGCTTAGCGACTTCTGTCGTTTCCTATTGGGTGGTCAAGCTATTAAGTTATTTACATATCAGCTTTATTGTTTGATTGCGTTTAGAACTGTTAGTTTATGTCTTGATTTGTGGAGGAAAAATACGTTTAGCTGTTGTTTTATTATCCTGTGCTTTTACTGAGTGGCTTTGGTAGTTATTTCTTCTTCTTAATGTTATTGGTTTACAAACTAAGATTTCTAAGCTGTAATTTTGAATTTGGGAAAGTAAGGGCGGTTTTGAATTTCAAACAAGCCGTTTAAATTTTAAATTGAAATTCTTGGCACTTGTCCAAACCGCAGAATGCATGTTTTTAAATCCTAAAATATTATCCATTTTTTTTTCAACACTCGATTTATACACAACCAAAAATACCTAAAACATACCATGTCTGTACATTGCGAAATTGCTTGAAATACAAGACAATGGACAGACATACCTCAGGAATTTGTTAAAGACATTTTACATAATTACGATTCAGTTCGCGTTCGATCACAATATTCGATGTATTGGTTCAAATTCTGTGAGTCTCTCTCACTGCGAACGAATGTACGTGGAATGAATGAATGAACGACATCGTCGTGTGAAACTTGTCGTAAAATTGTTATTGGAGGTGAGCAAAATCACGAGTGGATGAAACGAAATCGTCCGGGAACATCTATTGGGGTCGTGTTTTTACGGTTGTAAGGATTTTGTTACATGCAAGTTACCGTTTACATTTCAAATATTATTTTCCCTTTTAGCACCTTTGAGTTTAATAATGAAAAATTGACATAAACTAGAGCTCCTATTATTGGAGTTGACATTAGACAAGTCGATTCTATTATGAATCCTTTGAATTGCAAATATAATTTGTATTACGTTCATAGCAGTCTAATCCGCATCATTGTTGAACTACTCTTTCGTCCATGATTCAGTCAGACATTATTAGGTTTTGCTGCAAATGCTTTCGAACTTACTCAAAAAATGATAAGACACAACCTAGGGCAGCCTCGGAGTAAGCTTAAAAATCACAATCCACATCCAATAATATAGTTTTTAATTTTCATACATCATAAATAATTACCACATCACACCAAAGAGATGTTCAAAATAGACTGTGACACCTTATCGTCCCACACTAGTCATAAGACCAAATAAATAGGTCACACAGGTGATGTTAAATCGTGACGGTTACGATCAAATACCATATAGTTACTTATTGGTGCTAGGAGTGGCTTCATGGTTATAGGTCAAATGGTTAGCACCTCAGTCGTCCTGTATTGTCTTGTGGTATATCAATATTGGTTGGTTGATTCCTAAGGTAATAGCTGTAGGAACGTAATATACTCCTAGGACTAGTGTGATATAATTATCATATATCGTGAACGCTACGAAGGTCGAAGTAAAATGTATGGAAATACGTGCACGTTATTAAAACGCCACTTTCGCTTTTAACACTTTTCACTAGCTTCTGCCCGCGACTTCGTCCGCGTAAAATTTCGGCCCCCAACCCACCCCGTCACATCACATCACCCGCCCGCGCAATTACTTCGTTTTCGCTTAGCGTACTTTCTGACTTTATGTCGTTTTGCTCGGCTCCTTAGGATCGTAACATGATGTTAAATAGCCTTCCTTAAGAATTGGGCTACCCAACACTAAAAAAAAAATTCCCGAACCCGTAGTTCCTGAGATTAGCGCGTTCAACCAAATAAACAAAAAGCAAAATCTTCAGCTTTATAATATTATTATAGTGTAGATACATTTTTATTTTAATTTTTTGGACGTCCATGATAATATTGTCATGATAGAATTTTTTTTTTTTTTTTAATACGTTGCCCCACACTAGGAATTTCTCCTGTATCGTGGGTGCGTTTACAAACATTTAAACTCACATACACAAACAGCCAGACCCGGAACAACTAATTGTAGGTCGGAATAGTTAGGGAATCGAACCCGCGACACGCAGTGCAGCAGTCAATCGCTTAACTACCGCAAAATAAAAAATAAAATAAAAAATATTATAATTTAAAAGGACACATTGCAGCATTGGTATATTCTGTAATGTAATGAACAGTTTCAGTTGTTTATTGATGTTACCACATCAATGAACAAGATAAAACTGAAACTGTTCACACGTCTCATTGAACTATGATGTAGGAAAATCCACCTTTTGTGTTTTTCCTATTTCAATCCTATTTTATTTTACGTGGCATCCGATTCTGGGTTGGATTTGTAGTGGCTGCAAGATAATGATCTTCTTCACTACACTCTTTATTCAATAAGTGATTATTCCTTAATTTATGCTATCATGTAATTGCAGCAAAAGGTAGAAAACCTTAAAAAAACACGAAACGCTAATTGCCAGTATACATAATTAATTAATCAATCCAATTATCTCGATCGTGAGATTTCGATCGATTTAATTATGGATCGACAAAATATAATTGACATTTTTATGCGAAAACATGTAAAAAGTCCACAAGTTGCTCACTTCCCCACTTTGCACGTAAATTGGTAATTTATTTGTCGTTAAGGGCGATTTACACGTTGTCGAACCGCAGGTGTCTGACAATTATGGAAAGTAAAAGTTATGTGATCGTTTCCTACTCTTAATCGATGTGAGTTATTTTTACAATTTTATTTAAGTATCTTTATATAATATATAGAAAGAAAAGAAAGAAAAAATGTTTATTCTGCACAAACAAAACGCACTTAATAAAAAATAAAATTATAAAATACATGCATTGAAGTAGCCAAAAGCCTCTTATTCAAGCAATAAAAGTTTGACAATTTAGTCCATTGCTTGATGTCAGGACCAGGGACCAAAGACAATTTACATTGTTACACTGTGTTGCGTCACTGACAAAAATGTCAACAAACAAAAGATTTAGACAAAAACATTATGCCGATCATAGAGTGGAAAATGACTACTTTTGTAACAAACAAACAACAGTAACAAGAACAATAAAGCCGTGCGTCGCATCTGTGCAAGAATAGGTCGTTGCTCAGCAAAACGCTGTGACTTCGGACGAACTTACCATCAAAGCGCTGATTTTCAGCAACAACCTTTGGAAATAACCTTTTTTTTGGAAATAACATAGGTTTATTGTTGAACACTGTTCAGTGCAGCTACAGGAAAATTAAATGATTTGATTATTCCTGGCCACTTTTTTGTATGTAGCCTAAATGAGTTTTTTTTTGTTTTTTTATATATGTACACTTTGCTCCAATTACTAGTTTAATAAATTAGATAATCCCTACTAATATTATAATTGTGAAAGTAACTCGGTGTCTGTCTGTTTGTCAACAGAAAAGTAACAACGTTTTTACGGCTAATCCGCTGAACCGATAGTCATGAAATTTGGCAGATATATAGCCTGGGATATAGAGAAGGACATAGGATACTTTTTTACGCGATAACCGACCGCGAAAATAAAAACTAATTTAGGCCACAAACAAACAAGTGGCCAGGAATAATCAAATTATTTAATGTTCATGTAGGTTGTACTAAACAGTGTTCATCATAGGGAATAATAATCACGGAGAAATCGGTGTGAATAAACGGAAAAATATAAAAATTGCCGAATACGTACCCTCCTCCTTTTTTTTTAAGTAGGTTAAAAAGACAGAATCATGACGTATCATATTATGTTGGAAATAAATTCTTCCTTCCTATTGTAGTCCCCATTACTGAAGATTGCTAAATAGCTCTATTTCCAGGTAAAAAAATATACATTCTTGATATACTTTCAGTTCGATAAGACCTACTTGTTATGCTAAAATTTTGATGTGTTCGTGATTGTATGTATAAAATGTGCTATCAAAGTAATTATCGAGAAACGGAAGAAAATTATAAATATTTACGGTATGTTTACTGCCTTGTTCGGAAATAGAGGGAACACTATGCGTGACGTTGTTTTAATACTGAAATAGTTTTTGTTTATTAATTATGTGAAATATTTTGGCATAGCTAAGTGAACACAAACGACTGAAAAAATGAAATTTAGCGGCTTTATCAAAATGTTACTCAATATTTTTAAAACATGGGAACCTTTTAAGATACATATACTTCCAAAAATGCTCTCTAAACACCAAAGCACCATGTGCTAGCACCAACAATTCGAAGACATGTGACATCCACCAATCTCCACTAGGCCGGTGTGGTGGATTATGGCCCACTGTCTCTCACAGAAAGAGGAGGCGTGTCCCAGCTGTGGGAATATTAAAGGCTGATAATGCTACTTCCAAATATACCTTTTGACGAGACAACGTCTAATAAATCGATGAACGCCGGCTGCATGCACGAAAAAGGATGACGCATTGTCCCGTTACGCTCATTGTCCCGTTACGCTCATTGTACGCTTGCGCCGCATCAATGTTTTGTTATGACGTTGTCACGTTAAACTATCGTCCGTAAACCAACTTTACAGGCAATCAATTTTTTCTAAAATTCCCGTGTCACGATTACATCCGTACAGATATAAATCGACCTTAACCATACATTACCATGGGTAGGGTGACATTTAATCGCAAGGAGTGTCAATCGTCTTTGAACTTTACTTTTTCGTAAAGCAATTGTAATTGGACTTAACTGTTTTGAATAAGGTTCAGGTTTGACCTTAACTTGTCAGCATACGGTTAATAACGGCGTCAAGTTGATTTAAGATAGGAAAGATAACCGTCTAATTTGATTTATATTTGCTGTATTAATGTTACTGTTGGAAACCATAATGCCAAAACCAATTGATTGATTTGATTTTTATTTCAGGGAGTCTTTTTTCTAAATTAATTTTACTGCCTGTTATTTATTTAACTTCTCACACACAATACGGTACAAAGGCGGACTTAATGCCATAGGCATTCTTTACCAGTCAACCAAGGGTAGTGAAGAGAAAAGATGGCGCTGTTTTAAGAGGAGATAATAATAAAAATATTAAAAAGATAACAAATAAACAGGATACACAAGTACATAAATATGTTATAAACTTATAATAGACATACATATTACTATAATTGTTATAGAGGGTAACCCTATGGCATGGTGCTTAAACATAATTGGCGAAATGTGGGTAGTATACCTACATTTAAACAATTTAATTTGATAAAAATAACATAGCACCTAGTATCAAATTAATTACAGCACTAAATAAAATATCGGGTTGTATTATTTGTTTTTCTTTACAGTACGATCAAAACCTGCAAAGATATATTTTTCAACGATCACCATTTCTGAAGTAATCGTCAATTTAAAAGTTTTCAACCTTGACAGTTATGACGAATGTGTATAATGATATGAAATTCACTCCATAACTACAATTTTTTGCATCACCAATTATGAATGCAATTAAAAATAATTTTATTGCAATTAAAAAGGAGTTGGTGGCAATAACAATTGAAATAAAGTGTTGTATTTTTTTTAAGCGTTTTTAAGCAGACGAATTTAGCTTTAACTCTTTAAGGTGCTGCCAGAAATAGAATAAAAAAACCTGCATAATGAATTTGCCTATAAATTGCCATAATCGCTACGCTTGACAAATTCATTGGTAAGTTTAGTTTTATTAGCAGCCAAGAGGATGCTGCCCGTTTTCAATTCTTTGCCACGAGCCACACATAACAAAGCCATTTTATGTGGTTACGATATTTCTTTTATTAATCTGAATCTTTCAATTCTTCATGTATACTTATAATATAATAATAATAATAAAATTATAAAGAGGTAAAATTTGTTTGTAAGTTTGTATGTAGGAGGTAATCTAGGAAACTACTGAACGGATTCTGAAAATTCTTTCACTAGTATGTAGCTGTTTTATCCCTGATTGTTTTAGGCTATAATTAATCTTTATATCATGCATATAAGTGGAGCTATCACTATTTTTGTCAAGCAAGTCGGAAATTTATACTAGGTAAATAGTTTGTTATTTTTATTGTTTAATCGCTCTAATCTCTTTTTGCATTTGATAGCCCAATTCTTGCGGAAGGTTATTAGTTATATAACATCACACTATGACCCTTAAGAGCCGAGCAAAACGAAAAAAAAGTCTAAAAGAACGCTAGGCGAAAACGAAGTAAAAGCGCGGGCGGGCGGGGCGATGCGATGTGACGGGGGCCGAGGGAGTTTTATAAAAATGAGGCTGTTATTTTAGTTTAATGTGTATTTTACGACTTCGACGTGAATGAAGCAAAAAAGCTAATCACAATTATAACACCTTTACAGAATAATCCAATGCGATGTTATAAGTAACAATGTCTACACAGAAACACAAAAAATAAAATGACCTGTAAGCAGAATCACGAAGAATTGAATAGATACTAATAATTATAACAATTATAACAATTTTATTATAAACATGACAACGTTTATAATAACAGACCTCTTTCAAGAATAGTTGTGGTCTTTAATACTCATTGTTAATATGGTTATCTTTGATTCAAGCCGATGAATTTAATATTGACACATCTCAACGTTCGCTCACCACAAATAAAGCGCGACTTTATATATATTTCTCCACTCAATTATCGAATACTTGGACAGAATTAAAATATCACGGCTGGCAACACTGTTACTTGAGAGATGTGACAGATCGCCATATTGGTGTACCATCGACAATTAGAGGTACAATAAAATGTTTTTAAAAGCGTAATTAATTCCTTATACTGCAGTCATTAGGGGTCATAATTATAATTACGTGGTTTGAAGGTCTACCAAGTGATGAATGAGTCTCAATTGTAAGGTTTTTGTAGATAAGTATGGGCATGATGTGTTTGGGCCATAGGTTTGGATGTTTACGTTGGTTTTATTACTTTGTAATTAGTATGTAGGTACATAATACATAACATCACGAAGGACATTTGGACAGAGGTGTATCTCTGGTACACCCACATTTCGCCTGTTATGTTGAAGTCCCATGTTATAGGGGGCGAGCCTATTGCCGTCAACCGGGCAGAAATACAGACTCCGGGCTGCTACTGAGAAATTCCTGTTGGAAAAACCCAATAACACTTTGGCCGACCTGGGAATCGATCCCAGGACCTCATGCTCAGCAGTAGCGCTTGCGACCACAAGACCAATCAAGCAGACAAGGAGTATTTATTTAAGTAAAACGTCGGTGAGCTGGACTTTCGAATAGATTTAATCATGCCGGGTCACTTACCTATGGGTTTTTAGGGTTCCGTAGTCAACAAGGAACCCGTATAGTTTCGCCATGTCCGTTTGCCTGTCTTTCCGCGGCTTAGCTCAGAGACTCTTAGTACTAGAAAGCTGTAATTTGGCATGGGTATACATATTAATCATGCGGACAAAGTGGTATTACCATATTTTTTTAAGTTACCTCCCCTACACGTAAAGTGGGGATGATTATTCTCATCTATCCCATGTTGTGGGGTATTGTGAGTCAAAAATATTGCGGTCTTGTGAAAACCATTTTTCGATTCAGGAATCCGTTTGCGTAATATTAAGTTTTTGTTAAAGTCAAGCTGGTAGGGGACCAGCTAAATGGAAAGGGTTATATGTGAAAAAAATCACAGCAGTAGTGTATATAACGAAGTTAAAAGGAAAACGATCACAGCTAAGTAGGCTTTACAAGTTCAGAAGTAATAGTCGACCAACTTATATAAAATTTGCAGTTGAAATGTATGGAAAGAACATGTTTTTCAACTACAATGTTAAGTTTGTTCTTGAGATAAATTCGTCCCAACTACGGAATCGTTCATTTGCGAGGTCCGACACGCTCTTGACCGCTTTTTTTTTGAATCTGCGGCATTGTTTATGATTTTACTAATAATTATGAGAGATTTCAGTGTAAAGTGTGTGATGTAAATATTAATTTATTTAAGTAGATAAGGTATGCAAGTGCACAAGCAAGAGACAGGTTGTTTCGGTATTGTCTCAAGAAAACTAGATTAACTGGTTTACTATTATTCATAGCGCGTCAGGAACTAACTTATGTGACTATAAATAACAAAGAATATAATACATATCTATAACGACATAGAAAACATAGGTACTTAATCCTTTTTTTGTTTTGATTATTTACATAAAAACGGCTAAATCCATCGGCAGGTTTGCAATTTTCAAGGCCACATATTTAATGTCCCATTCGATATTTTTATAGGTTCTGTTTTCAGATAGTTTTGGCTGTAAATAGTCATGGATATCAATTAGTTTAAAGTAATATGTCGCTGGACTTCTTTTATCCAATTTCAAATTTTTTTATGAACTTATACCAGCGATGCGGAGGAATTTTTCGACGCCGTGTTTTAGTTTGTTAATACTTTTATTTAGTTTAGGTTATTATATTTTTATTTTTATTAGTCAATTTAGTATAAGAAGTTTATCCATTGTTCCTATTTAAATATTCTCTTTTACCATAGACAAAAAATATGTCGGACTCTTTCTTTATTCGAAACTGTTATTTTATTCCTTGGACTTTTATTTTTCAAAATAAATGATGCTTACCAAAATCCGTCCTTCTAAATCGTTTTGCATACAATAGCCAACAAAACTTGCCACTATCTGAGATCTAAACCTAATAAAATGTTGCCTAAATTATAATGTGACACACCAAAAAGGCATCTTATTATGCTATACAATCCTTATTTATCCCCTACACGTAAAAACAAACTTTATTTCAAGGGTACAAAGTTCAAAATTTTATAAAAGGATTTTACTTTTTTGCCAAATATGGCTACCTCCTTCCTAACTATCATCCAGTATATTTTGGCCTATATCCTGTGAAAGTGTTTCTAGCATTTTTCCGTTGTGGAGAGGTCAAGTTAAGCTGGCTAGCTAGGTAAGTCAGGATGTTCAGCGACATGCTATGAATGCTTAGGGTCAAAGACTATTAAAAAGGATTAGACGGTCTATAAATAGAGCTGACTGGTCCGTTATTGTGTTTAGTGATTCATTTGTTTGCGGTGCTTTGTGTGCAAAAAGCAGTACAGTACCTACCTTTAATTTCGCTTGTCTATGGCCAATATTTAGCTGTATTTTATAATATACCTTGAAAGTAGGTAACTTCGGCATGTCAGCCTATAATGTTCCCATTGCTAAGACAAGGGCCTGTAATAACAAGGGCCCAGCACGGGTTGGGATATGTCATAAATGTCTTCGAATTTTCGGTTCTAGGACTTGCCGGTTTCCTCACGATGTTTTCCTTCACCGTTTTGAGAGCAACGGTAATTAAATAATTTACACAAAGTATAGCGCCTGTCTTGGTTCAAACTCCTACAACACAAGTCGTGGCCGTTGCCACTGGGCCACCACTGCTCTCAGCACATTTAGGTGCCTAATCATAACTCATTCACTCCAATGTATGTTAGGGTTAAAGGGGGCAACAAAAAAAGGCCGTTCTAAAGAATTTTAATATATGTTTATTATCCTTTTCTTTATATATTGGAAGGTGTGAATTACTAATATAACGTGAGACGTGTGGTCCCACGTAAGGCTAGCAGAGTAGTACAGTCGCTATGAGAAAGTAAGCATTTTATCATTTCAGTCAAGTGACAAGTGAGGGCTTGGTTATAAAATAGTACATTACTTACCAAGGGATGTAAAAGAAAGAAAGTCCGAAATCGCAGGTATTTGTGACCCGAGCCGCAGGCGGAGGTTGTAAATATGCGATAGAGGACTTTCTTTTTTACTGCCCGTGGTGAGTACACAATTTTACCTGGCCACAATGCGAGTTTTACTGTACGCGTAGCGTGCGGTAAAGTCACATTATGGCCAGGTGTGACGTAAAATAATATTGATGAGTTAGAAACACGAAGATTAATAGTGTTGAAGTAGGGTCTATTTGTTTTTGCTATATTCCAACAATGTATACATATATTATTTCCTTGCAGATGAACCTAACTACTTGCATAGTAATCTAGGTATAACATCATGATTACTAAGTTCAACATTTATCTACACTACACCAACATGGTCTATGACCTATGACGTTCATCACAATGACATAACGTACACACATACTTATATGTACAACAATAATATTATTATGTCTGTCGTTAAGTTCCTCGCGTCATATCACTTTGTTTGGTATCTGCTATATAAGTCTGCATATGACGCTTAAAAGACCCTTTCCGACAGTGTTCCCTGGTTGGGTAACCATCTTTACATACCAAGACCACTCCGTGCCTCGGAAAGCACGTTAAGCCGTTGGTCCCGGCTCTCATTTGTAGATCTTTGACAGTTGTTACGGGTCGTCAGAAGCCCGAAAGTCTGACTACCAGTCTTACGAAGGGGTATCGTGTTATAGAGGTATGAGACACTGGGTGTAAAGTTCACTCATACTCTATGGTAAAGGGAGGATCCTCCGACCAGACAGGTGTTGTGTCTGGTGGGCAACACTGCCCGACGAAGGTTGATGTCGGGATGTTGTATACAGTGTGAGTCTTTATAATGTGCACATATCGAAATGAGAGAATCTATACTTAATTTTATTTACGGCAAAAATATAAAAAAAAAATCTAAATATTTTATTTTATTTTATATGCAATTTAAAAAAAAATTGTTCCCAGTGTAAACAAAACGGTGTCACTTTTAAATTAAATGATCTATCACGATGAAACAAACTCCATAATAATTGGAAGTAATTAGGCGTCCAAAAATTGGGGAAAAAACTACCCTCAATTGAAAAGAAACATGTTTTTTTAGCCATCATCTGTTTTTTTTTTCATCATTTTTTACAATAATTGTAAAATTCCTCAATAAAGGGGCGTCTTATTGAGAAATTTTGAAATAAAAAATAAATAAAAGTTTTTTTTTTGTATTTTTTCCGTAGATAAAATTAAGCATAGATAGGGAATCTATGCTTAATTTTCTAATTGCATTTTGATATGAGCACATTATAAAGACTCACACTGTATAGGTACCAGTCGCGCGGTAAACTCTGATTGCGCGATGCAGGATTTGTGACGTCAGGTATTTGATGCGTAGTTCACATGTGGCGTTGTAGATGCCGCCACAGTGTTACCCAGTAGTTGGGTTATGGAGGTCAGATAAGCAGTCGCTCCAGGTAAAGTGCTTGGCTCCAACGTTGTTGGGAAAAGGCTAGGCAGATGATGAGGGCTGACTAGTAACTGCCCTGGCTTCATCACTTCATCATCTGCATAGCCTTTTCGAGCGGCTTCCTGTCTCACCGGATGCAGCTAAATACCATTATTTTACATGGAGTGACCTCCACTAACCAGTTTCCTTAAGGGTAGCACAATAACCCTAGGTAAGACTGGTTGTGAGACTTTCGGGCTCCTGACTACTAAAAGCAACGTCATCCCTAGTCTGTGATCAGGGTAGAGCGAGATAGTCTTTCGGCGGCCTTTGGTTGACGCTTTCATATCACGTTAATTCTACTTTGGTTTTATGTTAAACTAGCTTCTGTCTCGCGACTTCGTCCGCGTGAAATTTCGGACCCCAACCCTCCGCGTCACATCTTGTTGCCCACCCGCGCTATTACTTCGTTTTCACATAGCGTTCTTTCTGACTTTTTTCTTTTTATCCGGCTCCTTAGGGTCGCAGCGTGATGTTAATGGCCTATAACCTTCTCCAGGAATTGGGCTATCAAATAAAAAAGATTTTTTAGAATCTGTTCAGTAGTTTCAGAGATTACCCACATTTTCAAAAATCTACTTTTGTTGCAAATTTTAACACCTATTGAATTTAAATTAAATTAAGTTAGCTCTAATAAGTATACTCCTGTTTCTTTAACATTGAGAAAGCTTTTACTACTACATACATAATTAAATTAGTATTTTTTGTTAATTTCAATCACACACTAAATAATAAAATCTGTTACCTATGTAGGTATTTTAATAACATAATTAACGGAAGATCTACGGATTCATCTAGCGACAATGATCGAATTTTTCAGCGTAACCCTACGGATTAAAAAAAAAAATTGATCTGGCAACACTGCATCATTTTATTTTGTACTGGAAATTGATTGTCGCATTTGGCTTCACTGACTGCTACAAGTTGCTGACTACAAGTTCTAGAAGATAGGAGAAGACCAGTAATGGATGGAGCAAAGGACAGGATGGACCAAAATTCTATTTGCCTAGACTAATAAAAAAATACCAACCCTTTTTAACAAGCAATAGGTTTTCCTAC
Source organism: Dryobota labecula (assembly GCA_947523025.1). Lineage (NCBI taxonomy): Eukaryota > Metazoa > Arthropoda > Insecta > Lepidoptera > Noctuidae > Dryobota > Dryobota labecula. Next base: position 2,130,314 of record OX383303.1, on the reverse strand, counting down.
AGCAAAAAGCTTTTGTAAAACAGTTTTGCGTACCATTGGTTTTTGGCAAGTTTTTGGATAGAAAATGACAATTTTCCATTACACACGTTATCTTTAACAAGAGACACTTAAGTAATGACATAAGTACATCTTGTCTAGGAAACGCGAATGTTTTCACACGGGAATCGAACCGCGTGACAACACTATTTGTTTTAGTCAGGAAGTACTTAGGTACAGAAGTGAAGAGAATATAACTATACCTTCCGATCTTCGCAGAAGGCATCTTTCATACTTTCATTATTTTCATACTTTAATTTTTTATTAATGTATTATAAACAAGTTTTATCTATTCTCATGTCGTAAAATTCGAATTATAAACTTTAATTCTAGTTTATATCGACATGCTTGAACAAAATACCGAAATTTAAAAATATAATCATATTATAACATTAACTTTCTAACAAAATAATGTTATAAACCAATTTTTTTTTTGATACAGGGCACCATAGACTACTGTAACAGGGCACATCCACAATCCAAGAAGTTAATATAACCAAGGAGTTTAGATAATTTTTTTTCTAATAGAACGCATCCATAAGCGGGGCGTACCATTTTTATAGCATAACAAAAAAGTTTTGACTCCATTTTTAAATATTGTCTGTAGCAGCGTCCGCTTTAGCGCATGCGCGTTGATATGCTGGCATTTGGCGCCATACGTTTTGCTGTAGGAATTTCTTACGCTTTTAACTTTGATCTCTTATTTAGTAGGTTTAATTCCAATGTATGAGAGTAGATAAAGTAGTGTATGAAACTGCACATAACTAGGTTCTAAAACACTCGTGTGATACTATTAAAAACCTTGCCTACGGCTCGGTTTTTAAACACACACTCATGTTTTAATACCCCTCGTTATGCAACAGTTTCATAAACTACTATTTATTATTGTAAAAGATAATTGTAATGTATCTCGTTGGTAATCCTTAAATAAATAAGCGATAGGCCTAAAGCTCTATAGAATACACCATATCTTCCAAATGTATGTAAAGGTTGTAGCAGATGGTGGTTCCGTAGTTTCTGCCAACCCCTATGGGAGTTTACGTATGAGTGTATGTATGCTCTGCGATAGGCCCAAAGCCCTATGAAAAACACATTATCTTCCTCATTTAAAGTTGGTTGGTATGTCTGTCAGGGCGGGTCAGGGCTCCAAACAGAGGAACCTCCTTACAATACGTACGTGCCGTGTCCAGAAGTACCGCTATCTGAATCAAGCCCTTCATCCAACCACCAAACGAGAGCCTCCTCAGGTGTTGGTCGAGATGTTTGGCTACTAGACCATTTCGCACAATTATCGCAGGGTTCACAACATTCATTTCGACGTCCTCATATACTAGCTTCTGGCCGCGCCGTCGTCTGCGTAAACTTCAGAATTGGGTCTAAAGAAAAATTAAAAGTACTGATAAACATATACCGTTGCTACAGTACGAGTATAATAGATTTTTTAGAGAGAAATAATTCTGTAATACATTGTTTTTCATAATAACTCTATTGGTTTACGCGGCGAACGCCAGTACAGCTCCCAGTCGGCATGTTTTTTCCGACATCTTCAACAATGATCGTCATATTTCGGCCAATTTACACAAAACCATTATGAATTATACACCTAAACCTTCCTCATGAATATCTCCGTCGATTGGTGGAAACCGTATGAAAATCCGTTCAGAAATTTTTGCGTTTATCGCGTTTAGACAGACAGATGCGACGACTTTGTTTTATTGTAGTGATGCCAAGTGAAGATTTTTATATAATAACTAGCTTTTTCTCGCGGCTCCGCCCGCGTGGATGTCGGTTATCGTGTAAAAAAGTAGCCTATGTCCTTCTCCATATCCCAGGCTATATCTCTGCCAAATTTCATGACGATCGTTTCAGCGGTTTAGGCGTGAAAACGTAACATACAGACAGACAGAAAGACGGACAGACAGACAGAGTTACTTTCACATTTATAATATTAGTATGGATTAAATCTTTGAATGATAATGATTAAGTCCTCAAGATATTGATTTAATAAATCCGACGTAATAATCTGCTTTAGTTGTTGACAGTACTGCGATATTTCATAACATCTCGACCAGAAAAATATAGAAGGTAAAAACACCAATTGTCGGCTGTCACCTCACGTCGACCGATCAGGAAGTGACACACGTGCAGTTGACAGTTACATACACCTCATTATAGCCATTACCATAAATAGAATTGTTAAGTGGTAACCGCTAGTTTATGTTTAAAATATTTTGCTAGATGTATAGCACTGTGGGAAAAGAACTAAGAAAAAGGAAATAGGCACGTCATAATTGTTATGTCAGCTTGTGGAACTCCACTTTTTAATAAAGATCAAAGGGAAAATAAATTTATACTAATTTGTAAGTTTGTATGTAGGGGGTGATCTCTGGAACTACCAGTCAGATTTGAAAAATTATTTTTGCATTTGGTAGCCCAATTTTTGAGGAAAGTTATAGGCTATTTAACTCCACGCTGTGACTCTTAGGAGCCGAGTAAAAAGTCAGAAAACGCTAAGTAAAAATAAAAGAATATCGCGGGCGGGCTGTGAGTCGGGCAGAAGATAGTATATTATATTCTTCTTTTCACAATGCTTGGCAAAAGGATTTGTTTTTAATGTCACAGTTTGTTTTTATTAAAGCTGAAAAAACTTTTTACAGCATGGGAGTTTACTTTTTGTCCGGAACCCCGGGAAAGGGTTTTACTGTGTATTTTCCCTTAAAATGGAAATTGAACAACAACTAAAATCAATTAATAAAACACCTTTCATCATAAATCTTAGAATATTATAAAAAGTGAGGTAAAAACACCACTTGTCATCCATCAATCAAGTAAAATATTAAAACTTAGGGTAGAAACGCCAATTGTCATCCATCGGATCAGGAAGCGCTCGTGACAGGTCCTCGACACCTGTACACGCCGCCTCATTACTGCTATTACCATAAAAGAGAGATGATTGTCCAAGCAATTTAATACTGTATTGATATATAATTGACTGTAAACGAATGTTTACGTTTTTCCTTGCGATTTAAGCCAATTAGTGGTAAAAATACTTATAAAGTAAAAGTTATTAAGGAAGTGATTTGAATTGAATCTTGGGTTGGATCTGTGAATAATTATGATTTAGCAGTAATAAAAAATGACTCAATGTTTTTGAGGATTCGGTTTTACTTTGTCTTTAATAAGCTACCATTGCATAATATGGAATTTCTTGAATAGCTAGCACTAACACAAAAGAAGAAGAAAGTGGTCATCCGCCACATTGTTACCTTTACCATATATTTGCACCTTTTATCGTCCATATTTGGCCACATGGGTGTTATTCGGAGCTGCAATCGGAATGCACATGCATATTGCACATTGCTATCCCCCTACGGCAAAACAAAGATTTATTTATTCCAAATGCGTTCATAGGTAATGTAATAAGAAAGTAACTGTCGCAATATTCGTCCGCAACTCATTGTTAGCACAAACAATACGCCATAATCTTAAGATGGCGTTCTTAAATGCTTAGCGCCTTAGGCGAACTTGGGAACACTTTCTTCTATTTTGAAAGTTTAACCAAATTTGGCATATCCGCTCCTAATTGCGACCGTAAAAGTGTAAAAAGTTCTGTTTATAACTGTCATTAGATGGTGATTGGGAAATTAGGTAGCTTGTAAACTGTTGCTATTTCCGTAGGTTTTGGAGTAATAAAATATTACATGTTTCTTATTTAGAAATTATGAAACGGTCTGTAAGCGTCCGCTGTTGAACGGAGACTTCCTTTGTCTAGCGTTGTATTCATTTTGAGACATATTTCATAATTTCTGGCTGTGGGCACAGTGAATGCTACTGCTATTTTACTTTATCTGTCTTCGTATCTGATTTCGCCATCCCTAACATTCATAGCGAAAAACGGAATTAGTATAATCCTAAACTTACAGCTTATTCCAATTTCAAAATGTTGACGTTCGATCGTTCGTAATTTTGATCCCTGAGTATCCTGCCAGTATTTTTCCTCCTCACTCATATACGTACATTGTTCGTCTCCGAATGTGTCATCTCATGATGTTAGGGGTCCACCCCAGGTGTACGGAAATACATTAATTATTTATCATCATTCAAAATGGTTGTTCGTGGTAATGTATAACAGTCAAACTGTCACGTATGATACTGTCAATGACGCGATCTATTGTTAATACGTCAAACTTGGTTGTCGGGTGATATTTTTCCTGTAATGACAGGACAGGTCAATGGTGTATTATCATATGGCAAGCGTATTTGGGGATTCTGATGATGTCAAATCAATAAATTGATCATTGACTATTTCGGTAAGATTTTAAGCAAGTATTTCCTTTACAAGCATTACCAAGTACCTACCTTACTAAAAACTGCATTTAATTTTCTTGTTTAATATTCCTATACCTACAGCAGAAACGTATACTAAAACCATAAATCTTTGGAAACAAAACAATACATACTCTGCCAAACCCTTCCAGCCATGACGGTTACATAAAAGACAATTGCGACGTCATATTTCCTCCAAAATTACTATATTGCATAATTGAAAGATCAATTAATGGAACTAAATGACTCTAAATCCATTACAAGAGATTGTAACAGTTATTAGAAAAAAATTACATTATTACACATCGTCTATGACTTGGTTTTTCTCAAAGATTTGAATCTCCGAATCATGCGGTTAAGGTGGATGTACCAGTTGTTGTATTCATTTTGGAAGAGAGTGTCGTAAGTAAGTCATAAAGATACTTTTGCTGTTAGTTGCTTTAATGAAGTAGTGTAAGTTCATACTTACAAACTATAAAATACGAAAAATATAAAAACATTCACAAATATACCTTTTCCCTTTGACAACAAAATTTTGTACTAAAGGAAAATCCCTACATTTAAACTTAAGCCATTAATTACACCTAACCTGCTGTAGTCAGTACCTATAAACAACACCGATCAATGATTGACGTCACAAACTCATGTCAGCCACAAACAATGAGGTTATATCGAGTGGCAGGCGCCCAATGCTACTTCATGTAAGTACCATACTTGACACATTATTAAGTAACTCTTGGCTTAAGTTAGAGGACGTAGATAATGTTAATAGAGCAAAAATCTAGGTTAGTTTAATGTTATCGAGAGATTCAGCCAAGGATGTATGGAGCAGCATACAGGGTTATTTTAAATTGGCTAGCTATACTCCGCAGACGCGATGGATATTGATATATAAACACGATAAAATTAAAATTAAAAATATATGACTTTTTTTGGGTGGTCTACTACCGCTATAGTGTTGTTTCTTGAAGTTGGAATTCAGAAAAACTATTTTCTTATGTTTTATCGTGTTTAGATATTCTTTTTGTTTTATCATATTTAGACTCATCGCGTCTGCGCAGTTTAGCTAGCTAATTTTAAATAATAATAAATGAAGAAACTTGCAAATGGACGCATGGGCAGTTATGTACAGGCCAGCACATCAAGCTACACGAAACTGTCAAATTTCTCCAAACGATTTAAAATTTTAAAATGTAGATCATTAAGAGTCTATACTACCTCAGCGCTACCTCACTCTGTATCTCGCTCGCACACTATTGCTAACGGTCACGCGAGCAAGCGAGACAGGGCGGCAGGGAAAAGACTCCAAGGCGCCGATAGTTTAGGTAATTTCGTTTTACGGTGAAAATAATGGTCATTTAAAAAAAGTAAATAACACAAGACCTGCTTTATAGTTAGCTCAGTTAATATGCAAAGTTTCATTATCTAATTTGAAGTATTTTTTGAATACCAGCGGTTTATTGTTCGGTTTGGAGGTAACTTTGTTTTTTTTTCTATCGAGAAAATTTTATGGAATCGTGTTTTCGGCTAACATAGTACTTAACATTAATCCTCAAATTTACCATATATTTATTTCAAAATTAATGCTGCAGTATTTTCGACATAACGGAGGATCATGCTAAGCCATTTGAGGTAGTATGGGCCCTTAAGTTCAAAATCTAACGAGAAATTTTGACAGTTTGTGGTAACTTGATGTGCTGGCCACCGTACTTATCTAACAGGAGACCTACAATAGGCAGGGGCGCAAAGAGTTTTCTCTTAAAATTGTATCTTTTTCTGTATTCATTCATTTATTATTTATTGCATCAAAATTATTTTATTTTTATTCAATAGTAGTCCAATATTATATTACCTATTTGGTCTAAAGTACAAATTTTTCTCAAGTCGGGACAAATTCGTTTCTCCACCAGAAATTTCTTCAACAGTAGCTCCCAATTATTAACTGAATCAGTGAATTCCGCCATTGTTCTAAGATTCTCACATTTATTACAAAATTAATTGTTTTAAATGGGCACTTTAATTTGATTCCACATTGTAACTGTGGCATGACTGATGCTATCAGCCGGTCCATCATCCAGTGACATAACAAGGTTATTTTGTACAAACTTTTTGGCAATTTTGAGTAATTACAGCGGTGAAATAATTGCGGATTTTATGGTTTAATTGAGAGTCTTTTGTGTTTAAAGTGAGCAATGTCTTGGAACTATGAGAATTTACGTGTCGGTTCTGTTGCTCAGATTTGTTAAGAGTTGCGTCAATAGCATTTGGCAAATATGCTATATATTTTGTAACTGTGTTATTTAGTGATCAGTTTCTAGGTTTTCACCTTTCTACTACTACAAGATAATTCATTTTATCTAAGTGAAAACTATTATAATCATCGTCTTCTAAAACACTCGGTTTTTCTCTTTCTTTCTCTTCAAGAGAAACGTTCTCATAAATCGTTTCTGCATTATCCAAAGCTACATCGATTAACAATAAAACCGAGTTCAAAAAGATCCGATACCATATACAGTCAGAGGTTACCAACCCATCATCTACAAGTTCAATTTAAACTTTTATCCCATACCGGACTTTTACAATTCATTATAATCAACTGACTCATGATTTTTTGTTCGTTAATTAACATATACTAAATTGTTATTGAAATAAGACCAAGTATTACATCTATTATGGCAGTGGATGTTAGACTATAAACTTCCACCCACGCCTATAGAGTACGATGCTCCAATAATATATATTTTTTATTGTTATAATCAAGTTGGCGACTAAATAATTTATTATGTTATGACTTCAGGTTAGATCGTTGTATATAAGGATAGCTGATATAATGATGAGTGAATATGGCATTGGGCGACCTTACCTCCTTTTGAGAATATGCGAATTGTTTTGGAGATTGTAAAGGCAATGAATATGCGTGTCATTTGTATTTAATTTTATTATTTAGCATGACTTGTTGGGTAGGCGCCTGCAATTAGTGATTTGACTGAATTTCCATTCTACATTTGGAATCTATCAAGTGTCTTCCTGAATCCCGAATGTATTAGATCTACCGGAAATACGTAGCTATAGGATTTTGAGTTTTTACTGTAGGAAACTGCAATTACGTTGATGTCACTGAGAATGAACGTGAATAAGACGTGCTAAACAACGTACAAACAATCAAAGTATTTATAAATTCTTTGAAAGTAAATATCAAATCAAGTGTCAACTGCAACATGAGAATGCATCGGTTAAATCACAACACAGTGACATCAAAATATCGTCGACTTGCGCATACGACGCATTCCCCGAGTGCCATTTCACCGGCCGAGCGCGCGCAAATCCTCGGCGGAAACATACGAACGCTATGTGATCGGAATTACGAACGCTTCCTTCGTTCTATATTTGAATTTCGGTTTTGTAGGACGATTATGTATGAGTATTTTCCCTTCCTGTTGCTGAGATTTCTATTGATATGGAAAATGTGAAATGATTCGTTATAATAAATTCTTGTTTGTAACGATTTTCCGCACCATTGAATTCGCTTTGATGATAGGAAATGATAAATACTCATGAGTTCACGAAGGACGAGTTGCTTTGACTATTCTATTGGAATGGGTAAAGACAGTTAAGATTATGGATTTATGCGTTAATTGCCTTCGAGCTACCGCATTCTTTGATCACCGCTTGTTCCTTTAAAGGTTGTTATGGTATATTAATAAGGACCGCTTCTGTAACATCCCTGTATCTACTCTTTAGTTACTTTATAATTAATATTTTTTACTAATGTTCTTGTATTTTTTGTTACAGGTAAGTTACATTCTACATTTCACTGACAACCCATAAAGATAAAAGTTACAAATCTATGGAGAAGGGTAAATTTTCTTTTAACTCAGTGTCGCGTTCTCTTAAGCGAAAAACCACACCTACCTTTCAAAAGCGAAACATTACATTTGTACATACATTTAAATTAATTTTCCAACATTTCAATCTTGTTTTTTTCTCGTTTCAACCTAATTTGAGCTCATTAACAGCATTCGCGGTTTCCCAAACGGCCCCGACCTTACCGTGGCCAATCCATTGCACCGTTATTAAGATTTTGTATGAAACGACAAGTATTTGATACGAGGCCGCAGGAAGGTAGGCTATTAAGAAATAATACCAAAAACGGTGTAACCTCACAATGGAAACATGCATCCGTTCTTTTTGTAATTATTGTCGGGAAAAAATCATTTTATGTAAAGGACGGTTACTGTTGTTGTCACCTCACGGAAATGAATAATTTCAAAGCTGAAACAAAGACAGATCTACATTTGATATAGTTTTTTAGAATCGGGTTCCTTTTCAAGGAATCATCGGATTCAAGGATTACAATTATTTCATTTATCGTGTTATTGTTTATTACGAAATCTCTTCACTCTGAACGATGCTGAAGTAGAATTAATCATTCATTCATCCAGGGCAGTCAGTTCACTACTAAGTTAGCTGATTGGCTCACTTTTATTCTTGGATAGATGGGCTTTTTAACACGTCGTTGGGCATTTGGCCGAAAGCAGTTGATAATTTACTGATAGACAAAGCCCATCATAAAAACGACCAGTGGTTTAGGCTGTGCGTTGCCTCTTTTGCGGGATTAATGTTTGAAAATCTTTCTTTAGTCCACCATCGTTATAAAAGCCAGTATAGAAGCGTGAAATTTTCACAAGAGTTCCTTTTACAAAGAAGATGAGCACTAAAGAAGAATTTAAAAAAATAGTAGAAGAAAAGAGGGGCTCGTAGCTAAGTAATAACAGCCGCACGGGTCGATCGATCAGGTTAAGCAACTTTAGCCACGTTTGGTACATGGATGGGTGACCATCTTTACATACCAAGACTCCTCCGTGCCTCGGAAAGCACGTTAAGCCTAAGTTGTGCCGGCTGTCATTTGTGGACAGTCGTTACGGGTCGCCGGAAGCTCGAAAGTCTGACACGTCTGACCAAAAGGTGTCGTACTACCCAGTAATTGGGTTGTGGAAGTCAGATAGGCAGTCGCTCCATGTAAAATACTGGAATTCAGCTGCATCCGGTTAGACTGGAAGGCGACCCCAACATAGTTGGGAAAAGGCTAGACAGATGATGATGAAATGTAGGGAATCGAAGTTTGTATGGAAGTTCGTCATTTTTACCGACGGGAAATCCCATCGCCCGATGGGACACAGCTTGCTTGATTGCGGTTTGCTTCAAGAACACATTAAATAATATCGGGTGTAAAAAGACATTTCGGGCGAAAATTACGTGTTCTTCCCTATCATTGCGAAATTTATTTTTATTGTGACTATATCTGGGAAGCTTCTGGTTACGGAAGTATTGAAGGTCAAAGTTCCAACTTTTTATTATGTTTTTTTTTTACGAAAGCTAATTTTAAATGTTATAACTGTACTATAAATAACCCTATACTGTTGTATACAATCGTAAGCACAACGTTTTGCGCGTGATACCATAAATAGTGATTTTTCACACCAATAAGAAAGTGGCTTTCCAGCAATAATTTTTGCCCAATGTAGTAGTTTGCGTAGTTAACGGGTATGTGATGTGTCTTTTTACATCCCGTATGTTTAAGCTACTTCATTATCTATAAGAAACTAATGATAAATCAATATAATAATAATAGCGAACATGCTTATACCACGACCGTCCTTGACCGTGCGCCCGCGCCGCCGCGCCGTGTCCAAGCGGTCGCTCCGGCTCAGCTTTGTCTTAGCAATTAATTGATTAAGCGTCAAGTTTGCATACTGACGGGGATTGAAATAAATGTTGGTGCTAAGAAACTGCTCAAGGTGCTAGAAAATTGGTAGTTGATTAGACTTTCTGTCGAAAAATTTGGTATGATTTTCTTTGCACTTCGCTAGTAGATAGGATAATCAGCCTATAATGTTTCCACTGCTGGGACACAAGCCTCCTCTCTGTAAGAGGGAGTGGGCTATGATCCACAACGCGGGCCAAGTTGCTATACCCCAAGTCTATAAAATCGATTGCCACTCGAAACAATTTACACTTACAGCCGTGTTCATCCATCATGTGGCTAGATATGCTACTTACAATATGAATCTATGAATGAGAGTTGTAATATTTGTGGTGTTGAAGATGTAAAAAATGTGAAAATGTTTGGATCTCCTGCATTGTTACCACAGTATCATACAATATTTTATACCAGAAAATCTCCTTTTTTTAATAACTTTGTTTAAAACCGAAAATTTATAAAAATAGAACAGTTACGGTATAATTATTTTTAAATGATTATTTCTTAAATCAATATATACTTAAAAGAAAATGAAACCTTTTTTTCGCCATTTTATGTGAATTACAATTTCGAAGATTTTTTTTTGATATGCTATCTATCCTCTTTGTTTACATAAATTATCTGAATTTGAGAGTGGGTAATAGTCCAGTTGGTAGATGTCACACGTCTTGTACGATAGGTCTATAATAAAAGCATTTATAATGATCTGATTTAATCCTTAAACCGTCATTATACCTAGTATGATGATGGTAAGATAATTATGTCAATCACAATAATCTATCTGAATACCGATAAAAAACAAAGTTGGTTATTGCCTACACCATTTACGAGTATAACTCAAGAACAGCTGGATCGATTTTTATGATCTTTGATTTTTTTGATTTATCTCCGCCCAGACTAGCAGAATAAATATTAAAACATGCGAAAAATACAAGATTTTTTTTAAAGAAAATTAATTTTTCTATAGGATTTTTTGTGTGAATGTTTAAATTTATAAGTCAATTTCTTGGGAAACCTGATTACTTTGGTTTGTAGTTTGTGACCCATTTCTTAGCTAAAAATCACACTGTACTTGCTTACAATTCCACATAAAATGTGTAGACAGCTATATCAATAAAATTCACACATATTAAAAGTTCAATCTTCACATTAATCTCTCCATATATAATTTAAAATCCTTGACGCTGTAATACACGGTGCATTTCGATACATCGAGTGTTGCCCCGGGCGTGGGGCGGGGTGGGGTCAATAATACATTGATGTTTTTATTTATTTTAATAAAATCTTTAATGCAGGCTTCGGTTGTTGTTCGAAGAGTATCATAAACTTAGGGAGGACAATTTTGAAAAAGACTATTTTTCTTTGAAAAGGCATAATTTTGTGAGTGCTTGCATAAAATGTAGGGTTTTCGGGCCCGACTCTCGGTACATCATCAAAACCACTGCTGGACTTGCCTCTCCTATTGTATGCCATTCACTCCGGGTATAGACCGCTGTAAGTTAATTTTCCTATAGAAATGGTTAGCTGTTTCTTTGTTCGAGTCAAATCAATCAAAAGTCATTTATTCACACTAGGCTAAGAACCAGCACTTTTTGAACGTCAAAATTGCATAACACAGTCCCCTAAAACGGCCGCCCTTCACCACTTCCCCGTGCTTTAGCTGGGAAGAAGAAGTGGCGCTACAAACTCCCCAATAGCATATGGTGTGAGGTATGAGTGTATGTTTTACCCGCACCGGTCGGTACCGAATCCACGATTGCAATAAGGTTTTTACGAATGTCCTCGCATTTTTTAATATAATGAATGGAAAAGTATTTACAAGGCAGATGTGAGTGGAAACGCCGGCAAACGGGGACACCCTAGGAGGACATAATATAGTGACCTAATATTTAAAAATCTTTTATGTAGATTCTATTCTATTTTGTGAATTTGAGAGCCTAGTAGAGTGAAGATTTGTTGGCACTTTTCTATTTTGTAAAGTACCTGGTAATTGTTGAAAGGCCTACACTGTCCCCCCATATCTATTATAACTGTTATTTGATAATATTGTAAAGTCAATTATTTTTAAAAGAGTAACCGTGGAGTTTCTTGCCGGCTCTTCTCCATAGGAAACGACCAATTGGAACCGTGTACCTAGCTTCTGACGTTTCATAAGTGCCCATGTAGGTTTATGTGAAATAAAATATTTTGATTTTGATTTTGATTGATTTTGAATTGGTGATGTTCTTCAGAAAGGTCAGGTGCTTAGTACTCGCAACCGATCTGCGTGTATGACCAGATGAATGAATGTAATGGAGCGTAGCAGGTGGCGTTCAGATTGGAGGCCCTAGTGTGAGTTTCTTTTAACCATCTCTACGCATCGAGCGCGTTCGGCGCTCCGATTGGCCTCCGATTAGCCCTTCACCAATCGGAGTGCTGAACGCGCTCGATGCGTAAATTCGAGATGGTTAAAATAAACTCATACTAGGGCCTCTGTAGTTTCTGCGTGCTCCTAACCTCCATTCATGTTTGAATGGAAAGCGTTTCCCAAGAGTTTTCCTCTCTCGTGAAGGTGAGGTGTGCTCATGGTCCAGTTTATACCTAAGATTAATTTGTCAGTAAGTTTGGCAGTGACTGTAACTGCCTGGGATGCAAGAGAAGTATTCACCTATTTGTATATTTTTAACTGGAATTAAACTCATCATCATCATCATCATTTCAGCCGAAAGACGTCCACTGCTGGACATAGGCCTCCTCCAAGCACCGCCACCTCGACCGGTTCTGTGCTTCCCGCATTCAGCGGATTCCTGCGGCTTTCATAAGGTCATCGGTCCACCTTGTGGGAGGCCTTCCAACGCTACGTCTTCCGGTACGCGGTCGCCACTCCAGAACCTTTCGGTCCCAATGGCCATCTGTTCTGCGTGCAATGTGCCCTGCTCATTGCCACTTAAGTTTGGCAATTCTTCGAGCTATGTCGGTTACCTTGGTTCTCCTGCGGATCTCTTCATTCGATCATGTAGGGAAACTCCAAGCATAGCCCTCTCCATTGCCCTTTGGGTGACTTTTGACTTTTGGGTGACAGACTATTAAACTCATAGAACTTTGTTATAATTTCGAATTCTGTGAAAAGATCCATGTAATATTCTCGGCCTTGTTACTCTTAAAATTAAAATGCTTAGTGTTCTCAGAATACAGTTAAGAACTTATGATTCCCAAACTTAAATACGATGAAATAACCAATACTTTCCTGTTCACTTCATCGAAGTCGGTCCAACAGTTTCGGCGAAACGTTGTGACAGAGAGCCATACATATTTCGGTTTATTTATAGTGTGGTATATTTTATTCTCATTATAATGTGTGGAATATGCAATAATACTAGCTTGTGAGTATTATTGGCTATTGAGAGGTTATAGCCTAAAGGTATGTAAAGGTATGTAAACGGTGGGCGAGGACTTTTTTTCGTAATGTTTTGACTTTCAAAAAAGGTTTTGAAATATCTTGGAACATTTAAAATAAATTCATAAGAATTATAAAACCGCCCATCGTATATTTTGTATTTTTTTTTAATGTATAATAATCTGGTGTACTCACGAGTACATATCAAGCTATAGTTTCCAGTATAAGCTGGTCTCGCTTGTATAAGATTTCCGTAAAATGAGAGGTCAGGTTATAATGGAAATATATAGCTTGATATGTAGCAGGGTGTACAATAAAGTAAGTATACCTATATAAATAAATAACTGTTTTCCCCGTAGGGTTAGGCAGAAGTGACTGACATTTCGTCAGTTATGTATGAACCGGTCACAAATCTAGACTTAGACTTAGAGTAAATTTCTGATGTAAAAACCCAATAACATTATTCCCGATTTGGGAATTGAACCCAGGACAGGACCTCATGAATTATAACTAGTAACTAAATAATTTAAACTTATATCAGTTTTTAAGCTGAGTTTTACAAGGAAACTAATAATGAAATAGCTTTTTGATCGTTTCCTATATACATACGAGTGACATCAAATACCTACATAGAAATTTAATTTTAATTAATGCAATCAATCTGCAAGACCAATTTAGAAAACCGGCCAAGTGCGTTTCGTGTAGTTGGGATGAATTTATCCCAAGAGCAAACTTAGCATGTAGTTGAAAAACAAGTTCTGTCATACATTCCAATTACAAATGTAAGCTTGTACGCACATAATTGAGAGATTTTACCATTTTATAATAAGACTATAGACCACTTATAGGTTTTCCTGTAATTTATTAGTAAAAAACCATTTAATGTAATTTTTTCAAAATATTTGTATCCATAGTTTCGGATATTCGGGGGAATGGTCCATTTTTATTTATTTTCTTAAATAACTTTAAAAGTATTTATTTTAAAACTAAAAAAAAAAGAAATACCTAATACCTACCTTACTTGAAATACTTACAATAATGCTTTGATATGTCACACGGTACAGTTCGCAAAACTTTTTTTTTAAATTCTAATTTGGCCCCCAAAAGTTACCCCCATATTCTAAATTATTATTATTTATTTACGTTACACGTCCGTGTTTGGGTCACAAAAGTTAATATATGCAAATCGGCGGCGACAGAGGGACGGACAGACAGACACACAACTTCACACGAGTGATCCTATAATGGTTCCGTTTTTCCTTTTGAGCTACGGAACCCTAAAAACCATTTCCTCAGGAAATTACTCCCATAGAAATAAAACTGCTAGTAGAAAGTCAAATTAATTGTTTATCCAAGTAACATGCACTTTAACATGGCAACACTCACTCACAGAATCTGTGCACAGAATTCACACGATTTTTATTTAATTAAATATCTTACATAATATCAAATCGCGGGAAAATATTTAAAATTATTAAACATCGAATAGAACGCCTGAAGCGACTTTCTTGGCCAACGGACAAGTATCTCGATTAGCGATTATCGCTTATAACGAGCCGAGTCGAATCGATGTTAGAATCGATTCAATGCAATTGGTTAATTCATCGACACTTTCGCTTGTAATTATGAATCTTCTTACATGTTATGTTTCTTGTTAGGTTTAATTGTACTGAGAAAGTGATACGTAATACCACGAGGTATTACTCGGAGTGAGGTAAGCAGAGTTTTAATAGGGAGATGCAAAGAAAATACAACACTGGTACCTATTTAAACTATTGATGTAATTAGAATGACATAGGTATACCTTATTGGTGATGGTCTTCAGAAAGGTCAAGATGTATGAACGTAAACGAAGTAAAAGGAGTATGTATACGGATCGTAGCAGGTTCTGTAGTTTTTGTCACACCATGGGAAGAAAGCATGAGTTTATATATGTACGTAGTATGTATTAAAATCATCTGTTGAATCTTTTATACAAAAAATAAAGTCCTTATTTCGCAGACGGAAAGATATTATTTCTTTTACACAAGACGTGATTAAGAATTATTTTCAAAGAATTTATCTGCAATTGATAATTTAACCTAACCAAGAATTCCCATAAAAAACGAGTCCTACCTATTGTGGTATAGTAATTTTTATTCTAGGTACATCGTCTTCACCTATAATTATTAATTAATGTAAACAAACTATTGTTAACATTTTAAAAGAGTAAGTAGGTATGCAGTTTCTTGCCCATTCTTCTCCATACATAACTACCTTTTGGAAGGGGCAACTAGAATCAATTAACTATTTTTGTAATTTTTGATGTTCAAAAGTGCCTTTTACGTGCCTATTTGACATAAATGATTTGAATTTGACTTTGAGTCAAGAAATTGTACCTATAAAACTACATGAGAAATACTCCTTGGCGCCACCGATATATAATTATACACAATAATGAAATCGATTACGAATCGATTAATGCAAGCTAGAGTAATTAAATAATCTCGTGTTATATTTACAAATCGATTACTAGCAAACACCGCTATTCGTGACAGTACGCACGCGACAGAAGTTCTCACAGCTAGAAAGTTTAAACAGTTTTGTACATGCATGTACTGGCTGCGTTTACTTTCGATTTTATGACCAAATTAGATTATTTTTGAAAATAAACTGATATTATAAAAAAAAAAAATAGGTTACGATTTAATCGATTCATTACTATTTAGTGTTTAATTAATTCGTAAGTTCTTACTTATGAATTAATTTGAATTCGGATTCGAAGAGATTTGTTTATTGAGTGGTTAATTTATTAGAGTTCAATTAAAAGGTTAAGCAATGTCTCTTCGACCTTATTTTTGATGGGAAACTAAAACAAGCTAAGCTTAGGAAATGCCTGACATTGTGATATTTTTTATTTATTTATTTAAACTTCATGTACAATAGTGGTACATAGGCGGACTTAATGCCACAAGGCATTCTCTACCAGTCAACCTTTGGGTTAAATATAAAAACAGTGGTAGGGTACAAAAATAATGACTAAAATACTAACTTCTTGATTAAGAGAATTTATATAGTTTTATTGATACTAATACACATAGGTATACAAATAAAATAAACTAATAGATATTTTAACAAATACCACTTTATAATAATTACTATGACTAGACTATCATTTCAGAGTTATTTAGTCTGACTTAAGTAGTGGTTACAAACTTTTCTTTTAAAAGTAAATTTGTTTTCAGCTTTTTTAATGCCAAAAGGTAGCGCGTTCCAGAGCTTTATAGTAAAGGTAGCGTAAGAATTTGACTTAGATTCTTGGAAGCTCGTAGGTTACGACTATGAGAACTGCCCAACACTTTGAAATAATTCTTTAGATAATCGGGAGCACATGGATCGTTCATAATCGTGAAGAGCAAGCAGAGAGATCTGAGGGATCTCCTGAGTCGGATAGGCAACCATTTAAGCTGAGAACGGGAGGAAGAAATGTGATCGTATTTACGAAGGCCAAAAACAAACCGAATACAATTGTTGAGAAGTCGATCCAATTTATTTAGAAGTTCTTGGGAAAGATCAGAACAACAAACATCAGCATAGTCTATAATAGGAAGCACAAGTGACTGGACCAAGGTGAGTTTGGTGCTAGATGGGAGGAAATGCTTGAATCTATAGAGAGACCGCAGTGAGAACGAGACTTACTGGCTCACCTGAGTCACGTGTTTATTCCAACTCAAACTGCGGTCAATGTACAGACCCAAGTCCTTTACGTGAGGTGAAAGAGAGATAACGGAGTTCTCATACATCAGTGGCACAAGTTGCCTAGTGTTCACATTCCTCAAATAGTACGAACTACCAATGAGGATGGCCTGACATTTCCCGACATTAACAGAAACCCCAAATTTGCCAGACCATTCTTCGATAGTTCGCAGATCAGCATTGAGTAATGAAATGCAATTGTCAAGGTTGGCAATGTCTATCTCTATGGCTGCTTGTGAATTTCCGTGTATGTCAAATATATGAATATGATATTATTTATATAATATATGATATTGAACCCCATAATCCGTTGTTTGGTATACATCTCACCGTGAACTGCCTTGTTGTTCTTGTGGTTTCAAGCGCTACTGCTGAGCGCGCTGCTGCTGGTCCTGGGTTTGATGCCTAGGTCAGGCAAAGTGTTATTGGGTTTTTCCATCTGGAATTTCTTAGTAGCAGATCGGAGTCTGGATTTGTGCCCGGTTAATGGCAATAAGCTCGCCCCCTATTACCTAGAACTTAAACATACTGGTGAATCGTGGGTGTAGGTAGCTACACCTCTGCCTAACCTTTAGGGGAAAATAGTCGTGGTGTTATATTATTTATTAGCTTTTTCCCATGGCTTCGTTCGCGTTAATTTATAATTTGACAATTAATTCGGGTTGTACTCTGCTTGCTCTGTAAAAAACTCTTAACACACTACTAAAGTTTCTGTACTAATATAATTCAACCATGATTCGAACGACACGTGGCGCTATCTTTATCATAAGAACATTATTGTTGTTTTCTCGGGAACAGTACTTTTTTTCGGGATAAAAGGTACCCTATGTCCGTTTCTGTACACCTGACAACATACATGCAAAATTTCAGGATGATCGTTTCAGTGGTTTAGGCGTGAAAAGGTAACAAACAAACATACTTTCGCATTTATAATATTAGTAGGATGTCGTCTCAGCGCCATTGGAAACTAAGCTGAAGTGAGCTTGTACTGAGATGGCATTCCACCTGATGCAAGGGATTCACAGCTCACTTTAAGGCGGACGCGTCCGGGTAGCCCACGTAATTCGAAGTTTCTGACGTTTTTGTCATTTGCAGGTCAGTATCAAGGGTGTATGTTGATCTAAATATGATTCGCGGCCGTAACAAGTATGTATTTACAGAATTATAATCATTTGAATCAGTAATACAACTCCAAAAGTTATTTCAATCCTAAAAGTCTTTATTTCATGAAATGGTCATTCAATAGGATTATAATTATGAACTTAGAGTTGTATTGATGATTTCTGAGATTATAATTCTATAAATAAATAAAATATTTGATACGGCCGGGAATCATATTTAGATCAATATACGCACTGATACTGACAAGCAAAACTTGAATTTGAACATTTGAATTTCGCGGGCTACCAAAGTCAAAATCTAAAAAATTATAAAAATATTTTTATTTCAATAGGCATTTTTAACGTCAAAAATTACAAAAAGAATTAATTGATTCTAGTTTCCCTTCCAAAAGGTAGTTTCGTATGGAGAAGAATGGGCAAGAAACTCCATACTACATACCCTGGTGCTTTCGCCTTAAATTCACTATACCTAAGTTTAACGTTGAGATTTTTACAGATTATACGTTGCGTGTTAGATTTGAAGCAATAACTATATTCGGGAAAAGGCTAGATTGATTTGAAGAATTTAATGATGGTATAACTTAATGATTATATTATTGCTAAATCAAAAATTATGACACTTAAAACTGCTTCGTCGGTAATTAACTTTTAAAACAATTTTAAATTTTAATTATTTTTTGCGGCAATCAAAAGGTGTTTTGTAATCGAAACCTCATCTAATTTAGTCTAATATTGTTTTTTTGGGTCAGTTCCCGCATTCATAATCCATTAAGTAAAAGCATTTTTAGTGGCATTGACAGCCTGCATACCTACCTACCTATTACAATTGGAAATTATCTATCCTTGACTCAGCAAAGTCAAAGTCAAATAATTTTTTTCAAATAAGCACATAAAAGGCACATTTGAACGTCAAAAATTACAAAAATAATTAATTGATTCTAGTTGCCCTTCCAAAAAGTAGTTATGTATGGAGAAGAATGGGCAAGAAACTTCATACTTAGTCTTGCGGCGCGGCGGCACAGTGGGGACTCAACGGAAATGTTAACAAAATTTTGTATACAATAATAAATTAATAATTATAAGTGAACACGATGTACTTAGAATAAATGGGTAAAAATAATGAAAATTGAAGTACTTAAGGCATATTTATGTATTTACAAACATTGTAAAAGAAGATGATTTTCCAAAAAAATTAACATATAATAAGTTACTGTGTGAGGTGTATAAATCACAGAAAATTAAATTAATATCATAAAAAATATACAATTAAATTAGCAATGATTTTGACTAGACCCTAAATTGTCCTATGAAGCAGGACCAGAATGTTTCCAAGCATTCTTATCTTAAGCAGCTATGTTGGGAATTGGGATCAGTCTTACGACTAACCTATAAAGTCTATGGGGTCCCTAGACTGTCAAAATTGCTTGACAAGCATGCTTGACGCAACGTTAAGCATGCTTGTCAAGCATCCGCATTTATTTATCATCAAGCATTGCAAAAATATCATTTTTCATCAAGCATTATCAAGCACGTAGTTTGCTTGTCAAGCACACCAAGCTTCGTTCTAAACGGTCAAAATTGCTTGACAAGCTCGAAAAATGTACGTGCTTGTCAAGCAAGTTTGACCATATAGGGACTCCATAGGTATCATTATCAGAGAGCAAGATACTACTCCTTTCTTCTTGTCGTGATCCCTTAGTTAAATGATTATAAAATATAATATTTATCTTTGTAAATTGGTTCAAAAAAACACCTTTACATGTTAAAAATAAATTTTAATTTAAAGCTAGATGAGTTCGGTGTTTCCTATACAAAAATACTCTGAGAAGAAAGACCGAAACAAACTCAGACGTCACAGTCTCTTTTGAAGTCCAGATATAATCTTTGTCAGGCCATATGAGGACCTAGCACGATAATGTCTGAGATGGTCTTTTGAGGAAAGAACCACACAGATTTTAGTTGATTTGTCCAATGAGCGCATGCATTTCGCATTTGTCAGTCATCATGTAGCTCAACTCAGAACTTAAGGAGCTCGACAACTATACTAACGAAAGAACATTAAGGCCCAGATATATGCCAGTGACCTTGAGTGGTTAGCTTGCGTGTTCTGTACTGAGCTCACGCAACGCGTCGTACTTACGTCCAGCCGGTAATAGGACTCGCCCATCCAGGAACGCTGTCCCAAATAAGACGCATTTTTTTTTTTTATGCATAAAACAAAAGGTATTTTAATAAAACACGTATACTAAAAGATCGATAGTTAAATTATCTTTTAAAAAGGTGAAGGTTTCAGAAAAATACGCTTGATAGATTTTGCGTGATTCTCAGTTTTTTATCCGCGTTGGACATAACTTTACAAATTAATTTCACTATGTAATTTAAATATAATCTAAAATATTCAAACATTAAGTTATTAAAGAAATGCTCTAATTTAACGTATATTTTTTTCAAATCTTTAACACTACTCGTTTAGACGTGATCTTCAGTATAAAATCATTAAAAGTCGGTTATCGTCGCCTTAAGGTAGTTGTGTATGACCCATACTTCTAAGAAATAATTAGCCTATTACATTAATTTAGATTTAATCAAGATTTAGACAAAAACATCTTAACCTACTCTGCTCTACGCTCGAATTGACCAACTGCACGAATTTAAATACATATAATCAGCATCAACTGTTTTATTAGGCATACATTGACCAAAATAACCTGTTTACAGCCTTTAAACAGCTATTTAGTTCCAAATAGGAGTATTTAAATTAACGCCAGTACGCAGACCATGCTGACGGCTGCAATAACCTCTTAGTTACGTGGTTGGTTATTAGATATCAATTTATATGTGATAATATGCCGCCTTTAGCATAGGCGCCGCGCCGCACACTGTAAGAAAATCGCAATCTGACGGGATTTTATTCTTATGATACGGAACGAATTAATTTGATTGATATAAGTTATAATTAAATGTTTTTTTAGTTTTATAAAATAATTTTGTATTGTTTCGTGTATTTTTGAAATTTAAAAAACTGAAAAATACAGCAAATAAACATATTACTCATTCGTTGTGGGCAGGGAAAGCAATGACAAAACTTCTGGCTCCAATATACTTCTATTTTTTCGTGGTATGCTCCTTAATCCTGCTAAATAGGGGTCAGATGAGATTAAAAGTCTATTTAGGAGATCTGTATTTGTATCTACACGCGAAGTTTTTGGTGTAAAGAATTCTCTATAGTAACGATTGTCTTTGTTTCGTGCCTCTTGGGCTTCTTCCGATAACTGGCCAATTGGTAGTATACATGATGATATCACGTCTTTACCATGAAAAAGAACTTTGTGAACACTGACAGGCATATTGTACCAAAAATATTCCATAAGATACAGTTCCCTGGTATCTTTAACAAACAAATCAAAGGCATTTACGTCAATCGAAAACCCGCATCCGAGAGATTCTAAAACTATATGAAATCGATGAACCAGTTCTGAATTCACGCCAGTTATCTGAGCTGTTCTTGAGGAATCTCGAAAAAAGCGTCTGGCAGTGTTGCCGTCATTGGTATTTCCCGACTGTTGATTAGGCATGTCCACCAATAAACCCATTTCATTTCTGAATCTTCTTTGAATCTGCTCCTTCTTGTTTTTGACTAGATTTTTATTTTGATCACCTCTAACTTGCCAGACTTTTATATCGAGTCTATATGCAATGTGCAGTATACATTCCATGAATCTTATCCACGAATGTAATGGAGAAAGTCCAAAAGTCATTGCAGCTGTATCGAGTGGTTTCTTTGAAATAACATCAGGTTTATTCATTTCGGATGGCTTTGCTCCACATATATAGCAAGTTTGAGAGGAACCGGACACTGTCGACAAGGCAGTGCAAATTTTGCCATCAATCATAGTAAGCATGAATACCGGTTTTACAAAAATAAGAACGTCATCCATATGAACTTCTACAGGTGATAATGTATCTATTTGATGTTGCATCGCGCTGACCTCTTGTTTTGTTAATTCTGTAGTTTCCCTAGCGAAATGAAGTTTAATAGGTCTACAGAAACGTGTAGACGAGGGAGCAGGGTTTTGCCATACGACCATATTCTCCTTTTCAGTATTCAAAGCCATTTGAATGGGCACCATCGAAATGCTGAAGAGATTTTCGTCAAACTGACTTTCTGATGTGAACTTCTGTTTATACCTTTGTTGTTGAGCTCCATCACAACCCCACTTAATCAGGCAGGTTAGTTCCTTTGATCCAACTTTTAAAATTTCAATAGAATCTAACACATTTCTTTGGGTTAAACATATACGATTGATAGTATGATTCACCAAAGATTGAAGATTGCATTCTGCAGTTGTTTCCGTGACAGTCTTTTCTAACGGATAACACTGTTTTTTTACTTCCAGTATTTGGTCATAAGAAGGTAACAAGTTTTTAGCCAGGTTATTAACCTTTTCTCGAATTATATTGTACTGGTGAGTAGATAATTTAGCATCTATCATCATGCCAAGAGCTTCATCTGCAGATAGAGATACAGGATCATTAATTTGACGTTTACGGGCCTGTTTGATTACTGTCCCACTATTACCGGACTCAGACGATAATTCTCTTACTATGGCTGCAGAATCTCGTTTGCCAGCATTGCGTAAATTGCATTCATTAGCCACAGCAATTTCTTCTGGACTGGTCGTCTCTATAAGTGTTTGGATTTTTCGTTTTTGTGTTCTATCACAACAGTCTTGAAAACGTTTTGCTGGTCTTCCTGGAGTAATTGAGGAGGAGGATGATGGAATTTCTTGTAAAACACTTTCAGGTAAAGTAATAGTTGTTTTTAACCAATTCATATTATTTTCTAAAAAAACGATCCCGATGACGATGGCATTTAGTCCATTTTATTTCAATTTGTTGGCATAATGCTCTCAGCAAACCCTTGATTTTATTTTTAGAATATTCAGAATAAGTTACACGAGGATATCTATTCATAAAAAATGAAAAAACTTCGTCAAAACGATCACTCCCTCTGTTAGAAGTCCAAATTTCGAAAATTTGCAATTTCGTTATTTCGGTAGCCATGCTGAAAAAAAAAAAATGTATGGGTGCCGCAAAAAAGCGCAAAATTTATGAGTTGCATCTGTTAGTTAAAACTATCAGCTGTACTGTGATGGTATATACTTTACTATATAATGCTATATAATATGTTTTCGGGACTAATGAATTTAAAATGTAAAAAAATCGAAGTATGTTTCGTGTCCTAACAGAAATGGTTGATTTTAGTATATAATTACTATTATAAATCGAACAAAATATGTATGTACTTACATATGAAATACCAACACTACGACAAATAAAGTAAATAACACTATTGACCCAATAATCACTTCGTAATCGTAAGCGTAATTGGCACAAATTAACACTGCAAAACACGTAGTGAGTGTGACTCAGTTTTGTTTCTGATATGAACATTTCTAATATTTATGTTGACATACCCACATTAAAAAAAATATGGTGTCGTTTTTATTAGAGGGTAAGGAATAAAAAGACACCAATAATTGGTAGATAAAACATTGTTCGGATTTTGAATTAAATACCGCTAGATTGCGATTTTCTTACAGTGTGCGCCGGTAGCTTGCTGTAACCATTATTTTACACCTAGATTCGGACAAACTATCCGTGGGTGTTCGATACCGCAACTGTTAATACCGCGTAAATGCCGCACAGAAAATGATCGCTCACTGACTGTTGGTTTCCAGGGCCTCAAGTCTGCTATTACAATAGTGTCAGAATGATCTCTTCATTGTGAGTTTTTGACAGATTTGCCATACAGACACTGTCAAATACTCACAATGGCGAGACCATTCTGACACTATTCTAATAGCAGACTTGAGGCCCAGGTCTATTTTGGAATAAGTATCCAAGATTTATTCATTACAATTTCGACCCGTTTGGGGTTGAAACCATCGGGCCGTGGGGTCCCAGTGCTCATGTTTTGTTCAATAAAATCTCCAAAAAGCTGGTTGACCCTTCCCGAGATCCAAGGGCTGGCTTTTAACTTGGCCAGAGGCTAAGCATTGCCATACAACGTGGCAATGCTGCCAGTCTCTTGGGTAATGTACCCAAGAGACCAGTCGACAGCGATGCGGAGGAAGTTTTCGACGCCATATTTTTGTTTTTTAATCGTTTTGGTTATTTTAGGATATTATATTTTTATTTTAATAATCTGTTGGTATAAAGATAACAAAATTTTTATATATCCTGGATGAAATACGTTTTTCAATAAGATGTTCATAAATAACTTTTTTTTTTTAACTTTTGTCCCCAATTCTCTGTTTTATATTTTAATGTTTTTTTTGGAGAAAATTCGCCATAATCTCTCTCCTGAAACAGATACAGGGTCATGTCATATTCCTACTGACTGAAGCCTCGGAATGCTTTCTTCTCGAAACCTTATGCCTAGATCTTAGTGGTTCTTCTACAGTTATCGGCGATAGAAACAATCCGGTTGTCTTTAAAAAGGTCCCGTAGCAGAGGACGTATTTTTATTGTATTTATCCTAATCTAACCACAACTCCTGGTCTCTATACCATTAAGTAAAACTGTATCAAGTCTCCGCCTACAGGCCGCCCGCGCACAGCCTTCGATGGCCGCTCATATTTACTACGTTTTTTACTTTTGGTTAGCAAGCTCGGCAATTTGGCTGTTTGGTATAGGGGCCAATTAGCTATTCGTCGGATTATAGAGGTGTCCCTCTATAATCCTACGAACTGCTAATTGGCCCCTTAGTAGTCCAGCTGAGTGTTGGATAGAGAGCAAGTATCACTCCCGCGCAGTGATAAATTGCTGTCCCAAAAAGTAATGTAGGAGATGTAAGCAAAAAATTGATTGACCTTAGAGGAAGCAATAGATTGATTTGAATAGCTGAAAAGTCAGCCACGATAACGAACTTGCTTACTGGCTAATTAGCTAATATTTTCACGATGGAGTGGTCTATTTTAAACACTGCATCTGGTACGCAGCATTCATTCTAAATGCATTACAGGTCCTGTCGTTTTCGGGTTTCTTGAGGTTTTCGGTAGTTGACGTTGTAGTTTCTGTCCAATTTAATTTACGTGGCTGATTTCTAGTTGCCCATAAAGATAGACGGCCTTTCCTTGTTGGACACCACGAATACCTACTTAAACTTTAGGTTTAAATACATATTCAGGCATTAAGAATTTTCCCTCAAAGGCAATATTATCTCCGAACTCATCAGGTGTCGATATTAATTCACACCTAGCGTGAGAGGTGCACAGTATGTCTGCACAGCTCGTAATTAAATGCACCGCCCACAGTTCACAGCTCAAGTAGTAAGCAACCTACTCGCCTCGCTTGACTTTTACAATTTATTCCACTTAATAACACTACTATCACTTTTTATTTATCATCCTTTAATACTGTAAATGTCCGTTCTAATAAGTATCGTACGATATTGTTGTCATAAAAAAATACATATATTTACCGGACGCGTAAATTCTCGATTGGTGCGTTGGTTCATAGCAAAAGTACGAAATTGATGGAGGAGGATTTTTGCAATTGCTTGTGGTAGTAAAAAGCCTTAGACCAGCGCAGTTTGCCCCAAACTGCGCTGGCCTTAAGGCACTGCCCTGAGCAAAACCTTGCGCTAGTGCATTTTTCAGAGGCTATTATATTTACTCATAAATTAAGAGAAATAAACTACATCTAAAACCACATTATTAACTATCGATATCCTATCATCACGTTTAATGTTCTTATTTGTTTTTTTATGTGTTATAAATACATACAAAATATCCTTGTAAAAAAAAATATATTAAAATTATTGATTGCATGCATGTTTTGCTAAAACGACGTGATGCTATATTAATTTGAGTATTACACTAATGGATAGATAACTTAAAAATCTTAATAATTCACTTTTTATTTTATTTCAACAATTACTTTTTTTTTAATTAAATTAATTCCAAAAATTGTGTGCGCAGGGAGCGGGATAGAGAAGGACCGAACGCTCAAGGTCATTCGCTAGGGGAAGCGCCTTAAAGGCACTCATGGGCCACTATATAAGAGCAATTTTGGAAAAACTCTGTTTTATCTCTTCCTAAATAGTATCTATCTACTTGGATGACATTAAAATATTTTATTTTCTGTATCTACTTGAACTTAAAGTCGAGTAAATAGATTCATATAATATGATTTATTTATTTAAAATTCCACACAATGGAATCCCATTTCCACATAACAAAAGCGATACACAATTTATTGTTATTATTAACAATCACACATTTTAAAATACAATAGGCACCTACAAAATACATATTTATTTACCTTATATAATATAACTTCTAACTTGTAACAACAGCTGTACAATAAAGGACATACATACAAACAAACAAACACGCAAACAGACTTTGTTTACTCAACAGTGACAACTCGACCTCCACTATCGATTAAGGATCAATTCAGACAATTATCGAGATATCGATCTGTGTTTACATCGATTAGTTAGTTTTAGGAGACAATGGGTACAATAAATGTCTATATGCTATTTTAGTAGCTATATCTATACAAATAAATGAAACTGAAGTGTCTGTTTTTAATTTCAAAATAACAGTTTTTTACTAAATGCATTTGAAAGTATATGAAGAACTTATTAAAAAAAAAAAAAAAAATATATATATATATATTTGTAAGTCGGTCTGTCGCTGTCTGTCTGTTTGATCCAGCTAATCTCTGAAATGGCTGGACCGATTTTGACGGGACTTTCACTAGTAGATAGCTGATGTTTTATGGCGTACCTTAAAACATCAGCTATCTACTAGTAAAGTAACCTAAGTAGTTAGTAAAGTAGCCTAGGTTACTACTTAGGCTACTTTTATAAAAAGCGACGCTAGCATAACCGCGGGCAGCAGTTAGTTCTACGTACCTAAGTATAACAAGTGACCCGCCCCTGCTTTGCACGGTTTTTACGGCTTGTAAAAACATAGAGAATTCTTTATTATGTGTTAGTTTAATATTAATGTAGTATACACATTTATAGGTACCGTCCGGAATAAAATCTCTAAATTATGGTGAAAACCTCATCAAAATCTGTTGCGTAGTTTAGAAGAATAATGCGGTCATACAGCCAGACACGAAAGGCGACTTTGTCTTATAATATTTCAGCCTATTGCTATTATCAGCCAGTCATGTCTGCTTGTCAGTTCCACTACTGGTCCTTAGGCCTACCGTTGAACAACATGACAAACTTTCAAAGGTGATTGACGTAATTTCAACGCTTCGCAGATAGATTGGTGATCTCAGGATGCTTTTGTTAGCAGATACAAGAGGATGCTGCTGTTCAAAGTCTTGAAGTAACCCTTGCGACATAGTACCATGTATGGAAATGGATTGGACACATTATTTTCCGCGAATTTTCTACTAAGTTTGTTTTGCTAATAATTTTTGTTTGCTTGTTACAGGTAAGTTAAACTTACAGTGACCACGATGATTTCATGAATCATTCAATCGAAAATAAGTAAGAAAATACTTCAAGGTATGTTCCTATTTTATTTTAATGATGGACAGGACAAAAAAACCTTACGCAGCACAACTCAGTAATGAATATAACATTATTTTATTAAATTACATTAATGAAACAATATTCAGTTACGTCTTATCTGTAGTAACGAAGTAGATCATCAGTAATACACTCAAGGTCCATGACGTCATAATTACGTTGATAAATAAATAAAATATTGAGTATACTTAATATATTTCTGTGGCTTGGTGCTAAAAGGGCCAAAGTACGTTTTTGTGAGAAATGAGGTTTGACTGCCAAATTATTGAAAAAGCGATATATTATTGTGAGCTAACAACTACTAGGGCGTTAGTATATTGAAATGACTCTCAAAATATACTATGTTAAAGGCCAATGTGGTGGGTGCTTTCATAGTGTTACAAAAAAAAAAAGAAAAATTAAGTGTTAAGAGGGCTGCAGTGTACTTAAACCACTCAGAAATAGTAAAAAAAAAAAAAAAATACACTACGGTAGTAATAAAGTCGGAACTAAAACGATCAAAGTTAACTTTTTAATTTTGTACATAATTTGGAACTAACATAAGATTTGTGTTAGTGCTAGAATGGCTTAAATAGCAAATATAAAAAAAAAAACACCTATTTATTCTTGAATTTGAGTTTAATTCATAAATCAACCTACAAATATGTATCAAATAACAGAAAGAGATTTATGTCATTTATAACTATACATTTTGGTTAATTGTTCTAATGCTTATTACTGAAAATAAGGATTATTGATATTGGCCCTTTTAGCACCTGGCCACAGAATTATGTTTAATATATTTAATACTTATATATTTTACGAAAATTACTCTCGTCAATCGTATGATCTCGTGACAAGTGGCAATTTTACTCGGCATTTGAGTGCCGCAGTGCAGGTGTAAGTCAGAAGTTTCAAACCAATCACTCTACCTAGTCTTATTCCAACTATGTTGGGGTTGGCTTCCAGTCTAACCAGATACAGCTGAATACCAGTATTTTACATGGAGAGACTGCCTATCTGACCTCCACAAGCCAATTACTATGTAACACGATATATCCCTTGGTAAGACTGGTTGTCACACTTTCAGAAGATTCAAATACTTATTGTTAACTACTTGATTTTCGCCCAGGAGTAAGATAATTCAATTTATTACTCTGCAGGTTCATTCTAACATAATTAAAGTTTTCAAATAGCTGCTCCTTAATTCCTCAGTTAGTAACTGTAGTTTTCTGAGGCCCTAATGTGAGTTTTTTTTTAACCATCTAGATTTTACGCATCGACCGCGTTCGGCGCCGGCGCTCCGATTAGCCTCCGATTAGACCTTTACCAATCGGAGTGCTGAACGCGGTCGATGCGTAAAGTCGAGATGGTTAAAATAAACTCACACTAGGGCCTCTGATGTTCATTGCCATCCAGGTGTATGTACATGTTAACGGCATGTTCGACACAAGATAGTTTTATTTCGAAATTGGTCGCAGTGGAACTACTCTTTAATACTTATAACGCTTGCCATGTGGGCACGTGCCTCTTGACATGATTGTGTATTGAAAAAAATTAAGGCTGCAAAAATATTTTTTACTGACCTCGGCAGTTAATGGTCGCTTACATTGTCTGTTTGATAAAAATAAAATAAAATAAGTATTCGACCAATTTTCTCGAAACTTTCATGTTTTGTTTACATGCCACTATCCTAGCTACCAGTATCCTGTTCACGTCACATTGTGATTAGTAATCAGTTCACTAAAGTACCCATTACATCCAAATCAGGTGGTCTCCCAACCGATGACATAGACTTAACAACATTCACTAGTAGGGCGCTAGGGCAGGCGAGTAGGCGACACATGCCGTTAGGTGTTGTTCTCGGTGTGTTGTAGGATGTTAGAAAAGCTATGTATGCCTCCATATATAGCTAAATGGCTTTGTTTGTGACAAGTTTGGCATATGTACTAGATTTTAATAGACTAGAGATTTTGGATAAATGGAAATAGGCTCAGCCAATCAGCAAGGTGTATAAAACTTATTTAAATGCACCTTACATACAAGATGGAATTCCTGGGTATATACACAGACACCACCAGTATACTAAAGTTTCATGGACCAAAGTGACTAATAATCTGTCTGAAAAGCTTAATAATTATATTGATTATGTCAATTTCTGATAGTTGGCTGACTTTTCTCCAAAAAACGTTTGTCACTGCCATTTCCCTATCGACCATTTTATAAACCCTATATTTACCAATTAACAAACATGTCAATGATAACCATTACAAGCTTCTTCACCGTAGCCACAAACCGTATCATTACACGCCAGGCCACGGTTACGACACCCATCCGGTATTACGCACGGGGTGTTGTAGACAATAGTTGACGGTTGACGACAACCAAGCGCTTCCTTCTTTTGTCATGCAAGTGGGTCGTCGAGCAAGGAATGTGAGGGGGTCAGGTGGCTTTGTTAGCGAGGAAGTTGAGAACTAGTGGAAATTGGTTAAGGCTCTGAAAACTATCATTCTGGCAAATCCTCGATGAGGTGGAGGAAGGTGCGTACTTACTTGTCTAGTACATCCACATTTCGCCAGTTATTTTATCCATACTATTGTTATAAATGCGAAAGGAACTCTGTCAACAAAGGAACCTTTCACGTCTTAAAACGGCTGAACGGATATGAGTGAAATTTGGCACACGGATAGACCTGGTTTAGGACATAGAACTTTGATGTGAATACGTTTTTAAATTTGCGTCCATAGTGGAAGGTAATTCAGAAAACTGATGATAACAAAATTGGTGGTTTTAGTTTGGTGTTGCAGCCACGAAGCTAGGATCTACCGTGAACGACCAAAATGAATTACACCACTCCCATAGAGATGACGCGAGCTTAAGACGTGGGAAAAACTAGTTGTCTATGAAGAGAGACATTTCCTCTTAAAAATTGTAAAAAGGATTGCCCCCTGTCGTTTCCCGCTTACACTGAAACCCCAACTCATGCCTAACTCACTTCAATTGACAATTCGCTCCGCTAATATTTCAAAATTACTCAATATCCAATGAAGTATTTGACCATTAGTTTTTCACCTTAATAAATGAGCTAGATAGGAAATATTATACTGCAGCTAGGGTTGGCGAAACTGAATTTAATACAACCTTTGCTTTTGCTCATGGGTTTGATTCCCGGGTTGGGCAAAGTGGCTTTTTCCACCTGGAATTTCCAAGTAGCAACCCGGAGTCTGGATAACTGGCGAAATGTGGGTGCACTATAGGTGCAATTCTGTCTAACCCTTCGGGGAATTTAGGCGTAATGTTATTTGTTTTGCCATCACCTTTTACTTTTCTTGTCGGTACAACTACAAGCTATATGAGAACAAATATGTAGTTCATGCTGTGATAAAAATAAGTGGTTCAGTAATAAAAGCCGTTCGGGTCGATCGATCAGGTTAAGCTAAGATGGGTGACCGTCTTTCCATACCAAGATCCTTCCATACCTCGGAAAATACTTTAAGCCGTTGGTCCCGGCTGTCATTTGTAGTTCCTCAACAGTCGTTACGGGTCGCCCGAAAATCTGACAGCCAGTCTTATACCTAGGGGTATCGTTATATCGTATTAGGTACCCATTTACTGGGTTGTGACGGTCAGTTAGGCAGTGGTTCCATGTGAAATACTGGTATTCAGGTGCATCTGGTTAGACTGGAAGCTGACCCATAATTGCTGTACTAAAAATAATATTTAAGCCATTCAGCAAGTTTGGGTTGACTCCCACCGGACTAACATAACATAACTATAATTAAAGTACAGTGCAAAAATCTAGTCTCATTTTCATCAGGTCTTAGCGTATGAGAAAAGAAACTAAGCATTTCCTCTTAAAGGTCTCAGATACATTAATACACCTATATGCCATAGATTTTCATTTTCACGTTATTAATTTCATCCTTAATCAAAGACGAATCTTTAAGTTACATAGTTTCACCACCCCTGATCCAGCCTACAATCTAGAACCTAGACTTGGACAGGCGAAAATTACGCAAAATTGTTTACTAAACAACGTGTGGGTGTCGGCATTCGGTGCCCGGTTGAGGCATTTTAAGAACGAGTTGATATATTTGTCCTGGGCCGGTGATAGTTGCTTAATTTGCCGGAGTAAGGTTTATGGAGGTAGGTTTAAGATAGATTGGGTTACTGAAAGGTTGCTACGAGTAGACTTTAGGGCGCCCACATTCAGTTTAATAGATAGGATTACTGGGCAAAGTGAAGGCTGTATTTATACCATCGTTATGGAAGATATTCGATCTCTTGAGTGAGGTAAAAAATTCTTCTTCGAAATTTTGTTTTATATTTTTACGCAATGTGGGTTTAACTTGCTCATTAAGGTAAATGATAAATGATTGTAAGTAGGTTTGTTCAAACACTTTTACACGTCGGCGCTTCCTATCTGACTATTCTGAGAAGAAAGGCCTAAACAAACTCAGAG
This sequence comes from Dryobota labecula, assembly GCA_947523025.1. Lineage (NCBI taxonomy): Eukaryota > Metazoa > Arthropoda > Insecta > Lepidoptera > Noctuidae > Dryobota > Dryobota labecula. Next base: position 2,097,959 of record OX383303.1, on the reverse strand, counting down.
GTTTTAAAGTCCAGACATAATATTGGTCAGATCATGTGAAGACCATGTAGATTGGTGTCTGAAATTGGCTTTTGATGAAAGAACCACACAGATTGAGTGGACGGAGTGGATCTTTCCAGTCAGTGCACGCATTTGGGATTAGGCATTAGTCAACTGCGTTGGTCTTGAGGGCGCAAGTGCTGAGCGTGGAGTCCTGGGTTCGATTCCCAGGTCGGGCAAAGTGTTATTGGGTTTTCCATTAGGCATTTCTCAGTAATAGCTCGGAGTTTGGAAGTTGGCGGTGTGATACCCCAGTGCCTCCAAAAGCACGTTAAGCTGTTAGTCCTGCACCTGAACCCTATCCGGTCGTGTCGGATTGCCGAATCATTCAGATTGTTATTGATAGCGTGTTATGCAATTAGGTTACCGGCTCTCCTTCTGCATCCAGTTTATACTACTCTTTTAAAGTCCTCGATCCATCTAGCTGGGAGGTTTTCTTACCCATTCTTTATTACGTTCTCTTCCATCGTAATCGCAAGTATAACATGTTACGACTACCTTTAACAATGTCGTGGGAACACGCCTTGTCGTGCCGCGCCGCGCCGCGCCCGCGTCGCGCTGCAATTACCGCGGGTCGCGAGTTTATCGCGACAAACGGTGCCGCGCGATGAACTGCAGTGTCCATGGTAGGAAAGTGCCTGGGACATCTGCTGGGGACCAATGAGTAAGCTATAAAAGGATCAAATGATAGAAGAAGCAAGCGATAAAACAGAGTGGAAGCAATGTTAAAGTTGGCACAAGTTCAGCGTTAGCGTTCGTTTTTCAACCCTTGGGAAAACTTACATTTGTATTTCTCCACTTAAAAAAATATTCTTCATAATCCATTTATAATGTTTCCACTGCTGAGACATAAGCCTCCTCTGTTTGAGAGGCAGTGGGCTATGATCTACCACGCTGGCCCAGTGCGGCTTGTTAGATGTTACATGTCTTCGAATTTTTGGTTCTAGCACATACCGGTTTCCTCATGTTTTCCTTTAAATAGATAATGTTCAGAATATGGCCAAATTATGTAATTTTTATAGTGTTTTGTTTACTGCGAAATGGGCCTGCTCTTGACCTGGAAGTTAATTTGCAAAAACTTTCATGGATCTTTCCGATATCATTGATCTAATCTCGTCGATTGACCCAGTACGATGTCTGTCTCCTCGAAATAGGTGTATGTATAGGATGTCGATAGGGCCTTCCAAGCAGTTGGTCCTCGTTCGATTCCCGGCCATCGCAGATTATTTTTGGCTTTTTGTGTTTTACATTTTATTCGAAAAAGTATTTTTTATTGATATTTTAGTTATATTTTAACCTTTTATGATTAAATAAACTGTTTTCATTCAGATGTTAATTAATTTATATTACATGTTTTATTATAATATGCAACTTGCAAAAATCGACCTAGAATGTATAGGAAGTCGATTCTTGCAAGAAACTTTCGATAACAGTCACACTCAGTCAGTGATACTTCGCCTACTTACTGAGATTTTGTAATTGTGTAGGCAATTATGTCTTTAATTTGAATGATTGAATTCGTAAGTACAAGTAGGTATTTCAGTCTGATCCTATAGATCCTTAACTCGTGGTTCCCGTATAAATCACAGAGATCACGACCCGGCCGGCGGCGATCTACAAAGTGATTGTGCGACAATAGCGCCGCGCGCGCATCTCATGTTTATGTACTTACAATGTAAAGGTACTTAGGTTAAGAGGGTGCTTAGCGGCCCACTAGCGCCAATCCTGTAAAAAAATATTATCCCGTGACTGAGAAGGAATTATGAAAAACGGCTCAATCAGCAACCTCGGTACGTGTGTCTAGAATTTTCTAATACTAGACACACTTTTAAACTTTATAAAAGTACTAGCTTTTGCCCGCGGCTCCGCCCGCGTGGATGTCGGTTATCGCGTAAAAAAGTAGCCTATGTCCTTCTCCATATTCCAGGCTATATCTCTGCCAAATTTAATGACGATCGGTTCAGCGGTTTAGGCGTGAAAACGTAACATACAGACAGACAGACAGACAGACAGAGTTAGTTTCACATTTATAATATTAGTATGGATAAAGTTTCATATTGAAACACGAAGCAACAAAATTCGATCTATACTCCATTTACTATAGCATTAGACAAATAACGACAGTTATTGTGTAATATTGTTGAAATTACTGCACTTTAGAGTTATTTTTTAAATGTAAATGGTAAATAGATTACAGTGCTTTGTATTTATCGTGAAATAACGGAGTTTATTAAACGTTTACATCGAAATAACGAAAGGGTGAGAACAGTTATTTGTCTAATGTTATAATAAATGGAGTATAAACAAAAGCGGCCACATTCCTCTAGATCGTATTTTGTTACTTCGTGTCTCAATATGAAACTTTATAAAAAAAGTATTAGAAAATTCTAGACACACTTAGCGAGCTTGCTGATTGAGTCGTTTTTCATAATTCCTTCGATCGATTTGAGTGTCGCCAGTGGATCGGTGAGCGCTCTCCTAATATACTCTTACTAATCTGAGGGGGCTGCGGTGTTCAGCCTGTGGCTGTGTGGGGCAACAGAGTGACAAGTTATGAATTCGATTCCCAGTTCCAGGTGTGGAGTGATATTATTTTTCGGTTAGAAATCTTATTTTTCTTTATTGTGGGTTTTCAGTCAAAAAGTTAAATTTTTAATAGGCACGTAAGTTTGTTATCTGTTCAAATAAAAGACATCACAATCAGTTTGTTTTGATAGTGAGCAACAAGAATAACGAATGACTCATCCGCTTGTGACAGTTTCATTCATTTCTATACAAGTGGCGCCGCCTAGCGGTGTGATTAGAAAGTTAAAACTTGTTAGAATATTTTCCTCGGATACAAGAAAAAATGTGAACGATTCTAAAAAATTCATGTCATTAAAACTCGATAAAACTACTTGATAAAAATCGGTATAACATTCATTAGAAGTGAATTTCGTATAATTAACGGAACTTGAAAATTATCAACTAGCTGACGTTACATTGATAATAAAATGTTACGTTGATATCGAGCGGTTATTTTGAAACTGCAGTCAGCTGCGATGGTGGTGTAATGGTCAGCATAGTTGCCTTCCAAGCAGTTGATCCGGGTTCGATTCCCGGCCATCGCAGATTCTTTTTTACTTTTTGTATTTTTTAGGAAAAGGATTTTTATTGATATACGTACTTCGGATGTTTATTTATTTTCCGCACATATTACATGTTTTATCATAAGCTTACAATATCACTTAGCGCCATGATTGGTTTGCTAAAGATCAAATCTGAATAAATTAAATAATGAATATAAATGAGTTGAAATTATGCAAGAATAATAAAATAACATTATATTGTAACTTATACTTGTGCGAATTACCTACTGCTTTAGTGATTTGCATGTATGCATATATGTGTGTATGTACCTACTGTTATTTATCTCTATGTAAAAGGTGCATAACACCTAAAATTAGTCATACATTATGATTTTGAATCATAGAACTTTAAAATTCTTATTTTCTGAATTTTAAATAGTCAGAGGACATAATCATTTGCTGGGAAAAAGAAGTAGATACCTTTTTCAGTCATCAAGCACTCACTTTTAGTTTCAGTTTGAAACTTTTTCATGAAATAAATTGTTTATTTTAACGAAAACAATCCTAGCAGCTCTTTCTTTTCGAAAACATCAAAATGCCTCACATTATTTCGACAATACAAAAATACATACTACACATACAAAAATCTTTAAATAAAATGTTATCTTTTATTGTAATCATTAAAAAGGAAAAAGTGGCCACTAAAAAAACATAACAATTTAAAACTACTGTTTGTAGTTCTAATAACATATAGTGTTGTGGACCACAACTTAATGTGGTTAATTTCTGCATTTTCATTCTAAAATAAAAGAAATCACCAAACAAACGATGAGGGCGCCACTGTGCGCTCGGCGCAGTCTTAAAACCTTTGGCACACCGAGGTCATCACCCTGCTCACACCCGCAAACAATAGCGTAATTATGCTCCATACAATATCACAATTACACACAAATTACTGACTAATGCCTCTTTTTGTGCACTTTTGGGTGCTCCAGATTTTGGAACCGCTATGTACAGCCAACAGCAAGTTAGTGGTAAACACTTGAACTAGGAAAACTGCCCTTACCGCATCGAAATAAATGCGCTGTCAATGCCGAACTGTTACCAAGGTGGACGTGCGGTCCACTTCACTTGTACTGATAATCCGACAGCCTCCTCGATCCATTTGTGTTATGGACTGAGGAGTTGAGGAACTTGCATCCATTGTCGATATTTATTTATTTATTCATTCAAAATTACGTACATAACACCTTAACAGCTATAACGCCAATGTAGTGTTACTACCACACAAATATACGTTACTCACATCATTTAAAAAAATACAATCAAAATACCATCAAAATACCATGAAATACAAATCAAAAAATTATATAAAATTCAAATAAAAACAATTAAAATATCGTGTCAACACTTTCAATGCACTTCAGTGCTACTCCTGTGAAATTCAATAGGCTGCTGTGAAATGTATCTACCTCATTCGAGGTAATATTTAATAATCTTATGGCGCGTGACAAGGGGGCAAATTTGTTCAGGTTAGTCCTAGAGGGTGGCTCCAGTGGTGGAAGAAGACAAATCTTATCCATACTATTTCCAAAAAAGAAGGGTATCGAGGTTCTTTTGTAAAACCACCGCTCTTATCTTATCTCGGGAGTGTCTGGAAAGGATTATGTCATGATACAGTCATGAGCAGTGATCTCTTTTCCGCTGATGAAAACATTCTGCGTTCACTGTTCCGTTATCCAAGAGTGGGGACTATTACAATTTTGTTTCAAACAGAGTGTCCATTTCCATAACTAGACGAAACCAGGCCCTGCAGCCTTCACAAAGCCGGTGGCCCCAAATACCATCATCAGTTCTTAAGTTAAAGACATCTTGGTAAAAAAGAAACCTGAAACATGATCCTAGATACATAATAACCTGCTGTTTACCGAAAATCGTTCAAAATTTGCCCTGATGGGAGCAACAACATTTAATCAAAGAAATTACCCTTTTTGGATATACAGGGCCGTATTTAGACAATTTATTGCATGTTCCTTATCACTGACATAAATAAAAGAGCTCTAGATAAAGTCATTGGCATGGCAAGTGCAGGAAACCATCAGATTTTATTACAGCCCCAATTTGGAAGAAATATAAGATATGCTCGTAGTAACTAAAGAATTTACTCGAAACTCAAGGAGACATAAACCACGTAAACAATTTCCTACTCAGCGCCAATAAATGCGAAAATTTAGATGCAATGTACCACGTGACGTGGAAGCGCCATGTTGTGCCGAGTGCGCAGGCGCAAGATGTACCATATAAGGGCTGGACCGCGCCGCCCTGCGCCAGTCGAGGCCGATACGACGCGCAAGGTCACGCGCCTGCCAACCGGGGGTGACTGACTCATATAAAAATTCACACTATCGAGTGAGATTTACGACTTTGATTACCCTAAAAGGCGTAAATACGGAAGAAAAAAATGTTTTAATGTGACGCGATGAGGATCATTATTATGTTGATGGATGGAAGGAATGAAATAATCGTAAATTAAATTGTTTTCTTTTTTATCTCTTGTACCCTTGCATCCGGTCTTTGACTGCTATCAATCTTGTTCATTTACACTTTAATCGATACTTTTGATTTGAAGAATTCGGAAGGAGGGGAAATGTTTTCGTCGCTATCAATTAGCCATTTTCGTTGAGTGAAGTTTTCCGTTTAATCTCACGCTAAGCATGTTTTTTTATCCTTGAGAGAACCATGTTTGCCTGTGAACCAGTCACGAAATCATTTCTTTATCAATGTGATGTATGCTCAGAATAATTATGTTCAATTTAAAATGGTTTACACAGAAAACATGAAAAGTAGCATGTTTAATGGCCCGTCAATCTAATCAATCTTGAGCTTTTTCGAGATACAAATTATGCTAATTTAAGTCCTGCAAACATTTCCTGTCCTGATGCAGCTGATTAATCTAATAATTCACCTCATTACTGCACAAATAATCCAAAAACATGACTAAAATAAAACCAAGGAAACAATAAGCAACAAACAAGTACCTAATCCAAATCACCTCTGACCAAGCTTTTAGACACAGATCCTGACCTAGACCTTACAGCTATCACGTACAGTACTGAAGCATATGTATAATAAAAATAAATTAGATAACCATGACATTGCCTTATATCTAGCATCTGAGCCTTGCCATGAGACAGGTAGATAGTTATCACCATATATGATCGGATCAAGAGTTCACCTTGGACCAGCAGATTGTGATTAGTTGATCATAACGTTCCGTATTCGGTGATTCATCAGTGCTCTTTGTGGCTTATAATTTTATATTATTATGAGTTTTATTATATCGTTTGTCTAGTTTATGCATTTGTTAATTTGGTTGATTGTTGGAATTTATATTCTTATTTGCATTATTACCTAAGCTGGCTAATTTTATTTTATGATGTGTCTCATTGCTGACTATCTATTTGTATATCTGTCTTTTGATATTGATTTAGTGATTCGATTATGAGTTTTATACATAATTTTGCAAAGAATTGCTTCTCATTTTTCATTTCGTGCACCTAGCTTCTGACGTTTTATAAGTGCCCGTGTAGGTTTATGAGAAATAAAATATTTTGATTTGATTGTCTTCAAGAGCAAATGGCTATAGAAACTAAAACCGATATTTTAGCAGTAGTTGCAAACAGTCTAGTATCCCAACAGATTGAGATAAATTAAGCCAAACCTGAGAACAAACATGTCGTTCCAAAAAAGTATTCACACGAACCGATTTGTACACAATTTCTCAAAAGCACCGCTCCACCAATACATTTTTCTTAAAAAGCACGAGTAATACAAGAATTCTTATTCACATCACATCCAGCATCCACTAAGGACTTCCCTCGAGGAAGTTATTAAAATTTGACACATTAATTATGATCTTCCGATGTTCGTGCGGAGAGCTGCGGTGGACGAAACTGTTTTAATTAAACTTGAAACATGGTGATTACAGAAACTTTTTACAATTGAGGAAACTCATTTGTCATGAACATTATTACAATGTAATGAAGTCAGAATTCGTTGTTACAATTGTAGTTTTACTTCTTGTGGTTTGGAGCTTTTTTAAGGTAACCTAGATCATAAACGATGGTCATCTGAACTTGGATCTGTAAGTTCCACAATATTCTTTCTTATATGAAAGTTTAGATTGTCATCTTGAGCAGAAAGTTTAGAAACTTGTAAAGAGAGGCTCGTGGCTAAACAATAACAGCCGCACGGGTCGATTGAAGGTTAAGCTACGCTTGCCGCGATTGGTTCGTGGATGGGTGGCCATCCATTACATATCGAGATCCCTCCGTGTCTCGGAAAGCACATTAAGCCATTGGTCCCGGCTGTCATTTATAGACGTTTGACAGCCGTTACGGGTAGTTAGAAGCCCTCAAGTCTGACAACCAGTCTTACCAAAGGGGTATCGTGTTACCCAGTAACTGGGTTGTGAAGATCAGATAGGCAGTCGCTCCATGTAAAATACTGATATTCAGCTGCAGCCGTGTAGACTGGAAGCCGACTCCAACATAGTTGAGAAGGCAGATTGATTTTTGATTGATATGACTGTAGTGGCATTTTTTTATTAAAAGGTTTATAATTTTGCATAGATATTAGTTTAATAAGAACATCATAGCCACAAGCAACTATGCTATGATGTGCGTTGCAAATATCTGAAACGAGAAACAACACAATAGAATTCAAAACATAGACAAGTTTATCAATAATCTTTGTAATGATATATTGTTGTTTTAATTCAATGGATTATTTGGTATTGTTGCGCTCGCGCATGCTTTGGTGCTTTGACCAAGAACCTGTCATTTTTGATTGATGGAGAGTCTTAGACGTGACCTTCTGACATTTCTTATCAATAGGAAGTCTGTATTGACAATTTTGAGTGCCTCAGGTTATGGAAGTTGAGAAATACTTTGACAAACATTCACTGGACAGAAATAATATTTGGACTTGTCTGTGTGTTCAAAATTATTCCATTGCTCTTTTAGAGACAACTCGAAAGTTGTCAAAATAACATTTCCTCTCACATTTCCGTTCAATAAAAAAACCTTTCAATATTATACTTCTAGGCAAAAAACTAGTACATTCAGGAAACAGAAAATTACTTTCAAAATATCAGCCTTCGATATCTTTCCGTAAACAATTAAAAAAGAAAAAGCAGATTTCCCGTTAACCCAAAAAGGAGATATTGTCGTAAGAGTATTTTACCTAAATGTCAAAAACGCAAACCAAAAATTAAGAGATCACGCTCAAAATGGTTCTATAATCAAAAGTAAAAGCCTTACGAAATTTCTCTTAAACGACAGTGAAACTGAAAAGCATCGTCAACCTTGAACCTCCGATCTTTCTGGTTTGGGGGCCGGTGCGGCGGCCGGTGCCGCCGGTGCAGCGGGGTATCGAACCTTAATTGAGTCAAGTGTATGTTCACTCGATGTAAATACATCTGATGAGCTTAATGTGACAATTTATGTGTCGCGATAAACTTTGTCAGACGTTAAGTGGACTTTACGACGGCGAGTCGTGAGTCAGAACGGTTAATTAAAAATATGCGAGATGAGGCATTGATTAAATGCAATGCTTGTTAGTGGAATGTATTTTATGAACGCAATTAAAATTAAGGAAATATAAGTAGTATTTGGTTTACTGTATTATATTTTATCCTATTAAGCGGACTGATGTAGATTTAATTGGGTCATTTATTTCGTTAGGTAATTTTTTTAATAGTATGTAATCCTAGTCATAAATGGTTTACCAACAATAAAATTGTAGTAGTAGTAGTCATTAGCAAACGGCCAGTTTCCTGTTCTGTATTGCGTTGCATATTTTATAGAATTATTTAAATCCGACCCTGGATGATCACTAGACGTTTTTAGAATGCAAATCATTTCTAAATCTCTCCTTATTTTTTTTTTCTTTTCAATTTTCTTCATCAATTTTATTTGATCATCAGCTGTTTCATTTCGTTAAATGATTATCTTTTGTTGTTCTCTTCGATAGGTTGTAGTAGGTGGAACCTTGAACTAATTGATAGAGTTGGCCTGACAATGGATGATCAGAATCAACGTGCGCCGATAAATGGGTGCCTGACGCAACATGTTACTAAACGTTGTCTGTGGTTACTATTGGTTGTAGGTAGTTCGCTGTTCATTCATTTAGTCTGGTCTTCTCCAATTTATTTCTTAGTCTATTTATTTGTTTATGTTCATTATTTAGAGCCTGTCCATTTTCTTTGATTTTTATTGGTGTTCTTTCATTAGTAGGTGTCCAAATGGGACGTACATACTGCTTGCACGTGTATAGCTGAATTTCCTATTTTTTCAGTGTTGGTATTCTTGGTATTGTCGCTACTTTTCTCTCTCTTCTTCCAAGATTTAGTCCCACATGATGGTGTATCAACTACTCTCGTTTTCTCTCTATAGCAACTTCTTATGTATTTTACTATTGCTACACGCAAAAAATTGCTCCGATTTCTTAAAACTACATCCGTGAACAACGATATCTCTCTTTTTCCGATGACTCAGTCGTCTTGCAAAGAAAATCTAGCCTTTATAACTGCTGACAGTTAGAACGAGAACACTTGGTTTGATATAAAATGTTTATCGCATAATAATGAATCATCACAAATTCGCGTCATACGTATAGACTTTGTGGGTAGCGTTATGCGTCCCACATTGATGTACCCGCACTGGATACGTCTAGCGTTTTCATATGACTATGCACTGGAGTAAACAGTCGTGCAAAGCTTTGCACTACTTTTGAATAAGGCTTGTTTTGGAAAATGGGTCACCACGCTTGCTGTGTGATGATGCATTCTGTTGTTTTGTGGCTTATCAAAGAGCTTCATAGTCACTAACTTTTTCATTAGAGTACTACTTTTAGCCAATACGTAGTTATTTATAGGTAATGAATATTTAGAATAAGATATTGATTTGCTGATAATTGAACAATATATGATTCGAGCTGAGATAACGACTTTAATAGGATTGTATACTGTCGTAACATTACTTGAATGGAAGGACAAAGTTAAAGTTTATACCTTGTGGTGTTCACTAGAATCACTTGTTAGGGGCTTTTAGTTTAGAGTAAAACCACCGAATTATCAGTAAGTACACACCAACTCAAAGGGAACATGTTTAGTCGGCACAAGGGATAGAGTGAGACTCTCTTGAGAAGCTACCATTGAGTTGTGCGTTACATTTAATAGTATATCACATACCTAATCTTGATAAAGTTATAAACTAAGATTATAAACTAAGACTTAATGAATTAGACGTTTTCTTAAAAACATAGGTACACAGTTTAACTCATTCTGCCACAATAGGTAAGCTGACCATGTTTTTTCGCCCATTCATTGAAAAACACGATTATGAAGTCATCGTACACATGACACCAAAATCCTCAAAAAAAAAAAAAAGAAAACAAAAGAACTACTCCTGACAATATGGCGCCAGTCTTATTACCCTTTTAAGTTATTAATCTTGGATCTGTCATTTAACACGGCTGCAGGTGATCAACATGTCAATTATCTTAAAGTATCGGATATACTGCAGTAATTTGATCAATTGTTTTTTGTTTTGCAGTCACTATCAGTTGATGTGTGATTCATTTCCGTAGTCTGATGTCAGTATCAGCTGTTTTTATTAGGTCATGGATGTGGCTAAATAATAAAAGCCGCACGGCTCGATAGAAGGTTAAGCTGCCTTGCCGAAGTCGGTCCGTGGATGGGTGACTGTCATACGTTGATTTTAATTGACAATCCTTACGGGTACTCAGAAGCCCGAAAGTCTTATAACCAGTCTTACTAAGGAGTATCGTATTACTCAGTAACTGGGATGTGGAGGTCAGATAGGTAGGCGCTCCATGTAAAATACTGGTATTCAGCTGCATTCGATTAGACGCAGATGATGATGGAAGTGATCCTTATTGTCACTTATTGGTCCTTAGATTATTATTTGGTCCTTCACGTAGTGGTATTTTGCTGTTTCGTTTTCCGTTTTGAATTCCGTTTGACTGTAAGGGCTTATTCACTATGATAGATTGATATGCACATAATAATCAGCACATGCTGATTTGGTGTCCACTAAGATACTGGTTCTTCGTCTTATTTCCTGTTACTTTGTCGTTCGTAATAATTTCAATAATTTAAGTAATTGAAATCACTATATTTCTAATAATTGTAATTTAAAAGATTCTCATAATTGTAATTCATATTTTCTTATAAATTGTATACTTAATTGTAATTTTATTCAAATAATATTAAATTAACTATAATTTTGCATGCCCGTAATGTGGGTGAAATATGTCCTGTGCTATAATTTAATTTAACATCTTATGTAACCATATTTCATGCAAATAAATGATTTATTATTATTATTATTATGCTGCAGTGAGTCACTAAGTTTATCTTAAGCGTTTAATTAAACCTGCGTAGAGTTCTAGTCGCAATTATGTTTATTTCTGTAAGAAGATTTTTAAGACACTTAACATGACAATTTTTTGGTCAATATTTTAAAACTAGATGGTGAAGTTTCATCTCAGACTCAAATGACTATGGGCTATGAAATGGTAATCTGTATTAAAATAATAATTGACGCCCAATTTTAATAGTAAGTTTAAATGCTTCCTCAATAAAATCAATAATTATGAAAAAAAAAAAAAAAAATATTAAAATATCGCAACATATCATTACACCTACATGGACTTAAAAGTAATATGGCAGTTAAGAGTAATACTATTGAAGTTAATAAGTGGACAGTGGGTAGGCAGGCCTTGGTATTAACTGCTTCATTATAAGACAAAAAGGTTGGCGCCTCTTAGGACCAACAATATGGCGTAATCTTAAAAACTTAAAAAAAAAAAACTTTGATGAAGCTTTTAATGAAAAATAAAGAAAACTGAATAAGATTTCTCATATAAAGGTTTTAAATGTGGGCCTTAAAGGAAGACTAAGTTATAGAGCTGTGTTTTAATAAGTTATTGAATTAATATTGCAGTGATAAGGGAAGCTTCGTTTTCAATTTCATAAGTTTATTTATTTATATTTATACTCAATATCTTTATTGCTTTACTATAATGTGTACTTAGGTGGTAACTAAACAGTCTCCTATACTTAGAACGCATGGTGCAAAAACCAGCAAGTATTGTAAATAAATAGATAAAAAATGCACAGAAAATGTTTGTACTCAATTTATATAATTAACTTATTAGCTGTCTCGTTGGTCTAGTGGTCGCAAGCGCTATTGCTGAGCATGAGGTCCCGGGTTCGATTCGCGGGTCGGGCAAAGTGTTATTGGGTTTTTCCAGTAGGAATTTCTCAGTAGCAGCCCGGAGTTTGGATTTATGCCCGATTGATGGCCATAGGCTCGCCCCCTATGACATGGGACTTAAACATAACTGGCGAAATGTAGGTTACTATAGGGGGGTACACCTCTGCTTAATCTTTCAGGGAATAGAAGCGTGATTTCATGTTGTACAATTGTTATGTAACTTATTAAAAATCCAAAAATAATACTATCACACAGACCCAAGCGAAACAAACCGAAAAATTACGAACTCGCTCAATAAAACCCATAAAAATCCACAGGCGTTCATTTAAAACAATAAACATTGGAATAAACAATAACAAAAATAACATGTTACACAAAGTCAACTCGCTAAATAACATGTTGGATTATATTATTAACTTTTGTCAAGACGAAACTCAATTTCGTGAAATCGCCTTTTATGTTGAGGTAATTTCACGAAATGACTGGTTGTTTGCGAAATGCTGGAATTTGAGAGAAATGTGTAATGTATGTGTAATGACATTTATATTTGAGTGGGTAGGCAGACATTCTAGGTAGGCCTCGTCCTCATTATCGACTGTTTGTCCAGCCATTCTAATAAAAGTTTTAAGTTATTAGTTTGTTTATTTTATTCTTTATGTACACACAGTAAATACATAGAGATGCGACATAATTATAAATTGAGTACAAAGGTACTGCTTATTTCTTAAGAATTTCTTCCAGCAGACCTGCGAAAGGAGAAATAAACCAAGCGCGTGTCGGACCACGCACAATGTCGGGTTCCGTAGTTGGGATGAATATATCCCAAGAACAAACTTAACATTGTAGTTGAGAAACATTCTCTCGTATACAGATTGTATGGGGGAACATGTTTTTATTACTCGTAAACTTAAAAAGCCTAGTTAGCTGTGATAGTTTTCCTTTTAACTTCGTTATATATACTACTATCGTGAATTTTTTCACCTATGCAAAACTGTTTAGCTGGCAGGGGGGGGGGGACACTTGACTGTAACAAAAATTAGCATTTTAAAGCCTAATATTTCAAAAACGGATCCCTTAATCGAAAAACTGTTTTCCCAAACCCGTAATATCTTTGAAAGACCTATCCCCACTTTACATCATGTACAGGAGGTACCCTAAATAACAATTTTTTTCCTGATTCTATTTTACCACTTTGTCGGCGTGATTAATATGTATATCCATGACAAATTATAGCTTTCTAGTACTAAGAGTCTCTGAGCTAAGCTGGGGACGGACAGACGGACGGACATGGCGAAACTATAAGGGTTCCTTGTTGACTACGGAACCCTAAAAATAAATGTAGAGAATAGTGTGTGAGAACAAGAAGAGAAAAATATAATATGAGTGTACATATGCTTACATAAATGCATTAAGCTAAAATATATATATTAATACATATATATACAGGGTTATTGGTAACACACTTAGCACCCTTGCAGGACTGTATTAATTAATTTATTTATGTTAACTTCATGTACAATAGTGGTACATAGGCGGACTTAATGCCACAAGGCATTCTCTACCAGTCAACCTTTGGGTTAAATATAAAAACAGTGATAGGGTACAAAAATAATGTCTAAAATACTAACAACATCTTAAACACCAACTTTTGTTCTATGGCTTTTTACAAAACATAATAATACATTTATCAAAAACAAACCTTCAAGATTTCGTCATTCTATACATTTAGAGCGTTGAATTTAAATATTTTTATTTTTGTATGAAAGTCTGATGAATTAAAATCTGTTGAATTATTAAAATTCGTAAACAAAAGTATTTGTTTATGATGTTAATTATAAGTCCATTAAATATAGTACATAAAATACTACTCTTATACTATATTATTTATTTGTATTTTCCTTTCATACTTTTTGCATTGAAGGTTGAAGATGTTTAATAGACAATCGCAAACTAAGAAGCGAAAAGCTTCTGCGTTCAAAAGTAATTGTCAGTGTTTTTTGGTCCTTACACCTAAAATGTCTTCAAGTGAGAAAATGTCCATTATCAGTAGGTACCTAAATACTGAGGTACTACGGTAGGTACTGAGCAGCCATAACCTTATTGCAACAGTTATTAAATTCGTATTAAAATAATTAAATGTTGTTTAATCTCCTTTGGTGGTCAAGCAAAGTTTTAAAATTAAGAAATAAGTTATCAAACTCGTCTGTCAGGTAGCCATCATTTGCAGGCACCATAATTACACATTTCACTTTATGACCTAGACGTTACGCAAAAAAAAAAAAACTAGATTCAGACCGATTGCACCGATCATTGTAATCAAAAGTTGATAGATAGTTAGCCTCCAAACGGCAATTACGCGTAAAACCCGTGTTACAATGTGATAAACGACTAACTGGCGCTTAAACGTGTAATTATGTGATAATTTACATTTATTATGCTGAATGCCCATTGGTTATTTTGCATAAAAACTGTTTGACAGGCGTAATTTGATTTATTTGCTTGTTGTGTGCAGTGTGATTGGACGGTAACACGCGTGATTTCGCTTGCTTTTTTTTGTTTGCATGTTTAATCATGTGTTACACTTGATTACTTTGAGAAAAGATTTAGTAATATACCTAAAGGCAATGCGAAAGTTAGCTTGTCTGTATGTTGAAACAATTTTCTTTTTTGATGAAGAAGTATCCAAGAAAGAAAGAAAATAATCTTTAAAGGTTTCGGTTTTTAGGTCGGAACCTTAATAAAAGCAGGCGTAGTCGCAAGGACATAGCTAGTTTTGTAACATTCTACCCTAGGTCAACAATTTAATAACCTAACTATTCAACAGTTTCCAACAAACACATTACCATACGAACATAAATAAACAATTTAAATAACTATTGAGTCCTCAGTTAGCAGTGACAAATGTGCGGTTGAAATATATTGGAGACTGTGGCGACATTCTGTTTGCAGCTCATTGTATATAAATATTATGCAAAGCGCGGACGCACTGTGCTTACTGCGTTCTGAATGTGGTAAAGGTGTGTTCGGGGTGGCTTTGCTTCATAAAAGCTCCTTTTCATCTTACTGACTTTATGAAAAAAGCTGCCTTACATCTAGCCGACTCTTACGAAAGCCATTTTTTTTACTGCTGCCCCATCTCCTGTATGTAGTTTTTGTGTCGGCGTGGGATATACGAGAGTAGCTGCTCATACTGTGTTGTAAAATTAGGTATTCAGCAAGTTCCGTTTAGAAAAGGTTTTGTATAGTTTTTGGCTTTAACAGTCTTACCAAAGGATATCGTATTACCCAGTAACTGGGTTGTGGAGGTCAGATAGGCAGTCGCTCTATGTAAAATACTGGTATTTAGCTTCAGCTGGTTAGACTGGAAGCTGACATAGTTGGGAAAAGGCTAGGCAAATGAAGATCGTGCTTGTGCATGGAGCAGGAAGTGTGATAATATTTTTTAGCAGATCTTGTTTTGTTACTAAACGATGGTTTGTTTTACAAAAATCTATTATTTATGGCTAACCTGCTAATCAATTCACATAACAAGCTGAATTTCCTTATTAAAAGTATGTACCTAACTAAGTATACGAGATCCAAAAGAGATTCTAGCAGAGCGAGTCTTTGAACAGAAAGTTAAAACATCTTTGAAAACTAAAGTGCGCTCACACAGAACCGCACCCTAAGCGGTTGCGAATTATTAGTAAATGTGAACTAATAACACTATACAAACGGTGACAGTGTTATGCGCTAGTTTGTTAGTATTGCAGTAACGTGCAGTCAGTGCAGTGCAAATGTCGCGGCACTCAGTACTTCATTGTTATAGTAAACATACAAATTGAGCGTAAGAGGCGTTTGAGAGCTGGATGTCAAAGGATATTATTGTTGAATATTTTCTTGTATAGGGATTGAAAATGTATTATAATAAAATAATAAAGCTGCAAAGTTTGTTTTTTTGTTTGAACGCAATAATCTCTGGAACTAGCCGATGGATTTGAAAAAATCTTTTTGCATTTAATAACTCAATCCTCGACAAATATTATCGGACAAACGTCACGCTACAACCCTTAGGAGCCGAGCAAAAATAATAAAGTCAAGAAGGCGACGCGGTAGGTCGGGGGCCGAAATTTCACGCGGACGACATCGCAGAAGATAATGTTTTATAAAAACTAAAATCGCAGAACTAGAAAATATTTGAGATATTTAAAAATTTTGTCGTGTCTTAAATCTGCTCCAATTTACGTTTATAAAATAAGTCAAAATCGGTTCTAAACAGGTTTTATTATTTCAAGCAAATATATAAATTCCAATTCTTTATTCCAATTCCAATTCTTTATTAGTGGCTTTTGTGGACATGATATTTATTCAGATATGTTACTGTAGTTGTAATTGCAATCATGTCATTAATATTTTATATACTTAGATTATTTTATATTTTGTGAATGTGAGAACGTTGTAGGCCTAGTAGAGTGTAGATTTGTTGGCGGTTTTCTATTTTGTTAAGTACCTGGTAATTGTTGAAAGGCCTACACTGTCCTCTCATACCTATTATCACTGTTATGTAATAATATTGTAAAGCCAATTATTTTTAAAAGAGTAACCGTGGAGTTTCTTGCCGGCTCTTCTCCATAGGAAACGACTAATTGGAACCGTGCACCTAGCTTCTGACGTTTCTTAAGTGCCCATGTAGGTTTATGTGAAATAAAATATTTTGATTTTGATCTTATATATTCTTGGGCAGTTTTTCTTGTAAAAGTCAGGTATATAAAGTTATTTTGGCGCGTGCCTAAAATTGAAACTAACATCGCCATCTTGTTTTGTCAATACAATTTCTGTGACAGTTTCAAAAATGCTTACCAACAACGTACTGTCAATGTCATTTAGGCGCCGAAATATCGATGTAGTACTCCAGCAACAAACCATAGTTTTTATTTCATTTTGATTTGTGTGTAACTACTCAGGGTATTGGTATCCTGCCAGCAAAAGGGGACATACACTTGTCTCTGCTATTTACTTCGACCTTCAATATTATCGCTCTAGTTTAAACATGGTCATGAAAACAGAAGAAAAACATAGACGGGTAAAGATCGATAGTCCTTCATATTTGCTGACTAATATTTACAAAGTCATCGTAAATTGTTAATACTTTTTGTTTCACTTGATACAATAAACTTGGCCTTTTGGTACGAAGGACATAGTATCAAAGTTGTATTACGGACCGATGAGAGCATTTTAAATTATAACAGAGCCAACGCTCTGTTATAATTTAAATTTAAGGTTCCCGGAAATTTTCTATTTATTTACTAATTTAAAAAACCAGAAGAGCCACGTCACAATCATTATACTTATTCCTAAATCAAATCTTAATAACTAAAGGTACATGCCAATATTACGGCGTAGGTACATAGCGGTCATAATAATATATTGCTTCCTTGCAATTTAATTAATGTACTTACTAAATCAAAAAACTAAAACAGGCTAACGTAACTAAGACGAAAAATTTTGGTAAAAATTAAAATTAAAATCAAAATTAAAGCAAGCATCATTATTTTTCAAGCATTTTTATTTCAAAGTTTTCCTACTGTTTTTTTTTTGTTCTCATCAATATGAATTACTTTTATTATGGGACCGATCCCAACGTAAAAGTAGAATCGTCCATTCGCTAAAAAACTCAGTTGCTTCATACATTTATGCATAACTCGACAAAATGTAGGAATTCATCAGGTAAACATCTTAAACTGTCTCCTAATCTTATGTTTTCTCTTGTTGCAGCACGCAAACGCAGTCCGTGACTCAGCCCGATTGATCCTCGAGTCACCACAACCAGAATCCGACGATGCTCTCACTCTAGCCAGAGCCCTACGCACACGACCTCCTGTCAATATGCTCCCCGCTGCCAAGGCTGGCACATTCTTCGCCAGAGATAATCTTTCCAACTTCATTGATTGGTGCCGAAAAGCCCTTGGGATTCTAGAATGTCTGCTCTTCGAAACTGACGATCTCTGCCTGAGAAAGAATGAGAAACATGTAGTGCTATGTCTGCTAGAAGTAGCTAGAAAAGGAGCAGTTTTGGGCATGCCAGCTCCTTTACTGGTTCAAATGGAGAGGCAGATAGAAAGAGAGTTGGCAGGAGAAGAGTTGAGACCAGATGATTCGGCATTAGGTCTCGTGCCATCAGCTCCTCAGCCGCAGTTAGTGACCAATGATTTGAGGAGTTTAGATGAGAGGGTCAGGGACCTCGTGGAGAGGTGCTCCTGTCCTACCCAGTTCCCCATGGTGAGGGTTTCGGAGGGAAAATACAGGATTGGTGATACTAGGATGCTGATCTTCGTCAGGGTGAGTTGAATTTTCATTTATCATTAAACATTTTCGAAGGGCACTCTATAGCATCGTTCGTAAAGACCAACTAGAGAATCATCCCAGATTGGCGAAATTATAAAAAGCAAATAAAAACAAAAAGCCAAAGGTGGTTCGTAACCACTACTTAAGTCAGACTAAATAACTCTCAAATGATAGTCTAGTCATAGTAATTATTATTAGGTGGTATTTGTTAAAATATCTATTAGTTTATTTTATTTGTATATGTGTATTAGTATCAATAAAACTTTATAAATTCTCTTAATCAAGAAGTTAGTATTTTTGTCATTATTTTTGTACCCTACCACTGTTTTTATATTTAACCCAAAGGTTGACTGGTAGAGAATGCCTTGTGGCATTAAGTCCACCTATGTACCACTATTGTACATGAAGTTTAAATAAATAAATAAATAAATAAAAAGCCCTTAAATTCTGTCTGGGAAGGGGGAATCAATTAAATTGTTCTCGTTCTAGGTCTAAATGAGATTTCCTGTCTAGACGTAGTGTCATTAAAGCCCATGACTTGGAGAATTGTTCCACGCTTAATCCGTTTTGTTTTGTTAAGTGCTTTGATACCGCTAGTACTTGGGATGAGAAAAATAAATACAGTCTTCAGTTTTATTGTTGCGTGATTCATAAGGATAGCAAGAGATCACTATTCATTCTTGCTGAAAATATATTTCTTCTTGGTTTCTATCCTGAACGTTCTATAAGATTTTTTCCAAAATAACTCCTTATTTCCGAATAGGACCGTTAAGTATTGACTAGTTCAGTACTATTACTACACAGACTGACACGACTCTGACGAACACAAAATGTATACAATACTTGAAAGACCAATACTTATTTTGCACTTAATCCACTAGTCCCAGTCAAAACGGTCGCAAAATAACATTCTAAAGACAATGATCGTAACTTAGTGGACAGAGGAGACCTGCGCGAGCGCCGGTCTGTCGCAAGAAGTCATTACGACATAACGTAAACAATTCGGCTCAAAGGATTCAATTGTTTGGTTAACCTGAAATGTGGAGATGTAAGGAAAGTGGGAGACAAATAAACAAAGGGATACTGGGTATCTATAGACGAATGTCCCTTGGTTTATGTTACTAAAAAGTAATTAAAAAGATGAAAGAAGGGTAACCATTCTACTGCAAATGAAAATAATATGTAAAGAAGGATTATTTCTAGCAGATGGCAAAGTGAAGAAATAGCAAAATCTTAGAAGCGCATAACAGAACACACAAACAAACATACTACATCTTAAAATAGATAGAGTAGGGTCATATTATTAAAATTTTAGTTTCTATATTAAGTTTTAAACTAGCAATAAATATTCTCGATTCTAAATATAACAAGTTACATTTTGATTTCGTATCAAAACATTGCAATTAAGCCTAGTTTTAGTACGAAACAACGAACGCTATATTCATTAGCACTAAAAATAGATCTTCAAGCGCAATTTAATGAAAAAAAAAAAAAAAAAAAAACATTCGCACAGTCATTAATGCCAAACAAGATTCACATGTATGGTCATACAAATAGTGTTCCAATTCCCTCGACGACGGATCTATGATTCATTCTATTCGATTCCTTGTTTGGTCAAATCGAATGGACGCCTCATTGTAGAAAACGACTTTCGACCTTATAATTGCCATTTAGAACTGACCTCTCGTTTCAAATGATTTATATTAGGAGGCAGGTCAATTTATATTGGCGATCTGCGTAGTTCCAAATTTAGGAAGGCCTCGAATTAGGAACAAGTGTTTAGAAGGGAGGGGTCAATGTATGTTGGATGTTATCTATCGATCCATATTAAGGGATGCAAGGCTAAGAAGTAAACGAAGGCGGATCGAGGTCACGAGACATGTATTGATTGGGACTATCAAGGCAGCATTCCCACGGTATCAGCGAATCTTTATTTGGAATTTCTAATAAACGAGTACTCGAGGTCTCAAGATGTACTGGTCCTTTTGTTCGAGATACGTGATCCTTTATAAGCTGGTCTACAACGGCGTCATGCTCTTTAAATTGTACCATGGGATCGGGTTCCAAATTGAATGCACTCTCTAGTACTGTAAATCTATTTCTAGTAGCTACTTTAAAGTAAGAGCTATCGCACTCTGAGGTTTATTTATCGATCTGTAGCTTAGCTTGACCATCAGATAGTAGTAGGATACCGAGAACGTGTTATTATGGAAGTGCTCTTATTCGTGTGTAAATGAAAATTTATGATACGATTTTGTTTGGTAGGCAAGTTTTTGTAAATTATCTAAAGTTTATCTCTTAAAATAACATTATTTATTTTCTTTCTCTACAGATCCTCCGCTCCCATGTCATGGTCCGTGTTGGAGGCGGCTGGGACACACTGGCCCACTACCTGGACAAGCACGACCCCTGCAGATGCCGCGCCTCCCACCGCACTTCCCTCTCCGCCCGCCTGGCCCGCCCCAAGCACGACCTGGCCGGCGCCACGGTCACCTACGAACGACCCAACGCTGACGCTGGCCCAACATCCCTGCCTTTCACCAAAACTGAGCCAAAGACTTACGAGCCAATGTCTCTTCAATACAACTCCAAAATGTATAATGAAGAACCGAAATCTGGACACTACCAGTCTAATCACAGGCTCAGTGACGCTCCTACCAGTCTACCTTACTTAGGAGACTTGGATAGAGCCGCTTCTCCAAGCAGACGGCATTTGGCTCCTCGAGCAATCAGCCCCTCAAGGAAATCTTCATCTCCTGACCGAAGGACCAAGATCGTAATATCTAACCATTTAGTCCCAACCCCGCATGGGATCAGGAATAAGAGTCCTAGACCAGTTTCTCCGGCTCCTGCAGCTGAGAGTGCGTCTGATAATGGATCTGAGGTGTCTGATGAAGGGTATAGGAGCCTGGGAGTAGTGGCCGGGTCTACACAGGGGTCTCCGTCTACGAAAACTACGAACAGATACTCGTTGCACAGCCAAAACTCGATTGAAGATGCAGAATTTAGTGGTAAGTTATGTCTCATTAAATTTTTAAGTTGCAACATGCAATTTTAGGATTACCTAAATGATTATGATGTTGATGATTTCTGTGGAAAGACGTCTAGTAGTGGGCTTTCCGCATTAAACGAATTATTAAGAGTTTTCTGTAACCAAATGTATGAAATTCAGAGGACATTTACTCATTTTCTCTTGGAGTTCTGTCATAATAATATCTTGCGTCAATGAATCTCGTATTACCGACATCATTCAGTATTCAGCCAATTTATATTATTGGCCTTATTCCTATCAATTTAAGGACTAAATTTAAATGGGAGCGTTACACTCTTTGGTTTAGAATCCAGGACAAGCACTAATTCTATCTAGTCAGTCCTAATTAATGGCCAAGTGGTGCAATGGGTTTATAATAAATATTTATCGTCCTTCTATGGTGATCGATAGGAATGTGTATGACTGAAGGGAATTTATTTGCAAGTATGATTTATAAGTATAATTTTGCTTCAACAATATGCTGCGTCGTTGGTTTAGTGGTCGCATACGCTACAGCTGAGCGTGAGGTTCGGGGTTCAATGCCCGGATCGGGAAAAGTGTTATTGGGAAAGACAAGATGATTTAAAACTTTTCGACTGCACAATACAAAATTTAGTAATTACTTGTACTGTTCAAGTGTTCTGTTGATTCTTTATGAATATTGCACAATAATTTCCTCTCACTGTGATGTTTCAACATTTGTGCAAACATGCGAACAGAAATACAGACACACGTGTCTGTTGCTAAAGTCAATACTGTAGATGAACGGCAAATAGGATATCGGTGATATCTGCATTTCGTCTCGTGCAATTATAAAGAGAGAATACAACAATTAAAATGTTTCATCTATTGGGTGCTGATTTATTTGATGTTAAAGTTAAAGTAAAGCTTTGATTTTGATTCCATTGATTGCTACTTGCCATTGAATGAGTTAAATCAGAGCCCCCTTTCTAAATCTACAGCAGATGAATTATATAGAATTTTCAGGCGTCAATCGTTAGCAGTAGTTCATTTACAATTTATTGCGGCTTAGTGCCTAAGACGAATATAAAAAACATAAGCAATATTCCTGTCACCTGTACAGTAGACACGTGTCTATATACAATGTGTACTTACAATACACAGTCATATTTGTGTAGCATTGTGTAAATTTCAGCAAGTCATTACTGGTATTATTGAAACATCGCTGCAAACGACGTGCAACATGAACGAATATTTTGTGCACACACTGTATGTGGCACAAGTCATGATATAGCGCGATTATTTATTATTACTTATTATACGCCCTCCCTTGTTGCGTCTTAATACAAGAGGAATAAGGAAAGTGGACAAAAAATATCTCCAAATAATTAATTGACACGAGTTTTTAATTATTTGTTTACTATTTGGAAAACCATGTAGGGCATGTAATGATTAAATAGGAAATATTTTGTAGTTGCATTATGCGATTAATTGGTCTCCACGCTTAATAAATGGAATGAAACAATAACTATTTTACTAGTAAATACTATATAATGAGCACTGGTCCTTTAGGGACGCTCCAAAAGGGTGCAGCGATCTAAGCAGTGCAGAGATAGATACTCCCGCTACCGCTACCTCTCATTACTTAAATTTATAGCGATCGCTTCCTCTTATAGCTTACGCCATATATCCTGCAATTATTTTCGCAACTGGTCGCAGCGTACCGTTAAATTGCGCTGTCCTCACTAAATGAATAGTCAGCTGATGTTACATTGTGTATAGAGAAGCTAAAACGTATTGTATGTTAGCTTAAATAGCATCCTTTTCATGTTTTCCTGAAAACCCACCAAGAGAGCAAAGCAAAATTTTGCCTCCTTGGAAATACCACCCCCAATCCATTGATTGCTCTTCTGACTTTAACTGAAGTGAGAACGGCAACATAATTCTTGAACTAAACAACATACACGGATGACCTATTCATTAAACAGCCAATCATGCTTATGACATCACTATTGAAGGCAAAACATCTTTGATAAGATGTTTACAAATGCACAGGTAAAAACAATCTTAGCCTCAACTCCACGAGTCTATCAAACAGATGTGTCCTATGTTTAGACATTCTTCGGATCACAGTCATGTGTCATATATGGCATGCGCGGACATATATCTAGTACTTACTGTACCTATTGCACAAGCCACTGACATTCGCATAACACGCTTGATAATACTCTTTGTCAGGAGTGACATTCCAATCGGAGTTTGTTGCAATAATATTAAAGATATCTTGTTAAGATATCAATAGGAATTCTTTAAGTTAAGAATAATATTAACAACATAGTTTTGTTTAAAGATTTGGAATCTTACAATTAGTTCAGTTAAAGGCAAGGACTAAATCTTCTAAGTTGTCTTGTTGACTTCTAGATTTTTCATAAATCCTTGTTTCTGGCAGTTTGCAATTAGTTTATAGAAAGTTTTCTTGTTTCTTCTTTCTTTCTTTGGCAAAAGGATGCAGAACGTCTTTTCTTTACCTATCGTTATTGGTAATGATAGGAAAAACATTTATCCTATTATTGGTATTTAGTTCCGGGATTATTCTAGATCAGTAGAACTTAAGTTAGGTAATATTGTATTGCAGTACAACGCCACAAATCTTTTCTCTTCCAAAAGCTTTTCTTTTAAGTTACCAAATTCAACTTTTCCTATTGGGATACTCTATGAATGGAGCATAAGTTAATGTCTCATGTACATTTCCATGTAATGTTAATTGTGACGCGGTCAACCACATCAACCGTTTGCGTCAAATTTCGCGCATGTAAAACAATGGCGGTCCTTGAGCAACCAAATTTGGGGTCCTACACAGCTGTGAATGATAAGCAACCACATCTACGTGTCCATTCATTATTATTTATTAATAATAATTGACATTACGTCAATTGGTTTGATTAGGACAATAATTGAATTAATCATAATTGTTATTCCTCGTCATATCAGCTTTTAATGAGCACTTCCATATAAAGCGATGCTAGATTCATTCTTATTGATCCTAGCCTTTTTGGTACTAGATTAATATTCTTATGCTGTAGTAGTAAAATTCCTAATTCTATAGATAGATAGATAAAACATTTATTCAGTGCACACAAAAACACAATAAAATTATAACAACTTACATGAATATTATATAAAAACAAGGTACCAATACACAAACAAAACAGAAAAAACATACTTAAAGAAACTGAGTGACACTATAACATAATTTAATCAAAATAGTACAAGGTGCGGTGTGCGTCTCAGGGCTGCACCAAATGGGAGTCCAGCTAGCTCAGCATGTCTCAGGCAGATATACCTGACACTGATATTCTGCTGGATCCCTGTAGTAACCTACGGATCTGTCGCCAAGCAGCATTCCTCCGTACTGGATTAAAGGCTATGAGTGCTGGTCAAATTACGGGTACTGAAACATTACTGTTCTTTGTCTTTAAAGTCGGAAACGTATCAGGAAATTCTTTTGATGTTCAGGGCCTTGTGACGATAACCTCGTCCATCAGATCATAGGCACGTTAGCCCTCTACTTATTTAAATTGATAGCAGAATCCCTACTGATTTTTCCCCCTTTCTTTATTGCGATATGTCTTTCCATGGCTCTAATTAGAATATTAGCTTTAAAAGCACAAGTGCCAATAATTAATATCAATCTGCCTAGCCCAACAATGTTTCGGTCAGCTCTCAGTCTATCGGGATGCATCTGAATACCAGAATTTTACATGAAGTCACTCCCTAACTGGGAGCCACAATTACTGGGTAACACGATAGTCCTTGGTAAGACTGGTTGTCAGACTTTTTGGCTTCCGATTACCCGTAACGACGTAAGAAGTCAAGAGTGTCAGTAATAAAGTAATATTTCACTCAGCTTCAACAACTAACAAAGAAAAAGAAAAGTACATCACGTTTCCACCTCATTAGTAAATACATACCACACTCCTCGATTACAAGTTGATAATGCCAGGGTTTATCTCATCCTACAAGCATTCGCAATTAACGTTATCAATAGTTGTAATTATATACAAGTGCCACTAATTATGTACAAGGCGATGCTATCGGTTTTAATAAATAACACGAATAGAAACTATGTGTTGATCGTGATCTTGGACTTGTGGAGAATTGGTATTTTACTAAGAATGTTGACCAAATTAAAAGCTAAATTGTGTAATGCGACTTGTGGTTATGCTTTGTCTTTTTTGCGAATTATACAGGTGGAGATTTAGACATCTGCAGCCGTAAACAAGTTTGCTATGAAACTCATATCCGATTCGTGATAATAAAACCTAATTCCTATACAAAAGTAGACAATTTCGATGCACGTTTTTTTTACGTATCGGAAATGTTATTCGTAGCGAAAGTTAATTAGTCTGATGGGTAGAACCACCCCCTTGATGCAATCACCACCCTGTGTAGTGGCTACCTTAAGATCTCTCTTTTTTATATACAATTAAAAACACTTAAGACAAGTGTTTTTTTTTAAATTTTGTAATACTTTATGGTTTTTTGTCAGTCTACTCAATAAAATAGAGAATTCATTTATTATTAACATAGCTTATATGTAATTATTTACCTAGTTGCTATGTTATTAATAAATGAACTACATGCCTTTTACTAGGCATGCATTCTTTTCCCGTGTAAGGTCAAAAGACAAATGTCACACAACACATATTAACAAGCCCACACATTAGTCACCTGGACGCCTGCTCACCCCGCAAGGCAGTGAGCGACATTCCGCCCAACATGGACTTGACAACATTGTTATAACTAAATGTTCTTGAATGTGGGCGCGGACATAAGGACCAAATAATGCGTTTATTAAATAAGTAACTAGTCCGGTGTTTAAGGCTCCCGCAGACAGGCGCGACGCGACAGTACGGCGTGATTCTGCGATAGATCCAAAGAACAATTTCTATGAAAACAGAATCGTAATGTGACATGTCGTAGGACAATTCGCGCGGAAGCCTTGTCTTTCATTACCCAACTTGATTGAAAGAGGTTGGGATGGTATTTTAAAATGATTGTGGTCTCATACTTTTGTTACAAAAAGTTTGAATTTTGGGTGAATTCGAAGTATATTTTTAGCCATTTAACTAGTTGGTCAAACAAGTACGTATATTGACGATCATAAAGTGAGTTGAATATTTTCTAACGAATACATGGTTCAAGCTAACTAGTATTTTTTATATTATTATTATTATTATTTCCTTTATTTCATTTTTATACATATAATTTACATTTTTAAATATTTATATAAAAATATACAAAAATAAAAACATTTAAAAATATAAAAAATAGCAGCCCACCGGTATCGGGAACAGGGTCCAAGCTACCGGCGGTCAGGACTCCAGAGAGAGGAACCTCCTAACAATGCGAGCCGTGTCCAGAAGTACCGCTCCCTGAATCAAGCCCTTGATCCAGTTATTATTATTATTTATTCATAATCAAGTAATAAGACTCATCCATACTAATATTATAAATGTGAAAGTAACTCTGTCTGTCTGTCTGTCTGTATGTTACGTATTCACGCCTAAACCGCTGAACCGATCGTCATGAAATTTGGAAGAGATTTGTATAGAGATATAGCCTGGGATATGGAGAAGGACATAGGCTACTTTTTTACGTGATAACCGACATCTACGCGAGCGGAGCCGCGAGTTAAAAGCTAGTACAGATTACATATGCACGTGTTTCTGTGAAAAAAAATTAAAAGTTAAAATTATTTTCCTTATAATAACAACATTGTAAGTGTCACTAATGATCTCAATTTAATAGTGTAACACTCCGTCACCTTACTACTTGTACCTAAGCCTGCTTCTTAGAACACGTGACTGTGAATATAAGCGTGAATTTTGTCATTTATATTATTTTATTACTGCTGAAACTAAGCCAGAAAGGGCTTTTCAGGCATCCAAATGCAAAGATTATGTTCAAATTGAGGCATTAACAAGTGCTAATCCCTCAATTTGAACATAATCTATCAGATTAGCAAGTGCTATAATTTGCCAATATTTCGTTACCAAAGTTCGTAACGAAATATTGGCAAATTATAGCACTCATGAGGATGCCCGGCACTTTGTCAAAAGAATCTCCACCCACGAAGGGTCTGAAGATCTAACCTGTTGAAAAAACAAATCATTCTTTTGTCAGCTGGAGCGAAGTTATTTATTTACCTATTTTGTTATTTATTTATTTATTATTTTATTTTTAGTCCTAGAACTAAAAATTCGCAGACATGTAACGTATAACCCAACCTGCACTGGTCCTCCGTGGCGGTTTATGGCCCATTCCCTCTCACAAAGAGGAGGCCTAGTCCCAGTAGTGGGAACATTAAAGGCTGATTATGCAGATTTTCATAAACCGGGTCGAATTTTTCTTTTTACAATACTCACGGTAAAAGATAGAAAAGCCACTTTTTTTCCCGCGTAGATCGTCACGTTCTAAAACACCTGCTTGCCATCTCTTATATCAAACATGTGACTTTTACGTGACGATGTGAAAATGAGCGAAAAGATAAAGACTATTGAAGTTTTGAAGTCAAGGATATCGGTAGCATTACATTCTTTTATCCATACTAATATTATAAATGTGAAAGTAACTCTGTCTGTCTGTCTGTTACGTTTTCACGCCTAAACCGCTGATCCGATCGTCATGAAATTTGGCAGAGATATAGCCTGGGATATGGAGAAGGACATAAGCTACTTTTTTATGCGATAACCGACATCTACGCGGGCGGAGCCGCGGGCAAAAGCTAGTATCTATATAATTTACATTAATTGCTATTCCAACTTTAGGTAAGCCCCTCTATGGACAAAGAGTGGCTTAAAACGAAATCCTTTCTAAAATTTGGTCCCAAACTAAGATTTTACTGTGTAGTCCCTTCGGTTTGAGCAATTAATCATGCATAGTCGAAAAACCTGACCTAAAGCAACTATCAATATGCTAAAAACAGTAATTGTGTGTATCGTACAGGAATTGATCACAACAAATCACAGCGCAAAAATAAAAAAAACTTCCAGCCGCGTCAGTTACAGCGGTGGCAACCGTATTCCAATACCATTTTACAAAATAAAACTGCTCTCACCAGAAAAAACCTCTCAACCTCATAATATTTTTCTTCTATAAAGCATTTAACTTAACCAAGCAAAGTTTTGCGGAAAAGGGAAGTCCTTACCACGACCGCCGCCTGTCCATAAATGGTCACGGACACAGCCCGATACGGTCAGAATTATTAACTTAATCTAACTGTTATTATCCTCCAAACATGGGCATTGTAAATTAGATTCTGTTTTTATGATCCGAGGGTTAGCCGAAGGGCTATGAATGAGAATGTCACTAACTAGCTTGTTGATAATAATTATAGTGCTGAATAATGTAAGCGATAGATTAGGTGTTATAATATTTTTCTAAAAGGCATGACAGCCTGTTGACAATTAAATATTATGGTTAAATCTGTGCATGTTATGCAGGGATTATTGGTAAACTAATCATAACAAGCTCAAATTTAAACTTCATCTGAATTCCATACATATGAATTAGAGTTATATTAATATGGAACTGAACTCCACGAAAAAAATACACATTTATACATTTCCATGCATATGCATAATTCAAAAAAGACCTCATTCACCTCACTACAAAATAGTGTTTCAGCTGCTCAAATTATTTTTCTCCGTTTTCCAGAGCGTCTCGACCAAGACGACGGTTGTCACATGGACAAGAACGAACGAGTCGACACGCACGTGAGCGTCAACACTGGCCTGCGCAAGACTGATTTCTCAGACACCTTCTACGGAGGCAGGAAGCCAAGTTCTATTGACGAGAAGTCTAACAGAGGCAGCCCCGACCGTGTTGTCATCGTTACAGAGAACAACAACTCTCCCAGCAAGAGCCTCAGGGCTACTCGGGAAGCTTCCCAGTCTCCCACGAAGACAATAAGAAGCCGACAGGCCAGTCGCATACCACATTCTCCAGTCAGAAACCGAACCCCAAGCCGGGGGAACACGCCGAGCCCGAAACATACCGCGAATCCGGTTCAAACATCACCAAAATTAACCCCAAAGTTGCCGCCAACTGCCAGGAATACATGGAGCGGAAGGACAGCTCCTACTCAAGCTAAAGTAAAGTCCAGGCCCACTTTGGGAGCTGACACGTTTGAAAGCCCGAATAAATCTCCCAAAATGAGGGCTAAGACCCCACAGACTGATGCTTTCAAGAGGAATTCTCCTCTCAGAGCCAGCAGCGCTACTCTTCGGTCCCCACCGAGTCAAAAGCCTTTGAGTCCTTTGTTAGAACAGATCTTAAGGTCAACAGAAGCCGCGAAGGATGATGCATCAGTTCTTGAGAAAATGAAAGAGATTATTAGGACATACTCAAAAGGAGATGATTCTCTATCCAGAACTAGTTCTAAGGACTCAGACTACGCTGACTTCACATCAGCCTGGGTAATGTCTGATGGAAAATTAGAAAGATCTACTAGTACACGGCAGTTGGCCGCTCCTAGGAAAGATCAACGGAATGGGTCGTCCCGGATACCGGCGCCGGTGTCCATCGGCTGCAGGAGGTCTACATCTACGTCACAATTCCAATGACAGGAGTCTGGCGACAGCGTGGACACGCTAACCAGTGATAATTGAACTATTTATGTTAGTGTCTAGTTTGTGAAGACAGGTCAAATTAAATTGGTGATTACCGATAGTTCAGTGAAGGATTGCTGCCAATTGGCGTTGAGTGTGATATTTATATGACGGGAAATGTATGGACTTTAATATCGCATATCTTTGTGTATGTAGCGATAAGGGTAAAGATTAAAAACGGATTAGACAAGGCTCGGTCTCGAACGATTTGCCCCGGTATTTACTAGATCACTCCACAAAATTTAGTGGCTTTTACCAAACTGGGTTTGTAGTTCAGAGTTTCATGAACCAGACTTTTGTGGGGTATGTGCCGTTGGTACTTCGCTCATGAGACCGGCTTAAACCCGGTTTCGACTTAAATTACGACTGAAGCAGTCAATTTGTCCAAAACGTGGATTACATCAGACGCTAGCTAGAACGTTAGTTAGAATGGTGTAATCCGACCGAAGATGATGATAATTTTTAGAATTCTAACCATAGTTTAGTACTAATTATCGATTAGAAAATTTGTACTAACAATTTTAACAACATTATGGTAACATCAACCATTTTGAATATATTAGATTTTTCCATCTATTTGCTTATAGAAACCGACTTTTATGAAACTGGGTGTTGAATTAATCATGTTGACCCAAAATCAATTTATTTATAGTATATTCAACGATCGGCGATAAAAAATATTATTTCTGGGAGTTTATTTCAAAAGAAAATATAGCCTAGAATTATAAAATTGACTGCCTGAAGCTTCAAAGCCTATACATGTAACTGAATCGGATAAGACAGCACTCTCTTTTTATTAAAAGTCGGTTAAATATGGTGCTAAGCAATAAAAATGTTAGCTTTTGTCGTTTAATTATGGTTAATTTAATTTTTTTTTGGCTAAATGCGATCACAAGCTGTTTACAATTTTTAGCCTTAAGTTAGTTATGTAATTGTGAAACTTGGCCCCCACATTTATTTGGTTTTTAGTTCACAAATTTGACCAAAGTTTACCCGAAAATCGGAAAAGAGAATGTCATATTATGTAGATAACAGAAGCAAGAAATAAATTGTATTTTTTTTTTGTAACAGGTTAAGCTTTGGTAGTCTTTTTACAGACTTCTAATAACCCTTTTTACTAAATATTACTATTAGTAAAATAATACAAAATTACTAATAGTAATAATTTTAGAATAAGTACTCAAGTACGTTTATTTTACAAGATGACAAGTTTTAGTTAAGTTTAGTTTAAGTTTTAGAATTAATTTTGTATAACTTCCCGGACAAACTTTACTAATTAATTAAAAGAAAATTATCTACTTAATTATTTGACATTTGAAATTATGCATTTAACGAAAATATCATTCCTTGTTTGGAGTAGCCGGGATATTCAGCAATTTTTGTTTAAAAGTAATCTCATTTTGTATAGGTTGTGAAAGGTTAGAGCTTATGAAATCTGTAGAGTTTTTAATAAAAATAAATAAATAATCACGTAGCTTTTTGTAATAAAACCTTTTGGTAATATGGCATTACAAAACATCAACCAAAAAAAAAAAAAAACCATTTGAACATCCATTTTCATACCTCATTGTAGTATACTTTTAAAAGAGATATTTTTGCACAATCTTAATGAAAAAAATAAATAAAAAACATTAGATGTCACTAGTTGCCAGAACGCCGTCCGTTTCAAAGTGTAGTAAAGACATAGTGGTAGTTGGCATCGGCAAAATTTTATTTTGGCAACATTTCTATTTATTTTTACTTTGCTTTTGAAAATTATTGGAATAAATTACCGCATCATTTTATAAAAAAATAATAACAATAACTGTGGCCAAAATAATAATTTGCAAAAATATTACTTCTATCATTGTAATAGATAATTTAATGTTAATTAAATTAATGATTGAAGTAATTATCTGTAAGTAATATACGTATCATTACAATTTTTAATCTTTCGGTCTTTAAGCAGACCCTTTATTACGATGTCACAAATGTTACTTCTATGTTGTAACGCTATGCTTAAGTAATGTCATGGCTCTTAAACGACAAGATAGTCCCATACTGTAATGTAAACGATCCGTAATGTTATTACCTACATATACTGTTTTTTTTAAAATGTTTTTCCCATAATGGATATTGAATTTTTTATTTGTGTCAAAATCTACAAATTGTGTGTAATGCTCATGCCTTCAAAAATATGTCATCTGTTTACTTAAAATAATAAAAATAATTTATAATAATTATTTTGGTTTTATTTATCATTGAAAATTACACCAAAAATATGGAATAAGAATTAAAGAAAGAAAAATATAAGAAAACGTAAATAATAAAAATGATTTGGTAAACAGATGACCCGAAATAGACCTCCTCAGTTATTTTATTATGAAAGTTTATATTATTATATCTATAATCTTTATATCATCGAGGATGTTCATCACAATATTACAATATAATTATGAATTATGTGCAGACATTGCTGTACTATCATAAAAACATGAGGAAACAACAATCTAAAATGAGTACAAAAAGAAAAGTATGGCTCCTCGGTCGGTTTTTTTATCTGACTGCAAAGAAGGGTTATGTTTTTTATGATAGTGTAACAATGACAAAGTTTAGAGGCTAAGATTTTAGTTAATTTACATTATTTCTGTTCGACATAATGTTACCAGTGACTATGCCATAGATATCTGTTATTATTCACGAAATAAAAGATAAGTTTATCTTAAATTATTGTTTTTATCAGCACTTAAACCCAACCTGAAGAATAAGAACATTCAACCACGCTTGAAAATAGATGGCGTGTTTCCCTGACGACATTAAAATTCTAATAAAGGAGCTTGATACCCGTTTTCACTAACACTAAATGAATGTCTAAATAAAAGCGCCCTGTTGGATTTTCGGAGCTGATCCGAGTGTTGAAATGTTCCTCTTTTAACCCTGCTTACTACATAACGACTCGACTGTAAGCACAATAATAAAAGTAGGATCTGAGTACGATAGTTCGAGTCTATCGTCGCGTCTTTGTTTGGACTAGTTCGCAGGTTCGGTGAAGGGAATGCTAGAAACCACGATCCATTGGTAAACTTTTGTTGAGCAACAGTTAATCAACATTGTTGATGAGCAACGACAAAGTTGCTGGGAAACAAAGTTTATATCAATATATCTTGTCCACACGCCAGTCTGCATCAAAACGTTGCCCGAGGAAGTAGTGTTGTTGCGTTCGTTGTATAATGTATAAAATTTCTAATAAAAAAAGAAACAAGGTGGTGTGTGCGAAACTATCTCCTGCAAAGAGAAAATTTGTTGTTTATAAACTTGATGCAAACACGTCCACACACGTCAACAATGGTTGATAAACAGGTGTTGTCGCTCCTTTAGCGAGAACTTTTCAACATGCCGCGATCAATTCTGATCAAACTCAGCAACATGTCTATCAAACTTTGTTTATAAACAAATGTTTACCATGAATATGGGGCTTAACATGTTGGGAGAGTTGTTGGCGTGTTCGTTACAAGTGGACGCAGCTTACGAAGGACCTAGAGTGCCACATGGATCTTTTGGCTCCTAAATGACATTAACAGGGGGGGCACTGTTGGTAAATATTTGTGAAACTGTCCACAGAAATTGTATTGACAAAAGAAGATGGCGGTATTAGTTCTGATTATAACCACGCGTCCAAAGAACCTTGTAGCTTAAATACAGAGAACACAAACTTAATGAATCAGGTCACAACTAAACCTTTTCATTGTGCTTCAAACTTCGAAAAGGAAAATAAGTGTCATCTTTCTGTCAAGTTCTGTAAATGACTCACAGACTGTCAACTCTGTCAACTCCACTAGTCAGTCGAAATCGTGTCGAAATCTACCGTAATGGTCCCATGAACCAACCCAGGGCTCATCCTGACGATGAGCGTGGTTGCACTGCTCGCACCGATATTCAATACAACTTTCTTCCTCGTCATAGTGTTTGCCGCGTTCCTGTCGATTAGAGAACTCGTCAGATTGACTAGGCATGCGCAAGGAAAACTGTTGTGTCTTTGGGGAGCTTGGTGAGTTCTATAAATCTAATAATCTTCAATAACTATAATCTGGTATGTACCTGGATAGTCCTTACAGGAGAAGCCCGAAAGTCTGACTGGTTGTCTGACTTAGCAGTTGGTATCGTATTACCTAGTAACTGGATTGTGGAAGTCAGATAAACAGCCCCTCCATTAGGGTGTCCCTTATATGACATTTTTTTTTTTTTCGATGCGCATAGCCTCTAATTTTTTTATAAATGCTAAAATATACTCAAATATGAAATTTCAGCTTTCTAGCATGATCGCAACCCGTGCCGACTGAGTTTCAAAGTTTATTTAAAATCGTGTTTTGTCCTATTATTCCGATCTGCTATAAAACTAATATAAATGCAACAAATTTGGTGAGTATGAGGTAAAATAAAATAAGGTAAACATTAATCTTTATTTCAAAACATAAAATTATAACAATCAGCCAGGGTAACTTCTCTTTAGTGTAGTTTTTTAACAGTCCAGATACAAATTTCTATGTTCCTGGGCACAGCGCAAAAAGCATTGTTTTTGCTCTTCTTCTGCCGTGTTAAGTAAGGTTTTGAGTTAGGAATGCATTAGACTGTTTTTAGGACGAATTTATAAACATGATGACGACAACCGAAAACCAAAAATTCTCTCTCTAACGTCTGCTCCAAAACAGCACAAGCTCCATTAAAATGACCAGTATTTTAAGCTTTTGTATCGCAGCACATTATTTGAACTTTATTATTAAGGTTCCAGTCAAAGAGAGCAGATGAGACGGCTTTAGCTTGATGTTATCCAGAAGAACTCTCTAGTTTTGGCACTGCAAGAAGCTGTTCTCTATCGTCAAATGAAGCAATAATGGGGCAAACGTTCTTCTTTTGAACTCGGTACATCCAATCCAGGTAATAGTTTTCCATCCCAATGGACTGTGACTACGTCAGGGCCTCAAGTCTGCTATTACAATAGTGTCAGAATGGTCTCGCCATTGTGAGTATTTGACAGTGTTTGTATGGCAAATCTGTCATCTGTCTGTCTGTGAGTTTGTCAAAAACTCACAATGAAGAGACCATTCTGACACTGTTGTAATAGCAGACTTGAGGCCCTGACGTAGTCACAGTCCATTGGGATGGAAAACTATTACCTGTATTGGATGTACGAAGTTCAAAAGAAGAACGTTTGCCCCATTATTGCTTCATTTGACGATAGAGAACAGCTTCTTGCAGAGCCAAAACTAGAGAGTTCTTCTGGATAACATCAAGCTAAAGCCGTCTCATCTGCTCTCTTTGACTAGAACCTTAATAATAAAGTTCAAATAATGTGCTGCGATACAAAAGCTTAAAATACTGGTCATTTTAATGGAGCTTGTGCTGTTTTGGAGCAGACGTTAGAGAGAGAATTTTTGGTTTTCGGTTGTCGTCATCATGTTTATAAATTCGTCCTAAAAACAGTCTAATGCATTCCTAACTCAAAACCTTACTTAACACGGCAGAAGAAGAGCAAAAACAATGCTTTTTGCGCTGTGCCCAGGAACATAGAAATTTGTATCTGGACTGTTAAAAAACTACACTAAAGAGAAGTTACCCTGGCTGATTGTTATAATTTTATGTTTTGAAATAAAGATTAATGTTTACCTTATTTTATTTTACCTCATACTCACCAAATTTGTTGCATTTATATTAGTTTTATAGCAGATCGGAATAATAGGACAAAACACGATTTTAAATAAACTTTGAAACTCAGTCGGCACGGGTTGCGATCATGCTAGAAAGCTGAAATTTCATATTTGAGTATATTTTAGCATTTATAAAAAAATTAGAGGCTATGCGCATCGAAAAAAAAAAAATGTCATATATGGGACACCCTACCCTCCATGTAACCGGTCAGGCTGGAAGTCGACCCTAACTAAAAACTAGGCAGATGGTGATAATGTGTTCTTTAAGTTTATAGTAAAATAATCCTCGGTCGGAAATATAAATGTGTAAACTATGCTCACTCGTTCTAGATTCAAGGAAGGGAAGGGAGGGCTCTTCTTGAGGATGACCGATTCTCTCGTGGCAATCTTCTGGCAGACAGCGGTCTTTTTAGTAATAGTGTTTGCTGTGTTCTGCTCCATCAGGGAACTGATCAGAGCCACCAGACCTCGGAGGGCTTGCTGGTAAGTACATTTTAGATCTGTAGGATCAGATTGACCCTAGCAGAAAGCCGATGATCGCAATAAACTTGAAATATTTTTCGTTATTGACTGGGCGTTTGTATCATAAACAAAGAGGCTTCCTAACTAGCATACACGCTGTATATCAAGCCGCACAGTAGCCGGTTATATTGCTGTCGTAGGCTTGCAGAAAGAAGCGAGTTTTCGGGCCCGGCTCCCGGTACAGATCGCTGTAGGTTGAGGAAAGAAACGGTTACATTTTTAGCTGCTTATAATAATAATAATCATTTATTTTAGGAAGTTATTCCCATGGTAAGCATTACAAATTATAGAGGAAATTATAAATATGTGGAGTGCTTAAGTTAATACAGGACTATTTCACCCGCAAAATAGGTAGGTACTGCCAATAGCCAAATTCCACAAACTTCTCATCTGTGATAGTCTGTGACTATAGAAATTTCACTAGCATTAAGAAGAGATAGGTACATTGGAATTAAGAGGCCTATTTGATTTCGACCGTGATTTTTGCGTTAAATGGCCAACTTTGGCGTTCTTATTCTGAGAAACTGAAAGACTTCGACAACTTTTACTTATTAAGTGGTGGAGAATAGTTATTACTTAGTATACTTTATTGCGGTATCCCTTTTCCAAATTTTTTCTTATCTATTTATATAAAGTCAAAATTCTGAAGCAAGTTTTTATAAAATGTGCCACGGCACTTTTTGGAGCTCGTGGATTGAACTATTGTACACAAGCAAACGAAATGAAATATGTATCATAATATCTCTTAAATAGTGGTTTAGTTCATAGTGTCCTCAGATATGTATGGAATATCTATTAAAAATCCCGTACAAAACTACTAAAAACACTCAAAATTAACAGTTAATTTCTCCTTACTACATCAATATTATTACGTAAAATGTATACCAAAATAACCGTTAGTTTATATGAAATTAAATTGCGTATAAAAATAATATTAAAAAGTGTATAGAACTTAAAATAAACGTATTTACTTGCCAAATTGCTACATAATGCGATGCGTCAGCTGGCGAACGCAATTTTGTGATAGACCCTTAGACTAACATATTATATATCTTCCAGATTTTTCGAAAATGGAGTATGACGCCCTTATATTGGGGCTTATTATATACTTACTCTTGGTAGGAATATGTAAGTATTATTTGAATTACCTACCATTTTTGTAGCATGTGTCCAACAGGACATTGGTCCGCATTAGACTCTGGAAACAGCGTCCGCCTTTTATTTTGATAGTTCAGCCATGGTCATTGCGTTAGTTATTTACGTTGTTGAGCCGACGAAATTTTCAAATCTTTGAAGCAATGGATTAGGAATTTTCATTCAAACCCCTTGGATTGTAAATTAATGTGTGTGTGTACGCAATTAGGGAGCAGGTAAACTATTAATAACTGGTCTTTTTACTCATGTCTGATAGTCGTTACGGGTCGTCAGAAGCCCGAAAGTCTGACAACCAGTCTTATCATAGGCTATCATATTACCTAGTACCTATCTGGGTTTTGGAGGTCAGATAGGCAGTCGCTCCATGTAAAATACCGGTATTCAGCTGCACCCGGTTAGACTGGAAGCCGACCCCAACTACGTTGGGAGAAGGCTAAGCAGATAATGCTGACTCATGTTTACCAAAAATTTAGATAATTGGTTCACATGCCCAAAACCTTTATAGTATGGACTATGCTGATTATTAATTTATTGTATCTGCTTCGCTGAAAGTCAACATGTAAAGTTTTTGGAGCATTCAACAAACTACAAACCTACAAACGCAACCTTAAAGTAACGACGATAAGTTGGGTAACTAGTCGTCTTAAGGCCAACATGTCAATCAAAATCAATCATTGTAATTTCAGTAGTAATAATAAACGAAGCATTCTGCAAAGCAGTCTGCTTGAGGAACGCCCAGCAAGCTCAGAGCAGCCGAGAGGCGCTGGACGTGGAACTGAACGAGAGGAGACCCGGCAAGAAAGAGAGAGAACCCATCTTGCATCAGCCGACCAAGGCGACACACCGACAAAGTTACTAGAAACGAATTAGAGATGGCGCTTTTCTCAATGTTCTAGTTGCTCATGCTCGCAAGACTCCTCAGTCCAAGCGGACACGAAGAAAGCGGTTCCATAATCTCCCACAAAATTATTGGGGTAAATCTTAAAACATTCATAAAACGAAATAAAACGGCATTCCATTTTATAAAATTATTTACTTACAACTAAATTATTATAAAATTTATCGTAACTTATTTTAAAACGAAGACTAATTAAAGCAGCTTCAATAAATACCACATACTTGACGGTGTGTATTTCTTTCCCTCGCTTACCCAAAAGGATTGTTTAAAATTTATTTTTTGCTAATAGCATACAAGTCTTGCTATTCTTAGCTTTGTGATATAAACTAATCTTCAAGGAATATTTTGTTCATTGGTACTCTGTCAAATATTTCATTGGTGACATTCTGGAACACTGAACTCAGGGCCTTTTCGTAGGATTCTTTCAGCTCACTGAAAACGAGGTCCGAATTTGAATTCAGGAATCTGAAATAAATAAATGGAATTAGATTTACAATAAGCCAATTGATTTTATTGACACCAGACGCATCGCAAAGACGAAGCTGAAATGACTTTTTTTGTCCGATACACCGGCGCACCCATATCCATTAAACTTGTGAATATATATACACTGCTTGACAACTGAAACTGGCAATGGTGGTAGTTCGTCCACGGTTAAGTTTCATCAAAACTCCCGGGTTTAAATATTTATGCTACCTCCTATCCTGCCCACTGTGTTCCAAAAAATTCAGCCATAGCAACCTCTCCGCTGCGCTGCCACCGACGATGCCGTTGAAGTGACGGAGTTTTCGGCCAACAAAATTTTATGGAAGAAGAAGAATGTGCATACTACATTAATATTAAACTTAGATATAGCAAAGAAATCTCGATGTATTGACATGTCGCCAAATTAGTAGATTGTACTCGTGCGAAGCAAGGGACGGGTCGCTAGTCGGAGTATTCCCGTTTGAGCACCTATTTTTTTACACCAAAGGTTGACCATTTGAGACAACCTTCGGTGCTCAATGCATAGGTGCTCAAAAAATAGGTGTGTCTTCCGCTAGTCTATACAAATAAACAAAATTTAAGTGTCTGTATGTAATGTCAAAATAACGGCTTTTTATTCAATGCATATATATTATGCAAGTATACCGGTACTACACGGTACTTATAACAAAAAACTATTTTTGAAATTTTTGTCTGCCTGTAACAGGCAGGCAGACAAAAATTTCAAAAATAGTTTCGTTTCCAGGCGTTTCGGAAATTATCCGGAACAAACAAATAGTGTTTGTTCCGGATAATTTTCGAAACGGCTGGACCGATTTTGACGGGACTTTCATTGGCAGATAGCTGTTAATACCGTTCCTTCCTCGTGGTCAAACTGATTTAACTACGAGGAATTATGTTCCGGATAGTCGAACTACTTAGGTTAACGAAAAATATCCACCCTTTGTTATAGTTCGTAAATATACTTGTACAGTTATAAGGTGGCTAATACTTTTATTTTAGAAAAAGCCACGCAGGCGAAGCCGCGAGCAGCAGCAAGTAATTTAACAAAATAATGATAACTCACTCATTCATATTATCACCGAGGACCTTGTCTCCGTTGAAGAGGTTGGTGAAGTGCAGCAGCACTCTCTGCGGTATGAACTTCACTCTATAGTCTTTGATGTGCATGTATGTCTGTCCGTCTCTCACTACCGGCTCGCCGATGAGGTCGTGTTTCACTACAAGGTTCACTGAAAAGGTAACATTTTGGTTTAAGGGAAAGAAAGTTAAACGTTTATTTGACAAAATACCGAATGCAAGAAACAGTTTTCAATAAAATTAAAAACTAACATAAAATAAAAATACACGATCATGTATTGTGTGCCTCACAACCGCGCCTAATACTTTCATTTCAGCAATAATGCCGGACAGATGCTGTCTGACGCTGATTTTCAAATGAACCTGGGTAGTTTCTCATAATAATCGGAAGGAGCTGTTGTCCAGCCCCGGATGTAAGGGGGGGCAAACCGGGGCCCGTGCCCCGGGCGCCAACTTTAGGGGGCGGCAAATTAAAGCGTGGCAGACAAGTGCAGCACCCAGCACACCGCAACCTTGCAATAAATGACGCGCAGCACTTATCTACGAGTAACGAAATCACTGATTAGTGTAGGCATAGGTTGTCAGACGGTGTGAGTGGGTTGAATTCTGCCAGGAACTCGGGAGCGCCTCTGTGGTTAAAATTTTTATGAAAAATCCTTTATTTTTGAAGTTTAACTTCGCGTAGCGGGGCGTCGGGCGTCCTGCCCGCCCCATGTTAATTGTGTTAAGTTTTTCTGCATACCGTCGATCGAAAGTAAAAGGCTCTAAGAGGTAATTCTGATATGCTATTAATCTTACGACTGCTGAAACGGAAACAACGCTTTCAAACCCTATCCTGTCATACCCTAATTAAAATAAATATCCGACATGTCCATGTATATTTAAAAAAAAAAAATAGGCCTCATATCGGGGGCGACAGACGGCAGTTTTTGCCCCGCCTCGATCAAA
Organism: Dryobota labecula; assembly: GCA_947523025.1. Taxonomy (NCBI): domain Eukaryota; kingdom Metazoa; phylum Arthropoda; class Insecta; order Lepidoptera; family Noctuidae; genus Dryobota; species Dryobota labecula. Next base: position 2,056,789 of record OX383303.1, on the reverse strand, counting down.
TTCTAGATCCGGGGCTGCTGTTGTCACACCATCAAAAAAAATCTAAATGAATGAGAATGCTCGGATCATATAGACAAGAAATCATTATATTCTGCACTAGTTTGTCTGAAAACTAGATAGTTCTTGTTTAGCAAATTCCACTACTAGGTACATGAGAAATTGGTGGTGGCGAAACTCAGTAACTTTGCTGGACCTGGGAACCGAACCCACCACCACACTTTCAGCACCTACACGAGGTTGCCACCACTAGACTTGCAAGGCAGTACCTAGCTTTATACTAAAAACAACTAAAACAACATAATTATTAGTTTCGCTTTGAGGCGGGTATTTTTTCAACATTTTTAATAATTTACTTGTAGAATACTCTTTATTATGTACACCTATGTACACGGTATAAATCTCTCACCACTATTATCGTAAACAAATAAAAATAACAGAAAAAAAAAAAAAAAATTATCGCCAATACACGCAGTACTAATAGTTAGCAGACACACCTACAACTACTGCCTACTAGATGGCGGTAATTTATTAGTTCTGTTACTCCCTACTAGATGGCGGTAATTTATTAGTTCTGTTACTCCCTACTAGATGGCGTCACACTCACCCATAGTTATATTAGCGATGCCTTTTCCCTGTATCGGCAGCAGCAGAATCCTGCCCCTCATGATGTAGTCTGCTATGAACTCCATTTTGGACGTGATCGAGTCAGTTCTGAGTCTGTAGTTCTTGAGATCAGCCCTGGAATATATTCCAAAAATGGATAAGTGATTAAAAAAAAGTAAGCTCCTCGTTATTTTCATGTACTTATTCGTAAAGCATCTCTGATTCATACTAAAAGATTATGGATTTCGCACACAATATAACCTAACAATGCAAATTTTGGGGTCGAAATGGTGGTGCTAAAATTGAACCAGGCTGGTTTTAATTTCAGCACGTAAATGTATTTTTTCCTCTTTTAAAGCTCAAAAAATCGAATACCTATTCAAATCTATCTGTAAAATAGAGGTCATTGAATGGGATATCTCAAAAGCAGGAGCCACTTAAGCTAACCGTGGAATTTCTTCCCGGTTCTTCTCCATAGGAAATGACCAATTGGAACCGTGCACCTAGATTCTGATGTTTCATAAGTGCCCATGTAATGTTGGTTTATGTGAAATTAAATATTTTGGTTTTGATTTTTTGACTAATCTGCATGGTCATCGCTTAATCTGACCAATATTGTGTCCGGACTTTAAAAAGAGTCAATGACTTAAGTTTGTTTCGGCCTTTCTTCTCAGAGTAATCGTTTAGGAAACACCGATACCATCTGTCTAGTCTAGAAAAATATGAATTATTTATTTTTGATGTGTGATGGAATTAAAGTAGAAGTTTTCGGATGCGATATCTTATAACTTACTTGTACAACGTGAGCACAGAGTCGGTAAGTCCATGTAGCTTGATGTTCTTGTACATCTGCGTGATGACGACCGGGCCGGAGCCCGAGTCTACATTGATGCTGTTCACGCGCAGTGGCTCCATCTCAGGAACTGATAGTGAGGGGATACCTGGAATTATACGAATACACAAAATTTAGAGCAAGGAAACAGTTAAGATAGAACCCTAGGAAAGTATAGGATGTACCTAATGCCGGTTGCTGGAAGCTTGAAAAGTAAATCTCATGTTAACTGTTGCGATTGGTCAATTATCATCAGCTAATTATGAAATGAGGTTTGACAGCAGTTCCTTTGTATTTTCAATGAAACGACTAGTATCCAGCATGTATTCTTTTTATAGTCGTAGTTTCATCAAATGCGTCTGTCTGTCTGTCCGTGGTTTAACTCATGGCTCTTGGTACAAAAAAGCTGTAATGTGGCATGTTCTTTTTTACAAATATGATGGTAATGGTCATGATTGTTATCTAACTACCCAATTATTTGGAAAATTCGACATTCTAAACCTTAGAATCTAAGGGATGTCTTCCCTCACAGCTTCGGCGTTATATCTAACTGACATGAGGACGGTATAAATAGCCTTTAATGCCCTTCCAAAAGAATGGCAATGCAACAGCATATCAATTGGTCAAATTCGTGTGCCCCACAAACAGAAACGCGGAAAGGGATTTAAAAAAATACAAAAAGCACGTGCGTTGTTCACAAATTACTTGTTAAACTGTTAAGTCATCAAACTCGTAACAGTGTGTTCGTCAATTGTTTTGTGCAACCTTGCATGAATGAATATTTGTGCGAAATACAATGGATAGTGCAAGCTTGCACAAAATTAAGTCTAGTAGAATAGTTGTGTCTATTTTTCGCAGGTTTTCTGGGTTTTGCTTCTGTTATACATTAAGACATAATCTATGGAATTTCTAACTTTCAGCCTAAAGGTTCGCACAAACAGCAGAATTCCATGTTTTATAGGTAATAGGGTAATGTTATATTTCTTACCCTTTTTCATCCTTCTGAGTGCGTCTGGAACAGCCATTTTGAGACATTCGTTCAGTTTTGAATCCTTTTGTCTGCATCTTGTGAAATCTTCAGCTGTAAACAAAGAAATAAATATTTGGTTAGACTTCAAATAATTTACTCTCGTGGATCTTTTAAATATAGTCATAGCTTGGGAAATTAATTGCTTATCATATTTGCACACTGCGTCAATGTGCCGTATTATACCACTGACAAATATTATCATTTCATACAAGTAACAAAGAATGTCAGTTCTGATTTGAACATGTGGACAATTTACTGTGATATGACGCAAGCTTTTGACCATGTAAACCATAACGTGCTACTCCAGAAATTAGAGGCATATGGTATAAGAGGAAATATACTTAACCTTATAGAGTCTTACCTAATTAATAGAAAACAGTACACAGAAATAACAAAAATAAATATTAAGACAAAAAGAGAGGAAATTTACGTATCTGGCGAGCAAACACCTATTTACGGTGTCCCACAAGGGAGCGTGCTTGGATCACTATTATTTATCCTATATATCAATGACCTGCCTGATGCCAGTGATTACCCCATGACCCTATTTCCGGATGACAGCACAGTGAGTATAACATGTAATAATAAGGATGTTTATGAATATGACATTAATAAAACTTTGACATCAATACTATCATGGTTAGATAGGAATAATCTTAAAATTAATTTACATAAGACGACTATAATGCATTTTAGTCAATGGGCACATGCTGATATTGACTTTAAAGCCCTCTACAATGATACAGTATTAAATAAAGTCGACGACACAAAATTTCTTGGTGTTATGATAGACGCAAAACTAAACTGGAAAGCGCACATTGAATATGTAAGCAAAAAACTGAGCTCGTACGTGTATGTCTCTTATTATTCTCATAAAAATTCAATTATGAATGTTATTGAACCAGTATTGTGAATTAAATTATTTGTTTGTTAAAGTCAAAGTCAAAGTCAAAGTCAAATAATTTATTTCAAATAGGCACGAAGATGCACTTTTGAACGTCAAAAATTACATGATTATATGATGATGTTATATAAAATAAAATAAAAATTTGTACGCCTCATCAGGCAAAACATGTACGGACTTATTAACTATATTTAAGATATTGCATGCTTGATTTGTATGTAAACGCATGTTTGACAAATAAACTATCTTTATCTTTAAGTTGGTAGTCAATTTGCTTAATAATTAATTTCCCTGACTTGGAATATGGCATGTGAAGGTGAATTTGATTGCAGTAGGTACTTATTTCCAACAAGATCGGCACGGTGCAATAAGTATTTTACATAGATTCGTTCCATGAAATATAAAGTAACTATTTAGTGCCTCCATATTTCACAAAATTACCGACGGAATTGGTAGATGCAACAGCGAAACTTGATTTTTAATTTGCTAGTCCAAAATCACAGCCGCGTTCGACCTTTCTTTTTAAATAACACGATAAATCTATACTAATATTATAAAGATAAATCTATACTAATATTATAAAGAGGTAAAATTTGTTTGTAAGTTTTTGGGGTTTATTCATAAACGTTGCTTAAAGTTAAGTGACGTTCAAACGTCAAAAATGTATGGTTAAACAGTCGCTAATCATTACTTAACTTTAATTAAGCAGCGTTCATAAATAAATCCCTATATGTCCCAATCTTGAATATTGTGGGGGTAATCTTTGAAACTACTGAACGGATTGTGAAAATTATTTTTGTATTTGATAGCCCAATTCCAACATCACGCTGCGACCCTAACGAGTCGGGCAAAATGAAGAAAAGTCAGAAAGAGTCCTATGTGAAAACGAAGTAATATAGCGCGGGTGGGCAACGGGATGTTACGCGGACGGTCGGGGGCCGAAATATCACGCGGACGAAGTCGCGGACAGAAGCTAGTTATTAATATTACAGAAACAAAACGATAACAGTGAATGTCCTCCTGCAGTGAATGATTCAGTGGTCCTTGGTGAGAGTGACACGGCAACTAATTATTTACTAGGTTATTTTTATATAAATAAACGCCAAATGTTATACCAGTCTAGCAAATTCAAAATCTCTGCTTAGGTTTTACAATTGCACAACGGCAATAAACACGTACCTACTACATGACATTTGCAATGCGACCATCACCCAGAATAATCTCATGTGGCTGAGACGTACTGAAACTGGACCAGCAATTCTGCGGCGAATATGCGGCAAAAGTAATTATAGACTAGCTTTATAATTGCTTTTGCTTTTGTTTTGCTTTTAGCTTTATAATTTTATTATATTTTTTTCTTTATTATTTTATTTTAGATTAGCTTTGTAATTATGGACTAGCTTTACTGCAACCACAAAAACTACCATACGCTCAACGAATAAATCGTTAACTTTATTCCTCTGCCCCACTAAACTTTCATCATTATCCTTGACAGAAAGTTAATTTCCTTCATCCATTTATAGTTACTATGGAAATATTTATTTATAACCGTTACCCAACGATTATGGAATAATTCTGCCGGCTACATATTGTTTGGCAACTTCTCCGACGCCTGTGCCGACCTTGTAACAAATAGATGGCGTGCAGATGTGACAACACGCCGGTAATGTGCAGAAATACTAGTTTGTCCGGTATTTTGAAAAATTGTGGGTTAACTCGGTTGTGTTGTTGGTCAAGGCAAGTGTAATGTAGTGTTATTTAGGGAAACTTTTAATCAGGTGCAGTCTTAGTTTGTAATATGTTTATGTGAAGTATATTTAATTGTATGTTTTTAATTATGAACTTACTATGATCCTTTGTAGGTCGAAATAAACGAAAATAAAAATAAATTATTATTATCTCGAAATTCTATACGGAGTGCCTGTCTCTCAAAACTACACCTACTTGAACTTACAACTAAAACTACTTGTAGGCTGGGTCCACAAAATAAGTAATGTAGAGGAAGTGTTTTGTAAAAGAGGACGATCTTGTTACTAATATGCACTAATTTGGCACTTCGAACTTGTGACTAACTGTTTCTTCACATTAATAAACAAGACCGAGGGCTTTTTGTGCTTCTTAAGCTCGGAGATGACTCCAAGACTAATGAACGGTTACCTATGCAATACAGCAAGGTCAGACCGTTGCAAGCACGTACATGTTTCCAGTCCATTTATATAGTGCCTTACTGGACATGCAAAGGGAGCATTGTGTTCCATTTACATCACATTTGTGGCCTTTTATGGCAAAAGTCTGTAACCATTGAACAGTGATGTTCTATTTTAAGAAACAGATTGTTCCAAAAACTTGAACAGTCTTGTATTGTATCACTGGTCCTTTAGAGAATCGAGCATTGGTCCGTGGCTTGCGAATCACCTTGGTCTAATTAGTGCCACGAATAGTCTCTTTGGTGTGTTTATTTAACATTCTAGTGTCACCAAAAGTCACTCAGATGTCACCGAGCGCAATTCTAGTCTCATCATTTTGTGTCACTCCAGTGTCACCATGTTTGCATAGTTATTTGCAACGGTACAAAGATTTTTTGGAATGTGGCTTAACTCGGAAATAACGCTGCCAGTTTTTTCAATATATTTCACAAAACAATTCCACGATTTTTTATTAAAAGCGCCACTTTCAACGTCATTTGAGCTCTAAAAGATCTTGTTGTAGTGTACTCGAGTGCCTTTATGTGTCACTCCAAAGCCATAGAAAGTCACTCGGGTGTCACCATGTCTCACCCTGGAGTCACGGTCACTCATTCTAGTATCACCGAGTCACACTTACGTTATGATGATTCATAAAATTATTTTTACCAATTTGAACTTCTATAACATTTCTACATTGTGGACGCAATTCGTGTCTTCTGACATACGAAATGCAGCCTCTGATGGTTAGTTGTGCAACCAGTCATAGTAACTGCAACTAATAGTAACCTGCAACTACAACCTGCTCGCGAAATAATTAAGCTGTAAATTATATGGATTATGTTAGGTATTTTTGTACAGGATGTTTTGAACAGCAATTACAACGAGAGTAAGAAAAATTTAGATAAAATTATGTCATTCATCATTTCAGCCGAAATACGTCCACACTGGTTCTGTGCTTCCCGCATCCAGTTGATTCCTGCGGCCTTCACAAGGTCATTGGTCCATCACCTTGTGAGAGGCCTTCCAACGCTACGTCTTCCGGTACGCGGTCGCCACTCCAGAACCTTTCGGCCCCATCGGCCATCTGTTCTGCGCGCAATGTGCCCTGCCCATTGCCACTTAGGTTTGGCGATTCTTCGAGCTATGTCAGTTACCTTGATTCTCCTGCGGATCTCTTCATTTCTGATTCGATCACTCTCTTCATTGCCCATTGGGTGACTTTTAGCCTTAATAAGGCCATGCTTAAAAATTAAGCGACCACGTTTAATAATAATCTCATTATATGTTAAGTTTTAAAGCAGTATTCATTATTGTCGTTTTTAAACTGGAAAAAAGACCTTTTTTTTTCAAATATAATCTTTTCATATTTTTTTACCCATGAAAGTACCTTGGTGAAATATTAATTTATATTTGCCAACTATTTCTTCGATAGCTAACGATACCTATAAATAATTGTCCGTTAAACTAATCTGTATTTATAACTATCTACAAGGTGTTGTATTTATAATGGCCGTTCCAAGTAACCAGCTGAAGTCATCTGACTTTTCCTTACAGTACCGCGCCGTGTTTGGAATTTAAATACATAACGTTGCCTTCTGTTATCTAAGCAAGGGCTGGCAAGTTTAGTTACTTAGTTATTTTATATAATAACTATTTGTTTACACAGGATAAATGCTAGGTTTTATTTCCTACATTCAAATTAATGTCTTTTCTGAAAATAATTATAACTGAACAAAAATTTTATTTTTCTGTGAAATAGTCAACTTTTGGGTAGCAGTAACCTACATTACTCTGGAATGACGGAATTCTAGTGAAAACAATTTGCAAATTGTATTTTTTAAACACAAGATCATTAGTTTCTTCAGCAGATTTTATTTTTAAATCTTAGTTTGATGTTTTGCAGGGTCAGCAAAAAACAATTTTAATAATTAAAACAAACATTAATCAATCAAGACTATTTTGCGAACCCTATAATTGCCAAGCGTAACGCCATCACCACGCCATCCACCAGTACGTAACATTGGCGTACCACAAATTTTCCGCTGACTAACATTATTTGTAAACACAACAACCTGTAGAAAGGCCAAGGTTGGTCGCGTGGTCAAGTGTTTTGTGACTAAACGTGGTCGTTAACACGAAGTGGTTGATGCATTCAATAAGATTGACATTTTTTTTTTGTTTAGCGGCTCGTGCCTTAATAATAATAGGTCGACCGGTTCGTGGATGGGTGACCATCGATTACATTATCGAGAAACCTTCGTGACTCGTAAAGCACGCTAAGCCGTTGGTCCCGGCTGTCATTTGTAGCTCATTGACAGTCGTTACGGGTAGTAGCAGAAGCCCAAAAGTCTGTCAACCAGTCTTACCTAGGGGTATCGTGTATAGTGGCTTCATGTGAAATACTGGCATTGCATCTGGTTAGACTGGATGTCGGGCCCAACATAATTGGGAACAGGCTAGGCAGATTGGAACTGTCTTTTTTAGGGTTAGTAAACAAGGAACCCTTATAGTTTCGCCATGTCCGTCTGTCTGTCCGTCTGTCCGTCTGTCCGCGGCTCAGTTCAGATACTCTTAGTACTGGAAAGCTGTAATTTGGTATGGATATACATATTAATCAAGTCGACAAAGTCGTAAAATAAAATCTTGATATATATATTTTTTTTGGTACCTCCTGTACACGTAAAGTAAGGAAGATATTTTTTTTTCTCGGCTATTTTATGGTGTGGGGTATCGTGTCCCCTCCTGCCACCTAAATGGTTGTATTTGGATATGTGATAGAAATCCCAGCAGTAGTTTATATAACGAAGTTAAATGAAAAACTATCATAGCTAAGTAAGCTTTACAAGTAACCGAGTAATAGTCGACCAACTTAAATTTGCAGGTGAAAAACATGTTCATACATGTTTTTCGCGCGCGCGTCGCATCGTATCGCCCGCCCGCGCTATTATTACGTTTAAGCTTAGCGTTTTTTTTTTACTTTTTCTTTTTGCTCGACTCCTAAGGTCTTAGCGCGATGTTAAATGCTTAACCTTCCTCAAGAATTAAGCTATGAAATGCAAAAAGATTTTTCAAATCCGAACGGTAGTTCCAGAGATTAGCGCATTCAAACAAACAAACAAACTCGTCAGCTTTATTATAGGTATTTGTGCAGATAATGCAATTTCAAAGTTAGAAATAAAAGTTAACCCGTAACGAATACTATCGTAACTGCATGTTAAAGAACTATCGATAACGTTGTGGAAACATCGGCGAGTCGAATGAAAGGCCAAGGTTACCTCGACGCGATGTGTAGAAAGACTGTCTTGCATGCTTGCATGTCGCTATCTCCGAAACAGACAGACTGGTTCTAGTGAGCTCCATAATTTATGGTTTTGACAGATATGATAGTAATCTTTATTCTGAAATAAAAGAATAGCTCTAGAATGACACTTAAAACTGTGAAGGAAAACATCTGCATGTCTTAGAAAATAAAATTCGAAGACATATTGTGACATCCACAAACCCGCAAGGTTGTTTACATCACTTCCTCTCACAGAGAAAAGGCATATGTCCCAGCAATGGGAACGTTATGGCTGAATATACTCATACTGTGACCAACATATATAGCTGTTTATAGCTGTTTGTGTATGTGAGTTTAAATGTTTGTAAACGCACCCACGATACAGGAGAAATTCCTAGTGTGGGGCAACGTTTTTATTAATAAAAAAATAAAAAAAACGAAATAATACATATATAGGGTGTATCTATTCTAACACGAAATATTTTAAGAGATACACCAATAGGTGGTAAAGAAGCCATGACAACGATTTTTTTTTAAATCTAAGTATATTATTTAAAAAATTAAATAAATTAAAATTACTTGGTATGATGAATACTTAATTATAAAAATTCACCGCTTTCGTGCCGCCACCGTCACCGCGTCCGGGCGGGTCATTCATAGAATAAGTAAAATTTTGGAAAATGCAACCCCTTTGAAAAATGTCTCAAGCAATTTTAAAATTATAATAATTATGTAAAAATATAAAACACTTACATAAAAACTTTTTTTCGCTGCTATGTATTTATTACCACCTATAGATGGTCTTCTTAAAATATTTCGTGTATGAATAGATACACCTTATATACAAAATGACATGAATTGATAAAGTGAATAATTAAAGTAATATATGTAATACTTTTCAAAATAAATCTTTGAAAAGTATTCTATTACATACTTACATATAATACTTTAATTATTGTGAATGTGAGCACTATAATGTGGGTCATTTGTTTCCTTTTAGATTACATTTTTTTTTTCTCTTTCTGACTTAGTTTTAATGATGGTCTGGTATTTTGATTGCTTTATGCTTAGAGTATAAATAACAAATAACTCTTTTTCAAATTGGTGGTTAGTTTCAAACGGACCTATTTGCTTATTTCAGTGAAAATAAGCAAATAGGTCCTTTTGAAATCACATCTATTTATTATCTATTTACATCCTAAAATAATTATTGTTTACTTCAATAGAATAGAAATTACAATGTTGAACTCCAATCAGCTGCATCCGTTAAGACTGGAAGCCAACCCCAACAAAGTTGGGACCAGATTGGCAGATGACGACCTGATATTAATTAAAAGATTTAATTACCGATTATCGTATCAAAAGCGAATCCTGTTGTATATTTCAAAGTAGACCATGAAGAAGCAATTGTTCTATTTGTGAAATTATCTGCTGATATTCTTACTAGTATTTCCAGTGTTACTCAGTATTTTCTTCTTTTTCCATGCCAGTTGTGTCTTGATTACTTAGACTATTTCGTTGGTGTCTGCCTAAAAGTTTTGGGGTTTTGAGGTTAATAATTTCAATAAAGTACCGGTGTTCTTGTGTATGTTTCTCAACTAAGTCGCTACTTAGATTAACCAGGTTCTATATTTTATTTTAACCCTTAGCGTTGTCTATAAGGAATAATGATTAGTACTTATTTATATGTTTTGTGGGTACTTTGGTAAATAATGTCAGTCGACCTATCTTAAAAGCAGTCCCATTAGCACACCATTTTTACACATATCAAAGCATGTAGGTACTTAGCTTAAAATATTCTTCAGAGAGACCCTTTGAAGAGCTAAGAAAAAATCAAAATTGATTGAAAACTTTAATATTTTCAAATTTGTAAGCATAGCAATTCTAATATGCATGATCCTCATACCTCAGACCAAATATTATAAAAAACCAAGACAAAGCGCTGCGAACAATACAGTGAAGCATGACAAAACTACACCTGCGCGCTGTGTGTACACGCTCACACGCACACATTTACAACCATTTACAATCAAACTACACCTCACTAAGTGCACACATGTTTCCGAAATCGACCTCATGTTACTGTTGACAGCGCTCTGTCTAGGTTTTTATTTGGTCTGAGCCTCACACACATGATCTGACCAAGACAATGTCCGGACTTTAAAAGAGACTGTGACCTATCAGTTTGTTTCGGTGATCCGTCTCAGAGTATTTAGTCAGCTAAGAAACACCGACCTCATCTGTCATCATCATCTGCATAACCAACTATGTTGGGCTCGGCTTCTAGTCTAACCGGACGCAGCTAAATACCATGATTTTACGTGGCCTATCTGACCGACCTCATCTAGTTTAAAAAAATATTTATGATGTGTACAATCCTACTTACAGACATAGATATCATTCATCATTAATTCATTCTTCATCAATTGGCGAAGAAGACGATTCTAACATTACCTGCAAGATGATCACAGGCATTACCAAATTGCCTCGTCTCCAGTTTAGAAATTCATCATGGATTGAAACCATATCGTTGGTCATTGCGAGTGATTTCGCAGCTATATTGGTAAAAGCAGCCGGTTGTGAAAGAGGCGCTCGTCGACCTTCGGAGCCACTCATGAGCTTTGAGCAACCGTTGACAAACAGACAAATATAGATATTATTGCATGTTGCTTTTGTACTGGTTCTGGTTGCAGCTGAGATATTTCTGCCGGCAATGTTTGAACCGGCTTCGACCAAAGGTCACTTATTTCAACTGCATAATTTTGTGATGATATCGCATTCTTTCACCGTTTCTTAACCTCTCGTATGGGTTTTTAATTACAGACACATAAAAACTTTTTGTGTCTCGCGTGGGTCTACGTTCCGGCTTATGAAGGGTTAAAATGCATTTTTATGATATTTTTTTTTTTGTTAATTGGATGTATTTTCTATCTTTGTGTTCGCATTTTATAATTATATTAATCCTTATGATAAGACGCATCATCTATCTGTAAGTTACTGTGCTTTTCAAGTATGTTTGGTAAACGAAGCAAACTCGTTAAGTATGTTGGTTATACTTCTTCCCATTATAATGTATAATTATGATGTCCTGCGAACTCATGTCTCAATATATTGTGCCTCTTTGCCTCAGCTCTTTGCAGACCATAAACTCGATATAAATCACTTATACTCTCATCATTATTAAAAGTAGGTGGGCACTCAACAAAATTAAGACATAATTTTTGGTTTTAACGACAAATCGTTTATGAATTTCGGTCGAGGCTAGGATGTACAGCCTGACTTGTCAAGCAGGACTGACGTGACGACAGATGCTTAAGATAATGACCTGAGATCATGACAACAGCATCCTTGACACATACATACACTCACTTATTATTAGTCACATGCAAATCTTGAGGATCAATTTTGCTGCTTACAGTGTAGAAAATTGATGGTCACACGTGCAAGACTATCATGGTAAGTAGGTCCTTCTGCTGTGCACGGTATTTCTTCTTTGTCCAACTTAATAATTTAATGGGAACCCAGTTCATTTCATCATTTTTAGATGTCTGAAAGACGGTCTGAAAGACATAGGTATTCCTTGATTAGTTGTTGCTTGCAAGTCCTGAAATTTCCAACCTTGCTAGACGATGTTTCAAAAAATAATCTTTGTCTACAACGGAACCTATAATCCACTTAGTGCCAATAGATAATATCCATAAAAATGATATGGAGTATCAACTGCCTCTTAAGACCGTTATTTTAGATAATTTTTTTTCCTATTTGCTCTTCTACTTAAACAGATTGCAATGCCATAGACATTTTTCCAATTAAACCCAACATCTATGCCCAAAAATCCTTCCACACATCGTTAGTGCAGGTCAAGGCATGCACCGCGGTGACCACTGCATGTAAATAGTTGCATTGTATCGGCTCCTGCCTCATTAGTATGCGCGTGGGCATCGGCGCGACCTTGGGCACCTATTGTATTGACCCCGCGGTTATTGGTTTTATGTGACTGTGGACCACACCTGGAACTTAATTAAGGAAGTCGAATATCAAAAGTACCGGCCAGGTAGGTTGAAAGAAAGGGAAAAATAATGTGATCTTTGAAGGCTATCAAAGAGATCTTCAAATTTCTGAAAAGCTCGATGATTTGCATTACTGTTTTAACTCTCGATCGAACTGGGTAACTGATTTAATTTTGCCTGTTTACATTAATATTTGAACTAATTTCTCTACTCTATTAGGATAACCAGTCATGGAGATTTTGTTAACATGCAGTGGATTGTCTTTAGTTAGTTCACAAGCCCATAAAAATTAATTGCTAATCACAAGCCATCCAATGACCGACGCAATAAAGAATCGAAGGTAACATTGCCATAATCACAACACTTTGTTGACTGATCGCAGTTTGTTTCTGAACTATGAACAGTGGCCAGCACTTCAAGCTACACGAAACTGCCAAATTTCTCCAAACGATTTTAAACTTTAAAATGATGATTATTAAGTTTAAAATCGAACTAGAAAATTTTACAGTTTGTGGTAACTTGATGTGCGGCCATCGTACATAAATAAAGCTGATGCCGATCCACTTGACTTATCTCGTAGCCTTCTATGATGAATCTGAGTTCAAATATTTGGGGTGCAATAATAAAAGTCTTCACTAGTGACGATACATAACTATAGTCTATTACAAAAGTATCTGATGAAAATGTAAACAAATGGATCAGAAAACATACCTTTGGATGTCAATTTGTAGTGTCACTTACAAATTGAGTGCTTTAATTTGATTATTTAAATACTTACTTAAACCATTCTAAGTTTTGATTAGTTTAAAGTTGTGTTGCAATGGACATTATTGAGGTTAATAATTATCGATGATTTTTCAATTACAATTTAATAATGTTACTTGCGTAGCCTTTCCCAACTATGTTAGGGTCAGCTTGCAGTCTTACCGGATGCGGATGAAGCTGAATACCAGTATTTTATATGGAGCGAACCTACTACTCTTTGGAACGGGTAACTAGCTTCATGTTTCTGTCTGACCGACTCCGTGTCAGTTCAAAAGTGTCTGTAAATGGTTTAATTGTTCGAAATAAATGCTTTGAGTTTGAGTTTGACTTTGTTCACTGGCTAATATTCTTACCACGAGCTGCTGTTACTATAGTACTACAGAAAACAAGAGAAGTGAAAAGGTTGTAACGTAACACCTTATTATTTACACACTTACCCAAAGTGAGGGCTTCTATTTATCTAGTGAAAGCAAATCCCGGCGTTTACCGAACAGCGGCGCACCGCAGCTGCGCTGGCGCCTCAACACGGAAACATGGCGTTATTACATGATCGTCTACGTAAGTATACACTATTTAATAATGCTAGTTATGTGTGCAGTTGTATTATATCGTTTGCACTGCAATTTGATTATAGTTAGGTTAGGTTAGAGTTGGCAAAGAAAGTTTTGATAGTAGTCAAACTCAAACTCAAAGCTTTTTTTGTTTAAATAAATTAAACCATTAACAGGTACTTTTGAACTGTCAAGTTCTAGGTGTACAGACAAATAAAAGTTTGGAGTTGTGTTTGTACCTAAGTCAGACAACCGGTCTTACCTAGGGGAGCAACTGGGCTGTGGAGGAAAATAGGCAGTCGCTCCATGTAAAATACCCTTATCGACTCCGACATACGTGGGAAAAGGCTGGACAGCTGATGATAAGTCTCGTGACTATGCTAATTAAAGTTCTTACAACGTTATTCTCAGATTCTAACGATAAAAGACTTAGGGCAATAAAAAACTTAAAATAAAACTCCCGTTTCTTGTCTAGAAGACACCTGGGATTAATCACAATTAATTGTTATTAAGATCCTAGACCTCAAGGCATTTAATCAATCAAAAACATGGTAACTAAGGGCTGATTTTTCGATCGTCAGATAAGTTTTATCGGAGGAATAAATATGAACCGACAGCTTTTACATACAAAATATGTCAAACCGCCATTTTTGTTCTTCAGTTATAAGATATTAGGCTATTGAAAAATCGGCCCTAATAAAAATTAACATAGACTAGATAATATCAAAACATCACGCCTGGTTTCTCCGAAGACAGACAAAGGTGTATCTAACACAGTACCTACAACCACATTTCTAGGCTCACCCCCAATGGAATTTAAACATAACTGGCAAAAAGTGGGTAGGTACATTGGCTAAAGGTAACAAAAATTCATCCTTGATTAGATAATTAAAATATTTGATGCACTCTGTAAGCCTTCCACATCTTTGGCTTATATCCAGTAGTGGTGGAGGTCTTCCGTGTCGCACAAATCATTACTAATAATAAATAAATCTATGTACATAACAAAGTGTAGGTACCTGACGAGGAAACATAATTTTGATGACGATAATAAAAAAATCCAATTTGCATACTCCAACTTTGTCACATACTTTATGGATTGAACCTATTTTCAGTATGTTCTTAAACATGTAAGTAGGTTTTTTAACTACTCTAGGTACTAGAATTATGTACCTAAAATTACAGTAATATTTATAAATTAGGAAGAACTACCTTAACCGAAATTATATGATAAATTATAATGATCCTGCCGTACTAGAAATATTTTATAATTACTGTGTCCCAGCGAGTATAGTGTCTGTTTGGAATGTCAAAATGACAGATTTTTACTAAATGCTTAAGAAAGTAATTACTACAAAAAACTTAAAAACGTACTTATGTACATAATTATAATTACAAAAAAAAAACCAATTAAATTCAAATATTAAAATCTGTTGTTCCGGCTAATCTCCAAAACGGCTGGATGGATTTTAACGGGACTTTCACTGGCAGATAGCTGATGTTACATGGAGTACCTTACTGTTTAGTAAAAGCCGTGGTCAACAGCTAGTGTGCAATATATACGAACAAACTTATTGATATCAGTTTTCGAACTGTAACTAGATGCGCCTGAATATCAGCTATGTACGAGGATGAAACGTGAGCACCTCAAATACCGCTGTGAATCTAGATGAGCGTAGCTAGCGCCTCTTTAGCTCAGTGGTAGAGCACTGGTCTCGTAAACCAGGGGTCGTGAGTTCAAACCTCACAGGAGGCATTTAAAATTGCTTGCTTTTATTCATTTTAACTGTTTTCCGTTGTATTTTTCGTGTATTTCTTCGTTCGTCGTTATAATTATGCGTAAAACTAGTTGTTTTATTTTACTTTACAAGACTTTAATTTTATTTATTAACATAAAAACACATTGTTAGCACAATAACGCGGTTTCAAACAGATATTTCTTTATTTAATTTTGAATCCCTTGAGGTAATATTTAATGCCATTGACAATAAACCTTTGACTTTTCCTCATAATCCATTTTTCACGTATATGGTTTAAAGTCATAAGAAATGTCAATATTAAAAGCGATCTGTCAATATCGTTCAATGAAACAAAACAATAAATGATCTTGAATTGATATTGACTGCGTTTAAAATCAGGATGTGAGCCCTAACTGTTTGTCCCGAGTTGCAGTATGGTACCTTGGGACTTAAGGTCATAGCCAAGCAAAATAACTTAGCTACAACGCGTCATGGTAGTTCGCGAAACTCAAATATTCTTACGTTTTTTGCGTAATTTACAGGTCAGTATACGGTTGTATGTTGATCTTAATATAATTCGCGGTCGTAACAAGTATCTGCCTAGCCTTTTCCCAATTATGAGTTGGGGTCAGCTTCCAGTCTAACCAGCTGTGTACCGGTATTTTACATGGAGTGACTGCCTGTCATCGTAATTGTGTAATCAATCGCAATTAACTTCCTTTTTTCTTCATTAAATGTCTATTTTCGCTTAAATCTTTCTTTTTCTCGTAGTCATTGTATAAAGTATTCGCAACTCTTGAATAAAATTGATTTATATCGAGAGCCATGAAGCACTCGCGTCGCTCAGGATTCTAACATTTGAACCACTCGCTACGCTCGTGATTCATTTATGGCCCTCGCTTTAAATCCGTCCTTTATTCATTAATTGCATATTACACTACTACTATGTATGTATGTATGTGGTTAGAATCCGGTCATTATTAGCTAAACATGTAGTTATTCTTATAAAGGGGTGCGCATCTAATTACACATTTCTGTCGCCTCCTTAGCTCAGTGGTAGAGCACTGGTCTCGTAAACCAGGGGTCGTGAGTTCAATTCTCACAGGAGGCATTGAGTTATTTTACCTATTATTTTTGTTTCAGTTTTTCTAAACAGGGCCATACTCCCGAAAACGATTCTAGTTTGATTTTGATTCCGATTCGAACTCGTTTCTGGGGCCTTACTCCCGACAGCATCGAGTTCTGAATCAATCGAATTGGGTTCGAATTAAATGCCGATCCATACTCTTCGAATCCAACACTAGCGCACGATCGTGCGGTGGTTCGAAGCGGAACTAACTTCGGTCAGTTTTAAGTTTTAAATCGAGTTCGGATCAGAAACGAAATCGAATCGGAATCAAAATCAAACTCGAATTGTTTTCGGGAGTAAGGCCCCAGGGCTATTTCAATAGTGGCGTTCTGGTATTCCCTTTTGGGAAACAGAAATGATAGTTAAAATTTCTCTTGAATTGAAGTGTCTGTTCGTAATGTCAAAATAACAGCTTTTTAGTAAATGCATATATGAAAGTATTTACGGTAGTAATAACAATTATTTTTTTGTCTGGCTGTCGGTATGTCTGTCTGTCTGTTTCGGCTAATCTCTGAAACGGCTGGACCGCATTAAACGGGACTATCACTGACGGATAGCTATGTTATAAGAAGTAACTTAGGCTATTTCTATTATAGAAAAAGCCACGCGGGCCGCAAATAGTTTACATTATACCTAATTTTGAAAGATGTTCGAAACTTCTAAGTGAAGCGTTTTGAAAGATATTCCTTAATAAGAATGGTTAATATGAGTAGGTACCTGGAGTAATAATGTTCTAATGAAAATATTGCTGACATTACACAAAATTTTATTAGGCTTCCTAAAAAAAGGCTAAGTACTTAACTCAACTAAAAAAAATGACCTAATACCCTTATGTAAACATTTGGTCTATATTATCGCGAAGTAAGTTCGTACCTAGTCACTGGAACCAATTAACGATTATATCACATTTTTTATTCTCATCACGGAATGTCGAATAAATTAAAAAAGTGATTCTGTTTTTTATCGGAAAAAATTAAAGTGACAGTTAATAATTTTGAAAGATTTTTTCGGTCAACATCATAAAGGGTTCAAAGTTCTAACTTCTTAAGTTCTTTTGAGCTGAGGCACATTTTTCTTAATTAAGATAACACATAACATAGATAATATAGCATCACCCCTGTTATCCCCAAAGAGTTAGACAGAGTACAAATAGTAAAACCCACATTTCATCAGTCGAGCCTTTTCTTCAATCTTTCTTTTTCAAATCCAGACTCCGGGCTACTATTGAGAAATTCTGAGATTTTTCATAATTATATTTTATAGTATCGTGAACCAATTTAACTATTAATAATTGTTAATTTTACCGACTATGATGAGCACAGGAAATGCACACAGCTTCACAGTCATCCTCTTCCATAACACCAAACTATATTACCGAATAATAACTTAAAAAAAAAACATAATCATTAAAAAAAAAACTTACGTAAACTATTCTCAGCATTTACGAAACTCGTTAAAAAAACCACGAGTAGTAATGAATCAAACATTTTTGTTTCTTTTTTATTTTTCACTTTCTGAAACACATTCACGGTTTTCGAACGAAAGTGACAGTGTCCGCGCATGCGTTGTGACTGAGGCGCGCGCGAATAAGCCGCCATATTTATTCGTGAAGGCGGGAATTGTTACGAAATATGATTGCTTCTCAAAATTGTTGTAATTTTCCATGGTAGCTGGATCTAAAGAAAATAAAGGATTCCATGAAGGCATAATAGTTTTATTTATTGGAATATTACGAAGGATTAACGAACTAGAATTTTTATTTAATTTAACAATAATTTTTTATCCGTGTGTAATCTATCTTTAGGATTCTAGCACTTACTAGAAATATGAACCGGTCTTATTATTAAGCAATATTATCAAATCTCTGCCAAGAATTAATGCTGACTTTTTTGTTATCTGCTGGATTGATATGGACAGATTTTTATAAGGGGGCAAAAATCTGCCCCCTGAATTAGGTCGACAGGTAGGTCCACATTTCTTAGTCTTTTCTAACCTGTCACCTTTTTAACGCAAATCACTACCACTACCTAAAGAAAAAAAAATATTCCCGGTAAAAAGGGGAAAATGGCTTATAAAGTATAATTGAGGCATAAACGTGTTTTTTGCATTCACTGCCCAGTTATAAAAGTGACGAAATTGTAAGAAATATTCCGAATGTGATTTTAACAAATCTTATCCACTGGTAACCAAGTGACTATTTTCAGAATTTCAATATTAAAGATTGTAGTATGGTAGACTGGATTTAATATACGTATAGAAGTTAAAAATACCTAAAAAATATTATAACAAGCACTTTATTTTGGAAAACTTAAGCTTATTTAAGTTAGAGGTCGGGGTAGACGGTAAAACTGGCCTTTGTAGCCCAGGGTGTCTTACTCGACATAATTATACACTCCCAAGGGCCTAAGAGAACAATGAGAAAAAAAAAATACTGGCCAACTGCAGTTGACTATTATTCGTTATCTTATAAAGTCTGCTTTTCTGTGACAGTTTTCTTTTTAACTTCGTTATAAGTACTAGGTACTGCCGTACATTTTTTCACATAATAATATCCATAAATAACCATTTAGCTGGCAGGGGAGCAAATTGTTAGAGTCAAGTGCCCCCCTACATGACTCTAACAAAAATGTGCACATTAAAGCTTAATATTATACAAACGGATCCCTGATTCGAAATATGGTTTTCACAGACCCGCAATATTTTTGAACGGCCTATCCAACGATACCCCACACCATGGGATAGAAGAGTAAAAAAAGATCATGCTCATTTTACGTTCAAGGGAGATTTTCATTATTTTATTTTACCACTTTGTCGGCGTGATTAATATGTATAGGTACCCAAATGTCAAATGACAGATTTCTAGTAATAAGGCCTGTGTTCACCAACATTCATACCACCGGTTAGGTATTTAAACAGTTGGTTTATGTCAAATTTCCTAAGGCCTGTGTTCACCAACATTCAAACCACCGGTTAGGTATTTAAACAGTTGGTTTATGTCAAATTTCCTATGAAATTTTGAGTAAACAACTGATTAAATATCTAAACAGTTGATTTAGATGTTGGTGAACACAGGCCTAAGAAATTTTGAATAAACAACTGATTAAATATCTAAACAGTTGATTTAAATGTTAGTGAACACAGGCCTTAGAGTCTCGGAGCTAAGCCGCGGACAGACAGACGGACATGGCTAAACTATGTATAAAAGTTTTCATCGCACAAAAAATCCCAATAAAATTTTTAATGGAAATATGTTACTCGTACTGTTTTTATTGTCAAATTATATTATTCAATATCGAACATAAACAACGTTATTTTTAATCGGAAAAATTTCAGTTTTTTTAGCCATCGTCGAAAAAATCAATCAAATACGTAACCAATTACTATTTTTTGCTTGACATAATCATAACAAAAATTTTCAAATGGGCAGGTGCGTAGTGCGTAGGTAGTACCTACTCGCAACCGGCTTGCGTGTATGACCAGTACTATAGTTATTATCACAATCCGAGACTTTTGAAGGATATTGCTAATCCATTGATTTATACGTTTGAAAAATTCATCTGCTGAACATCGTAAAAGAGGTTAAATAACGCAATGGACTTGGGTGAACTGTGAAAATGAAACCCATTGTGATCAGTTGTCATTTTAATACGTAATGTAGCAAATGGCGTTCGCTCGTTCATATATATGTATGTACATAATAAGCTCACCTGTAAGTTAAGAATGACAATGTTTTTGAGGCTATATGTAAAGTGTCTTTGCCCACAAAGAAAAATAAAGAAACTTGTAAAGAAAGTAGGAGAAAATGATTTCCTGCTAGAAATAAAACGAACTTGATCAATCAGCAGTACCTATAATGCAAGTCCACATGGCTATACATATCAAGCTATAACTTCCAGTCTAAGCTGACTTGTCATTGTACGGAAATCCTATATAATGCGAGATCAGCTTATATTGGAAATTATAGTTTGATGGGTAGTCGTGTGTAACCTATAATTGGTTTAAACATTAGACATGCATATCTTAATGTTGATTTGAATAGAAGTTAATGTTGTTTCCAATAAACAGTAGGAAAATTATGAGCTATCATTAAATTATAATGGTTTTGGTTTTAATCTGGTTAAAGTAGAAATAAATGTTAGCAAGCTTTATTAAACTGTAATTTAAAATTCCCAAATGACGCTTTTCTTCCGGCTACCTACCTACATGCTATGTAACTAGGCAGCATTAGGGCCAATAATAATCAGCAAGACATATTTTGAGAGATATTTGAATTAAAATCAACAAATGTACAGTTAAGTAAGTACCTTTGGTAAATGGTAAAATCAATACCTTTGAACATCCTTGAAATCAGTTCACAAACAACTTAAGTACCTATTTGTTGAAACCGGAGCAGTAATTTGAAATGGCGAATGGCACAAGATATTGGTGTATAAACTACCAGAAATTTCAGTTGACGTCGTAAAGTTAAATGATTATGACATCATCACCTTGTATCTCTTTATAGTTGTATCTGCCATCATTCTGGTATTCCTGATAGCCTTTCTGATATTTCAAAGCCAAGGAATTCTCTGGCAAAGTTCTATTGAACATGGAATTACCATCTGCAGTTAGTTTTACCACTCCAAAGTAGACATATTCATTTGTCTGTCTATTCTCTTTTCTTCTCTCTTCTATTATAAGAGATTCTTTAACTGGGAGTAGTAGAAGCATGTCTTGTGAGTCCCCTGAACTGAGTTTTACTTTGGCTTGAATGGTACCATTGATTTTGTCCTCTGATTTTTCCTGTTTGATATCCATTGGCAGCTGGCATTCGACGCAACGAACCTTATTGTTGTAATCAGTGTTCAATGGAACGGGAAATAAGCGTTCATTTAGATAAAACCTGTAAACGCATTTGTGGTCTTGCAGGCTGGTAGCACTGACTCGACTTTTGATTCTGGAATTCGCTGAATGGCACTCAAAATAGTTTTTCTGTCGAAATTCTTTAAGTTTCTTTATATTCACATCGCTGTTTAGATCTAAATAACTTTCTGAATCGTCTTCAGAGTCAGAATATATTCTGAAAATGGAGTCTTCAGAAACTGTGCGCATTTCGGGCGCTTCTGTGATAGTATCTAGCGAAACTTTTTTAGTGATATTGCCATTGTTAGTGTCATGGAGTGATTCCTCGTATATGTAGAAGTTTTCATTCTTATAGTATTGATGAACGGGTTTTGATACCTTTTTGGTAACTTTTTTGACATTGTTATCGTTTCTAACGCACTTAACGTTCATTGCACTAAGAAGTGAGTCGATGTTTTCTCGAGTTTCATCGTTACCTCTTCCATCGCCGCACTTCTTGCAGTAGTCCACAACATTGTTCTGGCACTTTTTAGTGACTGTTGAATCCGATTTGGTTGTTTTCTTTGGCTTTACAGTGCACTTCTTGATGCTAACACCGCTTGAAAAACTTTTGTTCTCAATAAATACCGCGGGTGGTTTCTTCGACGTGAGAATTTTCTTAGGCGCATTATTATAGTATTTTGCACTTGTATGCGTAAATCCCTTAGGAGTCCTTGCATGGTGATCAACTGAGCATTTAGGAATAGCAAAACTGGTTATTTTGTTGGACATCTTGACGAAAATGATCACAACTTAAATCAACCGTCGACAGTGTATCGCAAAATTTTTGTAACCATCGCGTTGCCATGGTTACGCGATGACTACAAGGCATAAAGTTTCTTTTTACTTTTTAAAAAGGTTTTACATCAAATCTTACTAACTGGCGCTTGTAAAATGTTATTTTATTGTGCAGTTAAAATAATAAATTATATTTTGTAACAGAGAAACGAAGCAGTAATAAAAATATTTATGTTGCTCACTACTACTACCTAGCGGCGAGTAGCAGAACTAAGTGTTGAAAACGTTTCCCTAACTGATTGTATAGATGGCGCTTTTTTAAATAGCTCAACATTATGCCAAAACGAACCAACCCACATCATGACTATTGGGAAAATCTAAACCTAAAAATGTTAGCTTTATATTACCACATAAGTGAATACTAAGATGACGGCTGGCGCAGATGTATGGAAAATGTATGGGATCTTTTAGAATTTTAGATTTAGATTAGTGACAGTTCAGTGTTCAGTAAATAATCAAATAATAAAAACGGGCAAAGTGCGTGTCGGACCACGCACAATGAAGGTTTCCGTAGTTTGGATGAATTGATCCCAAGAATAAACCTATCCAATGATAGGTTTATTCTTGGGATCAATTCAACCTATGGGAGAACATTTTATCAATTACAATTAATTGATAAAATGTTCTCCCATAGGTACAAAATTTATGGGAGAACATGTTTAATTGCAAATGTATGTTAAGTTGGTCGACTATTAACTCGGTAACATGTAAAGCCTACTTAGCTGTGATAATTTTCTTTTTAACTTCGTTATATATATACTACCTATTGCTGTGAAAATTTTCACATAAGTATCAAAATAGTACTTACCATTTAGCCGATAGGGAAAACGTGACTCTAACAAAAATTAGCATTTTAAAGCTTAATATTACGCAAACGGAACCCTGAATCGAAAAATGGTTTACACAAACCCGCAATATTTTTGAACGGCCTATCCAACGATATCCCACACCATGGGATAGACGAGAAAAAATTAAATATTATCTCCACTTTACTTGTAGGTGAAAAATATACCACTTTGTCGGCGTGATTCATTTAATATCCATGTCAAAATACAGCTTTATAGTATTAAGTATTAAGAGTCTCTGAGCTAAGCCGCGGACAGACAGACAGACAGACGGACATGGCGAAACTATAAAGATTCCTTGTTGACTAACGGAACCCTAAAAAGTAACTATATTTTGTGTTTCCTATTTTAGTTATGAAATAGATTTCTTTTCTTTCGTTTATAATTTAGTGGATTCAAGAAATAACTTTTCCAAATGGAAAAACTTTCCCCGGACGGTAAAATGTGGGAACTTATAAGCTATAGTTGAGTGAATGAGTGAAACTTCGAGTGTTTGAGCAAAACTTACAAATGTCTGTTGTCCGAACTACTCAGTGTTATTCCTTTGATAGCATCGCTTATTTTGTAGGGTCACTATGGATTTGAAATATCCGAGATAAACATAAAACAAGCCTGTATTCCACGAAATGAAAAAAAAAAAAAAAAAAGTGAACAAATCCAGACTCCGGGCTGCTACTGAGAAGTTCCAGGTGGTTAAACCAACACTTAACACTTTGCTCAACCCAGGAGTCGAACCCAGGACCACATGCCCAGTAGTAGCGCTTGCGACGACTAGACCGACGAGGTAGTCCGAGATAATTATGTAGGTTTTTAGTAACTATACGTTACCTTATAAATCTAGAACTTATTTTGTACCGTTTTGTTTACAGACAGGTTTATTTTTTTATTTTTTAGGGTTCCGTACCTCAAAAGGAAAAAACGGAACCCTTATACGATCACTCGTGTGTCTGCATATATAATTGCATAGCACAGGTGTGAGTACTATGTACTATAGAGCTACCATTTACCGGGTAATATGTCTTTTATTGACTTGAATGTGCCCTGGCGGCTGAGAGTATGTCATGCTCACTCAAATGTCTCGCTGGTGGTGGCGTGTGTGTTGGATCATTAAGTTCCCTTCAAAATGGTTGAGCTAAATGGTGCTGATCCATGCGTCATGTTCGTGAACGGGCGCCGTCAGTTGGGACTGGTCATCTCTTAGTGCCACGGCTTATTTTAATTTTTGAATTGTTTCTATTACGGTCGCTTCTAACGTGCACGTCTTTCTACATTGTTCTCACATGTATAACTTCAACATGAATGATGTAACCCATATTTTGTAACAATATTTTGTTTTAAAAGAGTGTCCATGGAGTTTCTTGTCCGTTCTTCTCCATAGGAACCTACTACGCTTTGGAATGGGCAACTAGCTTCATCTTCTGACTGACCGACCCCTTGACAATTCAAAAGTGCCTGTAATTGGTTTATTTGAAATAAATGCTTTGAGTTTGAGTTTGAGTTTTGAGTTCTGTCTGTCTGTTTGTTTGTCTGTCTGTCAAAGCCAATTTGCTCCGAATGTAATGGACCGATTAAGTTGAAATTTGGTACACATATCAATTTGAGTGACCCAAATACGGACGTGAACCGTAAATATATGAATTTAGAATATTGGGCTGACCCCAATATTCTAAATTCATATATTTACGGATTATTATCTAAATTATAAATTCTTTCCAAGTACGGAACCCTTCATTGTGCGTGTTCCGACACGCACTTGGCCGGTTTTTTCAACATAAGTTTTGTCTCGCATAGTTTTACAACATAAGGTACTCTCACGCCATCTTCCCACGACGGTAGGCAGAAACTACAGAACACCGTGCGCCGCCTGCTACGGTCCTTACATAAGTTTTACAAGTTACTTCAAATAAAATTTTGTCATGGTTAAGCCATGACAAAATTTCTTTACGTTATCTATACTAATATATAAAGCTGAAGAGTTTGTTTGTTTGTTTGTTTGTTTGAACGCGCTAATCTCAGGAACTACTGGTTCGAATTGAAAAAATATTTTAGTGTTGGATAGCCCATTTATCGAGGAAGGCTATAGGCTATATATCTACGCTACGATCCTTAGAAGTCAAGCGAAAAGAACGGAAGCCAGAAAGAACGCTAAGCGATAACGAAGTTTTAGCGCGGGCGAGCGACGGGATGCGAATGCGACGCGATGGGTGGGCCGAAATTTCACGCGGACGAAGTCGCGGGCAGAAGCTAGTCCTCTATAACTAACTGAGTATGCGCATTTTTTCTCAATCCAGGTAGATGCTCGTTTTCTGAAATTTGCTCTAAGGAAAAAAATGGAATCCTTGTAGGATCATTCGTGTGTCTACCTATCCGGCTGTCATAGCTGATTTTCTCCGAATTTACTGGATCAATTAAGTTGAAATTTGGTACACATATGAATTTCTGTGACCTAAAAATGGACGAGATTTTGAATATTGGGGTCAATTTTTGGGGCAAATTAAAAAAAAAGTTTTGCAAACTGTACCGTGTAACATATTATTATCGAATGAAAGTGCTTATTACTCGTATAAGGATTTCAGACATTTTTTTTTTTATAATTTTAAATGAACACTTTTATAGTTATTTGAGAAAATAGGTAACCGACTTATCGAAAAAAAAAATATATATATAATAATTAAAATTGAATTGACTTTTTAATTGATTTACTTATAGATTACAGGAAAACCTAAAAGAAGTCTATTGTCTTGAAATAGCACGATGAATTTCTCAATATTGTTTGTACAAACTTACATTTGTAGTTGGTTCCCGCCCATTGTGACACCCTATGTAACAGTTCTACATTTATATCTGTAATTTTTATGGTGTACATAATAAAGAGTATTCTATCTATCTTCTATCTAATGTTGGTTCAACTACAATGTTAAGTTTGTTTTTGGGATAAATTCATCCCAAATACAAAACCCTTCATTGTGCGTGGTTCGACATGCACTTGGCCGGTTTTTTTTACAAATGTAATCAAAATCGCTCTTGTATCTTATTACACTTTGATTTTCATAACATAACATCACGCTTGTATTTCCCGAAGGGTTAGACAAAGTTGTATCTATTACATCTAGATTTCGCCAGTTATGTTAAAGTCCCATATAATGAGGGCGAATTTTCTCATCTCAATAGATGGTCACCCTACTATAGTTTAATCGTATTTTCTTAGTAAACTACGTAGGTACAAGTTTTAGAGTAGAAGATAGCTCTGTGACCTTTGTGTAATAGTATGAGGACCTCAAACCGAGCAACGTCAATATTATGCTGATCTTCTAAAGTGGTAGTAATATCTATTATTATCGCACAAGTTTCATGTTGTTTGGCCTGATTTGGTAATGCTGGAACTTATCCGTCGTCTTCGTCTTCTGTTCCTTAACCTGGGCCAAATACATTTATTTTCTTTCCTTCTTTCTAAAGTCAAATTCAAATAATTTATTTCAAATCATTATAATAAAAAAAAAACACCCTATTTACACCATATAATTCAAGAACGGCTGGTCCGATTTTTATGATCTTGGATTTGTTGGATTTGTCTCCGCCTCGAATAGCAGAATAACTATTAAACATGTGAAAAATTCACGAAAAAAAAAAATATAATGTAGAAAATTCACTTTCTCATACCTACATATCGTCGACCGTAGGTTCAATTGACGTAAGGGACAAAATACCCAAAATGAGCTAAAAATACAGTTTCGTTCAGAATTTTTCGCTCTTTCGAATGGTTTATATGAAAAAATTCTAGCTTAAGAAAAATGTCCCTTACCCTACAGATTTTTTGGATCCAAATTTCGAATCAGCCCCATAATAACAATGCAATCTGAAAACTATGCAATATAGCAACTTGAAATGGTGTATTTACCGCCGCCAATCGAATCAAATAAGGTAAGATAAGGTAAGGTAGGTAACGATTTCCAAATTTAAGATATCCGTACGTCAAAAGTGTGTACTTAATTTTCTGTCAACAATCTCTTTACACTGTATTTCTTTTCATAATTTTTTTAAACAAGTGATTTACACTATCTTTTCACAATTTTTCCACAATTTTTGATCCAACGTAGAGGTCAATTTAATGTAAGGGACGGGACTACAAGATACTTGATCAGTAAGGGACATTACTAACAAAATACGTTGGTGTAAGGGACATCTATTTTCTTAAATAGATAACTTATTTAAATAAATTTTACACAGGTAGATAGAGCACTAAAATAAAAGATTATGTGCGAAATCAGATCCGAAAAAGGTTAATAACAAAAAAAGTTATGGGCGATTTAGTCCGAAAAAAAACTTTGTCGGCCTCTCCTGAAAAATCGTATTTTGTCCCTTACCTCAATTGAACCTACGGTCGACGAATTATTGTACAGAACGGATTTTTTGGTGATATCTCGAGCACGGATTGGGGAACGGGGGAACAAGAAATTTCACGCGTACGAGTCGCGGGCAGAAGCTAAGGCACTTTTGAATGTCAAACTTAAAAAAAAAATATATGTCATTGGCCCCAGGCTTTGTACTAAAACGAGGCGGCCGACTAGCTGCCTATTGTTGGTGACCGAGGGCAACCATCACTGACCACACACAGCCAGCGATCGTGGCCGACTATGCTTCAGTTTCCACTAAGCGGAAAAATCCTCGTGCATGTTCGGGAATCCTCCAGGAATCATTTACACCAGGGGCAAAAGTTTGCTTCGTATGTAGACGCGCCACGGAAGATCAACAGAATGCTCGAGGATATTCGAGGCTTCGCGAGAATGTTCAAGATGGAAAAGAATGGGCAAGAAACTCCACTTTACTGTTTCAAAATGTTAACAATATTTAATAATTTTTAAATATTTTATAATATTTGATAACTGTATTTTATTTTCTTAAGGATTGTGAGTTTGTGTTCCTTTTAGTGGCTAGGATTATTTTCTGGAAAGAGTGTGAGTGTTTAAGAACGTATTTGGCAAAAATAATTCGATTTGGTGATCGGAGTAAAGATCACTGATGTCAGATCTTAATGGATAATGATAATCATTTCCAATACCTCGTTGCTCTAGTGGTAGCAGCGCTAATGCTAAACATGGCATTCCCGGCTCGTGCAGTGTTATTGGGTTTTTCCATCTAGAATTTCTCAGTAGCAGTCCGGAGTCTGGATTTGTGCCCGGTTAATGGCAATAGGCTCGCCCCATATTACATGGGACTTAAACATAACTGGCGAAACGTGGGTGTGGTGGTGGTGGTGTTGATAATGTTAAAATATCTTTCTATCAATTTCTTCACTTTCTTTCAGTCTCCAAAGTTATTTAGTAGTTACAAAGGTTTTTGGCCAAAAACATAATATATTAAAAAGAGACCCGCACAGGTCTCTTTTTATTATGTTTTTGGCCATGTTTTTTATTGCTGTTTATAATGTAATTTTTTTTTAGTTTAATGCTCATTTTTTATTTTTTACTGTTTGTATTTCTTGTGCGTTTCTCAAATAAAATATTTTTGTTTCAATCTTTCTTTCAAAAGTTGTCTTTGAGAGATCACTTTGTGCGATAACACCGCCCGTTTTGTTTTATGCGGTGTAAAGTATTTAATCTATTCATCTATACAAATAAATAAAATTGAAGTGTCTGTCTTTAATGTCAAAATAACAGCTTTTTACTAAATGCACATGAAAGTATATACGGTACCTGCTAATAACCAAAAACATTTTTTTTTTGTATGTTTGTCTGTTTGTTCCGGCTAATTTCCGAAACGGCTGGACTGATTTTGACAGGACTATCACTGGCAGATAGCTGAGGTTGTAAGGAGTAACGTAGGCTACTTAAGAAAGGGCCTCGAGGGCAAATCCGCTGCCAGCAGCTAGTAAATAATAATAGCACTTTGCCCGTCCCGGGCCGGGAATACATTCAGTAAATTATCTTGTAAATCTGCCTAGCCTTTTCCTAACTATATTAGGGTTGGCTTCCAGTCTAACCGGATACAGCTGGATACCAGTATTTTACATGGAGCAACTGTATATCTGATCTCCACAACCCAGTAACTGGGTAATACGATACCCCTTGGTAAGACTGGTTGTCATACTTTCGGGCTTCTGACGACCCATAACGACTGTCAAAGATCCACGAATGACAGCTGGGACCAACAGCTTAAACTTGCTTTCCGAGGCACGGAGAGGTCTCGATATGTAATAGATGATCACCCATCTGCGAACCGACCGCGGCAAGAGTAGCTTAACCTTTGATCGACCTATGCGGCTATTATCATTTAGCCGGCCAGTTTTAATCCCTTTTGTAACAAAATGTTTTTCCATATCTCGGAAAACTTTTTGCGGTGTTTAAACGAGTTCTATTGTAAATTAAGACTTTAGTTATGATAATATCTGCATAATTATTATTTATTTGAATCCACGAACAATGGGGAAAAATATCATTTAACGAAGGAAACGCTGACATTTTGTAATAACAAACTTGGAAATGGTTTATCTTTGTTATGTTTGCGCTTTAAGTCATTTCTTTTTTCTTTAGTTTCTACATTTTTCTCGGAGTTTATAACATGAGTGACATAACTATTAAATCAAATAAGTACGTCTGGGTCCTGGTCAGTCAGTTCCTCTAAAAAAAAAAATCTGACAGGTCCTATCATTCCCTAACTCCACTTCTCCGAGGGATCGAACCCATACGAGTAGAACCCCATGCTAAGTAAACGCGCTCCCGATCGCTTGACTAACGAGGCAGTCAATACTTCTATCTCCAGCAAGTCTAGAGCTAGTCTCTAAGATAACATAACAAAACATCACGCCTGTTTTCTCCAAAGGGATAGGTAGACGTGCACCTATACACCTAATAGTACACCCACATTTCGTCAGCTATGTCTAAAACCCATTTAATGGGGGCCTATTGGCATCAACCGGGCGCAAATCCAGACTCCGGCTCCTTCTGAGAAATATCTGATGGAAGAACCCAATAACACTTTGCCAGACCTGGGAATCGAACCCAGGACCTCATGCTCAGCAGTAACGTTTGCACCCACTAGACCAACGAGACAGTTAAGTCTCTATACTCCATTTGTAATAAGATTAGACATTTAAATAAACGTTTTTTACTGTCCGTTCAACCGATTTTGAGTTCAATTCCGTAGGCATAAGGATGGCATTAAAAGCAAAAGAGTGGTTACAATACCAACTGTTTACTGCAGCTGCCATTTGTCATGCCACCAACGTAATAGAAGTCAAAATCGGTTGAACGGACTGTAAAAAGGGTTTATTTATATGTCTAATATAATATTATTTTAAACGGAGTATACCTAGTACTTTTTTAATAAAAATATCGATGTTTGTCAATGAACAATGGATCTAATTGGTTGGCTGCGCACGGAGCTGCGCCTGCGCCGGCAGGGTCGCGGCCTAGTGCGGTGGCCATGGGTTGTTTGGGTACGGGACATGTCTGCGGATCAGCGCAAACCAAATCATAAAATACCCACTAAACGCCATGTAGAAGAAAATGTCTTATTGTTTTTAACAAAATTTATGTGACTTGAGAACCGGTTCGATTCCCAGGTCGGGCAAAATCTTGTTGTCTCCTTCCATTAGAAATTTCTCAGTAGCAGCCCTAAGTCTAGGGTTGTGCCTGGTTGATGGCAATAGGTACGCCCCCAGCTATTTTATGGGACTAAAACATAACTGGTGAAATATGGTATACCTACTATACGTACAACTCTGCCTTACGATCAGAGAAAAAGAGTCGTGATGGTATGATGAATATTCAGTTTCAATTAGTTATTATCAAAAATTCAAATTTAAAGTTCAGAAAATGGTAAACTTAGAACTTTGTAAATATTATCAGTTTAATTAATACCCCTTCTAGCCGGTCATTGATAGTGGTTTAATTTTTACAGTTAGAATAGAATTATCTTTATTTATCTGTAAAACATGTAAAGTAAAGTTACGTAAAGCGGTTGCTGTAATCCCTTTTTAGGGTTCCGTAGTCAACAAGGAACTCTTACAGTTTCGCCATGTCCGTCTGTCTGTCTGTCCGTGGCTTAGCTCAGAGACTCTTAGTACTAGAAAGCTGTAATTTGGCATGGGTATACGCCGAAAAAAATACCATCCCCACTTTACTTAACATGTAGGGGACACGTAAAGTAAAGTGGGGATGGTATTTTTTTTTTCTCATCTATCCCATGCTGTAGAGTATCGTTAGATAGGTCGTTCAAAAATATTGGGTTTGTGAAAACCATTTTTCAATTCAGGGATTAATTTGCGTAATATTAAGCTTTAATTGGGCGCTCACCGGTCCACTAGCACCACTCCTTTAGAAAAATATTATCTCGTGACTGAGAAGCCCGCACAATAAGGAACCTCAGTAAGTGTGTCTAGAATTTTCTAATTCCTTTTTTAACGTTTCATATTGAGACACGAAGTGGCGCTGATGGATCATTGTATGCCCTCTTGGAGTGCTAATTTTTGTAAGAGTCAAGTGTCCCCCTCCTGCCAGCTAAATGGTTGTTTTTGGATATGAGAAAAAAATTCACGGCTGTAGTATTTAGAACGAAATTAAAAGGATAACTATCATAGCTAAGATAACGAGCAATAGTCAACCAACTTACATTTGCAGTTGGAATGTATGGGAGAACACGTATTTAAACTACAATGTTAAGTTTGTTCTTGGGATAAATTCGTCCCAACTACGGAATCCTTCATTGTGCGTGGTCTGACACGCACTTGGCCGGTTTTTATTATATCATAGATGAACAGATTGAATACCGTGTTAAAAACTCAATAAAATTAACTCATGCCACGTAAGAGTGGACCATTACCGAAAAATAAAACCTTACCTATTTATCCTGTTCACACGAATGACCTATAGCACGTCCTAGCAAAGTCCCAAATCGCCCCATCAGGCATGGCCCCCCTACTCGGACGGCATGTTGATCGTCTTTCGCGCATCCAACCATTCTTAGTTCAATGTGCGCGGGAGTCAGCCGCGTGTATCGATTGATTCGGTTCAGACGCAGTAAGAAGTGGACGTTTTTGAGAAAAGTCTTCCGTTTTACAAAATCATGAGGAGTTTTTTGAATATTATTGCTGCCATTTTGGTAAGTGTTTTTGGTTTTGTTTGATTCGGTTTGACTTAGTGGGTGGTGGTTGGAAAAAAAGCATGTGTTCGGTGTACAGGTATATAGAGTGAAAAATGTGTTTCTTTTTTTTTCGTGTCCTTATTTTCTAAGTAGGTAGCGCTGCAGACTGCTGAGCATGAAGTCTTCGGTTCGATTCCCAAATCGGGCAGTGTTTTTAGTTTTTCCATGTCTATTTTATCAGTAGCTGCCCGGAGTCTGGATTGTGCCCGGTTCATGGCAATAAACTCGCCCCCTATTACATGGGACTTAAACGTAATTGGCGAAATGTGGGTGTACCTCTCCCTAACCCTTCGAGGTACGCAGGCGTTCGTTATGTTATGTTATTTTAATATGGTGGTTAAAAAGGTAATTACCTACAATGAGATGGCTTGGTTCAAGTTCAAAACACAAAATGAGTTTGTTTCAGGTGTGTTGGCCGCCAATAGCCGGATTTTCTTGGATATCCTTTCGTATTTAGTCGTAGGTACTTATACTATGTCATCATTCTTCTGTCATTATCACAATTTATTTGCGGTCGGTGTAACACGTATTTTTATTCCATACTTCTCTATATTTGGCGTCGTCTCGGTAATCGCTCCCTTTATAGCCATCTTTCCACACTGTCCATCAATCGTTGCTTTGGTCTTCTCCCTCTATACTCTGTCTCGAATACAGGCTGGATTTTTGAGATGGGGCAATAAGGGTTGCCAGTCCTATCCATAGTAAAAAGTAAGTTGGGACTTTAGAAGTCTCATTCCCTACGAAATGTATGGGAAAAGTTTTTCGCGATTTCTGACTTTTCTAGTACTAAAACCTCAGTTGGTCCCACGGAGTTTTTTTTTATCCTTATAAGAAAGAGGGTCGATTGTCATCAACAAAAAAAAAAAAATTGTGAACATTTCCCATTTTCTTGCTGACTGTACACTTTTTTTAAATCTGTGAACGGAGATCAATATTTCTAAAAAAAAAAAGGACAGTCTCCTATGACCGTTTTCCTGTAGCTACAGTGGTACCCTTACTGCCCCATCTCAAAAAATCATTCTGTATAAGATGGTGGCGCGGCGCTGGATGGCGCGGGAACTGATTCTGCTTGGAGACGAAGATTCAGATTCAGATTCAGATTTATTTATTTGAAGGTTGAAGATGATTAGGTACCACTTCTATATACAGTCAAACTAGGGTGAAACAGTCGCGTTTAAGGGTTTGGGGACATTCAGCCTTGACAACACCTCAAAATAGAGTCTCCAGTAACATCACCCTTGAGAAATCTTCAGGATCGTGAACACTAACATTTGACGCATCGTCCACCTAGTATTTTGATGTTATTATTCTTATTGAAAATCAGCAGAATAGATGTTTTATTTTTCTTTTGATTATCAAAATACGAGTAGGCATTTTTATAATTTTATTTTTTTTATTTTTAGGGTTCCGTACCAAAATGGTAAAAAGAACCCTTATGGTGTTACGCAGTCTGTCTGTCTGTCTGTCACAGCTGAATACCTCAAGAACTACTGATGCTATCAACTTGAAATTTAGAATAATATAATATAATAATAATAACCCTACCGCCGTATCTCTACGTTGACGTCGTGGTGGGGCTTGCGTGCTCCAAACTCTAGGTCTGTGCCGGTAGAGTTTACTTTACCGTAACATGTCTAGGGTGAGGAGCCAGACCAAGAGAGATACAGAAACCCGCAGGGCAGCATGTGGCGAGCTGGTGGGCAGTTGCGACCCCACGGACCCTATCTCCCGGGAGAAGTCATAATCCTCATCTCTGGCTTGCCTTTATTGGCCGGCTGGAGTGAACACTGACGAGGGACTGAGCTCCCACCTCATACTTGCCTTTATTGGCTGGCTTGAGTGGAGATTCGCAAGAGCAAACGTGCTCGGAGGAAGGAAGTATTCCAGTAAGTGCTTGTAGGGATCTTGACCATCTTCCGGGCTCTGGGATTGTTCTGAGAGCCGTGGAATACCTCTCCACTCCTCGAGCACCTCAGGACATGTTGCCCCCTTGTCGCTACGTCACTATGTGCTAGCGACCGTTTTCGGGGGCCCATTATTGAGTGTGCAAGTCACCCCCTGCCATTTTATCCGTGTGTAAAAAAACATTGATCAGGCAGGGGCCACAGTCCTTCCATAGTTTTAGGTAACCAGTCCATTTTAACCACCCAAACCCATAGTCCAATATCTTTGTTTCCATATCTTGCAATAGTCCTACACCAACCGGGGGTTGTCCTTGGGTGCACTTGCATGGTGCGTACAGGGATAATCGTCGGTTGGTGCCTCATTTAATTTAAAAGCGTCTAACGGGCCTGTGCGACTTGGCTTTGGCCCCTCGTACGCCTTCTAAAGGTCCGGGACCCCAGGGTCCCGAGATATGTAGACATATATAAATAAAATAATAATAATAATAAATGTTTATTAGTACACTTAAAAGATATACACAAGTACACAAGGATTAGATAAAATGTTGTGTTGTACAATAAAGTCACATTAAAGGGCGAACTGATGCCTCCTAAACTAGGCCACAGGCCTGTGTCTTAGGAGCCAATGTTCCTCCAGATAAAATAGCAACAACTGGTATTGAGTGTCGTGCAAGTACTTATAAGAATTATACAAAAAGGTGCCTTATTTTACTAACAGTATTTATTCTATTATGAGACAATAGTAATAAGATTCTCAGTTTCGTCATACGATAACTTCTGCAACCAATTTGATAGTTTGATTCTAACTTCGTGCTTAGTCAGGGAGTACATGTGTATAAGTTTATTAATTCTATTATACAGTCGAGAGCTAGTTGCCGCATACTGACGGCTGGCAGAATAGTTTTAGATGACGTTTGCCCAACTATTTTGCAAATAAGAAAGAAACAAAACATTTTATTTTTGCAACAGGGACTGAAAGGTGGTCTTAAAAATTCTAAATGCGGCTACTAAGGCATGTGGGGTATCATATGAAAGAGCGCTGTTTGCTCATTTTCAAACATTTTTTCTTTTTTCTTTAGGCCGCATAGTTATCTCCGAAGTTTGCATAGAGAAAAATCTGAAATTATTCTATGTGATAGAAGCTTATGTATAGTTTACAGGAAAAATAATAATAAATGCATATGAAAGTATATACGGTAATAATAACAATAAAAAAAAATATCTGTCTGTCTGTTTGTTCCGGCTAATCTTCGAAACGGCTGGACCAATTTTGACGGGACTTTCACTGGTAGATAGCTAATGTTATAAGGAGTAACTTAGGCTACCTTTATTTTAGAAAATGCCACGCGGGCGAAGCCGCGGGCATCCGCTATTATTAACTATAAAGTCCAGTTACTCCTCATAACATCTACCTGACCCGGGAATCGAACCCAGGACCTCATAATTAGGCTTGCGACCACTATATGAAAATAAATAAATATAAATAACTTTGACTTTAGCTAAGTACCTACCTTCTTAGCTCTAGTAAAGTCAATGTTTGCGCTATACTCGTAGATTTATGCAGCCTTAGAGTTATTCTTCTGAGTAATTTTTTTTGAACGAATTCTATATCACGTGATCAAACAGCTGTTACGATGATTATATCCATTTCATTTTAGGAAAAACAATTCCCTAAGACAATTTTCTAGTTGTAATTGATTTTGTACACTCATCTGAAAATGGAAAATAGATTTGATGGTCGTCATGACGTTATTTTAGTGCAACAATGATAACACCGCATTTGTTATCATCACATTTTTATCGACTGTTTGCATAATAATAGTGTTATTCAGTTAGAAAAACAAATTCACTTGGTTTAAGATTTTGAAGAGCTTTTCATATCTTGTTTACTAACGTTGAAACCAAATGTGTTCTTCCAAATGTTATGAAAAAACCGGTCAAGTGCGTGTCGGACACCCACAATGAAGGGTTCCGTAGTTAGGATGAATTTATCCCGAGACAAACTTAACATTGAAAAACATGTTCTCCCATATATTTCAACTGCAAATGTAAGTTTTTACCCACAATATTGAGAAAATTACCATGTTATTTTAAGGCAATAGACTTCATATAAAAAATCCAGAAAATCGTTTTTTACTTACCTATAGATATAGGTAAGTAAAAAACTATTTTCTGGATTTTTTTCAGAATTTTTGACTCAATAGTTTCGGATGGCCAATTTTATTAATATTAAATTACTTTTAAAATAATTTAAGAAAATATGTTTTTTACATAAACAGTGAGATATTAGAAAAAAGTTAAGTTAAGTTCTAAGTTATTCAAGATAATGCTTAGTTACTTACATAACAATATTATTTCATAGTTCAATACTCTAAGAAACTCGAGTGCCCGCTACGCCATTGACCGACAAAACCGTTAGACGTGACTGAAAAAAAAAAAGCATTGATAGCATTATATATAGTCAAATAAGTAGTAGATAATGCTAGAAATTTATACCTACCTTGCCTGCTAATTCTCAAAAAAAAAAAATATAAATAAAAAAAAAAAAATAAAAAAAAATAAAAAATAAAAAGTGCAAAAGAAAGATATGAAATCTTCTTAAATACCTACTGTCACGTCTGGGAAGTTTTCCAGCTAATTTAATTTGACCCTGTGTTTACTGAGTACCTAAATCTTTATTATATTATAACCATCTTATACAAGATGTTTTTTTTTTTTATATCCCATAACTCTAGGGACCAATGAGACCATATCAAAGAATGAACTGGCATATGAATTATATTTTAATTATATATATTTAAAAAAAAAAAAAAACGACTGTCACGATTATTAATATAAAACACCCTTACGTTATGTGAAAAATGACAACGTCGCATTTTCTTAGCTTTAAATATGAATGATTGGTTTGAATGAAAATGATTTACTCGTATTTATCAATGAAACTTAGATACCTACATACATCGAGGGTCACAGTTTCATCAGTTTAGCAATGTCGCAAAGGTAACAATTCGTCATACGGGTGACAATTTTTGACCTAAATTAATATGATTGATGATAATTATCTTCGAAACTATGCATTTTTGGACCACATATTCTAGGACTTTTTGTATTATTTTTACTCATAGAATATAACCCTAGAGTTACGGGATATGAAAAAAAAAATATATATATATATACGTATAATAATTAATTGGTTTGTTCTCTCCACATCACATAATTGTATATTCGTACTGCTCTTCTCTACGATTTGAAAGAGGTAATTATTTGAAAAAGAAACCTGCTTTAAGTTCTGACATCCTGAAACCCTGGGTATTTTAAATCTAACAGCACTATTCTTAGCCAATCTTATTATTTCTGTAGTCTCTAGGTCGTCTTTGTTTTAAAAGAAACTGATCCAGCGCTCATTAGCAAACAGCTTGTTTCTCTGTCCATAATATTGGCCTGTTTGCCATAAGATATCAAAGCATGGTTGCCGAATAACC
Source organism: Dryobota labecula (assembly GCA_947523025.1). Taxonomy (NCBI): domain Eukaryota; kingdom Metazoa; phylum Arthropoda; class Insecta; order Lepidoptera; family Noctuidae; genus Dryobota; species Dryobota labecula. The sequence continues at coordinate 2,018,709 of OX383303.1, read as the reverse complement.
TTGGTTAAAGAACAGGGAAGCTAGATATTGTTGTGGAAAATTAAAAGTACTTGCACGTTTGTTACGTAGCACTTGTATGTCACTGGAATTTCGGGAAACAATAGGCATGCTTCTTGCCTAGTTTAGAAGCTAAACGTTCGACTTTAAACTGTGTCACTGTTGCACAACTTAATCTTAAGACACTGTATTGCACTATTTGGTTTATGTGTACTAAATAAAAATAAAAATATTATTACCTACTTTTTATTTTATTATTTATGTACACACAGTAAAATACATAGAGATGCGACATAATTATAATTTGAGTACAAAGGTACTGCTTATTTCTTATGAAATTTCCTCCCCTCCTGTAGCTTTAAATTCCCGTGATAATAATCATAACCCTGATTTTATCCAGCCACCGTCGGTCCCTTGCCATCTTCTCTCCGACTCTGCCCTAAGCCGAGGTTCGTACCTCACAGGGCCCTTAGCGCGCAGTCGTTTAGTTTATAAGTTTTTGCGCCCTGGCTGGAGGCTTTAAGTTTTTAGGAGCTTAAGGCAACCACAGGAAAGACTAGTTAAAGAGTCTCTACATCTCAAGGTTAACTCTGAGATGACCTAGATAAAAAAAATATATGAAATTTCTGCCAGCAGACCTGCGAAAGGAGAAATGAAAAAGAAATGTAGACAACAGTTACAGTTACTTGGCTACAGGCTAAGCATTACCCGAGGCATTGTTTATGATTTAAGGTTTTTTTTTGTGACGATGATTTCTTTGTACCTAGGTATGCATCTAGTTAACTGATTTTTATGAAGATAAGGCCTAGGAACTAGACCAAACATCTTATTATCTGTTCTTCATCAGCCACAGATAGGCGGTCATGTCATCTTCGGTCATCTGTAGCTTACTTTTTTTTGGTGTTTGCTAGCATACATATATAAACTCCCGCTTTTTCCCTTGAGGGTAGGCAGAAACTACATAACGTCACCTGCTACAATCCTAAACATACTCCTTTTGCTTCGTATACGTACATACATCTGGTTATATACTCCGGATGCGAGTACTATATACGCACCTGACCTTTCTGAAGAACATCACCGAATAGGGTCGACCTTCTAAGGCGTCCCCTCCCATTGTTTCAATTCACATCTGCTTTGTAAATACCTTTTGTTAATCGCCATTCATTCAAAGCTAAACTAGCTTAGTTATTGCTACCAATGCGTAGTTAATTTCTGGTATTGCAGTTAAATGATTAAAGTAAGCTTGTGCTGGGTTCACGCCAAAAGTGTAACAGGTAGGATGCAAACTTGTGTTCTCTCGCTTGCCAGGCTGTTGCCTATATAATTCCAGCCTATTATTAATATCTAGTAACTTTTTATGTTAATAAACTTCCAGAAGAATTGCAAACGTTATACAAAACGAGTTCGAAAAGTTATAAGTACAAATCTAAACGTTTCCTTACACAAAATTCCTCCTAATGTATGTATTCATTAAAGTAGCTTTAGATTATTATGATCATTATCAAAGTATTAGGTATATGTATCATTGTAGTAATTAACATTTTTGTAAAATCTTAGTGAACAGCTCGCCAGCGCACAAACAAACCCTGCGAGGTTTTCGTTGTGTGTTTCGTTGGCTAAGTTTATTAGAAAAAAAAAAAAAATGTTCCACTGCTGGGCAAAAACCTCTTCTCATACACAGAAGCCACGAATATTGATCACCACGCTTGCTCAAGACGGGTTGGAAATTTCAGACGTTTATTAACTACTAGCTTCTGCCCGACTTCGTTCGCGTGAAAAGTCTTGTTCCCCCGACCCCATAGCCCGCTCGCGAAATTATTTTGTTTTCACTTAGTGTTTTTTCTGACTTTTTTCTTTTTACTCGGCTTCTAAGTGACACAGTGTGATGTTAAATAGCCTTTATTCTTCCTCAAGAATTGGGCTATCAAATGCGAACATAATTTTTCAAATCCGACTGGTAGTTCCAGAGATCACCCCCTACATACAAACTTACAAAAAAAAATTGACCTCTTTATAATATTAGTAGGTATATAGTCCAGGTTTTCTCACTTGTTTTTTTCACCAATGTCAGTGATGTCCAAGATAAATTAATTCAGTTCATACGATAGTAAATTAATGTTTGTTGATAGTTGATAGATATTTTTCTACCTACCTAAAAAAGACGCAAATACGCTTTAATTTACTAATTGGATATTTATTAAAACACAAATAAACTATAACATAAATGACTAATACTATTTATGACTAATTCAACCACAGAATAGATAAAAGAGTTCGACGCCTAAGGATTTGAAAGTACCTATCTAAAATTATGGTCATTAGGTATTATCTTTGTACTGTTATGTCGTTAAGATTCGTCTTAACTTTTGTTCATCATCATTAAAATCAGTTAATGCCACAGCTGGACTTGGGACACTAAACCAGACCTTTTGACTTACCTAGTAGCTATATCGTAAGGAAAAAAGTGAAGATGCGTTTATTACATCATTGTGACCTCAATTAACCTTGTAATGGTATAGCTTGCAGTATTTACCTTAAAAAATTTGAAAAGGAAAATGTTTAATACATAAATTTTGGGCAATAGGAGAAGCCATACCAATTCGAAAACGAATTATAAACGTGCAGTAGAAAGAAGCAGGCATTTTATTATGTTTTTTGTGACTTAGAATTTGCAACTGAAGCTTGTAAATACTAGAATCTTCAACTAGTAGAACAAAAAAATAAAAAATAAAATATTTGGCGGTAATTGTCAGAACTATTAGTAGTCTAATAGTTCTGACAATTACCTCCAAATCACTATTTTCTGCATTATTTTTTTTTTTCTAATAATTGGCCCATTATTTTGGAGATACGGGGGGAATGGTAAATTTTTGTCTATTTTCTTAAATAACTTTATATGCGTATATTTTAAAATAATAATAAAAAAATAAAATAAAAATTTGTGCCCCCAAATGTGACCTCTTTATTCAAAATTAATTAATTTACGTTACGCGTCCGTGTTTGGGTCACAAAAGTTCAGTATGTACCAAATTTCAACTTAATCGGTCTCAGTGGATTCGGAGCAAACTGGCTGTGACAGACGGACAGACAAACACACGAGTGATCCTATAAGGGTTCCGTTTTTTCCTTCTGAGGTACGGAACCCTAAAAAGTCCCTATCTAAATCTTACCAAAAATACCCAAACAACGTATTTTAGGAAGATTTTTAATAAAATAAAAACACTTTTAGATTAGTTAATTGCTTGTTCCTTAATTAGTTTCTATAGCATCTTCAGTAGGTCACCGAAATACATAATATGAAACAAGTTTGCCAATCAGTGGCAAACTTTGCGATTCTCGTTGGTAGCTGCTTTCACGAACAAATCAACAGCTGTTGTTGTTGAACTAACTTCTTGAGCCATCTGTCTGTACATTATTATCTATAACAGCTTCTAATTTTGAAGAATGATAACTGAGGTGTTAATTTGGTGTCAAAATAATATCATTGTTGATACCAATACCGTGGAGTTTCTTGCCCATACTTCTCCATAGGTACCTACTACGCTTTGGAATGGGCAAATAGCTTCATCTTTCTGAATGAACGATTCCTTGACAATTCAAAAGTGCCTGTAATTGGTTTAGTTGAAATAAATGCTTTGAGTTTGATATGAGATATACCTATGTATTACTAGCTTTTGCAAACGGCTCCGCCCGCGTGGATGTCGGTTATCGCGTAAAAAAGTAGCCTATGTCCTTTTCATATCCCAGGCTATAGCCTGGGATATCCCAGGCTATAGCCTGGGATATGAAAAGGACATAGGCGACTAAACCGCTGAACCGATCGTCATGAAATTTGGAAGAGATATATCTCTACCAAATTTCATGACGATCGGTTCAGCGGTTTAGTCGTGAAAACGTAACATACAGACAGACAGACAGACAGACAGAAAGACAGAGTTACTTTCAGTATGCATTATTAGGAAGACTTCCCTCTAAAGCTCAGAATAAAGCTCGATTTATGCTTTTAAAAGTGTGTAAGAGTGAAAAAGTTTAAAACATAATAAATGTACGAAAAGACCACGATCAGAACTGCGAGTTTTGTGTCAAACTAAACTTGTTCGCGGAACGGTACTTCTTTTCCATTTTATTTGGGACAACAAGCTTTATTAATACTTCATGCAGTCTTTTATAACTTTTAAATCGATACAAAATAACTTTGATTTGGGAATAATTGTATTAAGACCAAGGCGAAGAAGTCAAGATGAGCTGGATTATTTTTAAAGCATTTTTTTTTTAAATTTTGTAAATGTGAGTATCATGGAGCCGTTTATTATGTTATTATGATGTATGTTGTCTTGAAAGAGCATGGCAGTTGAGAGTATGTCATGTTCGCTCAAATGTCTCACTGATGATGACGCGTGTGTTGGATCATTCGATTCCCAAAAAAATGGTTAAGCTGGATGGTGCTGATCCACGCGTCATGTTCGTGAACGGGCGCCGTTAGTTGAGACTCGCCATCTCTAAACTGCCAAAGCTTATTTTAATTTTTAATCTTGTTTTTTTTTTCTTTGTTCTCTCATACAGAAGCAACAAGAAGCATCAAGATATTATAAAAACCTGGGTACATCCCAGGTTTTTATAATATCTTGATTTAAAAGAGTCTCTTGCCCGTTCTTCTCCATAGAGACCTACGTTTTGGAATGGGTAACTAGCTTCAACTTTTTGACTAACTGACCGACTCTTTGACAATTCAAAAGTGCCTGTAAATGGTTAAATTGAAATAAATGCTTTAAGTTTGAGTTTGAGCTGCCTACGGTACAGTCGACCGCACGTCGGTGGTGATATTTTGATCTTGAGCTGGCCTAGCGTAGTACGGAGTTTCAATAGAATTAGAGACCGATAGGCTGGCCACATATACGGAATTACGATTCGAAATATCGATTCGAGATTCCGTATAAATACATGATACACATACGTTTATTTCCGTTCGAAACAACAAGTCTCAGTTGAGAGACGCTAGGCTCTGAGTCCAGATGATCTGGCAGCGATTATGGACTTTGGCGACGATTTTCTAATTGCGATTGCATTGTTGCTCTATCTTGCAAAAAAAAAACCTCGCCGTTACTGGATGCATACCCCAAACATCCAAAATAAGCCAATTTTATATAAAAAGAGCCAAACTACGAGCTCATCCAAAGAAATTATTTAAATATCACGAATTGAATTGAACGTATGACGTACAAAATTTACGAATGTGTGAAGCGACCCGTACAAAATCTATGGAAGACTTGCATTCGGAACGGATTTTTTCCGTGCGGGATTCCGAATGCACAGACCACCATGTGGAATTTCGAATCAGAGAAAATTTCTAACTACTGTACATGTGTGACATATCCTTGATTTTGTATAATAATAATAATAATAATAACGCCACCGCCGTATCTCTACGTTGACGTCATGGTGGGGCTTGCGCGCTCCGAACTCTGGGTCTGTGCCGGTAGAGTTTACTTTACCGGAACATTTCTAGGATGAGGAGCCAGACCAAGAGAGATACAGAAACCCGCAGGGCAGCATGTGGCGAGCTGTTGGGCAGTTGCGACCCCACGGACCCTATCTCCCGGGAGAAGTCATGTTCCTCATCTCTAGCTTGCCTTCATTGGCCGACTGGAGTGAACACTGACGAGGAACTAAGCTCCCGCCTCATCCTTGCCTTTATTGGCCGGCTTGAGTGGAGATTCGCAAGAGCAAACGTGCTCGGAGGAAGGAAGTATTCCAGTAAGTGCTTGTAGGGATCTTGACCATCTTCCGGGCTCTGGGATTGTTCTGAGAGCCGTGGAATACCTCTCCACTCCTCGAGCACCTCAGGACATGTTGCCCCCTTGTCGCTACGTCACTATGTGCTAGATACCGTTTTCGGGGGCCCATTAGTGAGTGTGCAAGTCACCCCCTGCCATTTTATCCGTGTGTAAAAAAACATTGATCAGGCAGGGGCCATAGTCCTTCCGTAGTTTTAAGTAACCAGTCCATTTTAACCACCCAAACCCATAGTCCAATATCTTTGTTTCCATATCTTGCAATAATCCTACACCAACCGGGGGTTGTCCTTGGGTGCACTTGCATAATGCGTACAGGGATAATCGTCGGTTGGTGCCTCATTTAATTAAAAAGCCTCTAACAGGCCTTTGCGAGTTGGCTTCGGCCCCTCGTACGCCTTCCAAAGGTCCGGGACCCCAGGGTCCCGAGATATGTAAACATTTAAAAATAATAATAATCTTTATTTATACAAAACAGATTGTAGTACATGTAACAGTTATCACAAAGCGGGTAGAATTGGATCTCTGACAATCAAGTGGGTGACGTGCTGCTCTCCTTGCTAGGCTATGTTATTTCATAGCCTAGCAAGATCGGCACTGTTACTCCTTAATACAGGCTATTGCCTATACGAGTATTAAGGAGTAACAGTGCCGATCCCCTTTAATTGTATTACTACAATTTTATATTATTTTTACAAGTTTTTTTTATACATTTATATAAAGGTATTAGTAAAAAAAAACATGCGAGCGCATTTTTGTGTGTGAGTGTGCTGTGTGTACATGTATGGACAGGGTGTGTGTGTGCGTGTGAAGGTGCATGAGCGTGAGTGTTGGCGGTGTAAGCGTGCGTAAGTAAGGGGATTGGATTAGAGTGGGTCTATGTTTTGGGTGAGTGGCACAATATACAAACTTATCATGAATTAATTAGATTAAATATTTATCTGTTTCGTCGAAGGTTGTATCTTGAAGGAATGTGCGGACAGACTTTTTACAATTTTGATAAGACAATTTATATATTGGACATTTTTTGTTTATTGTACTGCATAGGGACGGACCTAGATAGTAGAAGAATCTTTTAATAAACGGCAAGCGGGTTTTTGGAGGAGTACATATTATATCTTTTCGGCGTTTGGTAATTTCAATATAGGGGGTTATGCGGTGTTGCAACAGAACCGATTGTAAAATAAAGTGTTGACGTACGTTGAGGACGTTGCAGTTTTTGTATAACTGATTAGTTGGATATAATAGTGGACGGAACGTAGCCACTCTAAGTATGGCGCGATGTGCAGCTTCCAATGGCTTAAGGAAAGTCTTTGCAGCACCGCCCCAACAGGGAATGCAATAGGTAATAATAGATAGGCATAAGTCAACATAAACATTACGTTTAATTATAGGATTAGCAATATTTCTTAAGGTTTTAAAGATATATATAAGTTTGCGAACTCGGCTAGTAAGGATATTAATATGTGATTGAAATTTAAGATTCCTATCTATGACTATACCTAGGTATTTAATTTCATTCGTAGGGGATATAGGAGCACAGTGGCATGAAACCTGAGTTTGCAAATTGCATGTGTGGGCTTTAAGCGATATTGGTGGGTTTGGTTGAGTAGCAGAACTGATTGAGTAGGTAATGAACTTGGTTTTGGAGGTATTAAGTGTAAGCGTATGGAAATAAAGCCAGTTAAGCGCTATATAAAAGCCATGCTGTGCTTTCTCCTCGAGCTCATTTGCTACCTTCCGAATTCCGAATCGATATTTCAAAACGGAATTTCGGTACGGAGTTCCGTCTGTATGTGGCCGGCCTTATACTGGTGTTGTTACTACTGATGTGCAGGCTACTTATTATACTATAGCAAAAATGTAACTTTGTCTCGAATACGTCCTTGACCGGGCGTGTTTGGTCTCCTACACATTCCCCGCTGCCTACATATGCTGGAAGTTTGTCGGAGGGCAGATGCGCAGGCCTTGTGGCTGTAATTTTGTGAACTAAGCTGTTTACTGTAGTTACCTATCATTATTATTGTTGTTGCTTGTCATTTTGTGCCATTACGCTTTGGGTGATAATCAGGTTTAAACCAGTATTGTGAACCATATATTGTTATTTACCTGTCGTAGTTACCATGTGAATAAAAAAATAAAAAATAAAGCAATATAAAAATGCAAAGGAGAAGGGGATGTGGGGCGTAGGCAACACGTTTTGGTCTCTTGAGCAATGTGCTTTTGATTATCCTCTCGTCTTTTTTCCCTGCTTTTCATCTCGACGGTACTTTGACGCTTAACAACTCGGGGTGACTGAAAGGAGCCTCCCCGAGCGGCGTTAACATACATCGTAATGCGATTCCAAACGCGCAGCAGACCCTGGACAGCTAGCACTCAGTAACGCAGAGTCTAGATGGCTAATCCTTTCACCACGATGGTACACTCAAACGGCTCTCTTCAGAGCCACCCAATGGCCCTGCTCAGGGTCGACTACATGATAATGACTTTTCCAAGGGCACTCTTAGCATAGCAACATCATCCTCTGAGAGTTCTTTGTATCAGTCATTGTCTTCCCTTTGTTCAACAGTGGCCGTTTACGAGCTGATACGATGCTGATGATCATACTTACGTCCTTTGTGACGATCCAACACACCTAACATGTATTAAAGTACGAACGTCATTACCAAACGTCATGCGTCAATCAAATTAATTATTAGTAATTTGGTTGATTTTATTGAGCATTTATTTATGAATAAAACATTAGGCATTGACCTGTGACGTACAAGCATTTTGTAGAGCCTTAAAGGGCTCGAAAGGTTTCAAACCATGAAAAAGAAATACCTTTCTTAATAGAAGTATCATTTTGTACCGTGCAGTCCTTAAAAACACGACAAAAATAATAAAATAAAAAACCTTAGCCCAAGTTATTTAATGACTTTATCCCAACTATTTTGGGGTCAGCTTCCAGACTAACTGGATGCAGTTGAATAGTTGAATGTATAAGATACCCCTTGGTTAGACTGATTGTCAGACTTTTGAGTTTCTGATTACCCGTAACGACTGCCAAAAGTTTTCAAATGACAGCCAGGCCCAACGGCTTAACGTGCTTTCCGAGGCACGGAGAGTTCTCGATATGGTCGTCACCCATCCGCAAACTAACCACGTCAAGCGTAGAAGCGTACCTTTATTCGACCTGTGCGGCTGGTATAATTTAGCCATGAGAAAAACAGACGAAGACATTTAAAAAAAAAACGATGTCCTTTCAGACAGGTTTGCGGTTTATATACGAAGAGCAAAAACTATGATCAATATTTTGTTATCACTAAACATTTTCTTAATTTTATTTTCCTACCAACGAAAACAAACAAAAAACAAAAAAAAAAACAACAAACTGACAACAAGGAAACACAAAACAAAAGAAAACTAATAACAACATAACTCCCGAAGGACCAAAATCAGTACAAAAGGACCGGTTAATCCCAATACAAAATGTGCCATTGTGTATATACGTGACGCGCATGTGATGGACTGGCATTGGCGACAAGGATGCATCGATTAGATCACGTTAAGTAATGTGACGCGGTTGGAAAACTGATGGGTGGGGTCAAGTGTGGTCGGCTTGGGAGGTTCTGTTTCCGTTTGAGCTAGGAGTGTGTTAGTTGTGATGTAAGAAGATGCATTTTTTGGATTTAGGAATGCGTTGGCACGCATTGTTTCCTCATTTATTTTTTTAATGTGTTTGATTTGGTGATAGACCACAATATTTATGCTTTAATTTTATAATTAGCGACTAAGGGATTGTGTCCTAATTATCTACTCATTTTGCTTGGTTACTTTGAAAAAGTTTAGGCTCCTTGTATTGTGTAACCAAGCCATAGTTTTCGAATTATCGATGACCTAATGGCGCACATTACGACTCGTTGAATTTGAAGAATACGTGACCATAGAAAGAAGGCCGGATGCATTTTGGGCAAAACGTAGCAGATGGTTTAACATGATCAAAAAACAATTAAAAAAAAACCAGCCAAGTGCGAATCGAACCACGCACAATGGAGAGTTCCATAGTTGGGATGAATTTAGCTGAAGAAAAAACTTAACATTGTAGTTAAAATCATGTTCCACCATACATTTCAACTGCAAATATAAGTTTGTACGCATAATATTCAGTGATTTAACATGTTATTTTAAGACCATAGACTTCTTATAGGGTATAGTAGAATAAGTTGCGGAGATAAGGGGGTTGAGATAATGATAAATTTTCATCTATTTTCTTAAATTAAATAATAAAAATAAAAAATTGAAATCCTCATAAGAAGTCCCTTTCATTTGATATGTCGGTACAGTTTGCATAACTATTGTTAAAATTTTATTTTATTTGTCTCCCACCCAAAAGTGACCTCCTTATTCAACATTCATTTATTTAAGTTACACGCTCGTGTTTGGGTCACAGAAATTTCAAGCTTACCAAACTTCAACTTAATCGGTCCAGTAGATTCTGAGCAAAACTGGCTGTGATAGGCGGACATACGGAACCATAAATAAGATTAGCATCCGCTCAATATGTGCCCCCACTGGACAGCTGTGTTCCATTATTAAAAAAAAAAAAAATATATTACCACTCCCAGCTCTTTATATTTTTATGCCAAAATAAGAATGAATTTGAATTGCATAATGGTCTAGTATCCAGCCCGAGCCGCAAAGTTCACATGCTTCATGTACCTAGACGAAATAATCAATTATTTGCTAATAATGTATTCTGTATGGCGACCAAAGTTTATAATAAACTAGCTTTTGCCCGCGGCTTCGCCCGCGTGGATGTCGGTTATCGCATAAAAAAGTACTCTATGTCCTTCTCCATATCCCAGGCTATATCTCAAAATACTAACTTAATATTAATTTTAATGTGATTCACTATGTGAATAGAAACCGAAACAAATGATTTAATATAATAAAAGTACTTATGTTCTGAACGTGAATGAGTCTTTACCTAAAGATAACAAACACAAAATCAAAATACAAAATTTCACTCAAATTCATAAAGCAATCAATTGTACCAAATTACAACACGAAATAGAAGTGCGACACAAATAATAATTTAAAAATAATTCACGTAAGTACCAACAGTGTGAAAACAAAACGAAATCCTCCGAAATGTCGCATGATACACCGTTTGTGCTGATAAAACGCTTGAAATATCTAATGAACACTATTGGTGCATAACTTTCTTCAGGGTCACGTTCGCAATTGGACGAAATATTTGACATTTATTTTGTACTTGCAACACGATCTGGCTGTAGAATTCGATTAATCGACTAATACTTGACCGGTTGACATTTTAGCGGGAACACCACTAAACGAACGAAAAAAAAAAGAAAATATATGTCTGTACTCTGTGGTCGTGTGGCGGTGTGGCGCGGTGCTTAATGTAAACATTCATCAAGGTTGTACGTGCGTAAAGTAATGGATTCAATGTGAAAACGGTTTAATCTTAGAAGAATCTTATACAGAACTACTGAGAAATAAGTGTAGATTTCGTATTGAGTGTTAGTTTATCAAAAAGTGATAAATATGTCAGTGAAAAAGTAACGAAAGTTTTGGAATGCACAAATTTTGATCATAAGGCTGCCGTGTTTAGTAATGTTTTTATGATAAATATTCTTGTATACTGTTTGAAATACACATAAGTAGCTAGCTTATTTATCTACGAACATAATTTGGGTAATAGCTACTGATATTATAGCGTATTGTTATCGTAATCGTATTTCCAAGAGTAAAATTCGGCAAACAAATCCCTACAAAAACACAATAAAATGGATATAGTATGTTATCCTTAAGAGATAGACGTATGCCATTGCGAACTTTTTTGAAGACCTTTATAAGATACACAATTCGACCATACATTATTTTGTTATATCTCAAAGGGTTTAGACAGCGTTTTCGTTGAAAGCTCCCAGACGGCGTATTTTTTTCCGACACCTCCAACAAATATCGTTAATTCATACAGAAATACATACAAAAAGTTAACAAATTATATACTAAAACCTTCCTCAAGAACCACGCTATCCATTGGTGGAAACAGCATCAGAATCGGTGCAGTAGTTTTTGAGTTTATTGCGAACAGACAGACAGACAGACGCGGCGGAGGACTTTGTTTTATAATATGTAGTGATAGTGACTACCAGATTGTTTTAAAACTCTTGACTTTAGGACATTTAAATGTAAATTATTCAATTATCTCCTAAATGCTACTTACTACTCGACTGATGATTTTATGTATGAAAAGTTGACTTAAATATATACTTATTATCCCTTTGACTTAATTTAATATTTTTGACATTTCTATACCTAATATTTGACTAATTTGCAATTTAAATTTTATAATATTTTATTTTATTTTATTAAATATTATATCTAATAATCTAACCAAAACCCTGCAAATATATCTGTACGCCGGAAACGGCGGAATATTATGAACTTTAAAAAATGTATGTAACAACTCTGTAACAATAGTCTGACAAATAAATGGACTATTACTATTACTATTAATTTAAGTGGGTTTGTAGGTTTTTCTAGTTTAGTGGTTTGTCACTGTGGGTTTGTATTTTAGAAGACTTAGACCTAAAACCAAATTCTAAGCACATAGTTTTATAAACTAAAAACTTAGCTTTACAACACCCACGTAAAAGACCAAACTTAATTTACAACTTTCGGGAAAATAATACGAAACTTCGACCCACATAACGTATTCAAGGATCGCAACCAAAATGTGAGTTTAAAAGGAAACTAAGGTACTATGAAAGTGTTTAGTATTCATCTTTGGCACCAACTATTTTGTTGTTTTATAGTCCGTACGTGAGATGGCGCCGGTATCGGTTTAGTGAAATAAATGAGTACAGAAGGACCAGTTTTACGTGCGTCTAATGCTTGCAAGCGTTACTGCTAAGCATGAGGTCCTGGGTTCGAAGTGTTATTGCATTTTTCATCAGGAATTTCTCAGTAGCAGCCCGGAGTCTGGATTTGGAGTGAGGTTATATCTGTTTATGTGAGCCTGCTGTGAAAAAAGACGGCGAATACAATTATAAGTAGCAAGCTTTTATTTGTCTGGTTATTTTGTTGTGTTACAAAATAGTTACAAAGTACAATGTTTAACTAGCTGCTCGTACGCCCTTTAGCACCAAATGTAATTTCTTAAATAATAGACAGGTCTTTCAGACTTTTAATACTTAGGTAGTTAATTTCGTGTTTGGGTCAATATCTGCTTAGGTTAATCAATAAGAATCAAAATTATTAATTTGTGAATGGTTCTTTTATATGGTTCCAGGATAAAAGGACTAGTATACTTTGTGGAACATAACATCACGCCTTGTTTCCTTTTTTAGATTGGGCACAGCTGCTGGCATCGGCTCAGAAGTGTACCTTTATTATCAAACAGAAAATAAAACAAAAGTATTAAAAAAATATAAAACGTAAATCACGCTACATAACAGCATCACAAATGTACCTTTAGAAAGAAAGAAAGAAAAATATTTTATTTGGGACGCGCACGGGAAATAAAGAGAGTAAAAAAAAGGAGCATTTAAAACTAACAAAATTAACATTGTATACAACAACAAAAACAATAGAATAAGACATAATGATGTGATATTTAAAAAATAAATACCGCAGCGCTGTGGTATTATACACCACAGTAATGCTACAGACACACTATAGTACCTACACCCACATTTCGCCAGTTATATTAAGTCCCATGTAATAGGGGCGAGCCTATTGCCATCAACCGGGCATAAATCCAAACCCCGGGCTGCTACTGAGAAATTCCTGATAGAAAAACCCAATGACACTTTGCCCGACCTGGACTTTGCCCAGGACCTCATGCTCAGCAGTAGCGCTTGCAACCACTAGACTAACGAGGTACCTATTTAGAGGAATACTTCGTGGAACTTCTGTTTTTTTAATAATTTAGTGAAGTCCTGAATATTTTTTCATACGTTTTACCTTTTTTGAATAGTGATGTGTTAACGCCTACAAGTACGTGGTACATTGTGGAGATAAACATTTTAGGGTTAAAAGCTTTTTATCCGTTATACTACGTTTTGGGAGTAGAGTTCTAAGTGATGTTTGGACCTTGACTGTGAATGGGGTAAGACTTCAAACAAGAAATATGATGTTTTCTTAGGCGATAAAAGTGTGAGTACACTCACATATCGCCGGTTATGTTTAAGTCCCATGTTATAGGGGGCGAGCCTATTGCCATCAACCTATTGTCAGGCACAAATGCAGACTCCGGGCTTCTACTGAGTAATTCCTGATGGGAAAACCCAATAACACTGTCTGACCTGGGAATCGAACCCAGGACCTGCTCAGCAGTAGCGCTTGCGACAGGGTGCATCTCATATCAATTATAAAGATATTTGGAAACATTTCAATAAAGTTCACAAGATGTAATAAACGTGAGATATACCAACTGTTGATACAATTTCTTTACATATAAAATTTATATAGAACTTTTTAACAAAAAATAAACAGACTTCCAAAAAAAAAAACACTATAAAGTGAAAAATTACTTAAATTTCGTAAGTCGTTGTCTTTGGATCTGTATTTTAGTTTTTTGCCACCGACTTCCTAAATGAAAGTAACTTTTCACTTAGTAGTGTTTTTTTTGGAAGGCGGTTTTATTTTTGTTAAAAAGTTTTTATTTCTCGCTTTTTAGTGGGTCTGTTTATAATTTATCTAAGTTACAATAGCCTAATGTCAACTTGATCATCGCCTTTTACAAAATATTGCTTTTCCCGATGCCCCCATCGGGAGAAGCAATATTTTGTAAAAGTTTTGTTGAGGTCTATTGGTGATTTTACCATCAGCTCCAATTCACCATTGCACCATGCGCGAGTTACTATAAAAAATACCACATTTTAAAAGAGTAACGGTGGAGATTGTTGCCCATTTCTTCTCCATACGAAGGCAAGGAGCGACTAGAATATTTTTTGTTTGTACATTTTGGCGTTCAGAAGTGCTTTGTAAGTGCCTATCTGAAATAAATGATTTGACTTTGACCTACATCTAAATATCTATCAAAATAAAAGCTAGAACGAAGACCCAATAATGAAAACTTCCTCGATTATAACAAAAATAAACATATAATACACATAGAGCGCGAATTTGAGAATCAACTAGGATTTTTATATATACACGTTTAAGACGCTACTGCGGGTTAAAGAGAGATTTTTAATTTCTATTTGATGCCATATAATAGTATAGGAACAATACAATTTAGTAGGTATACAAACAATTATGAATCACAATAATTGACGCAAGAACACACACGTGACATGTAAGTGAATGATCTCCTCAGGGGTATGAGTGTATAAGGACAATGATTGCAGTGGTCTGACGCGTTCTGTCAGTATGTGGCGTCCAAAATGGACATGATTGTGCTCATTCGTGATCGAACGTAAACAAATAATCATTTATGTTGAAATAAAACAAAGAATGAAAGGAATTAGAACTGGCAATAGCCCAGGAATTTGAAGTTAAGTCAGTATAAAAGGACCAATAAGAATCTTTGATGACTTGAAAGGTTCTAAAATCTATATATTTCTCTGGCGTCGTAGGAATCTTGTTAAAATGGTGCCAAAACATTTTAAACCGTTTATTATAGCTTTGAAGCACGGCGTTCGAATGACTTGCATGCTTGACTTGACTAATCATACTCAGCGCTTCTCCTCCACATTTATTATGCGTACGGCTATAGTTTGGAATTATCTGCCAGCGTATGTATTCCTTTCTACATACTCGTATAACCCATCAGCCTTGAAAACAAGAGTGAACAGGCATCTTCTGGGCTTGCTCGTCTATCGTAGAACACATTCATAGTTTTTTATCCAAGGTCTAGCCAAGGTCGAGATGAAGAGCAAGCCCATAGGCAATTTTAAAAACCTTTCGCGGGGAAGAGTTACTCTTATGTATCCATTATACTTACATACTTATTAAAACCATATTTATTTCTGTAGTAATAAACCGCTGTTCTATCTCCTGTTTCAGTTGTCTCAACAATGCAGCAGCCTGCCTCTCGAGGAGACCGTGGTGTCGGTGTACACCACGCACCCTACCACCATGGGCACTAACCCACCCATAGACGTCTACCACCAAATCGCCAACAACATTGCTGAAAGGATCACATCGCCTATTTACAAGTAATTTATTTTCTGCATTTTTAATGACACAAGGACCCAAATATTTTAAATTTTGTAATTTCCCGTTGCTAGTATTATAGTACCATATTTTTCGTATTACGTTATCAACCAATTAAATCTGTACAACATCATCACATTTATCTTATGAAAGTTTTGAAAGTGCCTCAAAGGACCAGACAGAAATGTCTCCTACAAATACCTTTTGTAGACTAATATCATTTAGATAACAGAATAGCCCGTTCCTGAGTATGAAAACGTTGCTAGAACATTCATTCATGCATTCGTTGCTAAGCTCAATTTAATACATAAAATTTTCACCATTTCCAGATTCCTCGGCATAAACGGAACAAAGTCAGAAGAGACTACAAAACCAGTGGAAAAAATCGAGCTACAAGACGACCAAGACTTAGCGAATAAACCCAACATGAAACCGGTTGACAACGACATATCCAAAGACAGGGACGTTGAAGAACTATCAGTTGAAAGCTTAAGTAAAAAAACTGAAAAGAAACCGGAAAAAATAACTCTATATTCAAAGTATTTACCAACGTTAGTTAAAGGCAGTCAATTTTCTGGCAAGCAGGTTGAAGCTAAGAACGATTCATGGAATGAACTAGATGACCCATTCACTTGGGATGACGAAGAAGTTGCCAAGCCTAAGGAAGGACCTTTCATCTACTTCTTGGAACTGCTCGGTAGCACCATTCAGTTGATATGGGGTGGTTTGATGGCGTTGTTTAGACCCAATTCCAGTTCAGGATCAGACAAAGAAACGTAATAGGTTTGCTTATAAAATTTGATAGTTTTCGGTGAGTTAAAAAAGATGGAGATGATAATTTTATAATAGCTATGCATAGTTTGGTTAGATTTCACTAAACTGTGCTTATGTAATGTGACGTGTAATGGAGTCGGTAACTATAGTGGCTTAAATTAAACTTAATACAAATGGTCAGGGCATCTTTATCTTTAAACGCTATGTTATATTTAACTTCTTATTCATAATAAAGTTAATCGCTTCATAAACCTATTTTAGCTATCAAACTGTTTTGTCCCTTTCTGTCAAACTTCATCTTATCTTGACAGAAAGGGACAACACAGTTTGACACCTAAAATAGGTCTACGAAGCGGATAACTTTATTATGAATAAGACGGTTAGAATTAAACTAATCCATACAGTTGTACAAGTTTAAGCCAGGGTTTATTGAGGTTGAACTACTTTTTAACGTAAGCATACTCTAGAACAGCCTTCCAAAGTTCCAAAATAGTCAATGTCTTAGTAGTCGATCAACTGTATGTATGTTGTGGCATACCCTGCGTTTACATCCTTAAACACGTTGTGATACTTGTTTGCGGAAAGTCTCGGAAAAGACTTTTCAAAAACATGTCGTGTATTGTTATCCTTTTTGTCATTTTTGACTAGTTCTGTATACAAATAGTTTTCATTATTTGTTTTAAGTGTAAACGACAAACGAAACTAGTTGATACAACAATTAGAATTAATATATGTTATAAGCGTTTGTATGAACGAGAGGCTTGAGTTAGTTACAGTGTGGTGCTGGAGAGTATAGTCAATTCTGGACCATCAAATTAAGCTTGATTTAATTTAATTGAGTTTTGTAAACGGAACACTTCGGGTGTGTGGGTCTGTTTTATTTGTGAGGCTAATATCGTACTAGGTTAGGTTTTAAAATAAATATTAAATATTTTTATCGAAATCGATTCAAGGCTCTTAGTGAGTATTTTTAAAAATGTTTTTTAGATTTTTTTTTGGTAATTTTGTACCTGTATTTCTTTTTGATTTTGTAAATACACATAAAATGGTGTTAATATTTGAACATTTTCATGAAATGGAAATCAATGTACGATTCTTTACTATAATTTTGTACAAAAATGGAAAAAAAGTGGGTGCCATTAAGTGGTAAATAGTCAGAAAAATATTTATTCGTATTTTATTAACAAAATCATTGAGATTTTTAACTTATCTGATGTTATAAAACAAAGTCGCTTTTTGTTTGTCGGTATTACCGCTTACTAGGTATTTCAAAAGTATACAATGGATATAGATGCGGTTTGCATATCATCATTTAAAAGGAAAAAAATCCGGAAGCTTTTTATTTATGTATAATGCTTTAATATTTAACTTAGCGACAAAATCTCGATGTATTGACATGCCGCCACATCGGTACATTGGACTCTTGTGAATCAGCGGTTCGATAGTATTATTATAGAATGTAGTATTGTAAATTAAAGTGATTTACCGAATTTGTATTAGTTTTTAATACTATTCCTATACATATGCCTTTCCAGGATTAACAAAACCTCATCTCTCCGTTATTCATAGTTTAAATACCTGGAATAAACACAATCTTCCTGTACATTGCACTCGCCTTCACAGAGTAGGCAACTCGTTCATGGTTCAATGTATACGCTTTTACAACAAACTTCCCATTGACATTCGAAACTAACAATTTTGCTACAGTTCTTTCTGATTATTTAGAAGACAAACAAGCTTGGGATTGAGCTGCTCGCTCTGCTAAGCCTTGTGATATGATGAAACCATAAAATTTATATTTTAATTATTATGAAAAATCATCATTCAATAATAATACATTTTTATATACCTACAAATTGACATTGATGAATTTTTTATACGAAATGACACGAATATTACTTTAATTATTGTGAAAGTGAGGATGTTGTATTTTTTTTTTTCTCAGTTAGTTTTCATGATGGTCTGGCAGTTTGAGTACTTTATGTGGCCTACTCTAATATCCTTTCTTTGGTATTGTTCGTCGAGTTGTTGAGTTGAGCTACAAGATTACTGACAAATGCTTGCACTGGCTGGACTAATCCACTCAAATCTGTATGGTTCTTTCCAAAAAAGACCATTTCAGACACTAATCTACATGGTCCTCATATGATCTGGGGCCTTAGTCTACTAATTTACAAACGTTGCAATGGTCTCGCGATTGTGAGTATTTGGCAGTGTTTGTATGGCAAATCTGTCAAAAACTCACAATGAAGAGACCATTGCAACGTTTGTACATTAGTAGACTTGGCTCCCTGACCATGAGTTTGTTTCGCTATTTCTTCTCAGGGGTAGTCAGATAGGAAATGGCGACTCCATCTAGCTTATTTTTTTTTAATATGACGTGGCATTATCTTTTTGCCTTCTTCCCATATTATTTGGAGTCGGTGCAACACGTTTTCTTCTTCCATGCTTCCTATTCAAGCTACCTACTTATGATGAATAATTAAATATGATTTAGCACTCGTTATAAATAAGACAGAAGTAGGCACGTCTAGTTGTACTGATACGGTCAAAGGTGCAATGACCAGTCTAGGGAAAATGTGGAAGAACCGTGGGATCCTACGGTCCCTACGAAATACCAAAATACGATTGACCCCTGCACTAGTTTTTATAATCTTATTATATGGCGAGGAAATGTGGTGCATTAAAAGTCGCGGAAGCAGTATGATCGATGTTTTCGAGATGCGATGATGTGGTGTTGGCGGAGGCTACTTCGTTTATCATAGACTGCCATGAGAACTTATTAATCTATTCTGGAGGAACTCAACATCACCAAGCTGCTATCTACAATATGCCAGGAGCCTACCCTCAGCTTTTTCGGACATATTATGCGTTCACCTAAGCTTGGTCTGGCCGAGCACTGGCAAGACGGTCAGACCCGATCAAGAAGGCTGTTGGAGGTAGCATGTACCGAACGGTCCACACTGCAGAAGATAACATAACTTGGAGACGCGTTGTATGTTGTGGTCGCGATTTCTATTCTTCTTCGTCGTTCCCTCAGCATTGAAGTAAAGTTATTGATAGTGGAATGTCAACAATATTTGATTTGCCTGGTATTGGGGTCTTGGGGCGTAATCAGGTAGAACCAACGGTCCGGTCAACTTATCTATGCACCTGGTAATGTTGTTGGTCCACCATTAAGCGTGTCCACACGTGTCCGAATCAGGCTGGGAATACATTGAGCTCATGAATATTCACAGAGCACAAACATTTACCTGCAGTGTACCAACAAATGTAGTCATGTGCCTACAGACCAAAAATTGTGCGATGCTATAGTGATGGCCACAGGCGCCACACTGTCGAGTTACGGAACGTTATTTGTTGAAATTACGACTTGTCAGTGGTTGCTATGATATTTTTCGCAGGCACAGTACTGTCTGGTATGGATAGAATACGAAATTCGTATACAGGGAGAAATTAGCTAGCTAAACTTTGCAGTTGTGATGGGTATCGACGTCTGAACACGATAATCTTTTGGTGATTTAATTGTTGCAACCTTCAACTTAGTATTCCTGATCTTTCGAGCCACCACAACAGATTATATTTTTCATCTGAAAGATCACAACAAAAGTATGTGTGTGTAAAAGATAATACTTTTACATAAAACTAAATCTAGCGACGAATAGGTACAGACAGAACGCAGACGTCTAGGTCAGACAGTTTTATGTAGCTTTACTGATTAAAACTACTTGTTTTGTCAATGTACCGGCAAGTGGTGTAAGAGATACTTTAAGACTCGAAGACCTAGCACGACTAGGTGCTATAGATAAGTCGGTATAGATAGGTGGTATGTGGTCGTGTCGTCATCGAGTACAAAAAATGTATCAGGGTCATAATATTAGCCTTGACAAATCAATTGGAGGAGCTACCTAGTATATAGGACTAAAATGATGCCTCTTTTGAAAATCAAAAGAAAAATAAAACATCTATTTTGCTGATTTTCAATAACATCAGAATACTAGGTGGACGATGCGTCAAATGTTAGCGTTCACGATCCGTCCTCCGATCCGATCCTGAAGATTTCTCAGGGGTGATGTTACTGGAGGCTCTAATATGAGGTGTTGTCAAGGCTGAATGTCCCCAAACCCTTAAACGAAAACGAAACGGTGATAGGGGTAGCGACTGTTTCACCCTAGCTTGCTTGTATAAAAAAGTGGTACCAAGTCTTCTTCAACCTTCGTCTCCAAGCAGAATCAGTTCCCGCGCGATCCTGCGTCGCGCCACTATCTTATATACACAAATTATGTATTTACTGCATTCAAGACAAAGACTTTTGTAGCTTATTTGAAATTATTTGAAGTCCTTGATCCTATTAAAGATTTATGCCTTAAATTAAATGCTGTAGCATCTGATAATAAAATACGAGTTATTGTTTGACAAGTAATACGATCTTTGTAATTATTTTTAAATATGACTTGGCTGATTTATTTGTAAAGAGAATCGCAAATAAATCAGCCGTCATATTAAAAAAAAAACCGGTCATGAGCGAGTCGGACTCGCGCACGGAGGGTTCCAAATCATCAAAAGTCATTAAAAAAAATAGTTCCACTATCAGTCAAGAGATGGCGCTGACCTAAAACTGCAATATCAGAAAAAGTGTGCTATTTAGAGACATCGTTTTATTTTTCCTGTAAACTTTACATACATTTTTATCACATAGAATAATTTCAGATTTTTCTTTATGCAAACTTCGGGGATAAGGGCGTACGGTATTCCTTTTTTTACATTTTCGTCAAAAGTCGAAATGTATGCGGCCTAAAAAATATGTTTTGGAATGTGTAAATAGCGGTTTTTGCATATAATATCCCACAAAGGCCTTGTAGCCCCACTTCGAAGAAACCCGTTCAGTCACTAGTTTTTTTTTTTTTTTTTTCTATCTTATTTGCAAAATAGTTGGGCAAACGGTATCTAAGACTACTCTAAATTTCCAGTTGATAGATAGCATTAGTAGTTCTTGAGATATCCAGCTGTGACAGACAGACAGACTTTGTCTAAATAAGGGTTCTTTTTTACCATTTTGGTACGGAACCCTAATAATTACACCACCAATTATTTCATCGACGACCCGACCGCGGCCAGCGTAGCTGAACCTTCGATCGAACCGTGCGGGTGTTATTATTCAGTTATGTTAATCATTGGTATTATTCATGGATATGAATATAGTTTTAAAACTAAGTAGGTAAATAACGTGAATTTTTAAAATCGTTCGATTTTCGTTCGTGCCACTGAACATTGATTTGTCAGCAAATATGGCAACAGATGAGCTCACAAGTAAGTAATACTGCAAGGTACAAAAACAGAAAATTCTGGCCATCAAAGGGTCACACTAAAGGCTATGCAAATAAGACAGCCACCCCTGTCATAATTATACAATCATCAATTAACCTAAACTAAACTACATCCTACTAGACAATTTTTTTATATTTTAGAGAAAAGACAGGCAAATAGATCGCTTTGTAAGCAAATCATTAGCTACCTTGACTGCGTCCATATAATTATAAACAATCACAACAAATTAAACGATACAACGACATTGATTTTTATTTTCATTAGGTTAGATTAGAATTGTGACCAGTGTCACAGTTCTAACCTAACCTAATGAAACCCTCCAGTCATTCCAGAACAGGTTCTGGAATGACTCGGTCGCAGAAGAAATGTAATTATTTTAATCGTATAACCGCTTTCGATTGAATGGTTGCCGGTAATTGGATTTAGGAATCAAGGCCTAAGGCCGACGTGATGCAAAACGGTATTAGTTAAACTCTTTTTTTTTTTCTATTCGAAAGTATTCTTGATTTACATTTTTGATGATTGTTTTGTGAGGGTATTTCTTGTTTTGTCACTGTAACGACGATTTCAGCGTAATTTGTATGTTGTAACAAGGTCTGCATCATTGGTCCAGTGGTCGCAAGCGCTAATCCTGAGCATTAGGTCCTGGGTTCGATTCCCATATTGGACAAAGTGTTATTGGGTTTTTCCATCACAAATTTCTCAGTAGCAGCCCGGAGTCAGGATATGTGCCCGGTTGATGGCAATAAGCTCGGCCCCTATTACATAACTAGAAATGTGGGCGTACTATTGGTACACCTCTGCCTAAAACAATTATACGAAAATGTATGAACTATGCCATGAGGCGCCGCTCACAGCGGCAACGCGAGCGGTTTTTGCAGAGCGGCGAGCGGCAGCAGCGCACGGCGCGGGCGGCGGGCCGGGCGGCTTGAACATGGTACGGGCGAATGATTGAGATGCAACGGCTTAGAACGGCACGGAAAGCGGCGGACTGAGCAGCGGCTTCACGATTATAATATTTTAGACGATTTTGTAGCGGCAAATGAACTCCGAAACACTTATTACAGGAATTTTAAATCGACCGCCTATAAGGATGTTAAAACATACGCAGCACAAATTTTAAAATGCTATTAAGAGGTAAGTAATTAAACTGATAATTATAATTTATAAAATAACCTACCAGGTACCTACTAATATGTTAATATAGGCCAATAGAAGTTGTCAACAGAGTATTATGTACTTACTTTGGATTATTTACACAGTAATTTCGGAACTGTCGCTACCGCTTCTGAGCAGTACGTGGCATGGACAACGCCCCGCCTGCCGACACCGCGCCGCTTACCGCGCCGCCAGAAGTCATGGCCAGGCTCTTGCAACGATATTTTTTACCGAAGGTAATTGTGCTCATTGTCTTTTAATTACTAACTTTTAAATAATGATAATAGATATTATTAAGTAAACACTATCTCATGCACATCAGTAGTGAGGTAGCGGTCACTAATGTCAACTGTGAGTCATCAACTTCCCACGAATGGCGGGTAACGGTGGACGAAAGTGAAACGGTGCCTGCACTAGGACCCAATATATTTTTTTACCACTTAGATTCACAATTTGCGAGTTTTGAAGGATATTGCTAATCCATTGCTTCATAGGTTTGAAAAATTCATTTGCTCAACAACGTAAATAATGCAATGAACGTGGGTGAATTGTCAAAATGAAACAATTGTCATTTGTGATGGGCCAGTGTAGAGATATAATCAGCTTTAAAACAGGATCAACAGGATTCTACACACGGAATGAAAGAAGATATTACTATAAAGTAAGTAGACCGTAAATTATTTATGTAACCACGCGTAGCTGGAACAGCAATTTAAATGCTTTTTTTTTTTGAGTATCGGAAATCATCATATGACCCCCTCCTCCCGCTTTGGGTGGAGCGGAAGGGAGTGTCAGACTCTTACTGACTAAAACTCACCCGTGTTCCTTCCTTGGCCCTTTATGTTTCGGGGCAGCGGTACCCCTTTCGGACAATCCCGCTGGAGGATTAATAAAACATTAATTCATTTTTATATTTTTTATTTGGTAGTAGTACCTATGTCTTATTCATGTTACAGAGTGTAATTTGTAATATTATATTTGTAACCTATTAAAGTTTTATGATCAAATCATCAAACATTCATTAATTAACACAGACTAAGTATTATAATAAAAATAAATAATTTTTAATGCAGTAATTATATACTTATTACTCTAATTTTAGTAATGAAATAATGAGGTTTATTGAATTTATCAAAATATTCACAATCGATGCTTAATTAATCTGATATTTAAGTGCAATACACACTTAATAAAATCTATTTGCATATCATTTAGAACTTTTTACATTAAAGAACTTTACTGTATTGGACTCAGTTGGACTTAAATTATAAGTTAATTTTTAATGAATATTTAAAATTGCTGCTGTCAAATCTAATTAGTTCTAAGATCTGATCACAAACTTCTGCTAAGTAGCTAGGTACTTAATATCTTTAAATGTTTTAAGTTCTAAGCCCTGTGTTGCTTTTAATTATTTTTAATTCAGAGTAGGAAAACTAAAGCGCGATTAAATGAAGTGCATTCACAAAGTCAGTTAGTGATATGACTATATGACATACAAAATATTTTTCTTGGAATTACTTAGTTAATTTCAAGTCATTTTGATACTATGAACGTCGGTGAGTAATATAATATGTTAAAATTAAATAAGTAATAATAGTAATCCTTGTATAATATATGTTCAATTTAAATAAGCTAGCGAAACTCCGCACTCGTGATGTGTATCTAAACAAATAAACTAATTAAAAAAAAAAAGATTTGATGTTCTTTTTCGGGGTCAACAACCGTAAGTAGTGCAGTTAGTTAAGTACCTGAAATATTAGTTGAGAAAATCAGTCAGAAAAAAACTGCGAAGTTTTGCTAGCTAATTTAATTTAGTATTTCAAGGGACTGAACTCTAAAAACTAAAGGGTAAATAAATGCACTTTCATTAGCTTATAACGCTTTTGTTCTTAATACCAACTACACAGTACATATTTATGTAAAAATAAAAATCTCTTAAATAATTGTATATCACGTACAAAAAATAAAGTTTAAAAATAATAGACCTATGATAAATAGTTTATTTCGTTTAAATATGAATGCGCCTTTATACCTGTGCCAAGGGTTTACCGACTCAGCTCATTCCTCGCTCCGCTCCGTTTAGCTTATTTATTAGGTTTGTTGTTGTGACAACATGACATGGTGTGTCATGGGGCTTATGTGATAATATACCGGATGACTTTTTTTACCGTCTCGAAAAAAATTGGGTATACTAGGTGAACGGAGTAGAAGCCTATGGCATAGCAATTTTTTTTTTTTTTTCAGAAATAAAACTAAAATAAAAGATAAAAAATTGAAATTTGGGTGCGTATGATTTAAATTTAAATATTATTTATCGTATTTATTTATTGAATTATGTTTTTTGTTAAATTTCTGTGTTTATTGTTATAGTATGATAAGTTTACTTCAAATGTGTGGTACTTATCCATAGATCAATTTCTTTCTAGGTTAAAGAAAAAAAAATAAAAACTATGCCATAGGCTTCTACTCCGTTCACCTAGTATACCCAATTTTTTTCGAGACGGTAAAAAAAGTCATCCGGTATAGTCATATGTCTGTCTTTGCTAAATAATTGATGTGTCTATTTTAAATAATCCGTGCATACATACAATTACAATTTCAGAGTATACATTTTCCTTCCAATAATTTTTTTTTTTTTTTTTACTGAATATTTTGAAACATTTTCATTCCGTTGTTTAAAGGGATTTAAAGTGAAATGATATTATTTATTTGAATTTAACACAGCTTATCACAGTATGTCTAAACTTTTCTTAGATATGTGAATGTGTATCTTTGTTCTACGTTATCTACACAATCAAAATCCACCAATAGTCTGATATCATATAAGTGATTAAACAGTGACATGTGGGCAAACCCACGGAAATTAATTGCTTACCAAATTGTCACACTACTCTCTCAATATTCCGTGTTATACCTAACCTTTTCACTACTATCAAATAACGACAATTGTGATATGATTATACGGACAATTTAATTTGAAAGTCAATTTTCTTTTCAGGGAAATCAATTTTAATTAATTTCCCTGTCTGTACATCCATACTAAAATTATAAATGTGAAAGTAACTCTGTCTGTCTGTATGTTACGTTTTCACGCCTAAACCGCTGAAACGATCGTCATGAAATTTGGCAGAGATATAGCCTGGGATATGGAGAAGGACATAGGCTACTTTTTTACACGATAACCGACATCCACGCGGGCTGAGCCGCGGGCAAAAGCTAGTAATACATAATTTATAAAAGCAAGGATTCCTTTTTATAAATTTATAGATTCAGCAAAACTGTGATAAACAAACCACCTTTCATTTCCTACCAACAAAATCTTTCGCACTATCTAACAAAGACAGCCCTTCCGTCTTCCATAGGTACCACTTAAAAGTTATACATAAGCGGCTGCAAATATCTCAGCTCAGCCGAAAACTTAGACTCGTCCTTAGAAAGCTCCTCTACCATCTCCTTGGCTCTGTTGTTCGCGTAGTCATGCCCGCAGTCGTGGCGCTCCACCATCTTGGCTAGCGCCAGCTTGAGTTGCGCGCGCGCTCCACCACTCGACGAGTCCACCATGGCTTTCATTACGTCCGGAGAGAATCCCTGGAAATTGTGGAAAAAAAATATTAGGATTAATATATTTATTTAAACTTCTCGCACACAATACGGTACTAAGGCGGACTTCATGCCTTAGGCATTTTCTAAAAGTCACCCAAGGGTAGTGAAGAGATAAGATGGATAATAGAAGTGGATAATATATTTAATATTCTTTAGAACATTGGAAATCAAGGTCTAAAGGTAAGATACAGAGACGAAACTTGGCGTAAATTTACGCTTCGACCTACTAAAATCAGTGCATTTTGTCGTGATTTTGACGCGTAAATTTCGTCTTTGTATCTTACCCTAAAAGTCGCATTATCTCGTGTGACAATAATATTAAAGTCATCAATTGCAAAGAAATGAAGAACTTTTCGAATTGACGAACATGAAGACGCACTTGATATTGCTTTTACGCTACAGAAAACATAAATTTTAAAAGAATAGAATCGTTTATTTATTTTTTTGTAACAAACGATAGAAACTTCCTGTATACGACACAAAATTAAACCACCTATTTTTTTGCAAGTTACAAAAGGCAGTTAAAGCATAATTATCTGAAAATAAACGTTCATAATGAAGTAAGTAATCTTTTCTCTAAACACCCTTAAATAAATTAGTAGCAAACAAGGTGGTTATTACAATCAAGGCTTCAGAAACTTAAGAAATAGCAGAAGCCAGAAAGGGGCAAAACAAAAACAAGTTCTATGTAATGTTTGTGTTTGTACTACGCCATAATTTTAAGATTCCTATCTGCTTGATTGAATTAGATTTTATCTTGTTTGTATATCCCTCTAATTACAGTGGCCAGTGCGAATCATGGTTATTTACAGAAGTCTGCTTACAACTCTTAAAAATATATAGGGTGTATCTATTCAAACACGAAATATTTTAAGAGATACACCTATACGTGGTAAAGAAGCAATGGAAACGATTTTTTTTAAATCTGAGTATATTATTTAAAAAAAACAAATTACTTGATATGATGATTAATTATTATCAAAAGGCACCGCGCTCGTATTCATAGAATTAAAAAAAGTAAGTAAAGGTTTTTTAGCAAAATGTTTTAAGCAATCTTAAAATTATAATAATTATGTACAAATATAAAACACTTTTTTTTTCGCTGCTATGGCATTTTTACCACCTATAGATGTTTCTCTTAAAATATTTCGTGTATAAATAGATGCGTATTTTATACATGATTATCAAAAGCCAAACTTATAACCAGAACATTTACAAAATTGATTAATTGCAGAAATATTATAGAAAGAAATGGAGGGATAGGTCATAGTCGTAGAGCCAAGACCTCTCTCCATTGTGATTACAAACCAAGTTTATATCTGTTTACAAAAATAAAAATAAGTACCTAAAATATCATTAAATCAGACGAAGATTAACGTTATAAAAGTACTATAAAAAGGACCACATTTCAGAACAAGGTCCTTCACAATAAACGGCTTTATTTGTGCCATAACCAGGAAAAATCGTTCGTAAATAATATATTCAAGGACTTATTTTTTCATGACAATACCTTAGAACCAAAAGCAGTAGAAACAGAAGGTAAAAGTAGTTAAATACGTTTTTGCAAAATATGCAAACACACCGATACCGAACAAAAGATGTCGTGCTAAAGACTTATCCAAAAATGTTATAGAATATGGAATGCTACACTGAAAAAAATGTTTACTTATACATAACCAAACTTTCGTCAACATGTAACACAAAAAAGTGACCACATAACTTTATGCAACATGTAACCAAAACTTGTGCTGGCTGTTGTGTATCACTTTTAATAAATTAAGTTAACTTTTATAAAGTCTTGTCTAACTTTGATTATTCCTGAAATAGCCGAAGTAGTTAGGCTAAATATTTTTTTCAGTGTAATTGTCTTGAAAATGGAACTAGGAATCTATGACCCCGAAAATCTGACACGCACGTTTTTCTTAAACTACAAATGACAGGACATCATCAAAATCATGTAGTGGGTAGAAATGCTAATGAAACTCCTGAGCTCACCTATTGAAATACCCCTTTTTTCATCTCTTTATCTAAAGAGTCCCAACCTACTGACTATACAGTAAGTAGGTTGGGACTCTTTAGATAAAGAGATCCTTAGAGAGAGAGAGTGTCTTTGTTGTAAGTCATGAGGTGCCGTAGTTTCGGTTTTAGGACGAATGTCTGCTTGTGACTGCTTTTTCGAACTGATTGTCGGAATTTCTTATCTACGTAAGTCTGGTCGCTCTTAACTATCTTATTTTGCATCAGAGCTCCTCAGATTTGTCCTAAAACATGTTATTTATAGTGTTATAAAGTTATTCATGAGGTCAATGTATGGGGAGCTAAATTTAAGACCTCGTAAAGTCATAAAATTGGCCCAACTGTGGCTAAGTAAAAGATTGGCTTGTTGTTGTTGCTCGCAATTTAGGGCATCAATAATTTTATTATTTTGTTTTTACAAGAGTAAGGCCTTATTTCTTTTGGAGACTGGTTGCAGCTTATCTAAAGGGTTCACTTGAGAATATATTTTTTATCGAAAGATGTCACTGACAAAAATCTGAAAATCTGGTCTCCAGCAGCATCAATACGAACACAGAACAATACAATAAGAGTCAAGTTCTAATGGATACGGTCTAATAAAACCTCATGGATATTTTTATAAGACTTAAATCGTGAGCCTATTGAAAAACCTTATCCTTAGGCATAGCCTTGGTTTGATAGGACACTGCCTTACCCAAAATGGTACCTGGATAAGAAAGTTTATCATAAAGATTTATCAATACACCGGCAGGTTCCTAGTACTAGCAATCGGCGTGCATGTATGACCAGATGTATGAACGTAAACGAAGCAACTCCTTATATACTCTTGGTATGTAAGGATCGGAGCAGGTGGCATTCTATAGTTTCTACTTACCTCCATGAGAAAAAGGCGTGATTTTATGTTTGTTTACGTGTGTAATACACGACAAAATAAAATAATAAAAAATTTCTTCCATAAAAAAGATGTTTTATGAAACTCAACAGAAAAAACTCTTCATCATTAACATCACGAGGAAATTGAGACCCCGAAAATGTTCTAAAGTAGCTGTACAAAACCCTGAGTCACTCGAAGACGAATACCTACAACTTCAGCATGCAATAACAAGCGCCCAATAAAGATGAAATATTTTACGATATTGTTGTAAAAAGTTTATCGCATCGCAAAAGGCTTGTCCATTGACCGGAGGATAATTCGAAGTTATTACATTCTTGCTCTTCCATAGCTTTGGAGTTTGAGTTCAAAGAGACGGTTGTAATGTTTTAATCAGAGCTTTGAGTAAAGTTTTTTTGGTGGTTTTTTGTTGTCTGGGTGGATATTGTAGGGAGTGGGCTGAATGTCTTTAAGGATGGCATGTGAGTCAAAACATAAATGAATTGAAAAAAATAATAATAATAATTGTATATATATATAGGTGATGAAGGCATCAGCCGGAATCAAATGGCAGGCAGTAAAGATACACTATTTATTCATTATACACAAGATAGAAAACAAGGACATAGAATACTAGATAGTAATATCATTTAAAATTAAAATACTAGGGATGGAAATCAAACTGAAAGTAGATCCATTTAATTTTTAGGGTTCCGTTTTCAACATAGAACCTTTATAGTTACGCCATTTCCATCCGTGTCTTAGCTCAGATAGTCTTAGTACTAGACAACTGTGTAATTTGGCATGGGTACGAGTATACACAATTAATCACGCCGTCAAAGTGGTACCTAAAATAAAATCTCTTTTTTTAGAGTACCTCCCCTACATTTAAAGTGGGAATGTTTTGTTTTTTCGTCTAATGGTGTGGGTTGACATTGGAAAGGTAAAAAAATATTGCGGGTCTGTGATAACCATTTTTCGATTCAGGCTATAAAGTGCAAATTTTTGTTGGAGTCAATGTCTTTTTGTCAATTTTTTTTTAAATACCTGCTTTCAAGGCTATAAAGACAGTAATTAAAGAAGAGAAGCAATCGAAAAGGACATTTATAATGGTAGAAATTTTAAAGGAAAAATGTCCCCCATTTCTGATCAGTCAATCCAGGGGCTTTAGCACCAACGCGCGGAGTAAACGTAACGTAAACTAGAATAATTTTAAAATTTAAATTAATCGTTTATACATAACATAACATAACATCACGCCTGTATTCCTCAAAGGTCTAGGCAGAGAAATACCTATAGTACGTCCCATGGAATAGGACCATTGCCATCAACCGAGCACCAACCAAGCATTCCGGGCTGCTACTGAGTAATCCTTGATAGAAAACCCAGGCATAGAAACCCTGAACTGGAAATTGAACCATGCTCAGCATCAGCACACTAGACCAACAATGCAGTCGAGATCGTTTATAATAAAATAAAATAATGGATAGTTGTATTTTCGGTTCGAAAAGCGTTCTTGCTCGGGATTTTATTCAGAATGTGAGCTACAAATTAGATCATCTATAACGCTTCGCAATCAGCTGGATACAAATCTAATATTTTATTTTCTACGTTTTATTTTTATAAATTGTCTGCACGAATAATGAACGATGTTCTGTGAAGAATAATGATAACATTAATGTCATACCTATTACTGTTTTTTTTTTTAACTATGGCTTCTCAGAGTTGACCTTGAAAGGTCGTGACTCCTTAACCGGACTTTCCTGTGGCTGCCTTAAGCTTAAACTTGAAGCCTCCAGTCAGGGCATAAAACTTATAAACTAAACGACTGCAAGCTAAGGGCACCCCCTATGGGGTACGAACCTCGGCTTAGGGCAGGGTCGGAGGGAGGACAGCAAGGGACAGGTGGCTGGATCAAATCGGGGTTATTATTATTATATGGGGAATTTAAAGCTACAGGCTCAGCTACGGCGCGGGCTGGCACTTCGTCGAGCAAGGGTCGGAGGGGACCTAGTACCGTAAATTCAAATACCTGATATAGTGTTTTCGGAGATCGGATGAGTTCTTAAATGGTCACGCCTCATAGTGTAGATTAACATTTAAATGTTTAAGTAATTACCACAGATTTTTATCGATGTTTGCTGTCAATAACATCATCAAAACGAATGATATTTGAATGTCTTATTTAAAAGGAATTTTGATTAATATAATTAAAAATATTTGTCTGTCCATTGATTTAGTCACATGCATCCATCAAGGCAGTGATTCTATACGATATATTGAACAACTTTCGCTCTAAAACTAATATACAATTCGTAAAATAGAAAAAAAAAAACTAAGGTGCATCAAAATAGTCTGTATACAGGATAAGTAATTAACCATTGCGCAATTTTTTTTTGGTCCTCTTGATATCAGCAAAATATGGATACAATCTATTCGTAATAATATCAATGGGCAAGCGCACAGCTGATAGGTACCTACGACAGCGTTCCGCTATATTGACCGCGCCGCCGCCGCCGTCGCCGGCGTGTTGCGCGACTAATATCCATTATACCAGTTTCAAAATAAACATCTTTCATTAACGATAACTTAATTTTTTTGTACACACGGCTACATATCAAGCTATACAAAACTAGTTTACGCTGGTCTCGCATTGTACAGGATTTCCGTATAATGAGAGATCAGCTTATACTGGAAATGTATAACTTGATATGTAGCCGTGTGTACTAAGACATACCAAAATAATAAGTAGGTGTATATAAAACACGTTTAAGTTTAATTTATCAAAATTTGCGCATTGATTAAAAACTTTTCCTGTGTAGTATTTTTTTTGTCCGAGTTGGATATGAGTTTCATAGCGAAAGTTGTTTAGTATGACAGGTAGAATCACCCCCTTTACGGATCATCATCTGCCTAGCCTTTTCCTGACTATGTTGGGGTTAGCTTCAAGTCTAACCAGATGCAATTGAATATCAGTATTTTACATGGAGCGATATCTGACCTTCACAACCCAGTAACTGGGTAATTCGAGACTGGTTGTCAGACTTCCGGGCTTCTGACGAACCGTAACGACTGTCAAAGATCCACAAATTACAGCCGGGACCAACGGCTTAACAAGCTTTCCCAGGCACGGAGGGGTCTTGGTATGTAAATATGGTCACCCATCCACGGACCAACCGCGGCAAGCGTAGCTTAACCTGATCGATCGGACCGTGTGGTTGTCATTACTTAGCTACAAGCCCCCCCTTGATGGATAGCTACTCTGTATAGATCTATATCGAAAACGCGCGCGGTTTTAAAACGCGTTCTTTGACATCTATAATTACATGCTTTATCCGTAGCTACACTTAATATTATGAATGTAAAAGTAACTCTGTCTGTCTGTCTGTTATCTTACCACGCCTAAACTACCGAACCGATCGTTATGAAATTTGAAAGATAGGTAGCCTGGGTCTTAACAAAGGACATATTCTACTTTTCACCTTGGAAGTTTGTTTAACCTACGAAAAATTTCAACGCAGGGTCCAGAATCATTTACTGAATGGTAACAGGTTGTGCGTCGATGTCCCTACCACAAAAAAACGATCACAAATGTGGCGTAACGTGACGCTCCGGGAAATTAACGCTCGACAGAAAATCGATCAATCGTTGGATTCGGAGCGCGGTTAACCAAAATGTTTTGGGTAGAATTAGAGTAGGTAGAGAAGACACCCGGTTATTGCGTGTCTAAAAAAACTAGTGATATAACGTACTCACTTCTGTACTCGACTTCATCCGCGTGAAATTTCTTGTTATATAATTATTCTATTAAACTCGGAAATACTATAGAAGAAGAATTTTCGAAATCGGATCAGCAGTTCTGAAGATTACCCCCTAATACAACCTCACAAATGTTACCTCTTTTTAATATTATTCTAGTATTAGTATAGATGTATAGAAAAAAATACTACCTAACTACTTTATTTTTCTCTTATCATTTAGGTAATTTATTATTTATTTACAGTAAAACACAAAGTACATTACAAAGTATGTATATTTACTATTACTACAGATTGTATGGCTAATAAAAGGTTTCCCTGTTTAACTAGGATAAGTATAATATAAAACATGCGAACGGATTACTGCGAAATATTTAAATTCAAAAGGTTTAATTTAGGTGTAAATTGATTATTAAGAAAGAAAAAAAGTTTGAATTTTAAGGGCTGGTTGTTTCAAACGGTTGGTTAAAGTAACATATGTACGTCAAATAATAACGATTACATATGATGTTTAACGTTCGTTAAATACAAAGCGTTGTTTCACTGCATAAAAAACCGATCGTCAAACTTCAAATGTAGAAGAATAAAATGACGTTAACTAGTGGGTTACTGTAATCGTTATTTTTAACGAACGTTAAGGACATAATTTTGTGATACAACGCTGTTTTTGGTTTGACGATAGTTAGCGCCATTTATGACGTATACGCGTGCGTCAAGTGGACGTGAAACAACCGGCCCTAAGAGCTTAGTAGTCTGTTATTTGCCTTCGTTTATGGTTTTTACCATTTGTTACCTGAATGTAAGTTTATTACAGTTAAATATATCCACTTGAGAGAAATATGTGTTAGAAACTCGAGCAATACGGGTCAATACACAATTTTTTGGTATTTATGTAATTTAATTACTCATAATTTTTTGCACAAGCCAAACCGCAAGAGTTCGCTAGTATTAAATAATTGAATATCTACACATTTGAATGGTCGTGGGTCGTCATGGCATTTGCATATTTTTAAATAATACGGCGATTGGACTAATAAATTACAAAAATAAAAAAAAGGAACGTTGACCGCGGTTTGTTTATTGATTTGTGCTATTTATTATCACTGTGATAACACCTAACCTACTACCTATCTAGGAAGTAGGTATTTATTTCAAAATGATCGTAAAAGGCTGAATTAGGTTTTTATGGAAAGAAACATTAGAAAACTTTCCCGATTATTTTTCGAATTTGGGAAAGACTGAATGTACTTTTTTCTATGGAATTTTAGTATCATTAAATTTATTGAAATTTTGACAGGTCAAAGTCTGTCGGGTCAGCTAGTAAATATATAAAATACTAGCTTTTGCCCGCGACTTCGTCCGCGTAAAATCTCTTGTTCCCCGACCCATAGCTCAATAGCTGTTTTTTCAGACTTTTTTCTTTTTACTCGGCTCCTAAGGGTCACAGCGTGATGTTAAATAGCCAAGAACCTCAAGAATTGGGCTCTATCAAATGCAAAAAGAATTTTTCAAATCCGACTGGTAGTTCTAGAGATTACCCCCTACATACAAACTTACAAACAAATTTTACCTCTTCATAATATTATATATTATACAATATTAGTATAGATCAGTTACTCACACTATAATCTGACAGCCTCTGCTTCTTCGCATCTCTGCTCAATAGATCATACAGCAGCAACAGCCTCAAATTGGTCCCTGACAGTTTTGCCTTCGTCGTCACCGGCTGAGTACCCTGCCTCACGCCATCCCATACATCCACCACCTTATCATCATGAGGATCTTTCGCCATCTTTATCATCTCCCTCACATCATCAGACAGATACTGCAGATTCTCCTCACTAATGTCTTCAATGACGTAACCATCTGAACGACTGCTAACTTTGACGTCATAGTGTGGAGGTAAGTACGGAGCAGATTCTGGACTCGGTTCTACTAAAGGCTTGATCTGCTCATGTTGGACAGAGAGGAGAGGTTCTTCCGTCCTTGTCTGCTGTGGTTGTAGGATGGTGTATTGGGCGTGGTTCTCAACAGGTAGAAGGACGAAGCGATGCTCCTGTGGATGCCAGGTGAACCTGCTGATGGGTTTCGGGGGGGAAAATGGAGCGTAGAGACCAGGCTTGTGGTGGGGGGTTGTCATTTCTGTTCTGGAATTTGAATTGGTAATGGTTAGTTGTTAAAAATGTCAAGCCGACATAGATGTAAGATGATTTAAATGAGCAAATCAAAAATGTGTCGACGTGGTAGCTATATCGGTATTTATCTGTTTCCATTTTAATAAATTTTTGCTAAGCAATAGGAAATAAACAATTTGAAAACTTAAACTAAATATTTACAAGTAACTTAATCAATGTCTACTATTTACATCTAAAACTTAATTTATAAGTATTTACAGTTTAACTTGACGAATCGGAGTCACACCTATATTACTATAAACCGGTACCATTAAAGAAAAGAATAGTATGACAAAAAATGACGTCAAGATCTACTTTGATGATAGGTACCTGTTCACTTCCACCGTTACCACTGCCAATACGTGATGCGAATTTAAAAAGTAAAATATACCGTATTATCAGGTTGTCAGATTTTTTTTTCTTGTTAGAATAGGCTGGGGGCTGGTTGACTATTTATTTATTGGTCTATAAGTTCTTGTGTTTTAATATCTTTACATATATAATTCTTCTGCGCGTGTGTATGTGGCTGAACTCCGCCTAAGCGGCTGGACCAAAAATCCACCACGCGGGCTAACTGCGGGTTGGTGGATCTCACATGTCTTCGAATTTTTGGTTCTCGGACATGCCGGTTCCCTCACGATGTTTTCCTTCACCATTTTGAGAGCAGTGGTGATGAAATTATTTACACAAAGTAAAGTGCCTGCCTGGGTTTGAACTAACGACCTACAACTCGTACGGTCGCGGCTGTTTCTACTGGGCCATCAAACATAGTGGAACAAATATAGTGTGCTAAAAATGACCAAGTAAGTTCTCGAAAAACTTTGAGCCGTTTATTATTTAACCATTTAATTTTTAATATTTTACTTCATAACAAAAGTCAAAGTTCATGGCTTCCTTGCGAAGATAAATATCGACGTTGAAGTGCCAATAACACCTAACTGACAAAGTCAAAAATGTACACAAACTGAATGAGGTTGCATGCATGGCGGTAATACCATAAAATAGGCACGTTGGTTTAGTTGGAGGTAATTCCACATAATGTATAGTTTAACAACAAAAAATACACTTAAGAGATTTCACTAAAACATGTAAGTAACCCCTTTAAATTCAAAATGATAAAAAAGTGAATTCTAGAAAATTTTTAGTTAGGAGGTATTGGCACTTCACCGTCGATATGTTGAAGTTACTTGCCCAACATCGCCCTGAAAAATTAAAAAAATTATATGTACCATTATCTCAGTTAATTATTTATTTTTCCATTATTCCATAAAGAAATCCAGACCAGAAACCAATTTACGTAAATCAAATTGAAATAGATGTAATGTTACCT
Source organism: Dryobota labecula (assembly GCA_947523025.1). Lineage (NCBI taxonomy): Eukaryota > Metazoa > Arthropoda > Insecta > Lepidoptera > Noctuidae > Dryobota > Dryobota labecula. The sequence continues at coordinate 1,981,732 of OX383303.1, read as the reverse complement.
ACAAGATTAACTTTTTGAAAGATGAAACTTTCTATTGTCGATTTTCTATTGTTTTTAGTAAAAATTATTTTCGATCCTAATTTACAATCAGATTCAATAAAAAAATTATCCCGAAGATATAGTTACGCCTCGAAGGCAATTTTTTTTTTTGCCTTCGATTATTTAATTATAAATTCGGTGTAAAACCTACGAGTGCCCATTCACTGTCCATTCCGTTGTTCCCATCTAAAAATAATGTTATAAATACTTATCACACAATATGTACAAAATTGACTATAAAAAGGACTTTTTGATAAATAAAAAATCAAACCTTACTTGAATTTTTCATTAAACATATTTTTCTTCTACCAAGGTATTATGTCCGACGACAGTTGTGAGCAGAAGAACATCGTCTCTCATGAACCAGCCTCTTCATTAGAAATATAGTCGAAAGATAGTTATATCAAATATAGTCTAACTTTGCTAGAAAATAAACTAAAAACTGGCTTTAATAAACTGGTCCTTTTCAAAGTCAGTAAAAAATAAAGCCTTTTACAAAGCAAAAGTAACCTCTTAGTAGTAAACCCAGTCCACCAGCTATTAGTAGGCTTGAAGGTCACATACGGCCTCGAAGTTGTGAACCAAGGTGTAGGCCTGGTCGTGGCCTTCGTTGTAGGTCTCGTCGTAGGCCTAGTCGTAGGCCTAGTCGTAGGCCTAGTCGTAGGCCTAGTCGTAGGCTTAGTAGTGGGCCTCGGTGTGACGTCATTGGTGACTTCGAACGCCATCTGGTCAGTGAGGTGGGCTATGACTTGCATCGCCACTGGGAGGTAGGAGTCTGATAGTTGGACCTGCTGTTTGGCTGAGTCTACCTGCAGAGAGAAGAAATTTGATTATTTTCTTTGCCTCAAAATTAAAAGTCAATTATTGTAAATTAGGTTGAGAATCAGCACTTTCTACACGTAAACATTACATAAGATAGTCCCACATGGTCCCCCAACAAGCCCGCATTTCACCACTTCCTAGTGCTTCAGCTGGGAAGAAGTGGTGCAACAAACTTCCCATCAGCACAACTGTCTGTTAAGTTAGAAGGACTTGTTCCTATACAATAGTATGCAAAGTAATTAACATAATAAAACAAAGAAAGTAAAAACATTAATTTGCCATAATATGTCAGCTAGCACACGCCAATACAGAACGGTTTTAGAAACCATTGTCATTGTTTTTTTTTTTAATACTTTGCCTCACACTAGGAATTTTTCCTGTATTGTGGGTGCACTTACAAACATTTAAACTCACATACACAAACAGCCAGACCCGGAACAACTACTTGTAGGTCATACAAATATTTGTTCCGTGCGGGAATCGAACCCGCGACACGCAGCGCAGCAGTCAATCGCTTAACCACTGTACCAACCGTGCCGTCAAATGTGATATAGTTTCTTTACAACAAATTAAAAGTGGTACCAGTTACACTGCAGTTCAAATAACATCATTTTGCGATAGTGCCTATCTGTAGGTGTCCTCATAGGTGTAGGTGCCACCACCCACCTTATGTCACCTAAGGACATAACAGTATTATTGTGTAGGACTCTTTTAAAAATGGAGGTAGTTATACAGGTCGACTAAAAAGCCATACAGAGAGATACAAAGAGAACAAAAGATATTTCAGGGCAAGTTAATAATTAAACCACACGTAAAATAATATTTTTGACAAATCCTCAAAGTACCGCTACCTAATTCACAATAATTCAATCCTACATTTAGAAAGAAAGAAAATGTATGTACTGTGACTCGCACAGGAAGATAAAAACTAAACTTGATGATAAAAGTATGAAAAATAAAATGATATAGAGAGCAAATAAAAACAGAAGATCCTGTACAAATACTAATTACCACTAAAAAACAGTAACTACGCTTACTTACGTCTAAAACGAACTAACGTTACCACGTATCTCCTACTGAACCAGTCATTTCAAGAAGGTACATTTCCTGATTTATTAAAAAATTCGATAATAAAACCAATCCACAAGAAACGTTCAAAAAAAGATCCAGAAAAATACTGCCCAATAACTCTCTTCCTAAAAAAATGTGCCACCGAATATACAAATATTGCGAAAAATAGAAAATATTTGACGAATGTCAAAACGGTTTTCGCAAAATACGCACTAGGTATACTTACTACTGGAAATAACCAAAGCCTACCACAAAGTACAATTTAATATATTGCTTACAAAACTATACGGAATAGATATTTGCAGAATAGCTCATGAATGGCCTAATTATATCCTACCTAACAGAGAGCAAACAGCAGAAATAGATTTTTTTAATCACCAGAACAACGAAATAAAAAAAATCCCAATTGCCTCAATACCTCACGGAAGTGTAATAGGATGTCTCTTAATGCTGTTAAATATGAATGTGTAAAGGAAAGCACCATAATTCGAGCTTAAACGAATTATATATGTCGTCAAATCATTGAAATGTATCGATTGGTCCGTGGAGACGAATATTCTAATATAAATTGCTTAAATAGCTTTATGTACTAACGAAAATGATCGATATCTCAGAACTGTAAAGAGGTAGCGTAATTTAAACACTGCCATTAGCTTAGTTGGAGCATTTACCCCCTAATTACCTATTTTATATAACAGTATATACCCCCGGGGTACCGATTAAAGTAAAATCCATTGTGTCGGAAAGTAAACAGTGTTATGTACCATTTTCATACTGCGTAGAACCACGTCTCCCGTACCCCTCCTACGTCTAAGGAGAGCTAACTGCGCAATACCCCGCAGACACCCGTTCCCCTTCAACACCCCCTCATCAGGTAGGAATGTTTGTAACTGGTGAGTTTCATTAAATATACGACCAAGAGTCACCCGCAACTTGTGATCATGGGTAAAACCTATAAAGGGAACTCGAGCAAGTTGATTTTGGTAGTACATTGGTAGTACATCAGTAGTACATCAGTAATACATCAAGTAAATCTCTCAATAGCAATAATCTCTCCGTACGATTCAGTTGCTCTCCACATATATTCGAGAATTAGTCGCTCCGCGCTTAGATAGTTTTAATAAAAGTCAGTTTAAGTTAGTTTATAATTTCAGTTTAAGATAGTTTCTATATATTCTATTAGTTCGTAAGTGCTGATTTATATATTGTGACTCTATTTTTGTTAACTGTAATTATCGTGTGTTATTTTATTGATTATACAAGTGTTTAATCTGACAGTGTGGTTTTCACTGGTTACGAGTAAGTGCGTTGGTAACCTTTCGACACCCCCGCCTACAACACCTGACTCCCCGAATATCTTACATTTTGGTCCTTCGAGCCGGATAAGGTTTACAAGTAACCATGAGTCAGAGGAGCACCATCACCACACGCAGCAGGCTGCGAAAGCTGGCTGAAGAGCAGAGCGCACGCAGAATTGATGACCCAGTATCGGACTCCGGGTTGCAGTCTGAAAGGGCACCGGGTTCACCGTCTGTCGCACCGACCATGGCGTCAACGTCTGCCCTCAACATCCCCCTGACGGGTGGTCGAGTAATCGACTACAGTGCTGGAAGTACGTCAGAGGGACCCCAGGGAGGACAGGCAGTAGCAAGAGGTCGCCATACGTCGCCGCGAAGCAGAACGTCATCAAAAGCTAGCCGCAAGAGCGTCGAGTATATCAGGAAACGCATAGAGTATGAAGCTGAAAAGGAGCTAGTACAGCTGAAAGAAAACCTTCTCAAGAAAAGGATGGAAGCTGATATTGCAGAGATAGAAGCAGCTGCCGAGAGTGACGACTCAAATACGGAAGCAGGGACGGCACAGCGCGTAGAGCAGTGGATAGACACAACGCCTCAGGTAACGCAACAACAAACAGTGTTGCACCAGTCAGGCCCAGTGTTGTGTCAATCGGATTCAGTGTTGTGTACCCCGTCAGCAGCGCGCGCGCCTACGGAAATGGCCGCGCCCCGTAACCCACCCGTGAGTCAAAGGCAGCTCAATGTAAGTACGCTTGAAAGTAATGTAAATGTATACCGTGATAATGTGTCGCATGTAATAGGTCCGTCTGTGTCAGTACCGTTTTCGAATGTAACGGTACCTATGGCCCAGACGCATACGCCAGTGTCTCAGGATAGAGTAACGTTCCATTTACCTGACAGGTATCCCGTCTTTACCACCCCGGTCGCAAGTGTACCTCGAGTTTCGATACCCGAGTCGGATACACGGCGGCAGAAGAATTACGGGGCGGATGATAAAGAAAGACGAAGGGAAATGTCGGGCGATAGGGACAGCAAGATAGACAGATTGGCAGAGGCTATTACTAGTATGTCGCGACCGCGTCCGGTACCTAGACAGGCGTACGAGCTACCCCATTTTAGCGGTGACCCAGCTGAATGGATTTCTTATAAGAATATGTATTGGGACACAGCCGAACAGTATAATTTTAGAACGCATGAAAACTTAGCCCGGCTTAAGACGTCATTGCATGGCGACGCGAAGACCTCAGTTGAGGACCTATTACGGTCAGGTACAGATCCTTCCGAAATAATGCGCGCACTAGATGAGGAGTTCGGTCATCCGACGTTAATATTACAAAGTGCACTCAAGAAAATTAGGGATCTACCTAGGATAACTGAGAGTGGCCGTGAGTTAAGGCGGTTCACGTCTACTATAAGGAATGTTGTGTCCCTACTTAAAAACATTAGAGCCGACGGGTATATAAATAATCCGCAATTAGTTAGTGAGATAGTTAACAAATTAACTCCAATACAGCGCGCGCAATACGGCGATTTTGCTATGGGTATAGATAGCTCACAGGGGGTGGACCTAAGAGTGTCACCGGACCTAGAATTAATGTCACACTTCTTAAAACATTTAACTCGCTCGACTTCATATTATGTTCAAGCCAGTATGTTCGAAGCTAGTCCAGCCAAGCCACCTGTGAGGCAACAAAAGCAAGCCGCGCGCTCAAGTAATAATAAAGTACCGCCGGCTCAGCGGGTACATACGCATAGTGACGAGTCTAGTGTACCTAAAGAATGCCTAATTTGCAAAAAGGAACATGCCATTGAACACTGCGACGCATTCGGTAAATTAAGCGTGCAACAACGATGGGACACTATTAAAGAGAAAAATACATGTTTCAAATGTTTAGTTAGTAAACACCCTAAGAGGTTTTGCCGCGCCAAAAGGTGCGAGAAATGTGGCTACAGCCATCATATTTTATTGCATGCAGATAAACAGAACAAAGACAGCAATAAACCGGAGGCCGGCAAAACAGTTAGTGAAAAAACGGAAAGTGTCACTAACATTGGGGAATGGCGAGCTACGGCTCTATTAAAAATAATTCCAATTGGAATAACCAATGACAATGGAACGCCTCATAAATGTTACGCGCTACTAGACGACGGGGCAACAGTATCACTGATCGACAGCGCTATAGCTTCAGACCTAGCGGGCCCCCGCATACCTCTTACATTAAAAACAGCGGGTGGCTACGGAGTCACTGATTTAACTTCGCGAGCGGTACAAGCACGGATCACAGGGCCAAACGGACAACAACATGAAATCAAATGCCGTACCATGGTCAACATGAATTTGCCAATACAAACTGTGTCCGCTGCTATGCTGAACGATAACGCTCACCTCCGGGACTTGGGTTGCGTGGAGATGAGGGGCGCTAAGCCGATGTTGTTGCTTGGGCAGGATAACTGGCAGCTTTTGGTCAGTCAGGACATCCGACATGGACGATCCGGTAAACCAGTTGCCTCCCTCACGAAGCTAGGTTGGGTCGTACACGGACCATTCGATAGTGCTAACGATGTTAGCGATCAGTCAGTAAATTTTGTGACAGTTCCCCTGCCTGATCTGCATGACCTAGTAAAAGCTCAGTTCGAGCTAGAAGCTATAGGTATTTCGCAAAACGCTCGTAAAAATAAAAATAATGAAAGAGCGTTAGAAATCCTAGATAATACTAGCCGCCGCGTACCTAATAGTTCACAATGGGAAGTAGGGCTATTATGGAAACATAATGATGTGGAATTGCCTAATAATTATAATCAGGCTGTCATGGTAATAGGGAAAGCGCGTGTAGCACCTCAAAAGGTGATATCTATCCCTAGGCTCGAGCTACAAGCGGCCTTGTTAGCCTGCCGACTAGCAGACACGGCCGAGAAAGAGCTAGGGCTATCTATAAAACGTAAATTTTACTGGACAGACAGTAAAACGGTTCTTAGATGGATAAACTCTGACGCCCATGAGTTTCAGAGATTCGTATCACATAGACTGGCCGAGATTGATAAATTATCGGACCGAGGCAATTGGCGCTGGGTGCCATCGGAGGATAACCCTGCTGACAGAGCGACCAGATTGTCTTGGCCCGATAACCATGCGGTGTGGCTTTCTGGCCCCCCTTTTCTATGTGATCCACAGGAGCGGTGGCCGGTGTGTCATGAGGCTGAAGCGGCGGAAGCGGACCTCGAGCGCATTCAGCGGGTCCACGCTACATCAGCGCCGGTGGCGCCACTCCTTCTCTACGAGCGCTATTCTTCGTGGACGCGCATACAGCGCGTTATGTCACGCGTGCTAATATTCATCGGCCGATGTCGTAAGCATCGGTCAACAGCAGAGCTACAGCGTCCCGACCTGGAAGAAGCTCACAACTGCCTTATGCGGTTGTGCCAAGAAGACAGCTTCCGGGATGAGCGGGCCGCCATACTAGAAGGCCTGCCCGTCCCCAACAACAGCAGCATCAAGGCCCTAGACCCGATGATCACCGAGGACGGCTTGCTTCGGGTGAGGGGACGCCTGAGTGCCTGCGAGGTGCTCACCTTCGGGGAAAGGCACCCGATAATATTAGAGGGACGCCACCCTCTAACGCGAAAGTTGATCGCATTTTACCATGGGATGGCTTTACACGCCAACCATGAGACCGTCGTCAACAACCTTCGTGAAAAGTACTGGATCACAAGGGTAAGAACCTCAGTAAAAGCGGTGGTTGCCCAGTGTCAATTATGTCGTGTTTCCAGAGCTAAACCAGCCCCGCCCAAGATGGGCGATCTTCCGCTGGCGAGAGTCGAGACCTCGCGACGAGCCTTCGTCCGAGTGGGCGTCGACTACTTCGGCCCGATGGAGGTAGCAATTGGGCGGCGCCGCGAAAAGCGGTGGGGTGCATTGTTCACCTGCCTCACCACACGCGCCGTCCACCTCGAGTTGGCCGCCTCATTGAGCGCCGACTCCGCCATACTAGCCTTGCGGCGCCTTATTGCGCGCCGCGGGCAACCAGCGCATCTGTACTCAGATCAGGGTACCAATTTCATTGGAGCCAACACCGAACTACGAGCAGCCCTGAAGGACCTTAACCACGGTCTAGTCAGGGCCGAAGCCATCAACCGAGGCATCGAGTGGCACTTCAATCCCCCGGCAGCCCCACACATGGGCGGCTGCTGGGAGCGCCTGGTGCGTTCTATAAAAAACGCACTCCGAAGCACGCTCAAGGAACGTGCTCCCCGAGAGGAGGTGTTGTATACCCTCCTCACCGAGGCCGAGCTGATTGTAAACAGCCGGCCTCTAACTTATGTCTACGACGACCACGACCAGCCTGTGGTCCTGACACCTAACCATCTACTCCTGGGCACTGCGTCCGGGAGTACTCCGTTCCTGCCGGGAGACTTCGAGGACGTCGATTCGCGCCGGCAATGGCGGCGCGTGAACGCGCTCGCCGACATGTTCTGGCGGCGCTGGCTACGAGAGTACCTCCCAACGCTGCAACGTCGTGACAAATGGATTAACAACGTACCCAATGTGCGGGTCAACGACGTAGTTGTGATTATAGACAATAATAAGGACAGGAATGTATGGACAAAAGGTGTAATTAAGAATGTATATTACGGCAATGACGGTATTGTTCGTGTAGTCGACATTAGGACGTTAAATGGGGTCCTGCGTCGGCCCGTAGCAAAGATTATCGTGCTTCCCACCGACCAAATATGATGTAATGCGGTTGAACCCTTTTACAGGGGGTGGAATGTAAAGGAAAGCACCATAATTCGAGCTTAAACGAATTATATATGTCGTCAAATCATTGAAATGTATCGATTGGTCCGTGGAGACGAATATTCTAATATAAATTGCTTAAATAGCTTTATGTACTAACGAAAATGATCGATATCTCAGAACTGTAAAGAGGTAGCGTAATTTAAACACTGCCATTAGCTTAGTTGGAGCATTTACCCCCTAATTACCTATTTTATATAACAGTATATACCCCCGGGGTACCGATTAAAGTAAAATCCATTGTGTCGGAAAGTAAACAGTGTTATGTACCATTTTCATACTGCGTAGAACCACGTCTCCCGTACCCCTCCTACGTCTAAGGAGAGCTAACTGCGCAATACCCCGCAGACACCCGTTCCCCTTCAACACCCCCTCATCAGGTAGGAATGTTTGTAACTGGTGAGTTTCATTAAATATACGACCAAGAGTCACCCGCAACTTGTGATCATGGGTAAAACCTATAAAGGGAACTCGAGCAAGTTGATTTTGGTAGTACATTGGTAGTACATCAGTAGTACATCAGTAATACATCAAGTAAATCTCTCAATAGCAATAATCTCTCCGTACGATTCAGTTGCTCTCCACATATATTCGAGAATTAGTCGCTCCGCGCTTAGATAGTTTTAATAAAAGTCAGTTTAAGTTAGTTTATAATTTCAGTTTAAGATAGTTTCTATATATTCTATTAGTTCGTAAGTGCTGATTTATATATTGTGACTCTATTTTTGTTAACTGTAATTATCGTGTGTTATTTTATTGATTATACAAGTGTTTAATCTGACAGTGTGGTTTTCACTGGTTACGAGTAAGTGCGTTGGTAACCTTTCGACACCCCCGCCTACAACACCTGACTCCCCGAATATCTTACAGAATGAATTACCGAAAACCATAGAGGGATCATTGTGTTTTATTCGCGGATGACATTTTTCTATTAATCTCATGTCGAAACAACTTTTTTTTAAATAAGTGTGTCACCAGTAAAAGTGAAATCATTGTGGTTTGCAAAACAATGACAGTACATGAACGAAAGTGACATTTAGTGAATAATTCATTACCTCTATCACCCATTAGACACAGTTTTTATGACAACCGTTAAATCTTTAAGCTAGAAATCTAGCTTTTGTTAAAAATACAGTTATTAAATTATTGTTTAGCACTTTTTTGACCGTCATGTATTTTTTTGTACATTTTGTACATTCAAAACAAACATGCTGAAATACCTAAGCGAGCAAAATATGTGAAACTATTTATATTTAAGATTTTATATGTATCATATGTAATGCCAAATAAAGTTATTTATTTATTATAATTGTATGCACAAGTAAAATAAAATACTATAATATAGTATTTTAAAATGCCTCAGGATTTAAGTCCGCCTTTGTTCGCCGGCGGACTTAAATCTTGAGGCATTTTCTACCAGTCAACCTTAGGGTGATGCAGAGACAAAACATGGCAGGTGCAACATGTGGGAAAGATAACTCAAAAAAGAATAAAAACTAATATATACAAACATACATATAAATAGAATAAACTTTGTCAGGAGAAATAACGATAGATAGAGGAGAATCCAGCAAATCAGCGCTGGGTTGATTCTTGCAACTTCTTACGAATATTTTCACGTGCCTTCACTTTAAAAGATAACTGGGTGGTAGGATGTTGTATTATTTTCTTGCTTAACAATTATTGATACCGTTAAAATTAGTTAAAATTCAACTTACTTGACTCAGCGATGATAAAGAAAGCACCAGTAAAACCGCGTGCCGAATCATTTTGATATCTGAAACAAAACAAATTAATCACACCATTAATTCAATTGAAATTGAAGTATGCATACATTTTTCTTTAATTTTGCTAATTTGCGTACTGTCTAAAGTGTATTTATTCATCATCTGTCTTATTTTGTATGTGGCCAGGGTCATTCCATTTTCAAAGGCATCGAAATAATTCCCATAATGCTTTTCTAAAAATATTATTGATCACTCTAATACTCGTATAATGAATGCGTCTCTTTTTGTGAACCTCAAATAATTCCTACTTTGGGGTCCTAAAAATACTAAATACCCAAGTAAATGCGCCAAACTTGGATGTAGCGCTCATCGCGCGGTTGCTCACAGTTCTAACCAAACCCATTTGGTCGGGGTACCCTGGCTTTGTTACTGCGACCAACTGTGAGAAAAGGCCAGAAAAAGAAAGAGCATCATTAGAAGTTCTTAAAGTTTATAGAGGTTCATTAATTTAAAAAAGCGTTCAACATTATAAGTTCAATAAGTTTTTAGAGGATCAGTTAAGTAAATATTTCCTATTTTCAAACAGGTCAGGCGATAGCAACTTATCACCAAGGACGCTACAGGTGCTTCTTCAACCTTATGGACAAAGTTGAAAAGCCTAATTAATGAGCCTTTAATTTCACCAACACTGCCCAATTAGCAGCAATTCTCCTTACCAAGAGAAATTGACCTGCTGTATCTACTCAATGCCTGTAACTCTTTCACAAGGTAAAGAAAGAATAACATTTATTTGGCAACGGTAATTGTGTAACACATTTACAGTAGCAATGGGTTTCATTTTTAAACCGACTTCAAAAAAGGAGGAGGTTTCTCAATTCGATCTTATATTTTTTTTTATGTTTGTTCGCGGATAACTTCGTCGTTTATTAACTGATTTTGATGATTCTTTTTTTATTGGAAAGGAAATATTCCAAGGGTATTACCACGATAAGGAAACCAGAATTTGATGATGGGATCCATGAGGAATTGAGGGAACTCTTCAAATATTATAGGCATATGCATATATAGCGATTTTTGTATTTTCATCAACAACTCAAGCATTTGCATTCAGAAAGTAAGTTGCATTTGATGAAGTGAAACTGATGAAGAAAACCACAAATGGCCACCGGAACTCCTCAATGATAAGTATTTCACGGGTGGCGATAAGATATCTCGATTAAGATAGTTAAGCGACTATGAAGCAAAATAAATAATTCTGATGAAAATGGTACCATCGAACTGGGCCTCAAGTCTACTATTACAATAGTGTCAGAATGGTCTCTTCATTGTGAGTTTTTGACAGATTTGCCATACAAACACTGTCAAATACTCACAATGGCGAGACCATTCTGACACTATTGTAATAGCAGACTTGGGGCCCTGATCTAAAGATGAAGCCGGAAATTATGCACCAGAACTCCGTAATAAAACAATGAATCCTAGCCGTGTTTGGACTTATTGGAATTGTCATGAGATGCACTCGGGCTATAAATGGTTATTAACCGATTTTTATTAACTTTGCTTGGGTAGTCTTTTTGAGTTAGCTTCGATAATACGTATTTAATCCACTTCGTATATCTTATATCACTGTTGTTTGTGCGGTGTAGCAAGTAGTAGTAATCGAATTGTTGTGGAGTAGGTATCATAACTAAAAAGTAAAAAAAAAAGTAGCTTAATTGTAGTTTATAGAATTTGTTTATATCATTTTTAAATTACTTCTACTGTTTATTTTTATATATTCTTTACAAGTTCATCATATAGCTCGTTCGAAAAATGTTGGTTTAATGAAACCTAGTTTGGAAGGCGCTGGTGTTTGTGATACAATGATTTTTTCATTAGTACAGACACCAACGATACTGTTCTTTCTGAAATATTCTATTTTAATTAGGAAAATCGTTTTTGTGATCCGTAAATATGTTTTTTTTTTTAATCTGAAAAATAAATAAAAATAATTGTTGTGCAGACAAATTTTTCGATTATTAGAAGCAATGCATAAGCTCCTTCAAAATCATTCAGATTAAGATTGATAGTGTATTACGCAATTAGAGTGCAGTTCGTGAAACACAAAATACAAATAAAAAAAAAATGTGAAAATAATGTTCCAACAACAAATGACAGTGGGCCGCAAAAAAAATTCAGCATTCATGCCAGATAGATGCTATGTAACGCTGGTTTTCTAATGAACCTTTAGAGGCAAGTGACAGATAAGTAACAAACAATTTCAACATACCCAATACATAATAGGTAACTCTAATACTACAAACAAACCATTACTTTAACCTACTTTTCCAGACAAACCTTCCTACAAAACCAAACCCTAAATCTTCGCCTTGGCAGAGTTAACCTGTACCTACTCGTGCCGACATTGTACTTGTACAAGGAGCTCGTAAAGCTTCGCCCGTAAACTTTATAACCCGTAAAGAAAGACGTAAAAATCAGACAATGTCTAAGTGAGAGTTAGGAGGACTCACATTTGTTGTTTCGGTTATGATAAGGGAGTCTTTAGGAAATATTGTGTATTTGTTAGTATTTTGATGTTTTGTGTGTATCTTGATACTTTTGAACATGGGATTTCTCATACAGATTGTCATCAAGCTTTGAAAATAGATTTTAGATAAATGTACATACCTAAACAAAACAAAATCAGTAAAACATCGTTCAGAATCAAATAAATTCTGTATGAAGTTATATATTTTTTTTATAAATAGAAACGTCATGTCCTATAAAACAACTGTATTTCAAGCAATTTTTATTTATTTTGAATAACCTTATTAATAATATATTACATTTAATTTTTCATTGAAGTCGTCGTTCCTTTATACTCGTAAAATCAGGTGGACAAGACATCTATCAATGCGCCTTAAAGTAATTCCTTTCTCATCATTTTGTAAATCCCTAAAGATTTCAAAGGTGTTAAGGTAAAGTGTTTTGAATCGGCTATGTCCTCGATAATTACCTTGGGACCAGTTACAACAGTCTCTCAAGATTTTACTTAAACCGTAAACCAAAGTCCTATACAAACTCAAGTTGCTTTGTTTCCCCAAATCGTAGAATATTCCATTGAACCAGCGTTTATTCGGTACCTACATCCAAAATCATTAACCATTCAGCTATCGATTCTTACGTCGAGCGATTTGACCTGTGGCTATTCTAGCATACATCAAATTGCTACCAGTAGTGCTATTTTGTAAAAATCTCACCTTTTTTTTAATCTAGGGCGTCTCATTGTTAACCTTTAGAGGTCGTGACTCTTTAACCGGTCTTTCCTGTGGTTGCCTTAAGCTCCTAAAAACTTAAAGCCCCCAGCCAGGGTGTAAAACTTATAAACTAAACGACTGCACGCTAAGGGCACCCCCTGTGGGGTACGAACCTCGGCTTAGGGCAGAGTCGGAGGGAGGATGGCAAGGGACCGACGGTGGCTGGATAAAACCAGGGTTATGATTATAATCAGGGGAATTTAAAGCTATAGGCTCAGCTATTGCGCGGGCTGGCGCTTCGCTTAAGAGCAAGGGTCGGGGAGGACTATTTAGTAGGGGATTTCGCGATGGGCCTCGGCGGCGAGGTCAGAATGACGCTCGTGTTTTATGTTTGCAAGCTGTACCTACTTGTTTCCCTACTGCTCTCCTGGAGGAGAGTTGTGGGATCGTCTGGGTCGGTCAATGCATGCCGTGTGGACGACGGGTCTTACAGATGCGAGAGGGGGTGTAATTGGCGGCCTACACAAGTAGAATGTTGCGCGGTGAGTGGCTGCGGGATTAAAGAAGCGCTTTGAAATGCGCTTCATGAATTAAGCTATAGTAGGGATTTAGAGGTCTATATGAAGGTTTTGGTTTCGAACGAGCCAGGGGGCTCCCGTGATTTTACGGAGGAAACGGTTTTGGAGGGACCGCATCTTATGGATGAGATACAGTTTTGCGTGTGCAAACACTGGACTCGCATAGGTCATGATCGGGCGGAAAAATCTCACCGTGAAAACTAAGGTGAAGTGCGTTTGAAGTGGGTTGTCAATCCCTAGCGTCAGGTTAGGGTTCAGGTCAGGTCTAGTGACAGTTCACTTATTGGTTCACTTCTAACTCACTTTTCATCAAAAATGTCACGGTGAGATTTTTACAGAAACATGAAATTAGTATGTACTATATAGTACAACCAGCAAAGCTCTCCTGTCAATGTAATTTAGGCGCCAAAATATCTATTTAGCACTAAATTTTGTTGGAATACAAAAACTTTTTTCAACACGCTAGATATCATAAATTTTCAATTCAGGATTTTAAACATTTTCATTCGCTGAAAGACTTATTCTTTCAAGTTATTATGAAAAGGTATTATTTGTCCAGCACGTCTGAGTCGCCACAATCGTCCGTCCGACAAGTTCCGAACAACCCTAATGTGATGAAACAGAACACATTTAATGTTGCCCTTTATTTGTACGCAGTTAACTCAATTTTCATGTTTATATTGTTACGGAGTAAGTGCCTCATAACACGAAGAATATTTAGGCCCTGTCTGCCAGAGGCCAAAATATTTTAATGACTTGTTTGCCAAAGGAAAAACATCATAACTTTGCCAAATTTTTTATATTTAGTTGCCTGTATTCAAACGAGGAGGGGCTCGTGGCTAAATGATTACAGCAGCTGAGCACGAATCGATCGATCGTTAAGCTACGCTTACCGCGGTCAGTTAATGGATAAGCGACCATCCATTACCATATCAAAACCTCTCCGTGTCTCGGAAAGCACGTTAAGCCGTTAGTCCCGGCTGTCATTCGTAGATCTTTGACAGTCGTTACGGGTAGTTAGAAGCCCAAGTCTTACAACCAGTCTTACCAAGGGGGTTACCCAGTAACTCGGATGTGGAGGAGGTCAGATAGGCAGTCGCCCCATTTAAAATACTGGTATTTAGGTGCATTCGGTTTGACTGGAAGCTGACCTCAATACAGTTTGGGAAAAAGCTACACAGACTGAGTTGCCTTTATACAAACTTCATCACCCCGTTTGACATGCTCAAGAGAGTTGTAGATACCTCAAAAGAATGTATCTCCGAAGTTACAATACTTACCCGGGCCTTAGTACGACTAATCGAGCTTGAGAAGGAGACTACAGACACCCCACTCGTCGCACTACACGCGGTGCCTTTGTGTCGCGTCGCGTGTCGTGCCTGTTTGTAGGAGCCTTTATAAGTGACAAAAACAATGCTCTAATAAAGCCATTTTTTTTAAAACAAGTTTGTCCGTATTTATGTTCAGATATGTATAATACGTTTTCTTTTTTCTTTTTGAGTGGTTTGGTCTATCAGGCAATCATCATCATTATGCACTCGATGGATTGCACGAAGTTAGCAGCAAACACTGCGTTACCGTGTTTAGGCTCGTACCGACTGGCGCGATATCGCAGGCGCGACAGGCAGCGCGACCCTTGTCGCGCCCGCGATATCGCACCAGTATGTGGAAGCCTTTTCGCGTGACGAATCTCGGCGATAAGCGTTAGTCCAGGGATGTGTGGCAGGCTTTGTGCTTCATCTCGATAGGTCTCTTCGACGCAAAGAATGTCGCAGTGAGTTTCGCGGTAGACATCAGAAAGAAATACAGATTTATCTTGTGAGAACCATCCATCATCATTATCTTGTCCTTATCCCAATTTATTTGGGGTAATGGCGCAATATGTATTTTTCTTCCATATATCTCTATTACTTAAAGGTAAATTCAATAAATAAGCTCATTGAGACTTCAATTTTACCTGGTTATTATAAATTGATTTCAAATCAGCAGTAAACAATTCCGCACAAAGTACGACCATATTCTGGGTCATATTCTAAAACCAGTTTGTATATAAACAAGGCTGTATCTAGCGATTCCTGTGCCGACCGTTAGCTAGATCCGGTTCTATGGTGAAGTGGGCCAGTCCTTGTAAATGTCATTGTAGTACAATGTGGCTTGTTTCCGATAACGTTTACGGTAATTGGATTTTCTTGGGAAATAATCTTTATTTATGGGGTTGATTTAAAAATGTAGATTATATAAATTATAATTATAGTACGTTGTAAGATTGTTGCAGTAAATATTTGCTAAATGGGTATATATTCACAAACCGAAATAGAAATCATTGTAAATTAAGAGGTTGCCGAGCGCGCAGTGGCGTCTCATCGTTTGTTTGGTGATTTATTTTATTTTAAAATGAAAATGCAGAAAATAAGCACGTGACGTTGTACTCCACAAGATTATACGTGATTTTTATTACAAACAGTAGTTTTACATGGTTATGTATTATTGTAATCCTTAAAACGGAGCTTAGTGGCCACTATTTTCCATCTTAAGGATTACAATAAAAAATAACATTTTAAAACTATTGTTTGTAATAATAATGAGGAGCTCGTGGCTAAGTAATAACAGCCGCACGGGTCGATACGTCAGATTAAGCTACGCTTGCCGGGGTTGGTCCGTGGATGGGTGACCATCTTTACATACCGAGACTCCTCCGTGCCTCGGAAAGCACGTTAAGCCCTTGGTCCCGGCTGTCATTCGTGGATCTTTGACAGTCGTTACGGTTCGTCAGAAGCCCAAAAAGTCTGACAACCAGTCTTACCAAGGGGTATCGTGTTATTTATTTATTTATTTAATACTTAAAGCACAAAAAAAAATGTACAGAGGCGGACTTAATGCCATAGGCACTTTCTACCAGTCAACCTGTTAAAGTCAATTTGTTACCCAGTTACTGGGTTGTGGAGGTCAGATAGGCAGTCGCTCCATGTGAAATACTGGTATTCAGCTGCATCCAGTTAGACTGGAAGCCGACCCCAACATAGTTGGGAAAAGGCTAGGCAGATTGATTTTTTTGTTTGTAATAATAATAATAACAACGTATAGTCTTGTGGAGCACAACATAACATAAAAGGAATCACCGAACAAACGATGAGGGCACCACTGCGCGCTCAGTACTCTCTTAACTATTTATACGAGGTTCTAAATTTATTAATACATATAAATATAAAACAAAAGGCGTCGAAGTACTCGTCTGTCTGCTAAATTATGTTTCGTTTTCGACTTATTAATGAAGTTTATGTATTACTTTGTTAAATCAATATAACCAAACAAAAGCTTATTTGTAAATGAAAAAACTTTTTGAAGAGTTAATTAGTTCTTGCAAACTCCTTATGTTACGTAATTAAAACAATATTAATTTTACGACGCCGACGTCTAACTAACCTACAAACATGCGTTAACCACGGAACGGGTCGATCGATCAGGTGAAGCTACTTTGATCCGCGGATGGGTCATCTTTATATACCAAAACACCTCCGTGCCTCGGAAAGCACGTTAAGCCGTTGGTCCCGGCTGTCATTTGTAGATCTTTGACAGTTGTAACTGGTCGTCAGAATTCCGAAAGTCTGACAACCAGTCTTACCAAGGGGTATCGTGTTACCCAGTAACTGGGTTGTAGAGGTTGCAACGTTACATTTTCCCGGGAGGGGAGGAAGGTCAAAGAAGGAACTACCACCTACCTATCATCAGAACTGGAGGAGTCCCGGCTTAAAAGAAAATACACGACTCAATCTTTTTTATAATACTACGATCCCCAGACGATTCAATATGTGAGATTTTACCGTCGATATAGTTGTGAGTATTTTCCGCCTGTGATAAATCAAGATGAAGAGGAGAAGAAGAAGTGTGTGTTAGTTAGTACGAGTAGGTGGTAACAACTATTAGGTAAAATACGTGTATTCGGCTGCCTATGGTTAGACTGGAATCCGCCCCAACAGAGTTGGGAAAAGGTTAGGAAGATGATGATAAGGTGTAACATTTTTAGGATTCCGTACCTCAAAAAGCAAAAACCGAACTCTTATAGGATCACTCGTGTGTCTGTCTGTCTGTCCGTCTGTTACAGCCAATTCGCTCCGAATCTACTGGACCGATTAAGTTGAAATTCGGTTTACATGTGAATTCCTGTGACCCAAACACGGACGTGTAACTTAAATTAATTAATTTTGAATAGGGGTGGAAACATGCACTTTTGAGGAAAATTAGAAGAAAAAAAAAAAAAAAAAAAAAGATTTGCAAATTGTACCGTTTCCGTTTTTATATTGAACTTGTAAAATAAATACTTTTAAATTTGTTTTAGAAAATATATATAATATATGATAAAAAAATTGCCAGTCTCTCCGCCCCCTTATCTCCGATCCTACAGGTCTTAGAATATAAAAAAAAAAAACTTTACTTATAGATTACAGGAAAACACGCACTTGGCCGTTTTTTTTTTGTTTTTATCTTGTTTACATATCGAACCGTCGTCTGCGAAGTTTCGCTAGCTAATTTAATTTGACTCTTACATAGACCAGTATTCTAACTTTTGGGCTGTTGATTTCTTGGCATGAATAGATCAAGTTTTCAAGAGACGACAGCAACAAATCATCACATATAGTTAACTGATTCGTCAATCTCTTAAAATGCAAGTCATTAATGAAACCTTCAATTTAAAAAGTTAAAGTAGGTACCATAAACCCTACAGATATCAAAACCCCAAAACCAAAACTAATTGCTGGGCCGTTGACAGTCTTATGGCTTTTTATAAACCAAAATGACGGCAGACCAATTTACCAAGGACCCCTAATTACAGGCGACAGACGGCCATATTAAGAATACATTTTCCCTGTCCCAAAATAAAATGCCAAATAATCTCAATTTAGAATAAATATTTATTTTTATTTCGTCGGCAAATGGCGGACTGCCGATTATTAATTAATTTCATGCCGGGACTGATAATTTCGTTTTGCAGAATACTGTCGGTACGAAATGTATTTAATTTTGCATAGATTGAAGCTTTTAAAGCTTTGTTACGCTAAATTGTTTTAATTTAACAGCATGTTGATTAAATAATAATTATGTAGCAACCCCGAAATGTGTATTGTAAATTTTTGGTTAAAATCATGTTTGTATTTTTAACCGACTGCAAAAAAGGAGGATTCTATGTTCGTCTGTATGTATTGAAAATTCTTTTTTTGTTTGATAGGATATATTCCTGAGGTGGTTTCATATAAATTCCGTCAAGTTCTGATTAGTGGATTTTGCGTCAGCTTCAATAATACATAGATATTTCTCCCACATTGTGTATGTTGATAATGTTATTGTATGTTCCTTTCCTTTCACTGTTTTTTTTTTTTTTTTTCATAGCACGTAGTACCTACACTAGTATAAACTAATTTGTGTGGGGTAGGTACACACGGCTACATATCAAGCTATACATTTCTAGTATAGGCTGATCTGTCATTGTAGGGAAATCCTATGCAATGCAAGATCACCTTAGACTGGATTAGTAAAGTTTGATATGTATCCGTGTGTACCACAACACAAAGTGAGAAAAAAAAGGTTTTTAATAAAAAAAAAAAAAAAAACTATCGACTTCCAAGTATCAAAAATCTTTAAAATGTTTTCTTTTCTTTTCTGTCAGGTCTTCCTATTTCTTTGTATTCATGCAAAGATTAGCGATATTTTATGTAAGAAGACATGCTGCACCGACCACAAATAAGTTGTATAATGAGGTTGATGATGATCTTTAAACACTAATAATAATAAAGATCCATATGATTAAACTAAGTGTCTTATTATTTTCTTTGTTTCATTGAGTAATTTTTGCTTCCCCAATGTTGTTTTAGTCAGCTTGGGTTTTATGGATTAGATGGCAAAGTTCTCGACTTTCCTTTGAAATACAGGTCTTCAGCTGAACCTAGAAGATTAAAAGCATTTCCCAACTAAGCGAAAAAAATCTTGGCTTATACCATATCCGTCTGTTTTAGTTAAGTATTTTGCATTTAATAATGATATAAGTAGGAAATATTAGTCTGAAATCTCCAACCCGTCTTGAGCAAGCGTGGTAATCAATATGCTCGTGCCTTCTCTGTATGAGAAGAGGCCCTTGCCCAGCAGTGGGACAGTTATGGGCTGGTATTATATCTAGTGATTTTTAGTCAGAACTCTTAAATAGTACGCACTTTAAGAGTTTTTAGTGTTAAAACGTGCTTTTGAATAGTGCTTGAATAATTAAGTACTTTTGATATAAGTTTTTAAACTGTCATGGTCACTAATATTATTATTAACACAAACGGGATATTAAATATCGGGAACTCATAACAAATAGTAAACATGGTAAATATCCCGTTTATGTTAATAATAATAAGTACTTTTGCTTCGAATATTTCTTTCTCTTCAGAATTCTATTCGCAGACTGGTGTTTTATGAGAATTTTTCCTTGTGGACATAAAGACTTTTTGACAACAATCTCTAGATCTCCTTTGCTTGAACGAAGTCGTAAAGCCAATTAAATGATACAGGGTTATTCTGGGACTTTGATTTAAAAAAAAAAGTTACAATCTTAAGGACTGCCGACAGAAATGAAAACTCAAAACTTTGGAATAACTGACAGTCTGACGCAACACGTCACGAGCATGTCGCGCATTTCGGTGACGTGAACCCATAAGTTTTTCCCATATCTAAAGCTCAAGTAGTTTTCACTTCAAAAAGATTTGGTAATCTATAAAAAATGTAAAAGCTTATTTATTTCTTTTATATTTTTCTAGTGTGAGAATTTTTGCTTCACCGTCAGTGACGGAATGTTCATAAATGAATTTCTAAAAGAAAAAAGTCTGTCATATAATTAAACATGGTACTAAACATAACTGGCGAAATTTGGGTGTACTAAGGAACACCTCTGCCGATCCCTGCGGAGAAAACAAGCGTGATGTTATGTTATTTAGGTACCTACATACAATTGTACATACCAATAAATCTGCCTAGCCTTTTCCCAACTCTGTTGCGGTCGGCTTCCAGTCTAACCAGATGTAGCTGAATAGGTACCAGTATTCTACATGGAGCGACTGCTTATCTGACGTCCACAACCCAGTACAAAATCAAAAAGGTTGCTAATTTACCTGTATAATTTATAATTTTTATGACATTCATTTTATTTTCTGTGATTAATATACTTTAACTCACACACTGACACAGTTGATTAAATGTTAAAACTTTAGGGAACTCATCTACTTTTACAATGTTTGTAAATATGTGAGCACCATGTATCTGTCGCATAATTAATTTGTCTGTCATTGCTTTACTTTTCATTCTTTTTACCTATTGTGGTATAGTAATTTTATTCTAGGTAAGTGCATTGTCTTCACATATAATTAATAATTACTGTATACAAATATTGTTAACATTTTAAAAGAGTAAGTATGGAGTTTCTTGCCCATTCTTCTCCATACGTAACTACATTTTGGAAGGGGCAACTAGATTCAATTAATTATTTTGTAAATTTTGTTCAAAAGTGCCTTTTATGTGCCTATTTGAAATAAATGATTTGACTTTGACTTTGAGTAACTGGGTAATACGATACCCCTTGGTAAGACTGGTTGTCAGACTTCCGGGCTTCTGACGACCCGTAATGACTGTCAAAGATCCACGAATGACAGCCGGGACCAACGGAATAACGTGCTTCCCGAGGCACGGAGGGGTCTTGGTATTTAAAGATGTCACCCATCCGCTGACCAACCGCGACAAGCGTAGCTTAACCTGATGGATCGGTCGTTGCGGCTGTTATTACTTAGCCAAGCGCTCCACATTGTACTACATACCATCATAACACAAATCCAGACTCAAACAAGCGAAAGTCTCATTAGAATTCGTACAGCATTTTAAAAGAATGTGCAAAGAATAGAATTTTAATTCTTTGCCAATATTACATTTAGTTGAACAATACTTGTTTACATACATTCCCGCTTTCTTTCCGTAAGTAATGACATCAGCAGAGATCTAAGTTGTTTATTAGGTACACTTCTCTAACTGGAACAACATTGCATGAAATTGTCTGCCAAGTAAACCGGAATTCAATAAACAGGTCCTTGTTGGTGTAGTGGTTGCATAAGGTACAGCTGAGCATGAGGTCCTAGGTTCGATTTCCAGCAGGCTTAGCATGACGGTTTCTATTTCTACGAAGAATAGACACAATTCTTTCTATACAAAGTGACATTTTGTTTCTCCATTTTTGATATTGCACCGAAATCGTTCTAAAGTCTGTCATTTTGTCTTTCGTTTCTAACGATCTTTGTCTAGGCCCTTGTGTGTAGACTATTTCAGAAGAAAGTTTTTTATCCCAAACTGTCAAAATCAATTAAGTGTAAGGTAGTGAAGACAATTAAGTAGATTTTGTAATCGCCATGCTAAAGACAGTAGAAAACTTTCTACTGGATGGCCACAAAGTACCTATATATGTACGGTTATCTAAAAAATCATGATTTTACAGGAGAGCGTTTTGAACGCAAAACTGTGATAATTAATTGAAGGACAAAGCTATCTTCTCCTATTTAACATAATTTCGTTAATAGGGCATTATCAAGGAAATTGTTAAGGCCAATATTACTGTACTATTTTTTTGTACCAAAATACGGTCCTTCGTCACTTTGAGAAAAATTGTTGTAGTTGTCTTTATATAAGTGACTTATCGGTAAAACTTAAGAATAAAACAGAAAAAAAAAATCCTATGACAAAACAAAGAATTCTGAGTCGAAATATGTAAAAGAGAAAAGTTGACTCTTTCTACTTAGCTGCCCTCGTACTGTCTACACGGAACGTCATTTTTGTCTACTCTTCCGTCGACAAAACGTTGCTCGTGCTAAGCCTAATAGTTGATGACTTTCAACTCAGATATTCCATTTGGAATAGCATCCATAGTATGGATTTGTGCCCGGTTGATAGCAATAGGCTCGCCCCTATTACGGAGACTTAAACATTGTGACGAAATGTGGCTGTAGGTAATAGTACCTAAAGCCACATTTACTACAAAGTGTACCTATGGAGGTACACTCTGCCGAACTCTTCGGAGAATACAGGCTTACTGTTATTTTTATTAGTTCTTTCAAAGTTTATTATTTTTATTTGATGGCACGGTTGGCGCAGTGGTTAAGCGATTGAATGCTGCGCTGCGAGTCGCGAGTTCGATTTCCGCACGGAACACATATTTGTATGATCCATATAATGTAGTTGTTCCGGGTCTGGCTGTTTGTGTATGTGAGTTTAAATGTTTGTAAACGCACCCACAATACAGGAGTAATTCCTAGCGAGGGGCAATGTAAAAATAAAGTATTTTGTGAGTTCCGTAGCTTGTCTGCTTTTAATAACAAATTTTAACCATCAGTCCTTCTACTAAGCATGGCCTTTCCTCAATAACCGTTCCTAAAGCTCATGTTTGGTTAACTATTGCATCAAAATATACCCTTAGAATCATGTTAACGTGTATACAGAGAACACACACGTAGATTCTTTAAAACACCTTTGCTAAACCTAAGTTGAGATCTTTCGATACTAAAGGATATTAAAATTCTGCATGGCCATGCCAAATACATAAAATTAGCGCGATCTTTGTCAGTCATTGTAAAACCGTTAGATATTTTAATTCACACAACTATCATAAATGAAAACGTAAACAAATTCGCGATGAATCATGCAAAAAAATAAATATTCATAATATTAGCATTAACATTAGGAAGATTTATAATCATTAGCTTAATATTACCATAAATCAATAAATTCAAAGCACTAATCAATTTAATGTTTAACTGTAGCCTAACACTGTACAACAAAAAGCCAAACAAATTTTTTTTTATCAAAAAAAAAAAAAAAAAAACATACACACCTTTTAACACACAAAAATTCACTCAAAAATTTCGAAAATGGAAGGTTCGCGCGCGTGCGTCTTGCGCCGGCGCTGCTCCGCACTGCGCAGCATCCCCGGCTACTGACCCCGCCCCGATCACTGTATGTATAGAGAGTTGATGATACCGATCACGTCGATCATTTACAACCTGTTTTTACGAAAACTTTTTTTTTAGTTTCGTATTTTATTTGGATTGGTTTTAAGTTCTTCCTTAGTAGGTAATAACTTCTTATGGGTTTCAAATGTGTATATAGTTAAAACATAATAAGGATAATTTATTTTGATCAGGGAATAAAATAAAATAATGTTGAAAAAGTTTTTATTGCAACAATACCGGATTAGTTTCGGTTCACTTCTGCCATACCTATACCTACTTAATAATAATTTTGTAAAAATTACATTTGGAATTTTGGATTATCTGCTGATGGAGCAAGCAATAAAAAGGACGACCTATTTGTTGCAATAAAAACTTATTCAACATTATTTAATTTAAAAAAAATATATTGCATTTTTTATTCACAACAAAGTTATTATTTGTAGTAAGTAGTGGATTTTTATCTTTTGTATTTTCAGCTTTAATATTTCTACCCAATTATAAAAGTAGGTGCGTAGTTTACGCAACCGGCGTTCGTGTATGACCAGATGTATGAACGTTAACGAGGCAAAGGGAGTAAAGTGGTGTTCTGTAGTTTACAAAAAACCCATTATGCGTTTATTTCTATTTATAAGGTTACAGTTTGGCGCCCAACAGGTGGGGTTCAACGAAGGTAGATGCGATTGCTGCGCGTGAGGAGCCTCGGGACCATCAGGTGTGACTGCGGTGTGAGGAGTGCCCCGGGATCTTCACTTCACTGAAGTCTCTTCTATTTCTTAGATTAATTCTTATTTTTTTAATTTACTTTTTTTATTATTATTATTAATGTTAACTTACAAATAGCCTGCCAAGTTATTTGTACCGTTACAATGTATAAAAGTAACCCCCACAATAACATCATCAAATATTTAAATCTAAGGTGGTATTAACAACTCTATAACTAATGAAGCACAAACAGTTGGTCAGTTCATCGACCAAGTATTAGCATACAGGTAAAATTTAGTCGTCTTACACTTTAGAGGCACACAGATTAGCGTGAAATAACTTAAGACTGACCAATCTTTTGTTGTATTTATTTGGTGGGTAAGGTTAAAAACCTAAAGGTGGCTCGAGCTTGGGGGCTCGTGGTTAACAAATAACAGCCGTATGGATCGATCGAAGGTTAAGCTACACTAGACGCGGTCAGTTCGTGGATGGATGACCATCCATTTTATATCGGGACCCCTCCATGACTCGAAAAGCTGTTTGTTCCGGATGTTGTTCGCAGATTTTTAGCAGTCGTTACGGGAAGTCAGAAGCCCAAAAGTCTGACAAACAGTCTTACCGAAGAGTAACGTGTTAGGTACTGAGTTACTGGGTTGTGGAGGTCAGATAGGCAGTCGCCCATATAAAATACTGGTATTCAGCAGCATGGAAACTGACCCCAACATACATGATTGGAAAAAAGCTAGGCAGATTGTTTGTTAGTTTAAAAACCTGCTACAATGGTGCCGATTCCCTTGTTCACAAACTAAACTAAATTTAAGTTCAGTGCATGTTTTTCTTTCTATTTCATTAAGAAAAGGACAGAAGATAAATTTTAGTTTAGTCCTGTCAAATTAATCAGCGCCTGTCACTACTCCATATAAGTTTAGACGTGATTAAAAACTTGCCGACTAAAATTACGTCAAGCGCTGATTAATTTGACAGGACTAAACCAAAATTTATCTTCTGTCCTTTTCTTAATGAAATAGAAAGAAAAAGATGCACTGAACTTAAATTTAGTTTAGTTTGTGAACAAGGGAATCGGCACCAATGTCGGTAGTTATTTGTATTTATATAGCCAGGCAGCTCTTAAACATTGAAGGAAAACATCGTTCGGAAACCAGCTTGTCCTGGAACCAAAGAAGACATACAATGTGACAGCTACCGACTCGCACTGGGCTCGCGTGGTAGATTACCTGAGGAGGCTGCCTGATTCCCAGCAGTGGGTACGTTTTAGGTTTATTGTGTTATGTACTTACATAGACAGGTTGGTACTGCCTCGTTGGTCTAGTGGTTACTGAGCATGAGGTCCTGCGTTTGATTCCCGAGTCGGACTAAGTGTTATGTCCGGTGATGGCAACAGGCTCGTCCCCTATTACATGGGACTTAAACATAACTGGTGAAATGTGTGTACTATAGGTACACCTCTGCTTAACCCTTCGGAGAATATAGGCTTGATGTTATGTTAGTCCAGCCTTAAAAAATTTCCTTCAGATTGGTACTCGACACTACCAACACAACCTAGAAACTTTATCAAAACTGAGAAGCGTTTAATATATCATTAACCCTAATAACACGAAGTCCAAAATCTTGTTTATTAGGCAGTTTAATCGTGGCACACTTTAAATCTATATTTAATCATCTTTGTATTTTATATTATTTTTAATAGGGATGTGTCCTGGGGAAAAAAAAAAAGAAAAACTATTTAGTCCGTCAATCAGATCATAAAAAAAATATTAGACACGTATTTTTTGCTTTATCATATTAATAAAAAATGACTTAGATCAAACACATTAAACTTGGGGAATAGGGGCTCGTTACGTCACAGCTACGTATAAAATCTACTGAGAACTGAACGTCATGCCACATTTGAACTCAAAGTATCGCCGTGATGTTTTGATTACGTGAAAAAAGAAAAAATACGTGTCCAATTTTTTTTTTATAATTTACAAGATGGACAAATAGTATATTATGCAATTAGTGAATAAAGAACGGATTTAAAGCGAGGGCCACAGATGAATCGCGAGCAAGTGAAGGATTCTAACGACTGAATCACGACCGTAGGGAGTGATTCAAGATGATTGAATCACGAGCGCAGCGAGTGATTCAAGTGTTAGAATCCTGAGCGACGCAAGTGATTCATGGCCCTCGATATAAATCCATTTTATTCAAGAGTTGCATACTATACTTTATACCATGACTACGAGAAAAAGAAAGATTTAAGCGAAAATAGACATTTAGTGAAAAAAAAGGAAGATTAAATAAATTAAAATGCCATTAAAATTGGAACAATTACTAAAATTAAGAGTAATTAGGAAAATATATTTTTCTTTCATAGACCAAGTGTTAACACATCTTCTTCATCACTTGAATGCATTTTCAATCGATTTATTATTAAGTAACACTAAACTCTATGTTGGATTATCTTACAGTATTCAAAATAGTGCCAATTTACAAATGACAGCAAAGAACACAAAACAATTTTTATTCTCCTTTTCCAAAATGTCGACAAATCAAATCTCGAGGAGTTATTTACACAAGGAGTTTGTATGTCGAGAATTCTTTGCACAAGGAGTTTGTATCGAGTATTTCTTTGCAAGGAGGTATTGATGTGTTCTAAATTCAAACACCAAAATAGTGATTAAAAGTGCTTTTTATTCACTGTTTTCAGTGAATAAAATAAGCTTTTTAGAGGGGGAATGGTATAAACATATTTTTTTAGTCATCATCCCTATTGTAGCACGTTAATGTGGTACATCGTGTTCACATGTAATGATATAATTTATTGATGTATAAAAAGTATTGTAAAACAGTTTAAAAGAGTAACGGTGGAGTTTTTTGCTCATTCTTCTCCATGCGAAACTACCTTTTGGAAGGGGCAATTAGAATTAATTTTATTTCCGTGTAAATTTTGACCTTCAAAAGTGCCATTTGTGTGTCTATTTGAAATAAATGCTTTGACTTTGACTTTGCATAACAATATTATTCTATTATTTTGTACGAGTATCAATCCATGTTAATGAAATGAAATAAAATCGTTTATTCTGTAAATAGGATACCAGAATCACTTTTACACGTCATATTAATTAAAATTCAAAATAAAAAGGTTAGATGCATTCGTCATTTCCTATCTGACTACCCCTGAGAAGAAATGGCGAAACAAACTCAGGGTCAAAGTCCCTTTTAAAGTCCGTGTCTGAAATGGTCTTATGAGGAAAGAACCACACAAATTTGAGTGGCCCTGTCCAGTCAATGCAAGCATTTGTCAGTAATCGTGTAGCTCAACTCAAGATTTAAGGAGCTCAACGACTCGAAGAACAATACCAAAGAAAGGACATTTGGGTAGGCCGCATAAAGAACTCAAAATGCCAGACCATCATTAAAACTAAGTGAGAAAGAACAAGAAAAGAAAATCTAAAAAGTAACCAATGACCCCACAATGTGCTCACATTCACAATAATTAAAGTAATGTAAGTAATACTTTTCAAAGTATACTGTGTTCTCGTAGATATCCTACTTTATCCTTTGCTATTTTCTACATTTGACGATTGCTACTGCTAGTTGGTAAGAGCTACAAGAGAATATAGCTTATTTCGTGGTCTAAGTATTAAATAGCTACCCAAAGTTAGCAATGTATCTGATTATTCAGGATGAAGCCTTTTAAATATTCACCCATCTAAAATTTACCATCGTCGAAATAGCAATGTCTTTTCCCCTGAATTCAGTGCTAATTCTTTTAAGTACTCATTTATGTCGCTACATTATGCATTTGTTTGATGTTGTGACAAAAATTGAAAAGATTATGCAGATGCTTCGGTCATGTTGAGAAGATGAATAAAAGGTGACTAACAAAAGGTATTTGCAAGGCAGATGTGAGTGGAATCGCCGGGAGGGGACGCCCTAGGAGGATATAAGTAACCTTATTAGTGATGTTCTTCAGAAATTTCAGGTGCGTAATACTCGCAACCGGCTTGCGTGTATAACCAGTATGAACGCAAGCGAAGCAAAAGGAGTATGTAATGATTGTAGCAGGAGACGTTCTGTAGTTTCTGCCGATTCCCATAGGAAGAAGGTGTGAGTTTATGTATGTGCATTTGTGTATTTAACTATGAGAATCTTTAAAAGCAGCCCAGTTACATTTGCCATGATAATCCTGGCTTAGATTTAATGCATCACCAGTTATTCTCAGATTTTCTGCTTCAAAAATAACTCAGACTTTCTAGTTCAAAATCATTGTCAGAGAGATCGCAAGCCCGCATAATAAACTTGACTACACAATGTAATTAGAAAGCTTGTCATTACATACACGTATGGGACATTATTGTGTAATAGATACAGATTTTTGTCATCTATTATTTAGCCTACTGGTTGTCTATTGTTAAAGTCTGACACAACCAATCTTACCAAGGGGTATCGAGTTATCCTGTAACTGGGTTGTGGAAGTTAGATAGGCAGTCACTCCATGTATAATACTGGTATTAAGCTGCACCCGGTTAGACTGGAAGCAGACCCCAATAAGAGTGGGCGTTGCGACGACGAACCGTTTTCAAAGACCGTTTTCTGCGACGATGAAACCGTTTTACGTCCTGTGTTCAAACAGTCTTCGTTGCACAAACCAGTATTCGAATTATTTAGTGCGATTTTTTATTTTACGTCTATGAAAATACAGTCGAAAACGCAATGAGTCAACTAACTCGTCCGCGCGTCCCTCTGTCGCGTCTCGTCCGTCGCGTCGTTCTTAACGTTCCGCGTTCGTTTACAAAACAGTCTTTACAATGAAAAGTGAACTTTTTGTCAATGAAATACAGTCGATAATGTATTACCTACTAGTTGTCAATGCTGTCGTTCGCGATGCGACGATCAAACCCGTTGATATAAGTTTGAAGAAACTGCAACTATTTCACTCGACGAAAACTCAATCCTAATCTACGTTAGATAAGTTTCGTCCTAGTCGCCGTCTTCAAATCAGTTGCAACGACGACCGTTTTCAGAAAAAACGGTTGCGTTTCGTTCGTCAAAAATTCGACAACGACCCACCACTAGACCCCAATATAGTTGGGAAAAGGCGATGTCCCTCAGTAAGTTTTTAAAAATTTCGGGCAACTGACGATCCGTAACGACCGTCAAAGATCCACGAATAACAGCCAGGACCAACGGCTTGACGCGCTTTCCGAGGTACGGAGGGGTCTCAGTATGTAAAGATGCCATGGTCATCTACCCACGGACGGGCCTCGGAAATCGTAATTTAACCTGATCAATCGGTGCGTGCGGCTGTTATTGCTTAGAAACATCATTGAGAATTAATTTTACATGTAGTATTGCATCTCATTATCAAAAGGGGCTATAAGTATACACCAGACGAATGCTGGCCAAATTGAAATAGCATTTATACCAAAAACATAGAACTTTACCAAGCCTAAAGCAATGTCTATAATATACACATACACTCCGATAGCACAACTGTCCCATCGGTCGATAACGTTTACTTGCATTTCTAGGACAGAGTTAAAGAAATTGCTTTAAAGGAAATGCGTAAACGTTTCCTAGACCACTTAAATGTTAGTCGATAAAATCAGTAGGTAATACTAGGCTGTTTGTCTTCTTATAGAAAAACTTTATAAAGTCAGTAGTTGATACTAGGGTGTTTGTCTTCTTAAAAAAAAAAAAAAACATTATTTTTCTCTCACATAACTCAGAGTCATTGTAATAAATTGGGATAAGGGCAGGAGAATTATGAAATCAAAGTCATTGTATCATCACGCCTGTGTTGTCCAAAGGTGGTATTGTCCGAAGGTCCAGAGTCCTCATATAATAGGGGGCTAATCTAAGTCATTAACCGAGTACAAATCCAGATAGCGGTCAAGGTAAGCCCAATAAAACTTTGCCCAGCCTGGGAATAGATTTCAGGAAACACAACCCTGGCTCCACGAACCGGGGACCTTCTTACGTCAGCAATATTTATTTATTTACTTTTTCAGATTTTTCTACAAAATTTAGTTGATTTTGATTTGAACAAAGATGGCAACCCCATGTTCAAGGATCCCCCAAAATAATTGATATTGCTTACTCGCTTGCTTACTTTTTCACGCGGTGTTTTATGGTTAAAAAGAACCGAAGTAGGGAAATTACTTAAACGGGCATTCAGTTACTTCATAGTCTAAACTCCTTATTTCTAGGCTCATGAATAACAATAAAGAAATTTGAAAGCAATGTTTACGAAAGCATGGGAGGGGGTATGAGCTTTGCTTACTTTTGCTGACAAGGAGAAGGTGATGGGGGTTCAAATTTACTAAAATTCTGTTTACGTAATACTTGAATGGAGGTCAACAGTGGCTCTTACGAGCACGAGGTTAACGAGGCAGTCGACACCATTATTAGTATTTCCTAAAGCTACGGTGTCCTAGAAGAGCGGCGGCCGTCATATAGCGGCCGCACTGACGGCTGACATGAACATGATGACAGCGGGGTTTGACTTTACGATGTCAACATCGGTCTCTAGGAAAACACATCAATTTGCTTTCATAAATAACGTTTCAGGGACGTCGTTCGACGGTAAATTGCAGATGCTATGTGGCGGCCACCACTTTTCTAGTAAACCGTAGCTTAAGATACGGGCAACAAACAACACCGAAGTGGTACAATCGCGGGCATCCGAATCGGCACACTTTCAAAACAAAATCCTGAGTTCACAATGTCCTCATCTGTATACATAAAAATTAAAAATATATAAATATAAAAATAATATAAATATCTAAGTTGTAATTTGTGGAAATTGTAGTGGGTAATATATTTGTAAAGTTAATTGTTAAGTTATTTCTGTTTATTTGTAATAATACTACTGTTTGTTTTCCCTTAAAATAAATAAATACCGCCCCTTTTAGTGACGATCAATTAAAAAAAACTTTTGTTTAAATACATTTCTCAGGCTCTGTTACAATGATCACAGATGTCTGACCACTCAGCTGTTTTTTTTTCTATTTCTTTTTCATTTACAAAAAAAAAAAGGTCTCAGCAAAATCTGATACTGTAATGCTATTGGTTGATAAGCGAAGGTAAACGTTACTATAGCAGCTGAGCGCTGCAAGCAAGAATAGTCCTTACGGTGGTCCGATTCGGATGCCTGTGATAGTACGTAATATGTACTATCACAGGCATCCGAATCGGACCACAATAAAAATATCGAAATATTATTTCAGCTGTCGCTTACTGGTGCAGCGATAGTATCGGTAACCGACAGACACAGATATCGCAGGCCTAACAAATGGGTCTAGTTGGTACGTTTTGTGTTCGGAGCACTTAAATTCAAGATTAGAACTTAATTAACGGGTAGACTCTCTACTTTAAATAACTGGTAGAGGCTAGTCAGTTTATCGTTATATTATAATAATATGGGCACGATAAAAAAGTAAAAGGGCTACCTACCTACTGTAAGAAATTAAAAACAATGTCATCTTTCTCATGGTGTGAAAATGCCGACAAATATGAAATGACTATAATGGGATGAACTTGGAAATATCCAAAAAAATACTGTAGTTTCAAATAAATTTCAATACAGTCAAAGTCAAATCATTTATTTCAAATAGGCACAAATGTAAGGCACTCTTGACCGTCAAAACTTAAAAAAAAATGGATTCTAGTTTTCTGTCTAGTTAATATTTTCTAAATTTATTAAATAGTTGGTGTATTTTCGCTGTCCTCAATGTGGGGACATTAGAAGTTGTCCATATTGAAGAGTATTCGTACTTTTTTTCACCTCTGAAAGAATGCCAATGATTTCAATCACACCCAGTGATTTTATAATTCAGCGTAGGTTCCATTCTGTGTGACATTTTACATATTTACCTTAAGGACGCGTACTATCGGAATAAAAAGTACCGTATGACCTAGCCCAGGTCATGGTCTACGTACCTATGGGCCAAAATTCATCCAAATCCGTTCAGTCGCCTTTGCGTGATTGAGTCACAAACACCCGAACATACAAACTTTCATATTTATAATATTAGTAGGATTACTCGTCCATTCTATGCTCGTTTAATTTAACTCACATTTTCTATAGCAGTTCATATTATCCATTTTGTAATGACCGTACCTCGGAAAATAGCGATGCTTCCATTTAAATACCGCGTACAATTTATATGTAAATATTAATTCCAGTCGTCAAGAACTAGTCCAAAGAATTTAATTTTAAAATGTTCTTTATTCTACTTTGACAACTACTTTATATACTTCAGAAATGAAATTATTCATTCTGTAACTTGGATATTCAAATCACTATTACACGCCAGCTGGTTTAATCTTAGTTTTGCAACCTGGTTAAAGTCTTTCTTCTTCATCAGTACAAAGATATAAAGGAAATTCTCACCATGCATTGAATGTGTTTGATAAGATTATTACAATTTGTTTTAAGACCTTATTTATTTAAGGCGTCATTTATTTATCGAGCCGACAGAAGTAGGCTCGCGAAGGCGCGACCGGCGCGAGTTCTTGCCTCGCGCATTCGGTAGGTATTTAAACATAGTAATTATTTTAATCACTTATCAAGACAAACTCAGCGAATTGTGCTAAACAATTATACTACTTTTCATTAAAATAAAAAAATAAAACAAGAAAAAAATGTATATTTTGTACGAAAAGGACCTAGTAACTTAGGGATTTTTTCCAATTCAGAAAAGTTAATCTAATCGTGTAATAAAATTGCATGTCCGCCAGATCCTTAAATAATATAGATATATCTTTTTTTTTCAGGTTTTTACGACTATCATCTCATCTCTCTCTCGATTTCTGTTTTTTTTTTTTTTTCTTTGTGTCTCACGGATTCCAAAAAATAGTAAGCGCGATCTCTGTCGGATCATACCGCCTTAACAGGTTGGTGGACTCACATATCAGACAAGAAGAAAGGAACAGAAAAATACTTACAAAAGTTATTTCTAAAGAAATTTCTTTCAGCATACATGCGATTCAAGAATCGATAAAAAGAGATAGGAGGATTGGTTAAAAATGAGATGTAGATACCGTATGTAAGAGTAGAAGAAACTACATATTCATTTATTTGAATAAAACAAACCATTTATAATACTTACATATTTCTAAATAGAATAAATATTAGTAAAATATAAACTTTTAATAAATATAAAAAAATATTGGTTAAATTAAAATTTAAACATAATAATATAAAAATACATACGCAACTATGACGAAGAAGAAAGATAGTGTTCTCTAATTCTTCTAGTTTACTTAATATAACTGACTTTAAAAAAAACATGCGCAATACTCGTAAATAAAACAAAAGAAAACTTTCAATAAACAATCAATATAATAACAATCACGTCATAATAATGTGTCGTCGATGTACATTATACTTAGTTTTAGCTACATTTTGAACACCATAGATTACGCCACGACCCTCGTCATCTAAAGCTCTTTCAAATCTCTCCCCATGCTCATGCACATCTTGATGTTTATGGAAAAAACTGTGGAAACCATTAACGATACCTCTTTTAAAACTATGAATATATTCCTTTATCCCTTTGAGAAGTCCAACAACTTTGTTCTCATGTACTTCATACTTATTATTATCAAATTCCGCGTTGATGTGCAGTATGCTTAGATGATTCTTTTTTGTTTTTATATTATCTTCTGTGACTTTATCTGTGTCTGTTTTGTTGGTAGGTTTCGCAAGATTGAGTATAGGTAGTCTATGAGTGTAATTAGTAACTATAGGTCCAGCTGGTGTTCTGTCATCAGGTATATCGACAACGTTTTCAGTGACTTCATATCTATCGTACGGTGGGTAAGAATTTACTATTTGAGAACTTTGTGTTTCCATTCCTTCTTTATCTGTAACGGGTTCCTTAGTTGCTGTTCCATTTTTATCTTGTTTCTTAATAATTAGTGGTACTACAGTAATGGTATTTGTACTGTTAGTTTTATATTCTTTAATATTTACACTTTGTGCTGCGCCACCTGGAGAATCATTCAAACTTTCTGTAACCAGTTTTCTGGTGTTTTTGTGATTTATGTATTTTGATGAGGCTTCATATTGCGATGTAGTCTGATAGTCGCTTGCTACGATTTTCGTTATGAAAACCTGTGAATGATAAAAATTTGATTGATATTATTATTTTTTGGTCACATACCTAAACCATACTTTATGACAGGGGCTGTGGAGCAAAAGTCATGTTTTATAATAATGATTTATGCGATTAATGACAAAATTGATTTCCTACACTAGATAGGACAAAAATCAATAACAAAATACCTACATCAAAACTTAAATTCGGAAGACTACACTTAAGTGATGTTACTGTATCATTAATCCTTTGATTACTAAGGTGAATAACATTAGAAGATCGTTGAAGAGGTATAATAACTTTTTAAGTATGCTTCAAGACAGTTTTGTACACGTCTACTCACGATTTGTTATTTTTTCTCAGGTGAAGTGTTATGAAGTTACGATCTTTAATTTCATCATAATTTTATAGAAGTATACTGCAGATACTTATAATTTTATTGGATAGATAGATATGTTTACTTTTATTCACATAATAGAGCAATAGGATATTTAATAGTATGATCTTCAGTTAAGAGTACCTATTGACACTTTACAATATTTATTTTGTTTTCCAGGTTAAATAAATCCAACTCTAAGAATAATAAAATTTGTATTATTCTCTCCTTTCCTCAAAGGGAAAATAATTGTAGAAGCCTCTACTGCGAATATTTTATTTTTTTTAATGTAAAGGAATTGGAGAAATAGAACCAGAGTACTTAGTACCTATCTGATGTAGATACCTTTTAGCGACGTTCACTTTCATTTAAAAAACTAACTGACGGATAATAATTCAAATAAACTCACCAAACAAACCAATATTAGCGCAGACATTTTCCAGACTAGACAACTGACAAGACCAACAATCGAATTAAACTGATACTAACTAAATATACGTTCACGATTAAATGGATTTCAACAAAAAATGCGGGCTTTATCTCTGAATTAATACAAATTCACTTTTCACTTTAGCTGGGGAACGAGGACTGAGGTCGCTTTTAGTTTTTATGAGTCGTGACATGAGGCAGCCATGAGTCAAATAGCTTGCCAGTGTTAAGGGTAAGTTTCAATGCATATGACTTTGAAAAATCGCAAATCGTAATGGTTTGAACTATATGAGAATATATCAGCCATGAATACTTTAATAAATAAACAGTAATTATTAATTAGCCCCAATTTTACCAAGGATTGCGTTCGAACAAGGTAAAGACAGTTTAAATAATGTTAGGTTAGAAGTCACGACGATCGATCACAGAACTAAGGAAAAAAGCGTTGAAAAAGTCAAGCTGATCGATTGACTGGATCGGATATAAAAAGAAACAGTTTTTTTTTGTTACTTACATTGAAGTTTTTGTTAGAATAAAAACTGTTTTGTCGATTTTGGTAATGATGAGGTTTGTTGTTCGTTATATCTGCATTTTACAGGAAAATATAAAAATAGCATCTAGATGCTTCCACCTTTTTATGTAGACAAGGTTTATGTGGATGGCTATAGAGTAGAGGATGACCAAAGAAACGATGGATGGACTATGTGAAATGATATGGCTAGAAAGGGGTGAGTATCGAGACTAAGACTAATAGAGAAGTATTGAAGAAAAGGATAATATCTTTTTGTCCCATACTTCTCTATATTAGTCGTCATCATCACCCCAATTTATATAAGTATTTACCCCAAATGAATTAGAGTGAATGATGATTCTTCCACCTTTTTAATTTGGTATCTTGTTACGGGCTGTGAGATTTTGATGGTAGGTAATGATTATAAATCCATGATCGCCACTTATCAGAATTTAAGTAGAACATATCAATAGTTGTAAATACTATCGAATGGTACCTATGTCGCATACATGACAACTACACCTTAAGTTTTACTACAAAAAATGCATCACTCACAGCGTGGGACTGCAACCGGGAAATCCTTTAATTTGTATTATATTATTTTATTTTATTCTATTGTTGTATTTCAGTGTGGATGACCTCATATTATGAGACAGCTAAGGGCCAGTCAAGGGTTAGTCGACCCATCCACATGCAGGGGTCACCCTCGATACCCGTCCACCTAGTATATGAAGGATTATCAACATTTTTAACACCACCTTGGTCTTCAGCATATGCGATGGGACTTCAGGGAAGATCTAATTTGTAGGTCAATCTGCCTAGCTTTTTTCTAACTACGTTGGGGTCGGCTTCCAGTCTAACCGAATGAGAATGAATACCAGTATTTTATATGAAGCAACTGCCTATCTGACCTCCACAACCCAGTAACTGGGTAACTGTGATACCCTTTGGTAAGACTGGTTGTCAGGCTTTTTTGCTTCTGACAACCCGTACGACTTTCGAAGATCAACGAACGACAGCCGGGACCAAATGCTGAATGTGCTTTCCGAATCTCGGAGGGTTCTTGACATATGATGGATGGTCACCCATCCATGAGCCGACCGTGGCATGCGTAGCTTACCCTGCGATCAACCCGTGCGGCTATTATTATTTAGCCACGAGCCCCATATCGTGTAGTAGGTAGGGGTACGGAAAAGATTTTTTTGCAAAGGATAGACTATCCCTCCAATGTATGACAGCACTTCGGTCAAGACGGACAAGAACAAGGACATTGCAAAAAGTAATCGGTATCCATAACGTCTGCGGAGTTTCCCTAGCTATATTAATTTGACCCTGTGTATAAAAATGTAGCACCCCTTGACAATAGTCCGGAAAACATGACAAGTAAGGGTGTGACACATAACCACACGAGTTAATACCTATCATAGTGTGAATAAATCGTGACCAAACATAAATACCGGTTACATAGATCCGTAACTTTTTATACATAAAGTATAGAAGACAAAGTTTTGATTGATGAATCATTCGATCCTTCCTGTGATTACATAGTATTCAAGGCATCATTACTACTCATTACATTCGTCAGTAATGATCGAATTAAACCACTAAAGTGTCTTTGACCGCTAAGACCTTGATTTTGAACAGTATCTTATAAAATGGAGTTGTCGAAGAAATTCCGTGGATCGAATTATTTATACATACATAAACCTTCCTTCTTCCCATGGGGTAGGCAGAAACTATAGAACGCCACCTGCTACGGTCCTTACATACTCCTTTTGCTTCGTTTACGTTCATACATCTGGTCATACACGCACGCCGGTTGCGAGTACTACGCACCTGACCTTTCTGAAGAACATCACGAATAAGGTCACTACACGTTCTTTTAGGGCGTCCCCTCCCGACGTTTCCACTCACATCTGCCTTTTAAATACCTTTTTGTTAGTCGCCTTTCATTCAATCATCAAATTTTTCGTTAGCAATTATAAGTGACCCTGGAAGTAGCAGGAGTCGGTGCAATTTTTTACGGTTCAAAAGTAATTAATTCACTTAACAAGGTACCTAATCAAAGTAAATTATATTTTATCTTTTTTTTTTTCAGGACGTGGTAAAAGAGTGGGCCTTTTCTGTGGTAAAACTTTAACGCATCTAGAAAAAATTAATTGAATAAAAATAAAAAAAATACTGCAAAGCCTTCGGTCTGACAAAAATTTTACTCAATTTTCTAGCGATTTTCATAGGAAAAAGTTACACTAGCGAAATATCACCATGTGTAAAAAAAACTAACACACTTTACTTAATACCGAGGGAAAGAGAGCACGGGGCCGGTCGACAACACGATGGTCCGACCAAGGAAAAGAAGCTACGTCCTCAAGCAAATTTCAGCAGGTGGTGTTTCAACGTTGGACCGGAGTCGATGGAGGCAGATTGTCCGCTTAAAGGGGTCCAGTGACCACGATCCTCAGTAATGAGGGAACGATTGAAGAAGAAGAGAAGAAAAACTTACCCAAGTCATAGAGATTCTTTGAAAGAGTGAAATGAATCACTAGGATATTCTTATTAGTTTAAAAAATAGAGAATTTTATTTTATTTAAGAAACCTCTGAGTTTATTTCGGACTTTCTTCTCAGCGTAGTCGGATTGGAAATACCGATCTCATGTAGTTTATAAAATATGCGATTGACGTGTAAAAGTGTTTTTACAAACCTACTTACAGAAATAAAATCATCATTAACTTAACAATATTTTTTTTTGTATATAACATTTTACCTCATTTGAAGTGTTAAAATGAGGTAAAATTAAAGTTTCCTTCTTATATAAGAAAAGTAATTTGAATATACCCTCTTATCACCTAATACGAAATGTATTAGGTGATAAGAGGGTGTATTCAAATTATCTAAACCATTAGTTTTACCATTTCACTTTTTATTTATAGTAAAGATTACTTTAAATAAAAGGTGACCCAGACATTTCTCATTGGTCAAGCACGGTATATAAATCAATTCTAACATTACATAGCGTAACGACTGTGTTTACCGACTTATCTGGCACTTTTATGTGATAATAATCTTTTATTTTGGGCGTGAAATCTTAGTGTTGACCCCAGTCAACAAAAATGAAAAATGAGGTAAAATTAAAGTTTCCTTCTTATATAAGAAAAGTAATTTGAATACACCCTCTTATCACCTAATACGAAATGTATTCAACAAACATAAAAGAACATAAAAGTGCCAGATAAGTCGGTAAACACAGTCGTTACGCTATGTAATGTTAGAATTGATTTATATACCGTGCTTGACCAATGAGAAATGTCTGGGTCACCTTTTATTTAAAGTAATCTTTACTATAAATAAAAGGTGAAATGGTAAAACTAATGGTTTAGATATAGGGCGGGTTTGACCCCGCGACGGGGTGATAGCTAGCGGTCAAGATATCTCAACTTACATGTGATGATCATGATTATGTTGTTTTTTATTACATTAATGTACCAAGCTTAACTTTTTATATTTTAAAACATTTTGTACCCTAAACGTGGCAAAAAAAAAAAAAAAATATATATATATTATTATGTTGGCAGTAGTTTGACTAAAATTAATTCGGGAATAATTTTGTATTTTATAACAAGGGACTCTTGAGTAAGAAGGACTTAGTAGATAAATACCAAACAAATTAGAAACTCCAAAAACCGGACACAATAAGAATCTGCGACTTAAAACGTAATGAGAATTCCTAATCCGCTTCCATTGTAATAATGAAAAAGAGTCCCTAAATATATATTAAAATAAACAACCCAGGAGAGATATTATTGCCTCGAAAACAAGAGAAGATCGTAAACTTAAACAAGTAATATAGAGAAACTCATAACGTCGACTTTACTATCATTTTTCTTCAAGGCGCCTCGAACTAAATAGCTGGACCTTTTTTTTTATATGACAATTTGTTGTGGAGCTGAGTGGTTCTATAAAATCACTGGCACTTCATTTATATTATAGAAAGGCAATCACTTATAGAGCTATCCAAAGAATATGTTCCTTTCCATTATTGTAATTCTAAGAACTGGTTTTGAAAAATTGTTTTAAGTCCAAAAATATGTGAATAAAAACATTGTAATGATTAATTTTCCAAAACTACCCATTAAGGGGTGGAGGGGTGTTGAAGATCGAATTGCGTGGATTTTGTACTTTTCTAGTACAAAATTCACGCTAACAAAGTCGCTTTGACTGACGCGCGGATTAAATGAATATTTTATTTTTTATTTGTTAATATAATATTTTACACGATTGCATCTATTTATCGATTATTATTTATATTTCTGTATCTGCCCGTGACATCACAGCAGGCCTTATCAGAATACCAGCGCTGCGACTTTTATTTTTAAAGGTTGCAGCATCATGCTAGATAGGAGCCTTTTGGCCTCGTACAGGACTCTGTTTTTTTTTTAAATACTTTTATAATTGTGTGTTTAGTTTGTGATCTTCCTGTGCGAGTCACAATAAATACTTTTTCTTTCTTTCAAAAGTGCTAGTTAATTACATAATTATATATAATTATGTGAATACAACCTACTTTGATTTTGTCTAGAGCCTCGAACCTGCATCCCCAAGCTCAACACTGTGTCAGTCACACAGTAACCCTGTTAGCACAAAGTTTGTTCGCTACACTTTGCTAACTCACCTGGTAACTCAATTTTACTTCGTCTCGCCAAAGCTTTACCTGCGACGAAGGAACTGTCGATTTTCTCTTAATGTTTGCTGGATGTTGCTGCGAATTCGTTCGTATACAAACTTTTAACCAGCGTTTAGCATGAGTGTGGAGCGTCGAAAAGTTATTTCTTAGTGCACCTTTGGAGCATCGAAAATATTTATGTTCC
Organism: Dryobota labecula; assembly: GCA_947523025.1. Taxonomy (NCBI): domain Eukaryota; kingdom Metazoa; phylum Arthropoda; class Insecta; order Lepidoptera; family Noctuidae; genus Dryobota; species Dryobota labecula. The sequence goes on along the minus strand of OX383303.1, from coordinate 1,941,160 downwards.
TTTCATGTTTTTGTCTTGAGTGTCCATGGAGTTTCTTGCCCGTTCTTTTCCATAGGAACCTACTACGCTTTGTAATGGGCAACTAGCTTCATCTTTCTGACTGACCGATAAATGGTTGAATTGAAATAAATGCTTCGTGTTTAAGTGGTTTAGATTGGGCTGTGTATTGTCTGTTATTCAGTCAGTCTTTGTATGTCTTCGAGGCCTATGTCCAGCAGTGGACGTCTTTCGGCTGAAATGTATGAATGATGTATGTCTTCGAACAAGCCAAAGAAGCCTTATTTTGTTACAAAATGAGCAAAAACATGATTAAATTTTTGTGAAGTCTTGTTTTACAGACCATAAATTCAGATGATCGGAAAAACCTTTCTACGTCACAATAAAGATACTTGCTTACTTTATTAGAAATCTAATCAACTTTCATTATCATATAGGTAAGCCGAAAATTCTCAGAAAAATGCTGCAACATTTTATTTATGAAACGTTTGCAAACATTTAGTTGATCAGGCGGTTTATTCTGTGAAAATGTTACACTGAAAACTTCAGTGAAGTGAGCTTGAAGTGAGCTGTCAATAGTGTCAGTCGCTAGTTGCATCAGGTGGAACGACATTGCATTTCACCTACGATTTCACGGTGAGATTTTGACAGAATAGATCGGCGGGAAATTGAAATGGCACTTTCAAGAATCTAGAGTATGAATAGGGTATATAGTATATACCACAGGGAGGAGTGGAAAAAGAAAACGTGTTGCACCGACCCCAAGTAACATGGGATAAGGGCAGGAAGATGATGATGAATAGCTGAATCTGATATACTCTGCTTCACTGGGTCAGTGACGCTGAATCGGATATACTCTGCTCCAGTAAGTCGGTGACGCTGAGTCGGGTATACTCAGTTTGAAAATTTGAAACTCATATACAAAAATTTCCACTTCTATTGAGTGTTCATACGCACACACCCTCTTCTTTTTTGATTCTTCAAGGGAAAATTAGGTAATACAGTCTCTAAAAAACTATGTATGACCTATATTGACCATTTAAAAATAAAATGGCCCTGATTATAAGTCAGACTCATTAACCTGCTTACCGATATCTTGATCTTGAACTCCATCGCCATCTGGCGTCCTATTAAGATACGAGTAATATTGTGATCCAAGGAGCTTATGTTGTGCTTTATAGTAGACATATACTAATTCCATGGAATGATCCCAATTTATGATTGAGTCATATCATCACAAAGAAATAAGAACCGGTTTCATTTTGATAACATAAATTAATATAACATCACGCCTAAAATCCCCGAGGGGTTACGGGTCAGGCAAGGTGTACATATAGTTCTTCCACATATCGCCAGTTATTTTTAAGTCCTATGTAATAGAGGGCGAGCCTATTGCCATCAAACGTGCAAAAATACAGACTGCAACACAGACTGCAGACTAAAATAATACAGGGCTGCTCCTGAAAAATATAGTCACTACAAATATATCTATAAATTATTGACCATTTAAAAAATCTTTTTAACAAAAAAAAAAAACACAATAAAGTGAAAAATAACTTTAATTTCGGAAGTCGGTGGCAAAAAATGAACATACAGAATCAAGGACACAGACTTCCGAAATTAAAGTTATTTTTCACTTTTTAGTGTCTTTTTTTTTTTTTCAAGTCTGTTGTTTTTTTTTTTCACTTTTTAGTTATGGTACCTACCCCACAACAATTCGACTACCTCTACTTGCAACACCGCACAAACAACAGTGACACAAGATATACCAAGTGTATTAAATACGTATTAACGAAGCTAACTCAAAGCCTACCCAAGCAAAGTTAATAAAAATCGGTTAATAACGATTTATAGCCCGAGTGCATCTCATGACAATTCCAATAAGCCCAAGCACGGCTAGAATACATTATTTTATTACGGAGTTCCTGTGCATACTTTCCGGCTTCATCTTCAGATCAGTTGGATGGTACCATTTTCATCAGAATAATTTATTAAAATTTGCTTGATAGTCGCTTAACTATCTTAATCGAGATAATTATCTTATCGCCACCCGTGAAATACTTATCACTGAGGAATGTTGGTGAGGTGGCCATTTGTAGTCTTCTTCATCAGTTCCACTTACTTTCTGAATGCAAATGCTTGAGTTGTTGATGAAAGTACAAAAATCGCTATATAATTGCCTATAAAATTTGAGGAGTTCCCTCAATTTCTCATGGATCCTTTCATCAGAACTGATCATATCTGAAAGTATATCCTTTCAAATAAAAAAAATATTTTCCTAATCGGTTCATAAACGACGGAGTTCTGAGATAACAAACAATAAAAAATAAAAATAAATACAACCGAATTGAGAACCTCCTTTTTGAAAAGTCGGTTAAAAATGGCCCACTAAGCGTCCTATTAGGATAGGAGGAGTAGTGTGATCCCAGGGCTTATGTTGTACTATAAAGTAGCTACAAATTCCATGGTGTCATCTATGTATGATTGTCTTGACATCATAAAGAAATAAGAACCGGTCTCATTTTGATGATGATAATATTATTGTGAACAACAATAAAATTGGTCTGCTTCGTTAGCTTCAAGCGTGACTGTGCTGTGTATGAGGTTCAGAGTTTCATACATAGATCGGGTATTACTGTCTTCTTTTTTTTGTACCGGAAGACATAGCGTTGGAAGGCCTCCCACAAGGTGGACCGATGACCTTGTGAAGGCCGCAGGAATTTGCTGGATGTGGGAAGCACAGAACCGGTTGAAGCGGCGGTGAATGGGGGAGGACTATGTCCAGCAGTGGACGTCTTTCGGCTGAAATGAATGAATGAATGAATTATTGGTTTTAGTCCATAAATAATTTCTCAACAGTGTCGTAGTTAGTCTTAAAACTATTCCTAAAGTCTGACCTGACTGCGGCGAAGCTCCAAAGGAGGGTATTGTTTTTTAACAAAATAAATAAAATAGTCTCCTGATTTAGAAGGTTAAGCTCATTCAGCTCAGGTCGTTGTGATCTTATTAAGAGAATGCAATACGAGCGAAGCGTGCTAGAAATATGGAGCATCTTAACTTGGATCCGGTTTTATGGAAGAGCGAGCGAAGCGAGCTCTCAAATTCGAACATTCGGAACCGGGATAGGTTAAGTTTTCATTGTGATTTTACTAAGTGAATGCAAAAGCGACCGAAATAAGCTAGAGAATTTGAGCATCTTGACTGTGATATTAGGTTAACCTGTCATTTGATTTTAGTAACGAAATGTATGAGCAAGCGAAGCGAACTCGGAAATTAGAGCAAGACTTGAGTAGGTTAGATTTTCTGTGTTGCTAAATTAATGCAAAAGCTTGAAAATTGGACCGTGCCTGGGACAGGCCTGTAGCTTGGGGGCCTCGTATCATTGATACGGCTGATACGTTCTCAGTAGCAGTACGGTGTGGCGGGTGTGGATTTGTACTCGTTGTCATCAACCGAGTCCAAATCATGCAATCACATGGATATTTCTGCCCTTCCCTTCAGAGAATACAGGTATGATTTTATGTGATTGTACAACTACAAAAATCATTCACAAAATAGCGTTCCAAAAGTACTTTGACAGCAACAATTGCTCAGCACAATTATACAATAAGCGTCGTAACTAAGAAACGTCGCAATTTACGCCTCCCTTGTAGTACTATCAGCAGAATAAGCACAAACACGACACAGACACGATCCCTTTATTTTTTTGCTGACCTTATTCCTGATAGTTTTTGTAGATCTAGGATCTTTTATACATAAATCGGAATTGTTGCCCCAACTTCCATTTTGTTAGAATATTCTTTCAGTTTTTTTTTATCCGAGAATTTGATTTGTTTGTTAGATTTTATGGATGTTTAGCCAGATGAAAGGATCTAGATTTGTTGTATGCCCTAAAAGGCTTTTTGGACGCCAGGAAATCTAGACTGAATGTCGTAAAAAGCTTCAAAAATGTCATTAAACCTACCTAAAAGGAAAGAAATGGCTATTGTTATCGATGTTGAATTTATTTTCATATAATATGTTAAACAAAGCTCTTTAATTTAATAGTTTTAGTACGGAACCCTTAAAAAATGTTATATATTTCTTCAAATCAATAATTTGTAACCATAAATAAAGTCCAATAAATAATTCGTGGTTTTTAAATCCCGGGATTTAAAGGTCATTATAAACTCTACCTTTTCCGATTTCTGGTGATTAAAAGTGAGTAACTTAGCCAGTTAGATGACTTTTAGCCAATTGTTAAGTTTTATTGTAATCATTAAAACGGAAAATAGTGGCCACTAAGCTCCGTTTTAATGATTACAATTAAACATAACAATTTAAAACTACTGTTTGTAGTAATAATAACCTATAGTCTTGTGAAGCACAACTTGACGAGCTTATTTTCTGCATTTTCATTCTCAAATAAAAGAAATCAACGAAATAACGATGAGGGCGCCACTGTGCGCTCGGCGCAGTCTTAACATAAATGTTAGTATGTGGTCTAGTACATAGTTTGCTTATATCCTAGTTGTTAGTATAGTTAGTTTTAAGTTTCAAGTTTTGGGTGAAGGCCTTTAGCATTTTCCATTTAGTTCGGTATTTTACTATTTTCATCCATCGTTTACCTGCTCTTTGACCGTGACCTTTATCAAGTCTTAATACATTAATAAGCCAAGTTTCTTTATGCAGAACGGAACGTTAAACTGACCAATCGTAGCTGAGTAACATCCGTAGTCTTTTGTCCCTGTGAAAGGACAATGGAAACAGTTTTACTAGACTACTAGGGTTTTGTTGAGATACGATAATTATAATATCGGTTAGCAGAAGACAGGAATCGAGCATCAGTGAAAATATTATGTACTAGCTTCTATTCTAACAAGTCATCAATTTCAATAGCAGTTCTTTATACTTAGTGATATAATAAGTCAAAAGTGTTATCATTTTGTAGCGCTATACAAAACTTTTATAATACGAGTATAACTAATACTCGTATTATAAAAGTTTTGTATAAAACAGCAAATCGCATTTCCAATGCAAAATGCCGCTACCGCTGCAGAAATCAAAACAAAATCCATTCTAGAACCTTACGTCGCGACGCGTCGGCCCCAGAGATCAGTTTATGCATTCCACCGAACTTAGCATACAAAATAAACAGCCCTCTTTCGCCTACAAGCAAAGTTTTCCATCAGACGGGACTTACTTATTATCTTCTCAATGTAGGTACTGTACGCAAACCTGCGTTTCCATGGAAACGGCAGCAGCGCGCGCACCCAGTCCCCTCGACGCCCCGACGCCGACTGGACGCGTCGGTTCCATTTTCAAAAATAAACATTCATATTCCGAATCGCGATTCAAAAAATTCGTTGCACGACCAGTGTTTTTGGAGTTTTTGGAATAATGACGGTTGGATTTGCGTTCTTTTTTTGAACGTGTGTGTTTGTGTAGTGGTATGGTAGTGACAGGTGATTGGTTATGGCCGAGGACGTTAAATGCGGGGGTGGCACGGTGAGTTAGTGCAAAGTTTTTTCATTACATGTGTAAGCTACACGTTTTTCGTCTGTCTTGTTAGGCAGAAAAATGATTCATATTACGGGGATTTTTTTGCCAGTTTTTCGGCTCGGTTCATAAATTATTTAGAATGTAAACAAAGGCCTTTGTTTTTGTTTATATCTAGTACTGAAAACTTTTTTCATCTAAAGGTTCATTATTCTGCTACGCACAACTTAGAGATGGTTTTGCAACACGGAAATTCAGGACTTAATGAAAAAAGACTCCAAAATATTACAGAAAACTAAAATAAATCGTTTTGAAAAAAATGTGTTATTAACCTTTTGTAGCATCAATGACGTGTAAATTAACTACAGACGTTCCAGAAAAAGTTAGCTCCAAACAATATAGGAACATGTTAAGTTGTCTCCAGGATTCATGAAAGAATAATGGGGCCAAATAATGGGCTAAATTAAAGTGAACATCGTGTTTCTTCCTTCATAATCCCAATATTGATCCCCTTTTCCTCCTTATGGGAAATTTTTACACTAAAGCTCGCACACATGTACGTTAGGTAATATGTTTATTTGTGAAGTCACTGCCCTCAAGACTTTGTTTAATAAATAATCTTAGTTAATTATTAACTTACTATCGCTCATGTTCAAAGTAGCTCTTAAGTCCACAGAGAATAATTACCAGCACATTTATTATTCTGGCTTAATTAGGGTTCACAGGAATCCTGTAAATTAGAAAAAGTAATCGTAGGACCTGACATTTTTAATTATTTATAGAGTAACCTTTTCGAGTGGTGATGCTTTAATGTATGTAAGTCTGGCACTCCCTGGTTAGTGAGCCCTATTAGCACGTTGCTACTTGACTTGATTATTGTTATTCATTTCACTTTATTTTATTCTTAAGTTATTCATTTTACAAGGCAACTGTCGGTCCATGCACCAAACACCCTGTATATATGTACACCTTTGCCAACTCTTCGGGGATTAATTTTTACTATTCATAGATTCGAGAGGCGAAAAATACTCGAGAGACTGGATGACCGAATTGTTACATCGTGTGGAAACCTGGATTTCAGAAAATGCCATCACGGTTTGAGCTCCTAGTGATTGATGCTCGTTCCTTCACTGAATAAAAAGCGTTCTTTGCCCTGCAGACCCTGCAGTTGAACAATTACAGGCTGGTAATACTTAGTTAATTCAATTGGCATAAAATCTTGTCTGGCGTAAAGCCAAATAGAGACTATCAAGTGTGGACTGTCTAGACCAAAATTCCTACATTAAACATTATGTAGACAAATGATGTGAACATTCTTGGGAAGCTTAGGATGATGCTTAAACAGTAGAAGTCCAAACAGTTGACGTCTTTTGGCTAAAATTAAATTATCTATATATATAAAATTCAAAGTCCTGCTCCTGACTGACTGACTGAATGACTGACTGATATATCAACGCACAGCCCAAACCGCTGGACTTAGAGATTCCAAATTTGGCACGTAGGCTCCTGAGGTCAGGTGCACTAAGAAAGGATTTTTGGAAATTCTACCCCTAAAGGGGTAAAATAGGGAATAGAAGTTTATATGAAGGTCCGTCAGTTTTGGAGTTAGGATCTTCAAATTTTGTATTTAGGCTGACGATTATTTATAGGTGTCTCAGCGTTTTTGATAATTCCATCCCCGAAGGGTTAAAAAGGGGGATGAAGTTTAAAAGTCGTAACTTTCGAAGAAAAATCACAAAATTTACTATCTAGGCTTATGGTTGGAAGCTAACGCAACGGTGTAGAATTTTAACCCTTAAGGGGGTGAAAAGGGGGATGAAATTTTGTTTTAATTAAAGTTCTTTATTTTTTTAGTTAAAATCACTAATATTTCGGCTTATGGTTGGAAATTAACACAACGTAAATCTGGGTCTGAAAACGGGGATGAAGTTTTGTATTGAAAATGTTCATTCGTTAAATTTTGTATTCAAGTAAAAATAATATAAGTACACGTGTACTGTTTCCAACTTTTCAGTATTTTACATGGAGCAATTGCCTATCTGACCTCCACAACGCAGTTACTGGGTAACCATTCTTGGTAAGAATGGTTGTCAGACTTTCCGGCTTCTGACTTCCTGTAACGACTGTCAAAGATCCACGAATGACAGCCGGGACCAATAGTTTAACGTGCTTTCCGAGGCACGGCCGGTTCTCTGTATGTAAATATTAATTTAACTTGATACCGGCGTTCCTGAGGAACAGGGTCTTGACAGACAGACAGACGGACGGACAACGAAGTGGTCCCATAAGGGTTACGTGTTTTCGTTTTAAGGTACGGAGCCCTAAAAAAGGGCCCTATTAAATATCAATATTATTCTTCGCCATTGAAAACCACATTTTAGAAAATGTGGTTTTCTATGGCGAAGAATGGACAGAATTAGCTCATACTTATAACATACTACTTATGATTCCCTAATATTTAGGCATTATAAGCCTGTATTGTCCCACTGCAGGGCAAACCAATGGACAAAATTTTCATACTTATATTGCGAATATAATATAAATATTGCGAATGCGAAAGTTTGGCTAATTTGTATTTTTTGTGCAGACTAAACAATTTTTCTTTCTTTCTTCTTTAAAACATCTAACCTTTGAAGGTTTTCCTTTAGTGCATTTCCTAAAAATGCAGAAAATTCTCGTTACCTAGTTAAAGAGGTATTCGTGGAACGTAGTGAATATGCATGGCCTACTTCTAGCTACGGGATTAAAGCACCTGTGCCACCGCCGCCGAGGAAGCGACTAGCTATCAATGACTTTCTCGATCTAGAAGCTGCTCACAGCAGCTAACTATCAACAACTTTCTCGCTCAGGAAGCTTCTCACGCAACTACCTATCAACGACTTTCTCGCTCAAGAAGCTACTCACAGCAACTAGCTATCAACAACTTTCTCGCTCAGGAAGCTTCTCACGCAACTACCTATCAACGACTTTCTCGCTCAAGAAGCTACTCACAGCAACTAGCTATCAACAACTTTCTCGCTCAGGAAGCTTCTCACGCAACTACCTATCAACGATTTTCTCGCTCAAGAAGCTCACAGCAACTCACACTCACAGCAACTAGCTATCAACGACTTTCTCGTAAAATAAAACCAAACTCGAATAAAATTAAACCGGCTACATGCCTGTCCGACAACTAAGATTTATTGCATTTTATCATTATGTACATATTAAAAAACAATATACAATCTTACACAGAAGTAAAAACAAAAGGGAAGAGCTCATTGGGAATCAAAAAATTGGTCCGCATCGCTGTCAGTGGGAAAAGTGCCCAAAAGGCTGGCAGCGTTGCCACGTTGGATGGCAAGGCTGATTCTTTAGCCTAAAAATATGCCAGCCCTCTGGTCACGTGAAGAGTTGACCAACCACTTGGCGATGTCCTGAAATACTCGATGAGCACTCGGACTCCACAGTCCTAGTGTAACACTTATGATTGTAGTTTAGAAACATGTTCTCATACATACTAACTGCAAATGTCAGTTGGAATGTAATATTTTGCGTTCAAAGTTTGTATGCACAATATTGTGAGATATTATGATATTATTTTAAGACCATAGGTTTCTTACAGGTTTTTCTGTAATTTATAAGTATAGAACTATTTTCTGTATTTTTTCTTTTTATTGTAGAATCAGTCGCTTCTGAGATAGTATGGTAAATTTTACCTATTTTGTAAAATAACATTAAACTATTTTATTTTAATTATTACAAAAAAAGCCCTATTATTGATATGTGACACGGTACAGCTTGCGAAACTTTTTTTAAATTTCCATATGTATTTGCCTCCTGAAAGTGACCCCCATATTCAAAATTCATTTATTTACGTTACCCGCCCGACTTTGGGTCACAGAAATTCATATGTATTATACCAAATTTCAACTTAATCGGTCCATTAAATTCGGAGCACATTGGCTGTGACAGACGGACAGACAGACACAGGAGTGATATATAAGGGTTCGGTTTTTTCTTACAGACATATCGAACCATAAAAAGTTAGAAAATATAAATCCTCGAAGATTAACTTCAGTTTCAACTCCGACCAGTAGCGCATAAAAATACAAAAAGTCGAAAAAATAACCCACTATGCTAATAAGCAGCTGGCACTTGAGTAAAATTATACATTTGATATGAAGCAAAAGCTTATCAACACTCGATAGTCGCAATACGTGAACTGATAACGATATCGAATCCTTTGACAATGATAACACCCGGAATTTATTGTGATAGTAACGCGTGGAAATAATAAGGCTTGATTATAAAAGGTTTCCATAATAGTACACGGTAGTAATCTGTCGACAAAACAGAAAAAAAATATGCGTCCTAAGTGATCAGGAACGCCTCATTTTTCCCGGCCTATCATCATCAGCCACTACTGCTGGACAAAAGTTCTGCTCTATAATTGCACACCATGCAGCTCGATTCTCGTCAACTCTGCTCCAGCTGCTACCAGCCGCCCTACGAGGATGGTCGCTCCACCTACCGATTCGCGGTCTCCACTCAAGAACACGTCTACCCCAGTCTATGGACATCTGCAATACTAGAGGCATCGTAGGTGTGTTGCTATCTCAAAGCAAAGCTGAATTGTCTCACGTACCTGTAATTAAACTGGCGCAGCACCCATATCCTTCAATCCGGAATACAGTAATGCTGTTGGCGGCAGAAATAGGTATGGTGGTAGTCACTCCCGGTCAAGCTCGTTCACAAAGAGCTGTACTACTAAGCTTAGTTACGTAAGGTAGCGTAAGTTTTCCCCCCTAAAGGAAAACTGCTGTAGTTTCTAGGGTCATCATCATCTGCCTGGTTTTTTTCCAACTATGTTGGGGTCAGCTTCCAGTCTAACCGAAAGCAGCCGAATACTAGCATTTTACATGGACTGCCTATCTGACTTCCACAGCACAGTTACCGGGTAATACGATATCTCTTGGTAAGACTGGTTTATATTAAGCTACCGCCAGAATTCATAAAACACTAAAAGCTTTTATCATAATGTTTTTTATGGGTTTTAATCGTTTTTATGAACAGGAGAGCAGATATTGATGTAGTACGACTTAGGCGCTGGTATGTCTATATAACGCAACCATACCCTACCTGTTGTTAAAAAGTTTCTTCTTCCTAAGTTTCTTCCTTAACTTAATCACAAGGGAGCAGTAAAGGGTGGGCGATCGTAGCTAATATTTTGTACCATCTAAAATGTGAAATTGTTTCTGTCTGTCTGTTAAGAATTGTCAAAGTTAAACTACGGAACTGATTCTGATGAGGGTAGATATACATAGCTAGAACGTAGAAAAAAGCCAGATCACACTTGAAAACAGCTGTCCCTGAAGGCGAGAAATGGTTTTAAAGTTTCTATAGCGAAATATGGCATACACCCACACGAAGTTGCAGGAAAAACGCTGGTTTTCAGCAAATTAGTTTTTAATTTCGCTTCCCCGGTCGACGAGACTTTTCACATAAAGCTCTACACCTACTGAAAATCTCTTCTCTTCAAAAACTTTTAAACTACTAAAAAATTAAGGTAATCGAAACTAGATTTTTCACCTCAACAATTTCCAGGATTAGCTCACACAATCACGCTGAAAAATTCAGCAAACTGTTTATACAATATAGTTTGAAGTAAATAAACGGATCCGCTTGTACACTGTTTATTTTGAGATCACCGGCAGACGGAACGATTGTGTACGTACGTACGTACCTACGTAGTGTGAGTAGATCCGGTTCGTGTTCGCTGCTTTTATTAAAATTTTCTTGCCGATAGATACCGTTCAATATTATAAAGATCGCAGTGTACGCCTGTTTCCTTGATCTCTCCAAGGCGTTTGATCTTGTCTCATACGATGTGCTCTGGAGAAAGATGGGAGACAGGGGTATACCTGAGGAAATATGTGGGCTATTCCAGTATTGGTATGGTAACCAAGTCAATCGGGTGAAATGGGATGATACAGTCTCTGAGCCGTATAGGTTGGAGTGCGGGGTGAGACAGGGTGGTCTGACGTCTTCCAGGCTCTTCAACCTTTACGTGGACGACCTGATAGCCGCACTCAGCGGCACGCGTGTCGGATGCAGTGTTGATGGGGTTAGAATCAACATCAGCTATGCAGATGACATGGTGCTGCTGGGTCCGTCGGCGGGAGCAATTAAAGAGATGCTTAAAATGTGTGAGACCTTCGCTAACGCACATGGATTGAAATATAATGTTAAAAAATGTGAATACATGGTCTTTGAGGTCAGCGGCAAACGCCGTGGAGAAGAACCCGAGTTGCTTTTGAACGGGTCACCAATTCATAGGGTGTCAACTTATAAGTACCTAGGGCATTGTCTTGCGGCTGACCTCAGGAACGATGTAGACATTGAGAGGGAGCGCAGGGCTCTAGCGGTCCGGAGCAATATGTTGTCCCGTAGATTTGCGCGGTGTACAGACCAAGTAAAAGTAACACTTTTCAAGGCTTATTGCCAGAGTTTGTACACGGGCAATCTATGGGTCAATTATACTAAGAGATCGCTGGATGTCCTGCGCGTCCACTATAATAATGCTTTCAGGTTGTTGTTGAGGCTGCCTCGTTATTGTAGCGCGACGGAGATGTTTGCGCAAGCCCGCACCGACGGCTTCTATGCAATTATACGCAAAAAAACTGCGTCGCTACTGAGGAGAGTGAGGGGCAGTCGAAACAGCATCCTAAAAACTGTAGCCGAGAGCTATGGCTCTCCGATTATGCAGCAATTTTTGCGGAGGCTGATTTTTACTAACACTAGGCAATAAGTTATTTTTTAGGGTTGCGTACCTCAAAAGGAAAAAACGGAACCCTTATAGAATCACTCGTGTGTCTGTCTGTCTGTCTGTCCTTCTGTCACAGCCAATTTGCTCCGAATGTAATGGACCGATTAAGTTGAAATTTGGTATACATATCAATTTGAGTGACCCAAATACGGACCACGTCCGTAAATAAATGTAGTTTAGAATATTGGGGTCAGTTTTGGGGGACAAACGAGAAAATAAAAAAATAAAAAGTTTTCAAACTGTACCGTGTGATATATCAAATGAAAGGGCTTACTGTGAGGGTCTCAATTTTTTTTTATGATTTTATAATAAATTGTTTTAAAGTTATAAGTGAAAATAGACGAAAATTTACCCCTTATCTCCGAAACTGCTGAAACTAAAATTTTGAAAAAAAAAAAATACAGAAAATAGTCCTATACTTATAGATTACAGGAAAATCTATATGAAGTCTAAGGTCTTAAAATAACATGGTAAACCTCTCGATATTGTGCGTACAAACTTACATTTGCAGTTGGAATGTATGGCAGATTATGTTTACCAACTACAATGTTAAGTTTGTTCTTAGGATAAATTATTTCTAAGTACGGAACCCTTCACTGTGCGTGGTCGGACATGCACTTGGCCGATTTTTGTATGTTACTCACACTATTTGGGTATTTTGTGTCCGAAATAAAGGATTTTTTTTTTTTTTTTTTTTTAATGTTTACATATCTCGGGACCCTGGGGTCCCGGACCTTTGGAAGGCGTACGAGGGGTCGAAGCCAACTCGCAAAGGCCCGTTAGAGGCTTTTTAATTAAATGAGGCACCAACCGACGATTATCCCTGTACGCACTATGCAAGTGCACCCAAGGACAACCCCCGGTTGGTGTAGGACTATTGCCAGATATGGAAACAAAGATATTGGACTATGGGTTTGGGTGGTTAAAATGGACTGGTTACCTAAAACTATGAAAGGACTATGGCCCCTGCCTGCTCAATGTTTTTTTACACACGGATAAAATGGCAGGGGGTGACTTGCATACTCAATAATGGGCCCCCGAAAACGGTCGCTAGCACATAGTGACGTAGCGACAAGGGGGCAACATGTCCTGAGGTGCTCGAGGAGTGGAGAGGTATTCCACGGCTCTCAGAACAATCCCAGAGCCCGGAAGATGGTCAAGATCCCTACAAGCACTTACTGGAATACTTCCTTCCTCCGAGCACGTTTGCTCTTGCGAATCTCTACTCAAGCCGGCCAATAAAGGCAAGAATGAGGTGGGAGCTCAGTTCCTCGTCAGTGTTCACTCCAGCCGGCCAATAAAGGCAAGCTAGAGATGAGGAACATGAATTCTCCCGGGAGATAGGGTCCGTGGGGTCGCAACTACCCAACAGCTCGCCACATGCTGCCCTGCAGGTTTCTGTATCTCTCTTGGTCTGGCTCCTCACCCTAGACATGTTCCGGTAAAGTAAACTCTACCGGCACAGACCCAGAGTTCGGAGCGCGCAAGCCCCACCACGACGTCAACGTAGAGATACGGCGGTGGGGTTATTATTATTATTATTTTATATACGTTTATATATCTCGGGACCCTGGGGTCCCGGACCTTTGGAAGGCGTACGAGGGGCCGAAGCCAACTCGCAGAGGCCCGTTAGAAAATTTTAAATGGAATGAGGCACCAACCGACGATTATCCCTGTACGCACTATGCAAGTGCACCCAAGGACAACCCCCGGTTGGTGTAGGACTATTGTAGGATATGGAAACTAACATATTGGACTATGGGTTTGGGTGGTTAAAATGGACTGGTTACCTAAAACTATGGAAGGACTATGGCTCCTGCTTGATCAATGTTTCTTTGTACACGGATAAAATGGCAGGGGGTGACTTGCACACTCATTAATGGGCCCCCGGAAACGGTCGCTAGCACATAGTGACGTAGCGACAAGGGGGCAACATATCCTGAGGTGCTTGAGGAGTGGAGAGGTATTCCACGGCTCTCAGAACAATCCCAGAGCCCGGAAGATGGTCAAGATCCCTACAAGCACTTACTGGAATACTTCCTTCCTCCGAGCACGTTTGCTCTTGCGAATCTCCACTCAAGCCGGCCAATAAAGGCAAGAATAAGGTGGGAGCTCAGTTCCTCGTCAGTGTTCACTCCAGCCGGCCAATAAAGGCAAGCCAGAGATGAGGAACATGACTTCTCCCGGGAGATAGGGTCCGTGGGGTCGCAACTGCCCAACAGCTCGCCACATGCTGCCGTGCGGGTTTCTGTATCTCTCTTGGTCTGACTCCTCACCCTAGACATGTTCCGGTAAAGTAAACTCTACCGGCACAGACCCAGAGTTCGGAGCGCGCAAGCCCCACCACGACGTCAACGTAGAGATACGGCGATGGGGTTATTATTATTATTATTATTATATTCCAGGAATAAAGGTTCGAATTTAAATTGATTTTGGATTGGTTGATCTGTGCCCGTCAGTGTAAATAGGTGACCGTACGTTTTTATGGGCTGGCAAAACCGAAAATCTGACGGCAGTCTTACCATTTCGGCACTTCATTTATTCATTCATTTCAGCCGAAAGACGTCCACTGCTGGACATAGGCCTCCCCCAAGCACCGCCACCTCGACTGGTTCCGTGCTTCTCGCATCCAGCAGATTCCTGCGGCTTTCACAAGGTCATCAGTCCACCTTGTGGGAGGCCTTCCTATGCTACGTCTTCCGGTACGCGGTCGCCACTCCAGAACCTTTAGGCCCCAACGGCCATCTGTTCTGCGAGCAATGTGCCATGTCCATTGCCACTTAAGTTTGGCAATTCTTCGAGCTATGTCGGTTACCTTGGTTACCAAGGTTTGGGCACTTAATTATACTATAATCAACATAAACTGTTCCCAGTGCTGGGAACACAACCCTTTTCTCTGCAAGGGAATGGGCCACAATCCACCACGCGAGCCCAGTGCGGGTTGTTAGATGTCACACGTCTTCGAATTTAAAGTAAAGTGCCTATCTGGGTACGAACCCACGATCTACAGCTCGTAAGTCAGGGCCGTTACCACTACGCCACCACTGCTCTCCATACATATATAGAGGTATGAGGAACAAGGTGTAAAGTTCACTCATTCTTTATGGAAAAGGGAGGATCCTCCGACTAGACGGGTGTCGTGTCTGGTGGGCAACTGCCCGACGGTTGATGTCGGGATGTTGTATATATGCTAGTCGCGCGGTAAACTCTGATTGCGCGATGCAGGATTTGTGACGTCAGGTCTTTGATGCGTAGTTCGCATGTGGCGTTGTAGATGCGCCACACATAATTATAATCAGCCTATAATGTTCCCACTGCTGGGACACAGGCCCCCCTCTATGAGAAAGAGTGGGGAAAAGTGCGGCTGCCACAGGTCTTAAAATGTTTCTTGCCGGACATACTTTACCACGACGCATAACGTATCATTACGTTATGTATGTCAGAGACGTCCGTCCGTCTCTGACCAATCTCCGATGTAATTCCTCGATGGTGGTAGATAGCTGTAGAATTTCAATCACACACAAACACTTAAGAGTCTATACAACCTCAGCGCCACCTCACTCTGTATCTCGCTCGCACACTATTACTACCGGTCACGCGAGCAAGCGAGACAGGGCGGCAGGGAAAAGGCCCCAAGGCGCCGCTGGTTTAGGTAATTTCGTTTTTCGGTGAAAATAATGGTCATTTAAAAAAAGTAAATAACATAAGACCTGCTTATAGTTAGTTCAGTTAATATCCAAAGTTTCATTATCTAATTTGAAGTATTTTTTGAATACCAGCGGTTTATTGTTCGGTTTGGAGGTAACTTTGGAATTTTTTTCTATCGAGAAAATTTTATGGTATCGTGTTTTCGGCTAACATAGTACTTAACATTAATCCTCAACTTTACCATATATTTATTTCAAAATTAATGCTGCAGTATTTTCGACATAACGGAGGATCATGCTAAGCCATTTGAGGTAGTATAGGCCCTTAACTCAAAACTCAAAGCATTTATTTTCACTAAAACAGTTACAAGCACTTTTGAATTATCATTTATCAAGCAGTCATTCAGTTTGAGTTAATAAGTGACTCTAAGTTGCCCATTCCAAAATGTAGGTTCCAATTTTGGAGAAGAACGGGCAAGAAACTCCACGGACACTCTTTTAAATCTTAACTTTATGTTACACAGGTTTTGTTTTTGACTATTACAATTTTAATCCTCTTTAACACAACTTTTCATACGATCCAATAGGACGCCATCCTCGCGTCCCTAAGTGCGCGGAAACGCTACTTTTACCATATTAAATCTAATTACTTAATTGGCTGAATAAAGCTTACAAACAATACTAAGATGCTTATCAGTTAATTCTTTTGTAATTAAACAATGCCAATTCACAAATACAAAAGCGTTTTCAGAAGTAACGTTAAATTAAAAGCTTTATTCTTCAACTTCATTATTACTATTTGACAACACTTAATTCAAGGAATTTATTCAAACAACAGGTATTCATTAGTAAATTGCAGTGTAAAATAATCTTGTAACTCTATAGTTTGGTTTCTATTATTGAAACTTATTTAGTTCGTAGCCGAACACACCGGTGTACATCTCCCGCCTGCACTACACCACTAAGGCGGAGGACATCGTGGAGTACGTGCGCCAAAGGACAACGTACATGCCGAGGGTGCAGTTACTGGAATCGCACCGGAACGTCAACTTCAAGGCGTTCATCGTGCGTGTTCCGAATCTGTATCTGCCCGTCGTGATGGAAGAAGACTTTTGGCCGCAGGACGTGGTGTTCCGTCGCTTCCGCGGACAAGTTCCACAGGACAGTACAAAGTGCAGCTAGTGCTAAGTGAAGTACTAAGTTTTATATTAAAATATGTATGTTTAGGTTAAGGTATATTTCTATGGGCCTATGTTGCCTGAAATAAATGGTATTATTATTATTATTATTAAATTATTATAACTTTAAACCAAATATATAAATACTTATATAAAATAGAAATACCATAAAAGGAAACGGTGCAAAAAAAAAAACTTTATACAAAAAAAAAAAACCGATCAAGGGCGAGTCGGACTCGCGCACCGAGGGTTCCGTACCATCATATATAGCTTCATAAGCTTCATTCGTATAAGTAGGAACTAAATAGTAATGTGCCCAAAAAAAACTACAACTGTGCTTCATCCAAAGCAACCTGCGAGTAGGTAAGCAGGAGCATATTTTGGTTGTGAACCGCGAAATATTTTTAAATTTTCATCGGCGAGGCATTTATTCATCAGATAATTTGAACACTGCGGTGTAGAATATTGCAGTTTTAGGTCAGTGCCATCTATTGACAGATATAGGAACTAATGTAATTTTTATTGATTTCTGAAAAAGTGTGCTATTTAAAGACATAGTTTTATTTTTCCTGTAATCTTTACAAGCTCCTATCACATAGAATAATTTCAGATTTTTCTCTATGCAAACTTCGGAGATAAAGGGCAATGGTATTTTTTTAAATTTTTCTCAAAAGTCGAAAACTATGCGGCCTAAAGAAAAAAAAAATGTTTGAGAATGTGCAAATAGCGCTCTTTTATATGATACCCCACATGCCCTAGTAGCGGCATTTCGAATTTTTAAGACCACCTTTCAGTCCCTAGTGCAAAAAAAATAAAAACTTTTTTGTTTCTTTCATACTTGCAAAATAGTTGGGCAAACGTCATCTAAAACTATTCTAAATTTCAAGTTGATAGCATCAGTAGTTCTTGAGATATTCAGCTGTGACAGACAGACAGACAGACAGACTGAGTCACACCATAAGGGTTCCTTTTTACCATTTTGGTACGGAACCCTAAAAACGACTTCCAAAAAAACACTACAAAGAAAAATTACTTTAATTTCGGAAGTCGGTGTCTTCAGATCTATATTTTAGTTTTTTGGTCACTGACTTCCGAAATTAGTTATTTTTCACTTTGTAGTGTTTTTTTGAAAGTCGGTTGTTTTCTTTTTTTTTGTAAAAAGTTTAATTTTTTAATTTTTAGTTATGGTACCTACCCCACACCAATTCGTCTTCTACTTCTTGCTATATAAACAATAGTGACAGGAAGTATTATAGCTTCATCAAGATAGACAAAGTGGATAAAATACGTAGTATCGAAGTTAACTTAAAAACTTAATAAAATTTACACGAGACCACCGCGCATGCTTCTTCTCTAATTTTCAAAATAGGTATATACCTGACGGGGAAATCGGTGAAACTCCTATAAAAATTGAAGATTTCCCTCGATTCCCTCGATTTTCATAGGAGTCCTCAAATTCTGACTTGGTCACAATGGGACCACCTCGAAGGTACAAAATTAAAAAAAAAAAAACGAAATCGGTTCACAATTGACGGAGAAATCGGTGGACATACATTAAAAAAACACACATACAGTCGAATATAGAACCTGCCCTTTTTTGAAGTCGGTTAAAAACAAAAGTGAGTGCTTTTTATTTCGAATCGAACACAGACTTCCATATTGAAATACACAAGAGACAAAGTTGTACTTTGTCTCTAAAATGGCTTACGGATCAACAACCCCTTGGTACCATATATTATGTATATAAAGGTGTGTATAGACGACGGTGACCACCACGTTCCATCAGAAGGCCGACGGCCTGTTTGTCGACACATTACACTAATAGTCAGCATACACGAGGATACAGTGCGACACAATCATAAGGTTCCATCGATGTTCCTTATCGAAGGACCAACACTAGGTTAGGTATCGCTTATTTTCGCCCCATTACCCATATTATGAAACATTCTTAACTATGTCAATGCTTACCTGTTGGACTCAACATCTGCTTAGTTTTTTCTCGGCTATCTTGAGGTCTGCTTGCAATCTTACCGGATGCAGCTGAATAGCAGTATTTTACATGGAGCCCTACCTAACTGACCTCCTCACGCCATCACCTAGTTACTAGATGACATGGACTTATACGATACTCAAAGATCAGAAAGCGTTTTCTCTTAAGTAGATAGATAGAATACGATTTAATATGTACACCATAAAAATTACAGATATAAATAATTATAATTAATATTAATAATTGCTAACTGCTCTGTCAAGAAAGTAACGGGAAAAGATCAATAATACACAAAATCTTAGTTATTCATCCAAATTTATTTTATCACCTTCAAAGTATGCTCCTTCAGAAACGATACACTTACGCCAACGAATAATCCAATTATCAAAACATTTTTTAAACGCTGTTTCCGGAATTGAGTTCAGCTCTCGCCACGAATTCTCCTTTATGTCTTCTACCGATTGAAAACGGGTGCCACGAAGTGGTAATTTGAGTTTAGGAAAAAGAAAGAAGTCGGCTGGAGCCATATCTGGTGAATATGGTGGTTGCTCGATGGTATTTGTTGAGTGTTTGGTCAAAAATTCGTTCACAATGATAGCCGTGTGTGAAGGCGCATTATCATGGTGCAAAATCCAAGAATTTTCTTTCCACAAATCTGAAGAAGCAAGAATTCCGAGTGCACAACACCGCGATAGTCAAAGAAAACAGTCAACATGACTTTGACTTTTGATCGACTTTGGCGTGGTTTTTTCGGTTTCGGTTCAGTTGGAAGGCGCCACTCCGAAGCTTGTTGACTAGTTTGCATGTCAAACTCGTACACCCACGTCTCGTCACCAGTAACAATGCGTTTCATGAATGTTGGATCGGAATTGACTCGTTCTAGCATGTCCTCAGCGACTCTCATGCGATTGAGTTTTTGAAGAAAATTCAGGTCTTTTGGGACTAGCCGAGCGGTAACATGTTTCATAACCAAATGATTAGTTAAAATGGTACGGATCGACTCGTGAGATACAGAAAGTTCGGCAGCTATCTCTCTCAAAGTTGAATGAGGATTTTCAGTCACTATTTCCTTCACTTTTGCGATGTTAACTTCAGTTGCAGACGTTGATGGCCTACCAGAGCGAGGCAAATCTTCCATCACATCTCGACCACTTTTGAACGCTTTGTACCACTCATAAGCACGTGTTTTTGATAAAGTCGATTCACCGTAAGCCTTCTGTAACATTTTCAGTGACTCCGAACACGAAATTCCATTGGCGATGCAAAATTTAAGACAAACTCTTTGTTCGGTGTTTTTGTCCATAGTGAAATTCGCTATACACACCAGATATGATATAACTAAAAACAGCACTGTATTTAATATAAATAACAGATGCAACTCAAACTCCGCGCCAAAATGGAAAACAGTTGTGCCAATCTAACAACAACAATAAAAACAAAAATTAGAATTTGGAACCATAAACAAATCATCCATTCCCAACACTTTTTTGACTGAATGTATATATATATATATATATATATATATATATATATATATATATATATATATATATCAGTTAGGTAGAGCTCCATGTAAAATACTGCTATTCAGCTGCATCCGGTAAAAATGTTTTCCCATTTTTTATAATTAAGTTTGTTTTTGGGATAAATTCACCCCAACTAGGGAACCCTTCATTTTGCGTGGTCCGACACGCACTTGGACGGTTTTTTTCTTTAAACAAATTATAATAATGTTTTCTTTTCCACCATTTTTTGTTAAAATGTTCCAAATTACTTGAAATATTATGGCCCTGTTGCTACGGAAAATCACTGACTCCTAGTCACAGGAACTTACACCTAGTTGAGGAGTATTAAAATATTGACATTTGTATTAACCGTGACATTTATTCAGATTTGTTATTGTAAACATAATGGCAATCATGCTTAGAAAATGTCATTTGGTTTAAATAGGTTTTCATTTACTTACTTTATAATTATTTATGCACGCGCGGTGATGCCTGCGGATTAATTTTTATGTTATCTAATCATATTTATTTCATATATTTGGTTGTATAGTTGGATTATATTCTAATCAATTCTGTTTTATTTTATTTAGTTGCCTATTTATGTACTTAAAATTCTTTAAACTTGACTTGGTTTCAGTACGTCTTTTTCGGGTGACCACTGAAAATCAGCGCTGTGCTGTGGGTCCCTCATAGCACAGCATAATGCTGAGTGGAGCCTTCTTGTCACAGTCATGACGTGCAGCTGCTGACTATTTCGGTTTTGTGCTCGTGATTATAATGTAGATCTATTTTGTTATACGTATCTTTCTGTTAACCTACCTACTCTAGTTAATTATCTTTTTGTATGCAAGTGTTTCTTTGACAAATAAACCAATTTTACTTTCTTTCTTTTCTTTATATTTATAGTTCATTTTCTATTTTATGAATGTGAGAACGTTGTAGGTCTAGTAGACTGTAAATTTGTTTACCATTTTCTATTTTGTTAAGACTGCGCCGAGCGCGCAGTGGCGCCCTCATCGTTTGTTTGGTGATTTATTTTAATTTAAAATGAAAATGCAGAAAATAAAAAAATTGTGGTTGGTGGTGGTGGTGGTGGTGGATGGTTATGTTGTATTGTAATCATTAAAATGGAAAATAGTGGCCACTAAGCTCCATTTTAATGATTACAATAAAATATAACAATTTAAAACTACTGTTTGTAGTAATAATAACGTATAGTGTTGTGGAGCACGACTTAACGTGGTTAATTTCTGCATTTTAATTTTAAAATAAAAGAAATCACCGAACAAACGATGAGGGCGCTATTGTGCGCTTGGCGCAGTCTTAAGTACCCTGTTACTTGTTGAAAGAAACTGTCCTCCCATACCTATTAACAATGTTATTTGAAAATACTGTAACAGCCAATTTTTCGAAAAGAGTAACCGTTATTTCTGTCTCTACTCCTTACGAAACGACCAATTGGAACCGCGCACCTAGCTTCTAACGTTTCAAAAGTGCCCATGTAGGTTTATGTGAAAACGATTTTGGAGCCTATGCTTTTAGTCATATAGATATTGTTATAGGCTTTTGGTGAGATAACGAAATGATTATTATTCATTCATATTTATGTGAATGTGCTTTAACATTGTACGGAAGTGATCGTGTCTGAGGAATACAGTCGATGAAACCTTTTAGTTGTGTCGAACTGTACATATTATGAATAAAGGGTACCCGACCACCTACCCGTTTAATAAGCTCAATAGAAAGTTCAAAGTGAACAGTTCAATAGAGTTCTATTGTCCACTAATTCTATTATTGAATGAGCCCTGTTCTATTCAACGTTTGGATAGGCTTAATTTCTGTTTGGAATTGGAGTTAGGATACATTTTTTTATATAGAAAGCGTTATCGGAAATCCTTAGTTTAGTATAGCTGCGCCATGTTCCCTTGTCTGTCTGTTTATCTGCGGGTTATCTCGGAGACTCTTAGTACTAGAAAGCTGTATTATAGCATGGGTGTAATCGTAGTGTCGTGAGACACTTCGGCCACATTGCTCGCAGAGGTACCAAAAACATGGAACGTCTTGTGGTTACAGGAAAGATAGAGGGCTAAAGACCACCGAAGCCTTTAACAATATAACCTCACTTTACGTCTATGTTTATTTATTGCTAATGAAATTAATTTTGGTGTAAGAAGTGGTAATATATTAAGCTAAAACCTTTGAAATACACGTGAATGTGTTACTTTTCTATTTAGTAAGTGTTTGGGTACTGCACAGTATGTTTAAACCAAACAGACTAATAATTTAGACTTACAGGAACATACATTCGTCATTCAGTAAACTCCCAACAGTCTGGCAAAATCAAGATCGTTTTTGCTGGTAACCCTGATGGCAAAAAAGAATTTGATAATTGTAATTCGTCTATTAATGTTTTTTTTTTTTTTTTGGAAAATCTGTAGAAAATTTAGGAAACTTTCTTGTGAAATGTAACACAATTTGCTTTATTAATCTTTTCAGACCGTGACATGCAAATTTTAACCGCACATTTCACCATTTTGATATTTTTATCCTTAAGCTATCGCTCACTTGACGTCAAGTTGACAACTGAAGTTAGATATGCCTGTGGTCATATACGACGTAGTAACGCGTCGGTGCCGTACACTGCTGATCTAGTCCTATTTAAGATCATTGCATAAACCTATATGGGCACTTATGAAACGTCAGAAGGTATAGGTGCACGGTTCCAATTGGTCGTTTCCTATCTATGGAGAAGAGATGGCTAGACTTTAAAAATAATTGCCCTACACAATATTTCCAAAAAACAGTATCAACAGTTATGGAAGGACAGTGTAGACCTTTCAACAAGTACCGTAACAAAATAGAAAATTGTCAACAAATCTACAGGCTATAACGTTATCATATACACAATATATAGTGTTTTGTGAATGTGGGAACGTTGTAGGTGCACTCTGCCTACCCCTTCGGGGAAACAAGCAATAATGTTGTGGAAAACTTATTTCTTCACGCCTGTGTTTGATTCTATTACCTACTGCTTAAAATGTGTCTAGCAATTCTAAAAGCCTTCGGCTATCAAGAATGATGAAGTACTAAAAATAACCTTTGGCTATATAGTTTGCTTTATTACGTCAATAAACCCATTCTCATATAAGTAGGTACTAAAATTTATTACAAACTCGTAAAAGGTGAATAAGGGAGAGTTGGCCCTAGTACCTTATCTTAGGTCCTTAAATAACAATCCTAAGATAACACTTTACAGCAGAATATCAAGAGTACCTCATCATCATCATCACCAATACCCACGCTCCTGTGCCAGCCTCATCCAGGTGCCACCCGTGATGGTAACAATGTACCTTCCTTCTATCAAAAATCAGCGTCAGGTGCGGTCAGGAGCATCAGGCAAAAGGGCCTAAGCTCAACATAATGTATGTTGAGCTTAGGCCCTTTTGACATTATAAGCATTGTTTTCTTTCTGTTTTTATAGTCCTAAGGTGTTTTTTGTTCTAATGCAAATAATCCCATATTTTTTCTTCTTTCTTTCTTTGAAAATAATATTTAAACGTCTGCTGAATATACAAATGGTAACAAAAATGAGTTCATTGAGTATCAGTTGTGCATCTTGTTTTTTTCATAAGTCACCATTTCATTGGATTCCAAACACTTAAGAGGAATATCCTGCTTACTGGAGAGGGATAAAGTTAATCGACATCTTTGATCCCTAACGATACACCTTCCAGTCTATTACCGCTACTCCTGCTCACCTCCTTTCCGAACGACACAATCCACCGAGTGTATCCTAAGTAATTGCAACCTATAACATTGTAGCGCCGCACATTCGCTCCAGAAAGAACGCCCCATTCCTTGGATAATAAACGGGATATATTGCCAGTGAAGATAAAGAAAATGGAAGGTCTGGGCCTATCTTTACGTCTTGTAGGACGATATTGAAGAAATTATGTATATGGGGAGATAGATTAGAAAAATGTGGCAAAAATCAAAGGATTTTTTCGGTCCTGTTTGGTTACCAACAGCCCGTCTAAAGGCAGACAGATAAAAATTACGTTTATTGAGCTGCTGAAATACTACCACAAAGTTTAACACTAGAATACCATTGTGAAAGAAACTTCCCTGAAAATACATCTGTTTGAAAGTAAGTAACCGCTAATGTGAGCCGTTGCGTCGGCCCGATCTGAGCCGTTGGGCTTGAATGACCCGCTGGGCCAATGTAAGCCCTCGGTCGGCTTAAAATATGAGCCGTCGGACCAATGTGAGCCGTTGGCACGAACCGAGCCATCGGGCCGATGTGAGGCGTCTGGTCGATGTGACCCGTTGGGTAGAGCGGAGCCGTTGGGCCGATCTGACCCCATCGGTCTAATGTGAAATAAATTATATGCACTTGAGTGGGTTCAAAGTAAACTTAAATACCACTGCAGATCCCTTTCAACTTACAAAATTACATAATTTACGAACGAATGACAGTTCACCTATTGTTAAAATTAGAAAAGTCTATAGAATACTTTCATGGAGTATTTACCCATACCTCTCCATTACAGTCCTCGTGTGGTAATGTGACATACCATTAATAACGTTAAATTGGCGGCATTCGTTCTCGTTGCCAACAAATGTGTTAGTGACAGCATGGTTTAGTGGTTCCAATTACGAGAGACGTTACTTAGAGCTTGTGGTTTGTGTGTAAGAGGGTAAGCAGAAGGTTTGATGAAGCGTGTGAGATGAATTTGTTTGACCTTTTCATGTTTATTATTAAACTGACATATTGCGTGGAAATAGGGAAGGGATGCCTTTGCCCTAGTGGGACTACTTAAGCTTATAATTACATTATTTTATAAATAAAAAAACTGGTGTTGCTGTAGCAAGGTGTGGAACATGAAAATTTGAATTTTAGATAAGGTTTTTAAAATTATTTGATTGAAAGAGTATGCTTAGATGGTTTGGTCATGTTAAGAGGATGAGCGAAAGGCGACTAACAAGGCAGTTGTGAATGAAAACGCCGGGGCGACCTAGAAGGCCATACAATGTGACCTTATTGGTGATGTTCTTCAGGAAGGTCAGGTGCGTAGTACCTACTCGCAACCGACGTTCGTGGATGAATGTAAACGAAGCAAAAGAAGTATTTAAGAATCGCAGCAGGTGGATCTCTGTAGTTTCTGCCTAGCTCCATAGGAAAAAGGTGTGAGTTTATGTATGTTAATAGAAAATAAAATGTTGTCCCATCTGCTGGGTAAGCAGTGGCCACCATTGTCTGTCTAACAGGTGCGTTGACAAACCAGAGACAAAGCTGACCCGTCTCAAATGCGCCTGTAGTGACATCGGCACTGCAGTGCACCTTGGCGACAGAAATAAGTGTGGTGGTAGTACTTCCCTGGACGAACTTTTTCACAAACAGGTCTCTAAAAAAACCAAAATATTACAATTGCATTCCATTGGCTATCCTGGAGTCCTCCTTTAAGAGCATTGCGCACGTCACCCTCATCACCCTGTGGTTTAGTCGAAAAAAGAGGAAAAGAAGGAAAATATATGCGATTGCCTTTTGCAAGCAACTTTGTTAGTGTTGCTTGGATTAAAACTAGCTAGTTTCCGGCAAAATCGAAATCGGTTTTCATGGATGCGAAGGAATGAGCAACATTACAGGAAAGTTTTGAGTATCAATGTGTATGGCTATACGAGTACGAGTAGCGCAGTACCAAAACTATGGATATACTGTGTGGAAGATGATATAGCTGGAAATGGACTGACTGCCGAGATGACGACAGAAATAAGGAAGAAAAAGCTTTTTAAGGTACATAAACAAAAAATTACCTACCCAATGTTACTATTACTATAGAAATTCTACTAAATAAACTAGATACATTCTCGTGTTCCGTAAATAAAATAATGACTAGCAACTACATGAATAAAATGTCATTCATGAATTATTTAAACATTTAACGTAACGATAGCGCACGGACTCAGAAAATGACTACTGCCCAATTATTCACTCACTTACCACCACACTTACAATAGATAGGTACATTTTTCTTTCCCCAGATTTTTCTACTACTGCGCACCAAAACCAAAATCACGGAAGTTACCCGGAAAGCTAGGATTAGGCTGGACATGTCTGCCGCATGTCAGATGTGCTGTGGGCTAAAAAATCCACTGATCGAGTCCCATTAAACGCTAGATGACATTGTTGCAGACCAAGACGAAGATGGAGGGACGAAATTGACTCCTACCGAAAGGACTGGTCCGCAATGGCAGTGGACAGACGTGTGGAAAAGGGAATACGAGGCATTTGCCCAGCTGTGGGACATTACGGGCTAAATAGGTATATAGATTACTTTTTGGTCACCTTCCAGTTTCTAAAACGTTCAACCACAGAAGAGTTTCGATGTCACCGATCCATTTTCAGTCCTCGTCAACATACGCTTAACCTTTAACACTGGATTAAGTTTATGATGTTAAATTGACGCTGGCTGTTGAATATTAATAAGTAAATGTCGAGAAGTCGGTTTTGTTTTAGTTCCGATTGGAAATAAGTCATGTGGTAATATATACCCACGTTAAAGATAATCATGCGTAAAATGTAGCATAACTTAATTTGTTCATTTATACAGAAATTTAAATGAGGATTATTATTGATTGTGAAGTAAATGAAAACACAAATGTAATAGACACATATTAATTCGTTTAAAAAAATTAACATAAGCAAGATCTAATACCATAAACACTTAATAAGAGGGATATTCTGCTTGAAGGGGAATAATTATGTAAAATAAGTACATTTTTAGGGTTCCGTACCTCAAAAGGAAAAAACGGAACCCTTATAGGATCACTCGTGTGTCTGTCTGTCTGTTTGTCTGTCAGTCTGTCTGTCTGTCTGTCCGTCTGTCACAGCCAATTTGCTCCGATTGTAATGGACCGATTAATTAAGTTGAAATTTGGTATACATATCAATTTGAGTGACGCAAACACGGACGTGAACCGTAAATAAATGAATTTAGAATATTGGGGTCAGTTTTGGGAGGAAAATAAAAATAAAAATAAAAGTTTTGCAAACTGTACCGTGTGACATATCCAATGAAAGGGCTTAAGGCTCGTGCAGACTAGTGCGATATCGTGGGCGCGACGCGATACTAGTAGCACAATTTCTTTGTCGCTGCCTGTCGCGCCCGCGATATCGCGCGAGTCTGTACGAGCCTTTACTGTGAGGGTCTCAAATATTTTTTTTTTATAATTTTAAAATATATTGTTTTAAAGTTATAAGTGGAAATAGACGAAAATTGACAATTCCCCCCCCTTATCTCCGAAACTACTGAGCCTAAAATTTTGAAAAAAATTGTTCTGCACTTATAGTTTAGAGAAAAATCTATAAGAAGTCTGTGGTCTTAAAATAAACATGTATTTCAACTACAATGTTACGTTTTTCCTTGGGATAAATTCATCCCAACTACGGTACCCTTCATTGTGCGTGGTCCAACACGCACTTGGCCCGTTTTTTAGGTACAGGCGCCTCTATAAAGTAATCTTCCAAACCACTCAGCTCGATATCTTAGCTGTTATGGTCTCCTACTTCAGTTTCAGTATCCTCACCAACAAATTCGTCATCCATTTGTTGGCTCCCCCTAATTACTAAGTTTTGTGGTTGAACCTATAAAGTGATAAGTTGAGTGGAACTCTCTGCCTGCGTCTGTGTTTCCGAACGCATACAACCCTAATCTATTCAAAGTGAGAGTGAACAGGCTTCTTCTGGGTAAGCTCACTCCATCGTCGACTTTGTCTCTGTCACCTCTGACCTAGACTAGAGCCAAGAGCAAACCCATTGTAAAATTAAAAACAAAAATGACGCCTATAAAACATTTATTTATTTATAATTATATTATAATTTATAATACAGCACAAGAAAATATAAGTAAGGTAAAGTAAGGGAAGCCCAAAATCTTAACTCATGCGTCATTTTGACTCACACTTTCGTAATTATCAAAGGTGAGACTTACTTTAGTGACAAACACCTCTTGTGGGACCTCCGACCTCCAGCAATGCTATTCTGTAAGGATACAGCCTTGTAGTGCAGCGCTACCGCAGCGGTGAAACTCAGGTTACCACACAGATGTCCTAGACATACTACGCCTGATTTACAATATTTAGAAATATAGAGCAATATATATATTTTTTTTTAACGTTGCATTTCGCTAACGCATGCGTAAATTTTACGCAGACTATTTTAATAAATAATTATGTTTTAGCATTAAGCTGTTTTCAGACTACGCTATAATATAATAGCATGCAGTTTATAGCTCATAGCACAACAATATCGCGCACCATCGCGAGCCACACGGGCCGAATCCTAACCAAAAGAAGTCGTCGCGCGAGTACGCGATCGTACTGCTTTTTTATATGAATATTAGCGACCCGCTCCTGCTTCGCACGAGTACAATGGCGACATGACTGTCATAACATTGAGATTTATGTGCAAAATCTAAGTGAAATATTAATGTATTATACAGATAAACCTTCCGGAATAAAGGCGCAAACAAACAAGCGCGACACGCGATGCGACACAAAGGCACCGCGTGTTGCACGACGAGCGGTGCCTTTGTATCGCGCGCGATTCGCTTTGCGAGTGGCGCCTGTTTGAAAGAACCTTTACTGTAGGCACTATTATTACATTTGAGTCTAATATCTGGCCCTATCCGGTTGTATCCCTAAAAATGTTTACAGACGTTATTGATTATCTAAATGTAGACTTTCAGCGTCCTCTAAATATATTTATACTGACAATGCTCAGGTTATTAATTAAGACTTTATTGTATGGATGTAAAGAGCTCTCTATTTATGATAACATAAATAAGTGGACTATTGAAAGATGTTTATCATTCACCGAAACTAACACTAAAACATTTTGTATTAATAGTAAAATTGACTTTTAGCAAAGTTAGATAAATCATTTGTTTAACAAATTGACTACCAACTTAAATTATCCATATATTGAAATCACAGTTGCCATTCTTTGACAGTTGTAAGAGGTGAATTAAGTACTCTGACTGTACGAGTATTTGACGCGAAAAGTAAGTTTTTTGCTTCTGAATTATGTAATTACAACAAAATAATACAAGCTACTAAGTTTCCTAGAACATTTGCATGATCTAACAGTATTATACAAAGCTTCTTGTGTCGTTTAATTACATAAGTTCCTATTACTTAATTCATTTAATGTTCTACATTGGACTTATGCCTTTGAGGAGCAAGTTTGTAAAGTTACATAATTCACGGCTGCATTCCCCGAAGAGTTAGTCAGAGTCAAAGTCCATTGGCTGGCGTATGAAGTTTCAGGCGACGTGTATTTAAGCTCCCTCTACACTGAAAAAAATGTTTACTTATACATAACCAAACTTTCGTCAACATGTAACACAAAAAAGTGACCACATAACTTGAGGCAACATGTAACCAAAACCTGTGCTGGCTGTTGTGTATCACTTTTATTAAATCAAGTTAACTTTTATAAAGTCTTGTCAAACTTTGATTATTCCTGAAATAGCCGAAGTAGTTAGGCTAAATATTTTTTTCAGTGTAACAATTCCAGCGCAAACAGTCGATCCATGAAAGTATCGAAGCTGTTCTTTGATCTGTACTGAGGTCAGGTGACAATTACGCAGGTTGGTGCTGTAGTGACCCGGTTTCGTGGTACTCCTGGACGACGCACAAAGCCGCCAGTAACCAGGTATCGATGGTAAATTCTTTGAAATTACGTGAAGTTCTGCGCTTACGTTTCGCTGAATAAGCCCAGATTGAAGAAGTGCCACAGCTTGCGCGGCCACTTCAGGTGCAGTATCCATAATAAGAACGTCAGAATGGATTAAAAAAAAAACAGGGTGTGGCTGTGTCATGGATACGGCCGTGTGTTTTACGTGAACACGTATACTTAACAGGTAATATTTTGTTTAGCGAATTTTTAGATCCTTTGGTTATCGAGTGGTGTAATTAAATTTTGGATGTAGATGATATATATGTAGCTGCAACACGAAACTGTATCCCCCGATTTTATCATCAGTAATTTGAATTGCCTCCCACTATGGAAGCAATAAAGATGTATTCACGTTAATAAAGAAAAAAAAACAAGTTATTATAATAATTATGTCACATTTGTTAACAATTGGAGGGAAGAAACATAGTTACATGCTTACTGCAGAAGACGTCATCGCGTTAACAGCGATTTCGTGAAGAAATCTTCTCCATCCAGGAAGAAGGTAGGCTTATGTCAGACTTTTACTAACTATAATCCAACGGATTCCCTCCGGCTTATACCAAAAACCACCACACCACATTTATATGTATTTTTTGAGTTTATCTTAGTTAGAAATTATAGAACAAAAGTTGTTGTTTATGATGTTAGTAGGTGATACAGTCCTGCAAGGTTTTTAGTGTTTTAACAATAACATTGTTAACTTTGGAGTCTCCTAACACAGGCATTGTTTGCTTAAAAGGAGGCTCCAAACACTAAACCCCTTTTTGTAAACTGATGCATAAATAAACTTATTATTATTATTATTGTGTAAGTCTGAAATCGCCAACCTGTCTTGAGCAAGCGTGGTGATTATATGCTCGTGCCTTCTGTGTAGGTATGAGAAGAGCCCTTTGCCCAGCAGTGGGACAATAATAGGCTGGTATTATCCCTTATTTTCTAATACCACTCTAAGTATACGCAACAAACCAAATTATCGCAAATAAACTTTCATTACACCTTCCTAATCCATCGGATCACCGCCAGCGCGTTTCAATTAAAACTCAACCCCTCTTTCAATTTCACCCCCTACAGTTTTAGTTTCACCCCATGTTTTATTTATGGGTGCTAGCACTGCATGCATACTAATTAGCCCGGGTTAATTTGGCGATGTGAATTGGTATGCTTGGTGAGAAAATCAAGAAAGTCAATATCAAATCATTAATTTCAAATAGATACATTAAAAGCACTTTCGCAAGAAAATTGAATTGATTCTAGTTGCTCCTTCCAAAAGGTAATTTCGTATGGAGAATGAATTTTAAAATATTTTGTTTTCGAGAGTAAAGATTCGGAGAGCATAGTAGATGATTAAGTATTAAAGAAAAGTAAAAACTGCCTTAAAAAAAAGGTTTTCTGTTTTACAACTTCGTATAACACTACTTGCTAAGTAAACAACAGTGACAGGAAGTTTGATAAAATCATCAACATACATATGTACACCAAGTGGATTAAATACGTATCATTGAAACTAACTCCAAAACTACCAAAGCCAACTTAATAAAATTCACATGGAACCTCCGCGCAAGCGTAATTTTTTACTTAATGCGAACAAAACTAAATGTTTTAAGTTCTCATGACCAAATGTACCCCAAGTGGGTCTAAATTTAAAACTTGATGTCAAGAAACTAGATGCTATTACGGAAACTGTACTTCTAGGAATTACTTTAGATTCGAAATTGCAATGGGGTGCGCCGTTACATTAGAGCTCATTCAAATATGTAGATTAAGTTCAGTTGCATATGCAGTAAGAAAAATAAGGCAGTTAACTGATATAACCACAGCTAGGTTAGTATACTTTGCTTATTTCCACAGTATTATGTCATATGGCGTTCTGCTGTGGGGATCGGCAGCTGACGTAGATTAAATTTTACATTTTACAAAAGAGAGCAATCCGCGCGATCTATAAAATGGGTTCTCGTAAGTCCCTTAGAAACAAATTCAAAGAAATTGATATACCAATTCTGCCTTCTCTTTACATTTTAAAAAGTATTTTGTATGTTCGCAAAAACTTAGGACTTTTCAAATTAAGAAGCGATTTCCATAATTTAAATACACGTAGTAAACATGAAATTGTGATACACAAATTTAGATTAACTAAAACAAGCAAGTCATTTCTTATAAACAGTATCCGCTTTTATAACAAGTTGCCAAAGTTGGTTACAGAACTTAGCGATGGAATGTTCAAAACCCACATCAAACGTGTCCTTATCAAACAAGCATAATTATTACAAGATTAAAGACTCCTTTGAAGACAAGGAAGTTTGGCATTAATTCCTTCTGCACATGTGGCTTCCGTGGTACCTCATTAACGTCATAGATTAACTGCTCCCAAATAATGATGTTCTATTTTTTTCACATTCTTCCTTGACATAATCTTTTCATTATTTGACATTATATACCTACAATTCTATTTACAAGTCTTTGTTAGTGGCTTTAGTGGACATGATATTTATTCAGATTATAGTTGCTGTAGTTGTAATGGCAATCATGTCGTTTGGTTAAAATAGGTTTTCATTTTTATACGCATATCCCCAGTAGCAAAATTTGGTCATGTAAGTATCCTTGGAGCATGTATTTTTTTGTGCTATTGGAATCCTCAAAACGTTTACAGAACCGCATTTGGGCACAGTTTATAGGACCATTATGTCCTAAAATAATTTTTTTACGGTCCGGTAAAGTGCAATTCGATTTTATAATTATCTTATTAGGTGTTTTTACAAGATATAATTGTCCTATAAAGATCCGGTAAACGTATTGAATAAGCGCGATTAGTCCTCTAAAGATATGACGAGTGCTGCTACTGGTGTAATTGATCCAACAGTTGGCAGCGCGATACCATTACTAGAGCATTCATTCGATCACTTTTTGTAACGGTGACGTGCTGCGGTGTCTTAAGAGAAAAATATAATATTTTCATATTTTCAATTCCATATTCTAATATCTATTTACAATAGGTTAGAACTTTTGTCTTTTGACTGTTGTGTTTAGAATGTCTACTCAACTTGCGAAATTAATTTTAATGATAAAGTGTTCGATGATAATAAACATATCTTCATGCCCCTTCAAAACTAAACATATTTGTTATTAACTTTATTCGATAATAATTAACAAATACTTAAGCCGCCATAGGATCTGGATCCCGTGTCATAATACTGCATTATCAAAACTGTTATAAAACAACTTAGTCAAAGTTAAGACTACCACAGGATATACCGACTTCGCCACCATATTTAAGTTTTAGGGTTCTTTAAGAGAATACAAAAGAAAGAACCCCTCGCATGCCAGTATATGTATGGTAATGTTTTAAACAGAACGAATATTTTCAGAATAGTGTCAGAATTAGGAATTTGAAAGGATTTTACGTTTCTTAAAATTGGTTACGAGATAGATAACGAAACTCGTCTTCGACAACTGCTACTACGCTTAAATCATTTCCATTTGTTTAAATCCATTTCTATTTTCTCTTGTTTTCTCTAACAAATTACAAAATGAAAGCAAAATGGATGATTACTCCAGTAATAGCAAATGTAGGACACATTTAAGTAGAATCTTACCTATAAAAATCGGAGGGCATGCTAGTTTGGTGCAAACAATCCGTTATAAGTCACGACTAAGACAAATTGATCCTATAATATCCTTGACCTATAGCAGCTATATCTAAGATGTCTATAGAAGTGCATGTCTTATAGAAGAATGAAACAAGACGTTAACAAGAGCAAACAATCATATTAAATGCGTTTATAGGACGAATTGCGACACTTTCCTAATTAGTTTTATAACATGCGCTTATAAGACTGCAAGTTCTAGTAAGAATCTTATAAAGTAATCTTGTAAACTTTTATAAAATTAGTTATAGGTTCGTATGTACTTGTAGCGCAAATCCTCTTTTAAATGCTGTTGTGTCACTGCCTTAGTCAAAACGTTTATTAGATTCCTATATGACGTTTATTCTTATACCTAAGTTGATTACTATAGGAAAATTTTGGCAATTGGGATATTTTTTTAAACCATTTATATAGATTATTTTCTACTACTACAGCTTCCTAGACTGTAAATTTTGTTGACAGTTTCTATTTTGTTAATTGAATATTTTAATAATGAATAAATGAATAATTTTATAATCGAAATTGATTCATACACAATATACACCCACACTATTATACACACTCGCGCAGACACTCACTCACACTCACGTACACACACTCAAAACCCACTCATAAAAATCGCACAAGTGCGCCCCTTTTTGTTTTTTTTCCTTTCTTTTATTTTATTATTTTGTTTTCCAATTGCGTACACTGTATATGTAATTGTTAGGCGGAAGAGCGGAGTCACCTAACACAAGCATCTTCTTGCTTAAAAGGTGATCTCCAAATCACGCATGTTAACGCTTTATGTAATTGAAATAAACATTTTTATTTTTTGTTTCGTACCTTGTACTTGTTGAAAGACCTACAGTGTCCTCCCATACCTATTAACACTGTTACCTATTTGAAAATATTGTAAAACCCAATTATGTTTAAAAGAGTAACCGTGGAGTTTCTTGCCGGCTCTTCTCCATAGGAAAAAACCAATTGGAACTGTGCACCTAGCTTTTGACGTATCATGTAGGTTTATGTTAAATAATATATTGAAATGGCCCATGTAGGTTTATGTTAAATAATATATCTTGATTTTGATTATGAAACTTCATACCTATTGAAAGATTTTCAAAATCGGTCCACAAATGATGAAAATATCAAAAAACATACTTTAAATGCCTGTACATATTTTTTGTAATACGTACAGGCGTTTAATATATGTTTTTGATATCGAACATAGAACCTCCTCCTTTTTTGAAGTCGGTTAAATAGTTGATAATAGTGGAAAGTGTGAAACAGTTTCGGAGGGAGAGAGCCTTTAATTTGGCGTGATTTAAATTTTCGGCACCGACGACTTCCAAAACTGTCACACTCAATGTTACTATGAACATGAATGCAGTTTTAACTTTAGTAATATGTAGGTACTTAATTAAATTATTTTTTCTATTGCTTAATAATAACAGAACCACAGTTGCGATCAAAATTGCAAAACCCTTGTTAAAATAATACACGAACAGTTGTCATCGATACTTCATTTTGCGCAGACATATTGGATGACAATCAATTTGTTTGATTTATTGTTTCCTGTTCAGAGGGTGGCAGAGGTATCCATTTCCTGTGAGTCTGTGACGTCACTCGTGTTGTTACAGTTTCAAACGATATTAACCTCTCGTATGTCGTAATTAGAGACACAATTAAAAACCCATTGTGTCTCGCGTAGATCTACGTTCCGGCATATGAAGGGTTAAAGGTAATGTTATTGATGGAGCTAAATAAAAACAGCCGCACGACTCGATCCGGAACGAGGTGATTCGGCAGAGAACCAAAGTTGTCGACATAGCTCACAGAATAAGCAAGCTAAAGTGGCAATGGGCCGGCCATATTAGCCGTAGGACCGATGAAGGTTGGGGTAGACGTGTTCTTGACCGCGAATCGGCAAACGTAAGGTAGGACGCCCTCAGGCTAGGTGGAGCGACGATCTTCGCAGGGTGGCTGGTAGCAGCTGGATGAGAGTTGCCAAGAATCGTGCTGAATGGCGTGCAATTGGAGAGGCCTATGTCCAGCAGTGGATTGCTATAGGCTGATGATGATGATGAGTCGATCGAAGGTTAAGCTTCACTTGCCGCAGTCGGTTAGTGGATGGGTGACCATCCATTATAAATCGTGACCCCTCCGGCCTCGAAAAGCACGTTAAGCTGTTGGTCCCGGCTGTCATTCGTGGATCATTGACAGCCATTACGGGTAGTCAGAAGCCCAAAAGTCTGAAAATCAGTCTTACCAAGGGGTATCGTATTATCCAGTAACTGGGTTGTGGAGGTCAGATAGGCATTCACTCAATGTAAAATACTGGTCTTGAACGAATTTCGAATTGGTCTGGTCTGAATGATGGTACTTTTCTGGTGAACTGATGACCTTGTGAAGGTCGCAGGAATCCGCTGGATGCGGGAAGCACAGAACCGGTCAAAGTGGAACCGAAAGTGGGCCGAGTGGAAATGACGACTTGTAGGACGTAGGTTCGAACCCAGGCACTTTACTTGGTGTTAACCGCTTCTGTGGTTTAGTGGTAAGACCACCTGTCTCAGACCCGGAGGTCCCGGGTTCGATTCCCAGCGGGGGCAAAAATTTCTGCTCGGTTTGGTTGGTGGTAGTGCTTGTTCAAAGTCCGCCTGGCTGGCTAACACCACTGCTCCATCGGCATATCCCAGAATCAAAAATTCGAAGACCTGACATCCACCAACCTGCACTGGGCCCGCGTGGTGGATTATTTTATTATTATTATTGCCCACTCCCTCTCGAAGAGAAGAGGCTCGTGTCCCAGCAGTGGGAACATTATAGGCTGATTATGCTACTCGTATGTCATATTTTAGTTTTTAACAGAAAATAGGAAACATTTTTTTGTAAAGTTCTCACATCAAAGGCGGAAAAATGAATAGAGTTAAAAGATGGTGTCACCTGGTTTTCTGCCTCGCACCGCTTGATATTCACAATTAGAATAACCTGTTAGTATATGAAAGGAATGCAACTTACGATAAACCGAAATCCAAAAGAGGAAAATTTTGTTTATTAAATCAACATAAATAACGCCATGCTTGTATTACACGCAGAGTTGGGCAGAACCCACATTTCCCAGCATTTTTTTATTGTAACGCCGGGATGACGCCCTAGAACGACATAAATAGTGACCTTATTGGTGATGTTCTTCACAAAGGTCAGTGCGTGTATGACCAGTTGTATGAACGTAAACAAAGCAAAAGGAGTATGTAAGGATCGTAGCAGGTGGCGTTTTGTAGTTTCTGTCTACCCCCATGGGAAGAAAGCGTGAGTTTATGTATGTGTGTATGTGTTTTATCTAAATAAGTAGAACAAAAGCCTATCAATCCAGCGAGAAAGCTCTTTTAAAAGCAACTCGATAGTTCGGGCATTGTTTGCAAGACAAATGTGCGAGCTATCGATTTCTCGTTTCTATCCAACGGATACAGAAATATCCGTGATGCCCTGATTTTTATTGATTCGGACACAGTACATTTAGTTAAGTAGCTGTGGTGTAAGATATCAATAAGGTTTCTAGTTTTTATGTACATTGTTAGTTGTACTGAAGTAAATAACAACCGTAAAAGTATCTAGATACGAGTATCTTCAAATTATTAAACTTTACACCATAAGCTAGCATTCGATTCTATAGTCAAAAAAACCGGCCAAGTGCGTGTCGGACCACGCACAATGAAGGGTTCCCTATTTGGTATGAATTTATCCCAAGAACAAACTTAACATTACAGTTAAAAAACATGTTTTCCATACGGAATGTATGGAAGAACATGTTTTTGCACTGTAAATGTAAGTTGGTCGACTTTTACTCGGTAACTCGTGAAGTCTACTTGCTGTGATAGTTTTTCTTTTCATTTCAATAAATCGTCATAATCGTAGAACAGTGACGGATCTGACATTTATGTTAAACTCTGCCGCGCGTGCAATAACAGCAGAAAGTATAATTTTTGTCAAATATATTTTGTCAATTGAGTCAAACATAGATTAGGAATCAGCACAATGAGCTGATTCCGAATCAATGCTCAACTAAATTTGGACAAAAATTATAGTTACTGCTGTTATTGCATGCGCGACAGAGTTTAACATACGCTTTGAAGTGCTAATTTTTGTTAGAGTCAAGTGTGTCCCCCGCCCATGCCAGCTAAATGGTTGTACTTACTACAGTATTCAGCTGCATCGGGTTAGACTGGAAGCCGACCCCAACATAGTTGGGGAGAGGTTACGCAGATTGATTGTTATCATCCACCATAGCCTCGAAAAACGTAATACGAATCATTCCAATGGATCACACGCCATTAACTCACGCTATTTAAATCTGATTAAAAATAACAAACCTGAAGACACCTCAAATGACAAAATAAACAATGTAGATTTTAAGCTAAAAACGCAGCAAGCAAGCTGAAACCAATGCAAATGTAGAGAAGTGGCATTTAAAATTCAGATTCACCCAGCATCCCTTTCGCCTGTTGAATTCCGAGTGCACTGTATCCCCTACATATAAATGATAGTGAAGAGAAAATGTGGTTTCTACAAATGAAAATACACAGTGTTTGGAATTTCCCGCGGGGGAAGTGCTAGAAGACAACGTAATATTTGGAAAATAGCTGCAAACTTCTCTTTGCACCGTGTGTACCAGACAATCGAATACCGTACGTTGTTGTATGTTTGTGTATTTAGTTGCATGGATTCCTTAGTAAATCGATTTACTTTTAAAGCCAATATATTTTCGTAACCTTTTTTTAACTACAAACATGTTCTTGTTTTTAATTCATACAACAATCAGTGTCAAAATCGATGAGCACTTTAGTTTCTTAAATCTTGAATATTATTTTGAGAGTAAAAAATAGTACAGAATTCGGAACACCATACTGCGTTCCAAAACGGACACACTGTATGTAGGAAAGAAGGCTGCCAGAGTCAAATGTCCCTTGTTCATGAAAAAAGCAAATTGTCACTCAAGTGCAAATTGCGAATTTGTACCGCGTGCATGAAGAAGCGTGCATAATAATAATAATAAGCGTGCATCATAACCTATGCGAGTCCAGTCTTTGCTCAAGCAAAACCATATATCATCCATAAGATGCAAGTCATCCAGAATCATTTCCTCCGTAAATGCACGGGAGCCCCCTGGTTCGTTCGGAACACAAATCTCCATGTAGAGCTTAGAATGCCTACAATAGCCCAATTTCTAAAACGCTCTTCCAAGCGTTTCTTTGACTCTGCCGCCACCCACCGCAACACTCTCGTTGTGCAGGCCGCCAACTACACCTCCTCCCGCATTAGTATGATCCGCCGTCCAAGGCACGCACTGACCGACCCAGACGACCCCACCACTCTCATCCAGGAGAGTCGTAGGGAAACCAGTACAGCTCGTAGAGTACACACACGCACACGATCCAAATTCCGACCTCGCTTTAGAGGTCCCGCGCGAAACCCACCCCGACCTACTATTATTATCGTCAATAATAATAGCCCTCCCCGTCCCTTGACGCCGCTTAACGATGTGCCAGCATGTGGTTTAGCTGAGCCTGTAATCCAAACTCCCCATGTTAATAATCAGAACCCTGATGTTATCCAGCCACCGACGGTCCCTTGCCACCCTCCCTCCGACACTGCCCTAGGCCGAGGTTCGAGCCCCACCTGGGGTGCCCTTAGCGAGCAGTCGTCTAGTTTAAGTAGATTATAGTTAAAAACTCCCCTGGCTGGAGGCGTAAACTTCGTTTAGGAGCTTGCGGCACCACAGGAAAGCCCGGTTAAGGAGCAGGAACCCCCAGTGGTTATACCTCCGAGATGCCATACACAAAAAAAAAAAAAAAACAGAGTCAAATGGGGTTAGGCGGGCCACATCAGCTGCATGCGCGTTGATTGCTGGGCAAAATTTTCCGGAAGAATTTAGGGGAGGTCTTTGCCTAGAAGTGGGACAGTAGCGGCAAAAAAAAAAATATTAACATCTAAACAGAAGTAGATTTAATTGGGTCAATTTAGATCTAGTATAATTACAGCAATGTTAGTCGAATTTTATCGTTGACCGTAAATAATTATTTTGGTAAATATTGAATATAGCAATCTCATAGAAAAATCATGACCGACAGACAGACCAATAAATAAAAGGTACAGGTATGCTTCATCTAAAGGTATACCTATAGAAGAAGCATACGTATAGAAATAGCATCTGTATACCAGGGAAGCATGGCATAAAAGGGAGGAGCCATACACAGTGGGTGGAACAAGGCTGTCAACGATGATTGTGATGATGATAGTTATACCTACATACTGCAAGATTAAGTCTTAAGAAACGTCATAAATAAATGTAATACGTTGTTCAATATAAGTTGGTCGACTATTACTCGGTAACTCGTAAAGCCTACTTAGCTGTGATAGTTTTCCTGTTACTGCGTTATTTAAACTACTGCCGTGAATTTTTTCACATGTCCAAAAAATCATTTATCTGGCAGGGGGGGTCTTGCCAGCTTTTTGGTTGTTTTATGCCCTACATTCTAACAAAAAGTAGCACTTCAAAGCTTAATATTACGCAAATGGATTCCTGAATCGAAAATTGGTTTTCCCAGACCCGTAATATTTTTGAACGGCCTATCCAACGATTCCCCACACCACGGGATGGACGAGAAAAAAAAATATCCCCACTTTACGTGCAAGGGAGGTACCCTTCAAAGATTACCACTGAGTATCACTTTGTCGGCATGATTAATATGTATACCCATGCCAAATTACAGCCTTCCGGTACTAAGAGTCTCTGAGATAAGCCGCGGACAGACAGACAGACATGGCGAAACTATAAGGGTTTCTTGTTCACTATGAAACCCTAAAAACGGAAGCATTCGTAACTTTCCAACTTAATTTCTATTCAAAAACCGTTCACAAAAAGCAGGTTTTAAAAGAGCCTTGGTTTAAGTTGATGATGTAGCAGTTCTACTAACCAATAAAGCAACACAAGTACTATTGGCATAACATATCACTCCCTACGTTTCCAATATCAAATATTTGACGGCCGCCATTTTTGATTCAAATTCAGCCAACGTTCTGCACGCTGTCCGATGAA
This sequence comes from Dryobota labecula, assembly GCA_947523025.1. Taxonomy (NCBI): domain Eukaryota; kingdom Metazoa; phylum Arthropoda; class Insecta; order Lepidoptera; family Noctuidae; genus Dryobota; species Dryobota labecula. The sequence continues at coordinate 1,900,099 of OX383303.1, read as the reverse complement.
TTTGAAAATACGCTTGTTTTTGGTGCTTCAGTACCTGTGTTCATGGTGCAGAACCTACTGCAGTGAAGCATAATTATGTAAAGTAGATAGACTGCCGTGATGAAAATTAAACGATATCTTTTAGGATTTTGTTCGTGAACGGGTGTCGTCAGTTGGGACTGATTATTTCTTAGCTGCCACGGCTTATTTTAAGTACCTATGTATTTAACTTTTGATTTGTTTTTTTTTTTTGTCAACTTTTTGCTCTGGTCGCTTTACACATTACATTGTTCTCACATATCTATACGAGTATATAGGGATGCGATTTAGTCACCTGCATCCTTTGGGTGATTTACTCGGCATACTAAACAAGCGAAAGCGTTATTTTATTTCCGTGTAAATTTTGACGTTAAAAAGTGCCATTTATGTGCCTATTTGAAATAAATGCTTTGACTGCTTTTGACGCTATGAAAATCATATCCGCATCGGAAAAAAAAAAAATCATATATTCATATAGGAATATTTAATTTTTTATCACGAATCGGATATGAGTTTCATAGCGAAAGTTATTTAGTATGCTGAGTAGAATACCCCCTTGAAACTATTACCTCCTCAATTTCAGGGGGCCAAGTCTACTAATGTACAAACGTTGCAATGGTCTCTTCATTGTGAGTTTTTGACAGATTTGCCATACAAACACTGTCAAATACTCACAATGGCGAGACCATTCTGACACTATTGTAATAGCAGACTTGAGGCCCTGCATGCATGAACCAATCTAACCAATATTTTTGATCCATGGAGTTTCTTGCCCGTTCTCCTACTATTCATATTTCTGACTGACCGATTCCTTGACAATTCAAACAAGAAAAGAAATGAGTGCTTTGTGTTTGAGTGAGTCGGTTACCAGTAAGAAGCAATTGTAGCGTAGAAAATCATCAAGTAGATTAAAACTTGCGGAAAGTGCATTACGTACGTATCTTACTAGCGATCCGCCCCTGCTTCAAACGGTTTTTACGACTTGACAGAACATGGATATTTATTTATTATCTGTGTAAGTTTAATATTCATGTATTAAATTCCTCCTGGCTCCTGAAATACAGGTACCTAGCTCTAGAGTCAGGGTAATTTTTTTTTCTGTAACTTGTGTTTATGCCAATATAGAATTAATTTATTTGTTTAATTTATTAATATACTCATAAACATTTCGGAATAAATTCTGTAAACGATTGTGAAGATCGCTTCAAAGTCTGTTGCATAGATTAGAAGAACAACGCGGTCACGGAGACAGACACGAAAACCGACTTACATACATGCGCCTTCGTGATTGCTGGTTTTCTATCAAATAAACCATCATTACATAATCCTAGAAAAATGTTAAAGTAAAATATTTAAAGGTTATTTAGATTGCAGTGCTCCTAAATAATTGTTTAGATTTACCAATTCCCAGTGCCTGAAAGCAATTCAATTTGGCTGTCAAACTCAAGTTGTTACTGTGTTTTGGGTTGTCCAAGTTAACAACAGCCAATCGTACAAACTGACATGGAGTTTGACAAGAGATTAAATTGAAAAGGCTTTCAGAAAGCCAGGTCAGCCAGCACAATCTCATTCTATCGTATTTAGGAAAATGCGGTCAAGCATTGAAGATGGTGAATGATGTCATTTGGCTCAAATAGGTTTTTTTTTTTTTTTTTTTGTTTCATATATATTATTTTCTATTTTGTGAATATGAGAACGCTGTAGGCTTTTAGACTGATAGATGCTTCGATGTGTTGACCATTTTCTATTTTGTTTAGTACCTAGCACCTACTTGTTTACAGGCCTACACTGTCCCCATACCTATTAACAGTGTAATTTAAAAACATTGTAAACGGCTTTTTTTTTTAAGAGTAACCTTGGATTTTCTTGCCGGCTCTTCTCCATAGGAAAAGACCGACTGGAACCGTGTATCTGACGATTCATAATAATTGCCCATGTAGGTTTATGTTATGCCGCATCTTGTGCACGGGAGGCGTAGGTAGGTAACAAGAAAATACAGAATTGAAATGTGTTAGATAGAACAACGAAATCTTGATGGTTTATTTTTGGTATTTAAGTTTTATAAAAAGTCATAGAACGAAAGTTGTTGATGATTTTAGTAATACAGTCCTGCAAGATTGGTAGAGTTTTACCAATAACCTTAAGTCTGAAATCGCCAACCCATCTTGAGCAAGCGTGATGATCATATGCTCGTGTCTTCCGTGTATGAGAAGGGCCCTTTGCCCAGCAGTGGGACAATAATAGGCTGGTATTATCCCTTAATTTAAAATACCACTCTATACGCAACAAACTAAATTATCGCAAATAAACTTTCATTACCTCCACCTTCCTAATCCATCGGATCACTGCCAGCGCGTTTCAATTAAAACGCAACCCCTCTTTCAATTTCACCCCCTACAGTTTTAGTTTCACCCCATGTTTTATTTATGGCTGCTAGCACTGCATGCATACTAGTTAGCCCGGGTTAATTTGGTGGGGTGAATTGGTATGCTTGGTGAGAAAATTAAGAAAGTCAATATAAAATCATTAATTTCAAATAGGTACATAAAAAGCACATTCGGACGTCAAAATTTGCAAGAAAATTTAATTAAGGTAAGGTAATATTGTAACTTTTTTTTTTATATATTGATGTTTTGTCTAGGAAGGGTAATTAATACGGCAAGGTACTGTGAGGTAAATTTTTGCTGTTGGAGGGAGTAGCCGAGGATCGAGCTAAATTATTTGCGATTGGGGCCGTTTGTGCAGTAGTGAACTGTTAAGCTGAGGTGGCAATGGGCTGGCCATATTAGCCGCAGAACCGATGACCGTTGGGCTGTAGACATGTTCTTAAGTGGAGACCGCGAATCGCCAGACGTAAAGTAGTACGCCTTCGTGCTAGGTGGAATGATCTTCGCATGGTGACTGGTAGCAGCAGGATGAAGGCTGACGAGAATCGAGTTGAATGGTGTGCAATTGAAGAGGCCTATGTCCAGTATTGGACCGCTGTTGGCTCATCGGCCTACAGCAGTCCACACATCATCATAATTATGTGATGTGTACTGCTATGATATCCATTGCGTGTAACCTCACTGCAAAAGTATTTTAGAGCTCAACATGGCAACATATTTCAAGGACATTCGGAATTTTCAAATTTCATTTCTCTACTTCTACACTGAGAAAATAATTTCACAAAATGATGTCATGGCTGTCCTCTAAAGAATTTTAACGAAATTGTTTCTCGATTATAATCACGAAAGTTTATTTTTTTATTAAAATTCGCAGATGCTGGAACGAGTAATAATGTTTCCGGCCTGACCTAGTTTCAAATTGTATGAAAGTATTTTCATATTTAACTACCTATGGAAGTATTTTCTAAAAAAACATTTTGCGACTCTTCTGGCTGTTTTTTTTAGTTCAAAATTCAATAACATACCATGAATGTTAAGTTTATTCCTCGCAGGTGAAGACAGAGGTATTAAATATTCAATAATTTTAAGTCTCCTATTTTCTTGGTGGTGTCGAAATAAGTCTCTTATAATAGGGAGCGAGCCCATCGCCATTAAACCGGGCACTAATCCAGTCGTCGGGCAGCTGCTAAAATTCAATTTATATTGAAACTGTTAGCAAATAACTTATAATACTTTAAATACCTAAACCGTCACGTTGCTTACCTGTACTTGACAGAACAGACCGTCGCGATATTTATTGCCGTGACCTCATTCGGAAATAGGGCTTTCCCAGAGCTAGGTGAAGTCAGGGAAATTAATTGCTAAGCAAATTGAATAGAAACTTAAATCTGTACAAATAAATGAAATTGAACCGCTTTTTATTAAATGCATATGAAAAAACATACGGTACTTATAACAATTTTTTTATTTTTTATTTTGTCTGTCTGTTTGATCCGGATAATCTTCGACACGTCTGAACCGATTTTGACAGCAACGCTATTTTATAAAATTTAGGGAATATCGGTTCGTGTATTAAGGACAGTTCTGGTCTTACACACAACTAATAAAAGTAAACTGGAACCCGAAGGTTTTGCTTGAAGAAAAGATGGATCGAAGTTCTAACATACACAACACGAAAATATAAATCCTAACAAAAAAAAAAAAATATGATAAAGTAAATTAAAAGTTAAGCTTATTAATAGATCAGTCCTATTAAACGAAATCAACATATTTAATGAGGCAATAAACGTTAAAAATATAGCTTTATAACGACTGCTATGACGTTTCAATGCTCATAAAGTTCGGTAATTACTACTGCAGCCATTTTTTCTTAGAAAATAACTTGGTACTTTAAGATTAGAACTTATTTGAATTACACTAGTCGATCGAAGGCTAAAGAACGCTTGCTGCCGTTGGTTTGTAGATGGGTGACCATCCATTACAAATCGAGACCCCTTTGTGTCTCGGAATGAACTTTAAGCAGTTGGTCCCGGCTGTCATTCGTGGATCTTTGACAGTCGTTACGGGTAGTCTGAAGCCCAAAAGTTTGACAACCAGTCTTACCAAGGGGTATCGTATTACCTAGTAACTGGGTTGCAGAGGTCAAATAGGCACTCGCCCCATGTAAAATACTGGTATTAGCAGAATCCGGTGAGACTGAAACACAAAAATATAAATACAGAAACAAATCTTTAACAAGTAACCCTGTAATTTCATACGACAACCCTCAGAAATCCGTTTACCCGATCCACGTAATTTTTTTTATTTTTTTTTATTAATCCGTAAACCAATTTTTTTTTTAAACGTTGCCCCACACTAGAAATTTCTCCTGTATCGTGGGTACGTTTACAAACATTTAAAATGCACAAACAGCCAGACCCGGAACAACTACTTGTAGGTCATACAAATATTCGTTCCGTGCGGGAATCGAACCCAATCAATGACACAAAAGAAAGTATTACTCCAGTTATGGACAACTAAATAATTCAGCTGCTTATCGACAAAAACTTGGGTCAACTGTCTCATTTTTGGAATAGACAGCGTTCACACTAGAAACAGAATAGTTTTTAAACGACTTCAAATTGAGGAGGAGACCAAATTGATATGATTCTTTTTTCATTTGGCAGAGGAAAGCCGTGCGATGGTGCCATAAAATTGTATTAACCTTTCTAAGTAGTTTGTGAGTAAGCTTTAATAATAGGTTGTTATTACACTTATTCAGTTATAATATTCATATTATAGCAAGTGAATATTATACACGTGTGTGGTACAAATAAAAAGTGAAAAATAAACAACTATTCACAAAAACAACTGACATTAAAAAAAAAACCGGCCAAGTGCGTGTCGGACCACGCACAATTAAGGGTTCCGTACTTGGAAAGAATTTATCCTAAGAACAAACTTAACATTGTAGTTGGTAAACATAATCTCCCGTACATTCGAACTGCAAATGTAAGTTTGTACGCACAATATCGAGAGATTTACCATGTTATTTAAATACCATAGACTTCTTATAGATTTTCCTGTAATCTATAAGTATAGAACAATTTTCAGTACAGACTAAACATGACGCTAATAAACTGAAGCACACAGTCCAGCTCTCCACATTAGGACTTACCGCCGACGAACCCAGCAAGCGAAAACCTCGGATCTTGGTTGTCGGAGTGCCGACTGCCTTATCTGAAAACGAGGTGTTCAGGTGCATTTTCGAACAAAACGTAGCCGACAAGTTACCAGCGATGTCCTTGGAATCCTTTTTGACCTTGATAAAACTTAACCACAAATCGGGGAAGAGAGATGCTATGTATGTATCTATGATGCCCAGCAAGGAAAATAGCAGAGTACAGGTATATTAACTCCATCGATTATGAGGGCACCTAGTGCGTCATACTCGAGGCCAGACTTCCGTTTTGCTTGTTGCTGACTCAACAATATACCTGACCACTGCGATATTCTACTTACCATCGATTTGTTGCTGGCTAAGCACATTAGCTGAAATCTTCAAATATCAAATGTAGCATTTAAGGTGATTTATGCAATATTTGTTTTCAACGTAGTTATTAATTCTGCAGACGCAATCATAATCGTGTAACTAAGTGCTAACAACTTTTTTCCGTAAATAATATAGAAATTATCTACATGTTTAAGACCTTAATTATTAGTGTTTAAGTATATATTAACATAATTTAATTAACTATTGCACTATTCATAAAACTTATGTTAAATATTTGTTAAGAAATCAGTTGTCCTAATAGTAATTGTAAGAACTCATGCATCAATTTTATTATTATTATTATTTATTACATTCGGAGCAAATTGGCTGTGACAGACGGACAGACAGACACACGAGTGATCCTATAAGGGTTCCGTTTTTTCCTTTGAGGTACGGAACCCTAAAAACACTACAAAGTGAAAAAAAAAATACTTTCTACTATCAACGTTTTGAAAGTCCTCGGCAAACAAACTGAACAGACACCGTTGTTCCACTTTGATTTTATTTTGGAAAATCAAAAAATTTTAGCTTTAGAGCACTTTGTTCGTGGGGAAGCACTTGGAGGTACAGACGCCAGCAGGTCAAGCTACCCGAAACTGTCAAATTTTCGCAATCAACCTTGAACCTTATACTGTAGTGATAAAGTTGAAAATCTATTAAAGAAATTTGACAGATTCTAGTAGCTTGATGTGCTGGCGTCTGTACATCGATGCTGTGTTGCAATTTGAAGGCAATGGCTGCCAGTGTAATAGGCATAATATTATTATGAATGAAGAAAAACAACACATTAATTATTTGCGCCTAATATGATGAATAAAATCAATAGTAAAGAAATAATAACAAATGGAGAAATATACATAAATATATAGATATTTTAATATGCGTCAATTTCTTGCGAAATGGAAGATTGCTCATAGAATGCCTCTCATAGTTTTTAAATTTAAAAGGAATATCACAAAGGTAAGAAGGGCTACCTATATTATTTTGTAAAACATCGTAGATTAGTAGTTATAATTATTCCTATTATTGGAATCAGATTGGATAATTTCCATAAAGCAATATTTTATCTGATAGACAATTTTAACTCAGTCGCGCACAGCCTTAGTTTACCATTAATAGATACAGTACAGATTACAGTATACATACATACAGTCGATATTTGTAGGTATTTCGATGTGTGTTTTTCAGGCCACGTCCATCAGTCCAGCTCCAGTCAGGTCAGTTAAAACAATTAGTCTGTGTTTGGTTTTATTTATTTGAACTGGCGGCTTCGCACGTCTGTAAAATAACTGTTTTTTGTTTCCAGGAATCGTTTTCACTGGTTCAAAAGTCTTAAAACGTCAGGTATTTTTTGTGCTAGTTTTTGGATTATTTACTATAAGGCTTCATAGCTTGTTCATCTGGAGTATTGCAGCTCTGCCTTATCTGATGTGAATAGCGCCAGCATGCAGGACCATGCCATGCCTCCCATGCACTCTCTCTCCGGATCATGGGCTGGACCAGGGCCGGACGCGAGAGATCGCCGCCCCCGATCACCTCCGTGAGGACACAGCGGTGCGCTACCCAAGACGGACAGACCTCCACCGTATGCTCCATCGTGTCCTCCGGGCAATCCACACAGTGGTAACACCCGGGCGTTTCCTCCCGCCTTATCTTGAACAGGAACCTCCCGTACCAACCGTGTCCGGTGAGGACCTGCGTCAGGCGGAAGATGAGGACGCCATGGCGCCTCTTTAGCCACTCCTCAAAGAGAGGACTTATCGCCACAATTGTGGCGTGCCCAGCGCTGGGTTGCGAAAATCGCACTATCCATGTCGCCATGAGATCCCGCCGGAGCTCTGTCCACTGTGCCGCGATTTCTCGCGGCAGCGGAGATACGCCCCGACGTTTCACCTCCTCGCGCCACTCCCATAAGAGCGCCAGGATTTTTGCCTCCAGATCCCATGGCGGCAATCCGGCAAGGAGGCTCGCCGCCTCGCCGGAAACCGTGCGGTATCCCCGGACCACCCTGATAGCCATGACCCTTTGGGACGCGTTCAACCGGGGGGTGGTCGCCGCCTCAAGGAACCACGGTTCCACCGGCTGTCGAGGACGAGTCCCAGGTCGCAGGAGGCCGATTTAAACCCCACCTACCGTTATTTGGGAACCCGCCAGTGGCGCGTTCTGAAGATCATGAAAACACATGGCCTCGGACTTGTGCAAGGCCACCTCGAGGGCCGGATCCTTTCGACAATTGTCACAACCCAACGAGTCGCTAGTTCGGCCGCTGCCTGGTGGGACCTACCCTGCGCCAGGACCAGCGTGTCGTCAGCGTAGCAAACTACGCTGACGCCGCAAGGTAGGTCGGCGCGCAGCACCCAGTCGTACCCGATGTCCCACAGAAGCGACCCCAGGATCGATCTCTGTGGGACACCGCACCACATCTCTCGCCGGTTCCATTCTCCCTGGTGATCGGGGTAGATAACAACCCTGTCCGTCAAATAGGCCTCGACCACTCGACAGAGGTAGGTCGGCATCCGGTGATACCGGAGTGCCTCCCTGATGCAACTTCAGGGCAAGGTATTTCATCATATAAATATATATGTTATTTTCAAAAAGGTTTTTTTCTCCTAATACGTAGGTGTGAACAAAGTCAAACTTCAAAAAAAAAAAAAAACAGCAAGTGAAAAATAACTTTCGTTCCGGAAGTCCGTGTATTTGTCATTAGTTTTGTTTCATTTTTACCCGACTTCAAAAAGTGGAGGAGGTAAGCATGTTGTCAGCCTTTCTGAACATTATTCCAAAACATGTATGGTTTTCTAAAATCAAATACCAGAAATACCATTCTTGGTATGGTTGTAAGCTTATAATAGGCACTTAATCCGAAAGTCACCACATCAAAGGTGAACGTACTAGCAAAAATATAATGTACCTAAGCCTTGTTGAGTGTTGAAAAATGTTCTCTTTCATAGCTCTCGAGATTATTTAATAGCTCCTAAGATTATCTAGGTTGAGTGACGGGAACTCGGTTTAAGAAAATAAACTAAGAAAAATATGTCAGAACTTGTTAAATGACTTTTTTTGCCGTCATTCTTGTAACGGCGGAATTAGAAGTAAATTTGGATTAGTTTAATATTTATACCTTCCAAATAAATTTATTCTTGATTCTCTTGCAAGATGCAAAGTGATTAATACAAATATAGACCAAAAACGGAGCCTTTCAGAACACCAATTTTAATTATAAAATCTGAATACAGATTTTTTTTCCATGTTTTTAATCTTCAAGCATAAGGCTCGTACAGACTAATGCGATATCGCGGGCGCGACGCGACATTAGTAGCACAATTGCATTGTCGCTGCTTGCCCGCGATATCGCGCGAGTCTGTACGAGCCTTTATTGTTTAGGTAGTTAAAACAAGAAGAATATAAATCACGTACATTAGATTCGTGAACCTCTAAAGGTACAGTTTCCTATAAGTAATACGTAACACAGTCTTTTGTTTCAGTAGAATATTAATCAAATGTCACTAAGATAAATGATGTTCTAAAGTTTTAAGTAATACCGTTTGCAATTCCAAACAAATTAAAACGAAATATTTTTACACTGCATATTTTCAAACAACATTCTTATAAAAATATACAGATCTTATTTCCACAGTCACAACTTTACCTACTGCTCGCCGCGAGCGACTCATAAATAGTGACCAACCTACTTTGGTCCATTCCACACCTGAGCAAAATATGAGCCCACCTTTCTCGGACGATTTTATCTGTTAGCATTTTTAGTACTCTTTACCACCGTGTACTATCTTGTAAATATTTGGTTACTGTTTTGTGAGATCAGCTGTAATCGTGAATTTTCTTGGTGAAAAGCCATATTTCAATATTTCACTAGTTTCTGCCCGCGACTTTGCTCGCGTCGAAGTTGTAATAAACACAATATACAAAAATAACAGCCTCATTTTTTAAACACTCCCTTGGCCCCCTTCACATCGCATCGTCTCGCCCGCCCGCGCCTTTACTTCAGTTTCGATTAGCGTTTTTTTTGCTCGTGTTCTAATGGTCATAGCGTGATGATATATAACCTATAGCCTTCCTCAAGAATTGGGCTATCAAATGCTAAAAATAATTATTTAAATTCGACTGGTAGTTCAAGAGATTAGCGCGATCAAATACTAAAAACAACAAACTCTTAAGATTTATTATTAGTATATTTCTGACTTGCTTGACAAACATTGTGGTAGCTCGGCTAATATGCATGATATAAGATAAATTAGCAATCAGGAATAAAGCAGCTACATATTAGTGAAATAATTTTCAGGATTCGTTCAGTAGTTTCAGATATTAATTACCCCATACATACAAACTTGCAAACGAATTTTAACTCTTTATAATATTAGTATAGACGAAGTAAAAGGAGTATGCAAGGACCGTAGCAGGTGGCGTTCTGTAGTTTCTGTCTACCCCCATGGGAAGATAAGGCGTGGGTATAAATATGTATGTGGATTCATACGATCACGTTATGAATATTCCGAAGGCTGTCATGCAGAACAGAACTACTACCACTGGCCATTCAGAAGCTTTTAATTCTGACAGCGCAAAGGCTAGTTTAAATTATGATTACCAGTATACCTATCACCAATTTGTCACCAATCTCCTTCTCCTCCAAGAACTTCTCCTTCTTTTTCCTTTTTAATATATATTTTGATTACTACACTAAATAAAGGCTTCAACATTCACAGATCGTGTAATAAAGAACATTAATAAAACCCCCGCAGACGTGAGCACAACACAAAGCGATTCAATAAACGAACAAATGAAAACCCCTAGAAAAGGAAATGGGGAAATGTGTGACTAATTGACATCATTGTCATGGTCTCGGAAACAATTAATTTAATCCCTCTATTCCCTAATTCATACAATTTAAATGACAATGCCAACCCGAATTATACCCTACATTTGTGAGGCTTCAAATAGATTAGAATGGCTTAGATCTTTATTATAGTACCTTTTCATGTATTTTAGGATCGTTTGATCAAATACCATCAATGTAATCATTCATTATTCATCTCATCTCTATAATTCTACTTGTGGTGGAACCAAGATTAGTGGAGATCTATTTCGATATACCTGTTGAGAGTAAAGTTGAAAACAGTCTTTTCAAATGTGCATATTCCGGAAAATCGGGGCGAAATATATAAAATCTAAGTTTTTCGCCGAATATGTTCGTACAGTATCGACCAAAAAACTCAAAGCAATTCCACTTCAAACAGTAATTCCTTTCCTTGAAATAACCTCAGACAAAAAATAAACAGAAGAATGACGCTCCTATTAATTTTATAGTCTGTGGTCCAACCACAGTGGGGAAATTAATAACACTTGAAATAATTTTTATATCAAACCAGTGCGAGATTGAAATTCATTCCCTACGGAGAAGCCTGGAGAAGTCGCAAGAAATTTAAAAGAAGTCCTAATCTCTTCCTACATAATGGTATTATTTAAAGGGAACCCTCAGTATTTATGTCAAGCAGTATAATTTATAAAGGGTCTCTTTTTATTTAAAGTTTTGTAAGTGTTTAAGCTGTTTCATTTAAGTGGTGGTAAATTATTTGGGGAGGAGGTTGTAGGAAAGTAGATTTTAAGTATTAAATTGATATTTTTCTCTCAGATTTAGCCCAATATGGAAAGACAATATTTTTTAGCTTGCGCAATGTTGAATGACTTCCAGCTCTTTCGATCTAGGGCCGATGTGGACCACGTCGTTTGTTTTCTCCAAATCCCCCGCCATCTTCTACGAGGTCTGCCGCACCACCGTCATGGGGTCAGAACTTGCCCAGTAGTGGGATGATACATGCTAACAGTAACAGTAATGTTGAATATTTATCGTTTGTTATGAAAAGTAGCAGTCAAAATGAGCTTGTGAGTTAATTAGGAAAAATCTGTGCAAAAGAGCAATGTTCATAGAGAGAGGGTTCAAAATAGTAAACAATTTTCACCCATTTTGCCGCCCACATAGAAATAAAACTTTATTTAAAGAAAGACATAAATCTTACAACAAGGGGTTGAACTAAACATCATAACATTCTCGCTAAACATCGCGGACCCCACCCTCTTTGTTGCCCGCATTCATTCAACACCATCGCTATGTGCCCACAATATTGCCGCTTACACACCTGACTGACGTTATAATAACAACACAAAAGCTCTATGGAAAGTGAAATGAGACCGCGTTGCGTTTCATCCCTCATCATGCTATATCTACATAGTACAAAACCAAGTCACTTTTCGTGAACTCTTATTATCTTCTCAACTACGTACACATTGAATTTTGATGCGGTTTTCACAATTATTTAGAAAATGTATTCCGAAAGTTATGTGTGTATAAAACATTGCTATAAAACTTACATATTATAATATAAATCTCGATGTTTTGTCAAATGGTAACCTCCGTGCGAAGCTGGTCGATAGTAATTTATATTTTTCACTATTGATGGCAGTTTCAAAGGAACGCTAATACAACGTTATTTTACGAGAAATGAAGAAGAAAATTTCCGCTCGCCTATTAAGTAGATACTGCGGGTTTTTAATGAATATTTACACAAACTTTGTAGAACAGCTTGACTGTGAACAGCGGTGAGGGAAAGAATAAATCCTCCCTTGTTATTATGAGCGAGCGGTTGTCTTGGCTCCTTGTTTGTGCATCGTTTATTGGTAATAGTTCGCTTCTGTTCTATTATAATTACTTGTTTTTACAGCTATATTTTCATTTCATTAAGTTGGTGATTATTTCTGAATTTGGGATCGTTCAAAATAAAATGTTTAGTTAGCTTTTAGAGATTCTAAGGCACCATTTATAATCCTACGGACCAAAACTTTAAACAAAACGGCTGGTAAATTATCAGGGCATTTAAAAAAAACAGTACTCACCATTATACAAGGTGGAGGAGACAACACTACGACAATAAATTAAACTGTGTTTATCTAATGCCGTTCCCAGTCTGCAAACGAAAATTCAATCAAATATATCCAATAGTTCAGTCACTATAGCTAGTCAAAGATTGGCAAACCCATAGTCGGCCCATTACTACTATTTAGTTAGTTTGAAAAAATCACTTTTTTAATATAGGTGTTAGGATTTATTTGATAGAGTAGAAAGAAAAATATTTTATGTGGGACACGCACAGGAAATACAAACAGTAAGTCGGTGTCTTTGGATCTGTATTTTAGTTTTTTGCCACCGACTTCCGAAATCAAAGTTATTTTTCACTTTGTAGTTTTTTTTTTTTTTGGAAGTCGACGAATTTATTCGCGAACACATAAAAAAATATACGGTCGAATTATACTGAGAAACCTCCTTTTTTTGAAGTAGGTTAGAAAAGGAGCATTTAAAACGAACAAAATTTACATTGTAAGCAACAGCAAAAAACATAATAGAAAAAGATCTGTGCCAGACCAAAATATTAATATTATTATTTGACCAAGATTATGTCTGGACTTTAAAAGAGACTGTGATCTCTGAGTTTGTTTCGGTCTTTCTTCTCAGAGTAGTCAGATACGAAACGCCGACCTCATCTAGTTTTAAAATAAGATTGACGTGTAAAAGTGTTTGTAAAAACCTACTTACAGAAATAAAATCATTTATCATTTAAAAAGGCTCCTATCTCTTCATAATGAAGTGATATTAAAAAAACATGTACGCTCACCTGCAAAATTGCATGGATACCTTAGTGTCTATTTTCCAGTGAACATTTGAGTTCAAATTTTCGAAAATAGAACTAGTTTTCGCTTTTCGCTTCACACGATTTTGTTTCTGTACTGTCCATGGATTTTTGCAGTCGACCGTACATACTGCAGCGCTGGAAGATAATTCCAAAATACTGCATTCATATAGCCAGTGTTTTCATTTATTGTCGAATTGTTTTGTCTACGCATTGTATGAAAACCATGCTAAAAAGTCAAAGCAAAAAGGTTTCCGCCATAAATTCCACAGCGTACCTTGTAAATCAATCTGGGCGGGCGGCGTCGTTATAAATCGTTGCGTGTCAATCGTCAGTCAACAGAGTGGTGCTGACAACTGGGCGGTCCGACCGATGACTGATGCCGTCAGTCCCACGTATCGGGGAGTGACAAAAAGAGGCCATAGATCGTAGACAACATTGAAGTCTGTCATTCCTCAAAATGGAAGCTAGAAGCGAATGAAACACCCATTTTTCGACCATTTTATTTTATAGGGTAATAAGTCTATTGCTACCAACCATAGGCCCTAGTGTGAGTTTATTTAAACCATCTCGATTTTACGCATCGACCGCGTTCGGCGTTCCGATTGGCCTCCGATTGGCCTCCGATTGGCTCTTCACAGTGCTGAACGCAGTCGATGCGTAAATTCGAGATGGTTAAAATAAACTCACACTAGGGCCTCTGGTCCAAATTTAGGCTCATTCATTTATATCAAATATTGTATTGGAACAAAAAACAGGTTCACATAAATTTTACTGTTCGTTCAACTACATTAGTTAAAAAACTGCGTTGCGGACCTTCAAGAGGAAAGACGTCGGCGTTCCAAGATTTATGATACTAAAGCAATAAAAAAATATAATGATAATAAAACCTAAAGTTAAAGTAGGTATATCAACTATTTAACTAAAATATTATTAATTACATTTAATTCCTATTATTTTAAATTCTTAGGAGATTTAAAAAAATAGGTTAAGAAGTTCCAGTTCACTTAATGTGTGTGAATTTACTAGAGGAAACACTTAATTACACTTTTCTTCACCTGGGCATGGGATCCCATGATCCTAAGTTCAGCAGCCACGCTAACTTTTACCTTAATGAGGCAAAGGAAATTGCAGGCTTATCTTCGCTCGCCATGTCAGAACCTGCTGGACATAGGCCTCGCCAAATCTTCTCCATATTAGTCCACACTACACATTAGGTCACCAGTCCATTCAAAACAAATAAATAACAGAAAATCCTTTCAATAAAAGTCAGCAGCGCATTAAAAAATATAGAATATTAAAATAACTAGCTTTAAGTTTAAATAAGTTCAGAATGAAAGTAGAAATCTTATGTAAAGAGGACTTCTCTGCAAAACGTTTGAGAGTGAAAAATAAAAGATGGCTCCTGCAGGGCGGTTGGAATTAAGTCGTTTTAGTTGACTGTCTACTTAAATAGCTTTTGCTTGAAATTCTTCGATGTTGAGTTTTCTTTCAATGTTGAAGTTCCATTGGTAGCTTAATGGTTAATTGGACTGGAGGCTTGGTTAACTTTTGCTTTGATGTTATAAAATATACCTACTTAGATTTAATTTCAAGTCTGATGCCAATACATGCACCATTTCCTTGACTTCTTTTGTCATGTTCGACCGCGCTCTACGATTACTACGATTTACTTTTCACCAAAAAAAACGCAAACTTTATATCTATGTATAACAAGTGTAGTTGAGGCTAGCCGGCCCTTCAAGTTAAGCTTCCAAACAAACGAAAATATCACGAAGCGCAAATACTATGTTAATGCATATTTCTACAGCTGAAGGCAATATTAGGACCGCTTCATTTCAGAAATACCTAAATAGGAATTAAGAAACTGCACGTCTTTCGACTGTTGGTCGATAATAGTACATTACTTACCAAAGGCTGTAAAAGAAAGAAAGCCCGAAATCGCAGGTATTTACCCGAGCCGCAGGCGAGTGTTGTAAATATGCGATAGAGGGCTTTCTTTTTTACTGCCCGTGGTGAGTACACAATTTTACGTCTTCACCCCACAATGCGAATTTTACTGTACGCGTAGCGTGCGGTATGGCCAGGTGTAACGTAAAAATTTATACAAACTTGCTCTATCTTAGCCTAAGCCGTCATTTTTGTGAAAACAATTATCCAGTCTTACGGCATCATATAAAACTCCTGGAAAACCAAAGCATCTACACAATAACGATGTTCTATAGATCTTCCTTAAATGATTGGCTACTAATATAACCAGACAGGGAAACCAATTAAAATTGTCTATGCAATGTCCCTCTATCTATGCACCGACCCAAGGCGTAGTCTGACGTACCGCAACGATAAACCGTCAGGTACAGAACAATCCATTGATAAATCAATTTCTAATCGAATTAGCACCCCTCCGGCTTCATACCCAATTATTGTTAAGCTTCCGACAGCAATAGAATAATTGATTTTGCTTATTGAGAGATATGTTGTATTGTAATTAGGGTTCTAACAAAACCTCGCCTCCGCCTCCGCAAATGCGGAACTTCCGCAAGAAACCTCCGCCTCTAAATTGTGTGTTTGGATGAGATAATTAATTGATTATTGACGCGTCTAAGATCTTACAGGATGCAGTTATTACTTACAAGTTACTCTCTTAGACATGGTTTAATGATGTCATTAAATTAGATCTTAATAATAATTAAGTGGAAATACTCACATACCTACTGAAATTCATGGAAATGCGATGGGTTATTGATGACTCTCATTGTTCTGCTTTCAAATCCAAAGGTCCGCAATATATATATATATTTTTTTTTTTATCAATGTGCGCACGGCTTCCAAACTCTCCCATCGAATTTCAGTTCTGTTTCTTAACGGCAGAAATAGCAATGTCTGTAGTACTTTTCCGGACGAGCCCTTTCACAAGCTACTCTCTGTTAGTGGTCGTCTAATTTAAAATTGCACGCCCCTGTACTGCTTGTTGCATACACATTTCAAATGTTTGTACAGTAATGTTAGTGGAAAGGCGTGCAATTTTATAATAACCCCTCGGAGGTCAGGTCTAAAGTAGTTCAACAAAACTTTCATTAAGGTTAAGTAGTGTTCTAAAGGCGGATTGCTTTTCTTTTACTTCTGATTCAGCGGAACTCAAGAACTTGTAGGCCTCAGAAATCCATATCGCGATTTGGCTGCCTTCCAGCCTCTTCATGGAGAACTTGACTCTGTCAACTGATCCTCAAGTGGGCTAAACATAGCTGGGAAGGTTCTGATTGTTAAAAATATGGCTAATATGAATGGGAAGAGTTTTTTCTGTGAAAATTGGATGGCCAACCTGCAAGACAGATTAAGATGAAACTTTATAGCAACAGCGGGGACAGGTAAGATTTCTTTAGCTTAAATTAGTTTCCACCCGCGACTTCGTTCGCGTGGAAGTCGTTAGGCAACACAATGTATCTACTAAAATAAAAGCCACATTTTTATAAAACTCCTTTTGATTGGTGACGCCGCATCGCCCGCCCGCGCTCTTACTTCGTTTGCACGTAGCGTTCTTTTTCCTTTTTTTTTCTTGTTTCTCAGCTTATAAGGGTTGTAGAGTGATGTATAGCTTATAACCTACCTATCAAATGCAATAGGGTAAGATTTTTTCCAATTCCGACCGGTAGTTCCAGAGATCAGCGCGTTCAAACAAACAAAAAAATCGGCTAGTTACTGAGTTATACTAGATAAGTGTATTTAAAAAACCGGTCAAGCAATTGCGTCGGGGCACGCACAATAAAGGGTTCCGTAGTTAGTATGAATTTACTTCAACTGATTGAGACTAAATTTAAATCTTGTGTAAAACGCACACTATGCAGGCAGGCATATTATAAGTTGGGGGATTACATCGCTGATAAAAATGCTTGGCTGAATGCTGGTCCTGCTCCACAACCTCGGCTAGTTAATTAACATTTGACAATCATGTTGGAGCTGCTGAAGAGTGTAAGACTATTTTTGCATTGTATAAACTCAATCTCCTTTGTATTATATAAATGCATAGCACAGGTGTGAGTCCTATGTACTATAGAGCTACCATTGACCGGGTAATATGTCTTTCATTGACTTGAATGTGCCCTGGCGGTTGAGAGTGTGTCATGCTCACTTAAAGGTTTCGCTGATGGTGGCGTGTGTGTTGGATCATTTAGCTCCCTTCAAAATGGTTGAGCTGAATGGTGCTAATCCATGCGTCATGTTCGTGAACGGGCGCCGTCAGTTGGGACTGGTCATCTCTTAGCTGCCACGGGTTATTTTATTTTATTTTGTTTCTATTTGTTGTACCTACGCTTGACGCTTTTAGCGTGTAAGTTTTTATTATTTTTATTTTTACATCGTTCTCACTTTTAGTTATAAATGCAACATTATAGATGTAACCGAATACTTTTGTAACAATTTAATTTAAAAGAGTGTCCATGGAGTTTCTTGCCCGTTCTTGTCCATAGGTACCTACGCTTTGGAATGGGAATGTAGCTTAATTTTTCTTACTGACCGACTGCTTGACAATTCAAAAGTGCCTGTAAATGGTTTAATTGAAATAAATGATTTGAGTTTGAGTTTGAGTTTGAGTTTATCTCAAGAAAAAACTTAACATTGTAGTAGAAAAACAAGTTCTTCCATACGGAATGTATGGGAGAACATGTTTTTCAACTGTAATTAATGTAAGTTTTATTTATTTATTTTTATTTATTTATCTTCTTACATCTACCATTACAGGATTACCCAATGCAATTAATGCGCCTATTCTCCAACTTAATAAATACATAAATAAACCCAATTCCTTGTAAATTCACTCAGAGAACAAAAGAATAAGTCCGTCACAATCGCTATGAGGTTGAGCGTGCGGAAGTTGGTCGACTATTACTCGGTAATTTGTAAAGCTTACTTAGCTGTGATAGTTTTCCTTTTAACTTCCTTATATATACTGTGATTTTTTTCACATATCCAAGTACAACCTTTTAGCTGGCAGGGGGGGGAGGATACTTGACTCTAACAAAAATTTGCACTTTAAAGCTTAATATTATGCAAACGGATCTCTGAATCGAAAAATGGCTTTCACATACACGCAATATTTTTGAACGGCCTATCCAACGCTACCTCACACCATGGGATAGACGAGAAAAAAATATCATCTTCAATTTACTTGTAGGGAAGAAGGTATAAATATAATATAAATAATTATATTTCAAGATTTTATTTTTTCACTTTGTTGGCATTATTAATATGTAGATCCATGCCAAATTACAGCTTTCTAGTACTAAGGGTCTCTGAGCTAAGCCGCGGACAGACAGACAGACCTGGCGAAACTATAAGGGTTCCTAGTTGACTACGAAAATCAAAACGGAACCCTAAAAACAAACTCTTCAGTTTTATTATTATGATGAATGTCAAAAAATTAATGTCAATGGCAGTCGTTCCATGAGAAGTTCCGGAAATTTTAATCTGGAAATTTGGGAAACGACAAAATTGCTGTAAAGCATTTCAGTTCACCACGGTACTAGTTTAAGTGTACCTATTTAAATAATAATTATGTAGTAATTAAGTACTCTAAATATAGTATCAAACCTAGAAATACAGCAATCAGAAGCGTCATAAAACTTTAATAAGTACCTAGTTTCAACGCTGATCTTAATTTCTTTGTTCAAACAGGGATTTTAATTTCTCGTAAACTGTCAACTGAAGGCGCTCCGCACCGGGAGCATTCACCTGAAATGTAACATTTACCTGCGACCTAGCCGTGTTACTTCTACCTATTCAATTATATGTATTAACAGCTGGTTTCAATTATCTCTCTACACTACCTAGCAGCTGACGGCCTGCACAGTCTACTTGCAAAGCCTTAGACGTTACAGTGGAATCTTGGATTGTTACATTATAGGCGAATGCTCCCGGTAAGTGAGTGCCTTTACTATCACGAAGAATAGTAGCTGTAGTATAAAAGTGAACAATGAAAATACTACTTTGTTACAAGCTTTTATTGGGATTCACTTGTTAGAATGTTGAGATGGATTTTGTAGGACCTCCTTATGACCTACCCAGTTGAAATTTCAGTTCTCGGTCCGTTTCGATAGCAATACATTTATTTTGTGTAGATGAGTTATTAAAGAATTGTAATGATTATTAACTTATTGAGCTTTTGTGGACAGTCATACATAATCAACCAACGTCTATATCATTATACCCCTTTGTTTATAAAGTAATAATTGGCGTGTTTAACCAGACGTTTAATTTAAACGTCTCTTTACTTTAATCAACATTTTTAAATAAATCCCTTATTTTAGGCTATTTAGAACGCCGTTTAAAGTTCACTTGTCTTATTTATTATTATTTAATAAGACTTTCGATCATCAACATAAAATTCAGCGTTATTGCTTCTGCAATTAAAATTCAATAAAATTATTATTCCCACCCTTAAATAAATCTTAATTTTCTGTTCAAACAATGATTTAAAAAAGTTTCGAAATCAAATGAAACGTTTATTTCTGTTACAAGAATTTTGCCCAAAGTTTTAAAAGTGGTTGGCGCCAGCTTTTCCTAGCTGACTGATCCCTGAGAAGAAATGTCGAAACAATCTCAGAGGCCATGGTTTCTTCTAAACTCTCATTTGTGAAATATTAGGAATTTCCAATAATACTCCGATATCCATTGACGCCTGTGTGCGAGGCAATACGGTCTCAGATGCATTTGTGGGACAGGTATTTAATTTGTTAGGAGTCTGCAGAAAAATATCACTATTGTAAGCACGTTTGAACATGAATAGAGCAGGCTGTGGTAATATGATGGATGATGCCCTATCTCCCCAAGTTCCAAGTTCCCCAAAGCTTTTATTATCAACTTAAAGTTGTACGACCCATTGGCAAGGTAGCATGTTTGATAGCGAGGCTTACTCCCTAAAAGCGTGAGGCGGATTGATTTGTGACATTATTTTAATTTAATTTATTGTTTTTGGTTTACCAACAACTATTTACACAGGTTTTATGTTAAACTTAACATGCAAAAATGTATTTATGCAACATGCGGCAACCACTTACAGGCAAACTCCGCAAGCATAATGAAGTAGTACAGAAAAATAATATTATTTAAACTAGTTTTAAGTTACCTATCTGAATAATTAATATAACATAACAATATAAAGTACAGATGATATGTAAACCTTTCAAGCGAGATAATGAAAGGCCATTTTGGAAGATACTCTTAAGAAAACTGGCTTTCAATTTCCCCAAACTTTCAAAGTGCTATTTGAAAATTGCAGCTATTTACTACCTTGCATAACCTCGCATAGGGGGAATTGGCAACTAGTACCGTTCTTCTCTGCCGTGGGCAGAGTGGTGTTATTCCACTACGAGGAATTCTTGAGACACGGACACGGATATTGTATATTTTTTATGATATTCATTTTATTTTCTGTGATTAATATACTTTAACTCACACAAAATTTTAAAAAATTGTTAAAATTTCAGGGAAATCATCTACTTTTACAACGTTTGTAAATATGTGAGCGCCATGTATCGCGTAATTGATTTGTCCGTCAATGGTGCCGATTCCTTTGTTCACAAACTAAACTTAATTTAAGTTCAGTGTATCTTTTTCTTTCTATTTCATTAAGAAAAGGACGGAAGGTAAATTTTAGTTTAGTCCTGTCTAATTAATCAGCGCTTGACGTATTTTGACGAAATTTTAGTCGGCAAGTTTTTAATCACGTCTAAACTTGTATGGAGTAGTGACAGACGCTGATTAATTTGACAGGACTAAACTAAAATTTATCTTCTGTCCTTTTCCTAATGGAATAGAAAGATAAAGATGCACTGAACTTAAATTTAGTGTAGTTTGTGAAAAAGGGAGTCGGCACCATTGCTTCACTTTCCATTCTTTTTACCTAATTGTGGTATAGTAATTTTATTCTAGGTAAGTGCATCGTCTTCACATTTATAATTAATATTTAATGTATACAAAATATTGTTAAAATTTTAAAAGAGTAAGTATGGAGTTTCTTGCCCATTCTTCTCCATACCATAACTAGTTTTTGGAAGGGACAACTCGAATCAATTAATTATTTTGTAAACTTTGACGTTGAAAAGTGCCTTTTATGTGCCTATTTGAAATAAATGATTTGACTTTGATATTAAAGTTATTTGTGAAGGATTTTAAACAGGCGAACTAACTAAACTGACAGGAGGGTAAGTGAACAACGATACGTGGACTCGTAGAATAATCAGCATTTGCTACTGTAAAAGTTTTTTTCAGGCTGTAATAAAGATTTTTTGCGTCTCTTTCTAGTTTTCACTGACAAATAAATAATGTTAGTTTTAAAATACTAGCTTTAGTCCATGGCTTCGCCCGCGTGGATTTCGGTTAATATCCCACGGGGACGTTCTACTGAGATTAAGAGTATGTGTTAATCCAGGGTATAAACTATTTTTGTGCTAAATACGTTCAGCCGTTTTGCGGCAGTCCGGAACATACATTCAGACAAACAGACAAATGGACAAAAAATTCTAGAAACTATATTTTCGGCATCAGACTCGTTCAAAAATATTCAATTCCCAAGGGCCCTTCGGTTTGGGCCGTTCAGACTAAATATCCCTTAATTTTGCGAACACAAGAGCACAAAAAAAATTAAACTTAAAATCCACACACGAGGAACAAGTTTGAAACGGAATTATCATAATAAGGTAGATACCCGAGCCGAGAAAAAATCAACACAAACGTGCAAAGCAAAATAACTAAGACCATCTCCCACCAATTTACTACAAAACATCAGGTTTTCCTAAATTTGAAACGTAACAAAGGTGTAAGAAAAGCGACCAAGTGCGCGTCGGACTCGCGCGCGAAAGTTTCCGTACCAACGTACAATATTAAACATTACATTTTTTTTATACATTAGTTAATAAACACTGCCTAATGCGTGTCCGACCACGCAAAATGAAGGTTCCGTAGTTGAGATGAATTTACATCAAAAACAAACTAACATTGTAGTTGAAAAACAAGTTCTCCCACACATTCCAACTGCAAATGTAAGTTTGTACGCATAATATTGAGAGATTTACCATATTATTTCAAGACCATAGACTTCTTATTGATTTATGTAAAGAATTATTTTCTGTATTTTTTAATTTTAGGCTCATTAGTTTCGATGTTACGGAGGAATGGTCAATTTTCATATATTTTCTTAAATAACTTAATAATTATAAAATTAAATATATATATAGATATATATCGGAAATCCTTACAATAAGCCCTTGTATTTGATATAATGTCACACGGTACAGTTCGCAAAACTTTTTTTTTTTACAATTTGACTTCCCAAAAGTGACCCCGGTAATCAAAATTCATTTCTTTACGTAAAATTATATAAATTTTAACTTAATCGGTCGGGTAGATTCGGAGCAAATTGGCTGTGACCGACGGACAGACAGACAGACACATGATCGATCCTATAGGGGTGCCGTTATTTCATTTGGACGTACGGAACCCTAAAAAACAAGAGAAGAAAAACAAATAAAGTTAAGTGTAATAAAGTTGAAAATTAAAAGGGTTTTTTCAACTTCATTTTATTTTTATTATTTGTTGTTATAGCGGCCATAATACACACTCTCTGAAAATTTCAAGTGTCTACCTTTTACGGGTCAAAACCGGGACAGATGGACGGATGGTAGGGCGGACGAACGAACAGCGGAGCCGTAGTAATAGGGTCCCGTTCGTTGGCACACTTAGGGTACGGAACCCTCAAAATGAACACTTCCTCCGTTCCTCCGAGGACCGTAAGTTCCTTCGACTGTAGGTCCGTTGGAATCCTGCCAATATAATTAATGCAGTTCACTTGGAATTAAAAGATAAGAATTTTGTAGAAGCAACTGTGCGTCGCGAAACAAAATGTAAAAAGACAGATTTCATTTGTTTGTTCAAGAATTCTTTTGTTTAATGTTTCTTTTGTTTCGATATGATTAACGCGAGAAAATGTAAAAGATTCAAGAAAACAAAACAGTTTTTTTTTTATTCGTCCTTGGACGTTCCGTTCCGAATGACGGTGAAGTAAAATATTGTTAGGAAATCTTGAATTATTATAGTCGCATTTTGTAAACATACTTTGTTTTATAAGAGTGTCCGTGGAGTTTCTTGCCCGTTCTTCTCCATAGGAACCTACAAAATGCTTTGGAATGGGCAACTAGCTTCATCTTTCTGACTGACCGACCCCTTGACAATTCAAAAGTTCCTGTAATTGGATTATTTGAAATAAATGCTTTGAGTTTCAGTTCGCAAACCACTAAAGACATGTTATATGCTTTTCCTTCTCTTTATAAGAAGAGGCCTCTACTTTGTAGCAGCACATTAGTAAAGTATTTCAAATGCAGTTCCTGAAGCTGTTATTCATCAAGCCTCTATCTTTAGCCCGTATCGAAACGAAAAGCTTTACCATCCTTCGTAGTCTGACGGGTGACCATACTGTATCCTCGACTTCGTCCGCGTGAAAGGAGATGGTTCTGCATCCATACATCGTTCGCCCCAGAACCAACAGCAAAGGAAAATTACTTTGCGTGTTCTAAATTACAAGTATATGCCCATGAAGACAAAGTTTAATGACGGACAACTTGCAGATAGAATTTATTTAAAAAGAAAACAATGATTTTGAAGTTATATTTACTAAGAAACAATCCTTTAAATACTTCGAAATACATGCAAATAAATGCATGTCACTGTTATTTCTATTGCCTGTATGTGGTTAGTTAAGCTAAGAGAATCAGAAAAACATTTACGTACTTACCTAAACTAAGTACCTATTAGGTATTTGGTAAATCTTCTAGTTTTTGTATTAAAATAGGTAGGTAGGTAAATAAGTACTTATTTATTTAACTTCAATGCAAACGACTTTTTCTTATTGTTTTTTTAATTTTATTTATTTATACTTAGGTAGAAAGTCATATCATATAAGTTAGTCATGATATTGAAAGATTGGACATCACTAATTGTTATATCTAATCTAATTGTCAAAGATGGCGGCTTATTTTATGTGG
Organism: Dryobota labecula; assembly: GCA_947523025.1. NCBI lineage: Eukaryota > Metazoa > Arthropoda > Insecta > Lepidoptera > Noctuidae > Dryobota > Dryobota labecula. The sequence goes on along the minus strand of OX383303.1, from coordinate 1,875,432 downwards.
TGTCGATAGTCACTCTTTTAATTGTTCATTAGGGAACGCAGAACGTCCGTTTCATACAGATATTCGCAATTAGTCTAATAAAATATATTTATAATTATTATGTAGGTCAGATGTTTGTTGGTCCTGGGGCCATTTCCGACGATGTCCTTTCTTATTTTTATCATAAAATATATCCATAGTGGTAGAATTTTCGAAATCGGGTCAGTAGTTCCGAAGATTACCCCCTACATACAAATTCACATATGTTACCTCTTTATAATATTATATGGTATATAAAATAGCTGTTGCCCGCGGCTTCACCCGCGTTGCTTTTTTTAAAACACAAGTAGCTTAAGTTACTCCTGATAACATCAGCTACCTGCCAGTGAAAGTCCTGTTAAAATCAGTCCAGGTTTTCGGAGATTACTCGGAACAAACAGACAATAATGTTAGAAAAAAATTGTTGATATAATTACCTACGATGTATAATTTCAGCATATATTTCCGTATATATTTGGAAGAGCTCGTGGCTGAGTTATAACAGCCGCACGGGTCGATTCATCAGGTTAAGCTATGCTTGCCGCGGTTGGTCCGTGGATGGGTGACCATCTTTACGTACCAAATCCCCTTCATAACTTGGAAAGCCCGCTAAACCATTGGTCCCGGCTGTCATTCGTGGATTTTTGACAGTCGTTACCGGTCGTCAGAAGCCCGAATGTCTGACAACCACTCTTACCATGGGGTATCGTATTACCCAGTAACTGGGTTGTGGTGTTCAGATAGGCAGTCGCTCCATTTAAAATACTGGTATCCAGTTGCATCCGGTAAGACTGGAAACTGAACCCAATATATTTGGGAAAAGGCAGATTGATTGAAGTACTGTATATTCATACTAATATTATAAATGTGAAAGTAACTCTGTCTGTCTGTCTATCTGTCTGTGTGTCTGTATGTTACGTTTTCACACCAAAACCACTGAACTGATTGTCATGAAATTTTGCAGAGATACATATAGCCTAGGATATGGAGAAAGACACAGGCTACTTTTTTACGCGATAACAGATATCCACGCTGGCAGAGCCGCGGGAAAAAGCTAGTATACTTATAAGTCTAGCAACATTGGTCCGTAAATTAAAAGTACCTAAAATAAAACTCTTTTTAATGGTCAATTGTCTTCATCATGACAAACACAGACATTTTTAAGACCTTTTAGACCCATTTAAGCTCGTTGTTATATTTAAAGTAGCAATTCAGCTCTTTACTTAACTCTTTCAAAGATCTTAAGTGTGATTTTATACATGTAAGCACGCTGAGTTTATTTTTCATCGTGGAAGATTTCTTTTAACATTTTATGGCTTTTATTTTTATTGCATAAGCTTTTAAACGACTCCGTGATGACGTTAAAGGCGAATGATAGCTAGTGCAATGTTTTTGTGGAAACAAAAATGTTTTTTTTTTTTTTTTAATGAAAGTAGCATAAGTTACTCCTTATAATGTCAGCTATCTACCAGTGAAAGTCCCGTCGGAAAAAAATCGGTTTAGCCGTTTCGGAGATTAGCCAGAATAAACATACAGACAGACAAAAATTTTAAAAGATGTTTTTTTTTTTGTTATAAATACCGTATAGGTATATTTTCTTATGCATTAGTAAAAAGTTGTTATTTTGTTATAAAAAAACTGCAGTGTCTGTTCTTCAGTTTTGTTTATAAGTATTTAAGTATGTATCATGTATAGAGATAGGATATTCGGATGAATATCCACTTATAGTTGAGATGTTTGCTATTATGGCTTTTTACATCGATTTTTTTTTCCATCCTATTAGCGTTGTCATCCTAGAGACAAATCTAGAATATCTCATGAGCCTACACCACCCTCACTCTTCAAGTTCAGACCACAACACAGCTACTTGGCAACCGAATAGGTATGGCGGTACTTCCCCGGATGAGGTTTTCACAAAAAACTAAACTACAACTACACTCCGGGACTCTTAAATCCAGCCACCCTGCACTTTTTGTATAGAAGTCTATAACTTTTTGAATGGTCGTGAATTCAAATTCGGAACAATGACGACACCAAAATGATGACCAGTTTGTCGGCATTAAAACTGAACTTTGATGTTTAGGTCTTTGTACCTCACATGGAATTGTACGGTGGCTCTATGTAGGAGTCCAGTAGTGTATTTTATTACAGGGGCCGATACTTATTATTTTTTCAGTACGCATTTCAAACTGGTAGGTATTAAATGGATACCTGTTTATAAAAAGGTTTTCCTAAACCGATGTATAGTCAATTAGTTTGAATAACAAAAAACTAATCGGTTTACCAAACACGCAAACTAAATAATTAAGTACATCAATAAAAGTTTATTTCGTTTAACTTTTAACCCTTCGTGCGCTCACCCCGCAACTGACCATGAAAGCCCAGCTATCAGACATCTATAAGGTCAAACTGTGACCTTTACCAAAAGCTCAAGGTCATAAACAAACCCATAGCTATGGTAATACTTCTCATTTTATGAGGGGGAACTTTATTCATCGGAATTTATTCAAAAGAAAAGTTTCGGTAAAGCCTGCTTGAAGTTTTCCGACGAATGTTTTTGTAATAAATAGATCCTATATATTTATTGGTGCAGTCAGTAAATTTATATACGAATACACACCACCGCCTTGGAACAAAAAAATCTTTGCAATAAAGTCTTATTGTGCGAAAAAAAATATATCAAAAGAAACAAATTGATATAATTATGTATTAAGCTAGTCGTTTCATACTGATAAACATTATTTGAGTCCAATTAGTTCTAGTGCCAGATTAAGTCAAAATTTAAATTGCCCCTGTACCTTGAGATACCTATTTTATGTTTTCTCTTAATAATGAGACCGAGATAAGCCAAGATAGATAGAATCGTTTAATATAAATGACCTTTTTCAACTTATCAAAAGAGTAATAAAAGTTTGGAAAAACAAAAGAATCTTCAGTTGTTTTCTGTTAGAAAGTCGATCTACGACGACGGCGATAGTAGAAATACAAATAATACGAGTAGTAAAAGTGAGTGACAGTTAACTGAACGTGAAACTACGCCATCCAGGGGAGGGACGACCGTCGACCTTGGGCCGAACTTACGCGTCGCATTTGTTTTCAACCCGCGTCAGAGGGTTCGATTACAATTTGAAAGTCCATTCCTATTTCAAATATTTTTGGAATTTTTAGTTTTGAATCGTTTATTTTAGTAATTTTTTGGATTAGTGGTCCGAAGCGCGAGTGTTTTTCTCATTCGGGTTTTTTCATTAGGAATTTCTCAGAAACAACTCGGAGTTAGGATTTCTGCTTTGGTTCGCATTTTATTGCGTAGGACTTTTTTCGTAGCTAGTGGAATGTGTGAGTACTGTACAGCTCAGCTTATACCCCTGTCCCTCTTAGCGGTGAAACTAAATTAACTGTTACCTCTATTCCAGTATCTTAGAAGGCTTATAAGGGATTGTGTCAACAATGGACAACAAATCCTCTGAGTAGACGCGGGTGACATGAAGGGGAGATTATGTGAATTTTTCCTCACGACTGTTTATTGTAGCAGGATCAGGAAAGGAGGATGTATGAGGAAAGGTCTGTATTAGGTGTTATCTCTTCCGGTATTTTTTTAAAGTGTGAGAATGATATTGGTGTCTACTTATATAAACACATCCTTGAAGATGTGAAATCTAGATAACAGAGAATTGTATTTAATAAAAATAAATCGAAATCTGCAATCATTGATCTATTTGTAAATCTCATTTCATTTGAAAACTAATTTGTAATCTTTTGTTATAAGCATCAAAACAATTAATAAACATATAAATCGTTTATTAATACAATTAAACTCGATAATCCAGTAGACCCCTGTCGTTCAACTTTGGCAGTAATTACCCAAAATTGCGACATTAATTACCCCGTCATTGGTCGAAGTTACCCTAGATGGTCAGGGAAACCTAAAGAGGTTGTTGTTAGGCTTGTAATCCATTTTATTGCTATTTTTTAATGTTGACTGTTATTGCTTATTGTTAAGCCTGTAGGGAAACAGTACTTCTTTTGTTTCGATAAATAAATAAAATTAATTGATTCGATCAATTTTTTGAAGGACCGTTCTTAAATCAAAAGTTTTTATGCGATTTTTGCAATAGTATTATACTCGTATAACATAAGTCTGTACTCCCTGGTATTTTTAACACACACTTATTTCGCCATTAATTATGCTATGTTACAGCACATCCAAACATAACAAACGCTTAAAATATGGCCTTTAAAAGTAAAGGTTTAGTCAGCGCCAAACGGAAATTGGACCATTACACTACACTAATTTATTTGCCTCTGAAACAGAGAAACAGCAACTAGTGCAATAACTTAAGTTCGTTCGATTTCGTTCATTCCTTCCCGTCATTCCCAAGACACTTATTACTTTATTACTTTTAGAGGGTAATTTACGATTGGGGACCATGTGTTTACCCATACCGTATGAGCAGGGTTAAAATTATATTATCGATAAAAGTTTTTAAAAACTTCGTCGTTTTACTTCGAGGAAGAAAAGTTCAAAGAAATGTCATTATTTCTCAGCATAAAATAAGGCTTTCGAAATAGTTTTTGTGACTTACCAACTCCCACTTAAAGCTAAAACCCAGGTCCCTATAAATTATTACAGGGGCATACATTTCAGCTTAAAGTGCCACCGTACAAACATTGCATTGCATTATTCAGTCAACCTGGCATGACACAAAACAACCAGTAAATTACCTATAATAACCCTTCAGCTACCCACAATAAACCGTTACCCTCCTTACCCCTCTACCTTGACCTTCAAACCCGTTACTGAGTAATACTTCACTCCACGTTACTTCTTAGCGTATCGTATGCGTGACTGAGCGCCATTTATAGCGCAAGCAAATGGTTGTTTACACGACCATTGCATGTTATGGATGCCCCAGACATGGTGGCATTGCTAAGTAAGCACGTGTGTATGTTGACGGCAGTGATAAACTATGGAAATGTGTGGGAAGAAAAGTGGTGAAATGTGAATTTAGTTTTTTATTGCGTGTAAAAGTTGGAATAACTTTCTTAATAGTTTAAAATTTTGGAAAATTACTTGTGATTAGGTATAGGTCCAGACGTGACTTATAAAATCTTATAGACAGCTAAAACAGCAGCTTTCTTTCTAAACTAAGGATCGCTACAAAAAGGAAATTTTTAAAGTTTTTTTAAAGTTTTTAAAGTTTTTTTAAAGTTTTTTTTTTTTTTAAACGTTTCCCCACACTAGGAATTTCTCCTGTATCGTGGGTGCGTTTACAAACATTTAAACTCACATACACATACAGCCAGACCCGGAACAACTACTTGTAGATCATACAAATATTTGTTCCGTGCGGGAATCGAACCCGCGACACGCAGCGCAGCAGTCAATCGCTTAACCACTGCGCCAACCGTGTCGACAAAAATTATGTTGTGTGTTGTTGTATAGTGTTTAATAAATAAATAAATCATAATCTGAACTGTGTATGCTATTTTATAGTTCTCTGTCAATCAAGCATGGCGGGCATTAAAGTAAACTTGAATTATTGATAGTTGCTTTTATGCATATACCCACCCCATTTTAAAATACGGGCATTAAATTACCTATGAAATACCAGAAAATACTACCTAATCTACCTACTACCAAATACTCGTGTCCCCAGAGGAACACAAGCAGTCGTATTCCTACTTATTACGAGTATATTACCACACCTTTCGTGCTTAATCAACACCATCGCATCTGAAACCGAGCCTCGGATCGAAGGTCACTAAATGGGTCAAGGTCACCACGTCAGCGGATGACCTCGACTCAAGGGCAGTGATGTTATCCACCCGATATTTAAAACAAGTTGCTCTTCAACTTTTTGTTGGTGTGCGTTTAAAACTCGAAAGGTTGTGTTTTTGTTTTTCTTTCATTTTGGCGTGTGTTTTTTTTTTTTGCTGTAATTCTGGCTATGGCTTCGTTATTCAAATCCATGAGCTCTTCGTCTTCGCTAATTTGGCGTTGGATACACATTTTTTCCTTGCATATTGGTCAGTTTTAAATATTTACTTCCTTATTAGCCCGTAACGTCCTTTACACAATCCATCTATCTCGATATTATCATAATTTAGTTGCTTAAATGTGATTAGGAATTGTTAAAACCATTAATATTTTTTTCTTTCACTACCCGTAGTTTTTACCACCAGAAATATACATCTTTATAGAACAAATACTGTCTCCTATAAGATTAACCTAGTTACCAAAACGCAGGTACGAACATCAGGCCGATTTCACAGTGAAATGAGCCTAAAAGCTCGCTTTATGTAAGAAATTAGAGGGTTAGATATAGCCGAGTGAGGGCCGATGGATTGGAAGGGTTACTTCAGAGGGACGGAGGGACTGTTCATTTCTTTAGTACAAGTACTTGAGATATTGTGTACGTCTGGGAGTTTCCTTATCCCTTTGGTAAGTATTGATCTTTTTGACTGGATGACGAACTATGCCCAGACGTATATCACTGGAGTGTTAGAGAATTATTATTTTATCACTATTCCACAAAAACTAACATTTAATAACTACATTTTTAATTTTGTTAAAATCATAATGGCTGATTGACTTTATTTCCTGTGCCTGTCACGTGACGATTGTTTGTATTTTGTCAGTTCTCAATGTGTTCTCAACCTCGTTTTCACAAAAGAGATTGAGAACATCTGAGCTCTCGGGCATTCGAGCACGAAGCACCAAGGGAACAAATACTAATCGTTAGTCACTTAGTTTTTAAGTTTTATGCCCTGGCTGGAGGCCTTAATTTATTGAGGCACCCACAGGAAAGTCCGGTTAAGCAGTAGACAACGCTTTACGTTGAACTGTGAGATGCCAAAAAAATTAAAAAAAACTCGTACCCCGTCCCCCCTTCCGAAATTACTTAAAGCGAATAATTGCAAAACTGAAAGTAACAAAATTACAGTAATTTTATCGATTCAAATAATCGACATTTTGGTCACCGTAACATATTTGAGAAATTAATGTGTGTGTGAGTGTTCGTCAATCGCAGTGTTTGCGTTAGTGTGACAACCAATAGCAAACTCGCGATCTAAGTGCGTGTTTATTTGTGTGCGTAATGCGCGTACGTATTGGTCTCTTACTTGCAGTGGAGTTAGAGAGTGGGAAACAAGCAGCAACAGGCGTTTAAAAAAAATACAAACCAGAAACTATTTCCTTTCTAAACTCTTTTATCTGTTTTGTGGTATTCACCTAAGCACTATTGTTACTAACACCAAAAAATCAATCTGCGTAGCCTTTTCTCAACAACTATGTTGGGGTCGGCTTCCAGTCTAACCGGATACAGCTGAATACCCGTATTTTACATGGAGCGACTGCCTATCTGACCTCCAAAACCCAGTAATTGGGTTTTACGATACCCCTTGGTAAGACTGGTTGTCAGACTTTCAGCCTTCTGACGACCCGTAACGACTGTCAAAAATCCACGAATGACAACCGCGACCAATAGCTTAACGTGCTTTCCGAGGCATGGGGAAATCGGTATGTAAAGATGGTCATCCATCCACGGACCAATCCCGGTAAGTGTAGCTTAACCTAATGGATCGACCGGTGTAGCTTTTATTAGTTAGCCACGCGTTACTCCTCATTGTTACTAACACCAAAATACTAACAAAATTATGGACCTTACTCTGAATTAAAATTAAATTTAATTGAACTAAGATGGATATTTTTTTCACGCCGGGAGGGGACGCCGTAGGAGAACATAATATAGTGACCTAATTGGTGATGTTCTTCAGAAAGGTCAGGTGCGTAGCACTCGCAACCGGCGTGCGTGTATGACCAGATGTATGAATGTAAACGAAGCAAAAGGAGTATGTAAGGAGCGTAGCAGGTGGCGCTCTATAGTTTCTGCCTACCCCCATGGGAAAAAGGCGTGAGTTTATGTATGTATGTATTGATTTTGTCTTTATTCATCTCGGGGGGTTAATTGGGTATGCAAGTTTGTATGGTAGTTCGTTACTTTTACCGATGCGAAACCCCAGCAGGCACACAGCTTGGAAATAAAGCATAAAAGTACGACAGTCGATAATATCAGTCCCTACTAATAATACAAATGTGAAAGTAACGCTGTCTGTCTGTCTGTTACGTTTTTACACAAACACTGCTATCATTACAGGAAAATTCCTAATGCGGTAGCGTGTTCCTCAATTAAATTATCTTAAATAACATAACCCATACAATACTATTTTTGTGAATTCATTCAGAGACCAGGAAAATAAGTCGATCCTGTCAGCCGTGTCATTCAGTGGGTGCAAGTCAGTGTCAGCGGCGCTTTGCTGAGCAAGTTGGTTCGCTCGTGTGGCACTGCTAGTAATCATCATGAAATTTGGCAGAGATATAGCCTGGGATATGGAGGACATAGGCTACTTTTTTACGCGATAACCGACATCCACGCAGGTGGAGCCGCCGGCAAAAGCTAGTAATATTAATAATGTTTAAGGAAAAATCAATTAGCATCAAAATACACGCGGAAAAGTCGATCGACAACTAAACGAAAGCCTCGTTTAGCTGTAGATCGACTTTTCCTAAAAATCAAAACACAATCTTAATACGAGTAACAAAAGAAAATCTGCCTACCCCAGGCGTATTAAAATTAAAAAGAAGGCCGATGAAGCAGTGACCAAGATTGTTTTTAATCACAAAGCATAATATCTTGTGATCACTGATAAGATTACATTGCACTACGGAAGCAGGTCAGACTCGGGTCAGATTGTGTCATACTGGTGGTGCTTCAGGAAAATAAGTAAACAGCAATATTACTATCATCTTGTGAAGATTTATTGATTGATGATATAAATACCCTTTCTGCCTGGATACTTTTATTTGGATACTAGCTGCTCCCCGCGGTTTCACCCGCGTAAGTTTCGATTCCATGGTTTGTAGGCAAAATGTGTGCTACTTTGGGTTACATTATTGTAATTTTCTTAAGGATCTGTAATTTAAAAAAAAATTATAGACTATGTTACTTCCTGATATTAGCTTTCACACAGTAACTTACCAAAGTTTCATCACAATCGGTCAAGCCATTTTCGAGTTTTTGCGAGACTAATGCAAGGAAATTGATTTTTATATAGGTTTATAGAAGATAGAAGATAGTTTTACCCTTTAAACAAATTCCGAGCATAGACCGTTCCATAGTGCGCGAATAGTTCTTCTACAAACTTCTAAAAGGCGATTAAATTGAAATAACTTTAACTTATCAAATAACAGAACATAATTCCAAAACTCTCCTCCGTATCTTTCAGTTGGAACGTGACAATCCCCTTATGAGGCTCTTGCTCCTTTTAACTATCTATTGTGTGCACGCCCTTATAAAGGCATGTTCACACAATGTTATCTGAGCTCGTCACTCGTCACGCTACCCTTGTCGACGTTTCACTCTCAGGTTTACTAATAAGGGTTGTCGGAAAAAAATATAAAAGTTATTTTTTTGTACCTTGTGTAATTTTGGATAGGTGTCATCGTGATGGATGGACTTTTGGTCTAGATATTTTGCCGGGTTTTTGTATACCTACATAATTTAATGTGCTACCCGTCCCTGCTTCACACGGATTGTACTACTCGACAAAAAATCTAGAATTCTGTATAATATAAACGTTAAATATTAATAAAAACCTTTCGGAATAAATTCTCTAAGTTATGGTGAAAACCGCATTAAAATCCGTTGCGCAAGTAGTTTAGAAGAACAGCGCGGTCAAACAGACAGACACGAAAACTGAATTTAATTTATAATATGTATAGATAATTATGGATTTCGCATTATCGAAGTTAAGATTATATCCGACTTTGATTTATAAGAATATAAGAGAGTATATTTACCCGTTCTCCCGTAGATCTTGTAATTGAGTCTTGGGGTATTTGTGAATTAAGGCAATAATAATTTCTTTATTTTCACTCAAGAAAAATATCTGTATCACAAGAACAATGCATGTTATAGTTTTCTTTATATTACAGCAACACAACTTTTAGAACAAGCTTCAACGCACACACACAAGACACACCCTCCCATACACACACACACACACCATATTACTACGTTTCTACAAGCCAGACGACTTTTTTCAATCTTCCACACATATTTCATTTTCACATTCTCATTCGAATCAATCCGGCCACTTTCCTCCATTCATTTCCTGCCAGCCCTATTCACAACGTACTATAATTCCGTGGCACTCGGCAAGTTTTTAGTTCTCGGTAACAATGGGCGGGAAGCTTTGAGGCAAGTTGCCACTTTCCACCGCCAGGCGGCGCGCGCTGCGCTGACTGCCAATTAAATCGTGTGAACCGGGGCTTAGAGACTTTATGAGAAGATTGGTTTGAAGGTGTCGTTTAATAAATATGTATGGTATTTATTACCTTTGATTTTTGTACTATTCCGTTACGAGTATACTGAAAAGTGGATAGAGAGAGGTGTATAAACGTAGGTACAGTTTGCTTTACCAGTTACGGTAAATTCCCGTGGCTCCCACTGCCACCGAGAATACACCCCAGTAATTCTGACTGTCCCAAGTAAATTTCCTGTCCGCGCATACATTTATTTGTAGTCTAAAAATGTTTATAAATCATATCCTTGGATCCGAACACTTTTACTTACACTAAATTGAATCAACTTATTTTTATTTCCTTTATTGATTGTATCCTTGCAGTTATCTTCCATGTTGGTTAAATTGGATTATGTTGCACCAAGAGACACTTTTAGGATAATAAGATCTATCGGCGAAAACAGCGAAATAACAAATAAAATTCTCCTGGGAAACACATATGTATCTATACACTAAGTAAGTTTTTTGACAGTCAAGTATTGTAGTTTCAAAACTCTAATAAGAGTCTTACTTCATTCTTTGTTCGAACAGAATTACTTAAACTAACTTAACCTAACTTAGAACTTAGTTCTAGTGTACATTTATAGCTTTAGAGTTCATAACACGTAATTTAAGTTGTGGCTGAAGTCTGGGAATCAATTCCCGCCTGATGGAAATGTTGGTTTGTGCTAATGACTAGGTTTCACTTGGGGCTAACTTAGATTAAGTGTGGGTTTTGGTGCTGTGTGTATGTGTTATTGAGGTCAGGATAATACAGGCTGACTTATTAAACCGTGGACATAATTAAAAAGTATTTTTTTTTTTACGTAAGATATAAATTCGACATAAATTTTAATATTTATGTCTAGTGTAGTAAGTGTCTGTTTGCTATGTATAATATTTTTTTTTTTTCATCCAACCCGGCGAACCCGCGGGCAACAGCTAGTCGAAAATAAAAAGTTAAAGTGTAGTAGAAAATACATATAACGAAGTTACTCCTTGTAACATCAGCTATGCAAGTGAAAGTCCCGTCAGAATCGGTCCAGCTGTTTCAGAGATTAGCCGGAACAAACAGACAGACAGACAATTTATTTTTGTATTTTATGTCTACGTTTTCTCACGATATTTTTCTTTCACAGATGTCAGTAATGTCCAACATAAATAAACTCAGAAACTACATATGAATTGAAAAACACGTTGCTTCTTGCCCGGATTTGAACAATGTCGTGCATGACAGGCGAGGCCTTAACTACTGCACACTGAGTCACCACGACTTACGAATGGTTCGTGTTCGTGGTTGGTGGCTCGGATAAAACTTAGGATAATAAAGCCCTTTTATTCCGAAATAATAACAGTTGCACTTAAGAGTCTATAAATACTTCAGCGCCACCTCACTCTTTATCTCGCTCGCACACTATTGCTCTCGGTTACGCGAGCAAGCGAGACAGAGCGGCAAGGAGAAGGCTCCAAGGCGCCGATTGTTTATACCCAAAGTCTCAAATTCTGATAATTTATGTAAAAAAGGGGATTAAATAACAAAAAAATATCTTCGTCATGGTAATTCACATAAAATGGCGAAAAAAGAGGTTCCATTTTCTTTTAAGTACTGATTTTAAGAAATAATAATTAAAAAATAATCATACCGTAATTATTTTTATAAATTTTCAGTTTTAAACAAAGTTATTAAAAACAGGAGATTTTCTGGTATTAAATATTTTATGATACTGGTAACAATGCAGGAGACCCAAACATTTTCAAATTCTTTACATCTTCAACAACACTAATATTACAATTCTGATTCATAGATTTATTGTACGAGTAAGTAGCATATCTAGCCACATTTTGAATGAAAACGGCTGTAAACTGTTTCGAGTGGAAATCGATTTTGGGAGGCCTACGTCTAGCACTGGATTTAAAAGGGCTGATTATGACGATTATATGCCGTGTCTCCGACACACTAAACAAAACATTGTTTGGCAACAGTATTTTGTTCACATAGTTCTTATAATTAATTCACTTTAATTTCATCGATGATTATTCACAAAAAAATCAATGATAAAATGTTTTGTACCACTGTCCTGTCATTTTGACAGTGAGATTTCTTGACATTACTTTGTTTATATAAATTATCTGAATTAGAGACTTTGGGTATAAGTAATTTCTTTTTACCGTAAAATTATGGTAATTAAAAAAAAATACATTAAAGCTGCTTTATAGTTAGTTCACTTAATATGCAAAGTTTCATTATCTAATTTGAAGTATTTTTTTGAATACCAGCGGTTTATTGTTCGGTTTGGAGGTAACTTTGGATTTTTTTTGTATCGAGATTTTTTTATGGAATTGTGTTTTCGTCAAACATAGTACCTACTTAACATTAATCCTCAACTTTACCATATTTATTTCAAAATTAATGCTGCAGTATTTTCGACATAACGGAGGATCATGCTAAGCCATTTGAGGTAGTATAGGCTCTTAAACTCAGAAAATTTAAAACAATAAAGATTAAAAACCATAAAATGTCTCATAATTCAGTTTGCCTATTGGCAGAGGCCTCCTCCAATGATTTCATTGTTGCCTGTCTTGAGCATCTTCAGTTTGGTCCTGCTGTCACACCTTGCGTGTTGTCTAAAACTTACCAAATAATGCCTTTCCTACCACTTTTTTCTTAGTTTTTGTGTGGTTAGTGACTTTCCTGGTGTCAGAGTTTTTATGCCGCCCACGGGCCTCTCCCTTGGCTACACTTGCCATCGAGAAATATCTCGCAGGCTGCCGGTTTCCGCACGATGTTTTCCTTCACCGTTATTTAAGCAAGTGATAATTATAAAATATTCACATGAATCCGAAAAGTCTGAGGTGCGTGCCTTGGGTTCGAACTCGCGACCTATGACGTGGCAGTCCGATGATCACACCACTAAGCTATCACTGCTGCTTATCCTGCCAATAAAAGTCCATAACCCCACGTGGCGTGAAATCCAGGGTCGAAGAATGCCTTGAAGCTCTGTGAAGTAGCCCTAGGGAGAACGACAGTACGTAGTTACTACTCACGTAACTCACGTACCTATGACTGTGTAGTGTGTGCCACAGGGTATGCAGGACAACTTTATGTCCCTTGAGATGTAACATATTTGTAGCACAAAAGTGCCAACAATGTACTGAATCTTCATCAAATTATACAAAGTACCGTATATCTGAACTATTATATTTTTTAAATCTCAGTTAGTTTAATTGATGATGGTTTGGCAGTTTGAGTAATTTATGGGGCCTAACCAAATGTCTATTTTTGGTATTGTTTGTCGAATCGTTGAGCTCCTTAAGTTCTGAGTTGAGCTACACGATTACTGACTAATGCGTACACTGGACAGGTCTATTCAAATCTGTGTGGTTCATTCCTCAAAAGACCATTTCAGACATCAATCTACATGGTTTTTACATGATCTGACCAAGATAATGTATGGACTTTTAAAGAGACTGCGAGCTATGAGTTTGTTTTAGCTTGTGACGCATATTTTCCCCCAGCTTGTTCTTTTCGTGTTTGTGCTCTTTCTTTGCGTCATGTGTACCGCAAATATCGTATTTTCTTTCTTTTCTTCGTTCCATATTTACAGCCCGAAATTGTAGAAAAACAGTAGCAGTAAAAGAGCAGCAGTGGTATTATAGTTACTATATTACTTCGTGGTCAATATTTTTTTACCTACTTCGAAAATGTTATAATCTAGTGTCATAGTTTTATCTTGTTTTAATTGATAATCGGTCGATCCGTCTTCGAGTGCTAGGTTCAAATGAGAAAACTTTCTGTTGATGTTATGATAAGATATTACTTTCGATCAGAAAATGCTGTTTATAATTAAAACACATATATAATGATATAAACTTACCGAAAAAAAGATATTCCTTCCAAAATCTTGATGTTACGGTGGTTGTTTACACATTTTTTGAACGCGCACTGCGGCATTTTGACGTCTTAACGTTGGCTATGTTTGGACGATACTAATTTGAAATAAGACCACAAAAGTATTTGTGCTCTTATTTTTCGGGCCGTTTTTGAAGTGCTTATCGGGAATCTAGTGCTATTATTGATCGAAGATTGAAACTGAAACTTAACCTAAATCCATTCTGCGGCGCCCTTGTATCACAAGGCCCGGACTGCACTCGTAACAGGGTGTTTTAAACTATGTCATGCGTCATAATTAATAATTAAAAAAAAAAATCTAAAGCTCAAAAAAAATTTTTTTTTACATGAATGATTAGTAGTCATTGGATACGAATAAAATGCCACGGTGTATAAGGTGTATAAAAAAATTTTGGTGGTAAAGAAACCATGGAAACGATTTTTTTAATTTAAGTATTTTATTTAAAAATTAAGTAATTTTAAATTACTTCATATGATGATTAATCATCAAAAGGCGCCGCCACCGTCGCCGCGTCCCGGCGGGTCATTCATAGAATGAGTAAGTAAAGATTTGTCTGCAAAATGAAAAAAAATAAAAATTATAATAATTACGTAAAAATAAAAACACTTAGATAAAAAAAAATTGCTGTGGCTTTTTAAATGTTTTACTTAAAATATTTCGTGTATGAATAGATACAACTTGTATACAGCATGCATGAGAAAGGTGTGGTCATATATTTAAGGGTATGGTACAGACCATCAAACTAAACAATTTCCTCCATGGGACCAACATAATAATCGTGAAAAAATAATCAGCTGTCCCATACTTTTGGTCGAGTAGGTATTGAAGTTTTGTATGGTAGAGCTGATCATTCACGCTGTGCATTGTTGATGGTAGATATTATTAATATTTATTTTTGAGTGTCGGGTAATTTCAAATTCAAATTCAAATTTTTATTTTTTTTTAAATAGAAGCTGTATCTTAATACAGCCTCTACTAAAAAAAGAAAATAATGATCTGACATAATACCTATATAACCATTTGTGGTCATTTCTTACAATAGGTGGTGATACAAGACAATTTTATACATCTTTCGCTATAGTACCTACCTTATGTTACTGAAAGAAACTTTGCTTTTGTTTGTAAACTATCCAAATATTTTGATGACAAGCTTAAAGTCAGTCCTCATTTCTGCCAAAATCTTACCAATATTTGATTGGTGATTTCAGTCTCCTAAACAATTAAACAGATTGCGTATTTTTTTTCACTTGGTTTTAAGGCCGAAACCATGTTTTTCTACTGAAACCACGTTCTTTCTTCGAGGAACAATAAATTTGTAAGGCAGAGCGCTGCTTGACCTAATTAGATTGAACTCAACATAATTATTTATGACATAACTAGCACGTTGTTTACACAAACAACACTGTGAACAAATTTACATAATTATTTGGGCTTATTTTAATATGATTCACATTGATTTACAGTAAATCTGGTTAGCTTGTAAACATTATAACAAAATCAATAAATGCGTTTACTTTAATACATTAATTATCCCAAATACTACAATGATAGTTAAAAAAAACGGCTTATTCCTAGTGGATAAGCCGTTTTTTTCACTGAGTGGGAAAAACTGAACCCTAATGTAAAAAAATCACTTTCAGGGGATCTTGGAATACGTTTTCAATTTTTGTTTTCCCCTCTAAGCGGGATTATCAGGGGTGAATTCTAGACTGATTTATAGATTCCACTTTTCCTCCTAAGGGGAATTTTCAGGGGGGGATTTGTGGAATAAGCAAAAAAAACATGGCATGGATACAAATGCTTATTTATTTTTATTTGGTACACCAACAGCAGTACATACAAAAGATTAAAACAGAACAATAAAATAATAAAAGTACCTACCCATAAATTGTTGCATTCACAGATTTTGAAAAAAATGTACAGTCAGCAAGAAAATGGGCAATTTTCACAGAAAAGTTTTTTGATGCCAATCGATCCTGTTTCTTACGAGGACCCCCCCCCCCCTTTATCTCCGTTGTTTGCATAGAAAGAATCTGAAATAATTTTATGTAAAGATTACAGGAAAAATAAAACGATTTCTCTAAATAACACACTTTTTCAGAAATTATCAACAAAAATTACATTAGTTCCATTATCGGTCAAGAGATGGCGCTGACCTAAAACTGCAATATTGTGCAATATTGTATATTTTATTTTATTTATTTGGCTCACCAACAATTGAATACACCGATACAAAGTTAAGAAATACATCCAATAGACTTATAGACTAGTGTACCAATTCCTTACAGGTAAGCACATCATGCATAAATTATTTGTTGATTGAAATTGTGCACCTACTTAAAATTAGATGAGTTCTTACACTCACCGAACATAAGAATGTTTTCCAAAATAAAATCTAAATTAAAATCAAAAATCAAAATTAAAATCATAATTAAAATCACATAAAATCAAATTAAAATCAAAATTAAAAATACAATTAAAATCCAAACTAAAAACAAAATTGAAATCATAATATAATTAGAATCAAAATCAATACTGCAATTAAAATCATAATCAACACGGCAATTAAAATTAAAATCAGCGCTAAAATTAAAATCAAATTTAATTAATTTCAATTTTTTTTTTTTTTTTTTTTTTTTTTTAAATGGCAACTCAGAGTGTAACCACGAGGGGCTCGGACTCTTTAACCGGTCTATCCTGTGGTGCCTTAAGCTCCTAACGGATTATTAAGGCCTCCAGCCAGGGGCATACTTAAAGCTAAATTAGAATTTTCCGTCTGCTCGCTAAGGGCACCCCCTGCGGGGTACGGACCTCGGCTTAGGGCAGAGTCGGAGGAGGGGGGAGGGTAACAAGGGACCGTCGGTGGCTGGATAAAATCAAGGTTTTGATTATTATCAGGGGGATTTAAAGCTACATGCTGCTCAGCTAAAGCGCGTGCTGGCGCTTCGTTTGAAAGCAAGGGTCGGGGAGGACTGATTAGTCGAGGATTTCGCGTTGGGCCTCGGCGGCGAGGTCGGAATGATGATCTTGTAGTGTGTACTCTTTTGCGAACTGTACTAGTAGACCTATGACTCTCCTGGAGGAGAGTGATGGGGTCGTCTGGGTCGGTCAGTGCATGCCGTGGGCGGCGGGTCCTGCTAATGGTAGAGGGGGTATAATTGGCGGCCTGAACAACCAACGGGTTGCGGTGAGTGGCGGCAGAGTCTAGGAAGCGCTTTGAAGCGCGTTTCATAAATTGGGCTATGGTGGGGATTTTTAGCTCCACGTGGAGGCTAGTGTTCCGCACGAACCAGGGGGCTCCCGTGATTTTACGGAGGAATCGGTTTTGGAGGGTCTGCATCTTATGGATGATATAGGGATTGGCGTGGGCAAATACTGGACTCGCATAGGTCATGATGGGGCGGATACACGCGGTATAGATACGCAACTTGCATCTAAGTGACAATTTGCTTTTACTATTTAATATAGAGTGAAGCCTATATAGAGCGAAAGCGGCGCGCGAGCGCACCTTCTTTACATGCTCTGAAAATGAGAGATGATGGTCTAGGATCACACCAAGATATTTGGCTCGCTTCTCCCAAGGGATAGGCTTGCCTAGCATGGTGATCGGTCGGTATGATGGGGTACGGTGACGCGGTCTGGAGAAGAGAACCGCTTGGCTTTTATCGGGATTTATCTCGATACGCCATTTTCGGAACCACGCGCCAAGGTTATTGGCCGCGGTTTGGAGGATTTTAGTTATATTGAGTGGGGATCTCCCTCGGTAATAGATGGCCGTATCGTCTGCGAACAGAGCCAACTTTGCCAATCTATTCTTTGGGATGTCGCTAGTGTACAGCGTGAAGGCAAGTGGGGATATCACAGAGCCTTGAGGGACTCCTGCGCGTATGGGATGGGGGGACGATAGAGTACCATCAATGCGATAGCGAAAAGTGCGATTCGACAAAAAGTCTCGTAAGATGTGCACGAGACGATCGGGCATACCGAGTTGATATAGCTTGTGTATCAATGCGTTGTGCCAGACCTTGTCGAATGCCTTTGCTATATCAAAGAAGATCGCTCCTGTCACGAAGTTTGAATTGAAACCGAGCGTGATGTCCTCTACTATGCGGTAGACCTGATGGGTCGAGGCATGTTCGGTACGAAAACCAAATTGTTCATCGGGGATAAGGCCCTTTGTCTCGGCGTAGTCTTTGAGTCGCTTATAAATAAGTCTCTCGTAGAGTTTGCCTATGACTGTGAGCAGACTGATGGGTCGGTAGCTCGCGGGCTCCGTTTTGGGTTTACCTAGTTTTGAAATGCCGATAACGATGGCCTCTTTCCAGGCTTGGGGAAAGATGTTATTGCTCAAGGCTCCATTGAAGATGGTAGCCAGGAGCATTATGAGGTGGGCGGGGAACAGTTGGAGCACCTTATTGGTGAGTCCATCCTGGCCGGGGGACTTGCGGGGTTTCAGGCCCTTGATGAGTTCGTGCACTTCGTCCGGTGTGACGGGAGGCAGGGGATACTCAGGGTCTTCGACGGGTGGGAGGGAGGCTCTACGTTCGACTTCAGCGTCTACCTCGTCGAGGTGAGCTTGGTCTACTGGTTGAGAGCTGGGCGAGCACTGGGCCTCTAGACTGTCGGCTAAGCATTCAGCTTTGTCGATGTCATCGAAAGCGATAGACGCGTCAGGGCGGATCAGTGGGGGCGTAGCGGCTGAACAACCTCGGGGGTTGAGACTCCTTTGGAGTTGCCAAAATGCCTGATGGTTTGGCTCTAAAGCGTTCAGTTTGTTATCCCAGTCGGTTTCAGTCCATTCATCAATACGTTTCTTTACAGCACGCTGCATGAAACGTTTGTGAATTTTATTAGCCAAACAGGGAAAACTGCTGTATGCACGGACAGCTGCGTTCTTCTCAGTCAACAGTTCACGTATATCGTCCGGCAACTTCCCTCGACGGTTATCCGTCGCTGGTAGTTCCCTTGAACAATTGTTCAGGACAGATTGTACGTGATCTGTGAGTGAGTCGATCGCAGCCGTCGTGTCGGCGATAGAGTCAAACTGGTCGGGGTAAATTTACACTAAAATTATTAAATTATTTATACTAAAATTATTTTACAAATTTTTGTTCATAATATTTCGGAACCTACCAAGTGAGTCAGAGTGAATATCAATAAGATCACTGCAGCTATTTAATAATTTACATAAGCGGGGGATTGGAGAATTGGCACCAAGGACAGTTCTGCGAAGAGGAGGACATAATGGGGTTATAGGAGTTCGTGGGCTTTTTGTAGGTACATGGAATTTGATTCTGCTCAACAATTGGGGACAGTCAATTTTACGTCCCAAAAGTTTAAATAAAAATAACGAGTCCAGTAAATCTCTTCTCTTCTGTAGGGATATCAACTTGAAATGCAAGAGTCTATCTATATTTTAACCGCAGTGTTAAAATTCTCTGATGAATATTGACCTCGCCGATGAAAATTTAAAAACATTTCACGTTTCACAACCAAAATGTCCTCCTTCCTACCTACTCGCAGATTGCTTTGGGTTAAGCACAGTAAGTTGTAGTTTTTGTTGGGCACATAACTATTTAGGTACTAATACCAATAAAGCTACACAATTATGATGGTACGGAACCCTCGGTGCGTTGCGTGCGTTACATTTTGTTACTGTAATTATAATAGTTCGAAGAACTTTATAGGACTTTTTTTTTTGGGTTGGAAATTATGTTATAACTTCTCCCGCTCTGGGGGGAGCGGGAGGGCGTGTCAGACTTTTACTGACTAAAACCCACCTGTGTTACTTCAGTTGCCTTTGTGCCAGGGCCACGGTACCCCTTTCGGAAAAACCCGCAACCCTGGCAGGCATTGGTCCTAGCGGACTCCGTCACAGTTCGTGCTGACATCTCTTTGTGGCACGCGTATAACACAACGCGCCGTCAACCTGGGCCTGGTCCTTACCAGACGGCGAGCTGCCCATTGCTTGCCGTCCGCAAGCCCGCGCCTATGGTGGCCGGGAATCGCCAATTGATTCCCGCCGCCCAGGGCGTCTTCTGCGGCGACTAGGGGCGTGAGGGCGCACAGACTACCTCTCCCTCACGCGTTCCGCCTCCTTCTTCGCAAGCATTACTGCTTCGCATAAGGAGGTGACGGCTTGCCATGCACTCTCGCTCCGTACCATGGACCATTACGGGACACTGCACGCTAAACAAACAATTCCACACAATAGATATATCGGACAATCCTCTGTGCAGAGCTTGCATGGAAGCTGAGGAAACCGTCGCGCATGTGCTCTTTGAATGCACAGGCGTCACCCAGATTAGAACAGAGACCCTCGGGACACCCTGATTTCACAGATGTTCTAAACATACCGGGAGACGTAATTAACTTCTGGAGGAAGGTGGGCTGGTTGGAATAACCACTGATGGCCGCCATGGCCCATGTACAATGGTCCACTTGAAGGACTAAGTGCGGAAACCAAACCTTTTACCATAGAACATAGAACTGTACGTCGCTTGCTCCCGCGTCACCAGTCCTGACTCTCTGTATATTTTGACTGCTGTGACCAAAACTACAAACGTAGTGTTCAGGGAAGTTTTATTAAAATGTGGCTGGTATTTTAGTATATTATGGTGGTTTACGACTTCCACGCGAACGAAGTCGCGGGCAGAAGCTAGTACTAAATAAAATTATTTAAATGAAAAATTGCATAATAGTCTTAAGGGCTAGATTGTGTGTGTGTAATGATACCTAACGCTTACCTACAATGATACCAAACACTTCTGAAACCTTGACACATACTCACCCTCATACTCATGTACTCTCAGTTACACCTACAGCCTACATATTCACTCACATTATACTCACACACATACACTCACTCAAACTCAGATTTGATTTAAATTAAGTTAATGTTAATTTCAGGTAATTTATGTACTTTAGCAATAAAAAAAAAATACAAAAACAAAAAAAAGTAAATTTAACATAAAAATTATACGTTTTTCTTTTTATATAATAATTATATCAAGTCTTGCTATGGAAGAGCGGACCGTCCTAATACAGGCACTATCTGCCGAACCCTTTTCGACAGATAGTGCATTTTTTTATTCAATAAAAAAAATTGTCTTTTTTTGAATTTTTTTTTATTGAAAAAGTATCATTCACACTTTACGTGTAGGGGCTTTTGCTTCAAAATAATACAAATAAAAATTGTTTATTGGTAAAACAAGTCTGTACTTGTTTTACCAATAAACAATTTTTACTTTTTTCCCGTCTATCCTATGGTGTGGGGTATTGTTGAAAAGGCCATTCAAAAATCTTGCGGGTTTGTGAACACTATTTTTTGATTCAGGAATCCGTTTGCGTAATATTAACCCTTGAAAAGCCAATTTTTGTTAGAGTGAAGTATCCGTCCTCCTGCCCCCCTGTCAGCTAAAACGTTGTACTAGGATGCGTGCAAAAATTCACAGCAGTAATATATTATAATGAAGTTTTACAAGTTACCGAGGAATAGTCGACCAACTTACATATACATTTGAAAAACATGTTCTCCCATACATTCTGTATCGAAGAACATGTTTTTCAACTACAATCATAAATCATAAATCATTTATTTGCCAATAATGTAGGTATACAGATATGATGGTTATTTTGATGTGTCCCGATACATTTTGCCTTACGGCATGCAAAATTATCCAATATTATACATTTACTAGACAAAAATTATAAACAAACATTCAACAAATTCAATTACAGATGTTAACAAATTCAATTACAAATGTCAATAAATTCAATTATAAATGTCAATAAATTCAATTACAAATGTCAATAAATTAAATTACAAAGAAGCAGCATACTCGTATACAGCATTAAGCTTGTTAAGTTTGTTCTTGAGATAAATTCATACCAACTACGGAACCCTTCATTGTGGTCTGACACTTACTGGGCCGGTTTTTTTAATACATTTATCTTTCTTAAGTAACTAAAGCTTTCATCATAATTTCAAAGTACCTACTTAGTTTTTTTTTAGACCGGAAAAGCAATTGGTGCCAATGGAAAATTAGAGGCAGGAAACAGTTTCTCGGAAAAATAGAAAAACCTGCCGTTTTCATAATATTCTATCAATTACGAGTACAAAAACCGAAACCGGATTTTGCGAAACCGAAAACTGTTCCTGTTTTCGTCAAAGGCGCATGAAACATAAACTAAAACCGAGATTGAGTCTATAAAATACAGTCTATTCATATTATACAGATAGTCTTACAATTTTCACCAGCTCCACCAGTAGTCTCCTCCAAAAGTATTTTCATATGTTAATAAGTTTTGGTTGTACCAGCATTGAGCCAAGCATTTTTATCAACGTTTAATCCCCAACTTATAATATGCGCCTTCCTGCATAGAGTGCGATTTATACAAGATTTAAATGTCGTCTCATTCAGTTGCAGTATGTGGGGAGGTATTTTATTGTAACATTTTTAACAGTACCCCACGGAATATGAGTCTGGTTGAACTAATAGATTCCTATTCCTACTACTATGATCATGTCTTTCACCTCTCTTACAAAAATATGTATTCTTTTTTCTTACGTACTTAGGCTGTTTTCATAGATATATTGACAAGGTACCGTCATTGAACCACCAATTGTGTCTATGTAAAATTTCTACATTTATACCTGTAATTTTTATGGTGTACTTATCAGAGTATTCTATCTATCTAACTATATATCTACCAAAAACCGACTAATAATATTTCTATACTCTATTTGTGGGTAAAGTACACCACAACTCGAATGTTTTGCTGTAATAACGTTCAGAAGTTGGTGCAATCAATTCGTCGGGTAGACGCGGACGGCGAGCGACCCAATTTGATTGATCAATCGTAATTATGTTGCGATATTATAGTCACTGCTGTTTACACGAATAAACTAGCTTGCTTGTTTACTAGGTTGGGTTGGAAATTGTAGAGTTTTGGATTAGAAAAATATTTGCCAGCGATAGTATTAGAAGGATATTATAGAAAAACGTTTTTTTTTTTTTTTTGAACAAGGTTAGTAATGTTATCTAGGTTACTGTAATTTCCTAAGAAAATCTATGAACTTTTGAGGATGGTCGAGTTCGAAGCTTTTCCGGTTGGTCACCGCAGTAAATTCTCACATACTGGGGTTACAGTGGTTGTAAATAGTGTGGCGGGAATATAAAAAATACTTTTTTACAAATTGAAAAATAACTTTAATTTCGGAAATCGGTGTGAGAGATTAGCTCGTTTTGAATATCTTTATCGGAATAAATACGTGTTTTATTGTAGTAAAAAACTTTTCATTGATATGTTCCTGATGTAGATACCTCCAGTCCTTTCAGTTCCAGTGTACTGTAGGTTAACCTCTGCCTAACCCTTCGAGGAATACAGGCGTGATTTTATGTTATGTAGTTTTTTAAGGCAGTTTTCGGCCTTCTTGACTAACTTTAACAATTTACTGACATTACTATAGTGGTCGTGAACGCGACTTTAGAGCGTGGGTTTGAATGGGTCGTGGGGTTATTTCCCTGATCGAGCAAGCAAAAAATTTTAAATGTCAGCTCAGACTGTTATTTTGTGCTCGGTTATTGATGATCGGTTTGCACGTTCGCTGGTATTTCGTTTTTTTTTTTTTTTTTGACCTAGCAGGCGAAATATGGGTTTGTCTACGCTTTCTAGAAGCAAATGGCGTGAAATGATATTCAACATCAAGCTGTATATCTACACACGAATGTAATACTCCTCCAGACCGAATTTCACCCATGGCGACCAATCTCAGCGGAGACTAGCCTTCGGTGCAGGAGATGTACGCAGACATAGATGCACTCTCTCTTCACGACCAACGGCTTAACGAAGTGTCTGAGGCACGTTGATCACATTGTCAACTTCCAAACTCCGGGCTGTTAATATTTATTTTTTATTTTTAATCCACAACGGGAAACCTTTTGGCCATCTTCTCACATAACGGTAAGTGATGATAAGGCCGAAGATAGAAGCGAGCTTCACCCGGAATCCTCAACCACTGCGGAACTGGCTATCTTACCTCTAACTGTCGAAACACAATAATGCTGTTAACATTATTGTATGGCGACAGACTTAAATAAGATGGTGGTAGCTAGCCAGGTGGACTTAGAACAAGCCCTACCACCAACCAAACAGCAGAAAATTTTGCATAACGCTTTCCACAGGTATTTTCAGGTCAGGGAAAGCCCAGCTCACGTATGTTCCAGCAATACCTCACAATATAATCAAAAACTATGCTCAAGATTGTTCAATTAGTTTAGGTTCAGCTGTCTACAACAGACACCACTTTTCACAATAAACACTCAAGATTCGGTATTTATTTTCACAAATTGTGTAAACGGTTGTATCGGTTTGCTGAACGTACAATAATGTATTATCTTTCTCGGCCCGAAATATATGCGATGTGATAAATAAATATCACTTTACGGGTTCGGTTCTAGTGTATATGTAGGCAGCCAATCGAATTATAGATCGGTTCTTATGTAGGTATAATTTATAATCGGGGTACATACCTGCCAGTGAAAGTCCTGTTAAAATCAGTCCAGATTTTTGGAGATTAGTCGGAACAAACAGACAATAATGTTAGAAAAAGTATTGTTGGTATAATTACCTACCATGTATAATTTCAGCATATATTTCCGTATATATTTGGAAGAGCTCGTGGCTGAGTTATAACAGCCGCACGGGTCGATTCATCAGGTTAAGCTATGCTTGCCGCGGTTGGTCCGTGGATGGGTGACCATCTTTACGTACCAAATCCCCTTCATAACTTGGAAAGGCCGCTAAACCGTTGGTCCCGGCTGTCATTCGTGGATCTTTGGCAGTCTTTACGAGTAGTCAGAAGCCCAAAACTCTGACAACCAGTCTTACCTAGAGGTATGGTATTACCCAGTAACTAGGTTCTCGAGGTCAGATAGGCAGTCGCTCCATGCAAAATATTGGTTTATTGCTCACCGCAAATTTAGCTGCCACAGGCATTGACAGAATTATCATGGGCTGTCAGCTTATGTGTGTGACGTTCACTGACACGCTTAGTCTACATATAAAGTGTTGACAATGTCCTCTCAAGCAGTGGCAGCCGAGGCGCTTCCGTGCTCTATCGGTGTGGAGGTCAGCCGAACTGCTCAGTTTATAAGCTACATCTGGAAAGTTTGGAAGTAGACCATAGTTTGGGACGATTTGACCCAGACCAACCGACCCCAGCTTACCTAGGTCTTTATGTGTTTCCCATAACCCTAATCCTTTTATTTCCCATAACCCTTTTAAGGCGTTCTGTCAATCATTTTTTTCACGAGTGGCCTGTGGGTGAAATACACGCGCCGAGCCTACAACGTTCTGCGTGTTCAATTTAATAATGCTTTTAGGATGCTGTTGTGACTGCCATGGCGTTATAGCGCTTCGGGAATGTTCGCGGAGGCTCGCACAAATGGTCTCCATGCCATTATGCGAAAGAAAGCGGCCTCCTTACTACAGCGCCTGCATGGTAGTGACAACAACATTCTGAAAATGATCGCTGCCACACTGAAACAAAATATTTAGCATAACTACTTCGGCTATTTCAGGAATAATCAAAGTTTGACAAGACTTTATAAAAGTTAACTTGATTTAATAAAAGTGATACACACACAGCACCACAGGTTTTGGTTACATGTTGCATAAAGTTATGTGGTTACTTTTTTGTGTTACATGTTGACGAAAGTTTGGTTATGTATAAGTAAAAATTTTTTTCAGTGCAGAGCGACTGTCCCTTTCAGGGACAGGGACTGGGTAGGGTTAGTCATAAGTCTGAATAAATAATTAATTTGTAAAATCAAACAATACTAAACTTTTTACCATTTTCCTAAGCACTATTGTTACTAACACCAAAATACTAACAAAATTATGGACCTTAATCTGAAATAAAGTTTAATTTAATTTAATTTATAACTATAACCTGGACCATGACTCAAAAGGTTACTTTCAGGCAAGTGTGCACCATCTTGTACCGCATCGTAAGGTTATAATATCAAAAGTTAGCTAAAACAAAATAAACAAAACGTGGAAAAAAATTCCTTTACCTAGAGACACGCTATTAGTTCAGTCTGTTCGTTTATTAAAAGTCAGTTCAAAACTATAATAAAATTCAAAGGTTGCATGCAACTTAGCATACAATGCCTTTCAAAGCACGAAGACAATTTGCGATGTCACATTTTTACTTATTTTTGTCAAGTTGATGTCATGACTTTTCTCTTCAGCAAAAAGTAATAATCAGACAAAATGAACAACATCAGTTGTTTGCCGAGCGCAGTTCAAAGCAATTTGGGGTTTATTATACATTATATACAACGTGAACAACGAAATGAACGTAATATCCGTTATTATTCGCGACACATCCGAAGTACGACCCCTGAGTTTGTTTCGCCTTTTCTTCTCAAGGGTAGGCAGATAGGAAATGTCGACTTCACTAAGATTGTTTTTATATTTTTTATATGCCGTGTAAAAGTGATTCCGATATCCTATATATAGAATAAACGATTTCATTTCATTTTACATACGTATGTACGTATCTTATTTGAAACAAAAGTAATTGAGTACAAAACACAGTACTTATAAAATACAAGCCTATGAGTGGCTTAAAAAGTATCTATGAGATTATCAGTAGAAATAACGGTAATAGCGTTTCTGAATTTTAGGGCCAACAGATTAAAAAAACCAGCTAAGTGGCTGTCGGACCATGCACAATGAAGGGTTCCGTAGTTGGGACAAATTTATCCCAAGAACAAACTTAATATTGTAGTAGTTCGCAGAAATTATTAAAGAGATCAAAATTAAAGCAAAACTTCACAAACTGTTTAAAAACTCAAAACGTGATTGTGATTACGAAGAATACGCTAAATGTAGGGCCCGGATAAAAAAGGCTATAGAAATTGCTCACAGAAACCATAAAAGTAAAATTCAAAATCAGTTCGCTAAAGATCCAGAATCTTTCTGGCAATATATTAGGTCAAAAAAAAGTAGAGTGAATAGACAAAGTATTATAAAAGATGGGCAAAATCTCACTGATGAGCAGTGTGCTAGGGAATTCGCAGAATTTTTTGAGTCGGTATACAGTCAGGAACCACCGCAACTAGACGTTCAGGCGGCGATGGCAGAGTTCGGCAGTGCTACCAGTGCACGGGTACATATAGAGACCTTGAGTCTCACAGATGTGCAGGATGCGCTGGCGAACCTCAAGCCAAAACGATCATCTGGCCCTGACGGTATACCAGCGTTTCTCTTTAGAGATTGTGCTAGAGTTTTAGCAAACCCGCTGCATTACATATATAACTCGTGCTTAAAGCAATCGACGTTCCCAGATCAGTGGAAGACTACACGTGTCGTTCCAGTACCCAAGGGTAAAGCAGGTCCAGATGTCAGCGGTTATAGACCAGTCGCAGTGTTGTCGACGCCGGCAAAAGTTTTTGAAGCCGCTATACAACGCTGCATACAGGGGCAAGTCCAAGCGCAACTGTCGGACGCGCAGCACGGCTTTCGGCCCGGACGCAGCACTTCCACCAACCTGCTTAACTTCATGGCACAGGTTATACCAGCAGTCGACGCTGGAGTACAGGTAGACGCGGCGTACTTTGATTTTAAAAAGGCCTTTGACACCGTTGACAATGATGTCTTATTAAGAAAGCTGGCAGATGTAGGATGTACGCCGCACTTGCTGCAGTTCTTTGTCAGCTATATGAGAGACCGTCAACAGTACGTTAGCTACAATGGGTACGAGTCGAGGCCGTACTTCACCAGGTCCGGAGTAAGCCAGGGCAGCAATTTGGGACCTCTTGAATTTATCATAATGATAAACAGTTTGCCGGAGGTCGTCAGACATGGCTCATGTTTATTGTTTGCAGATGACCTCAAGTTGCTGCTCGAGGTAAGGGATGAGTCAGACTGTGAGCGACTCCAGGGTGACATTGATAGAGTGGTGAAATGGAGCCATGACAATAAGCTGTACTTCAACGTGTCCAAATGCTCGGTAATATCCTTTGGTCGTGCGCGCACCCCTATCCGCTATGAGTACAAAGCAGAGGCGATACCCATGCAGCGAGTAACGCAGGTGCGGGATCTAGGGGTATATCTCACTCCAGATCTTACGTTTCGCGAGCATGTCATTAAGATATGCAAGAAAGCGTACAGAAACCTCGGCTTTGTACTTAGGCAGACACAGGGGTTCACTAATATTACGACTATAAGGGTATTATACGACGCTCTAGTCAGGAGCCACTTGGAGTATGGTGCGGTCATATGGGCTCCACATGAAGCCAAGTACTCTATCATGGTCGAGCGCGTACAGAACAAGTTCACGCGTCACTTGTACTTCAGACTGTACGGGGTTTATCCATTGTACCCGCTGATGTACCCCACCCTGTTTGTACTGGGCATGGTCGGGTACAATGAGTTAAGGGTGCGACGACAGTTTACTCTTGTCATCTATTTAATTAAATTACTCCGGGGCAAGGAGCACAATCCGGGAGTGCTTCAGTGCTTGCGGTTTTCTGTTCCGGACCGCTACGTGTGGAGGCGGCGGTGCCCGCCACTGCTGGCTGTGCCAACTGCCCGAACCAACCTGCTGGGCAAAGCACCTCTCACGCGAGCAATTCGTACTGTTAACGAAATTCAGAATAGGTTGGACATTTTTTCGTGTTACTTTAGTGAACTTGCAAGAGTAAGTTTATATATAATATGTTACGAAAGCAACGATTAGTGTAATTTTATGTTTATTGTTTCTTTATTGTTTTATGTTTTGAATGTAAAGTATACTTAAGTAAATTTTCTGAATATTGCATTGTTATAATTATAAGGTTGCATTGTTTTAGTTATAAGTAATTTGGTGTTAATTGTGTAGTTATTTGTAATTGTTAGTAATAGTGTTATTTAAAATAGTTAATATTATAAGTAGGCTTAGCTATCGCATTAGGTTTCTAAACCTGTAATGATAGTTTAAGAGTTTTAAATAAATAAATAAATAAAATAATAATACATTACAACTGCAAATATTACTATTAATATAGATATGCTGTGAATAAAAAAATAACAGTACTAGTATATATAACGAAGTTAAAAGAAAAACTATCGCAGCTAAGTAGGCTTTCACAAGTTACCGAGTAATAGTCGACCAACTTACATTAACAGTTGAAAAACATTCAAAATTCAATTCAAAATCATTCATTATTCAGCTACAATAAATACCAACTACGGAACCTGGAACGCGGAATTGTGCGTGGTCCGACACGCACTTGGCCGGTGTTTTTTTTTTTCTAGATTATAGAACAAAACGGTCTATACTTCTACTTTGAATTCAAAAACCTCTCAGTATTAATGACAAGCCAGACAGGCGTATACATTTTTTGATATCATGGAAATAAAATTAATTATGATGGTTTCTCATTGCTAAATTGCTATATTTAAAATCACAAACTAGGTTTAAATAAATATTGATGCAATTATTAATCATTGTAAGGAAAAAAGTTTTTACGTCCATAATTCCAAGCATTTTTTGAGGAACTTTCACGGAGTTTTACCGTATTTCATGCCAAATTTAATAGACGTAAGGACCAAAAACTAGTATTATAAAGTAAATATCTAAAATCAAGCATCCCATATTAACTGAAGTGTAAATATATGGCCACATGTAAAAACACAGCAAGCTGGATCACTCACGGTTTGGTGGATACGCCCTTATGGTTTGAGACCCGCGATATGTGACAGCCGTAACCTATTTCAAGCGGACGATCGGCCTCTTTGACAACTTATTATTTTAACTACTTTGTCAGGTTTCAAATTACCAACCGAAAATAGAGTCTATTATAATAATGATTCCATTTTCCGCTGACAAACATCCACGTAAATTTTGTCACCTTTAAATATTAGACTAATCATCAAGCATCCTTCATTTTCGCATCTCACGTCCCGAGAAGCTCTAGGAAGATCCGGGAAGATCCGAGATCCGTCCCAGTTAAGCTCACGCTTCAGAGGAGCTTCTTAAACAAATTCCGCCTAATTTTGTTAAATGCCGCGACGATGGAATACTAAGTGCTATGTGCTGATGTTAAATTTGACTGACAAAGGACGTTTGGGGATCTAAATCTTGGTATATTGGAACGCTTATTATATTTTATTTATAAATTATTATCGTTGACCATACTTTTGAACCTCGTAGAAGTATGAACCAAAATAAACAAGTATTGAATGTATAAATATAACTTGCGAAATATGGGCGTACACCTCTGCCTTTTGAGAAAACAGAAGTGAAGTTAAATTCATGTGTGTGTGTAATAGGTAATACGGGCTGGTGTCCGCAACTCCACGACAATGCGCGTATTTTGCGTACGGATGGGAATTCGATTATTCGATCCATCCCAGCTCCTCAAAGAAGGCCAGCAACGCCTTGGTGTTACTGACAATCTCACGTAGGGTACCTGGGTTACCGAAGTACTTGGCCCTGTATGTGGTGACCACTGGGCAGTTTAGTAGAACATGAGCTGCTGTCTCGTCGTCCTCCATGCAGGCCCTGCACAGCGGACAGTCTGTGACTCCTATGACAAAGAGGTGTTTATATTATATCGACGGTCCCTACGTACATAAAGACATGTAATTTTTTATTTTTTTTTATTGCAAACTCAAACTCAAATCATTAATTTCAATTAAACAATTTACAGGCACTTTTGAATTGTCAAGGAGCAAGGAGAGGAATTGGAACCAGCTTTCGTTCTGTCGTCCGTCAGTATATTCTGTATTGATAATACAAGTCTTAGAGAAGAAATTGTATACTGAAGTTTTTATTGGTTGTCATTGTATCTATCTTGTATGAGATATATTTTTCATTTGTGTTTTAATGCAATCATATTCCCAGTTGTAACAAAATGGCTTCGATTTTTCCAGCTTTAACGTCATCCGAAATCTCAAAGGGCTTTATTTTGTTCATTCTTGACAATTCATATTCTGTCGTTACTCTTAGAAATAGTCCCATCGAAAAAAAATATTGCCTATGCAGACTCAAATCATTTATTTCAATTAAACCATTTACAGGCACTATTGAAATGTCAAGGAGTCGGTCAGTAAGAAAAATGAAGCTACATTCCCATTCCAAAGCGTAGGTACCTATGGAGAAGAACGGGCAAGAAACTCCATGGACACTCTTTTAAATTAAATTGTTACAAAAGTATTCGTTACATCTATAATGTTGAATTTATAACTAAAAGTGAGAACGATGTAAAAATAAAAATAATAAAAACTTACACGTTAAAAGCATCAAGCGTAGGTACTCGTACAACAAATAGAAACAAAATAAAATAAAATAAAATAACCCGTGGCAGCTAAGAGATGACCACAATTGGGTTTGATTGCACAATTGGGTTTAGATTTTTGATATTTATATTTTTTAATATTACTTATTTAACGTCATCTACAAACTGTACATAGAATTATTTCTAGAGCAGTTTGAATATAAATATCGCTTTCCTATAAACCTCGGTTTTTTGACATGTCTTTATGTACGTAGGGACCGTCGATATTTGTGTATAAATTGATGTCAAAAACAATTAAATTGATAATAATTATAATGAGAAACAGTTTGTAAAGTTATGTAATCAATTTAATTTTATTCACCTTTTGCAGTTTACATCTTAGTTTTTACTTCAAAAAGTGGTGGCAAAATCCTTTTACTTTCGTATCGGCACAAACTTAATAAGAATAGCTCATGTTATTATTAAATATTTGCCAATCAACAATGCAGTACCGGAGCTTACTGCTTAGGGTACGCCGGCCATACCTGTAAGCGTCACGACTTGTAGAAGCTATTGTAATAAACCTCAGTATCATACATCAAGAACAACAACACAAAGCCTATTATTGCACGACTGCAGGGCAAAGACTTCTTCTCATTCAGAGATTTCAGAGTTACATTAACTATAAGTCCAAGTTTCCTCACGATGTTTTCCTTCACCGACGTGAGTAATGTCCAAGATAAACTAAGAAAGTATCATACGTACTAACCTGCATTGGTAAACCCTCGAGAAACAGGTTTAATACAAATAAAATTACATTTACTTCGAAGGTGTCACCAACAATATTTATGTGCTTTTTATTTGCACCAGCTACAATCCCATTTTATATCCAGAAAATGACTGTTCATTTCAAGGTTGCCTGAAAGATATCGCAGTAGTATCGTGGTCGCTCATTGTATATTTTGTAGTATATAATTTATTCTTTTTGTAATTATACATTACAAAAAGAAAAAAACTGGTGTATAATAAAGAATATATAAACAAATAAATAAGTAACTACACACCTATGCCTAAGTAAAGTATTATTTATTTGTTAGTAATGTTAATTTTGTACTAAAATAAGGTTAGTATTGTTAGGTGTAAGGGCCGCCTTTTGCGGTGAAAGCCTCCTTCAAACCGTTCCATGTGACTCTGTCCTTTGCCCGTCTGGGCCATAAGGCTCCGGCTATATGTTTGATTTCGTACTTATTATATACTACCCTTCCTTCTTTTTTTTATATATTGGGTACCAATTTGAAATAATTTGTGACCATCTTTCATCCATAGCTCTCTGAATATGACCTGACCATTTCCATTTCTGTGTCAGCACCTGTTTGACCGCATCCCTCGCCTTTGTTCTTTTAGTAAAGTATTACAATATGTAAACTCAGCTTAACTAACACTTAAGATCGCGTGTTACTTCACATAGTTCTAGTAAGTTTGCTCAAGCTATGCTAACTCATGCAAGGCAATATAGCGCCGATGTCGTAGCCGTTGAAATTACTTCAAGTTGAGGTATTTCAAACTTAAGTTTATAATAGATGAGTAAGTTGAGAGTATCCTCGTGTCGAGTTCGTGATAATGTGCTTTGCTGAAGAGCTCTTTGCGAAAGAGTACAACCAGGGTAGAACTACCAGCATACCTTATTTCTGCTGCTCAGTAGCGTTGCTGTGGTCCAGTTGGAATGGTGCATTTACAGGCACACATGACTCATGAGGCATTTCAGCTGTCTCTGGAATGGCAAAACAATACCCGTATAACTTGCTGAGTAAGTATTGGTGGCTGTGGCTGTGGTGACGACTCACCGCTGGGTCGCTCATCGCTTGTTCCCCACGAGATAACTTAAAATATTTCTAAACAAAAACGTATCTGATATAGTGTTTTCTTATTTGCCACACATATGATATAGGGCATATGAGAGCAGTGGTGGCTCAGTTGAAACGGCCGTGGCTTACGAGTTGCAGGTCGTAGGTTCGAACCAAGGCAGGTGCTTTACTTTGTGTAAATTATCACAGTCAACCATCACGACTGCTCTCAAAGCGGTTAAGTAAAACATCGTGAGGAAACCGCAATGTCCTAGAACCAAAGATTCGAAGACATGTGACATTACCAACCCGCACTGGGTCCGCGTGGTGAATTACGACCCAATCCCTCTCACCGAGAGGAGGCTTGTGTCCCAGCAGAGGGAATATTATAGGCTGGTTATGATGATAATTATGTCATAATATAAGCTATCGTAACAGACTGACGGATAGAGAGCTTGACTTATTAATAGGTTCCCATTAGGTGCTGGACTTATGATTTTTTACCACGAAACCGAACCAGACCCTTTCTTATGCACTGACTTTTTTTTTTAACGTTGCCCCACACTTGGAATTTCTACTGTATCGTGGCACAGTGGAACGAATGTATGGGAGCGGTTGGACGTAGACATGTCCGAAAAAAAAGAGTAAAATTGTGCCAAACTAATGATGCCATCTTATTCGATTACTTAATGCCTTCATAACTTGTGGTGATGAATTTCTTCATAACTCCCATATTTCGGGAGTAATTTGAGAAAATGTGAAATTTTACTATGAAAATGAGTGTATCGAGCTCTCTCCCTCCTGATTCCGGGCTTGTTTCAAGTAGCGGTCTCTAATATCATAATGCTAATACTAAGAGCTATATTTAATACTAAGACACATAGTGCGCCAAATGTGCACTTTCTGGGATAAAGAGTGATGTTTATTTTATAACACAATTTTTTTATTTTTTGTTTATTTTGTTGATTAAAACCGTTTTTCTAAAGGTTTACCTTATTACAATAACATTTCTGAGCAGCCAATTAGAGAAGATATAAGCTAATTAGGATATATAATTAGGGACTTAAGGTTTACATATAAAACTGATGCACTAATGATTACTGATAAGAACATTGCTATTATTTAATTACTAAATGGCTCTTAATACACTAATTTAGCATGCATCATTTACTAATTATCACAATAACTAATTACCTTGCAATATTTAACAAAGGATACCTGGGATACCTGGATTTTATATAAATAGGTCACTATTAGTAACTTTAAAATCAGTGTTGATTTACACCTCGTTGTATCCAAGCTAATCTCGCAATGTATTTTCCAAATTTTAATACAAATCTTGATATTCACGTTGCTTTATGCGCACGCGCACATAAAGATTTACGCGACTTTAACTATTTGTTCAGTGTTTTAAAAGATAACAGTTGTGTTCAGTTATGTGAAAGTGCTGAAACAAGTTTAAAAGACTGGTGTCGTCGATTTTGCTACCGCATTTATGCAAAATGGACACAGTCTGGAAGAAGCACAGATAAGTTTCGGAAGAAACATGAGATTTGGCTACAGGCTGCAATTCAATGGCCGGAATTACAGAATGAAAATATGGAACCTTCTACAGAAAATATAAGTGACGTCATCGAGCCCATAATTTCTCCTGCTAAATCTGATGCTTCAACTTGTACACATCCTAGTCCTCGTAAATCTTTTGAGGACCTTAGTAACCGGCAAAAAAGAAGACGCACTGAAGATAGTCTTTCATGCAGCAGTAGCAGCGCTGAAATTATGTTTTCGGCCGAAAGGGCGCTTCAAAAGGCAGGACAAAGCGATACAGCTTATGTTATGAAATACTTGACGGAGAATCCAGAAGAGGCCTCAAAAATCAAAGCCTTCATTGAAGGTAAATCAATTCAGGTACGGGAAATATCCCCTTTGAAGGCATTGGCTCTTTATGTATCGATGAACTTATCGAAATGGCGCTATAACACTCTTCGGGATTTCAACACTCAAGAAGGAGCTCTTCAATACCCGAGTTACTACATGTTGGTTAAAGAAAAAATTAAGTGCTATCCGGCCAAAGAAGATCTCACAGTTACAGAGAGCTCTGCAAAAATCAAATTACAAGCCTTGATGGATTTAACCTCAAGAAGACTTATTAGGTCGTTAGAAACCCCTGTTGATCCCAATCAACAGCTCGTATTGACCAGCAAATGGGGTTTTGACGGATCATCTAGCCAAAGCATTTATCATCAAAGGACGAGTGAAGATGAGCAAATCGATCTTGCTAGTAATTTTATGATTAGTCTTGTACCACTGCGGCTCGTCTCAAAAGGTGTAACAATTTGGGAAAACGAGCGACCATCTTCCACTTCATTTTGCCGGCCAATATTGTTTAAGTTTATAAAGGAAACCAAAGAAAATGTGCAGAGAGAGATGGCTGAAATCGAAGCAGAGATTGAAGCCTTAACTCCATCCACCATCACTGATGGAATTAGTGTCAAACACCAACTGCTGTTGACAATGATTGATGGTAAAATTCATTCCATTATATCCAATACAGCAGCTTCAGTGTGTGACATATGCAAGGCTTGTCCTAAAGAAATGAATAATTTAGAGTTAATCAAAGATAAACACGCAAACGAGGACATGTATAAATATAGCTTAAGCACCCTTCACGCTTGGATTCGCTCAATGGAATGCTTATTACACATTTCCTACAAATTAGACATAAAATCATGGCAAGTAAGGGGTGATATAGCAAAAAGGCAAGTTGATGACAGGAAGAAAAGAGTTCAAGAGGCTGTAAGAAGAGAAACGGGCTTACTTCTCGATGTTGTGAAACAAGGCAGTGGATCCACCAACAATGGCAACTCGGCAAGGAGATTTTTTGAAAACTACACTAAATCTGCTGAACTGACCGGAATAGATGCTATGCTTTTAAGAAAAATCTGTGTGATCTTGCAGTGTATTTCATCAGGAGAGAAGATCAACGTAACTAAATTCCGAGAGTTCTGCTTTGATACTGCTAAGCTTTACGTGGAGTTATACCCATGGTATTATATGCCTTCTTCACTTCATAAAATTTTAATGCATGGGCCAGACATAGTTCAGAACATGTCAATTGTGCCCA
The DNA here is from genome assembly GCA_947523025.1 of Dryobota labecula. Classification (NCBI taxonomy): domain Eukaryota; kingdom Metazoa; phylum Arthropoda; class Insecta; order Lepidoptera; family Noctuidae; genus Dryobota; species Dryobota labecula. Next base: position 1,838,921 of record OX383303.1, on the reverse strand, counting down.
TTGGTTTTCTATCCGAAGAGGCATCTGAGGCTAGAAATAAAGATTTTAGAAAATATAGAGAGGGGCATTCTCGAAAGCATAGCAGTATCTCATGCAATGAAGATATTATGCACAATCTTTTACTGTCTTCTGATCCACTTGTTACAAGTATCCGTCCAAAAGGAAATAAGTTTGTAAAAAAATCTTCTTTTAAGGAATTTTATGAGCTTACGGATTCTGAGAAAAGTGATATCGAATTTGTTAACATAAATGATTTAGCGGACATCGATTCTGAATTTGAATTAATTGATGATGATGATGATGACGAAGATAATTAAATGATGTTATTGTTTTAAAATGTGTAACTTAGTAAATTAGAGCTTACATCTTAATTATTTATTGTACTTTTAATGAAACTAAGTAATTTATTATCAACTTACTTAAAAGTCATACTCTCATCAGTTCTTGTGAATATTTTTGTTAATATATATTTCTGTATATATATAATATATTTATAGACCTCTTAATAAGTCTGTCTGCGGTTTAAAGTAAATACAAATGGGGAAAAAACGTTTTTTTTTTTAAATTTTCATTTCCTTTTATCCCAGAAAGTGCACATTTGGCGCACTATGTGTCTTAGTATTAAATATAGCTCTTAGTAATAGCATTACGATATTAGAGACCGCTACTTGAAACAAGCCCGGAATCAGGAGGGAGAGAGCTCGATACACTCATTTTCATAGTAAAATTTCACATTTTCTCAAATTACTCCCGAAATATGGGAGTTATGAAGAAATTCATCACCACAATTTATGAAGGCATTAAGTAATCGAATAAGATGGCATCATTAGTTTGTCATAATTTTACTCTTATTTTTCGGACATGTCTACGTCCAACCGCTCCCATACATTCGTTCCACTGTGCGTGGGGGCGTTTACAAACATTTAAAATCACATGCACAAACAGCCAGACCCGGAACAACTACTTATAAGTCATACAAATATTTGTTCCGTGCGGAAATCGAACCTAACCGACCCAGATGACACCGTTACCCTCCTCCAGGAGAGCAGTAGGGCCACCAGTACAGCTAGAAAACACAAAACACGACCGTCATTTCGACCTCGCCGCCGAAGTCCCTTGTGACAATCCCGACTTAACGTCCCCCCAACCCTTGCTCGACGAAGTGCCAGCCCGCGCCATAGCTGAGCTTGTAGCTTTAAATTCCCCGTATAATAATAATAGCCCCGATTTGATCCAGCCACCTGTCCCTTGCTGTCCTCCCTCCGACGCTGCCCTAAGCCGAGGTTCGCACCCCACAGGGGGTGACCTTCTTAGCGTGCAAACGTTTAGTTTATAAGTTTTGCCCTGGCTGGAGACTAAGTTTTCGCTTAAGCCAGCCACAGGAATGTCCGGTTAAGTAGTCATGACCTCTCAAGGTCAACTACGAGATGCCTTAGTTAAAAATTATAAAAGCGGCCAAGTGCGAGTCGGACTCGCCCATGAAAGGTTCCGTAGCAGCAAGTAACATAATATAAAAGTTCTTGTAGTTCGTTGTAACTTAGTTGATTGAATGAAAGGTAAATTGCGGTTTACGATTTATGACGTATTAAAAAAAACTACTTATTAGATCTCGTTCAAACCAATTTCCGGTGGTAGTTTACATGGTAATGTATATCATATATTTTTTTTAGTTTTATCATTCTCTTATTTTAGAAGTTACAGGAGGGGGGACATTTTACCACTTTGGAAGTGTCTCTCGCGCAAACTATTCAGTTTAGAAAAAAAATATATTAGAAACATCAATATCATTTTTGAAGACCTACCCATAGATACCCCACACGTATGGATTTGATGAAAAAAACATTTTGAGTTTCTGTTCTAAGTATGGGGAACCTCCAATAGTTTTTTTTTTTTCTTCTGTTTTTGTGTGAAAATCATATCGCGGTTCACAGAATACATCTACTTACCAAGTTTCAACAGTATAGTTTTTATAGTTTCGGAAAAAAGTGGCTGTGACATACGGACGGACAGACAGACAGACATGACGAATCCATAAGGGTTCCGTTTTTGCCATTTGGCTACGGAACCCTAAAATGGAATCAAACCCACGACACGCAGCGCCGCCGCCACAGTCAATTGCTTAACCACTGCGCCAACCGTGTCGTCTTGATTCAATACTCTTTTACGTCTCTCTGGACAGGTCTAGTCTCGACTCATCCGTCCGTTACTCATTCGTAGTTTGATTTGGCATGAAACATGTCTAGACAAAGTTAAATACACATAATTTATTTCAAATAGGGATATTTAAGCCAGTTTGAAAGTAAAAATTCACAATAAAATAAATAATTAATTCTAGTTACCCCTTCCAAAAGGTAGTTACGTATGGAGAAGAACGGCTAAGAACCTCCATATTTACTCTTTTAAATTAACAATATTTTGTATACCTTAGTTACATAATCTATACTCATCTATCTATCTATACTTATACTTAATACTTAATATATATAAAGCTGAAGAGTTTGTTTGTTTGTTTGTTTGTTTGTTTGAACGCGCTAATCTCAGGAACTACTGGAATACTTGGAATTGAAAAATTCTTTTTGTGTTGGATAGTCCATTTATTGAGAAATATTATAGGCTATATAACATCACGCTACAACCAATAGGAGCAGAGCATAAATGAAAAATGTTATAAAAACGGGAAAACGTATTCCTTTTTGAGAGCTTCCGTTGCGTGCGCTGCGTAAACGGTTTAGTTACGCAAATATCATGTATCATGGAATTGTTCCTCTTTAAAAGTTCAAAAAAATATGTCTATCTTTTAAGATTGACTCACTATAACCTTTTGTTATGGTAATATATTTTTTTTCGAAATTAATGCATTATTTGCGAAGGAGTTTTATCAACATAATATTAATCCTTATCCAAATAAATATGTTATTAATCACAAGTATTTGAATGTAAACAAAATTGTCCTTGACATCACTTGATTTCAATCAACATCTTAGGAAATATCATAATTTTAAAATAACTCCGTAACAAAATAAGTAGTAAATTCATTACTTAAACCACTCTCTCTCTTAGGTGACGCAGAAGTTGCGCGGGTCAGCTATATTATAAAGCTATACAGTACAGTATAAAGAAGAGTTTGTTTGTTTGGTTGAACGCGCTAATCTCAGGAACTAGATACTGGTTCGAATAGAAAAAATATTTTAGTGTTGGATAGCCCATTTATCGAGGAAGTCTATATAACATCACGTTAGATCCTTAGTCCCGCGTGGTGTCGGACGTAAAGAATAGCTCCATCCCATTTCCTACCGTCGGTGTCGTAAAAGGCGACTAAGGGATTTACTGGAGAATGGGCAGCAGCGTTCTCTATTTATTTTTAACACCATACTGAGATCGCCAACCCGCCTGCCAAGCGTGGCGATTATGGCAAACCCCCCCAATTGGGGGAGGCCTATGTCCAGCAGTGGACGTCTTTCGGCTGAAATGATGATGATGATGAGATCCTTAGGAGCCAAGCGAAAAGAACAAAAGTCAGAAAGAACGCTAAGTGATAACGAAGTTATAGCGCGGGCGAGCGACGGGATGCGACGCGATGGGTGGCCCGAAATTTCACGCGGACGAAGTCGCGGGCAGAAGCTAGTTATATATAAAGACGATATACCTAGAATAAAATTACTATACCACAATAGGTACCTAAACATGACCTAGGTCTCATATTAACTACTCTGACAGATCTAATTACTAATTTCAATGCTATATTGTCTCATCTTCTGTCAGACGCTCCAGCTCAAAGTGAGTTGAAATTATGTTGCATTGGGTTTCAAACTAACCACAATATTGTATGAAATTAATATAATACGCGATGCCAGTAGGTGAATTTCCCGGATCATTTTGTGTATAGTCTGTATTGTAACTTGTAACGCAATTAAGTAAAGTTTGGTCTCTGTTAGTTATCTACTCATGTGACCACAGACGAACTAAGAAACCCTCTGAGCGTTTCTACTATCTTAGCACCGAAAACTGTCACTTTACTAAAAGCAAGAACATAATACCGTTCACTGTTCGCGTTCATAGCAATTAGAACAAAGGACTTAATCCGTCATTCGCTGCAGCGCTTGATAGATTAATCCTATAGACGCTCCGCGACGATGCAGCTGCTAAATGTTCAGCTTAGCGGGATTGGAACGTGGTGAATATTATGCTTGGGGTTGAAGAAAAGGACTAATTATAATATTAGCGTAAGTTACTGGCTCGTTGATCTAGTGGTCGCAAGCGCTACTGCTGAGCATGAGGTCATGGGTTCGATTCCCGGGTCGGGCAAAATGTTATTGGGCTTTTCTGTGAGGAATTTCTCAGTAGCAACCCGGAGTTTGGATTTATGCCCGGTTGATGGTGATAGGCTCGTCCTCTATTACATGGGACTTAAATGTGGGTGAACTATATGTACACTTCTCCCTAACCTTTTGGGGAATGCAGGCGTGATGTTATGTTAAATTAAGTTAACGAGGAGTTATTTAACCAATAACTCTGTTTAAGAAACATATTCGTAACTTTGCTAACTTCAAAGAAGGGTGAACAGGTTATTTTTAACATGTACATGCTTCTGGCTACTGTCATGTCGTGTATTTAAAACACGTCCAATCTGTATTGATCCTCATTATTTAGATTCTTTTAACTTACCGGTCTTTATTGGTAACTGACTGTGCCCCACAGTTTCACCCGCTGTTAAATTTTTCTTTCTGACTTTTTTTCATTTTTGCTCGGCTCCATAGGGTCATAGCGGGATGTTCAAGAATTGGGCTATCAAATGCAAACTTCTTCAAATCCAACTGGTAGTTCCGCTTTAACAAAAAAACCAAACGATTACTCGTTTTTTCTTCACATAGAAGCAATGTAGGTACATAATGCACTTTATCTCCTCTTGAAAGCGATTTCAGGTAAAATTTTCCTCCGAGTATTTTCGAAGGAACAATTTAAAACCAACAAAAACTGTTTCAATAAAATTAGTATTCAAAACGAGTTTTCGGACATAGAAACCTTCATTAAACGTTCATTTTATTGACGTCTTCTTTCCAAAGACATCTTATTTTATGTCTACGGTTTCAACGCCATCTTTAAATTAGTTGGCTCTTTAAATACAGGTCACGTTCACTGGGCTGAATGTTCTGCTTACCTCATTTATGTTAAGGTTTATCTTTTTTAATTTCCTTAATTGTTATCTGTTGTTATTGCTACGTCTCGGAAAATAAAAAGAAATCGTGCTCATGAAGCTAAAACAATAATTTCTTATGCTCATTGATTGATGGCTGTTTCGAAATGAATTCAAAATATAGCTAACATAAGAAGTTACTCTTTTAAGTCTTCAAACGACCAACCTAATTAGAAGCTTAATATGAAAACCATAAATTAAAAAACCTCCTTCTGGCCTCCCCGTCCAAACTTTAGCCATAACTTTACGAGCTAGCCAAAGTTCGGCGTTTACGTGGAAATGGCGTCCAAAATTAATGATTAATATCAAAATTCGTTTTACAACGATACAGTGTATTTAGAGGGTCATCATTTGATTGATTACAAAGAGTTAATCTGTTTGGAGATATTTTTAACCGACTTCCCCCCATATAAGAGGAGGTTCTCAATTCGGTTGTATTTTTTTTTTTTATTTGGTCCCATTTGTATTAGAATCAAGTTCTAATGATGGGACCCATGAGTAATTGAGGGAACTCCTCAAATATTATAGGCATAATATAGCGATTTTGTTTTTTCATCGACAACTCAAGCATTTTCATTCAGAAAATATCATTTGGCGAAGTGAGACTGATGAAAAAGACCACAGATGGCCACCGGAACTCCTCAATGATAAGTATTTCACGGGTGGCGATAATATATCTCGATTAAGATAGCTAAGCGACTATAAAGCAAATTTAAATAAATAATTCTGATATAGATATACTTAGATATATTTATTTGCTCAAACATGTGTGCACATAGAAGAATAAAAATGCATGCAGGATAACAAAACATTAAAATAAAGGTTCAGATATGTTTGCCACATACTATGGCGTGCAAATATTATGATTGTTAATAACTAATTTCAATTCATTATATCAAGTTGACGTCAATTCAGCAAACAATAATAAATTATAAATGTCAAAAGCAAAATAGTTATAATAATAATTAAAATTCATAAAATCTATGTCAAAATAAAAGATTCTGCCAGAAAATCATTAATAGTGTAGTATGCTTTGTTATTCAGAAATGACTTTAGTTGTTTTGTCAACTGTACATTGTTAAGCTGCCTCCAACTTGATGAAAATGGTACTATCGGACTGATCTGAAGATGAAGCCGGAAGGTATACACCGGAACTCAGTAATCAAATAATGTATCCTAGCCGTGTTTGAGCTTATTGGAATTCTCATGAGATGCGCTCGGGCTATAAATGGTTTTTAACAGATTTTTATTAACTTTGCTTGGGTAATTTTTGAGTTAGCTTCGATAATACATATTTAACCCACATCGTACATCTTGTGTCACTGTTGTCTGTGCGGTATAGCAAGTAGTGGTAAACGAATTATTAGGGTAGGTACCATCATTAAAAAAGAAAAAAAAATGTAAAAAAACAATGGACTTCCAAAAAAACAACAGAAAGTGAAAAATAGCTTTAATTTCGGAAGTCGGTGGCAAAAAACGAAAATACAGAACCAAGGACATCGACTTCCGAAATTAAAGTTATGTTATTTTTCACTATTTAGTTTTTTTTTTTTGAACGCGTTTGTTTTATTGTAAAAAAATATTTGATATTAATAATTTGATCAATGAAAATCTATTTATAATTAAAAATCTAAATTTTTAAGTAGGTACACTGCAGTAGAGTCGTGGTTACAATCGCCTTCCAGTTTAAATAACTAAATAATCATTTTAGCATTTCTTTCTTTCAAGATAATTTTATTTATTAACTAGCTTCTGCCCACGACTTCGTCCGCGTTAAATTTCTTGTTCCGCCGACCCACCCCGTCGCAACACATTGCCTGCCCGTGCTTTTACTAGGTTTTCGCATAAACTTTCATTAAAAAAAAAAATGGTGTTCTAGTTAATAGGAATGTAATTCTTCCTCAAGAATTGGGCTGTAAAATGCAAAAAGATTTTTTCAAATCCAACTCGCAGTTCCAGAGATTAGCGCGTTCAAAAAACAAAAAACCGGCCAAGTGCGAGTCGGACTCGCGCACGAAGGGTTCCGTACCATCCATACAAATCCTTATCCTTACTAATATTATAAATGTGAAAGTAACTCTGTCCGTCTGTCTATTTGTCTGTCTGTCTGTCTGTCTGTCTATCTGTCTGTATGTATCTGTCTGTATGTTACGTTTTCACGGCTAAACCGCTGAACCGATCGACCTGGGATATAAAGAAGGACATAGGCTACTTTTTACGCGATAACCGACATCCACGCGGGCGGAGCAAAAAAAACGGCAAAAAAATCATGTCCGTTGTATGGGAGCCCCCCTTAAATATTATTTTTTTCAGTTTTTTTGTATTTGTTGTTATAGCGGCAACAGAAATACATCATATGTGAAAATTTCAACTGTTTAACTATCACGGTTCATGAGACACAGCCTGGTGACAGACGGACAGACAGACAGATAGACAGACAGACAGACGGACAGCGGAGTTTTAGTAATAGGGTCCCATTTTACCTTTTGGGTACGGAACCCTAAAAACTAACTCTTCAGCTTTAGAATAGACTACCTCGCAGAGTTGATCATTATTTTGCTGCGGAGTTATTATAAAACAGTTATATCTCCGAAGATATTCATTGAAATTAAATGATGTAAGGGCAACGTTGTTCAAAATGAAATACTTGTGATGAATAACGTATTTATTTGGATAAGAATTAATACCATGTTTATGAAAACTCCTTCGCAAATAATGCATTAATTTCGAACAAATTTGATTACTATAAAAAAGGTTATGGTGAGTCAATATTAAAAGATAGACATATGCTGTCGCAGACTTTTTTTTAGGAAATTTAAAGAGGAACAATTCCATGATACATAATATTTGCGTAACTTAAACCGTTTACGCAGCGCACGCAACGGAAGCTCTCAAAAAGGAATAATTTTTCCCGTTTTTGCAACATTTTTCATGTATGCTCCGCTCCTTTTGGTTGTAGCGTGATGTTATATAGCCTTTAATATTCCTCAATAAATGGAATATCCAACATAAAAAAGATTTTTCAATTCCAACCAGTAGTTCCTGAGATTAGCGCGTTCAAATAAACAAACCAACAAACTCTTCAGCTTTATATATTATTAGTATTAGTATTAGTATATATGGATATCTACCGAGGTATGAAATGATAAAACTACTTGCAAAAAACTACTCACCTACTCATACTTTATTTTTATATCTATCGAACATCAGGGCAAAGTGAACTGACAAGCATCGGAGATCAATGTTCATACTTTTATTTTGTCCCGATATCCTTATGTATTTCTTAAGGACATCGGGAATACTTGCGTACAAAATTCCTTCTTCAAAACTCAGCAGTTTCTAAACTATACTTAGATAAAAAAGCCATTTAAAAATAATGCCAGTCTTTTAGAGCTAGTTATAGTCTGTTTAACAGCGGCGCTGTAGGCTGTGCCCAGCCGACTGGCACTAATTAGGCTCACTGGCGCTAAGCTGGGAATAGTCTCTAGGTATACTATGTGAACATAGTACTTTGTTTTTGGATGCGTTAGAATATCCCTAAAGAGCAGAGTGGTACTAAATGTTCGCCTGGCGCAGTCAGTCCTGATATCACCTTATTGCACACCAGATGATACATTACAAAAATAAAAAAATATACACTACAAATATACAATAAAGAGATCTCTTCCAGGCAACCAAAAAACACGGCAAAAACAATAAAGGAGCCACAAAAAGGAGAGAAAAAATATTAACCAACTACCAATCATTTAAATCGCTATTTGTCGATATATTGTATAGAATCAAGTTCTCTTGTGTTGTTGGGGAGTTTTTTGCGCCTCTGCTCAGCTAAAGCACTAGGCCAGCCTTGCCTAACTGAATAGAAATGCCATATCCACTCAAATACTATTTTAGTGACCATAAAAAGTGAACAAACTGACTTTGTTCACTTTTTTTTGGCTAACATCTAGTAGGTACCTACCCCATATCCTACGCACTGAATACGTATTAACCACTAAGCCCTGACAACATAGAACTACGAACGTTAACGTGGTTATCTGGTGGTTACGGTATCGCTGGCAGTAACCGGATGTGCCGACTCCATGTCCACGCTTGTCTAATCTGCCACATAAACCCTTGCTGATGAGAAATGGAGCATGTTATGAGCGGTAGCGGGGTGATTTAAAAACAATATTTAACCTTTCTTCATTTTGATAAGTCGTCTTCTGTTGTTAAGAACTTTATAAGAATAGCACGTACATTGGTATTATGTAATTAGCCAGTCATTTATGTTGGTGATAGCAAGGATGACTGCCTTTTACAATGCGCCCGGGCGTATAGATACTATGTAAAATATTATTGAATTCTTGTCAACCCCACAAAAAGATTCTTGTAATGAGATATTCACGTCAATAGCGCAAGAAATGGGTTCTGGTAACATTAAGGTTTTTCTTTTTAATGTTCTTATTTAATAACTGTTGTTATTGCTACGTCTCGGAAATGAAAATTAAATCGTGCCATGAAACTAAAAAAAAAAAACAATCCCTATGTCATAGATTGTTGGCTGTTTCAAAATATACCATAACAATTTTCTCTATAAATAAATGGCAGGTCTATAAATTGTTTACTGAAAAAGCTGTAAATTCCAAAATCCATTAAGTTCATGATAACCCCACAAAAATATGCTTATAATGAGATATTGACGTCAATAGCGAAAGAAATGGGTTTCAAAACCACTAATCAGGAACCTAAAACAGGCAAGTAGCTGGTAGCCAAGTCCTTCCCTTACCTGACCCTGACCTTTAATTAGGTACATTACGTCTCAACGAACTAAGTAGGTACTTAAGTTATATAAAAAGCCTCATGTGTACCGGCAATTCTCTGGCGCACAGTTTCGTGTAAATAACTAATTAGGTTAGACCTATCTACACAGGTATTTAGCTCCCGAACAGTAACTAGATCTGTGATGTAATATAATTAAGTTAAAACTTGATAATATACACTACACACGTGATTTTAAGTTAAAATAACACTAAGTTAATTCAAGTTAAATTAAGTTTTGTTCATTATACACACCAGTTACGTACCTACGTATGCGAAGGTATTGTTGAATAGTTTAGGCTATTCTAGTTTTACTAAATAATCGTACCTTCAATGGAGCTTTTGATGGCACCCCTGATGTTTCCTTTTAACGTAATTTCAAACAAATTCTGTTCCGTTTTTATTAAACATCTCGCCTGTACGCCCTGAAGGGTTAGGCAGAGGTGTACTAATACACCCAGCCACCTAGCTAAACCGTGGAGGCCATATGCCCGATGTGCTATTCCATCTTGTACTTACTTTATTATTCAATAAAGAAATTACAATAAAAGAAAAAAAAAAGTGTGTTTTCTATGTAATCCAAATCTTGCGTAAAATTTGATACAGCCTTTACATGGTAAACTTACTTCCACCTTTTAATACACACCCCGGTTACCCCACCAAAAAATAATCAAAACTTGTACACAGTGCAGACGTAATAGTATGGTAACATTGGTAACTAAATATTTATATAGTACATATTTGTTTACTGACTGGCCAAAGTTTTCAATTTATCGGGTGCACTAATACGTTGAATTCTGTTTTGGAATAGTTGGAATTTACTGAAATAATTCTCGGAAACGTGCACTAGTTCACAGCGGTTTTAAATTAATTAGTATAATTAACAGTTAAACACATATATGAGCACTATGTACCTACTATAAAGCTACCATTACCTGGGTACGTCTTTCATTGACTTGAATGTGCCCTGGCGACTGAGAGTATGTCATGCTCACTCAAATGTCTCGCTGATGGTGGCGTGCTGTGTTGGATCAAAGTTCCCTTCAAAATGGTTGAGCTGAATGGTGCTGATCCATGCGTCATGTTCGTGAACGGGTGCCGTTAGTCGGGACTGGTCATCTCTTAGCTGCCAGGGCTTATTTTAATTTTTGAATTGTTTTTGTTACGGACGCTTCTAACGTGCACGTCTTTCTACATTGTTCTCACATGTATAATTTCAACATGAATGATGTTACCCACATTTCGTAACAACATTTTGTTTTAAAAGAGTGTCCGTGGAGTTTCTTGCCCGTTCTTCTCCATAGAAATCTACTACGCTTTGGAATGGGCAACTAGCTACATCTTTCTAAATAACCAACCCCTTGGCTATTCAAAAGTGCCTGTAATTGGCTTATTTGAAATAAATGCTTTAATTTCTGAGCTTTTTTTTACAAATGATGCCACTGTCACTACGTTTGGCACGAAAATTGGTGAAAACAGAACTGCTGATCCTATTGGAAAATCTTTTCCAGCATTCTCCTTCACAACATCTTAATTAGATCGTAATTACTACCATTAATCCAAGTTCCAAGGTTGCTGTTTATAACACTAAGTATTTTTGTACGAAACACAACACTTTTCAGTACATTTTTTTTATCTATGGTGATTCGTAGATGGCTGTGTTTACCTTGGGCAAAGCATAACATTTAACAAACCGACAGAAAATGAAGTTGATCGCAGAATAAAGAGTGCTTGGAGAAGATATTGGTCGTTGAAAGAAGTATTTAAATCACCCATCCCGATTCGATTGAAAAAGAAAGCTATGGACACCATTATATTACCTACTCTACGGTTGTCAAAGTTGGACACTAACAAAGGCAGTTACAAACAAACTTCAAGCATTCCAACGAGCAATGGAGAGGAGTATGTTAGGAATTAAACTACGCGACCGTAAAAGAAGCAAAGACATACGACTATGTACTAAAATAATAGATGCTGTGGAATTAGCTTGCAAGTTGAAATGGCGATGGGCAGGACACGTAGCCAGAGCCGCAGATGGACGATGGAGTGAGAAGGTCCTCCATTGGTACCCTCGTGATGCACCACGCACCCGAGGCAGACCCAGGCGCCGGTGGTGCGATGATATTATGGCCGTGACCGGCCCTACCTGGACTAGAATGGCCCAAGGCAGAGAGGAATGGCGAAAGATGGAGGAGGCCTTCGCCCTTAAATGGGCTCCCAATATTAATTAATTAAAATATTTATTTATATTATTCAATTTATAAAATTAATCTACTTATTCGTTAAAATGCATGATTAAATTATTATTATTCAGATTATATTTAGGAATGAGATATGTATATTTTACTATAAATTGTAATTAATTTTAAAAGTTTTTTCGGGTAATAAAAGGCTTAAATAATAATAATAATAATAATAATGGTGATTCATATACTCGTACAATAAATCTGAAAAAAAAAATCTTCATTAAAACAATATATCTAAAAAACCTCTTCCACATATAACTTAGACCTCGCTCCCTGTGTCTAGGAAGTAGGGCGGCGCCCTGACCTTGCCGTGCTCACTTCCGATGCGCGGTAATATAATGTCCGCCCTACGCCGCCGCCCGCCCGCCTTAGGAGTATGCAGATAGCCCTCAGATAGTGAGTTTATTTTGAAACTTTTTCGATTATAAATCAAGGAGTTCAATCTTTTGCTTGGACTTTGTACGTTAAAGGAATGTCAAGATTATTATTACGGATTAGTAGACCATGTATACATGGTCTACTAATCCGTAATAATAATCTTTTTATTTCGTCTCATAATATATTATGAGACGAAATAACAGAAAATAAACCATAACTAGCAATATTTTAAACTTAATCAGCCAATAATGTCCCACTGCTGGGACACAAGACTCCTCTCTTCGAGAGGGAGTGGGCCGTAATACCCCACGCGGGCCCAGTGCCGGTTTGTAGATGCCACATGTCTTCGAATTTTTGGTCCTAGGACATACCAGTTTTCTCACGATATCGGTAACAGTCAAACGCAGTCATACCTGGTAAATAAAATGAAATCATCATCATCATTCCAGCCAAAAGACGTCCATTGCTAGACATAGTCCTCCCCCAAGCACTGCCACTTCGACCGGTTCTGAACTTCTCGCATCCAGCGGATTCCTGCGGTCATCACCAGGTCATCGGTCCACCTTATGCGAGACATTCCAACGCAACGACCATGTTCCAACGCTATGTCTGCCACCGGTACGCGGTCGCCTCTCCAGAACCTTCCGGCCCTGTCTGCCATCTGTTCTGCGAGCAATATTGTGCCCTGCCTACTGCCACTTAAGCTGTACTAATTACATCATAGTAAAGGGTATTTGGTCAACAATGTGTGGGATAAGTGGTTAGGTTCTATATTCTCAAAATAGTGTTTATTTTTTAATGAAACGTGATTAAGTGGAAGACGCGTGAGTTTATGTATGTGTGTATGCTTCTGGCTAAGTAATAACAGCCACGCGGGTCGATTTATCAAGTTAAGCTACGCTTGCCGGGGTTGGTCCGTGGATGGGTGACCATCTTTACATACCGAGACTCCTCCGTGTCTCGAAAAGCACGTTAAGCCGTTGGTCCCAGCTGTCATTCGTGGATCTTTGACAGTCGTTACGGGTCGTCAGAAACCCGAAAGTCTGACAAAGTCCAAAGACCAAGTCTGGTCCCTTGGTCTGTTTAGAAAGGGATATTATATTACCTAGTTACTGGGTTGTGGTGATCTCAGGTCTATAGGCAGTCGCTCTATGTAAAATACCGGTATTCAGCTGCACCCGGTAAGACTGGAAGCCGACCCCAACATAGTTGGGAAGGCTAGGCTGATTCATCGACTTTTTGTGTGTATGTGATTAAGCTCTGGCTCACAGCTTTGAGAAAATAAAGATATCCGTTGTAAACCTTAACCCATTGAATGCCGAAGTTAACCGTCAAATCAAAATCAGTGGCCACCATACAAATAGCCTGCTACGTAATACTACGTAGTTGGCATCACGGATACCAATCTATAGAAGGATGCCGTGGTACGTAATATTGCGATACGTAATATTGCGTAGGTAGGCACCACTAATATATATTTTATCCAGATTGCTTACCCACGCAAAATATTGCGTGGATAAGCAACCTGGATTTTGCGTATACGCAATAGCGTATACGCAAAATAACGTACCCCTGGCACCGCGATCAAACAAAACTTGTTATATCCAGTATAAAAACCTCCATTCAAGGAGGCAGAATAACACAGATTACCACATAATCGGTAGGGAAGACCTACGTAATATTACGTAGTCGGCAACTCCCATTGTTACCACATACGTAATATTGCGTAGTTGGCATTTGTTGGCATGTTGGCAACAATAATAAACCGAAAATATTACCAACAGATGACACAGTTACCTGCACGTGCTCCTCCCGGAAGCACCGCTTCACCTTGACCGACAGACTTAAAAGGATACTCTGACCTTACCCTTTTATAATACCGTATTACCTTAGATAGGTACCGGGGAAGACTGAAGTTAAATATTGTAATCATACTTTGATTTAAAAGAGTGTCGTGGAGTTTCTTGCCCGTTCTTCTCCATAGGAACCTACTATGCTTTGGAATGGGCAACTAGCTTTATTTTTCTAACTGACCGACCCCTTAACCATTCAAAAGTGCCTGCTATTGATTTATTTGAAACACACTTTTTTCTGTTTCATGTGTTTTTCCGGACTTGTCACAATTTATGTCCACTTTGTTATATAGATGGGAAGAAAATAAGTAAGTGTAGTTAAAACTTATGATTTCTTTCTAGAAACTAAATTGTCATTATGCTCCTACCCTTGTTTTGGTTCATTACAACTCATTCTTCAATTAATTACTTCTTATTCTGTTTTATTTCTTGAAAAGCCAAATTATTTTTACAAATAACTTGTCCATAAACACAGTGGAAAAATAGAAATCCATTTTACGGGTCTAGTCTAATTTGTTTTTAATTTTCAGTTTATACTCGGTCCCATAGATTTTCCTTTTGTATGAAACATAAAATCATGTTTGCACTCCCACTTTGTTGGCAACATTTCAATTACATATTAACAACCGTGTAAAATGTCTGTAAAGATTTGTTCACATGCAGCCTATTTAACATAGCCCCCCTCCCCTATTTAAAATCACACAATTTGCCCGAGACATGCTATTAAATACATGCAATCGTTTATACACTGCTGCAACAGTTTAAATTATGAGCCTGCATACATTGCCGGTTAAAAACGTGGCAGTAACTTAGCTACAAACAGTGATGTACGGGGGTAAATCACGCTATGTCGATCACGCGAATGTATTGGAACATCTGTGCTTTATGGAAAATAGTCTGTATTTATAAATGTATCGTCTGTTTTTATTTTGTCCCTCAGATTGTAGTCAAAAACTTTACTGCAGGCTTACGACCGTACTCTCTCTTTATGTTTTTTGGTGGCAAACAAGCAGAGCCCACCTGATCCCACGTTTCAAGGACTTCTGCAATACTAAAGGTATCGCAGGTGCGTTGTCATACCAGAGACAAAACTGAAATGTCGCTTAATGTTAATGAGAGATTACATTTGACACTGAAACCAAGACCGCCCAAAAGAGTGTTGGGTTGATGATATTATCGTCAAAGTCCCGGGAAACACCTGCGGGGTAATTGTGTAGCACACTGACAGTAGCGATGGCTTTCATTGTAACGGTTCAACAATATTAATTGCGCTATTTACGTTGTTAAGTAGATAAATCCTTCGAACATATACTCGTAAGTCAAAATTATTCAGATTGTGATTGATTGTGTGTTAGGCTCGTACAGACTCGCGCGATATCGCGGGCGCGACAGGCAGTGACAAAGAAATTCTGCTATTAATGTCGCGTCGCGCCCGCGATATCGCACTAGTCTGTACGAGCCTTTACGCAATTAGGGTACTGGATGAGGGACGCACAGAATCGAGAAGTATGGCAGAAAAAAAGAGAGGCCTATTATTAATACACAGCTGTTAGTGATTCCGGGCTGACATGATGATGATGATGATAACATAACATTTAACACAGTACCCCATAAAAGATGTAAGTACTTACTATAGATAATCTGAAAAATAGTTGATCTATTTTATCTTTATTTCTAGTAATAGAATGATGTCTATCACTTATTTTATTAAAAAGATTTAGGTTTTTTTCTTACATACATAATATTTTCATAAATGAATTGGCAAGGTACTGCCATAATATTAATCTTTTTAAATAAATCCCTGAGAGATTCGCGGCGACGTAGATTATAAATGGCTCTGACAGCTCGCTTTTGTAAAATAAAAATTCCATAGGACATTATACTATGGAAGTAACTAAAATAGACCAAACGTGAGCTTTCTACATCTGTTAACTGTCTTATCTTTCTATCAGCATAAGCGGCCGAGCTTAGGCGCCCCGCAGGAGATGTATATGAGGTCCTCATTGTAATTTCTCATCTAGCGTGATTTATTATTACCAAATACGTGTTATCCAAATACAACCGCGGCAGGAGGACGGACACTTGACTCTAACAAAAATTTGCACTTTAAAGCTTAATATTACGCAAACGGATCACTGAATCGAAAACTGCTTTTCACAAACCCGCAATATTTTTCACACCACAGTATAGACGAGAAAAAAATTATTGAACTGGCAATCATAAAGATTGCCGACAGAAGTGAATACACAAAACTTTGGGATAACTGTTTTTTATACATATAGCTCACTAGCTTTTGACCGCGGCTTCGCCCGCGTGGATGTCGGTTATAGCGTAAAAAAGTAGCCTATGTCCTTCTCCATATCCCAGGCTATATCTCTGCCAAATTTCATGACGATCGGTTCAGCGGTTTAGGCGTGAAAACGTAACATACAGACAGACAGATAGACAGACAGACAGACAGATAAAGTTACTTTCACATTTATAATATTAGTATGTATTAAATCTTTGAATGATAATGATTAAGTCCTCAAGATATTGATTTAATAAATCCGACGAAATAATCTGCTTTAGTTGTTGACAGTATGTAATTACGATGTATGGATGGAAAGCGTTCGGTGACGATCGCAAACCCATAAGTTTATCCCCTACCAAACATTTTTGAAGTGAAATTAAACTTCTTTAGGCGCGTTGAGCGATTTTTGTTAGGGGAAAAACTTATGGGTTCGCGATCGTCACTGAACGCTGTCCATGAGCTTTATGTATACTCGTACTGTGTATGCAGTGGCGTGCCTAGGTGTCAAAATTAGGCCAAGCCAATATATATTTTGGATAAAAAAATACATCCTACCGTATCGCCTGGCAAGGTGGCGCCTACTGACTGAGCCGTTAAAGAACTGACTAATATTCGTTTTTCATAATTGTGAGTAATAGCTAGGTAAGGTACCTACCTATAGATATATACCTAAATATTTAAATATGAATTAACAACAAAACACGACTGGAAAAATGTGGGTGTAGCTAGGTAGGTATACCTTTGCTTAACCCTCCGGGGAATACAGACGTGATGTTATGCTTAAATATAGGTAAATTTTAAATACGAAGAGTACTGGTAATCCTTTACAAAATCACAACTATTTTATTTACAAGTTATCAGTATCGTGTAAAATATGAAACGTGAGCCATCTAATAACATTATTGGCACATCAGAGCTCTTCGAGTCGTATTAATTCATATTTCAAACGCTCGCAAATTCGCAACAGTTGTTATGGGAAAAATATTACAATACGGCTACTAGATGGCGCACAAATAATTGATTGATTTGTGATTTATATCTACACATTATTTATATTTAATTCATTTGATAAGTAACTGGGCTCCGGTTTGTTGCCATCTGGTTGCTGCATACGTTTCTCTAAGACTAGTTCGTATAAAGAAAGCAAAGATACAAGCCCTAAGAAATTGCCTTTATTGAATGAGGTTTTAACCTCATTGTGACCTCGGAAAGGAAGTTTTTAAAGTGATAAATGACACACAACATCAACCTAATCTTTGAAAAACAGCGCGATTGTGATCGACACGCATAATGTATTCAGCGAAATTATACGAGGATTTGTCTGTAAAACTCAAAGTATTTATTTACCTTTTCCCGAGTAACGATTGCACGCCAATACACACTTTAATTCTTCACAAGGAACAATTGCATGCGTTTCCGAATTTATGATAAGAAACTTTTTCATCACTTCCAAGAGAAGGTAATTACAGCAAAAACTAATCACAACATTTAAATTCACAGAAAATTTAAAAAAATCAAAACATAAACGTCGCCAGTAACAATTAATTTGAAATTATATCATGCAAATTCACGCTTTGCGCAACAACTGGTGCAGACATACTCAGGATCTACAGTCCTACCACCTCCTACTACGATTCGTTTCATTCATAAGTCAAAAGCCGAGCTTAAAAATTCGAACATTTGCAAAATGAGTACATAGTATAATATCAAGGACGTTAACACATTTCTTTACGAAAAAACGAGAGGTCTAAGCCACCTTGTGAGAGCGAGAAAGCTATACTTCATTCATCGATACGATTTCGCCTCCTGCTTAGCGCTATAACGTTAGAGCGAGATCGCAACTGCGGCATCGGAGATAGTTTGGCAACGGCTTTTCGGCTTTAATGAAAGGAACGCCCCTGTGTGTATGTTATGTGTACTTTTTGGGTGAATAAAAATCATGGAACTCGCGTCATCGTCACCGAGCGCTTTCGATGAGCTATATGTATAAAAGAACAGTTATTCCAAAGTTTTGTGTTTTCACTTCTGTCGGCTTCCGTCCTTATGACTGCCAATTTTTTTTTTTGTTTTGTTTTTTTCAATATTTTATTCTTATTTAGATTTTATTTTGTTGGCCTGATTAATATGTATACCCATACCAAATTACAGCTTTCTAGTACTAAGAGTCTCTGAGCTAAGCCGCGGACAGACAGACAGACATGGCGAAACTATAAGGGTTCCTTGTTTACTACGGAACCCTAAAAAGCCACGTGGGCGAGGCCGCGAGCAGCAGCTATGTTATATAATAATGTGCCTATAATAACGTGCCACCCATATCCTGCAAACCAGAACATATCACTAATTCTCGCCGGCGTTAAATAGGTTTGTATGGTAATTTGTTATTATACATAAGTTATTTTTATCAAGCAGAACCTCGAGTAAAGTTAGTATTAAAATACAACGAAATTAGTTCTACAGTGTTTCAACGGACATAAATTAGTTTAATACTTCCTTGTTTGAACGTATAGGCCTATAAAGTACAAGATATAAATCTGTTTCTTTGATTCCTTGGCCCCTTGCCGAGACCCGCTAGTTAGGGGCGGTTGGGCCAAGTCTTTCATCCAAGATTATAATTGCCAGATTTATATTTTTATACATTTAAATTGCTTAGGCATTACATTCATTATAAAAGAACGTAAAAGTCTTATTATTCCAGACATAATATTTTGTTAATGTTATTTGACATCTATGGTTATTTTTTTAATTTTTTTTTTTTAATTTGTATTTTTCGAATTTGTTTGTTCAAAGTTGCGTCAAAATTGTTGTACCTAAATATTTTTTTTATTTTTTATTAATCAAAAAATCTTTTTAAACATTTGTTGAGGTTTATACCACACAAACCATCGCGGGTTTAACAGCGGTATGGCCAGACACGGCAACTCGGTGCCACTAAATATTAATTATAAATTAATTAACAAGTAGGTAGGTAGGTTGGTACGGTGGCCAGCACATCAGGCCACACGAAACCGTCTAATCTCTCCAAACGATTTCAAACCTTGAAATGATAATAGTTAAGATCAAAATCGAATGAGAAAACTCGACCGTCTGCGCTAACCTGATGCGGAATTAAATGATGTGGTCTCCTATAATTGGAAGCGCACACTTGTTGTGTCAGTTTAAGTTAACATGCATGTAATTGTGTAGCCTCTGTTGGCGATCCAAAGATACACTAATCTACATGGTCCTCACATGCTCTGACCAAGATTATGTTTGAACTTCAAAAGAGACTTTTGATCCCTGAGTTTGTTTCGCCATTTCTTTTCAGGGGTAGTCAGATAGGACTCCATCTGAATACCCCTGACTGTCACTGCGACTCCATCTAGCTTATTTTTTATATTTAATACTAGCTTTTGCCCGCGGCTCCGCCTGCGAGGATGTCGGTTATCGTGCAAAAAATAGCCTGTTTCCTTCTCCATATCCCAGACTATATCTCTGCTAAATTCCATGACGATCCGTTCAGCGGCTTAGCGTGAAAACGTAACAGACAGACAGACAGACAGAGTTACTTGCACATATATAATATTAGTATGGATGACGTGTAAGAGTGATTCTGATATCTTATTTACAGAATAAAGAATTTTATTTCATATCATAAATCTGTATTAATACATTGCTTTGTCTTCTCATAAGTACTGATGCAGCAAAAATATGTTCTTAAATGTGTAAAGTTTCCTCGTCTACTCATAGTTTTTATTTTTATTTCGTTTCTTCAGTCTTCTTTTTACGTCTTCTTGGAAAAATAACTTAGAAAATAGAGGCAGAGAAATAATATTAAACCCGGAAAAGGTCACAAGGTACTTGCGCCTCAGAAAATTAAATCCAAAAATTATGTGGGTGGAACTACTTTATGTAGGAAAGAAATCCCTAGTGAGAATTGTTATTAACTCTTACTCAATATAAAACAGAAAGAGAGAGTTTCCTTTGTTTTCTTCTTAATTTGCAACAAGTTGGAACCTTGCAAAGAAGTGACAATATTTCTTAAGCGCCTTTTAGTCTTAACACTTTCCAACTATTTCTTATTCGATTACTAAAAAGAAAGGGTGTTCAACGATCTATGAGTGATATGCTCGATTGTAGCACAAAAATTGGGTGTCAGGATTGTTCGCGGCTGATAGCAATAGTCAAAGTTAAATCATTTATTTCAAATAGGCACATAAGGGCACTTGTGAACGTCAAAAGGCTATCGTAGTAATAAATAGGCTATCGTAGTCTGCCCTAAAAGTATCTTATGTTAAACGAATTGATTAGTACCTAAACGTACATACCTGTGGATGCCAATTTGTGGTGTCACTTACTATTTGAGTGATTTGATTTGATCATTTGAATACTTAAAACCCGTAATTCTCATTTTAAATTACCTTTTTAGAAGAGTTAATTCAAAGTTATTTTATAACCTCAATTTTCGTCGATGATTTTTCAATTACAATTTAATCATGGTAGTTTAACAAAATTCTTGTGAAAAAGTGATGAGATGAAGTTGAGAATTTGCCAAACTCTACTAAGGCATTACTTAAGGTGATTGCTTTAATAAAGCCCGCGAAATTCAACATGTTTTATGAATTTATTCGAACGGAATCACTAAAAAATTCAACATTTATTTGTATTTTTTTGTGATTCCGTACGAATTTGAACAGATTTTGTTTACAGTTGCATTAGATACTTCTGAAATAAACCATACATACAATGGGACTTAAACATAACTGGCGAAATGAGCGTGTTCTGTACATCTTTACCTACTACTTCGGAAAATAGGGCATTTTGTGTGTTAATTGTTTCCTCTTGTCCACATTCACACCTGTTTTTATTTGTTTCTAATTATTCATCTGTGGCTCGACATTTGTGTGTGGCATGAAATAGGTACAGAGTACTCATTAACAGCATTAATTCGTTCATTGTTGCTTTGTGTTTTGAGTTAGGCTGTGTACACATTTACAATTGACATGAGCACGTTGGGTACAGCCAATCTATTCTGTAAAAATGTAACCGTGAAAACTTAGGTGAAGTGAGCTTGAAGTAAGCTGTTATTCCACCTGCAGTGCTATTCTGTAACCATCTCACCGTGATAATTTAGGTGAAGTGAACGTGGAGTGAGCTGTCATTAGTGTCAATCTCTAGCATCAGCAGTGCTATTCTGTAACCATCTCACCGTGAAAACTTAGGTGAAGTGAGCGTGAAGTGAGCTAGCGTGAAGTGAACGTGATGAAGTGAGCAGTTTCAATCTCAAGCATCAGGTGGCAGGTTGAAAAACAGCTCACTTCAAACTCACTTCACCTAATTTTTTACGGTGAGATTTTTACAGAATACACCGGCAGGTTGTGTCTCTTTTTTTATTTAATTGAGCGTACGATTATACACTTCCTTTATACTTTTAAACGCGGAATTATTTGTAAGGCCCTTAATATTTTTTATTTAAAGTTGTTTTTTTACATCGGTGATGCGGAAAACAAATTCATAGGTACTACTTTTAAGTAAATTCATTACAAAAAAAATGTTTTGTTTTGTTATATAGTTTAATCTGGTTACCTCTATCATATTTTAACGATGACACTAATGCACTTCACACCACATACGTTAAGAAAGCTCACAATTAAAGACAAAAAAGTACTATAAAGGCTCGTACAGACTAGTGTGATATCGCGGGCGCGACGCGACACTAGTAGCACAATTTCTTTGTCGCTGCCTGTTGCGCCTGCGATATCGCGCGAGTCTGTACGAGTCTTAATTCTTATATAATTTTCTAGATTAGAAGATTAGGCACAAGGACGGTAGAAACTAGACAGATAACAATAAGACGCTGTAATGATGTTTGGTAACTGAACCTTAATTTCTCTACTTTAATTAACGATAAAACTTGGTCAATGTTGTCAAATTATCTTTGTTTTATGAAAGAAACAAACAAGGTGATTAACCTCTTGACCCAGGACTTGAAATCACATTTTTAACTAGTTGCTTCCCGTGGATTCGATTGCGTGTCTTATTCTAAAATAAAAGTAGCCTAAGTTACTTTTTATAATATCAGCTATCTGCCAGTGAAAGTCCCGTCAAAATCGGTTCAGCCATTTCAGACAGACAGACCGACAGACAATTTTTTTTTAAATCGCTATTTTTTTTTTTTTTGTATAAGTACCGTATATATACTTTCATATGCATTCAGTAAAAAATTGTTATTTTGACATTACAAACAGACACTTGAATTTTAATTATTTGTACGTACAGATATTTATTTTTATATGTACTTATTATATTTACTTGAATTCACACAACTTTTTGTGGGACAAAGCGGCCCCGTCCCACCGCGGCGGAACAGAGAAGGACCAACGCTCAAGGTCGTTCGCTAAGGGAAGTGTTTTATGGAGGAAGCACTACGGTAGCCCGCGAAATCCAAATTTGTAGCTCATTGTCTGGGTGTATGTTGATCAAAGTATGATTCCGACCGTGACAAATATGTATTTACAGAATTATAATCATTAGAATCAGTAATAGGTACAACTCCATAAGTTAGTATAATCCGAAAAGTCTTGATTTCATGAAATAGTCATGCAATAGGATTATATGAACGTAGAGAGTTGTATTTATGGTTTTTATTATTATAATTCTATGAATAAATATTTGATACGGCCGCGAATCATATTTAGATCAACATACAACCAGGGGCCCAAGTCTGCTATTTTTATAAATTCGTCACTCCAACACGATCCCATTGTCATTTTGCTAAAAGTTGGTATTCTGCTAAATTCATAATGGTCGATCATTGATCATTCCATGGTCTCGTAATAGAATTGTATTACAATGGCATTTTGAACATTTATTCATGCCAGATTTCATTTATATATTTTTTACATGTTATTTATTAGTGTTATAAGCAATCTGAAGTAGTAGGAAGTTGGAAGTTTATTAGAAAGTTTCATTTGTCAGTATGTACGAGATTACCAATTCTTTCAATGGAGTGTCTGTGGCTGACCATTGGAAAGTCATAATGACGCCATTATATTAGTAGATTACCAAACTTGTCAAAATCAACAATTATGAAATCAATGATAGACCATTTTGACACTATTGTAATAGCAGACTTGAGGCCCTGATACTGACTGATTTCGCGGGCTATGATAATTTCGTCTATCTTTATGTGGGTATAATTTCTACGAATCCTTCATACTAATTTCTGAATCTTATGTCCCTAAGGGCTGAAATTGTACGTAAGTTCGCGACACAAGTTTGCAGACGGTACAGATTTCGTTGGGGCATCAGTCCTTTTCTGCTTTATTCAACTTAACATGAGTTATGACAACAATAAAGGGTTGAATAAGCTTCAGACACCCCGGTACAGTCTAGGCTGAAATTGTAGATAGGTAGGTACTACAAGCAAAACACTAGGTTGAACGAACTCCACCAGACAGCATAACGTTATGACTTGGCTATAAATTTCTGTATTCGGGGTGAAACATTCAACCCCAATATGTAACTAGGCGTAAGTGGGTTGAAAAACAGAAATAAATACGTTAGGTTAGGACTGTGCCAGTAGGAAGGGTAGCTTGTACTATGTCCTAAAAAAACAATTTGTTTTCCATGTCTTAAGCTTAATAAATGAGATAAAACAATAATTTAGCAAGCGAGTTTTTACGAAGACTGCCCAAAATACAGAAACTAACAAAAAAATCCAGTCTTTTCTCAACTATTTCGGGGTCGGCTTCCAGTCTTACTGGATGCCCCTGACTACCAGTATTTTACATGGATCAGCTGCCTATCTGACCTCCACAATCAAGTTATTGGGTGACACGATATCCGTTCCCGTTGGTAAGACTGGTTGTCAGACTTTTTTGGTTTCTTTTTTACCAGTTACGACTGTCAATGATCTACGAATGCCAGCCAGGACCACTGGCTTAACGACACGGCTTAAATAAAGTCACACGAAAAACTTCAACTTTCTCTTTTCGATGACTGATTAAATTAAAGTTGTATTGCAGTTGGTGCGCGAATTAAAGTTTGTACGCACAATATTGAGCGATTTACCATGTTATTTCAAAACCATAGACTTCTTATAGGTTTTCCTGTAATCTATAGGCGAACGGTATTTTTTTTATTTTTTCTTAAATAACTTTTAAAGTATACTAAAAAAATTATAAAAATATATTATATATTTGTATATTTAAAAATTATTAAAAAAAAACTGAAATCCTTAAAATACGCCCTTTTATTTGATTTGTCACGCAATAAAGTTTGCAAAACTTTTTTTTTTTAATTTTCTACTTTGCCCCCAAAAGTGACACCAATATTCAAAATTAATATTTTATTTACGTTACACTTTAATTTTTGGGTCACAGAAATTCAATATGTGTACCAAATTTCAATTTAATCGGTCCAGTAGATTCGGAGCAAATCGGCAGTGACAGACAGACATACGAGTAGGGGTTCCGTTTTTTCTTGTGAGGTACAGAACCCTAAAAAAAGTTGAATGTTAAGATAATACAGTATTTAGGTTAAATCGAGTTGGGACGACATGAGTAGCTTCAAATATTATGATAGAGAAATTGTCTGTCGTCCTATTTATTACTAGTTTTTGCCCACGAAAGCTAAGTAGCCGCGGCTTCGCCCGCATCGGTGTCGGAAAATGTCCTACGGGAACTTACTACCCGGATAAAAAGTACCCTATGTGTTAACGCAGGTTATAAACTGTGTGCCAAATCTTATCTCTCCCATTTTTGCGTCAATCCGGAACATACATCCAGACAAACAGTCAAACGGACAAACATTTTTCGTTACTATTTCGTCGTTTATTATTTGCTATAATACAACACATAACATAACATAACATCATGCCTGTATTTCCTGAAGGGTTGGGCAGAGGTGCCTATAGTAGGAACACCCACATTTTGTCAGTTATGTTGAAGTCCCATGTAATAGGGGGCGAGCCTATTGCCATCAACCGGGCACAAATTCAGACTCCAGGCTGCTACTGAGAAATTCCTAATGAAAAAACCTAATAACACTTTGCCAGACCTGGGAATCGAACCAAGGACCTCATGTGCAGTAGCGCTTGCGACCACTAGACCAACGAGACAGTCCGTTTTTTAACCGACTTCACAAAAAGGAGGAGGTTCTCAATTCGGTTGTATTTTTTTTTGTTTATTGTTACCTCAAAACTCCATCACTTTTAAAACGATTTGGAAAATTATTTTATTTTTTGAAAGGATTACTTCCAGATTGGTCCCATTTTTATCAAAATATAGGTCTAATAATGGGATCCATGAGGAATTGAGAGAACTCCTCGAATTTTACAAGTAATTTTTGTATTTTCATCAACAAGTCAAGCATTTGCATTCAAAAAGTATCATTTGGTGAAGTGGAACTGATGAAGAAGAAAGACCACAGATGGCCACTAGAACTTCTGAATGATAAGTATTTTACGGGTGGCGATAAGATAGTTGAAGGAGTAGTATTGTATTATTGCAATTTATGAGAAAATACATACTATTTTTATTTAGCAAACGTGCCTCAATAGTGAACGTACAAATGGACTAAAGATAATGCCTAGATATTTTTGAGTGTTTTCACCAAGTGTCACATTGATAAACATAACAACAAAAAACAACAAACATTGTTATTGAGAGTAAACACTTAGGCACCTGTCCCTCCGCCGCCGTCGACGAGGAAGCGACTAGCTATTGACGATTTTCTCGCTGAATAAACATACAAAAGATTGATCCTGTGTTAGTAAAAGAGATTTTTTATTGATGTGAGACATCTGTAGGCGCGCTTTGGGAGTAAAACCGACTCGTATGCCATGACGGCCAACGGTATGACACTCTCATGCGGCATGCCCCGTCATGTCAGAAAAACAAATATTATTTTTCTTCATATTTATGAATAAAATTGGTTTTCTTTCATTATAACTATCAATTTCGATGTTTCACATCTGCTGGGCGTCGCGTGACGGGCATCTTTTTAGGTTTCCATAGTAAACAAGGAACCCTTATAGTTTCGCCATGTCCATCTGTCTGTCTGTCTGTTTGTCCGTGGTTTAGCTCAGAGACTCTTAGTACCAGAAAGCTGTAATTTGGTATGGGTATATTAATCACGCCGACAAAGTGGTAAAATAAAATCTTAAAAAAATAATCTTAGGGTAGGTACCTCGCGTACACGTAAAGTGGCGATGATAATTTAAAAAAATTGTGGGTTTTGTGAATACCATTTTTCTATTCAGAGATCCGTTTGCGTAATATTAAGCTTTAAAGTGCTCTCCCATACATTCTGTATGGGAATAAATGATTTTCAACTACAATGTTAAGTTTGTTCTTGGGATACATTCATCCCAACTACGGAACCCTTAATTGTGCGTGGTCAGACACGCACTTGACCGGTTTTTTTATATTTTATTTTGATACATTTAAGAAGATCCTACATAAATATAATTTAACAGTGAAATATGAAGATTTATAATTATATTAAAGTTGATCGCTGACTGTTCAAACCGCCGAAGAGTACTCGCATCTCGTTAATAAGACAGGTGCCCTTAATTAACAGTTTTAAAATGTCAAAATAGCCGTTTCACGATTTCAATTCCGTTCTGATTGCAATGTCCCCGGACAAATCTACCATTTTCAACTCATATCTACAAAAGCTTGATTGGAACTTGGAATATAATTCAATTTCCCGCGGAAAGTTTTCCGATAACCATTCGATTGGATTTGGCAATAATGGTAGAATCTATTCCGTTTTATAATGAATCCGATCTATAAATGCCTATTGAATAGATAATAATGACATCATTGATTTTACTGTAGGTACATTGCCGTAATTGCGCGGTTTATTTTCTGCAGTGGACGGACGTGTGTGGAATGCTACAAAATGGTGAGTTATTAATCACCTCGGTTCACAAAGGAATGGACGGGAAGTAAAGAATGAACGGAATGGAGGAATAGACATGAATGGAGGATGACAGTCGCGAATGGGGAAATATAAAATGAAATTAATTTTTCCGCCGGTTTACAAGTTGCTCAACAAGAATATTGTCGATATGAGTAAGAGAAAAAAGAGAAAACATACGTTTAGCTATACAAATAAATAAAATTGAATTCTGTTTGTAATGTCAAAATAACAGCTTTTTAGGGTTCCGTAGTAAAAAAGAACCCCTATAGTTTCGCCATGTCTGTCTGTCTGTTCGCGGCTTAGCTCAGAGACTCTTAGTACTAGAAAGCTGTTGGTATGGGTATACATATTAAAGACGCCGACAAACTGGTAAAATAAAATCTTGAAAAAAAAAAATTTTGTGTAGGTACCTCCCGTTCACGTCAAGTAGGGATGATATTTTTTTTGTTCTATCACAAGGTTTGGAGTATCGTTGGATAGGCCGTTTATAAATATATACGTAAAAAAAATTACAGCAGTAGTATAGGTATATAATAATTGTCAATCTTTTAAGGTCTCTGCACACAGCGGGCGCGGCGCGGCGGGACGGGCCGCCGACGCGACGCTGAGCAGTTGTAATGTACTAGATATTACGGACGACGCCACACAGAGCGTCGCGTCACGTCGCGTCGAGCCGGACGGCTCTGTGTGGCGTCGTCCGTAATATCTAGTACATTACAACTGCTCAGCGTCGCGTCGGCGTCCCGTCCCGCCGCGCCGCGCCCGCTGTGTGCAGAGACCTTTATTGGTTGAAGAAGAGGCTTTTGACTACTTGAATGTGTGTACATTTTAAAATTTTATTTTTGCTAAGTGCGTTTTGTTTGTGCAGAATAAACAATTTTTCTTTCTTTCTTTCTTTAACGAAGTTAAAAGGAAAACTATCACAGCTAAGTAGGCTTTACAAGTTACCAAGTAATAGTCAAACAACTTACATTTGCAATCTACAATGTAAGTTTGTTCTTGGGATAAATTCATCCCAACTACGGAACCATTTATTGTGCGTGGTCCGACACGCACTTGGCCGGATTTAAAAAAACATTTAATTTTGTCTGCCTGTTGGTCTGTCTGTCTGTTTGTTCCGGCTAATCTCCAACACGGCTGGACTGATTTTTACGGAACTTTCACAGCTTTAGTATCTTACTTTATTTTGAAAAAGCCACGCGGTGGAAGCCGCGGCTAGTATACACAAAAAATGTAAGAATCAATGTTGAAAAGGTATTGTCAATTTTTTTTAATAATTATCATTACTTACAAATAAAATTGTAAAAAAAAACAACTCATTTTTAATGCATGTTGTTGGATCATTTACAGAACATCCTGTTTTTTTAAGTAGGTAGGTAATAAACTGACGCAAGTTCTGACTGGCTCGCTGGTCTAGTGGTCACACTGAAAAAAATATTTAGCCTAACTACTTCGGCTATTTCAGGAATAATCAAAGTTTGACAAGACTTTATAAAAGTTAACTTGATTGAATAAAAGTGATACACAACAGCCAGCACAGGTTTTGGTTACATGTTGCCTCAAGTTATGTGGTCACTTTTTTGTGTTACATGTTGAC
Source organism: Dryobota labecula (assembly GCA_947523025.1). Taxonomy (NCBI): domain Eukaryota; kingdom Metazoa; phylum Arthropoda; class Insecta; order Lepidoptera; family Noctuidae; genus Dryobota; species Dryobota labecula. The sequence goes on along the minus strand of OX383303.1, from coordinate 1,809,658 downwards.
GAAAGTTTGGTTATGTATAAGTAAACATTTTTTTCAGTGCACAAGCGCTACTGCGTAGCATGAGGTCTTGAGTTCGATTGCCGGATCGGGCAACGTGTCATTGAGTTTTTCTATTTGAAATTTCTCAGTTCGGAGCTAGATCTATGCCCGGTTGATGGCAATAGGCTCACCCCTATTACATGGGACTTAAACATATGTAACTGGCGAAGTGTGGGTTTACTATAGGTACAGCTCTGCCCAATCCATCGGGTAAACAAGGCGTGATGCTATGTTATAAATTGTCTTACTTCTTGTTTTCATCTAATGGCTTTCCCATCGTAAATCATATTTTCACAATCTTAATTAAATTCTCATCACAATACCATTCAAAATTATCCCTCTCAAAGCTATCTCAAGTTCAAATCCTCTCTGAAACATAATACTCGTAGCTCCCCCTTTGTGAAACAATTTCACGATCAAATTACTGATCTGATACATATTTAAGAAAAGGGTTGCAGCCCTTTTTACCTTGAGAGTGTCTGCAAGACTTTCAATTTTATGTTTAATACTAGCTGAAGCCCGCTGCTTCGCACGCATTGCTCTTTTTGAAATATTATAAAAGTAGCCTAAATTACTTCTTATAATATCAGCTTCCACTGAAAGTCCCCTCAAAATCGGTCCAGCCGTTTCGGAGATTAACCGGAACAAACAAACTGACAAACAGACCGACAAAAAATAAAATTATTGTTATAAGTACCATACATACTTTCATATTATGCATTTAGTAAAAAACCAGCCAAGTGCGTGTCGGACCACGCACAATGAAGGGTTCCGTAGTTGGTATGAATTTATCAGCTTATTCCACAAATCCCCCCTGAAAATCCCCCTAAAGAGGAAAAGTGGAATCTATAAAAAACAGTCTTCGGCTCTCAGGAAAACTTGAATTGAACAAATCAACTCAACCAATAAAATGAAAATAAAATCTCTATAACTCACTTGTGAATAACAGCAATGGAAAAGTCACAGTTTGATTACAGGTGTCATTAAGTGCCTAATTGCGGTGAAATTAGAGCCACTTTATGAGCAAGTGTGTTGAAAAATATAATATATTAATAGTTTTGTGCAAGTGCCAAGTAGTCAGATTTTCTAAAAATATATTTTCATAACATCACGCCTGTTTTTCCCGAAAGGTTAGGCAGTGGTGTGCGTTTTAGTACCTACACACCTGCATTTTTTGCTTTTTATCTTTAAGTCACAATAGGGGGCGAGCCTAACCACAACAACGGGCCCAACCCCAGACTCCTGACTGCTAACGGAGAAATCCTAATAATACTTTGCCCTACCCGGGAATCGAACCCAGGACCTCATGCTCAGCAGTAGCGCTAGTGACGAACGAGAAATTAAACCGATTATTCCCCACTTATTGATCATACATGAACAATATCAATAACTTCCTGAAACAATTTCCTTCAAAAGCAATAAACGCTATTTCAGACGAGAATAGTAGTACTGGCACACAAGTAAGATATTATCAATAAAGCCCTTTCTCCAGCGATAATGTTCAATTTGTTATGTGTCTAATAATTTTGCTGTCTACATAAAGCCCTGTTTACACGGAGTTAGTGGGACTTTACGAGTATTACTTGTATTTTCTTAGTGCGAGAGTAACACAACAAGATAATAATATGTTCAGATGTAGATAGAAGGATTTTGTTGCTGGGAATTTTCTTTGTATTTAATGAACTTGGAAGAAACGACACGATTTTATTCGCCTGAAAGGCGAGGCAGAATGTGACATGAGAACTTTGGTCAGAATACTTATCCAACTTCTCGAAGTAGTTAACTTACAGACAAGATCCTACGAAACAAGGTAAAGTAAAATAAATACCAACATCGACAACTTTTGAGAGAACATCGATCCTCTCAAAAGTTGCCATTAAATAATCAGGCCATTTAAAAGCCACTTCAGTCTCATAACATAATCAGCCTTTTAAATGCAATTACAAATAAGTTAATTTAGTGAAACAATCAGTAGGTGCTGTTCATACGCTGCTAAAATAATAAGATTTTCTTTGACAAAGTCTTACTCAACTTGCCTATATTTATCACATTAAAACATCACTGTCTTCATGTGTACACGGCCTTAGCGACATGTTGTAATAAAGAGAGAGAACATGTTTGGAATGCGGGACATGTTGGCAAAATGATGTAACGAAGGAATGAAAGAAAATATAAGGCCCTGTTTACGTTGGCGGAGTACCTATGTACATATGTCGTGAAGACCGGTAGATTAAGTAATGAGATGCAGATGAGGAGCGCCATTTTTAAAACCTAGTTTACATACGTGCTATACTTGGATTTGCTATATATGTATATATTATATAACTCAAAAGCGTGGTCATTGAAAAAAAAAATTCACTAGAACATATATATATATTTTTTTTTTATAAATCGTGATACTTTTTTTTTTTAACCGGTCTATAATTCCAGGTTCTGTGAAATTATGAAAATACATATTATTAAGTATCTTTCTTTTAGTATTTCTAGATAAATAAAAACATTATGTCAAAAACTCGCTATAATACCTACCTAGTCACTTAGATCTAAAATAAAGTAAATAATAGTAGCACATATTTAATCTCACCTCAAATAATGCCCATTTTGCTTTACTAAAAATATTATTGAACGCTCTAACACAGAAATGATTGTGCCTCGTTTTGTGAATCTCAAATAATTCCTATTTAAGATCAGTTCAATACTTCTCAAATAATAATATTGCATTATCTAACAAGCTACCAACAGACATCTGTACCAATCAAATTGCATTTAAGCCTCCATCCCATCATTGCCTTCATCCCACTCTTAAAATATCCCATTCAATATTTTAACTAAACAAAGTCTCTTATTAGTGAAAGCTCCAATACATTTCAGACCTTATTCGTAATGCAACAAACCTTTCAGTGACAGTAAGCCAGGCCAAGATTATCGACAAAATGTTTTAGGATAAAAAAACGTTGAGTACTCCTGTTATTTTTAAGGTTCCTTACCCAAACGGTACCAACGGGACCCTCTTACTAAGGCCTCGTTTACGGAGACGCCGCGATAACCGTCGCGTGGGACGCGCCGCGCGCCGATGCCATCCGCGGGCTCCGCCTGCATTTCAAGCATACGCGTATTAAATCGCTTCTCCGTAAACGCTCCCATACAACGCCATACGTTTGAATTTAGTGCGGGCCGTGCCGCCAAACGCGACGCGCGACGCCCCGCGTCTCCGTAAATAAGGCCTAAGGTTCCGCTGGCCGTCCGTTCGTCCGTCACAGGGCTATATCTTTTGAACCATAATAGATAGACACTTGAAATGAGACAGAGCGTGTACTACGGCTACTATAACAACAAAAATAAAATAAAGTTAAGTTAGTAATACTTAATGGCTTCCCCATACAAGAAACCAGTTTTTCCGGCGTTTTTGGCTTTATCTTAGTAATGGCAATAATGATAAAGTATTATTTTTAATGTACAATGGCCAGTACATCAAGCTACACGAAACTGTTAAATTTCTCCAAGCGATTTCAAACTTTAAAATGTTGACGATTAAGTTCAAAATCGAACGAGAAAATTTGACAGTTTGTCTGGTGGTAACTTGACTGTACGTCTAACTTAATTAAGGCACATTATGAAAGAAGTTTGTTCAGAATCGTTTACTGAATCGATTTCTGTAATTTTTAATATATGTCATTTATTTCTCTAAAATTATTAAAACTACGTAAATTACAGTCACATTTTCTTTGTACATTAAAAACAAAGCAAAATGGAAGAAGTACCTTCATACCTACTTTTTTTTTTTTTTTTTTTTTGTAATGGCATCTCGGAGGTATAACCACTGGGGGTTCCTGCTCCTTAACCGGGCTTTCCTGTGGTGCCGCAAGCTCCTAACGAAGTTTACGCCTCCAGCCAGGGGGTTTACACTAAAATCTACTTAAGCTAGACGACTGCTCGCTAAGGGCACCCCAGGTGGGGCTCGAACCTCGGCTTAGGGCAGTGTCGGAGGGAGGGTGGCAAGGGACCGTCGGTGGCTGGATAATATCAGGGTTCTGATTATTAATCGGGGGAGTTTGGATTACAGGCTCAGCTAAACCACATGCTGGCACATCGTTAAGCGTCGTCAAGGGACGGGGAGGGCTTATTAATCGGGGTGGGTTTCGCGCGGGACCTCTAAAGCGAGGTCGGAATTGTGATCGTGTTCGTGTTGTGTGTACTCTTCGAGCTGTACTAGTTTCCCTACGGCTCTCCTGAATGAGAGTGGTGGGGTCGTCTGGGTCGGTCAGTGCGTGCCTTGGACGGCGGATCGTACTAATGCGGGAGGGGGTATAATTGGCGGCCTGCACAACGAGAGTGTTGCGGTGGGTGGCGGCAGAGTCGAAGAATCGCTTGGAAGAGCGTTTCAGAAATTGGGCTATTGTAGGCATTCTAAGCTCTACATGGAGGTTTGTGTTCCGAACGAACCAGGGGGCTCCCGTGCATTTACGGAGGAAACGATTTTGAATGATTTGCATCTTATGGATGACATGTGATTTTGCTTGGGCAAAGACCGGACTCGCATAGGTCATGATGGGGCGGATGCACGCGGTGTACAATCGCAATTTGCACTTGAGTGACAATTTGCTATTTTCGTGGACAAGGGAGTGAAGCCTAGAGAGAGCGAAGGCGGCGCGCGAACGCACCTTGCTTACATGCTCAGAAAAGGAGAGGCGTTGATCGAGAATGACACCTAGATATTTGGCTCGCTTCTCCCAAGGGATAGGCTTGCCGAACATGGTGACAGGTTTGGGCTTTGGGGGGATTTTTCTCGGTTTTATGAAGAGAACCGCTTGGCTTTTGTCAGGATTGACTTCGATCCGCCACTTTCTAAACCACGCACCGAGCTTGTCGGCTGCAGTCTGGAGAGTGTTGGTAATGACATTATGACTCTTCCCTCTGTAGTAAACGGCCGTATCGTCTGCGAACAGAGCCAACTGAGCCTTTTTAAACTTCGGGATGTCGCTGGTGTAAAGCGTAAAAGCCAGGGGGGATATCACAGAGCCCTGAGGGACTCCTTCGCGTATGGGATGGGAGGAGGAGAGGGCTCCCTCTATGCGATAGCGAAAGGTGCGATTCGACAAAAAGTCTCGTAAGATGAGCACGAGACGCTCGGGCACACCGAGTTGGTACAGCTTGTAAATCAAGCCGTTGTGCCAGACCTTGTCGAACGCTTTCGCTATATCAAAGAAGATAGCTCCTGTCATAAGGCCGCGTTGAAAGCCGGCGCTTATGTCCTCGACTATACGGTGGACCTGATGGGTCGACGAATGTTTGGTACGGAATCCAAACTGTTCGTGGGGGATAAGGCCCTTAGTCTCGGCGTAGTCTCTGAGACGCTTATAAATAAGCCTCTCGTAGAGTTTGCCCATGACTGTGAGCAGGCTAATGGGGCGGTAGCTCGCGGGCTCCTTCTTGGGTTTACCGGGTTTGGCAATACCGATTACTGTGGCCTCTTTCCACACTTGCGGGAAGACATTATTGTTCATGGCTCCATTGAAGATGGTGGCCAAGAGCATTATCAGGTGGGCGGGGAACAATTGGACCACCCTATTGGTGATACCATCAGAGCCAGGGGCTTTACGAGGTTTCAGACCCTTTATGAGCTCGTGCACTTCCGCCGGTGTGACGGGAGCCAGAGGATACTCAGGGTCTTCGACGGGCGGGAGGGAGGCTCTACGTTCGACTTCAGCGTCGACCTCATCGAGGTGCGCCTGGTCTACTGGTTGAGAGCTGGGCGAGCACTGGGCCTCTAGACTGTCGGCTAAGCATTCGGCTTTGTCGATGTCTTCGAAAGCGAGAGACGCGTCTGGGCGGATCAGTGGGGGCATTGAGGCTGAGCCACCTCCTCGGGGATTGAGTTTCCTTTGGAGTTGCCAGAATGCTAGATGGTTCGGCTCTAGGCTGCTCAGTAGCTTATCCCAGTCGGCGTCACGAAATTCCTTCACGCGTTTACTTACAGCACGCTGCAAGTAGCGCATGTGGATTTTGTTAGCCGTGCAGGGAAAGCTACTGTACGCACGGACGGCTGCGTTCTTCTCCGTCATCAGTGCACGTACATCGTCCGGCAGTTTCCCGCGACGGTTATCCGTCGCCGGAACCTCCCTTGAACATGTGTTCAGGACAGATTGTACGTGCTCTGTGAGAGAGTCGATCGCGGTCGTCGTGTCTGCGATAGAGTCGAACTGGTCGGGGATCGAATCCAATTGGGGGGACGTGTTAGCTTTCAAGCTTTCGCCTACTCGCTTCCAGTCCGTTATCCTTTTGGTACGCGGGGGGATATTGGGGTCGTGGAGACCTATGCGAGGGGCCAATTCTACGAGAACAGGTCGGTGGTCAGAGTGAAGCTCGTGGTGCACCTCTATAGAGACCAACCGTAGGTTGATGTTCTTTAGAAGTGCCACATCGAGCACGTCAGAGGCATGGTCAGGATTATGCGGATAGTGGGTGTGATTCATCGGGGCGATGATATCAAAATTTAGGAGGGGGCAGAGGTCAAAGAGGGCTTTACCCCTATGGGAGGTGAGTCTACTATTCCAGGCTGGGTGCTTGGCATTGAGATCACCCGCCATGATGACGGAATCACTCATGCTCAAGAGGGTGCTAAGGTCGTCGGTCAGTAGTCGATCTTGGATAGGATCAATTGTAATGGTAGGGGGCAGATAGGCTGATATTATCGTTATAGATGGGTGGCCCGTCATACCGATTCGGCAGATCGAGACTTCTAATAGGGACTTTAGGACAGGAGGGTCTATGGGCGTGCAATAGAGCTCTGATTTATAATAGATTAGAGTACCTCCCAGGTGGCACCGCGACCTATCGTTGCGAATTATACGATAATTCGCAATTGACGGGTTACGGTGCCTGGGTTTTAAAAAGGTCTCTTGAATTAGGAAAACGTCTACCTTATGATCGCCGAGGAATTCGGTGATCTCTGAGTTTTGGCCGTCCAAGCCATTGGCGTTAAAATAACCTAACATTAGGGATCGGGGTTTGTTTCTAGCGGGGGACCTAGTATCCATTAAGTGGTCTAGGGGTGTTGTTCGCGAATCTAGACAATGCTTGCGTGATCTCGGGATACGCATTGTAGATTGCCTGAATTTGGTATAAGTCACCGGCGTTGGTCGCGGCGACTATCTCATCGGCCATCCTCCTCGCGCGGGGGGTGAGGAAGACCATGTAGGTGGAAGAGATCACCTGGAAGGGATCTACTTTGTTGACACCGGCCACGGGAGTGGGGGTGTGGTTAGGAGGGGGGCGCGCGTACGGAGCGGCGGCGACGGGCGCGGGCGCGGGCGCGGCGGCGAGGGGCGCGGGTGCGGTGGGGGGCGCGATGGTCGCGGGTCTCGATTGCGAGTTCTCGAATCGGGTTCGCGGGTCCATTAATCGGGGTATACTGGCCTGAGGGGCCTGGGGAGCGACTGCCTGAGGGGCGGTTCTAGTCTGGAGATTGGGGAACGCCTGCTGATGGTGCAGGTAATTCCAGGGACTGGGTCTCTGGGGACTCAGTCTTACTGGTTCCAAGTAGGACGGGCATTCGCGGAATTGACGCGCGTCGGTACGCTTCGCTAAGCGAGGGGGCGCGGATTTTGGGGCTTTAGCGCAGCCACGGTAGTTCGCGGGGTGGCCTGCCTCGCCACATAGCACGCAGCTAGGTGGCTCAGTGCAAAGTGCGCGGTCCTTTGGACGTTCGCATTCCGCAGTGCTATGCGAACCCAGGCACTTTACGCACCTGGGTGTCGCATAGCAGTGCTTCTGCGTATGCCCGTAGAGTTGGCAACGGTGGCACTGGGCAATCACGCTTGACTTGCGGGGTCTCTCGATCTCGAGACCCGAGAGGCTACAGATCGATTTGATCTGGAAGATCGGGTTATGACCCTCGGAGGGTGGGCAGATCACGAGGATCATATCAAAGGCCTCACCGCGTCGCGCGCGGTGCATACGGTGGACCTCGTTTACAGGGACGTTTTGCGACCTAAGATCGGCTATGATTTCGGAGCATGGGATCTCCCTTGGGATCCTGCGGATGACCACGCGTCGTACCTACTACGCTAGCTAGACCCTTATACATTTGCGACTGTGTGCGTGCGTAGATTTGTAATGTGACCACAATTTTGTCCTACAATCAGCATTACTAATTTACCAAATAAACAATGTTTTATACATAATATAAAAAATCCAGTGTATTTATTATGATTATAACATAATATTCTAATTGGAGTGTTTGACGGTGTGCGTTAATTCCGGGACATGTGTTAAATATTTTACGGTGGTATGGCACCCTTCGTATGCGAGTCCGACTCGCACTTGGCCGCTTCTTCTTAAGTTACATTTCAGAACTTAAGATTAAGGGATATTTCTTTAAGCTTAACTGACAATTCTAGACTCGGAAGCCATAAGCACTTAAGTCAAATCTAAACTTAAAACACTTACCTGAGTACTTTTGGCCGCCGCGTCTAGAATTATTATTTTTGGTGCTTACGTACTTTTACTTTTGCATTTATTTTCAGCTTTATATTGTTTTTTTTTTTTTTTGAGTATCTTTTTATGTAGCTGCGACACCATTAAGAAACTATCTCTTATTATCAAAATCAAAAGTCATTTATTCAAATTAGGCTGACAATCAGCACTTTTCAAACGTCAAAATGACATAAGACAGTCCCCCAAAACGCCCGCCCTTCACCACTTCCTAGAGCTTTAGCTGGGAAGAAGAGTGGCGCAATAAACTCCCCTATTTTTAAGCAAGTCTATTTTCAGTCTGATACAGGATGACTCATCCTGTGTGCTCATCCTGGATGAGTACACCTGTGAAACTAGGCGATCACGAGCTTCCACATAATGTCTCTGTGAAGTACCTGGGCATGCACCTTGACCGCAGGATAAAATAAACATGCTCCAAAGATTTTAAAATGTCATTCTTAAAAACATCACAAATGCGCCATGGTTTACAAGAAACTGTGAGGTTCATGAATACCTTAACCAAAATCACAGACTAAAACACTGTGCATCAGGAAGCGAAAATCTGGGCAGAACGCTACAGAGCACGCCTACAGAATCATCCAAATCTTTATACGATAGATTTATAAATTTCAGTTTTTATTTTTTAAAGGCAATTTTAAGGTCTTTGCAACACCATTTAAGAACCAGTTTTACTGTGCTTTTTATCCCTATTAATAATCAAAACCCTGAACTGATCCAGCCACCACCTGCCCCTTGCTGTCCTCCCTCCGAAACTGCCCTAAGCCGAGGTTCGTACCCCACAGGGGGTGCCCTTAGCGCAAAGTCGTTTAGTTTATAAGTTGTATGCCCTGGCTGGAGGCTTTAAGTTTTTAGGAGCTTAAGGTAACCACAAAAGTCCGGTTAAGGAGTCACGATCTCTAAAGGTCAACTCTGAGTTAAAAGAAAAAAAAAAAGAAAAAAAAGCTTCTTTATTTCACTGTCAAAACAACAAAACCAATTGCCTCATCTGTTTGAAAAATTCTTCTGCCCCGCGCCAAAAATAACAACAACAAATATTGTTGAACTGTCAAATGCAAAGGATTGTCATTCTGATTGTTTAAACTGCGTGGTATAAACATTCAGAATGATAATCCTTTTCATTTGACAGAAAATAATCATTCATCACGCCACTATGCTCGTACAAAGAACTAGCTTCTGTAAGTTTCTTGACTTATGACACTCAGGGAGGACAATCAATATCATTTTTGAAGACCTACACGTATGGGTTCGATGGGAAAAAAAAATGATGAGTTATAGTTCTAAGTATGGGGAAACCCCAAAACTTCTTTTTTTTTTCTATTTTCGTGTGAAAATCTTAATGCGGTTCACAAAATACATCTACTTACCAAGTTTCAACAGTATAGTTCTTATAGTTTCGGAAAAAAGTGTCTGTGACATACGGACGGACAGACAGACAGACATGACGAATCCATAAGGGTTCCGTTTTTTGCCATTTGGCTACGGAACTCTAAAAAAACCACGTCGTATAGTATAGCCAAATGAATCTGCCTTCAATTAAAATCGAATCCAATCGTGACCCCAAAAAGAGCCCACAAACATCACCACTCCACTTCAAACACATTTACCCACTCACAATATAGTCGCGGAGCGTGGGAACGTTCCGCGACACTCATGCACAACACATGTAGACACAGAGCTATCGTTGAAAGCGAGCTCTTTATTCTCTTTGTCACGCTATGTAAATGTTTTCGTGTAAACTGAAATATGTTGTTCTGTAATATGCGCCTTTCAGTAGTTGGAATATGTTAAATGGAAGATATAAAGAAATCATATAATTAGTAAATATGTATGCATTTGTATTATAAATTTATAAGCTATTTATTGTACTTGTGTACCTTTAATTTATAATTCAAATAATTTATTTCAGATAAACAAATATATCCATATAATGTTAGTAGTAGTGTAACTTAACCTAATGTTAGTCTTAAAGATTAACAATAATACACAAATATAATTATTTGGATAAGTGTGTCTGAACACTTACCCACCTTCAAAAGAGGGGAGAGTCCCACCGGTCCGAAAACACATTCAGGATGCCATTAGGAGAGGAGGAGCGCAAGCGCGCCATCATGGAAGCGCATCGCTTCCGCATAATCGCGGCGAACCGTCGACGCACGCTTCCGCGAACATCTCTGACGCGCTACATCGCCACGGTAGCCCCAAAAGCACCCTAAATGCGTTATTGTACTGAACGCGCAGGTCGCCGTATGCCCGCTGGGTATACTTGGTCCACAGGCTGCACGTGTAAAACGACTGGTATATGGATAATGCATTGTGATATATTTTTAACAATATTTTTATCATTTCCCTCTCAAACAAAGTACCTCCCATCGTATTTCTTCACCACCCTTGGTTGGCTGTTAGAGAAAGCCTAAGGCATTAAGTTCGCTTTTGTACCTTATTGTGTACGAGAAGTTTATATAAATAAATAAAAGTGGTAAAACAGGGTTGTATTTTGATGAATAGAAATTAAGGGGTTTTAGGCGTGTAAAGTAGTGAGTTAGAAAACTGTAGGCTTGTAAGGTAAGTTATAGGTAATGGCTCTTCCTTATGGGTTATTAATATAAGAGTCATGACAGTTTTTACCTGACTGCCCCAGAAGGAGGGTAATGTTTTTCGAGAGTATGTATGTATGTCTATTTCTTTGGCACGCTCGGTACCCTAAACGGCTTGATGGAATTTAACATATGAGGTGTCGTTAGATTCGTCTTAATTGTGGGAGTGACATATGCTATATAAAATTTATATATTGATTCTGCCAATACAAAAAAAAGAGGGAAAGGATAAAAAAAATTACAACAATAGTGGTGCCTAATAAAAGCTAGTAATTAATCAATTCCATATAATTATATATTTCACTCTTTTTAAGCTCTTTTTAAGCTTGAAATAAAAAAATTATTAAAAAAAAAACCCGACTGCTTTCTTTTTTAACCAATGATATCGCGAGATTTTCGTTTTCTGAATTACTGCTTTAACCTAAGGCCAAGTATTTAAGGGTAACTACGTTAATTTATCTGTATAACTATCTTCTCCCCGCGGTTTCACCCGCTAAGTGTCGATCTCGTGGGAATATCGGGATAAAAAGTAACCTATATGTTAATCCAGGATGTCGGCTACCTCTATACAGCATTTTATCAAAATTGGTCCAGCTGTTTGAGCGTGAAGAAGAGACAAATATACACACACACTCACAAACTGTCGCCTTTATAATATTAGTGTGATTAAACTTTTCAAGACCTCTCGATCGCCAGTCCGCTTCGCCATTAGAAACTAAACTTGCAGCAATTCTAACTTTACCACATCTTTTGAGTCGTCATATATATGCAACATACATACATACACTCACACCTTCCCACGGGGGTAGGCTGAAACTACAGAACGCTATCAGTTACGATCCTTACTACTCCTTTTGCCTTGTTTACGTTCATACATCTGGCCATACATGCACGCCGATTGCGAGTACTACGCACCTGACCTTTCTGAAGCGCATCACCAATAAGGTCATATATTATGTATATCCTCCTAGGGCGTCCCCTCCCGGCGTTTCCACTCACATCTGCCTTGTAAATATCTTTTGTTAGTCGCCTTTCATTCATCCTCTCAACATAACCAAACCATCTAAGCAGTCTTTAAAATTTTTGTCAATACATCCATACTTCCATACTAATATTATAAATGTGAAAGTAACTCTGTCTGTCTGTCTGTCTGTCTGTATGTTACGTTTTCACGCCTAAACCGCTGAACCGATCGTCATGAAATTTGGCAGAGATATAGTCTGGGATATGGAGAAGGACATAGGCTACTTTTTTACGCGATAACCGACATCTACGCGGGCGGAGCCGCGGGCAAAAGCTAGTCTCTATATAATGTAACTTTGCTATAAAATCTGTCTGTTTGTCCACAGGTGGGCGTCTTGCCGCCCGTGCGTCGCGCTCGTCCTCCGCGGCTCGCAGACATACCCAGGTATAGATAATGACTAGAAGTATGGCATTACAATGCCAGCCTTCTGACCTGCACACCACGACTTCCACACACCTGTTTCTTTCTGGCAGAATCTTGATTCTCCGAAATTTATTTGACATAACACACTTGGCATAATTTTCTTTAAACGAATATTTTTAAGGCATTAATAACTTCCAATCGAAAATTTATGAGATTGTAAACCTTGAACTTAATACATTACTCTCCTGTCTCTAGAGGCTCAATATTACTCTATCGATTTTATAATCATACCAACGATATTAAAAATAATGGTCACAGTTGAGTGGAAAAACTTCAGTAATACTGTTTATTAATAACAGCTAATACACTGTATTACTAAAGTTTTTCTGGACTTTTCCTAAGATGCAAATCAAACCGCGAGCTACTTCATTTACTAGGATACAAATTATCTGCAATTCAATTCAATTCAATTCATTTATTGCATCAAATATGGTAGGTACACTCACCTGCAAAATTGCATGGATACCTTAGTGTCTATTTTCCAGTGAACGTTTGAGTTCAACTTTTCGAAAATACAACTAGATGGCGTTGGTTTCTTCACAACTATGACAGATTTACGAAACGTAAGAAGTTAGGAAGAAACGTATTAGGTAGCATTAAGTAAGGACCTACACTGCTAATACATTTATCAAATTAGCTATGTAAGCTTTAGTGCAGCATTACATTTTCTAGCATACGTAGCTTAAATGATAAACATAACAAAAGAAACTGACAACACAAAATAGTTAGTATTTTTCGAAATAACAAATGAAATAATTTAATATTTCGTCGCAATCACTTTTCGAACGCGTATCAAACGTCAAACTTTGTTTAGCAACTGAAGTGCTGTCCTTGAAAAACGCGACACGCGATAAGGGACAGAAAATGTTAGGCTCTGTCGCTTTTCTTTACAAGCATCTTGTATATATTTTTCTTTTTCTTGTGTAAGTGAGATAGAAGATGACCAGCGGTCTATAGTTTTCTCTATCTACGTTGCGTAATATTAATATCGCTCTTTCATACTGCGATTTTTTTTTGCCAACTTTAGAATTTGAATTTAGGTTTTGTTTACATTTTTGCCTTGACTGCCAGGTTTATCGTGTTGCGTGTGAATTGTTACTGCAAATAAACTGAGAATGCCAGATCTAAACGGCACTCAAGTTGCTAGGGCTGTTACTTTAATTGAAACTGGGCACACCTACAAACATGTGGCCCAAACATTACAAGTATCAAAATCTGTGGTACACCGAGTTTTCAAGAGGTATCGGTAGACCGGACAGTATACGAGACTCGCAGGACAGGGACGTAAACGGAAAACTGTGGCCAGAGATGACCGGTTCATTGTTACCAGCGTGATTAGAAACCGGACTTTAACTTCTTCGCGCGAGCAGCGTGTGCGCGGACGCGGCTCGCGCGGCCCGCGACTGGCGACAAAGTATCCCTGACATACGCGGAGCAGGTATGCCATAATGTTCTTACACAGACGCAGCGACTCACCGTCGGCGGCAGAGGCGCGGGCAGACTGTGCGCGGGCGCGGCTCGCACGGCCCGCGACTGGCGACAAAGTATCCTTGACATACGCGGAGCAGGTATGCCTTAATGTTCCTACACAGACGCAGCGACTCACCGTTAGCGGCGGAGGCACGGGCAGCGTGTGCGCGGGCGCGGCTCGCGCGGCCCGCGACTGGCGACAAAGTATCCCTGACATACGCGGAGCAGGTATGCCATAATGTTCCTACACAGACGCAGCGACTCACCGTCGGCGGGAGAGGCGCGGGCAGAGTATGCGCGGGCGCGGCTCGCGCGGCCCGCGACTGGCGACAAAGTATCCCTGACATAGGCGGAGCAGGTATGCCATAATGTTCCTACACAGGCGCAGCGACTCACCGTCGGCGGCGGAGGCGCGGGCAGCGTGTGCGCGGGCACGGCTCGCGCGGCCCGCGACTGGCGACAAAGTATCCCTGACATACGCGGAGCAGGTATGCCATAATGTTCCTACACAGACGCAGCGACTCACCGTCGGCGGCGAAGGCGCGGGCAGCGTGTGCGCGGGCGCGGCTCGCGCGGCCCGCGACTGGCGACAAAGTATCCCTGACATACGCGGAGCAGGTATGCCATAATGTTCCTACAGAGACGCAGCGACTCACCGTCGGCGGCGGAGGCGCGGGTAGCGTGTGCGCGGGCGCGGCTCGCGCGGCCCGCGCCTGGCGACAAAGTTTCCCTGACATACGCGGAGCAGGTATGCCATAATGTTCCTACACAGACGCAGCGACTTACCGTCGGCGGCGGAGGCGCGGGCAGCGTGTGCGCGGGCGCGGCTCGCGACTGGCGACAAACTATCCCTGACATACACGGAGCAGGTATGCCATAATGTTCCTACACAGACGCATCGACTCACCGTCGGCGGCGGAGGCGCGGGCAGCGTGTGCGGCTCGCGACTGGCGACAAAGTATCCTTGATATACGCGGAGCAGGTATGCCACAAAGTTCCTACACAGACGCAGCGACTCACCGTCGGCGGCGGAGGCGCGGGCAGCGTGTGCGCGGGCGCGGCTCGCGACTGGCGACAAAGTATCCCTGACATACGCGGAGCAGGTATGCCATAATGTTCCTACACAGACGCAGCGACTCACCGTCGGCGGCGGAGGCGCGGGCAGCGTGTGCGCGGGCGCGGCTCGCGCGGCCCGCGATTGGCGACAAAGTATCCCTGACATACGCGGAGCAGGTATGCCATAATGTTCCTACACAGACGCAGCGACTCACCGTCGGCGGCGGAGGCGCGGGCAGCGTGTGCGCGGGCGCGGCTCGCGCGGCCCGCGATTGGCGACAAAGTATCCCTGACATACGCGGAGCAGGTATGGCATAATGTTCCTACACAGACGCAGCGACTCACCGTCGGCGGCGGAGGCGCGGGCAGCGTGTGCGCGGGCGCGGCTCGCGCGGCCCGCGATTGGCGACAAAGTATCCCTGACATACGCGGAGCAGGT
This sequence comes from Dryobota labecula, assembly GCA_947523025.1. Lineage (NCBI taxonomy): Eukaryota > Metazoa > Arthropoda > Insecta > Lepidoptera > Noctuidae > Dryobota > Dryobota labecula. The sequence goes on along the minus strand of OX383303.1, from coordinate 1,794,117 downwards.
ATGCCATAATGTTCCTACACAGACGCAGCGACTCACCGTCGGCGGCGGAGGCGCGGGCAGCGTGTGCGCGGGCGCGGCTCGCGCGGCCCGCGATTGGCGACAAAGTATCCCTGACATACGCGGAGCAGGTATGCCATAATGTTCCTACACAGACGCAGCGACTCACCGTCGGCGGCGGAGGCGCGGGCAGCGTGTGCGCGGGCGCGGCTCGCGCGGCCCGCGATTGGCGACAAAGTATCCCTGACATACGCGGAGCAGGTATGCCATAATGTTCCTACACAGACGCAGCGACTCACCGTCGGCGGCGGAGGCGCGGGCAGCGTGTGCGCGGGCGCGGCTCGCGCGGCCCGCGATTGGCGACAAAGTATCCCTGACATACGCGGAGCAGGTATGCCATAATGTTCCTACACAGACGCAGCGACTCACCGTCGGCGGCGGAGGCGCGGGCAGCGTGTGCGCGGGCGCGGCTCGCGCGGCCCGCGATTGGCGACAAAGTATCCCTGACATACGCGGAGCAGGTATGCCATAATGTTCCTACACAGACGCAGCGACTCACCGTCGGCGGCGGAGGCGCGGGCAGCGTGTGCGCGGGCGCGGCTCGCGCGGCCCACCATCGCAGCAGCTGCACGCCGAACGCGCCGTACTCCACGGACCGCAGCGCCAAGCTGCCCAGCATCGGGAATGTGACCACTGCGCTCCTGCAGCATTCATATACGATATGAAAAATACAGTATAAATCTTAGAAAACATTATTTCTAAGATTTATACTATATTTATTAATTTTTATTTATTAGGTATTACAAAGTATGATGCCTGTACTAGGATAAACCTGTATCACAGGCGGCATGAGTTCTTACAGTTAAAACTATTAGGACAACTGATTTCTTAACAAATATTTAACACTAGCTTTTGCCCGCGGCTTCGCCCGCGTGGATGTCGAAAAATATATATTATTTTTACTTGAATAAAAAATTTTGCGAATGAACAACTTTAATCCAAAACTTCATCCCCTTTTCAAACTCTTGTGGGTCAAATAAATAAAAAAAAAACAACGATTTACGTTGTGTTAGTTTCCAACCATAAGCCGAAATATTAGTGATTTTAACTTAAAAAATGTCATCCCCCTTTTCACCCCCTTAAGGATTGAAATTCTAACAACACCGTTGCGTTAGCTTCCAACCATAAGCCTAGATAGTAAATTTTGTGGGTTTTCTTCGAAAATTAAGGACTTTTCAACCTCATCCCCCTTTTTAACCCTTCGGGGGAGGAATTATCAAAAACGCGGAGACACGTACATATAAATTAATTTTCAATCGTCAGAACGTAACATAAACATTGTAAATAAGCGTATACAAATTAGAGGATCATTTTCAAGATAAGAATGCAACACACACACATGCTGAAACATGCTGATCGTGTTCCATAAGACAATCTCGAGTCTACACAAAATCAAACTGGATGCTAATTTATTAATATAACTTTGTACCTATTGCAGTATAAAAATTTTGTTCCAGGTACATCGTTTTCATATAATTATGTATATACGAGGGCTGCACTAAAAGTATCGGGAATGGAATATTTCCACTGTTCCTGTCATATGTCATAATCTTTTTAATTGAAAACTCCTTAGTTTAAAAAATCGAATACCATTTATTTATCTAAAACAAGATTCTCGGTCTTGTCACAAGGTTTTTTCAAACTTGTTTAGTCGTTGAGAAAATGGAATTGACTTGAAAAAATTCAAGAGCGATGATTTATTATGACTTTCGAAGTGGTTTAACACAAAAACAGTGTGTTGACCGGATGATTTCTGCATTTGGTGATGAAGCCCCATCCAAAACCACAATTTATCGCTGGTTTGCTGATTTTCAACGTGGACGTGTCAAGCTGAGTGATGATCCCCGTCAAGGTCGTCCAAAAACTGCAGTCACCCAAGAAAACGTTGATGCTGTGCGTAAGCTGATTGAGGAAGATCGACATGTGACATACCGCGAAATTCAGGCAACTTTAGACATTGGCATGAGTCAAATACAAATAATCTTGCATGAACAATTAGGTGTAAAAAAGTTGTTTTCCCGATGGATACCGCATTCGCTCTGTGAAGAGCAAAAAGCGGCTCGCGTTACTTGGTGCGTCAGAACTCTCGAAAGATTCGACGCAGGATCCTCAAATGCTGTATACAACATCGTATCAGGTGACGAATCCTGGATATATGCAGACGAACCCGAAACAAAAAACCAGTCACGGGTTTGGGTGTTCGAAAATGAGTTAAAGCCAACAAAAATTGTTCGTTCACGGAGTGTTGCAAAAAAAATGGTGGCCACGTTTGTCTCCAAAACCGGCCATGTTACGACTATTCCTCTTGAGGGACAAAGAACGGTTAATGCAGAATGGTATGCTAGTATTTGTTTGCCACAGGTCGTTTATGAACTCCGTAAAGAGAACTGCAACCGCCGCATCATCCTCCATCACGACAATGCCAGTTCTCACACCGCGCACAGAACAAAAGAGTTTTTAGAGCATGAAAACATAGAATTATTAGACCATCCGCCGTACAGCCCCGACCTAAGCCCTAATGATTTCTATACTTTCCCTAAAATAAAGAATAAATTGTGTGGACAGAGATTTTCATCACTTGAAGAAGCTGTGGACGCCTACAAAACGGCCATTTTGGAGACCCCAACTTCCGAATGGAATGGTTGCTTCAATGATTGGTTCCATCGTATGGAAAAATGTGTCAAACTTCGAAAAGCAATAAATACATTTTTAAATAGTAATGTTGTGTCTCTTCCTTGATTCCCGAAATTTTCAGTGCCGCCCTCGTATTAATGTAAACAAAATATTGAATGAATGAATATTGTAGTTTTTTTTTTTTCTGAACCGAAAAAGTTTTTTTTTTTAATGAATGAACGAACGATATATTTATAGTTTTTTTTTTTTCATATATAATTAATGTAATCAAAATATTGAATGAATGAATGAACGAAATATTTATTTGCAAGAATACGGGTAGTTAACAATTTTTTAATTTAAATTTAGTTTTATTTGTATATTTTTTTTAAAGTTATTACTATCTAGCCAATTGATTAAATCTGTCAATACGTTATTCGTAAATATTTTACTGTTATCTAGAGTTTTTACTTTTGTCAACACGGTAGTATCATCCTCAAACAATATAGTATATTGGTTCGTGGAGTTGGGCAGTTCTTTTATATATATTATAAATTATAAACAATAAGGGGCCAAGGACACTTCCCTGTGGTACACCAAAGTAGTTTGCTAAGTACGGTGACTTGAAAGGTTTTCTGGGTGTTAGTTTCGAAACAAAATTTTTAACCTCCGTGCATTGTTGTCGGCCTCTTAAGTAGCTTTCGAACCAACTATAAGCAACGCCTCGTATGCCATATTGCTTAAGTTTACGCAATAAGGATTCATTTCGATAATCAACCTACCCTCTCAAGTTTGAAAACTGAAACTTAGAAAATCAGATACTTATAAATTGATATTCAATTTTAACATAGTAGGTTAATAGTTAGATTCAATTATCTTTAAAAGTAAATATTAATTATATATTATTTCAATGTTTGAAGAGACAAAAAGAAACTACAAAAATATTTTATCATTTAAAGCAAAGCAACGCCATCTTGTAACAGCATAATTAAATTTTTCTGTCGATAACTGGTTTTACGCTAGATGGCGTTATTTCTCGCTTCACACGATTTTATTTCTGTACTGTTCATGGATTTTTGCAGTCGACCGTACATGAAGTTCTTATATAAAATATTTAGTAATACACATTTGGCCAATACTTTGCATGCAATAGTACAAGTTTTACTTAAAATATATTAATTACTAGGTAACCACATTTTACAAATTTATGCATCTGTTAGTTAAATATGTCTGTGCTTTAATGTATAAAATTTACAGGGACACTTTTGAAAGTACTCCTCTATCGAATAAAAACATTCTTGTATCAACCACTTCCGCAACGCACCACAAAACTTATTAAAGGGTAGTTGAGTAATTGATCTCGGCGAAGCATTGTAAATTAGGGGAGCCATGTAAACGCAGCTCCGTCGGAAAAGTTCGAGCTTTGGAACGGGCATTTCTAAATCTAAATGTGTCTTCCTTATTAGTATCCTATATTTTAGTCTATTGTTTACCTGTGTGTTTATCATCTATATTTGTTTAGTCATTAAAGCGTGATGGGGTAACAAAGATACAAACATCCAAACTTTTACATTCATATTACTGGGCGGAATAGCGGAAGATAGTAATATTTTATTTTCCGCGTGAAATTTCTTGTTCTCCCGACGCACCCCGTCGCATCACATCGCCTGCCCGCGCTATTAATTGGTTTTTGCTTAGTGATCTTTCTATTATCTTTTGCTCGGCTGCTAAAAGTCCTGCTATCAAATGCAATTTTTTTTTTTCAAATCCGACTGATAGTTCCAGAGATTAGCGAGTTGTAACAAACAAAAAAAAAAACTCTTCAGCTCTATTATACATACATTATAAGTATAGATAGTAGGACCCCATAACACCATAACGTAGGATCCCATATAACTGTCGTGTATAACCTGCTACTTGCTAGAAAATAATGCCTTTCTGTAAACAGGACACGTAGTATCATTGACAATCTATCTAACTTGAGACTAGTTCACAATACAATTTAGCTCTCAAAGAAACTAGATTTGTGGATCAAACTTAGATATTGAAAGCTCTCATGGTAATGGCGGAATGCTCTCTGGGTATCGTAGAAAATATCTCGAGGACGAAGGTATGAAGTGTTTTGGCAAATGGTATTTGGTCAATATTTAGGGAGTAAAAATTAACTGTTGAACTTCTTCATGTCTTCTATAACACGCAATAGCTTGATAATTGCACACGCAGTTAACGGCTTAAAGAAGCTATAAAAGAACCGGCTGCTGCTCGCGGCTTCGCCCGCATGGCTTTTTCTATTACAAATAAATAGAGTGTCTGTTTGTAATCGCAAAATGGCAGCTTTTTACTAAATGCATATGGAAGTATATACGGTACATATAACAAAAATAAAAACTGTCTGTCTGTTTGTTCCGGCTAATCTCCGAAACGGCTAGACCGATTTTGACGAGACTTTCACTGGCAGATAGCAGATGTTATAAGGAAAAACTTAGGTAATAGTGTGTAATAGTGTGGCTCCCGCCTTTAAGCAATAGTCGCCTCTTTATCGTAGGCCTTCCCCATTTCTTCCACTGATTCCTGTCCCTAACTTTAGCCATCCATCCCGGTCCTCCCTTCTCCCAAAATATGTCTTTCCACCTTTTCCTTGGCCGATCTCTACTTCTGATTTGGTCCGAGTAGCCTAAGGAATAACTTAGGCCGCTTTTATTTTAGAAAAAGCTTCGCCTTCCTTAAATAAAAGTAAAGTTATAGCGGTGTGAGGAACAGGGTGTAAAACCACTCATCCTCCATAGAAAAGGGAGGATCCTTCGACCAGCGGGATGTGTGACGGTTGATGTCGAGAAGTTGTATATGTGCTAGTCGCGCGGTAAACTCTGATTGCGCGATACCAGATTTGTGTGACGTCAGGTCTTTGATGCGTAGTTCGCTTGTGGCGTTGAAGAAGCCGCCACAAACCTACCTACCTGACTTATGTAGACAAGCATTGGTGTTATAAGTTGGATGATTATATCGTAGACTAGATGCTGCCCGCGGCTGACACAACGCTTTACAACATCTTTAGTAGAAATAGGTGAATAACCCGTCTGCCTTTGAAGCAAGAGTGAACTGGTATCTTCTGGGCACGGTCATTCCATCATATACCTCATCTATCGCTTTCCATCAGGCGAGATCGAGGTCAAGAACAGGTCCAACCAGTATTAAAAAAAAACAATTGCAGTTTGAAGCCACAGTTATAATATTAGTGACACCAATCTATTTTATCTAGTCATTTCTCGTTGTTTGAATTTGTAAATGCTTCATTAGTGATGATCTTAGTTCGATTTCTGTGTTCAACAAAATGGATTATAAGTTCGTTTTAATCTCCATTAACTGTAACATTTTAAACCAAATAGACCAAAACATTTCAAAGAGATTTCACCATCAAAGGAAAGTGAAGGAAACGAACTAAAAATGACTGAACTCACAAAGTAGGAACCCTCTGTACGTCTGTATACGTTACCTACCTATATGCAAAACTTCCAATGTAAGCTCCCAAGAAAATTTACAAGTAAATTCACATCTCCCGAGTTTTGCGTTTCATTAGGCTCTTTGAGAGCTTGTGTATATTTTTATATTATTTTCTGGTGAAATCTTATGTTGAGGTGCAAATGTGTCATTTATGGAAATACATTCTGACGAAATATGATGCCACGTGAGTTTTGGAATCAGCCGTGCAATTTGATGCTCTACTGTATCTCCTTATGGCTATTTTTATAGAGCCAGAGTTGCTATAGGTTCCATTGTACGCGCTTGGACGTGGAGTTGCGGACACCAGCCCGGTATACAACCCCCATTATATGGGGGCAAACTAATAATAATTTCTCCAGACCGAATTTCGGCCATGGCGACCAATCTCCTCGGAGACCAGCCTTCGGCGCGGGAGATATTATAATTGCGGCGTGTGTGTGCAAACACAGGTGCACTCTCTCTTCTAGACGGAACGGCAATCCGACACGACCGGAGAGAGATCAGGCGCAAGGCCAACGGCTTAATGTGCTTTCCGAAGCACTGGGGAATCACACCGCCAACTTCCAAACACTGGGCTGATATTAAGAAATTCCTTATTCAAAAAACCACTTTGCCTGACCCGGGAATCGAACCCAGGTCCCAATGCTCAGCAGTCGCGCTTGCAACTACGAGAACAACGAGGCAGTCATTAAACTACAAATTAATGAACAGGTTCGTGCGTGGGTGAGCCTATTGCCACTGACTTGACTCAGAGATGCTGCTAAGGACTTTTCTCATTGAAAACTCGATACAATTATAACCCCACCCCCCATCAATCCAGCGGGCATAGACAAGTAACCATCGCTTTCGAAGCGCTTCGTATTTCTACAACGACTACACGATTCACATAAGCTTTACGGTGGCTTATGTCGATCCCATACTTTTTTGACTTTTCCATCATCGGTATCTCTAATAGAATGTCATTTTGTCTACCTCTTTCAGCACATGCACTTGCGATTATTAGACCGTCGGAACACGTTATTTTTTACATACACACGCATTCTTCCCGTGGGGGTAGGCAGAAACTGCTAAACGCCATCTGCTACAATCCTTACATATGTAATCCTTTTGCTTTATTTACATTCATACATTTGGCCATTCATGCACGCCGGTTGCGAGTACTATGCACCTGACTTTTCTGAAGAATGTTAGTTTTTCATTCTATAAAAAAAAGAAAAAAAAAAAGAAGAAAAGCCCGCCCATTGTGACACCCTATGTAACAGTTCTACATTTATATCTGTAATTTTTATGGTGTACATAATAAAGAGTATTCTATCTATCTATCTATCTATCAAAAAAATTGGAAAACAAAAGCTCTTACATTTTCAAAGGACCGAATAAGTTTTTCATGAGGTTTTCACTTTGTGGGCATCATTCTTGCGTCTTTACCTATTAGAGTGCTGCTGTAAGCTTCCAAGGGGATAATTTGTGAATAAAATTTGTTTTTTGCAAGTTCGCGGAGTTTCATTGGATTCTTTGAGTTTCTTTGTGTGAACAGAAATAAGATATTGTGGTATGGCAATGTTTTTATAATGAAATCATGCTGGCGAAAAGGGGTTCTCACGTGTTCTTTCGTTTTATATGACAACATTTTTCGGTAAGAGCGATGAAATTTAATGAAATTGTTTAAAAAGATATCCTATTTACATTTCATTTCGGAATCACTTGTACACGTCTTATATAAAAATAAAATAAAAATATAGCTAGCTGGAGTCGACATTTACTAACTCCCCTGAGAAGTAACGGCGGAAGAACTCAGGGGCCGATGTCTCTTTTAAAGTCCAGACATAATCTTCGTCAGATCATGTGAGGACCATGTAGATTGGTGTCTGAAAGGGTCGACTATTACCACTACCTACCTCTGTAAGGTTCACTTAGAATCTCACTCAAATGACCGCACACAATTCATAAACCAACTCACTAGTCCAAGTAAATTATACCAAATAATCTCACCTCGACAAAGTTCCTTCTTTTCTATGCTTTTCTTTTCAGCATTTTCTTCTTATAATCCATGATTAGGAAATTCCAAACTTTTATTTTAGAAAAAGCCATGCGGGCGAAGCCGCAGTCAGCAGCTAGTAAGCAATAAATGCAACACAATCTTAACAAAACATTTTGAGATATAAGTTTAGAAAGGTAAAGTACCTACTTTAATGAAAATGGCTGCCTCTAAGCTTCCGGTATGAGCGGAAGTGACGAAACAAGGTTGTGTTGGTACTAAATATTTAGTTATTGGAACTTGAGGGTTATTAAGTTAATAAGGAAACCTTCTTGTGTAGTTAAGATGGAGGTTAAATTAAACTGTGGAATATACCTACCTATAAGATAACAAAATGCCACTGTTATATATTTTCAATTTTTGTGTATCTTAGCGATCATCCTATTATTTTATTACATTAGTATAATTTTTCTTTGGTGTTTATTTTTGTATCACACTTTTTTGGATGGACGCGTTGACCAAATTATTATTTTTTAATAATAATAATATCACAAATTTTACCTAAGTTAACAAGATCTCATCCCAAAGCTCACTACATAACACTAAAAGTTAAACTAACAAACTTAGTTAACCAGCGACACGAAACTAACTAAATAACATTAACCGTTCATTTTCAGCAACTCTCCAGCTAAACGAATATGTAATCAGTGTGCCTTGGTTCCGGGTAATGTAAAAAGTTACTTCTAGCACACCTGTTTACATAATGTAACACAGCAGAGGAAATTGCTGTGTGCTTAAGACTACGCCGAGCGCACAGTGGCGCCCTCATCGTTATTTCGGTGATTTCTTTTATTTTAGATTGAAAATGCAGAAAATAAGCTCGTCAAGTTGTGCTTCACAAGACTATACGTTATTATTACTACAAACAGTAGTTTTAAATTGTTATGTTTTATTGTAATCATTAAAACGGAGTTTAGTGGCCACTATTTTCCGTTGTAATGATTACAATTAAACAGCATTTTCGTTCTAAAATAAAAGAAATCACCGAAATAACGATGACGGCGCCACTGTGCGCTCGGTAGCCTCTTAACGGCAAAATGGGCCAGTGGTGAGTTAATGAATGCCGCTTGTTTCAAACTATAATAGCTCATTCTGTGGTAGAGGGAAATTTTTCTAAGCAAGATATAAGATACGCCATCCGGTGTTAAGATATTAATAACTAGCTTTTGCCCGCAACTCCACCCGCGTGGATGTCGGTTATCGCGTAAAAAAGTAGCTTATGTCCTTTTTCATATTCCAGTCTATATCTCTGCCAAATTTCATGACGATCGGTTCAGCAAAACAGAGGCTAGTGCGACTAGTGAAGGGCGGGCGTTTTGAGGGACTGTCTTATGTAATTTTGACTTTAGAAAAGTGCTGATTCTCAGCCTAATTTGAATAAATGACTTTTGATTTTGACTTTGACTACAAGTACGCACGATATATTATAGATAATAAGTGTGTGCGCAGACACAGATATACTTCCTGTTCCCTCTCTCATAGTCTGATGGGACGGCGATCCGACACGACCGGAGGGAGATCAGACGCAGGACCAATGGCTTTTAGATACTTCTTAACTACCTTTCATGTACCCTTCTGTTCACTAAACGAATACCTAATCTTGTTTCCGAACTGCCCCGAAAATAATATAAAAAGTTGGAACTTGTTACCCACTGAAACTTAGTTAACAATTTACAAGTGAGGGTAAATAGGTGGGTAGGTGGAAATAAGTGTTACTTTTATGAGGAAAAAGTTTCATGTAATACTTACCCGATTTCATTTAGTTGAGAAACAAAATTGAGAGAATAAATTGCTAAGTGCTACTAAGTATGTGAAATTTCGAAGTTTAGACGTATTTAATTAATTTTGTGAAAATTTCGGAAAACGTCAAAACGTGATATAAAATGTCGACTGTTTAGGGCAGTAGAAGTTTTTTTTTTTAATTAACTGGTATAAAATAATTTCACGCATGTATTGCCCGAAAGGCTAGTCAGAGGTGTAGGTACCTATAGTTCGCCCACATTTCGCCAGTTATGTTTAAGTCTCATGTATATTTATCAGAATCAGAACTTTCCTTGATATGAATGTAGGTACAGGTATAAAATAAATAATACCAGCCTATAACTGTCCCACTGCTGGGCAACGGCCTCTTCTCATTTAGAGAAGACACGAGCATTGATCACCACGCTTGCTCAAGATGGGTTGGCGATCTCAGACTTATATTGACTATAATAACTCCAGGTTTCCTCACGATGTTTTTCCTTCACCGATGTCAGTTATAGAGGTATGAGGAACAGGGTGCAAAGTTCACTCATACTCCATAGAATAGGAAAGATCCTCCGACCAGATGCAACTACCCGACGGTTGATGTCGGGATGTTGATATGCTAGTCGTACGGTAAACTCTGATTGCGCGATGCAGGATTTGTGACGTCAGATCTTTGAACCTTTTTTTTTGCTTGATCTTTGCTTTTTTTTTTTCTTTGTTCGCATGTGACGTTGTGGATACCGCCACATCAGTAATGTCCAAAATAAACTGAGAAAGTACATATGAATTGTGTAAAAGTCACTTTGTTACTTGCCCGGATTTGAACCCACAACCTCATGCATGTGAGGCGAGGCTTGAACCAACGGGCCATCATGACAACAACATGGTATAAGATGTTGTACATAAATTAATAAAAATATTAATACAAACAAAACAATAAACAAATTGTCAGTAAACTTTTCTGTAAATTACTATTAATATGCAGTACAAAATAATCCATACTAATATTATAAATGTGAAAGTAACTCTGTCTGTCTGTTACGTTTTCACGCCTAAACCACTGATCCGATCGTCATGAACTTTGGCAGAGATATAGCCTGGGATATAGAGAAGGACATAGGTGGCTTTTTTACGCGATAACCGACATCCACGCGGGTGGAGCCGCGGACAAAAGCTAGTTATACATATGCGGCAAATGAAATGTGAAATTAAAAGTCGATAGGTTAGTGTTTTTTATGATGGTTAATATTATAAAATAGATGCAAAGATGTGTGGTAACTTTATTATTAATAATATTAATGGTTTAATTCCCGGATCATACAATCCGATTTTCTAGTAATTATATAAACAATTTTCGAACATGCATTTTCCCGATATTGAATTGGTATTGGGTAACTTTTGGGGTTCGTGGTTTAGTTATAACAGCCGCACGGGTCGATCGATCAGGTTAAGCTGCACTTGCTGCGGTCGGTCCGTGGATGGGTGACCAACTATACATACCTAGACCCCTCCATGCCTCGGAACACACGTTAAGCCGTTGGTCCCGGCTGTCATTGTGGATCTTTGACAGTCATTACGGGTGGTCAGAAGCCCGAAAGTGTGATAACCAGTCTTACCATGGGGTATCGTATTACCTAGTAGTAGTAGTTTTAATTCCTTTCAAGAATATGAATAAACAAAGAAGGCTGTCAAAGGCTGGAGAGCAAGAACATAAGACATTCTGCAGTGATTGTGATGGGTACGTATTGCAATATCTAATATTAAAGGCTCGTACAGACTCGCGCGATATCGCGGGCGCGACGTGACACTAGTAGCACAATTTCTTTGTCGGTGCCTGTCGCGGCCGCGATATCGCACGAGTCTGTACGAGCCTTCAAAGAACTAACGTAAAATAACCTACGTTCAAAATCACTAAAATCTAAATACCTACTGTTTTTAAATACCTAAGCAACTAACACCCACCTACGAATTACCTAAGTTTAAAATACCGATTTGACTAAATATCGAATGTTTAAAATATCAACAGTTATTACACCTAAGTTTGATACACCAACATTTAAAATACCAAATGGTCAAAATACAGTGGAAAAAATGTAGGTGAACCCACGAGCAACTTGGAAGTAGCGTTCGCCGGCCGCTGCCACGGCACCGATCGCTGAGCTCGCTTGACTTATGCGTGGTTGGTCTCAGTTTTAACCTAACCTAACCTATTTCACCCAGTTTAAAATGACGAAGCATACCTACAATCTGCCGCAGAAATGTTTTCATTAATTAATTATCTAGTCGCAGGCAGATTGTATGATTCATCATTTTGAACTGGGTGAAATAGGTTAGGTTTACTGTAACCAACCGCGCATGAGCCGAGCGAGCGAAGCGAGCGGTGCTGCGGCAGCGGCTGGCGAACGCTACTTCCAAGTTGCTCGCAGATTTTTTTTCACCATTTTTTATTTATCCGGGTTTTCGCAATATTCGAATTATCAAATTACCCTGTGACATACCTACATGATAAATAAATGTCGATCTTACGAGTACATCGGTATTTTTCATTTTGGTCAATTAACGGTGAGATAAACCAATTTAAGGAACTTTGTACATAGGAATTTCAAGTTTTACCTTTATGAACTTCAGTAACACCATTCACACCACCATTCCATACCATTTCAGTGGTTGACATTTCAAGCTTTCGGTATTTTGAATATAAGTGAAACAATCATTAGGTATAAAGTTTTTTTTTTCTTAGGTATTTTAATACGTACCCATTGTGAAATGTGTGATAATAGTTTCTATGCCCATTACGCAGTCATTGAGACAGGATTAGCAATAAAACAAACTGTTATATACGTCTGAAGCACAGGATAGAAAAAAACAAATTAAGCCTTGTTTAACATTGAACGATAATCAGCAAAAGCGCTATATTTTCGATTCGCTGGAATGCCTCGGTAACCCAAATTCGGTCGCTTTTCAAACCACTGAACTAACAAGCGATACTGTCTGTGTATGGTTTATTTCAGTCGCTAGGTCACCTGCAATTTAAATAGGTATTCGCTACTCATGACCTGACCTGTATATCTACTTTATCAGTGATTTATTAAAAAAAGTAAAATTTTAACATAACATTTAACCGTCATAAATTACCGCAAAGTAACGCCTGATTCTATAACTTGATTGTATATTTGTTAAAAAGACATAACATTTTCTCAGTACTTTCAAGAAGTCACATGGACTGGTTTTCATTTTAACCAGACAACAAAATTATTCTTTTTACACTAAAGATAAAACGGTTTCTCTGTGCAGTTTTTTTTCCGACTTCACGAACACAAAGAGGTTCTATTAAATTGACAAATAATAACAGATTTGCCATACAAACACTGTCAAATACTCACAATGGCGAGACCATTCTGACACTATTGTAATAGCAGACTTGAGGCCCTGGTAATGTTCAAACTAACATGTTAGTATCTGTGGGTAAAAACACGATGTACCTTTGCATAAATATAAAGAACAAGACTGGGTCAATTTAAACTACTTAGCAAAACTAGCGGAGTTTAGCTGTGTAATTTAATTTGACGCAGTATTGTATATATGTTCGATACCTATCTATATCGATATCTTAACATCAAAACCCAAATTGATTTTCCTTTGGTGGTCAACGACGCAGATAAATAATTGGTTTCAACTTCAAATCTAACCACAGTAACATTGTAACATTAAGTATCAGTATTTCAACTTTATGGGGGACAGAATCTTTCACGCACGAGTACCCAATATAACCCTTTTCCAAATCAAATTCATGAAATTCCCTGAAGCTTTCAATTCAGGGACGAATTTCACACATCTGACTAATTTATAGTTCGTAAGTTATACCATCATCATTGAAAAGGAATGATGGGGGATATAAAATTGTAGAAATGGTATAGATGGGGTTGGGTAGGGGGTGGGTTCTGGGATGTTAGGATGGCTATCATAATAACAATCATTATACTGAATAACAGCGACAGTGATAATATTGTAATGAGAAAAGTTTATTTGACCATTTTGTAATAAAAGTTTGACAGTGATATGAATTATAATCATTTGTATAGACAAAGTTGTACTATTGATTCATCCGTAGATTTAGGACCAAAGCAGCATTCGTGCCTCAGAGAGTACGATATGACTTTGGTGGTTATATAATAACTTAATTTCAAAACATCAATATACAACATTATTTTTAGTATATGCACAACCTGAATATAGTTTATTCAGAATAAGTAACTGAATCGATTCCAATAGTTTTTACACCATTTTATATTTTTTCCCAAAAATATTTAAAAAAGGTTACAAGTTGGAGCCGAACCGAGCGACACGTACCTATCCGCACTTGACCATTATGAAAAAGTCCAAAGCCTGCAAGTGTGATGGAAAATGTTATCACCAGTTAATTACAATACAATCGTCGTACGGTTAGATACCTACTGCCAAATTAATATTATTATTAATGAACGCAAGGCGCGGGCGGCGCGGGCGCGCCGCGTTGCGAGCATGTTTTTGTACGGACAACCAGGTAACATAACAACCTTATAACTTTGTTATTTTTCATGATACAGTTTTGAAATTTTGTACATAAATTCTTTACATAAAAATACTAGACACGTGTTTCGGGTTTCGCATAAACTAATGTTGTATATTTAATCTGGTGTAAATTTTATATGGGTGTATTCCTGAAATAAAAATGATTTGATTTGATTTTGATTTGTATTATGTAGTAAATACTCGAGAAGTAAATTAGTAAACCCCAAAAAAAAAAAAACAACGAAATCAAATGGACACGTGGAGCGCCCTCCAGTATCTATGAAATGAACCGTCTAACCGGTTCACTATTACTTTCAGAATGCTGTTAGAGCATGCTCGAATACAGTGTAATATTGAGGCCGCTCTCTTTCTCATGATGGCATGAAAGTCATCAAATCCGAGCCTCCATAAACATGACAGACGCACTACAGCATCTCGGCAGCCCCAAGAACATCCTAAACGCATTATTATATTGTAGTCTGTTAGATGAATCTATAGCCGGTCTCGAAGTTGCTTCACCACTTTGACAACAATTACTAGTATATTGAAAAGTAAATCTCCCGGGCCTCCGACTCATGGTACTGGAAGGAACAGTGGGGTTTTAGTCGGTAGGATTCCAACATAACCCTCCGTTCTCCATGAAGCCTTACCGAGAGAAAAAAAGGTAACAATCGGTAAGGTGAAGTAAGTTTGAAGTGAACTGTCAATATTGACAATCCCTAGCATCAGGTGGAATGACAGCTCACTTCAACTTAGTTTTCACGGTGAGGTTTCTACAGAATACCGCTGCTGGTACTATGTAACTGTCATATGAGGCGTTTCAAAACTAGCTAAAACGATTTTTCTGGAAATTGAGTTATTGATAATTGTTAAATTCAATAAAATTTAATCGCAATCCTTGCTACACAACACATGCTCCATTGGTCCGCCATACTATTCGTAAGGTCACTCGGTGCAAAATCAAGCGCTGGGATTGGTTGATTACGTTGTAGGGGAATAATTTAAATTTTACCCATGCCATTTATAGTGGATTTTGTTACCAACCCTATATGGGTTGGAGGCTCAATTTACTACTGATAAAGAGGGATTTGCTCGGAATTACACAATTGAGAAAACTTTCAAAAGAGAGGAAAAGGTTGGTTTCAAGAAATAATCGCCTTAGCAGGTTTTGAAATTAGACGCCTCTTATAGACAAATAGACGTTATCGTATAATGACGTGCAAGTTGGCAATATTTTACGAAGTCGACACTTCATTGGAAAAACGGACCAAGTGCGTGTCGGACCACGCGCAATTAAAGGTTCCGTAGTTGGGATGAATTTATCCCAAGAAAAACACGTTCTCCCATAAATTCCAACTGCAAATCTAAGTGGAGGAGATTTTCTATGTTATTTTAGGACCATTTTTTTTAACTTCTTATAGGTTTTCTTGTAATCTATAAGTATAGAACTGTTTTATAATAATAATAATAAAAATATACTTGTTACCCTCACAGTAAACCGCTTTATTTGATAACTCAAAAAAAAAAATATTGCTAACTCTATCGTGGTACAATTTGCAAAACTTTATTTAACTTTATCCTTCAAACGCCAAAAGATCGTTGTAGCAGTGTACTTCGCCCCCGGCGCCCGCTTCTCCACCCTGGATAACAATACGCTCATGTCGATGCGTAGCAGAATGGTTAAAGGCGACGACACCGTAGCGGCGTAGCTGTGTCATTATCAGCACGCTAGCTACGCCCCGTAGCGATACTTGAATTCTGATCTTCGTCCTCTACAGACTATCGTAGAAAATTCTAGACACACCGAGGTTGATGATTAAGCCGTTTTTATTTATTTAACACTTTCTCACACAAATGCACAGAGGCGGACTTAATGCCATAGGCATTTTTTACCAGTCAACCTTTGGATGGTGCAGAAACAAACAGTGGTAGGTGCAATTACGAAAATTGTTTTTCGTAATTCTTTCTGAGAATCGAGATTTTTTTTTTAAAGAGTGTCGCTAGTGGACCGGTGCGCACCCTCTTAACATCCAATTTAGATGTAGCGCCAGTTGGTCATAATTCTAACCTAACCTAACCCATTTGGTCGACGTGTCCTAGCTCAGATACTGCGACATCATTAGAAGTGTGCATCATTAGAAGTCCAAAAAGTTATTAGAGGTTCATTAATTTTTTTAAATGCATATAATTAAAAGTTTAACAAGTTTTTAGAGGATCAGTTAAATATTTGCCATCAACAAAGGCGTCGCGGAATGTCATGATGGCCCAGTGGTTAAGGCCGCGCCCAGCAGCTCGGTTAAAATCCCAGGATCCATGGGTACTCCCAATGTGACTTTTTCAATTCATATTATGTACTTTCTGAGTTTATCTTGGACATTACTAACATTGGTGAAGGAAAAAAAAATTGTGGAATCCTGGACATATGTATAGTTAAGACGGGTTGGCGTTTTCGAACTTATATTAACTATACATATGTCCAGGATTCCACAATTTTTTGTCTTAAAATAATCGAAACATTAAGTCTGTGTAACTATAAAAGTACAGTTTTCGTGGTGCTAAACCATTCGTGTCAGACACAGCAGCTGTAATAATTTCATCATTTTTGCGCTCTCGAGAATATAGTTTATATCGCCGTTGATTTACTTAAAGAAGGTATTGTATAATCATTAAATAAAATTTTGATTATATTTCAAGGATAACTGAAGCCTAATGCGTGATTTTTTTTAATTTCTTGATATGATTTGCTAAATAATAGGAAAAAATATATTATTGATTGGTTTAAAAAAAAAAAAAGTTTTTTTTATGTTATTTTTCTGCTATATTTCGTATGGAAGTTGAATAAAGTGGTTAAACCACACGTAAGTAGACCATTTCATGATGTTGATGATATTTTTTAATGTTTAAAAGTAGTTTCTTGTAGAAAGATGATCAAACATCAGTCGCACGTCATTTTTCGGAAAACTTGATGCGAATATTAGTGATTTCCCATGAATACTTAATTTATTTGAAAAATACCTTTCAGCCACATGCAAAACAAAGAACACGACTTTTCAAATCACAAATAATTTTGTTTATATATTTTTTCCCTTTCTCACAAACAATGAACAAAACTGATCAAAATCAGTCGATTTCGTGCACGGCCCCTTAACAATGCTCGTGCCTTCTTTGTCTGAGAAGAGGCCTTTGTCCTGCAGAGGGACGATAATAGGCAGCGGGGTAACTGCGTAATACATTAAATGACAATTGCAATTGATCGCAATGGGTTTAGGCGATTTTTTCAAACCTATGACGCAATGGATTAGCAATATCCTTCAAAACTCACGAATAGGGATTGAACCCGCGTTTCGCAATTAGGATGGTGGTATTATTAAAGGCATCGCAGGTGCGCAGCCATTCCAAATACAAAGCTGATACATCTCATGGGCTTATCTCACAGGCTTACGTATCCCAGGACATACGACTGGCGGCAGGAATAGGTATGCTGGTAGTACTGCCCCGGACGAGCTCCTAATGTAATGTCAATATCTACTAGAAGTCATTGGTCTTCAGAACGGTCAGGTGCGTCGTACTTGTACCGGCGTGCGAGTATGACCAGATGTACGAACGTATACGAAGCAAAAGGAGAATGTAAACATCGAATCAAGTGGAATTCTGTAGTTTCTGCCCCCATGTGAAGAAGTCGTAAGTTTCTGTATGAACCTACTAGAAGTGTCCTTTTCGTTATTAAATTTAACAGGAATTCTTATTAAAACTTATTCCGAAATGTTCGTATACATGGAAAAAGTTTGCTTTTGAATAAATTAAGAAACTTTGACAAGTTGTGACATCATGAAAGCCTAGTAGGTACTTATTTCGTATAAATGGGTGTACCTACTTGTAGCTAGACTTTTTGCGTTTTAAACTTCGCGGGTAGTGCTAAAGGTCATGTCAAATATTGCGTCATCTTTGCGGTAATTTGCGGCACAATAACTGTGGTTTAGGAAATTATTCGGAAAAGAACCCGTGTTAAGCAAGCTAATGTGATAGTGGCTGGTCATGTTCGTCGAAGGACCGAAGGCCGGTGGAGCAGACGAGTCCTAGAGTTGAGACCGTGTATCGGCAAGCGGAGTGTCGGACGCCTATCAGCTAGGTTGACCGCTGGGATGGACTGGATGCGGAAGGCGGAGGACTGGGTGGGTGTTGTCGCGTAGCCTGGGATAGGCATATTATTATTATTCATTTATTCATTCAAGTTACATGACTCATATTAAATACATTACACACACAACAGACAATACATTAACATTACATTACACTACAATACAAAACAAAAACCACCGCACTATCAGCACTTACATCAGTCATCAACGACTGCAGGTGACGTGCAAGTCACTGCAGTGTCTAACGTATGGACATTCGAGCCTGTCCGCTATCATCCTCAGCACGCTGTTGGGGCTGCCACGGACTCTGCGCACTAGACACGCGCTCCGCTTACGCATCGTTGCATAGAAGCAGTCGACGCTAGGTTCGGCAAACATGCCTGAGGCACTGCAGTGTCGTGGCAGCCCCATCAGCGCTCTGATGGCGTTGTTATATTGGACGTGGAGGGCTTCGTAAGCTTTCTGGATGTGATTCACCCACAAGCTGCACGTGTACAATGTGGTACAATTAGCTCTGAAAAGTGTTTGCTTGACTGACTTGGAACAGCATGCAAACCTGCGGGCTATCATGTTAGCTCTAATTGCCATGCCCTCCGCTCCCCCTCGATGTCAGCATCGTCCCTGAGACCGGCAGTAACTAAATGCCCGAGGTATTTAAAGTATACTTTATAGCATGTGAACATGTGCCACTATTACACATAAGATTTTGTCCCTCCAACTGTAAAGGAACAAAAGCCCAGATGCAAGGTGTTTATGTATCGAATACAAGGAAACAATAAACTGTTTGAAATAACCTATATATATGAAAATATATCTCCTCCATACAACATCAGACGGTAGCCTTTAGGGGACTTCCGCAATAATAAGTTATTACATCAAACTCTTACAATTTAAGGTAACATATAAAGTAGGTAGGTGACTATAATTGTCACTTATTAATGCCAGCCAGCTTAAACTTCAGCAGAAAGAACTATTGGTCGTGGGGAGTTGGAAATGAAGCCAGTACTATTCCGAGTAAAAGTTTAAATTAAATATTATAAATTTCAATATTAAAGTATAACCTTCCAATTATTTTAGGTGTAATTAATTAATAAATGGGCGCCAGGGACTTTGAAAGTCCCGGATCCCTTCCAGATAAACGTAGGTGTCGAACTCGGGGTCCTTAATTTAAGTTTTGTTATAGACCGGTTTCTAATATTGAAAACCGGACTAAGGTAATAAACCGGTTCTTACATAAACCGTATTTAAATAAAAAAATATGTAAAGAGAAAAAAAAACCGTCCCGCCTGCGCTATCGCTAGACGGACTTTGCCAGCCGCACAGTCGTCTCCGCAAGAGGCTACGAGCGGACTCGAGGAACGGGTCTCGCGTCCAGGCCCCAGACGCTCCTCTAGATCCTGGTGGCGAGACGAATCTCTCGAGGTGCCTCGCCTGGAATTGATAATATAGAGACCCCAATAATATAATGGGAAACTAATTTACTTTACTTGAGGTGACCGAGCTTGGAAATCTAGACGGCTAAAACATTAGCCATAACATATTCACAGTATTCGTTATTCGAGTTCACTTTCACCAGAGGTAGTCCGTACAGTTTGATGGGTGGTACAGTTATAGGACATTTAGAGCCGGGCTCAAAAAACATGAACTGACTTCGACACATTATATTTTAGACCGTGTCCTTCAGCACGTGCCTCATAAGTCTGCAACAATGTTCTAGATTGTTGCAGATTTAACCTGCCTCTATAGAGGCCCACCTATACGCCTATGCCTATTATATTGTACACGCACATTTTGCCAGTTCTGGTTAGGTCCCATGTAATAATAATAAATAATAAATCATTTATTTGAACCAAACACTTGTACACTTTTTATAAACCTGCCAAACTGCGTGACAGTTTGTCGGCAGTAATTTGGGGCGAACCTATTGCCATCAACCGAGCACAAATCCAGACTCCACTTTATTAAGTCTACAAAACTATGCTAACTGGCTTTAAATACAATACGCATATAAGTGTTATGATACATATTTATTTAAAGCAATAACCTATTGATTGCCTAACAACGCCATCTCGTGGTCAATCACTTAACATACTGCGGCTAAACAAACATCATAACAACGATCGCTCTGAGAGTTATTCAATATTAGTTTAAGTAATAAGTTACTTAGTTTAAATTAGAATTTAACGTATTAGGTATAAATGATACAATACAGAACTGGTTTCAATAACAGAAAGGGTGTGTGTTAAAAGACGAATAATGCTGACAACACCTGATGTTTTTGCCTTGTGAGAAGCAATTCATGCTCGTGTGAGTATTTGCTAAGTGCTCATATAACCGAGCGGCGACTCATCGTCGGCAGCCCTCGACGCGTCTTCGGCTGCCGCCGACGAGTAGCCGCTAGTGTATATTATGAGCACTTAGCAGATACTCACACGAGCATGAATTGTTTCTCAAATATAGAGTGACCGAGCAGACTCGCGTAGAGTCTCGACAGCTGCAGTTACCTCTGCCGTTGGCAACGTGCCGCTCGTGTACATGAGCACTAACTATAATCCGATAATCATTGTCAGAAAAATTGTCGTTTTGCTTACCATCGCAGCATTCTGTCAGCAGTCATTGTAGAATGGTCCTTTTAAAAGACCGAACGATCTTCGAAAAATTTCTTATTTATTTATGGGTAGTAGTAGTATTTAAACGCATATAAAAAAATAAAAACTTTTTGTGTCCTAAAATAATCCGAATTCCAATGAAAATTACTTACTGATTGTACAGCAAAATACTCAAAATATAACGCACCGCAATTTATCTTAAAGTAAAGCTTTTTAATTATTTACAAAAGTGTTGATGTATATTTTCAAAATTATTTGCCTGTACTAGTTTTGTTAAACAATTCGTTTATTTGTAGTGAAATAATTTATTTGATGTAAAAAAGTATATTAATGATGGAAATAAATGGATAGGTGATTATTTATTTGATGTGCACTTAATAATATCCCTTTATTTACTAAAAGATTCTTACTCTCGCATCCTTTGGACAATAGGGATGATGACTAAAAAAATTTTTTGTCCGTCATGTAGATTATTAAAAAAATATTGGACACGTATTTTTTCTTTTTTTACTTAATCAAAACATTACGGCGATACATTGAGTTCAAATGTGGCATGACGTCACTTGTCAGTAGATTTTATACGTAGATGTGACGTAACGAGCCCCCACTCCCAAGTTTAATGTGTTTTATCTAAGTCATTTTTTATTAATAAGATTTAGCAAAAAATACGTGTCAAATATTTTTTTATTATCTGATTGACGGACTAAACAGTTTTTCTTTTTTTTTTTTTACCCAGGACACATACCTATTCTGTACCAACGTGAGAGTAAACAGCTGGTCATACATTATAATTGGACATCTGTTCCATTCGCTTCTATTATCCTGAAAAATCTATATGTATACGTAGGTATTACAATTTTATAAAAAAAAACTAAATAAAAATAGATTAAACTACTAAAGAAAAAAAAATGTATACTAAAAAGTTTAAATATTAATTACTAGATTAAACTTCAAATTAAAGTCTCTTTTCGTGTCTGTCTGTGGGACCACGTTGTTCTT
Organism: Dryobota labecula; assembly: GCA_947523025.1. Taxonomy (NCBI): domain Eukaryota; kingdom Metazoa; phylum Arthropoda; class Insecta; order Lepidoptera; family Noctuidae; genus Dryobota; species Dryobota labecula. The sequence goes on along the minus strand of OX383303.1, from coordinate 1,771,864 downwards.
CTAAACTACACAACGGATATTGATGCGGTTTTCACCACCGGTTTTGTCAACTAACATATTAATAAAGAAATCTCGATGTTTTGTCAAGCAGTAAATCTGTGCGGTATTTAATAGTAAAAGCTAAATGTAAACGATTCCCTCATACAACACCCAACTAATTTGTTTAGATTAGAAACCTGTTGTCTCGAGCTCACGACTGACATTAATCTTACACAATCATTCAAGGGATCAGCTTAAATATGATTCATTATTACTGATCTGAAAACAAATAAGGATTCAGTAAATAATCCTTATTTGTTTTCAGATCTAATATTTATTAACACTTATAAGCATATACCTTGCAATGTGTCATTACACCCAATTCTTTGCCTTTCGAGTTCAGTATACCGAAGACCATTGTTTAGAATATCTCAAATGTATTTTTCAACGAACCTACGTTTACCTATTTTTGCGACTACTTATTCAGTATTGTTGTACCTATACATTATTCAGTACGCAGCAATAACGAATAGCGGGAAACCTTTAAAATAAAGGATAAAATCTAGTTTTGGACAGTTGTTACTGGTCGTCAGAAGCCCGAAAGTCTGACAACCAGTCTTACTAAGGGGTATCGTATTGCCCAGTAACTGGATTGTGGGGGTCACATAGGCAGTCGCTCCATGTACAATACTGGTATTCGGCTATATCTGGTAAGAATGGAAGCCGACCCCAAAATAGGAAAAGACTAGACAGATGATGAACAGTAGTTTTACAGGAGCATGAGATCAACAGATTTACATCGGCAACGCAACGGCGAAAGCCATGGTTAAACGCCAAGCGGTAGCCACCACAAAACAACATAGAAACGTTCTTTGTGAAAGTAAGTTGGTATGTTTTCCTAGAGAGCGTTTTCTGACATCGTCCCGCTCCCATAATATTCATAACTGGCCGGTATGTGGCCGCCACCGCTCTTCGCACCTCTTCTTTCTCCTCCTCTCTTCCCTCCTTGGTTTTGTCTAAAATATAACAGTGACCTCAACCCGTCTCGGTCTAATAGCCAATCGTAAATAAGATATAAACAAACCATAAATAACAATACAGCAACTTATATCAATATTAATTTGAATCTGTGTGGCAAATTAAGCGGGATCTCGGCTGTCACCGGCGCTGTTAATATTATTACTATTTACTGCACGCTGAGATCACCGGCGTAAACAACGGCTAGGGATGGGACATGCTTACCTACTCACGAGGGTAGTCTTGGGTATTCTTCTAAAAGGTGTTAAGCTGAGCATGAGGTCCTGAGTTCGATTCCCAAGTCGGGCAAAGTGCTATTGGGTTATTCTATCAGGAATTTATCAGTAGCAGCCCGGAGTTGGGATTTATGCCCGGATGATGATAATAGTATCGCTCATATTACATTTCACTTAAACATAACTGGCGGAATGTGGGTGTACTAATAGATCTCTGCCTAACGGTTCGGTAAAAAACAGGTGTGATGTTATGTGTTAAAGCAAATTAAATAGCCTCCACAAGTGTCAATAGAGAATTGTTTGTCCGAATCCGGCGCACACTCAGTTCATGCATCACCTTGCTGACGGGCGTATATTGCAATAATTTATTGTTGTGTTTGAGATCCGTAGTGTACTGTCAGTAACAGTAAGATTATTATTATAATTGAGGGTACGCCAAAATATAGTTTTAAGCAATCCACAACGATTTACTGACAAATGCTCGCACTACTGGACAGGTCCACTCAAAACTGTGTGGATAACACGTAGATTGATGTCTATCCTCAAAATAACATTTCAGACAACAATCTAGATGGTCTTTACATTATTTGACCAAGATAATGTGACTGTGAGTTTGTTTCGGTCTGTCATCTCAGAGTAGTCAGATAAGAAACGCCGACCTGATCTAGTTTTTAAAATATGATAGACATGTTAAAATTTTTGTACAACTTACAGAAATAAAATCATGTATCATATATCAAGACACCCACAATTACCTGATAGCAATTTAACGACAAGCCTTTCAGACTCGTTCATGAGTACTTTTATAGACTACTATACCCAAAGTCTGTAATTCAGATAATTTATGTAAACAAAGGAGATAAAATATCAAAAAAATATCTTCGTAATGGTAATTCACAAAAAATGGCAAAAAAAGCACTGATTTTAAGAAATAATAATTAAAAAATAATCATACCGTAATTATTTTTATAAATTTTCGGTATTAAACAAAGTTGTTACAAAATGGAGATTTTCTGGTACAAAATATTTTATGATACTGGTAACAATGCAGGAGATCGAAACATTTTCAAATTTTTACATCTTCAACAACACTAATATTACAACTCTCATTCATAGATTCATATTGTAAGTAGCATATCTAGCCACATTTTGGATGAAAACTGTTTTGAGTGGAAATCGATTTTGGGAGGCATAGGTCTAGCAGTGGACTTAAAAAGGCTAATTATGACGATTATAGGCCGTGTCTCCGACACACTACACAAAACATTGTTTGGCAACGGTATTTTGTTTGCATAGTTCTTATAATTAATTTAATTAAATAGAATACTAGCTTTTTCCCGCGGCTCCGCCCGCGTGGATGTCGGTTATCGCGTAAAAAAGTGTCCTTCTCCATATCCCAGGCTATATCTCTGCCAAATTTCATGACGATCCGTTCAGCGGTTTAGGCGTGAAAACGTAACAGACAGACAGACAAACAAACAGATAGACAGACAGGCAGAGTTACGTTCACATTTATAATATTAGTATGGAAGTATGGATTATTTACAAAAAAAATAATGATAAAATGTTTTGCACCACTGTCCTGTCATTTTGACAGTGACATTTCTTGACATTACTTTGTTTATATAAATTATCTGAATTAGAGACTTTGGGTATAGTGTCTAATGAAACAGTTTCTACTCAGTTGAAAAGCTCTTTGTTAAAACAGTTCGACATTACAACCTACTAGCGGTACTTTTATATCAACTTTAGTCAAAAAGAGCTGCTTGAAGCCTGAAGCCAGTTAGTAGTTCAAAGGGATAAGTGTGCCAACTTTACACGCTCATAAGTAGGCCAGAGGTGTTCAAACCTAGCGGGTATTCAGTGCTGGCCACAACGTTTATGTATGCCACGTCAAGTGACGTGGTATGACGATTAAGTTGAATTTAGCTATCAAAATGCACGAGCTCATCCTGTGCATTGTGATAGATCAATCCCTCTTCGCCAAACAGACATGTTGAAACAAAAAATATAGGTTACGAGTACTAGCTGACCCGACAGACTTCGTTCTGTAAAAAGCTATTTGACTGTGGCAGTTTGTCTACGCGCAAAGGAAATATAAACTCCACTACTCTACTCTACTCTACCCTACCCTACCTACTTACCTACCTACCTACTTACCCTACTCTACCCTACCCTACCTACCCAACCTACCTACCCTACCCTACCCTATCTACCCTGCCTACTTACCTACCCTACCCTACCTACCTACCTTAAACAATTATTAGCGAAATCGGTCCAGCCGTTCACTAAGATTTGTTTTTTTTTCTGAGGATCGAATTAAATTTTTTTTTTTTTTTTTTTTTTGAAAAAGTAATAAATTAAAATCTGCTGAATTATTAAAAGTCTTAGAACAAAAGTTGTTGTTTATGATGTTAGTAATATAGTCCTGAGAAGTTGTTAGTTGATCAATGACCCTATACTCGTACTTATTGTGGAGTTTCTGCCGTTTAGACTTACTTGCACTACAAATCAATAAACACATTTAACGCTAAACGAATTTAACACGTCATACTTTTTCATTCAAATGTATGAAGTTGACAAAGACAGAATTGTGTCTTAAATTTTTAACGATAAACGTATGTAGTGATTTGTGGTGGGAGCGAGCATTAAAATAGGTAAAAGAAATTCTACTTGTGTTTTTACATTTAAATAAATATTGGCAATCATAAATGATATCTTCCTTTAGGTTAAGCTGAAAAGTATAAACCTACCAAATGAATTTGTGACTATTCTCAAGTAATGGTATACGCATCAGGTCAACAGCGTCAGATGGGCGGGGGTAATGTCGGAGCCGTATCAGCTGGAGTGTAGAGTGAGACACGGCGGATTGAACACGCCAACCCTTTTCAACATGGACGCGATGATCGTCGCGCTCAGCAGTCGGCACGTAGGATGCCATGTTGATGGCGTTTGCGTCAACAACCTTAGTTATGCTGACGACATGGTTAGCGGCGCTGAGCTTGTCGGTCTGTGGTTTGAGGAATCTTTTACAGGTCTGTGAAGAATATGCAGGGAGGCATGGGCTAAAATATAATGTTACCAAGAGTCAGTGCATGTTCTTTGGAGCCTGCGGTGCAAAATGCCTGGAAAATGTACCACCAGTTTTTCTCAATGGTGTTCCCCTAGACAGAGTGGATCGTTTTAAATATTTAGGACATATAGTGACGGCTGACCTCAAGGATCATGCTCAAATCGAGCGGGAGCGGAGGCCTTTATCGAAAAGAGGAAAACAAAGAATTTTGTTCCAACCAAGTTAAGATCACCCTTTCTAAGGCATATTGCACCTTACTGTACACGTGCAGATTGTGGGCATGCGAGCTACACACAAGCGAGCTACAGAACCCTCCGCGTCCAGTATAACAACACGTTCAGGGCGATGTTGGAGCTGCCCCACTTCTTCAGCGCGTCGGGCAAGTTTGCAGAAGCGCGCATCGACTGTTTTCACGCCACCATGAGCAAGCGGTGCGCGTCCTTAGTGCGCAGGTTGTGGGCCAGCTCCAATACTTTCCTGGTGATGATCGCTGAGCGAATTGACTGCCCCTACATTAGGCAATGCTGCAACAGACATTTATAGCCAGGGCACTTAATTTTGCTTGAATTGACCTTGGCTTGAAATTTTTAATTTAGTAAAAAAAAAATCTGTGACCCTTACAATGTGTATATTTTAATTTTCGTTTATTTGAATTTCATTGACATTTTATTTTTTATTCTATGACCTTTTTATATTTGTACCTAGACTTACTCATTGATTAATTTAAATTAAGTAATAAATAATAATCGTTTATTGAGTAATAGTTATTTGTGCAACAAGAGAACAAAGTCGTTTTTTGCTGCGAGTGCTGATTTTGAATCCTGAGCAAGCGATGGATTCAACGATTGAATTTTAAAGTTGAATCCTGAGTGTGGCGAGGGATCCAAAGGCACATGATGCAAAAAACTTTGCTCTCGTGTAACACACATAGCTTTTCACTTCAGCAGCGATATCCCATTAGTTCTAACGATGGAACAGGTAGAACAACTGGGAAATAGAGACTCCCACTAGTTGTACTATTTTGTAATATAGTATATCGTAGTACTCACTAGTACGGTAACGGTAGAACTAATGGGAGTTTTTGTTTTGTTCTCACTAGAACAAAACAAAAACTCCCATTAGTTCTACCGTGGAACTGTTCAGTACAACAAGTGGGAATAGAGGGAATAGAGAATCCCAATAGTTCTACTATTTTGTTATACCTAATATCGTAGCTGAACTAGTGAGAAAAAAATTCCCATTAGTTCTACCGTAGACCTATTCAGTAGAACTAGTGGGAACAAACCGCGAGAACACTTTAGGAGATAATAAATATTTACGGGTTAAATATCAGTTTTGTTTGCAGTAAATACTTATTTTCGTTTAAATACAACAATAAGTTAAAAATTCAATTTTGCTAAAAGATAATTATGTCTTTTAATGTAATTTACATTAAAAGACATAATTATCTTTTTGCAAAATTTCTTTAGTTAGTACGAAATTCCGAACGTATTTGTCTTTGAGGTCGAATTCAGAATCGGTACTTCGAAAGGGCTGGTCTTTGTCTCTCTTTCTTTATAATGGCGGGAAAGAGATAGAGTGTGAATGTTTCGAATTGTATGATTAATTAACCCAAGGCTGAATAAGATATTAGCGGCTTTCTGAAAAAAATAATTAAAAAGTTACTTCGTCTAACTCAGTGAGCAAAATCGCATTTTGCTCACTGATTTCAGGCAGCAAAACCTACATGTTTGAGCTACTGAAGTGAAAACAATATTAAACGATGACAGCTGCAATAGTTAAAAACTGTGGCAGTTGCATTGAAATTTAATTATTTATTTATCGTGGCAGTATTCTGAAATTTTATTTTATTTTTGGAATATGGGTTTTGCCTGATTTAAATATTTTTTTTTTCTTAAGTCCAGTGTACTGCTAATTTCCCAAAAAAAAAAAAAAAAAAATAACTGAAAACAGAAAAACGAGCATCATTATCTATTGAACTTTGTTTTTTGTAAGGTATTGCAGCCGGGGACAAACTAATAACCTGAATTATAGTGTAACTTTTGTTGTATTTACAGATCTAATACATAAATATTATATAGCCTATGTAACTCCCTCAATTAAGACGAATCTAACGACACCTCATATGTTAAAATACAGCAAGCCGTTTAGGCTACAGAGCGTGCCAAAGAAATAAACATACATTCATACATATCATCATCTGCCTAGCCTTTTTTCAACTATACTGGGGTCGGCTTCCAGTCTAACCAGATGCAGTGGCCTATATGTATTTGGCATGGAGCGACTGCCTATCTGACCTCCACAACCTACACAGTTACTGGATACCCCTTGGTAAGGCTGATTGTCAAACTTTTGGGCTTCTGACGACCCGTTACGACTGCCAAAGATCCAAGAATGACAGCTGGGACCAACAGTCGGTCGTGGATTCGAACCTAGGTACACGCTTTACTTTGTTCTCTCAAAACGGTGAAGGAAAAAGATCGTGAGGAAACGGGCATGTCCTAGAACCGAAAAAATCGAAGACATGAGACATCTACCAACCCGCACTGAATCCGCGTGTTGTATTACAGCCCACTCCATTTCGAAGAGAGGAGGCCTGTGTCCCAGCAGTGGGAACAGCTGATTATGATGACAAAGCGTATAGTTTTAATTTCTAACTTTGTCTATGTTCTAGCAACTTAAATGTAGGTACGTTCCCAAAAAAGGTTGAGGATGTCTGTCTAGGGCACTTGAAGTTCTCAGGTGTCACTTAATGATGGGATAACGGAGTCTTTCGACAGGATCGTGTGTTAAAGTCGGGACTAACTTAATAACGAGACGAGAGTCCCAGGAACTTTCGAGGGGTTTTGTGAAGATTTTCAATACCTATCCTCCGTAGGGCAGAATCTTTGTGTATTAGAAAAGTAGTTGCACAGAGTTACACACCATGAAATCTCTAGTAATATTCAAAGCCTGCAAACTTTAGAAGTATGCATGTTTCTTTTGGATGCTTGGAGTTTGAAGGTTTATACTTAGGAATTCAACTTAGAAGGGTTGAGTTTGTGTATGACGAAATCATTGGGGAACCTAGTTATTGCTAAAAACTCGCACTTCTTTAGGTTTTTCATATTATTGTTATTGTATTTTAAGCATTTGCGATTGCAAGGATTTGTGCCCAGTTGAAGGTTTGCGGCATTTACAACGCCAAATGCGAACTACGCATCAAAGATCTTTTTTTTTTTTTTTTTTTTTCAGGATTGGAAATCATCAAATGACCCCTCCCGCTCTGGGTGGAGCGGAAGGGAGTGTCAGACTCTTACTGACTAAAACCCACCCGTGTTCCTTCCTTGGCCCTTTATGTTCCAGGGCAGCGGTACCCCTTTCGGACAATCCCGCTGACCCGGCAGGCTTGGGCCCTAATAGGCCCCCTCGTCGTTGCTGACCCTGACGTCACAAATCCTGTATCGCGCTATCAGAGTTTACCGCGCGACTAGCATATATACAACATCCCGACATCAACCGTCGGGCAGTTGCCCACCAGACACGACACCCGTCTGGTTAGAGGATTCTCCCTTTTCAATATAATAATATTTTCTATGGAGGCTGAGTGAACTTTACACCCTATTCCTCATACCTCTATAAAGGCCACAGCCTCGCCCCCTGTTACGTGGGCTTAAACATAACTAGCGAAATTCAAAGCCTTGATTTCAAACTAGCTGCTTCCCGCGACTCGTTGAGTTTTTCAAAAATAAAAGTAGCCTAATTTACTCCATATAACATCAGCTGCCAGTGAAAGTCCCGTTAAAATCGGTCGAGCCGTTTCGGAGATTAACCGGAAAAATATACGGACAGACAGACATACAAAATTTAAAAAAATGCTTTTTTGTTATACATAAGTACCGTATTGTATAATACATAAGCATTTAGTAAAAAGCTGTTATTATGACATTACAAACAGACACATTTGTATAGATAAACCGATTATAGGCACTTTTGAATTGTCAAGATGAAGAAGAAATGTAGGTGTACTATGCTGGTACAGTCTGCTTAACCCTTCGGGGAATACAGGCGTGATGATGTGTGTGTTATAATATATTTAAAGCACACACTACTCGCTTGAGTCATATGTCCCATCACTATTTGAGTTCATGAATTAATTTGTGTTAGCTCGCCGTTCCGAGGCTCAGACATAAGATGAATCGTTATTTGATTATTTGTTATTACTCGTGTACTATTAACTCACGGTATCTCTCTCTCACGAAGTGTTGACAGACTACTGACTTGTTAGCCATACAGTTCATTTTATTAACACTTAGTTATTTATTGCATTGTTGATTTAGTGAGTCAAAGCGCATTTTTTTTTTTTTTTAAATTACTGATTGGACCTGCTCTTGACCTCGATATAGCTGCCCAGATGGAACGAGCGTGCCTAGAAGATGCCTGTTCACTCTTGCTTTGAAGGCATATGGGTTATATGTAGAAGGAAACACAGACGCTGGCAGAGAGTTCCACACTTTGGCTTTGCGCATAATAAATGTGGAGGGGAAGCGCTGAGTACGACTGCACAGGATATCAACCAAGTACGCATGGGACCCAGCGGTACGTCTAGTAGTCCGGTAATAAAAGGGCGATGGTGGAATCAATTCGTGGAGCTCCTGCGCATACTCTCCGAAGAACAGTCTGTAGAAGACCGACAGACAAGCAACATTACGCCGATGAGCAAGGCTCTGAAGCCTAGACACTAACGTTTCGTCGCCTATAAGCCTTTTCGCTCTGTGTTCCACCGAGCTTGCTTCTGCAGAGCATGAGATCCTGGGTTCAATTCACGGGTCGGACAAAGTGTTACTGAGTTTTTCCATCTGGTATTTCTCAGTTATAGCAGCCCGGAGTCTAGATTTGTGCCCGGTTGATAGCAATAGGCTCGCCCCCTATTACATGGCACTTAAACATAGCTGACGAAATGTGGATATACATACTTTATAGGTAGGAACACTTCTGCCTAACCCTTCGGGGAATAGAGTCATGATGTTATGTTATTTATTGACGCTTAAAACTTAACATTACACCTCGCCCGTATTTCCCAGAAGGGCACGGCTTTGCACACCCTTACTTCGCCAGTTATAATATTTAGTTTGGGACTGACTAAACTTAACGAAGACGAACTGCTAGACAGTTTTTTGCGCCACTTCTTCTTTCCAGCTAAAGCACGAGGAAGTGGTGAAGGGCGGGCGTTTTGATGGACTGTCTTATGTAATCAAAAAGTGCAATTTATTAAACTAATTTTAATAAAATTATGACTTTTGATTTTATAGAGAAACATAAATTAACGTTCGGCACTCCCAGGACAGCTCCGCTTCTATCTAGCTGACTGGCTAATTTTTTATGTCGTTACTTTTTTATGTATGGTCGGTTTGATAGAAGAAGAATCATGAACTTCTTCTTCTTCTTAGCATATAGCGAAAACTTCAAATATGTTAAACCCAAAATTCAGCCACGCGAACTCCACTCACTGACGCAGTCAAAAGATGAGCGTGAAACCGACTGCGGTACCCCCTGATCCCATCTAATCTAACTTGCCTGTATTGTCCTATTGCAGGACAGAGGCCTGCCTTTCCTTTTTCCGCACAATTCTGTCTTTTGCTGGTGCCGGTCAGACTTTCGGTACGAGTCAAGCTCATCCTTATTCCTTCAATCTTCGCCTTCTTCCTTCTTCGTCTCGATCCCATGAAATACAAAGATTAAAACTAAATTATTTTATCACGATACTCCGTCGAATCGTCTAAGGTTTCCCATCACTATAGTTATAGAGTTCGTTAATTTATAGTTATAGTTCCGAGACACTGATTATGTAAGTAATGGTTATTTAATTATTATTGTTTCGGTACAAACATTATGTAAGTAGGTACCTACTGTTGTGTTTATAGCGCATTTATTACCATGTTCATGTGTGGGACACGTCATTGATATGAATAATTTTGGTGGTGTAATTTGAGATGTAAGGAATAAGACATGCTGCGTCGGTCACAAGTAAATTGTACTCGCGGGCAGGAAGCTGATGGTGTGATTTGCGAAAAGTTACATAGCCCGCTTTTTACCCGACTACGGCAAAGCCAAGGGATTGTTGTAATTTTAACAGGCTATATGTATTCGCCCTCTTTCTGTTGGTTTTGGTTATCAGGTATTAAGAACTAACGGATAATGTCTGGTAGATGCTCATTTTACAAAATACTGCGATCAAGTTTTTTTTTTTATGAAGCATTGAGGCACTGATGCTCCCTGTTGCGTGTTTAGAACCTTTTATTAAAATAAAACATTCGATTATAAGGGTACTTGTGACTTTTCAGCACATCGTAATTTATTTTTGTTTTATTATCTCCTACGGGCCCGATCACACGCACAACAACCACATCACGTCGCAGCGACAAAATATGGGTTCTTGCATTTGCGTTGCGGTAACTACAAAATTTCGATGTGTTTGCGTTGTCGCTAGTAGTTGCGATGTGGTTACGTGGTGGCTAGTGTTTACAGACAGACAGATTGACTCCGACTGTGACAGCGTCGTCGCAACGACGACGCAACGTTGTGTTTGCGATGTGGCCGACCGCTAATGCGCGGTCTCGCTGGTGGTTGCGTTGTGGCTGCGACGTGGCCAAGATGTGGTCGGTAATTGCCCACACGGTTGATTATGACAGCCAAATGTGGTCCATGTGAATAAACTATTCATTTTCATACAAATTAGCGCCCGTCCACGTGTTCTCGTTGTGGTGTGGTTATGGTACATGTGAGCAGGACCTTATTGGCCCTTCATATCTATTCATTATTTAAACATAATTTTACTTAAAAATCATACTTTCTATGTCACTTTTCGTAATATTTTAGTACTCTCCAAACCAACCTACGTTTTATTTCTCGAGTATTTTTTTGTATGATATTGCACAAACACATATCGACTTAAATCGACTGGAATGGTCTCAAAGAACACAACAGTCGCAATACCAATACAGCTGACTATTGACGCGACTTCATACACAAATATTTACGTTTCCAAGCGTCCTCGATGCAGACATAATCGTGTGACAATCACACTCGTTATTGCTGTAAAATGTCTGTTTCATCGAAACGAGTACAACGATTTTATGTGAATTTTTAAAGCAAGCCAAGGATATGTCTGTTGTTTTAGTAGTTTTATTTGTTATTCCCAGCAAAATATACGCCACCACACAACTTGTATACCGTAAAAAGGGGACATTAAATTAAGAATATTGGCATTGTTAATAGTCTGCCAAAATATGTGGTGTTTATAAGCAATTTTTTTTTTTTTTCACCTCACAAGCTCGGTAAGATGACAAAAATAAACCAAAATGATGTAAAGTGATCCATTCAGTTTCCACCAATCATTTTGGTTTGTTTTTTGATGTGATAAACCTAATAAACTAAAGAAAATTTTAAAATGTGTATTTTTTTTTTCATTCAGTCGTCGTGCTGGCCAGTGCGATTATTCTGAAAATGAGGTTGGCAGACTGAAATAAGTATTAATGCATTTTCAGTGGATTGGCGGTATAGAAAATTATTGAATAGAAAGGTTCTAATTTTAAAAACACTTACCACGCTAGCGGATAATATGCAGTTTTGCACTCAGATTTCGGATGATAAACAGAATCTTGCCGACCTTGTGAGGTGAAAATAACTATTTCATGTCAGTGCGCCAACCTCATTTTTAGAATAATAGCACTCAGGCCAGCACGTTAACTGCATGAAAAAAAAAAACTTTTAAAAAATTTCTTCTTTTCAATTCACTTTCCATAATTTTGTTTTTTTTTTTGTTTTTTTTTTTTTGATAAAATCGTAACCAATTATTAAATATGAGCAAGTCCAGCAGCGACGAAGATTTGTAACACCTGCAGAGCTAGTGCAAGCGATAATGTTTTTTCTTGCACCTATCATTTTCCTCGCTGTAGTGAGCTGAAAAGTTGTGTGTTCGCTCGGCAGCAAAGTTATTTTGCGTCTCGTACCCATGAAAGCCTCGCTAGCTCGCGCCAAAACACAACTTTGCAGCCTTGTATAACAAATAACTATTTCTCTTTAATCATTTATTGCAGTGCGGCAATAAATGATTAAAGAGAAATAGAATAAGAATAAGAAAACTCATCTTTGGCAGTGAACATTTACTTCGGTCTTCTTCCATATAAAACCGCATGGAGGTCATACCTTCTCACCATATAAGACAGCTCTTACCGAGTTGTATATTTGCCAGTGTCGTCATCATCTGCCTAGCCTTTTCCCAACTAAGTATGTTGGGGTTAGTTCCCAAACCAGAATTCAGCTACATACCAGTATTTTACGATAAGACTGAGGATTTAATATGTGTGTCAATTGCTTAACCTAATATAGTTAATAAAGTCATATATTTATAATTATATTTATACAGACTTACATAAACACAAGTTTTCACCAAATTTATCTTCCTCTCAATACATACACATACATAGGTACTTTAATAGGCCACTTCATATATGCATTTGCTAGCAAGTAGTTATCTTAATATTATTATACTGTGCTCGTCTTACAGCTACTGTTAAATGTTCAAATTATAGGCGAGGACGCTGGCACCCTAAACATAAGTTAAATCTTACTCTGGTGCCAGAGTTCATCGAAAACACTCTTTGTCTTAGTTGTAACCCTGCATATTTGTTGTGATGTTTTTGTACAACTGAAGTAAAGATTTTTTTATTTTATCTGTTATTTACATGGAGCAACTACCTATCTGACCTCCCAACCCAGTCTCTGGGTAGCATGATACCCATTGTTCTTTTTCAGTGTATCTGATGAAATACGCTGGTGTGCTACGCTTATAGCACGCCCCGAAGGAGGTTCTAAAGGCGTTTACATAAAATACTCTACTTACCAATTACCCCAATACCTTAGGGATGCATGGCAACACGTGACCATCATTATAGGCACTAGTAGATAAGTATAGGTGACTAGCTTTTGCCCGCGACTTCATCTGCGTGTATTTCGTATTTCAATTTTTTTTTTGATACATGTCGGATTTACGTTACATACGTTACGTTAGTCAGTGATTTGACTAATCGGGACGGACGCCAGCGCTGCCTAGCGGCGTTCGACGGAGTCTACAACATAATGCTCGACCGGAGTTAAGTTCAGTCCGTCGTTGGCCGTCGAGTAGTGAGTACCTACGCTTAGAAACTGTCGCGCATTCCGTATAGTTGTGTCGTGTACCTACAGTGGGTGCATTACTAGTGATATAATTTGATTGTAAATTATAATTTGATTTGAGCTGCAAACTATTGTGTAATAACCAAAACTTCCCATAGTACGCCCACAGTAGTTAAACTATGGCTGGCTGATAACGAGAGAGACGTATCAGGGGGTCTACTCCCTAAGTCCGTCAACGAAGTAACGGGCCCGTCCGTTAGTAGTCCGACACGTCGGACTGAACCCTACTCCCTAGTAATTTCGGATTCATCAGTTTCCAACGGAATCGTAGACAATATTCGTGAACGAAAGACGCATGGCGATTGATGACAATAGAGTTGTGCTATTTTACCGGTCGATTACCGGTTTAATTATTTTGTGGTTTTCAAGTTAAATAAATAAAAATCAATATTTTTTCCTTAGAAAATGACTACATTTTTAACAATATACTTTTTATTATAAAGATTAGAATTATTTTTGACATTTTTGTCCGGAAACCGGCATTATCCTGTTGATACCTTTGCCTTTTTCCTTTTTGACATTTTGACGGAAATTTTCAAATTAATTCAACGATACTAGCCGGGAAGTTTTAAAATTATTTTATTTTAGTTTATTTCTTATTTATTTCGTAAAATGGCCCCAACCGCTGCAGAAACTCACGGACACGGACTCTGGCCGGAGGCGCGCAGGAGCTGGGCAGCCTCAACGTGCTTTATATAGAATTTTTCACTTTTGGTGTGGAAAAAAAAATTTTACTAACATGTTGAATTTTAGGGGTTAGGGATTTATAAAAGGGGGTCGAAATTTTCATTATTTTTGCGATGGGACGCACCATTTTCGAGATATAAGCAAAAGAAAAGAAAAAATATATACAGTAACAGTACTGATTTTGTACCAGTTGTCGAGATGTTGGTGTGAAGTTTAGTTCATGACAACTAATTGATTTTATTCTACATCTTTTTAATCGCGATTAATAATAGTCAGATTTAGTTAGAAAATCTAAATTTTAGTTTAAAAACGTCAAATTCAGAATAGCAAAATTGCCAAATAGCTTTAAGATAAGTCAGTAACGACGGGAATACTCGCCAACCTAAATTCTTGGCGTAAATATTGTCGACGTTGCCTCCGCTCTTCCTATATAGCTTCGTCAAGCAATAAAAAAGCAGCCATACTTTGGAATTCCTTACTTTGTCTCTAAATAGTGTAAACAATTATAATCTTTCGTCTACAGAACGATAACCATTTTGATGTCGTATCAACTGACATAAGGTTCCGTCAAAACAAGCGTCAAGTTCAACTTTTCGGACGGGCAAAAACGCATCGGGAGTAGGGACAGTTGTCAAATCGTGTTGTCATTCATTCTTCGTCGGGCCCCAAACGAAACATCCGCCCGTTGGTGATAGGGAGTAGGAAACGCCCGAAACGAAGGCCGAAACGACGGACTTCGTGCTTAGGGAGTAGACCCCCTGCTCCGTAATATATCCAAGATGAAAAGTGTAAGATGTAGGGCTCGTGGCTAAATGATATCAGCCGTTCGAGTCAATTAAAGGTTAAGCTACACACGCACAACGGACCAAATGAGAGTCTAAGTGCGGAAAAGGGAGCCCCATCATCATCAGGTTAAGGTACACTTGCCGCGGTCGGTTTATGGATGGGTTACGTCTTAACGTAGTTCAGAAAGCATGTTAAACCGTTGATCCCAGCTGTCATTCATAGATCTTTGAAAGTCGTTATGGGTGATCAGAAGCCCAAAAGTCTGACAACCAATCTTACTAAGGGGTATTATGTTACCCAGTAACTGGGTTGTGGAAGTCAGACAGGCAGTCACTCCATGTAAAATACTGGTATTCAATTGCATCCGGTTAGACTGGAAGCCGACCTCAACATGATTGGGAAAACGTAGGCAGATTGATTTATATCCAAGATGAAAAGTAGCCTATGTCCTTCTCCAGGTCCCAGCAGTCCTGGATTTGTCAATAGGCCGTATAGGCCACGACCTAGGAGCGGCAGATTTTAGAGGACGCTCACTCGATTTCAGAGGATAGAAGTCAAACAAGTTCAAATTAACTTTAGTGCCTTCCTTACTACAAATGGAAAATTTCTTATTTTAGAAAGGTACAAGGTGCGGCGGAAATAAAGTGACCTACACTCATAAAAAATATAAATCTGGCACTGGGTCCCAGGCTACCTACCTATCAAACATTATTATCGTTTCAGTGGTTAACGCGTGAAAAGATAACGGTCAGTCCCCCAAAACGCTCACCCTTCTCCACTATCTGGTGCTTTAGCAGGGAAGAAGAACTGGCGCAACAAACTCCCCTGCATTTATGTTAATATGTATGGATATGAAAGATGGTATTAAAGGAGGTTATAACATACCCTACCACTACCACATAAGGACCCCAGAGACGTCATATTACATCTAAAGGTCACATCATTATATAGACAGGCACAATGTACCTGTCCACCCACACAAGCATTACCATATTTAGGGATTTCAGTTTACGTTTATACGAGTATCATAATAGGACATTGTTGCTTAAAATAGGCCGTTTAGTCTTGTTTGTTACTGTTTTATTTTTAAGAGGGCATATAACGGTCCACTAGCGCGGCTTGTTCCACTAATCCCCCCTGAGAGAATCCCCCTCAGTGGAGAAAACTGAACCCTAATATAAAAAAAAAAACACTTTTAGGGGGATCTTGGAATAAGTTTTTTTTTTTTCAAATCTAGTTTTCCGCCTATCAGGGGTGAATTCTAGACTGTTTTTTATAGATTCCACTTTTCCTCCTAAGGGGGATTTTCAGAGGGATTTGTGGAATAAGCCCACTAGCGCCACTCCTTTAAAAATAAAGTTTCATATTAAGTCATGAAGCAACAAAATACGATCTTGAGGAATGTGGCCGCTTTTCATTAGATCGAATTTTGTTACTTCGTGTCTCAATATGAAACATTATGAAAGGTATTAGAAAATTGTAGACAAACTTACTGAGGTTTCTTCAATCAATCAATCAACTCAGCCTATCGCAGTCCACTGCTAAACATAGGCCTCTTGGCCTCATAGGTTTCTTATTGAGCCATTATTCAAAATTACTTCTCACTCACGAGATAATATTTTTTTAATGATGTGTCGCTAGTGGACTGTTATAAGCCCAAAAAAGACTTTGGGAATCGTTAAAGGTAAACCAAAGAAGCCCGTTTGTTTGACATTACTTATATTTATGTATGTGCATCTTATGTTTTAAGAGAGAAGATATGTTTACAAAAATATTGGCCATAGATGGCCTGGCCCATAGATACAAATATTAGCCAATCAGCAAGGTTGTGATGAAGGTTGACCACCCAGCGCAGCGGGGCAATTACGTAACACACTGAAAGTGGCAATGCCTTTCATTTGGACAGTTCAACAACATTAATTTGCAAAGTTATTAAGCAAACGAATTTTTAAACACAAAGTAATGGATTATCAACCTGCCCCCATGGGGATAAGGCGTGAATTTATGTATGTATGTAAGTAGGTATGTCTAAAGCAATGAATTAGCAATTTCCTTCAAAATCCTACAGATTGTGATTAAAAGTGTGTTACACAATCAGAGTGCAGGATGCGGTCAGCGTAAGTACATTTAAGTATCTGGAGGCTATATTTTAATTCTCCTTAATAAGCTTTATAAACCCATTGTAACAGTTTCCTGTTGCACCACGCGCTTCTTTGACTATGCTATCAAGCACCGAAATCCCCTGATTGCGGCCGCCGCCCGATACACGCCCTCTCGCATTAGTACGATTCGCCGTCCGAGGCATTCTCTCACCATCCCCGATGATGCTATCACTCACTTCCAGGAGAGTAGTCCCTCTACAGTTAGGAAACACATCTCCCGACATTCGTCCTATCGTCCTCGTCGACCGGGCCCGTCGCGACATCCCTGCCCATACCCGCCCCGACCCTTGCTCGAGCCAGCCCGTACCGCTGAGCCTGTAGCTTTAAATTCGTCCCTAAATATTCAAAATTCAAACCAGCCCGTCCCTTGCTGTCTTCCCCCAGCGACGCCCTAAGCCGAGGTCCGTACCCCCGCAGGGGGTGCCCTTAGCGTAGTCGCTTAGTTTTTAAGTTTTATGCCCTGGCTGGAGGCCTTAATTAATTGAGGCATCCACAGGAAAGTCCGGTTAAGCAGTAGACAACCTCCTAGGTTGAACTGCGAGATGGCATTTATAAAAAAAACAAATTAAAATCCTGTTGCACCAACTTTAGAAACCATAACCTAATCAAATCCTCACGCGCATAGGTAAATTATGATGTTTATCTATAGTTATGACTTGCCTTAACTATGTATTTATGAATTAGAAGCATAAGAATTACATAAATTTATAATGACGTTAATGCAATTGGTCTTATAACAGTCAACAGGAACAGGCGCTTACATGACGCAACATGTGTCAAGGAAATAGGCGATGACTAAGTTTAGTGTTAAACCTATTTCGGGATATCTTATTTGACTTACTTATATTTAAATAAAACACAATTTCATCCGAAAAAAAATGGTATGTCTCAGCTATTCTGAGCGGTGTTCCGATTTTTTTTTTTGCCACCTTTTTTTAATCTTTATGGTTAAGATAATAGGCAAAGTACCTACTGGATGTTACAGCAGTCTACAGGTGACAGTTACTACTTTCCATCAGGTGCTTCCAAAGACCCAGGGTACATACATGGAGCATACCCTGGACCTTGCCTTGCCTTGCCTGACTCATCTGTTTACCACAGCATGAGCTAGTTATTCTCATATCGTTCTTCATCGCCCTGTAATTGCCAAGACAGTCCTGCTGTTATTGTTTGAGTAAACAATCTATCAAAATCTATTGACATAATGACATAGGCCCTTCCAATTTATATCATAACATCACTAAAACTTAATCATTTTGACGATCATAAGTTTTAGATAGGTACCCGTTTATAGCATCGGAATTTAAACAGGTTCACAATTTATTAATAATCACCAATGCACAATTTAGGTTTTCCAAAAAAGGTTCTAAAGAATCTTAATGAAGCCCCTAATTAGTTTCTGTATTTAATTGCCATTGGATATAGCTTCGACACGATAACTAGGAACATCCATATTAATGCTGATTCCATTCCTTATTAGGATTATAGTAAAGGTGCCGCCACACTATGAGCTAGATACTATAAACTTGTAGTAATTTTATAACCAAAGATGTAATGCAATTGGTTTTCATCTGATGAAATGTGTGTTACAAGCTGTTCAAACTGGAGCGAGTTAATTGGCACATTTTAATTTTGGCTAGCTTTATGCCAGGCCAGGTTGCTGTTATTATATTGCCCGCAGTTATATTATTATCGTAGGTTCGAACCCTGGCAAGCACTTTGTGTAAATTATATTTCATCACCACTGCTCTCAAAACAGTGAAGAAAAACATTGTGAGGAAACCGGCATGTCCTAGAACCAAAAATTCAAAGACATATGACATGCACCAACCCGCATTGGGCCCGCGTGGTGGATTATGGCCCACTCCCTCTCACAGAGAGGAGGCCTGTGTCCCAGCAGTGGGAACATTAAAATCTGATTATGTTTATTTATTACAAATAAAATAAATAAATAAAAAAGCTTTAATTAATTCCTTACTATGAGAATTTTAAAAGTATGTTAGTGTGTCAGTAATAAAAAATACAAAAATTTACTTAACATAGTTTGTGTTAGTATCTTCACTTTTTATGTTTCCTCTATGTAAGGGCCGCCTGAGGCGGTAAAAGCCTCCTCCAAATGATTCCAAACGTCGCGTTGTCTGGCTGTTTATGCTCAAAAATTTCCAGATATTTTCACAATGTCGTCCTCCCACCTTCTGAAAGGTCTGCCACTCTTTATTTTCATAATTGAATGTGGTCTGCCCATCTCCAATTAAGTTTAAGCATCTGCTTAATCATATCCCTCGATCTTGTACTTTTTCTAATCAACGTAGTTTTCACTCGGTCTCTTAGTTTTATGTTCATAGAACTACGTTCAAGTCTTCTTTGGCACGTTCTTATTTTGTTTTGTTGAATTTTTGCTTTTGATTTCAGACTAGGTGGAAACGAACTTCTAAAAACTTCCTTAAAAAAATAAATACTAGACCATGAAGGTCTAGTATTTATTTTTTTAAACTTTACCCACACTACGAATTTCTCCTGTATCGTGGGTGCGTTTACAAACATTTAAACTCACATACACAAACATCCAGACCCGGAACAACTACTTGTAGGTCATACAAATATTTGTTCCGTGCGAGAATCGAACCCGCGACACGCAGCGCCGCAGTCAATCGCTTAACCACTGCACCAACCGTGTCGTCTAAATTATGATAAAATAGCATGGCTTTAGTATGACATACCCAAACTGGTTCGTCACTGATCAAAAATTGTTGCTGTTTTTGTGGTAAGAGCGTTTCTTTTAATTATGTCTGCTTCTCTATTCTGTAAAAATACCACCTAATATAAATAAATAAATAAGTAGGTATGTTTATCAAGTGTTTCGTTTGTACAATAATCCGTCGATAAACAGTGTTTTCGCACACGTCCGCGAAACAATGCATATATATTCATTGATTTACGTGATATGAGGATAAAAAAGACATTAAGGTACAGTGAAGATAAAAAGTATACAAACATCAAACGTCACCAGCCCAATATTTCGAGTATTGGAATGGAGTAACGTCGAGTTTACAATAAATTGTGCAGTAAAGTAACATGGCATCGGTAGTTGCACTGTTGGCGTGAAACTTATATTACAAACTTGTTGAATAATTATTTAAGTAATATTATTATTATTGAAGTTAGAATTTGTACAAAGTATTTCAGTTTATTTATCTATTTAATTAGTAACGAATACTAACAACATATTTATTAAACACTAGCTGCTGCCCGCGGCTTCGCCTGCGTGACTTTTCCTAAAATGAAAGTGACATCAGCTATATGGTATAAATCAGTGAAAGTCCTGCCAAAATCGGTTCAGCCGTTTCGGAGATTAGCCGGAACAAACAGACAGCATACAAAAATATAAAAAATTGTTCTTATGTCATATGTACTGTACATACTTTCCTGTTTTAATAAAGCGACCAAAATATCTATAGCAAGTTTTATGTCGTTTCTATAAGTTTTAATTGCGTGCACATTAATAATAATAATTATTAATAATCGCTTTATTGTCAGGCAACTAAGGCCCCTAGATAAAATATACAAATAATTTAACACAATAATAAACTATTACATATAAACATATATAAACTCACGCCTTCTTCCCGTGGGGGTAGGCAGAAACTACAAAACGCCACCTGCTACGATCCTTACATACTCCTTCTTGCTTCGTTTACGCTCATACATCTATAATACAGATGTGTGCTGGGTAAAACAAAAAAAGAAAAACTATTTAGTTCGTCAGTCAGATAATAAAAAAATATTAGACACGTATTATTTGCTTTATCATATTTATAAAAAAATACTTAGATAAAACACATTAAACTTGGGGAGTGGGAGCTCGTTACGTCACAGCTACGTATAAAATCTACTGAGAAATGACATCATGACACATTTGAACTCAATGTATCGCCGTAATGTTTTGATTACGTAAAAAAAGAAAAAATACGTGTCCAATATTTTTTTATAATCTACATGACGGACAAAAACATTTTTTTAGTCATCATCCCTATTCTAGATGATCAGACACGCACGCCAGCGCCGGTTGCGAGTACTACGCACCCATCCTTTCTAAAGAACATCACATGTAAAAAAAATAACATTGTAATCAATAGTCATTAAACTATTGAAATACGTCAATGTTACCTACTAATATCTAATAAAATAAAACATGTTTGGTCGATGTTATTACACTATATTCAATCTCCACACCGACGTTACGTACTTGACTGTGCCCACGACCAGTACCTACATGCGGTACATGTTTATAGCATTCGTAATTGAAATTCCAAAGAATCAAAAGATGGTTTTCATCTTTTGATTTATAGCTGAAATAAAAACATGGATTTTCCCGGTGAAGATATTTTATTGGCTCTAATTTGTTGATCACATAAAATACGCTCAGCTGACGAGTTTAGCTCGATTGGCATAGTGGCTAAGTAATTGAATTTTAAAATGCGGTCAGCAGGTTCCATTTCCGCATGTAACAAAAAGATTTGTATGACCTTAATAGACTCGGTCTGATTGACACATACGAGATTAGTAAAAAAAATAATATTATGAGTTAACTTATAAAGTTATACACACCACACAAAAGCAAATATTGCATAATAGTGCATTGCTTTCTAGGAATATTAGGTGTAACTTTACTAAAATCAATTCTTCATCTGAAGACGATTTTGATAAAATTCGAAGTGATTTAACTCGCTTCTGGCAGTTAGAAGAAGTAAGAAGTCTTCTCATTATTCGCCAGAAGAGAAGTTATGTGAAAAGCTAATTTCCGCACATGGTCAAGATTTCTTCAAAGAAAGATGATTCAGAACTTATTCATTATAGTGAGAAAAACCGACCAAGTGCGTGTCGGACCACGCACAATGAAGGGTTCCGTAGTTGGGATGAATTTATCCAAAGAATAAACTTAACATTGTAGTTGATAAACATGTTTTCACATGCAGAATGTATCAGAGAGCATGTTTTTCAACTGCAAATATAAGTTGTTTGATTATTACTCGGTAACATGTAAAGCCTTGTTAGCTGAGATAGTTTTCCTTTTAACTTTGTTATATATACTACTACTGATAATTTTTTCACATATCCAAATACAACTTAATTGGTAGGGTTGGCAAGTGTCCCCCAATTGACTCTAACAAAAATTAGCACTTTAAAGCTTAATATTATGCTAACGGATTCCTCAATCGAAAAATGGTTTTCACAAACCCGTAATATTTTTGAACGGCCTATCCAACGATACCCCACAACATGGGACAGATGAGGAAAAAAAATATCATCCCAACTTTACGTGAGGTAACATAAAAAAAAAGACCTGTTTAATTTTACCTGTTTTGTCGGCGTAATTAATATGTACACCCATACCAAATTATAGCTTCCTAGTAATAAGAGTCTCTGAGCTAAACCGCGGTACGGACAGACAGACAGACAGACGGACATGGCGCAACTATAAGGGTTCCTTGTTGACTGCGGAAGCCTAAAAATCTGCTTAACTAGGATTATTGAGCACAAGGATTTTTGTACACTATATTCCATTCAGGATAAGGCCCTCGGCCTGTGGGTGATGAGCCTAACGTGTAGAAAAATAACGTTAATTTTATGGAATATTAAAACTCTTAGCTATTATATGAAATTTTCAAAAGTTCATTATCGAATCTTTTTGTATCAATTTCGATGATGTGTAAAATTATCGTAGGGGCTTGTGGCTAAGTTAAAACTTATTTTTCCAAAGGTTGTCTTTAAAAGATCGCTTTTAGCGATAAGACCGCCCATTGTGTCACCCCTTGTCAAATTTTTTACATACAAATCTGTAATTTTTATGGTGTGCAATAAAGAATCTATCTATCTATCTATTTTTATGTGGCAAACAGACCCAGTTTATTAAGGTATTAAAATCTATTAGTCGTATGCGGGATGGACCCTGCTGCTGTTGTTTGCAATAAATGATTTGATTTGATTTGACAGCATTATAAAAGCCAATCACTATCCCAATCGAGCTAACCTCGTCTATTCTTTCCCTGACTTTTACGTGATCAACAAATTAGAGCCAATAAAATAACTTCGCCGGGAAAAGACATGTTTTTATTTCAGTCATAAATAAAAAATGAACACCTTTTTTCTTTTTGATTTTCAATTACCTACGAATGCTATTAAAATGTTACGCATTTAGGTACTATTCGTGGGTACAGTCACGTATAACGTCGCGCGGAGATTGAATAATAGTGTAATAACATCGACCAAACATGTTTTATTTTATGCTTGCACTTTATTTATTTTATTATTAGTACGCATTTACGTATTAGTCAAGTTTGATTATTGATTAATGTTATTTTTAATATGTAACTTAATGTACGTAGGTAATGTTCTTCAGATAGGTTGGGTGCGTAGTACTCGCAGCCGGCGTGCGTGTCTGACCATCTAGAATTTTAGATGTACCTATGAGCGTAAACGAAGCAAAAAGAGTATGTAATGATCGTAGCAGGTGGTGTTTTGTAGTTTCGGCCTACCCTCATGGGCAGCAGACGTGAGTTTATGTATGGTTATATGTAATAGTTTATTATTGTGTCACATTTTTTGTATATTACATCTCGTTTGTTCTCACTAGTTCGATTCATTAGTTCGATCGTCATACTAATGAATCGAAGCACTATACTTAAATTTCCAAGCAATAATAAGGCTTGTCGATGGAGCCCCGCCAGGTGGAGCTCCTACTTCTGCATGAATAGTATTTTTTTTTTTAAACTCTCTTTGAACCTAACCTGTCTGAGTCGGGGTGCCCCAAGTCCCTCTAAGGATTCCGTAATCCCCTTGCGAATGCCCCTCCAATAAGACTCCCACAGACAAACGCGACGCGACGGTGCGACGCGATTCTGTTAGAACAATTTCCATGAAGTTTTCATAGAAATTGTTCTACTATAGTGTCGCATCGCGCTGCCGCGTCGCGCCTGTCTGCGGGAGCCTATATTTGGGCTATTGGCGTTTGATGGATTTATTCCGTTCTAATACCAAAAACTAATACCACTATGTATGTTTTTCAACAAATTTGATGAAACAAATATCAGTGGTATTAGTTTTTGGTATTAGAACGGAATAAATCGTTTGATTTTTGCATACATACTATTTAACGTGACTGTACCTAATATTTATATCCATAGTTTATACCTATTGTTACTTCTTATTTATCCTCGTGTCACGTAAATCAATGAATATAAATGCATTGTTTAGCGGACGTCTGTGAAAACACTGCTCATCGACGGATTATTGTACAAATGGAAGACTTGATATACATACCTACTTATTTATTTATTTTAGGTGAGATTTTTACAGAATACTAAATTCTCAATATATATTTATTGCTTCCACATGTGAACTTAGGTGGTAGGCTTTATAAAAATTGTGATTCTTTTATAAAACATATAATTTAAAATTTGTCATTAAAATATTCATTGATATTGTACCTAATAGAATTTATGAATGTATAACGTTTTTGTTCTTCTTTAATTGTTTCTGGTAATTTAGATATTTTTTTAAGAAGAATTAAAATTTAATAAATACAGTGTTAAATTTTAATTCTTAAAAAACAAAACTGGTAAATTATAAATTTTAATTAAAATAACTAGTGTACTTGTTGAGTGCATTATTAGCTTAGAGCCTGGTTTAAGTTTAACCTATTTTTATGGCATATAATTATGTAGACTATATATTTTCTCTTGTCCTGCAAAACTTAATGAATGACAAACAGGCATAAAAGAAACGCTCTTACCACAAAAACAGCAAAAAAAATAGATTAGAGACGAACCAGTCTGATACTACGGTACAGCAATCTGGCATACTAAGAAAATCGAAGAAACTAAAGCCATGCTATTTGATCATTAATTATAAGCAAACTTAATCGCCATGATGCGCCTTAAACGAAGTCATATTCATAACACATATGTGGCTAAACAGCTTTTGACTTTTGCTTCGTTTGCGTGTAATTGGTATTGTATCATGTTAACTAATATTATAAATGTGAAAGTCATTCTGTCTGTCTGTCTGTTACGCTTTCACGCCTAAACCGCTGAACCGATCGTCATGAAATTTGGCAGAGATATAGCCTGAGATATGGAAAAGGAAATAGGCTACTTTTTAACGCGATAACCGACATCCACGCGGGCGAAGCCACGGGCAAAAGCTAGTTAACTATAAATAAATAAATAAATCATATTTGATACAAATATCTAAGATGAAAAGTAGCGTATGTATGCGTATGGCCAGCTCAGGCAGGCTACCTATCTGTCGAACATAACGATCGAACGAATCAGTGGTTTAGGTGAAAAGGTATAATAGACAAACAGACAGACAAAGTTATTTATTATAACTTTGTATATTACGCATTTATAATATTTAGGTATTAGTATAGATTTATGACAAACTTCAAGCCATATAAAATAAAGCAGGGATCACTTACCAGACACCCGGGGATAAATTAGTGATGCTCAATTTGTAACTACATAAATCGTCGCTCGTGAAGGCGGAGTATCAAGTTCGTATCACATAATTTTGCGTGTCCCCTCCCTATCAGTAAAGGTTATCTGCTAAATGTCAAATAGTTACCTACATCAGTTAACTTTTAACAAGATTAGCAAGTAAGTCAACTGTTTGTGCAATTCATAACAGCCATGAATTGCACAAACAGTTGACTTGAAGTTTTGAAAGATTTACAATGTACTGAGTGTACCTATTTGTTTGATTAAACTAATCTAGGATATAGAAGTGTTCAGATCATTTACTGCAAAATAATTATGGAATAAGTCCGCTTTTGCTAGATAATCTATATCTATAATGTAAAAAAGATCGATACATATAGTCTCTCCGCAGAATGATTGGTTTATCCAAGGTTTGATCAACGCTTTTCGGCAAACTCC
The DNA here is from genome assembly GCA_947523025.1 of Dryobota labecula. Taxonomy (NCBI): domain Eukaryota; kingdom Metazoa; phylum Arthropoda; class Insecta; order Lepidoptera; family Noctuidae; genus Dryobota; species Dryobota labecula. The sequence continues at coordinate 1,745,772 of OX383303.1, read as the reverse complement.
GAAATAAATTCGAAATTTTAGGCAACCCTAGAAGTACTCTACATTTTTAGTCAAACGTCGAAGGCAAAATAATCTGCTTTGCTGTTTTGTATTCTGTTTCTGTTTTGTTTCGGACATTTCCTAGTGTATCCTAGAAGCGACAAAGGCAAATTCATCAAACGTCGATTTGTACTGCACTTGTTGCATGTTTATACATGTTAGCGTAAATAATTATTAATTTTCTGTTTCCACACGAGGGATCCTATAAGGGTTCCGTTTTTCCTTTTGAGGTACGGAACCCTAAAAACGAGTTGACGAGCAACAAGCAGCAAGAGCGCGATGCCAACGAGCGACTACTCGCTGGTATGCGAGTGCTGGTGTGTGCATGTTCAAATTTGAAGACATGTGACATCTACCAACCCGCCCTGGGCCTGCGTGGTAGATTAAAGCCCACTCTCTCTCGAAAAGAGGAGGCTGTAACCCACCAGTGGGAACATTGTGAGCTGATTATGCTATGTGCATGAGTATCAAGCATGAGTCTCCAGCGAGTGTTCTGCCCATCAAGCGAGCGTCGCGTCGCTGAAGCGAGTACTCTCTTTGAGAGCTCTTATTGCTGCGACAAACGAGTACTCGCCAGTGGTGTGAACAGTCAGCGATTAACAATTAATATAATTATGTATCTGTCGTATTCGAGGTAAATAGGATTGTAATCAGAACATAATTAGTGACATACATGTGTCAGCATTTACAGTCGTGGGCGCAGAATTGGGATACGGGTAGACGAGAGAAATAGCTCCTTTAACTTCTTTAGTTTATTGTTACAGAGTCAATTACTAACACTACTGTACTAATTAATAATCTGAACATAAAAGGAAACACTGAGCAGTTCCTAGGCCAGTATGTGTCCCGACCACGTCTAAACGATCACTGTCGCTCCATGGTCCGTATCGAACGCCATACTCAATCATAGAGTCCGCACAACGATAAACAAAGGCGCTTGTGTCTCATTTTAAGTGCATACTCAGAAAGATCCGACATATCTATTTTACTTCAACAGGACCTACAATCTTTTGTACGTTTCTTGAGCGAGAAAATCGTTGATCAGCAGGTCGCTTCTTGCTGGTGGGATGGTGCCTAAGGTAGTAAGCCAAAATAAAAGGTCAAACGTTTAACATAATCGCTAGTTACCGTTAACCACAGTTGTGGGTGATCGTGGGAGGACAGCGGATTAAACTAACTCCTTCTGTTTTAGCTGAGAGTTAACGCTAATCTTTTATACATATTGCTTTAGATTACGTTGGAACCATTGTTTTAGGTACGTAGCTTGTAAAATATTGCACTGCGGGGTAAATGGCTTTTCTTTTCTGAGGAGGAACGAGATTTTCTTACCTCACTGCTTATATACTGCATGTTAGTGGTTACAAACCAATAATGCTAGATTTTTTTCATCGTTTTTCTTCACTATAATACAATAGAGTCCAAAACTAACCAAAATAAAACTTAAAATATTTTATTTTGCCAACCGAGGTATAGACATATAGCACATCTACATTTCACCACATATGATAAAGTCCCAGGAGGAGAACCTTAAGCCATTAAACAAGTAAAAATCTGAAATTCGGAACTCTACTGGGATTCCCAATGAAAAAACAGTTCATGCCACCTCTGAGCCACAGTAAGTATTGAGTTGCTAAATAATTTGGTATGGAAACATAAACAAAATTTTGAGTATCGTAACTTTACACAACAAATGACAAAGATAATGTCGCTGACAAGTAACAGGAAGTCGGTATTTCTGTGGTTTTAGATATTGGTTATACTTATAAGATTATACAAATATTATTTGCGAAACAAGTTAACATTCATCAACCTCTCTGTTAAGGAAAAGATGAAACCCGTTTTAGAACTAATCCAACAGTTCATAATTATAATCCCTAATTATTTAAGGTAGATGCAACATGCTTTTTCTTCCATACTCCTCTATAAAGGCTTGTACAGACTCGCGCGATATCGCGGGCGCGACAGGCAGCGACAAAGAAATTGTGCTACTAGTGTCGCGTCGCGCCCGCGATATCGCAGTAGTCTGTACAAGCCTTTAGTCGTCATCTCGGTAGTCGAGGTGACTACCGAGATGATCTTCCAGCCATATCATCTCCCACATAGTCCATTCATCAATTTTTAGGGTTCCGTAGTCAACAAGGAACCCTTATAGTTTCGCCATGTCCGTTCGTCTGTCCGTCCCCAGCTTAGCTCAGAGACTATTAGTACTAGAAAGCTATGTTTTATTCATGGATCTACATATTAATCACGCCGACAAAGTGGTAAAATAAAATCATGAAAAAAATAGTCATTTAGGGTACCTCCTGTACATGTAAAGTGGGGATGTTTTTTTTTTTTTTTTCTTCTACGTGTCTGAAATCTTAGGCTTTAAAGTGCTAATTTTTGTTAGAGTTAAGTGTGTGTCCCTGCCAGCTAAATGGTTGTACTTGGATATGTAAAAAACACAGCAGTAGTATATATAACGAAGTTAAAAGGAAATCTATCACAGCCAAGTATGCGTCACAAGTTACCGAGTAATAGTCAACCGACATACATTTACAGTTCAAAAACATGTTCTCCCATACATTCCGTATGGAAGAACATGTTTTTCAACTACGATGATAAGTTTGTTCTTGGGATAAATTCATACCAACTACGGAACCCTTCATTGTGCGTAGTCCGACACGCACTTGGCCGGTTTTTATCCTAAAATTATATTTAAAATATCCTAATATTGTTAAATTATAATATTGGCAGTTGCGAACCGGAAATAAGTTAATAATGGATAAATAAGCAACTTGTAATGATTGCTCATGCAACCAACTAATTAACTCATAACTGGTTTTGAACGATCAGCTTAGATAATGTTAGCAGGATTATATATCATTTCCAAATGTGAATTATTTAGGAATAATATATATAAAACTTTAATTTCTAACTTCCTTCGTAACAACATTATGAAATCTAACAAACAGAGACTTGTGGAGTAGGTATGTTTTTGTTTATCATCTCCCTCGCAATTTCCCAACTATATTGATGTCAGCTTCCAGTGTAATTAGACGCAGCTGAATACCAGTATTTTACATGGAGCAATACCTATCTGAACTCCACCACCCAGTTACCTACTAGGTAACAATCTGACTACACGTAACGACTGTCAAAGATCTATAGTTAATGACAGCCGGGACCAACGGCTTAACGTACTTTCCGAGGCACGGAGGGATCTTGGTATTAATTTGCTGGTCCACATCCACGGACTGACCTTGGCTAGCGTAGCTAAACCTGATCGCTCGACCCATCGTACCTGTTATTACTTAGCCACAAGCAAAAAATGCTGATTCTCAGCCTTATATTAAAAATGATTATCCATTTTGCACTGTTTCGTCATAAACAGATATTTATGCAATGAAACGTGTTGCTTGGCAAATATCTGTTATTGCAGATTAGATAAAATGATAAAAATTCGAGATTTCTATAATTAGCCTTTGACTTGGCAATTTCTTTAAATTTAGACTACCTAACTCATAGATAAATAAATGAACAATCGCATACCTACTTGTAATTTTCTTTTCAACAATTATGAGACATGAAGTAAAAATCTATTATCATACAAATATGGTACCCTAAGGCACAGGTTGTTTCACCACCTCGAGATTTTTCGGTTACATCACTTGATTAACTTCGGGTTTATCTCGGCGATAACCGAATAATTTCACACAAAATCAAAGTCAAAGTCAAATATTATTTCAAATAGGCACATAAAAGACACATTTGAACGTCAAAATTTATAAAATATAATTGATACTAATTGCCCCTTCCAAAAGGTAGTTTCATATGGAGAAGAATGGGCAAGAAACTCCACCGTTACTCTTTTAAAATGTTTTATAATATTTGTATACATTCATTATATAATTATATGTGAAGACGATGCACCTAGACTAAAATTACAATAGGTAAAAATATTAAAAATTAAGCAATGACAGCAAAATTAATTATAAGACACTTTTAAATTAATTTAATAGATTAATTTAATTTGTGCCTATCTGGGAACTGTGAAACTGGCACTAAGAATTAAACATTACCACACAAGTTTCACTAACAGACCGTTTGCACTTACGTACATTATCCTTCACAAACCCCTTCTTAGCACCTGATCGGAAGATGTGTAAGCTCCACAACAATCCCATGAATGGCCGTATTGTAGCAACGTGCACAGATTGCGCGCGCAACTCGCTCCACAAGCAACTGGTTTCATCATAGAGCAACTTGTAGGTATGTAGACACGACTGTAGGTAAATATGAGGACTGGTCGACTGTGACAAAGAAACTAGAAAGTTATTACAGGGTTATTTTAAATGACTAGCTAAACTATAACGTAGGTATAAAAAAATACGTAGGTATGTTAGTTATCTAGATGTGCAGATAACTATTAAATTATAATAACAAACAGTCAGGGAAATTAATTGTTAGGCAAATTAACTACCAAGTTAAATTGTCCGTAGGTATATTCAAATCACAACTTTCATTCTTTGACAGTTGTATGAAACGGCTATAACACGGCAAATTGACGTAAGGTGTCAATTTGCTTAACAGTTAATTTCCCTGACTTTACATGAAAATCTTCGTTACGAGTATATCATAACCACTGTCTTATGAATACTTAAAATACATAGAAATTCTTGGGTAGCTATGTGTCACATCGCATTACAAATTATTATTGTATATAGGTTAAGAGCAGATTATAATATTTGTTGTGAATTCTAATTAAGGTATTTCATATTGTTAATATTTTTCCCTATTGTAATACCCATTACCTACATGCATTAACTCAATGGGTTTATTATGTTGGTTAATAATGTCGAGTTATTGCAAACAAAATTATGAATATTTTAAGTAACTAGTGACTCGCCTCTGTTTCACATGGTTTTTCCGACTTGACAAAACATAGAGATTTCTTTATTTTAAATAAGTTTTACACTTAGACCTTCCAGAATAAATTATATCAAAATGTTGATGAAAACCGTATCAAAATCTATTGCATAGTTTCAAGCCGTCTGAGAACTATGTCCCATCTGTTCTGTATACTATATTCTATGTATTTACACCACGCGTAACCAGCTGTAAGAGGCAGTAGGCACCAAACATCCAACCAACACAGACGTGTCACTCTCTCGTTTTCTATTCCCGCGAAGTTTACAAACTTTACAACAAAACTCTTTTTACAAAAACCAAAAAATATTTTTTTATATTTCGAGAATTATAGTGAAGAAGTGCCTTTATAGTGATAGTTTTGAAAGTGATGTGATACAAAATGAATGGTGTTATCGTTAGTACTGATGTTGCTAAAGATGCTGGACTTATTGAAAGGTAAGTTTAAAGAAAGAAAAGAAAGAACAAGTATTTATTGAGACTCGCACAGGAAGATCACAAACTAAACTAAACATACAATAATAAAAGAATATAAAAAAACAGAAGGTATGAGGCCAAAAGACTAAGACTTATTGATTATTAATTAAAATATGCTAATCAGTGGTGCATTATTTCGGTGCATGTTGTTATCAATACCTACTGAATTAATCTTAACGGTTTTAAACATTAAACAATACACGTTTATCGAAATCGAGGCTTTTTTCAAGTTACGCAACGACAGGTTTCGCGGGTTAACGTGTATATAATATATACTTTAAAAGGAATGAGATTTCTTTCGTAAGAACTTTTGTGAGAATTAATCACAAGTAAAACTTGATGTAAGTTTAAGTTAGCTCCAAATATTAGTTTCAATCGAGAATTTGGAAGTTATAGAAAAGAGAACAGAAGAAAATATCTTAGTTCCAAGTCTACGAATATTATTTGTAGATCCTAATCAATATTAATTTCGATAAAGATGCTACACCTAGTTAAGATGTTAAAATATTTGTAAATTGCAGCTTATGTTTAATAAGTTCTAAGTAAAACTTTAAAATTTACGAAGAACACAGGGATTCTTTACCAGATAAGTATTCATGAAATCATCACTAACTGGCTGAGTAATGTTAGTTGACGTAGGTATACTACTACAAAAAGTGAAACCGAAAAAAAACTGATCTCAGCGTTTATAGCCCAATCTGTCCATCGCTAAAAGACTCCTGTTAAGCTTTGAAAGCGGTAACAGGTCACAAAATAGCGGCTGTCAAAATACAGAGCGTTTTTTGGCACCTTAATGTCAGAATCCAAAAAAAAACAAGTTTTGAGGTAATGTCACCTGCCTACGTAACATTAACCTCCACTTTATAAAATGAAAACCATTCGGTATAGTTTTTTGTTTGTGAGCGTCAATTAATAAAGTAGGGCGCCAAATTATAAATGCTGAAAAGGCAAACTAATTTTAAATAAGCTTCCCAACCAACTTGTCAGCGCTCTCAAAAAAGCTCATATCAAAACTTTTAAACTCGCGAATATTATCCTCAATTTCAAATTAACAAGGTAACCATAAAATTAAAAAAATTAAGCAAGATCTATAAAATAACTAATTTAGTAAAAAAAAATAATGCTTCCAATTAAAGCGCTAGAATTTTTATTTCGTTTAAAAAAAAACTAATTCTACAGTCACAATTAGGTGTCTAGGTGACTTTTGTTTCACCTATTTATTGATATAAATACCTACTAATGCAACTATTGGATAAAAAGCTTAAAAACATGTGATACTACATAGATAGTAAAACCACTATCTAGCTCATAGAACTAACAATATCATTATAATTTTAATTGTGGAACAATATAATTTAAAAGAGTGTCCGTGGAGTTTCTTGCCCGTTCTTCTCCTTAGGTGCCTCTTTGGAATAGGCCTAGCTTAATATTTCTGACTGACCGACTCCTTGACAATTCAAAAGCTGCCTGCAAATGGTTTTGACTTAAATAAATTTAGTTTTGAGTTTGAGTTCGCTTGTAAAATTAACTATCTTAAAAAATTTGAAACTCGTACATCAGACTTGGTTTTAAGATGGGTTTGTTTATGTTTCTATCCGACTATGTACTTAGTTAGTTCACTACTAACTGTAAAAACTAACAATAAGCGATTTAAATGTAGAATTAGCACAAACAGAAAGTATTAACAATCTTTTTTCGGTCATGAAAAACCTTTTGGATTACTTGATTATGCTTAGTTTTTACATATGTTTAAACGTGATTGTACAAATATTTGATATCAAATATAGGATAACACTGGCCTGGATAACCTGTTAAAACAAACGCGCGTTATTAATTCTGCTATTAAAAACTGTCACTAGACTTAGTGCCTTCGAGGTATCCTTGAGAACCTTAAGAATGTAAGTTCTAACAGAATATCTACTACAGAATGATGCACCTCATAAAGCTTCACCCACAACGCAATCCGGAGTTTCCTCATTACTCCAACTTGAACTAACTTTATTTTTATAATAAAAATGGCGCCTCATGACGGCTTTGCTCGAGTTTACAAAGAATTTATGTCAATCTGCATTTGTTTGGTTTTACAAAACATAAATAACTTTTAAAATCATGTTGTGGTTTACCTCTTTAGGAAACCATCCTAGATTATACTAAAAAGATTGAAGAGGAGGTCTAAAGTTGAATATGAAGCAAGAAAATATGTGGTTCTGGTGTTCTGGTGGTTCTAGTTCTGTATTTGTTCCTGGTCAATGCCATCGCCCCCTATCAAATAGGACTTAAAAATGACTGGCGTAAAGTGATTGTACCCACTATAGCTCTGCCTAACCCTTCGGTGAATACAAGCGTGATGTTATGATATGTAAGCTATGGTCAATATTGTTTTTTTAAAGGAGTGGCGCTAGTGGACCGACGAACGCCCTCTTAACAGCTGCGTATGCTGGTTTAACCTATCCTATATTATTACAACTAATTATTTACACTAGGTGATAATTTAATTAACAAAGTACGTACATACAGTTTTTTACCGTATAGACAATGTAAATGAAATACAGGAAGTACTACTACTAGCTTTTGCCCGCGGCTCCGCCCGCGTGGATGTCGGTTATCGCGTGAAAAAGTAGCCTATGACCAGTGCCGGTTTTAGCACTACCGGCTCCCTGGGCGAGATTTCTACTGCGCCCCCTATCTGCCATTCAAACCGAATTCAAATACGAAAAAAAGGCGAGAGATAGAATAAAATAACCATTTTTTTTTTTATATTTATGTTTTTTTTTTTTCCAGCCTTTCTATCGGCGAACTCTTTTATTAAGACACCAAAATCCATGTTTTCCGTAATTTTATTTTCGACTGACATAGCCAAGTTTGTTAATTTAGATTGAGATATTGTCGATCGCTACTAAGTTTTATCAGCTTAAGCTTGGAAAAACTACTTTCCCCACTAGCCACCGTTACAGGTAAATGTAGTGATCAATATTCGCAATGCTATCCATATATTTGGATACAGTTCTTGTAAGTTGCGATCATTGATAAAATTTAAAATAAAAGACAGGAGTAACCACATTTTGATCAGGTAAAAAAGATTCCCTGGGTTCCTTTTTTTTATAAATGGTATCTCAGAGTTAACCACGAGGGGTTGAGACTCTTTAACCGGGCTATCCTGTGGTGCCTTAAGCTCCTAAAATAAATGTTAGGCCTCCAGCCAGGGCATACTTATAAGCTAGCCGACTGCGGGCGCTAAGGGCACCGCCTGTGAGGTAGGTACGAACCCCGGCTTAGGGCAGAGTCGGAGGGAGGATGGCAAGGGAGCGTCGGTGGCTAGATAAAATCAGGGTTATGATTATTATCTTGGGTATTTAAATCTACAGGCTGCTCAGCTAAAGCGCGTGCTAGCGCTTCACTTATAGGCAAGGGTCGGGAAGGACTATTCGTTAGTCGGGGATTTCGCGCGGGGCCTCGACGGCGAGGTCGGAATGAGCCTGGGTTCCTGCTGCGCCCCTTTATATCTGGCGCCCTGGGCGGTCGCCCAACCGCGCCCTACCCTAACGCCGCTACTGCCTATGACCTCCATATCCCAGGCTATATCTCTGCCAAATTTCATGACGATCAGTTTTTAGAGGTATGAGGAACAGCGGTTTAGGCGTGAAAACGTATAACATACAGACAGACAGAGTTACTTTCACATTTATAATATTAGTATAGATTTATTTATTTTATTATTTATGTACACCTGGTAAAATACATAGAGATACGAAATAATTATAATTAATCCTTACTATATTGTTGTAGTCTCCAAAATCCACGAGACGAAACTGTAAGGAGAGTCTTTTATTTGTACAGTCTAAACAGCTTTGAATTTATTCGCCATATTTTTAGGGGTAAAAGAACTCATAAAATATACAAAGAACTTTTACAAAATGACCAACTCAGAAGTACCTATCTACAATCAAATCTGCTGTTTCATACAAAAATGCAATAGACTCATAAAATGTTATAAAACAGAATACCTACAGAATTCTTGTTTTGCTATTTCAGCGTTGGTCCCGTACTAAAATATCTTCAAATTCGTGAGTACTTTCGACCTCTGAATAATTGCCACTGAATTCAAAGTCAACCTGTATAACAACGTAGGTACAGTAAAAGGCCTCACCTTTACAACACGCCATAGGAAATTGTCGTCTGCTAATAATTCAACTTTTTGATTTGATTTTGTTCTTATTTAACGCTTGAATGCCCTAAGATGGTTGACAGGCATATTTTCACCTCCATATTCAGTCTCATGGAAACGTATAGCCATTTAGTATAGCATTTATACAACCTGTTATGTTCCCTCTGCTGAGACACAGGCCTCCTCTGTGAGATAGCAGACGGGACAACTCAGGAAAACATTATTTGGAGGCCGCCTATCCATGACTTTTTAATATGCACTTATAAATGTTGAAAAAAGTATAGACAGCAAAAAAAAACATAATTTACACACAAAAAAATGGTTCAAATAGCAAATAACTTTTCCCTAAAACAATCCTAAGGTCCTAATGTTTCAAACAGTTCGTTAAAATAACATACGTACGTCATATAATAACGAGTAGAAAGCGTTGTTTCACTGCATAAAAACCGATCGTCAAACTTCAAATGTAAAATAATAAAATGAAGTTAACCAGTGGGTATGACACCTGTTACTGTAATCGTTATTTTTTAACGAACGTCAAGGGCATAATTTTGTGAAACAACGGTTTGACGATAGTTAGCGCCATTTATGACGTATACGCGTGCGTTAAGTGGACGTGAAAAACCCGCCCTTAGTGATTAATCAGCTTGTCCATGGTATTTTATAACATATCGTCTTTTTTAATTATTACTTAAGGGAAAAAAAAAATTGTCAACTTATTACGAATCATTTACCTAACCTTTTCCTGACTATTGTTGGGGTCTGCTTCCAGTCTAACCGGATGCAGCTAAATACCAGTATTTTACATGGAGCGACTGCCTATCTGACCTCGACAACCCAGTTACTGGGTATTACGATACCCCTTGATAAGACTCACCTTATTTTGCTGTACAGACTTATGCTGCTGGCCGTAGTCCACCACCCAGTGTGGGTTGGTCTACCCATTTTTCGTATGGCAGTAGTCCAATGGCTAAACAGTTGGAGAGGCAAGCGAAAAGTCATGAGTTCGAACTCACCTGTTGCACTTTATGTTAAGTGAATTCATTTTATTCATAGACTACACATTATTTAGCTTAGCTAAGAAGTTATGGAAATGCAATGCTCTTCCTAACAATTTTAGGGTTGTCTCTACATTTATCTCTATTATTCGTATAATGTTCATAATAAAGAGTATACTATTCTATTCTAACCATACTATTTGATATTTTTAACTTTTTTTTAATTTATTTTTTAAACACTTTATGTTGAGCTACAGATTCCAAAAGCTGCAATACAACCTCCTAACTCAAAATTGTTAAATCACTTTTAGTTTTTATTATTATGAAATGTATCCTAACTACTAGAGGGTGACGACCTGATGACCTGAAACACAGCTAAAAGCCTAGCTTGGGTACCAGTCTCCCACAGTAAACTAAACCATAATCATGTACCATATGTGTAACAATGTCTGTAATGTTTTATTGTGGTGATAAATAAATACTAATACTTATACTAATAACATAATATCATCACGCCTGTATTCCTAGAAGGGTTCGGCAGAGGTGTACCTATAGTATAGCCACATTTCCACAGTTATATTTTAAGTCCCTGTAATAGGGGCGGGGTATTCTAATGTAATAAGGAGCGAGGGGCAGGGGTATTCTAATGATATTCCAAAAACTGGTTCTCTTCTCAAAGAACCCTTTGGTAAGACATGCATACGATATTGTAACAATAAAAATGCAATTATCATTCTAGTTAATTACTTGAAACAAAGTACATACCTTTATGTAAGTACCTATGTATTGACACCTATACAAATAAATAAAATTGAAACATATGTCTGTTTTTAATTGTAATGTCAAAATAACAGCATTTTACTAAATGCATTTGAAGGTATATACGGTACTTATAAAAAACCGACTGTTCACGGAAATACCCGATGTCTCATTAACATGACTTATGTATTAATTATGTATATAACTTTATCTATTTAGGTATTACACAAGTTGATCCAGTAATGTATTCAATACGAGTTCAACAAGATATTGAAATATGGTTGAAAAACCTTTAATTTGATTAATGTTTGGTTTTTTAATCGTATGTTCGTTTTATTTATTTTTTCCTATAAGGCTGTTTGCAGATCGGAGTTAAGGCTATCAAACCCAAAGCATTTAATTCAATTAAACCAATGTTGCACTTTTGAATTGCCAAGGAATCGGTCTGTCAGAAAGATGAAGCAAGTTGCTTATTCCAAAGCGTAGTAGGTTCCTATGCAGAAGAATGGGCAAGAAAGTCCATCGACACTCTTTTAAATCAATATATTATCAACTATCTTTATAACAGATACTGTTATAGTGGCAAAGTTTTAGGCTGGTTGACTGTTTTGTATTGGCATGATTAAACTAATCTGTTTACAACAGAGAAAACAGTTTTAGACTCAATGTTAATGCGCATTGAGAGCTGGCTGATGTTGCTAATTCCCTAACAGAATGGCAGATCTCTAGCTTGCCCTACTAAAATCTAAACTTCGTCTCCATTCTTCGTTGCACCATACATTTAAGGCCGAGATCTATAAACGTTACTAAGCACGTGATTTGACTTAGATATATTCCCGTCTCTACCTTGCGCTTGTAGTTTGACAGTTGTGCGACAGTGACAGGAATAACGCTTAGGCAAACTACGTGCTAAGTTACATTTATAGATCTCGGCCTTAGATCCGTGGCTGTTATTGCAGATTCTCTAGAATATTAACCATAGCTTACATATCATAACATCACGCTTGTATTCCCCGAAGGGTTAGGCAGAGCTATAGTAGGTACAACCACTTTACGCCAGTCATTTTTAAGTCCTATTTAATAGGGGGCGATGGCATTGACCGGGAAGAAATACAGAACTAGAACCACCAGAACCAGATATTTTCTTGCTTCATATTCAACTTTAGACCTCCTCTTCAATCTTTTTAGTATAATGTAGGATGGTTTCCTAAAGAGGTAAACCACAACATGATTTTAAAAGTTATTTATGTTTTGTAAAACCAAACAAATGCAGATTGACATAAATTCTTTGTAAACTCGAGCAAAGCCGTCATGAGGCGCCATTTTTATTATAAAAACAAAGTTAGTTCAAGTTGGAGTAATGAGGAAACTCCGGATTGCGTTTTGGGTGAAGCTTTATGAGGTGCATCATTCTGTAGTAGATAATCTGTAAGAACTTACATTCTTAAGGTTCTCGAGGATACCTCGAAGGCACTAAGTCTAGTAACAGTTTTAAATATTAGAATTAATAACGCGCGTTTGTTTTAACAGGTTATCCAGACCAGTGTTATCCTATATTTGATATCAAATATTTGTACAATCACGTTTAAACAGATGTAAAAACTAAGCATAATCAAGTAATCCAAAAGGTTTTTCATGACCGAAAATAGATTGCTAATACTTTCTGTTTCTGCTAATTCCAATCGTTAGTTCTACATTTAAATCGCATAATGTTAGTTTTTACAGTTAGTGGCGGACTAACTAAGTACATAGTCGGAAATAAACATAAACAAACCCATCTTAAAACAAAGTCTGATGTACGAGTTTCACATTTTTCAAGACAGTTAATTTTACAAGCGAAGTCGAAACTCAAAAACTAAAATCATTTATTTCAAAACCATTTACAGGCAGCTTTTGAATTATCAAGGAGTCGGTCAGTCAGAAATATGAAGCTAGGCCCATTCCAAAGCGTAGTAGGTACCTAAGGAGAAGAACGGGCAAGAAAATCCACGGACAATTTTTTAAATTACAATATTATAATTATAATGATATTGTTAGTTCTATGAACTAGGTAGTGGTTGTACCTACTATCTATGTAGTATCACATGTTTGTAAGCTAGTTATCCAATAGTTGCATTAGTATATCAATAAATAGGTGAAACAAAAGTCACCTAGACTCACCTAATTGTAATTGTAGAACTAGTTTTCTTTTTATTGAAAAAAAAAATCTAGCGCTTTAATTGGAAGATATTTTTTGTACCAAACTAGTTATTTAGTAATTCGCGCTTAAATTTTTGAATATTATGGTAACCTTGAGAATAATTTTCAGGACAACTGGAAACTTTATTAAAGGTGTTAGAAAATTCTAGACACACTTACCGAGGTTGCTGATTGAGCCGTTTTTCATAATTCCTTCTCAATCACGAGACAATATTATTTTAAAGGAGTGGCGCTAGTGGACCGGTGAGCGCCCTCTTAAACAAAATCGTAAAAATAAAGAATTTTAATCAAATTGACCTTTAACTAAATGTTGTTTGAAACCCAGTCAATAAACACATAGATTATACTTAATATGCATAAGTAATCCTAAGTTATTATTGACACATTAATATAGTTAACATTTAAAAAAAAATTGAATTAGGTAACATTTAAGCCAAATGCAACGTGAAGACCAATCATTAAATAAATGAGCTGTTAGGTATATAATTTATTATTATTTTCCAGTTTAGCCTATAAGGAAAATGATTATGGTTAACGTTGTTAATACAGATGAAAGTAAACAAGCTAGTTATTCGTAATGCCATGGATTAATCTGTGTAGTACAGTTTTGTTTTTTAAGTTTTTTATGTAGATTTCAGGTGTCTAACATAAATAGATACTCGAATACTTATATAATAATATTGTAATCAATTTATTATTGTAATTTAATAGTACAATATTTCACTCAATCAATAGTTTTTTTTAGTAATATTAATCATTTGTATGTCGATATATTGACAAAACATAGCGCACTACCTAATTTTTAAGATCTTTGTATGTAATCACCTATGTTTTACAAATAAACTATTCTATTCTATTCTAAACTAAACTAATAGTCCACACCTCTATGGTTCTACTGACTGATCCGATACAAAAAATGTTTCTCTGATAAAAAGCTACACCATTGCCGAATATCATAGGATATTATGTTTTATGGTCGATGTAGGTAGTTGACTTCCACGGGGACAGAATTAAGTCTCGGGCAGAAACTAGTCTAATATAATTTGAAAAGAGGGAAACTCATCCAGGTTACGCTGAAATATAACCGTCTCGATTGTGGCACTGGCACTGGTATATCCCTACGATATCCTGTAGGCATAGGTCATAAAACAACAATAAAAATAGTTAAATAAAGTGCTCAAAATAAGATTTGTGCTAGTTTTCTTTATTGTAGGCTCAGACAGGCGCGACGCGGTTCTGGTAGAACAATTTTCACGAAATTTTCATAGAAATTGTTGCATCGCACCTGTATGCGTGTCAGGATATCAGGGATCAGATAAAACGGGAAACTACCAAAAAGCAACCACTTTATAGCATACTACTATAATAAAGAAAACCAGAGAAAGAGCCACTGACATTGACACATAGCTGTCAGATAGATAGGTACACATTTCCAAACATACACCTCTTCGATCAATAGATACACCTGGTTTCTGAATTGAGCATTTGAAATTGAGAACTTATCAAACTCTAGCATTATTTAAGGTGATTCCTTAAATGTAGCCAGCGAAATTCTAAACCTCTTACGTTGTTTGCAAATAAATTTTGAATTTCGCGATCTTTATATACTAATTAATAATTACCTGTAATATAATTAATAATTACCTGAGTTTGATAAGATCTCAACTTCAAGTTCTCAATTCAGAAGCCGGGTGTTAGTTTACAATAAAGGTGCCAACCTTTTTGTGTTACACTCTTAAAGTCACAACAAGGATATAATCTACATTAAAGTACCACAAAAACTACACCAGTAATCAAATGTAACACAACGTTTTTTATGAAGTTATGTTCAAGAGTTCAAAGATCTTCAATTATTTTCACAAGCTCTATGTTACAAATTACTATTATTACATTATTATGACTAGCTTTATAAAACCTTAGCTCTGAAACTTGTACGGCAATTTAGTAATTTTTTGGTTACCCTTAACTTTTTTATATCGCTTCAATATTGTAGGAACGGCTTTTTATGAAATTCTAATATTCGGTCACGTACTGATCGCTATTGTTTGCAATTGGAGCTTGTCCAATAACATTTTACACGTTGAGTTAAGATAGGATTGCAGAATAAAAACCGAAAATAATAGTATAAAAACCGACCAAGTGCGTGTCAGACCACGCACATCGAATGGTCCCGAAATAATTGACCCCAAGAACAAATTTAACATTGTAGTTGAAAACATGTTCTTCCATACGGAATCTATCGCAGAACATGTTTTGCAACTGTAAATGTAAGTTGGTCGACTATTACTCGGTAACTTGTAAAGCCTAGTTAGCTGTGATAGTTTTCTTTTGACTTAGTTATATATAGTGCTGTGATTTTTTTCACATATCCAAATACAACCATTTAGCTGGCAGAGGGGGGAACACTTGACTCTAACAAAAATGCGAATTTTGAAGCTTAATATTACGCAAACGGATCCCTGATTCGAAAAATGGTTTTCACAAACCCACAATATTTTTGAACGGCCTATCCTATAGGGACACCATGGGACAGATGAGAAAAAAATATTATCCGCACTTTACGTGTAGGGGAAAATTATATTTCAAGATTTTATTTTCCACTTTGTTGGCGTGATTAATATGTATACTCATACCAAATTACCGTTTTTTAGCACTCTCTCACGTCTCTGAGCTAAGCCGCGGACAGACAGACATACAGACAGACGGACATGGCGAAACTATAAGGATTCTTTGATTACTACGGAACCCTAAAAACGGTGAAGTGTGAGACGGCCCCACGCACTAAAGGTTCTGTACCACCTAAACAATAATAGTTTATTTTCATTTATTATGGTTGCCCTCGGCAGGTACCCTTTGAATATAAAGAACCAAAAAATGCTATCAGCTCAGTGGTTTGGTTGAAATCAAAACAGTTTTTTTTTCTATGTTGTAGCAACAGCCGATTTAGTTCAATATATTCTCAACATAAAGGCAACAACAAATAACAAAAGACGTGCAGGCAACAATACAACTCCACCGACAAGTTTTCAATCCAGACTTTTAAAACGATCTCGTAGAGTTCAACAAAGTCTTAAACTGTCCTAACACTTTACGACAATGACGTTTGTAAGTTTCAGCATTTTGAGAACATAATATTGAACGAATAATTATAGCCTTGAAAGTCACAATAAAAGAAAAATTTATAATTAAGGTATCATTTATTTTTAGGACTAACTCGTTGGTGTTGAGGTCGCAAGCGTGGCTTGGAATCTCGGTTCAATCTTCAAGTCAATCTGGGTTTTTCCGTCAGAAATTTCTGTAAGCCATTAGAAATAAACAACCTAGTCATAATTATTAAAAAATAATAGGATTAAATAAAACATTCCAAGTTTTACCCTTTAAATAACTTTTAAATCGGTCAACAATGTCATAGTTGAATTACACAACAAGATAAAGACTTTATTTATAAACAAGTTACAAGTGTGTGTAGGTAAGATACACATAAGTTAATGAAGTAACTCAGTGAATATTAAATTAGGCAATTAACAAAATGATTAACGTGTGACGCTTACTTTAGTTTTATTGCACAATTTGATGTAGGTACACAACCGACTTGCACAGTATTTATATCCTAAAAAGTCCAGTTGCAGAAATTTTAACTAGTTAACTAAATTAATAATAATCAATCGAGTTTACACTCCCAACTGATGAACTAAACTGATGGTAAGCGATGGTGCAGTGGACACTGGTGCACTCTTGCCAAGAAGTACCTATTCCTTCTAGATTTGAAGACTCCCAGGTTTTAGCTGAGTATACTCATAAAAAAAACTGTTTTTTTTTAACCACATACTTCAAGCAATATACTACTGCAGTCGAGTACCCCAAAATTCATATTTTTTTTGTTTTGTCACTTGATAACGGTACCCATCACGTCTGTCGAGTTTCTCTTGTTAATTTATTTTGACACTGTATAGCTCCTTTAAAATAAACCAAGCATGAGAAATCCATGGATTTATAACTTACAGACACTTAAGCCTCTTACCAACCAAACATTGATTCTGTAAACTTCCTCCGGAGATTGACCCCTACGGCCCTGAATTCAATAGGGTGCGATTCCGCTGCCACATCAATGTTGAATAGAGACCAGGAAATACACAAAAATAAACATTATCTAACTAAACTGATATTTAAATACAAATGCAATTTAGTCGTCATTAACAACGCAATAATCACGTTATATTTCAATTAACTTAATGATTTCGAAGTTTACGGAAAAATTTATTGTGTTCACGGAAATTGTGTCCATAATAAAAATAATAATAAAAATGTTTATTTCATCAACTTATGTAAATTACATTATTAAGTTTGGAGTCACCTTTTAAGCAAAGATTTGCTTGTATTAGGTGGTTCCGCTCTTCCAGTTTACATTGACTATACATTGTGCGAGAATAAACAATAAATAATTTTGAAAGCATGCTAAAGATTTTTAACAATACAAAAAATTATATAATTATGGAATAAGGAATGCGCACAGTGTTATGTGTGTGTGGGAGAGTATGTGTGAAGTGGGGGTGAGTGCGATGTAGGGGTGTGAATGTTGGTGTGAAAGGTGTGATTTGTGTACTTTTTGTTTTAGTCAGGGACAAATTGTAATGTATTTAATAGGGAGATCTCTTTGTGGAGTAGGTAGTTAGTCCGTGGAACTACTAACCAATATTTAATCTTCCTGCATTCTCCCAAATTCATTTTCTCATACATTTTGTATGGAATGGCTTTTTTATGATATCTCGAGAACAGATTGGGGAACGGGAAAACAAGCAATTTCACACGCATGATGTCGCGGGCAGAAGCTAGTCACGCAATGAACGTAGGTGAACTGTTAAAATGAAACCCATAGCTAGAATTACCCCGCGCGCAGGCTCAGTCAGTTATATTTTATTTTTATAAAGTTAATGTGTGTGTGTGTTTAATGTGTAATTTGTAAAGACAAGTCGTTAACTGCGCAATAACAGCTTATGTGGTAAGAGACACGTGCGTAATGTGCCATAAGTAGTTTTTATGCCACTTTCCTTTAGCACTAATATTTTTGTGGTGTCTTGAATATTTGCTAAAGATTGAAGATAAACAAAGATTGAGAAATCAATACTTTAATTAATCCATACTATCCATACTAATATTATAAACGTGAAAGTAACTCTGTCTGTCTGTCTGTCTATATGTTACGTTTTCACGCCTAAACCGCTGAACCGATCGTCATGAAATTTGGCAGAGATATAGCCTGGGATATAGAGAAGGACATAGGCTACTTTTTTACGCGATAACCGACATCCACGCGGGCGGAGCCGCGGGCAAAAGCTAGTATTATTATAACTTCGAAAGTAACTCTGTCTGTCTGTCTGTTTTACCTGTTGATGCCTTAACGGCTGAGCTGGTTTCGATGAAATTTGGTATACAAGTAGAGCAAGACCTGAGTTAGGGCATAGCAGGCTTTTATTCCGATAGTGTTTTCCTGTGGGACAACCCGATTGCCCGACCTCCACGCTGGCGAAGCCGCTGGCAAAAGCTCGTAACTAATAGGCTAGATATCGAAGGATAATGCTCATTTTGTTACCTTCCTCCAATAGTCATATGTAATACATCGTTGGACAGCTCTTTTTAAACTGAAAAGAAGTTACTATGACGCCGTATTCCTAATCCTTGTTCGTTAAAGAGTTCTACTGTACCAAACATTTCAATTTTAGCAATACGCAAATAGTTTTTATTTTTTATTTTTATTTTTTTCATTTCTCATCACAACATTCTTTCTTGAACAGCCTTTCTTTTAATAATCAGTAGCAAAGGTCGTAAAAGATCGAGGATAAGATGATCGATCAGTACTTACGAAAAGGGTTTTTTTTTTCCTTTTATGACATTTCTAGTTTATTTTCTTTTCTAACCTCAGTTCTTCCAAAGAGTCTTTGAATCCTTATACGAAACTACATTGATTAATGTAGAAAAAATTATAATAAAAAAATTGATTGTCTGTAAAGTTGGTTTACGGACGATAGTTTAACGTGACAATGTCATAACAAAACATTGATGCGGCGCAAGCGTATAATGAGCGTAACGGGACAATGAGCGTAACGAGACAAAGAGCGTGAAGGGACATTTTCGTGCATGCAGCCGGCGTTCATCGATTTATTAGACGTAGTCACGTCAAAAAAAATATATATATAAACATCAAATCAAATAATAATAAAACCATAAAATAAAACATTGAATACTACGTTATAACTTACAAATGCTCGGTTTTTAAATGAGTAGGATAGTTAGAAATATACTTCTACTGTCAAATCAGCTATGCTGTGTGTCAATTTGGGGTCTACTAACAGGATTAATTTGAAAATCGAGACAAGAGTGGATATAACGTAAGGCAAAATTTTCAGGTTTGTTAGGCAAAGCTCTCTGTTTAACATCAGATAAACCATGTGCCATTTCACAGTCAGTGTTCACTCCAGCCAGCTAATAAAGGCAAGCCAAAGGCAAGGATCCGTGGGGTAACTCCCCAACAGCTCGCCACATGCTGCCCTGCGGGTTTATGTACCTCTCTTGATCTGACTCTTCACCTTAGACCTGTTTTGGCAACTCAAACTATTGGCACAGGTACCTAGAGTTTAGGAGCACACAACACCACGACGTCAACGTAGAGATAAATTAAGATAATTTGTTTTAAAATTGGTTGACTGTAAAGTTGGTTTACGGACGATAATTTAACGTGACAACGTCATAACAAAACATTGATGCGGCGCAAGCGTACCATGAGCGTAACGGGACAGTAAGCGTAACGGGACAATGAATGTAACGGGACAATGAGTCATCCTTTTTCGTGCATGCAGCCGGCGTTCATCGATTTATTAGACATTGTCACGTCAAAATTAAAGAATAAAATGTAAAAATTAACGTTTTACTAGCTGACTGTACCATTTTTTCCAAAATCTGTGAATGCGGTTAGCAATTACTCAATAAGTTTAGGACAGTCTCCTAAGAACGTTTTTATAGAGCTACAACGATGAAAGTAGCTTCTCTTACTGAGTCGTCTAAACTTCCATCCTGTATTACTCCGATCAGACAAGGAATCTAGATAAAGGCCATTGGAATTCTTATAATAAATCTGAATACCTTTCTAATGATGATATATCGTCAACCTATTAGAGCTGGTACCAACATCCATTTTGTGGCATCATCCTTAGGATGATGGAAAACGGATTTTTCATTTTGTTGAAAAAATTGACCCACACTAGAAATTATCTTGTATCGTAGGTCTTTTAGAACAATAATACTAGAGAAACATTCTTAACCTATCCTATCATGTCCCGAATGACTGACGTCAGTGCCATCAGGTCCAAATGGCTGCCAAACTGAGCAGGTAACAGATTCCTTTTATGTGTGGAAGTATCTTAGCAGCAATCTGAGTTAGACATTTTACTAAGTGTTAATTACTTTTGAATTATAATTACTACCTACTCTTAGTTCTGTATTTTATTCGTGCATTGTTTTCTGAATTTCAAAAAATCATACAGCGTTCTTGTGCTTCCTATTTATATTAAATTATGTTTATTTTCTCGTAAATAATGTTTAACAAGACTATAGAGTGTCTATAAACAGAACTTGGAGGCCAGTAGCCGTACTTGTAAAGTAATAATCCTATGTTTTTTTCATAAATTGGGCTTCTGCAGCGGCATTTACAAAATAAAGAACTGCATTCACTGACCCGTTTGTTAAACTATGGAAAACGTCAAGTTGGTGTGCTTAATACACGAAGTTTTTAAAGGTTTACAATGATAACACTGCTACCTGCCCATTATTCAGTATTAGATTCATGGTTAACTTAGTTTTTTTTTCTGACTTCATCACGTGACGCCATTACACACTTTATGATGACGTCTTCTTTTTCAATAGAATATTGTTTATTATTGTTGTAGGTGGTTACCAAATAAAGTTGGTAAAAATTTAAAAATTACAACATACCTCTCTTAGATGTTCTACAGCATATTTCCTAAAGTATGAATTTCAGCCAAGCAAGATAATCAACTCAGCATATTAAAATACATCAGTACAACAATATCCTGTTTCTTATGACCTATTTTAAAGCCAAACGCTGTAACAACCCGACCGAATTGAGACACACACTTCTTTACCACTTTCAACAATATAGGAGTGTTACGCAAATCGGTCGTCTAATATCAGCCGATAACCTATCGATAAACCTATGACTTATGGAATGATGACGTCGGGATGTTATTTTGTAATGACAATGTGACTATAATTCTATTTATGAAGTGATATTGAAAATATTTATATAGCTAGTGATTATTCTGGTGTGGGAATATTTTATAGTAGAGATTTTATGAATACTGCATTCTAATTGCGTAACACACTTTTAATCACAATCTGAATGATTTTGAAGGATACTGCTTATCCATTGCTTCTTATGTTCGAAACATTTGTCTGCTCAATTACGTAAATAAACCAATGAATATTGTTGAACTGTCAAAATGAAAGCCAGCGCTACTGTTAGTGAGATTCGTAGGATTTATAGGTTAACCTTTGTGTTTATACCTACGTAGTGACCTGAGTGAGGGCATAGCTTTATATAAACAATAGATAAACCTATACGACGATCTTTTCGCGCGTGGCCAAAATCAGAACGCCATCTTGTTTTTTTCAATATTTATGTATGTATTACAATAAATTTCTCAAAGCAATCTCTCAAATGTTCACCAACAGCCTGTCAAAGATCCTTGTAGCAGTGTATTGTCTTCACTTGGACAGCATATTTTTACCTATTATATTATCTAAGACAACTTTAATTAAATTAGTTTGATACCTAGCTATGATAATAAGCAAAAGTAAATAAATGAAAAAATGCTAAAGATCATAGAAATACTTGACACCAAAAGAATATTGTATCTCTAAATTTTGAGTTAGCCGTATGTTTTTCAAGGAAAAATAAAAACTGGACAGGCAAATTTTTCACTAGGTAGGTAAATAGAACCGACAGGCTACAATCCGACAATTTTACAAGTTTCTTTCACAGTTTTCTACTATCAAGTGTCGTGAATAATTTTAATAAAAATATGGCGCATTGTAATATGGCGCATTGTAGAGTCCAACCAAAAATAGATTTATTTTATCGGCTGAAAATTATTAAATCCTTAAATAAATACTAGTTTTCAGTTGCATCCGGTTTAGCGTTGAAAACGCAGATTTTTTTTTTTTCTCGAAAAAAATACAAATTGTGGTCTTTTGTCTTCGTTTTTTTCGCATGTTCCCTTGACAGAAAGAATCCTTTGTAAAGAAACAGGATTCTTTCGAATATTTCACTTGATGTTTCCAAAAGTTGAAAAAAAACAAGTTTTATTGAAATATTTTCTTCTACAGAAGCAGAAGTCGATGGTGAATCGTGGGTGGAAAGAGTTAAATCATAGATATCCTAAGTTAAATATACTAACTACCTACGTATTTGAATAAAAAGCATGAAATGTTTACCGTTTATTGAAATAAATCTTGAAACTTACGAATGAAATATTGAAAAAAAACAACGGAATTATATAAATTCTCTTAATCAAGAAGTTAGTATTTTAGTCATTATTTTTGTACCCTACCACTGTTTTTATATTTAACCCAAAGGTTGACTGGTAGAGAATGCCTTGTGGCATTAAGTCCGCCTATGTACCACTATTGTACATGAAGTTAAAATAAATAAATAAATAAAGAAACGGGAATTTTTCCTGCTTTTTTCAACGCTAATCCGGTTAGACTGGAAGCTGACCCCAACAAAGTTGGGAAGGCTTGGCAAATGATGATGACTTTTCACAAAAACCAGAAATATGCGATAAGATTGTTAACCTTTTTTAATATATTTTTTATTGACATATATGTATTTTTTTTTTTCTTGACATTTTTATCGGTGTTAATGTGCCCAAATTTAGTGACATGATAATTTAAGTTTTATCTTTAGTTATGGCATTTTAGTTTTTAATAAATATATTTTCATAGAATGTAAAAATTGTTAATGAAATAAATAAATATGCGAGATACGATATTTATGTGAGATGCGAAAGTTTTCTGCATTTTCCAGTTATTTATTACGCTTTTAGTTGTTGTAAATGTGGGTTTACTCTGAATAAATGAATGGTTAGTATTGATTTGCTGGAACTTAATGACGAAATTATTTTATCGAAATTATCACCGAAAACCGAAAACGAAATTCGATAGGCCTCTAGCGCATTGCCAGTTAAATTAAATAGGGCCTATGTACCAGTAAGTAGAATATAACTGAGTCGTCAGTACTATGTATCTGCTGTACCTTTCAATATATATTAAATAACAAAAGTAGCTACGTTACAGTCTGAAGCTTCAGGAACACTAAGGCATGATAATTGGCATCGCTTCACTGGCTCGGACAACGTTTATTACTCAAAGGAGTAGGCAGGGGAGTAGGTACTGTGTTCTTTAACATCGAGATATAATTACATTATATGAAAATATAGCAACGTTACATATAAAGGTTGGTGTATTTTTATATAAATTAATCACGGCCTACGGATGAGTTTCGTTTTCAAGTGTCTTTACTAAAATAATTTTGTCACGGCCATAAAATCCGTACACCACATGTTCCTTAATTTCTCTAGGCTGTTAAAATTTTCGGTTTCCTAATTACCTATGTTGTTGTTGGGAAATATTTTCACAAATATCTCTTTTCTTTCTTTCTTTCTTTCTTTCTTTCTAAATATTGACTGTCGTAGCTATTGTTGGGTGGATAACGGTGATAAGTGGTTCAACTTTTGTGTACTTATTTTGCAACAAATATCTAGTTAGTTGAAATAATATTATAATGATAGTGATAGAGTTCTCGAAATTAAAATAGTTTTCGGCCTAATTAATAGAAATGCTATTTATGAAAGAAGGTTATTATTAATTGTTACCAAAATTAGACGAATCTATAATTATGTACTACTCGTAACACTAGTGTTTGATTTGTACTAGTATTTACATAAATTTCAATTTGATTTGATCGAGACGAAATCAAACTGGTTGCTAATTTAATTGTATAATTTACAATTTTTATTATATAAATTTTATTTTCTGTGATTAATATACTTTAACTCACACACTGACATAGTTGATTAAATGTTAAAACTTTAGGGAACTCATCTACTTTTACAATGTTTGTAAATATGTGAGCACCATGTATCTGTCGCATAATTAATTTGTCTGTCATTGCTTTACTTTTCATTCTTTTTACCTATTGTGGTATAGTAATTTTATTCTAGGTAAGTGCATTGTCTTCACATATAATTAATAATTACTGTATACAAATATTGTTAACATTTTAAAAGAGTAAGTATGGAGTTTCTTGCCCATTCTTCTCCATACGTAACTACATTTTGGAAGGGGCAACTAGATTCAATTAATTATTTTGTAAATTTTGTTCTAAAGTGCCTTTTATGTGCCTATTTGAAATAAACGATTTGACTTTGACTTTGATTGAATAAATTTCTCTAAGTAAATCTAATTTAGGCCCTCCAGCCAGTCCCACAATGCGAATTAATATTTGCAGCCACTTTAGAAGGCGATTCTTTTCCACAACGCTCATTACAAAGGACGGAAGAGACAGCTTATTACTGTCACCGCCATCCGCCCGCGAGGTAAACTCACTGGTATTTACTGCTGCTTCATAATGCTTCGCAAGAATAAGATAGATAGATAGATAAAACATTCATTCAGTGCACACAAAAGACAGCACAACACACAAGAGCACAATTAAACGATTAAAAATTACATGGCACCTTGTTTTTGTAATAACAAGGTGCCAATATACAAAAAGAAAAAACATACATAGAGAAATAAAGTGATACTATGTCATAATTCAATGAGATAACAAATATACAAGTTGCGGTGTACGTCTTAAGGTTGCACCAAATGGGAGTCCAGCTCAGCACGTGTCAGGCAGATATACCTGACGCTGATATTCTGCTAGATGCAGTGCCATACGGACGTCGAGCAGACGAGATAAATTGGTGTTGTGATAGTGACAGTGTTATGCGCGGATTATGTAGGTATACCCGCAACTTATTTCTATAAGCTATTAATAGCATTGTTAACGATATGAAGATAATTTTATACATATAATAAACATTAAGCGTCCCACTGCCTCATTGGTCTAGTGGTCGCAAGCGTCACTGCTGACCATGAAGGTCATGGGTTCGATTCCCAAGTCGGTCAAAGGGATTTCCGTCAGGAATTTCTCAGTAAGGCCCAGAGGCTGGATTTGTGTACGGTCGATGGTGATACGTTCGCCCCCTACTATATGGGACTTGAGCATAACTGGCGAAATGTGGGTGCACTATGTAGGTACACTTCTGCCTAACCCTTCGGGGAGTACAGGCGTGAGGTTATGTCATGTATGTGTTGTCAGTCTTTGAGTGTATAAGCACACAATACTTGAGCATAATGAGATTTTTTTTTTCATATTAATGAACGACATACAGGTTACCTTCAAAAATAATGCTTAATTCTCTTTCATTTTCACTTTCAGGCATTTTTATGTTCATACTTCACCAGTATATTATGTCAAGTTATGTTATGTAATAGACAGAGATAAGCAAATATAACGGTTTAAACATTCAGTAAATTCTTGAATTAAATGGAGCTCTAAAGTTCTAATTCTATACACACTTATTATAAACATCCAATGAGTTTGTTCCAAACAAAAACTTCTGCGAACTGATTAATTTGTAAAAGTTTATACAATTTCAAGAACTCAATTCTCTAAATTATTTTCTTGCTCAATGCACGTTGTATTCTCGACGAAAAGGCCAATTTTGCACCGATAATGTCAGAGGATGAACAACAGCACCCTCCTATCTGCTTTAAGATGAAACTAGTCGATACTTTATCCATACAAATTTCGGGGGGCATTACTCCTCTGTTTGACATTGTACATCCAAAGTTAAACATGTATCGTTTTGCCTTATTATTAATTTTGTCTGTACGGAAGCAGAATATTAAAATAAATAACCATTAAAAAGTTATGAGCCAACAAAGATTCGTTTTTCCTGCTAATTTTAACGCAACTTTGGGCGTAAATAAGTAATAAAAGAAATGTAAAATCTCCAAAACAAAGTCCACTCCGACAAAGCTCAATTATCGTAGATTTCAATAAACTTTATTCGTAATTATCCAGTACTTTTTTCATAAAACTCAAACTTCCAAAGGACTTTTCGTAATTTTTTACGCGCGCGGTTTACTATGAATTATCGTGCATTTCACTAAACACACGATGACGGACACGATGCTAGGTGAGACAGCCTGCTTTTTGGCCACAGATTTGTGATTGTATTGTGATGTTAAAGGCTCACGCAGACTGGCGTGATATTGTGGGCGCGACAAGGGTCGCGCTGCCTGTCGCGCCCACGATATCGCGCCAGTCTGCGCGAGCCTTTAACATCACAATACAATCACAAATCTGTTTTCCAAGCTTGGTAGTTAACTATGTACCATTTTGGCTTCACTTTTGTAGCTACCAAAAAAAAAATTATTTCCGTGGTTGTAGCAATCATTGAGTTGAGAGGTACATGCTCAGTAGATATGTATTTCAATGGGCAGATAATTTATTATGATTTGTTTTACGTATTTTGAACCCCAGAAGCAAAATCCAACGTTTGTTTGGCAGCCGAACTTGGAACTGAAAATGAATTTGGATTCTTTCAGATGATAAGGAATCTTAACACGGGTTACTCAAACACCAATAAAGCTATAAGTTTTAGATTGATATCAACAAAAACTAGGTTTATCCTTATCTTAGTTTAATTTACTAATTCAAAGTTAGGTGCGGTGGCTCGCGTGGGGCTAGAACACAAATATTTAGCGTCCATGGTTCTCGTGTGACCAGAACAAATAAAATGGTCGTGGACCCAATTCGTGGGTGCGAACACGCGAATTATGTATTATTATCGTTATTTATTTACCTACTTGGCCACCTATTTGTGTTTTCAGGGTTTCGTACCTCAAAAGGAAAAACCGGAACCTTTATAGGATCACTCGTGTGTCTGTCTGTCCCTCTGTCATAGCCGATTTGCTCCGAATCTACTGGACCGATGAAATTGAAAGGTACACCTATCAGTTTCTGTGACTCAAACATGAACGTGAAACGTATATAAATGAATTAATAGTTTTAACGTTTAATTTATGAAAATTGACCATTCACCCCCTTATCTCCGAAACTACTGAGCCTCAAATTATGGAAAAAGTACCGAATATAGATTAGCTAGATTACCAGAAAACTTACACGCCTTAAAATAACATGGTAAATCTCCCAATATTGTGCGTACAAACTTCCACTTGCAGTTAGAATGTATGGGGCAACATGTTTTTCAACTACAATGTTAAGTTTGTTCTTGGGATAAATAAATTCATCACAACTACGGAACCCTTCATTTTGCGAGGTCCGACACGCACTTGGACAATTTTTTTTGATTTTATGCTAACCTGTTAGGTATTTATTTACTTTGGTAATTGGGTGGTGCCCTTAGGGGTCGATTTAACCTATCCAATGTTGACTAATAAGTAACAATTAATGATCTCTTGTTGCGAGACCCAAGGGAAACCAACAGGTTTTTGCCTACATCCTATATGATTTTTTCAAAAAAAAAAAAAAACTTGTCAACTGTCACATTATTCGGATGTCTACCCAGTATGGAAAATCGTGCGTGTAACTAAATAAAGGAATGTCAAACCGGTTTGTGAGTCCAAGGCTACTGTTAAAACAAAATACACAAGTCTACTTAGTCTTAGTACATACTTCATTACAATAATACTCATTAATAATACTTTTACCAACTTAATAGTATTGCAAAAAATTGCGACATCAATGAGTTATATTATTCTCGAACAGACATTAATTACTAAACATATTTAATTTGAAAAATATTTGGGGAATGATATATGTCCTCATTTCAATTTTGTGGTTTTAATTTACACAACACAATATTCTATAGTTACCGGGAATACCGAAGCCGTAGATATGACAGTTATGTTCAGGGTCGATTTTAAGGTTTCTACGACTCTATCAACTCTGTATAGCCATATTTTCTCTTGTTTTGACTGATAAAAACGAGGGAAAATTGAGACTAAAATACCCAAGATGAGCCATTGTCATTGTGACTTGTTTGAGTAGGGTTATTATTACGACATTTGAAAAGTCCTGACAAAAAACCGAACATTAGAAAAAATTGTCCAGACATTAATTTTACTTTTAACTTTTTTCAATACTAATATTATAAAAATGTGAAAGTAACTTTGTCTGTCTGTTACGTTTTCACGGTTAAACCGCTGAACTGATCGTCAAGAAATTTGCCAGAGAATATAAAAAAGTCATAATATGGAGAAGGGCTAGCAAATAGGCTACTTTTTTACGCGATAACCGACATCCACGCGGGCGTGGCCGTGAGTAAAAGGTAGTAACTTCATATGTGGAAAAGTCCGGACAAAAGATAAAGCCGAACAAAGTTGGGACGGAGAGCGAATAAGCCGGACATATCTTGACAAGTCCGGACAGATGGTAACATTAAGGTTCGAGGATTCTGTTCGAGCCATTTTGCTAACACATCAACCTAGTAGTTATCTTTAATTACAGCCACACGTGGCACCTCCTAATGTTTAATTTCTGCGTGATTGGCGCTGACCCTGGCCTTGTACTGATCTGCTCGGTAATCCTGACCGACCACCACGGCACGTTCAGGGGCTTCCCAACGCCGAATTCATTTGTTTTGTACACGCATCAGATAGAATTTAATCATTTGGATTTACCTACTAATTTCCAAAATTTGGGTATATTGTTTTCATTTCCTACATAGTGACCAACACCAGAAGACAATGTTGAAAGTCTATCCTCAATTTTGTTTGATTTATTACCCAATAGCCCAATATATTTGTATTGGTCGGCCCAATAGACCGACGACGACCTTAAAGAGGTCATCTCGGAGAGACTGAATAACAAAGAAAACCGGGTATTGTGCCTTTTGTGCTCTGCCAAAAGGCCACAATACCGGCTTGTTCCTACCTATGTCCAGCCATGGACCGCAAATAGGCTAAGTTGATTGACTTTGTACCCTTCAAACCAGAATAGACCAATACGCGGGAGAATCCGTTGTAGTAGCAATTTCCTGGAAAAAAATGATAAATTCAACACCCACAGGTTGAATAAAACCAGCTATTCTTAGCCAGAATCCCCGTTTAGCGCACACTATAACTAAATGTAGTTATGTTCGTTACGTTTATGAAGGCGGCTTATCAATAGTTCACGCGGCCGCCGATCCGTCACGCCCAGTGGTGAGGCGATCGTAAAATGAACGTACGATTTTGAACAGGAACCGAGGTAGTACGAAAGAACGGTGTACTAGAGTATGCATACTAGTTCAATTTATCTGGTATTTAATGTAGTTGTTAGTGGAAAATACCTAACAGCACAATATCTTGATTCAAAAGAGCGTCCTTGGAGTTCTTGTCCGTTCTTCTTTTTGGAATGAGCAATTAGCTTCAACTTTCTGACTTACTGACCGACTCTTTGACAATCCAAACGTGCCAGTAAATGGTTTAATAGAAATAAATGCACTGAGTTTGAGTTTGACAGTTGGGTAAGAATTGAGGAAGACTTGGTCTGACCGAGTCTGGAGTGGTATACATATGCTATGTACCTAAATATTCTAGTGTTCTAGAAGAGAATCGTGATATTTATACCAATCTTCTGGTAAATAAACCTTTACAAATGTCTGGAAAGAATCAGGTCTGGTAAATGTCTGTAGACTTGCATCGTATCAAAATGCCACATGTGATTGTATTAGATTGGGTTGAGCAGATATTGTGCTTATTTTGTACTGCTTTTTTTTACAATTTGCCTTACGTGCTCGTGTGTTTTTAGTAGTCATCCTGACTGCCTGAATTTTTTTTGGACATACACAGGAGGAAATTCTCTATTTTAACAACTGCTAAAACTAATACGACAATTTAGTATACAGTGCTATGCTGTGTCATCGTGCGGTATCGTAACAACCGAACTAGTTGGTCCAGAAGTAGGTGAACTAATACAACACTACGTAATGTATTCATACAAAGGAATGCGGTGTTTCAGAACGAAAATATTATGAGTCATTTTCGTTTTATTTTATGATGTTTTTGAGTTATTTTTTTAGTTTAAAATCTATTTTTGTTCGCAAATTTGGACCGGCTTAGATATTATTGCTGAAATGGACATAAAAAGCCTACAAAATTGTAAAAAGAAAACTGTTTTAACACACATAAAATCTGCTGAACTGCACAACAGTTTATCGGTTTTCTTTCTTGTAAAAGAGCGTACTCATTTGTTCAAAACCATTTATAATTAATACTACGGGTACAGAATAGGCCACAAGTCAATGGTAACAAAACCAGTGTAAGCTGACGTCTCATTCTATTGAAACTTCGTACTACGCTAGGCCAGCTCAAGGTCAAAGTGTTACCTATTTACCACCGATATTTGATCGACTGTACAGCGGCAGTCTAAACGATAAAAGCGATATCTACCAGACAATCTCCAAGTTGTTGTTTGGGTCTTGAACTAAGCTTAATATCGTCGGTATTCAAGATCAGGTTGTAGCCGCCACCTGTGACAATAATTACTTATGAGTGAGTTGGACGAAGTCCCGTTATCAACTTCGCTAGATGGCTAAACTTTTCATTAAGAGATGTATGTATAATATTGTATACGACCACAAAACTGCATGAACTTTTATAATCTTCCTTCCCACCTACTGTCATAATAAAGTTCTAGGTGCTTCTACACTTCTACCATCATCATCATTTCAGCCGATAGACATCCACAGCTGGACAAAGGCCTCTCCCAAGCGTCACCACATCGAACGGTTATGTGCCTCTTGCATCCAGTGGATTCCAGCAGCCTTCACGAGGTCATCGGGCCACCTTTTTATGTCCATTTAATTTACTCATTATTCTTTTAACAAAATATTGTCAAATAATTTATAAGAGCAACTATGGAGTTTCTTGCCCATTCTTCTCCATACGATACTACCTTTTGGAAGCCGCAACTAGAATCAATTTAATTATTTTTTTACATTCATAGGTGTCTTTTATAGCCTAACTAGCTGCGCCCCGGGATTTCACCCACATTAGTCTCGATTCCGTGGGAATATTGGGATAAAAAGTATCCTATGTGTTAATTCAGGTTAAAACTATCTGTGT
The DNA here is from genome assembly GCA_947523025.1 of Dryobota labecula. Lineage (NCBI taxonomy): Eukaryota > Metazoa > Arthropoda > Insecta > Lepidoptera > Noctuidae > Dryobota > Dryobota labecula. Next base: position 1,713,969 of record OX383303.1, on the reverse strand, counting down.
GCCAAATTTCGTCCAAATCCGTTTGATTCAGTAACATACATCCATCCACCCTCACAAACTTACGCGTTTATAATATTAGTAGGAATAGTAGGATTTAGTAGGATTGAAATGAATTATTTCACTTTGACTGTAAGACCTTTTTCCTTTAACATTCTTTCGCTTTTGGCAGTCAAAGACATAATGGAACTTGATCCCACTCGATCTCACAATCAAAGTGCTACAATAATTGGAAATACATTTAAAATGTATTACATTTCCTTCTGCCCGGGATATTTACTATCCTTTGACAGTGTTCTCTCTCTCTCTCAAAGCAGCTGGTCAAAGGATCTTTAGTTGCACGACTATTTCCTTCGTCTTTCCTTCAGATGTCCAATAACTCGATACAGTAGAACCACCTGATGTAATCCTTTGAACTAAAAGGCTTGGGACTTCTACACAATTTCTGAAAGCTTTGCATTTTGAGCAGTTCCTATATCTTACGTATGGTCAGTACTCACTGTAACGTTTCTGGTTTGTTTTAGGACGATTAGTTTTTATACTGAGCATTTTTTTAATCGAATGTAAAAAAATACCTTCGGCAAGCCGTAGGAGGAGGTAGATTTCGAAGAAGGTTCCACGAAGAAACTTTTTCCGCGCTGATATTCCCTCCATTATGAATATTAACAAAAGAATTGGTCGTCAAGGCAACGAATTAGCATAGAAACGCCCTCAATTTTTCAGTTATAGTTTTTTAATCAAAAAACGATAAGTTTTATTGCTAGAATGTTAAATTAAAAATTGTAGAAAAAACAATTTTCTTTCAAAAAAAAAATTTGCGACTGTAAAAATGTTTACCGTTTCGGAAATATGATTTTTTTTTTCCAAAAATTTTGGAAATTTCAACCCCCTCCCCAAGTCGTTGCATCATAAAAGTTTCAATTTAAAATTTGTCCGTATTCTTACTCGAAATGATAAAAATGTTAAACGGTTCAAAAAAGGTGCAAGACCAATAGGTAGATTTTTTCTGACGAAATCTACCTAAAATAAACAGATGAAATTTGATCGCATTTTGTCAGTGATGAGCTGTGCGTGTGACTCAATGTTTTGAATAATAAAATCAAATATCAAAATCAAAAGTAATTTATTCAAATTAGGCTGAGAATCAGCACTTTTGGAACGTCAAAATTACGACAGTCCCCCAAAACGCTCGCTCTTCACCACTTCCTAGTGCTTTAGCTGGGAAGAAATGGCGCAACAAACTCCCCAGTTAGATTTCTACCATTATATCTACATAATTATTAGTATTATACTGACTACCTACCTCATTGGTCCAGTGGTTAGGCAGAGGTACACCCAAATTTCGCCAGTTATGTTTAAGTCCTATCTATTAGGGGGCGAGCCTAACCAGAAATCCTTACAATAAGCACATCCATTTGTTATGTAACACGATACAGTTCGTAAAACTTTATATTTCTTGATTTTCTCATTTACCCCCCAAAAGTGACCCCCATATTCAAAATTCATTTATTTACATTACAAATCCGTGTTTGTCTCATAGAAGTTCATATGCGTTCCAATTTAGCGATTCGGAACAAATTAGCTGTGACAGACGGACAGACAGACACATGAGTGATCCTGAAAGGTTCCGTTTTTTTCCTTTTGAGATACGAAACCCTAAAAACAAGACAACATGAACTATAACTATCAAATGACATGCCGTAACCGAACACAAAGGATTTCCAAAACCTAGATTAGATAACATTTGCAATTCTCCGCCGATGTCTGAATTCATGACTAGATTTCTACGAAGTGAGGTTCCAATTAGTAAAGGGACTTGACGCCACCGACATGTGCTTGCTTTGATAACCTGACCCAGACGTGTTAGTAACATTAGCGTCCGCTACACTTAGCACTAACATCATCTATGTAACGTGTTGCTTGTTAGCCATACATTTGTCATGATAAGTAATAATGTAGATAAGTTAAGCCTAGCCTTTTCCATCTGTGTTGAAGTCGGCTTCCAGTCTAACTGGATACAGCTGAATACCAGTATTTTACATGGAGCCACTGCCTATCCGACCTGCACAGTCAGTTACTGGGTAACACGATTCCTCTTTGTAAGAGTAGTTGTCAGACTTTGGGCTTCTGACTACCAATAACGACTGTGAAAGATCTAATGACAGCCGGGATCAACGGCTTAACGTGCTTTCCGAGGCACGGACGGATCTCGATATGTAGTGGGCTGTCACCCATCCACGGACCGACCTTGGCAAACGTAACTTTACCTTCGATCGATCCGTGCGGCTGTCATTATTTAGCTGTTTTAAGTACTGGGCGTAAATAGGATGCGAACCACTCGTGAGTAATTCCTCTAATGCCGATACCGTGCAGTTTGTCTTGTAGGATATTATACAGCATTTTAATATGCCTTAGTCATGTCAAATAAGATTCCGATGGCATATTGTTTATTATTATTTGTTGAGTAAATTTATATGTTGCCAAAATCGTGTTTTTTTTTTTTTTTTTTTCGAAAACCGTTTTGACACTCCAATGCCGGGTTAGAAAATTTTAATTATTTTATTGTTTACTAGCTTCTGCCCGCAACTTCATTCGCATGGAAGTCGTAAAACACCACAATATACTTAAATACTAACCACATTTTAATAAAACTACCCTAACTACTATGTTTGTAGTTTTGGTCACAGCAGTCAAAATATACAGAGAGTAAGGACTGGTGACGCGGGAGCCAGCGACGTACAGTTCTATGTTCTATGGTAAAGGGTTTGGTTTCCGCACTTAGTCCTTCAGGTGGACCATTGTACATGGGCCATGGCGGCCATCAATGGTTATTCCAGCCAGCCCACGTCCCTCCAGAAGTTAATACGTCTCCCGGTCTGTTTAGAACATCTGTGAAAGATCTGGGTGCCCCGAGGGTTTCTATTCTAATCTGGGTTACGCCTGTGCATTCAAAGAGCACATGCGCGACGGTTCCCTCAGCCTACATGCGAGCCCTGCACAGAGGATTGTCCGTTTTGACGTGATGGTCCTGCCAGGAGTAATAAACACTTGATTAGCCTACCATCTAAGAATGGCATAGCCTCCCTGGACTGTCTGCAGCCCGGTGTCGAGGACCACCAGCCCTTTTCAAGTGAACTATTGAGGACATGCGTTTCTGCATATTACACTAATGGCACAACACTGATACATTGAATGTTTCTCATTGTCATTCTTACAGATTATTCCTGACGAACACCTATCACTAATATAATATAACTGCACATTGTAATTGTAAACACACGGGATTTCTCATTAACAATCACATAACCATAGACGACAGAAGAGGTCTAACTTAATTACAATCCCGGGCACCTGAATCGAGCCACCATGCATACTTTTGGTGGAAAGATCTCTATCTTTTTAAATAATGGTAGTAAAATGAGAAAAAAAAAGTGTTTTGACGCCAGTCACTCGCTATCATTTCCGTTTGCCATTGTTCCAAATTTGAAATCGGAAAACCTACAAAAAAACAGTTTAATTGCAACAAGTCGTCTTTTCGCGTTTCTCAGGGATAAAATTGGCGTTAAATTTTTTAAGAAAACAGTGGTATACATAGGAAAAACGTTCATTCAACCTCCAAGAATATTTACAACGGCCGTCATGCGGTTTGGCACGGAATTAACTAATGCCACTATGCCGTGCTGTGGAATTTTCTGCCATGCTTCCAAAATTTCAGGTACTCTGGAACAAATTATTGCAGTGTGCGCCATTGCGCCAAAATTATTATCACGCATAAAAATTGAATCCTGGCCCACAAACAGCTTATGGCATCACTTGAGCCTCTAGGCATTGACGAATTTATCGGTCGCTATTCCATCGGTGGGACAAATGGGAAATACACCTCTGCCTAAGCTTTTTGGGATTACAGGTGTGAAAATATTATGTTAGCAAAAAGAAAATATAACGAACAACGCGAATTTTTTGTTTTACAACCGTTTTTTTTTTCTATAAACTGTCGGCAAAAGAGGAATTGGATGTATAAAAGGAATTGGGTGTAAGTGCAAAGTGTGAAGAAACATCATAATAATGCTTATAAAGTTTGGTAAACATCGGCTTACTTTTAGTGGGACATACTTTTAATATTTGATAGACGCACTAAAAGCCCTTTCAAATAACTTGTAACCTGCCACCGTTAACAAGTCTTGGCAAATTCTCTAATGCTTAACTTACTCATCAAAAATACAGAATTAAGACCACTTTCTGCGAGACAAATTCCGTCGCCTTCTATGACACACAGAAAACCCAACAAAAATCCAGTCAGTTTGGCAAACCCAGAATCACCGATACACAATCGATAAATCGAAAAATCACCTTTATAGAACCGGCTACACCTTATCTTACTTTATCTAAGACCAGGTGTGCACTAGATCTTCAACTCTCGATGTTGAGCCGAGCGTTAAAAATCCAACAGAGTGCAACCCAGCGCATCAAACAAATTACACTTTTGAATTTTTAACTCTGGTTTAAATTCCAGTGCGCAATAAAAAATCGCCGAGTTGTAAATGTCCCGTATACGAGGGTTTAGCCTTTTTTTGCAGACTACCCGCCGAGGTGGCACCAACAACGTATTAAAAGCAAATAAAAGCAGACTTAAGAACTCCGAACAGAAACTGCACATTCATACAAAAAACAGATATCGTGCAGACTAAAGGTTTTGACCTCTTAATGTGAAACAGTTCCCAATATGGATGGTTAAGGAGTGTTTACACTGTACTTACCGTCCGGCTTTTATACGAATAAAATGATGGAGACGAAAAAAGTAAGTTCTGAAAAGTGAGTTAGAACGCTAATTAATGCGATTCAGATTGTCAATGGTCTTCTGAGAAAACTGTGTTGAAAGTTAAACGATTTTTACATACAAGTGGATCCCTAAGTAATTAATAACCTACTCAATACAATACATTTCCACAGTATGATTTGCGGTTAGCCACATGTCATCGCAGGACCTTGGATTTGTCTGTCCGTCGGTTTGTGTCTGTCTGTATGTTCCAGCTTATCTCCGAAACGGCTACAACGATTTTGTCGGGACTTTCACTGGCAGATAGCTGATGTTATAAGGAGTAACTAAGGCTACTTTTATTTTAGAAAAAACATCGCAGGTGAAGCCGCGGGCAGCAACTAGTAAACTATAATATTATACTCTCAATAATGTTGACATTAAAGTATAGCTTTAATAATTACTTACGACACTAATATTATACAATAATACAGGATAATATCTCAGCCAAGTCTCGACCAATAATAACATCCTCTGATATAACCATGTAAATGATGTGTGATTACATCATAGGTGAACAGAGTTACTACATGTCAAAAGTCAGTGTCATTGCTTAGGATGTGCAAATAGTGACGTAATGTGGACTTATCTAGGCAAGGTGTGCTTATCTATTATATACATACAGCACAAATAAATATAATTGAAGTGTCTGTTTGTAATTTCAATATAAAAGCTTTTACTAAATGCATATTAGTATTATAAATAGTACTAATAACTTTTATTTTTTTGTCTGATTGTCTGTTTATTCCGGCTAATTTCCAAAACGACTGGGCAGCAGCTTTTTATGTGACTTGAAAATTGGCTAAGGCATTTTCTAGTAAACTGCGTCACATTTGTTTTTTTTTTATATGGTTTAATCTATCAAATTTCCAGTTTGACAGATTTTATGAGAAGTATTCCATGTTAGTAATGTTCGGAACGGAAAAGTATATCCTATTACTGCAAACTGTATGCAGGTGCCGTTTGTGGACTGAAAATAATACGGCTTCGCCCGCGTGCTTTTCCTAAAATAAAAGTAGCCTAAGTTACTAAATATAAATATTAGCTTATAGCATCAGTGAAAGTCCCGTTAAAATCGGTCCAGCCTTTTCGGAGATAAGCCGGAACAAACAGAGAGACAAAAAATATGTTTTGTTTTTTAGTAAAAAGCTGTTATTTTGATATGACAAACAGACACTTAAATTTTATTTATTTGTAAGTATGTATATGTATAGATGTATAGTATAAACGATTCCACCGAACCGTACTTATCAAGATTTTTTTCAATGCGGTTAGTGGAACAGCAGACTGAGATGATGTTCGGTCAAGTGCCGTTGATATCAGTGCTCTGAGTGGACTACCTCTTCTTCGTATTAATAAAGCTATTCAAAAAGATATGATCTTTATATGTATCTATATATATGTTTGAATAAATTTTCTCAATAATGAATTTATCAGGTAACACAGGTTATAGGAATCTGATATAGCAACAAAAGAGAGGGGAGGTCCTGACATAAGGTGAGCCAGTACTTTAATCCAACCAGAAAATAAATCTTATAAAATAACAAGTAAAACAGCATTCCTGTATAACGATGATGTCATATGTGTAAAAACTAGTTTCTGAGAGGTCAGACTGCGGTTATGGTACAAAAAACCAAAAACAATTTGTTATTAGCTTTGAAAACAACTAATCAATAAAAACGTTTAATTAATAATTGTTTAATACTCCTGTTAATGGGTGGGATATTTTATGGCTGAGTTCTAGACTACGCGCCGTCCGTCGACACGCGTATAGATAGGTTCACGCTGCATACGCAACTAGTGCTGCTTTTTGAAGGCCAAATACGCGCGATTCATGGAACACACGTATCGTTTCATTCCGACCTCGCCGCCGAGGCCCATCGCGCAATCCCCGACTAAATAGTTCTCCCCGACCCTAGATCGTAAGCGAAGCGCCAGCCCGCGCCATAGCCGAGCTTGTAGCTTTAAATTCCCTTGATAATAATCATAACCCTGATTTTATCCAGCCACCGTCGGTCCCTTGCCATCCTCTCTCCGACTCTGCCCTAAGCCGAGGTTCGCACCCCCAGGGGGTGCCCTTAGCGCGCAGTCGTTTAGTTTATAAGTTTTTGCGCCCTGGCTGGAGGCTTTAAGTTTTTAGGAGCTTAAGGCAACCACGGGAAAGACTGGTTAAAGAGTCACGACCTCTAATGGTTAACTCTGAGATGCCCTAGATAAAAAAAAGAATGCACGTGTAAAAAACGCCATGTGCATAGACCCTATACCAAACTGATTACTTATAATTATTTATGCAATTGTGATACGGTCCTATAGTAAAACGTACAGATTATTGCGTTGATACACCTAATTTAAAGTAACCTATATGTTAACACTCTATGCAATACCAACGTTTTTGTATCAACGGACACAAATCATCAAGGAGGAAAGAAAGAAAAGACTTTATTATATATATTTTTTTTATTAAATTTATTTTATTCGATCTTGATTTGTGGTTTAAATAACTAGATAAATTTTTGTTTTTACATTATTTTTATCATCCATATTATTCTCAATTACTTGTAGTAATTGCAGTCATCAAAATGTGATGTTCTAAATATATAGTGCATGTGGTGTTAGTAATAATAAATAAACAAATTATTATTCGCATTATACAAAAGAAATTTTGACAGCTGAATCGTTCCAACATGGCGGGCTGTCAATCCTACATAGCACGATAGAACAATGGAATCAGAGTTTCGAAGGCTTTAATAATAATTATACCAGTTTAATCAAGTCTTTCATTAAATTCCATTTTAGTTCGAGCAACTATTTTAAATTTACACAGTTTGTAGATAAATAACATACAAGACGTTGTTAAATTAAATACGCATTAATTTGTTTACAAGAAACATTAACATAAACAGCTGTTTTCTTTTATTTCATTTTATGCGTGTTAGCCTCGGAAACAACTGAACTGTTTGATTTAAAAACGACTTTTACGTAGAAAACGAAGGAATCCGATAAATCTGATTATTTTATGTAAATAAACAAGTATATTGACGTAAAACAAATGTAGATTATTCAGCGGCAAGTCATTAAAGTGAGGAAAGAAAGGAAATACATTTATTTTTATTTCTTGTTTACATTATGAGTCACTAGCTTTTGCCCACAACTCCGTCCGCGTGGATGTCGGTTATCGCGTAAAAAAGTAGCCTATGTCCTTCTCCATATCCCAGGCTATATCTCTGCTAAATTTCATGACGATCGGTTTAGAGGTTTAGGCGTGAAAACGTAACATACAGACAGACAGACAGAGTTACTTTCACATTTATAATATTAGTATGGATTAGCAGAGATCGGAATAGGTTTTAGAGGAGGTATTATCCACTCTAGTCTCTATGTTGTTTCCTTCCTCGAAGTTTAGGTAAATTAACTCCACCTACTCCGCTCTCTGGTCATTAGACAGAGAAAGCGAGAAGTAAAGGCGGCGCTCCACAGCAGCCAACGTCTAAGCTACGCACTTTTACTTCTTTGTACGAAAATGAAGGCGGGATCGTCCACTACAGTCTGCGACCCGCGACCACGCTATGCTCAAATGCGTGGCTGGCAAAAAATTAACCACGTAGCTAACGTGGCGTGGGTAACCTCTCCGTATATATCCTACGTAGCGGTGGAGGGTCAACTTAAATGCTTTGCATCATGTGCGACTTGACGCGTGATATGTCGCGAAACTGTCGCTCCTTATGTATTTGGTCGGCTACCAGGCTTATCATCATAATTTCAGCCGAAAGACGTCCACCGCTGGACACAGGCCTCCCCCTAGCGCCACCACTCGACCGGTTCTGTGCTTCCAGCGCCCAGCGGTTTCCTGCGGCCTTCACAAGGGCATCGGTCCAACTTGTGGTAGGCCTTCCAACGCTACATCTTCCGGTACGCGGTCGCCACTTCAGAACCTTTCGGTCCCAACGGCCATCATTTCTGTGAACAATGTGCCCTACCTATGTTTGACAATTCTTCGAGCTATGTCGGTTACCTTGGTTCTCCTGCGAATCTCTTCATTTCTGATTCGCTAACGTAGGGCAACTCCAAGCATAGCCCTCTCCATTGTTCTTGGATGGCTTATCAGATGCCGCTGAATAGAAGTATTAACATGAAATGACTGCCATCTGACCTCCGTAACATAGTGACTACGACGCGATACTGTTATGTGAATAACAAAATGCCAAAAAAAGCCGTGAGTCAATCTGAGATTTGTATTCCAACGTCGATGTATTCATTAGCACAAAATTATGAAACTAACCTTTACTTATCTTTTTGACTGGCTAAAGTTTTACCACGGGTTGAGCTTTTCTAATCTAAAATTCATGCCGATACGAGATTATAGAAACAGAAACTTAACCTTAAACTTCAAACTTTAACCAAATTACAAGAAAAAAGAAGAATCTTTAAGATTTAATTAAATATTCTTCTTTTTTCTTGTAATTTGTGACGTTCAAAAGTGCCTTTAATGGTCTTATTGAAATATAAGAATTGACTTTGACTTTGACCCAAAATAACCTATAAAAACCAAAAAATCTTAAAAGTAAATCCTTACCTAACCTTAACCTTTAATCTATAGTCGATTATCAGATTTTGACACGTAGCACTATAAACAAGCCGGATCACTGGAACGCTGACCGGTATCCGGCCGGACACTTCCCGCCATGCCGTCGTACGCCAGTGTAACCTGTCCTTGCTACGAGTCAATGACCCCGCGGTCGAGACGGTACCGGGTTGGTAACACACAAACATACTAACAAGTACTCCGTGGAGTATACGTATTCACGCAGTTGTAACGGTATACGTAGTGGGTAGAAAGGTTAATATCTATCTTGGTTTTATAAACTGCTTAATATGGGCTTTGTCCGTTACAATGATCGGTCATTTTTAGGGTTCCGTACTTAAAGGGTGCCATCGGGACTCTATTACTAAGGTTTTTCTGTTCGTCAATATGTCACAGGGCTGCATTGTTTGAACCGTAATTCGTAGACACTTAAAATTTCACAGAGTGTGTACTATACTATGGCCGCTATAACAACAAATCAATACTATAATCTATACTAAAATAATATAAAGCTGAAGAGTTTGTTTGTTTGTATGAACGCGCTAATCTCAGGAACTACCAGTCGGCTTCCAATCTAACCAGATGCAGCTGATTACGAGTATTTTAATGGAGCGACTGCCTATCTGACTTCCACAACATAGTTACTACTCCACATACTCGTACAATATTTTCGCATCTAAAATTGTCTTGTTTTCATATACAGATTTACCACCCAAAAAATCTATGTGTCAATCCTGGACATGTCTATCTGTGAGTAGGTTTAGTTGTAACCTGAGCATTTGTTGAATCTTTTTGGTAGATGGATTCCAGGGCACAGTTGTTACCTTATTTTAGTTGAGCGAACCTAACTTTTTGTAACAAAGTTATAGTCGGTTTTACTGCCCTGCTCTACATAACAACATTTTCACACTGTAGAACTAACTATAACCAGTGAAGAGAACCAACGAATTCAAACAATGTGCTAAATGTATTGAAAACACGAACGTGTTAAAATATAGGCAACTATTGACCGATCACGTGCGATTCAAATAAGTACTTCAAAACGAGTTGAATAACACTGTAACTACTTGAAATAACATTATAATGTAGCATCTAAAAATAACTCGCGTTTGGAAAACTCCGTCAAGTCTTTTCGTCGCCTATACCGCAATGTCTGAAGACTAAGGTCTTCAACCAGTGCGTCCTGCCCGTTATGACATACGGTGCCGAAACGTGGACACTGGTGCCGATTCCCTTGTTCACAAACTAAACTAAATTTAAGTTCAGTGCATCTTTTTCTTTCTATTTCATTAAGAAAAGGACAGAAGATAAATTTTAGTTTAGTCCTGTCAAATTAATCAGCGCCCGTCACTACTCCCTATAGGTTTAGACATGATTAAACACTTGGCGACTAAAATTACGTCAAAATACGTCAAGCGCTGATTAATTTGACAGGACTAAACTAAAATTTATCTTCTGTCCTTTTCATAATGAAATAGAAAGAAAAAGATGCACTGAACTTAAATTTAGTTTAGTTTGTGAACAAGGGAATCGGCACCATTGACAGCCGGGCTGGTCCACAAATTAAAAGTCGCTCAGCGCGCTATGGAGCGGGCTATGCTCGGAATTTCTTTGAAGGATAAAATCAGGAATGAAATATCCGGAAGAGAACCGGAGTTACCGACATAGCTTGCAGAGTAAGCAAGCTGAAGTGGCAGTGGGCTGGCCATGTTTGTCGAAGGACCGATGGCCGGTTGAGCAGACGAGTTCTGGAGTGGAGAGCGCGTATCGGCAAGCGTAGTGTGGGACGCCCCCCAGCTAGATGGACCGACAACCTCAAAAAGGTGGCTGGAATAGACTGGATGCGGAAGGCGGAGGACAGGGTGTTGTGGCGCAGCCTGGGAGAGGACTATGTCCAGCAGTGGACTGCGAGAGGCTGAGTTGATTGATTTTGATTTTGATATAAAAATAATACGCTAATAAAAATTGGAAATAAAGATATTTTGATGTTTGCTACTCAATCACGCATAAATGGCTGAACGGATTTGGATAATTATGGGTGCACAAATAGAAATTAATCACCGCCTGTCACTACTCCATACCTATAAGTTTAGACGTGATTAAAAACTTGCCTACTAAAATTACGTCAATTTATGTCAAGCGTTGATTAATTTGACAAGACTAAGCTAAAATTTATCTTCTGTCCTTTTCTTAATGAAATAGAAAGAAAAAGATGCACTGAACAATTTAGTTTATTTTGTGAACAAGGGAATCGGCACCATTGTATTATTTTTATGACATTAACTTTACACTCTGTGATAAGTATAACTTGCACACTGACTTTTTATTTGTAAAAATGTTAGTAAAATCATGTACTCTAACAATATTTGTAAATATGTGAGCACCATGTATCTAATACAGAATTAATTTATCCGTCATTGCTTCATTTTTAATTGTTTTTACCTGTTATGATATATGTAATTTATGTATACAAAGTATTGTAAAACAGTTTTAAAACTGTTTTACCGTTACTATATAGTAACGGTGGATTTTCTAGCCTATTCTTCTCCATGCGAAACTACCTTTTGGAAGGGGCAACTAGGATCAATTTAATTTCCGTGTAAATTTTGACGTTCAAAAGTGCCATTTATGTGCCTATTTGAAATAAATGCGTTGACTTTGACATAAACCTACATGGGTAGGTACTTATGAAACGTCAGAAGCTAGGTGCAAGGTTCCAATTGGTCGTTTCCTATGGAGAAGAGCCGGCAAGAAACTCCACGGTTACTGTTTTAAAAATAATTGGCTTTTACATTATTTTCAAATAACAGTGTTAATAGGTATGGGAGGACAGTGTAGGCCTTTCAACGATTACCAGGTACTTAACAAAATAGAAAATAGTCAACAAATCTTCAGTCTACTAGGCATACAACATTCTCACATTCACGAAATGAAAAAGAAACTAAAAAGATTTTTTTTAATATATAAAAATTGAAACCTATTTAAACCAAATGACATTATTGCCATTACAACTACAGTAAAAACCTGAATAAATATGATGTCCACAAAAGCCACTAATAAAGGCTTCTACAAACAGGCGACACGCGACGCGACATAAAAGCACCGCTCGTCGCGCGGCACGCGGTACATCTGTGTCGCGTCGCGTGTCGCGCCTGTTTGTAAAAGTCTTAAAGAGTTGAAATTAGAATTGTAGGTACCTACATATATAATAAAACAAAATAAAAATGTGAACACTAGTCAACTTATGCCACTGATGTACGAGAACTCCGTTATCTCTCTTTCACCTCACGTAAAGGACTTGGGTCTGTACATTGACGGCAATTTGAGTTGGAATAAACACGTGGCTCAGGTGAGCCAGAAAGTCTCGTTCTCACTGCGGTCTCTCTATAGATTCAAGCATTTCCTCCCATCTAGCACCAAACTCAACCTGGTCCAGTCACTTGTGCTTCCTATTATAGACTATGCTGATGTTTGTTGTTCTGATCTTTCCCAAGAACTTCTAAATAAATTGGATCGACTTCTCAACAATTGTATTCGGTTTGTTTTTGGCCTTCGTAAATACGATCACATTTCTTCCTCCCGTTCTCAGCTTAAATGGTTGCCTATCCGACTCAGGAGGTCCCTCAGATCTCTCTGCTTGCTCTTCACGATTATGAACGATCCATGTGCTCCCGATTATCTAAAGAATTATTTCAAAGTGTTGGGCAGTTCTCATAGTCGTAACCTACGAGCTTCCAAGAATCTACTTCTCCAAATTCCTTCACACCGTACCGGTTTTATGTCAAATTCTTACGCTATCTCTACTATAAAGCTCTGGAACGCGCTACCTTTTGGCATTAAAAAAGCTGAAAACAAATTTACTTTTAAAAGAAAAGTTCGTAACCACTACTTAAGTCAGACTAAATAACTCTCAAATGATAGTCTAGTCATAGTAATTATTATTAGGTGGTATTTGTTAAAATATCTATTAGTTTATTTTATTTGTATATGTGTATTAGTATCAATAAAACTATATAAATTCTCTTAATCAACAAGTTAGTATTTTAGTCATTATTTTTGTACCCTACCACTGTTTTTATATTTAACCCAAAGGTTGACTGGTAGAGAATGCCTTGTGGCATTAAGTCCGCCTATGTACCACTATTGTACATGAAGTTTAAATAAATAAATAAAAATAAACATAGTTATTTGAGAGCAGTTAATAGACATTTATAGTTATGCCGTTTATGAGGTAGGTACCAGGGAAGCCACATGTGCAGAAGGAATTAATGCCAAACTTCCTTTTCTTCAACGTAGTCTTTAATCTTATAATATGCGCTTTTTTGATAAGGACACGTATTTTACATGGAGCGATAGCCTATCTTACCAGTAACTGGGTAACACGATACCCCTTGGTAAGACTGGTGATCAGACTTTTGGACTTCTGACTACGCGTAACAATTGTCAAAGGTCTGCGAATAACGAGTGGTTGACTGTACTGATACCGAAAGTAGTTCCTATGTAAATCTAGCGCTTGCTCCTTTCCTTGATCAACATGATACTGTTCAATCTCATATTCATAGGTTTTATCCTTTTTATGAGCAATATGTAGAACGAGTTTTGTTTTCTTAGAAAATTGGAAGCTCTAAGAGTTTGTTGTATCTGTAGTTAGTAAAAGCTCACATAGTTTTATGCTTTTGTATCGCATTTCGTTATCTACGTATGTCTAGAGTTGCCTACTCGGAGTTTACTGATCATAACAGGTGGAAACACCTATATTTTTTCATTTTACTATTTTGAGATTATCCGACTTCTACTTTTAAAATATGTTTTTTAAGTGTAAAAGCGTTTGTTATAACTAATTTACAGAAATAAATATCAATTATCATCATCATATTTTATTCGAGGACTCTCCAACTTATAGTGCTCTATAACATACCCTATTTTAACCCTCAAATTACCGAAGAGGCAATTACAATTAATCATCCTATGTACTACATAATATTGATACCGACACCCGATAATTAAGATATCGGATTCACGTTCGAGCTATCAATTAAATTATGCCATTAAGTCAGTTTATTCAATTGGTAATTATTATTCTTGTCTCGTGCTGCACAAGCTACCTTCTACTTTTTGCACTAACATAAAAATACCAGCCTATTATTGTCCCACTGCTGGGCAAAGGCCTCTTCTCATATACAGAAAACACGACCATTGATCACCACGATTGCATTTATATTGAAACTCATTTTTTTTTTTTCAAATAGGCTCATAAAAGGCACTTTTGGACGTCAAAAATTACAAAAATAATCAATTGATTCTATTACCCCCTCCAAAAGGTGGAGAAGAATCGGCAAGAAATTACATACTTACTTTTTTAAAATGTTTAAAATTTTTGTATAGGTACATTAATTAATAATTATATGTGAAGACGATAAAATTACTATACCACAATAGGCAAAAAGAATGAAAAGTGAAGTAATGACAGACAAATTAATTATGTGATAGATACATGGTGCTGACATATTTACAAACATTGTAAAAGTAGATATTTTTTCTAAAAAATTTACAAATATTAAGTCAGTGTGTGAGTTAAAGTATATTAATCACAGAAAATATAATAATATTATAAAAATTATAAAATTAAATTACCAACCAGTTTGATTTTGTCTAGAATCTGAATAATCCTATGGAGCAACACAAGTGTTTTTTTTTTTTAATCAATTTAAAAAACATATATAATTTATAAGCAAGGACCTTAGTTTTGCGTAGTTTATAAGATGATTGATGATGAGTTTCTTGCCCGTTCTTGTCCATACTGTACCTACTACGCTTTGGAACGGGCAAATAGCTTCATCTTTCTGACTGACCGACCCCTTGACAATTCAAAAGTGCCTGTAATTGGTTTTGAAATAAATGCTTTGAGTCTATACTAGTCCATGCCGATGCGGAAATCTGCGTATATTTTAGCACAGCGTGGTAGTATTGACTGCACTATACTAATTCAAAATGTTCGTACAATGTTATACCTAATGATATTATAAAGGAAAGATACGCTACGTGCATACTGAGCTGCGCTCAGATATTGTTACGTTGTTATTACAAGTTATGGTATGACATTCCTACACTCTTACTTATCTTGGAACCATAGTTTTACATTTTAGATATTATTGTCACGCCACGGACACGCTTCGTTTCGCTCGCTGCTATTAGCCGACTAAATCAAATTACAACAATTGTCTGAAGTTGCTGCATTTGGTTAGACTGGAAGCCGACACCAACATAGTTCGGAATAAGGTAAGGCATGAAGATGATGACTTTGCCGGACCCGGGAATCGAAACCTAAGACCTCGTGCTCAGCAGTAACGCTTGTGACCACTAGACCAAGGAGGCAGTCTGTCAGTCAGTAAAATTCATAATTTACGAGTTTAAATAATGGCCTAGTCATATTACAAGAAAAACTAAACATAGAAATAATGTGTCGTAATAAATACAATACGTGACCGACCATTATAAATATTTTTATTAAGTGGGTACCGAGCGCGCAGTGGCGCCCTCATCGTATGTTCGGTGATTTCTTTTATTATTATTACAAAAAGAAACAGAAGCCACTAAGCTCCGTTTGAAAGATAACAATAAAACATAACAATGTAAAACTACTGTTAGTAATAAAAATAACGTATAGTCTTGTGGAGCACAACGTAACATGCTTATTTTCTGCATTTTCATTCTAAAATAAAAGAAATTACAAAACAAACGATGAGGGCGCCACTGCGCGCTCGGCATCCTCTTAAGTTTGCACTTCCGGGAATAAAGTAATTGTAATAAAGAGCGATTTATTACATAAATGTCCGTTTGCACCGCGCTCCCAGCGCCGACAGGTGTTCATACTTTTTTATTTTATATTACAGCTGTACGGATTCCGACAACGTATGATTATTGTTTTGTTGACTTCGAATGAAAGAAAATGTGAAATGGAATTCTAAGGATGTACTGAAAACTAAAATATAAGTATCTATTTATTTTAAATACATTTAAATGCTTATATTCAATATATAAAAAAACTAAGTATTTACACTAGGTACTAAATTAAATGACTAACTAACAAATACAACAACTAAATAATTATTTAAACTGTTCCATTTTCTCGGTTTAATGTATTTTTTTTTAAACAACAACAAATACAAAGAAAGAGAAGTATAATTGGATTTGTTTGTCCTTTCTCCATTCGCAGTGGAAGCTTCAGCAGCCATATCTAATTTAATCCCTAAGAACACCTAAAAACATCTACAAAAACGTCTGACCTAATTCCTAATTTTCATACCACACTCAATACGATTTTTTTTTTTTTTCATATTTTGAGCACATCAAAAATACTTACTTTTGGGTACCCTACTCAAAGATTACCTGTCTACACTGCCCAATATATCTTGATTCATGGCGAATACAGACCTAAATTCAAAAGTTCTGGAATTTGCCTTGACAAGCAGCGCCATCTCCCGTCTACATGAAGTACCAACTTACATTGGTATAATAATGTAACTCCATTCGGGTCTTACGTGGCTGGGGGTACAAATGGGCATGCTAACCGTAGTCTGTACGTTGTACTATCTTGAGCCAGTTTCGGAGGGTTAGCTAGAAATTTAGAGTGGAAATACTGACATTAATTTTGAAGAAGGATTTTCTGTTGAGATTTTTCGGCACGTTCTGAGGTATGAGTTGTTTACTACTTCTGAAATGTCCACTTCACGCCTCAAATCGATAACAGTAAATCCGCTACAACAAACGATCGAATGAAAATTTGCCATTTTCAAGAAGCAAGATCAGTGATAGCAGTTTCTTATTAGATAAGTTTTAAAAAAAACGTGATCTTAGCCGGTATAAGACCATCAAAACCTCCCTAGTCGAAAGATATCTAACTAAATATGAGAAAACAAAAAGCCATATAAAGTACCAGGTTTACCAAATAATTATATAGGTGAATATAATATTTCAGCAAACTCCATATCAAATTCAGCTTCCATAAAATTTGGAATCTATAGTATATTCAATACACGTAATTGTAATGCATGAGGCTCGCAGATTGAATTTATTTGCGTTATCTAATCGCAGGGCTGTGCCAACCCAATTATTGTAATGAATCGTGACGCCAATAACATTATACCTACTGCTGTGGTTTAGATTGATATTAGAAAGAAAGAAAAACAGGTTTATTTGTCGCAGAAACACGTGCATACAAAAAGATAATTAAATCGAGTAGGTAGGCAAACAGAAAAATATAATAAAATAGATCTACATTATAATCACGAGCACAAAACCGAAAGAGTCGGCAGCTGCACGTCATGACTGTGACAAGAAGGCTTCCACTTAGCATGATGCTGTGCTATGAGGGACCCACAGCACAGCGCTGATTTTCAGAGGTCACCTGAAAAAGACGTACGGAAATCAAGTCCGGTTCAATGATTGGTACATAAATAGGCAACAATATAAAATAAACAGTACTTAGAATATAATGCAACTATACAACCAATTATTTTGAAATATTTATTAATATTACAAAATAAATTCGTAGGCGGATACGAATTGACGTGCGTGCATAAATCAATAAAGTAAGCATATTCATACCGTGTCTGAAGTGTAAGCTGAATTTGTGGAAATTGTATAAAATATTACTTCACGTGTGTATCGACATCCGATATACATGGCTTTTGGATGTTCTTTTGAGCGTATTTAGCGTGGCAGAACTATAAACTGTATGCAAACAGACAGTTTGCGTACTTTTTTGGACAACAGACGATCAAGAAAAATTGTCACACTTATAAAGCTTTTTTGTGCACGGCAGACTCAATCGCACAAAAAGTCTTCCGTTTACGCCGGTCGCGTTAATGATCAACATTAAACACTAGCAAATATTGAAAAATCTACATTTTTGCTCGATGTTTGAAGACCATTGTTGTGGACCATGTTCTAGTTTTTCACTAATAAAAATGAGGGTACCTACATATCATCTACGTTTTTCACTTTACCAATGAATTCAGAAATTAAAATGAAATAGAATGAAGCATTGTTTTTAAACGGAACCTTTATGTCGTACACACGGAGCTACATACCTAACTATAAATTTCCAGTAAAAGCTGACCTCTCATTGTACGGAAATCCTATACAATGCGAGATCAGCTTATACAGGAAATTTGTAGCTTGATATGTAGCCGTGCATGAAAACTTGAAACCACATTACGATAACGGGCGGTGCTTATAAACTCAAAGTCTATTCCACAAAGGTTAGGCACAGGTGTATCTACATACAGGAAAAGTTTTTAATTAGTGCGCAAATTTTGACAAATTAAACTTAAACGTGTTTTATTATGCACCTATTTCTTATTTTGATATGTCTTAGTACAAAAAAATTAAGTCATCGTTAACGAAAGATGTTCATTTTGAAACTGAATGAAGGCACGAATGAACGATACTGACGACACTGAATGAATGAACGATAGAATGGATACACGTCGCGCAACGCGCCGGCGCGACGGCGCGGTCAGTGAAGCAGAACGTAGTAAGATAAAATACTCGTTTATTTCTCACCACAATATAGGTACATTAGAGAGGTATCAATACAAAGTACATAACAACAATAATTATACTGTGGGAGACTGGTGCCTTAACTAGACGTGTGGTCTGTATTTCAGGACACCAGGTCGCCGCCCCTTAGGTAATGCTTACATTTTAATTTTTGTGTACAATAATTGGTGCGGTAAGAATTTGTAAAAGCATAGGCTTTTAAGTTTAGTTAGCTAAGTGAGCTGCAGTAGTAGGTACCTATCAGCTGTGCGCTCGCCCATTGCTATTATTACGAATAGATTGTATCCACATTTTGTGGAAATCAAGTGGACCAAAAAAATAAGTATTGAAAAAATTATGGAAATGTGTTCTATTACTGATACCGAACCACCAAAAAGCGCACTGGTTAAAAACTTATCCTGTATAGTACACCCACATTTCGCCAGTTATGTTGAAGTCCCATGTAATAGGGGGCGAGCCTATTGCCATCAACCGGACACAAATCCAGACTCCGGGCTGCTACTGAGAAATCCCAGATGGAAAAACCCAATAACACTGCCCGTCCCGGGAATCAAACCCAGAACCTCATGCTCAGTATTAGTGCTTGCGAGCATTAGACCAACGAGGCAGTAATACTGACAATAATGTCAACATTCAGGAAACTAAGATCAAAACCTCAAGAACCTAATAGGTGTAGTTGTACTCGTAATTGCTTTATCACCCTAAGTTTAAATGTCACGTGCAAATTTACAATTTACTGGGAATTGTTGTCAAAAGCTCCTCCCCGACCCTTGACTGTAAGTGAAGCGCCAGCACGCGTTTTAGCTGAGCAGCATGTAATCCAAACTCCCCACGATAATAATCAAAACACTGATTTTATCCAGCCACCGTCGGTCCCTTGCCACCCTCCCTCCGACTCAGCTGCCCTAAGCCGAGGTTCGTACCCCACAGGGGGTGCCCTTAGCGAGCAGCAGTCGTTTAGTTTATAGTTTTTACGCCCTGGCTGGAGGCATTAAGTTTCGTTAGGAGCTTAAGGCAGCCACAGGAAAGTCCGGTTAAAGAGTCGGAACCTTAGTGGTTACACTCTGAGATGCCCTAGATAAAAAAAAAAAAATTCAAAAGTGCTGAAGTAATTACGTGAGCGACTATTCAAAGCGCATTAAGCATAAGTATAATCTATAATGTTCTCACCGCTGGGACGCAGGCCTCCCTTCGATGAGAGGAAGTGCGACATAATTATTATTATAAAGCGCCTGTCTGGGTTTGAACCTACGACCCACAACTCGAAAGTCACGGCCGTTACCACCAGGCCACCACTGCTCGCCACAAATATATAAAAAAGCGCGTATTATATTCTCCTAATTCAAATTATGGTACTCTATCGTGAATTTGTTCATAATTTATGAACAGAGCAACTACTTATAAAGTGCAAGAGAGCCGCATTATGCTTCACAAACAATAGTCTTAAGACGATATAAATAGAATTAACAATATGTTTATGGTATAATATGGCGTGTGCTCATCTTCCGTGTAGTGGCCTCCTCGCTGCTGACATTGTCGCACTTGGGCGACCAAGTGCAGACGTGTCGACTGTGGTCATACTGACAGCGAGAAGAGGGGTGAATTTGATTTACAAAAAGAGCTTAGTTATGCCTACGCGGTATGTTGCCTGCGATTTTGTGTGCTTGGAAACTTAGTTGTTTTATATTCATAGTTATAAACTTCACTAGGTACTGACCTAGTGGTACTCAGTACACTATCTTTGTAGAACTCATGATCGTATTTTTTTCTTTTCAAACTATTTGAATTTCTAGTAAATATTAAAACACAATAGTACAAGCGTGTTTATTATAAGTGTAAACGTAACTTATAACTATTCGTTAATTAACAGTATATGTGGAATAAGAGGCTAATTACAATTATTTAAAAAATAAATTAGGTACTGCATTATTAAGTGGCTTCAATGTGTGGTTTTGGTGCAGTGATATCAAACTGAATAGTATCAAAATATGACCACAATAATTGACAGTTAATTGTGTTTGTTTTGTCTTCGTAAACTGCGCGACTGCAACAATATCGAACTTTTAAAAAGATTTCCGACAAAAACCTCTAGTTTACCCGAAATGCATCGTTATATTTTCCAAATATGCCTTTAATCGCCATTCGACTTTTTAAAGGCTACTCGTCCGCTCTCCGCTCACAGTCCCGCCTTACCTTCACAGACACATCTTTTCCAGTTAGTATAACATTACATTACTTCACAATGTAACCTATTATTGTACGTTTCAGGTACGTTCAGCTGTTTAACAATACACCTACAACAATACGATGATGGTATGTATTCATTACATTACAGCCTTCACTTGTTTTCGCCAAGACCTAACAACTTGTTTGATTATAATAGCTTCCATGATACACCGCGGTAAAAATTATAAACATTCTTACAATTCAGTATGCCTGAATACTTTACTTTAGCTACTTTTAATTTATTGCGTATTTATTTTTGAAAGAGGACAGAAAGAGAGAGAGAGACGGGAGGAGGCTTCATTCTTCATTTACTCTGTTATTGTCCCACTTCATAGCCAATGCAACTTCTCATACAGAGAAACATCGAGCATTTATTACTACGCTTGCTTACTGTGTGTTGGAAAGAAAGAAAGAAAATTAGGTTTATTTGTCACGGAAACACGTGCATACAAAAAGATAATTAACTCAAGTAGGCAGGTAATTTCCACTTAATAGCCTGAAGATGGACGGCCTAGGAAAAGATTGCGAGATGACCTGGACGCGTACCGCGAGGTCTGGTTCAAGGTAGCGCGCGAAAAAAGTTCATAGAAGGAGCTTAATAAAAAAAAAAGATAGGTTTACAGAAATTTTAACAAAATAGATCTACATAATAATCACGTGCACAAAACAAAATAGTCGGCAGCTGCACGTCATGACTGTGACAAGAAGGCTTCCACTCGGCATTATGCTGTAAATGGGGGTCAAAGTCAAAGTCAAATCATTTATTTCAAATAGACACAAAAAAGACTCTTTGGAATGTCAAAAATTATTAATTTATTCTAGTTGTCCCCTTCCAAAAGTTAGTTACGTATGAAGAATGGACAAGAAACTCCATACTTACTCTTTTAAAATTTTAACAATATTTTGTATACATTAATTAATAATTATATGTGAAGACGGTGTACCTAGAATAAAATTACTATGCCACAATAGGTAAAAATAATGAAAAGTGAAGTAATGACAGATAAATTAATTATAATTAATTTTTGCTCTCATATTTATAAATATTGTAAAAGCTGATGACTTTCCTAAAATTTTAACATATATAATAAGTCAGTGTGTGAGTTAAAGTATCACAGAAAATAAAATTAATATCATAAAAATTATACAATTCAATTAGCAACTAGCTTGATTTTATCTAGACTCTACATTGTCCTATGGAGCAGGACCAGCATGTTTCCAAGCATATATATCTTGGTTATAATCCTCTAATTTGTAATATGCTTGTTTACAAAGTGAGCTTTTAATATGAGTTTCAAATTTTCTTTCATTCAATTGTAATATATCAGAAGGTATTTAATTGTAACATTTAAAACACCCACAGCACAGCGCTGATTTTCTGTAGTCACCCGAAAAAGACGTACGGAAACTAAGTCAGGTTTAATAAATTGTACATAAATAGGCAACAAAATATAAGTAGGAGATTTTATCATAAGACCAGCACCCGAGTTGCGTAACACACTTTCATTCACAATCCAAGGGTTTTGAAGGAAATTCCTAATCCATTGCTTCATAGGTTTGAAATATTCGTCTGCTCAACAACCTAAATAACGCAATGAACATGGCTGACCTATTAAAATAAAACGAATTGCGTTCAGTTGTAATTTTACAAAAGTTTTAGACATTGAAAAAGATAGTTTTCTATACAGGAGATTCTGAAACCGAACCAACCTCTGCTTAAAAAGAAGGTATTTAAGGAGCTGTAGGGTTGAGAATGAAGCTTTATATATTTCTTTATTATGTGTCCAAGTAGGATGCTTTATTTATTTTTGATTTTAGAATAATTGGAGAACTATACAACTAACCAATAATAAGTTGAATGCTGAATTTTACTTGCCCTACCACCCCACAACTTTGTAGGTATATTATACGTTCTTTGTAAGCAGCAGTTTGCGGTTTCAGAACCAAATTCTTAGCCCAGGGACCTATAAACTTTACCAAAGTACACTGCAACACTTCTGGTCATGATTTATGTTCCACCCAGCACTGCAGTGTTTCAAACACGACGCGGTTTCAGCGAGAATACTGACTATGT
Organism: Dryobota labecula; assembly: GCA_947523025.1. Taxonomy (NCBI): domain Eukaryota; kingdom Metazoa; phylum Arthropoda; class Insecta; order Lepidoptera; family Noctuidae; genus Dryobota; species Dryobota labecula. The sequence goes on along the minus strand of OX383303.1, from coordinate 1,690,710 downwards.
TGCACGCTGAAATTCATGAAATATTCGCAAGCTGCCTGCAGTGAGACCTCGGCTGAGAATAACTTTGTGAAGTTCAGAATACTGCTAAGTTAATTATGACGAAAGAGGCTGTTGAGAGGTATTAACTATTAAAATTTTATGGATGATATTCGCTCCGTTTATGACATTACGATGTAGAAGTCTAATTTGATAGATTAGCCTACTTTCTTTTTTCTTGTTGAGCCATGTGAGAATAATAATTACATTTCATAGCTATAATGATGATGTTCTTCAGAAAGGTCAGGTGCGTACTCGCAACCGGCGTGCGTGTATGACGTATGAATGTAAACGAATCAAAAGGAGTACGTAAATATCGTAGCAGGTACCTTTCAGCCTACCTCCTCGAAATTTTATAACCTACATACATAAACTCACGCCGAGTTTATGTATGTATGTTATAAAGTTTTACCAGTCAACGAGGTTGGCAACAAGGCTGACTGCCAATAAATCGCCTGCAGTGACCCTTTATTTTGCCATTAAATCCATACTAATATTATAAATGTGAAAGTAACTCTGTCTGTCTGTCTGCCTTTCTGTCTGTCTGTATGTTACGTTTTCACGCCTAAACCGCTGAACCGATCGTCGTGAAATTTGGCAGAGATATAGCCTGGGATATGGAGAAGGATATAGGCTACTTTTTTACGCGATAACCGACATCCACGCGGGCGGAGCCGCGGGCAAAAGCTAGTAATTACATATTTCAACATCAACGGTAAGGTTGGCCAAGTTTTGGCTGTCAAAGTCGACTCTTAGTTTGACGGCCAAAACCAATGTCTACATTACTTTGTTTTGGCGAACTCTGTTGATAACCAACAAAAACTACCAGAAGACATAAAATAAATCTCGATATACTAAATGATTAATGTAAATTACGTAGATTCTTGTCACACCTCACAAATCTGTAATTCATGATAGCCACTCAATGGCTTTTCTTCCTCATCGTGTATATTAATAGTCTAAGAACGTTGTTCTCGTTGTTCTGGACAGAACAAGGCAATTAGTGTGGAGAGGAAGTAAACAGTTGTACGTAAACAAATGGCACATGCGAATTGAGTTGCGACACAGACGGGCAACTTTGGCAATGCTTTTGGGACACAAAATATTGGCGTTGGTTCATGAATGAGTATGCCCAAACTTGGCTGTGGTTTGGTCTCAAAACTGTGTAGACATAACATAATGAACATAACGTCACGCCTGTAATCTCCGAAAAGTTAGGCTGAGGTGCGAAGGTGCAAGGAAAGGTTAGGCTGACCCACATTTCGCCAGTTATGTTTAACTCCCATGTAATAGAGGGCGAGCCTCTAATCATCAACCGGGCACAAATCCAGACTTCGGGTTGCCACTGAGAAATTCCTGATGGTAAAACCCAATAACGCTTTGCCCGACCTGGGAATCGAACCGAGGTCCTCATGCTCCACAGTAGCGCATGCAACCACTAGACCAACAAGGCACTGTGAGGAACTGTGTACACTGAGGAATAGATTTCTAACATGATAAATTTGAGAGCACTATTTAGAGAAATTGGGTTCTTAGGTCCCAGATCACGAAGTTTATTTCTCTGATAATATGTTGCGACAATCACTAGTGTGTATTTTTTTTTTTCGATTATTCTTCGCAAGGATTATTTAGAGTCCGAGAGTATATTTGACCCAAAAAGAGGAGTTGCGTAAAATGAAGTGACGATGAATAATTGCCAAACTGTTGCCCGTTTGTAAAACCGCTGAATCCATATAGGATCTTAGTCAAAACTCCGTGAACATTTTTTAACAAGAAGGGCAATGGAAACGTTCCTATATGAGACGAGAATAGCGCCATGAAAGGTCGTTCGTTATCTTATTCATCACGGCGTATTCTTAACAGTAGGTATATAAGCAGAATTTGTGCGCGAATGTGGAAGACATAATATAAATATTATGATGCCAATCCTCGCATACTTTTTGACAGACAATAATTAACCGACTTCTGAGGAGGTAAAAAAAAATTATGAGTTTTTTTTTTTAATTCAGTTATGCTATACACCTACTCGTAGCTATGCTAGGTACGCTATATGCTATGCTTTATGCTATAAAGTGATGTATTGTTCCTGGTGGGCAGACGAACTATGTAATAAATGAAAGGCATAGGTATATATAGGCTTTATACACCGATAGGTCAAAAATGTTTTGAAAAACTATAGCTTTTGTTCAACAGTGCATGTTTACGGGCTAAAATAATAACAACGCGTAGTGCCTCAACATGAACAAACTGTTGTAATCTAAACATCGCACAATATACCTACATAACGTGCCAAAATCTACAAATCGTCGTACTACAAATCATAGTTAACCAAAACTGTTTGTTTTAAGCTTGTAAACGTTAGCAATGCAACGCATGGTGTTTGCATGCAGTCGACGTGGTCATAGTTAGCGTCGCTTGCGCACGATACAGTTACGTGACGACGTATTAAGGCTCACGCAAACTGGCGCGATATCGTGGGCGCAACAAGGGTCGCGCTGCCTGTCGCGCCCGTTATATCGCGTCAGTCTGTGCGAGCCTTTACACGGACATGGGTCAGTTGTATTAATTACATACTAGCAGCAATAGAAGTCGCTAATAACAACATAACATATCGCGCCTGTTTCCCGGAAGAGTAGCAATTCTGTAAAAAATGGAATTCCCTGGAATAGATGCCATTTTGTATAGTCGCTGTACACTTAGGTCAGTTGTACACGTTCGTTGTTTTCACCGGACAACGGACCAGTTTTTTTGCCGGAATTACAGTGTTGTATGGCTTATAACGAACTAGCTTCTGTCCCACGACTTCGTCCGCGTGAAATTTCAGCCCCCGACACTCGGCGTCACATCCCGTCGTTGCCCACCCGGCCTTTAACCTTCTCCAGGAATTGGGCTAACAAATATTTAAAAAAAAAATCAGAATCCGTTCAGTAGTTTCAGAGATTACGCCCTAATCCTTCTGTCATAATTATGTACAATACGGCCGAAGAATCATGGCCGGTCTGAACTTTACGCAGAAGGTCTAACAATGTATGGAATGTTCTATTCTGAAAAATAAATGATTATTATTATTATTAAATGGTGATATGAGGCGAGTGTGAGTAAAGAACATGCACGAAAGTATGTCGCGCCTATGTTCACACCGCCATGATACATCAGCCGCCGCATTGTACTTAAATAAATAGGGAGGTCAACCTAGTTACAATTATAACCAAGCCTTCTAGATAGTCTGTGAAGACAGTCTTGACTCAAGTCTGTGCACAGCTGGATGCTTACAAAGACGTCTTAGCCAACCGTACTACAATACAACGAGGCTATCGTGGTTGAATTCGCCGCTAGACGCGCTAGTGTAGAGTGAGTTCTTTAGAAATGTCAAATGTGAAACGGAACGTTCACTGTTGCGGAATTTTCTATCGCGATATTTTTACTAATTATTCATAATTGTAAAGATGTAATTCCTGATTAATTATGGCTTAAGATTTTAAGTAACAACTTAGGATCTCATTTGGTAGCACTTGGAGGAAGAATAATATTTTTCTACTTCATGCTGGCCAATTTTAGGAACAAAAGAATGTACATAGGTATTCGTTTGATGTTTTAAAATGTAGTAAAATAGGTATCTAAAAATATCGAAAACATGTCAAATAAAAGTATTGACAGAACCGCCACTAGCGCGAACTGGTGAGCACAAAAACGACAGCCCCCATTAGACACCAACTGGGTTGTTTATTTAGTCTAGGTACTCAGCTACAAACCAAGAATAGACTCTGTTTAGAAACTCTGAAAATGATATCCATTAGTATCAGCCTGCATTCAGCTATTGTATATTTTGTATTGACGTTCGGTCGAATGCGGCACCTAGTTAATTTGGAATATAATTTAAATAACAATTTCATCATGAAAACAACGGCCATGAAACATCTAGAAGTCACATTCGACCGAAAGCTCACCTTCCACGACCATATTGTCACGGGAGCTAATGAATCCTACCAAAGGTTGGGCTTTGTCCTGCAAAATTGCCGCGATTTTCGCACTAGGTACACATGCCATCAAAATAATGTTTAATGTACTTGTACGTAGTAAATTAGAATCCAGCTCCTGCGTGTGGAATCCACACGAATGTAGCTACGCGCTTTTATTGGAAAAGGTACAAAAAACGTTCCTTAGGTTTCGATATAAGCGTAAACACGGTTATTATCCTCATCTCCATCCGACTATATTTCTATTGAGATGCCTCGGATATAACTCATTAGAGGTAAGGTAAGCACGAGATCAGCTCACCATAGCCAGTAAGACGCTCCGTGGAACTATTGATGCACCTGATATGCATACTTTGTTGGCTCGCTTCTTTGTCCCGGACAATTACTGCCGTGGCAGAAAGCACAGGCTGTTAGCTGTGCCTCCATGTCGCACCGTTACGCGTGCAAAGTCCCCAGTACATCGCACTCTGGCCGCACTTAATGATCTGTTTGATTCTAACTCAACAAACGATCTGTTTGCGGATGAAAAGACGAAGATTTTATTAGCATGTCAGAAGTACTGTGAGAGGGATTTATGAAAGTATTGTTAGTTTTATTGTTTTATGTTTTTACTCGAATTTTATATTTTGTTTTCTATGCGCCTAAGGTCTCTGCACCTTTAATTGTTGAAATTGGTTTTAACCGTGTTCATTAAAGTTAAATAAATAAAATAAAAATTGCTGAGACAATAAATTAGGCTGGTATTACAGATAATGAATGCAGTGGTGGTCCAGGGCCCAGACTTACGTGTCGTAGGTTGTGGGTATGAACCCCGGCAAGCCGTGTCAGACCAGACCTACTAAAACATGAAACAATAAATAACAAAACACAATCGCCTTACCATACGTGTTCAAAAACGAGCCTTTCTGAAACGGTCCCTGCAAAAACATATTACGTCTACTCATAATATTTTTTGTGATATCCAACCTTAATTTAACCCTTTTTGGGTTATTTTCTTAGCAACCCTGAGTCTCTGAAGGGTTACAAACTGTCTGCTAATTAAATGCTTAGTAGTTATGTTAGGAAAACGATGTTTGGATATGCAAATGAATGTAATTTCGGCTCAAATTGGCTAAATATTGGTTTAGATACGGATCTCAATAGTGCTTTGGGAAGTGGAATAGGTTTAGCCTATTAACTTTAGTCGCTAAGGGAATATATAATAAAACTAGCTTTTGCCCGCGGCTCCGCCCGCGTGGATGTCGGTTATATCGCGTAAAAAGGTAGCCTATGTCCTTCTCCATATCCCAGGCTATATCTCTGCCAAATTTCAAGATGATCGGTTCAGCGATTTAGGCGTGAAAACGTAGCATACAGACAGACAGACAGACCGACAGACAGAGTTACTTTCACATTTATAATATTAGTATGGATGCTATTTCGATATAATACTAGAATAATCCATTGGATATTACTAGGTAATCTTGGTTAAGATAAAGATGATGAAATTAGAGAATGTGTTCACATGAAAATGAACAACTTTCAATATTGGAATTATTTCGTATTTGAGAAAAGAGAATGAAAGAAATCTGTTGTCGGCTAAGCATATTTTTGATGGATATGCATCGATGATTCTAAATATAGGTGATGACATTTCTAGCCTGCCTCATTGGTATAGTGGTCGGAACCGCTATACTGTTGAGTATGTGGTCCTAGGTTCGATTCCCTAGCCGTGCAAAGCGTTATTGGGTTTTTCTGTCTGGAATTCCTCAGCAGCAGTTCGGAGGCTGGACTTGAGCCCGGTTGATAGCAATAGGCTCGCACCCTATGACATGGGCTTAAACATAACTGGTGAAATGTGGGTGTCACACCTCTGCCCAATCTTCTAGGGAAACAAGGCGTGGTGTTACGTTATATTTCTATAATCTTACATTATTTTTCTTCGTCCTACCATCGTCTATGTTGTTCTTAATAACTATAAATAATTAACTATGTATCCCCTAAAGTGGATCAAGTGTATCTTTATATTTCTATATTTAGACTAGAAGCTGACTTGAAATAGTAATTAAAAAACATTACTCGTTTTGGGTTTCGCTCCGGTTCAGTAAAAAGCTAGGCAATGAGCTTCTCATTTTGCCCAAATCATATTTTAAATTAAATTAATACCGATCAAATGCAAAAGATCTTCATTAAAAACATACCTACTATATTAATTTTTAGACGAGAAAATAATTCTCATGTACTCCATGAGAATTATTTTCTCGTCAGTATAATGCGGTATCTTTGCCCGAGGCGCACTCGACGATATACGAGCGCCTTCATTTCGCCCATGTGCGATGTTGCCGTCACAATTCTGGCAGGCGCTTTTTGAAATTAAATGAATGATGTTTTTTCGTTAATAGAGTAGACAACATAATAAGACAGTTCTTTAAATTAAAGAAAAATAATAATATAAAGCAAAAAAGCTATTTACTGAAATACCGCTATATTTCTTTTCTTTTACTTACATGTTACCACAGATAAAATTAAATAAGTAAGTTCTTAATTGTATCCTAAAAAATAAACCCCACTTTCCCTCATAAAATATTCAACCAGCAATTTAATCCGGAAAAATAAAATCTCTGCCACTGTGTGTAAAAACCACAAAGTTATGCTCACAGATATTATCTACATAGTAAATAGAAGTAAGACGGTTTAGGTCGTAACACACAAAAGTATATAAATGTAGGTATATGCTCTTGTGCCAACACAGTTAATTTTCCTTGGTTAAGCTGGTTTGTAAACTTTCAGTCTTCTACACATAATACAAAAACTCCCACAAGTGACCTAGTCGACTGGCTATCACATATTATTTCGGCAGTATCACACAGTCCATGCTAATATTATGTCAAAAAAAAAGACCCCATTCCCCTTCAGATAAAAGTTAATATTAATATTTTAAAGGTAGGAAGGGTAAGACCGTTTCAGACTTTCAGACTTATCAGAACATCTACCATATCATTTTTATATACACCACATAAGATTAAGATTTCTGTGTCGAATCTCAATCTACATTCCACAGACATTTGGGTCTTGCTCAATATGTAGCCGGCGTTCTATAGCGCTGTTTTAATATTTAATTTGCCGGCTCCTTTCATCTCGGAGGCTGCGGGTCAGAGGCAACTCAGGCACCGTGTGTTGGAACGACTTTTGTGTCGAATTGTTTTCTTACGGACCGTATGTAATTCCGCGTGTTATAATTAACACGACTCAATAGATAACAGTAATCTGTTATCTATTGAGTGATTGTCATTTGTTTATTAAGGGACTGATGAAAATGAGCAACATAAGTGTTAAAGGTTTTGGCAATTCGGAAGTGCGGGCTAAAAAGTTCTGAAATTGATAACTGCGGCCAGAAATTTTGATTAAAGTGGTTTAAGTCCATCGAGAGACGAAATAACATCATTCGTTACAATAATCTACCAATTAATGATAAAAAATCATCCGAGTTTTAATTTTCGGTCACTGTAATGTTCGGGTTAAAAAGCATTAGTCCAGAAAAAGTGGAAGAAAATAAACCCTACATCTGACTCAGTACTTTACCGCTGACACAAAACCCAAAGCTCTTCTTGAAAACTACGTTATAAGAATTTAAGCAACATTACAAAACTTGCTGATTTTGATTGCTGTTTTTTTTTTTTTTTGTTAGTAACATACAAAAAATACAATTTTCTACAGTTTTATCTGAAGAAAGTCAGGAGGGGGGAGACCTCCCTACGTCAGTAGACAACGGTTTACAACCTATAGAACTTTCAGTTATTTTGGTTTTCGAATCACACGTAAGTACCTATATGAAAACACAGCTGTAGCATCCAAAGGCATTTTTCCGAACAGTTTATTATGCTTAGCTTATGCTAGCAAAAGTCCAACAACTTGTGGCTCTTTCGATGTAAACCAAACTGGGAATTAAATAAAAATTGAGCCTGTTTACGGTCACCTAATTCAAAAATAAAAGTAACCTATTACAACTACTTGAAACACCCTCATCATCGTCTGCCCTCATCCAAGTTTAGTTATCTTCCTCTCTACTTCTCTATTAGCCGTCATATTGGTATTCACCACACCCTTTCTAGACATATCTTTTATATTATAGAATACATACATCATTCCTAGAAACACCACTAAAAGAAAATCCACCAGGATATACTGCATATTCTTGTCGAACGTATATGTGTTTAACAACTCTTTGTTTTATCTATATGTCTGTTATCTTTGTTTTGTGCCCAACGCTGGGCTAAGGATGTGTCTTTGTTGAACTCGCATTTTGTCTAATCATGTAGCCAGTCTAACCAATCTTACCGAGGGGTATCGTTTTACCCTGTAACTGGGTTGTGGAGGTCAGATAAGCAGTCTCTCCATGTAAAACATTGGTAGTCAGATGAATCCGGTTAGACTGGAAGCCAAAAGAAAAAGAAAAGAAAAGTAGAAAGAAAGTAGTAGTAGTAGTTAGAAAAGTTTAGGTAGATTGATTGATAGGTACGCATAATACGTGGACTAAACATAGATGCGTGGTTTCTTTTGTAGGATAAATTATTATACCCTCTCTATTTAAATGTCACAGTTCCCACTTAGCCACTGCCTTTAATGAACCATTTAATTAACTTAAACATGGCTACTGCAGTTTTTTATGAAGCCACCAGCCCCTCAACCAACCTCGGCCGTATTGTACAGACCTCATAAACAATTCCCTATTCGCATCACGCCTCTGGGATGAAAAAAAAGTGAAATATCGAAGGCAGAGGATTTGCATAAACAATGAAACTATCAGCCGACATGATTGATAGTGCAAAACAATATTTGATTGCCATACGACCCACGCTTTTTTGTTTATGATAAATTACATGATGTTTTGATAAAAGTTCCTATACATTCCAACTGCAAATGAAAGTTTGTACGTACAATATTGAGAGATTTACCATTTTATTTCAAGATCATAGACTTCTTATAGGTTTTCCGGTAATCTATAAGTAAAGAACTATATTCTGAATTTTCTTAAAAATTTTAGGCTCCCTAGTTTCGGAGTTAAGGGGGGAATGGTCAATTTTCATCAATTTTCAACAACAAAAAAAAACTGGAATCCTTACAATAAGCCCTTTCATTTGATATATCACACAGTACAGTTTGCTAAACTTAATTTTAAATTTTCTAATTTGTCCCCCAAAAGTGACCCCTCATACAAAATTCATTTTCTCAAACATGCATGGAAATGTTGTCATTATTTTCGAAAAAGAACACGCGAAGTATCGAATTTACGGACAAAGAAAATGAAATCCATTGCAGGAGCGTTTTTTGAATTTGGAACATTACAACGCTCCAGCAATGTTGTATGAAATGGCGTGCTGCTTTGATTGGATCTCTTTTACCATTCTTGGCATACCAAAGTAAGTCTCTTTGCTTAGCACAAATTGCGTTCACGTGGCTGTAGCCTTTGTAGCCTTTTGGCACAGATGATATATAGAAAATTGGCGGCAAAGCTGAAAATACGTCTTGATTTTTTGTTTACATACTTCAGCCATCTACCACTAAATCCAATGCCCACCTGCAAACCTCATCAGAAGTTCAACAAACAAACATAAATGTACCAGGGAAATCAATAATATTTTCTTTTAGTAATTGCCCCAATAATTATGAGTATTTGTAACTTTTAATATTAATTAAATTAAATGTATAATATAAAAAGTATGTTTTATTTCCCTGCCTTCTTTTGAGAAAAGCACTTTATATATGCCTCGGCGGAAATGGCAATTGCCTGTCTCGTATTAGTGAAGTCCTCGCCTACGGCTCGGCCTTCATACTAATGCTCGACCTGCAATTGCCTATTTCCCGGCCTTTGCAATAATGACACACACACGAGTGATCCTATAAGGGTTCCGTTTTTTCCTTTTGAGGTACGGAACCCAAAAAAAATTATAACTGTCTAACTGCAGGGTAAAGGTTCTTCTTAAGGAAGGAAGGAACGAGCATTGCTCACCACGCTCACATCCCCTTTCATCTGCCCGCTTTTTCCCAACTATACACAGTGGCATTTTAGTCGTCTTATAACGACAGCCCACTTCATGTATCCAATGACTACTTATCATTCATTTAAAAAAAATGAAATTTATGAACATTTGAATAATAAAAAATATATATATGACGTATGACATAGTTGGAAACACCCTGTTACGAGTGCAGTGCGAGCCTTGTGTTCCAAGGGCGGCGCGGAATGGAGCGGCGACATCTTTATCAGAATTCATTCACCCTAAGGCTTCTGCCTCGAATCTTGCGGGCAGAGGGCGGCGGCGGCAGCGACGCGGAAGCGGCGCGGGCAACACAAGGCCTCACGCAAAAATATGCTTCTTCTATTGCAACTTAAACTTAATCTAAATCTCAATCTTTCTTTTTTTAATCGTGCCTAGACGTATTTTATGTCGTATACATTAAGTGGACCACCCTTGTAAGACGACTAAAATGTCACGGTGTATTGTGGGGTCGGCCTCCAGTCGGACTAGATGCAGCTGAATACCCGTATTTTACATGGCACGACTGCCTATCTGACCTCTACAACCTAGTGGTTAGGTATCACGATACCGATAGCACTCTGTGAATTGGTGATTTCAGACAACATTACCCGTATTCGGTTCAGTTATTTAATACACTAATTTTAAAAACATAATATAACATGACGACTGTTTCCCCCTAAGGGGGCATAATAGGCTGGAGGAAAATTTGTATTTTCATTTTACGAATTTTCCTGAGACAACGTACCTACCCGAAACATAAAATAAGCCAGTAGGTACTTAATCATATTTTGGAGTTATATCATTACCAAATCATGAAATGGTGGTACAGAAGCCACGAACATGAAATGAGCTCATATTATAATTTGGAGCCGTATGATTAGGGATCAAAGGGGCTGCGTTGTATTACTGTGGAGATAAGATATCTAGAAGAGGGGCACGGAGATACAACTCAATGCAATAAAAATATGGTCTATTGACTTACAATTTCAAGAAGGTTTTTTTTATCAACACAATACATTACGAGTACAAAGGTATGAGGAACAGGGTGTAAAATTCACTCATACTCTATATAGAAAAGGGAGGATGTTCCGACCAAACGGGTGTTGTGTCTGGTGGGCAACTGCCCGACGGTTGATGTCGGGATGTTGTTTAAATGCTAGTTGCGCGGTAAACTGATTGCGCGATGCAGGATCCTGTGTTACGTCAGGTCTTTGATGCGATGTTCGCATGTGGCGTTGTAGATTAAGTTTTTAGAACATTAAGTTCTACTTGCAAACTTAAAAAGTTTGATTCTCCTAAATAGTTAAATAATAATAACATAACGTAACATCGCGCCTATAATCCCCGAAAGGTTAGGCAGCGGTGTACTTATAGTAAACCCCATTTTGCCAGTTATAATGTTTATATCTATTTTATAAGCAATATTTTGTGTACGTTTAACCTTTCAATACGAAATCAATTAATTATTATTTGTATTCCAAACCCGCAGGGCCCATCACTTGCGATTATCCAAACAATAACTCAAAATGTTATCCAAATACACTCAACAATTTATTGCCGTATGGTGAACGCACCAATTATTTACAAAGGCTTTAAACTCCACTGAAATAATATTTTGTATGTCAATCAAGCTTTTGTTGTACGTTTCGAGATCGTTAATCCAGAGCTGAATATGAGTGCTGAAGTAATTTTAAAACGGATGAGAATAATCTTGATTGGGATGTGTTTTCATCCAGTTTGAATGACGAAAACATACGCGTTGAAACTATACATAGTTATCAAAAATGGTCGAATCGAACACCTACACTTGGTTTTTCAGCAAATCAACATTCTGCTAATAGGTTTCCGACGAATTGAGTACCTCCTCCGTTTTCATAAGTCGGTTTAAATAATACCGCTACGCTCACAAACAATGCTAAACTAAAATGTCACAAATAAAACAAAATTACTGTGCTAACATATGCCTTCAATTCAAGCTCAATCAGAATCAAATGTATTAGCATTCCTTACCCGTCCTCCGTGCCACTAAGAAGACAATATGGAGAAAGAACAGACAATATACATTTTATTAATATATCATGTCTCACCTCAGGAGTTTGTAAATCATTCTGTGGAATAATATCACGGGCAATTTGTCACTATGTTTGTACAAACTAAATTCAAAGCGACCATAACTCAACGGCTAAGGCTTTGGACTCTCGGGCGTGTCATCGTAAGTTTATGACTTTAGATATTGCATAAAATCTTCTTCTCGCTCACAGAAGCTTGTGCTAGCAGTCCAAGTATTTCATTTGGTTTCCTAGAGACATAATACATAATATACACGATCAATCAATCTGCCCAACCTTTTCCCGACTCTGTTGGGTCAGATTCCTATCTACAGATGCAGTTAAAAACCATTATTTTACATGGAGCCACTGCCTATCTGACCAGCACAGTCAAATTACTGGGTAACACGATACCTCTTTGTAAGACTGGTTGTCAGACTTTCGGGCGTTGTCTGTCAGTGAATGAACATATATAATTATACATATACGTAGATAATTAGAAAGCAATTCTAGTTTCTGTGATTAATTTAACCTATACACTGATCCATTATTTGTTAACATGGTAGCAATAATCATCTACAGGAACAATATTTGTATATGATATGTGAGCACCATGTAGCTATTCATATAATTAATTAATCTGTCATTGTTTCATTTGTAATATTTTTTACCCTTTTAGGGTTCTGTAGTCAACAAGGAACCCTTATAGTTTCGCCCTGTCCGTCTGTCTGTCTACCTGTCTGTCTGTCCGCGGCTTAGCTCAGAGACCCAAAATACTAGTAAGCTATAATTTGGCATGAGTACATTATTAATGCAAAGAGGTAAAATAAAATCTTGAAATATAATTTTTTACCCTACACATAAAGTGGACATGACATTTTTTTTTTCTGTCTATCCCATGGTGTGGGATATCATTGGAAAGGCCGTTCAAAATTATTGTGTGTTTGTAAAAACCATTTTTCGACCATTTTGGATTCAGGGATCCGTTTGCGTAATATTAAGCTTTGAAGTGCTAATTTTTGTTAGAGTCAAGTCCCCCCCTACCAGTTCAATGGTTGTACTTGGATATATGACAAAATTCACAGTAGTAGTATACAGGGTGGCACATTTAGATCAGTTAGTATGAGAAAGTCTGAAACTATAAGACACACGAAAATCTCTTCTTAAGAACCATGTCATAATTTTAGTACCTAATAAGAAAAACTGCATACCTACATACATTTAAAAAAAACCATGTACTCGGGTGTTTTGAAAAATAAAACGAACACTATTTCTATTTAGATATCGATTGTGTAGGTCTTAAGCAGTAAATTTTACTATGAAACAATGTCTAAAATCAATAAAATGCATTGTTTTCACATCCTTATTTATTTTAGTAAGTGTTCGAAATTACCACCATTTTTTCAATACAACATTCAACTCGTTTAGGTAAGGATATTAATACATTTTCACATAAATAATTATTATACAGGAAAAAAAAATTAAGCAGTTTGGTTTTTTTTTTTTCTTTGGTGCTTCAGTATCAGTAATAGAACACATTTCAATTATTTGCTCAATACTTTTTATTGGCTGACTTGAAATTAGCAAAATATGGACACAATATATTCATAATAATATCAATGGACGCTTGCGCCTGCCAGCACACGTGGCGGGTGCTGGCGGGGTGCAGCCCCCTGCCATGCCGCAGGGCGGTGCAGTGTCCGTTTGCCGGCAGTCTCGTTACGCACGCGTATGAGTGTGCGTTGCGATGCTTTCTTGCGCATGTACCGCAATAAACATCTTTGTACTAACCTACAACGAAGTCAGACTTTACTAATCGCGATTTTTACGAGATGGTGCGAGTGTATTTAGTAAGTGGTTAAAACTTACGAGCAGCTCGATCGAATTATCACAGCCAGTTCAGGACCCCGAATAAGTGTAAGTGTTATAACTGTTATAAGTGCCTTAATTTAATTGATCACTATGCTTCATTTTCTGCATTTTGATAGTTCCCATGATATGAAGGAAAAATTTTAATTACTCTTCAAATAACTTCAAGTTACGGCCTAAACTTAAAATCTAGTTCAAACCTGATAAAATTAGCGATTAATAACCCGCTTAAATACCTACGTCGGCAAATTGCGCGGGTGCACAGCTGATAGGTACCTACTACTGCGTTCCACTTCACTGACCGCGCAGACGCGGCGTGCGGCGAACTTATTTTTTTTGTACTAAAAATGCGAAATAAGAAATAGGTGTTTAATAAACTCGTTTAAGTTTAATTTGTCAAAGCTTGCGCACTGGTTAAATACTTTTCCTGTATACAAAGTATTGTATTTTTTTTTACTTTGAAAAGAGTTACTTTAAAGTTTTGTCCCCATTCTATATAAGAAACTACCTTTTGGAACAGACAACTACAGTCAATTCTTCTATTTTCTTGCACATTTTGAACGATCAAACGTGCCTTTTTTTAGGTCTCATTGAAATAAGTTATTTCAATTTTTTATTATTCGACTTTAATTCAAACTCAAACTCAAAGCATTTATTTCAATTAAACCATTTACAGGCACTTTTGAATTGTCAAAGAGACGGTCAGTTAGTCAGAAAGTTGAAGCTAGATGCCCATTCCAATACGTAGATCACTATGGAGAAGAACGGACAAGAAACTCCAAGGACACTCTTTTAAATCAACATATTACATAATCCTGGGTACATTATTCTTGTTGCTTCTATATGTGAGACAATGTAAAAACGAATAAAACAATTCAAAATATAAAATTACAAATTAAAAATAAGCCCTGGCAGTCAAGAGATGACCAGTCCCAACTGACGGCGCCCGTTCACGAACATGACGCATGGATCAGCACCATCCAGCTCAACCATTTTGTAGGGAAACGAATGATCCAACACACGCGCCACCATCAGTGAGACATTTAAATGAGCATGACATACTCTCAACTGCCATGCTCTTTCAAGTCAACATAAATCATAATAACATAGTAAACGGCTCCATGGTATTCACATTTACAAAATTGAAAAAAATGCTGCTAAATTATACAGAACTATAGTTTGCAATGTATTTGAGAGATGAATAAAAATTTACTACCAAAAAAGAAAGAAAATAATTATTATCTATTGGAGTATTCAACAATAAAAACATGCTTATAAAAACAAAATAAACATTAAGTTCGTAATGTCAGAAAATAAAATAAAATAAAAAAGGGGGGAAGCAACTTAGCAAGTATTAAAATTTTATCTAGTGAGCCCAAGTGGCAGTGGAGCAGGATCAGCATTTAGCCAAGCATTTTTATCTACGATATAATCATCCAACTTATAATATGCTTGTCTACATAGTGTGCGTTTAATGCATGTTTTAAATTTCTTCTCATTTTGTTGAAGAATATCGAGTGGTATTTTATTATAACATTTTACACAGTACCCCATAAAAGAAGTGTGTACTTAAACAATCTGAGGCGTGGTTGATCTAATTTGTTCCTATTTCTAGCTTTAAAATTATGCCTGTCACTTATTTTACTAAAAAGATGTAGATTTTTCGAACATACATAATATTTTCATATATATATTGACAAGGTACCGCCATAATGTAATTTTTTTAAACAGCTCTCTCAAAGATTCGCGTCTGCGGAGGTTGTAGATAGCTCTGACAGCCCTTTTTTGCAGAATAAAGATGGAATCAACATCTGCAGCTCGTCCCCACAGCAAAATACCCTAAGACATGATGCTATGGAAGTAACTAAAATAGACCAGTCTCGCGGTATCCATGTCTGTTAATTGGCGGATTTTCCAAACAGCATAAGCGGCTGATCAATAAGGACCATAGCACGTAATATAGTTTCTGCTCAACCCCTTAGGAAAAGACGTTATGTTTGTAAGAAAGAGGTGCAATCAGTCACTAGACATGACACTAATATCATGTCTTACGATCTCATATGTAGTTAATAACCTGTCAGATAACATTACTGTATTATAGCCATTACAGTCTACAGATAAAGTACAGTAATTTGTCAAACGTTTACACAATACACCACTTACACGCGCTACCAACACTTAATATTAACATATAACTACTAACATAGTAAACGCATGACGTGTACTTATATGTATTGTGTGTTTATACCGAAATTAACGTTAAAAGTTAACGTTTTACATTTTATCAATGAAAAGAGTATACCCTAAAAGTTTGTGCTCTTGTTATCTGAGGTATCCTATTCAGACATAACAATCGCTTATGTATGACTCACGACCCACCCCTGCATTATTTTATTTCATGTGAATTGTAATGAAAGAATTATTAAATAAGCCCTCCGGAATTAATTCACTAAATGATTTTGAAAACCGCATCAAAATTCGTTGCATAGTTTAGAAGAACAACGCGGTCACAGATAAAGACACGAAAAATTACTTCAATCAATACAAATTAACAGCTTTTTACTAAATTCATATAGGAGTAGGTACATACCCTACTTGTAACAAAAAAACGACTTTTTAATTTTTTACCTGTCTGTCTGTTTGTTCTGGCTAATCTCCGAAACGGCTGGACCGATTTTTCCGGGACTTTAACTGGCTTTTATTTTCGAAAAAGCCACACGGGCGAAGCCGCGGGTGGCAGCTACTTTATAACATGACTCCGCGACCTGCCCTTTCTTCACACGGGTGTAATGGAATGTAATGCAATGTCAAAACATCGAAATTTTTGTGTTATAAATATAACACAAAAATTTCGATGTTTCGACTTAAATAAGTTAAATATTAAAAGCTCTAAATGATGGTGAAAACCGCATCAAAATCAATCACTCAATTGATTTTATTTTTCCTTAATCTTTAGTTTACAAGATCTAAGTGGTCACACAGACAGACACGAAAAGTGACTATGTTTTGTACTATGTATAAAATGACAATTTATAGATAGGTATAGACCAGAAAATATCAAGTTTAAGAAACAGATTGGTGATTGTAACATTATCACTAGAGGTCTGATATTCGGATGCATATTTAACTAAAGTTAATTTTTAGCTGTGAAAGTATGAAAGCTGCTTCTTATTTTTTTTTTTTTTTTAACCGTGATACCAAGAATAACGGGAATGCATAATTAGTAGTGTGTAGTATGGAAGCGACTTCTAAAACCCGGGATTTTTGGATTGCATAACTACCTATTCAGATACATATTTATTTAAAATTCGGATTTTTACAATCGATACAAAAGTGTATTCCATACAAGCCAAGATTTGAAAGTAAGTAAATATACATACAATTCTATAATCACCAACCTAAATCCCGGAACCGCGGGATTTTTCGATACAAAAGCGCATTCCATATTAGCCAACATCTCAAAAGGTAAATATCCATCCGAATACCCGATTTCCAATGATAACATAAAAACAAACTGCTCTTTAGGGAACGAAAACCTCGTAAAGTTAGCATGAATTTCTAACCATCCTAAAATAAATTGCCTTCAAAGCAACTGCCAAAGGGGCGGTGCAGGTGCTCCGTATAACGCAATCATTCCCTATCGACGCATCAAAACGGTTCCCCGAATACGAGCCTTATGGCATGCTGTACAGAAATCTCAAGCATCCTATATGCGGGTCCTATCGACTAATGTAAACAGTTCCTTGCACTTGGGCTATGGCATGCGTTACAGAAATTTCCCGCATACGAGCCATTCCGACCAATGAAAATGAGCCTTAAATTACTTTGCAACGCTTTCAGGAGAAAGCAACTCCGCTAAACATTTTAAAAGAAGTTAAGTATCTCCTTAAAAATTAAACCCTTCATTTGACTGCTGACGCTAACCACTGAAAACGCGTAAAAAGGCTCATAAAATGTTCCTATTTACTTTAAAAACATGAGAGACTGAAAATTCAGTATTCGAGATTGAACACAACTGTAAATAATAAAACGGGGGTTTAGCGGGGTGAAAGGGGGTGCGGAGGGGGGAACGGGAGGGATTTTATGGACACTGACGGCCCGCATTAGATAAAATATTAAATCTCAGATGTATACTCACGAATACAGAACAGACATAATAGTCAGCAGCAGCACGCCGTGATTATGACAAAAAGGCTTCCACTCAGCATAATGCTGTGCTATGGGGGACTCACAGCACAGAGCTGGTTTTCAGTGGTCACCCGAAAACGACGACCTGCAATGCAACTATTTATCTTTACTATAAATATACTTCCGTGCCACTCAAAATAATGATAATTCTAAAAGAAATAACAACTCGGTTTTATTATGAAGACACAATTATTTTGTCCCTCGGCCCGAGGGACAAAATAATTGTGGGGCCAACAAGACGATTCCAATCTATTTTTACAATATTGTATTAGACTAACGCAATTATTTCGGTCAGATTGTTCTAATAGTGGAATGAAAGAGTGATAAAAATAATATTTAAAAATACATAAAAAAATATTTGTTGAGGCGTAGTCGATAATATAAAATTTAAAGATGATGGTATCACAGCAATGCCGTTTTATGTTAGAACTTACTAGCCCTAAAGGAGGACCCACATATTCATACAAATTATATTTATTTTCCTTATTGGAATATGAAACCAAAAAAAAGTCTTTTTTTCGAAAACCTTCACCTCAAGTCTCACCTTTTAAAAACATTAACTATAAAATGTTCACAACAAGCCCACAGATCTGTGAAACGTTTCCCGGGAGGAATATTTAGAACATTGTATAATGTATCCCAGTCGGATATTACAGCTTTTAGCATAAACACATAATATTAACTTTTAAATTGTGGAGGAAGGAAACCATTTACTTTCAATTTTGTGGATAAGAGGCGAACCAAATTGAATGAAAGGCGATTAACAAAACGAATTTATAAAGCGAATGTTGATGGCCGGTACGCTCTGGATTGTAGAAGGACAAATTCCGGATTATTGGTGATGTCGAGAAGTTGTAGTGTTGCAATCGGCATTTGTTTTGTTTGCCAGAGTCGCAACACGGAGTAATTCATAATGTGTATTGTCTTTGGTCTTACTTGGTGCGACCAATTAATTGAGACCTGCCCTGACATCAAGCAATAGACAAAATTGACAAACTTTAAACTTTATTTGTCGAATACAAGGCTTTTGGCTACTTTGTATGTCTTTTTCTGTGTAATGTGCGGTATAAACAATTTTTATTTATTTTTATTTTTACCCACAAGTGGCTCTCAAAGTGAATAATGTGATAAACGTGGTCGAAGTAAGGGGAATGTTAAGATCGTGGCACGGAGCGCATTTTATGTATTAGATAAGGCTTTGGTGTCCTCAGAAAGCGGTGAACGGTCACACTATAACGGCTGCCCAAATATAGAGAGTTTTTTGACAACTTCATGCCAAATACAAATTTTCATAAAGCCGATAAAATATAATGGAACCGCTCTTGTAGAAAATAGTAGCTTTATTGCCTTAAAGGCGCTTAAGTAAATCAGGCTTTTTTTTTTTCTTAAGCAAATTGAGTACCTACTTAAATTTTTCATATATTCAAATCACAACACGGAAAATTAACTTAGGGTGTAAATTTTCTTAACAATTAATTTCCTGACTGTACGTAGTTTAAAAACAAAAGCATGCTATTAATTTGGTTCCCCCCATTTACTTCTTTAGTTCATTTATTTCTTTAGTTCAATGACACTACTTCCGTTCTAAAGTTAGCGTTAGGAGCGAGGTTTGTTTACCTTCGGTTATTGACTGCTTTGCATTTCAACAAGGCTGGGATAAAGTTCCAAAGTGATTAATTTTCGTAGGAAAGTTTCAGATAAGCTTCCGACAGTTTTGATGCAGTTTCACTTAGTATTTCGCAGCAAGGACGTAGAATATCTCATGCTGAAAACATGAAAAACGCAGCTTTTTAATTATGTGAAGGCTGACTGCCCCGATGGTTTCTCGTGATCGCAAGCGCGACTGCTGGTTGGTTGGTAGTCGGGCAAAGTGATATTTGATGTTTCCATTAGGAGTTTCTCAGCAATAGCCCGGAGTTTGGAAGTCACAGTCAAAGAAAACACTATAAGATGTTGGTCCTGCGCTTGATTTCTCTCCAGTAGTGTCGGATTGCCGTCGCATCGGCCTATGAGAGTGAGGGAAGAAAGAGTGCACTTGTTGCACCGAAGACTAGTCTCCATTGAGTTAGGCCGCCAACGTCGAAATTTGGCCTGGAGGACTATAATGTGAAATCTGGATGTTTGTTACTAACGCATTGAAATGAATAAACGGATTGGGATGAAAATTCTGGATGAGCATAAATACCTTTTAACCGAACAGTGATAACGGCCTCAACTTACGAGTTGTAAATCGTGGGTCTGCACCCAGGCAGGCGATTTGTGTAAATAATTTCATCAGCACTGCTTTTAAAATGCTGAAGGAAAACATCGTGAGGAAACCGGCATGTCCTAGAACCACAAATTCGAAGACATTTGTGACATCTCCCAACCCGCACTGGGCCCGTGTGGCAACCCACTCCCTCTCACAGAGAGGAGGGCTGTGTCCCAGCAGTGGGAATATTATAGGCTGATTATGATTACGATGACAACTAGCTTTTACCCGCGGCTCCGCCCGCGTGGATGTCGGTTATCGCGTAATAAAGTAGCCTATGTCCTTCTCCATATCCCAGGCTATATCTCTGCCAAATTTCATGACGATCGGTTTTGCGGTTTAGGCGTGAAAACGTAACAGACAGAAAGAGTTAGTTTCACATTTATAATAATACTAGCTTTTGCTCGCGGCTCCGCCCGCGTGGATGTCGGTTATCGCGTAAAAAAGTAGCCTATGTCCTTCTCCATATCCCAGGCTATATCTCTGCCAAATTTCATGACGATCGGTTCAGCGGTTTAGGCGTGAAAACGTAACATACAGACAGACAGACAGAGTTACTTTCACATTTATAATATTAGTATGGATAGTATGGATAAAGAAATTTAGATATTTTGTCAAGTCATAGGAACCGTGAGAAGCAGAGGCGAGTCGCTTGTTAGACTGAAAATTGTAAATCAATTTATTTTTTATTATTATTAATGTATCGAACTGCTAGAGGGTGGAGACCTGGTGACCTGAAACACAGGCCCTTAAGGCCTAGCTTGGGCACCAGTCTCCCACAATAAACCAAACATATCATGTACCATAATTGTAACAATGTCTGTAATGTTTAAATGTGGTGAGAAATAAATACTTTTTTTATTTTTTTTAAGATACAAAGATTTAACTCTAAAATCAATTTTCAGCTGACCTAAAATACTGCCTAACATTAAATTTTAATATGTACCCATCCATATCCCAACCGCAGCACTTTACCCTTCCCGCTGAATACCTGCTCACCAATGAACATCACAGAATGGGGGTAGTTTCATTAAATATTTAGCAGAGGTATCGGTTTGCGGGCTTGATTCCGATCCTATGTTAAACGCCCCACCGTTATATAGGTGAATATTTTATGAAGGAAATCGGAGAGCATTTATCATTAAACTATATGTAATTTACTGAGAGTTCAGGTAAAACCATGTTACCTATCTATGTATGGATCTTAGGGTATAATAAAGTACTTAGCTAAATTTTTTGGAGGGGCTAAGTAATAACAGCCGCACGGGTCGATCGATCAGGTTGAGCTATGCTTGCCGCGGTTGCTCCGTGAATGGGTGACCATCTTTACATACCCCTCCGTGCCTCGGAAAGCATGTTAAGCCGTTGGTCCCGGCTGTCATTGGTGGAGCTCAGACAGTCGTTACGGGTCGTCAGAAGCCCGAAAGTCTGACAACTAGTCTTACGAAGTGGTATCGTATTACCCAGTAACTATAAGTTGTGAAGGTCAGATAGGCAATTGCTCCATGTAACATACTGGTATTCAGCTATATCCGGTTAGACTGGAACCTGACCTCAACATAGTTGGGAAAAGGCAGGCAGATGATGACTTAGCTACATTTTTTGGAGGTAAATTGGCGATACTTAATGTATAGTCAGGGAATAATTGTTAAGTAAACTTAAATTGTTCAGATATTCAAATTACAACTGTCATTTTTCGACAGTTGTATGAAATGGCTGTAGCTCAGCAAATTGTCGTACGGTATTAGTTTGCTTAACAATTAATTTCCCTGACTTTACTTCCGGCACACTATGGAGAGAACATTTCGAGAATAGATTCTCAGCATTAACTGCAACTCCAGGACCGTTGTACCGATGGAATAGAGATCAGAACGAAAGTGACATTACATCTACATTCTCTAAATCACAAAGTGTAACACACCACTCCGAAATACGAGCCTTTAAACGCATTCATTCAAAAAATATCAATAGCAATACTCGTAAGTTCTGGCAGGTAGACCTATCTCCGTTGCAGTAACTGGCGAATTCTACTTCGAGGAAGTGGGCCGAGATCCACCACCCGGGCCCAATGCGGGTTGGTAGATGTCACATGTCTTCGAATTGGTGGTTTTCTCACGATGTTTTCTTTCACCGGAATTCTACTGGGTTTACGGTAAATAGTTCACGTACTGTATATAGTATTTCGGTCCTTTGAGATAAATTGAGTTCTATACACGGAGTTAGTCACCTTTGTGCCTTGGAGCACGTTACGAAGTTGTTCCTGTTTGTCATACAAATAACTGGTACCTCTACGAATTTTAAAAACTTAAAATGACATGGTCGAAATAGCTCACTGAAAAGAAAAGGAGTCAAACTCAAACTCAAACTCAAAGCATTTATTTCAAATAAACCAATTACAGGCACTTTTGAATTGTCAAGGGGTCGGTCAGTCAGAAAGATGAAGCTAGTTGCCCATTCCAAAGCGTAGTAGGTTCCTATGGAGAAGAACGGACAAGAAACTCCATGGACACTCTTTTAAAACAAAATATTGTTACAAAATATGGGTTACATCATTCATGTTGAAGTTATACATGTGAGAACAATGTAGAAAGACGTGCACGTTAGAAGCGTCCGTAATAGAAACAATTCAAAAATTAAAATAAGCCGTGGCAGCTAAGAGATGACCAGTCCCAACTGACGGCGCCCGTTCACGAACATGACGCATGGATCAGCACCATTTAGCTCAACCATTTTGAAGGGAACTTAATGATCCAACACACACGCCACCACCAGCGAGACATTTGAGTGAGCATGACATACTCTCAGCCGCCAGGGCACATTCAAGTCAATAAAAGACATATTACCCGGTAAATGGTAGCTCTATAGTACATAGTACTCACACCTGTGCTATGCAATTATATAATTCAAGGACATTGAGTTTATACAATGCAAAAATAGTTTACAATCTTCAGCAGCTCCAACATGATTGTCAAATGTTAATTAACTAGCTGAGGTTGTGGAGCAGGACTAGCATTCAGCCAAGCATTTTTATCAGCGATGTAATCCCCCAACTTATAATATGCCTGCCTGCATAGTGTGCGTTTTATAAAAGATTTAAATTTAGTCTCATTCAGTTGAAGTATGTGGGGAGGAATTTTATTGTAACATTTTAAACAGTACCCCATGAAAGATGAGTCTACTTTAGCCAGTCTGAAACCTGGTTGAGCTAATAGGTCCCTATTTCTAGTACTATAATTATGTCTTTCACCTCTTTTTCTAAAAAGATGTAAATTTTTCCTTACGTACATGATGTTTTCGTAGATATATTGACAAGGTACCGTCATGATGTTAATATCCTTAAACAGTTCCCTTAGAGAATCGCGCCTGCGGAGATTATATATGGCTCTGATGGCTCTTTTCTGCAGAATAAAAATAGACTCGATGTCTGCAGCCCGTCCCCAAAGTAAAATACCGTAAGACATTATACTATGGAAGTAACTGAAATAGACTAGCCTCGCGGTATCTACATCAGTAAATTGACGGATTTTTCTGACAGCATATGCTGCTGAACTTAGCCGTCCTGCAAGAGATGTTAAATGAGGACCCCATTGTAGTCTTGAATCCAGCGTGATCCCCAGGAAAACAGTTTTATCGACGAATTCTAGTTTCTCTTGATTCAATACTATCTCACAATCACTACTTTTGACATTTGGTAAAGAAAATTTTATGCACTTCGTTTTTTTCCCATTTAATACTAAATTATTAGCAGTAAACCAATTTTGGACCTGCAATAGAGCGTTATTTACGTCGTCAAAATTTGTAGCACGTCTATCTACCTTAAAAATTAAGGAAGTATCGTCAGCAAATAACACCATTTGTGGTTGATTTTTTAATAAATGGAGTAGATCATTTATATACACTAAAAAAAGGAGAGGACCCAATATCGAGCCTTGTGGAACACCCATTTTTACTTTTAAACCGAGTGAATTGATACCATTTATTTGAACTTGCTGTTGTCTATCATTTAAATAAGATTTTACTAAACTAAGTGCAAGTTTTCCAAGTCCGTAATGCTCAAGTTTCAAAAGTAAGGTTTCGTGATCGACGCAATCAAATGCCTTGGAGAGGTCACAAAAGATTCCTATGGCGTCTTGGGCCTCTTCCCACGCGTTAAAAATGTGTCTTAATAATGTTACACCGGCGTCGGTCGTGCAACGTCCTTTGGTGAAACCATACTGTTGTTCGTGAAGGATTTTATTCGTGTTAAAATGATTGAGCATTTGATTAAGCATTACCTTTTCAAACACCTTACTGAAAACCGGCAACACGGATACGGGTCTATAATTATTGGTGTCTTTACTGTCCCCGGATTTGAAAAGAGGTATTACCTTACTGTATTTCATTAAATCCGGGAAGACTCCTTGATCTACACACAAGTTAAATATTAAGGCTAAGTAAGGGGCTATAGTCTCAATTATAGAGGTACAGACTTTAACAGACATTCCCCAAAGATCTTCGGTTAATTTGATCTTGATTTGCTTAAAAGCTTTTATTACTATTATGGGGTTAATATGCTTAAAGTTAAATTCAATCGGGCAGGCTGAAACGTTCGCCTTTACTAAATCAAAAGAGAGCGAGGGTGAGGAATTTAAGGTTTCAGTCGTTTTGAGTGGGATACTGGTAAAGAAATTTACAAATTCTTGCGCAACTACTTTGTTATCGCAAATAAGACCACACGACGTCTCCAGTGTATAATCAGAATTATGCTTTTTGTTCCTATTTGTTTCATTATTGATAATTTTCCAAACCGTCTTTATTTTATCGTCTGCTGATTTAACCTTGTTACTGATGAATAAGGCTTTAGCTGCCTTACAAGTGTTCTTAAAAATTCTAGAGTAAGTAGCAACATACTTATTAAAAGTTTCTGTGTTAATATAAGGCTTAAGGCCATACAACTCGAAAAGTCTTTCCCTACTTTTCCTGAGTCCTTTAGTTGCCCAGTCACTAAATAAAAACCTAGGGCTGATAGTTTTAGTGTTCTTTTTAAAATAATTATTGAACTCGGTTTGGACTACTGAAAAGAATTCTTTATACAAAATATTAACATTGTTCATTGTAAGGTCCTGATCATTTAACTTATAAATTAAAGTGCTATTAAATTTATTTAAATTAACTGTTGTTAATGGTCTGAACTGTATCTGCACTTTTTGTATTGGTATGTTGGACTCAAAGGTTACGGTTTGACCGCTGTGATCAGAAGGGAGATAATTAACTATGGCTTTATCTAAATAGGTGCAGCAACAAAAAACATTATCAATACATGTAGCAGTAGTCGTAGTTATTCTGGTTGGTTCTACAAACACATTTGACAAATTAAATGATTTAAACAAATTTAATTAGTTCTTCCACTCTAAATAGCTATATCACTCTTCTAGCTCACTAGCTCTTCTATAGCTCAGTGACTCAATGGCTTTGACGCCGACTGTTAGCTTATTTGAATCACGCCGCACGCGCGTTTTAGGAGACGGCTCGGCTCGCTCAATAGTCTAAATAGTAATAGCTTTTTGAAAAATACAGTAAATACATTTTATACACTTTGCATGCATGCCATTTAGCCAAAACAACCGAAAAGGTACTAAGTACTACTGTTTGTTTTTATTATGACTTCATTTGACGTCGTATGTTTACAATGACGTATTGTCCCGGAGAGCTATTGTTTGAAGAGCAAACGATGCGGTCCGAAGTATTCCAAAGCGGCTCGAATGAGCCGTTCGGTACCGTCGGTGACTTCGGTGTCTCGCTCGGTGAGACGTCTGCCGAGACCAACTGAAATACTGACATCCTGAGCTAGTGAGTCGAATTGGACCAATCGCACCTAAAGGGTCTGAGTGAGCTATTTAGCGAACGAGTGAGTGAGTGAGAGCGACGTCGATCGAAAAGAGCTAGCTCTTTTATATCACTCGCTCACGAGCTACCCAACTCTATTAGTTGAAAATCATATGATCTCCCATACATCATACATTCCAACTGCAAATGTAAGTTGGTCGACTATTTCTCGTTAACATGTAAAGCCAACTTAGTTGTGATAGTTTTCCTTTTAGCTTCGTTATATATATTGCAGTCAAAACTCATAACCAGTCCAAAATACTTTTAACTAGCAAAATCATTCAAAAGTGCTTAAGCTCTCGACAATAGTACTTTAGACTGAAATTATATTCGAAACTAGTTTTGCCCAAAGGAGCTGGTTAAAAGTAGTTTTGACTCACTAATTTCATTAAAAGTAGTTTTGATTGGTTCTATGACTTAAAAAGTTAAGGTGGTCGACATAAATTACGAAGAAACGCACATATAAAGTTTTTTTTTAAACTAAATATAATTAGAGAATCCATATTTGTAAAAAAATTGTGAGTACGAAAGTAAGAACGTTTTTTAGGAAGAACTTTAGCGATAGAAGGTATGAAAGTAGATAGTCATTTCAATGTTATGACAAATGAACAATTTAAAAATTTTGTAATGGAAGTGGAAGATGCGAAATTTGCAGAAAAGAAAACGCCGTTACAGTATAGTAGACTAAAACGCATTAACATAATTGAAGTCTGTGGTATAAGAAAGTTAGTTACAAACACAGAACCTATCATATTTTTTACCGGCTGAAGAAATCTACGACATAATTGATGCTGGTCAT
Organism: Dryobota labecula; assembly: GCA_947523025.1. NCBI lineage: Eukaryota > Metazoa > Arthropoda > Insecta > Lepidoptera > Noctuidae > Dryobota > Dryobota labecula. The sequence goes on along the minus strand of OX383303.1, from coordinate 1,663,657 downwards.
ACTTATTTCTATTGGGCATGGTGGCCGCGATAGACTTAAGAATGAAACGGAAAAAAAATACGCTAATGTTACAAAAGAAATGATTAACATTTATTTATGTGCGAGGTTTTTCAAAGAAAGAAAAGCAAGAAAAAGAGGGGCCTGGTATCGAAACCAATCCTGCACACTGACATGAACAGTCGTAAGGAGACCACGGGTAAAAAAAAAATTTGCGACCACTGACATCAAAAAGAGCTTCAGAAGTTGAATTACATACTAACTGGTTAAAAGTGGTTTTGACATCAGTCAAAATAACTTTTAACCAGTTAGTGTTAAGCAGGGCCTGCAGTTTAATAGATGCTCCATCTTCGGTTATGGTGATGTCCTCTTTTACAGGGTAACAGTTTAATTTCGCTTGCGTGATTTTGTAGTAGGAGGGATAAATAGAGGCTGCACCTTGTTCAATTGCAGAGTCTCGTAGATTAATATATTGCCACTTGTATAAGTTAAGCGATATCGAGGGAGCTAGCGCTTTTTCAGGTGTATATAAACTATCCTCTTTTTTCTGACTTATGCAAGTCTTCACCTAATCAATATCTTCAGGATGGTTTAGCAAATGTTCCATTATTTTATTTAGTTCGCAATTCCCACTACTTTTGAGATTTTTCATGGTAGCGCTTTGTAACTCTTCAGGAGACACTGATTTGGACAAGCGCTCTACGCGTCTTCGTTATTGCTTGTTAGACAGCTCTTCAAAGGGTTTTCTCGGCGTACGTTCTGATGTTAACGTTGAAGCTATTGGTGTAGATGGTGCCAAAGTTTCTACTTCTTCACTGACATCATCGGGTTGGACATTTTCTGTTTGGGAGAAAAGGTCTTCAGGCCAGATTATTGCAGATTCCAGGAAATCTCCATTTCTCTTCATAAAATTGCTAAGAGTCCTATTTGATCTGCCCCATCTACCACAAACATTTGAACAAAACTTCTGACAAAACTTCTGGAGTTTATAACTTGTTTCTTCAGTCCAGTTAACATTCAGCGTCTGCTCGAGGTACTCAAAAAGCTTTTTATTGTCCGCCAAAGAACCGAACTATTTTCGTATTACCATGAACAAATCCAAATTACTCACTAGACCTTCCATATTTGTCATAAAAATATTTAGGTACACTGTGTCTTGGTAGTCAAAATGTGTATCTCTGAATGATTTTATTTAAATGAAAGTCCTGTTTATATAGGTCGAAATTACTCCCTCCTATCCCTATCATTAAGGTATATTACTAGGAAAGTGGTGTCATTAAATTTAATTACATTACGAATATAGTTATTAGCAAATAGTTCGTAGAAGACATAATTCTAGTGATTATAAGTAGGTTTGACTAAAAGCGTCAGTCAAAATCACTTTTAACCAAATAATGTCAGTTAAAATTACTATTACGAGTAACTACAGATTTTCAGACATAACCAATTGTTGACCAACGTATTCAGTCAAAATTATGTTTGCCTGATTTTTTTCAGTTAAAAGTACTTTTGACCGATTAAGACTCTTGACTGTAACATATATATACTACAGCCGTGATTTTTTTTTTCAAATATCCAAAAACAACCAAGTAGCTGGCAGGGGGGAGACACTTGACTCTATTTATCTGTTCCGTGCTTGACTCTAACAAAAAGTAGCACTTCAAAGCTTAATATTACGCAAACAGATCCCTGGTTCGAAAAATGGTTTTCACCGACCCGCAATATTTTTGAACGGCCCATTCAAGATACCCCACACAATGGGATAGACGAGAAAAAAAAATATCATCCCCACTTTACGTGCAAGAGAAGTACCCTACAAAATTTTATTTTACCACTTTGTAGGCGTGATTAATAATATGTATACATGCCATGCCATGCCAAATTACAGCTTTTTAGTCTCTGAGCTAAGCTGCGGACAGACAGACGGACATGGCGAAACTATAAGGGTTCCTTGTTGACTACAGAACCCTAATAACTCTCCTATACTCTTGTTCACTGGTGTCGCGACAAACTATATTATTAGAATAGCTCACACTCGTAGTAAAGTTGTGAGCCAGTCAGCAAGGTTGTGGCGGGGCTGACTGTCCAGTGTGTGCCGTGATGTAGGTACTATGATGGGCACGGAAATCTGACCACTTTGAAAACAAAATCCCGTGTACATGATGACCACATCTGTTTACCGCCCCTTGTAGCTTCGACCAATAAAAACAAATTATTTTGTTTAAGGGCAATTTCAAAAATAATGACTACCCTTGTTTTTCAACTGTAATTCAATGTGAACCTTTCTCCCAAAATTTATTAAGTTTTAACAAAAATTTATTAAAAATGTATTTAGCTTGCAATTTGCATTGATCGTTTGTATTTTAAATGTAAGTGCATTGAAATATAACAAGTTTGAATCTAGTAAAGAGGTCAATTTTGGCTGTCACTCATTAAAACTGGTTGACGAAAACATTCATAACTCATAAATTGTATGAATATGCAGGTTTATAGAATGTAGAATGAACTGTAACATGTTCTGAATATAATAATATTTGAATAATTATGTATATTACAACCATTTTATTAATAAAAACGTTATTTTCTCAATCCTAAAAATGTACACCGTTGGACATGTCAGTTTTTGTGACGGGATTTAATTCGAAACAAAAATGTATCTTTGGTATTTTTTTGTCTGTGACATACTGCGGCATTTGTTATATGTGGCCTTGTTGAAATTATGACAGTTGTCAAGTAAACAGTCTGTGAGAAGGACTTTTTATGCGATGCTGCCGACCGCTAACATTTTCCCAGTCATATAAGTGACAACTTATCTTTAATTTACAGTTGTAATTTGGCTGTTACTGGTTTTAAAATACGTTCAATAAATCAATAGTCTTTATTTGTAAACACAGGTTAACACAGTGTGTAATGTTACAATTGTTATAATATTAATGTTTTGCCATTTGGCGTACAAATATACATTTATGGGTGGCTTTTGCCAATTAACTAAATTAATTTATAATAACTCGGTAACAACAATGTAAATAAAAATAAAGTATTTTAATAAAAAGCAACAGGTAATGTCAATATTTAACGACATGCTACAATGTCAATACTAAATAATTATAATGTCTATAAGTTACTGATAAGAAAAAAATATTAAAATTAACATTTTTCACAGATTTACTATTAGAGTCGTCATGCATAAATAGTAGTGTAGTAAATAGAACTGTCATCAAAATAGTCACTGAGACAATAATAACATTTCTGTATTAATATAGTCCGTAATTTAAGCTTGAAATTTATTAAACTTAGACTTTTTATTGAGCTAGGTAACTTACAAGGGTAGACATTTTTTTTTTAAATAGTAAAAATCCCCTAATCTAATTTTTCAGGCTCTGTTTCTTTTTTTTTTATTAAGTAAAACAACAGGCTCAGTAAAAATCTGATGCTGCGATGCTATTGGATAATGAGCGCAGAGTAAGCGTTACTATTGCAGCCGAACGCTGTAAGCAGGAATAGTCCTTACGGTGGTCATATGTCCGTAACCGCGCTAGTACATGTAAGTATCGCCACACGGAGGTTATTTTGATACACGCCAATAAACTAATAATAATATCATTATATAACCGTTTTAACGTTTAATCGTGATTAATCCTGAATCCCTCAAAACCTTTTGATTGCCTGCGATGTACGTATATTATATAGGCTTGCCTAGTCAGAGTGAACTTCTATAAATATTTGAGTCTTTGAGTACAAGGGTGTACCTTTACATTTATTATTACACAAGCCACTGACTACCGAGGGCCCCGAAGTGTTAATAGAATAATGTCATGCCTAAACAAGCAATATTGATTAATAACGAAACCTAGAATCAAAATCGAAACTAAAATATTTTATTTCACATAAACCTACATGACTTATGAAACGTCAGAAGCTACGTGCACGGTTCCAATTAGTCGTTTCCTATGGAGAAGAACCGGCAAGAAACTCCACGGTTATTCTTTTACAAATTATTGGCTTTTACAATATATTATTTTCAAATAAGAGTGTTAATATGTATGGGAGGAAAATGTAAGCCTTTCAACAAGTACTTGTCAACTAATCTATAGTCTACTAGGCCTACAACGTTCTCACATTCACCATATAGAAAAGAATCTATAAAAGATTTAGAAAATATATACCTATACCTGCAGAGGTATGCTTACAGGCTGACTTAACAAAATGGACTGTTTCCACCTTCATGATCATAATGTAACATGCCTCACACTACTTTGTATGCTAATTTTTATGAGCGGCTGTCAGCCTGGGAGCTATGATTACAGGACATATTCATGTAGGACGTATTCATGCAAATTATTGTGTACTTGTACGAGTTACGAGTATGTAACACTTGCCAGTAATTGTACTTGAAGTGAGGTGGCAACCACTATAGAGTGCCGTGACACCAATTATTAATTATTTTAGTCACTACTAAATTGATTAATAATTAAAGATTTCTTTACTTTATTTTAGTACCCTATTATTTGCTAAATGTTTTGATTCATGGTAAAATCCTTTCAAAAATATAGTCAGATATATAACAATAATTGCAGGGTATTACTACGGTAATATTGCTTTTGATAGTAATTATATACAATCATTTAGTTAGGAATCATAGTCGGTATCAAAACAACGATCGGCAGGTACAGATTTTTTTTACTGGGAAAATACAAATAGATAGAGAAGAAAACGTTAAATGGAAAAACATAAACACACTGCCAGTATCAATAACTACTGATGATTTATTTATGCTTCGTTTTGTCTGACACCATACACGTAATCAATCTACCATCACCAGGTATTCCAATTAGTCACGAAAAGTAATCCATCTAATGCGTTTGTAATTCCACCGCAATTAGCAGACGGAATACTGTGCATTATTAATTTTACAATTGACTGTGATTGTATTTTCGCCATTTACACCGCTATTTACGAATTTTATTTATGTTATTTTTTTAATGGGTAAAACCACACGTTCGTGTTTTGAGGTTAAACTGCCTCTGGTCAGTTTTTAGATGGCTCGTAATTTTTCATACGTTCAGAGTGACTATAGAGATGGGTCAAAATTAAATTACTGAGTAGACCATGAAATAAGGCACTTTTTTTGCATACACACCAAAGACCTGCTAAGCGTAAGAATCGACCGCAACAGCTACATTCATTAACAAACCAAATGAGCCGAAATAATTTAACAAGCCAACATTTTCCGGATCCCAAATTCTGTCGATAACAGGTGCGGTTACCCTACAGATTAAAAGGTTATGTGAAATGTTAGTTATAATCTGGGGCATGGTAATGAGATGTGGGTACTTGTGATTACATCGTGACCCATGGGTGGTTGCCATAGATAACAAAGTGTTTAGGAACGAGTTGTCTATGCAATGAGGACGGTGTTTATAGATGCTTTACTTGAAGGATTAATGGCCGCTATAATTTTCTCCTATTATTAACCGCCATTATCGCTTTATTATTTATCGCCATTAATTGTACACACTACTGAATATGAATAATTACACACTCAGCAGCCAACATATACCAATGACAGAACCGTCAACGTACTTGACGTCTTTTATTTTGAACTAACCACGTTTTACTGAGTTGGCTATACGCTAGTTTCCAAAAAAAACTACACTTATTATTCCTGAAAAGCGTACTTTATAGAAAAAAAAATCCGCTCTATAAATTCGTAATCCTTTCAACTCGTAACTTAAAACCTTTGTTTTACTAGGCACTACACATCTCTTATCATATTCACCACTAATTTCGTTGCCAAACGAATGCATTTCATAATTCAGCACCATTTTACTTTGTACTACAATCCTGTAATAATAAAATATGTAGATTCTAATATTGTAGAGAAACAAAGTCTGTTGAAATTTCGTAGAAAATTAATCTTTAATACGGTTGCCTCGTAGTTTATCCTCACAATGTTGTGCCTTGTGCAGTCGTTCCTAGTATTCTTAATCTTGGACGTGTTGTAATGATGGGTAAGCTCTATATTTTCAAGGATTTGCAACAAACCCTGTGTGTAAAGAAGAATTAATTAACTGCCGCAGAATATCAAACGAGGTTCATTACCGGTATACATTAAGAAAACATCATTAGTCACTATCAGAAACATTAATATATACATTAATAATATAATATAATAATATAATTAATATATACAGATGAATTGAGAACCTCTTCCTTTTTTGAAGTCGGTTCAAAATACGGAATTATATAGATACAGGATCATAAAAAAATATGAATGCCACCCTGCGGCGGAGTGCGCTACAAAACCGTAGCCGACGGCACTCTGCTGCGTATTCGCTACGGAATGGTCTGCTACAACGCAGCTGTCATTCTACTGCGTAGTCTGCTACGACGTAGTTGGAACCCTACGGCGTAGTCTGTTGCAACGCAGCTGGCATTCTACTGCGTAGTTTGCTACGACGTAGTTGGAACCCTACAGCGTAGTCTCTTGCAACGCAGCTGACATTCTACTGCGTAGTTTGCTACGACGTAGTTGGAACCCTACAGCGTAGTCTCTTGCAACGCAGCTGGCATTCTACTGCGTAGTCTGCTACGACGTAGTTGGAACCCTACGACGTAGTCTGTTGCAATGCAACTGGCATTCCACGGAAAATTCTAATCTAGCATGTTTTGAATTTAGTTTTACCATCATCATCATCATCATTCCAGCCGAAAGATGTCCACTGCTGGACTTAGACCTCCTCCAATTGGGGGGGTTTGCCATAATTGCCACGCTTGGCAGGCGGGTTTGGCGATCGCAGTATGGTGTTAAAAATGCATAGAGAACGCTGCTGCCCATTCTCTAGTAAGTCCCTTAGTCGCCTTTTACGACATCCACGGGGGGAAATGGGGTGGAGCTATTGTTTACGTCCGACACCACACGGCACTTAATTTTACCAAGCCTGTTAATCATTAACTGAGGTAAAAAACACACGATGTCTGCCGTATACCTATTATCAAAATTATTATTTGTATCAAAAGAGTCCGCACTGCACTATAACACACTACAATTTACATAAACATCTTATTTACTGCTACAATGCGTGTTTGTGAACACGAGTTCAATCACAAGCGATGTCTGTACTCCGTGTATTCCAATGATTGCTGACTAAGAGGCGTGTGCGCATCTGTTACGTTACTGGTTATATAATTATGCTATGTTTATTGATTTGGTGCCCGGTTGAAGGCAATAGGCCGCAAATGTGGCTGTACTCTAGGTACACTGCCCAAACCTCCGGTGAAATAAGGCGTGATGTTATGTTATATAAAGAAACTGTCTTAGAAATCTCAAAATAAAGGCAACAACATCATCATGTCTGCTACTGACTTGCAATCTGTTGTGTGTGTTGTGTTTATCAAATTGACACACTACATCCAATTTATACAACTGTCAAAGAATTGTGATTTGAATATGCGAACAATTTAAGTGCATAGTCAATTTGATAAACAATTAATTTCCCTGACTTTACATCTATATATATAAAAATGAATCCCTATTTCCCTTGGTCACGGCATCACGCGTGAACGGCTGGACCGATTTCGCTAATTATTTTTTTGTTGTGTTTGTTATTGCCAGGAGAAGGTTCTTATGTAAGAAAAATTTAAGAAAGTTAAAAAAAAAAATTGTAAGAAAACGACCATATTTACATTTTTATTGTAATAATAAGTAGGTAACTCTATCTTCTAATGTAACTTTATGGCGTTTGACATAACGTGTCAGTCATCATTTGGTAGGTCTATGAATAGATTTTATGAAAAAGAAAAAAAAAAAATTAAAGGTTTTAGTTAGGTAGGGTAGGGTAGGTAGGGTTGGTAGGGTAGGGTAGGGTAGGGTAGGTAGGTGGGTAGGGTAGGGTAGGGTAGGGTAGGTAGGTAGGGTAGGGTAGGGTAGATAGGTAGGTAGGGTAGGGTAGGATAGGGTAAGGTAGGGTAGGTAGGTAGTTTCCTTTGCGCGTAGACAAACTGCCACAGTCAAATAGCTTTTGACAGAACGAAGTCTGTCGGGTCAGCTAGTTTTCACATAATTATTTTAAGAAGCTTGCTAAGTGGACTTGAAGACTATTCTTTCTTCATGTTGGTGTTCTAAGCGTCAGATCCGAATCTACAAAATGAAGAGTTGGTTCTCAAATATCTTTACGACGTCATCGTTGGGGTGTGAGCTAACAGAGCGATCGTAAAACAGCAGTAAACTCACGGTAAATCGCATAGGGCTTGAATTTAACTGACTGGTTAAATAGATTGAACATAGAGTCTTAACTCTACGTTCTTGTGAGAAGTTTATGCCTTTTACAGTTATATATCTGGATTAAAAAGAATAGTTTTTTTTTATCACCTGAATGTTTAGTTGGTATACTCACCAACTAAACATTCTTGGTTGGTCTTTTCGTCGCAATAGGGATGTCCAATTTATTTATTTCTTTTTACTTTCTTTAAAAAGTACAGTATCTTACCTTTGCCATCACTGTATATTTTTGAAGTAGCTGTCTTCGTGAAACAAAATCCTGAACTTTTTGTGCTAGCTTCTGAAGCTTTCAATCGTACTCAAAGAGATGAAAGTCGTCTCTGTGTTCGCAAGACGAATACTGCCTTAATGTATAAGAGTATTTTTCATATGGCACCAGTCGTTTATAATAAATTGCCAAAGGACCTAAAAAAGTTTCAGGTTAATTTGTTTAAGCAAAAATTAAAAACTTTGCTATGTCAAAAATGTTATTATAGTGTCTCAGATTTTTTGACAGATAAATTTTGACATGTGTTTTAATAGTAGCTAAATAAATTGTTTTACTTAAATAATTCTAATTTCAATTCATGATATAATTCTATACTGTTGATACTCGTACTATAATATTAGAGAAATTCTGACTGAAGCATTTCTTTTGACATTGATATTGTTTTTATTATGCATATTTTTTTTTACTTACTGTTGACATTTTTAATTTACTTTTGTTTGCTGAATTCAATTTAAAATAATGATATTGACCTAAAATTAATTATTAGCAATCATAACTATTGATATTTGCACGCCATAGTATGTGGCAAACATGTCTGAACCTGTATTTTTTCTTTGTCATCTTGCATGCACGTTTATTTAATACTTGTATGTGTACACATGTTTAAGCAAATAAATATAACTTATCTTATTTTTTGTCCGCCATGTTGATTATTAAAAAATATTGGACAAGTATTTTTAAATTTTTTCGTAATCAAAAAATTAACGCGATACATTGAGTTCAAATATGGTAGACATCACTCTTTGCTAGATTTTATACGTAGTTTATTAGAATTGTGACGTAACGAGCCCCACTCCCCAAATTTAATGTGTGCGTGTTAATATTTTTTTATTATCTGACTAACGGACTAAACATTTTTTTTTTTTAACCAGAAATCATCACTATTACGTGGATGTTGAGCCTGGGTTCCTGAGTTTGATAAACAGATTAGGCAACACTAGAAAATTTTCAGTCAGAGTCTGACTTTGTATGACAATAGGCTCGTCTTCCATGGGACTTTAATTTTAAGTGGCAAAAAGTTGTTAACACCAACTAACACCTCTGCTGATGTTATTTAGGTATATAGTTATACCTTTTATTTCCCTTTATTTATTTTATCGTTAATTAGGTACTTTCAGCAACTATTTAATCAAGTCAGTTGGCTCCTGAGGAATGATGTATGTTGTCGTTGAGGTAAGAAGAAGAAGTTTTGAGTATGAATGTAGATAAGAGGAAGACCAATGAAACGATGGATGGACTGTGTGAAAATAATGTCTAGAAAAGTATGAAGAAAAAGACATCCGACAACGACCACAAATAAATTGGGATAAAAGTAGAAGAATTATGATGAGTTGGCTCTCCTGAATAATTTCCATATCATTTGTGGAAGTCTACTAAATTATTAAAGCACGCTTCTTTGAAGTGCGCACTTCCACTTTTCTTACGAACCACTTATACACGGAGAAAGCCGTAATTGTAGGAATTTTGCATGAGAATACAATGTGTCAGTAATGTGTGAAGGAAACCTTTTGATTATTATCAATATTATGGTTGTGTAAATTAATTTAGGGAAGTTAATTGTTAAGCAAATTAACTACCAACTTAAATTGTACGTATATTCAAATCTCAACTGCCATTCTTTGACTGTTGTATATCACGGCAAGCTGACGAAGGGTGTCAATTTCCTTACTATTACTAATTATTTCCCTGACAGTACAAGTGTTTGTCTAAATCCAATCCACAAAACTGTTTTCATGAAACAAAATACGGTGTATTATGTTTCATGAAAACAGTTTTGTGTCTACTTACGCCACGTTATACCAGAAACGTTTGTTCGTGTGTCAGCCACCTAGATCCCTGCCTACTCCTTTAATGCAAGTGTGACGTGTAACTAAACCCTCGCCTACGTGCTATATCAATTTCTGACTAAATGTGGGCGGGAAAGAAAAAGTGCTCTTACCATATTTGTGGGGTATTACAACGTCATGTTTCTGCTATAAAAGCGCTTGCATTTTTTTAAAGTGATTAGTTTTAGAAGCACTTTGTAGTATATTCAATTAACAACATTCGAACTCAAACTCGAAGCATTTATTTCAAACTAGCTTTTGCCCGCGGCTCCGCCCGCGTGGATGTCGGTTATCGCGTAAAAAAATAGCCTATGTCCTTCTCCATATCCCAGGCTATATCTCTGCCAAATTTCATGACGATCGGTTCAGCGGTTTAGGCGTGAAATGGTAACATACAGACAGACAGACAGACAAACAGACAGATAGACAGACAGACAGAGTTACTTTCACATTTATAATATTAGTATGGATAAACCAATTACAGGCACTTTTGATTGTCAAGGGGTCGGTCAGTCAGAAAGATGAAGCTACAGACAAACACCCATTACAAAGCGTAGTAAGTTCCTTTGGAGAAGAACGGGCAAGAAACTTCACGGACACTCTTTTAAAACAATATATTGGTTCATTACATCATTCATATGTAAATTATACATGTGAGAACAATGTAGAAAGACGTGCACGTTACAATTAAGCGTCTGTAATAAAAAGATAAAAACAATTCAAAAATTAAAATAAGCCGTGACAGCTTACTAGCTAAATGACCAGTCCCAACTGACGGCACCCGTTCACGAACTTGACGCATGGATTAGCACCATTCAGCTCATTACTTATATTAAGTACTTTGTCTTATCAATAACATAATAATGAGATGGTAGTGTATCTAATAAATAAATATGTAAACACTGTCACATTCGCACAAGTATTGAGGAAACTACTGTCACTAATGTCATCTGTCAGTCATTAAAAATGGCGGGGAAAGGTTGACAGTGAAGAGTAGCCCTTCACGAGCGGCTTGCTGCGATTGAGAGCCAGTCAGTGATATTGCAGGTCAGCGTCAGATTGTATGTTCATTAAGATATGATTCACGACCTTAACAAACATGTATTTACAGATTTATAATAATTATAATCAGTAATACAACTCCATAAGTTAGTATAATTCATAGTATAGTCATGATTTCAAGAAATAGCCATTCAATAGGATTATATAAACTTAGCAAGTTGTTTTTATATTTATTACGGTCGCGAATCATATTTTTATCGACATACAACTAGATACTGACATGCAAATTGCAAAAAACATATTATTTTATTTTCGCGGTCCACCAAAATCAAAATATTTTATTTCACATAAACCCACATGGGCATTTATGAAACGTCAGAAGCTAGGTTCACGGTTCCAATTAGTCGTTTCCTATGGAGAAGAACCGGCAAGAAACTTGGAAACAATTGGTTTTTACAATATTTTCTAATAACAGTGTTAATAGGTATGGGAGGAAAGTGTAGGCCTTTCAAAAGATACCAGGTACTTAACACAATAGAAAATTTTCAACAAATCTCCATTATACTAAGCTTACAACGTTCTCTCATTCACCAAATAGAAAAGAATCAACAGTAAAGACAGTTTTTTTTTTTTTTTAATGAAAATTGAATCTACGTCAGCTGCCGATCCCAGCAGCAGAACGCCATAAGACATAATAATGTGGAAATAAGCAAAGTATACTAACCTAGCTGTAGCTATATAAGTCAACTGCCTTATTTTTCTTACTGCATATGCAGCTGAACTTAATCTGAAAGAGTTCGAAATGTGGGCGCCCCATTGCAATTTTGAATCTAAAGTAATTCCTAAAAATACAGTTTCCGTGATTGCATCTAATTTCTTGCCATCAAGTTTTAGATTTAGACCCACTTGGGATAACCCTGGTACCCTGGCGCTTTCGCCTTGAATAACGAAGGTGAGCAATATGGCCGAATTTTCGATCGATAAAATGTATCTCTCGTTTGTATGGAAGTTCGTCATTTTTGCTTGCGGCTTGTTCAATCATAAAAGTTCAGGTCGGACGCTTTGAATCTGCTGTCCTGTAATCCTGTTCAAATGATGTCTTCTTTGTCATTTCTTCCGTCACTTAATGTATTTTAATATCCGAGCCCGATTCATTTATCTGGAAGGCAAAGGCATCTTCTTGCTATGCTTGCTCACTGCGTTAAGAATGCGTACAAAACCAGAAAATAAAACTTTCCCGCGCAACCCTTGCCTACCCCTGTCATCAAACATGACGAAAACAAAACACAATCCCTTCGTGACGTATTCGCGCGAGTTGAAACTTTTCTCCCTGCATATACATATCTATTTGAATTTTGAATCTTCTGCATTTTTTGAGAACACTCACCATACCTTTTTCATAGAATTAAGCACATAAGTGTTACCTAAAAAAAAAACTTACTTAATTGTTATGTTCGTATAATGAACGGATGGATGGCCCCTGTAACACAGGTCCCACCTAGCATGGGGGTCATTGATCAAATCTCTGTGCACTTGTGAGTTCCACGTTGTAAATACTACGCATACTAATTGTACGTCTATTGTTTTAGATACAAATTAAGACACTTCATATTACACAATTTAGTCACACACGTATTACTTAACAATCAGGCCTCTAAGCCTTTTTTTTTTGCCACCACACCACTAGTATACAATACAATTGCTACAAAAACAACCTCCGTAAATTATGAAACATGATATATTATTCTGTCCTGTCCAGGATTCGTCCGTCGTTATCACGTAGCTTGGTCACGTACCTCCAGTTCTGCCTACCCCCTTTGTATAAATAACGTGTAAGCGAATCTAATTCACTGCGAACTGGCACGTGGTGCTTGGGTTAATATCGGTGTGTTGTGACACCAAAATGTGGAATGAAATTGTTTTTTGCGTGAAATAATAGGTTTGGTATAGTGGTGTCGCAACTGATGTTCCACGTTTGTGTCGTTCTTTCTAATGTTATTAGAAACGAAGCGTTGTTTCAAGTTCCCCGTAAAGGGACTGCTAAAGACTGTACACACACTTAAAGAAGAAAATCCACCAAGTTCGGCAAATCGATCAAAGACAGCATTTAATTATTATTTACGTCTGATAGCGAGCTTCCCATCCTTCTCAATTAATCCCATAAAGCTAAGATGGATGAACTGAACTGCATCTTGACTTCAACTCAAATCTTAAAATAACAGAACTGCATCAAACTGCCATTTAGGAGTTGGGATGCCATTCATCTGCCAGGTCGTGACCCTTAAACCTTGACCACAAGTTAATAGTGGTGGTCTATTATACTTTGTCATGGAATCTAATCTGTTTAATATTTTGTTGCAGACACTCAGCAGTGGACGTGTCGAACGGTGGCAACAGAGACCATGAGAGGAGCCGGTGGCAGGCCCCAGATGGTGACAGGTAACCACTATAGTCTTGAAACTCTTGTAGAGATTGTAACACTTACTTATAAGTCAAGTTTCATTTGAGCTAGGGAAACTATAATCTGAAGCAAAGTCAAAGTAAAATCGTATATTTCAATTAGAGCATTATGTTTGAATGTCACGAATCACAAGATAAAAAAAGAATTAATTCTAATTGCAGCTGAAACAACAAACGTAGTTCACGAAATTTATGATTATTATTATGACCTTGTAAACACATGTGCATGCATTTCAGCCGTCAGTTAAAAAGTTGCTAGTTACCCGTTCTAAAACGTAGATCTCAATAGAAAAGAACAGATTTTTTTTTATTGAGTTTGGCACTGGAAGTATTTTTCTATTCGATCCGTGGACAAATCCAACCTGAACTTAAATGTGGTTACTTGGACAAACAATAACAACAGTTAACGTGTTTGGCATCTAGTTTACTAATCAGATGACTTCGCCAAGTGAACCAGTTTCTGAATTATAAGGTTGGTGATTTCTTTACCTACAAAGTAAATAAGGAAAAAAAGGTCAGATATGTTGAGCCTGCTAAGCCCAAAACGTATGAAGTGAGGTCCACAATAATCCAGCGGAAACTTATATACGGCCATATTCGCTGGGATCCGTTTTGGCACAAAATCTTTCTATTAGCAGGGACTACCGTTATTCTTACGTCTATGTATTAAGATTGTCAGTAGATTTCTGGTTGCGGTTGTAGAGGTTGCAAACACAAGAGACATTAACATAATCTAAGTAGTTTCGAATTCCATTTTTTTTTTTTGACGTAACAACGTCTAATAAATCGATGAACGCCGGCTGCATGCACGAAAATGTCCCGTTACGCTCACTGTCCCGTTACGCCCATTGTCCCGTTGCGCTCATTGTACGCTTGCGCCGCATCAATGTTTGTTATGACGTTGTCACGTTAAACTATCGTCCGTAAAACAACTTTTTTTATTAAATATTTGTCATAACTCATAACAGTCATAACATAAGCCCCACGTAGTTTTGAAACGTAGGTACCTACCCTATATTTGGCGCTATTTTCTCTATCAGTCAAAATTTCGTGTACCCAAACACACCGTACCTCTCGACTTTGCCTTTTGACCTGTAACGCGAACCCTAAGATCGTTTATTAAAACTGTTACCAAACAGGCTCATGTTTTTGCCCCAAACAGGCCACGAAGATATAATTTATGACCATTCATACAAGTATCAAACTCATTCAAGTTTAACAAAAGATTTTATTTCAGAGAACGTTTTTACAAGTCTGTCGAGGATGTTATAGAAATTAATGGCTTCACCTATTTGTGACCGCAAAAAATGCCAGATATTTAATTATAGTCATTATCGGGTCATTTTCAAGTGTCAAAACTTTTTGTTCGGACTATCAAAAATAATTATTTGAATTGTTTGTAGGATGACATTATGACTTGTCATTAATTATATGAATATGGTAATTTAAGTATTAGTTACGAGTGGATTTATTTTTTTCGTATTATTTTGATAGTCTAGTTTTAACGTCGCAAAACAATTCTATCGTAATGTGATCTATACATATACATATACTATCGCGGTCAGGGATATCTGACCACCGTAAAGGCCATTCCTGCTTGCAGCGCTCGGCCGCTATAGTAACGCTTACCTCACTCATCAACCAATAGCATCGCAGCAGATTTTTAATGCGCCCCTTTGTTTTTAATTGAAAAAAATAAATAAAAATAGCTGAGATGGTCAGACATCTGCTGCCAGAGTTTATTTAAACAAAAGTTTAAATTTTTTTGGTCGAAGATAAAAGGGGCGGTAAACATATTTTATGTGGTTATCATGGATTGGATTTTGTTTTCAAAGGTGGTCAAATGTCCGTGCCCGTGATACATATATTCACACAAATAAATAAAATTGAAGTGTCTGTTTTTAATGTCAAAATAACAACTTTTTACTAAATGCATATGAAAGTAAATACGGTACTAATACCAAAAACACTATTTATTTTGAAATTGTCTGTCTGCCTGTCTATCTTTCCGTCTGTTTGTTCTGGCTAATCTCCGAAACGGCTGCACTGATTATGACGGGACTTTCACTGGCAGATAGCTGATATTATAAGGAGTAACTTAGGTTAGGTTATGTAACTTTTTACTATAGAAAACGCAACAGTTCAAGAGTTAACATCATCTTTTCGCAATTTAAAACCTTAATTACATAACCAGGGCATGAGGTACATAAATCCGTTTTCGACGTTACTAGTCCTCGCTCTCTAATATTTTTACTACTAATTATTAACAGTTAACAGTAATTGTATGGCATACCTAAATACCTTTAGTATTTAGGTATGCCATACAATTACTGTGGTAAAGTTATCTTTTAATTACAAAGCGTGTTCAATTAATTTTAATAACAAAATTCAGTGAGTAGTGCAAGTGTCAAAATGATTAGGTCACTGTACGTGTTGTTGCGTGCACAGCTCGACCACAAGCTGTGTAGCGATCAATTTGTGGTATTCACACTCTATGGGTAAGCTAGGCGGTTATAGTGTGCATAATCTGCCCAAAATGTTCTCTGTAAGAGGGAGTGGGCATAAATCCAGATAGTCAAATGTCTTCAAATTTTTGGTTCTAGAACATGCTGGTTTCCTCGCTATGTTTCCCTTCACCGTTTCGAGAGCAGTAGTGATGAAACAATTTACACAAAGTAAAGCACCTGTCTGGGTTCGAACCTACGACCTACAGCTCGTAAGTCGCTTTCGTTACGACTTGGCAACTACTGCTCTCTCTATGTGTGAGTAACTAACTACATTTTATACATTGATTAGAAAAATCTCGTTTTGCAAAGAAAATCTCGATGAGACTGGAAATCAGAAATAACTGGTTGATCCAAAGGTCGCAATCGCTACACTAGTGTCCTGGGATCAAACCCCAGGTCGTGCTAAGTGTTATTCGGGTTCTCTATTAAGAATTTTATAGTAGTAGCCCGAATTTGGATTTGTGCTCGTTTACGTGGAACTGAAACGTAACTGGCAAGATGTTCGTGTACTAACAACTCCTCTGCTGAACCCATTGATTTATCAATGGCCTAACCCTTCGAAGTATTCGATGCTTTATGTTATGTATTTTTTTTTTTCAATGACATTTGTTTTCCCGACTTAGGCTGTCCACATACCCAGCAACGGGCGACCGCTCGACACTGCTTCGGTCGCACGCAGCGAAGTCGGCGGAGTGCAGCGGTCAGGGGTCGCCGCGACCGCGCCGTGCGCCTCGCGAGTCGCGGCGCGTGTCGCTGGCGCAGGCTTCGGGCTACGTGCAGCTTAACCAGTACCGGCTGCTGGAGCCTATTGGACAGGTTTGTGGAAGACCTTATAAAAATAATGATTATTATTTATCGGACAACAGGTACAAAATCCAATTACAAAAAAGCAAATGATTGAAAAGAACAAAAAACCCGACTGCAAAAACACATAACTGAAAAGAGAAAAACAAGCATTCTAATCTAAAGAATTTTGGTATCACAGGCGCAAACCAGACAAACCAGTGACACCTGAAAGCTTTGTTTGTCCCCGCCTGCGAAACCAAAATTCTTCAAGTTTTTTAGTTTTGTTTTTTTTTTACACATATTTTGAATTGACTCATGACTAGCTCATATTTGATACCAACATTGTTGTAATTTTTTTTAACATCCTGCCCCTCTTTTTTTTTGTATCATCAGATGCAATCCATACTAATATTATAAATGTGAAAGTAACTCTGTCTGTCTTTCTGTCTGTCTGTCTGTATGTTACGTTTTCACGCCCAAACGGCTGAACCGATCGTCATGAAATTTGGCAGAGGTATAGCCTGGGATATGGAGAAGGACATAGGCTACTTTTTTACGCGATAACCGACATCCACGCGGGCGGAGCCGCGGGCAAAAGCTAGTATATTATATAGCCTATGTTATCTTACAATTAAGACGAATCTAACGACATCTCATATGTTAAAATCCATCAAGCCGTTTAGGCTACAGAGCGGGCCTAAGAAATAGACATACATACATACCTACTCTCGAAAAACATTACCCTCCTTCTGGGGCAGTCGAGTAAAAATACTTACATTTCTAGATGTTAGTAAAAAAAAACAATGTATATGCTATGTTAGTAGGTACTTAAATTCTACTACAGACAGGGTGGTTTTCTAAGATGCCTCACTATGAGGCTTTCATCTTGCCTATCAGCAATAACTTTCAAGAGGCTGTTGCTACTGCCCCGGAATATGGTGAGGAGAGACGCGTTCTTATTGCGCTCGAACTGAGAAGCTACCTACTCTGACTCTGTCGAGCTTAAAAAGAAAACGGACACTTAAAAGGTCTCTTACTTATTTTCCATTTTACTTCAAAGTTGAAGAGAAGAGTGAAAACAAAAGGAAGACTGACTTGGCAAAAGTCTTGAGAATCCGCAGGATGCTGAAAACACCGAAATGGTCGTAGTGGCGATGCTTTGGGGAGCCTTATGATCAGCAGTGGAGGTCTTTCGAATGAATGACGGTGAAGACAACACAATTATGCCCTAAACAGAATTCGAAAATGGTTCCTAAACATACTATTAGTCCCTAAAACATATATGTATAAAAATATGAAAACCACCAGAAATGAAAAATATTTTCAACTGTTTCAACATAAATAAATAGGTCAACGACTCCAGCATACCTACTCGTATGTAACGCGAGCCCCAGTTCAACCACTAATTACGCTAAAAGTATAATTCTGCTAACTCGGCTAATAAGTTGGAAGTTATGTAAACTCATTGTTTCAGGGCTCGTACGGGATCGTCAAGTTAGCCTACAATGAAGAGGATGATACGCATTATGTAAGTAAACTTAGTTAGCTTAAAATTATCCTATATCCTTGAAAAACAGACTAAGAGTTCCAGTAGACTCCATGTAGATTCCTATAGATCGTAGATTTGATGACAACTTTCTATTTTGTTAAGTACCTGGTACTTGTTGAAATGCCTACACTGTATTTTCATAAAATTAATGAAATTAATATTATTTAATTATTACTTCATAACATACCTATCACCATATATATCACCTACAATCATACTTATTAACACAGGTATTTGAAAAAAAAATACGACCCAATTGGAGAACCTCCTCCTTTTTGTGAAGTCGGTTAAAAATATTGTAAAAGCCAATTAAAGAGTAACCGTGGAGTTTCTTGCCGGCTCTTCTCCATAGGAAACGACCAATAATGGTAACCGTGCACCTAGCTTCTGACGTTTCACAAGTGCCCATGTAGGTTTATGTGAAATAAAATGTTTTTATTCTGTTTTTTTTTTAATCTGGCGCAAAAATATAGGAATCAACATATTGCATACTTTTCTACTGTTCTTAAGTGCTTTAAGTACTGATTTAAACAACGACCATATAGCCCTATATGGTCGTTGGATTTAAACTAAGTAAAAGTGGTTTGTAACACTTTTTAAATCCATCCATGCTATCTCTGTCTGTCTATCTGTTAAATGTTCACGCCTTAACGGCTTAGCGGATTTCAATATAATTTGGCACACAGGTAGACGATGACCTGGATTAGGACAAGGGATACTGTTCGTCCCGGTTGTACGTTCCCATGGGCGAAAACACAGTCATAAGCTAGTAAGAAATAAACTAAAACCAAAACTTCTAGTCCATCAATCTGAATGGTGTGCATATTGACGGACAAAATTGTGTGAAAAGTGTGTGTAACACATCATCATCATCTTCCTGCCCTTATCTCTTCTTCCATTCTCCCCTGCCAACCGTCACGCTATCATCCACTCCCTCCTCTTTCATATCATTCCTCAATCCATCCATCTTTTCTTTGGCAATCAATTGTGTGTAACACATATCGCACCCCCGGTGCAACACTGTCACTTATGCAAAAAGTAACTTTTTCAGGAATAGTATTTTAAACTTTAGTATCCTATCCTATACATAGTTGATAGCACTTCCTGATTTAGGGAAGATGGATAGGTTATATCCTGACGTGTTCTTTTAAGTTTATAATAAAATAAATGAAACCAAATAATTAAAATTAATACACTTCTCCTGAAGCATAATTATTTTATAGTTTGCATAAGTGACTGTGTTGCACCGGGGCCGGGGGTGCGATATGTACGACAAACAGAACGCTAACGAGTAACTTTTTGTTCGACGGAGTCTGCATCGCACAAAAAGCTTGTCGCCTAGTGTTGCTAATCACAATTCCTACACAAAATCGGCAAATTGGCGACCCGTTACGTAACGATTGCTAAATGTTCGTGCTATGGGCACAGGAAATTGGACCTAATTGCTCCGACATCCCACACAAATGTATTCATCACTCGTGTGTTCCTCAGTTTAGTTATATTTCTACCAGACGCTGCTATTGTTCTGCTGTTGTCATGAAGTGTCACACTTATGATTGTTACACTTAAGGTCCAATATTAAAGTCATCTGTTGGCGCTAATGTCCGACGGCGACATTATAACAAAAGTAAAGAAGTAATTTCCTCGGTCCTCGAGTGGTCGCAAATACTACTGTATAGTATGAGGTCCTGACTTTCCCAGGTCAAAGTGTTATTAGGTTTTAACATTTGGAATTTTTCAGTAGCGTCTGGGATGCCTATTCCATGGGACTTACACATAACTGGCGCAATGTGGCTGTACTATAAGGCGCACCTCTACGTGACCCTTCAGGGATTACAGGCGTGATGCTACGTTATGAAAAAACTGACGATCAAGTAATCGAAGAAATAAGCATGTAGCAATGTTTTTTTTTATAAGTGATCGAATCAATACATCAAATGTCAATTACCACAGGATTGTTACAAATAACTGAGGAAAACAGATCTTTACAAATATTAGAAACCCCAGTCATAATTAAGTATTTATTTAATTATTTTCGGGTCGATTTTCTGTCCATCATCATGCCTAGCCTTTCCCAACTATGTTGGGGTCGGCTTCCAGTCTAACCAGATGCAGCTAAATACCAGTATTTTACATAGGGCGACTGCTATCTGACCTCCACAGCCCAGTTACTGGGTAATACCCCCCTTGGCAAGACTGGCCGAAATTATCATAGAAAACCTATTTGTGGTTATTTTCGGTAAGTGCAATAAAAGCAACACCTAGCCTGATATAAGGTAAAGGGATTACTTTGACTGGTAACAACATCCGTTTGGAGCGGAAAAAATGAAAACAGATGAAATATTCTGTTGAATGCCAAAGGGCAGGCATCCACCTTGAACCACGTTGATCTGCGAGCGACGGGAAGGGAAATCTAATGACGCGTACAGATTTGTTGTGTTTAGAGAGGCCTGTGGCTGTTTTTGTATTTATGTGAAAACAAAACAGCAGGCTGTTTTGTTTTGACGACGTTTCATAGACTGCTAAAATCAATTAATTAAATTGTGTACAGTTTATGAAGTACTTACAGGAAAAAAGCTTATAATAGTCATTTAATAGGTATACGGATGATTATGACAATTAATAAGTTTCGTCTACTCCATTGTTTAGTTAATTCTACCAAGCGCAAATAATCACAGTCTCTGTGTAGGTCGTTTGTTCTCACTAGTTCGATTCATTAGTTCGATCGTCGAACTAATGAATCGAAGCACTGTACTTAAATTTATTTCCAATCAAAATAAGGCTTGTCGACGGAGCCCCGCTTAGCGGGGCTCCTACTTCTGGATGGTTTAAAAAAAATAGGGTGCCCCAGGTCCCGAGCTCGCTTCACTCCATCTTGCATCTCACTAGTTCGACGATCGAACTAGTAAGAACATGCCAAATTAGGTATTGTCATCAAAAGCAAACATCTGTAACTCTGTTTGTTTTGTATTTGGACACAGCTTAGGGGAAATTAAAGCCAAACAACTGCATGTTCTGATGCTTATTGCCTAATTTTGAGGCTGGAATTTGATTTTATTAGCAGACAGATATTGAATCTTTAAAATGTATAAAATAGCCCACTTACAACATTAGTCGCCGAGTTATCAATTCAGAAGTATTATTTATCGGTAGCTCTGAGTCATATTACGTTCGCAAATTGACGTTATTTTTTTGATATGCTGTCGGAATAGTTAAGATGATGAATTAATATAATCGAAGCTGTTCTATTAACTCATTGCCTACACACAAAATAAGACGTTAGGTTGCAGGTGCTAAAGAAAACTTTTGTTGATGCACTCATAATTTCCCAATTGTTGCTAAGTTGTTAAGATATCAAAACTACACATAGAAATGAACAAAGATACACGATAGTTAAGAACTTAAGACCACGGATTGAGCGAAATAGAAGATACCATACTACCTGATTAGCTGATTAGAAATATTCTCATCCACATTCCTTCCACAGGCGATGAAGATCCTCTCAAAACGCAAGTTGATGCGGCGCGCGGGACTATTCGGCAGGGCGCCCCCTCGGAGACCAGGCCCCGGCCCACCCCCCGACCCCCTGCAGAGGGTGTACCGCGAGATAGCTGTGCTCAAGAAACTGGATCACCCTAATGTTGTCAAATTGGTTGAGGTGAGGTAACAAGGTTTATAGAAACGAACTTAGCATATAATTTAGATTCAACATCCTGATTATAAACACTGGCGCTGTTTTAGGGTAGAAATAAAGAAATATCTGACTTTTTGTTTTGATTTTGCAGCATCAATATGTACTCGTATGTAAACAACGTAATTTTTTTCCATATAGAATATACCTATGTTCATATACCTATACAAAAAATCATAACCGTGTCACTGTGTCAGAATAGGTATTCGTTCAAACTTAGCTTCGGAAGTCTCTAATGGCGTACCCACTACAAATAACGCTTTCGAAGGCACAATAGTTATCTAAAACAATAATAATTACTTACTTACTACTTAATAATAAACGATCCCCACGTCGGCTAATAATAACAAATGAACGACAAACACAATAAGGATGTCAGTTCTGTTAATTGTTCATCAACAGAACTGACCTTTCGTAATATTGACTCCCTCTATTAGGAGGTAAATAACACGTTTATTTTCTAACTTTCTTTTCTTATATTAGGGTAATGTTTACTGTTTTCTTTTCTTAGCCTTTCTGGCTTTGTATAAACAGATATGTACATTACTCAAAAGGACGATTCCACAGAACACCGATCATTCTTGTTCATCAACCTATTTCGGGTCATTCCTATGTTTCCGGATTTAAAGCTATTTCTTACCATCGGGGCATAGTGATAATACAATTCTTTATTGGGCTTTAGGCACCTTTACAAGTATTTACTTACAAAAATATATATATATATACATCATTGTTATTTTTTTTTGTATTTTATTATATTATACAAAATAAAATTTAAAAAATAATAATTCAATAAATTAAATATTGTTATTACTTTATTATTATATTATTTTTAATGGATGCTTAATTATTTGTAATAGGGGGCGAGCCTATTACTATTAACCGGGTACAAATCTAGATTCTGAGCTGCTAATGGAAAAATCCCAATACTTTGCCCGACCAGGAGATTGAATCACGAAGCCCAGGCTTAACTTTCCGCTTGCGACCTCAACACCAACGAAGGAGTCACAGTGGCATTTAAATAATCAGCGAAACTTAAGAATCAGCTATACTTGTCTTACACGTACCACTAAAATAACCACTAATCCTTGATCACCAGGTGCTGGACGACCCAGCAGAAGACCACCTGTACCTGGTGTTCCAGCTGCTGGAAGGAGGCCCCGTCATCGACATCCCCACGGAGACGCCGCTGAGTGAATATTTGGCCAGGAAGTACATCAGGGATGCCTTACTGGGGGTGGAGTACCGTGAGTATCCGTCCTCCTAATCCGTCTCTACATGGACAGAATACTCTTTACTTTATAGTTACGAGCATAAATACCTTACACATACGAAAGATTTAAAACAGTAACCAGTAACTGGGTTGTGGAGGTCAGATAGGCAGCCGCTCCAAGTAAAATACTGGTATTCAGCTGCATCCGGTTAGACTAGCCGTATCAGCCGACTCCAACATAGCAATAGGCTAGGCAGATTATGACTCGCAAGATTTAAAAGCCCTTTTCTTCTAAAGTATTGCTAGAAATTGTATGGTGTTACGAACATGATATTCTAGAAACCATACCTACTATCATGTAAAAAGTGATTTCTCAAAGTTGCAATCGTTATTTCACGAGAAAATCGCTTTTGAGTTTTACGTAAGTGTAAAGTATTTATGCTGGTGATTGTACACCATAACCAATTACAAATAGGAACTTATCTCCAGGATACCAATAAGAGTTTTTACTACTTCAGGCGAAAATTTCATAACTAACTTACCTTTATTTTTAGTACTTATAAGTATTAATAATCAACATTCCTAAAGTTATAGTTTCCTTGAGCTTTTAAAAACGATATCTAAGTTTGGCAGAACAATAAGAATATTTTAATTTGCAAAAGTGACTGTGTCAATGTATGTATATAATATATTTTTAAGTTTTTACGCCGGCAAAACTAATCAAATAAAAATAAATCAAATCAAATCAAAGATCTTCAGAAAATGTTTACACAAGAACGCGGGGTGGGACATAGTTCGAAAAATATAATGTTCTCACTATGTTTTTAATTTGTACCCTGGGTACATCCAGCATTATAGTCTTAATTGCAACACCCAGACCAGGAAACAAAGTCAAAAACAAGACTAAAGACAAGACTAAGTCAGGAGACTTGCATGGCTGCTCACAAGTTCCCCGCAGAGTCGTTAATCTAAGTGCAATGTTACAACTTCAGAAGTGACGCTCCCCTGTTGTGAGCGTCGCCCCTGTAGGCATGTCTCCTTTACGACACTCAAGAGAAATTTAAAATCTATTTTTAGTTCGTGACCTTTCTCAACTGCCACAAGTTATTAAATTAAATTTAATTATTCTTTGGTGTTTATTATTATTTGAATAATAAAATTAGTTTTTATTCTTTACTGGGAAACTCTCCACATGGTTAGACAGGGGACTACTCGCGGATTTTTTCTCAGCCCAAAAGTCGGCGGTCAGACATTTGGGCTGCATAATTATGTAAACCATTGTGGATAAAATACAGGGAAAAAAAACTGTAACTTCGTTTCAGTAACAATCACCATATTTCATAGATTACAGTCAATATTATCTATGCGAGTCTCGTGTCGGCTAATGAAGGAGGCAGGGTGATTCGGTCTCCCTCCCCCCTCGCTATCTAGTCGTAAAAAGGTCGTAATATTTTAATAACAGGCCGACGGGCGAAGTTTGGTAGGAGACGAAGCATTTTGTCACAACTAGAAGTGCGAAAGATTTATTGTTTTAAGATAAGATATTTATTTTGCAAATATGGGTCCAAAACACGGTGATATAAAAAATATAATTAGCAACAGCCATATTTAACCAGATAGCATGCAAATTACAAGATACACTAGAGATGCTAAGAACATACTAATAATACTTTAAGAAAAGGACAGAAGATACATTTTAGTTTAGTCTTGTCAAATTAATCAGCGCCTGTCACTACTCCATGCAAGTTTAGACGTGATAAAAAACTTGCCGACTAAAATTACGTCAAAATACGTCAAGCGCTGATTAATTTGACAGGACTAAACTAAAATTGATGTTCTGTCCTTTTCTTAATGATATAGAAAGAAAAAGATGCACTGAATTTAAATTTAGTTTAGTTTGTGAACAAGGGAATCGGCACCAATGTCAATATAAAGATTGATAAACTATAATTACAATTGAATTATGAAGTACTTCAATAGTTATCTAAATTATACACAATTCTTCTGCAGTCAACTTACTTCGTATTGGAATTAAATTAAAATTAAATTTAAAAAAATAATGTCATAGGTATTTTTCTAATTTCTAATCATTACAAAAATTAATCAATAAATTATTTTCTCCATTGAAAATTCCGTCACACTATAATACGCTTTGTCTACTAAAAAAAATCGTTTTTTTTTTAAATAACGTCAATTTTAATTATTTCCTACTCCTCGGTAATCTATCTATATCTATATATCTATACTTCTATTCTATACTAATATATAAAGCTGAAGAGTTTGTTTGTTTGAACGCGCTAATTTCAGGAACTTCTGGTTGGAATTGAAATATTCTTTTTGTGTTGGATAATCCATTTATTGAGGAATATTATAGGCTATATAACATCACGCTGCGACCAATAGGAGCGGAGCATAAATGAAAAATGTTGCAAAAACGGGAAAAAAAAATCCTTTATGAGAGCTTCCGTTGCGTGCGCTGCGTAAACGGTTTAAGTTACGCAAATATCATGTATGATGGAATTGTTCCTCTTTAAATGTTCAAAAAAAAAGTCCGCGACAGCATATGTCTATCTTTTAAGATTGACTCACTATAACCTTTTTTATGGTAATCAAATTTGTTCGAAATTAATGCATTATTTGCGAAGGAGTTTTCATAAACATGGTATTAATCCTTATCCAAATAAATACGTTATTCATCACAAGTATTTAATTTTGAACAAAGTTGCCCTTACATCATTTAATTTCAATGAATATCGAGATATAACTGTTTTATAATAACTCCGCAGCAAAATAATGATCAACTCTGCGAGGTAGTCTATTCTAAAGCTGAAGAGTTAGTTTTTAGGGTTCCGTACCCAAAGGGTAAAATGGGACCCTATTACTTAAACTCCGCTGTCCGTCTGTCTGTCTGTCTGTCTGTCCGTCTGTCACCAGGCTGTATCTCATGAACCGTGATAGTTAGACAGTTGAAATTTTCACATATGGTGTATTTCTGTTGCCGCTATAACAACAAATACTAAAAAACAGAAAAAATATATTTAAGGGGGCTCCCATGCAACGGACATGACTTTTTTGCCGTTTTTTTTTGCTCCGCCCGCTTGGATGTCGGTTATCGCGTAAAAAAGTAGCCTATGTCCTTCTCTATATCCCAAGCTATATTCCTGCCAAATTTCATGTCGATCGGTTCAGCGGTTTAGGCGTGAAAACGTAACATACAGACAGACAGACAGACAGATAGACAGACAGACAGACAGAGTTACTTTCACATTTATAATATTAGTAAGGATTTGTATGGATGGTACGGAACCCTTCGTGTGCGAGTCCGACTCGGACTTGGCCGGTTTTTTGTTTTTTGAACGCGCTAATCTGGTACTGCGAGTTGGATTTAAAAAATCTGGCAATGTGTTGCGACGGGGTGGGTCGGGGGAACAAGAAATTTAACGCGGACGAAGTCGCGGGCAGAAGCTAGTTTATTATAAACTAGCTTCCGCCAGCGGCTTTGTGTTGTATATTCATACTTATTAATGTGTACCTGGTTAGATACAAAAAGTTATGGTTGTTGTACTCTTTACTCTATTCTTGTCACATTACTTTTCATATTATTGCTGTTCGGTTCTATTAATAAAAATTAATACTTCCCTTTATATTCTTTAATATCTTTCTTACAACACGTTATCATCACGAGGCTCTTATTTTAAAAGTGGATAATGTCAGGAAATTTTTAAGGTATTCAGATGTTAATAAACCGAGATGGATACCCAACCTGGAAATTCAAAATGAGGATGCTGCTCATTCATGAGGAGCTGTGGACATCCATCATTGGGTATGATGATTCTGATAAAACGGCGGAGGATGTGCGCTCTCGTAATGACCAGAAGGCGTTGTCAAAAATATGCCTTACGGTAGACGGAGGTGCAATTTCGCACGTTAGAAATGCGAAAAACGCTAAGGAGGCTTGGAGTGCTTTGCAAAAAGCATACGAGGATAAAGGTATGGGTCGAAGGCTCTCTCTAGAGCGTAGATTATACAAATATACCTTGACCGATTTCCAAGACATAGAATCTTACATCAACGCCATTATGAGTACTGCTCAAGATCTTGAAGATATTGGTAAGAAGATCGACGATGGATCTCTGGCTGCGATTATTCTCGGAGGATTGACATCACGATACGAACCGCTGATCATGGCTTTAGAGAATCCTAATGTTGATGTAACCAGTGAGTTGGTTAAGGCAAAGCTATTAAATGAGCTTTCTAAGGACCCTCACCAGAACGAGGTGGCTGCGCTACATTCAACGGGTTCTACAAGCAAAAAGAAGAAGAAGCCTATAATTTGCTTTAAGTGTAGACAACCAGGACACAAAAGTCCCGAATGTCCCATTAAGAAGGATAAGAAGGCTATGAGCGTATCAGAAAAGGTTATAATGTCAGGAAATGTTTTTAAAGGGACAGATTGCCTTTATAATAAAAAGGTGGAACAGGCTGTCGTGAAGGAAATGGCTCTCTCTGCACCAGCTGCAAATGATGGGGAATGGATTATTGATTCCGGTGCAACCATTCACATGACTCCACATCGCGAGTGGTTCAGCAGTTATCGGCCAGTGCAAGGTGGAACGATTACTGTGGCGAATGGACAAAAAGTGGCGGCTGTTGGTATTGGTAATGTTTCCATTGACACGGGTTGTTTGGCAAACAGAATAGAGAATGTAGTTCATGTTCCTGATTTGAACTGTAATTTACTTTCAGTGAATAAAGTAGTAGAGAAGGGTTTCTCTGTTGTTTTCAATAAAGAAGGCTGCACTATTTATGACTCAAAGTGTGATGTAGTAAATAGTAAAAATGTTTTAGCGTATGGTTCTGTATGTGATGGGCTGTATACTGTCGATTGTTCAATTAAGATGTTCAATAATGTTTCAGCTAAACTTGTGCACTCTGATTGTTCCAACTTCCAGCTTTGGCATAAGAGGTTAGGACATCTATGTCGGATTGGCATGGATCTACTTAGAAAAGGTCAGGCTATCGGCGTGGAGTACACGGAGGTTGACAAGGAACCATGCATACCCTGCATAGAGGGTAAGCAGTCTAGAAAGCCATTCAAAATTATATTGAGAAGATATATTGAGAAGATGTTGTAAAGATTTAACATGCAAGATTGTAAGGGTGTTTCTACTCCACTCGTCAAGACAAAACTTGAGTCTGTTATAGGTGAGTGTGAGTACCCTTACAGAGAGTTAATTGGCTGTCTAATGTTTTTGGCTGTAAATACCAGACCAGACATAGCCTACACCGTGAGTTACTTGAGTCAATTTAACTCTAAATTTGATCAGTCACATTGGAATATTGCTAAACGATGTCTACGTTACCTAAAGCGACAAAAAATTGTGGTATTACATACAGGAAAGAAAAAGGTAATATTACAAGTTTGACGGGTTTTTCAGAGGCAGACTGGGCAAATTGTCCAACTGATAGACGATCCTACACTGGGTTCTATTTTGAACTTGCAGGTGGTTCTGTTTCATGGGAAGCTAAGAAACAGCCCACAGTGGCTTTATCGTCCGCTGAAGCTGAATATATGGCATTGGCTACAGCAGTAAAGGATGCGTGCTTCTTAAAACGACTGATATCCGATATAACAGGTAAGTCGCTTAACATAGTTTTGTATACGGATAGTCAGAGTGCACAAAAATTAGCCATGAATCCGATTCATCAAACAGGACAAAACATATAGATGTTAAGTTCCATTTTGTCCGAGAAAAAGTTAACGATAAAACTGTTGAACTTAGGTATATGCCCACCGACAGGTTACCTGCAGATGTTTTGACGAAACCTTTGGGTCCAACAAAGCATCGCAGTTGTTTGCAAAAGATTGGTATATCCTAGTTTTTCGTAATAATTATTTTTACTTTGTTTTATCAGTACAATGCAATTAACTTTTTGAGGGAGCATGTTGTATACTTATTATATGTATACTTATTATATGTGTACCTGGTAAGATACAAAAAGTTATGGTAGTTGTACTCTTTACTCTATTCTTGTCACATTACTTTTCATATTATTGCTGTTCGGTTCTATTAATAAAAATTAATACTTCCCTTTATATTCTTTAATATCTTTCTTACAACACTTTGCCTGCGTGATATATTTATAAATTATAGCCTATGTGACTCAGTGATAATATAGCATTCTACTGGTGAAAGAATTTTTAAAATCGGTCCAGTAGTTTCTGAGTTTATTCATAACATACAAACATACAAAAATACAAATCTTTTCTCTTTATAATATTAGTGTAGATGACTGGCGCCATGTAGCAAACACTTTTTGCGCATTAAAGTCGTTTTCGCACTAGGGAGACAGCCTACTGTTATCACGCTTATTTCGTGGAAATACATCAGCTATGCTCAGTTAAAGATGGTATAGGTACGGTGGCCAGCACATCAAGTTACTAGAAACTGCCAAATTTTCTCGTTCGATTTTGAACTTAATCATGAACATTTTAAAGTTTATTTTTTTTTGGAGTTTGACAGTTTCTATAGCTTGATGTGCTGGCCACTGTACCTACTAGTTGACTGTTGCTAAACGCGTACAGGCGTGATGACATTATGACTTCTTTTGTGTTACGTTCAGTGTATTTCAACCGATTAATCAACTTGTTATTCAGGCAGTCAAATGCATTATGTATAAAAAATCCAGTTCGTAAACACATAAAACAACTGCTCAAACAAATAATTTATAATGCGCCGGTAATTTTCTGCGTCAAATGTGCCAATACCGTGAGAATTGGCAGTTGAAACCAATTATCATGTGCCCGTCAATTTACAGTATTTTACGTGGATATCAATAATTGAAAACTGAATTTCTGCAATTCTGCATGAATTGCTATACAATATGTAATTTGAACGGAATATGAATAATAATATGAACTTATAGGTAACTGTCTCTCACAACACATAGCCAGGCCTCGTGTCACCATGCATAGCATGAAGATATCTGACGGGCAATTCCCGTATTTTAAAGGACGTTCACGTTCTAATCTCAGTTTAAATACCTGTACTTTTCATACATTTTTGACAATAATTGTCAAATGATTAATGAGATGAGATTGCAACTAGATTTTTAACGTTTTGACGTGAATACGTCTTTAAATTTGCTTCTACAGTGGAAGGCAATCCAGAAAACTGATGATAGCAAAATCGGAGGATACAGTTTAGTGTTGCAGCTGCACATCTATCATCTACATCCAAAATTTAATTACACCGATAGCTAATGGATCAAAGAATTCGTTACATTGAGTGAGGACTTTGATAGTATATCGCGCGCGGTAGTGGGGGAAGCGCCGCCATTTTCAGGTCGTTTCGCTGCGTCACAATTTCCGTTGAGTATAAATTTTATCTTGGAGAAGCTACGACGTTCGTTGAAAGTTCAATTCAATTCAATTTCAATTCAGTTTATTTATTCACAAACAATTTACAGCCGATTACAGCTAGTTTCAATCGTTAGCTCTCATCAATATTTATTGATTGCGTATATAAAACATTAATGTGAAATAGTTATAGTGAATATACAGGGTGTAAGGGACAGCCCTCCGTAGACTGATGGGGTGAATTCAGTATATTATCATACTAAGATGACCGGTAGATGAAATTATTTCAGGAATGTTATGGAAATCCAATAAACCTGATTTATTTTATTACCTCAAACGCAATGTATGGTTACCGTAGCAAAACGCGCGTAGCGAACGGCAGCACAACGAGCATTCGGCTGCCCTCCCCGCCACGGGGCACGGTGAGTTCAATGAACTCTGTAGCTAGGCAGAAAGTGAACAGCTGATTTCACTCGTTCATTAGAGTATTTCAACATCCATTGCTGATTTTTTTTATTTTAGCTGATTTATTTACATACATGGAGTGCTGCGTACAGAGAATGTAATTTTACATTGAAATAAAGGAATAGTAACTGAAAAAACCGGCCAAGTGCGTGTCGGAACACGCACAATGAAGGGTTCCGTACTTGGAAAGAATTTATCCTAAGAACAAACTTAACATTGTAGTTGGTAAACATAATCTCCCATACATTCCAACTGCAAATGTAAGTTTGTACCCACAATATCGAGAGATTTACCATGTTATTTTAAGACCATAGACTTCTTATATATTTTCCTGTAATCTATAAGTATAGAACTATTTTATGTATTTTTTTTTTTTTCAAAATTTAGGTTTAGTATTTTCGGAGATAAGGGGGGGTTGGTCAATTTTCGTCTATTTTCACTTATAACTTCAAAACAATTTATTTTAAAATTATAAAAAAATACATTTGAGACCCTCACAGTAAGCCCTTTCATTTGATATGTCACACGGTACAGTTTGCAAAACTTTTTTTTTAAATTTTCTTGTTTGCCCCCCAAAACTGACCCCAATATTCTAAATTCATTTATTTACGGTTGACGTCCGTGTTTGGGTCACTCAAATTGATATGTATACCAAAATTCAACTTAATCGGTCCATTACATTCGGAGCAAATCGGCTGTGACAGACGGACAGACAGACAGACAGACAGACAGACAGACTGACAGACAGACACACGAGTGATCCTATAAGTGTTCCGTTTTTTCCTTTTGAGATACGGAACCCTAAAATCGATTTAAAAAATGAAACCTTTCCTGAATTTTGCCAGTGGAATATGATTCAAAATAAGGAACTGAATGCACTCTGTTAGTTTACGGAGGGCAGTCCCTTATACCCTGTATATGGAGTCAAAGCAAAACAATAAAATAAATAATGGAATGTCGGCCTATACTCGTCAAAAAGCCAAATCAAAATGTAAAGATCGTGTACGGTTGGAGAGGGCTTATCAAGAGCAATCCAGTGATACCCATAAAACCTGTGCACATAATGATAGAGTGAAGCGGTGCCGGGAACGTCAAAGAATGATGGCGTCCGAGCGGATCAACAACGGTGCCATTTCATCTGCAGACGTACACGTCTTCACGTAAAACACACAACCACTCCACGATTTTTTTATTACATGAATTTAATTTCGGATCGAAGTATCTTATAAATGACTTATAACTTATTTTATTTACAGACAAGAGGACGCTGCTGTCTATCTCCGAAGCTTCCCTAATATCCGATTCACGAAAAATATAGTTTTTACTCAAACTCCTTACGTACAGTTAACAAAAGACTTATGTTCCTGACAAGCATCTATCTTGCAACTGTTTTTCATGTTACGCGTATACTATACTGAGGTACCTACTTCTTGCTTTTACTTTACAAACTCCAATTTGTACTGTATACTCATCAGTTTAGAAAAAAAAAAAAACTACCCTTATATAACAGCGAATATTGACAGCGCAATGGAAAGATTTTTTCCTCGTTACCTAACTGTTTTATTAACTGTACCATTCTTGATCGGTGATTCTCACAACATACATATTCAGTAAATACATAAGATTGGTTCGACCAAAACAAACATTTGTATGGAAAACATGTTAACGTATCCTTCCCAGGATCATGGGATGTATTACATGCATAGATATCACTACTTACTTCACACGATATTTATTCTCCCTGAATATAAAGATAAAAGCAACAGACATTTTTCGGGCAGATTTTCCTAGACCACAAGTTTTCTGTTTCATACATTGAATAACCGATTGAAAAGATGTTTACTGTTCATGTTACATCTCGACTTCTTTAGAATATGAAAATTTTCATTCCGCGTCATTATCAGCACAACCCTTGCGTTTTATTGTTTTGTTTATTTGATAAGAAATACCTACACGTACGCATCGTGAACTGGTTTTCCTATTAAGTTGGATTTATGAAAATGCACTTTGTTACTACCTATTCTTGGCCTTTCAAAACGTCTTTTCCGTTCACGGCTTTATAAACCTTCCGTTCAAAGAACACGACTACTCGTTATTTATTCGGTAACACAGTGAGTTACCTATCAAAACCTACCTACAGATAAATGTCACTTCTCAAGCGTGATCCAGGTCAAAAGCGTGACAATTTGATACTCTGTTTGTTAACCGACTGCCCCAGAAAGAGGGTAATGTTTTTCGAGAGTATGTACGTATGTATTTATGTTTATTTCTTTGGCACGCTCTGTAGCCTAGACGGCTTGATGGATTTTAACGTATATTATGAGGTGTCGTTAGATTCGACACAGGCTCGTGACATAGGCTATATAATATTTATATATTGCATCTGCAAAGATGATTTGATTTGAAAAGACAAAAAAAGGGAGCTGACGGTTTTTTTCCAAATAAATTAACACATTACTGGTATCAAATAAAAGCTAGTAATGAGACAGAATATACATAAGTATATAATACCTATATAATTAATAAAACTAAAAGCTTGAAAAAAGCAAATTAATTAATGAAACAAAAAACCCAACTGCAAACACACATAACTGAAAAGAGAGAAACCAATAACCTGAAATATGGTGTAACCTTTGTTTGTCCCCCCCGTCTGCGATTCCAAAATTCTATAGATTATAATGCTTGTTTTTCTCATTTCAGTTCTGTTTTTGCAGTAGGGTTTTTTTTAATTTATGAAATAATTATCTTTTTTAGTTCTCCTAACGATTTCCGTTACTCCTCAGTACACTACCAGCGCATAGCCCACCGGGACATCAAGCCCGCCAACCTGCTGCTGGGCGAGGGCCGCGTGCAGGTGGCCGACCTGGGGGCCTGCGGAGAGCTGGCGGCGGCCGGCCGCGTGTCGGGCACCGTGGGCACGCCCGCCTTCCGGGCCCCTGAGGCCGCCGCGCCGGCTGATAAGTATAGTGGAGAGGTGAGCTGAGCAAGAACTTGTAAAAGATGTTAGTAACAAAAAGAGAGAGAGAGAGATGTTGATGTTCTAACTTCAATGAAATGATGTTTATTTCTGTAAGTAGGTATTTTAGATGAGATGAGAAAATGTATCATACTTACACTAACAGTAAATAATGCATGCTGTTGAAATCTGGCGAATAGTAGCTAGCTAGTTTATCATGTACAACAGACGTTATCTTCAAGTAATTTATACAAATAAATAAAATGTAAGTCCCGTATTACAGAACGTCACTCAATACTCAAGCATTACTTAAAACTAGTTTCAACCAATCAAATGGCTTGAATCTAGTCTTAAGTAACGCTTGAGTATTGAGTGACGTTCTATAATACGGGCCTAAGTGTCTGTTTGCAATTTAACAGCTTTTTACTAAATGCATACTACTTCCATATTATTATAGATGTATAGATTACTTGAATATAACGTCTACGGTATAGGGTAGTCATAGGTTTTTTTTTTTTTTTTTTTTTAATTTTGTTAGTCTGTCGGTCTGTCTGTCTTTATGTTTATTCCGGCTAATCTCCGAAACAGCTGGATCGATTTTGACGGGACTTTCACTGGTAGATAGCTGATGTTCCCACGAGGGCGAAGCCGCGGGCATCAGCTAGTGCTTTATAAAATTATGAATAATCTCTTACTCAGACAAATAATCCTTTAGTACCTAATTGACATAATTTTGTAATAAAGTAGATTTTTTCTAAATCTTCAAAGTTATTTTTGCTGGAACGCCTCAAACTTTATCAAAACTAAAGGTAATGAAACTCAATCCAATTACTGACGAAAGAAAAGAACGAATTTTTTTTTTTGCATTTGTTACAAGTACTGAGTAATAACACAATATGAAAAAACCGACCAAGTGCGTGTCAGACCACGCACAATAAAGGGTTTCGTAGTTGGGATGAATTTTATTTATCCCTAGAAGAAAAATTTAACTTTGTAATTGAAAAAAAATCTCCCATACATCGATATACGTACGTCACGACCAATTGTCCAACTGCGTTTTTTTAAGTGATAAAACTACAAATTAACGATTAACGGACTTTTCCTTTACTTGTGCTGAGAGACCTAGTTTCTTGCCAAATTTCATGATTCTAGGTCAACGGGAAGTACCCTTATAGGTTTTGATTTATTTGCGAGTATCAAAATATGTCGCATAAATGACCGTATTTTTTATTGTGTTAACTTAGAAGCTTGATTGGAGCTCCAAGGGACCATAGAACTACGTATTTGATGTTAATTTCCACTTGATACCTCCACGCGTTCCTAAGAAAATGGGTCTTGACAGACAGACAACGAAGTGATCCTATAAAGGTTCCGTTTTTTCCGTTTGGGCTGCGGAACCCTAAAAACCAAAGAACAAACTTAACTAGAGTGCTACAAGGATCTTGTGGTGCATTAATAACATTAACGGGAGGGCGCGGTTGGTAAACATTTGTGAAATTGTCACAGAAATTGTATTGACAATACAAGATGGCGGCGATAGTTCCGCACCTAGTAGCGTTGTAACACTTCTTATTTACTCCCAGGCAGCAGACATCTGGTCTCTGGGCGTGACCCTGTACGCGATGGTGACCGGCAAGGTGCCGTGGGTCGGCAGCTCGGCAGTGGAGCTGCAGCGGAAAGTCCTGGCAGAACCCCTGATTTACCCTGGCAGGATCCAGCCCTCCAAGCAGCTGCGTCACCTGCTCAGTAGGATGCTGGACAAGGAACCGGGCACGAGGATTAACCTGCAGGAGGTTAAGGTGGGATTGTGCTTATGCTAATATTAGGTCGTAGTATATTTGAGATTCATAAAAAAATACATTAAAAACTGTCGCTTGTCGGTATTCCTAAGCGGAGAGACGGAGATGTATAGTAGGTAGGTAATAATTTTATTTATTTACTAGCTTCTGCCCGCGACTTCGTCCGCGTGAAATTTCGGCCCACCCATAACGTCGCATCCCGTCGCTTGCCCGCGCTATGACTTCGTTATTGCTTAGCGTTCTTTCTGACTTTTGTTCTTTTCACTTGGCTCCTAAGGATCGTAGCTTGATGTTATATAACCTATAGCCTTCCTCAATAAATAGGCTATTCGACACTAAAATAATTATTCAATTCGAACCAGTAGTTCCTGAGATTAGCGCGTTCAAACAAACAAACTCTTCAGCTTTATAATATTACTAGCTTTTGCCCGCGGCTTCGCCCGCGTGGATGTCGGTTATCGCATAAAAAAGTACCCTATGTCCTTCTCCATATCCCAGGCTATATCTCAAATTTCTAACTTAATATTAATTTTAATGTGATTCACTATGTGAATAGAAACCGAAACAAATGATTTAATATAATAAAGTACTTATGATCTGAACGTCTAATGAGTCTTTACCTAAAGATAACAAACACAAAAACAAAATACGAAATTTCACTCAAATTCTTAAAGCAATCAATTGTACCAAATTACAACACGAAATAAAAATACGACACAAATAATAATTTTAAAATAGTTCACGTAAGTACCAACAATGTGAAAAAAAAACGAAATCCTCCGAAATGTCGCACGATACACCGTTTATGCTGAGAAAACACTCGAAATCTAATGAACACCATTGGTGCATAACTTTTCTCAGGGTCACGTTCGCAATTGGATGAAATATTTGACATTTATTTTGTACTTGCAACACGATCTGGCTGTAAAATTCGATTAATCGACGAATACTTGACCGGTACTAATACGTTTTAGCGGGAACACCACTAAACGAACGAAAAAAAATAGAAAACAAAATACGTCTGTACTCTGTGGTCGTGTGGCGGTGTAGCGCATTGTAAACATTCATCAAGGTTATACGTGCGTAAAGTAATGGATTCAATGAGAAAACGGTTTAATCATAGAAGAATCTTATACAGAATTACTGAGAAATAAATGTAGATTTCGTATTGAGTGTTAGTTTATCGAAAAGTGATAAATATGTCAGTGAAAAAGTAATGGAAAGTTATGGAATGCACAAATTTTTATCATAAGGCCGCCGTGTTTAGTAATGTTTTTATGATAAATATTCTTGTATACTGTTTGAAATACACGTAAGTAGCTAGCTTATTTATCTACGAACATAATTTGGCTAATAGCTACTGATATTATAGCGTATTGTTATCGTAATCGTATTTCCAAGAGTAAAATTCGGCAAACAAATACCTACAAAAAGACAATAAAATGGATATAGTATGTTATCCTTAAGAGATAGACATGTGCCATCGCGGACTTTTTTGAAGACCTTTATAAGATACACAATTCCACCATACATTATTTTGTTATATCTCAAAGGGTTAGACAGCGTTTTCGTTGAAAGCTCCCAGACGGCTTATTTTTTTCCGACACCTCCAACAAATATCGTTTATTTATACAAAAATGTATACAAAAACTTAACAAATTATATACTAAAACCTTCCTCGAGAACCACGCTATCCATTGGTGAAAACAGCATGAGAATCGGTGCAGAAGTTTTTGAGTTTATCGCGAACAGACAGACAGACAGACGCGGCGGAGGACTTTGTTTTATAATATGTAGTGATAGCGCAAAATTTTGCATGAAAGAATTTGTGTTATTTTAATTGTATGTCTGTGCAGATTTTCGTTTCGTGTCAGTTTCGTTGCTGACTGTCCTAGTGTGAAGGAAGATGCTGCATCCATATTTCTCCACCACTTAAAATGATATCACAAGGCATTCATCTAGTGCTTAGATGCCATTAGCTAAGAAGAGAATGTATCTCAAAAGGTCAAGGTTTAAATAATTCGAACCCACCCCCGTGTCTTCCGTTGTAATAAAGCGAATTCGTCCAAGAATAATCAAATTGTCTAAGTCAACGCAATTAGTAGAGCAATTTGACCAATCTGTATTGTTACGCACTGATTGGATTAGGAACGATAGCAAATCGCTTTGATCGAGAAATATTATTTGCTTTTTTGTGGTTCTGGTTTTATGTTAATCCTAGTAACGTCTGTTG
Organism: Dryobota labecula; assembly: GCA_947523025.1. Lineage (NCBI taxonomy): Eukaryota > Metazoa > Arthropoda > Insecta > Lepidoptera > Noctuidae > Dryobota > Dryobota labecula. Next base: position 1,625,264 of record OX383303.1, on the reverse strand, counting down.
AACATTTACAAATTACCTACTGCTTCAATCGCAATCCTTTAGAGATTTTCTTATTTCAACATTGCCAAATTGACAGTGGACATCGCTAACTCGTTCTGTCTATTATCAAAAATCTCATAACGTAGCAATTCTATGTTCAACTTTCTCTTATATTCTACTTAATAGTAGTTCAGACTACGCTATATATATAAAAATAAATAAATAAAATCATTTTATTTCGGACAAATGATGAAGATCCATTATATTGTTAGTAGTTGTGCACTTAAAATAGTATTGTTAGTTACTTAAACTAAAGACGAATGAATGTGAAGACCACCTAACAACTTTGACACCCACAAACTATGGTACAAGTCTTCGCACAAATTGCCTTGTTATGGAGGAGGAAGTATCTGCCGCCACGGCCGATACTATTGTACTGCCTCGTATTCTGCTCAGTATAGTGAGGTATATAAGGTGTATCTATTACTAGAACTATTATTATTGATAGAATACCTAAAAGCTGGAAAGAATTGCCGCTATCATTAATAAAAAAAGGCTTCGAAGCTTTTTAACGGTCAAAGCATACTATAGCGTAATAGAATTTTTAAGTGAAAAACAATTGAAACTTAGACTGTTAATATTGTTTTAAAATAAGAACTATGTTAGGTTTTGTGGTTTGTTTTCTGCAGTTTGTTAATGTTTAGATTAGTTTAGTGGATTAATTAATCCGTAATGTTTGCATGCCTACTGGTAAAATATGGCAGAACTTATTCCCTGTATCACCATGTACTGTACCCATATTTGCAAAAAATAAAATATCTTATCTATAAATACACGAAATATTTTAAGAGAAACATCTATGTGTGGTAAAAAAGTATTAGAAGCGATTTTTTATAATCTAAATGTTTTATATTTTTAAATAATTATTATAATTTTAAAATTGCTTGAAATATTTTGCAAAAAAAAACCTTTATTTACTTATTCTATGAATGACCCGCCCAGACGCGGCGACGGTGGCGACACGAGTGCGGTGAATTTTGATAATTAATCATCATATCAAGTAATTTTTTTTTTTAATGTAATATCATCAGATTAAAAAAAATCGTTTCCATGGCTTCTTTCAATATTCATTCAATTTTCATCTCTTAAAATATTTCGTGTTTGAATAGATACACCTTATATACAGGGTTATTGGTAAAACACTAACAACCTTGTAGAACTGTATTACTAACATCATAAACAACAACTTTTGTTTTATGACTTTTTAAAAAACATAATATATTTACCAAAAACAAACCTTCAAGATTTAGTTGTTCTATCTAAAAAAAAAACAATTCTGTATTCTGTTGTAAGTACCTACCTACGCCTCTCGTGCACTGTCGCCACTTTTGCACTAGACACGGCAGTTTGTTTAATAAATTAAAATCTAATGAATTAATAAAAGTCATAGAACAAAAGGTGTTGTTTATGATATTACCCTGTATAACCTATAGCAAAGAATTTATAGGACAACATTATCGCTCAGCATAAAATCAAAATCAAAATATTTTATTTCACATAAACCTACATGGGCACTTATGAAACATCAGAAGCTAGGTGCACGGTTCCAATTAGTCGTTTCCTATGGAGAAGAGAAAGAGAACTCCAATGTTACTCTTTTAAAAATAATTGGCTTTACAATATTATCAAATAACAGTGTAAATAGGTATGGGAGGACAGTGTAGGCCTTTCAACAATTAGAAAAGTGCCAACAAATCTACACTCTACTAGGCCTACAACGTTCTCACATTCGCAAAATAGAAAATAATCTATATATAATGTATATTAAAATGAAAACCTATTTAAACTAAATGACATGATTGCCATTACGACTACAGTAACAAATCTGAATAAATATCATGTCCACAAAAGCCACTAATAAAGAATTGGAATTCGATTTGTAGGTAAATAATGTCAAATAATGAAAAGATTATGTCAAGGAAGTATGTAAAAAAAAATATACATACATTTTATATTATACTTTATAGCATAGAGTTGTGTGAACTGCCCAGGGCTAACTACTGTCGGAGGAATAAATGTGAGTTTGACAGGTTTTGTATAGAAAATTCTGATAAAATTTATCTGAACATTGAAACATCAGACCTCAGCTTATCATACTTAGTTGCTTTAAGCGCATTGGCTTTTCCCAAGTTGATCACGAGCTCACCAATTAGTAAAGCCTTCAGCGCAATGAACAAACATCCGTAACTCCACATATTTGCTCTAAATCTTGATCGGCATGTTTGTACAAAATACACGTGCGATCTGTATTTGTAAAACGAAATATTTGAATATTTCTAATGGGGCCGACTAAAATAACCAACAATTGGTTCTATAAAAACATTGTTAAAGTTTTCATTGTGACGAGTGTAATAATTTCGAATTCAAGCAGGAGTTTGGCAATAGGTCTTATTGTTAAATTTAAGGAGATCGACTGTTTTTATTCAATTCCATAAATTTCGTTTTCATACTTTTTAAAGTTATCTTTTTACGCAGTAAGGTTTTATGATGTTTTTTTTATTTTATTTTTATTACACTTTTTAGTTAGGTTTTAATTATCGATAGGTTATACGACGGTAAATTAGGTTATTTACCCACTTATAATCGGGTGATAACGGGCACTTAGTCACTCCAAAAGTTCGGGATTAATATTTTTGTAATCACCTTTTATAACCCCTCATTTTGATACTCGATAGATGTACGAGTTTTTTTTTTATTTCTGAATAGATACATTTTGGCGCCAAAATTCCTTCTTTTTAGGGTTCCGTAGTAAACAAGGAATCCTTATAGTTTCGCCATGTCCGTCTGTCTGTCCGTCTATCCGTTACGTAAAGTGGGGATAATTCAGTGGCGTGCACTCCACACATGCAAATAAGCTCTGCATACCCTGGAGTCCCTCCTCCATACATATACGCCCCTCTAACTAAATTAAAATAGAATAATATAAACTGATAATTATATAAATACATGGTAATTTATTAATCTAACTTATTTCGCCATTCGCTTCGCGTTTTTTATTTACGCGCCATCTATTGCTTTTTGTGGGAACTAATTCTTTCGAGCAACGATTATTAGCCGCTATGCGTCACCGCGCGGAGACAGCGCTCCCGTGACCATAAGCAGTACTACACCTTGCTTGTTCTTCATTCATCGCATCTCGTGTAGTACACAGCAAAAGTGTGACTGTGTGCGTGAAAATGTGTGCGTGTGATAGAGTTTTGGAAGCACTGCTTTCGTTTTAATCCTTCTAAATTAAGAAGCCGTAAAAACACCATTTCATTGTCGATTCAAAGTGTTGATTTTTTTAGTCGGGTTGACCAAATGACCGATTGATACATTCGTTCGATAGTTCGTAATTGCAGTTTTTTGAAGTTTTTTCGCCATATTGATTTTCTTGGCGCACGTGATTGACTGTCTTTATCTGTCTTAGTAAGTAAGTTTATTGTAAAAAATGGAAAATTATACCTGTGAGAAATTAAAATCTGCCGCGTTTTCGATGTTATCTTTGAGGAAAAAGTTACATTAATTGCAAAGGGAAGGTGTGTACCAGGGTTGAACTTTACTCAAAAAAAAAGGTAATGCTACTTGTTATTTTCACAAAAAGTTTTATGATAATTATAACTGGCTAACAGGTTGTGTACAGACAAACACATTGTATTGTTTCCCTTGCATTTTGTTTACAAAACAAAATAAAAAGAATGTTTGGACCTATAACTGATATTCCGATTTAAATAATTTTCACAAAGCGGCATCTAAGCACGATTTTTCAGAAAAACACCTTGAATCATGCTTGAAGTTCCAAACTTTTGGTAAAGGTAGAACAGAGACTAGTTTGAATAGCCAGTTTAAGTTAGATATTGAAAGGCACAACGCGAAAGTTAAGAAACGGTTGATTAATGTAGTTTGTTTTCTGGGTAAACAAGAATTAGCATTCCGTGGTCATGACGAATCCAGCTCGTCGCTTAACAAAGGCCATTTTCTGGAACTTATAGATTTGTTGGCTCAACATGATGGAAATTTGGAAACCCACTTACAATCAACATCGGGTAGCTCATTCACGGGGTTATCGAATAGGACCCAAAATGATTTAATTTCTAGGATAGGTAATCGGTTGTCCACCGACCGCAATAAGCTAAAACTGGTAAGTTTTTATTTTGATACGACTGCCCCAGAAGGAGGGTAATGTTGTTTATTTTAGCTGTGCATACCCTGTCTGAAATCTCTGTGCACGCCACTGGGATAATTATATATAATATTTTTTCTCGTCTATCCCATGGTGTACTGTGGATAGGCCGTTCAAAAATATTACGAGTTTGTGAAAATCATTTTTCGATTTAGGGATCCGTTTGCGTAATATTAAACTTTAAAGTGCAATTTTTTTGTTAGATCAAGTGTTACCCCCCCCCCCCCCACCAGCTAAATGGTTGTATTTATATATGTGAAAAAATTTACAGCAGTAGTTTTATAACGAAGTTAAAAGAAAAACTATCACAGCTAAGTAGACTGTACAAGTTACCGAGTAAAGGCTCTTTGTGTCGCGTCGCGTATCGCGTCTGTTTGTAGGAGCCTTAATAGTCGACCAACTGAAATTTTCAACAACAATGTTAAGTTTGTTTTGGGATAAATTCATCCTAACTACGGAATCCTTCATTGTGCGTGGCCCGACACACACTGGGCCGATTTTTTTTTTATATGCCCATTGACACTAAACTACACAATAAAGAAAAATCTAACGACATATCCTTCATCAAAATCGGTTCAGCCGTTTAGTAGTTACGAGGGAACATCGAGGGAACATGGAGGGTTTTGTCAAAGACAAAACCCTTCTTTTTTGGCTTCACCGTAGTTGGGTAAAAAAGCTGTTAGCCCCAGCCATTGTTAGTTAACAAATCAGTCTTGAGCAATGGACGACTTTCACAAGAGCTGTCAGTGTCATCATTGTTGTTGAATATTGACACTTGAACGCGGTTTAGTATGCTGTTCGCGTACAGTTTTATTGGCGAAATTCACCCTTAGTGTGTTAGCCAACTTTTCACTGAGTTTTCTTTCTATAAATAAAATGGTAAATTCAAATGCTTCCATTAAGCTCTACCCTTTCTTTCCCTCAGGATCACGAGTGGATAACAGATGGAGGCAGGGATCCCCTGCCGTCTGAACAGGAGAACTGCCGTCTGGTGGAAGTGACAGAGGAAGACATGGCGCAGGTCGTCACCTCCATTCCCAACCTATCCACGCTGATACTCATCAAGACTATGCTGAAGAAGCACAGCTTCCAGGTGAGAACTGCTGGATTCCTCTCGATTTTAACTTTTTGTGCTTTTCCCAATCCCGTGACCCACATATGGGTCACTGTGACTTTAACTATTTTGTTTGCTTCCCTGACAGTAAACGTACTTATAAACTTTCTTTTTGTAGATTATACATTCAGTCAAAAAAGTATCGGGAATGGATGATTTGTTTATGGTTCCAAATTCAAATTTTTGTTTTTATTGTTGTTGTTAGATTGGCAAAACTGTTTTCCATTTTGGCGCGGAGTTTGAGTTGCGTCTGTTATTTATATTAAATACAGTGCTGTTTTTAGTTATATCATATCTGGTGTGTATAGCGAATTTCATTATGGACAAAAACACCGAACAAAGAGTTTGTCTTAAATTTTGCATCGCCAATGGAATTTCGTGTTCGGAGTCACTGAAAATATTACAGAAGGCTTACGGTGAATTGACTTTATCAAAAACATGTGCTTATGAGTGGTACAAAGCGTTCAAAAGCGGTCGAGATGTGATGGAAGATTTGCCTCGCTCTGGTAGGTCATCAACGTCTGCAACTGAAGCTAGCATCGCAAAAGTGAAGGAAATAGTGACTGAAAATCCTCATTCCACTTTGAGAGAGATAGCCGCCGAACTTTCTGTATCTCACGAGTCAATCCGTACCATTTTAACTAATCATTTGGGTATGAAACATTTTACCATTCGGCTAGTCCCAAAAGACCTGAATTTTCTTCAAAAACTCAATCGCATGAGAGTCGCTGAGGACATGCTAGAACGAGTCAATTCCGATCCAACATTCATGAAACGCATTCTTACTGGTGACGAGACGTGGGTTTACGAGTTTGACATGCAAACTAGTCAACAAGCTTCGGAGTGGCGCCTTCCAACTGAACCGAAACCGAAAAAACCACGCTAATAGTAGGTCGATCAAAAGTCAAAGTCATGTTGACTGTTTTCTTTGACTATCGCGGTGTTGTGCACTCGGAATTCTTGCCGGAAGGTCAAACGGTAAATAAAGAATATTATTTGAGCGTTATGCGGCATTGAAAAGAGCAAATTCGAAGAAAAAGGCCAGATTTGTGGAAAGAAAATTCTTGGATTTTGCACCACGATAATGCGCCTTCACACACGGCCATCATTTTGAACGAATTTTTGACCAAACACTCAACAAATACCATCGAGCAACCACCGTATTCACCAGATATGGCTCCAGCCGACTTCTTTCTTTTTCCTAAACTCAAATTAACACTTCGTGGCACCCGTTTTCAATCGGTAGAAGACATAAAGGAGAATTCGCGGCGAGAACTGAACTCGATTCCGGAAACAGCGTTTAAAAAATGTTTTGATGATTGGATTATTCGTTGGCGTAAGTGTATCGTTTCTGAAGGAGCATACTTTGAAGGTGATAAAATAAATTTGGATGAATAACAAACATTTTGTGTATTATTGATCTTTTCCCGTTACTTTCTTGACAGAGCAGTACATCTCTGAGTCTGAAAGTGTTAACTTTTCTTTGTTCCAAAAGATGCTTGAAATCATTAAATTACATAGTCACACAATCTTCTATCATAATAAGCTATTCCTGAACAACGTGTGTACTGGTGAATAAATAATGATGGTATGGGTGTGAGAGTGATTATTACACTGGTGCCCCAGATTGTGGCATTGAAATGTTCGTGAATTCAAGTGATGTCTCGTTTGGCAAACTTTATTGTAACGGCTACATAACTGTCACACAAAAGAAACTTAAACTTAAATTTGTCCCCAGAACCCGTTCCTGCGCAGTCGAGAAGGCAGCACCTCCCGCAGAGAGTCCACCAGCGCTCGCGGCGAGCCCGAGAAGCCTGCAGCAGCCACCAAGAGGGGAGGGCTGGCGCGGGCCGGCCGCTCGCTGTCAGCTCCTGGGAACTACCTCACTGAAAGGTTGGTGGGACCATTTAGAGTAGTTACAGCGAGCGGAGTCTCTTTGGCAACTGAACCTTTGTCGACTATTCTGCCAGCGTCATGTGGTGAAGCGAATAAGTTGTTGTTCACTGAATTCAAGAGTGTCATCGTTATTGTGGAATATTGACACTGACAGCTCTTGAACGCGATTCAGTTAAAGTTTCTATTCATTAAGTTGGTAGGTTAAATCCAACGTTCATGTAACTTTTAGCAACTCAATTTCCGGAATAGACTTACGGTGATTAGGGATTGCAATCCCGCAGCTCATTCAATCCCGCGGGATGATATGCGGGACTACTCAATCCCGCGCGGGATCACGCGGGATCCCGCATATTTGAAATTATGTTATAAAATCAAATTGAAACTATCAGGATATATTACGGCAACGTCGCGCTCGTGCTACTCGCGATTCACGCGAAAGTTTTAGCGCCAAATTTTTTATTTGCGGGATCCAGCAGATTAATAAAAGCAGTGGGATCCCGCGGGAATGCGTGATCTAGTTTTGCGGGATTGCAATCTCTAACGGTGATGTGCAGAACATCTCGTTGTTTCTTCAGAAAACCTTACTTACCTTTATTGCAGATGAATGAAAACTCAACGTAACTTTAGTTGGTGACTGGTTAGATACTCTTCACTTAATAAAATGATTACTTCAGCAGGCAATCCTCATTTGACATCGGGCTTGAATCTGTCCAAGAATCCCGAGACCAGAGCCTGGACGCGAGCTCCAAGGACGCGAAGAGTCCGCAGAGCGCCTCCGCGCAGGCCGAGCCCGGCGCGCGGTGATGCCGTCCCCGCGCGGCGCCCGCCGCCGCCGACCAATGGCTGCTCCGCATTCAAATCGTCTTCGAATTCGAATAGCCCATTGGACATCGACAAAGGAATGTCGCAGCTTTGATAGAAATGTTGCCAGCATTCAAATTTTTCATTCGTACCTCGTACGTGAAAAATGCATTGAATTGATATTTTTTTAATAATTTTAAATATCTTGTTGACGTCAAAATTTGAAATCTTAGGCTGCTATGTGATTAATGTTCTAAATGGGAACTTGAGTAAAGTGAAATTAAGTAAGTCTCAATTATACTTGACTCTGATTTTGACGACAGCTAATAGAAGAAAACTTAAACTTTTCACTTAAAATTACTAATTCATTCATCCGCTAGTCCTCTTCACTTAATATTGTAAATATTTTTAAATAACATTTGTCCTCTTTGACTTAAAAAGCACTTAAATATTTTTAATAAGATAATTAAGTCTATATGACGAGGCTGTCTTGCTGAGACACAAAAGGCTCAACTGGCTTTAGGTATTCCTAATATGATCATGGTAAGAATAGCAATTTCTAGTCTACCCGAATCATCCTCTTGTACCTATACAAATAGCTACAAGAATCAATCAAAAAGTTATCTTTCGTATAGGTACACACGGCTACAAATCAAGCTATAGGTAATTTCCAGTTTAGGCTGATCTCGCATTGTCTAGGATTTCGGTACAATGAGAGGTCAGGTTATACTGGAAATGTATAGCTTGGTTTGTGGCCGTGCGTACGTGACTTACAAACGAGAATATTCTGCAAACACATGAAAAAATAGCTGTTATAACAAGATAAAATGTTGCCATGTGAAACATTACGTGCCTCGCGAGGCGGCCTCGTACAGAGCAAACTTTTACAAAGGCCGTTTACATTGTAAATATTTTAGCATATTTTTAAAATTAATTCATAAAAAATTGCTCAATGCTTGTTTAATATCATTGTACATATTATAAGCTTTTAGGTTAAACAACAGTTTTATTAAAAATACAAAATAGAATGGGCAAGTTTATAAATATTGGTACCTATTCGTTTGCTCTGTCAAACGACATTAACATTCTGTTTGTAGAAAGTTAAAATGTGGAAAACATTTTTGAACAAAACATGTTGGTTTTGTTTAGAAAATCTAAAGGTGGAAAAAAACTAATAAACTGTTTACAAAATCCTAAAAGCACTTGCATAGTGTATTTATTTTAATCTCAGAAGACTAATATTTATCTGAACTAAAATATGCAATATTTCCCAAAATAAGTATTTTGTATTTTTATGAAACTTTAATTTTTAACTATTAATATTGTAAGTGATTCTAGGGGTCAGTGGGCATTTATAATAACGAATGAATTTTATGGAACAACCATGAGCGTAATGTCATTTAAATTGCAAAATATTGTGCCTCGTTTAGGGTTTTACGTTTTCGTTTCTGAATTTGTTTCATGCTTAATGAAAGCAATTTATACTGCATTTATTCATCGAATGCCATCTGCATCGTTAATAGGCGTTTAATCCAGAAAAAGCCGATATTCCGAAGCAAGATCTCTGGCAATGTGGCTTTAGCAAAGCCAGTGGTTTGCGGCGAGCACCGAATCACTAATAAGTATCTATTGCGCTTCCAAAAACCGGGCGGGGAAATGGTCTGGAATTACTAATCTAACTCAAAGTACCTAATTTGTCAAATAGCAACAGCTTACTTCCTAATCATTTTGTCAAACAACATGAACAACATTAGGTTAAGCAAAGTATATAAACTGCCTAAACCCCTAGATAATTTGCGCCCTACTACAGGTTAAAAGCGCATGTATAAAGCGAGCAGCTACGTTAAGAGATTGACCAATTTTACTGTCAAATTAATTTCAATTATAATGACCATCTATTGAGTCGTGAACGCGTTTATAGTCTGTGCATTGTGTTGACAGCTGTGACATTTATGTCAAGCGGAAATGATGGCGCGAAAATCGGGCAAAATGGTGGAAGTTATTGGCAAATTCAGGTGGTCGATTGTAGCAATAATTCAGAGAAAATTCGATGTTTTGGGAAGGATTTGGTACCGATTGAAGTTATGTTTTTAATTATCTAGATAATTTGCAATAGATTTTTTTTTAAGGTAACGTACAAATGTGTACAAACCTAGAACATTTTTCGTTTCCCGCCACTTTAAAACTTTTTTTTTTAGTTTCACATAAAGGTTTAACAATGCACAGGTTATAACCAAATCATAGATAAGGAGGGTGGGTGGGTTCATGTTAGCGTACAGGGTCCCGATCACCGAAGTACTTACGATAATTGTGTAAAATTGTGTAAAATAAAATAAAAAGATTTTTTTAAATATTTTAATCAACAAAGTCCAAGCTTAGATATAGGTAAAAGGAATTTTATTGTCCACGTTCTGCTGCGATGTTCTCTGACGGACACTTTACTATTATTTCCTAAAGAGCAACACAATAACACATAAAATAATGACATTGATCAAATCATAGACTACATAAGAAGAAATAAAAATAAAATAAATAAATAAATACATAGTTACCTACATTGATCAAATACCTATGTTTTATATCACTGGCAAATACGAGTAACAGCACGTTTTATTTCTCTCTTGGCATAATAATTTTAGTCGATAATTTAATTTTTTCAAATTGTCTTATTTTGACACCTCGAGCTAGTATTTTCTTTTTACCAGAGTAGATCGAATAAAAGAAAATAAATGTATATCAAATATTATGTTTTTGCTATGCTTCGTTATGATTGTTCAAAAGAGTATAATTGAAAAGTGTTTACATAAAATCTATTGGTTTTTTAATTTAAAATGTTGATTTTTTTGTTGTAAGATAAATAGCATGTTCAAGTGTCTTAAAACCCAAAAATAACTCGCTATTAAGACGGTGTTCATTAATATTATTGCTCTTCCAGTACTTAGATTTATTATTTGTTTTCTTTGTTTCCTTAAAATAAGAAATTATTGATCGTGACCAGTCACCCGTAATCGTTTCTTTGAGATAAATTGATTAATCGGCAACCATTTAACAATATTAAAACATTCTTAAGATATTAATCAACTTGGTTCAAAGAAATTAATACTGGAATACTCTTTATAAACAAGAAGATTCACGGTAAGAGACGAAAAGAATTTGTTTGAAAAATATATTAACTTGATTAAAATTCTTGTATAAATAAGGCATCTTGCACACTTGGCTACTTGAGGTTGCTAATACCGGACACTTACGAATGGGATCGTGTTATCGCGATTTTGCTGTCTCGATTTTTTGGACTTCTTTCTTACTTATGCTTCTGCAAGTAAAATTTACTTGCAGAAGATGTTGCATTAGAGACAAAGTCAATACATTTTGACCGTTATCTTTACTTGTCATCTAACAAACCATTCCCTACTGCAGAGTAGTTTCTTCCACTCTAAATTGTGCAACTATTATAAGGAAGTACATCCTTATTGATGGATTCAGTCATGTAGTTATGATGGTACCGACACGCCTCTACCTATACTCTTGAGATCAAAAAGCTGTAAAGCCAAACTACTCCCTCGTAATTTAACCGAGACGATCCGATTTCAACATGTTAGTATCTGAAAGTGGTTAAGTATGCATAGTGCCTGCCCAAGGTCAGCCAGGGTCAGAGAACACCCTTTATCCTTTGCAAGCCAAGGTCCAAACTTATGCCTTTGAATGTTGTGATAGTCTAGAACGAAGGTATGCTTATATTAACTCTAAATAGTACTAAAAAAAAGATTTTAAAACATTTAAAAACTATTATCTCTCAGATTATAAAAAAAAATATTATTATGATATAAACGATGAAATTTTTAAAGTAATCTCTCGATGAAGATTTTAATGTAAGATTTTTAAATGGTCCGTTTTTTTTTTTCTTTTTGTAATGTTTGTTGTTTTTGCTTAATTTACGTAAAATATTGTGGAAAACTTTTTGGGTTGTTTTCAGTTGATATGAACATAAATTTATGCAATGTTTGAACTGAAATAACGTTCAGGGCCTCAAGTCTGCTATTACAATAGTGTCAGAATGGTCTATCATTGATTTCATAATTGTTGATTTTGACAAGTTTGGTAATCTACTAATATAATGGCGTCATTATGACTTTCCAATGGTCAGCCACTGACACTCCATTGAAAGAATTGGTAATCTCATACATAATGACAAATGAAACTTCCTACTAAACTTCCAACTTCCTACTACTTCAGATTGCTTATAACACTAATAAATAACATGTAAAAATATATATAAATGAAATCTGGCATGAATAAATGTTCAAAATGCCATTGTAATACAATTCTATTACGAGACCATTGACCGACCAATGATCGACCAATATGAATTTAGCAGATAACGAACTTTTAGCAAAATGACAATGGGATCGTTTTGGAGTGACGAATATATCAAAATAGCAGACTTGGGCCCCTGGATTGATGTTGAACGTTGTTAGTATTAGCATAATGGTCTAATGGAGAAAAATATAGTGTGTCAGCTGCCTAACATAATGTTCATTTAATAAAACGTCTGTACTTTTAGATATGTTTGCATAGCATGAGCTAATATTCTCGTAAATCTCGTACAGACGTGAGAAGAAGAAAGCGGATGTGTCGATCACGTGTGACCCTATAAAAGGAGCACTAGAACTGTAGTCAATCTTAATACGCAGCAGGCAAATTGTGCTTTATTTTCATTCTGTGACCTATGAAATGTCTAAAAGTACCCAAGTAAATCCATCTAGTATAAGAAAATAAATATCACTCATATACTTTGTACTGCACCGTTCAACATCTGCAATGTCCCTTTATATTAATAGTCGTAAACATAAGTCGCACAATACACCACACAAACACAACTGTTTTGAAAGTTTTAAACCAGAACAATTATTATAACAATGAGTTGTTGATTTTATTGAGGTTTCATATTTAACAATTTAATAAAAACACTTTCGAAATAATAACTGTCTTTCATTTTCGAACAGGCGTGCAACCCTATCTCTATAACGTATATTCTGTCAAAATCTCAACGTGAAAATGGAGGTGAAGTGAGCTGTCGATAGTGTCAAACCCTAGCAGCAGCCAGTAAAGGCGCTTCTAAACGGGCAATATTTTACTGCAATATGTGGCCGGCAACATTGCCAGCAATACCAGCCAGACTATGCAATATTGTAGTAATATCCCGACCATATCATTTTCACGTGAAGCCGAAAATATTGCCGAACGATCGCTTCACATTCGAAAATACTGAAATATTGCCGGGCCAGTTATATTGGTGTTTGGTTTTTCGGTATAAGTGCAACCCTTTCTGACTTAATATTTTTTTTTTTTTTGGTTTTTGTTGTTTGCTTTAAAGAAACTCAAAGTCACTCTTTGACATTCTAGTAAAGTTCCTAAATATTTTTTGTATATAATTTTTCCTAAAGATTTTTTTTTTCTTTGATGAAAAAATATCACTTTAATAGGCGTGAAACTTTAGATAATTTTTCATCTAAAGTTTCATGCCTATTGAAGTAAGGTCGAATCCACAATCTTGTGTTTTTCTTTTAAAACAATATAAGCCGCTGCGACAGGTGTGCTTTCGTCAGCCATTGTTGCCTGATTGTGTAGCCCGTTTACGAGTGTGAACCAAGGGCCAAAACACTGCTTGGCGGCAGTGTCATGTATGTATTTCTAAAATGTAATACAAGGTACATACATCTTGTGCTTATTACAATTGCAATATCTCTTATCGTATAGGCCACGTACATTTATGACGTGCAATACGTGTCATTGCATTGCACACTATCACACGGAGATATTGAAAAGTCTCATGTATCTTATTACTTTCTAACTTCGATTACTGATTGAAGCTTTCTAAGTAAAATATTTAACTCTGCGAGTTAAAAGAATTTTCCTTACAGGACTTCGTTCTTAAGATGTATGAGGAACAGGGTGTAAAGTTCACTCATACTCTATTGAAAAGGGAGGATCCTCCTACCAGACGGAAGTTGTGTCTGGTGGGCAACTGCCCAACGGTTGATGTCGGGATGTTGTATACATATATGCTAGTCGCGCGGTAAACTCTGATTGCGCGATGCAGGATTTGTGTGACGTCAGGTCTTTGATACGTAGTTCGCATGTGGCGTTATAGATGCCGCCACAGTCTCAAATTGCCAACACGGAGTAGCAAGCGTGGTGATCCATGCTCGATTATTTGTATGAGACTCTTCTCACTGCAGGGCTGGGCAGGCAAACTTTCTTTCTTTGCCTCGCAGTGGGACAACCAAACTCAAATTCAAAGGGTCAAGGGGCAATGAGGTTATATAATACTAGAGGAGCAGCGTCCTACTAACAATTTCAGAAAAACGTGACCAATAACGAGTTTAAAGTCGTAAAAATGTCGTTTAAAGGGTTTTCAGCATATTTCAACGTCATATAACTTTTGCTTCCGTGAGCTACAGAGTTTTCACCATAATTACCAATATTTTACATGATAATAATGTCAGAAATAGGTAACTAAAAATGATTACGAATGGATTACAAAGCCGTAAATAATTTTAAGTAATCTTCTTTAACTCTTCTTCAATATCTTATGTAGAATAATAGCTTTCGACTTACTGGCACGTCGAACCAATAGACATTCGATGGATAGGACTATCGTTGCAATGGCTTTTCGGCGAAACGGACGCTCAATCTAATGGCTATTAGAAATTGTGGTACATCGATGCTATGGAATTTCGGCAATTCGGACGTTCGATATGATGACTTCGGGAAGCAGTAAACTCACACAAAATATATTATGTATTATAAAAAACTTTTCGAATGGTAAGTGGCCAGTACATCAAACTACACGAAACTGTCAAATTTCTCCAAATGATTTTAAACTTTAACATGTTGATTATTAAGTTCAAAATTATGGTAACTTGATGTGCTGGGCACCGTACTAGACTCAATTTGCTACAAGGTGGGTACGTTTTGTTCCATGTTCTTTATTTGTAAGTTTTTATGTCGGGGGTAATCTCTGAAACTCCTGAACGGATTCTGAAAATTCTTTCACTAATATGTAGCTGCTTTATCCCTGATTGCTATCCATCTGATTGCTAGCTCTTCATCCTAAAAACGGTTATGAAACAACATTCCATAACGACTCTTGAACCAGAAACAATCAGAGACAAACGTCGCAAATATAAAGTCTGCTCTGCATCGTCATTCAAAACTGAGGTTGCGCATCGGTTTTTCTGCTACCAGGGTTCAAATTTATACAATAAGTTAAATCGGGCCTTAACAATATATCCTTTACCAAAAACCAAATGTAAGTCTTTTGTCGTGGACTGGTTGCAGAATTTGGATTATGATATTATTATTAACATAAACGGGATATTTACCATGTTTATTCATTGTTCTGAGTTCCCGATATTTCGGCGCTGTTGCAAGCACCATGATCACGGATAAACTGAAGTCACTGCGGGTGGGTGTTTATGAGCAGACAAAACGGTCTACCCTCTTTCTTGTTCGTTTTTTGCACTCAGTACCGCTACCACTGTCACTCGCAACTCGATTCTGTTCCCGACACACGAAACTCACTGTGTCCGCTCGCGAACTTTTTTCGGCACTTCTTCGGTTTTTACACAGCTGAACCACTGGATTCCAGGCTCTCGACAGTTGAAACCCATCATCCCGGTTGAAGTTCCTATATTTGGTAATCTCAATAGCTTCTCTAACCAGTCTAGGAATATAGTGGCGTTCTGTCGAGATGACCTGAGGGTTATGTAACTATCCGTGATCATGGTGCTTGCAACAGCGCCGAAATATCGGGAACTCAGAACAATGAATAAACATGGTAAATATCCCGTTTATGTTAATAATAATATTAGTGACCATGACAGTTTAAAAACTTGGATTATGATTCTACAGAAAGTCTACTTAATTCAAATTGAATTAGTATGATATATGTACGTCTATAACTTGGACCAAACCCTAAGGGGCCATCTCCACGGGCGAGAGAATCGCGGCGATATTCACGCTGGGCCTTCAAATAATCGCCGCGATGATATCGCCGTGTGGAGATTGATTCATAGAGTTTCTATTGAATTTTGATGGCACGGCGAGACTATCGCCGCGATTTTCTCGCTCGTGGAGATAGCGCCTAACACGTACACATCGGCACACTATATCTGACACTCAACACCACACAATTACATGACATATGACGTAAATTGACGTAATTTTGTCGGCAAGTTTTTAATCACGTCTAAACTTGTATGGAGTAGTGACAGGCGCTGATCAATTTGACAGGACTAAACTAAAATGTATCTTCTGTCCTTTTCTTAATGAAATAGAAAGAAAAAGATGCACTGAACTTAAATTTAGTTTAGTTTGTGAAGAAGGGAATCGGCACATAGACACTAACATCATACACATCTCTTAGACACACACAGATACAGGCGCTCTGATTAACTTTTTTTTGTTTATAGCTTCGTTTTTTTTTTACTTCTACCCTCAAAATTATAATCACTTAAGTTTTTAGTCTTGAATCTCCTTATAACTTCAGATTGTAATACCATAATTTTTTGTTAAAACTATCTTTGTTCTTCCGTGGGTGGGGACCTGGTGATTTGTAATACAGGCATTTTATGCCTAACTCAGACACCAGCTCCTCACATTGCTAAGTAGACAAATAATATATTATGTAAAACCTAGAATAAGATCGTCTTTGTGAGGAGAAATAACGAATTTATTATTTATTTTATTTTATATTAATATTAAAAATGTGAAAGTAACTCTGTTTGTCTGTCTGATACGTTTTCACGCCTAAACCGCTGAACCGATCTTCATATTTGGCAGAGATATAGCCTGGGATATAGAGAAGGACATAGGCTATTTTTTTACGCGATAACCGACATCCACGCGGGCGGAGCCGCGGGAAGTCTAGGAAATTAGAACAGACTTCAATGGAGTGACGATGAAGCTCTCCGTGCGCAACAGTCGCAGCTGATGGTCCTGAGGCTCCTAACGCGCAGCAATCGTATTCACCGACGCTCGTCCGGGTGTTTAGGGATGAACCTCCCGTACAGCTACTTGTTCCTCAGCAGATTGCAGCAGCGACAAGACTCAGCAAAGATATGGAAATCACGCAACAATCACTTATTCAGAGATCTGACTCTTTGACAAGGCACAAGAAATGTTTCTATCATTTGTTTCAATCAGACGCCGAAAAATAACCCCGACACCAAGATTATCCTAGCAACTACAATAATTTAACACGCATATTGCTTTCACAAATCTTTTATTATATGCCAATTTAAGCTTGTAATATTGGGTTATTTATAACATTACAAGCAATAGAAAAGCCAACTCAAACCAATGCTAACTAATTACACTTTGGAGTAATTGGTAACTCTCAAATGAAATGAAGTACGAGTATGTAGTAGAACAACAGCGTCCATACCAAAGTTACATAGAACGAACTCGAAACAATGATTGTATAACAAGGACAAACCAAAAGCAATCACTTGCAAGTGCAGCAGAGATTACTTAGCTACCATTATCCCGAGTGTGTTAAAGGAAACACAACTCGAAGCTTGTGTACACAAAACATACATAACATACATAAGTACACAACACATATACATAAGTAGGTACACAGACAACTCAGTTCGTCAGCAGTTGTATTTCCACAAAATTGAACCCGAGGCACAACGATCGATTCTCTGTAAGTTGTTATCACAGAACAAGTTTCAGAGCAATTTGTTTATACCGAGAGGAGTTTCTAAGAACAGATTATTTTAAGTTTCGGACAGTTTGTAGTCAAAGGGTAGTTAAGATGGAGGGCCTATCAGATTTAATGAGAAAAGTAGGATAGTGTTGTCTTTATAGATGCTGATCAAGCTTTTAATATTGACGATCTAATTAGTACTTAATCTTCCTTTTTTTATTTAACATCATATATCTGAGATGAATCCAAAACCATGATACTTTTCAATCTATCCTTTTTTTCTCTCGTAGCAGTGTTTAAGGTATAATACGAGAATGACTCACCCCTCCGTGAAAAATGTAGTTATTCGACAAGAATGGTAGAACTATTACTTAAACTATTTCAAGTAGGTAAGGCATTTCACATGGTTAAAAGTCTGTTATAAAAAACTTTATTTTTGCAACAAAGGAAGGGAGAAAACCATCCATTTATGAAAAGTTAATTGAAGCTTTTTATACATATAATTTTTTTTAATTCAACGACTACTCATTTGTTTCGTGATTATCAGCTGACAGTTATTTTGCTTGCAAACAATGGACAAAAAATCGTCTAGATGACTGCCTCCTTTTCGCCCGTTTGCCACACATTGTGTGTATGGCTCGATATTTTGACTCGACAAATACTCAGTGACCCGATTAATAATAGGATGTAAAAATAAACAACAATACCATGAATTATATTTATAAAGACTTATTCATTACGGCACATAATTATTATGCTTCATTATCTTATTATACGAAAGTTTGAAGAATTAATTGCAAGTATGGGTGGAAATTATCCGACATCTTAATTAACGTTTTACATCTTCCATCTTATTAGTAAATGGCTCCGAAACCTTTGGTTTGTCATCATTTTTAGTTTTCGTATCTTTCTTCTTTCCTTTGTCTTTCTTTTCCTTTTTTTTCTCAATCTTCGTTTTATCTTTTTTGTCACCCAATTTGTCTTTGAAGTCAGAAATCATGATCGCTGGTTGAGCGCCCAAAGATGACAAATTGTTACTGTCTAAAACTAGTGAAGATGTTGCTAGTGGTTGAGCGTTATCGTTGGTATTTTGATCTCCTTGATTTGCTACTTGTGGTAACTGGTATCCATTTGAGCCACTATTTACTGCAACCACCGGCTGTGGTTGCACATTCTGGTTGCTAGACATATCAACCCGGCTTTCTACATTAACTATTGGACTTGGATTTGTGACCGGAGGATTATCGTTGTATCCGTTTGGGATAGGTATTTCACTTGCGGGCTGCAATGGTATATTTTGATTGTTAATCGTAGCTCCTTGATTTGGTGGATTTGGTACTTGTTCTTGATTTGATACCATAGGCTGATTGTAGCTGTTTATGCCATTATTGACTGGCATTTGGACTGCAGGATGTGGAGGCGTATATTGGTTGTACACAACTCCGTGGTTAGGCGCATTAGCCTCTTGTCTTTGACTAGTAACCGTTGGCTGATTGTATCCATTGTTGTCCTTGCCAACTGGCAGTTGAACTGCTGTTTGTATTGGCACATTTTGGCTGCCCATCATACCTCCTTGATTTGGAGAATTTTGTCCTTGTCCTAGATTCGATACTATCGGCTGATTGTATCCGTTCGTGCCACTGTTTACTGGCAGTGCAACTGCTGGCTGGTATAGACCATTTTGATTGCTAAATACAGCACCCTGATTCGGAATGGCTACTGTTATCGCTCCTTGGCCTTGATTTGCTACCATGTTTGCCTGAATGTAGCCATTTGAGGCGCCATTTGGTAATTCTGCTTGCTGAGCAAACGTATTCGGATTTTCCTGATAAACAACCACATTGCTTGGTAAACCGTTACTTGACATACCATTATTAAATCCTTGAACTATCCCCGAGCCACAACCATTTGATATGGTATTAACACAATTTGGCACTCGAACATATATTTGTCCATTTGATGCTTGATTTGGGATAGTAGCGTAAATAAAGTTTGTGCCAGGATTTTGGATGGCTGGTACAGGTTGCACATTATTGGGGACTGTATTGGCAATTATATAATTTGTTCCCTGTACCTGGTTCCCATTCTGTATAGGTTCATTATTTGTCGGTGAGTTAACAACAACACCAGGTATTTGGATTAGCTGTCCATTGGAATAGATTGTTACATATCCAGGATTTCGGTTGCCTGTATTCAAATTCGTATTAGATTGTCCAGGGTTGGATACAGGATTATTATAACCATTTGACACTCCCATCTTATCTTGTGTCATTTGAATATTTGTTGGTAAAGGAGCTGGTTGTCCATTAATAACTTGGTAAACTGGATTGTTAGTTTGTCCCGGATTGTAAGGAACATAAATAATATTGTTGCCAGGCTGATTACTATTAGGTGTAACAACTGTATTCGGGTTAGGATTGTTTTCGTGTAAGAGGTATACGTTATTCCCATTATTACCTTGGCCAACCAGTAGGAAATCCTTCTTCTTATCCAAACCTACTTGTTTATTATGGGCTTTTTCATCTTTTTTCTTGATCTCATTTGTTTTTGGGGGCAAAATGTCTGAAATATTTTTCACGTCTGAAACGTTAGCTTCGTTTAATTTATTTTTCACGTCTGGTGTATTTTCTTCGTTCAATTTAGGACCTTTTTCCTGTTCTGTTGGTTTGCCATCAATTGGTAGTATTTCTTTTGGTTTCTCTTCGGGTTTTTGGATATTTGAAATATCTTTATGATCTTGTTTTGGCTTTTCTTGTGGGTTGTTTCCCTTATGTGGCAGTTGATGTCTATGCTCGTTATAGCCTGGATTTGGGATGTTAAACACATTATTTATTCCTGGCATTTGATTCCAACCGTTGCCTTGAAAATATGGATCTCCATGATAGAACGGGTCATAATCTTCATAAGACTTATCTCTTTCGTGGCTGTCAGAATTAAATGAGTGTTCATCTGGATTACCAAAATGTTGAAACCATGTGTCGTAGCCGCCGTTGTAACCTATATTTTTGTGGGTAGGCAGGTCTCTGAGACCGTCTGAAATAGGTCGAGCCGGGCGAGGAAGCCCTGGGATGTGGTCAAAGAATGGCATGTGTAGCTGAGCCTCTGCTAAAACCACGCATACCAGAGGTAGCACCACCTGAAATAAAAAGTACAGATAAGTAGAGAAAGTATAGAGTTGTTCAGTTACACATGCCGTCCCCCTCCCCCTCCCCTCCCTCCGGGGGGAATTTATTTATAAAAATAAATCTGTGTCAAACTCAAAGCATTTATTTCAAATAGGCACATAAATGGCACTTTTGAACAACGTGTGTGTTTAACAACTTCCGAGAAACAAAACTGCATGGAGTAATTAAAATATTTAATAACGTTGAATGAGCTAATGTACATAATACTGAATAATGCTAATTTAATGCCGCATAAATATTGTAAACCATTGTAACCTTTAATTGTGTACAAACTATGTTTTACGTTTAAAAAAATAAAAAACAAGCTGATTTTGAGTTGATTGGCAATTAATTCTTTCCCATTGTCCCACAATAACATTCAGTCATACTCGTACTAATAGTACTTTCATCTCCTTAAATTGCCATTGCTAATGCATTCAAACTCTGTATATTTGTGCCAATTCATTTATGAAAATATTATGTATGTAAGAAAAAACCTATATCTTTTTAATAAAATAAGTGATAGAAATCATTTTAATACTAGAAATAAAGATAAAATAGATCAATCATTTTTCAGATTATCTAAAGTACATCTTTTATGGGATACTGTGTTAAATGTTACAACAAAATACCTTGTGATTTATTGTAATTAAATGAAAGAAAATTTAAAACTCAAATTAAAACTACACTTTGTAAACAAGCTTATTACAAATTAGAGGATTATATCCAAGGTAAGAATGTTTGGAAACATGCTGGTCCTGCTCCATAGGACAATGTAGAGTCTAGAAAAAATCAAACAGGTTGCTAATTTAATTATATAATGTAATATTTTTGAGACATTAATTTTATGATAAGTTTAACTCGCACACTGACTTTTTATTTGTTAAAATTTAATAAAATCATCTACTCTAACAAAATTTGTAAATATATGAACACCAAGTAGGTACCTATCTAACACATAATTAATTTTTCCGTCATTGCTTCATTTTTTATTCTTTTTTACCTGTTGTGGTATAGTAATTTTATCCTGGGTACATCGTCTTCACACATAATTGATGTATACAATGTATTGTAAAACAATTTAAAAGCGTAACGGTGGAGTTTCTTCCCGGTTCTTCTCCATACGAAACTACCTTTTTGATGGAGCGACTAGAATCAATTTTATTTCCGTATAAATTTTGACGTTCAAAAGTGCCATTTATGTGCCAATTTGAAATAAATGCTTTGACTTTGACTTTGTATTGGCGGAATTTATCTTTGCACAAAGCTACATAAATAATTGAGTTGTTCATACTTGTTTAACTTACTCTATTGTCTGTCAGTAGTCTAGTACATACACAAACTTGCTTCTGAGCAAACTTTAGGTAGCATTGTTTGGGTATGGAAGTGCATTTTGGGATTAATAATTGCGAAATGCATTCTCAAATAACTAGTCGACAACAAAGTTGACCCACAATACCTGTAGGTATATTGGGGTAAGTTCGGAGCTGTGATAAGACCGTACGTATCAAATTCCCAGCTGATTTGTCAATATGCTGAAAACACTGTGTTGTGCCCGACCTCTAATTACAGCAAAAAAATATTACTAAATCAGCCTGGAATTTGATTCGTACGGTCTTATCCCAGCGCCGATCTTCCCCAACGACTAAAATTATTAGGACTTTTATTTCAAGAAAATTATATGCTAAGTTAAGACGTTAGAAAAAAGAAGAAAGGAATATATCTAGTTAATTATTATACCAAAAAATTTATAGGGCTGCCTGCATTTTCACTTTACACATTGACAGCCACCGCGGTCACCAGTGACCGCTAACAATAGTTTTTCTATTGTGTCTGTTGTCTGGCTGTCAAAGCCTTAAGAACTCGTAAAAACGGCTTCTGACTTTAAGAGGGTGCTCTAAAAGGCGGCAATGTCCCAAATAGATGTAAATGTTTCACTGTTTTGATTAATTTGTCAAAAAGTTGCCGAAAAAAAAAAGCATTTGGAAACTTACTAAATGCTTTTTTTACAAAACGAAATATTCATTGTCACGATATTAGCTATTGCAATTCGTAATCAATATAAAATTTCATTAATTAAGTAATACTGATGATAAAACTATTCATTATATCATTCACTATTCGAAATACTCTAAGAATCTTAATTTTATTGAATGTTCTCACACACAAGACATTCTCCTGATAAATGCTCAAAAATAAATGAAATTAATTACGATACCTGTATGATACGCGCCATGTCGAGTCACCAAATGATAGTTTAATCACTGAGTGGATAATTTAAACGGAACACAATGAAAAACCCGTCCTACCTAATGGACAATTCGATATAATGTCCCTTTAATTAGAAATTAATGAACCGCATGATAGTGCGTCAAGTAAAATAGATAGACCACGTAAAAATGACGTCACAGTGATTGAAATATTATAAAGAAGGAAGATTTAATATATGGAGTCTAAGAAAGATGCCGCAGGAATCCACTGGATACTGGAAGCACAGAACCGGTCGAAGTGGCGGTGCTTGGTCCCCAAAGTACCGCCACTTCGACCTGTGTCCAGCAGTGGACGTCTTTCGGGTGAAATGATGAAGGAAGATGAAGAGTAGGTAGTTTAGACCGACAGATCTAATTGCAAAAGAAGACCAAAGTTTCAATGAAGTGCGAAGCGATGCCTACGAGTACATGTTCGCAGTCAAGGAAATTAATTGTTTATAAAATCCAAATCATACAATTGTCAAAGAATGACAGTAGTAAAAATTGGTTAATTATTAAAGTTAATTCTTCTTGGCAAGCTCAAACCATCGTAGACTTTGTCTCTGTCATCCAGGCCTAGACTAAAGTCAAGAGCAAACTCATCACTACATATTATAAAACAAAGTCCTCCGCCGCGTCTGTCTGTCTGTTCGCGATAAACTGAAAAACTACTGCACCGATTCTCATGCTGTTTTCACCAATTGATAGCTTGGTTCTCGAGGAAGGTTTTAGTATATAATTTGTTAAGTTTTTGTATGCATTTTTGTATGATTTAACGATATTTGTTGGAGGTGTTGGAAAAAAATAAGCCGTCTGGGAGCTTTCAACGAAAACGCTGTCTAAACCCTTTGAGATCTTATTAAGATCTTCAGAAAAGTCCGCGATGGCATATGTCTATCTCTTAAGGATAACATACTATATCCATTTTATTGTCTTTTAAATTTAAATTTAAATACGATTACGATAACAATACGCTATAATATCAGTAGCTATTAACCAAATTATGTTCATAGATAAATAAGCTAGCTACTTATGTGTATTTCAAACAGTATACAAGTATATTCATCATGAAAACATTACTAAACACGGCGGCCTTATGATCAAAATTTGTGCATTCCAAAACTTTCGTTACTTTTTCACTGATATATTTATCACTTTTCGATAAACTAACACTCAATACGAAATCTACACTTATTTCTCAGTAATTCTGTATAAGATTCTTCTAAGATTAAACCGTTTACTGCCGTTTACTCATTGAATCCATAGCTTTATGCACGTATAACTTTGATGAATGTTTACATTAAGCACCGCGCCACACCGCCACACGACCACAGAGTACAGACGTATTTTGTTTTCTTTTTTTTTTCGTTCGTTTAGTGGTGTTCCCGCTAAAATGTCAACCAGTCAAGTATTAGTCGATTAATCGAATTCTACAGCCAGATCGTGTTGCAAGTACAAAATAAATGTAAAATATTTCGTCCAACTGCGAACGTGACCCTGAGAAAAGTTATGCACCAATGGTGTTCATTAGATATTTCGAGCGTTTTATCAGCATAAACGGTGTATCATGCGACATTTCGGAGAATTTCGTTTTGTTTTCAAATTGTTGGTACTTACGTGAATTATTTTAAAATTATTATATGTGTCGCACTTTTATTTCGTGTTGTAATTTGGTACAATTGATTGCTTTAAGAATTTGAGTGAAATTTCGTATTTTCATTTTGTGTTTGTTATCTTTAGGTAAATACTCATTCACGTTCAGAACATAAGTACTTTTATTACGAGGGCGGCACTGAAAATTTCGGGAATCAAGGAAGAGACACAACATTACTATTTAAAAATGTATTTATTGCTTTTCGAAGTATTCTCCGCAAAATTTGACACATTTTTCCATACGATGGAACCTTCCATTCGGAAGTTGGGGTCTCCAAAATGGCCGTTTTGTAGGCGTCCACAGCTTCTTCAGGTGATGAAAATCTCTGTCCACGCAATTTATTCTTTATTTTAGGGAAAGTATAGAAATCATTAGGGCTTAGGTCGGGGCTGTACGGCGGATGGTCTAATAATTCTATGTTTTCTTGCTCTAAAAACTCTTTTGTTCTGTGCGCGGTGTGAGAACTCGCATTGTCGTGATGGAGGATGATGCGGCGGTTGCAGTTCTCTTTACGGAGTTCAGAAACGACCTGTGGCAAACAAATGCTAGCATACCATTCTGCATTAACCGTTCTTTGTCCCTCAAGAGGAATAGTCGTAACATGGCCGGTTTTGGAGACAAACGTGGCCACCATTTTTTTTTTGCAACACTCCGTGAACGAACAATTTTTGTTGGCTTTAACTCATTTTCGAACACCCAAACTCGTGACTGGTTTTTTGTTTCGGGTTCGTACGCATATATCCAGGATTCGTCACCTGATACGATGTTGTATACAGCATTTGAGGATCCTGCGTGGAATCTTTCGAGAGTTCTGACGCACCAAGTAACGCGAGCCGCTTTTTGCTCTTCACAGAGCGAATGCGGTATCCATCGGGAAAACAACTTTTTTACACCTAATTGTTCATGCAAGATTATTTGTATTTGACTCATGCCAATGTCTAAAGTTGCCTGAATTTCGCGGTATGTCACATGTCGATCTTCCTCAATCAGCTTACGCACAGCATCAACGTTTTCTTGGGTGACTGCAGTTTTTGGACGACCTTGACGGGGATCATCACTGAGCTTGGCACGTCCACGTTGAAATTCAGCAAACCAGCGATAAATTGTGGTTTTGGATGGGGCTTCATCACCAAATGCAGAAATCATCCGGTCAACACACTGTTTTTGTGTTAAACCACTTCGAAAGTTATAATAAATCATCGCTCTTGAATTTTCTCGAGTCAATTCCATTTTCTCAACGACTAAACAAGTTTGACAAAACCTTGTGACAAGACCGAGAATCTTTTTTTAAATAAATAAATGGTATTCGATTTTTAAAACCAAGGAGTTTTCAATTAAAAAGATTTTAATATGACAGGAACAGTGGAAATATTCCATTCCCGATACTTTTAGTGCAGCCCTCGTATATTAAATCATTGGTTTCGGTTTCTATTCACATAGTGCATCACATTGAAATTAATATTAAGTTAGAATTTTGAGATATAGCCTGGGGTATGGACAAGTACATAGGGTAATTTTCTATGCGATAACCGACATCCACGCGGGCGAAGCCGCGGGCAAAAGCTAGTAGTAGAATAAAAAAAATAAAAAAATAAAAGTGATTTGAATCATCATCATTCATCCCAATTTATTTGTGGTTTGCGCAACATGTCTTTTTCTTACTTCTCTATTCGTCGTCATCTCGGTAGTCTCGGTATCCCTTTCTAGTCATCTTTCACACAGTCCAATCAGTCCATCCATCGTATCTTTTGTCTTAAGGGGAATGCGGTAGTCGCAGATAGTTAGTCGTAGTAGTTAGTAGTGATTGGAATATACGGGCTATTTAAGTTTGTAGTTAATTTGATAAACAATAAATAACACAGAGACTGAATTTATTTACGTCAACGACAGTTTTTTTTTTTTTTTAATATTAGTAAGCAAAGATAAACACCATTACTGTCAAAAGTAGGTACCTAACATCTCCAAATAATTCCTACCTTAAATAAAGCACACAGAAACCGGTATGTACCGGTTTAAACAGGAATAAACTGGTCCAGCAGACAAACACACCTTTACAAACAGGGCTTGATTTCAGATTCACTTTCTACAATGTTTATACGCATTAATTTATTTATATTCACCTAGTTACAGGCTCATATAATGTTGTCCACACGTCAGGGTTGTCCGTGCCCAGAGGTCTGCCCGGCCGTTTGCCCGGTGATTTCCCAAGGGTAACACTCGCATGACATATAGGCAACGCGATGCAAATTTACGCCCATTTGAAGGCTTTGGTACAGTGAACAAAAGTGATAGGTATGCAGGCATCTTTTGATGGAATAGGCAGGAGCCGCGTTTTGTTTTATGCTTGACTAGCTTCCGCCCGCGACTTCGTGCGCGTAAAATTCAGCCCCGTCGCATCGCATTGCCAGCCCGCGCAATTACTCCGATCTCGCTTAGCGTTCTTTCAGACTTTTTGTCGTTTACTCGGGTCGTTAAGGTCGTAGCGTGATGTTAAATAGCCTATAACCTTCCTTAAGAATTGTGCTATCCAACACAAACATAATTTTTCAATTCAAACCAGTAGTTCCTGAGATTAGCGCGTTCAAACAAACAAACAAACCCTTCAGCTTTATAGATTTTGGGTGCCATGCCCAAAATGTTTTTAGTAAATACTGCTTTTTTATGACGTCTTACGCATATTTTATTTTTGTGTCGTGTGCTTCTTGGATGTGTATATGATATATATCGCATCATCTTTGACAAAGATAGCCACTTATTATATAAAGACACGGGAATGTCAAGAAGTGGAACTGTTGAAGATGTTGTTTACAGCTTTCTGTGCGTTGTATGCCACACATTGCCCTTATGCATTGTTTCTAGGCTTTGAACGCCATTTCTCTGTCTGGCGAGTTCCCCCAAAATATAAGCCCGTAGCGTAAATTAGATGCAACATACCCGTGATACGCCATTAATATTGTTGCCCGATTTGAAACTTTTCTTAAGTTATGGAGAGCATATGAATACTGGCTAAGTTTTATGCATGTATTTTCAACGTGTGTTTTCCAGCTCATATTTTTATCTATCCAAATACCTAAGCATTTAGTGTGTTCTGCTTCACTGATAGTTTTGTGACCGTAATGAATATCCGGTATTTTATTGATTATTTGTTGTTCAAATGAAATGTAATTTGTCTTTTCAAGATTTATTTTTAAGTTGTTTTCAGTTAGCAAAGTTATTATATCATTTAAGTTGTCGTTTATTTCTTTTTCGAATGTCACATCATCTTTACTTTTGATTAGTATTGTGCTGTCGTCAGCGAATAAAATCATTGGATTATTAATAGTTTTAGGCATGTCATTAATATATATAATGAATAGTAGAGGAGCAAGAACACCGCCCTGCGGCACACCAAATATGCATTTTCTATGTGTGGAGACATAAGTTTTTTCAGTTCTTGTATAGGGGCAGATTTTATTTATGTATGTAATTTGTTCTCGATTAGTCAGATATGATTTGATAAGTTCAATGATATTGCCTCTAATTCCATATTTTTCCAGCTTTTTTATCAGTATTTTATGGTTAACATAGCCTTTGACATGTCCATAAATAATGCAACTACAGGATTTCTATTGTCAACATTAGTTAGAGCGTGTTCAACAAGTTTGTACTAGGTATCACAGGCGGCATGAGTTTAATAGATTATTGTGATTATAGGTATATTGTTGTTATGTTATGAGTATTCATTTCACTGTTAAAACTTGATGAAATTGTAATGATTTGCATAACCTAAACTTGTAACAACTGTGAATACCTAATTTACTTTATTCCAATAATTCTTTAATTATTTATTTCAGTATGTCTGTAAAAGTAGATTAGTTAAAATATTAAGGAATAATGTAGCTGTGGCTAAAACATTTATGTCGTTGATATTTGATATTTTGGATGACGGTAGATTGAAACGTTAAAGTTGTTTGTTCTCCACTATAAGAGGGGGAGCTCCGGTTGTCAGAGCCCATTCTGGATCCAGACATCGACCAAAACGGAGCTCCGGCCTACAGGTAAAAGTTTAAGTACTTAATTCGATATTATACCTTAATTATTGCCTATTATGATTATGTTGTTGTGTAAAGCATATTTTTGCCAATATTGCTAATGTGTTAAATTGTTTAATGGAATACTTATGTTCTTCCTTTTGCCATTATTATAATGTTGCTATTAATCTGAGTAAAGGTCCAATAGATAGAACTATCCGTTTTAACGGTAATTTATGGAAATGTAAGATGTAAGTTAATTGATATTATATCTTGATTATTGCTAATGACTATGTTGCTCTGTATGTGTTAAAATATGGCTAATATTGTATTGTGTTTATACTATGTAAAAATGTGTTGATAAAATACTTTAAACCAAGTTTCCGTGGAGTTTCTTGCCGTTCTTCTCCACGAAGACCTAGTTTTGGAACGGACAACTAGCTTTCTCAAATAACATTACTTTGACAAGCCTAATTGAAATAAATGCCTAGTCATGTCTTTCTGTGCTTTTCTTTATAAAATCCTTTCCCTAACACCATATTCATAGGGACTTTCATATATAGTAAACTACTAGTTACCATTCTGACACACAATGCTTGCTAATAAAGTGGCTATCAATACCTATATATAAATGTAGTTTACATCCACTTTCTAACATCAGAAGTGGGATAGTGCTCTGTCTTACAATAGATTTAATAAATTTTATTTTTACTGTTTTCATGATCAATGCTGGAACAATCGGTGCTGTGCTGGAAGCCATTGGTGTCGGCGGTTCCCCGACTCAACTCTCACCATAACGATGACATCGTGCTGCAAGCTCTGTGCGGACTGCAGGACTGCGGAGCTGCAAGTTGCCGTTACATCTTCAAAAGCCATTCCAAGGATTAAATGGACCATCAGTACGAATTGGCTAAAGTCGGTAAGGCCTTAAGAGGCTTTGCTTTGATATTATATTGAAATCTGGGACAATGTCCAGCTGATAGTGCATCATAGGAAACCTATAAATTGAAATTTTAAAACAAAATATTTGTAATTTAGAAGTTAAGATTCAACTGATAAATGCCTAGTAAAATCCTTATATAATAATATTTATAGGAAGGGCTAGATAAAACAAAAGTAATTTTATTTGTTTCCGCTGGTCGGTCATTTGCTTGGTGCAAGTCTATCCCACTAGCAGCGGGTGGAGGGGACTTGACACGTCTAGGCAGTTGACAAAACAAAAGTAAAATTACAATTGCAGTAAAAGGGTATCTAATGTACTTCGATAGCGAAGTACTTAGCAGTATGGCCATGATATACATATAAATATAATTATTGTGTCTAAAAATAAATACTTGATATACCTACCCTAAATGTAACTATTATCTATTGTTAAGGATGCTCCACAAAACTACGTTATTATTTCAAAAGTTTTCTATATAAATTAAAGTACCTACCTACAATTATAAAAGTTCTTAAGATAAGTTGAAAGATCATTAATTACCTAAAGTTAGCTCGTGAACATTTAATTGAAGCTTAACTTATACAACCAATAATGATTAAATATTTTGTTACTATGTTAGATACTTAAATTATAATTACTCAATGCTAGTTCTCACAAAGTTGAAACTTGGCATAAAAAAATAAGATTCTAGTGCTCACATAGGGCTGAGAATAAAATGCAAGTATTCACAAGATTAAACTTGGCATAGCAAATATACTAGTATTAAAAGTGTTACTGAAATACTGATTCTGGTGTTAAAAATATGTTTATTATGAAGATACAATTTTGAGGAACTATAAATATTTCATAATATAGTAAAATAATAATAAATTCTTTATTCGAGCAACCATGAGACTCATACAACCCCTACCATGACCTGACCTGAGTAGTACCTAAGTCAAAGAGTAAATGAAATAGTATATTTATCTTTGATCCAATACTAATATGTAAGCAATAGTGAATATAATTTAAATTGTTTAAAAACAAATATGACAAGGTCAAAGGTTATTAGTAGGTCTCTTTATTCTATTGTTTTTCACTTTCAAAGTGCTTACTGATAGTATTGTTAAAATAAACTTCTAATTTTCTCTGAACCGCTACCCTGGGTCTTGATGATTCTGGGTCTTGATGATTTTGTTTTGGATTATAACCTTTTACTTTATAAGAAGTAGGTGCTTACTGTTTAGTGTCAAAAACTGAAATTATTTAACAAAAAATGAAATTAGGATTATCAATACAATTTGCAATAATATTGTCAGGTTGACCGAGCAATGTATTGTTTTGATTTTATCAATTATTAATACTGGTTATAGTTTGATAAACCGGATAAATTGTAAACTGACTATTAGGTACTGCTCTGAAATGTTTATATAATTGATATTAAGTTACAATGTTGGTTGACTATTTACTTGATTCTATTGTTTGTCACCAGCAGCAGAGCAGGTATCTAAATAAAACCTAGTCATTGTTATTGACGTGTAATCTTATCACTTAAACTAGAAACGTAACATAAAAAGTTGAAACTTCTGAATCGGTCACTGATGATGTTGTAGAACAATAAATCACACATGAACGTCAGCTGTCAGAATAATAGATGAGATTGAACTAAGGAAACGTTCCATTTCAACAATATTTTATGAAACCTAAAACTTACGTTCTGAAATAAAAGGGTTGTAATTGAAAATATATTATTATGGTATTTGCATTTCTGTAATTGATATTTCTTAGGCAAATGTATTTTTCCATTTGCTATAAGGTTATTGTTTATAATAATAATAATCCTTTAATTCTGAAAACATCCATAATGTGTTAGTATTACAACTTAGAAAAATATGTTAGTAGCACTAAAAAATAAAAATAATAAACAATATTACGATCAAAACCACAAATTATGTACCTGTAATTTGATGTATAAAAGTATATTACAGATAAATACTCAAAATACTTACTACTTACTTACTTAATCATTGAAAATTAATTATTTACGCAAATATTCATTGTTTATCATTTGTGTTCAATTAACATTGGTTGTCTGAAATTATTAAATGATATAAGCTTATAACAAAACAGTTTTTACGTTACTGCTGGTCGGTCGCTGCCCTGATATCAGTCTGAAATTCATTCGCAGCAGGTGATAGGGCTGGTATGTCAAGGCCAGAGGCTTTTGTAGGAATTGCTGGTCGGTCACTGCCCTGATATTAGTTTGAAATTCATGTGCAGCAAATGATGAGAACTGATATGCCAAAGCCAGAGACTTCTTAAAAATAAATATAATTAATTGGGCAGGTACTTCGAGAGCGAAGTACAGGTCAGTCTGGCCGTGATAGATTATTCCAATAGTTTCAGTTTGTTTACTACACTAACTTACGTCTGTTTCTTTAATTGAACACAAAGAAAAACATCCCTGTATTAATGTTGTCTGTTGTTAATTTACTAAATGATTTTTATAACAAACTTATTTTTATAAGTCAAATACTGATTTGACTCAACTGTCACATGTGAATCATACTTGTTTGTTAACGGGTATGAAGGAGCGGAGCCACAGTGGTGTGGAGTTGCTCTTAGACTTTCAAGACGTTAACATCTAAGTATTGGTTTAGAATGGCGGCAAGGTTGGATGTACTTATGTAATATTGGGATTATTAATTTAAAATTAGTTTTGTAATATCATGTATAATGTTTATAAACCGCTGGGTAGCCTCCTATTTGGTGCCAAGTTATCTCACGGGCAGCGGGTGAATGTGACTGGCATATGTATGTAGTTGGCTAATGTTTAATCCGCTGGTAGGCTCCTATTTGGTGTCGAGTTATCTCACCGACAGCGGGTGAATGTGACTGACATGTCTATGTAGTTGGCTAATGTTTATAGTCCGCTGGTAGCCGCCTAGTTGTTGTCAAGTTCTCACTGACAGCGGGTGAATGTGACTGACATGTCTATATAGATGGCTAGTGTTCGCTGGTTTACATATTTGTTTTGTGGCTGGTCTATCTCAATAGCAACGAATTGAATGTGGACCTCCATGCTTATGTAAATAATTCTAAATGAGAAAATAAATAATATATTTTTCTTTCATTGTAAAATTAACAGCACCTGGAAATACATACTTCGAGGACGAAGTACTAGTCAGTATGGCCGTAATAGATTATTGTGATTATAGGTATATTGTTGTTATGTTATGAGTATTCATTTCACTGTTAAAACTTGATGAAATTGTAATGATTTGCATAACCTAAACTTGTAACAACTGTGAATACCTAATTTACTTTATTCCAATAATTCTTTAATTATTTATTTCAGTATGTCTGTAAAAGTAGATTAGTTAAAATATTAAGGAATAATGTAGCTGTGGCTAAAACATTTATGTCGTTGATATTTGATATTTTGGATGACGGTAGATTGAAACGTTAAAGTTGTTTGTTCTCCACTATAAGAGGGGGAGCTCCGGTTGTCAGAGCCCATTCTGGATCCAGACATCGACCAAAACGGAGCTCCGGCCTACAGGTAAAAGTTTAAGTACTTAATTCGATATTATACCTTAATTATTGCCTATTATGATTATGTTGTTGTGTAAAGCATATTTTTGCCAATATTGCTAATGTGTTAAATTGTTTAATGGAATACTTATGTTCTTCCTTTTGCCATTATTATAATGTTGCTATTAATCTGAGTAAAGGTCCAATAGATAGAACTATCCGTTTTAACGGTAATTTATGGAAATGTAAGATGTAAGTTAATTGATATTATATCTTGATTATTGCTAATGACTATGTTGCTCTGTATGTGTTAAAATATGGCTAATATTGTATTGTGTTTATACTATGTAAAAATGTGTTGATAAAATACTTTAAACCAAGTTTCCGTGGAGTTTCTTGCCGTTCTTCTCCACGAAGACCTAGTTTTGGAACGGACAACTAGCTTTCTCAAATAACATTACTTTGACAAGCCTAATTGAAATAAATGCCTAGTCATGTCTTTCTGTGCTTTTCTTTATAAAATCCTTTCCCTAACACCATATTCATAGGGACTTTCATATATAGTAAACTACTAGTTACCATTCTGACACACAATGCTTGCTAATAAAGTGGCTATCAATACCTATATATAAATGTAGTTTACATCCACTTTCTAACAAGTTCTTACAATTACTATTAGGACAACTGATTTCTTAACAAATATTTAACACTAGCTGTGCCCGCGACTTCGATCGCGTGGATGTCGGAAAACAATATTGTGCCGCTTATAGAAGGTGTATCACCTCCTACATTGATAAGGGAGAATGTTTCGAGGCCTGGTGATTTTTTCTAGTAAAAAGCTGCAACAATATTTGTGGTTTTTAGGAAAATGCTTCTCTATATATTCTTCTGGGATTCGTCCTCGATAGCCGGTGGAACTTCGTGGAGCATTTCCAACGTTTGGCTCCCAGACTGGAGCGGGCCGGGGCTGCGTTGAAGCGGCTCCTGCCCAATCTACGGGGTCCAAACGCCACCTGCTGGAGGCTCTATGCGGAGGTCGTACGGTCCATGGCCCTTTACGGGGCACCGGCGTGGGCGCGTTCCTTGAGGCGGTTCGGTTTCGGGAGGTTCCTGTTTCGGATTAGGCGGAAGGAAACGCCCGGGTGTTACCCCTGTGTGGATCACCCGAAGGACACGGTGGAGCATACGGTGGAGATTTGCCCGGCTTGGGCAGAGCACCGCCGTGATCTCGCGGAGGCGCTCGGCGGCAGCGATTTCTCGCGGCCGGCCCTGGTCCAGGCCATGCTCCGGAGCGAGAGTCCATGGGAGGCAGTCACCTCCTTCTGCGAAGCAGTAATGCTCGCGAAGGAGGAGGCGGAACGCGTGATGGAGCGGCAGTCTGTGCGCCCTCATGCCCCTAGTCGCCGCAGGAGACGCCCTGGGCGGTGGGAATCGGTAGCCGATTCCCGGCCACCGTAGGTGCGGGCTTGTGGACGGCGAGCTATAGCCAGCTCGCCGTTCGGTAAGGATCAGGCCCGGGTCGACGGCGCATTGTATTTCACGCAAGGCTCAAAGAGATGTCAGCACGCACTGACGGGGTCCGCCGGGACAGATGCCTGGCAGGGTTGCGGGTTTGTCCGAAAGAGATACCGTGGCCCTGGCACTCAGGCAACTGAAGGAACACGGCTGGGTTTTAGTCAGTAAAAGTCTGACACGCCCTCCCGCTCCGCCCAGAGCGGGAGAAGTTAAAGGATAGTTTCCCACCCAAAAAAAAGGGTTCCTCACACGCGAAAGAGCTACATAAAGTTGGCCGTGGGAAAAGCAACCAATACTAAGGTCCACCCCCGCAACGGACCCTGAGCTTTATTAATGGTCATGGCGTAACATAGGCTGACGGGGAATTGCACACGTTTAAAACTAAACGGGAAATTATTGGGAATGAGGGAAATTCTGGGAATAAAAACAACATCACTAGCGCCGCAACCTGTTAAGATTTCGACTACGATGACGTTGTGTTGGAGATTGGTGACTATGAGCCGAGTGCCGTTGCAAAGTTTAGGAGGACTTCAAGTTCTGAGAAGTACTATAGGCACACCGACTTCAAAAAAAAACATTGTGGGCTGGAAGACCAGGTGTGTTAAGCCCCAAACAAACGAAACACTTTTATTTAGGAGTAGGCGTTGCGACGACGAACCGTTTTCAAAGACCGTTTTGTGTTTTGCGACGATGAAACCGTTTTACGTCCAGGTTCATACAGTCTTCGTTGCACAAACCAGTCTTCGAATTATTTAGTGCGATTTTTTATTTTACGTCTATGAAAATACAGTCTAGAACGCAATGAGTCAACTATCTCGTCCGTCGCGTCGTCGTCCGTTCGTTTACAAAACAGTTCTTGCAATAGAAAGTGAACTTTATGTCAATGAAATACAGTCGATAATGTATTACCAGTTGTCAATGCGTCTCGTTCCGTTCGTTTGCAAAACAGTCCTTAAAATAAATAGTGAACCGTATGTCAATGAAATACAGTCGATAATGTATTACTTTACCTTACCTACCAGTTCTCAATGCTGTCGACCCACTGCTACTTTTATAAACTTTTATTATATCGACAATGAAGAAGTCAAGATCAAGGACACAGAACTCTCTTCTCTTCGAAAATTAGGTTTATACATGAGCGAGGGTCATTCTTCCACAGAAAATCTTGACACCGCGATTCAGAAAATGACATTAAAAGAACAACGCCATCTATCGAGCACAAAGTGATACTGTCAAAATATTACAACTGGGAAAACATTAAATGATAAATGATAAATGATTTTATTTCTGTATGTAGGTTTTTACAAACACTTTTACACGTCAATCATATTTTAAAACTAGATAAGGTCGGCGTTTCGTATCTGACTACTCTGAGAAGAAAGACCGAAACAAACTCAGAGATCACAGTCTCTTTTAAAGTCCAGACATAATCTTGGTCAAATTATGTGAAGACCATGTAGATTGGTGTCTGAAATGGTCTTTTGAAAAAAGAAGAGTGGACCTATCCATTCAGTGCACGCATTTGTCAGTAATCGTGCACCTCAACTCAGAACATAAGGAGCTCAACGATTCGACGAACAATACCAAAGAAAGGACATTTGGGCAGGCCGCATAAATTACTCAAACTGCCTCACCATGATCAGAAAAAAAAAATACTGAGAAGAAAAAATAAAAATAAACAAAGACCCACATAGTCTTCACATTCACAATAATTAAAATAATAATATTATAGTTCACAAGTAAATATTCATGTCAATGTGTATAAAGCAATCACAATAAAAAAAGTTTCAATATGTAAAATTTGGAGCAGCTCAATCCCAAGCCTTTTTGTCCTCAATATAATCTTTAATGGTATAAAAGGCTTTCTGGCACAAATTACGTTTAATGAATGATTTGAATTTATTAATGCTTAGATCTTGAACGTGGCTTGGAAGTTTATTATAAAAGCGTATACATTGACATCTGAACGAACCACTTATTTTCTTGACCCGAGTTTTAGGTACAACATACATGTGTTTGTTCCTAGTATTTATATTATGGATATCACTGTATTTTTTAAACAATTTTATGTTTTTATGGGCATATAAAAGATTTTCAAAAATATACTGAGAAGGCACAGTCATAACATTAATTTCCTTAAATTTCTCTCTGAGAGAGTGTCTCGAACTTAATTTATAAATTGATCGAACAGCTCTTTTCTGCAAAACAAAGATAGACTGAATGTCGGTGGCATTTCCCCACAACAGAATACCGTACGACATTAAACTATGAAAATAACTAAAGTACACTAAACGGGCTGTCTCTATGTCAGTTAAATTACGAATTTTTCTAACAGCGTATGCTGCGGAGCTCAGCTTCTTAGACAATTTATCGATATGTGGGCCCCACTGAAGCCTAGCATCCAAAGTTAAGCCCAAGAATACAGTACTATCTTCAGGATTCAATTCTTCGCCCTTTATCAACACATTATTTTTCACCTGCCTAACGTGAGGCAGCGTAAACTTAATGCATTTGGTTTTTTTTTTTTTTTTCATTATTAAGTAAATTATTAACATTGAACCAATGAACTACTTTTGAGATCGCGCTATTTACATCGTCAGTAACCAGCTCCTGACGTTTAAGTTTAAACAAAAGTGAAGTGTCATCCGCAAACAACACTATTTCATGATTATCCTTTATGAGGTAAGGCAAGTCATTAATATAAATAAGAAACAAGAAAGGACCAAGAATTGAGCCCTGTGGGACTCCCATTGTTACTAAAGATCCGGGAGATCTTTTCCCATTAACGTCAACGCTCTGAAATCTATTACTCAAGTAGGAAGCAAGAAGATCCAGAGCGGTGTTCCGGATCCCGTAGTGGCGGAGAATCCTGATTAACGTTTCATGTAGAACACAATCGAATGCCTTGGACAAATCACAAAAGATCCCCAAGGCATCACATTTATCTTCCCATGCATTATAAATATGTCCTAAAAGTTCAACACATCAGTAGTTGAACGACCCCTTGTAAAACCGAACTGTTTACTGTGTAATAATTTATTTTTATTAAAAAATCTTTGCAATTGGTCTAACATTAATTTCTCAAAAAAATTACTAAAGGTAGGTAGTACTGAAATAGGTCTATAATTTGTGGGGTCTGATGTACTACCTGATTTAAACTCTGGTATTATTTTACTATTTTTCATAAGATCGGGAAACTCCCCACAGTCGATACAATTATTAAAGATAAGAGCTAAAGTAGGTGCTACAATGTCAATAATAGACTTAGTAACTTCTACAGAATTACCCCACAGATCCGCAGTCTTTTTGACGATTAAAGTGTGAAAGGTTTTAATTATATCTCTACAGGTAATATGTTCAAAATTAAATTCCGAATCGCAAACATTAACATTTTCCTTAAGCAAAGACTCAGCAACAGAAGGTGAAGAGTTTAGGGATTTAGTAGTTAAAACGGGAATATCCGAAAATAAATTTTCAAAGGCCGCGACGACTTGTGAGTCTAATTTTATTATTTTGTCATTAATTGATAGGCTGTAGTCAGTATTTCGGTTGCTAGACCTTCCCGTTTCACTATTAATAATATTCCAAGTCGTTTTAGTAACATTACTACTGTTTTTAATCTTCGAACTCAAATAACGCGACTTGGCCATACAACAAAGTTTTTTAAATAATTTTGAATAATTTCTAACATATAAATTAAATTCAGCGGTATTTACACAAGTCCTTTCATTGTACAGCTCATAAAGCCGTGTTCTACTTTTATGAATACCAATGGTAGCCCAATCACTGAAAGATGCGTTACTATTAACCGATATAGTTTTGGGAATAAACGTGGAATGAAATTGTTTACAGTATATATCAAAAAAATCATCATATAGATGAATAGGATCAGCGTGAATAGACAAAGCTGGTAATTTATTAATGAGTTTAACTTTAAAAGCTTCCAAGCGACTTGCAGTTTTGGGGTTAACAGTGATATCCTTTTTTGCCATTTTGTTATTTTGGTTTTGGATAGTAATCCGTTGCTCGCAATGATCAGAATCTAGTAAATTTATAATTTCTTTGTGGCTTGGTATAATATCTGTATAAATATTATCTAGGCATGAGGCGCTAGTAGGGGTTATTCTTGTGAGCTCCGAAAATAGGTGTACAAGATTGTAGGACTGAAACAGACTTACTATTCTATTGCAAGAACCTGATTTTTCTAATAAATTAACATTAAAGTCACCACAAGTGATATTGGACTTGTTCCGAGTTGCAAATCTTGTGTAACACTTCATCCATTACCTTTTCAAAGCAGTCATACAATCCTGAAGGAGGTCTGTACACACTTAATACGATAAAATGGTCCAATTCTATACAGGCTATTTCAACTATCCGCTCAACAGATAGGCTCACAATATCTTTACGGTCTTTTTTGTTTGAAATTAATGCATTATTTGCGAAGGAGTTTTCATAAACATGGTATTAATCCTTATCCAAATAAATACGTTATTCATCACAAGTATTTAATTTTGAACAAAGTTGCCCTCACATCATTTAATTTCAACCAATATCTTAGGAGATATAACTGTTTTATAATAACTCCGCAGCAAAATAATGATCAACTCTGCGAGGTAGTCTATTCTAAAGATGAAAAGTTAGTTTTTATGGTTTCGTACCCAAAGGGTAAAATGGGACCCTATTACTAAAACTCCGCTGTCCGTCTGTCTGTCTGTATGTCTGTCCGTCTGTCACTAGGCGGTATCTCATGAACCGTGATAGTTAAACAGTTGAAATTTTCACATATGATGTATTTCTGTTGCCGCTTTAACAACAAATACAAAAAAAAAACAGAAAAAAATAATATTTAAGGGGGGCTCCCATACAACGGACATGATTTATTTGCCGTTTTTTTTGCTCCGCCCGCGTGGATGTCGGTTATCGCGTAAAAAAGTAGCCTATGTCCTTCTCTATATCCCAGGGTCGATCGGTTCAGCGGTTTAGGCGTGAAAACTTAACATACAGACAGACATATAGACAGACAGACAGAGTTACTTTCACATTTATAATATTAGTATGGATACCTTTTGCCCGCGGCTCCGCCCGCGTGGATGTCGGTTATCGCGTAAAAAAGTAGCTTAAGTCCTTTTCCATATTCCAGGCTATATCTTTGCCAAATTTCATGACGATCGGTTCAGCGGTTTAGGCGTGAAAACGTAACATACAGACAGACAGACATACAAATAGACAGACAGACAGAGTTACTTTCACATTTATAATATTAGTAAGGATAAGGATTTGTATGGATGGTACGGAACCCTTCGTGCGCGAGTCCGACTCGCCCTTGGCCGGTTTTTTGTTTTTTGAACGCGCTAATCTCTGGAACTGCGAGTTAGATTTAAAAAAAAATCATTTTGTATTTTACAGCCCAATTCTTGAGGAAGAATTACATTCCTATTAAATAAAACACCATTTTTTTTTAATGAAAGTTTATGCGAAATCGAAGTAAAAGCACGGGCAGGCAATGTGTTGCGACGGGGTGGGTCGGGGGAACAAGAAATTTAACGCGGACGAAGTCGCGGGCAGAAGTTAGTTTTCAATATACAGAAACGCCTCGTCTACAGATTTATTATATGTATAGATATAGATATAGATAAACATAGATAGATATATATGTAGATATAGATATAGATAGATAAGTTTTATGAATAGTGCAATAGTTAGGTAGGTACATTGCTCCTTATTACTTTGAAAAGTATTACTTATACTTACTTTATCTATTATTGTGATTGTGAGCACTATGTGGGTCATTTGTTTCTTTTTAGATTTTCTTATTTTTCTTTCTTACTTAGTTTTAATGATGGTCTGGCATTTTGAGTAGGTACTTTATGCGGCCTACCCAAATGTCCTTTCAATGATATTGTTCGAGTCGTTGAGCTTGTTAAATCCTAAGTTGAGCTACACGATTACTGCCAAATGCTTGCACTGACTGGACAGGTCCAGTCAAATTTGTGTGGTTCTTTCCTTATAAGACCATTTCAGATACGGATCTATATGATCCTCACATGATCTGACCAAGACTTTAAAGGAGACTGACGCCTTAGTTTGTTTCGCCATTTCTTCTCAGGGGTACCTAGTCAGATAAGAAATGTTGACTAGCTTTAGATTATTATTTTAAATTATATTTATATGCCGTGTTTAAGTGATTCCGTTATCCTGCTTACAGAATAAACGATTTCTTTTCAATTTGTGATAGCATTTTCATAGGAAAATGATATCTGCTAGCTCCTTTAGCCCCATGAAATAAAAGGGGCAAGGAGAGCTGTTTGACAAATCCAGGCACAGGGCTGCTCACAAGACCAATGACACTTTGCACGATCTAGCAATCGAACACATTACGTACCACCCTCAACAGGACGCTTTCAACGGGGCAGTCTTAAGCAGAAGAGAGTCAATATGGACTGATAAGCCTTTTACTTCTTCGGGAGATACAAGCGTGAGATGCTATGTATGTTTATGTAGAGCTTCTTATGAAAAGGCTTCTTTATAGCAGTTAAGAGCGTCGGTAAGTACCTACCCTATAATATGTTTTACACTTATCCTGGATATAGAAAATCTTTTACCACAGTCTGGTAATGATAAAGGTTATGGCACATTATACCGGCTAATACAATTACCAATAGATGTTGCTCCCAGTAGGTAACAGGTAAGACCGAGGACCCTCGAAGCGCCGTAACGTTACCTAACACTCGACACTGTACTTTGTTCTAATGGCACTGCACGTGCCTGAGTACTGCTGCACTCAAGTACCCGTAACATAGCATCACGCATGTATTCTTCGAAGGGGAGGCAGAGATGTCTAATACACTGTACCA
This sequence comes from Dryobota labecula, assembly GCA_947523025.1. Taxonomy (NCBI): domain Eukaryota; kingdom Metazoa; phylum Arthropoda; class Insecta; order Lepidoptera; family Noctuidae; genus Dryobota; species Dryobota labecula. The sequence goes on along the minus strand of OX383303.1, from coordinate 1,583,632 downwards.
AATGCTATGGTTATGACAGCTCGTAGAATTGTTAAGTACTTTTAGTTGGAAATAATGTTAATTACATTTTATATTATTACCAACAAAAAGTAACAATTCATTTTATAATTTCTTATTAAAAAAATAACTTTATAAAAAACTTCTTTATTCTTTTGACAAGTAAAGGAATGCAAAAAATTATAATGTGACTAACACTAGTTAAGTAGAGTCTACCACAATATTAGTTTTGTTTCAACATTCAAAGACTTAGTAAGTACGTTTAATGTTAACATTTAATAAAAGCAGTCTTTAAATTAATTTTCGGTTTCTCGTTTACTATGCCAATGAAAAACTTCAAATGATTAATTATCTAACAAAGGTATTTTTTTCATTAGGAAATAAACTCATAAAATCTTGGTAATTCATTACAGATAATTTACATGTTTATAAGAAAAACAATTTTGTTCTTCTTTATTGGTATTTTTTAATTATTGCATTATTATTTAATTCTTTTTCAATTAATTATTTACTTGCGTATTTTATTTACTTGGGAATAACAAAAACTCTTTATTTTACAAAAACGTGATTTTGTTTTTGTTTAAATTCATGATTCGAGTGAGTGCTGTTTACAGCATTCACTCGAATCATGAATTTGAACATGAATTTGAACATTTTTGAATCATGAAATAAATTACTATAATTACATTCTTCTAATTCCCCTCAGTCTTCTCAGCTTCTTCAGCTGGCTTATCATCAGTCTCCTCCGCAGATCGCTCAAGCCTCAACTCTTGGCCGTAGTTATGGCCATACATGCTAGCCAACAGCTGCCAAAGGTTGGAGTTGGACTGCATTCCAGATATCGCTTGGATATTCGGATGATCGCAAGGGAAGTGACCCAGAAAGTACAACAATGGGTTTTCGGGCTGATAGTATCCCATGCTTGGGTAGGAGTTACTACCTCCTAAATTGTTAGCCAAAAGTTGCAGAAGCAGTATCAGGTTTGCTCGTGTGCCTTCGTCCATTCCTGGTTCGACCAGCACGTTGAGGTCTGGTTCCTTACGGCCATCCAGAAGGTGCATCAAAAGTTGGCTGAGATTTCCAAGATCCGGCTGGCCCTTATTGTCCTCGTTCAGGTCCCGAATCAAAGCCGGATTTTTGTCACCAGGTTTCAAGATAGCGAGTAGTAACTTGATGAGGGGTCCAATGTTCTTAGGTGGATGAGAGTTCCTGTCTGGGAACTTAAGGAGGACGTTGAGGATGTCAATGAGGCCGCTATCAAGTCCAGGATGGCCAGGTTTCGGCTTGCCAATGTGTGTTGGCTTGGGAAGTGCGATGTGAATGTCGGGCAGGTTTGGGTTTAGGTCTGGCCTGTCATGATGATGATGATGATCTGGGTGCTCTGGGCGGGGTTCAGGCCGGTGTTCCGGGCGGGGTTCTAAGAGACCAGGGCGGGATTCACTGGGAACATCTTTGTGAGGGTCTAAAGGAACAGGGCGAGGTTCAGGTTGTGGGTCCGGGCGGGGTTCCGGCTGGGGTTCCGGACGGCGTTCCGGTCGAGGTTCGGGTTGGGGTTCCGGGCGGGGTTCCGGCTGGGGTTCCGGGCGGGGTTCCGGCAGGGGTTCCGGGCGGGGTTCCGGCTGGGGTTCCGGGCGGGGTTCCGGCAGGGGTCCCGGACGGGGTTCAGGTCGTGGTTCTGGGCGGAGTTCCGGCTGGGGTTCCGGATGGGGTTGCGGGTAGGGTTCAGGCTGACGATCTGGACGAGGTTTAGGTTGGGTTTCCGGGCGGGGTTCTAAGGGACCAGGATAAGGTTCACGTGGAACATCTTTATGAGGTTCTAAGGGAACAGGGTGAGGTTCAGGTTGGGGTTTCGGGCGAGGCTCCGGCTGGGGTTCCGGACGGGGTTCCGGGTGGAGTTCAGGTTGGAGTTCCGGGCGGGGTTCCGGGCGGGGTTCGGGTTGGGGTTCCGGGCGGGGTTCAGGTCGAAGTTCTGGGCGGGGTTCAAGCTGGGGTCCTGGGTGGGGTTCTGGCTGAAGTACCGGACGGTGTTTGGGTTGTAGTTCCGGAATGAATTCAGGCTGGGGTTCGGGGCGGGGTTCAGGCTGAGGTTCCGGGCGGGGTTCAGGCTGAGGTTCCGGACGGGGTTCGGGCTGGGGTTCCGGAAAGGGTTCAGGCTGGGGTTCTGGAAAGGGTTCAGGCTGGGGTTCAGGGCCGGGTATTATGGGAACATCTGGTATTGGTTCGGGGCGGGTTTCCGGGCGGGTTTCCGGATCGGCCATAATGGAAACACCTGGACGAGGTTCTGGGCGTGTATTTGCAGTATCTTTATCTTCGCCAATATTGGGAACATTTTTTCCGGGTCCGGTAGGCTTATTGTTACGGTAGGGATAGTTAGGAGGGTAAGGGTAAGATGGGTAAGGGTATGGTGGTGGGTAGGGGTACGGGTACTGTGGGTACGGGTACGAAGGGTAGTTTGGTTGAGGTGTAGGTAATGGTTCTTTGAGTTGTGGCTTAGGAAGACGAGAATCAATATTAGCCAAGAGATCAAGGAGACTTTTCCAGTCTATGTTGGTTGCTTGATTTGGCGTCAACGGCATGTGTGTGAAATTGACACTCACACCGGGATTACTAGGGTTCCAAAAAGATGGCCAAGGGAATCCAGGATAAGTATTAATGTTAAAACCTGGTCCAGGCATCGGGATTGGCTGAGGGGTCGGATAAATTGGTCGTGGAGGAGGCATTGGCCCTGGAATCGGAATCGGAATAGGAACTGGTTGAACGGGTTCGTTATTAGGAATGATGAAGGAGCCACCTGTAGCACCGCCGTCTCCGAAATTGGGCATTTGTGAACCAATCCAAATAGGTTGCATATTGGGTAAAATGCCAATGCCGCCGCCGCCAATATTACCACCACCATTACCACCAAGTTCTCCTAAGTTCAGCCAGCTGGGCAGTACTGCTCCACCGTTAAAACCGCCAATTGACAGTCCGTTGTTTCCAAGTATGAGTTTGCTGAGATCCAAAGATCCTGCATTTCCACCTCCGATGCCAAGACCGCCAGGATTCTGCATGAGCGTTGGCTGGCCGTTGATCATCACGATGATGTAGGAAGGTATGTTACCCAAAGCATTAGCGTGCACCATGATATGCCCGCCACCTGGCAACAGAACTGGTATCATCATTGAGTTTTTATTCTTTCTATCATCCTTATCTACTTGATCAGGTATTCCAATTGCTGGAATATCATCAGGTCTTCCATGGACATCCGGCATCGGTCTGGGTATTATATGGTCGCCACGGTTAGGTAAAATATCATCGCCCGGAAAAGTGGGATCGGTTTGCGGATGATCTATGTCAATTTGTCCAGAAATGTCCGGGATTGGTACCGGCTGTTTAAAGTGGGGGTCAATATGTCCTGATATATCTGGATTTATATCTGACACTAGACCAACATGACCAATGAGATGTTCTGAAGGTTCAGGCTTTGGCTCGGGAAGCAGTCCACCTTGGTCAATATGGCCGTTTATGTCCGGTAAGTTTTCGTGCACGCCAATGGTGGATCCATGACCTGAAGGTAATTTACTATCATTTAAATCGCTGGTATCAGGTTTATGAATGTCTTGATCATGATGATGGTTATGATCGGGTTCAAGCCCATGTGCGTCTTTGTTATTATGATTTGGCTTACCTAATTCTTCGCTTGGCAGCCCTCCATTCTCATTGTTAGCGTGGCCGTCGGCATCGTCTCCACCTGGTGACAAGCCATTAATGTTAATATTGTTATTGTCAGGTTTACTAACATCACCACCCGGCGACAACCCGTTAACGTTTATAAAACCGTGACCCAAGTTGTCACCCTCACCGTTAGGTAATAATCCGTTTCCATTTATACTATCACCCCCATCTTCGGGCTCATTATTATCATTTCCCGATGAAAGACCGTTAACACTTCTATTACCATCATCTCCATTTGGTGATAAGTCATTGTTATCAATATTTTTGTCATCATGGCCCGATTTATCCTTATCATCGGGTAACATTCCATCATTGTTTAAATAACCATCATCATGATCGCCATTTGGTGACTCAATTGATGAGGAACCATCATTTTCACCAGGTTCTAATCCACTTACATTGATACTACTCGTTGGTTTGTCTAAATTAATGTTCGGCAGGTTATCGTTTATGTAACCATCTACGTTCTCATCTGCGTTACCATCTAAGTTGCTATCTAAGTTACCATCTAACTTGCCATCTAAGGTGCCACCTACGTTACCATCTAAGTTAACATCTAAGTTGCCATCTACGTTACCATCTAAGTTATCATCTATGTTGCCACCTACGTCACCATCTAAGTTACCATCTAAATTGCCATCTACGTTACCATCTAAATTATTGCTATCGACATTACCATCTAAGTTGTTATCTAGGTCATTAAGATTAGTTTTATCTTCATCTCCACCTGGAGACAACCCATTTATGGATCCATCACCTTCTGGGTACTCGTTTGAACCCGTTGGTGACATGCCATTTACATTTATAGTACCATCAAGATTGTCTCCCGACGACGGTTCATCCCCGTCGATATTATCACCGACGTGATCGGGCTCTTCAAGATTCGGGGTTTTTCCATTTTCTATTACATTAGCAACATCATCTGGCTTATCATTCTTCACAGCACCTGTATCCACTCCTGGACTGGACACTGATTCGTCACTATGAGGGTTCCCGTCATCACCGAGTGATGAGTTGTTATCCGGAAACAGATCAACTGAGGGTGGTAGCTCGGTGGTTGATGTGGATTCTAAATCTTCGTTGTAGTGCGGATCGAAACCAACGAGTGGTCTATCATCTGGTACTGCTGGGTTTCTAAACCGTGGTGAATAAACTGTTGGCTGATCACCGGGATTGTGTGGGTTTCGTTGGTGATGTCTGTTGGGATAGTGTTTCATTTCATGAGGGCGTTCAGCGTCGCCATGCCTCCGGTGATAGTAGTCGTAAAGGTTACGGGAGCGTCCGTGAGACCTACCACGAAAACGCCGTCCACCGTACGACTGCACCGCCACAGCGACCAGCAGCAGAAGCAGTATCTGCGAATAACAATGGCCATGGTAATTTAAAAGCACATTGCAGCATTGTATGAGATGATTATTCAAATATGATTTGGGTGTTAATCGGAATTCGGATTATAAAAAATCAAATTTAGTTAAGTGACAAAACATTCACAATACTCGAAGAAACGAGTTCATACCTATCGCAAATTTAAAAGACTGATTCCTAATAGTAGGAGCCATTAGTAAAAGCAATCGTCTACCGCCAACTAACAAATAATTAATTATTTATTAGTTTTATTTTAATTACCAACTCCGAAATCAAAAGTTAACATCAGCAAATTGGTATTTAGGAATTAAAAGCACTACATTGTTTTAGGGGATGTAAAAGAATTAAAGAGGAATCATCATGGAGGAGGATCCATAACTGAAGAATAATATTGGTAAAGCATGAAATAAAGTACGAAAGTAATTTAAAATGATGACGTAGAAGACGAGAAAGTCCTACTAGTCATACATAACAAGATCCCTAAAGTTATTTCCACAGAAATAGTTTGAAACAAGGTTATATCTAGCACAAAATATCGTGAATTTCACCGCACAATCTGCGAGCGAATCTCCTCATACATTTTAGATGAACCATCATGATATAGAGGTCTCCCGATGAAATATATATGCTTTGATCTAACGCTACGTGGTGCGAGCTTTGTAAAGTATTGCCAATGAATTCTTTAGTTATAAAGGGATGAAATTCTGATAGAGTTAATAAGAAATGAAGTAATTGGAGCATGATTAAAGAATACCACGTAACATCGGCTATTAATAGGCCCCTCTATTATGATTTCGTGCATGAATAAAGAATTATTTAATCGTACGTTCAGTAGCATTCATCTGTGCATTCAATTATCAACCTGCTTAGTTATTTTAAGAACGTCGACGACAATAATGATGAATATCACAAGAAATTAAGCCATCATCATCACAATGCATACAAAAGAGATCTTTAGATAATTGTAAAGCATTTTACAATGAAAGCACACTATAGACAAAGCAAAGCTACGCTAGTATTAAATTGTCTGTCAAAGCTGACATCAAAAATAATAGTGTTGAATGAGCCGACCAATTTCCGAAGTCGTCATAGATTTGAATACCATCCATTACACCATAGTATGATCTTTTCTTTAAATACCGACTTCAAAAACAGGGGAGATTCTGAACTGTTTATGTTCACTAATAATATACAGGTATTTCGAAAGAGAGCTTTTATCACAACATATTTCCACTTCTTAAATTTAAAACGCAACTTTTCTAATAGAGTTATCACTTCACGATGACTACAATAAACATAATATTAGTAATTTGCTTACCTGTGCAGTCTTCGCCATGTTTGTCCGAACTATGATCCAACGGTGCACGGCCCAACAATTTAAAGAAAGTCTCTAATTAGCAGACAGTACATTGCTATCAACAGATAACTGTCAAACCGAGCTCAATGGGTATTTAATATGAAATTAATTGATATAGCATTGCTGAGATATTTTACTTAAGTCAGGTTTTTGAGTTTAAAGATAACCTTCCATTGGGATCCAAAAAAAGGGTTCTTTTTTTAGGATTCCGTACCAAAATGGTAAAAAGGAACCCTTATGGTGTGACTCAGTCTGTCTGTCACAGCTGAATATCTCAAGAACTACTGATGCTATCAACTTGAAATATAGAATAGTTTTAGATGACGTTGCCTAGCTATTTTTCAAATAAGCAAGAAACAAAAATTGTTCTTTTTTTTTGCAACAGGGACTTTAAAGTCGTTTTAAAAATTCGAAATGCGGCTACTAGGGCATGTGGGCGCGCGCATATGAAAGATTGACTGGTAGAGAATGCCTTGTGGCATTAAGTCCGCCTATGTATCACTATTGTACACGAAGAATAAATAAATAAATTAAAAAATAAAAATATGAAAGAGCGCTGTTTGCACTGTTTTCGACTTTTGATGAAAAATTTAAAAAAATACCGTCCACCCATTATCTCCGAAGTTTGCATAGAGAAAAATCTGAAATTATTCTATGTGATAGAAGCTTATGTAAAGATTACAGGAAAAATAAAACTATGTCTCTATATAGCACACTTTTTCAGAAATCAACAAAAATTACATTACTTTATCTGTCATGAGATGGCGATGACCTAAAACTGCAATATTCTACACCGCAGTGTTAAAATTTTCTCTCTTTTTCTCTTTCTTTGTTCTTTTCTCTCTTTTTATTCTCTTTTCTTTTTTTTTCTTGTTTCTTCTTTTCCTCGCTGATGATAATTTAAAAACATTTCACGTTTCACAACCAAAATGTCCTCCTTCCTACATATTAGCAGGTAGCAGGTTGCTTTGGGCATGGGGTCTCAACTCGAACAAATTATAATTAGTCTTGAAAAAAATTCACAGATGGCAGCATAGGTAACAATTATGAAATTAACAATCAATAAAAAGCGTTATAGGGCCGATTTTGGCTGAAGTAACATTAGTAAAAATCAAAACTTCCTTTTTTAATGTTGGTCTATCTATTTACACTCATAAATCACGAGAATGACACCTAGTATCTAGGCCAACTCCTAGATGGCGTTATAAAACTACAGTCTCTGGTAATAAGTGAGTCGCTGATGCTGCCATGTGTTAAAAAATCGAGGACAAAAAATAGCCAGCTCAATAGCCAGCCTTAGGGAGGTGTCATTTCTTTGTATGGGATTGGGTATCTGTACGTAGTATTATATTATGTGTGCTTTGGGTGAAGCACAGTTGTAGTTTTTCTGGGCTGGTACGGAACCCTCGGTGCGCGAGTTCGACTCGCTCCTTGACCAGTTTTTTTTTTTTGTTAACATGCATGGTATAATAGCACAATTACAATCGTACCCTAATCGCGTAACACACAATCAATCGCAATCTGAATGATTTTGAAGCAGATTGCTAATCCATTGCTTTATATGATAGAAAAATTTGTCTGCTCAAGAACGTAAACAACGCAATGAATGTTATTGAACTGTCAAAATGAAACCGATTCCTATTTATTTATTTTATTATGTATGTACACACAGTTAAATACATAGAGATACGACATAATTATAATTTCAGTACAAAGGTACTGCTTATTTCTTAAGAAATTTCTTTCATTTCTCCTTTCTTCCTCCAGAAAGGAGAAATGAAAAAGAAATGTAGACAATAGTGTGTGAGAACATGAAGAGAATGATATGAATATGCGAAGTCTTAAACTAAAATATTAAATATAACATATACTTAAATAAAGCTACAAAAATATAAATACATATATCTATAAATATATACATAAAATACTCACAGTTGAGAGGAAAGGTAATGCTCTTTTACTCGATGTTTGAATAGAGATATAGTTTTTAAATCGCGAATGCTAGGCGGAAGCGAGTTCCATAATCTTACAGCATGGACAGAGAAGGAATAAGAATAGTAGCTAGTTTTATGAGGATGAGATTTAAGGAGGGATCTAAGGTGTGATCTACACGGTGCGTCCTACTGATAGTCTGTTACGCAATTAGGCCTCTGGTTTTATATTTATTTTAAAAAGCTCATAATTAACATCAAAATTGCTTATCAATGTTAAGAGCGTTGTCACCGGTCCACTAGCGCCACTCCTTTAAAAACATATTATCTCGTGACTGAGAAGGAATTATGAAAAACGGCTCAATCAACTATATCGGTGTGTCTAGAATTTTCTAATACCTTTTTTAAAGTTTCATATTGAGACACGAAGCAACAAAATTCGATCTAAATAAAAGCGGCCACTTTCCTCTAGATCGTATTCGATGACTGGTGACAAAACCCTCTTAACGGTAGGTAACGACATCGGATTGCTCGACACGGGACTTCATAACTTAATTTTATTAAGCTCTTCAATAAGGCATCCAATCGACTTCGATGATAGACGCACAATTCACGCACCTTCAGCACTATGAGAATTGAGACTTGGGGCTGTAATCTCGACATAGATAGCGACTGTAACCGAAATTATAAATAGAGTATGTAAAGTGTTCAAAGGAGCAATGAGCATCATTTTGGAGAAAACTAAATCTGTATTTTTGTAGGACCCACAGGCGGGATCACAGGTGTTAAGAGTGGGAACTGGGGACTCTGGCTCCCACCGAGTTGGTGGCACAGTGGTCAAGTGCTGCCATGCACAGCCAGGCTCAGGAGACACCCCATTTACAGTCTCCCCAGGGATGTGTCTTGGCAGATGTTGCTCACATCTCTCTATAGAGGATCCGAAGGACCTGAAGTAAGTAAGGATCCCGCGCTCCCCGGTTTTATCCCCGATGGTTGGGGCACCTATAGAAAGTTCCCGACGACTAAATTTCAGTTTTCTGATTTAGCTGTAATTTGCATGTCTAATGGTAAAACATGGTGCAAATAATATGGCAGGTACAAATTTTGTTCAATGATTTTTTTACAAAACATAATACTGTGGCGGTATCAACAACGCCACATGCAAACTACGCATCAAAGACCTGACGTCACAAATCTTGCATGGCGCTATCAGAGTTTACCGCGCGACTAGCAAACAACAATAATCCAACAACAACAATACCCCGACATCAACCGTTGTTGTTAGTATACTTAGTACTGAGAGGTTAGTATTTTACCAATGACCTTGTATAATCATTATTACATCTATGTACTTACACCCATACTTGCGAACAAATAATTTGACGATGACTTTGATTTTGGTATTGTTAATCATCTTGGTACCTAATATTCCTGATAAAGGGACAGATGTATAATCAATTAATCATTATTACATCTATGTACAGTCGCTGTCAGATATATTGTAGCAGACAAGGTGTACTTCTGAACAATTTAAAATGTCAATAAGTTCCATACACTACAAGTTACCATTAATATCTGAACATTCATTGTCTCTATGTTTATAACTATGTGAACCTTTGTGAAGAGAAAAAAATAAACTATTATTATTATTATTATTCATTACTTCATTAATATCTGAGCAGATGCTTGTCAGTAATTTCTATACACACAACTAACCAAAATACGTTTTTTCCTAGTTGATCCGGGAATACCTAGGTCGGTATTCCCGGATCAACTAGGAAAAAACGTATTTGATACTTGAATATTATTATTTATTATTATGCAGAATATTTATTTTTGTTTATTGCAGAATACTAGGAAAGCATAAAGCAAAAAATTGAGTAGACAAGCTTTTATGATCACAAGGGTGTAAGTCACATAGAAATTAATATTACACAATAATTTATGGTAAATATTTAGGTCATATTTGTTTAATATTTGATTACTTATCCTAATTCTATGCATGAATAGGGGAGACCGGGGCTGGTTCTAACGGGGGTAAGAATTAACTTGAATATTCCAGTTAAACGGTAAGCGTTACAATCATAATACTCGGTTTCCTAGCACTATTTACGCCGCCAAACGTGTCACGAATCGTCAGTCCGCGGGCAATCGCCTCTCTTGGGAGTTGTGTGCATCGAGCCCGGATTGCCAGGTAAACGAACTTTTCGTGGTTTACAATAATTTGACTCAAGATGTAGTTATTCACTTGATCGAATATACTATTGCCTAGAATGAAGCTTAATTTTATTGATAATATTACTGTGCTATGCGTATGTTATTATTCCTATTGATTGACTTTATGTGATTAACTTTGTAAAAAAAGTGACCTTGGGGCTAAAACTAACAAATTGACCGGGGTAAGTATTAACATGTTAATACATACCCCGTATGTGGGGAAAGTATTAACAGATGATTGACGAGCATAATACCTAAAGTCGTGTCTTTTTTTTTTATAGAATGAGGATTGCCGGTGATTCTTCAGCTAATCCGGAAGACATGTCGTTAATTTTTTAAATGTAGAGTCCTCAATCGTCTCAGAAATTGTAAATGACATGCCTGATATTGAGCTAAGTGTATCGGAGGTTATTGAGCAAATGTCCCAAGAACCACGCCCAGAAGAAGCAGGACCATCAAATCCAAATCCTGAAAGAACTTTCAACCTAGAATTTGTAAGGCCACTTCCAAAAGCTCCACCACGTGTTGGATCCAAACGAAGACGTCTAAGAAAGTCCACTATTCTTACTGATACACCTGAGAAACTGGCCTTAGAAGAGGAAACTAAATTAAAGTTATCAAAAAAGAAGAAAACTAGTCAGGAAGAAATGAAGCAGGATAAAGGGAGAGGAAGATAATAGATAAGATATATAAAATCTGGAAAAGTAGAAGCAGAAATGGTGAAGAAGAAAATTCTGCAAGGGGATAGTGACACAGAAGAAGATGACTGTTTCTGCTTAATTTGTGGCGAACTCTCTAGAGAAGATACAACTGGATTTGATTGGATACAGTGTATACAATGTAAGACATGGGCTCACATCACTTGTATCAGAGGTGACACTAGAAGTTACGTGTGCCTAAACTGTTTCTCAGACGATGATTACGAGGCATAGGAATCATCGACAGATATTGCCGACTCGTTATATTATGCACAAATTGTTATATCTTTTATACAAATTATTTACTTTGACTGATTGAAATAAGTTCCTAAAGACATAAGTAACTTGACTAATAATATAAGACTGATTACATTATATTTGTTGAAATGTAAAATATTATATTGTATTTGTGAAATATTTTACGAGATAAAAGTTGTTTTACTAGTTGTATTAATTATTGTTAATTAGCACTTAAGGCTGCTCAAACATTTTGCATCTTCATACAAACTAAAAATCGCTCTAAATTAGTAAAATTTCAGTTTTTTTGAAAATGGTCGTAATTTAATATCTTTAATATCATGAATGTAAAGTTTCATTACTATCCGCCTTTTCATTTTTAGGAAATTTAATGATAAAGTTTGTATGGGGACGCAATATGTTCGAGCAGCCTTAACGGAATAGATAGTGCAACTTACATTTTGAATCTGTGATTGAAAATAGGTTAATTTGATAGAACCTAAGTTGATTAAAGATATTTATGAATAAAAATTGTGTTTTCTTGGAATTATTTAATTGAAAAAGTCCCATGTTACATCTTGCCCCTTGCGTTAATACTTACCTCAGCCCTGTTAAAACTTACCCCCAATACGGGGTAAGTATTAACAACTGACTTTTTTATTTTAAATGCATCTAATTCTGAAAGTATCTGTCTTATTCACGTTTTCTGTAACTTTATTAATAGCTGAATAACTAACGTATGCTATTAATCGAAAGCAATGTCGAAAAATCTATTATGATAGAAAATATAAACCAAAATACAAATTTTGTTAGAACTGGCCCCGGTCTCCCCTACTCGTACTATGTTTTCTATGAAGGTTTCTATAGCAGAAAACTTAGGAAACTGGATTACAAAAATAATAACACAGATTTTGTACAAATATGTTTAATACAGAATAATATTCAAAAAGTTACGAATCATAATCGAAGTCCGATTCGAGGAATTCAATGTCACTAAAGGAATTGTCACTGTCATCATCACTGTCACTGTCATCGCGTACGTTAATAATAAACGGTTCTATTTCATACTCTAGTATCCTGTCTTTTTTTATACTCATTTTCAACCAAAGAGATTTAAGATACAATAGAGAGGTTATGCAAAGAAATGTCATACAAAAACTGTGATCCCATGTCTCAGTGAAGCCATCTAGCATAATATAGCAAAATTAGAGCGGCAATTGGAAACATGCTAACACAAAAAACAGTAAACATTAATTAATTTATTCAGCTATTGCTCGGTAGGTAGCCAGTGTGGCTAGTGTTGCCAGATCCGATTTTCAATCGGTGGATTAAGCCTGAAAAACCTATTATAGTTCAAATCAGGTAAATAAATGTCGAAAACTAACTAAATGTCGAAAACTAAAGAAACTAAGCAAAACTTGTCTCAGAAAAAAATATTTTAGAATTTTATTCGCTACTCATTGTTCGTGTCACCATTTACTAATGTGACTAGGTATCAGTTTCAGTGTGTTTTTATGTACATTTTTTGAAGACATTTTTAAATAAAATAATTTTAAACGTGCCTCGTTGCAGTTTCGTTCGTTTGCCTCCTAATTATTATATCACAAAGTGTCGTATATCCGAGGACAGGTTCAAAATCCGTAGATCTATGGATAAATTCGTAGGTCTGGCAATGCCGTGTGACGTCAAGTAGAAACCTATGGTAGGGATTTCACCATATAGATATAAAGGTATCGATAATATTGAAAAAAGTTAGGTACCTACTAAGACTAATTTTTTTTTCGCATTTGAATAGATTGAAACAAGTGCCCAAAAAATTGGAAAGCAATAAAATGACTAGTAGTTTCAATGTTTACAAGTTATTTATTTACAAAATTCTTTTTACATACAAATTACTAAATTATCGTTATTAGACGTGGGTTCGATTCCTACAGGACACAAATATGTATGTGATGAATTTATGTAAATAAATTTTCAAATCCGACTGATAGTTATAGAGATTAGCGCGTTCAAAGAAACAATCAAACGAACTGACAATCTAATATAGTAATACTAATACTAAAGATGAAGATCTTTAGTATTAGTATTAGTACCTATAGATTGTCAAAGAAGCTTAGCTCTGAAGCAGACACTTGAAAAAATCGTGATTTAACTGATTTAAGCATAATTTTGATGAAGCAGATGGAAGCCAATTTTCTTCTCTACGGTTTATTTGAACAAACCGTATCCACTTTTCACGTTCTACATTATTAACATTCGGAAACCTAGTAACAGAAACCTACATGAACGAATAGTACTTGTTCATTTATTGACATTTAAATAAAATGACATGATTATGTTCAAACAGTATTATATTTTAAGTGTTATTTATTATTTACCTTAATAAATATTATCGATAACAAACTCGATAAATAACATCACATCTCTGCAAGGCAGTAGTAAAGCTACTCAGCAAAAGAGGGCGTTTATTACAAAATTTGCAAATGTTCTAGATCTATTTATGAAAATTATTTAATTTTAATTACTGAGTAAATATAAACAATTCACACGAAAATAAGCGGAAGTCAGGTCCAGTCGTTTTGCCATAGCGAGATTTACAGTAACGTAATGCGCAACTCGGCCATATTTCCTTAGAAAATATTTTTCTTTAATATTTATGTCAATGCTTTGGTGGACACGAATGCGACTTGACCAAACTAGACTGATCGACTTATGACCACTAGGACATAAGTATCGAATTACGATTTTGTTCGCAATGTCCCGTCTATTGTTACGTATAATTTAATGTCTTTGTTTTCAACACGAACAACATGGTCTCTACATTTTTTCCACTCATTTGGAGAAATACTATAAAAAGATTCTGTTATTAGTTTTTCCGTGTCTTAAGCTGGTACTCCTATATTTTTACTTCCGATCCTGCGTGTAGCTAAACTCCATATCATCTCGATCGGGTTCAGATCTACAAATCGAATTCCAAGATTCCAATTCTTTATTAGTGACTTTTGTGGACATGATATTTATTCAGATATGTTACTGTAGTTGTAATTGCAATCATGTCATTAATATTTCATTATCACTGTTATTTAATAATATTGTAAAGCCAATTATTTTTAAAAGAGTAACCGTGGAGATTCTTGCCGGCTCTTCTCCATAGGAAACGACTAATTGGAACCGTGCACCTAGCTTCTGACGTTTCATAAGTGCCCATGTAGGTTTAGTGCCCATGTAGGTTTATGTGAAATAAAATATTTTGATTTTGATTTTGAATGATATGAAGGTCGTTTTAAAACTTCATGGCCATGTTGTTTTAGAAGCTCTTCTGCTTCATACTGGGGTCTGGGTTTGTTTTAATTTACCAGGAAAAGGAGTTCAGCTTTTGAGTAACAGTCTTCATATGCAACTCTATTGATTGCCAACCAGTTTTGAATTTCAATTTTTCGGTTTTGAATCGAGGGTGGCTTTTTGATTTGCTTGAATGCTAGTTGCATTGTCCATTATTACTACACTATTTTGTGGTAAACTTGGTATCAATTTATCTTGCAGCCATTTCATGAAATACATTTAATATATTTTAATATATTTTTCTTGCAGCCATTTCATATAGAAATACAACATTCATACAATTATAAATCTTTGCATAGTATAATATAAAGTCGCTCCCGCTGTCTGTACGCTTAGATCTTTAGAACCACGTATAATAATAATAATAGGATTAAGATGACTCCACATTTAAAACTGTTATACGAGTATTGATAGACCAGGTTTTGTAAACATAATTCCTGATTGGGTACATAGTATCAAAACTAATTCAATAGCTTACTAGTATTTCCAAAATTATTGTAAACAATTGTACTTTTTCTTGAAACGCAGCATCGCGTTCGCTTTTCAGTTGGTTGTAATTATTTATCATACTGTATAACAACTTTCTCACACTGCTACTTAAAGTTTTAGGCATTGATTTACTTAAAATAGGACAAAATATTACACAAATTTGTTTTCGTAAGAGAAGAGGTTTTAGGAACAATGAGTGACATTGCAGCAGTGTTGTCAATTTCTGAAAACATGAAAAATTCACTTTCAGCTTTCATTAGACACTCTACCTAAAGCGGTGGTAGAGTGGTACTGGTTGAGCCTGATAAAGGCTCGACACGCGACGCGACACAAAGAGACCGCTCGTCGCGCGGCACGCGGTGTCTATGTCGTGTCGCGTGTCGCGTCTGTTTGTAGAGGCTTTAAAGGGACAGATAGTTTCTTCATCACTTTTTACTTGGAAATGGGCCAGCTCTTGATCTCGATCTTCTTCTCTTCTCAAAACTTGGTCAAATCTCTTTATAAGTCAATCTGCTGCCAAATCATAAGTAAGTTAGTTAGCTGTTGAATTAACAATAAGCTATGATGTAATTTGACACGAGATTCGCTATCTGATTTATAGACTTAAGAAACTGATAGGGTACGTGAGTTAGATTTCCTGAAAGGGTATCGAACTTATATCTACATAGGGTCTTGGAATAGTTCATTGAGACCCGTTTGCCTACAGGCTGTTAGTAAAACAGACTCATTTTTGCTGAACAAGTATCGATCCCCGGACCTCACATACCTACACTTGGTGCCAATAGCTAGACAAACAACACTATGTATAGGTGCGTGTGTTTATTCATTCATATTTTGTTGTAGTCGTTTGTGCTTCGGAGTAAAAGTTTTGTTTATTTATTTTATTTATTATTTATTTATTTCTCTATCTTACATTTATCATTACAGGTTCACCCAATGCGTTAAATGCGCCTATATAAAATAATTGTTAATCAATATTAAGTACACCTATAACTTATTATAAACAATGCATTTCTTGTAAATTCACTCAGAGTAAAAAACCCCACTAGCAATGAGATTTAGCGTGCGAAGTGAGCGCGTTTGTTCGTTTTTTTTTCGCGGAGTTTCAGTCTTCGCACAAATCAAATAACTTATTTAAAGAGGCATTTCGTGTATGTACGTGTGCAATCTGGGGAACGCTAGAAATATATACATATATATAAATATAAGGTGTATCTATTCATACACAAAATATTTTAAGAGAAACATCTATAGATGGTAAAAAAGCCATAGCAGCGAAAAAATTCTTTTTACTGTTTTATATTTTTACATAATTATTATAATTTTAAAATTGCTTGAGACATTTTGAAAAAATACCTTTATTTACTTATTCTATGAATGACCCGCCCAGACGCGGCGACGGTGGCGACACGAGTGCGGTGAATTTTGATAATTAATCATCATATCAAGTAATTTTAAATTATTTAATTTTTTAAATAATATAATAGGATTTAAAAAAAATCGTTTTCATGGCTTCTTTACCACCTATAGGTGTATCTCTTGAAATAATTCGTGTTTGAATAGATACACCCTACATATAATATATATCATATTATTCATCATCAATCATTAATTTATGCTATACCCAAAGTCTCTAATTCAGATCATTTATGTAAACAAAGAAATGTCACTGTCAAAATGACAGGACAGTGGTGCAAAACATTTTATCATATTCTTTTTTTGTAAATAGTCATCGCTAAAATTAAAGTGAATTAACTATAAGAACTATGCTAACAAAATACCGTTGCCAAACAATGTATTGTGTAGTATGTCGGAGACACGACATATGATCGTCATAATCAGCCCTTTTAAGTCCAGTGCTAGACGTAGGCCTCCCAAAATCGATTTCCACTCGAAACAGTTTACAGCCGTTTTCACACAATATGAAGCTATGAATGAGAGTTGTAATATTAGTGTTGTTGAAGATGTAAAACATTTGAAAATGTTTAGATCTCCTGCATTGTTACCAGTATCATAAAATATTTTATACCAGAAAATCTCCTTTTTTTAATAACTTTGTTTAAAACCGGAAATTTATAAAAATAATTACGGTATGATTATTTGTTAATTATTATTCCTTAAAATCAGTACTTAAAAGAAAATGAAACCTCTTTTTTCGCCATTTTATGTGAATTACCATTACGAAAATATTTTTTTGTAATGTTATCCCCTTTGTTTACATAAATTATCTTAATTTGAGACTTTGGGTATATATACAAAATTTTGACTTTCCAACAATGAAAGGAATATAGTGTTTACATGTTGGGACGCCCTCCAGTCTCCAAGGTTTTTGTCTTTTTATTGGGTCCATCGCATCTTTCACATTTACTCACAAACGTTGCATAGGGTCGCAGCATAATGCTGAGCGATAGCCGTTTTGCGTGGATGTGACGCATTTTCCCCAATAATATTCTTATTTCTTTTGTGTTTATGTTCTTTTTTTTTCGTCATGTTTACCGCAAATAAACGTATTTTCTTTCTTTCTTTCTTTCTTCTTCTTATTATTATTTATTATTTTATTTTATAAAAAGTAAATTCCAAAAATGACGATAACTCTTTTTTGCAACATCCGATTTAAATTAAACAAAACCTATATTGTGCTCCAAATTAATATCAGCCTACCTGTGATAAGTACATGAAAAAAAAAAAAACCGTTCAGAAGTTCCGGAGATGTGCGCGAACAAACAAACAGACAGAAAAGAATTCTGAAAACCGGCAAAGTGCGTGTCGGACTACACACAATGAAGGGTTCCGTAGTTGGGATGAATTTATCCTGAGAATAAACTTAACATGTAGTTGACTACAAGTTCTCCCATACATTCCAACTGCAAATGTAAGTTTGTACGCACAATATGCAATCATGTCATTAATATTTTATATACTTAGATTATTTTATATTTTGTGAATGTGAGAACGTTGTAGGCCTAGTAGAGTGTAGATTTGTTGGCGGTTTTCTATTTTGTTAAGTACCTGGTAATTGTTGAAAGGCCTACACTGTCCTCCCATACCTATTATCACTGTTATTTAATAATATTGTAAAGCCAATTATTTTTAAAAGAGTAACCGTGAGTTTCTTGCCGGCTCTTCTCTATAGGAAACGACTAATTGGAACCGTGCACCTAGCTTCTGACGTTTCATATGTGCCCATGTAGGTTTATGTGAAATAAAATATTTTGATTTTGATTTTTGAATATTGAGAGATTTACAGTCATCATTTTAATTATTTAAATCTAAATGTTGGGGTCGGCTTCCAGTCTAACGGGATGCAGTTGAATACCAGTGTTTTACATGGAGCGACTGCCTATTGACCTCCACAACCCAGTAACTGGATAATACGATACCCCTTGGTAAGACTGGTTGTCAGACTTTCGGGCTTCTGACGACCCGTAACGACAGTCTGAGATCCACCAATGACAGACGGGACCAACGGCTTAACGTGCTTTCCGAGATACGGAGGGGTCTTGGTATGTAAAGATGGTCACCCATCCACGGATCAACCGCGGCAAGCGTAGCTTAACTTGGTGGATCGACCCGTGTGGCTGTTATTACTTAGCCACGAGCTCCCCATATCTGGGCATATGTAGGTATAATAATAATGACTCAAAAACATAAAAAAAGACATAATAAAACAACATATTGGTAAAAGGCTAATTTATTCAGTCTCAAGAATCACAAGTATTTACATTATGTACATAAAATTAAGAACTATTAAATTATTTACAGACCCGTTTACTTATAACTAAACTTACACATAACAATACTAAATGAAATCAGAATCCGTTAAGAAATAGCCGAGGTCGGTTCAGTAACAACACAACTGTACTTTATGGGGAAATATCTGCTTTTTACGAATTTCAGCTTCCGATTCCTGTTGCAAGGCAAAACCCTCTTCTCATACACAATACGAACGGACATTGATCGCCACATTGCGTGTTTTAGATTTCAGGTTTCATCACGATGTTTTACTCCCTGTAAGTCTGTTATGTTTTAGACGGTACCTTTGCAAAAGTAACTTTGAAATATGCCAAGTTAAACCCGTTATTTGGTGTGTAAATATATTTTGATTTATTATATGAGTGTATGAGGAGAAATGTTCTGTCCTATACTTAGTGGTCGAACACAGACGTTCAGGCTTAGACAACATACATTAACAGTTCATTCATAAAAATGTAATGTTAATGACATAAATACTTATATTTTTAGTTATCGTTACTCAAATTGTTAATTAATTTGTATTTAATTGTAGAGGTGTTAGGAAGCTATATCTGTGTGTATGTTTATTAAAAAGGTGTTCTTTTATAGTCATAGTAGCTTTTACCAGCGGCTACGCCTGCGTGGTTCGGTTATCGCGTAAAAAGTAGTCTATGTCTTACACTATTTCCCAGATTATATCTTTGTCAAATTTCATGACGATCGGTTTACCGATTTAGGCGTGAAAACGTAACAGACAGACAGAGTTGTTTATTTATATATTAGTACGGATGAAAAATTATTTTTATGTTCTAACCCATTTGCGTCCAAGGCTGAAGTTATGCTCTACTACAGCAAACGAGGTAAAGAAGTTTTTCAAGACAATTTCATGTTTTATGTGTAATAAGTTTTTATGAGTTTTCCCAAAAGCAAGTTATTAAAAGATATGATGTTTGTTATGATGATTGCACTTGGTATAATAGTAAGGTTTCTTAATGCTAGCGGCTAGTTCGCCGGGGCAGCCGCAGGGCCTGCGCCGGGGCTCCGCTGCGGGCCCGGTCGCGACACTAGTGTCAGGAGACACGGCCAGGGCAGACCTACACACCCAATA
Organism: Dryobota labecula; assembly: GCA_947523025.1. NCBI lineage: Eukaryota > Metazoa > Arthropoda > Insecta > Lepidoptera > Noctuidae > Dryobota > Dryobota labecula. Next base: position 1,563,445 of record OX383303.1, on the reverse strand, counting down.
GTGAGGTTAGCCACACATAGATGGCACCGCTGGCTTAAAACTAGTGTTATAATAGAAAGAGTAGATGGAACTTAAATTAAATTTAACATCTAAAATGTAATCATAGTTTCTAATAGTTTAAGGTTATATATGTGGCGCCATCTATGTTAGTAACCAAAATATAGTTTCCAGATCGTTTAATGCTGGTGTTACTGGGTTTCAAACATGTTACGATTTCATAATCGACGCCGAGGTAGTGCTCCGCACCTACCGTCGCTGCGCGCGCGGCCTCGTGGTGTCGGCGAAGCGGATGGCGCAGGCGCGCACGGCCATGTTGGGGCGCAGGAAGTCGGCCAGCGTCGCGGCCGCCGCGGGCCGGTCGAAGGGGAAGCCCATGGCGCGCCGGTCGGGGTACGCGCGGTCGCGGATGCCGCAGTACGACGCCGCGTCGTTGCACGCGCCCACGAGGTCCTGCTCCACCTGCGAGCGGACGACCGTTATTCCACAATTGCCTCCCGCATGTGCAGCCGCAGCACCGTACTACGTACCCTGTCCGCGCTCCAGTCCGACACCATGGCGAACAGCACGACGGGATAGCCCTGCTCGGTGCCCTTGGCCACCAGCATGTGGTGCGGCCAGCCGCAGCCGCAGAAGTCGAACTGCGCCGCCTCGGCCGTGCCCGGGTCCGCGGGCCGCGCCGACTGCGGGAGACGCGAGGCTTAGATATTTACAAAGTTCACACCTCCAATAATCACCCATGAGAAGACGATCGTGAAATCTGATTATACCTGTTGCAACTGAGAAACAATGGAGTATTTTTTTTTTCTGCTCGTTTTTTGACAAATTTAGCCTTTTTTGACAACATATTGGCTCAACGCAATAATACAAAATTGAGATAAATATGTAACTAGAAAAAATGGTATTTTAAAATAAACTAACAATGCAATAATTACTGTTGTCTTATTATTATTTTTTTTCATTATTTTAGTACTCTCTAAAGTCACATTTTAGAACGTCTTACTTGCTTACTTCTCTTTCTTCATAACATAGAACAAATTCATACACACATTCACATTGTAACACTGTATACAATGTTAATATTACATACCTGATCGCGGAAAGTCCTTTCATAAGGAATAGTAACGGACGAATCCAAACTGCGGTGACGAATGGTGTTGTTGCCCGGACGTACTGAAAACATTACAATAATTTTATTAATGTTTGCCTAAAAATAAACCGTAAAATAGAATAAAAGTCTCTGGTTTTGAAAGCCAATTAATGTCTATGAGTTTTAAGATCAGATATGAAACATGCATCATAAAAATGCATGATCTTCGAAACAGAATCAACACGTAAACTTTCAACTCCGTAGGATAAGAGGAAGTGGTTTTATTCAGCTTGCAAATTTTGACCCATTCATACTAACTAACAAGACAAATCAAAACAATACTGCTTTAATTTGATTATTTGTATACATACACCCAAAATTATCATTTTAAACCACCTTAAAGCTGTTTTTCATTTGATAATTGAGGATAATTTAATAATCTCACTTTACAGCGATGATTGTTCAATTACAATTTATTAATTTTATTCTAGCAATAATTTTTGGGAAAAGTGGTGGATTTTTAAAGTTAAAACATTTTAAATACGATGAATGTTTTCCTAATTCCCTTTAGTGAGTGATTTCCGTAAGACTTTCACCTGAACAGGATTTGTTTACACTTTCATCAGATACTTTTAGAACAGATTATAATTATACTCACGTCCAGTGGTGAACTTGTCGAGCTCTATCATGGCCCTCCTCTGCTCGTCGAAGGCGAGAGGCTCTCCGTTCTCATTGACTGTCGGCGCCATGAAGATTCGCACTGTACCCATCACGCCCTGCCCCGATGTGTTGTTCACCTCCATACTGCGAAGAACACGCCAAAATACTCATTATTGCTGTCGGTTTTTTAAATTATATATTTGGGTGTCGTCTGTTCGCCTGCTTAGAAAGTTACTAAATATTGAATTGCACATTGCCTGCAGAAACATCTATAACACCGAGAAACTTATAGTGACAAGTACAATAATAGGAAAAAAAATCGGGATATGGCTGTCTCGTGGACACGGTCACTGAATACTTGTACGTCTGCAGATGTACTGGCGCCGTCATTGACCCGCTCGGACGCCTTCATTCTTTTACTTTCCCGGCTCCGCTTCACTCTGTCATTTGGTGTTTTATGGGTATAACTGGATTTCTCTTGACAAGCCCTCTCCAACGGTATACGATGTCTAAATTTTGATTTGGCTTTTTGACGAGTATAATCCGACATTGTATTATTTATTTTAATTGTTTACTTTATCTTTATTTATTTATTTATCACAAACACTGCTATCATTACAGGAAAAAATCCTAATGCGGTAGCGTGGTCCTTAATTAAACTATCTTAAATAACATAACACATACAATATAATTTTTGTGAATTCATTCAGGGTGCAGGAAAATAAATCGATCCTGTCAGCCGTGTCTTTCAGTGCGTGCAAGGCGCGCGTCAGTGGCGCTTTGCTGAGCAAGTTGGTGCGTGCGTGTGGCACTGCTAGTAACCGTGGCTTCCGGCGCCGCGATACGTAATTGTCAGGCACATTGAGACTGATCTCCTTCAAAACACCGGAATTGTAGGTCTTACCACGTAATAGATATGTGGTTATAGCTAAGTCCCTCCTTGTCTCGAGTTTGTTGTACCCGACCATACCGATAACGAATAAGGTTGGGTACATCAACGGATAGAAGGGATAGACACCATATAGCTTCATGTACAAAAATCTAGTGAATTTGTTTTGTATGCGCTCCAACATGAGACCATATTTAGTCCCATGCGGAGCCCATATGACAGCATTATACTCAAGCTGAGTTCTTATAAGCGCATTATACAATGCCGCAACTGCTTTTATATTTGTATAACCCGATGCCCGTCGAAGAACGAAACCCAGACTTCTGTATGATTTCTTGCAAACAATTACAATATAGTCCCGAAACGTTAGCTCAGTGTTCAGTTGCACGCCCAGGTCGCGTACCTTTTCTACCCGCTCAATTGATGTGCCCTCAAGCTTGTACTCGTGATGATGTGGTTCTCTCATTCTGCTAAAAGTTATGACTGAGCATTTCTTTACGTTAAACTGCAGTTTATTTTTCCTACTCCACGCAATCTCTTGTCCATATATATTCACTATATCTATTTCAAACTAATGTTTTAAACACGCGATCAATAGGTCTTGATGAGAAATGTTGGAAACGAACGTCGTAGCTTCTCCGAGACAAAATTTAAAATAAACGGAAATTATGTGACGCAGCGAATCGACCTCTAGGTGGCAGCACTTCCCTCTTTTTTAACAAGTGTTAGACATTGCTTATCGCTGAGATGAGATTGCGGAAATGATCATCAGGAGTCAGGAGTCGGAGTAATTGGTAGTGTCGGTGATGTGTCACTCCATCAAGTCAAAAGACCGTACCAAATGGACATACATTCTTTAGAAATTAATCAGAAGGAACCACGATACTCAATAATGAAGGGCCGACAAAGGAGAACTGGCAAAAAAGCAGATGACCCACTAGATGGTAAAAGTGGTAGCAAGCGGGTACTCACACATAGGTGAACTCCTGGTGCTGCAGGTGCGTGAAGCGGGCCAGCACGGAGCCGCGCGGCGTGAAGTCCAGGCCGCGGCCCAGCTCCACGGTGCTGAGCTCCCAGAACGTGCCTATGGTGTTGGCCCCGGCCGCGCCCTCCAGGCTCACGCTGGACACGCGGATGCCGGCGAAGTCCAGCTGGCAAAACAGAAGCTGTTTTTGAAACGTTGCTCCACTCGGAAAGAAACAGAAGGTAACAGAATACAAACCCACAGATGCAAGGATACTCAGATCTGGAACTACTATCTGTAGGGCCATACTCGACCATAAATGTGTTATAATTTTTTCTGGCATTACTTCACTTTTCATTCTTTTGACCTATTGTGGTATAGTGATTCGTGCTTCGTGATTTACGCAGTCAAATGCCTTGGAGAGGTCACAAAAGATTCCTATGGCGTCTTAGGCCTACTCCCACGCTGTAAATATGTTTTTTAATAAGGTGACACCGGCGTCAGTTGAACGACGTCTTTTGAGGAAACCATATTGCTGATCGTATAAAATTTGGTTGGTGTTAAAATGATCAAGCATTTGATTGAGAATACCCTTTTCGAGCACCTTGCTGAATTCCGGCAACACAAATACTGGTCTATATTGTTAGCGTCTTTACTGTCCTCTGATTTAAAAAGTGGTATAACCTTAATATATTTCATTAGATCCGGGAAGACTCCTTGATGCACACAAAAGCTAAGTATGGTGCTAGTCTCGATTATATCCGATGGTAACTTACATCATCATCCGCCTGCCTTTTCCTAACTATATCGGGGTTGGCTTCCAGTCTAACCGGATAATACCAGTACTTATTTGAAAGTCAAAGTCAAAGCATTTATTTCAAATAGGCACATAAATGGCACTTGTGAAGGTCAACATTTACACGGAAATAAAATTGATTCTAGTTGCCCCTTCCAAAAGGTTGTTTCGCATGGAGTAGAATGGACAAGAAACTCCACCGTTATTCTTTTAAACTGTTTTACAGTACTTTGTATACATCAATTATATCATTAGATGTGAAGACGATGTACCCAGAATAAAATAACTACACCGCAACAGGTAAAAAAATAATAATATGAAGCAATGGCGGATAAATTAACTCTGTGTTAGATACATGGTGCTCACAAATTTACAAACTAGCTTCTGCCCGCGACTTCGTCCGTGTGAAATTTTGGCCCACCCATCGCGTCGCATCCCGTCGCTCGCCCGCGCTATAACTTCGATATCGCTTAGCGTTCTTTCTGACTTTTGTTCTTTTCGTTTGGCTCCTAAGGATCGTAGCGTGATGTTATATAGCCTATAGCCTTCCTCGATAAATGGGCTATCCAACACTAACATTATTTTTCAATTCAAACCAGTAGTTCCTGAGATTAGTTCCTGAGATTAGCGCGTTCAATCAAACAAACTCTTTAGCTTTATAATAAAAAAGCGGCCAAGTACGAGTCTGACTCGCCCATGAAGGGTTCCGTAGCAGCAAGTAACATAATATAAAAGTTCTTGTAGTTCGTTGTAACTTTGATCGATGTTTTAATAATAGTGTATTTTTAATATTTTCAATATATCACAAGGTATTTTGTTGTAACATTTAACACAGTACCCCATAAAAGATGTACTTACTTTAGATAATCTGAAAAACGGTTGACCTATTTTATCTTTAGTTCGTTCTAGTATTAAAATTATGTCTATCACTTATTTTATTAAAAAGATTAGGTTTTTTCTTACATACTGACAGCTCGCTTTTGCAAAATAAAAATTATGTCATATTAGTTACTTCTAACATTGGGTAATTTTAATCAAATGCGTTTTTTTTTTTTTTCCTTTTGTACCAAATTATTTACCGTAAACCAATCTTGGACCTGAATAATAGAATTATTCACGTCGTCACGATTTTGTGACCGTCGGTCGATTTAAAACTCAATGATGTGTCATCTGCAAATAAAACCATCTTCGGTTGATTTTGAAGTAATTGGGGTAAATCATTAATGGAAACTAAAAATACGAATGAACCCAAAATCGAACCTTGAGGAACGCCCAATGTCATTTCAAACCGTAATGAGTTTATGCTGTTTACCTGAACTTTAACCTTACTATCTGTCAAGTATGATCTTATTAAATCAAGAGCTGTGTTTCTAATCCCATAGTGCTCTAGTTTCAGCAGAAGTATCTCATGGTTTACACAATCGAACGCCTTAGAGGGGTCGCAAAAGATTCCAATGGCATCTTGTGCTTCTTCCCAGGCGTTAAAAATGTTCTTTGTGACACCGGCGTCAGTTGTACAACACCCTTTGGTGAAACCATACTGTTGTTCATGAAACATGAAATTTTTGTTAAAGTGACGTAACATTTGATGGAGCATCAACTTTACCTTATACCATACTGAAAACTGGCAGATTCGACACAGACCTATAATTGTTGGGTTCTTTACTATCACCGGTTTGAACAATGGAACTACTTTAATGTGTTTCATGTGATCCGGAAAGACTTCGCAAAATGGTTTTTGGGAGAGACGAGAAAAAAAAATATCATCCCCGCTTTACGTGTACCGGAGGTACCCTAAATATATATAGATATAGCTTTTGCCCGCGACTCCGCCCGCGCAGATGTCGGTTATCGCGTAAAAAAGTAGCCTATGTCCTTCTCCATATCCCAGGCTATATCTCTGCCAAATTTCATGACGATCGGTTCAGCGGTTTAGGTGTGAAAACGTAACATACAGACAGACAGACAGACAGAGTTACTTTCACATTTATAATATTAGTATGGATTTTATTTTCAAGATTTTATTTTGCCACTTTGTCGCCACCTTGTTGTATTTGTCGGCGTGATTAATATGTATACTCATACCAAATGACAGCTTTCTCTTACTAAGAGTCTCTGAGTTAAGCCGTGGACAGACTGACAGATAGACAGACGGACGGACATACCGAAACTATAAGGGTTCCTTGTTTACTACGGAACCCTAAAAATGAGCCCAATAACACCAGTGTTAAATGACATCTATTACCAACATTCTTTTAAGTAAAGAATCCCTCACCTTATCATCGGTGTAAGGGTTGAGCTTGTACTTGTAGAGCGTGAACAGGTCGTCGATGTAGGAGTGCCAGCGGTAGAACACCGGGTCGCGCATGGCCGTCGCCGAGTCACCCATCACGCCGAAAGGCTCCTGCGGGAGAGAGCAGGGTTAGTGTTCGCAGTTCGTGACCAGGCTATGTCTATGGCTATGCATCGGACTTGGTCTGGCTGAGTCCAAGATCGCGTACTGACCAGGTGGCGATGGTCGGGGTCGTGCGAGTAGGAGATGAACACGTGGCCCATGTTGTGTAGGTCGCCGTAGTAGGGCCGGTTAGGGCTGATGATGGACGACTCCATCATGTTGCCCAGCATGTCGATGCCGCGCTCCTCATCTAACGGCATCGTGCGACCGTTCGGCTGCGGAGAACAGGTAAGTATTGTTACAAGATTTCACAATCAAAAAACCCTAGAAATGTGAGATAAACTTAATAATCCTGGTGAAAAGAACGTCACAATTTTCTTCTTCTTTAAAAACTTCGTATTTTGCTTATCAAAATGATTTTTACAAAATCAAGGCAACTCACCAAGGTGATAGACATGCTCTCGACAGCCTGCACGAAGCGGTCCCTCCAGGTCTCCAGCTGGGACACGTCGGCTCTGATCTGGTCCACTGGGCGGTCCAGGTCTCGGATTGTGGTGCCGGCGAACCTGGAACACATTTTATTTTATTATGTCTTATTTTCTGAAAGCATCGTAGACTATCTCTATGAAGTGGACTATTTGCGTTAGATGATAGTGGGAAGCTAACTGGAGAGTAAAATGGTTACTCGACATTTTATTCTGAACTATAGCTTAACATGGCCATTTTCGTAGCGACAACTTTTAAAAATTGCTCAACCGACTTCCCCTCGAGTATTGAACATTAGCTAATATAACAATATGTTGACACTATGTCAATTCTGGTTGATTTTTGCAAGTGATCATCCACAAAGTAAAGTAAGTATCATCCACTAACCGGCAGATCAGTTGCTCTCAACATAAGGGCGCTTCAATCTCAGCAGTAGCAAAACGGGCTCACTAAGTACTGATTCAACCTTACCTGGGAGGCCAGGCCCGGCTGGCCATCTGCGAGTCCAGCTTGGGGAAGTAGCCCTCGTCGATGGGCGCGCGGAACTTCTGTCAACATTACCTGGCAGGCCAGGCCCGGCTGGCCACCTGCGAGTCCAGCTTGGGGAAGTAGCCCTCGTTGATGGGCGCGCGGAACTTCTGCCAACATTACCTGGGAGGCCAGGCCCGGCTGGCCACCTGCGAGTCCAGCTTGGGGAAGTAGCCCTCGTCGATGGGTGCGCGGAACTTCTGTCAACATGACCTGGGAGGCCAGGCCCGGCTGGCCACCTGCGAGTCCAGCTTGGGGAAGTAGCCCTCGTCGATGGGCGCGCGGAACTTCTGTCAACATTACCTGGGAGGCCAGGCCCGGCTGGCCACCTGCGAGTCCAGCTTGGGGAAGTAGCCCTCGTTGATGGGCGCGCGGAACTTCTGCCAACATTACCTGGGAGGCCAGGCCCGGCTGGCCACCTGCGAGTCCAGCTTGGGGAAGTAGCCCTCGTCGATGGGCGCGCGGAACTTCTGTCAACATTACCTGGGAGGCCAGGCCCGGCTGGCCACCTGCGAGTCCAGCTTAGGGAAGTAGCCCTCGTCGATGGGCGCGCGGAACTTCTGTCAACATTACCTGGGAGGCCAGGCCCGGCTGGCCACCTGCGAGTCCAGCTTGGGGAAGTAGCCCTCGTCGATGGGCTCGCGGAAGTTTTGGTAGCGAGCCACGCGCGCCAGGCCGTTGCACATGCGCTCCATGTTGTATCTGTGGAGGAATATACTGTATTACATTAAATGTGTTCAATGTAAGTGTTCGGGATTCCTTCAGGTATTTTAGAGGGAAATCTCCCATTTCAAAGTATCACACGTTGAAACCAATTCGACTGGTGTGTTGTGTTACATTTCACGTTGCAGTGACTTTTTGGACGGCATGTTCGTTTCAAGGTATAGTACATTTCAAATATGTGTACCCACCATTATAAATACGCCGTGACCGTTGAAAATTGTGTACAAGACGTGTCGGTGAAAGAAGAATAAAATCGTGAAAATAAAAGTTACTAGCTTTGACATACCACACCAACAGGCTCAGCACGAGCACCGTTTTGTCGACGGAAGAGTAGACAAAAATAAAGTTCCGTGTACAGTACGACGGCGGCAAAGTAGAAAGAGTCAACTGCACTTCAGGTGCAAAAACAGTACCTACTGTATCTTTTTTTTTTTTCTTTTCTTTTGCTTATATCTCGAAAATGGAGTGTCCTATCGCAAAAATAATGAAAATTTCGACCCCATCTATAAAACGCATAAATCCCTAAAACTCAACATGTAGGTAATTATTTTTCATATTTTCCATACATAAAGTGAAAAATTCCATATAAAACACGTCTAGGCTGCACCCATACGCGCCTCCGGCTCGAAAAAAATTCACGGGGTAGGGCAAACAAGTACTACGTTGCGAAGACAAAAGAAAAAAAACATGATTTTTTAGATAACCGTACATACTTTGTGGCCGTCGAGTAGATTTTTTTTTACTGTCTTTAGCATGGCAATTACAAAATCAAATTGTCTTCATTACCTATACAACTCTGTCTGTTGTCAGTGTGATTTTGACAGTTTGGAATAGATTTTTTTCTTCTGAAATAGTCTACGTCCCATAATACAGAACATCACTCAATACTCCAGCATTACTTAAAACTAGTTTCAACCAATCAAATGGCTTAAATCTAGTGTTAAGTAATGCTTGAGTATTGAGTGACGTTCTGTAATACGGGCCTACGAATGAACGAACTACGTACGGACCTACACAAAGATCGTAGACAAAATGGCAGATTGTAGAAGGATTTCTATGGCGCGATGTCAAAAATGGAGAAACGAAATGTCACTTTGCATAGAAAGAGCTGTGTCTTGTCTTCGTAGACATAGAAAGCGTCTCGCAAAGCCTGCAGTGCTATTAAGATTTTGGCAGACGTCTCGCGCTGACAAGAAGCAAGTTTCGTGATCCCTCAATATTAGAGATAACTTGCGATTTGAAAGAAACATTATAGAACCGGCTAAGTTAACACGAATTTTTACCCAACAAGAACTTTTTAAATATGGGAATACCGTCAGTTTAGGTGCCCTCAGTGGATTAGCTAGTTGCTTATGCCCAAATACTCAAACGTTACTTAACTTTAAGACGTTCTTATAAGTGTTTCTGTCGCTACAAAACAGTTTAAAGTGACAGAGACAGCATTAGACTTAACGGCGACTTAAAATTGAATTGCGTTTGAGTATTCGGCAGTTAGTCTGCGAGCTACTAAGAAGTCAACAATCCCAAAGTCACACTAGCTTTGGCTTAGGTTATTCTCATGGTATGATATTCATTTTTGTCAGATAAGGATCTGCAGGAATCTTCTTGGTTTACCAGATAGTCCAAGACCTTTGTAAAGATTTACTGATCTGTGATGAGTGATTTTCTCTCCAAAGCTTACTTGTCTCATTTTAGTTGGGATCGGCGCAAATGTTGTATGAATGCCTATTTCTGTGAGCAAAGTGTCAGTCTGACCTGGCAATGATCTGCTGGTGCATGTAGTAGAACAGCTCCCCCCGCCGGTCCTTGTTGACGATGGCGCGGTCCGCGGAGTCGAAGGGATACACCAGATGCCAGTGCCAGTGGTGCAGGTTGATGCCGATGTCCTCGCGGAAGTACGCCACGCGCTGCTCCGGCTCCGACGCGTTGGCAGTGTAGTTCACTGGGATTGTTACTGGCATCTAAGGGGAGAGAGTTTCCGATGAGTCAGTAACTTTGCTGAAAAGGTTGAGCAAAAGCCCATTGGAAGTGTTTAGGTTTTATTTTGGCGAAGCATTTACCAAAAAAAATCCTAAATGTCGTTTTCTCCAAAATGTACTCAAAAAATCTACTTGCTTGCTACTACTTGAGTTATGATCATAGCTCATAACATAGTTATGGTCATAACTCCAATAGAAGCAAGCAAGTAGTTTGATTTTTAAGCTTGAAGTATCATTTAAAAAAATCATGTATTTTAGTCGTAAGCTTAGATTACTTAGATTTGAGATTGAGAGAGATTTGGAAGAAATAGTTGACTACTTCACTCCAACGAAAATTCTTCAATGAATCGTGTAGGTATAAGTTTGAAATAAGTCGATGTGTAGACCTTTGAAAACCTGTTCCTCAGTTCCACGAGTCATTACGATTTCCCTAATATCTAGAACTTCAGTGTAAATAATATTGTTTCCTCACCCTGTTTCCGGAAGTGACGACGTTACTGACTTCTCTGGCCTTGCGGAACACTTTGGGGTCCATGAACTTGTCGGGGAACGTCTCCGCGAACGTCGGGATGTTGATGCCTTTCGTGTCGGGCCTGCAGAGAAACAAAACAGTATTAGTGGAACGAACTTCCTTAAAACGGCTTGCACAGGAGTTTACTGCATTGGTAGAAACCTTCACGTAAGGAAAAAGCGTTATGGGGCATACATTACGTATTTTGCTTACGTGGTGATTTCCCACCCGTGCGACTTTCTCTCTCTCTGTCTCTTTCTATTATAATATTATTATTTATTATTATTATTTCATATACGTTTATATATCTTGGGACCCTGGGGTCCCGGACCTTTGGGAGGCGTACGAGGGGCCGAAGCCAACTCGCAGAGGCCCCTTAACAATTTTAAATGGAACGAGACACCAACCGACGATTATCCCTGTACGCACTATGCAACTGCACCCAAGGACAACCCCCGGTTTGTGTAGGACTATTGTAGGATATGGAAACAAAGATATTGGACTATGGGTTTGGGTGGTTAAAATGGACTGTTTACCTAAAACTATGGAAGGACTATCGCCCCTGCCTGATCAATGTTTTATTGTACACGGATAATGGCAGGGGGGTGACTTGCACACTCATTAATGGGCCCCCGGAAACGGTCGCTAGCACATAGTGACGTAGCGACAAGGGGGCAACATATCGTGAGGTGCTCGAGGAGTGGAGAGGTATTCCACGGCTCTCAGAACAATCCCAGAGCCCGGAAGATGGTCAAGATCCCTACAAGCACTTACTGGAATACTTCCTTCCTCCGAGCACGTTTGCTCTTGCGAATCTCCACTCAAGCCGGCCAATAAAGGCAAGAATGAGGTGGGAGCTCAGTTCCTCGTCAGTGTTCACTGCAGCCGGCCAATAAAGGCAAGCCAGAGATGAGGAACATGACTTCTCCCAGGAGATAGGGTCCGTGGGGTCGCAACTGCCCAACAGCTCGCCACATGCTGCCCTGCGGGTTTCTGTATCTCTCTTGGTCTGGCAATTCACCCTAGACATGTTCCGGTAAAGTAAACTGTACCGGCACAGACCTAGAGTTCGGAGCGCGCAAGCCCCACCACGACGTCAACGTAGAGATACGGCGGTGGGGTTATTATTTCTATTATTATTTTATTATCTGTGTGTGTGTGCCAGTATCGCGTTAGGAAATTCGTCCCTGACGGGGATCCCCCGACCGCACGCGTTTTTTTGTTTTGTTTACCACAAATAAACGTACTTTTTTTCTTTTTCGCTTTCTTGTAACAAAGTTCACGATTTTTTATTAAACCTACAATTTTGAAAAAAATACAAGAGTTATATAGGTTACAGGAAAACTACGAACTATAATTAAGTCTACGGTCTTAAAATAACATGGTAAATCACTCAATATATTGTGCGTACAAACTTACATTTGCAGTTAGAATGTATGGCAGAACATGTATTTCAACTACAATGTTAAGTTTGTTCTTGGGATAAATTCATCCCAAATACGGAACCCTTCATTGTGCACTTGGACGGTTGTTTTTTTACCGTCGTCAAATCGGTGTTTATAAGTAAAGCAAAATAGTCTGCTCCCAGAATTTAAAATTAGGTATTTATAACCGTCTTTGTTTCTTGTGCAGCTAAGTATGTTTGATATCACTGAAGGAAACGAGATAATTTCTTGATAGTGTGTCAGTCATGTTATAGTGTCACTTTATTTCTTTAAAATGTGTCATAATTTTTTTCTTTTGTATCATTATTTTGTGCTATCGTGAGTTATGATATATCTTTTATGTGCACTAAATAAATGACTAATCTATGTATTTATCTTTTTTTTTTTATATTTCCTTACCTGTGCAGTATAGCGACGGAGAGGCAGTAGTTGAACATGTAGGGGTTAATTCGCAGCTGACAGAACGAACACACGGACTGCAGGTCTTCTAAGTCACGCATACCTGGAACATACAGCAGCTTGCTAGGAACTTATGTAGGCTAAGACATTGTGTCTTTTGGTGGCTTGACTATGGGGAATGTCTTTACGAAGTATTGAGAGAACCGTCTACATATTTCAGACTAGAGTGACGTGTTGCTGTTACTGAAAAAGTTTATGAAGTAGTTTGAACAATTTTCAACAGGTGGCGCTGCGAAGCGAGGCAGCAAGGTATGATCTCTAGAACATAAGCGTTGGAAAGGACATGGCAACGGAAACCTTTATCGTGGGTTCAGTACATTCTAGTCACCCCAGAGTTTTTTGGCATTTCCATACATATTCGAAATATTTCTAAGCTAGGAAGTCTAGAATCATCTGCTGAATTCATGATACCAGTTTGCGCGTCGACGTCCCTTACACTGTGTATTTTTTTATCCACTTACCCATAAAGATATCAATAAGCTTGCCGGCCATGGTCCTGTGCTTGGGCACGAACAGCGAGAAGTTGTCGTTGTAGGGCAGCTCCATGGGCAGGTTGAGGTTGGGCAGCGCGATGTTCCGCACGGGGATGGTGCGGCCCGCGTCGTCGCCGAAGCGGCTGGCGATGGTGGTGGTGAGCTCCTTGTACTTGTCGGGCTGGACAAAAAAAACATTCAATCGCGCCTGCGTAGGGCTAAGCACCCAGGCAGAGGTGAATTAGTACACCCCCATTTTGCCAGTTATTAAGCCCCACAACAATAGGAGGCTAACCTATTGGTATAAACCAGGCATACCTAGATCTAGAGTCCATTCTATCACTAAGGAATTCCAAATGGAAAAGTCGAACAACATTTTGCCTGTGCTGGCTTCGAGTCGTGCGTGCAACCACCAAACAAAGATAACTAAGCAAGCAGTAAATAAATAATAATGATGTACAGTCTAAAGAAACGGTCCAAAAAATATGGATTATGACGATTTAAAACTTACGTAGTAATGCTGAGGGATTTCGAAGACAGCCTTTTCATCTCCCTTCTGCATGAAGCACGGCTCCGAGGGACGGTCGAAGAATAACAGCAAGTTTTTCTTAGGATCCGACATCTTGTCAACTGGAAGAAGAATCAACAAAATTATTAGACTGATAACTGAACTTAATTGAAACAAAATGCTCATAATCATAACTGGCTAATCTATTACCTACAGCATGACGAGTTTTTCTCGTGAAAGTAAAATCATGTAAATGGGTATAATAATGTTAGTATCTACTACGAGTATTTATTGGTACACGCTACATAAACTATTAGCCTACCTATAGGTACCTACCTAGTATAACCTATCTACTATGAATAACAATTTTGCTGGTGCAGAGGAACTGTATGGAAGATTTAAACATTACATACTGTTTAGATCTTCCATACAGTTCCTCTGCCCAAAACACTACAATAGACTACTCTGGTAGGTACATACCAGAGTAGTCTATTGTAGTGTATTGGGCCGTTGGAGTATTTGGGACAGTTTTAAAATCCAAATCAATAAGTTCGTTATTATCAGATCATCTGCTATTAGCGACAGACGACTTAAAAAAATAAAGTACCTATGGACATACATCAATAAAGGATATTAATTAAGTAGGTACTTACCTATACAATCATTCTAGAAGTATAAATATTATAGCATTACAATACAACAAATGATACAATATTAAGTGTCACCATGTCTCCGGGGTACAGTTTCAATAGTGTCACGCATGATCGGAATACTAATGAGATAACTACAAGTATGATATAACTGTGGAATATGATTACCTATGTAATAAGTTTATAACAAGTATTCTGTTTAAATGACTACGGTATCATTAGAATGATGATAATTTATTTAAATAAAGGGCCTTTTACTGTGTCCCGAATTCACTATCTACCAGATAAAAAATGGAACAGAATTAGCAAGATCTGCCAGATAGTAAAACGGAATTAGGTTACTGCTTACCCTCAAAAGGCGTGACAATAGACACGTACAAAAAAGCAAAAAAACACAAAACAGAGATACAATTAAAAGCAACAGACTCAAATAGATAATCAAAATTGCACTTACCACAAGATTTTCCACTAAACAAAATAAAAACTAAACTTTTTTTTGTCTCAAGCCGTGTTGTCCACGGCTCGACTATGGACCTCCAACCCTGGAACACACTATTTATACCCATACACCATTGCACACGGCAGGGAGTCCGTGTGCAAACACAACACCATTCTGATAACAAGTCGGGAAGGAATGGGAGGATATTCGCGGTCAGTATCGTAACCACAAAATTGACAGGACTGAAAACTAAAATATTATGCAATGTTACTATGATTTAGATAAGGTGTTGTTGTTGTCATTATGACGACTTTGTAAAGACTTATATATGTCCAGCAGTGGTTTCTTTATTTCGTTCTTTTCTTTCATATCAGACGCTTCACTTTTTGTTCATTCGCCATCTTTCACTCGTAGTGAAACGTCTGAACACAATATGAATTCATTAGTGAACCGATCCAACAATCTTGAATTGCATCTTCCTCTCCCATCTCTGCATCTTTCCCTCGCCTACCGACCGATCAAAAAATGAGCAGATGAACGTTCATTCCTATATACCGGGTGGAAGAGACATAGACGCGAAGCCGGTTACCATGGATTCAGTACATGATTCTGGACCCCCCGGAGTTGAACATTTTCGTCGATTATTAAAAACAAACTGCTACCTATTTCCTACAAAAGCGCAATACCTACGCGGCCAAAATGTATAGGACAGCAATTTCTTTTTTAATCATCGATAACCACCACCACCTGTTACAAATAATGACCTCTACCTACTATATGTTCATTGATAATAATTATAACATCATATTTCGCCTGACATAAAGGCATCTATGTTATGTCTAACTTAGATGTAATAGACCCGTTTTCATGATTAAAATTGCCATAAAATTGCTACGGGTATGGCAATTTTATAGTATAGGAAAACATGTTTTTCAACTACATGATAAGTTTGTTCTTGGGATAAATTCATCCCGACTACGGAACCCTTCATTGTGCGTGGTCCGACACGCATTTACCGCATATACTTTCTTATGCATTTAGTAAAAAGTTGTTAAATTGACATTGCAAACAGACACTTCAATTGTATTTATTTGTAGAGATTATTGTACCCACACATCTGACACATCCAATTCTGTAATCTAAAACGCCAGAAACATAGCATTGCGGTACTACTTACCATAAAAATATGTAAAAATCGATACCCCTGTACCTACATAGCTAGGTAGTTATGTACCTACCCATAAAGTCCTAACCCCGCATGCTACGACGGATTTTTTATACAAATGAAATTTCATTAACCTAGCCCTCGAGCTTCAAGTCCCATAAAGGCTAGCTTGCTTATAAAAGTCCAATGAAGGCCAATGTCCTCATTATTATAGGAATGAAATGTGAATATGGTAGGTAGATATACTTATGTAATAGTATTTGAACTACTTTTAGAAGGCCGAAATTGTTCGAGGAGTTGCTGAAAATTCAAAATCAGCGTCCCATCGATCATGGTGCGACTTTCGAGCCAAATTGCAATTACCTACTTACAAAGATTATGTATTTTATTTTTTTTTATTTCCTTTTTTTTTCTTCTACACTTACACACGTTGTCTACATCTCTATATCTACTTTCCTATCGCAGGTATGCTGGAAGAGATTTCATTAGAAATAAGCATCACCTTTGTACGTATTTTTCTGTTCCTTTCTTCTTGTCTGTTTATATGTGTGTACATAAATTGTTAAATAAATAAATAAAGAACATTCGATTAGTCGGACTTCCATACGTCTATGAATACCTACGTACTCCATACTACGTGATAGTGTGAAGTTCGGCTCCAGATTTTACCTACCTACCATAACATTATTAAGGCTCGTACAGACCAGTGCGATATCGCGGGCGCGACGCGATCTAGTAGCACAATTTCTTTGTCGCTGCCTGTCGCGTCCGCGATATCGCGCGAGTCTGTACGAGCCTTTATGTGGATAATAACGAAAAACCGGCCAAGTGCGTGTCGAACCACGCACAATGAAGGGTTCCGTAGTTGAGATGAATTTATCCCAAGAACAAACTTATCATGTAGTTGAAAAACATGTTTTCCTATACAGAATGTATGGGAGAACATTTTTTTCAACTGTAAATGTAAATTTTTAATCGCCAACCTACTCGGTAAATTGTAAAGCCTACTTAGTTGTGATAGTTTTCCTTTTAACTTCGTTATATATAGGTACTACTGCCGTGACATTTGAATTTCTAACTACAGCCGTTTAGTTAGTAGAGGGGGGGGGGGACACTAAACTCTAACGAAAATTGGTACTTTAAAGCTTGATAAGTGACGAACGGTTTACATAATCAAAAAACGGTCTTCCCAAACCCCTAATATTTTTAAGAGACCTATCCAACGATATTCCACACCGTGGGAAGGACGAAAAAAAAAAATTATCATCCCCACTTTACATATAGGGGAGGTACCCTAAATAATTGTTTTTATTTTTTTTTTCAACATTTTATTTTTCACTTTTTCGGCGTCATTAACGTGTATACTCATGCCATATTACAACTTTCTAGTACCAATAATTTTTGAGCTAAACCGCGGACAGACAGACAGACAGACAGACGGACACACAGTGGAACGAATGTATGGGAGCGGTTGGACGTAGACATGTCCGAAAAATAAGAGTAAAATTATGACAAACTAATGATGCCATCTTATTCGATTACTTAATGCCTTCATAAATTGTGGTGATGAATTTCTTCATAACTCCCATATTTCGGGAGTAATTTGAGAAAATGTGAAATTTTACTATGAAAATGAGTGTATCGAGCTCTCTCCCTCCTGATTCCGGGCTTGTTTCAAGTAGCGGTCTCTAATATCGTAATGCTATTACTAAGAGCTATATTTAATACTAAGACACATAGTGCGCCAAATGTGCACTTTCTGGGATAAAAGGAAATGAAAATTTAAAAAAAAAAACGTTTTTTCCCCATTTGTATTTACTTTAAACCGCAGACAGACTTATTAAGAGGTCTATAAATATATTATATATATACAGAAATATATATTAACAAAAATATTCACAAGAACTGATGAGAGTATGACTTTTAAGTAAGTTGATAATAAATTACCTAGTTTCATTAAAAGTACAATAAATAATTAAGATGTAAGCTCTAATTTACTAAGTTACACATTTTAAAACAATAACATCATTTAATTATCTTCGTCATCATCATCATCATCAATTAATTCAAATTCAGAATCGATGTCCGCTAAATCATTTATGTTAACAAATTCGATATCACTTTTCTCAGAATCCGTAAGCTCATAAAATTCCTTAAAAGAAGATTTTTTTACAAACTTATTTCCTTTTGGACGGATACTTGTAACAAGTGGATCAGAAGACAGTAAAAGATTGTGCATAATATCTTCATTGCATGAGATACTGCTATGCTTTCGAGAATGCCCCTCTCTATATTTTCTAAAATCTTTATTTCTAGCCTCAGATGCCTCTTCGGATAGAAAACCAATGGGCACAATTGACATGTTCTGAACTATGTCTGGCCCATGCATTAAAATTTTATGAAGTGAAGAAGGCATATAATACCATGGGTATAACTCCACGTAAAGCTTAGCAGTATCAAAGCAGAACTCTCGGAATTTAGTTACGTTGATCTTCTCTCCTGATGAAATACACTGCAAGATCACACAGATTTTTCTTAAAAGCATAGCATCTATTCCGGTCAGTTCAGCAGATTTAGTGTAGTTTTCAAAAAATCTCCTTGCCGAGTTGCCATTGTTGGTGGATCCACTGCCTTGTTTCACAACATCGAGAAGTAAGCCCGTTTCTCTTCTTACAGCCTCTTGAACTC
Organism: Dryobota labecula; assembly: GCA_947523025.1. Lineage (NCBI taxonomy): Eukaryota > Metazoa > Arthropoda > Insecta > Lepidoptera > Noctuidae > Dryobota > Dryobota labecula. The sequence goes on along the minus strand of OX383303.1, from coordinate 1,544,600 downwards.
TTTTCTTCCTGTCATCAACTTGCCTTTTTGCTATATCACCCCTTACTTGCCATGATTTTATGTCTAATTTGTAGGAAATGTGTAATAAGCATTCCATTGAGCGAATCCAAGCGTGAAGGGTGCTTAAGCTATATTTATACATGTCCTCGTTTGCGTGTTTATCTTTGATTAACTCTAAATTATTCATTTCTTTAGGACAAGCCTTGCATATGTCACACACTGAAGCTGCTGTATTGGATATAATGGAATGAATTTTACCATCAATCATTGTCAACAGCAGTTGGTGTTTGACACTAATTCCATCAGTGATGGTGGATGGAGTTAAGGCTTCAATCTCTGCTTCGATTTCAGCCATCTCTCTCTGCACATTTTCTTTGGTTTCCTTTATAAACTTAAACAATATTGGCCGGCAAAATGAAGTGGAAGATGGTCGCTCGTTTTCCCAAATTGTTACACCTTTTGAGACGAGCCGCAGTGGTACAAGACTAATCATAAAATTACTAGCAAGATCGATTTGCTCATCTTCACTCGTCCTTTGATGATAAATGCTTTGGCTAGATGATCCGTCAAAACCCCATTTGCTGGTCAATACGAGCTGTTGATTGGGATCAACAGGGGTTTCTAACGACCTAATAAGTCTTCTTGAGGTTAAATCCATCAAGGCTTGTAATTTGATTTTTGCAGAGCTCTCTGTAACTGTGAGATCTTCTTTGGCCGGATAGCACTTAATTTTTTCTTTAACCAACATGTAGTAACTCGGGTATTGAAGAGCTCCTTCTTGAGTGTTGAAATCCCGAAGAGTGTTATAGCGCCATTTCGATAAGTTCATCGATACATAAAGAGCCAATGCCTTCAAAGGGGATATTTCCCGTACCTGAATTGATTTACCTTCAATGAAGGCTTTGATTTTTGAGGCCTCTTCTGGATTCTCCGTCAAGTATTTCATAACATAAGCTGTATCGCTTTGTCCTGCCTTTTGAAGCGCCCTTTCGGCCGAAAACATAATTTCAGCGCTGCTACTGCTGCATGAAAGACTATCTTCAGTGCGTCTTCTTTTTTGCCGGTTACTAAGGTCCTCAAAAGATTTACGAGGACTAGGATGTGTACAAGTTGAAGCATCAGATTTAGCAGGAGAAATTATGGGCTCGATGACGTCACTTATATTTTCTGTAGAAGGTTCCATATTTTCATTCTGTAATTCCGGCCATTGAATTGCAGCCTGTAGCCAAATCTCATGTTTCTTCCGAAACTTATCTGTGCTTCTTCCAGACTGTGTCCATTTTGCATAAATGCGGTAGCAAAATCGACGACACCAGTCTTTTAAACTTGTTTCAGCACTTTCACATAACTGAACACAACTGTTATCTTTTAAAACACTGAACAAATAGTTAAAGTCGCGTAAATCTTTATGTGCGCGTGCGCATAAAGCAACGTGAATATCAAGATTTGTATTAAAATTTGGAAAATACATTGCGAGATTAGCTTGGATACAACGAGGTGTAAATCAACACTGATTTTAAAGTTACTAATAGTGACCTATTTATATAAAATCCAGGTATCCCAGGTATCCTTTGTTAAATATTGCAAGGTAATTAGTTATTGTGATAATTAGTAAATGATGCATGCTAAATTAGTGTATTAAGAGCCATTTAGTAATTAAATAATAGCAATGTTCTTATCAGTAATCATTAGTGCATCAGTTTTATATGTAAACCTTAAGTCCCTAATTATATATCCTAATTAGCTTATATCTTCTCTAATTGGCTGCTCAGAAATGTTATTGTAATAAGGTAAACCTTTAGAAAAACGGTTTTAATCAACAAAATAAACAAAAAATAAAAAAATTGTGTTATAAAATAAACATCACTCTTTATCCCAGAAAGTGCACATTTGGCGCACTATGTGTCTTAGTATTAAATATAGCTCTTAGTATTAGCATTATGATATTAGAGACCGCTACTTGAAACAAGCCCGGAATCAGGAGGGAGAGAGCTCGATACACTCATTTTCATAGTAAAATTTCACATTTTCTCAAATTACTCCCGAAATATGGGAGTTATGAAGAAATTCATCACCACAAGTTATGAAGGCATTAAGTAATCGAATAAGATGGCATCATTAGTTTGGCATAATTTTACTCTTTTTTTTCGGACATGTCTACGTCCAACCGCTCCCATACATTCGTTCCACTGTGGGACATGGCGAAACATGGTTCCTTGTTGACTACGGAACCCTAAAAAGAAATAAGCAGTACTTTTGTACTGAAATTATAATTATGTCGTATCTCTATGTATTTAACTGTGTGTATATAAATAATAAAATAAATAAATAAACATACGTTTTTTTATTCGTATGGATTTTTTGTATTCTGAATTAAAGGTTTATTATAGTGTCTACATCCACAGCTACTGCTCTCCGAAGATAATATCGTATCTACAAACTTGTTTGTTTTGCAGTGTGTATTTGATAATTGGCAGTAAACATTTTCCAATTGAACGGACATTAACATTAGCTTGTAAGTATACCTATAAATAAAATGTTATTATCATAATATTTAATTATTTATTTGTTAAAACTTTATTCACAAGTAAAAACTGTACAAAGGCAGTTTTCTACCAGTCGAGGTGATGTACTGATTAGTTGTGAGATTATCCATCTGATAACATTAGAATTAAGTTGTATTGATATAATTTAGGTACACTTTAACAGTGTTTTGCGTTCCCAGGCAAACCGTTTAAAAAATAATATCTAGCTAACATAAAAAACTGGCCAAGTGCGTGTCGGAAAACGTACAATGTAGGGTTCCGTAGTTGGAACCCAAGAACAAACTTAACATTGTAGTTGAAATACATGGGGGAACATCGATTTCAACTACAATTAAGTTTGTATATCGATATAGGTAGGTACGTGACGGTCAATTACTCGTTATCTTGTAAAGCCTACTTTTCTGTGATAGTTTTCCTTTTAACTTCGTTATATACCTGTACTCGTAGGTACTATTGCCGTGAATTTTTTACATAATATCCAAAATCAACCATTTAGCTGGCATGGGGGGACACTAACAAAAATTAGGGTGCGTTACCCGGTTACCCCAGCCAGAAAATGTCGAAAATCGTCATCTAAGTGCAACAGATAATTAGATATACAGGCTGGAATTTTATAACCACACGTGGAGGGAAGCACCCATGGGGCTTCAGAATTAACAGTAAAGCAAGGGCAGAGAGTATACTCAGGTAGCTTCATCGCTATAGATAAAAGCTCTTCGAAGCTGGAATTTGGAGTCCAAAGTAGTATTGGGACAACCACAGTGTGGTTCCCACCATGATTTGTAATAAATCGTGTGATTAATCTATGATTTAACCTACAACTTGTTTCCTTCCAGAAACAGGAAATAAAAATTACCAAAATATTCTTTTCGTACTTTCATTCTAAGGTGCCAACCCTAGTGGGGCAGAATCCAACAAGATCTTATAGTGGAATCTGCCCCAGCAAAGATTAGGCATTCCACTCTCTGCCCCACCCGTGGGGCGGCTCGGTGGGGCAAAATGTAATGATGCCTACGGTTCCTCGCGCTAGTTAGGCAGATGGGAAGAAAAGGCTACTGCAGATATTCGGTAGGTATCCAAAAACATAAAAATAACATCACGCCTGCGTGTATTCCCTGATGAGGGGGTAGCTGGAGGTGTATAATATTAACTGATAGGCATGTTTGTTAGCTAAAATTGCTTAAAATTCTAACTTTATTCGGTGTAGGTTTTACGCGTCCATTTATGACCGTAGGTACCTATAATTAGATGAGTAGGTACAGTCAGCAACAAATGTCGACAAATGTTTACATAGAATAGAATATAATACTCTTTATTATTTATATCCATACTAATATTATAAATGTGAAAGTAACTCTGTCTGTCTGTCTATCTGTCTGTCTGTCTGTATGTTACGTTATCACGCCTAAACCGCTGAACCGATCGTCATGAAATTTGGCATAGATATAGCCTGGGATTTGGAGAAGGACATAGGCTACTTTTTTACGCGATAACCGACATCCACGCGGGCGGAGCCGCGGGCAAAAGCTAGTCCTCTATAAAAATTACACTATACAAATTACAGACCTACTTTAAATGTTGACATAGGGTGACACAATGAACGATCTTATCGCTAAAAACGATATTTTAAATACAACCTGGATGGATTAAAGGAGAAGGAGAATACTGTAGGTAGTCGGTACCATTTAGGTACATAATTATATCTACAATACATACATAGGTACCTACAATAATAATTATGAAACGAGAAAAGAAATACAGGTACAGTTTAAGGAGAGAAAGTGCTCCATATCGTCTCTAACTAAACTAAATTGATACAAATGATTCGATACATTGCGTACCTACCTGCCTATAGCTAAGAATTAATTGAATAAGAACAGTGCGACATAAAATAGTAGAAACTAAAATGAGGGAGCCACTTTCTACGTAACTCACATTTTTTGACGTAAAATGCTTAAACATGGCAACAATTTAGTATGGAATTTTTTTTGTTCCATTTTATTTAATTTCTACTATTTTAAGTCGCGTCATACCTATGTCAGTACAGATTTATGAATATTTTGCTCAATAATTAAGATTAAAAAAACTAAACTATAAATCTACTTTAAAATAAAAAAATAAAAAATAAATTACTTTTTTTGTATTTTTCTGTTCCTTTCTTCTTGTCTGTTTATATGTGTGTACATAAATTGTTAAATAAATAAATAAGGTATGTTTGTGCTTCAACTTCGCCTGCCTCAGTGAGAAGGCAAAGAATTTCATGTACTAGGGTCGGTAAAAAAATACTTAGGTAGGTACGCAGAGTATTAATAAAAACTTAATTAACATTATACTTACGTACCTACCTAGAACAATAAAAATAGCAATAGCATGTCCGACATGCTATATAATATTTCTATTCTATAGGTATAGGTACCTACCTAGTACCTATACTTAGGTAGGTACCTGCACTGCCACCTACCCATAACCAATCTAGAATAGAAAGTCATACATTTATAGAACAATAAAATAACTAACGCAGGTTACTCGGATTTATCGATTTCAGGAGAGCGCTAAATTTAAACTACATAGTTTCACCTTGGCTATAGGCGATCGTCTGAAGCGCCATAGTAGTGCTCTTCCTAATTGACCTACTTAGCCAGCGATGAGCAAACGTAAAAGGAAGACTTTTACGTGCTTTTACGTTTATTTTTTAATCATAGCATGGAAATGTCATTCATTTTGTTTTAAATTGTAGGCACCAATTTATAAAGAAGTCCAGTTACGAATAGGTCATCATCATTCTTTAGCCTTTATCCCAAATTTTTTCCATTTTTTATCCCATTTATTTGGCGTTGGCGCAACACAGGTATCTATTAACTTCCATACTTCTCTATTACTCGTCATCTCGGTAGTCATTCCATTTCTGCAACGACCATAATTGCATGTATATCATCTTTCAAACAGTCTATAAGAGTAGGAGACGACCATTCAAATGGTCTCATCCACATTCATGCTCAAACCTTTCCTGCGCACGACAGTCACGAATTATGGTAACTGCTAGCAGGCTCTACAATGCATTGGCTACGCCTGTAACGTTGGCCAATTATATTAATAGTATACCTTACTAGGAAGGTTAATTCGAATTTCAAACTATATAGCTACCTATGTTGTCGAAACACAACGTTGCGGAATTTATTAGCATACGTAGGCGACTCCTGCTGCCACCCCCTGCGACCATGACCTTGTAAACGACATAGAATAGAAATATTATATAGCATGTCGGACATGCTATTGCTATTTTTATTGTTCTAGGTAGGTACGTAAGTGTAATGTTAATAAAGTTTTTATTAATTCTCTGCGTACCTACCTAAGTATTTTTTTACCGACCCTAGTACATGAAATTCTTTGCCTTCTCACTGAGGCAGGCGAAGTTGAAGCACAAACATACCTTCTTACTTTTATGAGGGTACGGTCAGCATCAAAAGTAGATTTATAGTTCAGTTTTTTTAATCTTAATTATTGAGCAAAATATTCATAATCTGTACTGACATAGGTATGACGCGACTTAACAACAGTAGAAATTAAATAAAATGGAACAAAAAAAAATCCATACTAAATTGTTGCCATGTTTAAGCATTTTACGTCAAAAAATGTGAGTTACGTAGAAAGTGGCTCCCTCATTTTAGTTTCTACTATTTTATGTCGCACTGTTCTTATTCTCTTATTGGTGCCGATTCTCTTGTACACCGAACTAAACTAACTAAACTATCACTAAAATTCCTTACTTTTGGCTATGAGAATCTTAAAGCTATTCTGCAAACAAAATTCTCTAAATTTAAAAATAAGTTTGACACAACTAAATCGAATTTGACAATCGTGACTCCACGTGGTATTTTTTTTTTGGCTTCGCAACGTTGTACTTGTTTGCCTATGATTTATTTTAGAGCCGGAGGCGCACATGGGGGGCAGCCGCGACGTGTTTTTTTTTGGAATTTTTCACTTATGTGTGGAAAATAAAAAAAAAGATTACCTACATGTAGCGTAATAGTGGTTTAAGTGTTTCTAAAAGGGGGTCGAAATTTTCATTATTTTTGCGATAAGACGCACCATTTTGGAGATATAAGCAAAAGAAAAGAAAAAAATATATAGGGATAAACACGAAATATTTTAAGTGATACACAAGTGGTAAAGAAGCCATGGAAATGATTTTCTTTTTTATACCGAGAATATTATTAAAAAAATTAAATAATTTAAAATTACTTGATATGATGATTAATTATCAAAATTCACCGCGCTCGTGCCGCCACCCCACCGCACCGTTCGGCGTCACCGCGTCGAGGCGGGTCATTCAAAGAATATGTAAATAAAGGATTTTTTCGCTTTTTTACCACATAAAGATGTTTCTCTTAAAATATTTCGTGTATGAATAGATACACCTTATATACATTACTGGTTTTGCACCAGAAGTCGAGGTGATTGGTGTGAATTTTAGTTCATGAAAACTAATTTTATTCCACACCTTTTTAATCGCGATTAAAAATAGTCAGATTTAGTTAGAAAATCTAAATTTTAGTTTAAAAACGTCAAATTCAGAATAGCAAAATTGCCATTTTCACTAAATTTAAAAACTCAGTACTATCTTAGAGCTGTCAAACTAAAATATAGTTAAGTTGTGTCACTTTAGTCAATTTCAGAATAGGAAATGGTCGTTTGACAGGAATAAACTAAATTTTGGTGATTTTTAGTCTAGTTTAGAGAATTTTGTGACAAGAGAATCGGCACCATTACCTATTTTGGATACCTACCGAATATCTGCAGTAGCCTTTTCTTCCCATCTGCCTAACTAGCGCGAGGAAACGTATCATTCCATTTTGCCCCACTGAGAGCCGCCCCACGAGTGGGGCAGAGAGTGGAATGCCTAATTTTTGCTGGGGCAGATTCCACTACAGGATCTTGTTGGATTCTGCCCCACTAGGGTTGGCACCTTAGAATGAAAATACGAAAAGAACATTTTGGAAAATTTTATTTCCTGTTTCTGGAAGGAAACAAGTTGTAGGTTAAATCACAGATTAATCACACGATTTATTACAAACCATGGTGGGAACCACACTGTGGTTGTCCCAATACTACTTTGAACTCCAAATCCCAGCTTCGAAGAGCTTTTATCTATAGCGATGAAGCTACCTGAGTATACTCTCTGCCCTTGCTTTACTGTTAATTCTGAAGCCCCATGGATGCCTAGATATTTAGGTACCGTAACGCTATTATCGAAAGCCACGAGGCCACCACGTTATCACCTTTATCAATTCACACAGGTAATGAGGCACCAAATTCCCATGCAAACTGGAACGAATGAATAATATTATTACAAGCTACTAGGTAATCAACAATTAGCCGAGTAGCGCGCAAGGTTGCCGTTTCACTTGTTCCAATTTGATACTTTCATGCAGTTCGAATATCTATGGGTAGATGTAGTAAAAGATTTCACGAAATACAGTCAAAGTAAATGCTTTATTATTTTGATTAGGTACATAATACAAAACATTAGATCCTAGATAAGTATCCAGATTTATATAATCACAAGAGTATACAATTTGAAATGACGGTAGTATGGGTTTAGTGCGCAGATTCAATTTGTGTCAAAAAAAGGGGTTTGTATTTGAGTTAGGTAATTTACATTAGTTCAACCAGTTTACTCCAGATAATGTGCGGCCAAGCCAGACTTGACCTGACCGTCTCTGATCTTGAGAGACAGTTCTCAGGAACCGGATCAAATGAGAGGCTGAACATAATTAATATTTAGGTTCATAATAGTTGGGACTACTCATCTGAGCACACTCATTCAAGTGCTGATATTTTTCTTGAAATGCATAATTTGAATTAGTTAAAAGAGGAATGTTTATTTTTATTTTTTATTACATTAGTTTAAAGTGAGCTCTCAAATAAGAGCATAGTACCAACTTATAAGTATTAATTATGTATGGTGTGGTATGCAAATAACTGCCAATATCAATTTGTGAAGAATCTAGAATTTCCCCTAGAAGTTAGGGAACACTTGTTAAAATTTAGTTTGATTGCTTCTTAGTATTTATTGTTCTTGAAAGTTGGTGTAAAGTGAAGGTCTTGTAAAGTTTCAACAATAAATATAAAAATAGGACTATAAGGTACATAAAATATAACAATCATAGATGTGGTTTGGTTTGTAAGAAAGTTTTAATAAAGAAGTATTGAAAAATATTTTCACAGGGTGTATTAACAAAGAAATTAAACAATAAATTTAGTTATATACTAACATATGACTTTTACGCTATGCTAGGTAATAAGTCTAGGAATAATTAACTAAAATTTTTAATATAAATACACTAGAAGTGAATGTTTTACCCAAGTCAATATCGATTCTTAAGTATAGCTAACACAGTACAAACATACATCGAGTGCGCCGGGGACTAAGAAGTGAAAGAGATTCGACGCAGCTAATGTCCAGCATCGTTAAATAATAAACAGTGGGCTCGAGGCTAGTCCTAGTCGCGTGGCGTGCCGCTCACACACACAGTCAGCAGTCTCACACTCGCTCTCGCTCTGACACACGTCACACTCACATGCCGCCGGCCGGGGGCACTCGTCGCCCGGTAGGTAATACTGCGTCTGTGCTAACAACATAAAATTTTGAAGGGGCGCCGCCCCGTCTAGCCGCTCTTGAACAGCAGGATGGCCACCTGGCCCAGGTAGAAGTAGATGAAGTGGCGAGTCTCGTGCGTTACGTACGAGCCGAAGTTGCGCCCCACGATGCAATGCCACGTCGGGTTATACTTCTTGTCGAACTCTTTCTTGATGAACGCCGCGATGTCCTGCAAACATCCAACACACCCTCAAAATTTGTCCTTTATGCTATGGAAACAGACTGTCCAGCTCTGATGAAATGATTAAATTCCATTCATATTCAAAGACATTGTTGTAATTTAATTGATACATTATGTGAATTATATTTTAGAAATAAAACTAACCACAACAGGAAAACCTCAAAGTTATCATTCGTGGGAACTTTGCACACCATAGCTTATTGTCAATTTATAATGTGTGAGTGTATTATTAGATAGGTATATTAGTCATAATATTTATTTAGATTTAATTTATTAGTTTCTCTTTTCCGAAATTAAACCAATTACATTTATGTGGAAATCGTGATTCATTAAACATTTACATAATTTTGCCAATTTTTTTTTTTAAACCAAAATTTTCTTCCTGATCACAACTCCACCACAAATCATTATAGCATTATATGCTGAAAATAGAGAGTTCATAATGGTCACACAAGGAGACCTACCTTTTCAATGTTGAACTTCTCTAGTGCCTGCGTTGCGCAGTCGACAGCATCTTGCTGCATCTCTTCGCTCATGTCGGCATTCTTGATCACCGCCTTGCGGTCGCACATCTTGTCGGCTATGTGTCTAGACAAAAAATATTTTGGTGAGTGTTTAAGTTTAATCCATATTATACCTGTGTGCCCCTCTCTTCCCCCCAAACGTAACATAACAATAGAAGACCATGAAATCTTCAATTGAATTGAGCATTAAGTTAAAATGCATACCAAATCACATGCTTTAGGTATTTGCTATGAAGCAAATATCAATAGATTTGATCCTTATGATTGACCTATTCAATTGGTGGCCAAAAATACAGAATGGTATATAAGTATATGTTCCAGTTTAATTCTCGTACAAGTGACTCTTGTCTTTGATTTTAATCCCAGCTTTATACCAGCTACTATTAGAGTAGATAAAGCTGACAAAATTATCTGAAGTGTTTTTCAAGTAGGTACTTTACAAAGAAATTAAGCCCTAAGATTCTTTACTCTGCCTTGTAAAGACATACTAAATGATGAATTTCCCTATTAGAGTTGTAATTACATTGTGGTTACATATTTAAGTTACTAATAAAGGTATGTAATGTTAATTTTATTGTTATTCCTAAAAATAAGCAATATTTTTAATTAAGGAGCTCACTAGAGAGCTGCTTTAATAAAGATGAAAACTATCAGAAATGCGGTTTTTTTTAAGTAGAAAGTTACCAATAATACTAATAAGACGCAATATTAGATAGTGGGTTGTTTCCACTATCTTATCTGTTTTATATTAAAGTCCTGGTAACAGCGTACCTCTGACAAACATGTTGGGGAATAAAAATCTTTTTTGTGATATTATTCATAGAATTTTATTTCTTCAATAAATTTAAAAAAAAATAGCGATTGAAATAAAACAAAATGAGTAGGGGAGCTATCAAATAAAATAATGAGGTTTCCTGACAACACTATTGTCAGGATAGATAGAACAAAATAGATGGATAAAGATATTAAAGATGTGTATTTGATCATCACTAGCCTGTACTTGTTGCAATCGATGACTGATAGCGTCAATGCGAAAGGTTATAGTTCCCGAACCTCATCGATAACATTCTGTTATGATTGATTTTCTACATCTCTCGGAAAAGGGGATGTTGATTGTTTATATTGAACAACAAAACGCTATAAATAACCTCTAGAAAAGGTCAAGCGCGAAATCCGGGACCCAATGCGCGCCCTTTACAAAATGTGTTCCTCACCCGCAAAGAAATATCACAATGTCAGTTTCGTGTTATATGCAAAGCGCTGGGAAAGTATTCCACGTTCTTAGTGGCGCAGTCTACTTTACCTGACCTCTTCTAAAATCTGAGACGGCCTTATCGTTGTAATTCTAACAGAAGCACTAGCACTAATGCCCGTCATCAAAACCGATAGGAGAAATTAGGAACGAGGCACCGACAGGTAATTCAGCTTAGCGCTTCATAAGATAAAGATAATTCATCATAACGCAGATAATTACTATAGAAACATCATGGTTAAATCAATAAAACCATTTCGTTGCACATATTTGCGAATATTTGCAGAATATAAATTGTTCCGCCTTCGGACTTTCGCACACCATTTTGTGGATATTGGAATAATCCAAAACTGGCACCAAAAAATATTTAAATCGCTTTACAATAAATAAATAATCACCAAAATAAAGAAATACTCACTTTTGCTTCGGGATAAGAACAAATTCTCACGTAAAGATTTTGATAACCGGAGATTCAATGCCTACTTTCCAGAGGATTCTTTCACAGGCTTCTTTCAGCGAAGATTTCTTCTAATTGCGATAGAGGGCGTTCTAAATTCAAACATATTCGAAAAATAAACTTTATGGCGTATTTTTAAACATTTTATTTATGGCCATTAGATTAATGGATAAATAAAAAACAACACAAAATTTCATATTTTTCACCAAAAAGTTAGTATTTATATCGATTTTGACAAAATTCAAGGCATGGCTGAATAGTTTCAGAACGTTGTACAGTAAATATGTATTAACCTATGAATACCTTAGTGCTGAAACACAAAAATACTGAAAATAAATTGAAAAGAACCAAGCCAAGTTCTGTGAAAGGCCCAGCGAAAACAAAATATAAAATAAATATGCGGCAATCTTTCCTAACTTTTGGACGAATGAATAAAGAAAGAATGCTAGCCATAAACTATTAATGTCATTATTGTTCTATTTCCGTTTCCTTCTGCTCTCCTCTCCTGTCAGTCTGGTCGCCATATTTGATTAGTTCCTAATGAGAAACGCCGAAGCGTTACCCAAGAATTAAAGAAAATTAATGTAAAATATCTCATAGTTTATTCATCAAATAAGTCAAAATGTCTGGTGGAAGTAGCAGCAACAGAAATGAGTGTAGGATATACGTCGGCAACCTTCCCCCTGACATAAGGACAAAGGACATTCAAGATCTATTTTACAAATTCGGCAAAGTTACGTTCGTTGATCTGAAAAACAGAAAAGGCCCACCCTTTGCCTTCGTCGAATTTGAGGATCCAAGGTAAAATATTGATAATTTAGTGGTATTTTTATGTTAGTATGCATTTACGCTGTATGATACTAATTAATCTACAATATCTTTGTTGTGTGTACACATCTATTAGGTTATAGCTGGTATTGGCCTATTTAGCTAATATTTTCCCTAAAACCTTTGTTGCAACTTAATTTATTTGACGATGGAAAGACAAACAATGCATGCACATTGCAGCCATCGTGAATTTATAATTAGTATAGTGAGGGGGAAACTAATTGAACTACGTAGGTAGGTTATCTGTTGTAAGTTGTACTTATTACCCTTGTTCTTTTCGTTCGGTTCATTTTACAATTTTTTATTTTTTCAGTAGAAAAGTAAAATTAGTAAAATAAAAATGAAAATGAATGAATGAATAAAAGTAAAATGAACCTTGTTTCAACTTTAAATCTAGATGTAGATAATCATCTGAATAAAAATTGAAAAAGAGGCCTACAAGAGTTACGAGTATACTCAATTTTGTTTGGCATCCAGTGTACCTAGTGATGATAGATAACTCTGTAATGACTTGTTGCATTGTATAATTATTCACTTTTTGCACATGATAATCATTATGTTACTAGGCACCTGCATGTCTGATCAATATTTAGTCATCATCATCATGCATCAAGGCTTATACCTACCATAAAAGCATGGCTGAAGTTTTATTTTATGGGTAGTGGACATTTTCTAATGCTATGCACGTCATGTATTTTAATACTAATGCAGGAGGGGAACCACTATAGTTTAACACCCGTCGTTTTTTTATAGTAGCAATATATATATATATATATATTTTTTTTTTTTTTTGTAGATTATACCCTTTTTAGTATATTTAAAAAGTGGACAAAACCATAAGTGCCAAGAAAAAAATCGCCAGTTTCTTTCGAGATGTGTGTATTAGTGAAAGTATTAAGAATGGAGAAGATCATGTGGTGGGTCTAAATTTGTTTCCAAGCAATAATAATGCATAGTTGACGGACCAGATTTCTGGGTGATTAAAAAAATTACTATGAAGGGAATGGTGGGATCTTTGTTCGCCCACTTTGCTCGGTCACTAGACCCCGTCATCCCCTCGAACCTAACCTATCTGACTCAGGGTGTCCCAAGCTCACTTCACTCGCTCTTGAATCATACGTTCTTATAGGTAACAGTAATAAAATAGTAACATTGCCTATGGTACTATCGCGGGCAGATGAATCGGCTCACTTTCAAAACAAAATCCCCTGCTCACGGTGCCCACATCTGTTTACCTGCCCTTTTTGCATTGACCAATAAAACAAAAATACATAGGAATAGTTTCTTTAATATTATGTTTCTTAGCCTCTGTTGCAATGATCACAGATGTCTGACCATCCTTTTTCGACCAATAGGAATAGAACAATATAAGACCCAAGGAAAAAAACCTACCGAGGACCGAGCGCTGCTAGCAGAAATAGTCCTTACGGTGGTTTGTTTCGACTGTCTGTGACAGTACAGTCGCCAGCACATCTATTTATCACGAACTGTCAAATTTTCTTATTCAATTTTGAATTTAAACATCAACATTTTAAGGTTTAAAATCGTTTGGAGAAATTTGACAGTTTCGTGTAGTTTGATGTGCTGGCCACTGTACATGTGATGAGTGGAGAACTGTCAATAACTTGACGTAAGCGTAAGCACAACAATAACTGTAAGCGTCGCATCAGCCACTTACATTCGACGATCTTTTATGAGTACAAATAAAACTTTATTATTTTTAATTTAGTTTATTATATTATTTGCTTTATAATTGTGTTAATTGCGGTAGCAGCTATTTAAAAATCAATGAAAGTTAAAACCTTACAATATTTGTACTAAAAACCATTAAAATCTGCTGTCACTTTGAACGTAAAACAGAATAACCTATTATAGGAGCGTAATTCTTATATTGTCTGTGATAAAATGTCAATTTTACTATGTAAAAAGTCGAATTTCCTGAAACTAGGATTTTTTTTCTTTAAAACTAGGGTTTTGCGAGTGTCTTTATGCTGTAAAGAGAGAAGATATCTTTATGGCACTATAAAATTATGAAGCTTCTTCTTCTGAACTACAGTGGAGCCATAGTAGGTTTCATCCACACACTTATTTTTTTGATATAATGTGTTTTGCAAAGGCAATTGCAGAATTAAGGGCTCATGAGACTTAATCTCACTTATTTGAGACCTCTCTTAAAAATTTGTTGTTTCAGCAATTTATACTAACCAGTTAAAATTATCATTATTAAAATATTAAACCTTGAACATAATAGGATTCTATTTGAATAAACAGAAGATATAATATACATTCAAAAATAATATGCCCCTTTAATATTATTTTCTGATAAGCAAGGCATGTAATGGTAACAAGTGGCTTTATTATCATTTTGTGTGAACAATACTACAATATAATAATGTACAATACACTAAGCATTGTCAATATTTAAAAAATGTAACTGTATTTGATCTTAGTTAATTATGTAACTTTATTGATTTATAGTCACTACATATTATAAAACAAAGTCGTCCGCCGCGTCTGTCTGTCTATTCGCGATAAACTCAAAAACTACTGCACCGATTTTCATGCTGTTTTCACCAATGGATAGAGTGGTTCTCTAGGAAGGTTTTAGTATATAATTTGTTAAATTTTTGTATACATTGGCTAAAATATAATGGTATTTGTTGGAGGTATCGGAAAAAAATAAACCGTCTGCAACGGATCTGGCTGAAATTTGGTACAGGGATAGATTATAGCCTGCAATAAGGCATAGGCTACTTTTTATCCCTGATATAGGTTCCCATGGGTTGCGGGAACGGGATCTAAATTTCATGATTACTTTTGGTCGCGATAACCGACACCCACGCGGGCGAAGCCGCGGGCATCAGCTAGTCTTTGATAAAAACAATTCAAGAAGACATGTATAATAGTTTTTTTTTTTTATGAAAAGAATGAAAAACAATACAAATATCAATATTATAGCAATTTAATCTTCATTAGATTAGCAAAAAGGAGAAGAGTTGGCTAGCCTGGAACTAAAGAGGTCTATGTATTTTTTTTTTTTTTAAATCCATCTATGAGCATTTTTGAACATAAAAAGATAGGTAGATAAGATGATGATTGAACTAAAGAGGTCTATATATATTTTTTTTTTTTGTTATATCCATCTATAAGCATTTTTGAACATAAAAAGATAGGTAGATAAGATGATGATTTGGATAGCTAAGTTATCTACTTAGCTACCATATAAATGTTTATCATCAATATAACATACATTCATAAGCACAGTGACTTCAAACGCGTTTTGTTTGTTATCTCAAAATGTTTATTTTGTATCATAGACCACTTTAGTTCCAGGCTAGCCAGTTGTAATTTTATCACCAAACATTCCTTTGGTAACCCTTTCTTAAATATCTATTGTAAAGGTAAAAATATGCTCAAGGTCAATAAAAAGCAATAGTTTGCCTCCAATCCAAAAAGTTAACTTCATAATATAACTTAGTCTCTACTCTCTACTATTACTAATTACTCTCTTCTATTACTATTAGTAATCTCTCTCAATATTATGAAGTTAACTTTTTACCTGCCGAAATTTGTGTCAGGAGCACAAAGGTCCATTGAAGGAGGCATTCAATTATAGAAAATACTAGCTACTGCCCGCGGCTTCGCCCGCGTGGATGTCGGTTATATCGCGTAAAAAAGTAGCCTATCTCCTTCTCCGTATCCCAGGCTATATCTCTGCCAAATTTCATGACGATCTGTTCAGCGGTTTAGGCGTGAAAACGTAACATACAGACAGAGTTACTTTCACATTTATAATATTAGTATGGATTGTAATCTTTATTATGTTAGTTTTAATTTTATGGGGAATTTTAATGTCGTAAGTATATTTTATAAGTAGTATAACGTCATCTTGGAATCTACTGTGAGATGTTGTACGTATTGGTGTGAAAAAAAAAAAACTATTTTTGGATTGGTGAATCTGGAAATAATAAAAAGAACCATACAGTTTGTTTGATAGAATAACTCAGGTCATCTAAAAGGTCTGGATAAATGGTTCTCACCAATGAGAAAACTACTTTATACTTTAACTAGGTAGTACATAATATGCAGTTTCATTACAATAGTCTCCTTGCTGGTATGTAATTACTATTTGTTCATGCATTAGTTTAGTCCATTAACATACTAAAACCATAATGTAAATTGCCTCACTTGCTGGTGCCTGACTGCCTGGTATAAATATTTGAAAAGTCTATGGAACTTAATCATATTTAAAATAATATTATAGATGCATTACTTAGGAAGTCTCAATGTTAATAACTGATAATGATCAAAATTTTAATAATTTTGCACATTGGTTAAAAACAATTTAATAATACAAATTATAATACATGACTTGCAATTTTTGTGTACAACATAATTGTGGCTGATGACAATGAAATACATTTTTGTCAAGATAATATTTTGCATGTTTTTTGTAGGCAGTACTTTTTGTATCTTCTAAGAATTGTTATTGTTCTCATTTGTGATGCTAATTACCAAAAATTATTAACACCCTAAAGAAGCCCCTGTAACTCACCATTTTGACACCATTGCACCAAATGTTCATGCAAAAGCTTCAATTCTCCATAGAGATGCAGATGACGCGGTCCGCGCCCGCGACGGCTACGATTACGACGGCTACCGTCTCCGCGTAGAGTTTCCGCGCGGTGGCGGCGGAGGCGGAGGCCGAGGCGGCCGCGGAGGCCCCGAGCGCTTTGGAGCCCGCACTGCTACCCGAGGCCCGCCCGCCCGCCGCTCCGAGTACCGCGTCCTGGTCACTGGGCTGCCACCTTCAGGATCCTGGCAGGACCTGAAGGATCACATGCGGGAGGCCGGGGATGTTTGCTTCGCGGACACCTTCAAGGATGGCACGGGCGTGGTGGAGTTCTTGCGTCATGAGGACATGAAGTATGCTGTCAAGAAGCTTGATGATTCGAGATTTAGGAGTCATGAGGTGAGTTATGTGGGAATGTAGCTTTGGGTCATGATGTTACGAATATTTTGCAGTAGCACTATCAAAACCCTCAATGTGCAATCTTCAGGGCAGTAAATTAAATAAAAATAAATAATTATTATTAAATTAAATTGCTCATTAAAAGCAATCTGACTCTGAACAATCTCTCAATTGTTCAGAGTCAGACTTCTTTTAAGGGTAGGGTCAAGGGTTATCATGAACTTTTTGATGTCTTCAATTAGTCAATAGAAGACATCAAAAAGTCCCATATTACTATGCTTCTAGATGTCTCTGGTTGTAAATTGGAGCTAGTAATTACGATGTAAGACTGCCGTTTTAGTCTTTTATATCTCCCCTTATTCACCCCTTAAACAACCACACACAATTTGAACTTTTCTACCCCAATCGTGACCAAAACCGTGCTAGTTTCGATAATATTGTCAAAACTTTCCAAAAACTATTACAATAAATTCTGAAGTTTGTAGATAGTTAAAACCACTCTTTGAACATAGGTATATTGTAGACAAACATGCAATTATATTGATCTATGTACATTCTAACTTCATGCTAGGGAGGCGTCAAGGTGATACCTGTGCTCTGTATTGATTTTATTATCTATGGCGTCAAGTTATAATGTACTTGTGTTGTGTAGGGCAGGATGGTATGTTGAGTCATTGAAGAGTTCAATGAACTTGTATGAGTGATGAATGTTATACAAATGATGATTAATGAATTTGAATTTAAACAGTAATAATTTTGGGGAATTGAGTTGGAAATAAGATTGAATAATGGATACAGTTTTTAGGGTTCCGTAGTAAAACAAGGAACCCTTATAGTTTCGCCATGTCCGTCTGTCTGTCCGTCTGTCTGTCCGCGGCTAAGCTCAGAGACTCTTAATGCTAGAAAGCTGTAATTTGGTATGAGTATACATATTAATCACGCCGACAAAGTAGTAAAACAATACCTTGTTTTTTTTTTTGGGTTCTTCCCCTGCACGTAAAGTGGGGATGATATTTTATTCTCGTCTGTCCCATGGTGGCCGTTCAAAAATATTGTGGGTTTGTGAAAACGATTTTTCGATAAAAAATATTTTTTAAGAAGCTGCTTATGGAAGCAGCTTCTTAAAATATATTTTTTGTAAGAAAATACCTAAAGTTAATTTTTAGCTATGAAAGTATGGACTTTCAGAGCTAAAAATTAACTTTAGGTAAATATGCATCCGATTATCCGATCTCTAGACATGACACATCAGAAATACATGGATACTAATCGTTGTCTTTAATCTCGTCTGATGTCTTCTAAGGGCGAGCTGTAGCTCATTTAGTAAAATGTCAAAGTTTTCTTTGGACATTCTAAAATATCCAAAGAATTTATCTTCATCGTCTGGTAAGTATCTGCATAGAGTGTTAAATTCTCCGTAAAGTTCATCCGTTCTCCAAAGAGGATACACGCTCCATTTTCTTTTAACCCGGTTCTTACTCCTTGCTTCTGCTTCCTCTTCATCAAAAGCTATCGCAGTAGCAGCCATCTCCAGTAAAGAAAACTCCATTATAGGTAACTACAATAATTGAGAAATACCCAGCACTACGCGACCGTGTCGACTTATAACCCGTTTAACACCTGGTGTAATATAAATCGTGCAGCACGGACGGGCTCCGGCCCGTCCCCGCCCCGTCCTGGCCCGCTCTAATGAGAATCATCCCTAATTCAGTGAGTACACATTCTAAAAACACCTAAAAAGCAAATAAATGTTTTAGATTTTTACACAAGATGGTACCAGTAGCTTGTTCCTTGTTTGTTCGCCGATAACTTGCATTATTTCCTTGTATTATTCTACGATAAGGTTAGTTTGCTTTATTTCCTTGATTAGTTCCCTGATGTTTGAAGAAGTATGTAAACGTACGAGTCGCAGTATATTCTCATATCCATACAAATAGTTGTGTTGCTGGGGAGTTTGTTGCGCCACTTCATCCCAGCGAAAGCACTAGGAACTAAGTGGTGAGAGGCGGGCGTTATGGAGGAATCTCTTACGTAATCTTGACGTTCAAGAAGTGCTGATCCTAAGCCTTATTAGAATAAATGACATTTGATTTTATAGTAATAATTGTGCCGTTGTGTTTGTTCAGGGCGAGGTGTCGTACATCCGGGTGAAGGAGGACTACGGTGGCGGCGGCGGCGGAGGCGGCGGAGGCGCCGACCGGTACAGCGGAGACCGCGACCGGTCAGTCACACTACTGCTTGCTGCTTTTTATTTATTATGCTCATGACAATTTAACAGTGTCAGCATGTGTATCCTCTGAAGAGAACATGCAAGAACAGTTGGAAGACATGAAGATGTTTTTATATCTCTACTAGCTGAACCGATAGATGTTGTCCTGACCAAATTTCAATAAATTTGTTCCTGATTGTTTTGCAAGATGATAACTTTGCCATGACCATAAACAAAACAAAGTAAGA
Source organism: Dryobota labecula (assembly GCA_947523025.1). Taxonomy (NCBI): domain Eukaryota; kingdom Metazoa; phylum Arthropoda; class Insecta; order Lepidoptera; family Noctuidae; genus Dryobota; species Dryobota labecula. The sequence goes on along the minus strand of OX383303.1, from coordinate 1,524,722 downwards.
ATTACGCATAACCATCGTGTTGGAATCGTGAGTTATGGTCTTGAGTTCATACAAAACTCCCATAGATAAAAGGACGTTTAGTTTTCCGGAATTTGAACATTTCCTGAGAAACTTTCACAAGTTTTCTTTCCATAAAAACCTAATTCAGACTATTGCGAACATTTTAAAACGAAAAAAAAAATGTATGCGTAACCCCAGCAAAATATTGCGCCTTAGAGAAAATTTTATATTCCAGATATTTATTATTATTTTATTAATTTATTTATTTACATACATATACGCTACCATTACAGTGTCCCAATTCGGTAGTGTAGTTAATTTTTAAATATTAATTTTTAAATACTGTACCACTTAATAATGACTATTATACCGTTTTGTTCAGATGGTTACGCTCAAGTATGAAATCGTCGCCTTTTCATAGCCTCCGTAATTAAGTCTGTTTATAAGAGCATTGCTGACACTTTCTTGTTTTTTGAATAACTTTTATTCCATTCAGGATTTAAACCTGAAACTTTCAGGGATGTTTTATAACAAAATGAACAAACTTGTTCTCTATAGTCCATCGTTTTGTATTCAGAGGGAGCTGTGTATTCGATCGCCAAAGAAACACCGCTTGAAATTTGATGAAATCTCTTTATATCTTCATATCGCGTAAAGTTTTTTAATCCAGATTTGTACACCTTAAAAATATGATAGGTATATTTAACTGCTTTTTATTTGTTTGTAGATGTACAAATTTACGAGTAAATCGTTTTTTCTGATTCTTAAAAACAATTAATTACATCGACATTTGTTGATGAATCGAAATACTTATGTTTGAACAAATTAATGCCTATAACTGGTATTTTTTTCAAACTTCTGCGACGAACAGTTTTCGAGATTTTGAAAATCCCAAAACTTTACCCCAGCAAAATCTTGAATATCTCAAAAACTATAAGATGAACAAATTTTGCTATTAGTATAAATTTACAACTTATTAAAAGCTATCTTTTCATGTACTTGGTTCCAGGCTAAATGCCTTTTTTGAAAAACATTTTGCTGGGGTAACTTTACTCCAGCAAAATCAGTTTTTCTCGAATAACTTCGAAAATACTACTTGAACAAATTTTGCTATACTTGAACAAATTGCAACTAACTATGAACTAATTATCTGTAATACTAAATTTTCTCTAAGGCGCAATATTTTGCTGGGGTTACGCATACAAAAAAAAATAGCTAAAACGTGTGATACTCCCTGGCCGCGCCACAGTGGAAAATTCATAAAACATGATAACGATTAAAGCAAACTACAATCTATATAAATGGAATGCTGTTTCATTTATATAGATTGTAGTTTGCTTTAATCTTAAAAAAGCCAGCAAAAATACATCCCTTCGTTCATTTTGTTTCTTCTTTAAATAATGTCGGAACTTCACACACGCGATGAAAATCTAACTACTTACTTAAACTTGTCACCACCAGCTCAAGCAACTGGCTAAAAATCAACAAAGTAGGAAATTTGCTTCGCCAGCAGGCTTAGCACGGGCACCGTTTTATCGACGGAAGAGTAGACAAAAATGACGTTCCGTGTAGACAGTACGACGGCAGAAAAGTAGAAAGAGTTAACTGCACTTTTTACGAAATTCACTCTTTTACATTATTCGACTCAGAAAAAATGAATCCTATGATAAAACAAAGAATTCTGTTTGTTTCTCAATTTTTACTAATAGTAAGTCACGTAGGTACCAACTACAAAAAAAAAATCTCTGTCGAAGTACCGTATTTTGGAACAAAAAAATATTACAGTAATATTGGCCTTAACCATTTCCTTAGTAATGCCCTATTTACTAAATTATATAAAATAGGAGAAGATAGCTTTGTTCTTCTATTAATATCACAGTTTTGCGTTCAAAACGCTCTCCTGTAAAATCATGATTTTGTATACCTGAAGTCTCTAATTCAGGTAATTTATGTAAACAAAGTAATGTCAAGAAATGTCACTGTCAAAATGACAGGACAGTGGTGCAAAACATTTTATCATTAAATGTTTTTGTAAATAATCATCGATAAAATTAAAGTGAATTAATTATAAGAACTATGCAAACAAAATACCGTTGCCAAACAATGTTTTTGTAGCGTGTTGGAGACTCGGAATATGATAGTCATAATCAGCCCTTTTAAGCCTAGTGCTAGACGTAGGCGTCCCAAAATCGATTTCCGATCGAAACAGTTTACAGCCGTTTTCGTCCAAAATGTGGCTAGATATTCTACTTACAATATGAATCTATTTATGAGAATTGTAATATTAGTGTTGTTGGAGATGTAAAACATTTGAAAATGTTTAGATCTCCTGCATTGTTACCAGTATCATAAAATATTTTATACCAGAAAATCTCCTTTTATTAATAACTGTTTAAAACCGAAAATTTATAAAAATAATTACGGTATGATTGATGAACAACGGGGTTGTTTACATAAATTATCTGAATTTGAGACTTTGAGTATAGATAACCATATATACTTTGTTGCTGTCGAGTAGAAACTTTTCTACTGTCTTTAGCATGGCGATTACAAAATCAAATTGTCTTCACTACCTTAGACAACTGTCAGTTGTCAGTTTGATTTTGACAGTTTGGAATAGAAAATTTTCTTGAAATAGTCTACATAAAAAAGGACCTATACCCAAATTCTCTAATTCAGATAATTTATGTAAACAAAGGGGATAACATAATTATCAAAATAAATGTCTTCGTAACGGTAATTCACATAAAATGGCCAAAAAAAGCTTCCATTTTATAAAATATTCAAATAATTTTTAGAAATTTTCGGTTTTACAAAGTTATTAAAAAAGGAGATTTCTGGTATAAAATATTTTATGATACTGGCAACAATGCAGGACATCCAAAAATTTTTTTTTTTTTTTTTACATCTTCAACACCACAAATATTACAACTCTCATTCATAGATTAATATTGTAAGTAGCATATCTAGCCACATGTTGGATGAAAACGACTAAACTGTTCCAAGTGGAAATCGATTTTGAGAGGCCTATGTACATAATGCCGTGTCTTCGACACACTACACAAAACATTGTTTATCATCCGTATTTTGTTTGCATAGCTCTTATAATTAATTCACTTTAATTTTATACATGATTATGAATTTAAAAAAAATGATAATGATTTGCACTACTGTCTTGTCATTTTGACAATGACATTTCTTGAAGTTACATAAATTATCTGAATTAGAGACTTGGGGTAAAGACAAAGATCGTTAAAAACGTAGACAGGTTAGAAACAAAAGACAATATGACAGATTGTAGAATGATTTCCACGGTGCGATGTCAAAAATGGAGAAACGAAATGTCACTTTGTATAGAAAGAGCTGTGTCTATTCTTCGTAGAAATAGAAAGAGTCATGCTAAGCCTGCAGATAAAAAAGAATTGACCATGATAAAACATTAAAATTGATTGGTTTTAACTAGTAGTGGGTCGTTGTCGATTTTTTGACGGACGAAACGCGACCGTTTTCCCGACGACGAAAACGGTTGGAAAAAACGATCGTCGTTGCAACTGGTTTGAAGAGGGACGACGAAACTAATCCAACATGAAATAAAATTACGTTTTCGTCGAGTGAAATAGTTGCAGTTTACAACTATTAACAGGTTTGATCGTCGCATCACGCACGACAGCATTGACAACTGGTAGGTAAGGTTGCATTGACATAAAGTTCACTTTCTATTGTAAGGACTGTTTTGCAAACGAACGGAACGAGATGCATTGACAACGGGTAATACATTTATCGACTGTATTTCATTGAAATAAAGGTTCACTTTTTATTGTAAGGACAGTTTTGCAAACGAACGGAACGACATAGACGTAAAATATAAAATCGTACTAAATAATCCGAAGACTGGTTTGTGCAACGAAGGCAGATTGAACCCAGGACGTAAAACGGTTTCATCTTTGCAGAACACAAAACTGTCTGAAAACGCTTCCGTCGTCGCAACTCCCACTCCTAGTTTTAACTGAACTTATACAATACGCTTGAAGAGTAAATTATATTTGATTATTATTTTTTATTATTATTTGATTTAGTTATTTTTGGGCTTTTCATAAACTACTCAAGATCTGTAGAAAACAAAAATAAAAACTATGCTGTCTACTAAAGTTTTGATTAAAAGATTAAAATTAAAAGTTAATTGACAATTTATTATAGAGGTCGGATATTCGGATGCATATTCACCTATAGTTGAGATGTTGACTTGAAATGCGCTTTTGTATCGAAAACATCTCGCGGTTCCGGGATCGACTAAGTTTCTGATTATAGAATCGAATGTATGTTTACTTATTTTCAAATGTTGGCTTATATGGAATGCACTTTTGTATCGATCGTAAAAATCCCGCGATTTCAAAATCGACAAATTTTTTGTTTTTTTTTTTCTGATTATAGAATCGAATGCATGTCTACCTACCTAAGTAGCCGATGTAATATTTACGCCCAATCAGGACTTTATTTAATAAAATAATCATTTTATGTTTTTTTTTTTTTGTGTCACACTACCCTTCGTCTTACACCCTACATACACATGTTTGCATCCGGGTTAAACATGTATTTACAATAAATATGCATCTGAATCCAAGAATCCTGAGCATTTTTTTATAAATCTTTTCAATACTATACACCCTACTAGCTATGCACTCCCGGTGTTCTTTGCATCCCGGACTCTTTTTTTTTTTACATAAAATAAATTTAAGAAGCCGCTTCCATACTTACCTTCATTGTGAAAATTTACTTTAAATCGCTACAATCTAAGAAGTCGGATTTGATGTTTCTCACTACACTACATGCCGCGATAACTTTGTATGAACGTTTAAATAAGAAATCGAAAAATCATATTCATAATCCTAATTAATTACTATGTTATTCATACACCAACAATGAGTATCATTCGTAAGCACCAAGTTTCACTTTATGTTGGTAAAATCCATTCAAAAACACGAATTAATCGTTGATTAATTATCCGACATGACGTTTGTACAATGTCATGTCTTTGGGTTCGTTGCGGTATGTTGTGCTCGTTATAATATGCCGTATTTTTGACCGAATAAAATCGATGTTCTAAAAAATCGATTCTTTTTACAAACATTACATTTACAAATTTAGTGAATTTACCCAACCCAACCACACTTATTTATTGTTAATTTTATTCTTGACTAGCGACCCACCCCGGCTTTGCACGGGTGCATGTCAGTGGCGTGCCTAGGGCTTGCCTCTAGGTACGCAACTGGTACATAATATACAATATAATATTAGTATACATAAACGTTCCAGAAGAAATCAGTATGTCGGGTATTAGTTTATGCCTTGGTTTGACTTTGAAACTTTCGCAAATATAAACTTAATTTGGGATTTCTGTAATAACTGTTAAATATTTAAAACTCGTACGGATAATAAAACGTTGTGCATCGAGAATCAGTTTTAAGCAATTTAGATAAATTGTGGATTACAAAGTCTTAAGTATGATAAATCGATATGACTCAAGAATCGGTTTTTAAAGCAACCGTTAAGTATTTTTATAGCTGTCAAATCAGTCTTCTTAGATTGTCACGAATATAGGTAAATATGCATCCGAATATCCGATCTCTAAATACAAAGCAACTGCTATAATGATAACTTATTCTATTCAATCCTAAAACCCCCTCTTATCTTAAAGAACGTTTCAAGTTCCTTCATGACACACATAATAGATATCTGAGGTCATCGGAAAGCTTGAGACTAGAGATGCCAATGCATTCCACTAGTTTTTATGACAAGTCTTTTACAGTTCAAGCAGTACGGTTATGGAATGCCTTGCCCGTCTCGATAAGGCGTGCTCAATCTTTGTCCACTTTTAAAATTTTGGTTAAAAATCACTTCCTCTCTCCTTAAACATCATCATTACTTAAAGTTCCTTGCTCTTGTATCATGTTTATTATTGTGTGTATATATATATATTTATTTATTTATATGGATAAGTATCTATATGCTTTGTGTATATGTATTTATTGTATATATGTAAGTGGTACACCACTAAATACCTGCAGTATTGTCTCTCCTTCTACTTTTTGATCCATCCAAAGGTTGTCTGTAAAAGATCGCTTTTAGCGATAAGCCCGCCCATTGTGACACCCTATGTAACAGTTCTACATTTATATCTGTAATTTTTATGGTGTACATAATAAAGAGTATTCTATTCTATAACTTGAACATTTGTTAACGCCTTGGTGTGCTGTGCAGTGTCGCCATCTAATCGGAACGTGTTGTGGCCGCAGGTCCCGCTCGTACTCGCCGCGGCGGCGCGGCTCGCCCACGTACTCGCCGGTGCGGCGCAGCTACTCGCGCTCGCGCAGCCGCTCGCGCTCGCACAACTACTGAGCCGCCAGGTCGGTACTGCCTAGTGGTAACTTCTTATGTAGGGTTTCTAGTAGTCTGATAAGCTAGACGTATCATGGACCTGCCATGTGATGCAGACCGTAAAATAAAGCTAAAATTACATTGAATCAAATCCATGCCCATAAAAAATAGCAGGCAACACACATGCAAACAATATTCTTCATTGAAACAGTCAAACCCAGTATATTGTGAAAAAGAAAAAAATATGTAACAGGTTGATTTGTAAATATTTGAAATTGAAATATTTTTAATGTTGAGAACACACTCGACACTGACTTATTTTAAAGGTTTCTTTGGTATCACATGTTTTGTCACTACTCATTTGACAACAATCTCCAGCAAAGAACACAATTATTAATTTTACATTGATAGGGCCCTAGCTTAGGTAAATATTTTAAAGATTATCTAAATTTAATATATTTTGTAATTTACTGAATGACTAAAATCCGTATTATCTATATTTTTACTGTCTTGGAAATATTTTTACATAAGCGACAGCTATATTTACAGTAAAGGAAGGATACACTGGATATAGCAGTTGACAGCTTATTGAAAATTACACTGGACTACTCAGGACTTTTTCGAAATAATTGAAAATATCTCTGGACTTATAAGGATATGGATTTCATATGGATTTATCAGGTTTGCGGGAATACAGACATATTTTGGCAATGATATCCTTGAGACAGCTTTTACGAATAATTATAATTTTTCGTTTGTTTGTTTTGCCTTGCATAATACGTTTGATTTTTATGCTTAAAAACGAATTTAAAAATGCGTGTTCAATATTGAGTTTTGTAAACTGAAAGACCTAATCTAAATGATGATTGATAAGGCAGATTAATATATTATTTTAGTTGAATGTATTATTATCAATTTATAATCGTATGAGTACACTTTAAATATACAAACATGTACTAAATTCATACTTAATTTAAAACTTGTAATACTCAAATCTTCCTCGAACTCAGTCCGGATTCGGTAAGGAAACTTGCGTAAACTCGCTGCCCCTTTGACTAGCAAATACAGAGTAGTAAGCACATGGAGTACTCACTCGAAACCGCTTGCCGAATTTTGCGAATTGAATATTTGAGTTTCTGGAGTATAATGTGGAATCCATGTGGTTAGTACCTTGTGCCACTAGCTGATAGTATGACAACTGAAGGTCTATATTTCGACAGCTGACGGAGCGGCGGGCGGCGACGCGGCGTGGGAGCCACACTCTGCTAGACTTAAGAGAGCATATTAATGTATTCGTTCGTCAAGCTGGACGACACTCTGTTACCGACCACGTCCATGTACTACAGACTCCGTCGCACTCGCAACACCACAACACACGTTATATATAAATATATCTTCATTGGGACAGAGTCTACTGTAGTACATAGATGTGGTCGCATTTTAGTGTTAGTCGGTTATTTAGTAACATTCGGGTTAACGGTAGATGTGTGTTGCGATGTGGACGTGCTCTCGTGTCGTCCGCGCGCGCGACGCAGCTCGAGCTCGACCCATCTCGTGTCGTTAGTACAACACGTCGGTACTAACAGTCGCCAGTCGGTCGACACCGAGCTGCGCCGCGCGCCTCTACTTTATAACTTGACACGATGACTGTTTATAATTAAAAGCATTTTCTTTTGTTTCATCCACTGTGGATTGGGCTCGTTGGATGTGCTTGGCTGGAGGTGTGAGTCAGGATGCCGTAGAGGCCTCGCGTGTAGGATCGGATCGGACCGCACCGGCGGATCTCTGGCGGACATTTGAATATTTGTCGCGTGGATGTAATGTTCCCTTTCGGATGTTGGATTTCGTATCGGATCGTTGACGATGAGCGGCCCGGCGGGTCACTACGCACCTTCCGCGCTGGATCAGGATCAGGACCTTTGGGTATGAATATTCAAATTAATTGCAAAATAACTTATGTTGAGTGCACGCTCGGTACAGAGTATTAATGTTTGTTTGGATATCCTTAACTCACACTTTATTTGCTTCTCGATGTCTGCCGTTTATTTCCTAGACGTAGGATGTCGGTTCAGTGACGATGTGAGAGAAACTTTCTATTAGCTTTGCTCATTAGTGTGTTAGACCTAACAATTCAGTGTCATATATAAATAATTAGCATGCTTTATGAGCTTTTCATACAACCTACCTGCGTGACAGCGAGACGAGGCGTGTTTGGAAGGGTGACCGAGAATGTATGTTGTTTTAAAATTGACATTATGTAAGTGATACAGATTGTAATTATGGAACGTGATGTTAAGAACACAAAGTTAAATCACAAATGTATTGTAACGTGTGCGTCGCCGACGCTCGATATCATAGATGTATTGTGTGGACATTGTAATTTAGGTACTGGATCTGCATTCCAAAGACCAACACAGTTTGATGGACTTAATAAATTCCTTACAAAAGAATTTGTGTTTTCTTTTTCTATCGACCTAATTATCTATCCTAACAGCACCAACAGGCATTTCAGCAACCCATTCAGGGATCTATTGTTGTAAATATGTAATCTCGTGAATAGCATCTGCGTAGCATCCTAATAACCCTAGGTTCCCATAGGTTCAAGTATTTCCTGATAAAGTAAAATTTACTTTCTTAAATATATTTTTTTAGCTTGGCACAAACAATTTATGAGATTAATGCGTTTACACTTGATAGGTCTACATATCATACGCGCTCACTACACTTTCCATATTAGCTTATATTCTAAAAGAAAAAGGATCCTAAAAGGAAAGTTCCTACATAGCTAGAAAAAAAAACAAAGCATATTAAATTAGAATCCCTATATTTATGTACACAAAACCTAGTAATAAATCACATGAATAATTTTATTTCAAGTCTTTCACACAACACGCTATTAAATCTTGAATCCTGAATGTATGGCGCACGTTCCGAACGTGAGGTTTTCATAAGTGACCTGTCTGAAGCCTGCGTCTTCGATCATCGTCTTGAACTTCTCCTGCGGATAGAAAGAATAGTAGGATTATACAAATGAAAAATCCCTGTTTCTCCTGATGATGGGATTTAGGGTCACAGTCAGTTATTTGTCTTTTCTCAGAATTGTAGACAACACTTTTTTACGAATGAAAAGTTGCGTTTCATTTCCAGTATGCGATTCGATGGCGCGGCGAGGATATTAAAAAAAAAACTTGCCAAGATTTTGTAAAAGTCTATTCCCAATACCATAAAGGGCTTTGCCTGAAATGTATGGCACACTAACCCCACCTTGTTAGATGTGTAGAGTACTTCCATTCAAACAATAGTTACTATATGGCAGCTCAGCTCTAAAGTACGAGTGTCATTCTGAATTTCGACAGCTAATTATTTCGACACGGTCTTAATTTCGAAAAACAATAGTTCAACTACTCATTAATTCGACAGAACATATATTCGACAAGCATTAGTCCGACGGAAAATACTTCGACAACTCACATCTTCGAAGAACACTACTTCGACGGAATATACCTTCGACATAATACTGCTCTGAAATGTGGCAATAATAATTGAATTTCGCTTTATTGTTTTAGGTACAAAATAAAAACAAATAATAATCAATAATATTATGTTTTTAATTATAACCAGTAATAAATCTTTGTACATTCTATTTTTGAACGGCCTATACAACGATACCCCATACTGGGATAGCTGCGGAGAGACCATTAGTACTAGAAAGCTGTAAATTGGCATTAGTATACTTTACATATTAATCACGCCGACAAAGTGAAAAACTAAAATCTTGAAATCCATTTTTTTAGGGTACCTCCCCTACACGTAAAGTGGGAATTATATTTTTTTTTCTCTTCTATCTCAATGCTGCTAGCTGCACCGATATCTCGCTGAAGAAGCATCGCAGAGGCCTGAAGTTTTTGTCAAACCTAGTTTTGAATTTATCAAAATAGGTAAAAATGCACAAAAAAATCCTAAGTTTACATTTCAGGAGCTGTAGAACGGAAACTTTAATACGTCTTGAATATGTCGATAGGGTAACCATGGCTTATTGTTTACAGAAAACTTTCCACCTATTTTATTAGAATTTATATCTCAAGGATTCTAAATTAAATTAAAATGAAACGATATGATGCAAAAAATATGTTTATTTCTTTATAAATCACAGATTGTTCGCTTACACTAAGATATATTATATTTCTTTTAAAATTACAGATTATTTTCTTATATTAAGATACCTATATTTCTTATTAACACGACCTCATGGCCAAAGACTTTTTCTAAATGTAAAAAAAAATTGCATTTCACTCACCTCAACAATCCTAATCATCATCTATAAGACCATATCGATGGTCATACGTTGACAACTCATAACCCACATTTTTTCGCAAAATGAGATAAGTACATAAATATGTTTTTTAAATTAAGCGCCAAATCTTCCCATTGATAATTCATAATGCATAAAAAATGTGGGTTACGAGTTGTCAACGTATGACCATCGATATGTTAAATTATGTATTGTCATAGGTTGTTCAGAACTTGCGTGCGTTCCGGTTTTATTATCGTCATAACAAATCATTGTAGAATTATTTAACGACTTGTCTGTCGTAATTAGAGACACAATTAAAAACCCATTGTGTCTCGCGTAGATCTACGTTCCGACAGACGAGAGGTTAATAAGCAATGACCCTTGTAATGACCAATCAGACCTACAACTGGGGGAATATACTCCACAGCACCTATCAGTTCATATTTTATTTTGATATAATGCGGTATTTCTTCGAGCTTGATTTTGTCTGTGCCATTAAGATCAAATAAAATAATGTTAGTTAATTCGTATCTAAATCTCTTGGTTTCGTTGTTACACTTCAAACAAATGTTTAAATTCAAGTCATCTATAATGACGCCATCTTCCAGTCCTCCGATTCAGTTTTTACAATTATTATTCATCAAATTATGCTATCTTACAGGAATTACGAATGCTGTGCAAAGTTATCTGTTATGGTTTTCGCACGAGTACTCAAAACCACAGTATTTTCAGCTATCAAGCAACGATTTTTAAAGAAATAAACATAGTTTTGTATCTTATCGTTTCATTTTCATTTAATTTAGAATCCTTAAGTTATTCTAATATAATAAGTGCAAAGTTTTCTGTAAACAATAAGCCATGGTCACCCTATTGAAATATTCAAGACGCACTAAAAATTATAAATTATGAAAAAATAAAAATCCTTATGTCGGTAATTCTACATATTAATAGGTGTTATTTACAAAAAAAAAAGATCTCGCTATCACTTACTTTCATCAAAAGATAATCACGACTTATTTCTACGCAATACCCTACTACAGTTCCTGAAATGTAAACCTAGAATTTTTTTGTGCATTTTTACCTATTTTGACAAGTTCAAATCTAGGTTTTACAAAAAACTTCAGACGTCTGCGATGCTTTTTCTGCGAGATATCGGCGATAACTTGTTTTCACCGTTTCAATGGTTCAATGGTTTCTCCTAAAATATAAACCCAGGAATTTTTTCTATATTTTTACAAATTCAATGTTATTTACCTAAATTTCAGGTCTCTGCAATGCTTAGTTTTAAAGATCTCCGTGTCCGCGCGGTTCGCCGCGTTTCAATGGCGCGGCCACGTTCAAACCCTTATAACTTTTTAACCATAGCTTTGACACATTTATGGTTTTGGGAATCAACTTTTACAAATTTTTACAAAAAGTTGGCATTGTTTTTTTTTCTTTAAGAAAACGTCGTGGCCGCGCCATTGGAACGGACACATTATTTCTTATACCCAAAGTCTCCAATTCAGATAATTTATGTAAACAAAGTAATGTCAAGAAATGTCACTGTCAAAATGACAGGACAGTGGTGCAAAACATTTTATCATTAAATGTTTTCGTAAATAATCATCGATACAATTAAAGTGAATTAATTATAAGAACTATGGAAACAAAATACCGTTGCCAAAAAATGTTTTGTGTAGTGTGTCGGAGACACGGTATATGATCGTTATAATCAGCCCTTTTATGCCCAGTGCTAGACGTAGGCCTCCCAAAATCGATTTCCAATCGAAACAGTTTACAGCCGCTTTCATCCAAAATGTGGCTAGTTATGCTACTTACAATATGAATCTGTGTATGAGAGTTGTAATATTAGTGTTGTTGAAAATGTACAAAATGTGAAAATGTTTGGATCATAATATAGATACTATTATACCAGAAAATCTCCTTTTATTAATAACTTTGTTTAAAACCGATAATTTATAAAAATAATTACGGTATGATTATTTTTTAATTATTAGTTCTTAAAATCAGTACCTACTTAAAAGAAAATGGAACCTCTTTTTTCGCAATTTTATGTGAATTACCATTACGAAGATATTTTTATTTGTTGTTATCCCCTTTGTTTACATAAATTATCTGAATTTGAGACTTTGGGTTATAGTACAAACTATTGGATTCAAGGTGCATCATATTGGCGTAAGTGGCATAGTGTGACATCAAGTCACACTGCACCGTAACAATGTCATGAGTATTTTATTAACAAAACTGAAAATATTAGTGCTTCTTATGCCCATATCTGGTTTATTTTATAGTTTGAACACTATCTGGACTCAAGTTACGTCACGTTGGCGTAGGTGGCATAGTGTGACATCAAGTCACACTTCACTACAGCAATGTTACGACTATTTTATCAATAAAAATGAAAATATGATTTCTTTTACGGTCTTTTTTATTTCATAGTGTAAACACTAGTTGGACTAATGTTGCATCACGTGGGCGTAAGTGGCATAGTGTGATGTGACATCAAATCACACTTCACTATTAGCACTGTTACGAGTACTTTATTTGCAAAACTGATAGTGTGATTGCTCCTTACTGTCTTGGCTTCTTTATTTAAAAAAATCGAATGTCTTTTCTAAGAGTTCAGAAAGCATCCACATGCAAATAAAGAATTTTTTTGATTGCATGTTCAGTTTAAAACTGTTCAGTTTTGTATGTGTGTTTGTTTGTGTGTGCTGTGCCGTCTCACCGCTCTGGTTTCATTCAATCTTCTTTCTTTGGAATGCGCTCCCTCTGCATATCAGGATGGCAACCAGTCGGTTATGATTTAAAATGAAGGCACGTGAACATATTCGTAAGAAGTTGGCTAAATAATCCCAGCGCTGATTGTTTTCTCCCCTACCAATCGTTATTTCACCTGACACAGTTTATTTTTCGCATATATTATTTAGGTATATATATGTATGTATGTATCTATGTGTTAGTATATATTTATTTTTCCGGTTTCGATTTATCTATCCCTTATGTTGCACCTGCCATGTTTTGTCTCTGCATCACCCTAAGGTTGACTGGTAGAAAATGCCTCAGGCATTAAGTCCGCCTTTGTACAGTATTTTTTACTTGTGCATAAAGTTTTAATAAATAAATGAACAATATTTAGAAATAAAGAGAGAATAAAGATCTCCGTGTTTCAACTTTTTAACCATAACTTTTACAAATTATGGTTTTGGGGATCAACTTTTAACTAGGGGAAGTGGGAGAGTCCAGAAATGAAAACAAGGTATACCCAAAGTCTCTAATTCAGATAATTTATGTAAACAAAGTAATGAAAAGAAATGTCACTGTCAAAATGACAGGACAGTGGTGCAAAACATTTTATCATTATTTTTTTGTTAATAATATTCTATAAAATTAAAGTGAATTAATTATAAGAACTGCAAACAAAATACCGTTGCCAAACAATGGTTTGTGTAGTGTGTCGGAGACACGGCCAATGATCGTCATAAGCAGCCGTTTTAAGTCCACTGCTAGACGTAGGCCTCCCAAAATCGATTTCCACTCAAAAGAGTTTTCATCCAAAATGTGGCTAGATATGCTACTTACAATATGAATCTATGAATGAGAGTTGTAATATTAGTGTTGTTGAAGATGTACAAATTTGAAAATGTTTCGATCTCCTGCATTGTTACCAGTATCATAAAATATTTTTCAATACACTTGCCCGTAAAGTGGCTCTTATTGAACCGCTTTTAGGTCCATAATGCAGTGTATTAAAAACGCGTGCTTTTTACTTTACGTAACCATACTAGTGCTGTAACGCCACAGATAACTGTTTACTAGTCGAAAACTTGCGCTTTTTTTTTAAATCTCGTCAAAGAAACTTCATGCCAAAAGGAATCCGCGCGTTCAATTTTTTTTTTTTTAATAGTCTGAATTGTCTTTGGTCCCAAAATTTATTTATCTTAAATTAGGAGTGGGATGTAACAGGTAAAATCCCATATCTGTTCAGCCTGTTTCTATTCCACGTAATTAACAGTTCCAAAAACCTGTCACAAAATAGCAGGCTGTTATTTCATACTATGTGGGAACAAACTATTGTGTGTTCTCTGTTACCACAGCTGCACAGTTATAATACATGGAGGTACTTCTCTTTCTAACTATGGTGTTACACCTATGCGAGAAAAGGAAAGAGCTTGTGACGGACAATGTAACAGGGTGTCACAGTGTAACAGTAACATTTATTATCTATATTCTAACTAAGGTAACTGTCATAAGCATGAATAGACAAAAGCTTGTGACTGGATGGATTCTGTTATCTCGTTGTGGAACAACTTTTTTTTTAGTTTATTTGTCACAGTTACAGTCTGGTACCTTTTGAGTTGTATTTAGCTGTTACGATATATACGCCTCACTCCTACCTTAAATTGTCCGTGGTCCCTCCCGGAACCAAACGGAAAAGATCCTGACTGACGTTCTATTATTGCGGATTCTCACTGAACTAATGTATATTTCTCTATGCCAATAGTACTTTCTAATTTCATACTAACTAAACTACGATCAGACTAAACATTTTTTTTTTTATAAATGCTGTTTAGCAGTTTCGCTAGTGCCTTTATTTACCTGCGCGCGCATCGCAAGCGGGGCGCGCCACAGTGGAACGAATGTATGGGAGCGGTTGGACGTAGACATGTCCGAAAAAAAAGAGTAAAATTATGCCAAACTAATGATGCCATCTTATTCGATTACTTAATGCCTTCATAACTTGTGGTGATGAATTTCTTCATAACTCCCATATTTCGGGAGTAATTTGAGAAAATGTGAAATTTTACTATGAAAATGAGTGTATCGAGCTCTCTCCCTCCTGATTCCGGGCTTGTTTCAAGTAGCGGTCTCTAATATCATAATGCTAATACTAAGAGCTATATTTAATACTAAGACACATAGTGCGCCAAATGTGCACTTTCTGGGATACAGAGTGATGTTTATTTTATAACACAATTTTTTTATTTTTTGTTTATTTTGTTGATTAAAACCGTTTTTCTAAAGGTTTACCTTATTACAATAACATTTCTGAGCAGCCAATTAGAGAAGATATAAGCTAATTAGGATATATAATTAGGGACTTAAGGTTTACATATAAAACTGATGCACTAATGATTACTGATAAGAACATTGCTATTATTTAATTACTAAATGGCTCTTAATACACTAATTTAGCATGCATCATTTACTAATTATCACAATAACTAATTACCTTGCAATATTTAACAAAGGATACCTGGGATACCTGGATTTTATATAAATAGGTCACTATTAGTAACTTTAAAATCAGTGTTGATTTACACCTCGTTGTATCCAAGCTAATCTCGCAATGTATTTTCCAAATTTTAATACAAATCTTGATATTCACGTTGCTTTATGCGCACGCGCACATAAAGATTTACGCGACTTTAACTATTTGTTCAGTGTTTTAAAAGATAACAGTTGTGTTCAGTTATGTGAAAGTGCTGAAACAAGTTTAAAAGACTGGTGTCGTCGATTTTGCTACCGCATTTATGCAAAATGGACACAGTCTGGAAGAAGCACAGATAAGTTTCGGAAGAAACATGAGATTTGGCTACAGGCTGCAATTCAATGGCCGGAATTACAGAATGAAAATATGGAACCTTCTACAGAAAATATAAGTGACGTCATCGAGCCCATAATTTCTCCTGCTAAATCTGATGCTTCAACTTGTACACATCCTAGTCCTCGTAAATCTTTTGAGGACCTTAGTAACCGGCAAAAAAGAAGACGCACTGAAGATAGTCTTTCATGCAGCAGTAGCAGCGCTGAAATTATGTTTTCGGCCGAAAGGGCGCTTCAAAAGGCAGGACAAAGCGATACAGCTTATGTTATGAAATACTTGACGGAGAATCCAGAAGAGGCCTCAAAAATCAAAGCCTTCATTGAAGGTAAATCAATTCAGGTACGGGAAATATCCCCTTTGAAGGCATTGGCTCTTTATGTATCGATGAACTTATCGAAATGGCGCTATAACACTCTTCGGGATTTCAACACTCAAGAAGGAGCTCTTCAATACCCGAGTTACTACATGTTGGTTAAAGAAAAAATTAAGTGCTATCCGGCCAAAGAAGATCTCACAGTTACAGAGAGCTCTGCAAAAATCAAATTACAAGCCTTGATGGATTTAACCTCAAGAAGACTTATTAGGTCGTTAGAAACCCCTGTTGATCCCAATCAACAGCTCGTATTGACCAGCAAATGGGGTTTTGACGGATCATCTAGCCAAAGCATTTATCATCAAAGGACGAGTGAAGATGAGCAAATCGATCTTGCTAGTAATTTTATGATTAGTCTTGTACCACTGCGGCTCGTCTCAAAAGGTGTAACAATTTGGGAAAACGAGCGACCATCTTCCACTTCATTTTGCCGGCCAATATTGTTTAAGTTTATAAAGGAAACCAAAGAAAATGTGCAGAGAGAGATGGCTGAAATCGAAGCAGAGATTGAAGCCTTAACTCCATCCACCATCACTGATGGAATTAGTGTCAAACACCAACTGCTGTTGACAATGATTGATGGTAAAATTCATTCCATTATATCCAATACAGCAGCTTCAGTGTGTGACATATGCAAGGCTTGTCCTAAAGAAATGAATAATTTAGAGTTAATCAAAGATAAACACGCAAACGAGGACATGTATAAATATAGCTTAAGCACCCTTCACGCTTGGATTCGCTCAATGGAATGCTTATTACACATTTCCTACAAATTAGACATAAAATCATGGCAAGTAAGGGGTGATATAGCAAAAAGGCAAGTTGATGACAGGAAGAAAAGAGTTCAAGAGGCTGTAAGAAGAGAAACGGGCTTACTTCTCGATGTTGTGAAACAAGGCAGTGGATCCACCAACAATGGCAACTCGGCAAGGAGATTTTTTGAAAACTACACTAAATCTGCTGAACTGACCGGAATAGATGCTATGCTTTTAAGAAAAATCTGTGTGATCTTGCAGTGTATTTCATCAGGAGAGAAGATCAACGTAACTAAATTCCGAGAGTTCTGCTTTGATACTGCTAAGCTTTACGTGGAGTTATACCCATGGTATTATATGCCTTCTTCACTTCATAAAATTTTAATGCATGGGCCAGACATAGTTCAGAACATGTCAATTGTGCCCATTGGTTTTCTATCCGAAGAGGCATCTGAGGCTAGAAATAAAGATTTTAGAAAATATAGAGAGGGGCATTCTCGAAAGCATAGCAGTATCTCATGCAATGAAGATATTATGCACAATCTTTTACTGTCTTCTGATCCACTTGTTACAAGTATCCGTCCAAAAGGAAATAAGTTTGTAAAAAAATCTTCTTTTAAGGAATTTTATGAGCTTACGGATTCTGAGAAAAGTGATATCGAATTTGTTAACATAAATGATTTAGCGGACATCGATTCTGAATTTGAATTAATTGATGATGATGATGATGACGAAGATAATTAAATGATGTTATTGTTTTAAAATGTGTAACTTAGTAAATTAGAGCTTACATCTTAATTATTTATTGTACTTTTAATGAAACTAGGTAATTTATTATCAACTTACTTAAAAGTCATACTCTCATCAGTTCTTGTGAATATTTTTGTTAATATATATTTCTGTATATATATAATATATTTATAGACCTCTTAATAAGTCTGTCTGCGGTTTAAAGTAAATACAAATGGGGAAAAAACGTTTTTTTTTTTAAATTTTCATTTCCTTTTATCCCAGAAAGTGCACATTTGGCGCACTATGTGTCTTAGTATTAAATATAGCTCTTAGTAATAGCATTACGATATTAGAGACCGCTACTTGAAACAAGCCCGGAATCAGGAGGGAGAGAGCTCGATACACTCATTTTCATAGTAAAATTTCACATTTTCTCAAATTACTCCCGAAATATGGGAGTTATGAAGAAATTCATCACCACAATTTATGAAGGCATTAAGTAATCGAATAAGATGGCATCATTAGTTTGTCATAATTTTACTCTTATTTTTCGGACATGTCTACGTCCAACCGCTCCCATACATTCGTTCCACTGTGCGCGCGGAAAAAAAAATACAAAACCAGCGCGCCATTTTCCATAAATTTTTGGTTACGTTTTCGTTGTGTTGTTAGTTACTATTAAAAATACGAAATCTAAAGTATTGTCACCAACCGACGTTAAACAGTTTTTTAAAAACGTCCGGATACGCCTACGGATTGCCAGTACCTGGCAACAAAGGTCAGTTGAACTTTATAAATCTAAATGTATCATCTCTATAATTACGTTATTGTAGCATAAGTTTTTACAACAAGTCTGTTTTTTTCCTCGCAAGTGTGTTGAAAAACGTCGTATGAAACGCGTGTGCATTGATCATTACACACACTCGTATCATAATATAGATAGTATTATACCAGAAAATCTCCTTTTTTTAATAAGTTTGTTTAAAGCCGAAAATTTATAAAAAATAATTACGGTATGATTATTTTTTAATTATTATTTCTTAAAATCAGTACTTAAGATTAAACCTCATTTTTCGCCATTTTATGTGAATTACCATTACGAAAATATTATTTTTTGATATGTTATCCCCTTTGCTTACATAAATTATTTGAATTTCAGACTTTGGGTATAGTCAGCGCCCTTTGCTCTCTGTGCTGGCGTATGGGCAACCTCTTTAGAAGCGACCGATGCGCAGAGACATGACTTTTAATGTCTTTTTCGAAATCCCTAACAAATGACGCAAACAGTCTGTAAATCAAGGTCCTTCAAACCCAGCTTCAGTCGTAGATTCTTTTTTTTCCTAGAGCAGCTTCTTTTGTTTCTTTTATTACCTTTATAACAAAGTCAATACCATTTCCAACCACTCCTCATCCATATTCAATTGTAAAACTTAAGTCCAAAATTGGGTTCAACCTCACGAGTCATCTCATAAAAAGCAACTCGATATGTCCTACGTAATAGAAGACTTCACACACACACATACTACTTCGGTGTCGAATGAATACTTTTTTTTTTTATCTATCCCAACATTAGTATATGTTTGCATTACTGTGACTTGTCCGGGTAGTTTGGGAGGTCTGGAGATACGACAGACATTCCTAGTACAGGCTCCAGTCTCCACAACAACTATGGGTTTTTTTTAGTTAGGTACCTACTTACCATGTCAAATAAATAAAATAATAAATAATTTTTGTATACACAATTTTGTATTGTACTAATTTTTCACTATGTAGTGGATTTTTATTTTATTTATAAATATCAATAAATAACCCAAAAGGGGGTGTAGAGTGCGTGAGCCGGGACCTAAGCGATTTCTTCAGAAAGTTGTTCAGGGTGCTTAGGGAGTAAACATACTAAAAGTCCCCGCGTCTAGGAGGTGAACCAGAGTGGGGGGGGGAATCAAAGTTCCCACTTTGGAGGTTTTCGTTAATATCTTTAAAACGGTGCGTCGTAGAAAAAAAATATCTTCTATGTAATAATAATAATAATGGCAACACCGCCCTGTCAACAAAACGTCTCATTTTCCTCATTTGAACAGTAATATTAATTTTAACGCATTTTTACCAGATTTTTTCATTATAAACAAAACCTGAAACCGGAAAACCACAGAAAATTCAAAAAAGGGACCATAATACAGCAAAATGCAATAGAATTTAATTAAAAACTGCCGAATCGGAGGTGACATGACAGATGTCACCTCCGATAAAAGAACAACGAACACGAAAACTGGAAAATAAAGATCTATTATGTTGACAAGATCAGCCGCACGTCAAGCACGCCCACCACCTCCGGACTCTTCGCTCAGCTCCGCCTCGCCGTCGCCGGTACCCAGCCTCACTGTGAGCGCTGTGACTAGGGCTTCCATTACGTAATTACGCAATTACGTAATTACGGACAGATTTTAGAAATCTCACAAATACGTAACTGAAGAGCTGCAGTCCGTAATAACGTAACTATAGGATAATATTAATTAATTTAGGTACCCATTTATTTAGTTCTATAGTTTCTGCCTACTCCATGGGAAAAAGGCATGGGTTTATCTGTGTATTTACAATTTACCTTAATTTAGTTAACCTACGACTTACATTATGACAACACCAAAACCCTTTCTGTGGGTATCCCCCGAATTCCCGGGGTTTATTTTATAACTTCCAATTTGAGTCCGCAAGATTTAATTTCTTAGTCGTACAGAATAGAGTTCATTGTTGACCAATCGGGAAACGAAGGGAATCCCCGTTGGTTGTGGATAGTTCGGTACGTAACACAATCAAAGTTTATAAGTGTTTCGCAAGTATTTGATCTACCTCGTAGATAATAAAGTTTAATATTGTGGATTGAGCAAGCTAAGGGAACTCCCTACATTTTTCTTTACTTTCGTGAATTTAGAAACAATCTCAATACTCGGTACTCAGTCGTCTTACGTACACCTGCGAGATACTGTCCTGCCTGGTCTAAGCTTATTTTATTGACTTTTGTGATTTTGTGTATGTGCCGCAAAGTTTGACGCTTGGTTTTCAGAAGCTTTTCATTACAAGTTTCTAAGTAGATATCACCATACACGAGTAGAGATACTTCAACGAAAATGTAAGTACCTATTTTAACATTACTTTACTTGTCTACTTACTTTGTTTCTAGGGTATTGTGTGAGAGTTTATACATATAATTTAGTAGTTGATTTTATATTGTTGACGGCACGGTTGGCGCAGTAGTTGAGTGATTGGCTGCTGCGCTGCGGGTCACGGGTTCGATTCCCGTACGGAACAAATATTTGTATGACCTACAGATAGGTGTTCCGGGTCTGGGTGTCTTGTGTATGTTAGTTTACATGATTGTGAGTGCACCCACGATACAGCAGTAATTCCTAGTGTGGTGCGACGTTTAAAAAAAAAAAAAAATATGTGCGATTTTATTTTATTGTTGCTTGTTAGATGTCTGTGCAAATAGACATTGATTATGAGTTCACGGTACGTATGTAAATGTATCCCGTTTTAAGTGTAGTGCCTAACTATAGATGCTATTTATATGTATTACCTAACTATTAAATTATGAAATATTTATATATTGTTTTAGGTCTGCAGTAAAGAAGACTATTTATAAGGAGTTTTTGAACAAACGCACACAATCAGCTATATGGGAACACTTTTTGAGGGCTGAAAATGGGCAAAGTGTCCAATGTAAACATTGTCAAAATTTTTTGAAGACTCCTGGTGGTGCTACTGGAGCACTACATACACATATGCGTGCTAAACATATTGGCGAGATGTCACAAGAGCAAGATGCGCAAAGGGCAAGTACTTCATCGTGCTTTCAAGCAAGAAAAAGTTTAGAACCTCCATCGAAGAAA
Source organism: Dryobota labecula (assembly GCA_947523025.1). NCBI lineage: Eukaryota > Metazoa > Arthropoda > Insecta > Lepidoptera > Noctuidae > Dryobota > Dryobota labecula. The sequence goes on along the minus strand of OX383303.1, from coordinate 1,502,698 downwards.
ACTAAACTAACGGATTACTTTTCCACTGAGTATTCCTTGGACGTTATAGTGACTAGAATGGCAGCATTGGATGGCATCCCATTAAGCAAATTTTGTACTTCTGAAGATCTAAGGTATGTTTTCAAAAAATCTGGCTATGATCTACCGAAATCTCCTTCAACTATTACCAAAATTGTCCTGGAACAGAGTTGTGCCATAAAAAAACAATTAATAAATCAGTTTAAAGATATGAAGTCCCAAAAAAAACGGTTTACTATAACGTTTGATGAATGGACCTCTACCCGGAACCGGAGGTATATGAATATAAATATTCATAATAAAGACCTAGAACCAGCTAAATATAAAAATTTAGGACTAGTAAGGATAAAGGGTTCAATGCCAGCTCACGTTGGAACTGTACTGTTAGAAAATCATCTAAATGACTTTTATTTGAAACTTGAAGATATAATTGCATTCACAACGGACGGAGCCAGTGTTATGGTTAAAATGGGCAAAAATTTTGATGGTCACCATCAGTTGTGTTTTGCTCACGGAATACAACTTGCAGTGCTGGACGTATTATATAAGACACGGAAAAGTACAACTACTGAACCAGAACTAGAAGATGAAGCTTCAGATACTGACACTGAAGAAATTGAAGAAAACGATGGCGGACTTTTCATAGAAGTACCTAGAGTTCTAGAACCAGAGTTTCTGTACAAAGATATTATAGTAAAAGTAAGAAAACTTGTTAAATCATTCAAAAAATCACCACTGAAGACCGATTTGTTGCAAAAATATTCTTTACAAGAGCATGGTAAAAGCCTCGATCTTATACTAGACTGCAAAACGCGATGGAACAGCTTATCAGATATGGTTGGACGATTTCTGAAATTGAAATCAAGTTTATTTAAGGCTTTATTAGACTTAAAATCAAATATAAGTTTCACAGACACAGAAATACAAGATCTACATAACATTCATCATAGTTTAGATATAATAAAAACTACAGTGATGGCATTGTGTCGCCGTGACTCGAATTTGTTAGCAGCAGATGCTGCGCTTCAGTTTATGTTAAATAAGCTTGATGCTCAGTCCAATGGGCTCAGTGACAAGCTTGCTGTATCCCTTAGAAAAAGAATAAAAGAAAGGCGAACAAATGTGTCTGGTGTCTTGCAGTATTTGCATAATAATGAAGAATATTATAAAACCGAAGAAACAGAAACTTTTACAAAACCGACGTCGGATTATATTAGAACATATGTTGCAAACTTATTAGAAAGGCTCAAATTTACACCGCCTACAAGTACACAAATGAGTTTAGATTCCGAAGCAGATGACAATGATGCTAATGATGGTTGTGGCGACGAGTTGACTGTTGCACAGCAACTAGAAAAAGAAATACAGAAAACTATGTCTACAGTAAACAAATCTGGAGTAAACACAGATCTTGAATCCATCATCAGAGTTGAAATGTGTATCTACGATAGCACTGGCGGCGGTCGTGAAGTTTTCCTAACAGCAGCTTATAATTATTTACTATGTATAATGCCTACTAGTGTTGAAGCAGAACGGGCATTTTCTTCTGCCGGCTATCTTTGTTCTAAACTAAGAAGTTCCCTTGGTGACAGAACATTGCATTCGTTATCATTTATGAGATCATATTATCAAGAACAAAGATTGGAAAAATAACCATATTTTATATTGTTTCTTACTTTTAAACCATTTGTGCGTGGTACATGTTTTGTTTGAATTGTTGATTGAGTTTAGTCAAAATCAAAATCGTCAATCAAATCAAAATATTACATTTTGATTTGATTGACGATTTTGATTTTGAGTTTAATTTTAAAATTATCATTTTAATCTGTAATTTACTTTTAATTCCTTAATATTATAATTTTTTTCATTTGAAGTTGTTTGATTTTTTACTTCTAAAATACGTAATAAGCCCAGAATTTATCGTGCTTTAAAAAATCAAAACAGTTAAGTACGTAATTACGTAGTTACGTAATTGAAGCATCAAAATGCGTAACTAGTTACGTAATTAGCAAATCCGTAATTTTGGAAGCACTAGCTGTGACGACACCGGCCGCGGTAGTTGCGTCGAGCTCGAGCGACGAGTATTTCTCTCCGCCCACGACGCCACCACCTGCTCGTCGACGGGGAGGACGCCGGCCGCCGGACGGTTTAGGACCTCGAGGCCCACCGGCCTCTGATAGGGTCCCAGCTCCCGGCGGAAGTGTGCAGCGCATGAGATGGACACGAGCCATCAATGAAAATGTCATGCGCGCATACTATGGGGCTACAGAGGGGGGAAACAATCTGACCGCGTACCGTGTTCGGATGCTGTCTCTTTTTCAGGTGCTTGAGCCAGCTGTCAACGTCACGACACAACGACTATCGGATCAGGTGCGGGTCATCCAACGTAATCATATGTTGGATGACACTGTACTTGATCGCCTGCGAAGTGAAATGCAGAGTAGCCATGTCATGGCCCCCCCGTCACAGATTGTTGTAGTACCACCACAATTCAACACAAACCAAGCTGACGAGGGGAGTGATGACAGGGCTACTAATGTAAGTACCCAGTGCAATGAGGAATTGAGGAGTGCTTTGGAGGGTGCGATTCGAGAATATCGGTTCATGTCGCCCGGACTTAGACCACGCTTACCTCGTTTGCCCATGCATAACAAAAATAGGGCGCTGGTGGCGGTCCTGGATTCGCAGTTGTCAAACTATTTTGATGACTGCGAAAACCTCACCGATGCTCATTCGATTCTGTACTGCGCGGCTGTAGCGGCATGTCGTGTAGCTCACGTCAAATTTACTAATGACTCCAGAGCTATACGACCAAAACCAGCTGTACCAGATTGGCAGTGCAGAATTGAACGACGTATTGGTGGGGCCAGAGCGCTCATCGGCAAACTAATCTGCTTCAGGGAGGGCAATACTCGTCCTAGAGTGATGCGCTTTGTGAGGCGGGCGTTCTTAGGGACTGATATCAGTCCTCAGGACTATATATCCCGTGTCACAGAGCGCATCGACTTCCTGAAGCAGAAAGTGTATGCATGGGCGAACCGTATTCGTAGGTATAAGCGTCAGGTGGAGCGATACACTCAGAATCGCACCTTCCAGAGCGATGAAAGGTGGGTCTATAGGGATTGGGAGCGACCGGACCAAGGTGTGACTGACACGTGCCTGCCGGATGATGATGCCATGATTTCTTTCTGGCGCAATATCTGGTCGGTGCCTGTCAGTCACACCGAAGGTGATTGGACTAGGGAAGTTGAGCGAGCGTGCGATTCAATACCAGAAATGGGGGCTATTACCATCTGCCCCCAAGATGTAGCTCGTGCAGTCCGTCCGTTGCCTAACTGGAAGTCTCCAGGGCCGGACGGGCTGCACAACTTTTGGATCAAATGGTTACAGAGGTCGCACGCTTGCTTGGCGGCTCAGTACCAGACTGCTTTGGAGTCCGGTTCGCTGCCCCAGTTTCTAACAACAGGAGTTACCCACCTGCTCCATAAATCGGGTAGTACCGCGGAACCTAAAAATTATAGGCCGATCACGTGTTTACCGACGGTCTATAAAGTTCTTCCATCCATTTTGAGAGCTAAAATTAACCAACATGTAGACACCAACTCCATCATGTCTGCTTCTCAAAATGGATGTAGGAACGGGTCCCGCGGTACTAAGGAGCTACTCCTCATTGATATGGCCATTAGCCAACAGGTTCGTCGTTCCCGAAAGGATCTGTCGACATGTTGGATAGATTATAAGAAGGCCTATGACTCGGTGCCACATACATGGCTCATGAGGGTGCTGGAGTTGTATAAAGTAGATGCAACTCTACGCACCTTCCTGATATCATGTATGGGGCAATGGAGGACGGTCCTTCGCTATCCAGGATGTCGAAATATCCAGAGGAATAGCGAGCCGATAAGGATTGAGCGAGGCATATTTCAGGGTGATAGTTTGAGTCCACTTTGGTTCTGCTTAGCCTTGAATCCTCTAAGCACATTGCTGGAGGGTTCGGGTCTAGGCTATCGGATGAGGAGAGGTGGTCAGGTTATATCTCACCTCCTCTACGTGGATGACCTAAAACTCTTTGCCCCCAACAATTTGCAACTGATGGAGCTACTGAAAGTAACAGAAACTTTCAGTAGTGCCATCAGGATGGAATTTGGTGTGGACAAATGTGCGGTCATGCATGTAAAGCGAGGGGAGATTGTGGAATCCGTGGGAACCCAACTCTTGGATTCCATAAACCTTAGAGCCCTCTCCGCATCCGAAACCTATAAGTATTTGGGTATGTCGGAAGCGTTGGGCATCAATGTTACTGACATGAAGCAATCGTTGAAGGAAGGCTTCTTTGGCCGCCTGAGAAAAGTATTTAATAGTCTTCTATCAGGCGGAAACAAGGTGCGCGCCTTCAACGGTTGGGTCATGCCGGTTTTGATGTACTCTTTCGGCATACTCAAATGGACTCAGACCGAACTGGACGCCCTGGATAGAAGGGTCCGTACACTGCTGACTGCATATCGAATGCATCACCCACGGTCATCGGTAATGAGACTGTATATCCCGCGAAAGTGTGGAGGTCGAGGCTTATTAAACGTTAAGATCCTCCACAATCGCGAGATATGCAGTCTCAGGGAATATTTCCTAGAAGCCGACGTGGGGATGCATCGAGATGTGGTCGCGGTGGACAAGGGCCTCACCCCGCTCTCCTTGGCTAAAGAGAACTGGCGCAAGCCTTTAGTACTTGACACTAACGATCGCAGGGGGGTATGGCAGAGCAAGCAGCTTCACGGACGCTTTTTTCGGGCCCTACATGGACCCGATGTAGATTTCCTAGCGTCCGTAGCCTGGCTGCGTTTCGGTGACCTCTTTGGGGAAACCGAAGGTTTTGTCTGTGCAATTATGGACGAAGTTATCATGACGAACAATTACCGGAGATTTATTGTGAAGGATGGCACGGTTGACATTTGTCGGGCATGCCACCGTCCGGGAGAATCAATCCGACACATTATCTCCGGTTGTTCTCGTCTAGCTAACGAAGAGTACTTGCATAGACACAACCTTGTAGCCAGGATTATCCATCAGCAACTTGCTCTGAAATACAGCCTAGTGGAATTGGAAGTGCCGTATTATAGGTATGTGCCCGACCCAGTTCTCGAAAATGGCAATATCACATTGTACTGGGATCGATCCATCATCACTGACAGGACTATTGTTGCCAATAAGCCTGATATAGTGGTGATGGATCGAATAGAGCGGCGCGCAATGATTATTGACATAACAGTCCCACATGACGAGAACCTCGTGAAAGCCGAGAAAGATAAACAAATCAAGTATCTTGACTTGGCTCGCGAGGTTGTCGACATGTGGGATGTGGACTCAGCGATCATTGTGCCGATAGTCGTATCAGCCAATGGCTTAATTGCCAAGAGCCTCAACCAACACCTAAAGAGGCTCTCGTTGGGCGGCTGGATCAAGGGCTTGATTCAGAAAGCGGTACTTCTGGACACGGCTCGCATTGTTAGGAGGTTCCTCTCTCTGGAGCCCTGACCGCCGGTAGCTTGGACCCTGTTCCCGATACCGGTGGGCTACTATTTTTTATATTTTTAAATGTTTTTATTTTGTATGTTTTTATAGAAATATTTAAAAATGTAAATTATATGTATAAAAATGAAATAAAGGAGATAATAATAATAAATTGTTTTATTCAGAACAACATAGGATCCAATTTTGTTAGTAAACACCTTAAATACTACAACTTATACACTAGGATTAGTAACAAATTTTGTGTGATAAGTTAGTGAGTCATGTACTTACGAGGCATTTCATGCGGACACTGAGTCCGCATGAGATGCCTCAGTACAGGAGCTCTCGGGTCTTCAGCCACGACTCTCAAGATGCTATTGCTACCCCCCCGAATCTTACTCACAAGCGATGCCACCTTTTTTCTGACGACAGCATGGAAACCATCTGTACGTGATTGGGCAAACATCTCCGAGGCACTACAGAAACGAGGGAGTTTCAACATCATCCTGAAAACATTATTATATTGGACGCGCAAGGCATTCAGCGTCCCCCGTGAACAGCTGAACCACAGACTTCCCGTGTACAGGCCTTGACAGTACGCTTTAAACAAGGTTATTTTGACCTGATCGGTACAACAAAAAATCTGCGCGCCAACATGTTCCCGCGGACCGCCAACGCCCTGCGCTCCCTTTCCACGCAAAATAAAAGAATAATGAAATGCGTAATGAAAGCATATAAAATTCTACAACTTTTGTCTTATACACTTTTTCCGAATTCCTACCCATTTTCGAACTATACGTTCCGAAAAAGTAATTTTTTTCGAAAAAACGACTTTTATCAAACACTAGCTGTAGCCTGCTACTTCGTTCGCGTTATTTCGGGATGAAAAGTAGTGTATATATGTTAATCCAGGTCCTAATCTATCTGCCTACCAAATTTTATCCAAATCCGTTCAGCCGTTGAGTTATCGAAACTTTTATCTATGTATATTATACTAGCTTTTGCCCGCGGCTCCGCCCGCATGGATTTCGGTTATCGCGTAAAAAAGTAGCCTATGTCCTTCTCCATATCCCAGGCTATATCTTTGCCAAATTTCATGACGATCGGTTCAGCGGTTTAGGCGTGAAAAAGTAACATACAGACAGACAGATTTACTTTCACATTTATAATGTTAGTATGGGTACATATACCATTTAAGTCTTCATCCGTTTAGGCCGTGAGGGTCCTGACAAGGGTTCTTTTTCCAAGGTACTCTCATCCTCAGTGGATGGTCCTTGCTGAAGGAGCTCTACCTCATCTTCATCATCGTCTTCGTTAATAGACACGCCGTTGAGGCATTTCCCTTAGGAGTGGAGACGCGCCGCAGAACAGTTAAGCATTGCTTTCCGACATCAACATTTGCCATTACCACAATCCTTGGTGCAGCGACAAAATATTGTTTTCAGAAGGACCTCCGGTGCTGGCGAACCTTCGGTTGTAATTGACAACATGTGGTCTCCCACATGTTGCCATCCCCACTCTTGAGGAGGTAACCCATTCCCGAGCCACAGCTTCACTTGGTGGTAGGTGCGTCGTGAATGCTGTTTAGCTGCGTTCTCAGTTGGTGGGAGGGAGCTGAAGTCAGACTTAATATTTGCCACTGATCTCATGAACGACTGGAAGCAGTACTGGTTGAGGGAGGTCCGTCTTGCTGGTGCCCCATACCATTTGAGGAAGCACATCCTCTTAAACCTCACTGTGCGTGGAGGTGGGGTTGTAAAAGATCACTGCCGCTTTTTCGATGATCTCTGACTTCAAGTATAATTTTGAGACACCCACTTTGCTTCTTCTGAAAGTTGCAGATGTGTCGCACCCAGTAAATGCATGTAATAACAGGATGTGTTCAAGTTCATGCTGCTGCATCTCTTGGGTGAACAGTGCAATTGTTTTGGTTTTCACTCGGCCGGGTTTCAGCAGCAGGATGTCTTGGGTGGGAGGAGTGGAAGCTATCAAAAGGACAGCAAGGTCCACATCCTCACCAACGACAGCGACAGAACTATGAGTCGATTCTTCCACAGCAGTCTTTACGATAAGGATGTCAGCATCATCGATGGCCTGGAGAGTTTGTATCCCATTTTGCTGAAGCTTTGTCTGTAGTAAGGAAATGAACTGACCTTTGTTGATAGGATTAGACAAAAAATCTTGTTTCGCTAGTATTGATGTTTTCCAAGACAAATTGATATCAGCGGACCTTCTCAGTTTCTATCGTCGCCTCTGTTCTTGTGACTTCGTAGAGTTCGCTGAGTTTGTGTAGGATAGTGGCGTTTGATGTAGGTGGTATATCCATCACAAATCATGGCAACACAGGCATCTTTTTGCCAAATTACTCTGTGCAGTAGGAATCCACAAAAGAACCCTTGTCAGGACCCTCACGGCCTAAACGGATGAAGACTTAAATGGTATATGTACCCATACTAACATTATAAATGTGAAAGTAAATCTGTCTGTCTGTATGTTACGTTTTCACGCCGGAACCGCTGAACTCAACTCAAACTCAAACTCAAAGCATTTATTTCAATTAAACCATTTACAGGCACTTTTAAATTGTCAAAGAGACGGTCAGTTAGTCAGAAAGTTGAAGCTAGATGCCCATTCCAATACGTAGATCATTATGGAGAAGAACGGACAAGAAACTCCAAGGACACTCTTTTAAATCAAGATATTACATAATCCTGGGTACATTATTCTTGTTGCTTCTATATGGACAATGTAAAAAGTAATAAAACAATTCAAAATATAAAATTACAAATTAAAAATAAGCCCTGGCAGTCAAGAGATGACCAGTCCCAATTGACGGCGCCCGTTCACGAACATGACGCATGGATCAGCACCACCCAGCTCAACCATTTTCTAGGGAACCGAATGATCCAACACACGCGCCACCATCAGTGAGACATTTAAGTGAGCATAACATAGTAAACGGCTCCATGGTATTCACATTTTCAAAATTGAAAAAATGCTGCTAAATTGAACCGATCGTCATGAAATTTGGCAAAGATATAATATAGCCTGGGATATGGAGAAGGACATAGGCTACTTTTTTAATCAATAACCGAAAACCACGCGGGCGGAGCCGCGGACAAAAACTAGTATAATATACATAGATAAAAGTTTCGATAACTCAACGGCTGAACGGATTTGGATAAAATTTGGTAGGCAGATAAATTAGGACCTGGATTAACAAAAAACGGCCTCACTCCTGAGCAGAATAAGAGGCAGTCACAATAGTATCCTGAAAGCGGTGGCGGCAGACACTTCCTCCGCCATAATAAGGCAATTTGTGCGAAGACTTATACCATAGTTAGACCATTACCATTTCTCGTTGCGTCTAGATGTTGGGTGGTCTTCTCACAAATTCGTCTTTAGTTTAAGTTACTAACAATAGTGATTTAAGCGCAAACATGTTACTAACAATTTATGGATCTTGTGTTATCCGAAATAAAATTATTTTATTATTTATTTTTATTTATTAACATATATACACTACTTTTTATCCCGAAATAACGCGAACGAAGTAGCAGGCAACAGCTAGTGTTTGATAAAAGTCTTTTTTTTTTAATTTTCTCTTTTCCGGAACGTATAGTTCGAAAATGGGTAGGAATTCGGAAAAAGTGTAAAGAACAAAAGTTAGAAAATTTTATTAGCTTTCATTACGTAGAAGATATTTTTTCTCTACAACGCACCGTTTTAAAGATATTGGCGAAAAACTCAAAAATGGAAACTTTGATCCCCCCCACTCCGGCTCACCTCCTAGACGCGGGGACTTTTACTATGTTTACTCCCTAAGCTCCCTGAACAATATTCAGAAGAAATCGCTTAGGTCCCAGCTCACGCACTCTACAACCCCTTTGTTAAGTGGACTATTATCAGAATGAGAAATAAAATATGTAAAAATATTCGGTTCAATTTCGCAATAACAAAACCGAGACTTGGATGGCCCGCAAAGATATGCACACAAGATGAGGTTATTAAGATGCAATGCAACCCAAACCTATACCGTCTCTGTACATATTCGAAGTTGTCATGTTTGTAAAATGTAATCGGAAATTATTTCCGCGCATGGCAAAGTCAGTCGCGCCAGACGCGATAACACTATGCTTTGCTCACATAGTTCCAAAACAGCATTAATATTTAATAAACTTCCTAAGGGATGGAGGGAACTAAGCGCACACATACTAAAAAAACCGGTCAAGGGCGAGTCGGACTCGCGCACCGAGGGTTCCTTACCATCATATATAGCTTCATAAGCTTCATTCGTATAAGTAGGACCGAAATAGTTATATGCCCTGAAAAAACTACAACTGTGCTTCACCCAAAGCAAACTGAGAGTAGGTAGGAAGGAGGACATTTTGGTTGTGAACCGCGAAATGTTTTTAAATTTTCATCGGCGAGGCCTATATTTGTCAGAGAATTTTAACTTCTCTGACGAATATAGGCCTCGCTGATGAAAATCAGCGCCATCTCTTGACAGATAAAGGATCAAATGTAACATTTGTTGATTTCTGAAAAAGTGTGCTATTAAGAGACATAGTTTTATTTTTCCTGTAATCTTCACATAAGCTTTTATCACATAGAATAATTTTAGATTTTTCTCTATGCAAACTTCGGAGATAAGGGAGGGGGAACGGGATTTTTTTTTTTTCTTCAAAAGTCGAAAACTATGCGGCCTAAAGAAAAAATGTTTAAGAATGTGCAAACAGCGCTCTTTCATATGATACCCCACATGCGCTAGTAGCCGCATTTCGAATTTTTAAGACCTTTCAGTCCGTTGCAAAAAAAATAAAAACTTTTGTGTTTCTTTCTTACTTGCAAAATAGTTGGGCAAACGTCATCTAAAACTATTCTAAATTTCAAGTTGATAGCATCAGTAGTTCTTGAGATATTCAGCTGTGACAGACAGACAGACAGAGTCACACCATAAGGGTTCCTTTTTACCATTTTGGTACGGAACCCTAAAAAGCGGCTAAAATTACATCTAGTTGAGAAAGCATACTACAGTATTTTAGAATATTTAAATGACAAAGTGTAATATTAGAAATTTAACAAATATTTACTGGCATTTTATAACGTAGATCATAACACAATTTAATTCAAATTTATAATTTAGTGTTTAAAATAAATTTTTAGTTTGTATGACAATTTAATAATGTTTTAACTTGGTTTAAATACCTATAATTGACTGTTCTTACCTATACAACATTATTTTTAGTATATGCAAAACCTGAATATAGTTTGTTAATAAGTAACTGAATCGATTCCAATAGTTTTTACACCATGTTATATTTTTTCCCAAAAATATTTAAAAAATATGGTTTAGGTTACAAGTTGGACACCGAGCGACACTAAGTACCTATCCGCACTTGACCATTACGACAAAGTCCAAAGCCTGCAAGTGTGATGGAAAATGTTATCACCAGTTAATTACATTACAATCGTCGTACGGTTAGGTACCTACTGCCAAATTAATATTATTATTAATGAACGCAAGGCGCGGGCGGCGCGGGTGCGCCGCGTGGTGAGCATGTTTTTGTACGGACAACCAGGTAACATAACAAGCTTATAACTTTGTTATTTTTCATGATACAGTTTTGAAATTTTGTACATAAATTCTTTACATAAAAATACTAGACACGTGTGTCGGGTTTCGCATAAACTAAAACTAATTTTGTATATTTGTATGCCACAAAGGCCAAACATGATGGTTTTTTTTTCTTTATGAACAACCTGCATGCCTTGTATGTATACTCATGTTTCTATGAATAAATGTCTTATCTTACGCGAGTGTAGGTTTGGGTTGCATCTAAGCCTGGATCTAGTTTTTGCGGTATTAAAAATAAATATTTATCTGTTATGGATTTCGCAAAGTAACGCAGATGCTATAACTTTGCATGAGGAAATATTAGGTCGGTACACACCTGGTTGGGGAACTGCCGGATGCTCTCAACGAGGTACTGGTACGGCTTCCACTGGCCCGCGAACAGCTGACCCAGTACCGGGATCACTTGGAACGAATACTGGTCGTATGCCCTGCGAGATATATAGTTACATCATCAGCCTGTAGCAATCTACATCGCCACTCTCGGTGGCGAAATGTAGGTGTCCAAAGAAATAAGAAAAATCAAAATCAAGATCCCATAATCTTCTGTCACCACATTAAGGACAAAAGTAAAAGCAGTACTTACTACCTACTTATTATCAAGTGCTCTTCCGTAACGTTGCTTGTCGATATTATACAAAATGTTTTTGTAGACAAAAACCTGCTTTGCTGCATCTACGAGTATGTCGGATTTGAACATGCGTACGTGTCTTTTGCTGGGATAACTAAATTGCTACAAGGATCTTTACTGAGGTGGCAGCGGGGCGCGAGTAAATTGTGCCGTGAACTTCGTTAATTTTGGGTAGAAAATTATATGTTTTACGATATTAACAATGTTAAACCCGACGGACATTACATCATCATAGATGTTTATTTTGATGTGATTTTCAATACATAAATTAGTATAATACTGAAATAAAATGTTGTTTTTTTATGTTCTTTGTTCAATTATGTAACGAGTACCCGACGTAGGCCTACAGAAAGGTCTCAAAGTAACATATAATTTTTTCACGTGTTTAATCATTACCGTTTATAAATAAAATAGCATTAAAATTACACTTCCTAGAGGTTAGCCCGCTTTAAATGATTTTGAGGAGTGTCCCATCTGTATTAATCTGTTCCAGGGTGTTGTTGGTTAAACAAGATGGTGGCGTTAGTTGCGATTCTGGCCATGCGCCAAAAGATTCTTGTACAGTCAGCTGCAGAGAAGTCTCACCCCCTAGCAATGAATTTATTCACTGCTAGGGGGTGAGATTTACATATCTGCAGCTGACCGTAAAAAAATAGTTAAAAAAAAAATGTTGATGACGCTGACTGTACCTACCATTGTAACGTACTGTTGGGCAGTTGGCTAAACTCCAGGCACATGAAGCGTCCGCCAGGTGTCAGCACTCTGTAAGCTTCCTCAAGGACCTGTACAGCAAAATCTTTATTTAGAATAATCATGTGATCAATCCAGCTTGGCTAACATGCGTAGCGCGACAAAATCAACATCGACCTGTCTTGTGGGAAGAGGTCTACTAGTAAAGCATCGTCAACGACACAGAACACGGAGACGTCTCGGCAACCGCTGCTCGACTAGAAGCGGCATTGACAACACTTTCCATATAAACCAAGCGTGTCAGTCTCCGTTTACTTCTATGACACAACCTACGTTGTTCATATTTAATGGTGCCCAAGATGCAGGCTGTGCCTAGTTTGGGACGAACGATACCTCCATGTTGTAATTTTGAATGTTAAACGATAAACTTTTTTTATTAATTGCTTAGAAACTGACGGTCTTGACTGGCGGCTCGTGACAGAAGCGCTCAACGCAATTTAGGCGACACGAATTATATTAGTACTGCCGTCTCTAGACGTTGCCGGTGCGGCGATTCCATGCTCTGTGGTCAATATCGATCGATAGTCGGTCTTTCATCAATCAATTATGTTTTGAGATGGTCAATATGGACTAGTCTCGTTGACAACCAGTTGCACCGACGACAGTAGAAGTTCCTTCGTAAGTTTTTACTACAGAGCAGCCTGTCTGGACAAATCCGTACCTGATCAACATGAGTACAGTTCCGGATGCCGAAGGCGATGGTGTAGGCATCGTAGCTATCGTCAGGCAAACGTAGCTGCTCAGCGTCGCCGCACACCCAGTCCATCGCCACGCCGCAACTCTCTGGAGTGAAGCCTAGTCTGGAATAGGGTTAGGATTCATGAGAGGGCTTTGTAATGTACTGCAAGTGGATTCATTTCAGCCGAAAGACGTCCTCTGCTGGACATAGGCCTCCCCCAATTGAGGGGTTGTGCCATAATCGCCACGCTTGGCAGGCGGGTTGGCGATCGCAGTATGGTGTTAAAAATGCATAGAGAACGCTGCAGCCCATTCTCTAGTACCTATGTCCCTTAGTCGCCTTTTACGACACCGACGGAAGGAGATGGGATGGTGCTATTCTTTACGTCCGGCACCACACGGCACAAGTGGATTAAATACGTATTATTGAAGCTAGCTCCAGAACTACCGAAGCAAAGTTAGTAATTTTTTTATGAACCACCGCGCCTTCCTCTACCAAATGTAAATGAATAAAAATTAATTGAGAATTTTCAAAATCGCATCCACAAGAGGATTTTCAAAATCGGTCCACAATTGATGAAAATATCAAAGAACATTTACTTTAAAAGAGAAAAATGTGTATGCAGACGAATTGAGAAACTCCTCCTTTTTTCGAAGTCAACAAAAGAAGTATAATTATGTTGGTTAAAAAACAAACATATACGCGCCAATAGATCGATTCAAATCAAAATATTTTATTTCATAATAAACCTACATGAGCACTTATGTAATTTCAGAAGCTAGGTCCAATTGGTCGTTTCCTATGAAGAAGAGCCGGCAAGAAACTCCACCGTTACTCTTTTAAAAATAATTGGCAAATATTTTTTTTTCAAATTACAGTGTTGATAGTTATAGGACAGTGTTAGGCCTGTCAACAAGAACCAGGTACTTCACAAACAAAATGTATGTAGGTATATAATGTCAAATAATGAGAAGATTATGTCAAGGAAGTGTATAAAAATAAAATGAAATAATATTAAATTGAAAAAAAAAAAAACCTCGTAATTTAGGAACAGTTAATAGACATTTACATAAATATGCCTTTGATGATCCTTGTATAATTATGTATATTAGAAACTGGCATTGCCACTGCACTTATCTATTTTGTTAGTTTCCTATTTCTTTTGAACTGTAGTTTTACATCTCATTTACCCGGTTTGACTTTAGGGTAAAAAGTACCTGTGTCGACAAATCTTCTGTAATTAATTTGTTGATTTTGTTTGACAAGAAGTGGCACTACAAAATCTTTATATAGAGCAGTTTTATGGATTGTTAACCTTTTAATGTAGATGGTAGCACCACTGCAAGATGTATAATTAGTAAGCAACAACATTATACTTAAGACCTAAACTTCAGGGTATGGTACTTTGAAAGAATTGATAAATAAAAAACATACTTCTGTGCTCTCTGCTTGCCGACATCCAGCATTGCTTGGTTGATGTCACAGACGGTGACGCTGCTGTTAGCTGCATGCGACGGACCCAGACTCTGTAGGTACTTTATGTATCTGAATGCTATGTCACCTGAAATGTTAATAAAATGCCGAAATTAACTAAAATATTAATTATAAAGTAACATAATACATACTAAACTGCCCCACTGCCAGGGCAAAGACTTCCCCCAAATCCCTCCAGGAACTCGTTTCCCGTCCCCCCTCGAACCAGCCCTCGCGGTATGCGTCAGTTAAGGATATACAAAAAAAGTTGGCCGTCACTGGACGCCTGGCAGATGTGAAACATCGAAATGAAAGAAAACCAATAAATAGATATGGGGATTTTTTATTATTATTCTTATTAGAATTACATATAAATATAAGAAAAATACATACCTAAATATTTTTAATATAGACTGGGGCATCACGGCATAAGAGAGCGTCATGCCATTTGCAGTCATGTCATACAAGTCAGTTTTACTCCCAACGCTGTTTTTTTTTTAATGTGAAACATCTCTATGCACTTATAAATGTTTCACATACAAAAAAAAATTATATAGACTCTAAAAGTAACTTTTATTATAATTATTATTTATATAGTAGGATAAAGTTTGGTTCTATCCTAGTCAATCAAGCATACTTCTGTAGGTACCTACAGGCACTCTTGGCGGAATGCTTTGGTAGTACAAAGTATCTGACTTACAAATGATATGCTCTATGCAGTGCAACCCATGTAATAGAGGGTGAGCCTGTAGCCATCAATGGCACATAACCAAGAAAATAAAATCTTAACATTAATGATGTTATGGAAACCAACTCACCGGTGCCGCCAGCCATATCTAGCAATTTGGTCTCCTGCCTGGGTGCCAGTCTTTGCATGAAGATGTCCTTCCACACTCTATGGATGCCCATAGACATCACATCATTCATGAGGTCATATTTTTCTGCTACAGTCTCGAATACTTCGTGAACTGGAAGATTTATAAAAAAGTTTTTTATCAAATACCTACATTGGGAAAGTGAAAACATCACTAGACACTAAGAAAAGATGAAGTCACCACTACAAAAAATGGTACTAAGTTTTTTACCAAGACTACCCTTCTTGAGATATTTATTCATGCATAAAAATAATGTTAGACTGTATAGGTAAAGAAAATGAGAAGGTATGGTGGCTAGCACATCACGTTACCACAAACTGTCAAATTTTCGCGTTCGATTTTGAACTTAATCATCAACATTTTAAAGTTTTAAATCGTTTGGAGAAATGTGACAGTTTAGTGTACCTTGATGTGCAGCTGGCCACTGTACATTTTTCACCAACTGGAAAAAATGCAAAGCTTAACCAAAAACAAATCTGTGGCTTCGGGGCACAAAAGCAAGGAAGGAATACTGAATCACTTTTGGGATATGTTTTTCATTGCGACAGAAAACTGTTAAAGTTAATGTATGCAAACTTTTTAAGTGCAATGTGGTCACCATAGAAACCTAGATCTAGTCTAAAATAACATCTCGTAATAGGTTATGGGCCCAGAGTTTTGCATTAAATAAAATATTTGTTGGAAACTAAGCATGGAGCTAAGTAAAATACAGATATGTAAGCTTGACGGAAGTAACTGGATACAATGGAAATATCGCATGTCTGCTCTGTTACGGGGCATGGACGGATTATTGGACATTATTCAGGGAAAATCTCATAAACCGAATAAGCCTGTAGCTGAGGGCGGTGATGCTGATGCTGCGCCCGCAGTGGCTTTGACGGAATATAACAAAAAGTTATCAGAGTATGTTAGGCTGGAAAGTACTGCTTTACTGCTGGTTACGAACAACATATCAGATGAAATCTTAGACAAGGTGATCCGATTCTCTCATCCTAAGGATGTATGGGATGAACTGCACAGACTCTATGACGGTGTCAATGAAGACAAGTTATATGAAGTATGTATGGAGTTCTTTAAATTTCAAAAGGATATTTCTGTTGACATGTCAACTCATGTATCGAAATTGAAAAATATGTGGCACAAACTGAATCAGGAATTATTAAAAGCTGATGAATGTAAGCAATTACCAGAAATACTTTTAATCTGTAAGATTTTAGATACACTGCCAGAAAACTATTTTTCATTTAAGTCGAGTTGGATGCTGATGTCCAAGAAAGATAGAACTGTTGAGAATATCACCAGCCAACTATGTGCGCATGAAAAAGCGCTGATAGGAAGCAAGGAAGGCACGTCTAGTGAAGCGCTTCTTACAAAAACAAGTAAGAAAGGTGTCGACAAACAGAAGGAACAGACATCAGGGAATAAAAAAGTTACCAAGTTCAAATGTCACATATGTAAAGAGGTTGGTCACTTTAGGAAAGATTGTCCAAATAAAACTAGTAAGGAAGACAGAAGGAATAGTAGTGAAAGCACCAATATGATAGTACTACTAAATCTGACTGAATGCATCCAAGATCGTGAAGGATGGTTTGTTGATAATGGAGCAACACACCATGTTACGATGACAAGAGATTTATTTGAAAATTTCGAGCATTTCAGTACAACTCACACAGTTACTACGGCTGATGGAAATGTAATAGAAGCCTTAGGAAAAGGGACAATTAGAATTAAACCTAATGTTGGAAAAGAGTTTTTCCTCAGTAATGTCTGGCTTGTTCCTTGTATTAGCAAGAATCTTTTTTCGGTGCTAGCGACACAGGACAAGAATACAAATAGTTTATTTGAGTCACGAGTAACTACATGCTCTATGAAGGTAAATGGAATAGTCGCTGTGACTGGAACCAGAACAAGATATGGTGGGCTATATAAGCTGAATTGCGTGGCAGTTAAACCGAAGGTAGCCGCATCGATTAATGCGGTGGATGCCTTGCAGCTTTACCATGAACGCATGGGCCACCAAGATAAAAGGCATGTGAAAGGTCTTATAGAACGAGAGTTGAACATAAAGACAAAGGACAATGGCATATTGTGCGAAGGCTGTATTTTCGGAAAAGCTCACAGACGGAAGTTTGGTGTTAGAGAAAAAGCTAAAATGCCTGGAGAATGCATACATTCGGATGTTTGCGGTCCTTTCCCGTCTTCATTCTCGGAGTTCCGGTATTTCGTCCTTTTTAAAGATGAACACACTAGATTTCGCTATGTCTACTTTATGAAGACAAAATCAGAAGTACCTGAAAAGCTGAAGCAAATGCTGGCAGAAGCTAGAGTAGCAGGACACACGATTAAAGAATTCCTAAGCGATAACGGTGGGGAGTTCGACAATGAACTAGTTCGGAAAGAATTATCGAAATACGGAATACATCAAAGACTAATAATGCCGTATACGCCTGAACAGAATGGGTGTAGCGAAAGAGAAAACCGTACGATTGTAGAGTCAGCTAGAACGATGATGCATGCACATGGAGAGTTGCCTCAACAGTTGTGGGCGGAGTTGGTACATACAGCTGTTTATGTTTTGAACAGGACAGGACCAACTTCTGTGGAACACAAGACTCCGTTCGAGCTTTGGTTTAGGAAGAAACCTCGGATAACGCACCTAAGAATTATTGGCTCGGTTTGCTATGCACATGTTCCCAAGCAAAAAAGGAAGAAATTGCACAAGAAAGCTACAAGATGCGTACTGGTTGGATACGATAATGATGACGGTTATAGACTATGGAACAAGGAATCCAATTACATAGTCAGGTCGAGAGATATCATTTTTGATGAAAAGCCATTGGAAACGAAATTCCAAGAGCCAGATGAGGAAGTCACAGAAGTGGAAATTCCCGTTCAGGTACGAAGGGAGTATGACGAAGTAGTGACACCCGATACGATCAATAATCAAGTTGTAACGATCGATAACGAAATGAATAGTCAATTGGATAGCAATACACCTGTTATCGAAGAAGACAATTTCGATGATGCTGTATTGACTCATGAAGAATCAGTTGAACCTAGGGGAGAAAATGACGATGTTGATAATGATGATCTGGAGCAGATGGTTGGAAATGATGATGTTAATGAAGATGAAGATAATCTTGAGGAACTGATTAACACACAGAGTGATCGTGTACTGCGAGATCCATCATTGATCAGACGTCCGGCCAGGTTCAATGATTATGTCATGGCCACAAACGGATTTTTCGAACCAACATGTTACAAAGATGCAGTATCCTGTAACGAAAGTGAACTTTGGAAGAAAGCTATGGATAGCGAGATGTTGGAATCAGAAAATTCTTAATTTCTTCAAGGAAGTGGGCTTTAAAATAAATGAAGCCGATACCTGTTTATTTGTAAGAGAGAAAGACCACCGGAAACTGATTGTGGTTCTCTACGTTGATGATGGGCTAGTAGCTGGAACAGATCAAGAACTCATTGATGAATTTATTGAAGAGCTGAAAGAAACCAGCTACCTGTTTTCTAGGTGTAGAGATTTCAACCAGAAAAGGTCTTAGAGTAGTAATACATCAAACATCTTACATTAAGAAAGTTTTGAACAGGTTTGGAATGCAGGACTGCAAACCTGTGACTACTCCAATAACCAAGGAGAATATAGTCTCACAAAGCGAGAACGATGAGTACGTTCTGAAAAACTACAGGCAAGTAGTTGGAGCACTTGCATATGTAATGGTCGGAACAAGGCCTGACATAGCATATGCAGTCAGTGTAGTATCAAGGAGTCTGGAGAAACCGACTCATGCTGATTGTTTCAGAGTAAAACGTATTATGAGATACCTACAGTACACAATTGATCTCAACATTATGTATAAAAAGAACTATAAAATTGGAATTATAGAATCATACAGTGATGCTGACCACGCAGGCGATATTGGAACTGGAAGATCGACTTCTGGAGTACTTTGCCTGTATGCCGGAGGACCAGTCTCCTGGATGAGTCAGAGACAGCAAAGTGTAGCTATTTCGACTACAGAAGCTGAAGTGATCGCTGCAAGTGAAGCTGCGAGAGAATGTGTATGGTTGACTCGGCTCATAGGAAGTCTCGTACAACTTAAGGGTCTTCCTACGTTACTAGTAGATAACGAAGCAGCAATAAAGTTAGCTGAGAATCCAGAGTTTCACCGACGTACCAAACACATCCGTACACGTCACTTCTTCGTAAGGGAGCTTGTGACTAATGGAGAGCTGCTAATAAAGAAGGTAACAAGTGAGCTTCAATTAGCGGATCTTCTCACCAAGCCGTTGCCAGACCTAGGCTTCGTAAGCTTGTGGATATTATGGGACTACATTGAGAGAAGGTGTTAAAGTTAATGTATGCAAACTTTTTAAGTGCAATGTGGTCACCATAGAAACCTAGATCTAGTCTAAAATAACATCTCGTAATAAAAACATAGTGAAACAAATCGTAAATCTACACCTAAAGATAGAAGACTCGTTAGTTATACATGAAGTCAACCTAATAAACCGCAGTTTATTTATATTTTCCTAATAAACATTACCTTTTTTGGTTTTATCGCCTTCATCAACAACTTGAAATCCAAAGTGTGTCTGCCCGGGTTTCATTGCTTGGGTTTCGGCCTCCTTGGAAGCTCTTTGCGTACTCATAGCACGGAGCCGTAATCCTTGTTGGACTGCACATCTTCTGTTAGATAATATTAATAACCCTGACCTAAGCGACATCGCTTACTTCTGAAAAAACCAGACTGCTGAACAAAAATTTAGAAATCACTGATCAGCTCAGCTGACTGTCAGTAGTGTCAGTGTCAGAGTTTTTTAAGGTTAGGTTATACGTTAGAGAATTTGACAGTGTTTTTAGGGTTCCGTAGCATTGTGGCAAAAGCAGAACCCTGTAATTTCGTCATGTCCACCTGTCCGTCCATCGATCACAGAACAGATAAAAGAGGTTAGAAGGGCCTTGTGGGCGGGGCAAGCGCGCCGCACTTATGAGCAAACGCTTTTAAGTCAACCGAAATTTGCTTCACCGGCCAAAAATCGCGCTCTTAGGGCGGGTTGTTTCACGTCCACTTAACGCACGCGTCACAGACCATATAGTATTGCACGCGTATATGTAATAAATGGCGCTAATTATCGTCAAACCAAAAAAAAGCGTTGTTTCACAAAATTATGCCCGTTCGTTACAAAATAACGATTACGTAACAGGTGTCATACCCACTGGTTAACGTCATTTTATTCGAACACATTTGAACTTTGACGATCGGTTTTTTAAGCAGTGAAACAACGCTTTGTATTTAACGAACGTTATACATCATAATGTAATCGTTATTATTTGACGTAGGTACAGACGCCAGCACATCAAGCTACTACAATCTGTCAAATTTATTTAATAGATTTTCAACTTTATCACTACAGTATAAGGTTCAAGGTTGATTGCGAAAATTTGACAGTTTTGGGTAGCTTGACCTGCTGGCGTCTGTACGTATAATACGATAACCAACCGTTTGAAACAACCGGCCCTGTGACAGCGTACGTACCAGACGCCAGCAGTTCAAGCTACCCGAAACTGTCAAATTTACGCAATCAACCTTGAACCTTATACTGTAGTGATAAAGTTGAAAATCTATTAAAGAAGTTTGACAGCTTGTAGTAGCTTGATGTGCTGGCGTCTGTACATACAAAGCTCCGCGAAAAATAAAGAATTATGCCGTCTTGCACTATTATAAGGTGTCGGAAAAGAAGCCAGATGTGTAGTGTGGCCCTAGATGGAATTTCAACAGTAAGTCCAAAAACGATAAAATACAAGTGATATTTGTAATGATTGCAATAGTACCTATTATGTAGATTATAGACTATTCTGAAATCTGTTTGCGATTGTATCGTAACAATCGCAAGCAGATGCAAAATTATACATTGCTTGCAATTCATGGGTACCATCTTGTAGTACGAAAATAAAGTGAAAATTAGCAAAACTGAAAGTAACAAAATTACAGTAATTTTATCAATATAAATAAACAACCTTTTGGTCGCCGTAACATAGAAATTAATAACTTTTGCGCATGTATGTGTGTACGTCAAGCGCAGTGTTTGCGTTAGTGTGACGTGTGGTTTATTTGTGTACGTAATGCATGTACGCCCTGCGTTCCGAGTGGCGATAATATCGTTATTCGTGCTAAAACCCGTTCCGAATTAGCGTGAGCACTATAACGAAGTCCCGTGAAACGTCATAAATGACGTCATGACATTCGCCATACTTACTAAGGCCGCTTTCCGAATTGGCTATAATCGCTCACAGCGCTCACATCGTCTCACATGCGTTCCGATTTACATATTACGATTATGACAGCCGAGGGCTGTCAACAACTCGGAACGCTCGTGAACGCGCTCACGGTGCTCACGCAATGTCAAAACGATATTAGAGTATTTCTCTGTGTATACACCAAAAATTTGTTCTTCTTAGGTTAGGTAGCAACTGTAGCCAGAAGAACAATTTTGAAAATGCCACGATACGATAAGATTCGACTCAAAACAAAACAGTACACTGTCATTTTTGACAGCGCTCACGGCGATATTACCCTGCGTTCCGAGTTGCGATAATATCGATATTCGCGTGCTAAAACCCGTACCGAATTAGCGTGAGCGCGATAACGATGTCCCGTGAAACGTCATAGATGACGTCATGACATTCGCCATCTTGCGATAACGCCGACCATGCCTTTTACTAATATCGCCGTGAGCGCTGTCAAAAATGACAGTGTGCTGTTTTGTTTTGAGTCGCATCTTATCGTATCGTGGCATTTTCAAAATTGTTCTTCTGGCTACAGTTGCTACCTAACCTAAGAAGAACAAATTTTTGGTGTATACACAGAGAAATACTCTAATATCGTTTTGATATTGCGTGAGCACCGTGAGCGCGTTCACGAGCGTTCCGAGTTGTTGACAGCCCTCAGCTGTCATAATCGTAATATCTAAATCGGAACGCATGTGAGACGATGTGAGCGCTGTGAGCGATAATAGCCAATTCGGAAAGCGGCCTTAGTAAAAGGCATGGTCGGCGTTATCGCAAGATGGCGAATGTCATGACGTCATCTATGACGTTTCACAAGACATCGTTATCGCGCTCACGCTAATTCGGTACGGGTTTTAGCACGCGAATATCGATATTATCGCAACTCGGAACGCAGGGTCAGTCATTTTATTTTTGGAACACTATTCCCATTTCCTTTCCACTACCGCCACTACTTTTTACCTACACCACACGCCGGAACGTCTGAGATGCCTAATAGCGTAACACACTATCATCAGTAGGAATCCATTTCATTTTGACAGTTCAACAACATACATTGCGTTATTTATGTTGTTGAACAGACGAATTTTTCGAACATATCAAGCAATGGATTAGAAATCTGCGTCAAAATCATTCAGATTGCGATTGATTATGTGTTACGCAATTAGGGTATAGGACCCGTATTATAAATGACTCGATATCGGAAATTTTACCGAAAAAATATATATATTGCTTAGTTTTTTGCATAGTTAGTTTACAAAACAGGCAATGTACATATGCTTTCGGGAAATTTTTCGATATCGAGTCGTTCAGAATAAGGACACCTTGTTCCATCATATGTATGATAATTTTATTTTTGTAATATTGGGGTAATTTGAATTATGATGACAACACCGGCCCACGCACCACATGTTTATATATCCGGCCTCATTTTGTTGTTCGCAGAGTTCCATCTGAACTTTTTATTTGATCTGAGGATACAATTTAATGTCTTTGTCTTCTAGGCAGAGGTGCAGTGGTGGCCCAATGGTAACGGCCCCAACTTACGAGTTCTAACGAGGTTACGAGGTCGTGTGTTCGAACCCAGGCAGGTGCTTTAATTTCTGTAAATAATTTCATCAACACTGCTCTCAAAACGGTGAAGGAAAATATCGTGAAGAAACCGGCATGTCCTAGAACCAAAAATTCGAAGACATGTGACATCTACCAACCCGCATTGGGTCCGCGTGGAAGATTACAGCCTACTCCCTCTCGAAGGTAGGAGGCCTGTGTCCCAGCAGTGGAAACATTATAGGCTGCTCTTCTAGGAAAACGAAGCTATGGAACTGACGACATCGACACCATGACCCATAGAGTAGTTTCTTGAGCAGCTTTGTGCTCAACCGTGAAGTCATGAAGGATGCAATTCATGAAAAGATTTTTTTTTAAATTGTGTGTTAATTCTCACAAGGAAATTAAAATTATTTGATGGATAAAATAACAGCTAAATTATTTTTGATAAAATATTCGTTTAACCCTTAGATGCATGATTTTTTATGTTTTCGTAAAAAAAAAAAATATATTATGAAATTAGGTCTCTAAAATACGGGAAAAATAAAAAAATAAAATCTTTGAAATTTTTTTAGTAGGTATATTTTTCATTGAAAAAAGGTGGTTTTTATTTTTGATAAATTATGCAGTAAGTTCATATTTTTATTTTTTTCGGAAAAAACACGGCATTTTCCACACATGACTGACGTAAGTATTTTACATTGTGCATATTTACAATGTTTCCTTTTGGAACCATAAAGGTCTCTGCACACAGCGGGCGCGGCGCGGCGGGACGGGACGCCGGCGCGACGCTGAGCAGTTGTAATGTACTAGATATTACGGAGGACGCCACACAGAGCGTCGCGTCACGTCGCGTCGAGCCCGACGGCTCCGTGTGGCGTCGTCCGTAATATCTAGTACATTACAACTGCTCAGCGTCGCGTCGGCGTCCCGCCACGCCGCGCCGCGCCCGCTGTGTGCAGACACCTTAAGATTTTTCATGCCCAACACCATCGAAACGTACGTCATCAGGGGGTAATGTTGTCTCTTCTGCTTGATTGCAGGGACTTCAGTTTTATTTAAACTTGGGCGGCCTCTTTTATTTTCCGACGTGGTGTTGCCATATTTACACAATCGGCCAGTTTCAAAATATTCTTAGGATTCGTGTCCTTCTTCAACAAAACTTTTTCATACAAAATCCAACTATAGATTACTGCCATATCCAACATGTGATAAAAGAGTCTATTGGTCCATTTTTTGGATTTCATTCTAATTCTGTATCTACCAAAATAACTGTCCATTGTGTCAACACAGCCCATATTCGCGTATAGATTTTGGGCAGGATATGGCAACGCTGTTCTTTAGCTTTTTGTCGTATAATTTCATTGTGTCTACAGGTTCTGAGCCAACATACTTGGAGAGCAATAACACCTGTTTATTGTCCTTCCAGCTGGTGGTTGAAAATTCAACCCCATCAAATATAGTAACATTTTCATCGTGCGTTCCTCTCGGCACTGATTGTTTGAGAATGTCTTTTTTTTCGGGTAATTTGCATGTTTTCCCCAGCCTATTTTTCTGTACTGTCCCCAAGCAGTAAATTCCTTCTTTGAATAAGTATTGGAATAGTGACAAATTCATATAGAAGTTATAGAAAAATATTATACATATGATTTACATGCCTCGGTACTGGTCGAAGCAAACGTATGACTGTGTTTGAAACTACTCCTAGGTCGGGTTCATTTGGGAACCTTTGGAGATTATGTGTTCCTGAATAAACCTTGTGATTCATTCATTCTTCATAGAAATGAAGAGCATCTTCATCGATGTCTGCTTCATCCTCAGAGATGTCGCCATTTTCAAGTTGCCATAACAGTGTTTCAATATTTCCGTCATCCATGTTTTGTCTGTATCAATAGCGATCTAAAACCATAATAAAACCATGCAACCCAACACCAAAACACATATAACTTTGTGTGCTTCAAAAACATACCATTGAAAACAAAAAAATATACCGGTAATGTAATGTAATTATCATTTTTGATAACAACATTCCAAAGCAAAATTAGTACCATGCCACAAATATTTTTTGTAAAATAAACACATTATCTATACTAATATATAAAGCTGAAGAGTTTGTTTGTTTGTTTGTTTGTTTGTTTGAACGCGCTAATCTCAGGAACTACTGGTTGGAATTGAAAAATTCTTTTTGTGTTGGATAATCCATTTATTGAGGAATATTATAGGCTATATAACATCACGCTACAACCAAAAGGAGCGGAGCATAAATGAAAAATGTTGCAAAAACGGGAAAAATTATTCCTTTTTGAGAGCTTCCGTTGCGTGCGCTGCGTAAACGGTTTAAGTTACGTAAATGTCATGTATTAATGAAATGAAATGAAATGAAATGAAATCGTTTATTCTGTAAATAGGATATCGGAATCACTTTTACACGTCATATAAAAAATATAAAAACAAGCTTGAGGAAGTCGACATTTCCTATCTGACTATCCCTGAGAAGAAATGGCGAAACAAACTCAGGGGTCAAAGTCTCTTTTAAAGTCCAGACATAATCTTGGTCAGATCATGTGAGGACCATGTAGATCCGTGTCTGAAATGGTCTTTTGAGGAAAGAACCACACAATTTTGAGTGGATTATGGAATTGTTCCTCTTTAAATGTTCTAAAAAAAAGTCCGCGACAGCATATGTCTGTCTTTTAAGGTTGACTCTCTATAACCTTTTTATGGTAATCAAATTTGTTCGAAATTAATGCATTATTTGCGAAGGAGTTTTCATAAACATGGTATTAATCCTTATCCAAATAAATACGTGATTCATCACAAGTATTTAATTTTGAACAAAGTTGCCTTTACATCATTAAATTTCAATGAATATCTTAGGAGATATAACTGTTTTATAATAACTCCGCAGCAAAATAATGATATACTCTGCGAGGTAGTCTATTCTAAAGCTGAAGAGTTAGTTTTTAGGGTTCCGTACCCAAAGGGTAAAATGGGACACTGTTACTAAAACTCCGCTGTCCGTCTGTCTGTCTGTCCGTCTGTCACCAGGCTGTATCTCATGAACCGTGATGGTTAGACAGTTGAAATTTTCAAAGATGATGTATTTCTGTTGCCGCTTTAACAACAAATACTAAAAAACAGAAAAAAAAATATTTAAGGGGGGCTCCCATACAACGGACATGATTTTTTTGCCGTATTTTTTGCTCCGCCCGCGTGGATGTCGGTTATCGCGTAAAAAAGTAGCTTATGTCCTTCTCTATATCCCAGGCTATATCTCTGCCAAATTTCATGACGATCGGTTCAGCGGTTTAGGCGTGAAAACGTAACATACAGACAGACAGAGTTACTTTCACATTTATAATATTAGTAAGGATAAGGATTTGTATGGATGGAACGGAACCCTTCGTGCGCGAGTCCGACTCGCACTTGGCTGGTTTTTTGTTTTTTGAACGCGCTAATCTCTGGAACTGCGAGTTGGATTTGAAAAAATCTTTTTGCATTTTACAGCCGAATTCTTGAGGAAGAATTTTACATGCCTATTAACTAGGACACAATTTTTTTTTAAATGTAAGTTTATTCGAAAACGAAGTAAAAGCACGGGCAGGCAATGTGTTGCGACGGGGTGGGTCGGGGGAACAAGAAATTTAACGCGGACGAAGTCGCGGGCAGAAGCTAGTAATAAAATATAGAGCGAGAAAAATTACACTAATTTTATATTAGATTTAAACCAATAACAAATTTCAAATTCGTACCTATGCAAGTATTACGACCTCGCAGTTTGTAATGTCAAATTGAACCAATCACAGCCCAGCTAGTGTTTCGTCATGTTCACAGATTATATAAATGACAGTTAAATAAACGTTCACAAAAGGTTACGTTATTTTAATATCTTTTGTTCGGAAATTATAAGCGTAGGAAAGTTTGTTATCATTTTTGATAAACTATGCACTTAAGGGTTAATTATGAACGGAACGTAATTTTTGTCAAAAGATGACAATCACTTCACAATATTTGAAAGAGGCGGTATGGTCGAAAGACTATAGCCTGCCCTTTTGGGCAAATAAAAAAAAAAAATTGACAATATTTGACATTGTTGACAATCTATAAGTCACAACAAACTTTAAAAAATGAGTCAATTTCTATGAAAAGGGGAAATACTGATAAACAAGCGTATAAATGATTACCAGTTAGATATAAATGTTAAGTGGAGTGGTTAGGAACACTCAAGCTAGCTCTAGCCAACATGTTAGCTCAAAACAAAAGTAAGTACCTACCTAATTTAAACTGTCGCATAAAGTTTTTTTAAAGTTGTTTTTCATATCAGAATTTGTTAAGTACCCGTGCACATGCAAATCATTGTAATTTCGAGGCAGTTTAGTCAATCTCTGATCATTAATAGCTACGGTACATAGGACTGTAACATAATAACAAAAAATAAAGGTAAACATCATAACTGGTTACTGGCCTCAGGAATAACATTTAGACCTCGTTTTTGCTGCTATCGTCTGGTTTGTTACATCGAAGAGTTTTCAAATTACAACCTTTAAATGAGTGGTACACAGGCTTTGTTTACTGTTCGTTCAAGTTTTAATGCTGAAAGATATAATGTTTATAATAATATCATAATATTAGTATGGATTCATCCCTCTAGGATACATAGAACATAATCTAGAGCACTACCAGCAGCGCTACAACTGGGACTGCGGCGTGTCCTGTGTGCTGATGCTGTTGCCACTGAAACGGCGAGATGAGATGCTTGACAACTTCGAGCAAATCTGCCAGGACGAGGGGTTCAGGCAATCTACGTGGACTATAGACTTGTGCTATTTGTTAAAGAGGTAACAAAACCTAACACTATCCTGAGCCTACTCTTCTGAATTACTTCTCTTGGGCATTGAAACTTTAAAGTTTTTTTTAAACAACAAAAGTGATTGTTGAATAGACTAGTCAAATGGTAATAAAATGTTAGTACATAACAAGTAACTATTCACCATTTGCCTACAAGTGAAGTTTGAAAATTAATAGCAATGCATATTGACATAATGGTGCCGATTCCCTTGTTCACAAACTAAACAAAATTTAAGTTCTGTGCATCTTTTTCTTTCTATTTCAGGACAGAAGATAAATTTTAGTTTAGTCCTGTCAAAATAATCAGCGCTTGACGTAAATTGTCATAATTTCAGTCGGCAATTTTTTAATCACGTCTAAACTTGTATGGAGTAGTGACAGGCGCTGATTAATTTTACAGGACTAAACTAAAATTTATCTTCTGTCCTTTTCTTAATGAAATAGAAAGAAAAAGATGCACTGAACTTAAATTTAGTTTAGTTTGTGAACAAGGGAATCGGCACCAATATCAAATTGTTGTCATTCTTGTGATATTAGCCCATTAATACTGTTGCCTTTGATATATTACTGTCAGTGTCATTTAAGTTATTTTGTGCAGGTTTGGCATTAGACACTGTATGTTCACTACTTTGCTTGGCGTGAATGAAGACTACAGGAGACATGGATACTACGACAGGATTATTAATCTGGTATGAACAATTGTTTTTAGTTGTCACCAAAAACCATGGTAATGGTCCATCTCTTTATTTTCAATGATCATCATAAATGTGGGCGTTAATATCAAAATGTGAAAACCTAGTTTGTGGGAAGTAAAATGCCTATAGCACTCCTCAGAAGGCTAGCAACCTATTACTAAAGTAATAATACCTAAATAAGATTGGATGAAATCAGATTTCACATCATTTGTCAGTTCCACTTACTTCCTAGGACCGAGAACGCGTGAAGCGTCGCTTCGACGAAGCCACGGCCTCTAGCATTGACGTCCAGAAGCACTCGCTGACCCACGCAGAGTTGTTGAGGCACTTGTCTACTTCTGGCCCGGTTATAGTGCTGGTTGATTCCTCTATGCTGGTCTGTGATCTCTGCAAGCATAATAAATTGAAGGCTGAGTTCAGGTAACTTCCCAATTCCATTACCTATATTTAGAGTAGGGAGAGGAAACCAGATTAGTTTTGTCTCATTTTATCAACAAATTATTGAATATTATTGTATGTAGTAGTAGTATGAGATGTATAAAATAGCCTGAACGAGGGTCGATACGCAACTGCCATGTTTTCATTTTAATACAGTAAAGCGCCATTTTCTCTACAATACCTCAAATTGCTTAGCGTGATCCTCCGTTATAGCGAAAATACTGTGCCATTTATTTTGGAATGATTTAAAAAAAATGTATATACGTCCGTAATAACTAAATTATATATCAATAATATAATAATAATGAATAACAAAAAAATATTAATATGTTTTTTTTTTAATAACTATAATTTTCACTGTAAAAAGAAATTACGAAAACTACCTATCGGCGCTTTGGAGCCTTCTCCCTGCCGCCCTGTCGCTGAGGTGATAAAACCTCAGTGCCACCTCACTCTTCATCTCGCTCGCACACTACTGCTCGCGTGACGCGAGCAACGAGACAGGGACTCTTAAAATAAAGTAAAAAATAAATAAAATTAGCCACGTACTGATCGCGTTGAGGCTATTTCGGACTAACGGTAGTTTATTTATTTTCAACTTTATTTTAACTAACGAAAAGTTGGGATTTCAAACCGCATTGCGCCTCGCCAGATATATACATACATAAACTCACGCCTTCTTCCCATGTGGATAGGCAGAAACTATAGAAAGAAAGAAATAACGAAAAATATTTTATTTGGGACATGCACAAAAACCAAAATTTAAAATTCAAAAGTCATTTATTCAAATTAGGCTGGGAATCAGCACTTTTCGAACGTCAAAATGAAATAACATAAGACAGTCCCGCAAAACGCTCACCCTTTACCACTTCCTAGTGCTTTAGCTGGGAAGAAGAAGTAGAGGAACAAACTCCCCAGCAGCACAGCTGTCTGTTCATATATAAAATCTTGATTCTAAACAATATCTGGTATGCAAAGTAATTAACATTACGAAAGACAGAACAGTAAATACATTTATTTTGCCCTATGTCAGCTAACATACGCCAATATACCAGAAAATACAATGAACTCTATACTCAAAAAAAAAAAAAAAACCTATAAAAAAATAAAAAGTAAACCAAACTTAAAACCTAAATAAAAGTCTCCATGCATAAAGGGTGTGCCTGCTTACATATATGCAATGCTGGATTGTGTTCATATATCTGTAACACAAATGATAAACTAGGACCATCGAAGTATAACAAATAAACAGTTAATTACTAATAACAATAATGAAACCATGGACAGCAAGACGACCAGGCACCACAAGCAGCACCCGTACACGAGCATAACGCAAAGATCAGCCATTGCCCCCCTCGCCATATTTGAGGAAAGGAGGCAACCCGACCCCCGTCGCTACCTCAAGCAAGTGACATCTAAGGGAGCATGACAAACTTGCTGCCGGTTGCTCAGGCAAGAATAATATGATCAATTGTCGAGGTCGCTAGCTAAATACATATTTCAATTAATTAAAAACATTGTAATGAGTAGATCATGTCAATAATAAACGAAAATAATTAAAATAAATTGACTTATAGAGTCAAATAAAAAAAACAATTATATAAACTTATATAAGCTGTCAGTAGGTAAGCTAATTCTGGAGAAAGAACATAAACATTGTCTTGAGTTAATCACAGCGATCAACTAATCTTATCATTTAAGTAGTCGTTGATGGAATAGTATGCCTTTGAGCAAAGGTTGGATTTTACTTTAGCTTTAAACGCATTAAAAGGCAAATCTAGCAAAGAAGAGGGTAGCTTATTGTAAAAGGTTATAGCAAGCCCAACAAATGAGTTACCTATGAACCTTATGGAGCCGGTAAAACAGAGCACGTAGTTTGTCCTTATTTCTAGCATTAACATTGTGAATATCACTGTTTTTAGTGTATAGGTGTATATTTTACCTAATATATAAACAGCAAAAAATAAAAAATGAGCCTTTAAAACCAACAAAATTTACATTGTAAACAACAACAAAAAACAATAGAATGACTTGTGCAATGCCAAAAAGGCCCTATCTCAGCATAATGTACGATATTTAAAAAAGAAATACCGGAGCGCTGGTATTCGTATAGAGCGCCACCTGCTACGCTCCTTACGTACTCCTTTTGCTTCGTTTTTACTCCTTGACGACAGCTCTATAAACTGCAAGCCCGCGTAGCCATTCAAACTTGGTCGGTTTATCCATGTATTGCAGTTGTTCAGGTATTTTTATTATATCGCTTTAATTATTTAGTGTAATGAGCTGAAATTTTACATGTGAATAGTTTCATTAATACACTAAGTATTGGAATATGTTTTATTTTGCTTTTCCATTAAAAAGTCCTACAGTCGGATGTCATACCATATAGTAGTCCAGTCGTAGTAAATTATGCCATTGCTCATTAATTACTAAGAGCACATAAATGAAACTTGGCAGGACATTGTAGACCCTTATAAGATACAAATAAACGTATATAAGTTAGGCTCTAGAGTTACTATTTTAAGTACTTGAACCATCGATTTAGAATACCCTAGATACACTATCACCTACAAATCCAAGTCGCAAAAGTGTCCCATCGCTAAGTTACAAGTGTGTGCGTCTACTAAGGCAAATCTAAAACACATAATGTACTTAAGAACATTTCAATTTTCCTTACATACAACCTTATGTAAATGGAATTAAGGTGTGGTTTCGAGTGCGCGCGATGGGATGTTATGACATTACAAAATTAGACCATCGCGCATGTCGTAAAATTTTATTGCTCTCAGCTGTAGGTAAGATAATTTTAAACGATACTATTCCTTAAGCAAATGCTTATTAAGTCAAATTCAAATTCAAAAAAATGTTTTTAATGAGTTTGAAGGCGTATTTTGCCACAAATTCACTACATTATAAAACTATTATCTAGTACTTACCAATGCCAAAATACGATATGCCATCCCTTTTCAACGTGGTTAAAGTATTATTTTTGCACTTTTTTACGGAGCACTTTGGCATGTTCACCCGATAACGAAGCGCCGTTACTGAGAGCGCAACTGTGCTTAGAAGTAATTTAAGCACAGTTGTATCGAGACACATTTCCAGCGTTGACGGTGTATCTAGGGTATTCTAAATCGATGACTTGAACCTAATAACCTTATTTTACTTTTACGTGTGTATCTTCTGAACGGAATGTTTTTTATTTTTTTTTCAAATTCTGTTTTCACAAACTTTACACACAAATTCAAAGCAACGTGCGTAAAAAAATACAACTCGCCACTAAACCATTTTGTATGATTTTCATCAAATAGCCAAACGTCAGCGCAGCGGAAACTTGAATATCTTCGCAGTTTTAACACATTTACCTCTCGTTACACACTAACTATTAAATGTATTTTTTTTTTTCTAGTACGTCCATAGAAAAAAAAAGTGACGCTAGGTTGACGTAGTTCCAGCGGAAACAGTTTTTGTTGAATATCTCCCCAATGGTTGGATGCACAAATTTTTACTTACCATACACATTTACACGACGTCATACACTAAATATCTGTAAACTGAAATGAAGAAATTCGACATTTTTCCGCTGCGACTACGCACACCTTGGCAGATGTGCGCCTTTATTTGTTAAAAAGTTCATGGTCATACAATTGAAGCAGAATTTTTGTATAGCACCCTAAAAACGAGCTCGCTCCTCCAGGCGTTGTTTCGGCGGCACGTACACAGGCCACTACATAGTGCTGGTCGGGTACAGTCGCGACAAGCTGCTGTACCGCGACCCCGCGCTGGGCGCGCGCCTGTGCGCTGCCTCGCCCGCGCGCCTGCACCGCGCGCGTCGCGCCAGCGGGACGGACGAGGACGCCATACTGGTGTACAGGGACTCAGGTAGGAATAGGTTTTAGAAAGTAACGACGTGATTGTTAAGGGATCATCCAAAAATTACGTTACACGCATGACGCTTTTCATGATTTTTGGATCCCTTCCCCGTCGTTGTCACAGCTCGTCATATATTTGTGTGACCGCAGGCAACCAGGACATATATTTGTGTGACGGCAGTCAACCAGGACATATATTTGTGTGACCAACGTCACACCAGGGACGTAACATATTTTGTAATTTTTAATAAAATCTCATATTAATATTGAGAACTTTGCCCAGCTGTGGGACAAATTAGGTTAACTAAAAAATATACATAATTGTATTCATAGAGTTGTAATTATTTTAGAGTTTTTCGTTAAAGTTTTAATACTTTAGATTTATGCATGTGACGTCCCGAAACTTATGACTCGTCGTCACACAATCTCACACTTTGCTGACCCTCTCCCACTTACCGTGTGACATAATTTATGGATGGCCCCTAATAACCTTTTGTTGTGTAAATAATCCTATTCATGATGTAAACAAGTTGCTCAATATTGTTGCAGTAACACGTTTTTGTTTTTCTGGAAACGTGCTGCACACATAAACTGCATGCATTATTGCCAAAACAATGTTGTGCAACTTTCGTTGAACATAAATTCGAGGCTGTGTTCAGTGTTGTAAATTTATACAACTTTTAGTTTTTACTGTAGGTACAGTCAGCACAAAAAAGAAACACTATCAGAAGTAACAGAAGAGATTTTAGAAACTTTGTAATTATGTACTTATATTTGTAACAAATTATTCAGCAGCAGAAAATACAATAAAATGGTATTGCCAATTATTTATTTTAATAAAATCGGTTCTATGGTATTTTTGTTGCTGACTGTACAACAAGGCCCAGAAATGGTATGTATGACCTCTTATAATACCTACAGAATAAGCCAGCTAATTCAGCGACGACAATGCATTAGAGCTTCATTATGCCGAAACTAATTGACAAATGAGACATAATCTTCTAAAATATAAAAATGAATCGCAAAATGTGTTGGTAAGCGCATAACTCAACAACGCCTGGACCAATTTTACCAATTCTTTTTTTTTTAATGTTCGTTGAAGTCCAAGGATGGTTTTTACGGCGAGAAAAATTAGGGTAGGGTAGAGTAGGGTAGGGTAGAGTAGGGTAAGGTAGGTAGGTAGTTAGGTAGGTAGGGTAGTCTAGGGGAGGGTAGGGTAGGTAGGTAGGGTAGGGTAGGGTAGGGTAGGGTAGGGTAGGGTAGGTAGGTAGGTAGGGTAGGGTAGGGTAGGGTAGGGTAGGTAGGTAGGGTAGGGTAGGTAGGTAGGTAGGTAGGTAGGGTAGGGTAGGGTAGGTAGGTAGGTAGGTAGGTAGGTAGGGTAGGGTAGAGTAGGGTAGGTAGGTAGGTAAGTAGGTGGGTAGGTAGGTAGGTAGGGAAGGGTAGCGTAGAGTAGTGGAGTTTATACTATAGCTTTTGACAGAACGAAGTCTGTCGGGTCAGCTAGTATAGATTATAAGATTTAAAATTAATCATAGCAGTATTACATATTTTCATTCCTTTTGTAATTAATATGATAATCAATTAAGTACACGTGCCTTATTAACGCATAATTGCATAAAAGTAGGTACTAAGAACTTTGTTTAGCATCACTAGCTATGAGATGATTATGATACATTTTAAGATGTTTAGATTTTAATTCAATTTAGAAGAAAAGTTTGACAACACCTCTGAAAAGTTGTATAGATTTTTTATAAATGTAAGTAAAAAAAAAAAAATGACTTGTTAGAAAAAAAACTAATTATTTATTTCAAATAGGCACATAAAAGGCACTTTTGGACATTAAAAGTTACAAAAATAGTTAATTGATTCTAGTTGCCCCTTCCATAAAGTAGTTATGTCTGGAGAAGGATGGGCAAGAAACTCCATTAAAATGTTAACAATAGTTGTATCATTAATTAATAATTATAAGTGAAGATGATGTACTTACCTAGAATAAAATTACTATACCATAATAGGTAAAAAGAATGAAAAGTGAAGTAATGACAGACAAATTAATCATGCGATAGATACATGGTGCTCACATGGTTGCTCTTTGAACTTGTTATTGCCTGAAGAACCCAGTACTTAAGTAACTCTTTCTTCAAATAATATAAGACGTTATAAACGGAGATTTTGTGTAATATTAATCGTTTTGAGCATATGGACCTGCTCCTGGACAAAATATTCGTATGGACTCATTGATTTATTTGTCACTAAGGAAACTCTTAACAGGGAAAGGAGAAATCTTGGGATTTAACTTAGCAACGACATGTCACATGACTCATGCCTGATTCAATAGTAAACAAACATTACTTTATACTTGACGCACACGCAACAGACAAAATAATAACATGGCCAATAATTCTTCCTTATTAGTGATGTTCGTACTCGTAAAAGGTATTAGGGGAATTACAATGATGAAAACATTAGGAAACCCTGAGTTGACGGTCGGAAATGTTCCTGTTCACCATCATCATCATTTCAAACGAAAGACATCCACGGCAGGACATCGATTGACCTTGTTGTGCTTCTGGCATCCAGTGGATTGTTAACATGCAGCAAGCAAAATTATTACCCTTCAATACTTGTTTCTTGTCTGTCTGATTTGCTTTGCCTGGGATAGACCAACAGGCTGTTATGGTACTACTAAGATACATCTACTTAATTAAAGAGAATAGGCGTAATATCTACTGCTGTGCAAACAAAACAAACTGCAGTATTTTATCCATTTGCCTTGCGAGTTTATAGCAATAACTTGGATTACGTGGACTAATATTCTCTTTTTCAAAATCCAAAATATTTTATTTCACATATGAGTACCTACTTAAACCTGCCTACATGGGCACTTATGAAACGTCAGAAGCTAGGTGCATGGTTCCAGTTGGTCGTTTCCTATGCAGAAGTGCCAGCAAGGAACTCCTTTTGCCAAAATTGCCAAAATACAAGTTATCTACTTACTTAACTAGTATCGAATCCAGTCCACTTGATACCCTTATTGCACGAACTTGGAGAATCTGCAAAGTTAACAGTATCAGCCGGTAACAGTTCCACTGTAAAACAGGCCTTTTCTGACACAAAAAAGAAACGAGCATTAATCACCACGTTTTACTTTGTTTTGGCGATATCAGACTGTTCAGACCTTGTTTTCACGCGATGTTTTCTTGTATTGTACGATAAGTCAGTAATGTCCTATGTCCATGTCCATGTCCATGGTTCAGATTCAGGATCCTAATAGCGTGACACACTTACAATCACAATCTGAGAGTTTTGAAGGATATTGCTAATCCATTGCTTCATAGGTTTGAAAAATTCGTCTGTTCAACAACTTAATAGCGCAATGAACGTGGGTGAACTGTCAAATCAAAAGATAGCAATCAATTGTCATTTTATGTGGGTTACGCATTTGCCCCGCAGTTCCGAAAGCGGCTCCGGCAACACGCATGTCGCATTGGAGATCTTAAGTTTATGTACAGTTGCCAGCACATCAAGCTATACCTACTATACGAAACTGTCAAATTTCTCCAAACGATTTGAAACTTTAAAATATTGATGATTAAATTCAAAATCGTTTGTGGTAACTTGATGCGCTGGCCACCGTACTAAATATTTATGCTAATACTTCAACTTACCCTTGAATTGAATATCATCCACAGTTTCGCACTTACAAAATTACTATTTTCTTCAATTGTTTAACACGAAAGCACTTGCACTCACATCGAATTGTTTTTATTACCTCCTATTCATCACCACACATTTTAGTAATTAGGCAATACAGACATAGGTTCTTTAGTATGGCATAGGCATCTCTCCTAGCTTATAGCCCAAATATGTAGTATTGAAACATAGATTACTCCGCATTGATGAAAAATACGAAGACTTAAACTTAACTACCAAGCAATATAGTATAGCAAACCCTTGGTTCACATTGGTTGGTCAGCCATGTGTAAACACTGGTTCCAATACATCCAATCACAAACATGTGCGATGATCAAAAGGGTTATCGAAATGTAGTACACATAAAGGCTCGTACAGACTCGCGCGATATCGCGGGCGCGACAGGCACCGACAAATAAATTCTGCTACTAGTGTCGCGTCGCGCCCGCGATATCGCACTAGTCTATACAAGCCTTAACGGATGTTGGCACTGGCCTACCAATGTGTAAGCTATAATCTATGCCAAGGGCACTAGCCCTACTAAGGCTGTGGCCACAATCACAAAATATTGTGTAACAACACAATATTGTATTATTATTATTATTTATTTTTTATAAGGTTTTACTAACCTACCTACTAACAAGTAGGTAGGTTAGTAAGACCTAATTATGTGGCAAAAAGAGTAAATGAAAAAAAAAATGCAATCACAGTGGGCGTGTCAGCCATTGAATTACTATCTTGTGTTCTGTTTCACCAAACACCAATATATTATTATTTCTCTGAATTCTTATTAAAAAACATAACAACAAACATTACCTATATTATAATTCAATACATACATTTTAGTTAGGTAGTTACATAAAAAATATTTATAATACAGGCACTAAATATTACGTACGTTACACGTGTTTGCAAGTATACACACATCTTTACCAGGGTATTCTCAAACCATAGAGCTCACAAATCTTTGAAATCTCTATAACTTTTGTCTACTGTTGGGGAATCACCAACAAATGAATGGTGCTGCTATACTGGCTTTTAAGTCTAACTCAGTAAGATTCATTATTGTGTAAATAGTTGAATATGTTAATGTTGTTTTTCTGGTACTTATCATTATTTTAATACGTAGTTCGATGCTCCACGTGGAGTAGACAGAGGCTGAGCCAAGCGTGACCTTATTGAATGAAAAACTACTTCTAATCGCTTAGTATGAAGCCAGTGCAATAGAAATATGATCAATATTATTTCACACTTTTCTAATAATAGTAGGTATGTTGGGTTTCTGTCTACTAGGTATCTCTGTTGCAATCTGTTTATTTCGATAGCATCTTGTAATAAATATATCTCCACACATGTTGCAATCGTTATTGACGCCATACCCATCTGTGTTCAATATGTAGAATTCCTTTCGAGGACAATTCATATTTGTACAAGTGTTAGGTACTTTCTTTCATCATTCTTTCATCTTTTGTGTGTAAGTAGTGCCCACTGCCCAGGAAGTACGTATAAATACTTTAGTTAGGTAACAGCCCCAAATCGTTTGAGTTGTATAAGGTACTTATACCCACACAGAAGATAGTCACTTAAATATACCTATCTATGTCAAAATTTAAACTTCATCTCTTTTGCTCAGCGAGTTTCAAAATGTACCTACCTACTAATTCAAAAGAAGAAACTGGCTACAGAAAGGATTTTTCCGCAAATTCCGTAACATAACACAAATCTTACATGCTCGGACAACTTCTTAAAGACCATACAAATCTTTGATACGAACGGGTATTGAACCTACGATCGCGCGCAGCTAATCGGTCAGTCACTGTGATGAAGGTACCTGCAGTCTGCACCAACAAGAAGGTGTTATTTGAAAATATGTTTAATTGAATAATAATAATACCGTACCGTATATGTATTATGAATATGCTATAATAATGTCTGTGATTTTATTGTACTGTAAAAGAGATAAATCATTCTTCCTTTTCGTAATAACAAGGCATTATAATAAGTTTATGATAATATCTAGTCTGTCTTAGCAATAAGATTTAAATTATATAAGTAATAAGTTAAATCAAATCATTGCATCACTGATGTATGTGTCAAATGTGACACGGTCAGGAATACAGAGAATTTAATTATTATAGTAACAGGTAAGCTATTGAAATTTCCAATTTCTCAATTATTCCCCTATTTGTACTATGTACAGGGAAACTCGTGATGTCATATATTCATAGACATTGTTTAGGGGAAATTCACAATATTCCCAGGTGTGCTGTGTACATCACTATGAAAAACCTCAGTCTTAGATTAAGATATTTTGTCTTAAACTGACATTTATGTATACAGGATGGATTTTTGAGATGGAGAAGTAAGGGCAGGTACATTAACCGTTGTAGCTACAGGAAAACGGTTTTAGGAGACTGTACTTATTTTTTTGAGAAATTTTGATCCCCATTCACAGATTTTGAAAAGAATGTACAGTCATTAAGAAAATGGGCCATTTTAACAAAAACTTTTTGATGCCAATCGATCCTATTTCTTATAAAGATCAAAAACTACTACTAGACCAACTGAGGTTTGAGTACTAGAAAAGTCAGAAATCGCAAAAAAACTTTTCCCATAAATTTCGTAGGAAATGAGAGTGCAACTTAGCTTTTTTTTGATGGATAGAATTATCTTTATGGCAATAATCATTATGGCAAAACATTTATGCTTAATAATATTATGCGTAATGATCATTATGCTGACCTTCGTTATGCCTATGCCTATGTAAATGATGACAATATATTTTATGCTTATCGCACATGTTTTAACAATATGTTTTATGCTTTATTAGTAAACCGTAAATAATTGACTAAATGACAATGACTAAAATATTGATGTGATTGGAAGTTACGACTTCGTAAATTACCTAATAAGATTCATAATAAATAAATTTCAAAATGAGATGAGATGAGATGATTTTATTTGAAAGCTATCGGCCCTTAAATGGATAGGTACGAATGTTATGAACAAGTTATGTGCCTGATGTATATACCTACTAACTTGAACATTTTCAATAATGTGATTGTCTAATATTTGCTAATGTTGTAGGGAAAAGCTACTGAAATTATTGAAACATTGGGAGTTAACCGACCAGAAACATTAATATGGGTACCTACCTATTTCAAAAACTTGCCCGGGTTTACCCTGACCAAAAACAAAAAGTTTTCAAAAGAATACTGAAAATACCACGTCGTTTTTCTTTTACACATAACGAATGACAGAGTTGGAAAGAGATGAATATATGATTTATACATTTGTTTGCGGAATTAATAGCTACACCAAGTTGTCTTGTTGTCTCTATCGCATAAATGAAAATACAGCTACTGTAAGAAGAAGAAAAACATAGTTCTAAAAATCGTTGAATCCACCCACTCATGCATGATAGTAACACCTACTTGCATTAATACAGTCAGCATTAAAAACTAGTTGCGATTCCATATTTGGCGGATTTTGATTTTTACATTCAATTTGAAAATTAACTACGCTATTATGTTATAATGGGAATTCCACTAATAACCAGATGAGGCCATAAAAGTATGGGCTATTGTAAACATTTTATACCATGTGTGATATTTTCTATAAATGGTTTCTAAACAACTGACGCTGCACGCGTCTCTTATTAAGTAACAAAAGTAAATAAAAATAACACAAACGAATACTATAGCAACAGTGTCGTGAGTCGTGAGTGTCGTGACGGTCAAAATGTTTCACTTTTTTCGGTCTAGCTCTCATTAGCCAAGTGTGAACAGTATTACGTGCGGTAAGGAACTTCTTTCCAAAAA
Organism: Dryobota labecula; assembly: GCA_947523025.1. Taxonomy (NCBI): domain Eukaryota; kingdom Metazoa; phylum Arthropoda; class Insecta; order Lepidoptera; family Noctuidae; genus Dryobota; species Dryobota labecula. The sequence continues at coordinate 1,461,910 of OX383303.1, read as the reverse complement.
CAAAAATGATGAGAACATGACACTTTCAGGTCTTCCGCAGTGGAATTCTGAATGAATGATGCGTTGCCAACGCTCCAAGACTATGTTGAAATATTTGTAGTTGGATGGTATCTCCCACGACAATTATAGTACTAGAAATAGGGACCTACTAGCTCAACCAGGTTTCAGACTGGCTAAAGTAGACTCATCTTTCATGGGGTACTGTTTAAAATGTTACAATAAAATTCCTCCCCACATACTTCAACTGAATGAGACTAAATTTAAATCTTGTATAAAACGCACACTATGCAGGCAGGCATATTATAAGTTGGGGGATTACATCGCTGATAAAAATGCTTGGCTGAATGCTAGTCCTGCTCCACAACCTCAGCTAGTTGATTAACATTGGACAATCACGTTGGAGCTGCTGAAGAGTGTAAGACTATCTTTGCATTGTATAAACTCAATCTCCTTTGTATTATATAAATGCATAGCACAGGTGCGAGTCCTATGTACTATAGAGCTACCATTGACCGGGTAATATGTCTTTCATTGACTTGAATGTGCCCTGGCGGCTGAGAGTATGTCATGCTCACTTAGATGTCTCGCTGATGGTGGCGTGTGTGTTGGATCATTTATCTCCCTTTAAAATGGTTGAGCTGAATGGTGCTTATCCATGCGTTATGTTCGTGAACGGGCGCCGTCAGTTGGGACTGGTCATCTCTTAGCTGCCACGGGTAATTTTTTTTTTTTTTTTTTTTCTATTTATTGTACCTACTCTTGACGCTTTTAACGTGTAAGTTTTTATTATTTTTATTTTTACATCGTTCTCACATTTAGTTATAAATTCAACATTATAGATGTAACGAGTACTTTTGTAACAATTTAATTTAAAAGAGTGTCCATGGAGTTTCTTGTCCGTTCTTCTCCATAGGTACCTACGCTTTGGAATGGGAATGTAGCTTCATTTTTCTTACTGACCGACTCCTTGACAATTCAATAGTGCCTGTAAATGGTTTAATTGAAATAAATGATTTGAGTTTGAGTTTGAGTTTGAAGACAACTGTTCCAGTCTCAGATATCTCTTCAAAACGTTCGAGCACGGTCGCACGGACGACAACCGTTGAAATTTTAGTCAGAAACATTATTTTGCTTGTTTATACATATATAGCGTTTCTATGGAGATAGGTAGATTTTTCTGGGAACAATAATACTTAAGTGTTTAAATATTTGGTTCCAAAAGTACAAAAGGAGTCGTTGACAGTTTGACACCTCACTGGCGCGACTGACTGTACTAAGTATTTTGTGAGACCAAAATGCGCAGTCATTGTAGTCCTTATGCAGACGCAATAACACCTAAACTAGTGTCGTGTTATTATTACAATTTTGACTCTAGTATAAAAGGGAGAGGAGTGTGAAATCTGTGCTTGTTTTGTGTTGCTACCCTCGCTGTGAGGGTGAATATTGTGAAACAGTGAACAATTTTATTGTTAGTGACATGACAATGAGCAACGGTTGTGCCTGCGAGATTTTAATCGTAAGTACTATTAATTTATTACTTTTATTAATATTTATAAGTAATAGTTCCCTAATTTCTTTTGTGCTTTGTTTTTTTGTATGTAACTTGCCCATAATAAAGGAGCGACATCATGTGAGCTGTGGTCTGATGCACCATCGGCAATCAGCCCTGCTCCTGTTACTATTAGAGTAACAGGTTACATGTCAACGCTTCTACAGCTAAACAAGGGTCTCCCAATAACCGCTAGGTACCGTGGTCCTCTTGGGAGCCCTGGTACCTGCCGTAATAGATGTGGCGACGTCACCAATGAGAAGCCATGCAGAATTTTATCTATTTAATTTCAAGAAGACGTAGGTGTGCACTTTTACGCGACTAGTACCAATTGTGTCTTACTATAAAACAAACTCTTCTTTTAAATTTTTGACGCTGATTCTTAATTATTCGCTTGAGTGATCAAATACCACAGAACCATTTTATTTGCGAGCCTATACGATTTAAGGAATATTATTCATTTGATAGAACTTGTTTTTGTGTGAAGTGTTTATTAAAAATGTCCAACTTAAAATTTCGAATAGGGAACTAAACATTCTGGGGTGGGTACCAGACCATTCTGGGCTGGGCACGGGCCACCCCCCCTCCCCCCGCAATATACGCCTATGCCTATATAAGCTGATATTATGATGGTGGCCTTTAACTTTAACAGCCTGAACTATGTCGCACCTTGCCGGTGTACACTGTATCTAAGTATAAGCTCAGTTATATGCTGAGTATTAACTCATTATCCTCAGTCAAAGATCTTATATAGGACTAGATCAGCAGTGTACGGCACCGACGCGTTACTACGTCGTATATGTCCACAGGCATATCTGACTTCAGTTGTCAACTTGACGAAAAATATCAAAATGGTGAAATGTGTGGTTAAAATGTTTATGTCACGGTATGAAATGATTAATAAAGCAAGTGGTGTTACATTTCACAAGTAATTTTGCTAAATTTTCTTCAGATTATCCGAAAAAAAACATTAAAAGACGAATTACATTTATCAAACATTTTTTGCCATCAGGGTTACCAGTAAAAACGATTTTGATTTTGCCAGACTGTTGGGAGTTTAGTGAATGACGAATGTATGTTCCTGTAAGTCTAAATTATTATTATATTCTGTTTGGTTTAAACATACTGTGCAGTACCCAAACACTTACTAAATAGAAAAGTAATACATTCACGTGTATTTCGAAGGTTCTAACTTAATATATCACCACTTCTTACACAATAAATAAGCTTAGACGTAAAGTGAGGTAATACTTTTAAATGAAACATTCTAGATTGTTTATGATCACAATGTGTTAAATAGTGTTGTGCACTGACTGGACAGGTCCACTCGAATCTATATGATTCTTTCATCAAAAGCCCATTTCAGACACCAATCTACATGGTATTCACAAGATCTGAACAAGATTATGTCTGGACTTTAAAAGAGACTGTGACCTCTGAGTTTGTTTCGGCCTTTCTTCTCAGAGTAGTCAGATAGGAAACGCCGACCTCATCTAGTTTTAAAAATATGATTGACGTGTAAAATTGTTTGTACAAACCTACTTACAGAAATAAAATCATTTATCATTTACAATCACCTTAATTAATTTACGATTGAAATTTATTTTGTATAAATGATTGTCGTAAACATTGAAATAATATCATTCCATTTTAAACAATAGTTATTTGACACAATTTTAATCGCTTTGAAATATAATATTTACGTTTACGCACATTTTTTTTTCTTCCTTTAAGTACCAAATCCTTCAATTTCTTTCAATCATTGAAAGTTCCATAATACAATCTTTCATAGTAGGTAGGTAATTGTTTCAATAGAATTAAATTCCTACCTTCATTCATTCTGGGGCTGGGGTAATTACGTTGATCATTGGCAACTCTGGCCGTTTTTCCGATGACAATGTCTTGTGTCCCATCGTCATTAGTTTGACGGAAGAAGAGACAAACAGATTATTTTGACAGATTGACATAATTCATGTATCCGTTTCAAAGCTACGACTTTAATTCGTAAGTGGTTACGTTTTTCTGAAATATTTAGTAGGACGCGCTGCTCCTCTAGTATAATATAACCTAAATGGCCTTAGTAATTAATATCTAATCTGTGCCTCAGTATCAGTAAATATCTGTAAAGCGCCTATACCCAAAGTCTCTAATTCAGATAGAATTAAACAAAGTTATGTCAAGAAATGTCACTGTCAGAATGACAGGACAGTGGTGCAAAACATTTTATAGAACATAAGAACTATGCAAACAAAATACCGTTGCCAAACGATGTTTTATGTAGTATGTCGGAGACACGGCATTATAATCGTCATAATCAGCCCTTTTAGGTCCAGTGCTAGACGTAGGCCTCCCAAAATCGATTTCCACTCGAAACAGTTTACAGCCGTTTTCATCCAAAATGTGGCTAGATATGCTACTTACTCGTACAATAATTATGAATCTATGAATGAGAGTTGTAATATTAGTGTTGTTGAAGATGTAAAAAAAATGAAAATGTTTGGATCTCCTGCATTGTTACCAGTATCATAAAATATTTTATACCAGAAAATCTCCTTTTTTTAATAACTTTGTTTAAAACCGAAAATTTATAAAAATAACTAGCATTTTCCCGCGGCTCCGCCCGCCTGGATGTCGGTTATCGCGTAAAAAAGTAGCCTATGTCCTTCTCCATATCCCAGGCTATATTTCTGCAAAATTTCATGACGATCGGTTTAGCGGTTTAGGCGTGAAAACGTAACATACAGACAGACAGAGTTACTTTCACATTTATAATATTAAGTGTGGAAGTATGGATTACGGTATGATTATTATATTTTTTTTTTTTAATCAGTACTTAACAGAAAATTAAACCACTTTTTTCGCCATTTTATGTGAATTACCTACCATTACGAAGATATTTTTAGGGTTCCGTACCTCAAAAAGAAAAAGCGGAACCCTTATAGGATCATTCGTGTGTAGTGATGGTAAATTCCCGAGAATATTCTCCTTGCGAGAATTTAGGACCCCATTGTAGTCTTGAGTCGAGCGTGATCCCCAGGAAAACAGTTTTATCGACGAATTCTAGTTTCTCTTGATTCAATACTATCTCACAATCACTACTTTTGACATTTGCTAAAGAAAATATTATGCACTTGGTTTTTTCCCATTTAATACTAAATTATTAGCAGTAAACCAATTTTGGACCTGCAGTAGAGCGTTATTTACGTCGTCAAAATTTGTAGCACGTCTATCTACCTTAAAAATTAATTCAAATTCAAATCTTTATTTCATATCTCATGTGTGTACAAAATCTTAACAATAGTTTTTTTTTTTTTTTCTTAAACGTTGCCTCGCACTAGGAATTTCTCCTGTATCGTGGGTGCGTTTACAAACATTTAAATTCACATTCACAAACAGCCAGACCCGGAACAACTACTTGTATACTGGAAACTTATAGCTTGATCTGTAGCCGTGTGTACGTCGTAATTTAAAAATAGGATATCATTATTATTCAGTTATAATAAAAATAAAATAAACTGGTCAATTTAATTAAATGGTATCACCTTTTAGTGATATAATACGTCGTTTCAATTATATCTTTAAAAAAATTAATTAATTTGAATTAAGTAAAATACATAACATAATAATAACAATAATAGGTATAATTCAAAGATCAATTCAATTCATTACAAAATTAAAATAAATAATAAATAATGTCACAGATTGAACTATTATTAAAAATTAAAATCAAACATTAAAAAAATCCAATAAAACATAAAATAAAAGTCAAATAAAAATAATTAAAATTCATGTCTAAAAATGAAAAAAAAAGTTATCCCATTTTGATGTCATCATTAAAAAAAATCATTCAGAGTATAATAACATTTTACGACCTGTAGTTTTCTGAGCCGCTTAGTAAATATTTCATCATTTTGTTAATTTTTTATGTCGTTCGGTATTTTATTATATATTTTAATTGATATTACGTGAGGACTTGTGTTCTGTAATTTTAGCCTTCCTTAAATTAAGGAAGTATCGTCAGCAATTATCACAATTTGTGGTTGATTTTTGATTAAATGGAGTAGATCATTTATATACACTAATAAAAGGAAAACCCATTTTTACTTTTAAACCGAGTGAATTGATACCATTTATTTGAACTTGCTGTTGTCTATCATTTAAATAAGATTTTTCTAAACTAAGCGCAAGTTTTCCAAGTCCGTAATGCTCAAGTTTCAAAAGTAAGGTTTCGTGATCGACGCAATCAAATGCCTTGGAGAGGTCACAAAAGATTCCTATGGCATCTTAGGCCTCTTCCCACGCGTTAAAAATGTGTCTTAACTTTTCAAACACCTTACTGAAAACCGGCAACACGGATACGGGTCTATAATTATTGGTGTCTTTACTGTCCCCGGATTTGAAAAGTGGTATTACTGTTAGGAGCTAGCGATTCGTGACAATAAAAACTGCCGATTTACAAACCAAAAATGACACTTTAATTAATCAACACTGATAACAATTCGAACACACTAATGATAAAATACAACTGCACTACGATCGTACTCGAATATCGTTTGTATCGTACTTGCCGTTCGACTGTCCCTAGTCGGGTCCTTACCGATCTTATATAGTCCTTAGAAAGTTCCAGAACCTTGTAGAAACATCTAGAATGTTCGAGTACATACCGGTCCCTACTGACCAGATGTCGAAAGTTCTAGAAAGTTCTCGAGTCTACTAGTTCTGCTATTCGATACTAGATGGCGCTAGTGGTACTTAAACTTGTGTGGCGCGTAACATTACCTTACTGTATTTTATTAAATCCGGGAAGACTCCTTGATCTACACACAAATAAATAAAAATATAAAAAATAAAATAAAAAATATTAAGGCTAAGTAAGGCGCTATAGTCTCAATTATAGAGGTACAGACTTAGACTTTCCCCAAAGATCTTCGGTTCATTTGATATTCATTTGAATAAAAGCTTTTATTACTGTTATGGGGTTAATATGCTTAAAGTTAAATTCAATCGGGCAGGCTGAAACGTTCGCCTTTACTAAATCTAAAGAGGCGAGGAATTTACAGTCAACAATTTCAGTCGTTTTAAGTGGGATACTGGTCATTAACAAATTCTTGCGCAACTACTTTGTTATCGCAAATAAGACCACATGACGTCTCCAGTGTATAATCAGAATTATGCTTTTTGTTCCTATTTGTTTCATTATTGCTAATTTTCCAAACCGTCTTTATTTTATTTTCTGCTGATTTAACCTTGTTGCTAATGAATTATTGTGTTGAGAAACGCGAAAAGACGGCTTATTGCAATTATATTGTTTTTTTGTAGGTTTTCTGATTTCAAGTATGGAACAATGACAAACGGAAATGATAGTGAGTGACTGGCTTCAAAAACACTTTTTTACTACCATTATATAAAACGATAGAAATCTTTTAACAAAAAGGAGAATGCCACGGTGTCCTACCAACTTGCGGGGGAGTGTGTCACAACTAGTGATGGTAAATTCCCGAGAATATTCTCCTTGCGAGAACTTTGCTGTTAAGTTCCCGAGAATATTCTTTTGGAAGGGAATTTACGAGAATTTCAAAATTGGATGACTTTATTGTATCTATTTTTAGGGTAATAGTTTTGAGTGCATTTAAATGTTTTACGAAGTTTACGTCAAAATACTAATACTCTATAACTTAAATTCTCAGTAAATTCTCCTGAGCGAGAATATTCCCAAGAATATTTCCGAGAAAATTCTCATAAATTCTCTTAAATTTCGTATGGTATTAATGTTAAATTAGGATTTCTGCATTAAAACACACTTTATGAGTAATTATGAGTTACAAATAACCAGCTTTAATAAAATATAAACATTATTGAAAGGTGTATGGCGTTAATAATTAAAAACAAAATAACAATCACAATCATAACAATTCTTGAATTCAAATTAAATTGGAAATCTGTCCGTCTGTCCGTCAGTCCATCTGTCCGTCTGTCCGTCAGTCCGTCAATCCGTCAGTTCGTCAGTCCATCAGTCCGTCAGTCCATCAGTTCATCTGTCCGTCAGTCCGTCAGTCCATCAGTCCGTCAGTCCAGCAGTCCGTCAGTCCATCAGTCCGTCAGTCCATCTCTACGTCAGTCCATCTCTACGTCAGTCCATCTCTCCGTCAGTCCATCAGTCCGTCAGTTCATCTCTCCGTCAGTCCATCAGTTCGTCAGTCCCTCAGTCCATCAGTCCGTCAGTCCACAAGTCCATCAGTCAGTCCATCTGTCCGTCAGTCCGTCAGTCCATTCAGTCCATCAGTCCGTCAGTCCATCAGTCCGTCTGTCCGCGGCTTAGCTCAGAGACTAGAAACTTAGTACTAGAAAGCTGTAATTTGATATGGGTATATACACCGTGGCATTTTAACCGTCTTACAACGGCAGCCCACTTCATGTATCCAATCCATAGAAAAATTCGTAATTTAACTGACATAGAGACAGCCCGTTTAGTGTACTTTAGTTATTTTCATAGTGTAATGTCGTACGGTATTCTGTTGTGGGGAAATGCCGCCGACATTCAGTCTATCTTTGTTTTGCAGAAAAGAGCTGTTCGATCAATTTATAAATTAAGTTCGAGACACTCTCTCAGAGAGAAATTTAAGGAAATTAATGTTATGACTGTGCCTTCTCAGTATATTTTTGAAAATCTTTTATATGCCCATAAAAACATAAAATTGTTTAAAAAATACAGTGATATCCATAATATAAATACTAGGAACAAACACATGTATGTTGTACCTAAAACACGGCTCAAGAAAATAGGTGGTTCGTTCAGATGTCAATGTATACGCTTTTATAATAAACTTCCAAGCCACGTTCAAGATCTAAGCATTAATCAATTCAAATCATTCATTAAACGTAAGTTGTGCCAGAAAGCCTTTTATACCATTAAAGATTATATTGAGGACAAAAAGGCTTGGGATTGAACTGCTCCAAATTTTATATATTGAAACTTTTTTTTATTGTGATTGCTTTATACACATTGACATGAATATTTACTTGTGAAGTATAATGTTATTATTTTAATTATTGTGAATGTGAAGACTATGTGGGTCTTTGTTTATTTTTTTATTTTTTTCCTTCTCAGTATATTTTTTTTTTTTCCTGTTCATGGTATGGCAGTTTGAGTAATTTATGCGGCCTGTAATAGTTCGTCGAATCGTTGAGCTCCTTATGTTCTGAGTTGAGCTGCACGATTACTGACAAATGCGTGCACTGAATGGACAGGTCCACTCAATCTGTGTGGTTCTTTCTTCAAAAGACCATTTCAGACACCAGTCTACATGGTCTTCACATGATTTGACCAAGATTATGTCTGGACTTTAAAAGAGACTGTGACCTCTGAGTTTGTTTCGGTCTTTCTTCTCAGAGTAGTCAGATACGAAATGCCGACCTCATCTAGTTTTAAAATATGATTGACGTGTAAAAGTGTTTGTAAAAACCTACTTACAGAAATAAAATCATTTATCATTTATCAATGACTACTAATCATTCATAACAAAAAATGACAAAATAAAAACCATTTGAATAATTCAAAAAATTTAAGAGTACTAAATAAGTATGACGCATGACGCAATTTGAAACACGCTGTTACGAGCGCGCGGTCAGAGCCATAACAAAAAAGTGACACCAAAGTAGCCACGAGCGTTTTAGCGTTTCAAGGTCGCGTGGAATGGAGCGGCCACATGTTTATCAGAGTTCATTCACCCTAGTGTAAAAATGTGTTTCTTACTATTGCAACCTAAATGTTCTCGGTATGTATGTAGTAGTTTGTAAGGATATTTAACCCAAACTAAGTTGTGTAAGATAGATACGAGTAGGTACATACTAAGTGCAGATTATTAAAAGAGGTACGATTTAAGTTACAAACATAGGGCCGATTTCAATAACTGATAAATTTGTTTTCGTTCGACAGATAGAAATTTGACTCAGGTACCTACGTACGTTAAAAATCCAGAATTTCGATCTCTAACTTGGGCAAATAACAAAACAAAAGATAGTTAATGAAACTGGCAGTACGTAAATTGTTTCCGGCGTATTTAAAAAATTGGAATCAACTGAATTATTTACACTAATTACGTATTACGTATTTACAAATGATCACTTTTTGTTTAAACATGCAAGTAGTTAGTTAAGCTTTACCTGTGCGCGGGTGTCGTTCAAAATAATCCATTATTGCGTACAGGAGTACCATGTGCAGGTACTCGATATTCGAGAATTGATAGTTCATATCACTCATTGTGAAGTAGGTAGGTACCTAATCTCTCTAGCGATCGCGAACAATGGTCGATAACCGGTAGCGCGCGCGCGCGCACTTACACTTCCGATATTCGGACGCAACTGAGACTCTGTGAGAGTGACCTTCACCTATTTTTTTGTGAAAGGGGTGGGGGCGTGGCACGCGCCGCATAGCGTTAGAACTTCTCATTGGATGACAGTCAACGTGGACTGTGCTTGATTGGGTAAGCCAGCGATGGAATGATCTACTCGCTCGTGCGCTGGGTAGGTATGTTCTACCGTTTAATACGTAAACATTATAAACAGGATGTTCATAATTCTAATGCATTATTTATTTTTCTTTGCACCTATTATTTTAATTAATGGTAATAAATTTGTAATCACGCCTAGAGGTATTTTATGTCGGATACATTGAGTGGACTTCTTTTGTAAGACGACTAAAATGCCACAGTGTATAAAACCCCGACAAAGTGGTAAAATGAGGTCTCTGATATTACGTATCTAAAGAAATATAGCAAATTTCCACGCTGAAACTCATAGAGTAACCTTTTTTCGAGCAAAGTATAGAATAATTAAATAACAACAAAAGAAGTTGATGTTAGACCTTGAAATCAAAATATATTGAGTTAAAATTAAGCAATTTTACTTCCAATTTTATATTCTCGTAAATTCTCCGTCGAAAAGAATATTGCAGAAATATTCTCGATCGGACAATATTCTCCGAGAGAGAATATTCTCTCGACCCATCACTAGTCACAACCAAATCTAGTTCATAAAAGTACTCCTATTTTTTAAATCAGATTTACGTTTTTGTTATGAAAGAGATTCCCAGATTTCGGACATCAAAAATAAAAGTATTTTTTTACTCTTTTGTACGCATCTTCCACTTATTTATTTATTTATTTCCACTTACATTTGTTTTTACAGGTGGGAACCCAATACAACAATGTAGTCACACTTATATGTCACTGCCATTAACTTCATTTCCGAATGTTGCTATTACATAAAAAAAATTATAGCAATATAACTATATTATACTGCCAACAAACATTTATATGAAGAAGATAATGATTTAAGTACCAATTTTCTATTTAGTATAATATATATTAGGTATTTAGGTTATGTGTGACAAAAAAAAAATCATTAGGTCACGCGTTGCGTTTTAATAATTCAAATTATTATTGGTTCATTGGCGCCGTTTTTACTTTCAATGTTGGTTTCATCTCGTACCTACATGATTAATTCACTACATAAAAAAAACTATCAGCAAGTATTATTATTGACTATGAGCGATATACAATACGTATTCCATCAGGAAAAACTAGCACAATATCAAAAAGAATAAACATGACCGATATTACCACCTTTTTTGTCACCAACTCCACCATTTTAGATCAGTCATTTTCACGAGCCTAACCTCAAATTATTAGGTAAATCGAAAATAAATAAGAATTGCGGAAATCTATGTAAAAAACATTTAACAATATAGGTAGAGCATCGAATTCTCCTCCAAATACACTGGGTTTGGTTGTGACACCGGACTTTTCGTTTGGTACAGAGTGCCCTATATTTGATGGCATTCTCCTTTGCAGTTAGGCTTGATTCAGGTGTCCGGGATTGTAATTAAGTTAGACCTCTTCTGTCGTATAAGGGTAAGATTAATAATATCTATATTATATGACTGTTAATGAGAAATCCCGTGTGTTAACAATTACTATGTACTAATTAATATTAGTGATAGGTGTTTGTCAGGAATAATCTGTAAGAATGACAATAAGAACAATGTATCAGTGTTGTGCCATTAGTGTATATGCAGGAACCTATGAAGGCCTTCATTAATTCACTAGAAAAGAGCTGGTGGACCTCGACACCGGGCTGCAGACAGTCCAGGGAGGCATTGCCATCCTTAGATGGTAGGCTAACCAGGCGTTTATTACGCCTGGATAGGACCGGCCTGCGTCTGGTGACGAGGACCATTAAACAAACACTTCCACACAGTATATTGTGTGTAAGTGTTTGTTAAGTGGGGCAGAACGGACAATCTTCTGTGCAGGGCTTGCATGGAGGCTGAGGAAACAGAATGTACAGGCGTCACCCAGATCAGAACAGAAACCCTCGGGGCAGCGAGATCTTTCACAGATGTTTTAACCAGACTAGGAGACGTAATTAGGGAGGTGGGCTGGTTGGAATAACCACTGATGGCCGCCATGGCCCATGATGGACTAAGTGCGGAAACCAAACCCTTTACCATAGAACATAGAACTGTACATCGCTTGCTCCCGCGTCACCAGTCCGGACCCTCTGTGTAGGTATTTTGGCTGCTGTGACCCAAAACTATAAACGTAGCATTCAGGGAAAATTTTAATTTCGCGCGCTAATCTGACGCTTCTGCCTTATGATAAGATGAATACGACATTCGGTATCGGCAAAACCGAAAAAAAAAAATTGTTCATCAGCAAACCGGAAAGAGGAAAAAACATTACCTAAATATTGGGGGATGCCCCCAATAATGTCTATTCAAGAGAATGATCTTGTTTTCACACAAGATGTTTACGTTATGTGATTTATTAACACGTACGTAGACGCGAGTATATAATACGTATGTACAGAACGGGTGCTTTCAGTTATATTATAATTTTGTCACAACCATGGGTGTCGTGTTCAATTTGGTAATATTTTTGGCTGTGTTTGGTTCAACTTCATTCTCTGAAGGGGTGAGTACCTACTACCTAATGGCACAATCCTGGCCGTTTGCTAATTTTTGGGTTTCGAAATTACTTTGACTTTACCTGAATTCCAAATGTGTAATAATAAGTCTAGTCTAGTTGCTAAAGGGCTGATTTTATTAATGCTTCTTCATTCCATTATTTATTTATTAATAACCAACGTTTATGAGTAGGAGGCACTGATCCATTGTCTTTGAAAACAATAGAATTACATTATTATAATACGGTATGTACCTACCTTGTAGATATTCCAATACACAAGAGACATTAGCTTGGCCGCCAGGGGTGCCTATAGGCTGTGTGGTCAAAAATCACTTCGTTAAGCCTTTTCTCAACTATGTTGGGATCGGCTTCCAGCCTAACCAGATGCAGCTGAATACCAGTATTTTACATGAAGCGACTGCCTAACCGACCTCCACAACCCAGTTACTTGGGTTACACGATACTCCTTTGTAAGACTGATTGTCAGAGTTTTGGGCTTCTGACTACCGTGCCCTCCGAGGCACGGAGGGGTCTAGATATGGAATGGATAGCTTTACCTTCGATCGGCCCGTGCGGCTGTTATTATTTAGCCACCAGACCCTCCTGGGGCCATAGTCCCTAATAGACTTAAGTAGAATGACTAGGTAGTCTTTCTATTTTAGTCTATGTGTTGCCATCGCGGGTGTCTGAAATAGTAGTGATGGAAATTGGCACAAGCAAGGCTCTCTTTGCCTGTGCCCAACCGTGGGTGAAGTCAGGCTGTGGAAGACGATGCTAATGTTACGACGAAAAGGCCAAACAGAATTGATGAGAAATTGTACTGAAACTATACCTAGCCATTCTATAATAATCCTATTGCCGTTAAAGGGACTCAGTTCTAAACTTCGGGATGATCCGATGATGTATATGCCCAAGCTCGTCTACCTATTTGTTTAGTTTTGCGTTCGCAAGCCATGTAGATCACTCGTACATTATTCTACTATTTGTAGACTAGATTGGCGGATTTGTTGTATCGTAAATAGGTAAACGGCAATCTGACTAATGTAAGGGGACAGCAATGTAAATGCGTAGACATGACGGTACATAGTAGGTACATGACTACGTTTTACATGCGTAGTATTGTGATCGGTTTGGTGCCTTGCATCTAACACAAATGTGACTATGTCCTAAATGGAAATGTGTGGTAAGATAAATTAATATGTGGGTAAGGTCATGTAGGTACACTACCTTTCCCCCTGAAATGAAAGCCGAAAATTTACAAATAAAATGTGACTGATCTTAGGAAGTGACGAAATCAAGTGACGAAATCAGTGCGTCAGCCTATTATAATTGAGGCGGGAATATACCTGTCTAATTGATTTCTATTGGTCGACATTCGACCAGTTACAATTCTTTGTCTTTTGGCTTTTCCGAAGATAACCAATGGGACCTTTGACCGTAATGGTATTTGACTGTAGGTCAATATAGGAAATTAAAAGATTGCCTTTAAAAAGCGTCCGGTGTTCCCCTCAGTTTACCTACCTGCGAAAAGTCCCCTTTTCCAATGTTTCCGATACGATGCGTGTAGCTCATTGTCATTCTACTAAGTAATATATATATTGTAATGTTGAAATGCCCTTTTTGAGAATTATTTCCGTTATAATTATGACGACATAATCTATTCTTGATGTCCTTACTACGTTCTAGGTACTAATAAGGCTAGACAGATGATGAAGATTATACGTACCTACAATTAAGTCCTTTCGGAAACCCCACTGTTTTGTCCTACTCGGGTATCGGCTCTAGTAGGTGGAACGTGCAGCTAGAAACGGGTTTCTCCAAACTTTCCGAGATAGGAATCGAACCTAGGATTCCAAGTTCGACAATCCGGGGACCCCCGGTTATCTGTCTAGTAAGACAGAAAACCGGGACAGATAGCCGGGGGCCCACAAGGAGGATATCGGTATCTGTTAGGTATAACAGATACCGATAATATACTCCTTGTGGAGCAGTCGGGCGAAATAATTCTTAATGAAAAAAAAAAATTACCCAGCCTCACCTTTTGAACTCTCAATTAAATAATAATTTATATCTTATCGTTGAATATTGTCCATATTAAGGGCTCGTACAGACTAGTGCGATATCGCGGGCGCGACGCGACACTAGTAGCACAATTTCTTTGTCGGTGCCTGTCGCGCCCTTGATATCGCACGAGTCTGTACGAGCCTTTACTCTACTGCGCGACAGCAAGGACTGCGCTATGTTTTTCACGCGTATCTATGTATCTTTGTTTATGAGATTCTTTATACCCTCAAAGCATACTAACGGTTGGATGGTATTCAATACATGAGGGTGTATCGACTCGTCGGGGTCGCGCGATGATTGTAGGCAAGGTTTTGTTCCGACAATAAACAGTCGTGAAAAAAAAAATATGGTTATGACCATGTGGAGTATCAAATTAAAGGGCTCTGGAGGTTGAGGAAACGATCCCAAACATAAACTCACGAAAATAGCCGAATATCCGACTGCAACTAAAACGTTCAAAACATGCTCACTTTTCACAGATTTGATGCTACCAACTGCTGGAACATGCTGGTTTTTGATGAGTCAATATTTTTAATACTTAGTAGGTATCGGTTCTAAGAACTACGTAAATAATACGTAACGACAGTATTTGACTGGTGAAATGCTGATAATAATAATGTTCTTACACAAAAATATATTCTGGCAAAACTTGGCATGACGACTTCGACGAATAATATTTCGTAATACTGACCGACGTACTCGTAAGTACGTATACTGTCCTGTTGGTCGATCTTCCGCATAAAATCCGGTGTTTGTAAGCAACAATCGCAGTCTCGTAGTGACTTTAGTGACATGAGGATTTCAGTGAAAGTGTACCTACCTACTTAGCCTAAATATTTCCAAGTGTTAGGTGAGTAATTTTCATTTATTGGTTAAAATATATTTTTTTTCTTGGGTAGGATAGGATATTATGTAGGTAGGTGCCGTTCAGTCCAAAACTAGACACAATCTATGTAGATTGTGTCTAGTTTCGGACTGAACTGTACCTACCATTTCGAATTTTGAAAAATACTGGCAAAATGGCGGACATTTTTCATTCAAATATTTTATTTTCCAAGAAAATCCCCTTCGTGCTAAAGTATGGACAAATAACTAGGCCGGATAAAACCCGGACGCGGGCCCAAAAATCCGGACATGTCCGTACAAAGCCGGACGGATGGTAACATTTAAACGGTAGTCCATCATTCCTATGATAGTCACGACCACGACGCGACACGGTAGTGTAACCTTGATTGGCTCCATTATTTTTGTTTAGTTTCTCACTCGGTATACCATTGTGCACGTATGATGGCTTATCTCTGACAATTTATTGATTGATTGTTTTTATTTTATTGATTCAATAAATTGATATACTAAATATTTACCGTCAGTCACGTATAATTCGGCTGTTGCAATAATATTATTATTATTATTATTTTCTATCCATAAAGAAATAAAGAAAAAACTGGCCAAGTGCGTTTCAAGGGCTAGTTGATTCGAATATTCACGCATGCTCAGTATTGATTTTATCGACCGCAAAAATAAGTTTGTATTTTTTTTTTTTTATTCTTCAGAAATGTACAGAGGCGGACTTAATGCCATAGGCATTTTCTACCAGTCAACCTTTGGGTAATGCAGAGACAAACAGTGGTAGGTGCAATAACGAAAAATCTAGGAATAACTACAAAGATAATTACAAACTATAAATGTAATGTATATATATGTATACCAAATTTCCAATTTCTATATGTAACAAATACAAGCACAAATAAACATACACAAATACACGAATAAACTAAAACAAATAAGACAAACAATGGGAAAACATTAATGTTGTGATGATACTGCCAGCTTCTTACGAATGTGCTCGCGAACTTTCACTTTAAATGATAATCGGTTGGTTGCCATCCCGATTTGCAGAGGGAGCGCATTCCAAAGAGAGATGAGATAGACTGAACAAAGAAGGAAGAGTGAATAAAGAATTGTATATTTCAACATAAACACAACATCACGCCTGTAGTCCTGGAAGAGTTAGGTAGAGGTGTACCTATAGTAAAACCCACATTTCGCCCGTTACGACCCATGTTATAGAGGTGAGCCTACCTATTGCCGTCAACCGGCACATATCCATACTCCAGGCTGCTACTGAGAAATTCTTGATGGAAAAACCCAATAACATAGTATTATAGTATTTCTCGAAAAAAACTATGATGCATAAAACCATTGACTAAAAGGAATAAAGTAGATATCCAGACCCGGGATATTGTTGTGTGCGCGGGAATCGAACCTAGGCGTACGTTACGTTTCATGCTAGGAGGTGGCGCAGCTCGATTTTACACTCACGTTATTTTCGACTTTATTTCTAAGAGAGGCAATGTTGACATTTATTTGGCAGTGAAAACCGCTGTGCCTCTTCAGATGTGCGCTGGTCTTTAAATGTGAGAATATTCATCCCGTCCTACACTCATTGACTAACGAATCTAATGTGTTATTAATTAGTGGAATTTCATCGGTTGATGTAGGAACCAAAGATGGTTGCCAGTGATGCGACCACAGAGCTGATATTTTTATATTTTCTTATTTATTTTAAACGTTGTCCCACACTACTACCTACACACACGACACACACACACACACACACACTAGAAAAACTAGATTGTAGGTTTACCTACAGACAAGATCTACCTGGAACAACTCCGTAAGGAATACGTAGGGTTACTCGTGAGCATCGAACCAGTGACCCGTTTAGCTGTTAGCCGTCAATGGCCAATGACAGATGACTTTATTATTTTCCGTTAACAATAGAGAGTGACGTTTACACCTGTTATCAGTGTGATACTGTGATAGTGATAGTGTTATCAACGCCGGCCGGCTCCATACGGGTATATTGTCACAGTTGTTTGACAACCGGAGAGCATACGGTATGTTGATTTAGTTGTTAATTGGTGTTGTTAAATTTAGTGCTAATTTCGTTTGCGCTAGTGCTAGATCATTTGAAAAATCAAAGTAGGCACGTATGGACTATTCTGCACGTTAGCTCAGACTCGAATGTTTGTGATGTCCTTTAATATATTAAAGATAAAGTGACCTCATTCAGCTTTGTCGACACAGGCGGAAGGTTTAAGAGAAACTTTGGGAAATTCGTTTTTCATAAACGAGGGTATAAATAAATAATCTAAATAAGTACTTACAAAACTTAACTAATGTACAGCCGCGTGAATTATTAACCCTTAATTACTTATATTTCTAAAAATTCTATGCTTTCCTTTTACACTTTTAAATTATACCCGTATTTAAGGTTCGTTATGTAAGTAAGTAGCCATTATCTTCGCTTCTTATATTTATCGAGAAAAAAAAAAACGCGTTATCTTTTATTGATTCCTTTCCTATTTTGCTACCTTGGGTCCAGGTCAGGACTCGGACCCAAGTTACGTAGCTATACCTACGTAATTACATTTTTCAGACGTCTGGTTCATAATTGATGTAATGCAGGTACCTTCCTAATTTTGATGAGATGAGATCACTTCATTTTATGTCATAATGTCAATGTATGCTAATGAGTAACAATAGTCATTTGATGGTTTAGTCTACCGACTTGCCCCCTTTTTTGCAACTATCAACTAAAATTATACCTAATAGGTAGGTTGCTATTTTTCTTAAATTATCGGAACTTTGACTGAGATTATCTCTGTACTGAATATTTCAACCTTGCCTATCTATCCTCTAGGACAGAGATAAAGTCTACCCGTATCCTATCTACCAATAGAAGTAGTCCCGAGCTGATAGCTCGGACCGACACAGCAAGACCTTGTAAACCACAGAATCTGAAGCATAATATAGGTATCTACCTATCATATGATCTACAATCTACAACATTGTTTTGAAGGATGCAGATAGATGCACCCTAAGGAAAGATTTTTCGAAATGCTTAAACGGGGGTTTGAAATGCAGGTAGATACTGAAGGCATTACCTAAAGTTGGTACCTCCATATAAGCGCAAGAAGTTGCGGGTTGACTGATATGCAAAGGCGTAGGGTTTAATTCATAATAGAACATTCGAGCTCTAATAAATCAAATGAATTAGGATCAACCCAAAATCAATGAACGAAGATTTAATTAGTGAAACGTTATCGCTGGGAGTGGCACCTGATTATGACAAACAAACACACAGTAAATACTGATAACAGGCTGTAATCAAGGCTCCCTTCGTTTTACATAACCCAATAAAATATTTTGTTGATAATGTTTGGGTAAATAAATGACAGGATTCTCAATAATACCGCGAAAGCGCCCATATAACGTCGTACGTACCTATAGATTCCCCTTGAAATAAATTAGCAGGCCCACCACGATAGGTTTCTATTTCCTTGAACCAAGGAGTAGGATCCACTGTGGTATTATCAAATGATAAATTACATACCTCCTTCTGGGGCGGTCGGGTAAAAAACACGATACCTTTTCATTCCCAACGTTAGCCAAACTACTACTTATAGTGGCCTTAGTTGGCCGCTATTGATTTCTCTCCTACCTTACCATAGTTAGCAAAACTTAAGACAAAGCGAGGGTAAACTTTCGCAGAATAAATGATTTTTGAACGTTACTCATTGATATTATCTTGGCCTCAGTGTCCACCTCAGACTCCTGACCTCACGATGTCGAAGCGCACCGGCTACCCCACCACCACGTCAGGCCTCACGTACCGCGGGCTGGTGGAGAACATGACCATCCCGGCTGAGCTACATGAGCGGGGAGATAGCAAGCCCTACGCCAGCTTCGGGTCTACCGTGCCTATCCACTGCTGTACTCCTGAACAGGTGAGAGAGAATTATCTATATAACTTGTAACAAAAGTTTCTGTAGATCTCTCTAATAAAATTATAGCAGCTTTTTAGAGGGTGCGTTCTGAAAATTGGCATCGTCGCAAATAGCTGTCAAACATTACGCCGTTTTGATTAATGATTGAATATGACTAAATGAAAATTGTGAATTGCAATAACTGCTATCGTGACACCGAATATTCAGTTTTAGATGTAAAAAAAGGACTTGGAAAACTTTAAAATGCTTTTTTACATCTAAAACCGTTAACAACACCTAAACCAGTGTTATTATTGCAATTCAAAATCAATATTTTAGTGCAACACAGAACGATATTTCAGCATTTTATTTAGTAATATTGATTTATGCATAAAAACAGCGAAATATTTGACAGCTCTGTGCGACGGTGCCAACTTTCAGAATCAAACAATCTGCATAGCCTTTTCCCAACTACGTTGGGGTCAGCTTCTAGTCTAACCGAATGCAGCCGAATACTAGAAAAACAACTCATCCTACCGTATCGCCTGGCAAAATGGCGCCTACCGACTGAGCCGTTAAAGAACTGACTAATATTCGTTTTTCATAATTGTAAGTAATTGCGATTTATTCCTTTCTAATACCAAAAACGAATACCACTATGTTTGTTTTTCAACAAATTGGATGAAACAAATATCAGTGGTATTAGTTGCTAGGTAAGGTATAGATATATACCTAAATATTTAAATATGAATTAACAACAAAACATGACTGGAAAAATGTGGGTACACTTCTGCTTAACCCTCCGGGGAATACAGTCGTGATGTTATGCTTAAATATAGGTAAATTTTAAATACGAAGAGTACTGGTAAGTGGTAATCCGTTACAAAATCACAACTATTTTATTTACAAGTTATCAGTATCGTGTAAAATATGATAAGTGAGCCATCTAATAACATTATTGGCACAACAGAGCTCTTCGAGTCGTATTAATTCATACAATACGGCTACTAGATGGCGCATAAATAATTGATTGATTTGTGATTTCTAACTACACATTGTTTACATTTTGATAAGTAACTGGGCTCCGGTTTGTTGCCATCTTGTTGCTGCATATGTTTCTCTAAGACTAGGTCGTATAAAGAAAGCAAAGGTACAAGCCCTAAGAAATTGCCCCAATTGAATGAGGTTTTAAACTCATTGTGACCTCGGAAAGGAAGTTCTTAATGTGCTAAATGACACACATCAACCTAATCTTTGAAAAACAGCGCGATTGTGATCGACACGCATAATCTATTCAGCGAGATTATATTTGTCTGTAAAACTCAAAGGATTTACCTTTGTCCGAGTAACGATTGCACACCAATATACACTTTAATCCTTCACAAGGAACAATTGCATGCGTTTCCGAATAAACTTTTTCATCACTTCAAAAAGAAGGTAATTACAGCAAAAACTAATCACAACACTTAAATTCACAGAAAATTTAAAAAAATCAAACATAAACGGCGCCAGTAACCGCTCAAAACAATTAATTTGAAATTATATCATGCAAATTCACGCTTTGCGCAGCGACTAACGCAGACATACTCAGGATCTACAATCCTACCACCTCCTACTCGTACGATTCGTTTCATTCATAAAAAGTCAAAAGCCGGGCTTAAAAATTCGAACATTTGCAAAATGAGTACATACTATCATATCAAGGACGTTAACACATTTCGTCGCGAAAAAATGAGAGGTTAGAAGCCCGATATGAAGCCACCTTGTGTGAGCGAGAAAGCTATACTTCATTCATCGATACGATCTCGCCTCCTGCTTAGCGCTATAACGTTAGAGCGAGATCGCAACTGCGGCATCAGAGATAGTTTGGCAACGGTGCGTGATGAAAGAGGCGCGGAATTTAAATATTATTCCTTGAGTATGTAACTCTGGCAACGTTGCATCGTAGGTACGTATCTAGCGCGCGGCCGGTACCACGTTTTTATTCTTGTGGCCGGTACTACGCGAAGAGTTAAATGTTATTATTCATATCAATTCTTGCGACATTGAGTTCGTTTACAGGTGTAGTTTTTTTTATTGATAGGCTCACTTTTGATTGAAAGCCGGGCTTTTCGGCTTTAATGAAAGGAACGCCCCTGGTTATTGGTAAGACTAGTCGTCAGTTTTTAGAATGTGTCCTAATAATGACGGACACTGGTGCCGATTCCCTTGTTCACAAACTAAACTAAATTTAAGTTCAGTGGATCTTTTTCTTTCTATTTCATTAAGAAAAGGACAGAAGGTAAATTTTAGTTTAGTCCTGTCAAATTAATCAGCGCTTGACGTAAATTGACAAGTAGGCAAGTTTTAATCACGTCTAAACATGTATGGAGTAGTGACAGGCGCTGATTAATTTGACAGGACTAAACTAAAATTTCTCTTCTGTCCTTTTCTTAATGAAATAGAAAGAAAAAGATGCACTGAACTTAAAAGTTTAGTTTTTGAACTAGGGAATCGGCACCACTGTTTACTTAAGTTTGCTCACTGCATATTGGTGACAGCCAATTTCGTCCAGGTTTTCTCAAGGAGTTGTCCTTTATTAAAAGTCAACGGTGTCCAAGATAACGCAACGTTTTCCTTAAGGTAGGGTTTCCTAAGACTGCGGTGGTCGCCACATAGCATCCGCAATCACCGTCGAATGACGTCACTGAAAAGTAAGTTTGTGTTTCGTGTGTACATACAGTCAAACCTCGCTGCCACCATTTTCATGGCGGCCGTCACCGCGCTCGTTATGTGGCGGCCACCGCTCTTCAAGGAAACCGTAGCTTTACCGAAACTTACTGACGTAGAAAACTTGTTTTGTATCTGAACAATTCTAGTCAATGATGTCATGTTTGCAGGTCGAGAAGTTGGCAAAGACGACGCACCATTACTGCGACATCTTTACGGACCAGCTGCTGGCGCCGCTGGGAGAGCTCGTGTTCGTCAGGATCGACGAGAACACTGCTGAAAAGGTCAGTGGAAAAACTTGATACTATACAAAACAGTGGAGGAATCCAAGAAACAGCCAGCACAAGTTTTAAAATAATCCTCTTGAACTTAGGTCACGTCATCGTCCTGCCCTTGTCCCACTTGAGGTCGGCACAACAGTTCCGCTGTGACCCATCACGCATCATTCACTGCGTTTTCCTCTGCCACGCCCAGGTCTTCATCAACCGCAGCAAGCGCATCCTGCTGCGCTCAAGCGACGGCGCGCTGGCGCAGTGGCGCAGCGCGCCCACGTTCGAGTCGGCCAACGTGTACATGGCGGGCACGCCCATCGTCAACCAGGCTGGCGAGCTGGTCTCCGTGGTCACCGCCAAGAGGGGGAACCACTACGCTGTCTCTACTTTTGAGGTATGCGGGGCTAAATCAAAACTTACAAAGAGATTTCAACTTTGTCGAAATTGTTACTAGCAAAGTCTATTACAGTATTTTTATCTCACGAAGCGACGCGCGCTTAACTTGTGGTTACCAAGCGTATAACACGCTGTGAATGTGTGTGTAAACGCAGGAGCTGTCGGTACCGTCCGAGATAATGGCGAAGTCGGAAGTGTGTATGCCTGCGTGTGTGTGTTATGTACTAACGTTACTTGTCTTTACGCACATATTCACAGCGTGTTTGTACAATTGGTTACCACAAGTAAACCTCGTGTCGCTTCGTAAAATTAAAATACTATAGTAGACAAAGAACGTTTCTTTTACTCGAAAATTCGTTGTAACTTGTAAGCATAAACACCTCATATTTTTCTGAGCATTCATCTATCCATTTCTAAGCACAAACTCTTGAGCTTATTAATTAGGAGTAGACCTTTTATAGGATCTACTACGAGATTTAGCAGTAGCTAGAAGTTCAAA
This sequence comes from Dryobota labecula, assembly GCA_947523025.1. Taxonomy (NCBI): domain Eukaryota; kingdom Metazoa; phylum Arthropoda; class Insecta; order Lepidoptera; family Noctuidae; genus Dryobota; species Dryobota labecula. The sequence goes on along the minus strand of OX383303.1, from coordinate 1,438,682 downwards.
TGACGTTGCATATAAAACAAAAATGACATAATTTCAGGGCGAAGGCGGCTACTTCGACACGACAGAATCGTGGGAAGTACTTAACATCCCAGAGGGCGCCGCCATCTATGGAGACAAAACGTTCTCCTCGCGCGATGAACTGAGAGCCTATGTGCACTCCCTGCCCCCCATCGGGGAGGGCCCCCACGGCCCCTCTAGTCCGATCCTGTACCTGGGACACACGCCGAGGATCGTTCTCGTGGCTAAGAATGGTCGGCAGGTCTCGCACCAATATTTACATGGTGTTATTACATCTCAAGTTGATTATGTGTGAAGTAATCGTATAAAAGTGAGTCCACAACGAGCATTCGTCCGGGACGTTTTAACGAACACCGAATTACTATCATTTGATTGGCAAACGACTGATTGGATCGCAATTCAATTTTCACACAGTTTGAACGTTCGTGAACCAATGCTCTAAGTGCGGACGCACCTCTGCCGAAATGGTGGTCACTTTGCCACGATCGTTTATTGTGGAAAACTTGCCATTCATGTAAAATTTTGTTGGTAGCTTGTTGATTATAATTTGTAGTTTTGTAATGATATTTTAATTTAATAAGTCACAAAATTGTAACGATAATTGTCAGCTACATACATAGTAAATTTATTCCATCATTTTGTACAAATTATTAATTATTTTCGGGTATATTGGTATATTGTTCCTTGAAACTGTAGCCATAAGAGGTATTATAACTATCTGATACACCATGTGATAGATAAAGTATTTAACTAAATGTAACGCCAAAACAAAGTTAAGTCTGTTTAATATTTTTAACAGTTTGTAATTTATGTGAATTTGTCAAATTTGTAAATATAACTTAGACAATGGAGACGTAAGATATTATAAAAACAAATAGATAACTTTTACCGTTTATTGTATCTTCCTATTACCACCCATTGCTGTTGATTGATGACCTCTTTCTTATATCCTATTAAGGTACGCTTACACGGGCAACTAAAATTGCTCAATCCTGGTCAATTCTCGTCAACTATGACGTCACGACTACACCCGGCAATTTAGGGCGATGGCAACATGTAGCAACCTGTTGCCAGAGATACGGCCACACAATACCATGCAATATGGAGCAACCTTAAAAAACTAGGCATTACAAGTCAATACACCGACGACACACTTGTACTGCACCGACTCTCGCAAAAACGAGACGTAGTTATAAGTATAAACGAGATAGAAAGAAAATTGACTAAAAATTTCCAAACCGGTAGGATATTCGGCAACGCATATTGGCGACATTGAGAAATGTGAAATATATGGAGCAATATGAAGCAATATTCCCGAAATAATTGTCGCATTTTATTGTTGTTGCTCCAGATTGCTCCACTTAATTGATCCAGATTGATCCATTAGTGTTGCCGAGCGATAATTTCTCAAAAAATTGCCCTTGTAAGAGCACCTTTTACTTGTATTTCAAAATGGCGGGATCGCGTCTTGTATTTCGAGTATCAATAGATGATTAGAAAATCGTGGATCCATGTCACATTAGCATTTTTCTAAGAAATCAAAAAAATCATTCAAGGCGGATGTTTCGATGGTCTGTCCATACATTTTTCTTTAAGCCACTTTTTACCCGACTGCCCCAGACAGAGGGTAATATTTTTTGAGATCATGTATGTCCATTTCTTTGGCTTTCTGTAGCCTAAACGGCCTGATAGATTACACAACATATGAGGTGTCGTTAGATTTGTCATAATTGGACGTAGTTATGCAGAAATGTTCCAACCCACAAGTCACCCGAAATCGAGATAATGTGATCAAACTACCTTTTATGACACTTAGAGTCAGATTTGCAATAAGGTTCCAAGTATAAGACTTAAAACTTGGAACCTTATTGCAAATCTGACTCTAAGTGTCATAAAAGGTAGTTTGATCACATTATCTCGATTTCGGGTGACTTGTGGGTTGGAACATTTCTGCATAACTACGTCCAATTGTGGGAGTGACATAGGTTATATAATATTTATAATGATATTGCATTTGCAAATACAAAAAAAAAGGGAAGGGAAGGTTTTTTTTTAAATAAATTACAACAATACTGGTATCAAATAAAAGCGATGAGACAATACCCAATTTATAAAACTAAAAACCTCAAAAAAAAAAAAAAAAAAAAAAAAAAACAAAAACCCGGTTTTTTGTTTACTAAGAAAAACACTTGTGAAATCAAAGAAGTATGTGGTACTTGAAAAGATATTCAGCATACAAGGCAGGATCCTGCCATCTTGTTCCGTGCGACTCCTGCGCAATGGGAACCACCTGCTGCTCTGTACGTTTTTCTTTCGTTCCCAGAGGCGCGCGAGGGGCTGTTGTCTCAACACTTCCTTACGCGCACTGGGGGAGAAAGAACAACATACATAGTAATAGGTGATTCCCAATGCGCATGAGTTGTATTCCGTGGTATTTATTTCTGACATGGCTTTTTTATAACACATTGATAAAGACATTTTGAAATCAATCAAAATTAAAGTAACATAAAAAAAGTTATAGTTTAATAACAGGGTGATCAACAGAGATCGGAGTAGGTAGATTGAAATTACGGAATTTCATGACGTCGTACATAACATGGACATGCCTTTTTTCCGGAAAATTCCGGTTTTTTGTGGGATTGAATTATTTAGTGATTTCGTAACTATTACATTCGAAATTTTATGGAAGCGATACTAAAATATTAAAAATTGATTTTTATTTATCTCTTGAATAATAAAACGTATGTTAGTTTTTTTTTTTGCAACGTGTTTCCAAAAAAATCATCCGATTGAGTTGAAACTTTGGCGAGTATCTTAATAATTTTAAAAATTCCTGAATCCCAAAGGCATGTCCATGTTAACATACACGTTTGAGGTCAATGATCCCAATTCAATCTACCTACTCCGATCTTTGGTGATCAATCTTAATTATACATCAAATCGTTTAAATATTATGTGATTTTAAAATAGTTTTGTGTGAGATATAGGAGATAAGTTGTCAATCATCCATCACCCATTCAAATAAGGAAAGTTGAGAAAAATGTGTATTTATGGCAATATAGCTTATAATGTCCAGTGTATAAAGACTTAATTATAACTGGTATGTTTTGATACCGCACCATACAAAAATTGTTACATATTTCATATGGAAAATAAATGAAAAACCTAGTATATTTTATTGTTTTATTTAAAAACAATAACAAGTTGAATATGTACAAGTTATAATAACTTAATCCCTTACACAGTAAGGCACTACAGTAATAATAAATATTATTAATTTGCGGAATAAATGGTTACTTAGTTTGATCTAAAACTAAAGCGTATTTAGCATGCTGCATGGAATATTGAGCCTTATTTCTACAAGAATAAAGTTAAAACTTAAGGTATTAGTCACCGGTTACCGTTTGAGCCCCCGTATACTCAAACGATACGAGTACCGTTTAAGTATTTCGCCATAAGTCCCATACAATTCTCCCAACATATCTTAAAAAAAAAAAACAATTGTAAAGAATACTACTCCTTCCCCTAATAATATTAACAAATTGACTTTATTATGTGATATTTTAAATGTATTATAAAATTTAATAAGGCATAATTACTGAGATTTGCCTTTTGGAAGCCACATAATGATCACATTTTTAAATCATCTGCTTATTGTTTTAATTAAGGCAGTAGTGGGTAGGATAATAAGTCTCTAATACGTTGCAACTGTTGCAAGCAATTTACCTAAAGGTACCTTTTCTTTCTCCGACTGCATAATGTCCACTAGCAAGTTTTGTTGATCAAGTTGTCATTTTGGTTAGTTATGTGCATCTTCACTATCCGACAATCAGTCGACCTGCAGGGCAGCACACACAGGCGCAATGGCACTGAGCTCGGCCTCGCCGCAGTGCGCGTTGAGCTCGGCCTCGCCGCAGTGCGCGTTGAGCTCGGCCTCGCCGCAGTGCGCGTTGAGCTCGGCCTCGCCGCAGTGCGCGTTGAGCTCGGCCTCGCCGCAGTGCGCGTTGAGCTCGGCCTCGCCGCAGTGCGCGTTGAGCTCGGCCTCGCCGCAGTGCGCGTTGAGCTCGGCCTCGCCGCAGCGCGCGTTGAGCTCGGCCTCGCCGCAGTGCGCGCTGGGCACGCACTGCTAGTCGATGTACAGTCGGACGAGCGACTGCTCTGCAGCCGGACAGCGAGTCACCGGACACGAGGAGTTAGCGCGCACGTGGCGAGAGATGCAGATGTAGCAGAATATGTAGCTGTAACCAACGGAAACAATATTGAGCCTCCAGCAACGATATTACATTCTATCCAACACTATTTTACAAAATCATCTATTCTAAATTGACATTAAACTATTCGATGCACCTGTTGTGCGTTCGAAACAAAATTTCGTATTTTTGAACATTATGGTTAGGTACTGCAGTTTATAGCAAACGTGTTATGGATAATGATTTTCGGACAAACAATTTTTGGAAAAAGAAAGGGTACTACTACTAGAGTACTTGATGAAATTATTTACACAAAGTAAACCGCCTGTATGGGTTCGAACGTGCGACCTACGACTCGTAAGTCGGGGCCGTTAACGATATGAATATCGACGCTTGAAAGGCAATATTGACCAAACGACATGTTGGCAACTTTACACTAGAGCATTTTAAAGAATTTTCTTCCAATAAAAAAACCTAAAATATAAAATACTCCATTTGAAAGGGTTTTTTTATTTAATTTTAATTTTTAAATAACTTTATTATGCTCTAGTGTAAAGTTGCCCACATTTCGTTTGGTCAATATTGCCTTTCAAGCGTCGATATAAAATCTCATGAAGCTTTAAAGATCAATGAACTTTCCTGCATAATTTCCAGGGTTTATTTATTTATTTGGTAAAAACATGTACGGTCAGCTGCAGAGAAATCTCACCCCCTAGCAATGTATTTATTCATTGCTAGGGGGAAATTAGCGACACGTTGGGTTGCGACAATCGTCGAGAGGATCCGGCAACTGGGACTCGAGGTGGCCTTGCACAAGTCCGAGGCCATGTGTTTTCATGGTCCTCGGAATGCGCCACCGACGGGTTCTGAAGTAACGGTAGGAGGGGTTCACATCGGAGTCGAGTCGACGATGAAGTACCTGGGACTCGTCCTCGATAGCCGGTGGAACTTCGTGGAGCATTTCAGACGTTTGGCTCCCAGACTGGAGCGGGCCGGGGCTGCCTTGAAGCGGCTCTTGCCCAATCTAGGGGGTCCAAACGCCTCTTGCCGGAGGCTCTATGCTGGGGTCGTGCGGTCCATGGCCCTTTACGGGGCACCGGTGTGGGCGCGTTCCTTGAAGCGGCGACCTGCCCGCCGGTTGAACGCGTCCCAAAGGGTCATGGCCATCAGATTGGTACGGGGATACCGCACGGTCTCCGGTGAGGCAGCGAGCCTCCTTGCCGGATTGCCGCCATGGGATCTGGAGGCAAAAATTCTCGCGCACTTATGGGAGTGGCGCGAGGAGGTGCAACGCCGGGGCGTAACTCCGCTGCCGCGAGAAATCACGGCACAGCGGACAGAGCTCCGGCGGGATCTCATGGCGACATGGAGGGTGCGATTGTTGCAACCCAGCGCTGGGCACGCCACAATTGTGGCGATAAGTCCCCTCTTTGAGGAGTGGCTAGAGGCGCCACGGCGTCCTCACCTTTCGCCTGACACAGGTCCTCACTGGACACGGGTGTTTCGGGAGAAGTTATTTGATAATTTCCCATCCAAAAAAAAAAAGGGGGGTGAGATTTCTCTGCAGCTGACTGTACAACATTACAGACTCAGGTCCAAGTTATTGCACACTTAAATTTACATAAAAAAAGACATATTTACAATAAGGAAGTAATAACAATAAGAAAGATACACAAAAATGACTAACCAACAAGCAAATAACAATGGCACAAAAAATAAAAACTCATCTTTCATCCATCATCTCACAGAATCTCTAACATGCTCGACATACGTCCATCCATCTCGCGGCAAACAAATCACACTCCTGGTTCGATGTCAGTAGAGCATTCAGCATTGCGAGCGCGCGAACCAAGGGCGAGTTAGAATGCGGAACTGTGCGTGCTGACGGAACGGCCAACAATCCGTGTCGTCGCGGTCTAAGTTGGTATTTGGGTACAGGAGGAACATAAAGTCTCACAAGTTGAGTTACTAGTTCTGGGCAATCAGACTCCCCACGAAGAACACTACAAGCGAACATGAGCAAAAAGTAATTACGCCTAACTTCAAGAGAGTTAAATTTCAGCATTCCAAGCAAAAATTTTGTGGGATACAGGAATGGATAGTACCCGAACAGTTTCTTAAATAAAAATCTAAGGAATGTTTTTTGGACCTTCTCAAGAAGTAAGGCGTAAGACTTTCATAGGGGTTCCAAATAATTGAAGCTGACTCTAGTTTACTTCTCACTAAAGCCATATAAACTAATTTTATGGCCAGAGGGTTGTTAACCCTTTGACCGCCAGAGCGTAAACGCATCGGCCAAAATCTCATCGATAACTAATTAAGGTAGGTATTTATATATTATAGTAATTTATATGTATGTCTATTATAAGTTTATAACATATTTATGTATCTATTTTATTTGTTATCTTTTTAATATTTTTATTATTATTATTATCTCCTCTTAAATAGAGCACCTGCCATCTTATCTCTTCACTACCCTTGGTTGACTGGTAGAGAATGCCTATGGCATTAAGTCCGCCTTTGTACCTTATTGTGTGTGAGAAGTTTAAATAAATAAATAAATTAATTAATCATTGCTTTCCGTCCCCTATTTTTATAAATATATAAAATATTACTCGTAACATCATTCTTTTTAATTTGACCCTATTTCCTTTTCTTTTCTTGTCGGCATTAGCCGCCGGTGGCGTGTTGTGCACGTTTTCATTTGTCGGCTATACCCGATCGTGGCGGTCAAAAGGTTAAATTCTCGCATATTCCGAATAGTGAAACCAAGTCTTCGGTATGAATCAGTGGCGAGAGACCGCATATGTTCGTGAAAAGTTAGTCGCGAGTCAAATAAAACTCCTAGATCCTTTACCAAATTAACACGGGCAATTCATTCTGTTCTGTTAATTGTGCTTAGGAGTGTCTATAGTACAATTGATTAATGTCTTTTTTAGGTTTTGTGAGACAATTATTATTTATAATAGACGTGTTGCGTGCCACAATTAATGCCTGGTACATCATGACATTAAGTACCATTAGCGCCAGCTAGGGTGCCCCCGCACCCGTTACCTTCTGGCCTCCATCTGGGATCCCGCGCCAGACGACCCCGCGTCCAGGCGCCCCTGGTCCCCCCGCCACGGGTCAGGTCAGTGGCCCCGCCGCCTACCACTTCTCGGCCGCAGAGGATAGGGAGAGCGGCCAACGCAATACCGACACTCCTCTTCCTCTGCGGCCCCACCGCGTCCGCCATTCAACGGTGGCGACCCCGTCGAGGCCGCGGAAGGTAGGGAGAACGGCTCACCGCAATACCGGCACTCCTCTCCCGCCGCGGCCTCCCACACTCAGCCGCGATGCCGCCCATTCGACATCGCGGCCCGCCTCAGTTGCGATGTCGCCAAAGCGGCACCGCAACCTACGGCCGCTACGTCGTCGGCTTAGCCGCAAAAGCCCTGACGAGCGGCCCCCTCCTCGGGTTCCTCTTAGCTTCACCGTGGCCCTCCAAGCCACGGCTACTGAGCCCCCCCGCCTCGACAATGCGGGAACCCACCGGGGGGGTATGAAATGTACCTAAGTCAAGTCGGTTCAACTTCAAGGCCCCAAACACATCATTTCTATCAGACTCATATCGAACACAGTCCATCAATAAATGATATAGGTCTTCCACAACTCCACACTCCACACAATTAGCTGAGTTAGTTTTTCTCATCATGAACGCAAACTTATTACATGGAATGTGTCCAGATCTGAGTCTATGAGCTGTAACAACCAATTTTCTACTTAAGAGCCTATACAACCACAGCGCCACCTCACTTTGTATCTCGCTCGCACTCTATTGCTACCGGTCACGCGAGCAAGCGAGACAGGGCGGCAGGGAAAAGGCTTCAAGGCGCCGATAGTTTAGGTAAATTCGTTTTACGGTGAAAATAATGGTCATTTAAAAAAAGTAAATAACATAAGACCTGCTTTATAGTTAGTTCAGTTAATATGCAAAGTTTCATTATCTAATTTGAAGTATTTTTTGAATACCAGTGGTTTATTGTTCGGTTTGGAGGTAACTTTGGATTTTTTTTTTCTATAGAGAAAATTTTATGGAATCGTGTTTTCGGCTAACATAGTACTTAACATTAATCCGCAACTTTGCCATATATTTATTTCAAAATTAATGCTGCAGTATTTTCGACATAACGGAGGATCATGCTAAGCCATTTGAGGTAGTATAGGCCCTTAAATTACTATTCATAAACTAGGGCACACGAAAAGGCTGACCCTGCATGGTTAGAAATAAACATTTTTGTATTTTTGTGATCCCTTTGTCCAATGAACGTTTATCAAAATACTCCTTCCAATCATCGTAACACTCTTTTTTTAATTTAGGTAAAACTTCTGCATAATCTAGCGTTATATTAGATTCCTTTCCAAATTTAGCTGCATATTTTGCCAGCATGTCAGCCCTTTCATTGCCCTGTATCCCAATATGCGATGGAACCCATTGCAGTCTCAAGTTAACACCCTTTACGATTAATTCATCAATCTTAGAATAACATAAGCTAGCGATACACCTCTGTGGCCAGAGGCGCATCGAGCTAAATGTTGTAAAGAACTTTGAATTGTTCTCAGTGTTGTTTAATTAAAGTGTCCTTTTTGGTTATTAAATCGGCAGTTTTTATTGTCACGAACCCCAAGCTCGTAACAGATGTATTTAAAAGTTCATTGATTGCATGATTTGCATGTACAAAGTCTACTATTTACATGTTATGAATTTATGATGTCATGGTTAAATCACTTTTTTATTTTTGATAAACATAAGAATTATTACATTTACAATACAAGTTAAACAATAATACAATTTTAAAACGTTGAAACAAACAACGCGTGCAGCTGCCTGCCGCCCGACCGCTGTGTAGCTGTCCCGCTGTGCGCGTGGACACGTTTACTTTGTTGAGGCGTTAAGTATAGCGCGAAGTCAGAGCCGATGTAACAAACGCTATACGCGTTGTACACATAGTGTGTGTTTAATATGTTTTGTTGCTCTACGTTTTATTAACCACCCCTAATGCTTATATGCTAACTAAACTCCTTTATACTGTATGTATCGTTTTATGCTAAGTGGTCTACACCAATGTGCATTGTTTTATGTATTTTAATTAATTACTGTATAAACTACATTCAATTCAGTTGGTTATCTCATTCTGAACACCCTTAGATTGAACCGCGAACATTACAGACAGCTATTCAGTATTTCAGAATAATGTAATAGTAAGTTTGTGTAATTAAAAGCTCCCGTCTCTACCGTTTTTTTTTGTAAACATGCTTAACCTATTCATTCCGCAAATGTGTGCTTGTTAATATAAAAGCATGCTCACCCGGAGACTGGTAGCACTGTAGGTATCTTCCACGTTTGTAGACATAGCGGACACTTGTTCTTCCACCGAAGGGCTCGGTCGTCTCTCTGCAAACATGAAATATAAGGGTTTAATAATCACGCTTTAGACTCTAAAACATGCATGGACTAGATATACACTCATGAACACATTAAGGCCTGTGTTCACCAACATTCAAACCACCGGTTAGGTATTTAAACAGTTGGTTTATGTCAAATTTCCTAAGGCCTGTGTTCACCAATAGTCAAACCACCGGTTAGGTATTTAAACAGTTGATTTATGTCAAATTTCCTAAGTAAAGAACTGATTAAATATCTAAACAGTTGATTTAAATGTTGGTGAACACAGGCCTAAGAAATTTTGAGTTAACAACTGATTAAATATCTAAACAGTTGATTTAATTTCTCCTGTTGCAATTATCGTGCGTACTGGCCACAAACATTAGTACTTAAATGCCAATAAAAAAAAATGTTTGAAATGTATTTCTTTTTTTGAATTTCATTTGTTTTTATATTATTGCGTAACATAGACATAGAAAATTATATACCACTGCTTGGCGTGTCGCTGTAAAAGACAGAAAATCAAGGTAGGTACTTGAAACTTTAGGGTTACCCACTTGTAAAGTGATTTTACCCCGAATGTTCTTCAATGTTCAGATGTTTTTCAATCTCTATTATCTACTTTGTACAAACGCACAGGGTTTATAAATAGAAACAAAACATCTATACCCAAAGTCTGAAATTTAGATCATTTATGTAAACAAAAGGGATAACATATCGAAAAAAATATCTTCGTAATGGTTATTCATAGAAAATGACGAAAAAAAAAGGTGCCATTTTCTTTTAAGTACTGATTTGAAGAAATAATAACTATAAAATAATCATACCGTAATTATTTTTATAAATTTTTTAACAAAGTTATTAAAAAAAGGAGATTTTCTGGTATAATTTTTTTTATGGTATTTATTTTATTTATTTAACAATTTATGTACACACATATAAACAGACAAGAAGAAAGGAACAGAAAAATACGTACAAAGGTGATGCTTATTTCTAATGAAATCTCTTCCAGCAAACCTGCGATAGGAAAGTAGATATAGAGATGTAGACAACGTGTTTAAGTGTAGAAGAAAAAAAATAATATAAAAAAAAAATATATACATAAAATCAAAATAGCTATACACTAGTATAAATACTTATAAACATACAATAAGAGAATATACTTACATACATACTTCTAAAATAAATATCACTCAAATGGTACTGGTAACAATGCAGGAGATCCTAACATTTTCATTTTTTTTACATATTCAACAACACTACTAGTACAACTCTCATTCATAGATTCATATCACAAGTAGCATATCTTGCCACATTTTGGATGAAAACTGTTTTGAGTGGAAATCGATTTTGGTAGGCCTACGTCTAGCAGTGGACTTAAAAGGGCTGATTATGGTGCCGATTCCCTTGTTCACAAACTAAACTAAATTTAAGTTCAGTGCATCTTTTTCTTTCTATTTCATTAAAAAAAGGACAGAAGATAAATTTTAGTTTAGTCCTGTCAAATTAATCAGCTCTTTACGTAAATTGACGTAATTTTAGTCGGCAAGTTTTTAATCACGTCTAAACTTGTATGGAATAGTGACAGGCGCTGATTAATTTGACAGGACTAAACTAAAATTTATCTTCTGTCCTTTTCTTAATAAAATAGAAAGAAAAAGATGCACTGAACTTAAATTTAGTTTGTGAACAAGGGAATCGGCACCTATGACGATCATAATGCCGTGTCTCCGACAAACTACACAAAACATTGTTTGGCAACGGTATTTTTTTTGCATAGTTCAAAAAATAATTTAATTTTAATTTTATAGTTGATTATTTACAACAAAAAAAAAAGATAAAATGCTTTGCACCACTGTTCTGTCATTTTGGCAGTGACATTTCTTGACATTACTTTGTTTACATAAATTATCTGAATTAGAGACTTTGGGTATAAGTCAAAATAGTTTATTAGGATAGGAGTTCACCTGCGGGAAAAAGAACATTTAAAGAAAACCAAACACACAGCATAAAAAATATTTTTATCTCCACTTTCATTCATAATTCCCGTGATTTTGGTTTGACGGGATTTTGGTTTGATACCTACTACAAATACAATATTTTAAACTATAAATAGATACTAAAAGGTAAAGATGTAATATTACGTCCAGTGAAAAGTGGAACAAATTTGCTGCCAGCGCTATACATACACTCTAATAAAGCATTCATCTGAAATGATTGATTAAGGTAATTTATTTTACTGGCGTACAATTTTCCCTTGAAATGGGGAAGTATCCGAGTAAAAAGTAGACAGCACTGAGCTTGGAGGTTATGTAAAGAATAATAAAGAATAAAAACATAATTCAGCTCTCATTTTATCTTGAAACAGCTGTATATTTATTTTAAGAGTTTAAAAACCATATTAGTTGAAAACTTCCACTGTCTTTCACCGAATAAACTAAAATATTTAGCTACTTACGAATGAAAGGACAATCCGGCAATTTTCTTCTCACTATCGCTTTTGCAACCAAAAACACTGCACCTTACCATTTTGCAGCAATAGCTAAAGTCAATCCTCAACAAAAAACACAAATTATTTAGTATTTTTCGAAATAACAAATGAAATAATTTAATATTTCGTCGCAATCACTTTTCGAACGCGTATCAAACGTCAAACTTTGTTTAGCAACTGAAGTGCTGTCCTTGAAAAACGCGACACGCGATAAGGGACAGAAAATGTTAGGCTCTGTCGCTTTTCTTTACAAGCATCTTGTATATATTTTTCTTTTTCTTGTGTAAGTGAGATAGAAGATGACCAGCGGTCTATAGTTTTCTCTATCTACGTTGCGTAATATTAATATCGCTCTTTCATACTGCGATTTTTTTTTTGCCAACTTTAGAATTTGAATTTAGGTTTTGTTTACATTTTTGCCTTGACTGCCAGGTTTATCGTGTTGCGTGTGAATTGTTACTGCAAATAAACTGAGAATGCCAGATCTAAACGGCACTCAAGTTGCTAGGGCTGTTACTTTAATTGAAACTGGGCACACCTACAAACATGTGGCCCAAACATTACAAGTATCAAAATCTGTGGTACACCGAGTTTTCAAGAGGTATCGGTAGACCGGACAGTATACGAGACTCGCAGGACAGGGACGTAAACGGAAAACTGTGGCCAGAGATGACCGGTTCATTGTTACCAGCGTGATTAGAAACCGGACCTTAACTTCTTCGCGCGAGCAGCGTGTGCGCGGACGCGGCTCGCGCGGCCCGCGACTGGCGACAAAGTATCCCTGACATACGCGGAGCAGGTATACCATAATGTTCTTACACAGACGCAGCGACTCACCGTCGGCGGCAGAGGCGCGGGCAGACTGTGCGCGGGCGCGGCTCGCACGGCCCGCGACTGGCGACAAAGTATCCTTGACATACGCGGAGCAGGTATGCCTTAATGTTCCTACACAGACGCAGCGACTCACCGTTAGCGGCGGAGGCGCGGGCAGTGTGTGCGCGGGCGCGGCTCGTGCGGCCCGCGACTGGCGACAAAGTATCCCTGACATACGCGGAGCAGGTATGCCATAATGTTCCTACACAGACGCAGCGACTCACCGTCGGCGGGAGAGGCGCGGGCAGAGTATGCGCGGGCGCGGCTCGCGCGGCCCGCAACTGGCGACAAAGTATCCCTGACATAGGCGGAGCAGGTATGCCATAATGTTCCTACACAGGCGCAGCGACTCACCGTCGGCGGCGGAGGCGCGGGCAGCGTGTGCGCGGGCGCGGCTCGCGCGGCCCGCGACTGGCGACAAAGTATCCCTGACATACGCGGAGCAGGTATGCCATAATGTTCCTACACAGACGCAGCGACTCACCGTCGGCGGCGGAGGCGCGGGCAGCGTGTGCGCGGGCGCGGCTCGCGCGGCCCGCGATTGGCGACAAAGTATCCCTGACATACGCGGAGCAGGTATGCCATAATGTTCCTACACAGACGCAGCGACTCACCGTCGGCGGCAGAGGCGCGGGCAGACTGTGCGCGGGCGCGGCTCGCACGGCCCGCGACTGGCGACAAAGTATCCTTGACATACGCGGAGCAGGTATGCCTTAATGTTCCTACACAGACGCAGCGACTCACCGTTAGCGGCGGAGGCGCGGGCAGTGTGTGCGCGGGCGTGGCTCGCGCGGCCCGCGACTGGCGACAAAGTATCCCTGACATACGCGGAGCAGGTATGCCATAATGTTCCTACACAGACGCAGCGACTCACCGTCGGCGGGAGAGGCGCGGGCAGAGTATGCGCGGGCGCGGCTCGCGCGGCCCGCAACTGGCGACAAAGTATCCCTGACATAGGCGGAGCAGGTATGCCATAATGTTCCTACACAGGCGCAGCGACTCACCGTCGGCGGCGGAGGCGCGGGCAGCGTGTGCGCGGGCGCGGCTCGCGCGGCCCGCGACTGGCGACAAAGTATCCCTGACATACGCGGAGCAGGTATGCCATAATGTTCCTACACAGACGCAGCGACTCACCGTCGGCGGCGGAGGCGCGGGCAGCGTGTGCGCGGGCGCGGCTCGCGCGGCCCGCGATTGGCGACAAAGTATCCCTGACATACGCGGAGCAGGTATGCCATAATGTTCCTACACAGACGCAGCGACTCACCGTCGGCGGCGGAGGCGCGGGCAGCGTGTGCGCGGGCGCGGCTCGCGCGGCCCGCGATTGGCGACAAAGTATCCCTGACATACGCGGAGCAGGTATGCCATAATGTTCCTACACAGACGCAGCGACTCACCGTCGGCGGTGGAGGCGCGGGCAGCGTGTGCGCGGGCGCGGCTCGCGCGGCCCGCGATTGGCGACAAAGTATCCCTGACATACGCGGAGCAGGTATGCCATAATGTTCCTACACAGACGCAGCGACTCACCGTCGGCGGCGGAGGCGCGGGCAGCGTGTGCGCGGGCGCGGCTCGCGCGGCCCGCGATTGGCGACAAAGTATCCCTTTTTTTTTATTTTTTTTTTTTTTGGGTGGGAAATTATGAAATAACTTCTCCCGCTCTGGGCGGAGCGGGAGGGCGTGTCAGACTTTTACTGACTAAAACCCACCCGTGTTCCTTCAGTTGCCTGTGTGCCAGGGCCACGGTATCCCTTTCGGACAAACCCGCAACCCTGGCAGGGACAAAGTATCCCTGACATACGCGGAGCAGGTATGCCATAATGTTCCTACACAGACGCAGCGACTCACCGTCGGCGGCGGAGGCGCGGGCAGCGTGTGCGCGGGCGCGGCTCGCGCGGCCCACCATCGCAGCAGCTGCACGCCGAACGCGCCGTACTCCACGGACCGCAGCGCCAAGCTGCCCAGCATCGGGAATGTGACCACTGCGCTCCTGCAGCATTCATATACGATATGAATATTAAAAAAAAAAAAAAATACAGTATAAATCTTAGAAAACATAATTTCTAAGATTTATACTATATTTATTAATTTTTATTTATTAGGTATTACAAAGTATGATGCCTGTACTAGGATAAACCTGTATCACAGGCGGCATGAGTTCTTACAATTACTATTAGGACAACTGATTTCTTAACAAATATTTAACACTAGCTTTTGCCCGCGGCTTCGCCTGCGTGGATGTCGAAAAATATATATTATTTTTACTTGAATAAAAAATTTAGCGAATGAACAACTTTAATCCAAAACTTCATCCCCTTTTCAAACTCTTGTGGGTCAAATAAATAAAAAAAAAACAACGATTTACGTTGTGTTAGTTTCCAACCATAAGCCGAAATATTAGTGATTTTAACTTAAAAAATGTCATCCCCCTTTTCACCCCCTTAAGGATTGAAATTCTAACAACACCGTTGCGTTAGCTTCCAACCATAAGCCTAGATAGTAAATTTTGTGGGTTTTCTTCGAAAATTAAGGACTTTTCAACCTCATCCCCCTTTTTAACCCTTCGGGGGAGGAATTATCAAAAACGCTGAGACACGTACATATAAATTAATTTTCAATCGTCAGAACGTAACATAAACATTGTAAATAAGCGTATACAAATTAGAGGATCATTTTCAAGATAAGAATGCAACACACACACATGCTGAAACATGCTGATCGTGTTCCATAAGACAATCTCGAGTCTACACAAAATCAAACTGGATGCTAATTTATTAATATAGCTTTGTACCTATTGCAGTATAAAAATTTTGTTCCAGGTACATCGTTTTCATATAATTATGTATATACGAGGGCTGCACTAAAAGTATCGGGAATGGAATATTTCCACTGTTCCTGTCATATTAAAATCTTTTTAATTGAAAACTCCTTGGTTTTAATAATCGAATACCATTTATTTATCTAAAACAAGATTCTCGGTCTTGTCACAAGGTTTTTTCAAACTTGTTTAGTCGTTGAGAAAATGGAATTGACTCGAGAAAATTCAAGAGCGATGATTTATTATGACTTTCGAAGTGGTTTAACACAAAAACAGTGTGTTGACCGGATGATTGCTGCATTTGGTGATGAAGCCCCATCCAAAACCACAATTTATCGCTGGTTTGCTGATTTTCAACGTGGACGTGTCAAGCTCAGTGATGATCCCCGTCAAGGTCGTCCAAAAACTGCAGTCACCCAAGAAAACGTTGATGCTGTGCGTAAGCTCATTGAGGAAGATCGACATGTGACATACCGCGAAATTCAGGCAACTTTAGACATTGGCATGAGTCAAATACAAATAATCTTGCATGAACAATTAGGTGTAAAAAAGTTGTTCTCCCGATGGATACCGCATTCGCTCTGTGAAGAGCAAAAAGCGGCTCGCGTTACTTGGTGCGTCAGAACTCTCGAAAGATTCGACGCAGGATCCTCAAATGCTGTATACAACATCGTATCAGGTGACGAATGCTGGATATATGCAGACGAACCCGAAACAAAAAACCAGTCACGAGTTTGGGTGTTCGAAAATGAGTTAAAGCCAACAAAAATTGTTCGTTCACGGAGTGTTGCAAAAAAAATGGTGGCCACGTTTGTCTCCAAAACCGGCCATGTTACGACTATTCCTCTTGAGGGACAAAGAACG
Organism: Dryobota labecula; assembly: GCA_947523025.1. Lineage (NCBI taxonomy): Eukaryota > Metazoa > Arthropoda > Insecta > Lepidoptera > Noctuidae > Dryobota > Dryobota labecula. The sequence continues at coordinate 1,422,009 of OX383303.1, read as the reverse complement.
GTTAATGCAGAATGGTATGCTAGTATTTGTTTGCCACAGGTCGTTTCTGAACTCCGTAAAGAGAACTGCAACCGCCGCATCATCCTCCATCACGACAATGCGAGTTCTCACACCGCGCACAGATCAAAAGAGTTTTTAGAGCATGAAAACATAGAATTATTAGACCATCCGCCGTACAGCCCCGACCTAAGCCCTAATGATTTCTATACTTTCCCTAAAATAAAGAATAAATTGCGTGGACAGAGATTTTCATCACCTGAAGAAGCTGTGGACGCCTACAAAACGGCCATTTTGGAGACCCCAACTTCCGAATGGAATGGTTGCTTCAATGATTGGTTCCATCGTATGGAAAAATGTGTCAAACTTCGAAAAGCAATAAATACATTTTTAAATAGTAATGTTGTGTCTCTTCCTTGATTCCCGAAATTTTCAGTGCCGCCCTCGTATTAATGTAAACAAAATATTGAATGAATGAATATTGTCGTTTTTTTTTTCTGAACCGAAAAAAGTTTTTTTTTTAATGAATGAACGAACGATATATTTATAGTTTTTTTTTTTCATATATAATTAATGTAATCAAAATATTGAATGAATGAATGAACGATATATTTATTTGCAAGAATACGGGTAGTTAACAATTTTTTAATTTAAATTTAGTTTTATTTGTATATTTTTTTTAAAGTTATTACTATCTAGCCAATTGATTAAATCTGTCAATGCGTTATTCGTAAATATTTTACTGTTATCTAGAGTTTTTACTTTTGTCAACACGGTAGTATCATCCTCAAACAATATAGTATATTGGTTCGTGGAGTTGGGCAGTTCTTTTATATATATTATAAATTATAAACAATAAGGGGCCAAGGACACTTCCCTGTGGTACACCAAAGTAGTTTGCTAAGTACGGTGACTTAAAGGTTTTCTGGGTGTTAGTTTCGAAACAAAATTTTTAACCTCCGTGCATTGTTGTCGGCCTCTTAAGTAGCTTTCGAACCAACTATAAGCAACGCCTCGTATGCCATATTGCTTAAGTTTACGCAATAAGGATTCATGAAATACCATATCAAACACCTTACTGATATCGAAAAATACTGCTACTGGGATTTCTTTTTTATTGAAAGCATTCATAATTTATTTTATTATTATGGATGCTTTCTAACATTTTAAAAGAGTAACTGTGTAGTTTCTTGCCCATTCTTCTCCATGAGCGTACCCGCGGTGGGGCAAGATATTTTAAGCTCCTTCACTATATCCGTGGTAAAGATATGAACGTATAAATGTAATGCCACAAATTCGCAATCATAGAAACAATATTTCCATTGTGCCTGTATTGATCTACGTTCGCATACAAGGAAGTTTTCTTTTCGCAACCTAGATTTATAATAAACTAGCTTTTTCCCGCGGCTTCGCTCGCGTATTATTGGGAATTTGTCCCATTGGAACGTACTACCGCACAGTGTTTGTTTGCCCCAAAAATGACATCAGCTTTTTATTGAATATTTATTTATTTAAATGACATGGGAGACTTACAGCTAAAACAAACAGATCAAGGACAGTACAATATTCTGAAAGCCAATTACAGGTCTCCACTTATAAAATACAGATATTTAAAAAAGTTTTAAATCTCTAAAATAAATTTAATTTTTATGTAAATTTATATAAAAATAATATTAAATAATAATAATAATAATAATAGTTTACTAAAAATGCACGAGTAGAACTCCCAGATGTCAATTTTGTATACTCAATTTTTTTTTTTTTTAATGCATTTACAAATGCGGGAGAACTCCCAAGTGAACTATTAGGTTGGGGAAAAAGTCTTTTCGCATTATAGTATGTATGAACTTGTAATAAAATCTCTTTGTATTTGTATCTGGCTGGTTTTGGTATAATATAATAATAATAATAAATGTTTATTAGTACACTTAAAAGATACTCACAAGTACACAAGGATTAGATAAAATGTTGTACAATAAAGTCACATTAAAGGGCGAACTGATGTCTCCTAAACTAGGCCACAGGCCTGTGTTTTAGGAGCCAATGTTCCTCCAGATAAAATAGCAACAACTGGTATTGAGTGTCGTGCAAGTACTTATAAGAATTATACAAAAAGGTGCCTTATTTTCCTAACAGTATTTATTCTATTATGAGACAATAGTAATAAGATTCTCAGTTTCGTCATACGATAACTTCTGCAACCAATTTGATAGTTTGATTTTAACTTCGTGCTTAGTCAGGGAGTAAATGTGTATAAGTTTATTAATTCTATTATACAGTCGAGAGCTATACTTCATTTACTATAACATTAGAAAAAAGAGGCTCGTAGAAGCAGGAGTGCGAAACATTTTATTCAAAGTTAAAAGTTTAAACAATTAAACTAAAAATGTTTTAACATAACTTTGATAAATAGGTCGTAATAACATCTTCATCACACATTACTTACAACAAAACGAATGAATGAAACAAACGATTACGTCGTGTTGATTTAAATTTAATTAAGATTAAAGGAAATAAAAGTCTTTTTTTTTACAATATTTTATTTAAAACAACAACTTTCAACACACAATAGTTGGTGTAACTTCTTCGTCTTCATCATATAATTTAGTCACTACGATATCATCAGAGAATAAAGATGAAGAAGTTTCACCGACGTTACCTAATAATAAATCTTTCTACCACATCATCCATTATGCTTTAACTTTTCCTCTTCTTTAATTGCATGAGCAACGCAAGACTGCCATCGTTCTAGCGTAATACTATCCAGATCTTGTGGGAGTAATTGTTTCTCCTTGTCTAATTTGAACGTTTTGTTATGTTGAGCCACATACCCCATCATTTGAGCCCATATTAATTCTATAGGGTTGAACTCGCAGTGGTAGGGTGGGAGGCGCAATACTGAAATACCCTTCTCTCTAGCCAGATGGCTATCATGAACATGGCATCTACAACAAACTTTTGGTATAAATGTCTTTGTATTTTTGCTTTTTCTAATAAAGTTGCCCTAAGATCTTTTTCCTCAAAAGGAATATTTTTGCTTTTAAACCATTCCTGTATATCTGCCTTTCGTGTAGCTGTGGTTGGCAGCTTCTCCAATGTCCTTGAGTGGTATAGCGCATTGTGCATAACAATTACAGCGCCACTCTCAATTTTTGACAAAATTAACTTGAACTATTTTCACTTTTGTCTATTGCGCTTCTATAACATATTCCCTGTAAATTGAGAGGTCTGGCTCTTATGAAACAGGAAATCCTAGTACAAGAGTCAGGGCTACACAGATGATTGTGTCTTGAAGTGTAAATAAATAAATAATAATTATTATTAAAGTTGAAGGCGTCCATTTCGGAGTGGTCATCTTCATCACCTTTCTTTGCATCAAATATTAATGCAGCATCCATTAAAAACCCTTCACAAACCCTGTGAAATAAAATTAATACAAGTCAATTATTCCGTATCCTATATAATTTCACTGCTGGAAATAGTTCATAGATAAATACTATAACAAAATTTATAACTTTAAAAGTTCGCTTTGCATGCGTTAATTCATAATACAATATAATATGTATTACTTAATTAATAGTCAATAACAATGGGGTGTTCATTTTTTTATGGCGAGGACAGTCCATAAAATACATACCAGTATGACCGATTATAAGTTGGATTTTTTAAACCAGCAGATAGACCTTCCCAATGTGCTTCTTTTGAAGACTTATTATTAGTGTCATGCCATATTAGGCTTTTCGTGTGACCTGTTTGTATGATAAAAGGTTATTAATATAAATACCATTCATTTCACGAACCAATTTTATGAAATTATGTTTAACTGTATAATTAATTATAATGTTATTGAATGCAAGAGGTCATACACTGCTTAGTGCATAAATAGCTGTTAATAAATTTAGAAGCACTGTACCTTCATTTAGCCAAGTGTCATCTAAATAATAATATATTTTCCTTCCTTTATTCCTTAGCCTTTTTATTTCATGAAGATATTTTAGTCTCCAAAGGACGATCTCCTGCTTGTCTATGACTTCTATGAGTGCACTTTTTCTGCTCCGTTTGATTTATGTGAACTTTAATTTTTATTTAATTATTTTATACAGACTGCTTTTTTTAAAATCTGGCAGAGACTCGTCACTGTTAACTGCTTCCAGCATCTTTTCCAAGGTGGGCAACTCATTATTAAAGAAGAAGGAATGAATTTTCCTGCATATATCACTAAATGTGATGTCATCAAAATCATCACGTTTCATGTGCTTCTGTTGGGGAGGGGGAGATTGCAGGCGACTTTTTATGTTGTACTCTTTGAGAATATTGGACAGAGTAGCCCGAGATACGCCTGTAAATAATAAAATCATGTGCGGAGTTTCTAAAATATAATACATTTTATCACAATGCATGTTAGTTTCAAATATTTTTATAGTAATAATTTTATGAATCATCCTTACCGGCAACTTCTGCGATTTTGTTTATCATCTCAGTCCTATAATGAGGAGTATCTGCAGGCCAGGACTCCAATTGCTTAAAAATATTTATCACAGGTTGTTTTTCTACAGCACGCAGCATTCTCTTTTTTTTGGGAGACATTATTATTTCGTCGGAGTCAACTTTTGGACCACGTTTTTTTCGCCGTTGGCTTTGGTCAGACTCAGCACTTATATGTTGTAAGCCACTCGGTCCCGCACCGGGATCACTCATAGCTCAAAAAAAAAGTAACGTTTTGTAAAAACAACCCAATGACAACACTGATAACAATACAATTATTTATTATTTTAATAAATAACAACAAAATCACGAAAATTAAACAATAACAAACAAAGTATTCACAAGTAAATGACATACATGACAATCTTAGAACATTGTCAAGTCAATTTCACAGACGACATAAACCAGTAAAATTTGAAATCCCCGGCTGTCACAGCTTATGAAGGGATTAAGTAATATTTTAGATTTGGTAGGATTATAGTGAAACAAAAAGCGTTGCAGTATTGTTGACTCCTGCTTCTTTTAGGTTTTTAGCATAGGCACTGTAATTTTAAATTGGAATGAAATAATATATCTAAATGAAAGCTACTTAATTTCATATGGTTGTTTTTTTAAATGATTACAATTAAGTGTGATAGCTGATATATAAATTCATTTTAATCGATTTGGCGTCAATCGTAACTATAACAAGTTTATTGTACTTTTGTTATAAAGTGTGCATCAAAAATAACCTTTTTTAACTTCTGTCTAATGCTATTATAAATGGAGTATAGTTGCCGCATACTGACGGCTGGCAAACTTGGAACGACATTGGACTATATCGCACACGGGAGTGCCTTTGCGTCTTTTCAGCTTGGCATGATCCAGGCGCAACGTAGAGTGTTTCCGAAGTACAGCGCGGAGCACAAAAAGCTGTCTAACAGTCAATACACCGGCCTCTGAATAAAGTTGACTGGTCGAAAAGTCCCTGCGCTTAAAGTGCATAACTTTTAAGATCGCCCTTTGAGCCCTTTCAACCTTAAGTAAGGAGGTTTTGTGTGTTCCACCCCACACCGGGATACAATATAAAATAATTGACTGGCAAAGGGTCTGATAAACAAGCAAAACTAAATCGGGATCAGCAGAGTGCCTAAGTTCCTTAAAAATATAGATTAATTTTCTGATCCTTGTACATAGGGCTTCGGTAAGAGTATGGGGTTGTCAGCTAAGTTTGTGATCTATGTGGACTCCTAAATATTTTATGTCTGGAACCAAGGACAGAAATGGGCAGCTGCAATTGGGAGCGTCATTTGAACAAATGTGTGCTTTAATATGCTCTGATTCCAGTGGCGGAGTTACAGTGTTAGGATGCGAAAATCTAATGACCTTTGTCTTTGCTACATTAAGTGTAAGTAAATTCTCAGAGAGCCACTCCATCACACGATGAAGTGACTGTTCCGCCCTTTTACTCGCACTTTCCCAGTCAGTATCATAGACTATCAACGCTGTGTCATCAGCGTACGTAAAAATGTCGCAATTTGGAATTTGTGCTTGACATAAGTCATTGATATAGAGCAAAAAGAGAGGGGGCCCGAGGATGCTACCCAGCGGAACACCGAAGCCGATAAATCTATCATCACTCATTGTAGAGTCGATTTTGACCTGTTGAGTACGATTAGACAGATAATCCTTAAATATGTCCAAAGCAAGGCCACGAATCCCAACGCTTTCCATTTTTGAGATCAAGATGGGAACAGAAACCGTGTCAAATGCCTTGGCTAAGTCAAGGAAGATACCGTAGCATTTCATGCCTTTGTCCATTTTATTAACTAATGTTTTAGTAAGGTCAGCTACAGCATCCTCTGTTGAGATTCCTGGTCTAAAACCGTACTGATTGCTTGCAATGATTTTGTGTTTAGAGAGATACACGAGATGCGAGGCAATTATTAAGTATCCTTTCCAGGATCTTAGATAAAGAGCTTAGTACGGAGATTGGACGGTAGTTAGTTTCATTGGCTGTCTCCACTCTTGAAAATGGGGTGCCCGACCGCTTTTTTTAGGACTTTGGGAAAGATTCCAGTATCAATCGCACGATTGAAGATATGCGTGATGGGTGATGATAGAATGGAACTCGATTGCTTCAGTACTTTAGCTGATATGTTGTCGTAGCCAGTGGCACAATCAGAACGCAAGGTGCTGATCAGCCCTTCCACTTGTGTTTCATCTACCGGCAGTATGACGAGAGACTGGCAAGGAGGAGGTTGTGAAGGAGTTCTAACATCATTGTTAGATCTTGGGAGAGGAGTTACTTGAGATGCTAGTTTACGACCTATATCAGTGAAAAAGCAATTGACACGGTTTGCTGAAGATATAGGATCAAAAGTGAGATGAAGGTCTTTGGGAGATCGCGATTGAGAAGTAGAGTTGGTGATAGCCTTAATTGCCTTCCAAGTGGCTTTTGGGTTATTTCTGGCCTTTTGCAATTCATTTTTATCATGTGCTCGTTTTAGTTGTTTTAATAAGGTGTTAAGGTAATTACGATATCTTCTGTAGGTAATCCGAAGGACCGTATTTTCGGAATCTTTTTTTAATCTGTAATGCATTCTGTCACGGTTGCGTATACATCTAACCAAGCCCTGCGTCATACAAGGCTTTATAACACGAATCTTATTTTGGATGCGTATACTTAGGGTATGTGTAGCAATAATCCCTTGAAGTATTGTTACAAACATTTCCGCGACACCGGGCTAGAATCAGTACTTTCTAAACCTTGCTGAATTGCTAAGAAGTTGTGACGGAGAGATGTTATTGGGCCATTTTTTATGATAGAACCCTTAATCCTCAGGGAAAGGATGACTGGAAGGTGGTCGGTGGTGAATGATTGAACTACTACAACACATGCTGTATTTTTAGTTTTTAACAGAACATGATCTAAGCAACTCCCTGATCTGGTGGGGCGAAGGTGCGCTGGTAGCAATCCAAGAGTGGCAGTAAAAGTAAGATAATGACCTGATTTTCGGTCATGGTTACCAAGTTTAATATCTACGTTTAAGTCTCCAATAAGAACCACATTGAGGAAGTGATTCATAGTACACACTACACTGTTTAGGCTATCATAAAAGGAGATCCAAATTAGAACTAGAGGGGGAGCGATACAAACAGATGATAACGGTATGATCAGTGGAGCAAACAAGGCAATTGACTCCAATAAAAATGGGTTCATGCACTGTACATCGTAGGGACGTCTTAGTGAATACTACGATTCCGTCGTTTTGTGATCCATTATTTACAGTGGCGTGGCAGGTATATCCCTGCATAGAAAGATTAGGTCCAGAAACTTTAAGCCAGCACTCAGTGAGCACAATTACATCGAAAACAATTTTAGTGATGGACAACATAGCAATGAATTTTTCAAAATTCTTTTTAATACTTCTAATATTAATATGTTTATTTTAAAATTTCCGCTGTGATGTGTAATGAACTTCAAGCATCTGTCAGGCGGGCATTCATACGAAGAAGCTATGGAAATATTGTCGAGTTCGTCGGATATAGAATTAATGTTAGCCATTGGAAGTTAAGGGATCAGTAAAAACAATTGCATATGAAAAGAAATATGAATATAAATAATCGTAATTGATTATATCTATTGATGATGAATTAAGGCGAGGTGATCCGACAGAGACCGCGATTACTAGTTTTTAGAATCCATGGGAAACCTAAAAAACAGTGGTATAAAATTCTGAAAAAAATATGTGTTATTTAAGGATCTGGCGGAGATGCAATCGCTTTTAATAACACGATTAGATTAACTTTTCTCGATAGAAAAAAATCACAAAGTTACCCCTTTTCGTAACGCTAAATCAATCTCATGGCTACAAAACGGACCCTTTTTTCATAATTTTTATATCATTGAAAAGGTATTAAAATTTTCTAGTGCCAATCGCTGAGTTTATTTTGATAAAATGATTAAAATAATTACTATGATCAAATACCTACCAAATGCGCAAAGCAACCACTCGCAACTTCACGGCGAGTTCACTTCAGACGCGCGTTGGCGCTCTTAGACGACAGATCTATTTCAGTGCTTTATGCGCGATCACGTGACCGTACGTGAAAATATTATTGAGCAACAATGACTGATAAACGAAAAAGAAATCATAAACAAAGAATAGTCTCTCCAAAGAAACCTGAAACATTAAGTAAATGTTGAATTGATGTCTATCAGATTTTAGAACAGATTTTCTAGAAGCACAGTATAATCAAGTAACAGTATTTCGTCTCGGCGGTGATTTGATAATCACTATCACTACATATTATAAAACAAAGTCCTCCGCCGCGTCTGTCTGTCTGTCTGTCTGTCTGTCTGTCTGTCTGTTCGCGATAAACTCAAAAACTACTGCACCGATTCTCATGCTGTTTTCACCAATGGATAGCTTGGTTCTCGAGGAAGGTTTTAGTATATAATTTGTTATGTTTTTGTATGCATTTTTGTATGAATTAACGATATTTGTTGGAGGTGTCGGAAAAAAATAAGCCGTCTGGGAGCTTTCAACGAAAACGCTGTCTAAACCCTTTGAGATATAACAAAATAATGTATGGTGGAATTGTGTATCATAAAAAGGTCTTCAAAAAAGTCCGCGATGGCATATGTCTATCTCTTAAGGATAACATACTATATCCATTTTATTGACTTTTTGTAGGTATTTGTTTACCGAATTTTACTCTTGGAAATACGATTACGATAACAATACGCTATAATATCAGTAGCTATTAGCCAAATTATGTTCGTAGATAAATAAGCTAGCTACTTACGTGTATTTCAAACAGTATACAAGAATATTTATCATAAAAACATTACTAAACACGGCGGCCTTATGATCAAAATTTGTGCATTCCAAAACTTTCGTTACTTTTTCACTGACATATTTATCACTTTTCGATAAACTAACACTCAATACGAAATCTACACTTATTTCTCAGTAATTCTGTATAAGATTCTTCTAAGATTAAACCGTTTTCTCATTACTTTACGCACGTATAATCTTGATGAATGTTTACATTAAGCATCGCGTCACACCGCCACACGACCACAGAGTATAGACGTATTTTGTTTTCTTTTTTCGTTCGTTTAGTGGTGTTCCCGCTAAAATGTCAACCGGTCAATTATTAGTCGATTAATCGAATTCTACATCCAGATCGTGTTGCAAGTACAAAATAAATGTCTAATATTTCGTCCAATTGCGAACGTGACCCTGAGAAAAGTTAGTACTTACGTGAATTATTCTAAAATTATTATTTGTGTCGCAATTTTATTTCGTGTTGTATTTGGTACAATTGATTGCTTTAAGAATTTGAGTGAAATTTCGTATTTTGATTTTGTGTTTGTTATCTTTAGGTAAAGACTCATTCACGTTCAGAACATAAGTACTTTTACTATATTAAATCATTTGTTTCGGTTTCTATTCACATAGTGTTCATGAAGAAACCATAAAACCATAGTTATTATTGTGAAATGTTAAAAGTTTGATGTCAAGCTCGATAGATGGCGTTGACGTCGAAATAGATCTCGCTATGGTTTCGTTACCGCGATTTGGTTGGGGTCTCGCAATTTTAATTAAAAATACCAGCTTAGATCAGTACACAATTGTGGTTTTATTTTCAACCCTATTAGTGTGCACATTAGTTCGATAGTTCAACTCATTACCAGCTCGGTAATAAACACATAGTGAGTCACATTAAAATTAATATTAAGTTAGAATTTTGAGATATAGCCTGGGATATGGAGAGGGTAGTACATAGGGTACTTTTTTATGCGATAACCGACATCCACGCGGGCGAAGCCGCGGGCAAAAGCTAGTGCTATATAAAACGCTCTTTTTAACCGACTTCAAAAAAGGAGGTTTCTCAATTCGACCGTATATAATTATATATATATATATGTATGTATATATATATATATTTTTTTTTTTAATGTTTGTTCGCGGATAACTTCGTCGTTTATGAACCGATTTTGATGATTCTTTTTTTATTGGAATGGAGATATCCCAAGGGTGGTAATATGATAAGTAAACCAGGATCTGATTAAGGGATCCATGAGAAATTGAGGGAACTCCTCAAATATTATAGGCATACATATAGCGATTTTTGTATTTTCATCGTATTTGCATTCAGAAAGTATCAGTTGATGAAGTAGACCTGATGAAGAAGACCATAAATGGCCACCGGAACTCCTCAATGATAAGTATTTTATGGGTGGCGATAAGATATCTCGATTAAGATAGTTAAGCGACTATGAAGCAAATTTAAATAAATAATTCGTAGCGGGAAAGTATGCACCGGAACTCCGTAATAAAACAATGTATCCTAGCCGTGTTTCGGCTTATTGGAATTGTCATGAGGTGCACTCGGGCTATAAATGGTTATTAACCGATTTTTATTAACTTTGCTTGGGTAGTCTTTTTGAGTTAGCTTAAGGTTATTACGTATTTAATCCACTTCGTATATCTTGTGTCACTGTTGTTTGTGCGGTGTAGCAAGTAGTGGTAATCGAATTGATGTGGGGTAGGTAACATTTATAACAAAAAAAATAAAAACGACTTCCAAAAAAAACACTACGAAGTGAAAAATAACTTTAATTTTGGAAGTCGGTATTTTTTTTTTGTTAAATAGGTTTTTATATTCCAAAATCCACGGGGGCGAAACCGTGAGCAGAATCTAGTATTGGTATATTATACCAATACTAGATTCTCCTCCTTCACTCGTGGATTATCTTGTTCCTTCACTCGCACCGATCGCATGGAAAAAGTGAGATAATCATCTACTAAGTACCTGTCAAGGACGTTATGCCACTACGCTTCAATAAATATAACGTCCTAGATAACACAGATATAAATAAAAACAAAAATTATTTTTATAGATTTGCCGATTCAGTTGGTAATTTAAAAAAAAATACTTTTCGATATTGATGAATTCAAACATCCATATTTCACGTAAATAAATCTCGCACCTACCGCGTCCATGCGTAACGGCAGGGCACTCGAGACTGATGCGTACTGGTATTCACCGAGATTTCGAAGCGCGTCGTTTCGGCCGTTCTCTATGAAGACGTAATACTCTTTATTATACTATGCTAGAAGCAAAGAAATTGATAGAATTGAGGTATCAGGATCAGCTGTGTCTAACCATACGAAATGTGGTATACGAGTAAATTATATTAGTAGGTAAACAACCAGTGTGGATATAATGTAGGTCAATAATTATAATATTTTATTTTGATTGTTTGCAAAACAACACAAACACTGGATACAGTAGGCAAGTATGATATATTTGTATATCTTTATATTATTTTACAGATATTCGTCAAACCCGCAGATTTTTGAACATCGTACTGAGCTTTCTTCAACAAGCTTTTTCACTCCTTTGCCCTCAGTTGATATGAATATAGAAAATCCAAGGTAGGTAGTACACCTTTCTAGCAAAAGATACAGCCCTGTGATAGACGGACGGACGGATGAACGGACAGATAGCGGAGCCTTAGTAATAGGGTCCGCTACCTTTTTTTTTGTTATGGGTGTAAAATCCTCATGGATGTCCCTCACCCTGGGGGGGGGGGGGGGGGGTGTTCCATCTCACACCTACGCAGGTCGCGGGAACATACGACCCGCGGCCGGCACTAGTCGGGGGTTGCGAAAGATCGCAACTCCCGACTCGTGCCGGCCGCGGGCCTCCTCAGGTCGGCGGGAGGAGTGAGGTGTTTGACTCCCCGTCCAACGTCTAAGAGGGGCGCGCGTGAAACACTACGCGCCGCTACCTCAGATCCTGATGTATGGGGAGTGATGGACGTCCCCGGCTCCGTCGCTCTTGGAGCCATTTTTGGGCCGGAAGAGGGCGTTGTCCGCCCTCCGCCGATGCCCGGTGCGCCTGCTCCGGGCCGGGTGAGAGGATGAGATCTATCTCTCCCTTTCCACCACCTATTTCTGCGAGATTACTATTTCGCAGAAGGATACCACCGCGTCCCTGGACTCCTCGCTGCCGACCATCGCATTCACTAGGGCCGGCAAAGACAGGTCAATGCCTACTCCTGAGATGAGGGCACGGCGCTAGTCTTCCCAAGCGGCTCACTCTGCCAGCGTATGCCGCGCCGTGTTCTCCCGGCAGTCGACGAAGTGGTGACACTGAACCCAGATCGGAGCCCCGTAAGGGGGCATCGATCGCACGATCCAGCCGCCTACAAGCGCCGTTCAGGCCCCCCAAATTGGGAAGCAGCGTTGACTGCACTACAGCCGCGCTCAGCAACTTGGACTCCAGCCGCCGGAAGTGGGGGCCGAGATCCCATAAGCTGTCGACCACCAATCCCAGGTACTTCATGGTATGCTCGACAGCAAATCGAGCCCCCCGGATCACTATGTGTGATGTGGGCGGTGGCGCCCGCCGTGGATCATGAAATATCGTAGCCCTCGACTTGTTGAGGGCCACCTCCAGACCTAGGCGCCATATGCGGCTCACCACCGCCACCAGCGCCAACCGACGAACCAACCAACTTCTCCAGCAACGCTGCCTTCCTACGAACTCCTCCGGACCGTGACCAGCGTGTCGTCCGCGTAGCACGTTAGATCTACGCCCGGTTGGAGTTCGCCGCTCAGTACCCAGTCGTACCCGATGTTCCACAGGAGCGGGCCTACGACCAAGACCTATGGAAGGGTTCGCTACCGTTTTTTTTTTGTCGGTGTGGTAATCCTCATGGATGTCCTCCGCCCTGAGCCGGGCAGAGGGGTCTGTCCGACTCTTACTGACTAAATTCATCCCGGTGTTACCTCGCACACTTGAGTCAGGGGGCTGCGGGTGCGAATGTGTCTTCCACTGCCCCGGGCTGGTGACGGCCCGCGCGCTGAAGTTCCCATCCCATAGGGGGAGTGTTGAACTCCCCTTGTCTTAGAGAGGCGCGCGTGGAACACTACGCGCTAACATCTCGGGTCCTGGTTTGGGGTCCGCCTCCTAACGTAATCTTAAAAATGAAGTCTAAATCTATTTATACTACAACTAAATTCAACTGACAATATTGCCGGCTCCGTTGGCACCCTTTGAATAAGGAATCCTTAAAAGTTGCCAATGGCAATATTGCTGGCAAATAAGAAATTCGCCGGCAATATTGATGCTGGGAATATTGCCGGCAGTGGCAATATTGCCACCGGCACGTCACTAGGTACAGATTACAATTTTTTTGTCTATTTTAACCAACTAAAAAACGTACACCATGGGTGTACGGATGATACAGCATGTAACAAAAACCCTGTCCGATCCTTAAGAGTATTATTCGGCATCGTACTGCGTACACTATTACGTAACCATTTAATAGATTTGAGATTATTATTTTTCCCCAGTGAATATAATTAAATAAAAATAAAAAATAAAAACTGATCAGAGGCAACACTGATTGCTCGAAAAAGTTCACAAGTTCACTACCTACAGTTTTTTGTCGCCGCCGAGCGAGGCGGTTTGTATGATTTTTTGTCATGAATCTACTTTGTAGCGTGCCGCCAAACTTATAACGAAAGAAACCTACGCTACGTCACAGGGCTCGGAACCGGTTTAAAAAATACCGGTTAATACCGTTTTATTTTGGTTTTGCTCCGAACTTTTCTTAAGAACGTGAACGTTTTAAGAACTTTATCTTAACCTTAATTAACCGGTTTATTCGAAGAGCCGCGTGTCGATAAACGCGTTGCAACTTGTGAGGATACGCGCGGCGGCGCGATACTTAATTTCACCAAATAAATATTAGATAAATTCGGCGTCACAAAAATCGCACCTCTTCAAGAATTCCCTTCAAAGTCATTTTAACCCTATTAATCAATGGTAGACATATGACTATAAGGTATCATTGGAAAAGCAAATTATTTAAATTTCTGAATAAATCAATAAATTTGGTTTTTTGTTTACCAGGGAATAAAAAGGCAAGCTAATGCAAATTATTAAAAAGTTAAATTTTATTTGATCAGCAAAAATTACAACACAGTCCTTAAAAACAACTTAAAACCTAGTGTTACCCCCCCTAGCGCTGATGACTGCTTCCATACGTTCTCTCATGGACATGACAACAGTCTCTTGAAGAATGTTGTCCCATTCTGCAACGACGGCATCTTGGAGCAGGATACTAGGGGCAGGATCACGTGCCCGTATTCGCCGTTTCAGTTCATCCCAAAAGTGCTCAATAGGGTTTAGGTCTGGACTTCGTGCCGGCCAGCGCATAACAAGAATCCCAACTTCTTGCAGATAGTATCTCACAATTAATTAAGTGTGACAGCGAGCGTTATCGTGCATTAAGGTGAACCCACTGCTAACAAAACCCGCATAGGGGACAACCTGCTCCTCTAAGATCTCTGTTATGTACCGAGTAGCAGTTAGTGACCCTTGCCCGCGAGCACTTCCAGTTCGAGAAACACACCCAAGGTTCGTTTTGTCGTCGATTGATATGCTGCCTCAGAACATGCACGAGCCACCCCCGTATTCCACTGTCTCTTGAATACAGGCTTGTGGGAATCGTTCCCTTTGCCTCCTGTACACTCTTTTACGCCTGTTGTTGCCGAAAAGACACACCCTCGTCTCATCTGTGAAGAGCACAGCCCTTCATTGGTCTATTGTCCAATCCACATGGTCACGGGCAAATTGCAACCGGTCTCTCCTATGCTGTACAGTCAATTTTGGCCCTGTAGCAGCCCTGAGAGCTGCAATTTTCTTCTCCCGCATTCTTCTAATCGTGGAGACGCTTACAGAAGTTCTGCGAGCTGAACGCAGTTGTTGTTGCAGCTCAACAGCATTGGAGAACCGATTATAAAGACGTCGAAACAATAAAGCGATCGTCTCTTTCGGATGTGCACCGTTGTCTTCCAGATCCACGTCTTCGGATATAGCCACCAATCTCTTGAAAGCGTTGGAACACTCGTCGAACGGAAAAACGACTCAAGTTCAGTTGCCGAGCAACATCACATTGCCGCATCCCTGATTGCAGTATGCAATGACTTAAGCGGCTTCATCTGCAGTGGTATCCGTCTTATGGGGTATTTTTTTTTTGCTGTAGCTGTTCACGTGTGTTCACTTCAAAGGTTGGATAGCGAATGACCCACATAATTTTTTATATTTTTTTTATATCTAAGGCATCTCAGAGTTAACCATGAGAGTTTGAGACTATTTAACCGGACTTTCCTGTGGTTGCCTTAGGCCTTAGGCCGGTTCACCAACGTTTGAATCAACTGTTTAGATATTTAATTAGTTGTTTACTCAAAATGTCTTAGGCTTGAGTTCACCAACTACAACATAATCATTGATTACGTAACCGTTCTGTTAGCATTTAACAGTTGTTTAAACAAACCGCGTTTTTTTAGAGTTCACCATTCATTTCTAACCAACGGTTATATAACCAAACGTTTTTGAAGGATTGAATCGAAAATGACCGAATGATCGAATGGTTTAACTATTTTGTGAATGTTGAATGTCAACGTCAATCAATTTTCATTGTCAAACTCTGGCTAATTTGTTTTTGTGATCAAGTTCCATTCGTAATTATTTCGTGTCGTGTTAGTTTTCTTATAAATAAAGTTAGTGATGGAAGATAAACGCAAACGTACTGTAAATTTCACCAGTGACGAGAAATCAGTACTCACGGAACTCGTAATAAAGTACAGAGACGTATTAGAAAATAAAAAATCTGACGCTACAACAAATGCCGAAAAAGCAAGTGGTTGGAAGCATCTGGCTGAAGAGTTTAATGCTCTTAGCACTCATTGCAAACGTACTCCCGAGAGCTTAAAGACTTGCTGGGAGAATGTCAAACGGCAAACAAAAAAACAATCAGCAACTCGGAAACGGGAGCTGTTTATGACTGGTAAGCAAACGTGGTCATTAAATAACCAAATGTTTTGTTGTTCTGGATTTTCGTAGTATTAAAACAACACATTATTTTTAGGTGGTGGAAGACCACCTCCACCTCCTCCTAGTACTGGAGTGGACCGTATGATCGAGTCAATACTGGGACCTGCTTTGGAAGGACTAGAAAATCCATATGATGGTGATGCTCTACTAGATGTAAGTACTGAGGAACTTACCCAAAAGTCCTATCAACTGTTTAACTAATAAAATAACATTACTTACCTACAGATAGCTTTAAAGTTAATCTGCATTATCTTCTAATTAATACCCTTAATTTAATTTCAGGATAAAGAAAACACACCCTTAAAATCAACCACTGATGATTGCACCCCGATGGGTTCCATTGAGGTTGGTTTATTTATATAGATATCTATCACTAACTTTTAAATTAACCTGCATTGTCTAATTACTTAATATTCTCTAAATTTATTTGTAGGGTAAAGAAAAAGGCACCGTAAAATCAACCATTAGTATTGATGATTACATCCCGGAGGACTCCAACAATGAGGTTTGTTAATTTATACCTATAATAATAAGTCCTCCCGGCCGGGATTATTTCATAATCTATCTGAGCATGGCGGGTAAACACAAGTGAGATGGACTAACTGCACTAGATATGTTATAGTGCACAATAAATAAGTGCATTCTTCATAAGTACATTCAGTATTTACATGCCCATCTGATGGCAAGGATTATTTTTCTTTTCGGTATAGAGGTGATCATACATGTTCCTGGTCCCCGCAAAATTCGAACCCACAACCTCTGCGTTAAAAGCCCAATGCTCTAACCACTAGACCACAGAGGAAGTTGTTCATTGTACATTATTGTTGATAGTGTTGTTTTTATCTAAGATACCTAAATGAAAGTGTGGTGTTTAATCATTATAATGTATTTCTTTTACAGTTTCTTCATGGCGAAAACGAAATAGTCATTGAAATAGAACACGAGCCTTCATGCTCATTTACTCAGAGCCCTATAGCTGGAACAAGTTCAGAAAAAATAGACGAAGTTATAAACACAAAATGGGATAAGGTACACTACACCACAAGCACTTTCTTGTTTTAATTAATTGGAACAATATGTGTAAAAACTGGTTATGACAATGAATTAGTTCTCAAATTCGTTTAATATATAATTATACTTTAGCTGCAGTGCTGCTTCTATTATGCTGCAGTATCATGACAAAGAAAACAATGTATTAGTACCCTTTTCTTTGCCTCTTGTCACAGGTGTGTGTAGGTTTTAATTATTTAATAACAATATTGTTATTTTTTGCAGGAAAATAATTTGAAATGGGAGGGGTGGACACCGAATTCATTGAAGAGGCCACTATCAGATGTCCTTAAATCATCATCAAAAGAGAATGAAGGAAATAGTTGTTTGAAAAGAAGGAGACCCGCGCAGCAAAGTTTGAGTGACCAGCTTATTCAAGAAAAAATAAATTTGGTCAAAACATTGATCCAAACCTCACGAGAAGAGTCCAAACATAAGATTTTATTATTACAGGAACAACTCAAACAAGAAAAAATTAAAACTCAAAAATTATTATAAAAAAACTGTTGTACAGTTTTTTATAATAATTTTTGAGTTATATGTTTGGACTCTTCTCGTGAGTCTTGGATCAATGTTTTAACCATTTTTCTATTGTATTTGTTAGGTAATTACTTAGAATAAAGATTTTTTTATTAAACTTGTTGTTTTTATTATATACACCATAGTATAATTACCTAGGTTGCTATGAATGTTGTAGTGTTTTAAAATAGTTGTTAATTAATTTTCTCCTCACTGGATTAATGTCTCTCGCTTCCGTACTAATGTCAGGACGCCGTTGCTGCCTTATCCTGCCTTGTTCTATTATAGATTCCCAAGGAGCAGGTAGTTCCAAATCAGGGTCATCAGGAGGGCATTCTTCTCGCTTTGATTGAAGGATATTGTGAAGGACAGCAGTGGCAACGATTATTGGAAGGCAGTTTTTTAAATGCACATGCATTCCCAATGCAAGTACAGGAAACCGTCTCTTCCATATCCCAAACAACCTTTCTATGGGATTCCGAGTCCTTATCTGCGATTCGTTATATAATGACTCTTCTGCTCTCTGAACCCTATCAAGAGGCATCATCAAGTAGCTTCTATTCATATAGCCACTGTCTGCCATAAGAACTGAGTGGTTGTATGTACCCAACTCGAACATAGCATTTCTACGGGATGCACTAAAAATGCGCTCATCATGAGTACTACCTGGCCACCTTGCTACAAGATCTGTTATTATAAGTCCAGCATTGCATATAGCCTGAACATTTATTGACATATAGCCTTTTCGGTTTCTAAAAGTTTCCGCATGATTACCTCCAGGTGAAATGATTTTAATATGGGTACAGTCCAATGCCCCTATCACTTTGGGGAATTTAGCAATGTCATAAAACTCCATTTGAGTTTTGCGAATATCTTCGGGGGTTTCTGGAAATCGTATGAAATCCTTATTTAGAGAGGCAATTGCAGCAGTCACTCGATGGATCACCCTGTTCGCCGTTGGTCTGCTGACACCAGCAAAGTCTCCCATAGTCAGCTGGTGACACCCGGTGGCATAATACCTCAGAGTGAGAAGTAGCTGACTTATGGGTGACAGAGAATAGTTTCTGAAAATTAATATATCATATATTAGCTGTTGTACCTCGAGAGAGTAAAAAAAGTAAATAGGTACATCATAAATCTAACCTCAAATTACTTATGTAGTATCTTGACCCTCTACTAACTACATTACCTCCTACCTACCCCAAACTAATTAAATTGTTTAAATAGCCTTCGTATTACAAAACTTACCTGTCGCTTGGATATTCCAATTTCCTTTCAATTAATTCAAGTAATTCCAAAGCACTACGTTTGCATAAACGAAATCTTACACCAAATGCTTTTTCGTCATATTCCACGAAATAATTGCGCCGTGTTTGGAATATACGGGGAGTGCGCAAAATTCTTTCTATATTTTCAAAATTATCTAACACATTATTCTCTTCAAAGATATAATTTAAAGCTTCTTGCATTTTTATTTTGTAACTAAAAGTAATGCACAATGCAGAACTTCACGTCAGGAAGCATAAACCAATGGTTAAACTGAGTTGACTACTTCGTTTAAGATAATCATTCGATTACAGTACTTAATCAATGGTTAGTCCTTCGTGAACAGCAAAATATTGTTAAACAACCGTTTATGGTATAAACAGCTGTTTACAATTTAACCATCTGTTGGTGAACTCGGCCCTTAGGTAATTTGACATAAACCAACTGTTTAAATACCTAACCGGTGCGGTGGTTTGAATGTTGGTGAACACAGGCCTTAAGCTCCTAACGAAACTTAATGCCTACAGCCAGGGCGTAAAAACTTATAAACTAAACGACTAAGGGCACCCCCTGTGGGGTACGAACCTCGGCTTAGGGCAGAGTCTGAGGGAGGACGGCAAGGGACCGACGACGGTGGCTGGATAAAATCAGGGCTATGATTATTATCGGGGGAATTTAAAGCTACAGGCTCAGCTATAGCGCGTGCTGGCGCCTCGCTTACGGGCAAGGGTCGGGGAGGACTATTTAGTCGAGGATTTCGCGCGGGGCCTCGGCGGCGAGGTCGGAATGACGGTCGTGCATTATGTTTGCGAGCTGTACTTGTTTCCCTATTGCTTTCCTGGAGGAGAGTCGTGGGGTCGTCTGGGTCCGTCAGTGTATGCCTTGGACGGCGGGTCTTACTGATGCGAGAGGGAGTGTAATTTGCGGCCTTCACAACTAGAGCGTTGCGATGAGTGGCTGCGGAATCGAAGAAGCGTTTTGAAATGCGCTTCATGAATTGGGCTATCGTAGGGATTCTAAGTTCTAGATGAAGGTTTGTGTTCCGAATGAACCAGGGGGCACCCGTGATTTTACGGAGGAAACAGTTTTGGAGGGTTTGCATCTATGGATGAGATGGGGTTTTGCGTGGTAAAAGACTGGACTCGCATAGGTCATGATGGTGGATGCATGCGGTGTAAATGCGCAATTTGTACTTGAGTGATAATTTGATTTTTGCATTTAGGATGGAATGGAGCTTATAGAGAGCGAAGGTGGCGCGAGCGCGCACCTTCTTTAAATGCTCAGAAAAGGAGAGATGATGGTCGAGAGTCACACCTAGATATTTGGCTCGCTTCTCCCAAGGGATAGGCTTACCTAACATGGTGATCGGTCGGATACTAGGGGCGCGATGGCGCGGCTTCGAAAAGAGAACCGCTTGACTTTTGTCGGGATTTACTTCTATGCGCCACTTTCTAAACCACTCGCCAAGCTTGTTGGCTGCGGTCTGGAGAGTGTTAGAGATTTGAACTTGGCTAGTCCCTCGGTAATAGATGGCCGTATCGTCTGCGAACAGAGTCAACTGTGCCAACCTACTCTTTGGGATATCGCTGGTGAATAGCGTGAAAGCGAGGGGAGAAATCACAGAGCCCTGAGGGACTCCTGCGCGTATGGGGTGGGGGGAAGAGAGAGATCCGTCTATGCGATAGCAAAAGGTGCGATTCGACAATAAGTCTCGTAAGATGAGCACGAGATGGTCCGGCACACCGAGTTGGTACAGCTTGTATAACAAGCCGTTGTGCCAGACTTTGTCGAACGCCTTCGCTATATCAAAGAAGATCGCTCCTGTCATAAGACCGCGCTGGAAACCAGCGCTGATGTTCATCTACGATACGATGGACCTGATGGGTTGAGGCATGTTAAGTTCGAAAACCAAACTGCTCATCGGGGATAAGGCCCTTGGTTTCGGCGTAGTCTCTGAGACGCTTATAAATAAGCCTCTCAATCTCTCATAGAGTTTGCCGAGAACCTTGAGCAGACTGATGGGTCGGTAGCTCGCGGGCTCCGCCTTGGGTTTACGGGGTTTGGGGATGCCGATTACGATGGCCTCTTTCCACGCTTGTGGAAAGATGTTATTGCTCAGGGCACCATTGAAGATGGTGGCCAATAGCATAATGAGGTGGGCGGGGAACAATTGGAGCACCTTATTGGTGATTCCATCTGATCCAGGGGCTTTACGGGGCTTCAGACCCTTGATGAGTTCGTGCGCTTCGTCTGGAGTGACGGTAGGCAGAGGATACTCAGGGTCTTCAATGGGCGGGAGGGAGTCTCTACGTTCAACTTCCGCGTCTACCTCGGCGAGGTGAGCTTGGTCTAATGGTTGAGAGCTGGGCGAGCACTGGGCCTCTAGACTTCCAGCTAAGCATTCAGCTTTGTCGATGTCATCTAAAGCGATAGACTTTTCAGGGCGGATCAGTGGCTGAACTTCCTCGGGGGTTGAGTTTCCTTTGGAGTTGCCAGAAGGCCTGGTGTTTCGGCTCTAGAACACTCAGCATCTTATCCCAGTCGGTGTTACGCAATTCCTCCACACGTTTCTTTACAACACGCTGTAAATAACGCAGCCCACATTTAACCCTGGTCGCCCTTTTTATACCCTTATAGGGAGGTGCAATTAGTGGCCGTTGTAATGTGTATTTTGACACAATGATATTTACGTCATTGTTTTGACAACATTTTTATTAACGTTACGTGCTAATGAGATCTGTTGTGTTTAGGAATTCTAAATGTTGTTAATTTAAAGGTAAAACATACTTTCAATTGATATAATTATTAATTGGGTTTAATGTACTTATTCGTTAATGGTGGGACATGCTTGAAACTTATTTTCGGAGAGGTGCGATTTTTGTGACGCCGAGTGTATTTACCCATTTTTGATTTTTTGCAGCGGAGCTGATTGATGCAATGAAAGAAATGTCAATCCCGAAACATAAAATGAAAATCTTACTGCTGAATAAAATCTGAACGCGTGCGGTGTTTGTTTATTGTGCGTCAGTATTAACCGGTTTTTATTGCTCTAAACCGTTTAATCGGACAAAACCTTTAATTATAAATTCCTCCAAATACCGGTTAAAAAAAACCGGTTTATACGAACGAAACCGAATGTAAAGGTTTTTGCGTCAAGTACATCATAACGGTTTGAAAATTTAACCGGTATCCGAGCCTTGCTACATCATACCTTATGCCTACGCGTAGGTATCAGCTGATATTGTTTTGTAGGCATAGTGATCCGGATTTCTGACCTAATTCTGTTTATCAAGAAACGAAAAAAGAAAGTTCTTTAAACCGAAGAAACAATTTATTGAATTAAATGTAGCCCTGATAAGGGCTTTTTTAAATGTGATGTGCTTTTGGCAATGTACTTATCGACCAGGTAATCAGTTCGCTTGTTGTTGTTGCATACTTCGGCCATCGTGCTCCACATGTCCACCTCCAACACTAATACACATTCGTCACCTTTTCACTAAATTTGTACATACTCTTTGCAGCGCACTTGAAAATGACTCTGTTTCATAGGGTGCAGGTTTTAGAGCGCCCACACGTATTCGTTGTGGCAGTTGAATACCCACACCTGTTCTCTCAAACGAGCATTCATCGGCGAAAAGACACGATTAGACCGGAGAACTGTGTTCCTCGATTTCCACGTTGCACTCTCGTGGTCTTCCAGCATCAGCGACCTGCGACTCGTGCCCATGAACACTGCCTGTGGTGTATCTACACACGGTTATGCAGGCGATGGAACGCACGCTCCGATGGTATTGTCACACCTGGCATATTAGCGAAGCGCGCCTCGTAAGTTCTACGAGCAGCTGCATAATTACAGTCGGTCTTGCCTAAGCACATCAACATATTAAACGAAACGATAGCGGCACGTGATACGTACAGACGTCCGATCAAAAGCTATCTCCACGAAAGACTGGCCATTGGCCAACAAGTAGCGCGTCGGTAGGCAACCAGTCGGCGACATCAAAGAGTCGGCGACTAGTTGAAAAAGTGCCTACAATGCGGTAGTGTAGGGCGGTGTTCTTTGAAATAAAAATAGGTAAAAATAAAAAGATTTTGCCGGCGGGTGGAGTGTTGTCAACTTATGAAAATTTGCCATATTCAGTGTTAAATTTCGCATGGATTATAAAAATTAAAAATCAATAAATTTTGTTTTTTATGAGTTACATTTTTATAACCATTTTTTCTAGTACGTATGTTGAACCAGGAATACGCCTTTATTGGATCGGACAGGGTTTTTGTAACATATTGTATAAGTCACAAGTAAGTTCAGTCAAATATTTATATTTTATTTTCGAATCCATTAACCAACAACCTTTCACTTTTTAGGTTTTCGAAAAAAATATCAGTAACCAAGTCATATCATCTTTAAACTTATTTTCAAACTATTATCAGTATCCACCTACATGAATCAGACATTTATTATCAACTAGCTTTTGCCCGCGGCTTCGCCCGCGTGGATGTCGGTTATCGCATAAAAAAGTACCCTATGTCCTTCTCTATGGAGAAGGACATAGGGTACTTTTTTAGGCTCCCAGGCTATATCTCAAAATTCTAACTTAATATTAATTTTAATGTGATTCACTATGTGAATAGAAACCGAAACAAATGACTTAATATAATAAAAGTACTTATGTTCTGAACGTGAATGAGTCTTTACCTAAAGATAACAAACACAAAATCAAAATACGGAATTTCACTCAAATTCTTAAAGTAATCAATTGTACCAAACTACAACACGAAATAAAAGTGCGACACAAATAATAATTTTAAAATAATTCACGTAAGTACCAACAATGTGAAAACAAAACGAAGTCCACCGCAATGTCGCATGATACACCATATGAACACCATTGGTGCATATCTTTTCTCAGGGTCACTCACGTTCGCAATTGGACGAAATATTTGACATTTATTTTGAACTTGCCACACAATATGGCTGTAGAATTCGAATAATCGACTAATACTTGACCGGTTGACATTTTAGCGGGAACACCACTAAACGAACGAAAAAAAAATAATAATACGTCTGTACTCTGTGGTCGTGTGGCGGTGTGCTTAATGTAAACATTCATCAAGGTTAAACGTGCGTAAAATAATGGATTCAATGAGAAAACGGTTTAATCTTAGAAGAATCTTATACAGAATTACTGAGAAATAAGTGTAGATTTCGTATTGAGTGTTAGTTTATCGTAAAGTGATAAATATGTCAGTGAAAAAGTAACGAAAGTTTTGGAATGCACATATTTTGATCATAAGGCCGCCGTGTTTAGTAATGTTTTTATGATAAATATTCTTGTACACTGTTTGAAATACACATAAGTAGCTAGCTTATTTATCTACGAACATAATTTGGTTAATAGGTACTCATATTATAGCGTATTGTTATCGTAATCGTATTTCCAAGAGTAAAATTCGGCAAACAAATACCTACAAAAAGACAATAAAATGGATATAGTATGTTATCCTTAAGAGATAGACATATGCCATCGCGGACTTTTTTGAAGATCTTTATAAGATACATAATTCCACCATACATTATTTTGTTATATCTCAAAGGGTTTAGACAGCGTTTTCGTTGAAAGCTCCCAGACGGCAACTTTTTTTGCGACACCTCCAACAAATATCGTTAATTCATACAAAAATGCAAACAAACACATAACAAATTATATATTAAAACCTTCCTCGAGAACCAAGCTATCCATTGGTGAAAACAGCATGAGAATCGGTGCAGTAGTTTTTGAGTTTATCGCGAACAGACAGACAGACAGACAGACAGACGCGGCGGAGGACTTTGTTTTATAATATGTAGTGATAGTGATTTTATTTCAAGAATGCTGCTTTTGACTCGAATGAAACATTCGTGGTAGAAATAATAAAAACTAGGCGTGATGATTTTCAACCGGTTCAAGAACGAAAGGATAATTAATTTCAATTATCTACTTACCCAGCTTCCAGAAAAAACACAATATAATGGATTATTTAACTGTAACTAGCTGATATTGAATTAGTAGGAGAGAGAAGAATTGGTAATCATTTGGTAGTTTAAATAATTGTACCAATTAAATTAAAAATAGGATCCAATCACCAACTGTGTAATAACACTTTTCTATAGAAATAAATATTTTTGTATTTGTATTCACTTTCTTTCTGTTCAAATACTACAGTCTTACTGATATCGCTGTACTATGACCCTATGTTATTGGCGTCGCCCGAACTTTTAATGGCGCGCTAACGTACTCGACGAGCAGGACGTGCGGGCGGCGCCCCGCGGATTGCCCCGCACCGCACCCCCTCAAATCTGCTCGAGCGTGGAATCATAGGGCCTTAATGGTCATTTTGTAGTTCATAGAGCATAAAGTTAGGTTGCAGTAGTTAATCTTATTACTAATATTAAAAACATTTGGTTTATATACTGTATGGGAGAGTGAAGTAGTAAAATATTTTTTATAATATTCCTTACATAAAAGTGGGGTTTTAGCCCAAAGAATAAATGAACACACATCATGCATATCAAAAATAGTAAAATAGGAAAACGTGAAAGATAAAAGAATGGATGTACAGGAAAGTCATTGATTGGCAAGAGAGAGCAAACACTTATCGGCCTTTATTTGCGTCGGTTTCTCATCTGGATCGTTAGGGTCTTTTCTAAGGAAAATTCTTCCAAACGAATTCCAGCAAGAGAACTTGTTGGCTTTTGCAAATGCCCGTGTATCATAAAAGAGCTTTTTCTTTGATGGCATAAGGTGTTCATCAACGTAGATTGGCTTTTTCTCTCCTGCCAACCCTATAGAAAGCGGAATCGGTATCATTAAAAGTTTAAATTTTAAAGAACATAATTCCAAATTCAAATTAGGAAAATGTGTGATTTTCATTTGTTTTTCGTACTGTCAAGATGAGTGAATCTAATGAAGAAATTCGATACATTTTAAAATTTTACTACAAAAAAGGTAAAAAAGGAACGCAAGCCGCGAAAAAAAATTGCGATGTTTATGGACCTAGTGCAGTGTCTGTGAGAGTAGCACAAATTTGGTTTAAGCGTTTTTTTATTATGAGCTGTTACCACCAGGCAGGACCATCGATTCTGAACTCTACTGCGAACAACTGATGAGATTAAAGCAAGAAGTTGAGAGAAAGCGGCCGGAATTCCGGCCGCTTTCTCTCAACTTCTTGCTACCACACCCCTTCTGTTGATTAATTAATCAACAGAAGGGGTGTGGTTTTTCATCATGATAACGCTAGACCTCACACATCTTTAGCCACTCAGCAAAAATTAAGAGAGTTTGGCTGGGAGGTGTTAATGCATCCGCCGTATAGTCCTGACCTTGCACCTTCAGAGTTCCACCTGTTTCGGTCTCTTCAGAATTCTTTAGGCAGTGTCAGGTTAACATCACGAGAGGACTGCCAAAACCACTTGTCGCGGTATTTTGATCAGAAGTCCCAAAATTTCTATAGCAATGGGATCATGTCCCTACCTACAAGATGGCAAAAAGTTATCGAACAAAATGGTACTTACATACTATAGTTAAATGTAAATAAACTATATTAAAAATGTTATGAATTTTCTTAAAAAATGCGAAGAAACTTTTTCCCCACCTATTATTGAGTAGAAATTTTAATATTCAATAAAAAGCTGATGTCTCTTTTTTGAGGCTAAAAACCCAGGTCATGGTCTACCTGTGTGCCAAATTACATATATTCGTTCAGCTGTTATGGCGTACATTTATAATATTACTATGGATAAAGGTTTCCTCGCAGAACTATCAGACTACAAATTCCACTCACCCAATCTGTCCAGTAGCCACACTCCTGACGAGGTCCCCCCAGGTGTGTTCCCCATGGTCGCGAGGGGGCGCATCCTTAAATATAAATAAATAATATTGTATATCAGACACGCATATTATACAGTACTTACAATAATCACTTACAAATAGCATTATTTATTTATTTAGTACATGGAAGACTTACAGGTAATAAAAACAAACAAAATAGGAAACCATAGTCACCAGAGAGCCGATTACAAATATATATATATTATATCTTGATATACATTTCTAATATAAGATTAATTGGGTACTAACATTTTGCATAATACATACATAAGCTCAGCGGCCCGCCAGGTAGCGCGCGAGCTGCAGCAGGCGCGCGCACGCCCACGCGGTGTGCTCTTGTCATGACGCATGTCCACATGTCGTTACCTTGAGCGTGAGTCCCAGCGCGGCGAGTGCGGGCGAGTGCGCCGCGGTGCGGCCCGCCAGGTAGCGCGCGAGCTGCAGCAGGCGCGCGCACGCCCACGCGGTGTGCTCTTGTCATGACGCATGTCCACATGTCGTTACCTTGAGCGTGAGTCCCAGCGCGGCGAGTGCGGGCGAGTGCGCCGCGGTGCGGCCCGCCAGGTAGCGCGCGAGCTGCAGCAGGCGCGCGCACGCCCACGCGGTGTGCTCTTGTCATGACGCATGTCCACATGTCGTTACCTTGAGCGTGAGTCCCAGCGCGGCGAGTGCGGGCGAGTGCGCCGCGGTGCGGCCCGCCAGGTAGCGCGCGAGCTGCAGCAGGCGCGCGCACGCCCACGCGGTGTGCTCTTGTCATGACGCATGTCCACATGTCGTTACCTTGAGCGTGAGTCCCAGCGCGGCGAGTGCGGGCGAGTGCGCCGCGGTGCGGCCCGCCAGGTAGCGCGCGAGCTGCAGCAGGCGCGCGCACGCCCACGCGGTGTGCACGATCGAGTACACGTGGTGCGCAGCGCGCCGGGTTGTGTCCCACCGGGACTGGTTTGGCAATAATAAACAACTTCGAAGTATCTATTTATTTACTAGCTACCCGCCCCTACTAAATTAATTTATAATACATATGTTAATAATTATAGACCAATTTCAATAACACAGGACTACGTTTGCAAAGCATCAGTATTTTGTAATTAGCGCTTACATTTACAAACAGATTCTTAAAAAACTGAATATTTTAGACCTCAACCAACACAACCTAAAATTAAGTGACAGAATGGTTACTTAAACAGGACTATGCCGCAACAGAGGCTTTACTAACCTTCATCGCCTAATAAGCACACACTCATCTCCATACTTGCACGAATACCCTATGCCCCGATCCACGCATTCTTCAAACTCGTACATACAACTCTCCCCGCTCGCTTACACACCAACACCACATCACCTACTTATCCACACTCACACATAAACACCTACACTCCTACAATCACATACATTCACCCTTACCCTCGCACTTTCATATTCGCATACATATTTAAAACTAAAGTAAACTTAAACTTTTTTCCCTTCTGAAGGTAAATCGACACAGTCCACTCATACATACATCAATTGGAACCTAATTGCGAAACACTGTCTCTTAAGATACAGGATACCCTAGTTTAAGAGACAGAGTTTAATCTATAGTGTACCGATTTCTGCAGCATCCAAATGTTTTATGTAAATGTTCCCTATTTTAAAATTGTAAACTTGTAGTACAATATATCTCGGGACCCTGGGGTCCCGGACCTTTGGAAGGCGTACGAGGGGCCGAAGCCAACTCGCAGAGGCCCCTTAGACAAATTTTAAAAGGAATGAGGCACCAACCGACGATTATCCCTATACGCACTATGCAAGTGCACCCAAGGACAACCCCCGGTTGGTGTAGGACTATTGTAGGATATGGAAACAAAGATATTGGACTATGGGTTTGGGTGGTTAAAATGGACTGGTTACCTAAAACTATGGAAGGACTATGGCCCCTGCCTGATCAATGTTTTATTGTACACGGATAAAATGGCAGGGGGTGACTTGCACACTCATTAATGGGCCCCCGGAAACGGTCGCTAGCACATAGTGACGTAGCGACAAGGGAGCAACATATCCTGAGGTGCTTCTGGAGAGGTATTCCACGACTATCAGAACAATCCCAGAGCCCGGAAGATGGTCAAGATCCCTACAAGCACTTTCTGGAATACTTCCTTCCTCCGAGCACGTTTGCTCTTGCGAATCTCCACTCAAGCCGGCCAATAAAGGCAAGAATGAGGTGGGAGCTGAGTTCCTCGTCAGTGTTCACTCCAGCCGGCCAATAAAGCAAGCCAGAGATGAGGAACATGACTTCTCCCGGGAGATAGAGTCCGTGGGGTCGCAACTGCCCAACAGCTCGCCACATGCTGCCCTGCGGGTTTCTGTAACTCTTTTGGTTTGGCTCATCACTTGTTGGTTTGGTTTGGTTCCGGTAAACTCTACCGGCACAGACGCGGAGTTCGGAGCGCGCATGCCCCACCACGACATCAACGTAGAGATACGGCGGTGGGGGTTATTATTATTTTATTTTTATATGTTTACATATCTCGGGACCCTGGGGTCCCGGATCTTTGGAAGGCATACGAAGGGCCGAAGCCAACTCGCAGAGGCCCGTTAGACGCTTTTTAATTAAATGAGGCACTAACCGACGATTATCCCTGTACGCACTACGCAAGTGCACCCAAGGACAACCCCCGGTTGGTGTAGGACTATTGCAGGATAAGGAAACAAAAATAGATATTGGAGATATTGCACTATGGGTTTGGGTGGTTAAAATGGACTGGTTACCTAAAACTAAACCTTCCGGAAAAATTCCCTAAATGATGGTAAAAACTCTGGTGATATTCGGTAATACTTTCGCGTGGTAATAAAAGTTTTAATGTGTCTCATAACTGAACATTGTCAGTGCAAGTGATTATGGATAGTCAGGGAAATTAATTGGTGAGCAGATTAACACATTACATGAACTGCCAAGTCATGGTTTGAGTTCAAACCCAAGGCACACACCTCTGTCTTTTCGGATTCATGTGCGTATTATATAATTATCACTTGCATAAAATACGGTGAAGGAAAACCGGCATGCCTGAGAGATATTTTTCCACAGCATATAAAACCAAGTCAGAGGCCCATGGGTCGCATAAAATCTCTGACACCAGGTTAGTCATTAACCACACGAAGAGAAGAAGATGAACTTGACATGTAATAGCCATACATCTGATATAAAATTAAAGTTGTGATTCGAATGTGCAGACCGGTTAAGTTTGTAGTTAAATAACCTGAATGGCAATAACAAATATTTTCCTGACTGTACACTCCACTTAAGTTGCATATGCTCTGAATTTAACAAATAAAATAAACACTACAAAATCGACCATCATCTAACCACGATAAACTTACCTTCCCCAGTCTTCCATCCTCATCATCCTCCCTCCATCGTTCGACGATCCTCTCGAGCCTGTCCCCCAGGTAGGGTACCAACACCAGCAGGGCCAGTGAGGCTCGCTCCAGGTATACCGGTAACTGTTGTCCGCTGTTGAACTCACTGGACGAGGATGTGGGCACGCGGATCAGCTCGTAGAAACTTTCGGAGAATGATGCCGCTGGAATTTTAATTAACGATTGTTAGTAAAAAGAGCTGCACGGGTCGATCGATCAGCTACGCTTGCTGCGGTCGGTCTGTGGATTAGTGATCATGGTCTGTGGATGGGTGACCATCTTTACATACCGAGATCCCTCCGTGCCTCGGAAAAAGTGTTAAGTCATTGGTCCCGGCTGTGGATCTTTGACAGTTGTTCTGGATCGTTAGAAGCCCGAAAGTCTGACAACCAGTCTTACCAAGGGTTGTGGAGATCAGCTAGGCAGTTGTTACATGTACAATACTGGTATTCAGCTACATCCGGTAAGACTGGAAGCCGACCACAACATAGTTCGGAAAAAGCTAAACAGATGATGATTGTTAGAAATAAACGGAAATGCAAAGTTGTTTGATTGCTGAAGATATGTTGTTATTATTATAAAGTAAATAAGCTACATTATAACTAGAGATCGGATATTCGGATGCATATTCACCTAAAGTTGAGATGTTGGCTAATATGGAATGCGCAAAAGCGCATTCCATATAAGCCAACATTTGAAAGTAAGTAATTATGATGATTTATAATTACTTACTTTCAAATGTTGGTTTATATGGAATGCACTTTTGTATCGATCCTGCGATTCCGGAATTGACAAATTTTGTGTCTTTTTCTGACTATATCGGAATCGGATAACCCTACCTAAGTAGCCGAGGTAATATTTACGCCCAATCAGGATATAATTATTACTTAATTTAATAAAAATGAAAGAATAACTTGTCTTTTTTTTTCGTTTTAACTAATACACACCACCGCTTCGCTCCTTTCTCACCCTACATACACATATTTGCATCGGGGATATAAAAATAATTTGAAATAATATGCATCTCATGCAGTTATGCAATCCAAGAATTCTGAGGTTTTTTTTTTAAATAAATATTTTTTAGAAGTCGCTTCCATACTATATACTCGACTAGTTATGCACTCCTGGTGTACTTGGCATAATGGGATTCTTTATTTAAAAAAAAAAGTATGTTAAGAAGCCGATTCCACACTTTCATAGCCAAAATTCACTTAAGGTAAATATGCATCCGAATACCCGATGTCTAATTATAACACAACATAATAGTAAAAAAAAAAAACAAAACTATGATCATTATGTTCTTGTTTGATAAATAAAGTGATGCTTAAACAGTAAAGTAATAAAGAAAGTGAACTCACCATAGTGTTTAAGGTAGTAGTATTGCAGACAGCAATCGAACAGCAAGTACACCTCATCATACCAGTGTAGACACCAACCACACTTGTTAGGGTAAGTTGCTGCCAGGTACTGGAAACACAATTTATTCATAAGTTATGGGTGGTCCAAGAATTTAATTAAAACAGATAAGTTATAATAGATATTTTCACACCTGGATAAGGTTGAAAGAACTTTTGGTATAATTATGAAGAAATCTAAAACTAATCTCAGACACTTCGCCGTTTTGCCAAGGCTGTGTAGGCAGTATAATGAAATATCAAAGCACTATTAATAGGATATTAAATGCAATTAACAAAGTCCAAAAAAAGACATCAAAATCATAGTAGTAATATTTTGTTACTAGCTTTTACCCGCGGCTTCGCCCGCGTGGATGTCGGTTATCGCATATAAAAGTACCCTATGTACTTCTCCATATCCCAGGCTATATCTCAAAGTTCTAACTTAATATTAATTTTAATGTGATTCACTATGTGAATAGAAACCGAAACAAATGATTTAATATAAAAAGTAAAAGTACTTATGTTCTGAACGCGAATGAGTCTTTACCTAAAGATAACAAACACAGAATCAAAATACGAAATTTCACTCAAATTCATAAAGCAATCAATTGTACCAAATTACAACACGAAATAAAAGTGCGACACAAATAATAATTTTAAAATAATTCACGTAAGTACCAACAATGTGAAAACAAAACGAAATCCTCCGAAATGTCGCATGATACACCTTTTATGCTGACAAAACGCTCGAAATATCTAATGAACACCATTGGTGCATAACTTTTCTCAGGGTCACGGTCGCAATTGGACGAAATATTTGATATTTATTTTGTACTTGCAACACGATATGGCTGTAGAATTCGATTAATCGACTAATACTTGACCGGTTGACATTTTAGCGGGAACACCACTAAACGAACGAAAAAAAAGAAAACAAAATACGTCTGTACTCTGTGGTCGTGTGGCTGTGGCGGTGTGGCGAGGTGCTTAATGTAAACATTCATCAAGGTTATACGTGCGTAAAGTAATGGATTTAATGAGAAAACGGTTTAATCTTAGAAGAATCTTATACAGAATTACTGAGAAATAAGTGTACATTTCGTACTGAGTGTTAGTTTATCGAAAAGTGATAAACATGTCAGTGAAAAAGTAACGGAAAGTTTTGGAATGCACAAATTTTGATCATAAGGTCGCCGTGTTTAGTTGTTTTTATGATAAATATACTTGTATACTGTTTTGAAATACACATAAGTAGTTAGCTTAATTATCTACGAACATAATTTGGATAATAGCTACGGATATTATAGCGTATTGTTATCGTAATCGTATTTCCAAGAGTAAAATTCGGCATACAAATGCCTACAAAAAGACAATAAAATGGATATAGTATGTTATCCTTAAGAGATAGACATGCCATCGCGAACTTTTTTGAAGACCTTTATAAGATACACAAGCTTCTGCCCGCGACTTCGTCCGCGTGAAATTTCGGGCCACCCATCGCGTCGTATCCCGTCGCTCGCCCGCGCTATAACTTCGTTATCACTTAGCGTTCTTTCTGACTTTTGTTCTTTTCGCTTGGCTCCTAAGGATCTCATCATCATTTCAGCCGAAAGACGTCCACTGCTGGAAATGGGCCTCCAATTGGGGGGTTTGCCATAATCGCCACGCTTGGCAGGCGGGTTGGCGATCGCAGTATGGTGTTAAAAATAAATAGAGAACGCTGCTGCCCATTCTCTAGTAAATCCCTTAGTCGCCTTTTACGACACCCACGGTAGGAAATGGGATGGAGCTATTCTTTACGTCCGGCACCACACGGAACTAAGAATCTAACGTGATGTTATATAGCCTTCCTCGATAAATGGGCTATTCAACACTAAAATAATTTTTCTATTCGAACCAGTATCTAGTTCCTGAGATTAGCGCGTTCAACCAAACAAACAAACTCTTCTTTAAACAGTACTGTATAGCTTTATAATATAGCTGACCCGCGCAACTTCGTCTGCGTCACCTAAGAGAGTGGTTTAAGTAATGAATACTACTTATTTTGTTACGGAGTTATTTTAAAATTATGATATTTCCTAAGATGTTGATTGAAATCAAGTGATGTCAAGGACAATTTTGTTTACATTTAAATACTTGTGATTAATAACATATTTATTTGGATAAGGATTCATATTATGTTGATAAAACTCCTTCGCAAATAATGCATTCATTTCGAAAAAAATTGATTACCATAAAAATAGGTTATAGTGAGTCAATCTTAAAAGATAGACATAATTATGCCGTCGCGGACTTTTTTTTAGAACTTTTAAAGAGGTACAATTCCATCATACATGATATTTGCGTAACTTAAACCGTTTACGTAGCGCACGCAACGGAAGCTCTCAAAAAGGAATAATTTTTCCCGTTTTTGTAACATTTTTAATTTATGCTCCGCTCCTATTGGTCGTAGCGTGATGTTATATAGCCTATAATATTTCTCAATAAATGGACTATCCAACACAAAAAGAATTTTTCAATTCCAACCAGTAGTTCCTGAGATTAGCGCGTTCAAACAAACAAACAAACAAACTCTTCAGCTTTATATATTAGTATATATAGATTTTTGTCTTTTGTATTTTTAATATTCATTTGTATTATTATTATTCATTTGTTGTGTAATTCACTTTGCTTCCTTTGTATGATTTTCGTGTTATGTATTTTGATTTATTTTAATATCTTTATGTTGTCAAATTTACTGTACCTAGATTATAAGTAAATGATGTGGTCTGCTATAATTGGAAGCACACTTTTATTTGTCCCTGTTCTATGTACTTATACTTGCATGTAATTGTGTAGCCTCTGTTGGAGATCCACTAAATAAATAAATAAATGTGTTGCACACACCCCAATTAACATGAGATAAGAGCAGGAAGATGATGATTGTTATAATTTTATGTATCACTTCATATATTACCCGTATGTAGCATATAAATGATATGATTTGATTTTGAATGTTTTCCTTTAGCTGCCCTTCATGCCTCATGTCAAGTTACCATCCTGTATAGAAAGGTTTTGATTAGAGAAAATTAACACATTCTAAGCTAATGATTTGATATTATTCAATCTCTTTTAGTACTTATAGTTTATAACATTTGCAGAGAAAATATATTAAAGTAATCTAACAAATAAAGATAAAGTGGACAATAAATGAGGTAATGCCAAAGAAAGTAATAGCCATCAAAAAATATATGTGACATATCAATATAATCATACAAATTCTGTCGCAAAATAATACTTCGTAAACATAAGTAACTGGTCTGAAGAGCACTAAAACAAATACTAGTTCTTAAATGCTTAATGGCATGACCTTACCTTGGTTAAAGTACCTATGTTTACTTACTTTAAAATAGCAGTGAAGAGGCTGGAGTCTTTCGGTAGCAGCTATAAAATGCTTACAGGCTCCATTTATTGTAATATAACCGGTAAGCATAAAATAATGAATAAGGTAGGCACCTTAAAAACAACACGGCTACTGTAACTCCTAGTTTGGATATCAAGAACCGGCTGGTAGCACGATATATCGGGTAAAAAATTACCAGAATCGTGTTATAAAATATTCACAAAATTTACCTCTACAACTTTCCGTAGCGCGGGCTTCACAGTAGCCCCGAGGGCTTCTTGCGCCGTCACTTGGAACACAGTCGGCGTGCCCTGCAGCGTCCGCGTCAAATGAGCCGCGTACACCGCCATGCTTTTAATATTTACTACAATTTGTTGTTGCTGACCAAACTAATCATTGATCACAGTCCAAAAGTTTGTTTATCATTTTCCGGATTACGACGGACGGAATTAGTCAAGACGTCAACCAAGTGTCAAACTTTATAATAGGTCAACTTGTCAAGAAGTGACATTGACATGGGGCGTTTAGAAACAAACCCTGCGTCCTACTAATATCGCCGTGAGCGCTGTCAAAAATGACAGTGTGCTGTTTTGTTTTGAGTCGCATCTTATCGTATCGTGGCATTTTCAAAATTGTTCTTCTGGCTACAGTTGCTACCTAACCTAAGAAGAACAAATTTTTGATGTATACACAGAGAAATACTCTAATATCGTTTTGACATTGCGTGAGCACCGTGAGCGCGATCACGAGCGTTCCGAGTTGTTGACAGCCCTCGGCTCATGAGCGCTGTGAGCGATTATAGCCAATTCGGAAAGCGGCCTTAGTAAAAGGCATGGTCGGCGTTATCGCAAGATGGCGAATGTCATGACGTCATCTATGACGTTTCACGGGACATCGTTATCGCGCTCACGCTAATTCGGTACGGGTTTTAGCACGCGAATATCGATATTATCGCAACTCGGAACGCAGGGTAATATCGCCGTGAGCGCTGTCAAAAATGACAGTTGTGCTGTTTTGTTTTGAGTTGCATCATAGCAATCGTGGCATTTTCGAAATTATTCTTTTGGCTACAGTTGCTAAGAAGAAGAAATTTTTGGTGTTAATACACCAAAAATTACTAAATACTAAATACTCATTATTATTAAATACTCTAATATCGTTTTGACATTGAGTGAGCACCGTGAGCGCGTTCATGAGCGTTCCGAGTTGTTGACAGCCCTCTGCTGTCATAATCGTAATATCTAAATCGGAACGCATGTGAGATGATGTGAGCGCTGTGAGCGATTATAGCCAATTCGGAAAGCGGCCAAAACAATATACCAAATATTATGTAAACAAAGTAATGTCAAGAAATGTCACTGTCAAAATGACAGGACAGTGGTACAAAACATGTTTTTTTTTTTTTTTTGGAAATAATAATCTATAAAATTAAAATGAATTAATTTTATGAACTATGCAAACAAAATACCGTTCCCAAACAATGTTTTGTGAAGTGTGTCGGAGACACGGCCTTTGTTCGTCATAATCAGCCCTTTGAAGTCCACTGCTAGACTTAGGCCTCCGAAAACAAAATCGATTTCCACTCAAAACAGTTTTCATCCAAAATGTGGCTAGATATGCAGCTACTTACAATATGAATCTATGAATGAGATTTGTAATATTAGTGTTGTTGAAGATGTAAAACATTTGAAAATGTTTGGATCTCCTGTATGTTATCAGTATCATAAAATATTTTATACCAGAAAATCTCCTTTTTTAATAACTTTGTTTAAAACCGAAAATTTATAATATAATATTATGCAATCACTATCACTATCACTATCACTACATATTATAAAACAAAGTCCTCCGCCGCGTCTGTCTGTCTGTCTGTCTGTCTGTTCGCGATAAACTCAAATACTACTGCACCGATTCTCATGCTGTTTTTACCAATGGATAGCTTGGTTCTCTAGGAAGGTTTTAGTATATAATTTGTTAAGTTTTTGTATGCATTTTTGTATGAATTAACGATATTTGTTGGAGGTGTCGGAAAAAAATTAGCCGTCTGGGAGCTTTCAACGAAAACGCTGTCTAAACCCTTTGAGATATAACAAAATAATGTATGTCACTACATATTATAAAACAAAGTCCTCCGCCGCGTCTGTCTGTCTGTCTGTTCGCGATAAACTCAAATACTACTGCACCGATTCTCATGCTGTTTTTACCAATGGATAGCTTGGTTCTCTAGGAAGGTTTTAGTATATAATTTGTTAAGTTTTTGTATGCATTTTTGTATGAATTTACGATATTTGTTGGAGGTGTCGGAAAAAATTAGCCGTCTGGGAGCTTTCAACGAAAACGCTGTCTAAACCCTTTGAGATATAACAAAATAATGTATGTCACTACATATTATAAAACAAAGTCCTCCGCCGCGTCTGTCTGTCTGTCTGTTCGCGATAAACTCAAATACTACTGTACCGATTCTCATGCTGTTTTTACCAATGGATAGCTTGGTTCTCTAGGAAGGTTTTAGTATATAATTTGTTAAGTTTTTGTATGCATTTTTGTATGAATTAACGATATTTGTTGGAGGTGTCGGAAAAAAATTAGCCGTCTGGGAGCTTTCAACGAAAACGCTGTCTAAACCCTTTGAGATATAACAAAATAATGTATGGTGGAATTGTGTATCTTATAAAGGTCTTTAAAAAAGTCCGCGATGGCATATGTCTATCTCTTAAGGATAACATACTATATCCATTTTATTGTCTTTTTGTAGGTATTTGTTTGCCGAATTAATACGATTACGATAACAATACGCTAATAAATAATAATTATGTTTGTAGATAAATAAGCTAGCTACTTATGTGTATTTCAAACAGTATACAAGAATATTTATCATAAAAACATGACTAAACACGGCGGCCTTATGATCAAAATTTGTGCATTCCAAAACTTTCGTTACTTTTTCACTGACATATTTATCACTTTTCGATAAACTAACACTCAATACGAAATCTACACTTATTTCTCAGAAATTCTGTATAAGATTCTTCTAAGATTAAACCGTTTTCTCATTGAATCCATTACTTTACGCACGTATAACCTTGATGAATGTTTACATTAAGCACCGCGCCACACCGCCCAGTGTTGCCACCTTGGTTTTTGAAAAGGGGCATTCGGACAAGCTAGAAAGAGCTAGATTTAGCAAATTTTGCCATGAAAAGAGGTACTAGAAAGGGCTAAAAACATAGATACAAATGCAAAGGGTTAAAAATTGGTTATTTGAAACGTATTAATCTCAGAAAGTGCGAAATCTAATTGTAATTAAGTTATAATTTTTTTTTAAATCAGAGGCTTCATCGGAATCTTCCAAAATCATATCTACCGAAGCAGAAGAAGTTGATGGCTGATTGACATCTGTGTTCTTAGAAAATTTGAAAGAGTATTTCAAATTACTCTAACACTTTTTTATTATTTCAGTTGGCACTTTGTTGGAACAGCAAGACTCTTTCAATCCTTTCAAACCCCATCGTATAAGTAGTATGGATGTCATTGAATTTAACCCCATTTTATTCCTGTTTTTCTTATCGCTTGAAAAGGGCTAGATTGCTCTTTTCGGGCTAAAGCATGAAAAAATGGGTTTACCTACAGTAAAAAGTGCTAGATCTAGCCCGAAAAGGGCTAAGGTGGCAACACTGACACCGCCACACGACCACAGAGTACAGACGTATTTTCTTTTCTTTTTTTTCGTTTGTTTAGTGGTGTTCCCGCTAAAATGTCAACCGGTCAAGTATTAGTCGATTAATCGAATTCTACAGCCAGATCGTGTTGCAAGTACAAAATAAATGTCAAATATTTCGTCCAATTGCGAACGTGACCCTGAGAAAAGTTATGCACCACTGATGTTCATTAAATATTTCGAGCGTTTTATCAGCACAAACGGTGTATCATGCGACATTTCGGAGGATTTCATTTTGTTTTCACATTGTTGGTACTTACGTGAATTATTTTAAAATGATTATTTGTGTCGCACATTTTATTTCGTGTTGTAATTTGGTACAATTGATTGCTTTAAGAATTTGAGTGAAATTTCGTATTTTGATTTTGTGTTTTTTATCTTTAGATAAAGACTCATTCACGTTCAGAACATAAGTACTTTTATTATATTAAATCATTTGTTTCGGTTTCTATTCACATAGTGAATCACATTAAAATTAATATTAAGTTAGAATTTTGAGATATAGCCTGGGATATGGAGAAGGACATAGGGTACTTTTTTATGCGATAACCGACATCCACGCGGGCGAAGCCGCGGGCAAAAGTTAGTTAGTGAATAAAGGACGGATTTAAAGCGAGGGCCATAGATGAATCACGAGCAAGTGAAGGATTCTAACGACTGAATCACGACCGTAGGGAGTGAGTTTTGAGTTTGAGATTATCGAGTACCTATTTTTGCAAGGAGGTTGTATAGCATTGAGATGGAGGTCGAATATATTGGTGTGTTCTAAATTCAAACACCAAAATAGTGATTAAAAGTGCTTTTTATTCACTGTTTTCAGGGACTAAAATAAACTTTTTAGAGGGGGAATGGTATAAAAATAATTACGGTATGATTATTTTTTAATTGTTATTTCTTAAAATCAGTACTTAAAAGAAAATGAAACCTCTTTTTTCGCCATTTTATGTGAATTACCATTACGAAGATATTTTTTTGATATGTTATCACCTTTTTTTACATAAATTATCAGAATTTCAGACTTTGGGTATAGTATATTATGCAATTAGTGAATATAGGACGGATTTAAGCGAGGGCCATAGATGAATCTCGAGCAAGTGAAGGATTCTAACGACTGAATCACGACCGTAGGGAGTGATTGCGCTCGTGATTCAAGTGTTAGAATCCCGAGCGACGCGAGTGCTTCATGGCCCTCGATATAAATTTTGGCCATTTTATTCACTAGTGTTGCATACTATATACTTTATACCATGACTACGAAAAAAAGAAAGATTTAAGCGAAAATAGACATTTAATGAAGAAAAAAGGAAGGTTAAATTAATTAAAATGCACATTAAAATTGGAACAATTTTGGAGTAATTTTCTTCTTCTTATTATTATTTTTATATAAGCTCGAGGAGCTCGTGGCTAAGTAATAACAGCCGCACGGGTCGATCCGTCAGGTTAAGCTACGCTTGCCGGGGTTGGTCCGTGGATGGGTGACCATCTTTACATACCGAGACTCCTCCGTGCCTCGGAAAGTACGTTAAGCCGTTGGTCCAGGCTGTGGTATGTGTGCGGTATCGTGTTACCCAGTTACTGGGTTGTGGAGGTCAGATAGGCAGTCGCTCCATGTAAAATACTGGTATTCAGCTGCATCCGGTTAGACTGGAAGCCGACCCCAACATAGTTGGGAAAAGGCTAGGCAGATTGATATTTTTTTAATTATTATTTTTATATATTTTACATATCTCGGGACTCTCGGTTCCCGGACCTTTGGAAGGCGTACGAGGAGCCGAAGCCAACTCGGAGAGGCCCGTTAGACGGTTTTCAATTATATGAGGCACCAACCGACGATTATCCTTGTACGAACTATGCAAGTGCACCCAAGGACAACCCCCGGTTGGTGTAGGACTATTGCAAGATATGGAAACAAAGATATTGGACTATGGGTTTGGGTAGTTAAAATGGACTGGTTACCTAAAACTATGGAAGGACTATGGTCCCCGCCTGATCAATGTTTTATTATACACGGATAAAATGGCAGGGGGTGACTTGCACACTCAATAATAGGCCCCCGAAAACGGTCGCTAACACATAGTGACGTAGCGACAAGGGGGGCAACATATTCTGAGGTGCTCGAGGAGTGGAGAGGTATTCCACGGCTCTCAGAACAATCCCAGAGCCCGGAAGATGGTCAAGATCCCTACAAGCACTTACTGGAATACTTCCTTCCTCCGAGCACGTTTGCTCTTGCGAATCTCCACTCAAGCCGGCCAATAAAGGCAAGAATGAGGTGGGAGCTCAGTTCCTCGTCAGTGTTCACTCCAGCCGGCCAATAAAGGGAAGCCAGAGATGAGGAACCTGACTTCTCCCGGGAGATAGGGTCCGTGGGGTCGCAACTGCCCAACAGCTCGCCACATGCTGCCCTGCGGGTTTCTGTATCTCTCTTGGTCTGGCTCCTCACCCCAGATATGTTCCGGCAAAGTAAACTCTACCGGCACAGACCTGGAGTTCGGAGCGCGCAAGCCCCACCACGACGTTATTATTATTATTATTAGGATGGTCAACCTGTAAAGCGATATTTATTTCCTGTCGATAGAACTTTCTGCTGGAGGAAACTCTGGGGCATCTTTGGACGTTGAAGGGCGTGGAGTACACAAGGAGTTTTTTTTTAAACTGTCCCACACTAGGAATTTCTCCTGTATTGTGGGTGCGTTTACAAAAATTTAAAAGTCACATACACAAACAGCCAGACATAAAATATATTAATATATTTATACCATTCCCCCATTCACTGAAAACAGTGAATAAAAAGCACTTTTAATCACTGTTTTGGTGTTTGAATTTAGAACACACCAATATATTCGACCTCCATCTCAATGCTATAAACCTCCTTGCGAAAAATAGGTACCTACTCGATACAAACAATACTCGGTGGAAAAAAACTGCTACTCCTCCAACCTCCTTTTTAGGGTTCCGTAGCCAAATGGCAAAAACAGAACCCTTATGGATTCGTCATATCTGTCTGTCTGTCCGTATGTCACAGCCACTTTTTTCCGAAACTTTATGAACTATACTGTTGAAACTTGGTAAGTAGATGTACCTATTCATTGCAATCATGTCATTAATATTTTATATACTTAGATTATTTTATATTTTGTGAATGTGAGAACGTTGTAGGCCTGGTAGAGTGTAGATTTGTTGGCGGTTTTCTATTTTGTTAAGTACCTGGTAATTGTTGAAAGGCCTACACTGTCCTCCCATACCTATTATCACTGTTATTTAATAATATTGTAAAGCCAATTATTTTTAAAAGAGTAACCGTGGAGTTTCTTGCCGGCTCTTCTCCATAGGAAACGACTAATTGGAACCGTGCACCTAGCTTCTGACGTTTCATAAGTGCCCATGTAGGTTTATGTGAAATAAAATATTTTGATTTGATTTGATTGATTCTGTGAACCGCATTAAGATTTTCACACAAAATTAGAAAAAAAAAACAAAAAATTTTTGGGGTTCCCCATACTTAGAACTGACACTCAATTTTTTTTTTTCCATCAAATCCATACTTGTGGGGTATCCATGTATAGGTCTTCAAAAATGATATTGAGGTTTCTGATGTAATTTTTTTCTAAACTTAATAGTTTGCGCGAGAGACACTTCCAAAGTGGTAAAATGTGTCCCACCCCCCTGTAACTTCTAAAATAAGAAAATAATAAAACTAAAAAAAATATAGGATGTACTGGCGTCTGCCAGCACATCAAGCTACTACAATCTGTCAAATTTCTTTAATAGATTTTCAACTTTATGATCACTACAACATAAGGTTCAAGGTTGATTGCGAAAATTTGACAGTTTCGGGTAGCTTGACCTGCTGGCGTCTGTACATTACCATGTAAACTTCCACCGAAAATTGGTTTGAACGAGATCTAGTAAGTAGTTTTTTTAATTATTTTGTATGTTCGCAAAAACTTAGGACTTTTCAAAATAAGAAGCGATTTCCATAATATAAATACACGTAGTAAACATGAAATTGTGATACCCAAATTCAGATTAACTAAAACTAGCAAGTCATTTCTTATAAACAGTATCCGCTTTTATAACAAGTTGCCAAAGTCGGTTACAGAACTTAGCGACGGAAAGTTCAAAACCCACAACAAACGTGTCCTTATCACAAAAGCATATTATAAGATAAAAGACTACGTTGAAGACAAGGAAGTTTGGCAATAATTCCTTCTGCACATGTGGCTTCCCTGGTACCTCATAAACAACATAACTATGTCAATGTCTATTAACTGCTCCCAAATAACGATGTTTATTTAGAATTTTTAATTATTTTTTTTACATACTTCCTTGACATAATCTTTTCATTATTTGACATTATTTACCTACAAATCGAATTCCAATTCTTTATTTATAGTGGCTTTTGTGGACATGATATTTATTCAGATATGTTACTGTAGTTGTAATTGCAATCATGTCATTAATATTTTATATACTTAGATTATTTTATATTTTGGAATGTGAGAACGTTGTAGGCCTAGTAGTGTAGATTTGTTGGCGGTTTTCTATTTTGTTAAGTACCTGGTAATTGTTGAAAGGCCTACACTGTCCTCCCATACCTATTATCACTGTTAGGTATTTAATAATATTGTAAAGCCAATTATTTTTAAAAGAGTAACCGTGGAGTTTCTTGCCGGCTCTTCTCCATAGGAAACGACTAATTGGAACCCTGCACCTAGCTTCTGACGTTTCATAAGTGCCCATGTAGGTTTATGTGAAATATTTTGATTTTGATAATACGCCATAAATCGTAAACCGCAATTTTTTAATACTAGTTATAGATATGGAACCCTTCGTGCGTGAGTCCGACTCGCACTTTTTACACCATACTGCGATCGCCAACCCGCCTGCTAAGCGTGGCGATTATGGCAAAACCTCCCAATTAGGGGCTTATGTCCAGCAGTGGACGTCTTTCGGCTGAAATAATAATGACGATGACTCCTCCGACGGCGCGAACGTTGTCTGACGGACGATCCATCAGTGTAGATAGGTACATACTTTGAGAAGCCGGAAATAATACCTAACATACAAATTCAGCACTTGTATGACATTATTGGGTTCAGTGGGACTGGGTGAACTGAATCCTAGCTTAGAGTCTGCTGTACTGGTTCTTATTTTCGGTCGTAGGGATTCTATAACAAGTATGACCACGACATTGTTAAGTGATTGGTCTATCTATAGTAAGAATTTT
Organism: Dryobota labecula; assembly: GCA_947523025.1. Lineage (NCBI taxonomy): Eukaryota > Metazoa > Arthropoda > Insecta > Lepidoptera > Noctuidae > Dryobota > Dryobota labecula. Next base: position 1,377,797 of record OX383303.1, on the reverse strand, counting down.
CAGGGGTAATTTCAACGACAAATAAAATAAAACAAATTCTAATAAAATATTTCATTTATTAAGTATTAAAATTTACGTTTATATTACACTAAATAGTTATCTAAAAAAGCATTCATATAGCACCTATAATACAATTACGAAGCGCATATTACTGACTGGGCATGTGTTCGTCAAGCTGATGCCTGTGATGTCCTAGAGAAAATAATTAACCTATTCATTGCAATACAGCTCTCTTTAATTTAACACAACAAAGCTTTACTCGCGATCTCAAATAATATCAATAATTACAGGGCAAACGAAATGACCCTTAAACAAATGTGGCGCCATCTTTAGAAATAAACTAAGCTGTATTACTCTTATTCGGCAAATCTATTTGAGCCTATTATAAAACGATCTTCAGGCATTCTTTAGGACTAAAATTAATGTCCTTACCTAGACTCGGCTATTACTTTTGTTGCCAAAAACATTCGCTCTTATCGCAGCTATCTTGAAATAATATCCCTCCAGAACTTGAGATCGCAAACATGTTTTCACATTAACTTCTAGTTCAACGTAAACTCCCAACTTATTCGTGTATAATATTATTTAAACATTTTGGTCCATTTATAAAATAATAAAACACCATTTATGAGCGTTACATACTTTCCTAAGTGACTCGCGATTATGGCTTGTACAATAGGAACGTTATACATAAATATGAAGCTCTTTTAAAATGCTTCTTACGTAATTATCTACTTTAGCGACACTGAAGTCCAACTCTCGCTTCAAAACAATTAAATCACTTGGTACAGTCAACTGCACGTCCATGGTTACAGTTAGATTTATAGCGTTTTTATTTCGAGACGGTAAGGGCGATTTCCTAGTTGCTTAGGGAGCTTCAATACGACAATATTATTATTAGTCCATACATACAGCCCCGGATCTTGGGGGGGGGGGGTGAAATCGGCACTCGGGCGCGTGTTTCGGGCGCAAATTTGAGCGTGGCAGACAAATGCACCACCGTGCATACCGCAACTTTGCAATGAATGAGATGCTTATAACTCTGAATGAGGAAATCACTGATTAGCCTAGGCATAGCGGTAGCGGGCGCAGTTGAATTCTACCAGGAACTCGAGGAGCGCTACTGTGGTTATAAATTTAAGGAAAAAAATCCATTATTTTGAAGTTTTACTTCGCGTAGCGAGGGCGCCGGGCGTCCCGCCCTTTCGGACGCCTGTAACTGAAAAGGCGACACGATTTCCTTTAATTTTTATCAGTTTTGGCGCACCTGTTGGATTGGAGCAAAAAACAAACCTAGATCTGGGGCTGCATTCTTATCTTCTAATAAATAACATAAATATTATAAGTAAAATTTAATATCTTGTTAAACATTCCATGTTCAGCATCAATTTTAGTCAAATACATTGTTCTATTTTACAGGCACATACTTACGATTTAAGGCTTATTACTAGACTTGCAACGAATAGTATATTCGGCAGTATACCGAATATTCGGCGAGCCTCTGACCAAATAGCCGAATATTAGGCAAAAGTATTCGGCCGGATTTTAGCGCCAAAACTTGTACAGACGTGATTGTTTCGAGCTCGTTTGTTTTAGTATACTCAGCGCCCGCGCGCCTGCAGTTGCTCTGCGAGAAATGAGAACCTTACCCTTCTAAATTTTGATTACGACAATAATTCAAATACATAGAATCCTTAACTTTTCTAATTCAGAAGATGATTATGTACCTGTGTTATGTAACAATGACTACTTAAATGATTATAAGAGAAATGAAAATTTGAATATATACGATACGTAATGAATCTTTTTTTTTTTTCATTTTAACAATTATCTCTCTATAACAAAATATATTACTTGTATTCGGTATTCGGCCGAATAATATGTAGATATTCGGTATTCGGCCGAATATAATAAAAGCAGCCGAATAGGCCGAATACCGAATAGTAACCGAATATTCGTTGCAAGTCTACTTATTACTAAATATTTGGACTGCTACTTTATTAGGCTTCAGTACATTTGTATATACAGCCTTATCGATAACTTGCTGTAAGGCTTTTGTTAAAAAATCAGAAACAAGAATTTTTTAGTTAAATAATTAAACATCTTCTCCTTTGATAAAAAAAAAAAAAATACTAACAAGAATATTATTAAGCTTAAACGGATTTTTTTACAATGACACTCATTTCAAAGGAAACAATAATATAAATGTAACCATGTTAAATTAGATTGAAAATCTATACATACATATATAAATTAATTGCTGTTCGTTAGTCTCGCTAAAACTCGAGAACGGCTGGGCCGATTTAGCTGATTTTGGTTTTGAAACGTTTGTCGTAGTCCAGGGAAGGTTTGAACGGTGAGAAAATATGGAAAAAAAAAACAATTAGTGAACGGCTGGACCGATTTCGCTAATAATTTTTTTGTTGTGTTTGTTATTATCAGGAGAAGGTTGGGTAGGTAGGTAGGGTAGGGTAGGTAGAGTAGGGTAGGGTAGGGTAGGGTAGGATAGGGTAGGTAGGTAGGGTAGGGTAGGGTAGGATAGGGTAGGTAGATAGGGTAGGGTAGGGTGGGTAGGTAGGGTAGGGTAGGTAGGTAGGTAGGTTAGGGTAGAGTAGTGAAGTTTATACTATATTTCCTTTGCGCGTAGACAAACTGCCACAGTCAAATATTTTTTGACAGAATGAAGTCTGTCGGGTCAGCTAGTCTTATATATAAAATTCTCGTGTCACAATGTTAGTTACCATACTCCTCCGAAACGGCTTGACCGATTTTTATGAAATTTTATGTGCTTATTCAGTAGTCTGAGAATCGGCTTCTATCTAATTTTTTTTAAGTTTTAGGTAGGTAGGGTAGTGTAAGGTAGGGTAGGGTAGAGTAGAGTAGAGTAGAGTAGTGTAGTGGAGGTTATACTATAGCTTTTGACAGGACGAAGTCTGTCGGGTCAGCTAGTCTTATAAATAAAATTCTCGTGTTATAGTTACCATACTCCTACGAAGCGGTTTAACCGATTTTTATGAAATTTTATATGCATATTCAGTAGGTCTGAGAATCGGCTACTATCAATTTTTTTTAAGTTTTAGGTAGGTAGGGTAGGGTAGGATAGGATAGGATAGGGTAGGGTAGGGTAGGATAGAGTAGGATAGGGTAGGTAGGTAGGTAGGGTAGGTAGGTAGGTAGGGTAGGTAGGTAGGGTAGGGTAGGGTAGGGTAGGGTAGGGTAGTAGGGTAGGGTAGGGTAGGGTAGTAGGGTAGGGTAGGGTAGGGTAGAGTAGAGTAGTGTAGTGTAGTGGAGGTTATACTATAGCTTTTGACAGAACGAAGTCTGTCGGGTCAGCTAGTCTTATAAATAAAATTCTCGTGTTATAGTTACCATACTCCTCCGAAACGGTTTGACCGATTTTTATGAAATTTTATATGCATATTCAGTAGGTCTGAGAATCGGCTACTATCAATTTTTTTTAAGTTTTAGGTGGGTAGGTAGGTAGGTAAGTAGGTAGGTAGGTAGGGTAGGGTAGGGTAGGGTAGGATAGGGTAGGTAGGTAGGTAGGTAGGTAGGATAGTGTAGGGTAGGTTAGGTTAGGTAGGTAGATAGGTAGGTAGGTAGGTAGGTAAGGTAGGGTAGGGTAGGGTAGGTAGGTAGGGTAGGGTAGAGTATTGTAACGAAGTCTGTCGGGTCAGCTAGTAAGTAGACAAGATAAATATTAAGTACCAGGAGATAAAAAATAACGTTATTACAGTTGGTTCAAGGCAGTATCAAAGTTGAAACCTATTTGACGTTTTACAAATTATAGCTTAAACAATTTGGTAAGGAACAACAATCATGTTTTATAGGACTAGATCAGCAGTTTGTGGCGCCGACGCGTTACTACGTCGTATATGTCCGCAAGCATATCCGACTTCACTTGTCAATTTGACGTCAAGTGAGCGATTGCTTAACGATAAAAAATATCAAAATGGTGAAATGAGCGGTTAAAATTAGTATGTCACGGTCTGAAAAGATTAATAATGCAAGTGGTGTTACACTTCACAAGTAAGTTTGCTAAATTTTCTTTAGATTATTCAAAAAAACATTACGAGACGAATTAGATTTATCAAACATTGTTTTTGCCATCAGTGTTACCAGTAAAAACGATTTTGATTTTACCAGACTGTTGCGAGTTTAGTGAATGACGAATTTATGTTCTTGTAAGTCTACATTATTATTAAAGTCTGTTTGATAAACATTGAAGAATTAGATTTATCAAACATTGTTTTTGCCATCAGTGTTACCAGTAAAAACGATTTTGATTTTACCAGACTGTTGCGAGTTTAGTGAATGACGAATTTATGTTCTTGTAAGTCTACATTATTATTAAAGTCTGTTTGATAAACATTGAAGAATTAGATTTATCAAACATTGTTTTTGCCATCAGTGTTACCAGTAAAAACGATTTTGATTTTACCAGACTGTTGCGAGTTTAGTGAATGACGAATTTATGTTCTTGTAAGTCTACATTATTATTAAAGTCTGTTTGATAAACATTGAAGAATTAGATTTATCAAACATTGTTTTTGCCATCAGTGTTACCAGTAAAAACGATTTTGATTTTACCAGACTGTTGCGAGTTTAGTGAATGACGAATTTATGTTCTTGTAAGTCTACATTATTATTAAAGTCTGTTTGATAAACATTGAAGAATTAGATTTATCAAACATTGTTTTTGCCATCAGTGTTACCAGTAAAAACGATTTTGATTTTACCAGACTGTTGCGAGTTTAGTGAATGACGAATTTATGTTCTTGTAAGTCTACATTATTATTAAAGTCTGTTTGATAAACATTGAAGAATTAGATTTATCAAACATTGTTTTTGCCATCAGTGTTACCAGTAAAAACGATTTTGATTTTACCAGACTGTTGCGAGTTTAGTGAATGACGAATTTATGTTCTTGTAAGTCTACATTATTATTAAAGTCTGTTTGATAAACATTGAAATATGTATTCATTCTGGGGAAATTACGTTGATTATTGGAAACTGGCCGTTTTTTTTGATAACAATGTCTTGTCTCAGTTTGACGGTAGAAGAAATGAGACAAGCGGATTATTTTGACAGATTGACATAATTTATGTATCCGTTTCAAAGCAAGACTTTAAATTCGTAAGTGGGTAGGTTTTTTCGGAAGTTTTTAGTACGACGCTGCTCCTCTAGTATTATAAAACCTCATTGAGAAACAATGATTGAGTAAGTGAGTAAGCTGCTAATTAAGATATTTTTTGTAGAATAAGAAAAGATCAACAATATTCTTAAAAAAACAAAAATAAAAAAATAAAACACCGGAAAGATAAGATTTTGACGAGTGTTAAGTTGAAGCTAGAACTTGAAACAACACAAAGTAACAAGTCGAAATTGTAATATAAAGCTGAGCACAGTGTTCAATCTAATTTATATTTAAAGTTTAGATCTCTTTGTCCCTTTCTAAATGTGCTAGTTGTTGTGCGATATGTCGCACAGTGTGCGTAGTATTAGTGGAAAGGTTCGATAAACGTCATTGCTTCGGCGGAATGTGTGACGTCATCTTGCTTTCACCTCTCGAATCCGGCTCGAAGGATAAATCGGGGCGACTTTACTTATGGATTAACATATCTACTTTAAAAGAAACGTGTGCCAGTCACACACAGTGACTTTAAAACGTTGATTTTCTGAAAATTCTAATTTCAATTTTAGACCTGATAATATCACTAAATTATTTTATTTAAATAATTACTCGCAATTTCTTAAAATATCACATATATAATGTTAATTGTCAAATGTTGTCGAGTTAACCAAAATACTGACGGCTGTTTTAGTCTTGTACATAAATTCCTCTTTTAATGTATTCGTAGGACTTGAAAAAATGGTTATTTATTCAATAATCTGCTGTTTGAGTAAAGTTCGGTTGATTAAATGATAAAAGATATTTATTTCTGTAAATTGGTTAAAAAATACACTTTAACGTGGTTATTTTCTTGAACGTAGTGTCTCCTAAAGTAAATGTTGAGTTGTTAACGCACATATGAAGTAAAATAATAATATGTTCTCAAATATGTATTTACCATGCGGTATAACATTGTAAACTTATTGTAGCAATTACATGTATAGATAACCTTTGACAATCCCATAAATGTCCCTAAAATATGTGACCCAAGATGGCTAAGTTTATATGATTTCTCGTAAACCCTTACATGAGACGCCATAAATCAAACGTTATTACTGTCACACATTGTTTAGACAAATGGTTTTTTTCAAGCTGGCTGGACACGTTTTAGATCGATTATCTAAGATTCTGTAGCGTCACAAGTTCTGAAATAAGGGTGTTTAGCCGTCACATAAAGTGCCCTATTGACCTAGTGAAATGCGAGCTATTTTGAAGATTAGTCCAGCCATCCTGAGTCACATCCAAAAATACATGAATATAGAACCTTAAATACATGAAGAGTACCATTCATCCATTACAATATGTTGAATAGAACTTCAATTCTATTCAACATATTGTAATGGATGAATGGTACTCTTTTATCATTTTAATAATAAACTAGTGACCCGTCCCTGCTTCGCACGGTTTTCACGAATTCTCTAGTAAGATATAAAACACTAGCGACCCGACCCGGCTTCGCACGTGTGCTACCTGTAAAGTTGGAATTCTGTTCAGGACACGTTGTGCACAAGTTTTGAGCAGTAACCTAACAAAAAGTACTAGGTTTGCATGAATTCAAGATAGTATTTCATTAGTATTATTAAGTACTTTTTTTTGTGTATATTTACATAACATATAGCCTCAGCTGGACCTTTCTAATGATGAAAGAATTTTTCAGATAGCAGCTGTGGTTTCGGAGATTACCCTCCACATATACTTACACAAACTCACAAAATTTGTTCTCTCCCTCTCTCTATATATATAATATTAATATTGCTCTCTCTCTTTATAATATTAGTATAGATTACGTTAGTAAGCCACTAAAACGTCTTTACTTTTCATTACACGTCTCATACGTCATGTTTGCTATGTATTGTAGTATAGGTCTTATTATTTTAGTTCTTGGCATTAGCTCCGTGGCGAAAGCACAAAAGAATATAGTTAACTGATATTTAATTAGGTACAGAAAAAAAGGTTCGGTTTTATACGCACCACAATTTTTATTGCCCGTCAGCCAATATAATTCCTGTTACAAAATAGAATTTTGTGATCGCAGTAGCATCCAAACGAACGCCACACTCGCGTCAAAAGCTCGCTGCATGGGATGTAATAAAATGTGAGACCGAGAGTGCTTACTACGCGCTCGGTCGAACTTATACACATAATGAGCGTTACACATGAACGTACACCTTCAAAGTAAGAGTTAACGATATGGTTATGCGTCTACCGACTTAGACCTCATCCATCGCTTTCGCTCGAGATCAACACAAAAAAAGTAGTTAACTGATCATATACGCCTTATAGAATGCGTTCATGTCACCTGTTCGTTATACACAGTTATTTGAAATCTGAATCTGACAGCAACCTAATAGAAACGACAATAAAGACCACGAAGTGATGCAAGGTTAAAGAATACATGTTTTACGAATTTAAACTTTATTCGTTCCTAGTCCAAGTGACAGATGACAGGAACGCATTCTCTTGGTGGCCGGAATATAACAATATTTTTCGCAAACGGTCACTGGTTACACAACAAGTCCGTGACGTCACGTGCCCCGCAGTGAGCGCGCCCGAACTGCGCTCACTAGCTGGCCGTGTTGTTGTACTGCGGCCGTCCCGCTAACTCTAACAGGTATCTGTCCGGGTGCTCGATCCAGTCCGATGCTGACAGTTTTACCTAAAAAACGAAAGCATTTCATCAAAATATCGAACAACAAAGTGATCCTACAAGTGTACCGGGTATAACATTGTAATTTTAGGCTTGAGCTTCAAATATCGCTTGACGTTGTATCCCAATGCGTCAATAGACTTAGTGACTCTTGCTCAAAAGGTCGTCACTTTGTTTTCCTTCGACCAAGGACTGGTCTGAGTCAGCATAGCGCTGGTATTCCGATTCCAAAAACTGTTAACAGTTTTTGCGCTACAACGGTTTGCACCTGTACGTTGTGGTGGATTTTCTTTCTAACTTGTTATTTTCCTTGTAAATCGTTGCTCTGTTCTGTGCCTTAGTATATAGGGGGCAAATTTAAATAGTAGGCGAAAATATGTCGATATCAGGTGAAAGGTATAAATAAGTAATGATGACTCACATGTCGTTGCCGCTCGGCCTCCTTCACCTGCCACTTCTTGACCTCCAGCTGAACCTCACGCGACGCCTGGTCGCCGCAGCCCCACACCTGACACAACAACTCACATGTAAAAAAAGAAAAACCAAAAACTTGTTATATCTGGATCTATGTTACGAGGTTCATTTGTGCTCTAAAATACTCAGCGTATGAGACACCATCAATGTTCCTAACATCATTAATTCGCATCATGCTTAGTTATAGTGTAATTTTTTTTTCTAAATTCGAGACGGAAATTGGTCGATAAAAAAAAAAACTCAACAACTAGACTTGGTAGCTAAAGAGGATAGGAAATATTGTATTTAAAGGATTATTTCTACCAGCTTTGTTAATAAAATATTCCGATGTTCCGACTAGCAGCGGGATCGAGACTTATGCCCCCGCGGCTTCACATAAGTCTCGATCCCGCTGCTTGTCTTTATACACCTTTTTTTTTTAAACGTTGCCCCTCGCTACGAATTTCTCCTGTATTGTGGGTGCGTTTACAAACATTGAAACTCACATACACAAACAGCCAGACCCGGAACAACTACTTGTAGGTCATACAAATATTAGGTTGGGGAAAAAGTCTTTTCGCATTATAGTATGTATGAACTTGTAATAAAATCTCTTTGGCTATACTATTTGTATCTGGCTGGTTTTGGTATCATTGAAAGTTTAAATTTTAAAGAACGCAATTCCAAATTCAAATTAGGAAAATGTGTGATTTTCATTTGTTTTTCGTACTGTCAAGATGAGTGAATCTAATGAAGAAATTCGATACATTTTAAAATTTTACTACAAAAAAGATAAAAGTGCAAAGCAAGCCGCGAAAAAAATTTGCGATGTTTATGGACCTAGTGCAGTGTCTGTGAGAGTAGCACAAATTTGGTTTAAGCGTTTTCAATCCGGAAATTTTGATGTCAAAGATGCACGTCGCTCTGGTCGCCCTATTACGGATAAAATGGATGCCATTTTTGAAAAAGTGGAGCAAGATCGGCATATCAGTAGTTACGACGTAGCTGAAGAACTGGGAGTTGACCACAAAACAGTTTTGGCACATTTGAAAAAAACTGGGTACACAAAAAAGCTCGATATTTGGGTACCTCACGAGCTCACTGAAAGAAACCTAATGAACCGTGTACTGATTTGTGATTCTTTATTACGACGTAATGAAACCGAACCATTTTTGAAGAAGCTGATAACTGGTGATGAAAAGTGGATCATGTACGAAAGGAACGTGCGAAAAAGGTCGTGGTCAAAGGCCGGTCAGGTTTCACAGACTGTGGCGAAACCCGGGTTAACTCGCAACAAGGTGATGCTGTGTGTGTGGTGGGATTGTAAGGGCATTATTCAACAGAAGGGGTGTGGTTTTTCATCATGATAACGCTAGACCTCACACATCTTTAGCCACTCAGCAAAAATTAAGAGAGTTTGGCTGGGAGGTGTTAATGCATCCGCCGTATAGTCCTGACCTTGCACCTTCAGAGTTCCACCTGTTTCGGTCTCTTCAGAATTCTTTAGGCACTGTCAGGTTAACATCACGAGAGGACTGCCAAAACCACTTGTCGCGGTATTTTGATCAGAAGTCCCAAAATTTCTATAGCAATGGGATCATGTCCCTACCTACAAGATGGCAAAAAGTTATCGAACAAAATGGTACCTACATACTATAGTTGAATGTAAATAAACTATATTAAAAAATGTTTTGAATTTTATTCAAAAATGCGAAGAAACTTTTTCCCCATCCTATTATTTGTTCCGTGCGGGAATCGAACCCGCGACACGCAGCGCAGCAGTCAATCGCTTAAGAACTGCTCCAACCGTGCCGTGCTGAAGTTTCTGATGTCAAACGAACAGCTTTTTTTACTAAATGCATATGAAAGTATACCCGTAAGGTACAGCCCTCCGCAAAAATAACTGGGTGCATTCAGCTCCTTATTTTGAATCATTATCCATCGGAAATTTGCTCAGGAAATTTTTCATTTCTTATATCGCTTTTTCAGTTACTATTCCTTTATTTCAATGTAAAATTACATTCTCTGTACGCAGCACTCCATTTAGTAAATAAAATAGCTAAAATAAAATTAAAATAAAACAGCAATGGATGTTGAAAAAAAAAAAAAAAAATACTCTAACGACCGACGTTCGAAATCAGCTGCATGTTCACTTTATTTATTTATTTAAACTTCTCACACACAATAAGGTACAAAGGCGGACTTAATGCCATAGGCATTCTCTACCAGTCAATCAAGGGTAGTGAAGAGATAAGATGGCAGGTGCTCTAATTAATAGGGAGGAGAGGAGATAATAATAATAAAAATATTTAAAAGATAACAAATACAATAGATACACAAGTACATAAATATGTAGTAAACTTATAGTAGACATAGATTATTATATAATATATGTATATATATATATATTTTTTTTTTATATATATATATATATATAAAAATTCAAGGGGAAGAGATGACTGGGTTGACTTTACTCTATTTGTTATGAAAATAACTCCGCAATTTCCGCTTAAATGCATACCGACTGGTGGCCGTCCTGATATCCAGAGGAAGCGCATTCCAGAGAAGAATAGACTGAATATGAAAGGAAGAATGAACAAAGTCAGAAGTATGAGAAGGACAGAGTAGGAGAAGATTGTTGGAAGAACGCAGATTCTTAGCGTGTGAAGAACATAGATATTGAAAGTGAGACATAAGATAAGAAGGAGGGCTGGGAGAGTTGAGAAAGGAGAAAAGCGTGGTCAAAGCACGCAAACTTTTTCTCTGGCGAATAGACATCCATTTGAGCTCAGACCTATAGCTCGACACATGGTCATATTTCCGCAGGTTGAATATGAACCGGATCCCATTGTTGAGCAGTCTGTCGAGCTTATCTAGCAAAACCGCATTCAAGTCAAAGTAGCACACGTCACCATAGTCGATGATAGGGAAAATCAAAGTCTGCACAAGCATAGTTTTCGTCTTAGCCGGCAAAAAGTTCCTCAGTCGATACAGAGATCGCAGAGTACCGTTGACCCTTTGGCTAACGCTAGAAACCTGGCGTTGCCAGCTAAGTGTCGAGTCAAGATGCAAACCGAGATCTTTTACCGAAGAGGTAAAGGGTATAATGGTACCATTGAAAATAACAGGAGGAAGAGAGCTGAGCGCCACCCTACCCATCATGCGCGAGCTTCCAATTACAATGGCCTGACACTTTGAGGGGTTTACTGACACCCTAAAACTATCAGACCACTTCATGACAGCATCTAAGTCTCGGTTTACATCTGCTATAGCGTCCGATAAACCTTCCACCCGCCCAGCAGCATACAGTTGAAGATCATCAGCATAAAGATGATACGAACACCGAAGGCAATGAGTTATAAAACTACAGAGTAACTGTCTTAACTACAGAGTTCATCAAACGCCCAGCGCCCCATAGCGGGGAGGAGGCGGTCGAAGGCTCGCTGCGCTGCCGTTCGCTACGTGCGTTTCGCCACGGTAACTATACATTGCGTGTGAGGTAATAAAACAAATCAGGTTTATTGGATTCCCATAACGTTCCTGAAATAATTTCATGTACCGGTCATCTTAGTATGATATACTGAATTCGTCCCATGCGGAGGGCTGTCCCTTACACGGACACCCTGTATGCGTTAAATATAACAAAAACAATGTTTTTTGTTATCTGTCTGTCGGTGTCTGTTTGTCCCGGCGAATCTCCGAAACGGCTGGACCAATTTTGACAAGAGTTTCACTGGCAGGTAGCTGATGTTTTAAGGCTAGGTTCCTAGGCTTTTATTTTAGAAAAAGTCACACAGGCGAAGCCGCGGTGAGCAAATAATAAGTGTACAAGTAAACAAAAAAAATCTATGCTTCGGTAATTCCCTACGGAGGCAAGTTTTCTCTCTGTGGAATTACCTACTCCGGTCGCAGATTTACCTGTCTCACTCAATATTTTATTTTAAGTTTTTGGGAATTGCATAGAGTTGTTGATTTATAATTATGTTATGACGGTAATACAAAGTAGGCAAACACTTCTATGGTTGTAACAGTTCTATACTAGATCTCATCATCGCGCGTTCGTATTTCTGAAGATGACAATGATTCCCGAAGCGCATATTTTTCTTGTCAAATCGGTAGGTAACGTACCTCGATAGAGTCGAGCGGGTAGGGCACGCCCTGGAACTGCAGCGAGTCGAAGTCCTCCGGGATGACGAGCAGCGGCTTGCGAGGGTCCGCGCCCGCGCGCAGGCCCTTGGGGTAGCCGCGGATCGACGTGTTGAGGTACAGCATCTTGGGGCCCTTCTCCACGATCGAGAACCTGGAAACGGGATGAGTTTGTTGCTTTTGTCCGGAGTCGATTCTTAGGCTGAATGGGCTCCCGTTAAACAGAGTATCAAAATGCAAGTATCTTAGGCATTTCATCACCGACGACCTTAAGGATGACATAGACATTGAGAGAGAGCGTAGGGCTTTAGCGGTCAGAGGTAACATGTTGGCTCGTAGATTTGCTCGGTGCTCTGACCAAGTAAAAATTACTCTTTTTAAGGCCTACTGTCACAGCTTTTACACGAGCAATCTATGGGTCAACTACACCAAGAGATCGCTGGATGCCCTACGCGTACAGTATAACAATGCTTTCAGGATGTTGTTGCGACTGCCCCGTTTCTGCAGCGCCTCGGAAATGTTTGCCGAGACCCACACAGATGGCTTTCATGCAATCATTCGAAAAAAAAAAACCGCGTCGCTGCTGAGTAGAGTGCGAAGTAGTCGCAACTATATCCTGAGAGCTGTGTTCCTGACATCAGAGACTTCATGCGGAGGTTGATCAGGTAGGAAATATGTTTTCTTGTCTGGTCGTCCACTACGTGGAGTGCCCATTATTTGAAATATTTTATATCTGTACTACTAATACTAGAATATAAGTTGTTTTGTAATACTAACACAATATGGATCCTTGTTGTCCGAAATAAATTAATTTGAATTTGAATTTAGCGGCAACACTATTTCTGGGTACATACCCAGAAATAAACTGTGGGTGTGTTGTGGGTGGATGTCTCTTTGCATCACCACAAATCAAAACAAAACAGCCTGTATCATGTAACCCAGTATTACGTTAAACATTACGTTCCCTGCAAATAGTTTTAACTATAGCTTTTTCACAGGAATGTGACTTTTTCACTGCAATAGAACTAATCTCAGTCACGACCACGAGAAGCTTTCTCATGATTAAAATATGTTTGTTTGTTATTGCTGGTCCATATATTATTATAAAATATTTTCCAGACCCTTTAAAGGACAATTTTGGAAAGCAGAAAAAAATTGTCCTTCAGTACGAGATATCGCAAAAGACTAGGAGGACCACCTGAACGAAGATATCTAAAAGTATTGCAGCTTTTGTTTAGAATCAAAAATCAAAAGTCATTTATTCAAATTAGTCTGAGAACCAGCACTTGTTGAACGTCAAAATTACATAAAACAGTCCCCCACAACGCCTGCCCTTCACCGTTTCCTAGTGTTTTTGTTGGGAAGAATAAGTGGCGCAACAATCTCCCCAGCAGAATATCTGGGATGACACATCCGTCTAGCCTTTTCCCAACTATGTTGGAATCGGCTTCCAGTCTAACCGTATGCAGCTTAATACCAGTATTTTACATGGAGCGACTGCCTATGTGCCCTCAAGAGCCCAGTTACTGGGCCTCGGTGGATGTGACTTACGTGGGATGTATCTGCAGCAGAGCGCAGTCGGGCCCGCCCCAGTACTGGTGCGTCTCCCGCCACTCCTGCGACGAGCACACCACCACTAGCAGATCCTCTGCCTGGATGAGCACCAGCGACGGACCCCTGCTCATAAGCGTACAACATATACAACGTGTCTTTTAAATAGCTGAAACCTGAAAGAGGGTCATTGTAGTCAATACTCATCACTATAAACACTTTTGAAAAAATCGTGTGGACAATGGTATTATCACTGACGCAAGGACATTGCAGATGCTTTCAGTATAACTTCGTTGACAAAGTTAATTAGGATTCATTTTTTCAACGAAGTAGCTATTGAAAGCGTGCAGCTTGTCTTCTTGTACGCAGCTTTTTCTAAATCTGCGTTATAGATACAAAAAAATAACGATTATTTTTTTCTGGTCCCACGTCTGCTAATTGAGGGGTTTAAAATGATAAAAACACTAGCTCTTCGCCCGCGAGGATTTCGTACCTTCGCCATCGATGTAGAATACCCTAGATACACCGTCAACGCTTGAAATGTGTCTCGATACAACTGTGCTTAAATTACTTCTAAGCACAGTTGCGCTCTCAGTAACGCGCGCTTCGTTGTCGGGTGAACATGCCAAAGTGCTCCGTAAAAAAGTGCAAAAATAATATTTTAACCACGTTGAAAAGGGATGACATATCGTATTTTCGGTAAGTACTAGATAATAGTTTTATAATGTAGTGAATTTGTGGCAAAATACGCCTTCAAACTCATTAAAAACATATTTTTTTTAAATTTATTTCAATACGTCTCTTCATTTGACGCTACGCAGTTGGCTTTTTCCCTCGCGCAGCACTTGTATTAAGTGGAAAGGAGATGGAAGATGTATAAAGTGGAACATAGTCAAATATTAAATGAATAGAGTCGCTTATTGTTTTTTTCTTTCTGCGGTATGTCAATAATATGGAATTAACATAGAATAACTATAGCCTGTCCGGAGATGAGCAAAATTTATTTGAATGGTGATTGGTGTTTTTTATATTATAGTTATTATTAATTGAAAGGGAAAAATGGCGAAAAATTATAGCTAATGAGAGGAGTGAAGATTTTTTTAAGCCAAATGATTCTATAAAAAAATAGTGTGGTTCGCTCTTGTCACTTCTCAGAAAATGACATGTATTATACGAAGAAAGGCTTTCGGCAAGTAAAGAAAGGGGTTATTCCATGTATTGCAGTAAGTTTTTACATAAAATATTGTGACTACTGAGTAAATGTGCTGAGTTAATGGTGCTGATTCTCTTGTACACGGAACTAAACTAACTAAACTATCACTAAAATTCCTTACTTTTGGCTATGAGAATCTTAAAGCTATTCTGCAAACAAAATTCTCTAAATTTAAAAATAAGTTTGACATAACTAAATCGAATTTGACAATCGTGACTCCACGTGGTAATTTTTTTTTATGGCTTCGCAACGTTGTACTTGTTTGCCTATGATTTTTTTTAGAGCCTGAGACGCGCATAGGGGGGCAGCCACGACGTGTTTTTTATGGAATTTTTCACTTTTTGTGTGAAAAATAAAAAAAACATTACCTATATGTAGAGTAATAGCGGTTTAAGGTTCTCTAAAAGGGGGTCGAAATTTTCATTATTTTTGCGATAGGACGCACCATTTTGGAGATATGAGCAAAAGAAAAGAAAAAAAAAAAATATTGGGATAAACACGAAATATTTTAAGTGATACACCAGTAGTGCTATTCTGTCAAAAACTCACGGTGCAAACTTAGGTAAAGTGAGTTTGAACTGATCTGTAATTCCACCTGATGCTTGGGATTGACACTATTGACAGCTCACTCCACGTTCACTTCACCTACGTTTTCACGGTGAGATGGTTACAGAATAGCACTGCTATAGGTGGTAAAGAAGCCATGGAAAAGATTTTTTTTTTATTGTGAGTATATTATTTAAAAAAAAAAAAATTACTTGATATGATGATTAATTATCAAAATTCACCTCGCTCGTGCCGCCACCCCACCCCAACGCGCGGGTCATTCATAGAATAAGTAAATAAAGGATTTTTTCGCAAAATGTCTCAAGCAATTTTAAAATTATAATAATTATGTAGAAATATAAAACACTTAGATAAAAAAAAAAAAATTTCGCTGCTGTGGCTTTTTTACGACTTAAAGATGTTTCTCTTAAAATATTTCGTGTATGAATAGATACACCTTATAATCGTATACAGTACTGGATTTGCACCAGAAGTCGTGAGAGTCGGTGATTGGTGTGAATTTTAGTTCATGAAAACTAATTTTATTCCATACCTTTTTAATCGCGATTATAAATATATCAGATTTAGTTAGAAAATCTAAATTTTAGTTTAAAAACGTCAAATTCAGAATAGTAAAATTGCCATTTTCACTAAATTTAAAAACTCAGTACCATCTTAGAGCTGTAAAACTAAATTATAGTTAAGTTGTGTCACTTTCGTCAATTTCAGAATAGGATATGGTCGTTTGACAGGAATAAACTAAATTTTGGTGATTTTTAGTCTTAGTTTAGAGAATTTTGTGACAAGAGAATCGGCACCATTATCTATCAATCTTTTTAAATTGTCTTAATAAATAAAATAAAAATAAGTTAATTTTAACCACCTCAACCTGTTTTATTTAAGCACATAGTAGGTACTGAGTAAAATTTCAAGACCACTCCATTATCCTTCTGTTCCAAAGCAAACATTTTTTTACGAATGTGCTTATTAAGTCAAATTCAGTTTACGCCGCGTGGGCGTAAACTGAATTTGACTTAATAAGCATTTGCTTAAGGAATAGTATCGTTTAAAATTATCTTACCTACAGCTGAGAGCAATAAAATTTTACGACTTGCGCGATGGTCTAATTTTGAAATGTCATAACCGCCCATCGCGCGCACTCGAAACCACACCTTAATTCCATTCACATAAGGTTGTATGTAAGGAAAATTAAAATGTTCTTAAGAACATTATGTGTTTTAGATTTGCCTTAGTAGACGCACACACTTGTAACTTAGCGATGGGACACTTTTGCGACTTTGATTTGTAGGTGATAGTGTATCTAGGGTATTCTAAATCGATGACCTTCGCCTACAAAGTTCAACACTCTGTATCGCGTTTAAAAGATAATTTTTGAAAACGAATGATTGTGACTATTTTATTTATTATATTATGACAAACTTTCTTATATATTACAAAGTATTAGTCAATTATTTCTAGCTTACAAAAAATAATGCATCTCGAAAAATAAAATATACTCGCTAATAAACAGGAAGGGTGCAGAAATGGTAAACAATAAACTTTGTAATATACAGGAAAAGTTTTTAACCAGTGCGCAAATTATTTTTGGTGGTTCAGTATCAGTAATAGAACACATTTCCATGATTTTTTTCAATACTCTTTTTTTTTGGCCGACTTGAAATTAGCAAAATATGGACACAACATCTATTCGTAATAATTAATGGGCGCGTGCGACGGCTGGCGCCACGCGGCGGGTGTCGGCGGGCGGCAGGTTGGCACCGCCGCGCGCCGTGCAGTCCCGGTATGCACGCGTTCGAGTGACGTCGCGTCGCTTTACTTGCGCATGCACCGCAATGCAAATGTTTTGAACTTACTACAACGATGTCAAACTTTACTGCCGCGAGTTTTACGGGGTGGTGCGAGTGTATTTAGTAAGTGGTTAAAAAAAAAGTGGAAAGGACCATTTTAGTAGCCACTTAAAGGCTGCTTGATCGAATGTCTTAAATCTCTTCTAATTCAAATAGAACGTGCTCAAAGAGCGATACTAAAGGTTATGCATTTCAAGCGTAGTGACTATCCAACCGCCCTGCTGTACTCTGAAACCCAGGTCCTCACCGTTAGACAACTCTTCATTTCGCGTGTAGTCTTACGCCGTCACTCCATCCTACCTCTTGACCCAAACATCCTCCTAAGACGTCGAGGTCGTCCGGTCTGTGATTCCGTCCAATGTCGTTCCGCATTTGCTAGCCGCCATTACCCAGTCCTAAGCGCTCATCTTTATAATAGGGTGTATCGTTTAATTGGTATTTACACGTTGACCAAGTTTACGTTGAAAGCAAACCTTACTAATTGGTTGCAGAAGTTGTCTTACGACCATACAGAAAATTTATTGACCATCACCTCATGAATACGTTTCTAAATACTGTTACATGTATGTATATACTGAGTCATTGCATCTAAGTTGTAACAATAAATAAATGTTTATGAGGAACTTTGGCTCTTGAGATACAAGTATCTTTTTACTTCGTTCAGGAGCCAACTGTTCAACCTGTTTTTTGTCCACTGCTTGTACAATCTTGTTTAATGTATGTCTAAACGCATGTTGTGTTTTTCTTTGTACAATAAACTTATATTATATTATTATATTATAATGATCCCAGACAGTTCAGGACCTCGAATAAGTGTAAGTGTTATAACTAGAGATCGGATATTCGGATGCATATTCACCTAAAGTTGAGATGTTGGCTAATATGGAATGCGCTTTTGTATCTAAAAAATCCCGCGGTTCTGGGATTTACAAGTTTAGGTTTCAGATATATATGATTCTGCTATATTTATTTACTTTAAAATGTTGGTAAAAATTCCAATTCTAAATAAATATGCATCAGAATAGTTATGCAATCCAAGTATCCCGGGTTTTTTTTTATAAATATTTTTTTAGTAGTCGCTTACATACTACACACTCAACTAGTTATGCATTCCCGTTGTTCCTGGCAACACGGTTTTTTTTTACAATTAAAATATTTTAAGAAGCCGCTTCCATACTTTCATAGCCAAAAATTAACTTTAGGTAAATATGCATCCGAATACTCGTATCCGATCCCTAGTTATAACTGTTATAAGTGCCTTAATTTAATTCATCACAATGCTTCATTTTCTGCATTTTGATGGTTCTAAGCCAAAAAAAAAAAAAATTTGAATTACTCTTCAAATAACTTCAGGTCACGGCCTAAACCTAAAAAAAACTAGTTCGAACCTGATAAAATTAGCGATTAATAACCTGCTTAAATACCTACGTCGGCGAATTGCGCGGGCACACAGCTGATACGTACCTACAACTGCGTTCAACTTCATTGCACGCGGCCGAGCGGCGCGTATCCAATAAACTAGTTTCAAAATGAACATCTTTGAATAACAATTTTATTTTTTTTGTACTAAGACTTATCAAAAGGAGAAATAGGTGGTTAATAAAACTCGTTTAAGTTTAATTTGTCAATATTTGCGCACTAGTTAAAAACTTTTCCGGTATGCTTTATTCATAATGTCTTGTCAGAAGTAGATGCGAATATATACCTGTATGTACCATTATCCATGACATGACACAGGCCTTCGACCATGTTCAACTTATTTGGCAACAACAGAAGACCATTTACAGAAATTTCGGCAATAAATAAAAGCAATAAACATGAAGTTATCTATAAATCAAAATTTAAATTTGGCGTATCGCAAGGTACTGTCCTAGGCCCACAATTTATTATAGTACTGTATATTTTGTAAGTGGTGCTGAAATAAAATATTAAATTTTTTATAGCATCTTGAAAACAATTCAAAAGTATCAGTGACATTCAGCGGGTGCTTTAAGACATTACATACTTGTAGTTGAGCGTGTGGTGCAGGAAGCGGTTGGCGCCCATGCCGTGGTCGCGGGACGCGTACAGCGGCACCCAGTGCGACGGCACCGCGCACACCAGGCGCGCCAGCCACGCCGCCGACGCCAGGCCGCCGCCTGCTGCCGGCCAGAGCGAGTGCTTTGTTTCATTTGGCTTACAGACTCCGTGCAAGTAGTTGCGCAGTTCAATTAACATAACAAATAATACTACAGCGGCACCCAGTGCGACGGCACCGCGCACACCAGGCGCGCCAGCCACGCCGCCGACGCCAGGCCGCCGCCTGCTGCCGGCCAGAGCGAGTGCTTTGTTTCATTTGGCTTACAGACTCCGTGCAAGTAGTTGCGCAGTTCAATTAACATAACAAATAATACTACAGCGGCACCCAGTGCGACGGCACCGCGCGCACCAGGCGCGCCAGCCACGCCGCCGACGCCAGGCCGCCGCCTGCTGCCGGCCAGAGCGAGTGCTTTGTTTCATTTGGCTTACAGACTCCGTGCAAGTAGTTGCGCAGTTCAATTAACATAACAAATAATACTACAGCGGCACCCAGTGCGACGGCACCGCGCACACCAGGCGCGCCAGCCACGCCGCCGACGCCAGGCCGCCGCCTGCTGCCGGCCAGAGCGAGTGCTTTGTTTCATTTGGCTTACAGACTCCGTGCAAGTAGTTGCGCAGTTCAATTAACATAACAAATAATACTACAGCGGCACCCAGTGCGACGGCACCGCGCACACCAGGCGCGCCAGCCACGCCGCCGACGCCAGGCCGCCGCCTGCTGCCGGCCAGAGCGAGTGCTTTGTTTCATTTGGCTTACAGACTCCGTGCAAGTAGTTGCGCAGTTCAATTAACATAACAAATAATACTACAGCGGCACCCAGTGCGACGGCACCGCGCACACCAGGCGCGCCAGCCACGCCGCCGACGCCAGGCCGCCGCCTGCTGCCGGCCAGAGCGAGTGCTTTGTTTCATTTGGCTTACAGACTCCGTGCAAGTAGTTGCGCAGTTCAATTAACATAACAAATAATACTACAGCGGCACCCAGTGCGACGGCACCGCGCACACCAGGCGCGCCAGCCACGCCGCCGACGCCAGGCCGCCGCCTGCTGCCGGCCAGAGCGAGTGCTTTGTTTCATTTGGCTTACAGACTCCGTGCAAGTAGTTGCGCAGTTCAATTAACATAACAAATAATACTACAGCGGCACCCAGTGCGACGGCACCGCGCACACCAGGCGCGCCAGCCACGCCGCCGACGCCAGGCCGCCGCCTGCTGCCGGCCAGAGCGAGTGCTTTGTTTCATTTGGCTTACAGACTCCGTGCAAGTAGTTGCGCAGTTCAATTAACATAACAAATAATACTACAGCGGCACCCAGTGCGACGGCACCGCGCACACCAGGCCACCGCCTGCTGCCGGCCAGAGCGAGTGCTTTGTTTCATTTGGCTTACAGACTCCGTGCAAGTAGTTGCGCAGTTCAATTAACATAACAAATAATACTACAGCGGCACCCAGTGCGACGGCACCGCGCACACCAGGCCGCCGCCTGCTGCCGGCCAGAGCGAGTGCTTTGTTTCATTTGGCTTACAGACTCCGTGCAAGTAGTTGCGCAGTTCAATTAACATAACAAATAATACTACAGCGGCACCCAGTGCGACGGCACCGCGCACACCAGGCGCGCCAGCCACGCCGCCGACGCCAGGCCGCCGCCTGCTGCCGGCCAGAGCGAGTGCTTTGTTTCATTTGGCTTACAGACTCCGTGCAAGTAGTTGCGCAGTTCAATTAACATAACAAATAATACTACAGCGGCACCCAGTGCGACGGCACCGCGCACACCAGGCGCGCCAGCCACGCCGCCGACGCCAGGCCGCCGCCTGCTGCCGGCCAGAGCGAGTGCTTTGTTTCATTTGGCTTACAGACTCCGTGCAAGTAGTTGCGCAGTTCAATTAACATAACAAATAATACTACAGCGGCACCCAGTGCGACGGCACCGCGCACACCAGGCGCGCCAGCCACGCCGCCGACGCCAGGCCGCCGCCTGCTGCCGGCCAGAGCGAGTGCTTTGTTTCATTTGGCTTACAGACTCCGTGCAAGTAGTTGCGCAGTTCAATTAACATAACAAATAATACTACAGCGGCACCCAGTGCGACGGCACCGCGCACACCAGGCCGCCGCCTGCTGCCGGCCAGAGCGAGTGCTTTGTTTCATTTGGCTTACAGACTCCGTGCAAGTAGTTGCGCAGTTCAATTAACATAACAAATAATACTACAGCGGCACCCAGTGCGACGGCACCGCGCACACCAGGCCGCCGCCTGCTGCCGGCCAGAGCGAGTGCTTTGTTTCATTTGGCTTACAGACTCCGTGCAAGTAGTTGCGCAGTTCAATTAACATAACAAATAATACTACAGCGGCACCCAGTGCAACGGCACCGCGCACACCAGGCGCGCCAGCCACGCCGCCGACGCCAGGCCGCCGCCTGCTGCCGGCCAGAGCGAGTGCTTTGTTTCATTTGGCTTACAGACTCCGTGCAAGTAGTTGCGCAGTTCAATTAACATAACAAATAATACTACAGCGGCACCCAGTGCGACGGCACCGCGCACACCAGGCGCGCCAGCCACGCCGCCGACGCCAGGCCGCCGCCTGCTGCCGGCCAGAGCGAGTGCTTTGTTTCATTTGGCTTACAGACTCCGTGCAAGTAGTTGCGCAGTTCAATTAACATAACAAATAATACTACAGCGGCACCCAGTGCGACGGCACCGCGCGCACCAGGCGCGCCAGCCACGCCGCCGACGCCAGGCCGCCGCCTGCTGCCGGCCAGAGCGAGTGCTTTGTTTCATTTGGCTTACAGACTCCGTGCAAGTAGTTGCGCAGTTCAATTAACATAACAAATAATACTACAGCGGCACCCAGTGCGACGGCACCGCGCACACCAGGCGCGCCAGCCACGCCGCCGACGCCAGGCCGCCGCCTGCTGCCGGCCAGAGCGAGTGCTTTGTTTCATTTGGCTTACAGACTCCGTGCAAGTAGTTGCGCAGTTCAATTAACATAACAAATAATACTACAGCGGCACCCAGTGCGACGGCACCGCGCACACCAGGCGCGCCAGCCACGCCGCCGACGCCAGGCCGCCGCCTGCTGCCGGCCAGAGCGAGTGCTTTGTTTCATTTGGCTTACAGACTCCGTGCAAGTAGTTGCGCAGTTCAATTAACATAACAAATAATACTACAGCGGCACCCAGTGCGACGGCACCGCGCACACCAGGCGCGCCAGCCACGCCGCCGACGCCAGGCCGCCGCCTGCTGCCGGCCAGAGCGAGTGCTTTGTTTCATTTGGCTTACAGACTCCGTGCAAGTAGTTGCGCAGTTCAATTAACATAACAAATAATACTACAGCGGCACCCAGTGCGACGGCACCGCGCACACCAGGCGCGCCAGCCACGCCGCCGACGCCAGGCCGCCGCCTGCTGCCGGCCAGAGCGAGTGCTTTGTTTCATTTGGCTTACAGACTCCGTGCAAGTAGTTGCGCAGTTCAATTAACATAACAAATAATACTACAGCGGCACCCAGTGCGACGGCACCGCGCACACCAGGCCGCCGCCTGCTGCCGGCCAGAGCGAGTGCTTTGTTTCATTTGGCTTACAGACTCCGTGCAAGTAGTTGCGCAGTTCAATTAACATAACAAATAATACTACAGCGGCACCCAGTGCGACGGCACCGCGCACACCAGGCCGCCGCCTGCTGCCGGCCAGAGCGAGTGCTTTGTTTCATTTGGCTTACAGACTCCGTGCAAGTAGTTGCGCAGTTCAATTAACATAACAAATAATACTACAGCGGCACCCAGTGCGACGGCACCGCGCACACCAGGCCGCCGCCTGCTGCCGGCCAGAGCGAGTGCTTTGTTTCATTTGGCTTACAGACTCCGTGCAAGTAGTTGCGCAGTTCAATTAACATAACAAATAATACTACAGCGGCACCCAGTGCGACGGCACCGCGCACACCAGGCGCGCCAGCCACGCCGCCGACGCCAGGCCGCCGCCTGCTGCCGGCCAGAGCGAGTGCTTTGTTTCATTTGGCTTACAGACTCCGTGCAAGTAGTTGCGCAGTTCAATTAACATAACAAATAATACTACAGCGGCACCCAGTGCGACGGCACCGCGCACACCAGGCGCGCCAGCCACGCCGCCGACGCCAGGCCGCCGCCTGCTGCCGCCCAGAGCGAGTGCTTTGTTTCATTTGGCTTACAGACTCCGTGCAAGTAGTTGCGCAGTTCAATTAACATAACAAATAATACTACAGCGGCACCCAGTGCGACGGCACCGCGCACACCAGGCGCGCCAGCCACGCCGCCGACGCCAGGCCGCCGCCTGCTGCCGGCCAGAGCGAGTGCTTTGTTTCATTTGGCTTACAGACTCCGTGCAAGTAGTTGCGCAGTTCAATTAACATAACAAATAATACTACAGCGGCACCCAGTGCGACGGCACCGCGCACACCAGGCGCGCCAGCCACGCCGCCGACGCCAGGCCGCCGCCTGCTGCCGGCCAGAGCGAGTGCTTTGTTTCATTTGGCTTACAGACTCCGTGCAAGTAGTTGCGCAGTTCAATTAACATAACAAATAATACTACAGCGGCACCCAGTGCGACGGCACCGCGCACACCAGGCGCGCCAGCCACGCCGCCGACGCCAGGCCGCCGCCTGCTGCCGGCCAGAGCGAGTGCTTTGTTTCATTTGGCTTACAGACTCCGTGCAAGTAGTTGCGCAGTTCAATTAACATAACAAATAATACTACAGCGGCACCCAGTGCGACGGCACCGCGCACACCAGGCGCGCCAGCCACGCCGCCGACGCCAGGCCGCCGCCTGCTGCCGGCCAGAGCGAGTGCTTTGTTTCATTTGGCTTACAGACTCCGTGCAAGTAGTTGCGCAGTTCAATTAACATAACAAATAATACTACAGCGGCACCCAGTGCGACGGCACCGCGCACACCAGGCGCGCCAGCCACGCCGCCGACGCCAGGCCGCCGCCTGCTGCCGGCCAGAGCGAGTGCTTTGTTTCATTTGGCTTACAGACTCCGTGCAAGTAGTTGCGCAGTTCAATTAACATAACAAATAATACTACAGCGGCACCCAGTGCGACGGCACCGCGCACACCAGGCCACCGCCTGCTGCCGGCCAGAGCGAGTGCTTTGTTTCATTTGGCTTACAGACTCCGTGCAAGTAGTTGCGCAGTTCAATTAACATAACAAATAATACTACAGCGGCACCCAGTGCGACGGCACCGCGCACACCAGGCCGCCGCCTGCTGCCGGCCAGAGCGAGTGCTTTGTTTCATTTGGCTTACAGACTCCGTGCAAGTAGTTGCGCAGTTCAATTAACATAACAAATAATACTACAGCGGCACCCAGTGCGACGGCACCGCGCACACCAGGCGCGCCAGCCACGCCGCCGACGCCAGGCCGCCGCCTGCTGCCGGCCAGAGCGAGTGCTTTGTTTCATTTGGCTTACAGACTCCGTGCAAGTAGTTGCGCAGTTCAATTAACATAACAAATAATACTACAGCGGCACCCAGTGCGACGGCACCGCGCACACCAGGCGCGCCAGCCACGCCGCCGACGCCAGGCCGCCGCCTGCTGCCGGCCAGAGCGAGTGCTTTGTTTCATTTGGCTTACAGACTCCGTGCAAGTAGTTGCGCAGTTCAATTAACATAACAAATAATACTACAGCGGCACCCAGTGCGACGGCACCGCGCACACCAGGCGCGCCAGCCACGCCGCCGACGCCAGGCCGCCGCCTGCTGCCGGCCAGAGCGAGTGCTTTGTTTCATTTGGCTTACAGACTCCGTGCAAGTAGTTGCGCAGTTCAATTAACATAACAAATAATACTACAGCGGCACCCAGTGCGACGGCACCGCGCACACCAGGCCGCCGCCTGCTGCCGGCCAGAGCGAGTGCTTTGTTTCATTTGGCTTACAGACTCCGTGCAAGTAGTTGCGCAGTTCAATTAACATAACAAATAATACTACAGCGGCACCCAGTGCGACGGCACCGCGCACACCAGGCCGCCGCCTGCTGCCGGCCAGAGCGAGTGCTTTGTTTCATTTGGCTTACAGACTCCGTGCAAGTAGTTGCGCAGTTCAATTAACATAACAAATAATACTACAGCGGCACCCAGTGCGACGGCACCGCGCACACCAGGCCGCCGCCTGCTGCCGGCCAGAGCGAGTGCTTTGTTTCATTTGGCTTACAGACTCCGTGCAAGTAGTTGCGCAGTTCAATTAACATAACAAATAATACTACAGCGGCACCCAGTGCGACGGCACCGCGCACACCAGGCCGCCGCCTGCTGCCGGCCAGAGCGAGTGCTTTGTTTCATTTGGCTTACAGACTCCGTGCAAGTAGTTGCGCAGTTCAATTAACATAACAAATAATACTACAGCGGCACCCAGTGCGACGGCACCGCGCACACCAGGCGCGCCAGCCACGCCGCCGACGCCAGGCCGCCGCCTGCTGCCGGCCAGAGCGAGTGCTTTGTTTCATTTGGCTTACAGACTCCGTGCAAGTAGTTGCGCAGTTCAATTAACATAACAAATAATACTACAGCGGCACCCAGTGCGACGGCACCGCGCACACCAGGCGCGCCAGCCACGCCGCCGACGCCAGGCCGCCGCCTGCTGCCGGCCAGAGCGAGTGCTTTGTTTCATTTGGCTTACAGACTCCGTGCAAGTAGTTGCGCAGTTCAATTAACATAACAAATAATACTACAGCGGCACCCAGTGCGACGGCACCGCGCACACCAGGCGCGCCAGCCACGCCGCCGACGCCAGGCCGCCGCCTGCTGCCGGCCAGAGCGAGTGCTTTGTTTCATTTGGCTTACAGACTCCGTGCAAGTAGTTGCGCAGTTCAATTAACATAACAAATAATACTACAGCGGCACCCAGTGCGACGGCACCGCGCACACCAGGCCGCCGCCTGCTGCCGGCCAGAGCGAGTGCTTTGTTTCATTTGGCTTACAGACTCCGTGCAAGTAGTTGCGCAGTTCAATTAACATAACAAATAATACTACAGCGGCACCCAGTGCGACGGCACCGCGCACACCAGGCCGCCGCCTGCTGCCGGCCAGAGCGAGTGCTTTGTTTCATTTGGCTTACAGACTCCGTGCAAGTAGTTGCGCAGTTCAATTAACATAACAAATAATACTACAGCGGCACCCAGTGCGACGGCACCGCGCACACCAGGCCGCCGCCTGCTGCCGGCCAGAGCGAGTGCTTTGTTTCATTTGGCTTACAGACTCCGTGCAAGTAGTTGCGCAGTTCAATTAACATAACAAATAATACTACAGCGGCACCCAGTGCGACGGCACCGCGCACACCAGGCGCGCCAGCCACGCCGCCGACGCCAGGCCGCCGCCTGCTGCCGGCCAGAGCGAGTGCTTTGTTTCATTTGGCTTACAGACTCCGTGCAAGTAGTTGCGCAGTTCAATTAACATAACAAATAATACTACAGCGGCACCCAGTGCGACGGCACCGCGCACACCAGGCGCGCCAGCCACGCCGCCGACGCCAGGCCGCCGCCTGCTGCCGCCCAGAGCGAGTGCTTTGTTTCATTTGGCTTACAGACTCCGTGCAAGTAGTTGCGCAGTTCAATTAACATAACAAATAATACTACAGCGGCACCCAGTGCGACGGCACCGCGCACACCAGGCGCGCCAGCCACGCCGCCGACGCCAGGCCGCCGCCTGCTGCCGGCCAGAGCGAGTGCTTTGTTTCATTTGGCTTACAGACTCCGTGCAAGTAGTTGCGCAGTTCAATTAACATAACAAATAATACTACAGCGGCACCCAGTGCGACGGCACCGCGCACACCAGGCGCGCCAGCCACGCCGCCGACGCCAGGCCGCCGCCTGCTGCCGGCCAGAGCGAGTGCTTTGTTTCATTTGGCTTACAGACTCCGTGCAAGTAGTTGCGCAGTTCAATTAACATAACAAATAATACTACAGCGGCACCCAGTGCGACGGCACCGCGCACACCAGGCGCGCCAGCCACGCCGCCGACGCCAGGCCGCCGCCTGCTGCCGGCCAGAGCGAGTGCTTTGTTTCATTTGGCTTACAGACTCCGTGCAAGTAGTTGCGCAGTTCAATTAACATAACAAATAATACTACAGCGGCACCCAGTGCGACGGCACCGCGCACACCAGGCGCGCCAGCCACGCCGCCGACGCCAGGCCGCCGCCTGCTGCCGGCCAGAGCGAGTGCTTTGTTTCATTTGGCTTACAGACTCCGTGCAAGTAGTTGCGCAGTTCAATTAACATAACAAATAATACTACAGCGGCACCCAGTGCGACGGCACCGCGCACACCAGGCGCGCCAGCCACGCCGCCGACGCCAGGCCGCCGCCTGCTGCCGGCCAGAGCGAGTGCTTTGTTTCATTTGGCTTACAGACTCCGTGCAAGTAGTTGCGCAGTTCAATTAACATAACAAATAATACTACAGCGGCACCCAGTGCGACGGCACCGCGCACACCAGGCCAGCCGCCTGCTGCCGGCCAGAGCGAGTGCTTTGTTTCATTTGGCTTACAGACTCCGTGCAAGTAGTTGCGCAGTTCAATTAACATAACAAATAATACTACAGCGGCACCCAGTGCGACGGCACCGCGCACACCAGGCCGCCGCCTGCTGCCGGCCAGAGCGAGTGCTTTGTTTCATTTGGCTTACAGACTCCGTGCAAGTAGTTGCGCAGTTCAATTAACATAACAAATAATACTACAGCGGCACCCAGTGCGACGGCACCGCGCACACCAGGCGCGCCAGCCACGCCGCCGACGCCAGGCCGCCGCCTGCTGCCGGCCAGAGCGAGTGCTTTGTTTCATTTGGCTTACAGACTCCGTGCAAGTAGTTGCGCAGTTCAATTAACATAACAAATAATACTACAGCGGCACCCAGTGCGACGGCACCGCGCACACCAGGCGCGCCAGCCACGCCGCCGACGCCAGGCCGCCGCCTGCTGCCGGCCAGAGCGAGTGCTTTGTTTCATTTGGCTTACAGACTCCGTGCAAGTAGTTGCGCAGTTCAATTAACATAACAAATAATACTACAGCGGCACCCAGTGCGACGGCACCGCGCACACCAGGCGCGCCAGCCACGCCGCCGACGCCAGGCCGCCGCCTGCTGCCGGCCAGAGCGAGTGCTTTGTTTCATTTGGCTTACAGACTCCGTGCAAGTAGTTGCGCAGTTCAATTAACATAACAAATAATACTACAGCGGCACCCAGTGCGACGGCACCGCGCACACCAGGCCGCCGCCTGCTGCCGGCCAGAGCGAGTGCTTTGTTTCATTTGGCTTACAGACTCCGTGCAAGTAGTTGCGCAGTTCAATTAACATAACAAATAATACTACAGCGGCACCCAGTGCGACGGCACCGCGCACACCAGGCCGCCGCCTGCTGCCGGCCAGAGCGAGTGCTTTGTTTCATTTGGCTTACAGACTCCGTGCAAGTAGTTGCGCAGTTCAATTAACATAACAAATAATACTACAGCGGCACCCAGTGCGACGGCACCGCGCACACCAGGCCGCCGCCTGCTGCCGGCCAGAGCGAGTGCTTTGTTTCATTTGGCTTACAGACTCCGTGCAAGTAGTTGCGCAGTTCAATTAACATAACAAATAATACTACAGCGGCACCCAGTGCGACGGCACCGCGCACACCAGGCCGCCGCCTGCTGCCGGCCAGAGCGAGTGCTTTGTTTCATTTGGCTTACAGACTCCGTGCAAGTAGTTGCGCAGTTCAATTAACATAACAAATAATACTACAGCGGCACCCAGTGCGACGGCACCGCGCACACCAGGCGCGCCAGCCACGCCGCCGACGCCAGGCCGCCGCCTGCTGCCGGCCAGAGCGAGTGCTTTGTTTCATTTGGCTTACAGACTCCGTGCAAGTAGTTGCGCAGTTCAATTAACATAACAAATAATACTACAGCGGCACCCAGTGCGACGGCACCGCGCACACCAGGCGCGCCAGCCACGCCGCCGACGCCAGGCCGCCGCCTGCTGCCGGCCAGAGCGAGTGCTTTGTTTCATTTGGCTTACAGACTCCGTGCAAGTAGTTGCGCAGTTCAATTAACATAACAAATAATACTACAGCGGCACCCAGTGCGACGGCACCGCGCACACCAGGCGCGCCAGCCACGCCGCCGACGCCAGGCCGCCGCCTGCTGCCGGCCAGAGCGAGTGCTTTGTTTCATTTGGCTTACAGACTCCGTGCAAGTAGTTGCGCAGTTCAATTAACATAACAAATAATACTACAGCGGCACCCAGTGCGACGGCACCGCGCACACCAGGCGCGCCAGCCACGCCGCCGACGCCAGGCCGCCGCCTGCTGCCGGCCAGAGCGAGTGCTTTGTTTCATTTGGCTTACAGACTCCGTGCAAGTAGTTGCGCAGTTCAATTAACATAACAAATAATACTACAGCGGCACCCAGTGCGACGGCACCGCGCACACCAGGCGCGCCAGCCACGCCGCCGACGCCAGGCCGCCGCCTGCTGCCGGCCAGAGCGAGTGCTTTGTTTCATTTGGCTTACAGACTCCGTGCAAGTAGTTGCGCAGTTCAATTAACATAACAAATAATACTACAGCGGCACCCAGTGCGACGGCACCGCGCACACCAGGCGCGCCAGCCACGCCGCCGACGCCAGGCCGCCGCCTGCTGCCGGCCAGAGCGAGTGCTTTGTTTCATTTGGCTTACAGACTCCGTGCAAGTAGTTGCGCAGTTCAATTAACATAACAAATAATACTACAGCGGCACCCAGTGCGACGGCACCGCGCACACCAGGCGCGCCAGCCACGCCGCCGACGCCAGGCCGCCGCCTGCTGCCGGCCAGAGCGAGTGCTTTGTTTCATTTGGCTTACAGACTCCGTGCAAGTAGTTGCGCAGTTCAATTAACATAACAAATAATACTACAGCGGCACCCAGTGCGACGGCACCGCGCACACCAGGCGCGCCAGCCACGCCGCCGACGCCAGGCCGCCGCCTGCTGCCGGCCAGAGCGAGTGCTTTGTTTCATTTGGCTTACAGACTCCGTGCAAGTAGTTGCGCAGTTCAATTAACATAACAAATAATACTACAGCGGCACCCAGTGCGACGGCACCGCGCACACCAGGCGCGCCAGCCACGCCGCCGACGCCAGGCCGCCGCCTGCTGCCGGCCAGAGCGAGTGCTTTGTTTCATTTGGCTTACAGACTCCGTGCAAGTAGTTGCGCAGTTCAATTAACATAACAAATAATACTACAGCGGCACCCAGTGCGACGGCACCGCGCACACCAGGCCGCCGCCTGCTGCCGGCCAGAGCGAGTGCTTTGTTTCATTTGGCTTACAGACTCCGTGCAAGTAGTTGCGCAGTTCAATTAACATAACAAATAATACTACAGCGGCACCCAGTGCGACGGCACCGCGCACACCAGGCCGCCGCCTGCTGCCGGCCAGAGCGAGTGCTTTGTTTCATTTGGCTTACAGACTCCGTGCAAGTAGTTGCGCAGTTCAATTAACATAACAAATAATACTACAGCGGCACCCAGTGCGACGGCACCGCGCACACCAGGCGCGCCAGCCACGCCGCCGACGCCAGGCCGCCGCCTGCTGCCGGCCAGAGCGAGTGCTTTGTTTCATTTGGCTTACAGACTCCGTGCAAGTAGTTGCGCAGTTCAATTAACATAACAAATAATACTACAGCGGCACCCAGTGCGACGGCACCGCGCACACCAGGCGCGCCAGCCACGCCGCCGACGCCAGGCCGCCGCCTGCTGCCGGCCAGAGCGAGTGCTTTGTTTCATTTGGCTTACAGACTCCGTGCAAGTAGTTGCGCAGTTCAATTAACATAACAAATAATACTACAGCGGCACCCAGTGCGACGGCACCGCGCACACCAGGCCGCCGCCTGCTGCCGGCCAGAGCGAGTGCTTTGTTTCATTTGGCTTACAGACTCCGTGCAAGTAGTTGCGCAGTTCAATTAACATAACAAATAATACTACAGCGGCACCCAGTGCGACGGCACCGCGCACACCAGGCCGCCGCCTGCTGCCGGCCAGAGCGAGTGCTTTGTTTCATTTGGCTTACAGACTCCGTGCAAGTAGTTGCGCAGTTCAATTAACATAACAAATAATACTACAGCGGCACCCAGTGCGACGGCACCGCGCACACCAGGCGCGCCAGCCACGCCGCCGACGCCAGGCCGCCGCCTGCTGCCGGCCAGAGCGAGTGCTTTGTTTCATTTGGCTTACAGACTCCGTGCAATTAGTTGCGCAGTTCAATTAACATAACAAATAATACTACAGCGGCACCCAGTGCGACGGCACCGCGCACACCAGGCGCGCCAGCCACGCCGCCGACGCCAGGCCGCCGCCTGCTGCCGGCCAGAGCGAGTGCTTTGTTTCATTTGGCTTACAGACTCCGTGCAAGTAGTTGCGCAGTTCAATTAACATAACAAATAATACTACAGCGGCACCCAGTGCGACGGCACCGCGCACACCAGGCGCGCCAGCCACGCCGCCGACGCCAGGCCGCCGCCTGCTGCCGGCCAGAGCGAGTGCTTTGTTTCATTTGGCTTACAGACTCCGTGCAAGTAGTTGCGCAGTTCAATTAACATAACAAATAATACTACAGCGGCACCCAGTGCGACGGCACCGCGCACACCAGGCGCGCCAGCCACGCCGCCGACGCCAGGCCGCCGCCTGCTGCCGGCCAGAGCGAGTGCTTTGTTTCATTTGGCTTACAGACTCCGTGCAAGTAGTTGCGCAGTTCAATTAACATAACAAATAATACTACAGCGGCACCCAGTGCGACGGCACCGCGCACACCAGGCGCGCCAGCCACGCCGCCGACGCCAGGCCGCCGCCTGCTGCCGGCCAGAGCGAGTGCTTTGTTTCATTTGGCTTACAGACTCCGTGCAAGTAGTTGCGCAGTTCAATTAACATAACAAATAATACTACAGCGGCACCCAGTGCGACGGCACCGCGCACACCAGGCGCGCCAGCCACGCCGCCGACGCCAGGCCGCCGCCTGCTGCCGGCCAGAGCGAGTGCTTTGTTTCATTTGGCTTACAGACTCCGTGCAAGTAGTTGCGCAGTTCAATTAACATAACAAATAATACTACAGCGGCACCCAGTGCGACGGCAACGCGCACACCAGGCGCGCCAGCCACGCCGCCGACGCCAGGCCGCCGCCTGCTGCCGGCCAGAGCGAGTGCTTTGTTTCATTTGGCTTACAGACTCCGTGCAAGTAGTTGCGCAGTTCAATTAACATAACAAATAATACTACAGCGGCACCCAGTGCGACGGCACCGCGCACACCAGGCCGCCGCCTGCTGCCGGCCAGAGCGAGTGCTTTGTTTCATTTGGCTTACAGACTCCGTGCAAGTAGTTGCGCAGTTCAATTAACATAACAAATAATACTACAGCGGCACCCAGTGCGACGGCACCGCGCACACCAGGCGCGCCAGCCACGCCGCCGACGCCAGGCCGCCGCCTGCTGCCGGCCAGAGCGAGTGCTTTGTTTCATTTGGCTTACAGACTCCGTGCAAGTAGTTGCGCAGTTCAATTAACATAACAAATAATACTACAGCGGCACCCAGTGCGACGGCACCGCGCACACCAGGCGCGCCAGCCACGCCGCCGACGCCAGGCCGCCGCCTGCTGCCGGCCAGAGCGAGTGCTTTGTTTCATTTGGCTTACAGACTCCGTGCAAGTAGTTGCGCAGTTCAATTAACATAACAAATAATACTACAGCGGCACCCAGTGCGACGGCACCGCGCACACCAGGCGCGCCAGCCACGCCGCCGACGCCAGGCCGCCGCCTGCTGCCGGCCAGAGCGAGTGCTTTGTTTCATTTGGCTTACAGACTCCGTGCAAGTAGTTGCGCAGTTCAATTAACATAACAAATAATACTACAGCGGCACCCAGTGCGACGGCACCGCGCACACCAGGCGCGCCAGCCACGCCGCCGACGCCAGGCCGCCGCCTGCTGCCGGCCAGAGCGAGTGCTTTGTTTCATTTGGCTTACAGACTCCGTGCAAGTAGTTGCGCAGTTCAATTAACATAACAAATAATACTACAGCGGCACCCAGTGCGACGGCACCGCGCACACCAGGCGCGCCAGCCACGCCGCCGACGCCAGGCCGCCGCCTGCTGCCGGCCAGAGCGAGTGCTTTGTTTCATTTGGCTTACAGACTCCGTGCAAGTAGTTGCGCAGTTCAATTAACATAACAAATAATACTACAGCGGCACCCAGTGCGACGGCACCGCGCACACCAGGCGCGCCAGCCACGCCGCCGACGCCAGGCCGCCGCCTGCTGCCGGCCAGAGCGAGTGCTTTGTTTCATTTGGCTTACAGACTCCGTGCAAGTAGTTGCGCAGTTCAATTAACATAACAAATAATACTACAGCGGCACCCAGTGCGACGGCACCGCGCACACCAGGCGCGCCAGCCACGCCGCCGACGCCAGGCCGCCGCCTGCTGCCGGCCAGAGCGAGTGCTTTGTTTCATTTGGCTTACAGACTCCGTGCAAGTAGTTGCGCAGTTCAATTAACATAACAAATAATACTACAGCGGCACCCAGTGCGACGGCACCGCGCACACCAGGCCGCCGCCTGCTGCCGGCCAGAGCGAGTGCTTTGTTTCATTTGGCTTACAGACTCCGTGCAAGTAGTTGCGCAGTTCAATTAACATAACAAATAATACTACAGCGGCACCCAGTGCGACGGCACCGCGCACACCAGGCGCGCCAGCCACGCCGCCGACGCCAGGCCGCCGCCTGCTGCCGGCCAGAGCGAGTGCTTTGTTTCATTTGGCTTACAGACTCCGTGCAAGTAGTTGCGCAGTTCAATTAACAACAAATAATACTACAGCGGCACCCAGTGCGACGGCACCGCGCACACCAGGCCGCCGCCTGCTGCCGGCCAGAGCGAGCAGCAGCTGCGAGGCCGCCTGCCACAGGCTGCGCCCAGCCCGGCGCGGCCAGCTGACAGTTACCTTGCGGCTGCGGCGGCGGCTGGCCGGGCCGCGAGTACAGCGGCGGCGCCGTGCCGGCCAGCAGCCAGGCGCGCGACACGGGCAGCAGCTGCGAGGCCGCCTGCCACGGGCTGCGCTCCAGTACCGGCGTGGCCAGCTCCAGGCCCGCGCCCGAGCCGTTCGACTCCACCGACGCTTCCATGTCGCGGTGCCGCGTGGCGAGCATGTGCACGCAGTATCTGAATCGCACAAACGACGATGTTGGAATAGGCACTCGAAGACAAAACGATCACGGTATAAAAAAAAAACAGGAAATCTAAACTAGATTTTAAAAACATAACCCCAAAATCTTTTATAGGTACTCGCGAATAGTAGGACCAAACTACTTGACATTTGAACTTAATATTGTAAAATAACTTTTACATTTATTCTAAAATTAAGAAAAAAAATACAGTAAGCCCTTTCATTTGACACAGTACCTATAATAGATTGTAAAACTTTTTTAAATTTTCTCATTTGTCCCCCAAAAGCGCAGAAATTCACAAATGTATACCAAATTTCAACTTAATCAGTACATTCTATTCAGAGTAAATTGGCTGTGACAGATGAAAAGACAGACAGATAGACAGACACACGAGTGATCTTATAAGGGTTCTGTTTTTTCATTCGGACGTACGGAAGTCTAAAAATAACAATGTCAAAATCAGAATGCCTAAAAATGCATTTTACTCTATATCGTATCTTACCTATGAACAGGAAATATAAGTCTATGACAGTGCTCCTCTAGCCAGCGCACCACGAAGCCGACGCTGTGCATGTCTTTCTTGTTGAAGCACCCGTTCACTACCACTGACAACGTTTTATTGATCTGAAGGAACAAACCTCATATAATAAGTTAGGATAAAAGTTAGATAAGTAAACTATCGCATTAGGTAAAAAATACGTTACACGTAAGATGGATAAATAAATAAATACATGCAGTTTAGTTTTAGAATTCCCTTAAGAATGGATTAGAGACCATTGAAGGACCAACTTTAAAAGATCTCTCGATTACCGAAAACTTAAAATCTTTTTGATGTCTTTCTTAGACAGATGCGAACATACTCGAGGATGATTAGTGAAACCCGCCATTCGTTCGAGACTCAGCGCCGTGTTAGGCAAAATAAGCTCAAAAATTTGAGTTGTCTCCAATTTTAATTTATCGCTGAACCTCATAGCAAACTAGTAGTAAAGCAAAAAAAAATCAACGCAGCGCCATTACTTGGCTAAACTCACCATGAGACAGGTCTGCGGACCCTCGGGGTAGTGGTCCATGGACAGCTTGTAGCTGGTGTACAGTAAGCTGCGCAGACCCTCGGGCATCACCATATTCTCATCTGTCTCCGCACCGAACATCCTGGGTGGAAAGAAGTATTAAGCGGGGTTGCTACGGGGCGTGGTATCTCGAGCCGAGTTGGTTTGTACGAGTGAGCCCACGGCACTTTAAAGTGCCCCGTATTCCTTCTTAAGTGGGTGGAAGTAAGCAAAGTTTGATAAGACTTAGATATAAAATAAAAATAATATGAATGAATAGGTACATGATATTTCCAAACTTTTTGTGGAACAGAAACACAAACTATAAAAATTTTCGCGATCAAAAAATATCACGAAGTTGCCTCTAATTTTCACCTATTTTCGATGTGAAATTAACATGTTTATGATTAATAAGGATACAAATTTTATGAATATTAATTGTACTAATCAAATCAAATCATTTTTATTTCAGGAATACACCCATATAAAATTTACATCAGATTACAAAATTATTATTATTATTCACTAAATAATTTTTATATTTAATATAAGGCGAAAATATTTGTGCAGGCATTTTGTTTAACTTCCTTTTATTATTGGTGCTATTACGACTACAAGCTTTTAGCACTTACGATGTTTTTACCCCGGAAATAACGATCACGTTACCGAAAGCCGCACAGGAGTAAGTGGCCAGGCTCCTGTGTTGGTGAATACTACTGGCAACAGTAATGATAAAAAAATCGTGCAACAGGCTTTTCCTCCAAGTTTGTTTAATCGCGACCAAGATCCTCGTCAGTGGGAAGTACCTGAGTACAGGCGACTCCGCCAAGAAATGAGCCTGATAACACCAAGTTAGGTAATCGACATGGTAAACCTAATGCACCCTGCCTTCCAAAGTGGCAAACGGTGTCAATAAATGACAACCCTAAAAAACGCAAGATACGGTCTAGTACATCCCAGGATGCTGTCAAAACATCCAACAGTTTCAGCGAATTACTAATCGACCTAACTGAGAATGAACCTGATCAAGGGATAAAGAAACCGAGCAAGCTTCCACCTCATCATCCTATTCGGAATAGAAGACCAGCCTGAATAAACTGACTGAACTGTTTTAGATTCAGTTGCTGAAAGCACTGAAAGAGACCAATTTACATATAAATGTGTAAACAGAAATCAACTTCGAGTAAGTAGCGCAGATGTTAGGGCCTACAAGAAGCTGGGGATATCAGCTTCTTGTAGGCCCTAACATCTGCGCTACTCACTGTGTTTAGCGCCCCGTTTAGCGACGACCAAAAAATAAAATAAAACGAGCGTGCCTTACAATAGTCGCATTATGATGTGTAACATCTGACATCTCACATTGGTAATACGAGTAAGCACCCTCGGAAACCATGAAAACGACACCCATTATGGAAAAATTTAAATATTTCGGGCCAGTATTTTTATAAAGATAAATAAACTTTATTTTCAAAAAGCCGAATACAATTTGACCATCTCAATCTACACTAATATTATAAAGAGGAAAGATTTGTACCTATTTTTGTATGTTTGTATGTTTGTAATGAATAGGCTCAAAAAGTACTGGGCCGATTTAAAAAATTCTTTCACCAATAGAATGCTACATTCTTCCAATTTGACATAGGCTACATTTCATTTTGAAAAAAATTAGGGATCCTTGGTAAAATTTTGACAATGTAACCGAAGGTGTAGAAAAATGAGTGTTAAAATGTCTTTCGTATTGTCTACCCCGTGCGAAGCCGGGACGGGCTGCTAGTCAAACATAAAAAAACGATTTGTTTTTTTTTATGTTTGTGATCGTTATAGTACTTATCTTGAACTCTATGTTCAAGACCTGAGTGTTTATATTAGCATTGTTATTATTTTTACTATTACTATTTTATTTTTATATATTTACATATCTGGGGACCCTGGGGTCCCGGACCTTTGGAAGGCGTACGAGGGGACGAAGCCAACTCGCAGAGGCCCGTTAGACGCTTATTAATTAAATGAGGCACCACCCAACGATTATCCCTGTACGCACTATGCAATCACTATGAAATCCAAGGCCAACCCCCGGTTGATGTAGGATTATTGCAGGATAAATGGAAACAAAGATATTGAACTATGGGTTTGGGTAGTTAAAATGGACTGGTTACCTAAAACTATGGCCCCTGCCTGATCAATGTTTTATTTGTACATGGATAAAATGGCAGGGGGTAACTTGCACACTCAATAATGGGTCCCCGGAAACGGTCGCTAGCACTTAGTGCTGTAGCAACAAGGGGGCAACATTATTGCACTTGGCTAAAGAACAATGTTCTTACATTAAATGCCTCTAAAACATTGATATACTAAAAAACTGTGACTGTGTATCTTGGGTTTTTTGTATATCAATGCTCTAAAACGAAATACATTACATTTGCTCTTAGAAGAAACCTTCATCCTCCTACGGCTCTATCTATCACTGCTCATTATGTCACTACCCGGTGTTGAATGGCTGCGACTGTCCGACCCTCCAAACAACGGATTCTGTAAAATACTTAGGTGTCACTATATACCATTCCCTATCATTCAAATCCCACTTGGGGGTTCTTGTCACCCGGCTTCGTAATAATTTATATACATATTCCTTGCAGGACGTCATAGTAGGGTTAAAATGCAACAAATTAAGCCACCAAATGTTCTACCGAAATTCAGTAGTTTTTGAATTAGTTAAGAGTTTTCGTTTTTTTATGAAAAATCCCAGATTAAATCATTTGAAACCAATTTAAAAATGATTTACGGCGCGACTGTACTGAAATTTAAGTTATTATCATAGTTGACGCCGTAGCAGACCTTTGTTAATAATTAAAAGTTAAATAATGCCTAAAACTTTGGCAAATATCACTAACCAAACATTTAATTTTTTGTAATTTTTGCTATTACTTCATTAAAAATGTAGTCTAGTGCAAAAAAAAAATGCTACACCTGGTGTACAAATTACTAAGAAAATATCCTTGTCTTATCAGCTATCCAAAAAGGTATGAAAGTTAATACAAAATCATGGACTACATTATGAAAATCGTTTTTGATTTAGTACAGGCGTGCGTTTCACAAAAAGGTGATTATTCGAAAAATCTAAAAAAAAATCGTGAACATTATTATTCTTTTTAATCAATATTAAAAACTTTAATTACACACATTTCACACGTCTTGTTCGATGTGCTGCCCTCGGTTTCGAATACATGTTCTTATTCGCTTCCTTACTTCGGTTTTTGTTATTCTTGATGTGATTGTTGCCCTCATCTGGTCCGCCGCATTTGTAATTCTCTCCCTTAGTTCTTCAATTGAATTTACTGGGGTCACATAAACTAGATCTTTCATATGACCCCAGACGTAAAAGTCTAGCGGCGTCAGATCAGGGCTTCGTGCAGGCCACGGAATCGGCCCACCGCGCCATATCCATCGGTTTGGATAGTTTTCATCCAGCAATTGTCGAATTGTGATTCGGAAGTGGGCTGGACATCCGTCATGTTGGTAAATCATGTTTGCTCTTCTTTCTTCCGGTACATCCGTGAGCAGTGCTGACAAATGATTTCTGAGGAAATCTTCATAAAGTTCCCCATTTAGTGTTCGGGGTAAAAAATGTGGGCCAATTAATTTGTCGTCAATAATACCCATCCAAACATTAAGCGAGAACCTTCGCTGGGAGGCGGTTGGTTTCAGTTTTTTAGGGTTTGCTTCTGCTTTCGGTGCCCAGTAATGTAAGTTGTGGTAATTTGTGATACCATCACGATCAAAACATGACTCATCGGTCCACGGAATGTTTTTTAAAAAGTTTTCGCTGTCGGCGTCGGCACTTAGCATAAAACGACAAAATTCAAGCCGTCTCGGCGGATCTCCTTCTTCTAATGACTGGACTGGTTGGTAATGGTATGGATGTCGGCCTGACAAGTGAACTACAGACCAGACTTTCCACTGTGACATACCAAGCTCACGCGCTACGATGTTTGTCGATGTGTTAGGATCGTCAATAAAACGTTGAAGAATAAGCTCCTCGTCCTCAGCCGTGTATCTCCGGGAACGACCAGTGTCAACTTGCCTGCTTCTTTGGACGCTGCCAGTTTCAGATATTCGCCGATAAGTCGATCCGAAGACACTAACGTGGGGGAGTCGGCGGTTGGGAAAGCGAAGTTGATATTCTCGCCGCGCCTCAGCAGCGTTACCGTCACAAAGTCCGTAACAGTACATTATGTCAGCGTATTCAGGATTAGAATATGCAGCCATAGTCAGCGCTTATGAAGGCACAGCACAGCACAAGAGCAAGATACGCAGCAACAGTTAGGGAAATAGTCAGTAACAAAACAGGAGCTTGCGCGACGTAGAGTTGAAACTAACTAACGCTGACGACCAAATTTTGCAAAATCGCACCCCCTGTCATGCCGAGAGAACAATAGCGACCAATCACAAAGCTCCCCGAGTGTTTGGAGTTCAAGCGCAGGTAAAAACTACGAATAATACGAATATGAAACAATAGGTTGACCGTCTCGCAATTTTACCTGCCCCCCATAAAACTCTTCTCTTCCCTGGCACACATGCAAAAGTATTGACAATCATACCTTTCTGAATAACTGATAAGACAAGGATATTTTCCTAGTAATTTGTACGCCAGGTGTAGTATTTTTTTTTGCACTAGACTACATTTTTTATGAAGTAATAGCAAAAATGACAAAAAATTAAATGTTTGGTTAGTGATATTTGCCAAAGTTTTAGGCATTATTGAACTTTTAATTATTAACAAAGGTCTGCTACGGCGTCAACTATGATAATAACTTAAATTTCAGTACAGTCGCGCCGTAAATCATTTTTAAATTGGTTTCAAATGATTTAATCTGGGATTTTTCATAAAAAAACTAAAACTCTTAACTAATTCAAAAACTACTGAATTTCGGTAGAACATTTGGTGGATTAATTTGTTGCATTTTAACCCTACTATGACGTCCTGCAAGGAATACGTCG
Organism: Dryobota labecula; assembly: GCA_947523025.1. Classification (NCBI taxonomy): domain Eukaryota; kingdom Metazoa; phylum Arthropoda; class Insecta; order Lepidoptera; family Noctuidae; genus Dryobota; species Dryobota labecula. The sequence continues at coordinate 1,336,913 of OX383303.1, read as the reverse complement.
AGTTACCAGTAACCCTGTATTTAAGACACTCAGACACATTGCTGACCGCCAAACGCTTTGCCAATCTCTTATTAACCATTGCGTAGCCTCGTGGGGAAGAGCCGTAAAAACTCACATTTTGAAGGTTGAAAGAGCGCAGCTGGATTTCCTTTCCGATTCCCTACTGTAAAAGTTTACAAAAAATGGGATGTCCTGACAGTCAGACAGACGATTTTACTAAATATTATTCTAAAAAAAAAACACTCCCAGTTGAAGAACAATAAGGACTTATCAAATGGAAAACGCAGGAAGGGTACGGTATGCCGTAACCTCTTATTTAAAACCAGCTTCTCGCACAAATTCTTTTGCTTCCTTGGTTCATTCATTTACAACAAGGCAAACACCGCTCTTTCCATCTACCAGAAGCCCAAAAGTGGTTGTAAAAATTCTGTGAGAGAATGGCTGAAAAGGATTGGTATGGATTATGAAACAACTGAAAAATAATTGATTCCTTTAAGTTGACATTTGTTACACATTATCTCACATAATACCACAAACACTACACCTACACTAATAAACTCACTTACACTTACACATGCACACATCACGCAGTTAAATTCACTCTTGAAAGTCTCCATTATCGTTGTTATTTTAATTACGTTACTTTTTATTTTTTATCTTATTTGTACTTTTTCTTTCTAATATTGTAAATTCTCTTCAATCTCGTAGAAGCATCCAATGTGAGCTTGTACATTTGAAGTACCAGTCTCTCACAAATATAAACTTATCCTTATGCTAGTTTTAAGCACTACTACTGAGGGCCAAGTCTACTAATGTACAAACGTTGCAATGGTCTCTTCATTGTGAGTTTTTGACAGATTTGCCATACAAACACTGTCAAATACTCACAATGGCGAGACCATTGCAACGTTTGTAAATTAGTAGACTTAGGCCCCTGTACATTTGTGAAGAGAAAAAAAAAAAAAAAATTATTATTATTTTGCGTATATAGAAGATTCAAATACTAGATACGAGTATACGCCGGTTTATAAGTTTCGGCTGGCGGGAAGGGATTGTGTTTTGTTTTTGTCGTGTTCGATGAGAGGGGTAGGCAAGGAAGCACGGATGAAACTTCCTTTCTTTTCTGCTGGTTCTCCACGGCGCGTATTTTTGAGTCTACTTAAGCTCGAAAATACGCGTGACGACTTTTCCCGTTGGTTGACTCGTTTCAAGCCAAGTGTGATAACTAGCAACGCAGGTCAGGCATTTTATTATAATAGGTCGGGGAAAATGTTTCTTCGCATTTTTTAAGAAAATTCAAAACAATTTTTAACATAGTTTATTTACATTTAACTATAGTATGTAGGTACCATTTTGTTCGATAACTTTTTGCCATCTTGTAGGTAGGGACATGATCCCATTGCTATATAAATTTTGGGACTTCTGATCAAAATACCGCGACAAGTGGTTTTGGCAGTCCTCTCGTGATGTTAACCTGACACTGCCTAAAGAATTCTGAAGCGACCGAAACAGGTGGAAATCTGAAGGTGCAAGGTCAGGACTATACGGCGGATGCATTAACACCTCCCAGCCAAACTCTCTTAATTTTTGCTGAGTGGCTAAAGATGTGTGAGGTCTAGCGTTATCATGATGAAAAACCACACCCCTTCTGTTGAATAATGCCCTTCCAATCCCACCACACACACAGCATCACCTTGTTGCGAGTTAACCCGGGTTTCGCCACAGTCTGTGAAGCCTGACCGGCCTTTGACCACGACCTTTTTCGCACGTTCTTGTCGTACGTGATCCACTTTTCATCACCAGTTATCAGCTTCTTCAAAAATGGTTCGGTTTCATTACGTCGTAATAAAGAATCACAAATGAGTACACGGTTCATTAGGTTTCTTTCAGTGAGCTCGTGCGTGAGGTACCCAAATATCGAGATTTTTTGTGTACCCAGTTTTTTCAAATGTGCCAAAACTGTTTTGTGGTCAATTCCCAGTTCTTCAGCTACGTCGTAACTACTGATATGCCGATTGTAGGGGACAGCAGGGATATATAAATTCAATGTAAACACCGTGGTCGAATTGAAAGGCACTTGCCACTATATTCATATAAACTATACGTTAATTCTTACAACAATGATAAAACCGTGCTCTTTACAATGGGCGCGCGGCGTTTCTTCTTTATTCTATTAAACTTCAGCTCTTCAAGCCCAGGAGAGGTAAATAGCGTGCTAAGACCGCTATTACGAGAAGCATGGTGCCAGTGTCGTCTTCTGAAGGTGTACTTGTTGTTTTGGTGGTCGGATCGTCGTGAATGAGCCCGGAGCTAACGCGTGCCTTGACTTTTATAACCTTATGCGGGGGTGTCGAGCAGGGTAAGTGTAAGAGGCGAGGAAACATCACGCCACCTTTCCCTAGGTCCTACGTCATACCTCGGCTATCTCCCCATTGGTCGAAATATATAGTCTCTGATTGGCTACTTTCTATAGCGTCTTCACCCACCAATGCTGTAGCCTGCCTTAACGTCTCAAAGTTTATCAGATCTGCGAATCCATGTACTTCCTTATGTATTCCAACGAGTTCCCTCAAGTTTCTTATAAACTGTACACGGACCTTATATACCTGACTTGTACATAGCTTAAAGGGTAACTAAAACCCAATAAAAGCGATGGACTAAGTTTCAAGTCCGTATCTTCATCCCATAGTGGTAAACGGCCAACATCCCATTGTCTCGCAAGTACATAGCAGTTATGAATTTACCTACTAGCTATTACATTGCGTCGTAAAAACGTTTGTAGATGTGTTAACTATTTAGCTACGTAAATAGCTATATATTCTGCAAGGATTAAACTATGACGTACTCGTTGTCCGTAAAACCGATCTTGCTCCACTTTTTCAAAAATGGCATCCATTTTATCTGTAATAGGGCGACCAGAGCGACGTGCATCTTTGACATCAAAATTTCCGGATTGAAAACGCTTAAACCAAATTTGTGCTACCCTCACAGACACTGCACTAGGTCCATAAACATCGCAAATTTTTTTCGCGGCTTGCGTTGCATTTTTACCTTTTTGTAGTAAAATTTAAAATGTATCGAATTTCTTCATTAGATTCACTCATCTTGACAGTACGAAAAACAAACGAAAATCACACATTTTCCTAATTTGAATTTGGAATTATGTTCTTTAAAATTTAAACTTTCAATGATACCAAAACCAGCCAGATACAAATAGTATAGCCAAAGAGATTTTATTACAAGTTCATACATACAATAATGCGAAAAGACTTTTTCCCCAACCTTACAAATCTAAAAACAACAACTAAAAATGTTGGTCCTAAACGTAACCAAAATTATATGACTTCGCCGCCTTGCCAATCAGGTCATCCAAGTTTCAGTCGTAGTACTACCTACTTTTACGTAGCGTGAAAAACAAAACATAAACAGTCAAACTAACTACTGAACTAGCGACCTTCCAGTTATCTACATCGTATTGTCTTCGTAATAAGGACTGGAGCGACACAAAGGACTGATCTACTTATTTCAAGTTAAACAGAAGGCAATTGTTGTAACATGATGAATTTGACAGACATTGATTGACAATAAAAACTGCGTGGACGGAAAATATTAGTAAAAAAAATGAGACAACTTTTAACTCATGTCGTCGGATTGTCTAGTCGTGTATTTTTTTTTGTTAACTGATGGCAATCCAGGCCGCGGTCCACCTGAAGGTAATTGGCTAGTTCACCAACATCTATGACATCTGCGAAACTAGAGACGAAGCTTGTGCGTCGCCATACTGCAATACAAAGCGTATGTGCTGCACCAGCACCCACTACAAATTGGTTTTGTAAAAACGTAACCCTGTCTTTGCTGTCGCGCAGTCGGTTAATAAGGGGAAAAGTGTATAAATTTACAAAAGTTATCATCAGTACCAAGACATAATCATCATCCTCATTTCCTGACTTTATCCAAATTAATTTGGTATCATCGCAGCATATCCCTTTTCATTTTCCCCCTTTCCTTACCTGACATAAGTTTCGATGATCATGGCGTCGTCCAGCATGGCGAGGATCTTCTCGCATTGCTGCCGGAAGGTGGAGAGCGGGATGTGCTTGTTCTTGCACTTGCCTACGCGGTGGATGTACTTAAAGAACTGACGCGCCAGCTCCGGGTACATTGGAAACAGGTATTTCTGGAGACAAACATCATCATCATCAATCTCTTGCCCTTATCCTAGTTTATTTGAGGTCGGCGCAACATGTTCTTCCACACTTCTCTATTATCGTCATCTCGGTAGTCACCCCCTTTCTAGCCATATCTTCTTGCTCACAGTTCATACATTATTTCTTCGGTCTTCCTCACGACAAACATGGTTTCTTTTAAGAGCCTCAACCACCAGCGAGCTTTACCGTGATCTTCTTGTCTCCCCGGTAAAGCTCGCTTAACACCATCTCAACGTAGCCTAACTGTTTATAGAACTTACTGTAAATGATTTATCTGTGACACCATTGACTCCATCTTCTTTTATTGACCTCTGGACCAGCAGCTGTAACAAATTAAAATACTTTTTACTACTTTGGCTATAGATGTGAAATAGCATGGCGGCCCAAAGGTACACCTACTTATTGAGAGAATTAATTCTGAAAGTTCTTTGAGAAACAACATTGAACGCCAGTGATTAACAATTTTTTTATTTTACTATGGGTTTGCTCTTGACTTTGGTCTAGGTCTGGGTGACAGAGACAAAGTCTACGATGGAGTGAGCTTACCCATAAGAAGCCTGTTCACTCTCACTTTGAATAGATTAGGGTTTGACAATCAACAAACAACAATGATGAAAGACACCATCGTGAGGAAACGGGGGGGCCCAAGTCAGCTATTTTTATAAATTCGTCACTCCAACACGATCCCATTGTCATTTTGCTAAAAGTTCGTAATCTGCTAAATTCATAATGGTCGATCATTGGTCGGTCAATGGTCTTGTAATAGAATTGTATTACAATGGTATTTTGTACATTTATTCATGCCAGATTTCATTTGTATATATTTTTACATATTATTTATTAGTGTTATAAGAAATCTGAAGGAGTAGGAAGTTGGAAGTTTAGTAGGAAGTTTCATTTGTCATTATGTACGAGATTACCAATTCTTCCAATGGAGTGTCAGTGGCTGACCATTGGAAAGTCATAATAACGCCATTATATTAGTAGATTACCAAACTTGTCAAAATCAACAATTATGAAATCAATGATAGACCATTCTGACACTATTGTAATAGCAGATTTGAGGCCCAGGGCCTCAAGTCTGCTATTACAATAGTGTCAGAATGGTCTCTTCATTGTGAGTTTTTGACAGATTTGCCATACAAACACTGTCAAATACTCACAATGGCGAGACCATTCTGACACTATTGTAATAGCAGACTTGAGGCCCAGGACGGATGACAGTCCGATCGGCATCACGGAGCGAGCAAGCGTGATCATACTGGTTCCTACTCTGTGCGAGAAGGGGCTGTTGTTTTACAGTAAACTACCCTGTACCGACTGATATCAAATCCATTGTACATACATACATAAACTCACGCCTTCTTCCCATGGGGTAGGCAGAAACTATAGAACGCCACCTGCTACGCTCCTTACATCCTCCTTTTGCTTCGTTAAAATTCATACATCTGGTCATACACGCACGCCGGTTGCGAATGCTACGCACCTGACCTTTCTGAAGAACATCACCAATTAGGTCACTATATGTTCTTCTAGGGCTTCCCCTCCCGGCGTTCCTACTAACATCTGTATTGTAAATACCTTTTGTTAGTCGACTTTCATTCTCCTCTCAACATATAAGCATACTCTTTTAAATTTTTGTCACTACATCTTCTTTTACACCACACCGTTGCCTTATCACATCATTTTTCAGCCTATCATTCATAGTCACGCCACACATGCTTCGCAAGGAACGCATTTCCACATCATTTATTCTAATTTCATGCTTCTTTTGCCACACCAAACATTCACTTCCATACATAAGCGTAGGCACCAGCACACCATTGAGAACAGCCGAGCCTTTTTGGGCATAGACTGGTTGGTAACAATTGCATGTATAGCACCATTCACGTTATTCCCCGCATTTACTCTCCTTTCCACATCTTCACCCACCCATTCAGCCATTGCAGTGTTACTATAAACATACATAAATAATGCACTGCATGGATTGGTTCCGGTATCGATTGAAGCCGATGTCGTGAGTCGAATTTGGATGCTCTAATATGTTAAATAAGCACATAATGTTATGTAATAAAATTGTTAAGACTATTTGCGCATATAATTTAACTTCACGTGAATAAACAATTTGTATGGAAAATGCAAAAAAATTGCGAAGCAAAATTTCCAAATCTGTAAATATATCATATTCTTCTAGGGCCTTCTGTTGGTCGTGGGGGTAGCGGCGGACAGCACCGCGGTCATCATATTGTCGGCTGGAACAAGTATGTGCGGGACGCTCACAGGGAGGCTAGGCAGAAGTTCTTAACCTGTGTGTGTTATGGTCGACCTAACAGGGGTAAAATTTATAATGAAATGTATGAATCTAGAAAATAATTCAAAAGCAAACAACATTATTGTCAGAATAACCTAGAACTAATAAAAATTAATATTTTAGCTACCAAACATAAGAATAAAGATTTTAAAGGATTTTGGCAACAAAAAAAAAGTTAAACCCAAAACCTAGCGTCCCGGTGAGTGTCTACGGCATGAGCGAACTAAAAGACATTGCCAATGTGTTTACATGTCACTTTCAAGTGGAGTCTCCGCTAAAAATTGAGCAGACCAGGGATGCGGGGGTCGTCGTGTCATCGGTGACTGAGCTTGTCACAGCAAAACAAGTTGCTCTAATAATAAAGGGCATGACTCGAGGAAAGTCGCCCGGACACGACGGCCTTAGCATCGAACATTTTCAGCATGCAGGGCCACACCTCCCGAGACTTCTGGGACTGTTTTTTACGTTCTGTATTAGGCACTCCTACCTGCCAAATGAACAAATGAAGACGGTGGTAGTGTCTATAACTAATAATCTTTATTACAAAAGAAAGTGGTTACAAAATACGAGAGCTGCACTAAAAGTATCGGGAATGGAATATTTCCACTGTTCCTGTCATATTAAAATCTTTTTAATTGAAAACTCCTTGGTTTTAAAAATCGAATACCATTTATTTATTTAAAAAAAGATTCTCGGTCTTGTCACAAGGTTTTGTCAAACTTGTTTAGTCGTTGAGAAAATGGAATTGACTCGAGAAAATTCAAGAGCGATGATTTATTAGGACTTTCGAAGTGGTTTAACACAAAAACAGTGTGTTGACCGGATGATTTCTGCATTTGGTGATGAAGCCCCATCCAAAACCACAATTTATCGCTGGTTTGCTGAATTTCAACGTGGACGTGTCAAGCTCAGTGATTACCCCGTCAAGGTCGTCCAAAAACTGCAGTCACCCAAGAAAACGTTGATGCTGTGCGTAAGCTGATTGAGGAAGATCGACATACCGCGAAATTCAAGCAACTTTAGACATTGGCATGAGTCAAATACAAATAATCTTGCATGAACAATTAGGTGTAAAAAAGTTGTTTTCCCGATGGATACCGCATTCGCTCTGTGAAGAGCAAAAAGCGGCTCGCGTTACTTGGTGCGTCAGAACTCTCGAAAGATTCCACGCAGGATCCTCAAATGTTGTATACAACATCGTATCAGGTGACGAATCCTGGATATATGCGTACGAACCCGAAACAAAAAACCAGTCACGAGTTTGGGTGTTCGAAAATGAGTTAAAGCCAACAAAAATTGTTCGTTCACGGAGTGTTGCAAAAAAAATGATGGCCAGGTTTGTCTCCAAAACCGGCCATGTTACGACTATTCCTCTTGAGGGACAAAGAACGGTTAATGCAGAATGGTATGCTAGCATTTGTTTGCCACAGGTCGTTTCTGAACTCCGTAAAGAGAACTGCAACCGCCGCATCAACCTCCATCACGACAATGCGAGTTCTCACACCGCGCACAGAACAAAAGAGTTTTTAGAGCAAGAAAACATAGAATTATTAGACTATCCGCCGTACAGCCCCGACCTAAGCCCTAATGATTTCTATACTTTCCCTAAAATAAAGAATAAATTGCGTGGACAGAGATTTTCATCACCTGAAGAAGCTGTGGACGCCTACAAAACGGCCATTTTGGAGACCCCAACTTCCGAATGGAATGGTTGCTTCAATGATTGGTTCCATCGTATGGAAAAATGTGTCAAATTTCGCGGAGAATACTTCGAAAAGCAATAAATACATTTTTAAATAGTAATGTTGTGTCTCTTCCTTGATTCCCGAAATTTTCAGTGCCGCCCTCGTAGTGTAAAGTCCCTGACTCCTGTGCTAGATGATATACCTGTGTTAATATCAAAAACAAGGCTGGAGATAATTCCGACAAGTGCAACTACCGCCCGATATCATTAGCTACAACCACGTCTAAGGTGCTTGATGGCCTGCTTGAGAGACAGCTTAAAGAACACCTAAATTTAAATGATGCACAGTTCGGTTTTTGACCAGGACTTTCGACAAAGTGTGCGGTTATGTCTCTCAAGCAGACTGTCAGGTATTACACAGATAGGAGCACACCTGTGTATGCAGCCTTTCATCGCCTGTTCAAGGCCTTCGACCTGGTTTGGTATGATATTCTCTGGAGTAAATTGAAAGATACAGGTGTGCCGGGTGAGTTAATTAATATTTTTAACTATTGGTATGACTACCAAACTAACCGGGTCAAATGGCTTGCGAATTTTCTGATACGTACAGGTTGGAGTGTGGAGTGAGACAGGGGGGGTTAACATCTCCTTCACTCTTCAACATGCACGTGAACGGGCTGATTGTTGAGCGACATAGGAGTAGGATGCTCGATCGATGGTCACTGTATCAACAGTATTAGTTACGCAGATGATATGGTGTTGCTCAGCCCATTAATTGCTGTGCTCAGAAAGCTGATATGCGTGTGTGAGGAGTATGCGAGGGTACACGGTCTCCTGTACAATGAACAGAAAAGCGAGCTCTTGGTATTTCAAGCCAGGGGTCGTAAACTGAGGGATGTGGCACCTGTGTTGCTTAACGCGGTCGCTCTGCAAAGAGTGAGAGAGTTTAAATACCTCGGCCATGTGGTCACAGGGTTGCGGGTTTGTCCGAAAGGGATACCGCGGCCCTGGCACACAGGCAACTAAAGGAACACGGGTGGGTTTTAGTCAGTAAAAGTCTGACACGCCCTCCCGCTCCGCCCACAGCGCGAGAAGATATTTGATAATTTCTCAACCAAAAAAAAAAAAGGGTACTGGTGGGGCTCCCACGCTACTGTAGTGCGTCTGCGATGTTTGCGCACGCGCACACAGATGGCTTTCACACTGTGCTGCGGCGCCGCATCGCTTCGCTGATATTCCGCGCGCGTGGGTGCTCCAACACCATCCTGATCATGCTTAGCCACAAGTTGGACAGCCCCCTTCTGGGGCACTGGGTTCAAGCACAAGTGCGTGTGCCCGGGGCCCCAGAGGGCGGCAAATACTTAAATTAATTATTACATAAATTTATTTTAAGTCATTTTAAGTTATTCTACAAATAATATTATGGGCAAATTGTGTCTGAAATATTATTATTTTTAATTTTTATTTAACACCTGTAAGATACTGTTTCCCGTCTTTGTGAGTCATAAATATTTTGCATCGGAGATCAGCTCAGGGCGTTATTTTGGACAGTCAAAAGCCAGCAATGGCCAGAAGTTCTGATTTTCTGAAGACTTAAGTAGGTAGTCTAGTCAGGATTTTGGCAATCCCCAAGTCACAGCATAGATAACAGTACTGACGCCCAAGTGAGAAGGGCAAAAGTCTTGCTGATGATATGATGCGAATCTGAGTATGCTAATGAACCGATTGCGATGATTTTGCGACAGAAAATACATTTTAGTACAGTTACAGTAGGTATATTTCATTCTTAAAAATTAAAAGCTACGAGAGTAGCCGCGCTTACAGTTTGTATAACTAAGAAAAAAACTAAGAAACTTTAAATAAACGTTTTCTGCCAGTCAATGTTACAGATAACCATAATTCGTAAATCTGTTTATAATCTCGAAGTATTAATAGCATTATGTTGATCACTGTGAAGTGTACGCTGGCGTAAAATTGGTTTACACGCGGTTTCCACTAGATTAGCGGTGACGTCACGGCAAACAATGGAAACTCGTTAATCAGCTGCAATCAGCTGATTAACGAGTTTTCATTGTTAGCCGTGACGGTCCAATACCGTCACACACTGTGGAAACATTCACTGCTTCAGTACTGTGCTTCAGCGGAGAAAAGTACCTACTTCATTGAATAAACACCTATTTTCTGTTAAGCCTATAATTTTTTTGCCCTCGATGCAATAGTGGGGTTATGTTAGAAAGAGGTGCCTCTAACATAAAAGATGACTGTCTGTCTGTGTGTTAGTCGATGGCATAGTAGCTAGCTTCCAAATAGAGACCAATTTCATTGCAGTTGTTTGGAAGCTGTTTTTATCGTGAGGACTTTCATTTTCATATGGCAAGTGGGATGGCAGGAGAATTTTGTTCAATTCTTTTCTAAAACGGAATACATTACGATGTTTCTTCTCGACATAGGTTCATGGCATCATATTTAATGAAAACTTAAAAACTGTGTGGTCAGTGGTGGATTAACCAGCAAGCTGAGTAGGCTGGAGCCAAGGGCGGCAGATTTTAGGGTGCGGCAAATAAAGCCCAATTTTCAATCTTACAGGAATAAAATAAATAACGTTATTACTTAAAAACAATTTACTGTAGGTCCAGATTGATGAAGAAATTACAAGCAAGCAAGTTTCAATTATTATTATAGTTGTTTATTTTATTTTTTGTTTGTGTTCTGTTTTTTGCGTCATATTTCCCGCAAATAAACTTTTTTTCTTCTTCGTCTACTTATTAGAGAAATTTTCTGAAGAGAGTTGTTGACGTAGTGCAATACGTAGTGAATCGACTGTGTTCAAGAGGCCTCTTTCAGAGGAAAAAAATAAAAGTTAGGTGATCCGCAATGGAAATTATTGTATGATTTTGGAACTGTTGCGGAAAAAGCTGATGCAATGAGAACAATAGTGCACAAATCATAAAGTTGCAATTTCATTGACAAAAAAAATGTAATTAATGTGATTGTGCACTAGGGTATTGAATTGTAGAGGTCAGTAGAGGCGGCAAAATTGAATAGCCTATTGGCGGCAAATGTGTAAAGCCGCCACTGTGTGTGGTGGTTATGACCACAGAACAGATAAAAGAGGTTAGAAGGGCTTTGTGGGCGGGGCAGGCGCACCGCACTTATGAGCAAACGCTGTACCGAAATTTGCTTCACTGCTCCCTGAATGAATTCACAAAAACGATATTGTATGTGTTATGTTATTTAAGATAGTTATTTAAGATAGTTTAATTAAGGACCACGCTATCGCATTAGGATTTTTTCCTGTAAGGATAGCAGTGTTTGTGATAAATAAATAAATAAATAAATAAATAAATAAAACATTGTCCGACATGGCCTGAATGGAAATTTATCATTTTATTCCGTGGCGTTGAACGTGTTAAACAATAATTATTTGACACAATTTTAATAGTTTTGAAATATATGTAATATTTACGTTTACGCACATTTTTTTTCTTCCTATATGTATCAAATTCTTCAATTTCTTTCAATCTTTAGTCTATTGAAAGTTCCATAATACAATCTTTCATAGTAGGTAATTGATTCAATAAAAATTATCTTTATTCATTCTGGGGTAATTACGTTGATCGTTGGCAACTCTGGCTGTTTTTCCGATGACAATATCTTGTCTCGTTCCAACGTAATTAGTTTGACGGAAGAAGAAATGAGACAAACACATTATTTTGACATTTTGACATAATTTATGTATCCGTATCAAAGCTACGTCTTTAACTCGTAAGTGGTTACGTTTTTCGGAATTTTTTAGTAGGACGTTGCGCCTCTAGTTTAATATAACCTCATTGGCTCTTATTGTGAAAGCGTATGAAGTTCCGCGAAAAATAAGGAATTATGCCGCGCTATTATAACATGTCGGAAAAGAAGCCAAGTGTGTAGTGTAGCCCGAGAAGGGATTTATTTTCACCAGTAAGTCCAAAAACCGTAATATACGAGTGATATATGTAATTATTGCAACAGTATTATGTAGTTTGTAGACAAACACGATACAATCGCAAACAGATGCAAAATTATACATTGCTCGCAATACATGGGTACCATTTTGTATGTACTACGTGAGCGATCGTCAAGTCAAAGCGAAATCCATGCGTATCGACAATGCTGTGCGTCCTGTGAAAAGTGATATAAGTCAACTTATATCGAATGTGATATTATTGTTGCACCTTCATCAGAAAAAAATGCTCTATTATTCTGTCTAATTAACATTTTGATACGTCTATTAGTTTTCAAGATCGTATGGTACATCTAAGACGAAATGGCGTGTTTTGATAAATATTTTTGTGTAAATAAATACATATTGACATGTATCGTTCACAATATTCAAGTTATGAAATAAATAATTGTGTTTTAAGATGTATCTCAAGTCATATCATTATTCACATATATTTATTACGTTACACGTTTTTTTTTTAAACAAAACTTTATAATGAAAAAATATAATGAAGACAACATTAAGTTTTGAAGAATACGAGTTTTGTGTTTACAGTGCTTCTGCTGACTGAAAAATATTACTCGTTTGTTTGACAGCTTTGAACAGGAGTTGATTTAGTTTCGTATAAAACTACCTGACAATGCAACAATATCACCTTTCACCAAAGCTTCACACAAAGTGTAAAGCGATACAACTCATTTAGAATCATACACGATCATTCATTTGGTGTGTTTTGATACAACATATAGCTTTTTTTAAATATCTCTTCCTGCAGTAACGCCTTTTGAGCTGGAACATAATAGGTTGTAAACAATACGACACTAAATACAAATAATGTCACTATTTTTGTAAAATTATTATCCTAACAAAATTTTATAATTTTTTACACACAAAAACTACTATATTGTAAAGTTGACATTTTCGAGATGTATCAGTTTTCACAGGACGCACAGTGTTGTACCAAGTTGTAAACAATGTCGATATTAAGTATGTGTGTATGAACACAAATGATTATTATCAGTACAGTTAGAATTAAAATAACTTTGTTTATTACCACATATTTATTGTTTATTGTGACATAATAATTATGACGTAAAAAAGAGCTGCAATTAGCTAAAAACGAAAGAAAATTTGAATTTCGCGGCTATATCGGATGTTCCCCCTTATGTATTTACTGCCGTCATAAGGAAAAAGGGCACATCTAACATTTTATAAATATGGAGAAAATCGAGTTTAAAATTTTTATTGGTTTTTGGCGAAAAATATGGACTATAATATTATTTTTTGGAAATAAATGAATTAAAATAAATTCATTTTCACGATTCCGATACGATTATTGAAATATAAGTTTTTAGTTTATTAAATAATCAACATTTTCTAATTGGTAAACTTTAAATCAAAGAGCACATCTGTGGTAGTTATGCCTTTAATATTTAACGCAGGTCAATTATGCCTTTTCAACTAAATAAATAATACTAATACTAATATTTATCGTGGTACAAATAAAAGCCGCATTTATGCATTATGTGACCTTTTGACGTACTATAAGTCAGATGTGCTCTTTTTACGTACAATAACTTAAAAATTTACTCATTTGTGCCTTTTGAGCTTACGGTATTTTTGTTTATCTTGTTCCTAAAATTGTACAAAAAATATTGGCAGATGGGTTTTTCTTTCTGGTTCCGAATATGTAGGTATATAACTCAATTTCGGAAAAAATGTTAGTTGTGCCCTTTTTCCTTATGACGGCAGTTTAGGAAGTCCACACTCCTCGTACCCCGTCCCCCCTTCCGAAATTACTTAAAGCGAATAATTGCAAAACTGAAAGTAACGAAATTACAGTAATTTTATCGATACAAATAATCGACATTTTGGTCACCGTAACATATTTGAGAAATTAATGTGTGTGTGAGTGTTCGTCAATCGCAGTGTTTGCGTTAGTGTGACGACCAATAACAAACTCGCGATCTAAGTGCGTGTGGTTTATTTGTGTGCGTAATGCGCGTACGTATTGGTCTTTTGCTTGTAGTGGAGCTCTAACTCCACTCCACACAGTGGGAGACAAGCGGCGACATGCGTTTTAATACAAATCAAGAACTATTTCCTTTTTCAATAACCTCTTTTATCTGTTCTGTGGTTATGACTCTTAGAAAAACTTACTTTAACACAACTGCATGTGTAAAAAAACATTCGTTATCAGTCATGAACAGCGATTACAAGCCATCAATCATAGAGGTCTGTTGATAAATACAATCATTACAGTATCTTTGTGCAGGAATATACACGAATAACTTATAGTTAGCTAAGCATTAGCTATTTTGAAAACCCGAAATGCAAGATATAATTGAGATTTGCTACCTTGGAATAGGCTATCCTTTCCCTGGAACAGGCTTTTGCCCTGCAGTGGGAAAATAATATGGTGGTATTATTTTATTGGGTGATTGCCCAGATCGCCTGAACCTCACTCAAAGGAGTCGCTATTCAACTAAATGGGTTGGGCTTGGGATCTATGTTTGTTATGATACCAGCATTCTGAGATATCTGTTGCTGAATATGGGCTTCTGGTCGCCAATAGGACACCTCATAAGATTTTTCGGTAATGTATGTATTATGTATGTAATATTTTCGATAAGGCGCTTGGCAGAATAATTGGTAGTTGTAGTAAAAAACCCAATCCTCAGAATCCTTTCGTTTTCTATATGAACTACTAGGACATTTAATCAGAAATCACAGGACCGGTCGTTCGTCCAGCAGTGGATTTTTTCGGCTGCATGATGATGTATTAAAACTTACGCACTTTGCAAGTAGGGGACGCAGTCTTCATCTTCTTAAGCCTGCTCACTTGTATACCCACTACAGAGAACCTCATGTTCTTTACCTTTTCCACCCATTCCTCCATTTTTACGCACTTTTTAAGAATTACGCGCGTAAACCTTTTTGTTGTTATTTTGATTTTTCGGTTAATTTAACAAGAAATTACCGTGGAATTGCAATATTGAATACTTATACGTATATTCAATATTACATTTCCTGTTATTTCCTCTTTATCGCACTATTATTTTTCTAGTTGCAGTCCAGTTTGCGTAATTTATTTATTTAAACACGTAAACATGTCGCCCGACACTGGCAGTCAGGAGGACATGGAATCACGGCGATCAATCAGAGACCATGATAAGATTGTCGACGAACGAATTACTCGATATTAACAAACATTATGATATTGTTTCATAGTGCTGATAAATGATAACGAACGCCAATCCGATTATATCGATTAACCATCGAGTTTGTATTTTGGAATTCACCCAGATGCAAAAAAAAAGGGATTTATTAGGTACCTCTTATGTAAGAAAACGGGTTAACCAGTATAATTTGTATAACTCGTGATAGCCTTCCTTTAGTAGTAAAGATAGCTTCCACGAGTCGAGGAATGTCAGGTGCTCTCTGGACAGACACGCCCGTTACTCGATACCATCTTACTGACTGGTTAATATTTTTATTACGTAAGGTACAAAAACTGCTGACCAATTCATGAGGATTTAATTATCAAAGACAGCATCACTACATATTATAAAACAAAGTCCTCCGCCGCGTCTGTCTGTTCGCGATATACTCAAAAACTACTGCACCGATTTTCATGCTGTTTTCACTAATGGATAGCGTGGTTCTCGAGGAAGGTTTTAGTATATAATTTGTTAAGTTTTTGTATACATTAACGATATTTGTTGGGGGTGTCGGAAAAAAATAAGCCGTCTGGGAGCTTTCAATGAAAACGCTGTCTAAGCCCTTTGAGATATAACAAAATAATGTATGGTGGAATTGTGTATCTTATAATGGTCTTCAGAAAAGTCCGCGATGGCATACATATGTCTATCTCTTAAGGATAACATACTATATCCATTTTATTGTCTTTTTGTAGGTATTTGTTTGCCGAATTTTACTTTTGGAAATACGATTACGATAACAATACACTATAATATCAGTAGCTATGAGCCAAATTATGTTCGTAGATAAATAAGCTAGCTACTTATGTATATTTTAAACAGTATACAAGAATATTTATCATAAAAACATTACTAAACACGGCAGCCATATGATCAAAATTTGTGCATTCCAAAACTTTCGTTACTTTTTCACTGACATATTTATCACTTTTCGGTAAACTAACTGTCAATACGAAATCTACACTTATTTCTCAGTAATTCTGTTAAGATTCTTCTAATATTAACCCGTTTTCTCATTGAATCCATTACTTTACGCATGTTTATCCTTGATGAATGTTTAAAAGTGCATCGCGCCACACGCACACTCACCGCCACATGACCACAGACGTATTTTGTTTTCTTTTTTTTTTTTTTCGTTTAGTGGTATTCCCTCTAAAATGCATTAATACCGGTCAAGTATTAGTCGATTAATCGAATTCTACAGCCAGATCGTGTTGCAAGTACAAAATAAATCACTACATATTATAAAACAAAGTACTCCGCCGCGTCTGTCTGTCTGTTCGCGATAAACTCAAAAACGACTGCACCGATTCTCATGCTGTTTGCACCAATGGATAGCATGGTTCTCGAGGAAGGATTTAGTATATAATTTGTTAAGTTTTTGTATACATTTTTTTATAAATTAACGATATTTGTTGGAGGTGTCGGAAAAAAATAAGCCGTCTGGGAGCTTTCAACGAAAACGCTGTCTAAACCCTTTGAGATATAACAAAATAATGTATGGTGGAATTGCGTATCTTACAAAAATCTTCAGAAAAGTCCGCGATGGCATGTGTCTATCTCTTAAGGATAACATACTATATCCATTTTATTGTCTTTTCCATATATATCCATTTTATTCTTCTATGATTAAACCGTTTTCTCATTGAATCCATTACTTTACGCACGTATAACCTTGATGAATGTTTACATCGCGCCACACCGCCACACGACCACAGAGTATAGACGTATTTGTTTTCTTTTTTTTTTCGTTCGTTTAGTGGTGTTCCCGCTAAGATGTTATTAATACCGGTCAAGTATTAGTCGATTAATCGAATTCTACAGCCAGATCGTGTTGCAAGTACAAAATAAATGTCAAATATTTCGTCCAATTGCGAACGTGACTCTGAGAAAAGTTATGCACCAATGGTGTTCATTAGATTTCGAGTGTTTTCTCAGCACAAGCGGTGTATCGTGCGACATTTCGGAGGATTTCGTTTTGTTTTCACATTTTCGTTTTTTTTGTTTTGTTGGTACTTACGTGAAGTATTTTAAAATTATTATTTGTGTCACATTTTTATTTCGTGTTGTAATTTGGTACAATTGATTGCTATAAAAATTTGAGTGAAATTTCGTATTTTAATTTTGTGTTTGTTATCTTTAGGTAAAGACTCATTAGACGTTCAGATCATAAGTACTTTTATATCGTCTTCACCTATAATTATTAATTAATGTATACAAACTATTGTTAACATTTTAAAAGAGTAAGTATGGAGTTTCTTGCCCATTGTTCTCCATACATAACTACATTTAGGAAGGCGCAACTAGAATCAATTAACTATTCATGTAATTTTTGACGTTCAAAAGTGCATCTTCGTGCCTATTTGAAATAAATGATTTGACTTTGACTTTATATTAAATCATTTGTTTCGGTTTCTATTCACATAGTGAATCACATTAAAATTAATACTTAGTTAGAAATTTGAGATATAGCCTGGGATATGGAGAAGGACATAGGGTACTTTTTTATGCGATAACCGACATCCACGCGGGCGAAGCCGCGGGCAAAAGCTAGTAAAAGATAAAAAATAAAATCGGTTATCGAATAGCCGGAGTCACGCGTAATCTGTTTGATTTTATGTTATTTTTAATCAAAACGACATCGATGTTTTGTTTAAACCTTACCTACCATTTTAGTTGGCGGTTTTGATTTAGCCGGGTTTAAGTTTTTTTTATTTCAATTATTTTGGGGTTTTGGATGTTTTGGGGAATTTAATGTTATTGAAAATAGTCAGAGTGAAACGTCATTGTTTTTCTCTTGATTGGGTTTTAAATTAAAAATATGTACCAATATATTACTTAATCTTTTTTTACGGATTCCCTTTACGTCCGTTATAAGCTGTCATGTTAGATTTTTATAAGCGGTGTAGCCTATAAGCGGGACAACACCACGCTTACAATGATACCTCGCTTGTCAAAATACGACAAGTAGTTCAGGATAGAGGTGGGCGCCGACCAAAAATTTGCCGGCGGCGGCGCGCCTGGAGGAACTGGTCGGCGCGGCGGCGCCACGCCGCGGCGCGAGTCTTTTTTTTTATAGCAATTTTTGGTTTAAGTGTTATATCTTAAAGCTATCATCAAAGGCAGAAATAAAAATTAAAATCAGGAAAATGCATAATTAAATATTTTTACAATATAATTGTCATGGATGATAATTATTTTGTTGACGTGTGTAGGGCTCAACCGCGATCTTTTAGCGTTCAAAACCAATCCTGCTATTGAAAAAACACGTTCACTCGGCGTACTTATAGCAGGAATTGAAGAATAATCCTGGCAAGCGCAGCAAGTCCTGGGAACACATTTTTCTTCTCTCGCCAATAGGCAAGCACATCCCAGTTCAAAATCTCCACTTCTTTGGGATCGACCGAAGTTAGGTACCTCCAGCATTATTGAGAAAAATCTATTCCCGTTGCCTCATCAATGTCACTGAAACTACTGTGCTTCTTAGATAACTTTGTCAGCAAAGGATGAGTCTAAGAGGACCTTGGTGGAGGCTCTGATAGATTACGGGAAGTTTCACCGCAATCGGAACATGGAATATCAGAAGCATTTACATATTCATTGATGCAATCTGCCATAAAAGCCGGACGACTTGTATTTCTTTCCTCTAAATAAGAATCGATTTCTATAAATCCTGAAAACCTGGGATCTAAAAGAGATGGTACTACTACGTTTTTGGTCAAAGGAAATCTGGCCGCTATGAATTCGCGTCAATCGGCGCCAAATTTCGAACACTCGGCGGCGGCGGCGGCGCCCATAACGTGGCGTGGCGCCGCCGCGCCGGCGCGGCGTCCACCTCTAGTTCAGGAGTTATGAGGGAACAGATGAAAATACAACCATACATATATATATAGCCAGTTAAAATCATAATCCTTTGCCTTTGCCGTAGTCGGGTAATTAACCGTAAAACGATTTCCATCCCATGAAGAATTTTACGGGAAACCGGAAAACGCATGTATTATGTCGAGAAATAAATAATCTAGCAGTACAAGCTTGAGCAAGCGTTAGGTGTTTATTCAAACACTGGGCGATGGGTAGATATGCTTGAAGTTCCCAAAAGTCGCCGTAGAGCCAACTACGGCATTTTGAAGCACAAGACGATTTTAGTTCTTTGAAAAATGCAGTCGATTCGAATCTAATCCATATTCGATTAAAACAATCGCATCATATCTTTACGAATACGGGACAGCACACATCAATTAGTGCGTCTCTATTCTGTTCCCATTCATCGTCAATCAGCCGTGTTGTCGCTTCATTAGGCGCGTTACAGGCGTCATGTGATAGTAACACATGATGAACAAACATGTGATAATGCGTGCTAATACACACCTCGTGGACAGGTGAGATTTTGATAATGTTTTGGGTTTTGAAGATGTCAATAGACTGTTTCCGTCCAGGTGTTATGATGACCTAGTGAAGGTCGCGAGTAACCATGTATGGCAGCGACAGATCAGTCGTTGTGGCAATTCTAGGGAGAGGTTAATATCCAAAATCCACTAGCAAGCTGAAAGTATTCCGGTTAATATGAGACATGCTTTGTGTGTCTGCAGAAGTTCGCTGCTGGATTCAGCAGAGCCTCTCTACAATATGATGGTAGTCTTTAATTACGCTGGTTACGCCACGGATAACGGATTGCCAGTTTTCCATTGGTGACCCTGTAGCTGTCACCGGCCTGGGGTAGTTTCTCTGTCATCTCATTTTCATTTTTCGTTGGATACTTCACATTAGAGGGGGAGACCTATGTACAGCAGTGGGCGTCTTTCAGCTAAAATGATGACTTCACATACGAAGAAAACGGCAAGCAAAAGATATTATAGGTTTCGTTATTCTTTGCTACTGAACCTTAAAAAGTTCATAAAATCAAAAGCAAGCAGTTAGGTACTTGGTTCCGTCAGCCATGTGCTTCTGGATACCAAATTCTTGGCCCTAGACCTATATCTTGGTCCAAGAAGTCTTTATGCCTCAGTTTCCGTTAGCAAACATGGAATGATCTAATAAAACCAGGAAAACAAAGTGTGATAATGATTACATTAATTTTTGTCCGCATTTGCGCCACAACAGGCAGGTCAGAAGGACAACTTGAGGTAACAAGCCCGCGCGCGCGCACAATATGATAAGAAATACCGACACGTAAAGGTCATCCGCAGCAGCTCGCGATAATCTCCTGCTAAAAATCAGCTTCCTAATAGGGATGATGCCTGGGTAAAAAAAAAGAAAAACTGTTTAGTCCGTCAATCAGATAATAAAAAAATATTTGACACGTATTTTTTGCTTTATCATATTAATAAAAAAATACTTAAATAAAACACATTAAACTTGGGGAGTGGGGGCTCGCTGCGTCACAGCTACGTATAAAATCTAGCGAGCGTCATGCACACAATCATTACATTTGACCTCAATGTATCGTCGTAATGTTTTGATTACGTAAAAAAAGAAAAAATACGTGTCCAATATTTTTTTAATAATCTACATGACGGACAAATTTTTTTTTGTCATCATCCCTATTACGAAATAATATATTGCCTAAAAATTACACTCATGTTGAGCAGAAAATAGATCTAAGACGGAATGCTATTTATGCTATGTATGTACATACACCATATAGATAATGATCTATAATACCGCGTTTACACATTCGTGCGAATAGCGAGGCGAATGGCGAGGCGAATGGCGAGGCGAATGGCGGGTCGAATAACGAACACGCATATGTAAACAGTGCGTTCGCTATTCGCCTCGTGACTCGCCTCGCGATTCGAGCGCTCGCGTTGGGAGCGGTTTTTCGGACGCGAATCAAAGGGCACGAATGGCGAACACGAACTTACTGTTTACACATTCGCCTGCATTCAGTTGATAGCTAGCGCCCGACCCAACAGGACGTGTACAGACAAAATGGAGTGTAGTTCGAATTTTAGAATTCCTAGAACTTTATCAAAAGGAACCCAAAACATCGCAATCATAAAAATATACAAAAGAATTGAATAAAATTATTTTCTCTTCTTTACTTTTTCTTTTTTTTTTCAACGTTGCCCCATACCAGGAATTTCTCCTGTATTGTGGGTGGGATAACAAACATTTAAACTCACATACACTAACAGCCAGAACCAGAACAACTACTTGTAGGTCATACAAATATTTGTTCCGTGCGGGAATCGAACCCGCGACACGCAGAGCAGCAGTCAATCGCTTAACCGCTTAACAAAATTGTATAAACGTTACTCATTAGATTAGCGCACATGCCGCAATTATTTTCACGTCCTTCATGTTCGTGTGCGAATGTCAAAATAATTCACCCCGCGAATGTGTGAACAGTTCGCGACGGCACTCGTATACGAATGTTTCGTCGAGTGACAAGGCGAATGGCGAACACGAATGTGTAAATGCGGTATAAGGTGTTGGTTAATCTTGAAAATTTACTAAAATTGTATTTTTTGGGACGAAGTTCCTTAACGCGGCTTGCGGTAGGAGTTACTTGGGAAATCGTCACGTAATGCAACTTTCTCTCTCTCTCTCTCTCTGTCTCTTTTTGTTTTACTTAAAAGCAACATTAGGAGTGTACAGAGGTCAGAGGATCTGACGCAGAATGTCCCATTCGCAAAAAGTCCCATTCACACAATGTCCTATTCGCACAATGTCCCATTCGGCAGCTGATTTCCTTTTTTAACCGACTTTCCAAAAAGGAGGAGGTTCTCAATTCGGTTGTATTTTTTTTATTTTTTATTGTTTGTTACCTCAGAACTCCGTC
Organism: Dryobota labecula; assembly: GCA_947523025.1. Classification (NCBI taxonomy): domain Eukaryota; kingdom Metazoa; phylum Arthropoda; class Insecta; order Lepidoptera; family Noctuidae; genus Dryobota; species Dryobota labecula. The sequence continues at coordinate 1,314,732 of OX383303.1, read as the reverse complement.
GTTTATGAACCGATTTGGAAAATTCTTTTTTTATTTGAAAGGATATACTTCCAGATTGGTCCCATTTTTTTCAAAATCCAGTTCTGATGGTGGGACCCATGAGGAATTGAGGGAACTCCTCAAATTTTATAGGCAAACATATATCGATTTTTGTATTTTAATCAACAACTCAAGCATTTGCATTCAGTTAGTATCATTTGATGAAGTGGAACTGATGAAGAAGACCACAAATGGCCACCGGAACTCCTCAATGATAAGTATTTCACGGGTGGCGATATTTCGATTAAGATAGTTAAGCGGCTATGAAGCAAATTTAAATAAATAATTCTGATGAAAATGGTACCATCGAACTGATCTGAAGATGATGCCGGAAGGTATGCACCGGAACTCCGTAATAAAACAAGGTATCCTAGCCGTGTTTGGGCTTATTTGAATTGTCATGAGATGCACTCGGGCTATAAATGATTATAAACCGATTTTTATTAACTCTGCTTGGGTAGTTTTTGAGTTAGCTTCGATAATACGTATTTAATCCACTTCGTATAATATCTCGGTCACTGTTGTTTGTGCGGTGTAGCAAGTAGTGGTAATCGAATCATTGTGGGGTAGGTCATAAATAAAAAGAAAAAACAAAAAAAAAATGACACAAAAAGCATTGATATACAAAAAAACACAAGATACACAATCAGCGTCTCAAAAGCGTCCGCATAAAAAAGGCGCAACATTTAAAATTGTGCGCATATTTCAAATAGTATCGCGTCCGCCGCGTCACTGTACGCACGCTAAAACTGCCGAAGTATTCTTTGAAAAATTGTAAAAATATTACGTCAAGAATGTTAAAAAAGGATGGGATCTCGAACTTTCGGTAAGTAAAAGAGTTTTTTGATTTGTTTTTGTTGTTTATATGACTAATTATGGGGAGCAATATTTTATTTTGATTTCATTTGTCTTAAAACGTCACTCAACGGTCCGAGTATAATACGGCAAATTTCAATGGCTGCTTTTTCAGTGTAAGAACAATGCATTGAATTTAGTCGAATAATACAAACTGACCGGATAGAAACAATGGAGTAAATTTTTTGTTATTGTGTAAAAAAAAAATTGTTAAAAATATTATTAATTTTTGTACTTTTCTATATTTAGTTTTTAATTTATATCCATATATTATATATATTTATATAATTATTTATAGTTTTTAACCGACTTCCAAAAGGAGAAGAGGTCGTCAATTCGACGATAAAAAAAAATGAGTGTATTCTCGATTACTTATTTTATGGGGCTAACTAAGTAGGTAATTCTTTTTTTTTACTTTGTAAGAATATAGTCTCCGATTTAAGTCGAAATTAATGTTTCCTACTATGTTATTTGGAATAAATACCTACTGAAATTTGCATTTATGAGTTTTATTTTATTTCTTAAAATAAGTTTAAAAATACCACCATTACACAATTATCAATAATCCACAGTCCCAATATTTACACAACTAAAATAAATTCCAGAAACTGCATACTGTTGTACTTATACAGTGTTTTAACCTAAGTAGATACCTATTTAATTTCGATATAGGTATTGTTGTTCTAACATTATTATTATAAAAAATTAACCAACTTAAAATACTTAGTCAATGTACAAACAATAAAAACTATAAACTCCTTTCATGCCGTGTCCTGCCGGCAAACTTCGGTCATAAAATGTATTGCTTTTTGTACATTGCTTTGTAAAAACAACTTTAAGGCGACGATAAGTGCCAGCAACCTCGAGCGAATGGCCGGGCATAATGCGTCACCCCCGCGACCCCTCAATGTACGCTCGTAATTTCGTCGCGGTAACCACACGTTTCAGACAGTGAGGACTATTCTGCCTGATTTTTGATCGCAATCCAATTTTTTTTTATGTATGTTTAATAAATAAGGTAATATTCTGATAATGAATTAAGATTGTAATCATATTGTTATATTAATTTGCATTCAATAACTTGGTTTATATTATATTTACGTAAGTAATAATTGTGTCCATACATGAATAGGAAATACTAATTAACCTTTTGACCGCCACAGTCATGTATAGATGTCAAACCAAAATGTGCCCAGCAAGCCACGGTCACGACTAAATACAGACTTTTAAGGCTCCTACAAACAGGCGCGACACCACGCGACGCGACACAAAGTGGTCAGCGATGCACTGCCGCCTGTCGCCCGCAAGAGCCCCCGCTTCAACGCGCACTAAGTTTATTCGAAAAAACAACTCTCCATCATTTATCAAACACGATACAAATAAAAGCCGTATACTAAAGTTTGGGTAATTAAATTGTCTTTTAGTTGGTGAAAGTTTCATAAAAATACACCCGATAGTTTTTGCGTGATTATCGTCTTTTTGTCCGCGTTAGACATCATTATCATTACATATTATAAAACAAAGTCCTCCGCCGCGTCTGTCTGTCTGTTCGCGATAAACTCAAATACTGCTGCACCGATTCTCATGCTGTTTTCACCAATGGATAGCTTGGTTCTCGAGGAAGGCTTTAGTATATAATTTGTTATGTTTTTGTATGCATTTTTGTATGAATTAACGATATTTGTTGGAGGTGTCGGAAAAAAAATGGGCAAAAGCTAGTTACTTTACAAATTAGTTACACTATGTTATAAAAACAAAATTTCAAATATTCACATATCAAATTACGAAGAAAATTGTCTAGTATAACATATATTTTTTTCAAAGAAATAGCACTACTCGTTTAGACGTGATCATCAGTATAAAATCATTAAAAGTCGGTTATCGTCGCCTTAAGGCGAGGTGATCCGATAGAGGCCGCGATTACTAGTTTTTAGAATCCATGGGAAACCTAAAAAACAGTGGTATAAAATTCTGAAAAAAAAAAAATGTGTTATTTAAGGATCTGGCGGAGATGCAATCGCTTTTAATAACACGATTAGATTAACTTTTCTCGATAGAGAAAAATCACAAATTTACCCCTTTTCGTAATGCTAAATCAATCTCATGGTTACAAAACAGACCCTTTTTTCATAATTTTTATATGATTGAAAAGGTATTAAGATTTTCTAGTGCCAATCGCTGAGTTTGTCTTGATAAAATGATTAAAACAATTACTATGATCAAATACCTACCAAATGCGCAAAGCAACCACTCGCAACTTCACGGCGAGTTCACTTCAGACGCGCGTTGGCGCTCTTAGACGACAGACCTATGTCAGTGCATTATGCGCGATCACGTGAACGTACGTGAAAATATTATTGAGCAACAATGACTGATAAACGAAAAAAAAAAACAGAAAGAGAAATCATAAACAAAGAATATTGTCTCCAAAGAAACCTGAAAAATTAAATAAATGTTGAATTGATGTCTATCAGATTTTCTAGAAGCACAGTATAATCAAGTAACGGTATTTCGTCTCGGCGGTGATTTGATAACGAAACGCTCTTTTTAACCGACTTCAAAAAAGGAGGTTTCTCAATTCGACCGTATATAATTATATATATATATTTTTTTTAAATGTTTGTTTTCGGATAACTTCGTCGTTTATCAACCGATTTTGATCATTCTTTTTTTGTTGGAATGGAGATATTCCAAGGGTGATAATATGATAAGCAAACCAGGATCTGATTATGCGATCCATGAGGAATTGAGGGAAATCCTCAAATATTATAGGCATACATTATAGCGATTTTTGTATTTTCATCAACAACTCAAGCATTTGCATTCAGAAAATATCATTTGATGAAGAAGACCATAAATGGCCACCGGAACTCCTCAATCCTCGATAAGATATCTAGATTAAGATAGTTAAGCGACTGTGAAGCAAAGGAGACAGTTCTTTTTGTTTGGGGAATAGGCCCACCACAAATCGTGGCGTTTAGTAATGAAATTCATGTTGGTTTATTCCTTATAATCTCTAGATTACATTGGTAATATTAGCAAAGTTGTATGTAACCGGAATACTGTGAAATACGACAGTCAAAACATGACACTCGCACACAGACGCGGCGGAGGACTTTGTTTTTACCCGACTACGGCGAAGCAAAAAGGAGGGTTATGATTTTGACCGGTATGTATGTATGTATGTAAGTATGTATGTATGTTCATCTGTTCCCTCATAACTTCTAAACTGCTTGTCATAATTTGACAAATGAGGTATTGTTGGAAGCGTCTTAATTGTCCGCTGGTTATAGGCTATGTGACGTCACATTAAATTGTATACGCCGCCCTCTAGCGGACATAAAGTCATGACCTAAAAAAGTTTTTTTTTAAGTATGCCTTGTTTGGTATCAAATGAAAGAACTTAATTAGCACATTTCAAAAATATATATATTGTCAGGTGTTGCTCACGGCTTTGCTTGCATGCACCCGATAATTAGGAATAATTTCTATAACATCATGCCTCAGATTTGAGCCAAACATATTTTCTCTCCAAACCTACCCAAAATACATATGTAATAAATACGTTATTTCAATATCGACTATATAAAAAAAAAAAAGTGTATAATAATAATGACATACTGGAAGTACTTCCACGCCGTGATGGCGATAACAGTAATATTACTGGCTAAAACTCCCATTTAATAATGAAAATGCCTTCGGGCTTATGTTTTTTATTGCGATAGTCAATACTGGTTGTGTCTTTGTATACCCGGTAACGCAGGGGAGCAAACGCAGCAATCAAAGTTTCCTTACAATAACATTTACAATCTTCTTTTCGATATTATAAGTAGATACTTTAAGTTAAATATTTATAAAAGCTAACAAAAAAAATAATTAAATCGGCTCTGCAAATACTTTATCACGAAATTATAACCCCAAAATAATTTAAATAAAAAATTAGTTCAAAAACTAAAACCCGACTACTGAAAAATCACGCTCTAAAAAGTATGAAACAAGAAAATATTCTCACCTGAAATTGTTATGTACAAACTATTCAATATTTATTATCGTCTATTAAATAAACAACTTACACGTAATATATTTTAATGTATTTAATACATACTAGCTTTTGCCCGCGGCTTCGCCCGCGTGGATGTCGGTTATCGCATAAAAAAGTACCCTATGTCCTCCATATCCCAGGCTATATCTCAAAATCCTAACTTAATATAAATTTTAATGTGATTCACTATGTGAATAGAAACCGAAACAAATGATTTAATATAGTAAAAGTACTTATGTTCTGAACGTGAATGAGTCTTTACCTAAAGATAACACAAAATCAAAATACGAAATTTCACTCAAATTCTTAAAGCAATCAATTGTACCAAATTACAACACGAAATAGAAGTGCGACACAAATAATAATTTTTAAATAATTCACGTAAGTACCAACAATGTGAAAACAAAACGAAATCCTCCGAAATGGCGCATGATACACCGTTTGTGCTGATAAAACGCTCGAATTATCCAATGAACACCATTGGTGCTTATCTTTTCTCAGGGTCACGTTCGCAATTGTGTCGCAATTGGACGAAATATTTGACATTTATTTTGTACTTGCAACACGATCTGGCTGTAGAATTTGATTAATCGACTAATACTTGACCGGTTGACATTTTAGCGGGAACACCACTAAACGAACGAAAAAAAAAAAGAAAACAAAATACGTCTGTACCCTGTGGTCGTGTGGCGGTGTGGTGCGGTGCTTAATGTAAACATTCATCAAGATTATACGTGCGTAAAGATTCAATGAGAAAACGGTTTAATCTTTAAGAATCTTATACAGAATTACTGAGAAATAAGTGTAGATTTCGTATTGAGTGTTAGTTTATCGAAAAGTGATAAATATGTCAGTGAAAAAGTAACGAAAGTTTTGGAATGCGCAAATTTTGATCATAAGGCCGCCGTGTTTAGTAATGTATTTATAATAAATATTCTTGTACACTGTTTGAAATATACATAAGTAGCTAGCTTATTTATCTACGAACATAATTTGGCTAATAGCTACTGATATTATAGCGTATTGTTATCGTAATCGTATTTCCAAGAGTAAAGTTCGGCAAACAAATACCTACAAAAAGACAATAAAATGGATATAGTATGTTATCCTTAAGAGATAGACATATGCCATCGCGGACTTTTTTGAAGACCTTTATAAGATAGGTACATAATTCCACCATACATTATTTTGTTATATCTCAAAGGGTTTAGACAGCGTTTTCGTTGAAAGCTCCCAGACGGCTTATTTTTTTCCGACACCTCCAACAAATATCGTTTATTCATACAGAAATGCATGCAAAAAGTTAACAAATTATATACTAAAATCTTCCTCGAGAACCAAGCTATCCACAACAGCATGAGAATCGGTGCAGAAGTTTTTGAGTTTATCGCGAACAGACTGACAGACAGACGCGGCGGAGGACTTTGTTTTATAATATGTAGTGATTCATAGTGATGTTCAGAGGATAGCCGTGGTCGTATGCCACCTAGGGTAGGTGGCATACGACCACGGCTATCCTCTGAACATCACTATGAATATGTATTAAATACATCAAAAAATATTACGTGTAAGTAGTTTATTTAATAGACGATAATAAATATTGAATAGTTAGTACATAACAACAGGTGAGAATATTTTCTTGTTTCATACTTTTTAGAGCGTGATTTTTCAGTAGTCAGGTTTTAGTTTTTAAACTTATTTTTATAATATGTAGTGAAAAAATATAAAAAAAATAAAACAATACCTAATTGACAAGATAAAAATACTCAAAGTAACATTAACGATAAAAAATAATTATTTCTGTAAAATATTTTTATATCAATAATTCAAAAACGGTAAGTACCTGTTTAACACTTAATATGAATTACACTATCTAAACAAAAAAATATCTTTTAAACGACATAAAAAACAAACTTTATTCGGTGTAGTCATAAAGTTATGGATCAATTTAGGTTTTTATTTTTCCTGTAAAATTGACTTTTACACTTGAGCGTTTATTCTGCGGGGCGGCGAATTGACTTAAAATTCAAAAAAGAACACAGTTATTCCAGTTTTGAGTTTTCACTTCTGTCAGCAGTCCTTAAAACGACCAAATTTTTTTTTGTATTGACTAGTGCTATCCATCTGGTAAAAATTGAGCACAGATAAAAAATAACCCTGAGGTATATCTGATATACTCATGGCCTCGTCAGTTGATGAAAGATGATTATGCGGATAAAAAAAAAAAAAGAATTTTAATGAGTGCTATGTGTGAAAAACCAAAAGGTATATATAGTAAGTAAGTAGTTTAATTTCGAAGGTTATAGATACAATAAGCACTTGGATAAATAACAAAGACGGAAGCCGCAAATGGCACTGTATTTACAGGAAATAAAGTACCACGTCTGAAACAATTTATAACACTGGGAAAAAGGTATAAGAATTAATAAAACTAGTCATACGTGTAATACCGAAAAGATACAAAATGTTTTACAATTTGTAAGGAATTTGGTTCAGCACAAGTTATTTACGAAAAAAAAAAAAAATCATTGGTCTTGTTTTACAATTAGCTCACCTACGCAGGTAAAGTACAGGTAGACCAACCTAGAGCCCTCAGTATACTGCTTTTATATGACCTGCCTGTTTAGTGACAAATTGGTGTTTGAATTGCACATTTTAGAATTATCCTAATCTTATGAAGAGATATTCATATGCGATTTACAGTTTTGAAAGATGGGTCTATGTTAAGAATAGTTTTATAATACAGACTTTAAAATGAAGGGAGGAAATTCAAACAAAAGCAATTTTACAGACCTTCTGTTAATTTTGTATGGTTACAAAAATCTAAATCCATGTACAGCAATAATTATGATTGGAGCGCCAATCACTTCACTGTTTACATCATAGGTACTACGGTAACATTCCATTTCAGAGCTCTTGTGTTGAACTCAATTTTTTTGCTATTAATCTGCATTCTGCATTGATTAATATTGTGCAAAAAATATTTGCAATTTTTTTAAATATTTGGCTTTGTTTAACATAACAGTGAATAAAAAATGCAAGGTAATCACTATCACTACATATTATAAAACAAAGTCCTCCGCCGCGTCTGTCTGTCTGTCTGTCTGTCTGTTCGCGATAAACTCAAAAACTACTGCACCGATTCTCATGCTGTTTTCACCAATGGATAGCTTGGTTCTCTAGGAAGGTTTTAGTATATAATTTGTTAAGTGTTTGTATGCATTTTTGTATGAATTAACGATATTTGTTGGAGGTGTCGGAAAAAAATAAGCCGTCTGGGAGCTTTCAACGAAAACGCTGTCTAAACCCTTTGGGATATAACAAAATAATGTATGGTGGAATTGTGTATCTTATAAAGGTCTTTAAAAAAGTCCGCGATGGCATATGTCTATCTCTTAAGGATAACATACTATATCCATTTTATTGTCTTTTTGTAGATATTTGTTTGCCGAATTTTACTCTTGGAAATACGATTACGATAACAATACGCTATAATATCAGTAGCTATTAGCTAAATTATGTTCGTAGATAAATAAACTAGCTACTTATGTGTATTTCAAACAGTATACAAGAATATTTATCATAAAAACATGACTAAACACGGCGGCCTTATGATCAAAATTTGTGCATTCCAAAACTTTCGTTACTTTTTCACTGACATATTTATCACTTTTCGATAAACTAACACTCAATACGAAATCTACACTTATTTCTCAGTAATTCTGTATAAGATTCTTCGAAGATTAAACCGTTTTCTCATTGAATCCATTACTTTACGCACGTATAACCTTGATGAATGTTTACATTAAGCACCGCGCCACACGACCACAGAGTACAGATGTATTTTCTTTTCTTTTTTTTCGTTCGTTTAGTGGTGTTCCCGCTAAAATGTCAACCGGTCAAGTATTAGTCGATAAATCGAATTCTACAGCCAGATCGTGTTGCAAGTACAAAATAAATGTCAAATATTTCGTCCAATTGCGAACGTGACCCTGAGAAAAGTTATGCACCAATGATGTTCATTAAATATTTCGAGCGTTTTATCAGCACAAACGGTGTATCATGCGACATTTCGGAGGATTTCATTTTGTTTTCACATTGTTGGTACTTACGTGAATAATTTTAAAATTATTATTTGTGTCGCACTTTTATTTCGTGTTGTAATTTGGTACAATTGATTGCTTTAAGAATTTGAGTGAAATTTCGTATTTTGATTTTGTGTTTGTTATCTTTAGGTAAAGACTCATTCACGTTCAGAACATAAGTACTTTTAGTATATTAAATCATTTGTTTCGGTTTCTATTCACATAGTGAATCACATTAAAATTAATATTAAGTTAGAATTTTGAGATATAGCCTGGGATATAGAGAAGGACATAGGGTACTTTTTTATGCGATAACCGACATCCACGCGGGCGAAGCCGCGGGCAAAAGCTAGTATAAATATAAAAGTAACTCTGTTATTTTTTTATTCACATGTCATGTAAAAATAAGTTATTGGATATGTTTGGTATTTTCACAGCTTACGCTACTAGTACTTCAAAGGTTATTAAATTGAAAATTAAATACTTTATCTCTGCCATATGTAATGATAAAAAAAAAAAACATATAATGTTGTCTGTATTTTTTTAATTGTTTTAAACCAACATTACTACAATAGTGATGTTGGTTTAAAACAATTATAAAATAATTTAGCTATCAAAATCAACTATTGAGTCCCTATGTAACAGCTCTACATTTATATCTGTAATTTTTATGGTGTACATAATAAAGAGTATTCTATATCTATTTTCTTCTAACTAAACTTACAAATACATACAATACAGTTACAAAAACATTACCTGCATACAATAAAATTTATTTATGATTTCACACTCTTTAAATTAATCATAGTTGTACAAGTGTGGACAACCTCAAGTACTGAGGTCATTACAGACCTGTGGGAGGCCGATGACCAAGGTCAAGTTCAGCAGGAGTCTTTCAAAAACTTAGTACACCGTTTTGCATTATCTTTTTCTCTATAGTAGTTCATAGACAAGAGTTTATATTTTTTATTGTTTATTTATTAATTATACTATTGAACAGCTGTCAAACATAGCAGTTTTATATCCTAATTAAGTAGAAATAGAGATTACAACCGGCCGAGTCAGGTGTCACGTGGGTGTCACCTTTTCGGTGCCGGTGGGGATTAAATGTATTGTAAACATCCGTCACCTTTTCGGTGACGCTGGGGAGTTAACGGGAATACAAATCTTAATTGTTTGGCGTAAGAAGCACTAGCTTTATATGGGTGTTTCTCTGCTATTTGGAAATTCGTCCATACAAAACTGTCCTGAAGTAATTTGATTAAATATTGAGAATATTTGTTAATAAAATGAAGGGTAATAGTAAATTAAAAATAAATATTAAAAAAGCCCACACATTTTCCTCTTGATTTTTGAGTTATGGACGATTTTTTGTTAAGCCGTGACAGGGGACTGTTTTATGGACAAAAAAAAAAATTAGTATTTTTGTTTAAGTAATCAGTCTTTATTTTTCTTTGCCATTCTTAAAATATGTAAAAAAAAATTAATTAATTAACAGTTGTAAAACAAATCTTACTTAATTATAGTGACTTTTCTTAAGCCTAATAACAGTTGCGTTAAACTTAACAAATTCAACTTCTTAGTCTAACAGTATTTTTAAGACTATGTTGTATGACACTAAAGTCAGTCTTTATAATAATGAAAAATATGGCATATTTTCGCAGAAATTTTATTCCCAAATGTTACATGTTTCATTTCCCAACTCTCAATTGTCTCCGAAAGCAAAAAAAAATCTTTTTTTTTATTTTCGTGAGTTGGGAAATGAAACAGTTTGGCAAATAAAACATTTGGGAATAATATTTCGGCGAAAAGACAGGATACCATATTTTATGCAACTAATGCACTTTCTAATGATCTTAAAGGTGCCTGATGTTCTTCTGCGGGATCCTCTGAATCAGGTGTATTTTCTCATGCAAAATTATTTGTTATGTCTTTCATGACTTTTTTTTTGCACGATACTTAGAACAATGCTCTTGCCAAACCTTTTTTACAGCCTTATGCTCACGACGACTTATATCTTTAACTAATTTTCTTTTTCCTTTTTGTTTTGATATTTCCGCCTTTCTTTTTCTTTGAATTCGTCTTTTTTTTTAGGGTCATTTGATATCTCAAGCGCTCAGCTATACGTTTTTTTATAGTATTTCTTCTCTTGTTTTGGGTGGCTTCTTTTTCGGTGGCATTTTGAGATGATACCTACGAAAGAGACGATACTTTTAATGGTCAAAACCTAACAGTCCCCTGTGGTATGAACAGTCCCCTGTGCTATAAAATGACAGGGGACTGTTGGCCAGGGGACTGTTATTTTTACATGAATACTTAATAAAACAATATCATTTAAAAACATTCAGATAAATAAAACAGATGTGGCTACATACTAGATGATCAATTATTTTAAACAAATTGTCGTTATTTAAACTCTTAAAATAGTTTTAAAAAGGCTTACCAGTGGACTGTTTTCACTAACGGCCGAGACGCGTGGTTCACCAGCTGACGCAGTAGTAGCACTAAATAAATGGCGACTACCCGCTTAGCTACACAACCGAACAAACTTCACACCGATTGCGTTCCGTTTCAGGATATAAATGCTTCGCGCCAAAACTAAATTTGACTTCAGCGCGGTTTTAAAATTTTAACAGGGGACTGTTTTAATAATTTGAGGACAGCATTCGTACATAGATATCTTGATTAAAATTCTATTGTAAAAATATAATTGTGATGTGTAAAGATGCTTACCGCTTTTGTTAATGTATTTGGATATTTTTTATTCAATTATCAACGGCAAAAAAATAAATATTTGTAACAAGATTTGTAATTCTGGAAAAGGGACGTACCAGGGGACTGTGTTTTGATACGTTTGAGGTTAATTTATTCGAATATTCCGTTATTAAATTACTAAATTAGCTGTGGCGTGCCAAGAATACCTAATACTATGTCGGTATTGATACAAAAAACTGAGAAATTTTAAGATTTATTACTATTTACTTATTTATTATTTACATAAAATTAGCTTGGGACAGCGATTTTCCATTTAGTGGAGAAATACCCATATACAAAAGTTAAAGAAAAGAATACACAGCAGATTCCTTGTGACTCATCTATATCTAGCACTCATAAAATAACACTCGACTTCTAAGATACGAAACGTTATTTAAAACACGCTCAAATTACAATCATAAAGCTATTTACAAATCTCATGCAACTCAGATATTAGTCACACAGAATTTCTAAAAACATTCCATGATTCAATCATTTGCGACCCAGTCCGAATCTGTCAAACGTCGGAGATTTACCGATCCGATCGATATCAACGCGAATCAAAACAAACATCGAACAGGAAACGTCAATCTAACCCTGACGCTGACCCCCGCTAATTAAATGGACGTACACGGCCATCCTCACCTTGCCGAGCTTCTCCACGGGCACCATCGACAGCGGGGCCTTTTCTTTTGCCTCCACTAAGCCTTGTAAGTCACCACCGGACCCCGAACGAGAGCCAGCCCCTCGTTGGGACCCTCGCGGCGTGCTGGCACCACTACCAGATTGCTCTCCCCCAACTTTCGTCTCGTGGCTATGGTTGTTCCCCATCACTTCACCACACTTCTAACACCTTAATTACGTAATTTAAGCAGGAGTGGATCCTGCAATCACAACAATTTGAGAGTTATTGGTGAAGCTAGCTGGTCTGGTGATCACACGAACAAACGTCACACGTATGACAGACAAGAAAACAGACGTCGGTTGTCAAAGTCAAGTGGGCGCGTTCGGATACATTCACGTTGAATTATTACTGACAATGAGAACCGAGAGGAATACGAGGGCTGCACTAAAAGTATCGGGAATGGAATATTTCCACTGTTCTTGTCATATTAAAATCTTTTTAATTGAAAACTCCTTGGTTTAAAAAATCGAATACCATTTATTTATTTAAAAAAAGATTCTCGGTCTTGGCATAAGAATTTGTCAAACTTGTTGAGTCGTTGAGTTAGGAGTATATGTATTCTGTGGTCGTTGAGGAAATGGAATTGAGTCGAGAAAATTCAAGAGCGATGATTTATTATGACTTTCAAAGTGGTTTAACACAAAAACAGTGTGTTGACCGGATGATTTCTGCATTTGGTGATGAAGCCCCATCCAAAACCACAATTTATCGCTGGTTTGCTGAATTTCAACGTGGACGTGTCAAGCTCAGTGATGATCCCCGTCAAGGTCGTCCAAAAACTGCAGTCACCCAAGAAAACGTTGATGCTGTGCGTAAGCTGATTGAGCAAGATCGACATGTGACATACCGCGAAATTGGCAACTTTAGACATTGGCATGAGTCAAATCGTATAAAGATAGACTCTTGCATTTCAAAATGATATCCCTACAGAAGAGAAGAGATTTACTGGACTCGTTATTTTTATTTAAAATTATGGGACGTAAAATTGACTGTCCCCAATTGTTGAGCAGAATCAAATTCCGTGTACCTACAAAAAGCCCACGAACTCCTATAACCCCATTATGTCCTCCTCTTCGCAGAACTGTCCTTGGTGCCAATTCTCCAATCCCCCGCTTATGTAAATTATTAAATAGCTGCAGTGATCTTATTGATATTCACTCTGACTCACTTGGTAGGTTCCGTAATATTATGAACAAAAATTTGTAAAATAATTTTAGTATAAATAATTTAATAATTTTAGTGTAAATTTAATTTTGATTTTAATTTTAGCGCTGATTTTGATTTTAATTGCCGTGTTGATTATGATTTTAATTGCAGTATTGATTTTGATTCTAATTATATTATGATTTCAATTTTGTTTTTAGTTTGGATTTTAATTGTATTTTTAATTTTGATTTTAATTTGATTTTATGTGATTTTAATTATGATTTTAATTTTGATTTTTGATTTTAATTTGGATTTTATTTTGGAAAACATTCTTATGTTCGGTGAGTATAAGAACTCATCTAATTTTAAGTAGGTGCACAATTTCAATCAACAAATTATTTAAGCATGATGTGCTTACCTGTAAGAAATTGGTACACTAGTCTATAAGTCTATTGGATGTATTTCTTAACTTTGTATCGGTGTATTCAATTGTTGGTGAGCCAAATAAATAAAATAAAATAAAATACAAATAATCTTGCATGAACAATTAGGTGTAAGAAAGTTGTTTTCCCGATGGATAGGTACCGCATTCGCTCTGTGAAGAGCAAAAAGCGGCTCGCGTTACTTAGTGCGTCAGAACTCTCGAAAGATTCCACGCAGGATCCTCAAATGCTGTATACAACATCGTATCAGGTGACGAATCCTGGATATATGCCTACGAACCCGAAACAAAAAACCAGTCACGAGTTTGGGTGTTCGAAAATGAGTTAAAGCCAACAAAAATTGTTCGTTCACGGAGTGTTGCAAAAAAAATGGTGGCCAGGTTTGTCTCCAAAACCGGCCATGTTACGACTATTCCTCTTGAGGGACAAAGAACGGTTAATGCAGAATGGTATGCTAGCATTTGTTTGCCACAGGTCGTTTCTGAACTCCGAAAAGAGAACTGCAACCGCCGCATCATCCTCCATCACGACAATGCGAGTTCTCACACCGCGCACAGAACAAAAGAGTTTTTAGAGCAAGAAAACATAGAATTATTAGACCATCCGCCGTACAGCCCCGACCTAAGCCCTAATGATTTCTATACTTTCCCTAAAATAAAGAATAAATCGCGTGGACAGAGATTTTCATCACCTGAAGTAGCTGTGGACGCCTACAAAACGGCCATTTTGGAGACCTCAACTTCCGAATGGAATGGTTGCTTCAATGATTGGTTCCATCGTATGGAAAAATGTGTCAAATTTCGCGGAGAATACTTCGAAAAGTAATAAATACATTTTTAAATAGTAATGTTGTGTCTCTTCCTTGATTCCCGAAATTTTCAGTGCCGCCCTCGTACATTAATGAGTACACGAAAATAATATTAGTAAAAGCTTCACGTGCTGATAAAACATGTTGGGAGTAGAAAGTGTTTATAATAAAACATAGATTTCATACGTAATTATTTTATAATTTTCAAAATTAATGTGTTTACGAGGCACCATGATTTGGTTTAGTGAAGATTTGATAAAATCATCGTGATAAATAATCAAAACAAAAACAAAATGAAAACGAAATTATGTTTTATTGTAAAAGTTTAATTCATTTTTAAATAACAGTAGCTATTGCCCGCGACTTCGTTCGCGTAGAAGTCGTAAGACGACACAATATACTAAAATACCAGCCACATTTTCAAACTCAAATCCAAACTCAAAGAATTTATTTCAGATAAACCAATTACAGGCACTTTTGTATTGTCAAGAGGTTGGTCTTGGGTCGGTCAGTCAGAAAGATGAAGCTAGTAGCCCATTTCAAAGCATAGTAGGTTCCTATGGAAAATAATGGGCAAGAAACTCCACGGACACTCTTTTAAAACAAAATATTATTACGAAATATGGGTTCATGACAAACATCAATCATGTCGGAGACGAGTTGTATCCAGTACGCCAGCGCCATCTAGTGGCGTTCAATGGAGTTGGTGGAGTTCGCGCCATCGATTCTTGACTAATCGGGGCGCCAGTGCTGCCTAGCGGCGCGTGACAGAGTCTAAAGCATAAAGTTCGGCTGGCGGCAAGTGATCGCCGCACATTCGACAAGTGGAGTTCATCGGTGTGATCAAGCAGTGAACGTCTAAGAACTGTTGCGCGTTCATTATAGTTGTGCCGTGTACCAACATTAATTACTTTGAATCAAGTTCTTCTAACTGAACAGACAGATGTGCTGCTGGGGAGTTTGTTCCACTACTTCTTCTTCCCAGCTATAGCACTAGGAAGTGGTGAAGGGCAGGGCGTTTTGGGGGACTGCCTTATTAAACTTTAAGGTGCTACTCGTATCTCAGGTTGAGTAAATGACTTTTGAGTTTAATTGGGTTTTTCTATTGCGCAATAACCAACACTACTAGTTAAAATATAGCTGATGATAAGGAGAGAAACCTTCCGTTCTCCGACATACATGTGAGAACAATGTAGAAAGACGTGTACGTTAGAAGCGTCCGTAATAAAAACAATTGAAAAATTTAAATAAGCCGTGGCAGCTAAGAGATGACCAGTCCCTAACTGACGGCGCCCGTTCACAAAAATGACGCATGGATCAGCACCATTTAGCTCAACCATTTTGAAGGGAACTTAATGATCCAACACATACGCCACTACCAGCGAGACATTTGAGTGAGCATGACATACTCTCAGCCGCCAGGGCACAAGTCAATAAAAGACATTTACCCGGTAAATGGTAGCTCTTAGTAGTGGCCAGCACATCAAGCTACACGAAACTGACAAATTCCTCCAAACGATTTTGAACTTTTAAATGTTTATTTATTTATTTAAACTTCTCACACACAATAATGTACAGATGCCAGCAGGTCAAGCTACCCGAAACTGTCAAATTTTCGCAATCAACCTTGAACCTTATAATGTAGTGATTAAGTTGAAAATCTATTAAAGAATTTTGACAGATTGTAGTAGCTTGATGTGTTGGCGTCTGTACATACAAAGGCGGACTTAATACCATAGGCATTCTCTACCAGTCAACCAAGGGTAGTGAAGAGATAAGATGGCTGTGCTCTATTTAAGAGGAGATAATAATAATAATAAACATATTAAACACTTGCCGCATAGTAAGAAATTTTTTACCATAAGATTTGGGTAATAATTTCACAGCAGTACAGAATAATTTACCTTCTCAAAATAATAACTAGAATCTCACCTTGGTTCACACCCGTGAGATTCTGAAAAAGCCAGGTACTAACCTGAGAAAAGTAAATTTAAAACCATAATAATAATAATAAAAATCAGGAACTAAAGCGAACCGTCAACGTCTCGGCCCAACGACTGTCGGATCAGGGGGTCTACTCCCTAAGCACGAAGTCCGTCGTTTCGGCCTTCGTTTCGGGCGTTTCCTACTCCCTATCACCAACGGACGGACGATTCGTTCGGGGCCCGACGAAGAATGAATGATAACACGATTTGACAACTGTCCCTACTCCCGATGTGTTTTTGCCCGTCCGAAAAGTTGAACTTGACGCTTGTTTTGACGGAACCTTATGTCAGTTGATACGACATCAAAATAGCTATCGTTCTGTCGACGAACGATTATAATTGTTTACACTATTTAGAGACAAAGTAAGTCCAAAGTATGGCTGCTTTTTATTGCTTGACGAAGCTTTATAGGAAGAGCGGAGGCAACGTCGACAAAATTTACGCCAAGAATTTAGGTTGGCGAGTATTCCCGACGTTACTGACTTATCTTAAAGCTATTTGGCAATTTTGCTATTCTGAATTTGACGTTTTTAAAATAAAATTTAGATTTTCTAACTAAATCTGACTATTATTAATCGCGATTAAAAAGATGTAGAATAAAATCAATTAGTTGTCATGAACTAAACTTCACACCAACATCTCGACTACTGGTACAAAATCAGTATGTTACTGTACATATTTTTTTCTTTTCTTTTGCTTATATCTCGAAAATGGTGCGTCCTATCGCAAAAATAATGAAAATTTCGACCCCCTTTTAGAAACCCCAATCCCCTAAAATTCAACATGTTAGTATTTTTTTTTTTTTTCCATACCAAAAGAGAAAAATTCTTTATAAAGCACGTTGAGGCTGCCCAGCTCCTGCGCGTCTACTGCCAGAGTCCGTGTCCGTGAGTTTCTGCAGCGATTGGGGCCATTTTACGAAATGAATAAGAAAAAAAAAAAAAAAAAACTTCCCGGCTAGTATCGTTGAATTAATTTGAAAATTTCCGTCAAAATGTCAAAAAGGAAAAAGGCAAAGGTATCAACAGGATAATGCCGGTTTCCGGACAAAAATGTCAAAAAGAATTCTAATCTTTATAATAAAAAGTATATTGTTAAAAATGTAGTCATTTTCTAAGGAAAAAATATTGATTTTTGTTTATTTAGCTTGAAAACCACAAAATAATTAAACCGGTAATCGACCGGTAAAATAGCACAACTCTATTGTCATCAATCGCCATGCGTCTTTCGTTCACGAATATTGTCTATGATTCCGTTGGAAACTGATGAATCCGAAATTACTAGGGAGTAGGGTTCAGTCCGACGTATCGGACTACTAACGGACGGGCCCGTTACTTCGTTGACGGACTTAGGGAGTAGACCCCCAGGTGCGGGTCATCCAACGCGATCATAGGTTGGACGATGCCGCACTTGATAGGCTGCGCTCAAAGGTACTGAGCAACCACATCGTCTTAACTCCGGCACAAACCGCGGCCCAAGCGTCAATTATTGATGCAATCCCGCCGCGGTCCAATCATGGTGTTGAAGAAGAGGATGATAGGGTTGCCACAGTAAGTAGCCAGTACAACGCCCGATTGAGGAGCGCACTGGAGGATGCGTTTTGCGAGTATAGGTCCACTCTAACCGAACTTAGACCCCGATTACCACGCTTGCCTATGCATAAGAAAAATAGGGCGCTGGTGTGTGCCTTGGACTCGCAGCTTAAGATTTTTTTCGAGAGCAGCGAGGATCTTGTTGATACACACTCGATCCTGTATTGCGCGGCTATTGCGGCATGTCGTTTAGCTAATGTCAAATTCCCAAACTGTGACGTAGCTACTCGACCAAAACCTGCCGTACCAGCCTGGCAGTGCAGGATCGAGCGTCGTATCAATGAGACCAGGGTACTCATCGGCAAACTATACTGCTTCAGGGAGGGTAATTTACGACCATGAGTGATGCGCTTTGTAAGGCGGGCATTCTCGGGGACTGGAATCAGCCCCCGAGAATACATGACCCATATCACAGAGCGCATCGACTTCCTGAAGCAGAAAGTCTGTGCATGGGCGAGCCGTATTCGGCGGTATAAGCGGCGGGTTGATCGGTACTCGCAGAACCGCATGTTCCAGAGCGATGAGAGGTGGGTATACAGAGCTTGGGAGCGACCTGAACAAAATGTGACAGAGGGGTGCCGCCCGGATGATGCTGCTACGAGTGCATTCTGGCGCAGCATTTGGTCGGTGCCCGTCTGTCACGTTGAGGCTGACTGGATTCGGGATGTCGAGCGAGTGTGTGGAACTATACCAGAAATGGACAAAGTAGAAATTACACCATTAGACGTAGCTAGAGCAGTTCGTCCGTTACCAAATTGGAAATCGCCGGGACCGGACGGACTGCACAACTTTCGGTTAAAATGGGTAAGTAGTTCACACACTTGCCTGGCATCTCAGTTCCAGTCATCTTTAGAGTCTGGGTCGCTACCGCAGTTTCTAACGACTGGCGTTACCCACTTACTCCATAAGTCAGGTAGTCCCGCGGAACCCAAGAATTATAGACCGATCACATGGTTGTCGACGGTCTATAAACTTCTAACATCCATTTTGAGAACGAAAATTAATATGCACATTGACAGTAATTCCATCATGTCTGTCTCTCAAAATGGATGTAGGAATGGGTCCCGCGGTACTAAGGAGCTACTCTTCATCGACATGGCCATAAGCCAACAGGTTCCCGCAAGGATCTGTCGACATGCTGGATAGACTATAAGAAGGCTTACGACTCAGTGCCACATACATGGCTCATGAGGGTGCTGGAGTTGTACAAGATAGATACAACTCTGCGCACCTTCCTGATGTCATGTATGGGGCAATGGAGGACGGTCCTTCGCTATCCAGGATGTCGACAAATTCATGGGAATGATGAACCTGTATGGATTAAACGGGGAATATTTCAGGGCGACAGTTTGAGTCCACTTTGGTTCTGCTTAGCCCTGAATCCTCTAAGCACCCTGCTGGAGGATTCAGGTCTAGGTTATCGGTTGAGGAGAGGTGGTCAGGTCATATCTCACCTCCTTTACATGGATGACTTGAAACTCTTTGCCCCCAACAGATTGCGACTGATGGAGCTACTGAAGGTAACTGAAACATTCAGTAGCGCCATCAGGATGGAATTTGGTGTGGACAAATGTGCAGTCATGCATGTAAAGCGAGGGGAGATTATGGAATCCGAGGGAATTCAACTCTCGGATTCCATACACCTTAGATCCCTCTCCTCATCCGAAAGCTATAAGTATTTGGGTATGTCGGAAGCGTTAGGCATTAACGTTGCTGACATGAAACAATCGTTGAAGGAACGCTTCTTTGGTCGCCTGAAGAAGGTATTAATTAGCCTTCTTTCAGGCGGAAACAAGGTGCGCGCCTGCAACGGTTGGGTCATGCCGGCCGGTTTTGATGTACTCTTTCGGCATACTCAAATGGACTCAGACTGAACTCGAAGCCCTGTATAGGAGGGTCCGTACACTGCTGACCGCAAACCGGATGTATCACCCACGATCATCGATGATGAGACTGTACATCCCGCGGAAGTGCGGGGGTCGAGGATTTTTAAATGCGAAGACCCTTCACAACCGCGAGGTGTGCAGCCTCAGAGAATATTTTTTAAAGGCCGAAGTGGGTGTGCACCGTGATGTGGTCGCAGTGGACAAGGGGCTCACCCCGCTGTCCATGGCTAAAGAGAACTGGCCAATACTTACTACAGATGACCGCAAGAAAATATGGCAAAGCAAGGAGCTTCACGGGCGCTTTTACCGGGCTCTCCATGAGCCAGATGTAAATTTCTTAGCGTCCGTATCCTGGCTACGTTTTGGTGACCTTTTCGGGGAAACTGAAGGTTTTGTTTGTGCAATTATGGACGAAGTTATCTTGACGAATAACTACCGAAGACATATTATGAAGGACGGAACGGTTGACGTGTATCGGGCATGCCACCGTCCGGGTGAGTCCATCAGACATATTATCTCTGGTTGTTCTCGTCTGGCTAACGGCGAGTACTTGCACAGACATAATCAAGTAGCTAGGATTATTCACCAGCAGCTTGCTTTGAAATATAAATTTGTGGATTCTGAGGTACCGTATTACAAGTATGTGCCCGACCCAGTTCTTGAAAATGACCATGTCACGTTGTACTGGGATCGGTCTATCATTACTGACCGGACTATTGTTGCCAATAAGCCTGATATGGTGGTGATAGATCGATTAGCGCGCCGCGCAATGATAGTTGATGTTACCATTCCACATGACGAGAACCTCGTGAAAGCTGAGAAAGAGAAACAAATAAAGTATCTCGACTTAGCACACGAGGTTGTTGACCTGTGGAATGTGAGCTCAGCTATCATTGTGCCGATTGTCGTGACGGCCAATGGCCTGATGGCCGAAAGCCTCGATCAACATCTCTCGAGGCTTTCGTTAGACGGTTGGATCAAGGGCGTGATTCAGAAGGCAGTACTCCTTGATACGGCTCGTATTGTGAAGAGGTTCCTGTCTCTGCAGCCCTAACCACCGGTAGCTTGGACCCTGCTCCCGACACCGGCGGACCACTATATTTTATATTTTTAAATGTTTTTTATATCTATTTTTAAGAAATATTTAAAAATGTTTTTTATATGAATAAAATTGAATAAACGTCATAATAAAAATATGGTGATAGATCGATTAGCGCGCCGCGCAATGATAGTTGATGTTACCATTCCACATGACGATAACCTGAAAGCTGAGAATGAGAAACAAATAAAGTATCGCGACTTAGTACACGAGGTTGTTGACATGTGGAATGTGAGCTCAGCTATCATTGTGCCGATTGTCGTGACGGCCAATGGCCTAATGGCCGAAAGCCACGACCAACATCTCTCGAGGCTTTCGTTAGGCGGTTGGATCAAGGGCCTGATTCAAAAGGCAGTAGGCTCCATGATACGGCTCGCATTGTGAGGAGGTTCCTGTCTCTGCAGCCCCAATCACCGGTAGCTTGGATCCTGCTCCCGACACCGGCGGAACACTATTTTTCATATTTTTAAATGTTTTTTATAAAAATAAATTAAGAAATATTTAAAAACTAGCTTTTGCCTGCGGCTCCGCCGGCGTAGATATCGGTTATCGCGTAAAAAAAGCCTATGTCCTTCTCCATATCTTGGCTATCTCTCTGCCAAATTTCATGACGATCGGTTCAGCGGTTAAGGCGTGAAAACGTAACAGACAGACAGATAGACAGACAGACAGAGTTACTTTCACATTTATTATATAATATTAGTATGGATGTATTTTATATGGATAAAAAATAATAAAAATATTAAAAAGATAACAAATAAAATAGATACACAAGTACATAAATATGTTATAAACTTATAATAGACACATACAAATTACTATAATATATAAATACCTACTTATTATATATATATATATATATATGTCGGAGAAGCAGCATTCTCGACATCATCATTAGTGGTCACGAGTTTAGTGGGCGTCATTAGGGCGAAATGCGAGCACAAAACAAAGTATTCACTGTTTCATACAATTTAATGGCAGTTTTTACAACGGTAAGAATCACTGAAGCATTTCACAACAATTCTATAGGAGCAGCAGGTTCGCGACACCAATTTAACATTACCACTAGCGATCCACCTCGATCGACCAACGTTACCGTTATGACAATATGAATCCTCGCTCCACCCCGCAAAAGTTAAGATTGCGCCTCGACCCCACTCTAGATTTTATCCTCTGCTCTGATTGGACGTTATATAATGCAGTGACTTTAAATTAATTAGTTAGATTTTACACAATATTAAAATGTAATAAATCAAGTTAAATTAAATTAGGATTTAACAAGTTATTTTTAGTTAACAATCAGTGTTATCAATTAATTGTATGCAACCAACAATCAACTCTCAGCTTACTTCCTCCGACATATATATAATAGGTTGGGGAAAAAGTTACTTCGCATTTTTTAAGAAAATTCAAAACATTTTTTAATATAGTTTATTTACATTTAACTATAGTATGTAGGTACCATTTTGTTCGATAACTTTTTGCCATCTTGTAGGTAGGGACATGACCCCATTGCTATAGAAATTTTGGGACTTCTGATCAAAATACCGCGACAAGTGGTTTTGGCAGTCCTCTCATGATGTTAACCTGACACTGCCTAAAGAATTCTGAAGAGACCGAAACAGGTGGAAATCTGAAGGTGCAAGGTCAGGACTATACGGCGGATGCATTAACACCTCCCAGCCAAACTCTCTTAATTTTTGCTGAGTGGCTAAAGATGTGTGAGGTCTAGCGTTATCATGATGAAAAACCACACCCCTTCTGTTGATTAATTCCGGCCGCTTTCTTTCAACTTCTTGCTTTAATCTCATCAGTTGTTCGCAGTAGAGTTCAGAATCGATGGTCCTGGCTGGTGGTAACAGCTCATAATGAATAATGCCCTTCCAATCCCACCACACACACAGCATCACCTTGTTGCGAGTTAACCCGGGTTTCGCCACAGTCTGTGAAGCCTGACCGGCCTTTGACCTTTTTCGCACGTTCTTGTCGTACGTGATCCACTTTTCATCACCAGCATCAGCTTCTTCAAAAATGGTTCGGTTTCATTACGTCGTAATAAAGAATCACAAATGAGTACACGGTTCATTAGGTTTCATTCAGTGAGCTCGTGAGGTACCCAAATATCGAGCTTTTTGTGTACCCAGTTTTTTTCAAATGTGCCAAAACGGTTTTGTGGTCAATTCCCAGTTCTTTAGCTACGTCGTAACTACTGATATGCCGATCTTGCTCCACTTTTTCAAAAATGGCATCCATTTTATCCGTAATAGGGCGACCAGAGCGACGTGCATCTTTGACATCAAAATTTCCGGATTGAAAACGCTTAAACCAAATTTGTGCTACTCTCACAGACACTGCACTAGGTCCATAAACATCGCAAATTTTTTTTCGCGGCTTGCTTTGCGGTTTTACCTTTTTGTAGTAAAATTTTAAAATGTATCGAATTTCTTCATTAGATTCACTCATCTTGACAGTACGAAAAACAAATGAAAATCACACTTTTTCCTAAAATGAATTTGCAATTATGTTCTTTAAAATTTAAACTTTCAATGATACCAAAACCAGCCAGATACAAATAGTATAGCCAGAGACATTTTATTACAAGTTCATACATACTATAATGCGAAAAGACTTTTTCCCCAACCTAATCACTATCACTATCACTATCACTATCACTATCACTATCACTACATATTATAAAACAAAGTCCTCCGCCGCGTCTGTCTGTCTGTCTGTCTGTCTGTTCGCGATAAACTCAAAAACTACTGCACCGATTCGCATGCTGTTTTCATCAATGGATAGCTTGGTTCTCGAGGAAGGTTTTAGTATATAATTTGTTAAGTTTTTGTATACATTTTTGTATATCACTATCACTATCACTATCACTATCACTACATATTATAAAACAAAGTCCTCCGCCGCGTCTGTCTGTCTGTCTGTCTGTCTGTTCGCGATAAACTCAAAAACTACTGCACCGATTCGCATGCTGTTTTCATTAATGGATAGCTTGGTTCTCGAGGAAGGTTTTAGTATATAATTTGTTAAGTTTTTGTATACATTTTTGTATAAATAAACGATATTTGTTGGAGGTGTCGGAAAAAAATAAGCCGTCTGGGAGCTTTCAACGAAAACGCTGTCTAAACCCTTTGAGATATAACAAAATAATGTATGGTGGAATTGTGTCTCTTATAAAGGTCTTCAAAAAAGTCCGCGATGGCATATGTCTATCTCTTAAGGATAACATACTGTATCCATTTTATTGTCTTTTTGTAGGTATTTGTTTGCCGAATTTTACTCTTGGAAATACGATTACGATAACAATACGCTATAATATCAGTAGCTATTAGCCAAATTATTTTCGGAGATAAATAAGCTAGCTACTTACGTGTATTTCAAACAGTATACAAGAATATTTATCATAAAAACATTACTAAATACGGCGGCCTTATGATCAAAATTTGTGCATTCCAAAACTTTCGTTACTTTTTCACCGACATATTTATCACTTTTCGATAAACTAACACTCAATACAAAATCTACATGTATTTCTCAGTAATTCTATATAAGATTCTTCTATGATTAAACCGTTTTCTCATTGAATCCATTACTTTACGCACGTATAACCTTGATGAATGTTTACATCGCGCCACACCGCCACACGACCACAGAGTATAGACGTATTTTGTTTTTTTTTTTTTTTTCGTTCGTTTAGTGGTGTTCCCGCTAAAATGTATTAATACCGGTCAAGTATTAGTCGATTAATCGAATTCTACAGCCAGATCGTGTTGCAAGTACAAAATAAATGTCAAATATTTCGTCCAATTGCGAACGTGACCTTGAGAAAAGTTATGCCCCAACGGTGTTCATTAGATTTCGAGTGTTTTCTCAGCACAAACGGTGTATCGTGCAACATTTCAGAGGATTTCGTTTTGTTTTCATATTGTTGGTACTTACGTGAATTATTTTAAAATTATTATTTGTGTCGCATTTTTATTTCGTGTTGTAATTTGGTACAATTGATTGCTTTAAGAATTTGAGTGAAATTTCGTATTTTGATTTTGTGTTTGTTATCTTTAGGTAAAGACTCATTATACGTTCAGATCATAAGTAATTTTATTATATTAAATCATTTGTTTCGGTTTCTATTCACATAGTGAATCACATTAAAATTAATATTACGTTAGAAATTTGAGATATAGCCTGGGATATGGAGAAGGACATAGGGTACTTTTTTATGCGATAACCGACATCCACGCGGGCGAAGCCGCGGGCAAAAGCTAGTATATATATATATATCCAAATTCAAGGAGAAGAGGTGATTGAGATGACTACATTATTTGTTGTGAAAATAACTCCGCAATTTCCGCTTAAATTCATACCGATTAGTGGCCGTCCTGATATCCAGAGGAAGCGCATTCCAGAGAAGAATGGACTGAATATGAAAGGAAGAATGAACAAAGTCAGAAATAAGTGAAGGACAGAGTAGGAGAAGATTGCTAGAAGAATGCAGATTCTTAGCGTGTGAAGAACATAGATATTGAAAGTGAGACTTAAGATAAGGAGGGGTGGGAGAGTTGAGAAGGGACAAAAACGTGGTCAAAGCACGCAAATTTCTTTGGCGAATAGGCATCCATTTGAGCTCAGACCTATAAGCTCGACATATGGGCATATTTCCGCAGGTTGAATATGAATCGGATACCGTTGTTGAGCAATCTGTCGAGCTTATCCAGCAAAACCGTATTCAGGTCAAAGTATCACGTCACCATAGTCGATGATGGGGAAAATTAAAATCTGCACAAGCATAGTTTTCGTCTTAGCGGGCAAAAAGTTTCTCAGTCGATACAGAGATCGCAGAGTACCGTTGAATCGTTGGCTAACACTAGAAACCTGGCGTTGCCAGCTAAGCGTTGAGTCAAGATGCAAACCGAGATCTTTCACGATAGCGGCGGTAAGACCCCTCTTTGAGGAATGGCTAGGGAGGCGTCACGGCGTCTTCACCTACCGCCTGACGCAGGTCCTCTCCGAACACAGATGTTTCGGGAGGTTCCTGCACATTATCAGGCGGGAGGAAACGCCCGGGTGTCACGACTGCGATGATCGCCCCGAGGACACGGTGGAGCATACAGTGATGGTCTGCCCTGCTTGGGCGGAGCACCGTCGCGTCCTCGTAGAGGCGATCGGCAGCAGCGGCGACCTCTCGCGCCCGGCCCTGGTTCAAGCTATGGTCCGTGGCGATAGGGAATGGGAGGCAATCACCTCCTTCTGCGAAGCAGTCATGCTAGCGAAGGAGGTGGTGGGATGGGAGAGGGAGAGAGCGGAGAGAGCCTCCCGTCCCAGCCGCCGCTGTAGACGCTCCGGGCGTCGGGAGCCACGTGGCAACTCCCGGCCACCGTAGGCGCGGGCCTGCGGGCGGTGAGTAATGGGTAGCTCACCGTCCGATCAGGACCAGGCCCGTGCCGGACGGCGCGTACGTGTTCCATGCGCGCCTCAAAGAGATGTCAGCAACGACGAGGGGGCCCATTAAGGCCCAAACCTGCCGGGTCAGCGGGATTGTCCGAAAGGGGTACCACTGCCCCGGAACATAAAGGACCAAGGAAGGAACACGGGTGGGTTTTCGTCAGTAAGAGTCTGACACTCCCTTCCGTTCCACCCAGAGCGGGAAGGGTCATCTGATGAATCCCCAACCTGAAAAAAAAGGGGGTAATGGGTATAATGGTACCATTGAAAATAATAGGAAGAAGAGAGCTGAGTGCCACCCTACCCATCATGCGCAAGCTTCCAATTACAATGGCCTGAATCTTTGAGGGGTTTACTGACACCCCAAAACTATCAGACCACTTTATGATAGCATCTAAGTCTCGGTTCACAACTGCCTTAGCGTCTGATAAACCTTCCACCCGCCCAGCAGCATACAGTTGAAGATCATCAGCATAAAGATGATACGAACACCTAAGACAATGAGTTATATCATGCTCACTCAAATGTCTCGCTGATGGTGGCGTGTGTGTTGGATCATTAAGTTCCCTTTAAAATGGTTGAGCTAAATGCTGCTGATCCATGCGTCATGTTCGTGAACGGGCGCCGTCAGTTGGGACTGGTCATCTTTTAGCTGCCACGGCTTATTTAAATTTTTGAATTGTTTCTATTACGGACGCTTCTAACGTGCACGTCTTTCTACATTGTTCTCACATGTATAACTTCAACATGAATGATGGGGGGTAAAGGGGCACACTTACCACCACAGTGCCCCAAGTCAACCTCACCTGCTCGTGGTACACCCTGCTGAATAACAAACGAGGCTCTGACAACCGACAAATGGCGGTATAACCATTCTGAATAAAAACTTCGCAGCTAAATGGAGCAGACTAGTGACGGGCAGCAGTGTCACTAATGCGAAAGGCTGCGATCTGCGATCGCCAACCCGCATGCCCAGCGTGGCGATTATGGGCAAACCCTCCAAATGGCAAGTCAAAATCAACCACGGCCTCCAGTTCCCGGCCGCTTTGCTATTCCGGATTCTGGCGGCGATCACGGTAACGGCAAGGTAGGGGGTGCGAAGAATCCCCGGGTTACGAATGGCCGCCAAACCCAACTGACTTTGGCGACGTATAACGGACGCACGTTACGGCTCGACGAACACCTAGTGCAGCTAGAAGAAGAGCTCGGAAAAATAAGGTGGCACATTCTTGGGCTGAGTGAAGTCCAAAGAGAGGGGGAGGATACAATAACTCTTGAATCGGGCCATCTTTTGTATTTCCGAGAGGGAAACCAGCTATCCCAAGGCGGAGTCGGGTTCCTGGTAAACAAATCCCTTTGAGACAACATTGTGGAAGTTTCGAGTGTCTCGAACAGGATAGCGTACCTAGTATTGAAGTTAACCGAGAGGTATAGCCTCAAGGTTATTCAGGTTTACGCACCGACCTCGGCACACTCGGATGACGAAGTGGAGGAAATGTTCGAGGACATCTCCAGGGCACTGCACTGCACTACTAAAGCCCACTACAACGTTCTCATGGGGGATTTTAACGCTAAAGTGGGAGTACAGAATTGCAACGAATCGGTAGTAGGATCCTACGGGTTTGGCAGCAGAAATCATAGGGGGCAAATGCTTGTCAACTTCCTTGAGAAGGAGGGGCTTTTCTTGATGAATTCTTTCTTTAAGAAACAGCCCCAAAGGAAGTGGACGTGGCGAAGCCCCGATACTATGACGAAAAATGAGATAGACTTCATCATAACGGATAAAAAGCATATATTCAGGGATGTCTCGGTTATCAACAGGTTCAACACCGGCAGTGATCACAGACTTGTCCGAGGCTCTCTGAATATCAACTTCAAGCTCGAGCGAACTCGTTTGATGAAGTCTAGGCTCCGTCCAAGCATGCTCCAAACTATGTTAGAATCCGAAGCGTTTCAGTCAGACCTGGAGAACCGATTTGCTGCCGTGGAAACCACAAATGACGATGACCAGGCGCTCGATCAAATGGCGGAAATCCTCAGGGAGGAAGGCACGCGTTTTTGTAAAATGCGGCGTACAGGCAAGAAGTCCAAACTTTCGGAAGAGACTCTAGAGCTTATGACGGAACGACGTGAAAACCCACCTATCACTTCGTCGGAACAACGGGCACTCAACAAAAATATTAGAACGCTGGTACGACGCGACCTCCGACGCTGCAATACGCGCATAGAGCGCGTATTGCAGCGTCGTTCTCTATAGAAGAGAAAGCGATCGAGCAAAATCGGGGGTCGAAAGTGTTCGTCCAGTCACTTGGGAGAAGCCACCTGACGAAGTTGACCAAATCCGGTGGGGATATCGTCGTTTTGAAGCCGGAGATCCTTTCGGAAGTAGAAAACTTTTACGGCCAATTATACGCATCGCACGCGTCTCGACCTGATCCCGAAAATGAGGATTCCAGAGCCACCTTAATCCGCCATTTCACGGAAGACCTGCCAGAAGTCAGCCTAGACGAAATCGAGGCGGCTCTTAAACAGCTTAAAAATGGAAAAGCCCCTGGTGAGGACGGGATTACGACAGAGCTCCTGAAGGCGGGAGGAAGGCCTGTCCTAAAAGAGCTTGGGGAGCTCTTTAACTCTTTCCTGTTCTCTGGGAGAACTCCAGAAGCGTGGCGCAGGAGTGTGGTCATTCTCTTCTTTAAAAAGGGTGATAAGACCATTTTAAAGAATTACAGACCCATTTCGCTCCTTAGCCACGTATATAAGTTGTTTTCAAGAGTCGTTACGAATCGTCTATCGCGAAGACTCGACGAGTTTTAGCCACCGGAGCAGGCCGGGTTTCGAGGAGGATAGCACCATAGACACAGTGCGGCAAATTATACAGAAGTCCGAAGAGTATAATCGGCCCCTATGTCTTACATTTGTGGACTATGAAAAGGCTTTTGACTCTATCGAGACCTGGTCTGTTTTGGAGTCTCTGCAGCGATGTTAAGTCGACTGGCGATACATCCAAGTGCTAAGATGTCTTTATGACAACGCGACAATGATCGTCCAAACCCAGGATCAGCGAACTGAACATATCCCCCTGCGTCGAGGCGTGAGACAAGGGGACGTAATTTCCCCGAAATTGTTCTCTAACGCATTGGAGGATGTGTTTAAGATGCTGAACTGGGAAGGACGTGGCATCAACATCAACAGCGAGTACATCTCACACTTGAGATTTGCAGATGACATTGTCATACTGGCTGAATCGCTGCATGACTTGCAGCAGATGCTGGATGGCCTAGTATATTCTTCTGTACGCATTGGTCTCCGGATGAACTTGGACAAAGCCCAAGTTATGTTCAACGAACACGTCACTCCGGGACCGATTGCTGTCAATGGCGGTGCTCTCGAGGTTGTTCGAGAATATGTTTACCTCGGGGAAACTCCTTTGAGAGGGAGGCTAGCAGGAGAATTCAGCTGGGCTGGGCAGCATTTGGGAAGCTTCGTCGAGTCTTCTCGACGTGTATTCCACAGAGCCTAAAGACCAAGGTCTTCAATCAGTGCGTCCTGCCTGTTATGACTTACGGAGCCGAAACGTGGACACTCACGGTACGTTTGGTCCATAAATTCAAGGTCGCTCAGCGAGCTATGGAACGGGCTATGCTTGGAGTTTCTCTGAGGGATCGAATCTGGAACGAGGTGATCCGGCAGAGAACCAAAGTTGTCGACATAGCTCACAGAATAAGCAAGCTGAAGTGGAAATGGGCCGGCCATATTAGCCGTAGAACCGATGACCGCTGGGGTAGATGTGTCCTTGAGTGGAGACCGCGAATCGGCAAACGTAAGGTAGGACGTCCTCAGGCTAGGTGGAGCGACGATCTCCGCAGGGTGGCTGGTAGCAGCTGGATGAGAGTTGCCGAGAATCGATCTGAATGGCGTGCAATTGGAGAGGCCTATGTCCAGCAGTGGACTGCTATAGGCTGATGATGATGATGATGATGAATGATGTAACCCATATTTTGTAACAATATTTTGTTTTAAAAATATTTTGTTTTTTTTTTACATTTTTCATCATAGTAGTATTTACTTATGTCTCTTTTAGCTTAAATTCTTTTTGGAATGTCAGTCATCAACACTGGAATGAGTTGCTCTGATGTACTTGGATTAGAGATAGATAGATAGATAGATAGAATACTCTTTATTATGTACACCATAAAAATTACAGATATAAATGTAGAACTGTTACATAGAGTGTCACAATGGGCGGTCTTATCGCTAAAAGCGATCTTTTACAGACAACCTTTGGATGGATCAAAAAGTAGAAGGAGAGACAATACTGCAGGTATTTAGTGGTGTACCACTTACATATATACAATAAATACATATACACAAAGCATATAGATACTTATCCATATAAATATATATATATAAAAATAAGTCGGGTTTTCCTTCCTGACGCTATAACTCCAGAACGCACGAACCGATTTCCACGGTTTTGCATTCTTTGGAAAGGTCTCGGGCTCCGTGAGGTTTATAGCATATATTTTTTAATGGTTTTTAGGAAAAATTAGGGTAGGGTAGAGTAGGGTAGGGTAGGTAGATAGGGTAGGGTAGGGTAGGGTAGGTTGGTAGGTAGGGTAGGGTAGGATAGGTAGGGTAGGGTAGGGTAGGTAGGTAGGGTAGGGTAGGGTAGGTAGGTAGGTAGGGTAGGGTAGGGTAGGGTAGGTAGGTAGGTAGGGTAGGGTAGCGTAGGGTAGGGTAGGGTAGGTAGGTAGGTAGGTAGGTAGGTAGGTAGGGTAGGGTAGGGTAGGGTAGGGTAGGGTAGGTAGGTAGGTAGGTAGGTAGGCTAGGGTAGGTAGGTAGGTAGGGTAGGGTAGGGTAGAGTAGAGTAGTGGAGTTTATATTATAGCTTTTGACAGAACGAAGTCTGTCGGGTCAGCTAGTATATATATATATATATATATACTAGCTGACCCGACAGACTTCGTTCTGTCAAAAGCTATTTGACTGTGGCAGTTTGTCTACGCGCAAAGGAAATATAGTATAAACTCCACTACTCTACTCTACCCTACCCTACCCTACCCTACCTATGTACCTACCTACCCACCCTACCCTACCCTACCTACCTTCCAACCTTACCTTACCCTACCCTACCCTACCTACCTATCTACCCTACCCTACCCTACCCTACCTATGTACCTACCTACCCACCCTACCCTACCCACCTACCTACCTACCCTACCCTACCCTACCCTACCAACCCTACCTACCCTACCTACCCTACCTACCTACCCTACCCTACCTAACTAAAACCTTCAATTTTTTTTTTTGATAAAATCTATTCTCGGACCTACCAAATGATGACTGACACGTTATGTCAAACGCCATAAAGTTACATTAGAAGATAGAGTTACCTACATAATATTACATTAAAAATGTTAATATGTTCGTTTTCATATTTTTTTATTTTTTTTTAACTTTCTTATTTTTTTCTTACATAAGAACCTTCTCCTGACAATAAACAAACACAACAAAAAAATAATTAGCGAAATCGGTCCAGCCGTTCACGCGTGATGCCGTGACCAAGGGAAATAGGGATTCATTTTTATATATATAGATACTAGCTTTTGCCCGCGGCTTCGCCCGCATGGATGTCGGTTATCGCATAAAAAAGTACCCTATGTCCTTCTCCATATCCCAGGCTATATCTCAAAATCCTAACTTACTATTAATTTTAATGTGATTCACTATGTGAATAGAAACCGAAACAAATGATTTAATATAATAAAAGTACTTATGTTCTGAACGTGAATGAGTCTTTACCTAAAGATAACAAACACAAAATCAAAATACGAAATTTCACTCAAATTCTTAAAGCAATCAATTGTACCAAATTACAACACGAAATAGAAGTGCGACACAAATAATAATTTAAAAATAATTCACGTAAGTGCCAACAGTGTGAAAACAAAACGAAATCCTCCGAAATGTCGCATGATACACCGTTTGTGCTGATAAAACGCTCGAAATATCGAATGAACACCATTAGTGCATAACTTTTCTCAGGGTCACGTTCGCAATTGGACGAAATATTTGACATTTATTTTGTACTTGCAACACGATCTGGCTGTAGAATTCGATTAATCGACTAATACTTGACCGGTTGACATTTTAGCGGGAACACCACTAAACGAACGAAAAAAAAAAAAGAAAACAAAATACGTCTGTACTCTGTGGTCGTGTGGCGGTATGGCGCGGTGCTTAATGTAAACATTCATCAAGGTTATACGGGCGTAAAGTAATGGATTCAATGTGAAAACGGTTTAATCTTAGAAGAATCTTATACAGAATTACTGAGAAATAAGTGTAGATTTCGTATTGAGTGTTAGTTTATCAAAAAGTGATAAATATGTCAGTGAAAAAGTAACGAAAGTTTTGGAATGCACAAATTTTGATCATAAGGCCGCCGTGTTTAGTAATGTTTTTAAGATAAATATTCTTGTATACTGTTTAAAATACACATAAGTAGCTAGCTTATTTATCTACGAACATAATTTGGGTAATAGCTACTGATATTATAGCGTATTGTTATCGTAATCGTATTTCCAAGAGTAAAATTCGGCAAACAAATCCCTACAAAAACACAATAAAATGGATATAGTATGTTATCCTTAAGAGATAGACATATGCCATCGCGGACTTTTTTGAAGACCTTTATAAGATACACAATTCCACCATACATTATTTTGTTATATCTCAAAGGGTTTAGACAGCGTTTTCGTTGAAAGCTCCCAGACGGCGTATTTTTTTCCGACACCTCCAACAAATATCGTTAATTCATACAGAAATGCATACAAAAAGTTAACAAATTATATACTAAAACCTTCCTCAAGAACCAAGCTATCCATTGGTGAAAACAGCATGAGAATCGGTGCAGGAGTTTTTGAGTTTATCGCGAACAGACAGACAGACAGACGCGGCGGAGGACTTTGTTTTATAATATGTAGTGATATATTGTGTGTGTATTGTGTGTGTGTATGTATATATACATACACACACACAATAATAAACATGATACAAGAGCAAGGAACTTTAAGTAATGATGATGTTTAAGGAGAGAGGAAGTGATTTTTAACCAAAATTTTAAAAGTGGACAAAGATTGAGCACGCCTTATCGAGACGGGCAAGGCATTCCATAACCGTACTGCTTGAATTGTAAAAGACTTGTCATTAAAACTAGTGGAATGCATTGGCATCTCTAGTCTCAAGTTTTCCGATGACCTCAGATATCTATTACGAGTATGTGTGTCATGAAGGAACTTGAAACGTTCTTTAAGATAAGAGGGGGTTTTAGGATTGAATAGAATACTGTAGAGCTGAAATAAGATATGAGAGACCTAGTTTTTCTAGATAAAAATTTTTGTGCAGGACTACTATCATCTCCGCTACTTGGTACATTACTTTGGTGTAACAGAGATATCCATAAAACTTCATGTGATTTAAGAATAAGTTTCAATGCAGATTTTACTGTAGCTTCAGCAATTCCATTAAACTGAGGGTAATGTGGGGAGGAAGTTACATGGATAAAATCCCATTCTTCAGTAAAAATAGCAAATATTCTGTTAATAAAATTAGTAGCTCCATCAGTACATAATTTTAGAGGTAGGTATACCATATCTTGCAAAATTATTTTTACATTATGTTAATAACTTCACTAGAAGAAAAAATTTTTAGTTTATCAATTTCATAAAAGTTTGAGTAATAGTCAGCAGTTATAAGAAAATTAAGAGACTGTGAATTTAGTTTTACATTGAACACATCCGTAGAGATATACTGAAAGGGATACGTTGGTATGTCATGAAATAACATTGCAAATCTAGTTTAGGATGGGGACTATTTTGTACAAATTCTACATTTTCACCTTGAGTTCAATCAACTTTAGAACAAAGTTTTTTATATCTTCAGACATTCCTGGCCAAAAATATTTTGTTTAGCTAATTTAATTGTACTAGCAACGCCATTGTGACTTATATTAATTTTTGACAACATGTACATAGTTTTTCGTGCACCTGGGAATTAAAATCTGATCATTTCTAAAAATTATGTCTTCCTGAATAGACAGATCAGAGGCAAATTTACAGAACCATCTGAGATTTTCAGGCATATTTGAAATATAATCTGGAAATCCATTTATAATGTACTTTTTGAGCTCTTGACACTCTGGATCCTGGACCTTGAGATATTTTGCTGAAGAATGTTTACTAATGGTCTCAAATATTTGTTTAGCATTAGCATTATTAAAAGAATGTGAGTCATCCTGTATTGGAGTAGGTGTTCTTGAAAGTGCATCTGCTACAAAGTAATTTTTCCACTTATATACTCTATTTTTAAATCATATCTTTGAAGGATCATTAACATAAGTTGCAATCTTTTTGGAGCTTCAACTAGTGGTTTCTTAAAAATATTTATCAAAGGTTTATGATCCGTTTTATAATAGTATTAGTATTTGCCATTATGTATTGACTTGAACAAGCGAAAACCACAGCTAACATTTCTTTTTCGATTTGGGCGTATCTTTTTTCCGTACTGGTTAAAGTTCTAGAAGCAAAAGCTACAACCTCATTATTTTGATAAAGAGCTGCTCCAAGTATGGGACTTGCTGCTGGCGTCGCATCCTATTGTAAAGGGGTTAAAATGAAATAATCTGATCAAATTCTAAATGTTCCTTTTCTGTCCATTGGCATAAAGCATTTTTCAACACATTTGCTCAAAAAATGCATTTACGAAGCCTGTATACATTGTTCGAAAGTTAAAAATTACGCACCATACAACGGAACGTGCGGTAAAATAGGTACGAGTACTCTCACCTAAGTACCTATTTTACCACACTTTCCGTTGTAGGTATAGCACTGTGCGTAATCATTACGGTTTTTTTTTAATTTCCATTTAAAAAAAATAAGAATTCCACCAAGGAGTTTCACATTACGAGAATAAATAAGCTGACTGATCGAACCTCCTTGGAAGCGCTTTTGTTTAATACGTTTCTCTCACTTTAATACTAAAGAGTAAATGAGACGAAAGATGTAGTTCTAATTTTCACCACGTGCATGTGCACGCCATTTGAAAATTGGCGCCATTTTCATATTAGAAACGTCAAAGATTGTTACGACTTTCGGACTGTTATTTATAAACAAAATAATTATGAGTTCAAGCGAGGAATCTGATATTATTATGGAATCTACTCCACCTGATATTTTGAATGAGGCGCAAATTGCAGAAAACGGTCTCTTACCGCCAAAATCTCGAGAGCGCTATAGAATGATTTATAATAATTTTATAGCATGGAAGACTCGAAGAAATACTCAATCATTCTCTGGAAATGTTTTGATGGCTTATTTCAATGAATTACGTGTGAAGTATAAGCCGTTCTCAATTTGGTCAATATATTCAATGTTAAAAACATTGATATAAATAGTAAAGATACGGTCGTCCGAACGTTTGCCGGACACGGTCGCCATACAAAAACACTAACGCCATCTATTAGAACTACTATGAACTACGATGTCAATCGGCGTGGTCTGCTCCTAGACGTAAACTTGTAAGAGCGGGTATTTTTCGAGGTACAAAGAAATAAAAAAACCTTCTATTTTACGAAATTTATGTTTATTGCAGTTTGTTTGTGTCAAAATTTTCATTGGCCTTTGAATAAAACAATATTTTTAAACTTATTTTTTTTTAACTTATGACACGACTCCAAACTTTATTTCTCACGGAATCAGAAGGAAATCTGCAAAATAAATACGTATTTCACTGTACTTACAGATTTTTTAGCAGTAAGTACATAAAAACACATTTTAATTTGCTTTTAATAAACAAAAATAATTTTATACATAATTAAATCATATAGTAATAATAATAAATCTTTTCATTTCATCGGATAAAAACGCGCGCCGCTGCATAGTTATGTCGCACTTTTACACGGCTTCGCGTCGTCTTTGCCAAACGTTGAGACAAATTAGAAAGAAAATTGTTTTAAATAATGTTAGAAGTTGATATAATTACATATTTTTAACTTATCGGTGATATGAAATGTTATCAATTGTTTTATTGTGCTTTTTGTCGTAGTTCACGCAACCCTTCACGACACAACTTGGCATTTTTGCTTGTAAAATTTTACGACCGCTCCCGAAGACAGCCGAACGCGTTCTAGTTCACTTCGTTATAGGGAAGACCATTTTGGGACCACGTTCGAGGCGTCATTATAACATGCGGTCCGACCAGTCCTTACGCAGTAATATATATGTCAATGGTTAAAAACGACTCTAAAAACCAATAATGACATAGATTTAACAAAATACATAAAAATACATGTATTTTTGAAACGACAGTCATTTGGCTATACAAGCAAGAAATCAAAAGTATTCACTGCAGCTAACGTAGAAAAATTCCTTAATGACGCGCCAGATGAAAAATATTTAGTAACTAAGGTACGTTTTTAAAACTTTACTTTAAACCTTTTTGTAGGCACTAACTTATTTGTTATAATAGTTTATTAGGCAATTTTTAATTTAGTAGGTAGGTAGGTACCTATTATTGATGGTTAATTATTTTGGTTATTTACATACATGTACAGAACTACATAAAGCTAAATAAAATTATACTAAATAAAGCTAATTACTTACTTAAATTATTTGTATTTTATTACAGGCTATATTAATTTTTGGTATATCTGGGGCGTGCAGACGACAAGAATTAGCCAACATAAATGAGAGCGATATCGAAAACCATCGGGACTTATTGCTTGTCAAGATACCCGACACAAAAACCAAAATCGCCCATACATTTACCATACATGGTGAGTTTTACGCAATTGTCAAGAAGTATCAAGCTCTAAGAATTACAAACGCAAAAAGTTAAAGATTCTTTCAGAAGTACCAAAACGGTAAATGCATTCAGCAAGTCGTTGGCGCTAACAAAATCGGTAGTGTACCAAAAGAAATAGCCACGTTCTTGAAATTGGAAAATCCGGCTAGTTATACCGCTCACAGCTTTAGAAGGACCTCTGCAACATTACTAGCTAATTCGGGAGCCGATATAATTACACTGAAACGCCACGGAGGATGGCGCTCTAATAATGTTGCCGAGGGTTATATTGAAGACT
Organism: Dryobota labecula; assembly: GCA_947523025.1. Lineage (NCBI taxonomy): Eukaryota > Metazoa > Arthropoda > Insecta > Lepidoptera > Noctuidae > Dryobota > Dryobota labecula. The sequence goes on along the minus strand of OX383303.1, from coordinate 1,276,719 downwards.
CGGTGCACAATAAAATTGAAATAGGCGACAAGATATTAAAGTGTATAAATATAAATAATGGTGTGGAACCGCGCCCTTCTATCTCACGCGAAAACGGGCCACCGCCGCCGCTGCTGCAAGCTCCGCCGCCACCGACGTCACTGTCGCCGTCGTCGCCGACGTTTACGCCACATTCTTCCATTCAACAAAATACGTGTGAATAATGTCAGTCAGTCAGTTAAGCTTCCAAAGCAGCAAATTTCACTGAATTTCAATAATTGTTCGAATTTTACTATTAATTTCCAAGAGTAGTGACCTATCCGGATAATTCTTATTTGCTATTAAAAATAGTCTAATGAAAAAGTTTGTTTCATTACATATTGTACTGTTTTCTCGCAAATGTGTTGAAAAACGTTGTATGACACACGTGCAGAAATTGGTATTTACAAACTCGTGACTATGGTAAGCCCTCGACTTCGTCTACTCGTTTGTAAATACCAACTTACCGCACTAGTATCATAAATAACTATTTTTTTTTGTTAATGCTCGTAAAGAAGTGATTTTTAAACTTAAGTTTTTAATAAATTTACTTAGGTATGTTACCATTCCTAGCAGTCTTAATACCTCGGTTGTAGGTATTGTTATATTCTTGATAGCCGTCATTTTCTCCTCATCAACCCGGCCCTTCAGGCCAGCATCAGTCAACACCATGTCATGGCCATAAAATTTCACGGATTTCTGTAATGTGGCGGAACAATAAATCAATTGGACCACCACCTTACATTTTAGAGCGGATTCACTCCGCTTATGAATCTTGGGCCAAACATCCAGATCATACGATGTTTTTGCACCGAGTGACCTCGAGCTTACACGCGCCGCGCGCACAACGGGTGCGCGTGATTATTGTACTGGCGGCGGTGTCAACGGCCTTGGACTGCGGAAGACTGCGTGCACTCACTCCTACCGGTGCGAAGGCCGGGCTGCGGAGCGGCGCTACAGTCTACATTCAACCGCTTACCGAACCACTCGGACCGCGCCGCGCTTGTATTGTTATTCTTGTTTTATTATTGCTAAGCTAATTGTTGTCAGTGTCATTTAAATATAAAATATAACTTTCTAATCATTTTAATAATATTATTCATTTCATCATCTGTACTCGCATCTTTCTTTCATCCTTCTGCTTACGCTACGCTTTACGCTATAAAGCTAATAATCATATTATTTAGTACGGGTTCGATTCCCGATCGAGTAGAAATTGGTGACCATACCGATTTTCTACATTGGTGACCCTCGACTACCGCGCATATTGAAGACTTGAGTGCAGCAAGGAACAAGCAGTTTCAGTGAAGCAAGAAGAGTGGTGATTCAACTGGTGATAGTTTGTTTACATTGGAGCGAGGATAAAAATAGGCTGTGGTCCAAAAACATAAGCGGTGAGCGATTTATATTTTTTGAACGATGTCCGATACGGAGAATTTTGACGATGCTGAAGCTAAAGGATCAGTAACTGCTGTCTCAGGAGAAATTTCTAAGGTCGGACTGCCACTACGCTGTCCACCTTTCTGTCCAGAGGAACCGGCTTTATGGTTCGCCCAATTAGAGGGCCAATTTATTCTGTCAAGGATAACCAGCGATACGACGAAATTCTATTTCGTAACTACACAGCTGGAAACAAAATATGCACTGCAAGTAAAGGATATCATTACAAAACCGCCGGGTACAGACAAGTACGACAAATTAAAAAGTGAGCTAATTAATCGCCTCTCTGCCTCACAGGAAAAGAGGATACAGCAACTTTTAATACATGAGGAGCTAGGCGATCGCAGGCCATCACAGTTTCTTCGGCACCTGCAAAACCTGGCAGGACCCGCTGGAGCTTCGGATTTTGTAAAAAGTCTATGGACTAACCGCTTGCCACAAAATATACAAACTGTTATTGCTTCTCAGATTGCCGACTTACAGGTTGAACAACTAGCCGAGATTGCTGACAGGGTGTACGAACTCGTACCATCCAATCCACAAGTAGCAGCCGCCTCAGCCTCTACCAGCACTTCACCAGACTTGCTCAAGCAAGTAAGCGAGCTCACAAAGCAAGTGGCACTACTGACATCGCAGATGAACGGTAACTGGAGAGGACGTTCCCGCTCACGCTCACAATCCAAGCGTAACCAAAAAAGGTATGACCGCAGTCGCTCTAATAGCTTTAGACCACAGCAGCCACCAGAAAATCACCCGCACTGCTACTATCACTACACCTACGGGGAGAAGGCGAGCAAATGTAAACAACCCTGCACATTTACTTCGGAAAACTCAAAGGGCGGTCGCAAGTAGCGGCTAACGACTGCCCTACTCCAACAGGCCGTTTATTCATAACCGACCGGACTTCGAAAATGCAGTTCCTTGTGGACACTGGTTCAGACTTGTGTGTTTTCCCTCGGTCGGCAGTAAAAACGCCTGTCAAACAATCAAAATTTGATTTAGTCGCTGCCAATAATACTGTGATACATACGTACGGACCAACACAGCTGCGACTTAACTTAGGTCTCAGAAGAGACTACACCTGGAGATTCACAGTAGCAGATGTGTCACGACCTATCATAGGGGTCGACTTTCTTAGTTTCTACGACTTACTCGTAGACTGCAGAAACCAGCGCTTGATAGACAACATAACAACACTATCAGTTACAGGAGCTCATTGCAAGTCAACGGACGACATTGCATCCGTGAAGGCTGTAATTGGTGACACAGACTACCACGAAATTCTTCGCGAGTATCCGGAAATCACTCGACCTCCAGGAACACATTTACCGGGTAAGCATAGTACGTTGCACCACTTAAGGACGACTCCAGGTCCACCAGTATCAAGCAAACCTCGACGCCTTGATCCAGCTCGAACGCTAGTTGCTAAAAAGGAGTTCGAAGACATGCTTGCCAGTGGCGTGGCCAGACGATTGGAGAGTCCCTGGTCTGCTCCACTTCACCTGGTTAAGAAAAAGGACGACGGATGGAGACCATGCGGCGACTACAGAGCACTAAACGCTAGAACAATACCAGACAGGTACCCCATCCGCCACATTCATGACTTCTCCTATCAGCTATCAGGGTGCGCAGTATTTTCCACTATTGATTTGGTTAAAGCTTATAATCAAATAGGTATCAACCCAGACGACATTCCAAAGACTGCCATCACTACACCATTCGGTCTTTACGAGTTTCCTTACATGACATTTGGTTTAAGAAACGCTGCTCAAACTTTTCAAAGGTTTATCGACGAAGTTCTACTTGGTTTGGACTTCTGCTACGGGTATATCGATGACATTCTTGTGTTCTCACAAACTCCTGAACAGCATAAGCAACATTTACGGCAACTATTCGACCGCTTAAAAGCCTACGGTATAGTGGTAAACACATCAAAGTGTAATATCGGTCACTCAGAGGTAACTTTTCTGGGATATCGTGTGTCAGTTGCAGGTACGAAACCTCTCGGGACCAAGATACAGGCTATCCAGGAGTATCCAGTCCCCAAGACGGTCAAGGAGCTTCGACGATTCTTGGGTATGATAAATTTTTATCGCCGATTTGTCCCAAACGCAGCTAAACTCCAAGCCCCATTGAATGCAGTACTTGCTGGTCCCAAAATTAAAGGAACACATCCAGTCGACATGACTCCTGAACTCTTAAAGGCTTTCGAAGACACTAAGACTTCATTGTGCAACGCAACTCTACTGGCTCATCCAGATCCATCAGCAGAGTTAACCATAGTCACTGATGCATCTGATACCGCCATCGGCGCTGTCCTTCAACAGCGACAAGGAAACGACTGGGAACCACTAGCATTTTACTCACACAAACTTAGTGGTGCTCAAAAGAAATACAGCCCATACGACCGCGAATTGTTAGCGGCGTATGAAGCAGTAAAATACTTTCGACATATGGTCGAGGCTAGGAACTTTGCCATCTTTACCGACCATAAACCACTGGTGTTTGCCTTCAAAACCAACAGAGACAGCCACTCGCCAAGACAATTCAGGTATCTAGATTTCATAGGACAATTCACTACAGATATACGGTACATACGTGGGAGAGACAATGTCGTCGCAGATGCACTGTCACGGGTTGAAGAGGTGTCAGCGGCAATAAACTTTGAGGACCTTGCAAAATTTCAGGAAACAGATCCAGAACTGCAAGACCTGATTCGAAACGGCTCTTCACTCAAGCTGGAAAAGATCGCTACACTGACAGGAAACGCACATATTGTATGCGATACTTCAATGCCTATGCCTCGCCCATATGTGACACCACAATTAAGGAAGCAAGTATTCCAATCTTTGCACAACATACATCATCCAGGATGTTCTGCTACAGTGCGACTGGTGACTCAAAACTTTGTGTGGCCGGGGATCCGCAAAAACTGTAGAGAGTGGGCAAGACATTGCTTGCAATGCCAAGCAAGTAAAATTACCCGCCATACCGTAACTCCTCTTTCCAATTTCCATACTCCTTCTTCCAGATTTACCCACATACACCTCGACATCGTAGGGCCCTTAACCATTTCTTCTGATTACAGGTACTGCCTAACTGTCATCGATCGATTTACTCGGTGGCCTGAGGCGTACCCGCTGAAGGACATAACCGCGGAAACCTGCGCAGCTGCCTTGGTGTCCGGCTGGATAGCTAGATTCGGTTGTCCAGCACGGGTGACTACAGACCGTGGTCGCCAGTTTGAGAGCCACCTGTTCAAGGCCCTCACTACCATGGTTGGTGCAAACCACTTCCGCACCACCGCCTACCACCCAGCTGCGAATGGCATCGTTGAGCGGCTACACCGTCAGCTCAAAGCAGCCATCATGTGCCACACTTCTTCGCAGTGGACAGAAGTTCTTCCGCTGGTGCTACTCGGCATGCGTAATTCTTGGAAAGAAGATATCCAAGCCACGCCTGCTGAGCTTGTGTATGGTGAAGCTCTTCATTTACCTAGCCAGTTTCTATCTGCTACAGATTACACTGCAGCCGATGTCACACAGTACGCAACACGTCTTCGTGCACACATGGCCAAACTCACTCCTAGGCCAACCTCCTGGCACACAACTTCTCCCTTCTACATACCACGAGATTTGCATTCCTCTACACACGTCTTTCTACGCCGAGACTACGTTCGAAGTCCACTAGAACCACCTTACGCTGGTCCCTACAAGGTGATACAACGGCATCCAAAGTATTACACAATACAGGTAAAAGGAAAGACAACTAACGTCTCTGTTGACAGATTAAAACCCGCCTATATTTTGAAAGAAGAGGAAAAGCAACCAGAAGTCAAATTAATACCAACAGCCGCTCCAACTGCCATTACAACAACAGCAACAACAGACACAGAGAAGAGGACAAGGAGCGGGCGGCGAGTAAGATTCCCCGATTTTTATCGACCGTAGTTACGGTCTGGCCAGGGGGAATATGTGGCGGAACAATAAATCAATTGGACCACCACCTTACATTTTAGAGCGGATTCACTCCGCTTATGAATCTTGGGCCAAACATCCAGATCATACGATGTTTTTGCACCGAGTGACCTCGAGCTTACACGCGCCGCGCGCACAACGGGTGCGCGTGATTATTGTACTGGCGGCGGTGTCAACGGCCTTGGACTGCGGAAGACTGCGTGCACTCACTCCTACCGGTGCGAAGGCCGGGCTGCGGAGCGGCGCTACAGTCTACATTCAACCGCTTACCGAACCACTCGGACCGCGCCGCGCTTGTATTGTTATTCTTGTTTTATTATTGCTAAGCTAATTGTTGTCAGTGTCATTTAAATATAAAATATAACTTTCTAATCATTTTAATAATATTATTCATTTCATCATCTGTACTCGCATCTTTCTTTCATCCTTCTGCTTACGCTACGCTTTACGCTATAAAGCTAATAATCATATTATTTAGTACGGGTTCGATTCCCGATCGAGTAGAAATTGGTGACCATACCGATTTTCTACAGTAATAAATTTAATTTATCTTTATTAAGCTTGCAATTATTTTCTCTGAGTATCATTAAAAGGTTTTCTAAATTAATGTTATGATTTTCTATAGCATCCTCGGTTGTATCACCTACCCCATTTATTAAAATATCATCAGCCATTTTTTCAATACCTTTAAGACCATGTAAAGCTGATAATAGCCTTTTGTTGGAAGATTTGTGGTGCAGAAAAAATACCAAAGGGAAGCCTTAACCACCTATATCTACCAAATGGTGTCCAAAAGGTAGTAAGTTTATACTACTTCTTTCATTAAGCCTAACATGCCAAAATCCTTTTAATGCATCCACTGTGTTAAAAACTTTAGCTTTTCCGAGTTCTGGTAAAAATTCTTCCAGTGTTGTAAGTTGAAAATGAGGTCTTTTGAGAGCTTTTATTTAATGGGATAGGGTCTAAGTAGATACGGAACTTTTTGCCTTTACGAACAATTAACATATTACTAACCCAATCAGTATGAGACTCCTCTTTAACAATAATATTATTATTAACTAACCTGTCCAGTTCTTCTTTAAGAGGTGCCCGGAGTGCCTTGGGCATACGACGTGCTGGCTGAATGCCAGGTGGAACATTTTCAGCAATTTCCAAATCAAAAATTCTTGGTAACTTGCCATATCCTTCAAACACATCCGAGTATTTGTTTATAATATTCAGTGCTTCCTTGGCACTTCTACTGCCCACTGATACCGCATTACAGTACTTTATTAACCCTTTATTTTATTTTATTGTTGACGCTGAGAAATGCATTACGCATGCCCGATCGTCGGGGGACGAGACGGGGTATGTGGAACTCCCTGCCAAAATGGCAGTATACCCACTAAAACTCAGCGGAATTCCCTCATCGCCTTGATGGGAAGATCATGGGAAACCGGCTCAGCCTTTACATCCATAACCCTCCCGGCGCATGCCCGCCTAGCTGGCGGGCCCCGCATGCCCCCCCGGCTGGGGGGCCCCGCATGCCCCCCGGCTGGGGGGGATACGGGAATGGCCGGGAACACCTGGCCATTCCCGTCCGACACTGGTGGAGGCCTGTGCAATACAGGCAAGGGTGCCCCCGCACCCGTTGCCTGCTGGCCTCCACCTGGGACCTCGCGCCAGACGACCCCGCGTCCAGGCGCCCCTGGTCCCTCCGCGACGGGTCAGGTCAGTGGCCTCGCCGCCTACCACTTTTCGGCCGCAGAGGATAGATAGAGCGGCCAACACAATACCGACACTCCTCTTCCTCTGCGGCCCCACCGAGTCCGCCATCCAACGGTGGCGACCCCATTAAGGCTGCGGAAGGTAGGGAGAATGGCCCACCGCAATACCGGCACTCCTCTCCCGCCGCGGCCCACCCTCAGCCGCGATGTCGCCCATTCCACATCGCGGCTCGCCTCAGTTGCGATGTCGCCGAAGCGGCACCGCAACCTACGGCCGCTACGTCGTTGGCTTATCCGCAAAATCCCTGACGAGCGGCCCCCTCCTCGGGTTCCTCTTAGCTTCACCGTGGCCCTCCAAGCCACGGCTACTGAGCCCCTCCGCCACGACAATGCGGGATCCCACCGGGGGGGTACTTTATTAACTCTAAGGCAACACAAGCACACTGATAATAGAGGTTAATGACTGACTTTCACTACATGAAAATTAATAACAAACTTTTTGTTTTTATAAGTACACTAGTTTCTGCCCGTGACTTCATCCGCGTGAAATTACGGCCCACCCATCGCGTCGCATCCCGTCGCTCGCCCACGCTATAACTTCGTTATCGCTTAGCGTTCTTTCTGACTTTTGTTCTTTTCTCTCGGCTCCTAAGGATCGTAGCGTGATGTTATATAGCCTATAGCCTTCCTCGATAAATGGGCTATCCAACACTAAAATAATTTTTCAATTCGAACCAGTAGTTCCTGAGATTAGCGCGATCAACCAAACAAACAAACTCTTCAACTTTATAATATTAAATAGCTGACCCGCGCAACTTCGTCTGCGTCGCCTTAGAGAGAGAGAGTGGTTTAAGTAATGAATTTTCTACTTATTTTGTTGCCACTCAACACAGATCGATGCAAGAAAAAGGTATCGGACGGAATACCTACAAGGTCTCACATATGATGAGACTGAGCAACTTCTAACTGTTACAATATAGACGGTAATAATGTTTAATGTTAGCAAAAAATCATTATCTATAGACAAATATGACATATTTATTATATACTCAATATATCCGCGTATCTCACAAATTCATCAGTTATTTATAATAATCACAAGCACACTCACAAATAGACACACCCCCTCACACACACTCACTCACCATATCACATAACACAAAAAGAGGTGCAGACCATAAATACAACCTTAGACTATTTTTATTCCTTTGTTAAGAACTCTAATCTAATGTAACCCGAGGAGATTGGCGCTTTCGGCCGAAATACGGGTTCCTCCTAGTTCGGCTCCAGATGCTAAAACTTTTGTGTACTTTTGTTTTATCACAGCACATATAACTGTAATGTTATCTAAGTACTGTTTTTATGAAATAAAGCTTATTTTTTTTAATAATAAACATTTTCATTTATTTTCATGTTTCATTTATTCCCATTTTTGGATTGTTAATTGTGTGAATTATGGATAAATGTACCTATAGTTATTTGATGTTTATGTAATAACCTACCTATTTATATTTGTACGCCGTTTATTGTAACATCTTGCATGCCATTGATTGATAAAGATCATTTATTTGTCCAAACATGTTTGGACAAATAAATGATCTTTATCTTTACACCCATGTTTTTTTTTTTTTTTAATTCTACTATGAGTTTGCTCTTGACTTTAGTCTAGGTCTGGATGACAGAGACAAAGTCTACGATGGAGTGAGCTTACCCAGAAGAAGCCTGTTCACTCTCACTTTGAATAGATTAGGGTTGTATGCGTTCGGAAACACAGACGCAGGCAGAGAGTTCCACTCCTTTGCTGCGCGCATTATAAAAGTCCAGTTATGTTTAATTCCCATGTACCTAATATATTTTTTTAATTATTTACAGCACAAATTATCACAGACGAGAAGACCTTAAACTTAATTTTAACAAATGTACACAATACCCACGTTTTATACCAAAATGTCCACATCCCATATGAACAAAACATAATTTTCGTTTCGTTAAAAAAATACATAAACTTAGTAATTAGGGTAAGATTACGTAATGTCACAGATCTCAATTGGATAAAATTTTATCGTCCTACGCGGTCAAAGATTGTAGAAACCTCATCGCCGGCAGTTCTACAAATAAATGCAGAGGCAGCGCTGCCCAGTAGGTCAGGAATATTGTTGCCAACCAGTGTCCACCCTGCAAGAGAAAAAGCAAATACATATTCAAAATTGTCCAATAAATAGGTGGTAACGGCCACTACACAACCGACCAATGGGGTTTAGAGATTTGTCGGTGGCAGCACTTTCAGAACTTATAAGTTAAATTTTCTCTCATTATACTTAAGAGTCTATACTACCTCAGCGCCACCTCACTCTGTTTCTCGCTCGCACACTATTGCTACCGGTCACGCGAGCAAGCGAGACAGGGCAGCAGGGAAAAGGCTCCAAGTCGCCAATAGTTCAGATAATTTCTTTTTACGGTGAAAATAATGGTAATTTAAAAAAAGTAAATAACATAAGACCTGCTTTATAGTTAGTTCGGTTAATTTGCGTTTCATTATCTAATTTGAAGTATTTTTTTACTACCAGCGGTTTATTGTTCGGTTTGGAGGTAACTTTGGAATTTTTAACGAGAAAATTTTATGGAATCGTGTTTTCGGCTAACATAGTACTTAACATTAATCCTCAACTTTACCATATATTTATTTCAAAATTAATGCTGCAGTATTCTCGACATAACGGAGGATCATGCTAAGCCATTTGAGGTAGTATAGGCCCTTAACTTCCGCTCAGTTTTAAACAACTTCTAGTTGTAGATTTTTGGTTTAATAGTTGATTTATATGAATGTAAAAAATAAAAACTTACAATATCAAAGACGGAAGCCCTGTTGGTGTTGGTTCGCTGAGCTAACAGTGTGAGGGAGAACAGCCAGTGGATCAGATAGATGGACAGCGACATGCGGCCCAAGACCTCCCAGCCGCGCCATGACAGGAACTTCCACCAAACACCTGGGAATTACCAAGGTTAGTTAAGTGAGTTTTGTAGGGTGGTACATCGGTCGAACCTAGAATTTTATTGAATTGCTTTTATACATAGAGTAAGTCGGTGTTTAAAAAATAAGCAACCGTAGCAAATGCCACCAGTGTAACTTAACGGGGTATCTTTGAGTTGGGTCTCTCAGTTAAGATATCTAGGGCATGTTGTGACTGAAACCCTACATGATGACGCAGATATTGAAAGAGAGCGGAGAGTATTGTCGGTGTGCGCTAACATGTTGGTATATAGGTTTGCGAAGTGTACAGCACAAGTAAAGGTAACTTTGTTCAGAGTCTACTGCCAAAGTTTAAATTACACCAGCATTGCCCTATGAATCAACCACACGCAGCGGCCTACAATGCTCTCAGAGTACAGTATAATAACGCCTTTAGGATTCTGGTGCATGGACACAATTACGGTGGTTGACTTTAATGCTTTTTTTAACGGAATCCTAAAGATGATTGCAGATAGACCAGTATCGGCAGCTGTGGGAAGGCTCAACAGGCTGCATGTTGCCTGATAAAGGTTTGTTTTTTAATTTATTTTAAATTTTATTTTAATTTTAATTTATTGTAAATTATTTGGTTCAATTTTATTTTCATATTAATTTGTTTTCAATTATTTATTTGGAGTTTATGTTACTTAATGCCTATTTGATCTGAGCTTAATGCATTAATTGATCGCGTCATGCATGACTAACATAGGTTTTAGATAATTAATGGTAATAATACGGGTTAAAGTATGAAATTGCCGTTTTGTAGTAATAGATACTTCGGATTGATATTAAACCTTCATGGCGTGAGATATTCGAGTGAAACTTTTTTACATTATACCCATGAGATTTTTCTTTAAAATAATGTGCAACATTCGATTTTCGAATTTCAATTGTTACTTTTATTCAGCTTAGACGGAAACGATTGATACTTCGAAAATCTGAGTATTTTTTTTTTATATGAGTTCCGACGTGGAACTGACGCGGCAGAAACGGCTCGCAATATCAATGCTGCGTTTGGAGAGGAGACTGCTAATAAACGCACCGTGCGTTTTTGGTTTAAACGCTTTCGTATTGGAAACTTCGACTTGAAGAACGAACCACGTGGAAGACCGCCCACACAGGTGAATAACTCTGAATTGAAGATGGTGGAAGTGATCCGAGTCAAACTACCCAGAAATTAGCAGCATGATGGTTTAACGTTACCTTACCTACAATATTGACTCATTTGCATCAAATCAATAAGATAAAAATGGGTGGTTCTCCGAAATTTGGTTAACTTGGTGTTAGCAGCAATTTTCACATATTTATATTAATCTTATCCAATATTTGTAATTACTAAGCGATAATATAAAGTACATTTAATTTGGTCACTCACTTTGGTGTATGTCAGAATATGTTTTATTTCCAAAAATCGCCCTTTCGTACCCCAAATATCAGGCCCTAGATCTCCCAAATTTAGGTAACGGTTCACTGTCATTCTAATTCTATAATAATAATTTGATTAAATTCAACTTAAACACATTTACTGTTACATTTTTAATTTTATTATTACGATTTAGTTTTAAATAACAATATTTTTCATCACATTATTTCAAGTCAAAAAGTGTAAGCGATAAATAATATCAGGCCCTAGCCACTTACGAAATTCAAAAATACGCGGCATCCGAGCATAAGGCGTTTTTCATAACTATACTTCATTTACTATAACATTAGAAAAAAGAGGCTCGTAGAAGCAGGAGTGCGAAACATTTTATTCAAAGTTAAAAGTTTAAACAATTAAACTAAAAATGTTTTAACATAACTTTGATAAATAGGTCGTAATAACATCTTCATCACACATTACTTACAACAAAACGAATGAATGAAACAAACGATTACGTCGTGTTGATTTAAATTTAATTAAGATTAAAGGAAATAAAAGTCTTTTTTTTTTACAATATTTTATTTAAAACAACAACTTTCAACACACAATAGTTGGTGTAACTTCTTCGTCTTCATCATATAATTTAGTCACTACGAGTATCATCAGAGAATAAAGATGAAGAAGTTTCACCGACGTTACCTAATAATAAATCTTTCTACCACATCATCCATTATGCTTTAACTTTTCCTCTTCTTTAATTGCATGAGCAACGCAAGACTGCCATCGTTCTAGCGTAATACTATCCAGATCTTGTGGGAGTAATTGTTTCTCCTTGTCTAATTTGAACGTTTTGTTATGTTGAGCCACATACCCCATCATTTGAGCCCATATTAATTCTATAGGGTTGAACTCGCAGTGGTAGGGTGGGAGGCGCAATACTGAAATACCCTTCTCTCTAGCCAGATGGCTATCATCAACATGGCATCTACAACATACTTTTGGTATAAATGTCTTTGTGTTTTTGCTTTTTCTAATAAAGTTGCCCTAAGATCTTTTTCCTCAAAAGGAATATTTTTGCTTTTAAACCATTCCTGTATATCTGCCTTTCGTGTAGTTGTGGTTGGCAGCTTCTCCAATGTCCTTGAGTGGTATAGCGCATTGTCCATAACAATTACAGCGTCACTCTCAATTTTTGACAAAATTAACTTGAACTATTTTCACTTTTGTCTACCGCGCTTCTATAACATATTCCCTGTAAATTGAGAGGTCTGGCTCTTATGAAACAGGAAATCCTAGTACAAGAGTCAGGGCTACACAGATGATTGTGTCTTGAAGTGTAAATAAATAAATTATTATTATTATTAAAGTTGAAGGCGTCCATTTCGGAGTGGTCATCTTCATCACCTTTCTTTGCATCAAATATTAATGCAGCATCCATTAAAAACCCTTCACAAACCCTGTGAAATAAAATTAATACGAGTCAATTATTCCGTACCCCCTATATAATTTCACTGCTGGAAATAGTTCATAGATAAATACTATAACAAAATGTATAACTTTAAAAGTTCGCTTTGCATGCGTTAATTCATAATACAATATAATATGTATTACTTAATTAATAGTCAATAAAAATGGGGTGTTCATTTTTTTATGGCGAGGACAGTCCATAAAATACATACCAGTATGACCGATTATAAGTTGGATTTTTTAAACCAGCAGATAGACCTTCCCAATGTGCTTCTTTTGAAGACTTATTATTAGTGTCATGCCATATTAGGCTTTTCGTGTGACCTGTTTGTATGATAAAAGGTTATTAATATAAATACCATTCATTTCACGAACCAATTTTATGAAATTATGTTTAACTGTATAATTAATTATAATGTTATTGAATGCAAGAGGTCATACACTGCTTAGTGCATAAATAGCTGTTAAGAAATTTAGAAGCACTGTACCTTCATTTAGCCAAGTGTCATCTAAATAATAATATATTTTCCTTCCTTTATTCCTTAGCCTTTTTATTTCATGAAGATATTTTAGTCTCCAAAGGACGATCTCCTGCTTGTCTATGACTTCTATGAGTGCACTTTTTCTGCTCCGTTTGATTTATGTGAACTTTAATGTTTATTTAATTATTTTATACAGACTGCTTTTTTTAAAATCTGGCAGAGACTCGTCACTGTTAACTGCTTCCAGCATCTTTTCCAAGGTGGGCAACTCATTATTAAAGAAGAAGGAATGAATTTTCCTGCATATTCCACTAAATGTGATGTCATCAAAATCATCACGTTTCATGTGCTTCTGTTGGGGAGGGGGAGATTGCAGGCGACTTTTTGTGTTGTACTCTTTGAGAATATTGGACAGAGTAGCCCGAGATACGCCTGTAAATAATAAAATCATGTGCGGAGTTTCTAAAATATACATTTTATCACAATGCATGTTAGTTTCAAATATTTTTATAGTAATAATTTTATGAATCATCCTTACCGGCAACTTCTGCGATTTTGTTTATCATCTCAGTCCTATAATGAGGAGTATCTGCAGTCCAGGACTCCAATTGCTTAAAAATATTTATCACAGGTTGTTTTTCTACAGCACGCAGCGTTCTCTTTTTTTTGGGAGACATTATTATTTCGTCGGAGTCAACTTTTGGACCACGTTTTTTTCGCCGTTGGCTTTGGTCAGACTCAGCACTTATATGTTGTAAGCCACTCGGGACCGAGTGGCTTACACTGGGATCACTCATAGCTCAAAAAAAAAGTAACGTTTTGTAAAAACAACCCAATGACAACACTGATAAAAACTATATAAATTCTCTTAATCAAGAAGTTAGTATTTTTGTCATTATTTTTGTACCCTACCACTGTTTTTATATTTAACCCAAAGGTTGACTGGTAGAGAATGCCTTGTGTCATTAAGTCCGCCTATGTACCACTATTGTACATGAAGTTTAAATAAATAAATAAATAAATAACATTACAATAATAAAGAAATAACTAAATATTATTTATTATTTTAATAAATAACAACAAAATCACGAAAATTAAACAATAACAAACAAAGTATTCACAAGTAAATGACATACATGACAATCTTAGAACATTGTCAAGTCAATTTCACAGACGACATAAACCAGTAAAATTAGAAATCCCCGGCTGTCACAGCTTATGAAGGGATTAAGTAATATTTTAGATTTGGTAGGATTATAGTGAAACAAAAAGCGTTGCAGTATTGTTGACTCCTGCTTCTTTTAGGTTTTTAGCATAGGCACTGTAATTTTAAATTGGAATGAAATAATATATCTAAATGAAAGCTACTTAATTTCATATGGTTGTTTTTTTAAATGATTACAATTAAGTGTGATAGCTGATATATAAATTCATTTTAATCGATTTGGCGTCAATCGTAACTATAACAAGTTTATTGTACTTTTGTTATAAAGTGTGCATCAAAAATAACCTTTTTTAACTTCTGTCTAATGCTATTATAAATGGAGTATAACTCATACGAAAGCAACGATGTGAAGTTAGCCGTAAACATGAACGATACCGCGTCGGCCATCTTGTTGTAAGTGTGGTCGCCGACTTTGCTGTGGAAACACGCGCTGTACCAGTCAAACTCTCAGGCCCTAGGTAAGTCGTTTTGAAGATAATTAATGAATAATTGTTCTCATTACTTATTGTATATTTGAGCTTTGTCTGCCTTGTTAATTTGATCACCTGTTGGTTTTAAAGTTTATTTTAAATAATAAGTTACTTTTTATTTTGCTCTGTTTCATCAGTCTCTAGACCGTCAGGCCCTCGTCGTAAAAGTGACTAGGGCCTGACACAACAGCTAGGGACTGACGGTAACATTGTGATCCATGGTTTTAACCTTAAAAGCCGTGTATTTGTTGTAGAATAGGGCACCTAGAAAGAAAAAAATATTGTCCAAAGCTGAAATCGCAAACAAAAGTCTGAGCAGGCAAAGAGACGGTTGATAAAAAAAAATTCTAATGTCCCTGATTTACTGGCAGAATACAAAGAAAAAGAACGACTGATATATCTGGAAAAAAAAAGAAAGAGGTCAAAATAAAATGTGTAAAGGACATGACTCCGCGTGAGCACAGAAAAGCACAAAAAAACTGGATAGTCTACTCATAAGATTATACAAAATAAAAAACATAAGATTTGTAGAAATGCTGATAAACACATGGACCAAAATACGCCACCGTCACCGTACGGGGAAAATATTTCTGAGGTTCCTGTAATAAATAATTAAAGAAGAGCTGAAGCTAGAAGAAAGAGTATTGTTCAACGGAAGAAAAGAATTAGAATACTGAAGAGGAAGGACTTAGTCATTGATGATATAAAGAAAAATAACTTGCCAGCGAACAACAAAGAAACAGAAAACTGAAACGTAGGATGATAAAATAAAGAAAGCACTCACACCAAAACGTTAAATTGATGAAATGGCAAAAGACAGATCAGAAAGTAGAAATGGTAAAAAAAGCATTGTTTGGTGAGATTCAATCAATCAACTCGGCCTATCGCAGTCCACTGATGGACATAGGCCTCTCCTAGGCTGCGCCACAACACTGTCCTCCGACTTCCGCATCCAGTCTGTCGCAGCCACCTTTTTGAGGTTGTCATTCCATCTAGCTGGGAGGCGTCCCACACTACGCTTGCCAATACGTGGTGTCCACTCCAGGACTCGTCTGCTCCACCGGCCATTGGTCCTTCGACAAACATGGCGGCTGGCCTGTTTGTCGAAGGACCACTGCCACTTCTGCCTCGCGATGTAGATTGGACTCGGCAAGACGTGAAAAGCGCGATTATTCAGACGCAAATTTTAGAAAAAATGATTGAAACACACCAGAAAAAAACCTGCTTAAAAACGATTTTGTCCAGACCAATGGCAATATAAGATATGGAGATTTGGATGGATTTTGAAGGATGGGATTTAATGGTGCAACAGAAAGAGAGTTCAAGAAATTATTCTCAGGTTTTATGAAGATGACAACAATATCGTTGTGCGGCAGGAAAAAAAGAATGCATTTCTCGCAAAAAAAAAAGAAGATATTTACCGGATTCTTTCAAAAACTTGCATCAAAAGTTTCTCAAAACGAATTTGATGACAATCGGGTCTGGACTTGGACTCGTCTAAAAAATTATTGTCTTACGGACAGAATTACTTATAATTTCATTGTTTATGATAATAATCTATACTTAATATATGTATAAAGCTGAAGAATTTGTTTGTTTGTTTGTTTGAACGCGCTAATCTCAGGAACTGTTAGTTGGAATTGAAAAATTCTTTTTGTGTTGGACAGTACATTTATTGAGAAATATTATAGGCTATATAACATCACGCTACGACCAATAGGAGCGGAGCAAAAATGAAAAATGTTGCAAAAATGGGAAAAATTATTCCTTTTTGAGAGCTTCCGTTGCGTGCGCTGCATAAACGGTTTAAGTTACGCAAATATCATGTATTATGGAATTGTTCCTCTTTAAAAGTTCTAAAAAAAAGTCCGCGTCAGCATATGTTTATCTTTTAAGATTGACTCACTATAACCTTTTTTTATGGTTATCAAATTTTTTCGAAATTAATTCATTATTTGCGAAGGAGTTTTATCAACATAATATTAATCCTTATCCAGATAAATATGTTATTAATCACAAGTATTTAAATGTAAACAAAATTGTCTTTGACATCACTTGATTTCAATCAACATCTTAGGAGATATCATAATTTTAAAATAACTCCGCAACAAAATAAGTAGAAAATTCATTAATTAAACTAATCTCTCTCTTACGAGTAGGTGACGCAGACGAAGTTGCGCGGGTCAGCTATATAATTTGCTAGCTTTTGACCGCGGCTCCGCCCGCGTGGATGTCGGTTATCGCGTAAAAAAGTAGCCTATGTCCTTCTCCATATCCCAGGTTATATCTCTGCCAAATTTCATGACGATCGGTTCAGCGGTTTAGGCGTGAAAACAGACAGACAGATAGACATACAGACAAACAGACAGACAGAGTTACTTTCACATTTATAATAATAGTATGGATAAAGCTAAAGAGTTTGTTTGTTTGGTTGAACGCGCCAATCTCAGGAACTACTGGTTCGAATAGAAAAAATATTTTAGTGTTGGATAGCCCATTTATCGAGAAAGGCTATATATCTACGCTACGATCCTTAGAAGCCAAGCGAAAAGAACGGAAGTCAGAAAGAACGCTAAGCGATACCGAAGTTTTAGCGCGGGTGAGCGAAGGGTTGCGAATGCGACGCGGTGGGTGGGCCGAAATTTCACGCGGACGAAGTCGCGGGCGGAAGCTAGTTAGTAATAATATGTGAGGTATTTGATTTTGTTATGGCTGATTTTGCAAAAAAAATGTGATTAAACATAACCGTGTTTGGCGTCAGTCCCTATCATGTATCGTCAGTCCCTAGAACACTGATTTCAATAAAACGTAAATTTCTCTTAAAATACTAAGTAAAGTGACTGGCCCTCTTGGATACAACAAAGTAGATGTTATACCCACAGTATGAAATAAAAAAATGCTGATAACATCCAAAAACACCTCCGTCAAAATTAGGCCAAAAGTTAACCAAATTTCAGAGAACCACCCAAATATATAAAAATGGGTGCCTCATGATTTGACTGATCTGCAGAAAGAAACGCGTGTTGAAACTTGCGCGGCCTTGTTGAATCGGTACAGAAATGAAGGAATATTGGATCGAATTGTGACATGTAGCGAAAAGTGGATTCTTTACGATAACCGTAAGTCAAAAATGCAATGTTCGAACCCAGGTCAAACGCCGCAACGGTGCCCTAAAGTAACGCATACCAATAAAAAGGTAATGGTAACTGTTTGGTGGTCTCTTCATGGCGTTATTCACTATAGCTTTTCCAGGTCTGGTCGAGCAATATCAGCAGATATTTACTATGCCGAACTTTGAATAATGATGACGAAACTGGCAGTGAAACAGTCCCGACTCGTGAATCGATCTTCACCATTATTGCTCCATGATAACGCAAGACCTCACACTGCATGGGACACCGTTGTAACTCTACAGGAGCTGCAGTTAGAAACCATAAGTCATCCTCCATACTCGCCAGACCTTGCTCCAGCTGACTACAATTTATTTCGTGATTTGGACAATTTTCTACGTGGTCAAAAATTTTCTTCCCAAGAGGCAGTACAAAATGCTTTCACACGGTTTGTCGAATCAAGATTCCCAGAGTTCTATAGCAAAGGCATACATGAACTACCGTTTAGATGGCAGCAATGTATAGACAATGAGGATAAACATTTTTATTAAAATTGGGAATCAAACGAGCTTACCTGTTAAGCGAAGTCTTGATTCTAATTTTATGAACGGCGAACTGAAATATAATTAATTAAACAGAATAGATGTTTAGAGTTGCCTGCAATAATTCGGCTAATTAATAAATTATTGGATTATAAATATTTTGGTTTATTAAGTAGGTGCTTTTATTTCTCTTCATTAGCATTGCTTATTTATGAATAATAAACTATTATTCATCAGCAAAGAGGCATAATCAACAATGGGTAACCCACATTGTGTCCGTCTCGGTTGATGCCAGTTCTAAGTTGAGCTGATGATTTGGTTTTGTGAGAGGTCAAGAATTAATATCGCTCTCACTTAACACAACTTACACTTTTATAGACTTTAAAACACTCTCAGTATTTGTTTTATTAGTCCACAGAGTCGGCTTTAAGGCCATTAGGCTAGCCAGCTTCTATGTAGGTTTTCCTAGATTGTTTTCTGTATAACTGCAATCTGAATAATTTTGAAAGACATTGCCAACTCACTGCTTGACATGCCCGAGAACCTCGTTCGATCAACCAGTGAACGGCTGAACGGCGCAACGAACGTATGGGACCTGCTGTGAGTGTGTTACACAATTACCCCACAGGCATAATTATATTTGTGCGACTGAATACTTTAAAAGTTTTCATGGTTGAGAATATCAGTCGTAGATGTCTCTGTAAACATAAAGTTTCACTTATTTGAGATGCATTGTGGGACATAATGCATGAGTTGACAATTGGCTCATAAATTCTTAAATGAATTATGTTGAATTGTGCATTAGAAGTATTTGTTTTTTAAAATGCTTCCGATACATTTTTTGCAACATTAGTGCTAGCTGTTTTATGATTGTTTATATTTAAATATACTTTTAGCAGAGTAAGCTTTTTTAACTTAATCAATCTTAAGTTTTGTAAGCACCATACCGTTTAGTAGGTTGTGTTGGGTAGGAGAAAGTTTCTAACTAATTCGGCTAATTTCCCTCCGTGGACATTTGAAATGCTTAGTTGACAAGTTGAGAACTAATGGAAAAAAGTAATCTCTTTTCCTTCGCCTAATATACATAACTATGTATAAATATACAAAATTAAATTATTGAATGAGTTAGGTCTGTATATAGTTTAAGTGAGGGAGTTGTATAATTAGCTACAATTTGTACTTGGTGAGCTGATGGTTTTAGTGTAAAGTAATTTGTTCATGTTCTAATCACAATCCATAAATATTTTGTCCTCACATCACAGTGCCCTCCCCCCCTTCTTTGTTTCTTTGACAATTTCACTTTAGTGTTGTAGTTATCATTAAAGTCTATCGACGGCTAAATATTAAGAATGGTATATTTAGTTCGACATTTTGATTTTATAACCATTGAATAAGATCTCCCACCTCTGTCCAGCCCTTCGGGAAAAAAGGGTTGATGTTATGTAAAGCAAATGAGGTCACTTATATTTTGACTTTTGTTTTAATAAGGTATTTCAAGGCACATGTTTTAATTAAAAATAACATATTAGTCGAACCTAACAATTCAAATACTATTTTTGTCATGTCCAAACATCTAAATACGCGTAGAATGGTATTTATAGGTATTATTTATTAGGACAGTCTCGATGTATACAAGTAAATAATCTTAGTAGGTTGGCAGAAAAGCTTGTTTCGGTAATTGTCAAAGTCAAAGTATTTATTAGTGCGATTTTTGGTGATATAACAGGTCTTACAGATATTTTATAGATACTCAAAAATCTACCCTTTATGGGCATACACTTTATTAATTTAACAATATTAGAAATTACATAAGACATTATAAACGATACAATTCTAACAAATTCAATACAATTCTAATAAATCTTTAGATAGGAATATTACATTATAAATCATAAATACAGGATTAGTCACAGGAAATGTTGCCAACAAGAAATTCATCAATGGTATAGTAGCATTTGGCTATTAAAAAAATATTTAGTTTGCGTTTAAATTGAATAAAGTT
Source organism: Dryobota labecula (assembly GCA_947523025.1). Taxonomy (NCBI): domain Eukaryota; kingdom Metazoa; phylum Arthropoda; class Insecta; order Lepidoptera; family Noctuidae; genus Dryobota; species Dryobota labecula. The sequence goes on along the minus strand of OX383303.1, from coordinate 1,255,907 downwards.
TAAATCTTTTATGTCATTTGGTAGCTTATTAAAAATTTTCGGAGCCATGCAAAGTATGCTCTTGTACATAAGGGCGGTTTTTGATCTTCTTAGGCATAATTCATGTCGGTATGTTGGTCTTATAGATCGATAACTTTGCTCTGAAGCTTTTTTAAATAAGTCACCGTTTTTTTTTACGAACAATGCGGTCTCGTAAATGTAAAGACAAGGCAGCGTGAGTATTTTGAGGGAAGTAAAATGTGGTTTGCAACTTTCTGTTGATTTAAGATTGCTTATAGACCTAATGCACCTCTTTTGTGCTTTAAATATATCATGCTTTTCGCATGAATTTGCCCAGAAAATTACTCCGTAACGTAGTATGGAGTCTACATAGCCATAATACGCGGTTACGACAGCTGCCTGATTTACAATTTTTTTCAGTTTGTTAAGAGCAAAGGCAAACCTGCTTAACTTTTTAATTAGGATGGATGCATGTTCTTTCCACGTCAGTTTGCAGTCTATTGTCAATCCTAGAAATTTAATATGTCCTACTTCTTCAATTATATTATTATTAAAAGATATATTAATGTCAGGAGTGGTAATTCTTTGTCTAAATTGCATAATTTTAGTTTTATTTAGATTTAATACTAAGTTATTTTGTTCAAGCCAGTCTACTGATTCTTGTAATGCGTTTTTAATATCACATTCATAATTTCCATTTTTATTATGTTTTATTAATAAAGTGCTGTCATCGGCAAAAAGAACCATAGGAAAAGAAACGTTTTTCGGAAAGTCATTTATGTACACTAAAAACAAAAGCGGGCCCACTACAGTGCCTTGTGGCACGCCAAATGTGATTTTATGGTTTTCTGATAGGTATTTATATTCCTCTTTATCCTTTTTACAAATTCGTCTAAGTTCAGTACACTGTGTTCTATTGTCAAAATAAGATTTTATAAGAGAAAGTGCATTTCCCCTTATTCCGTAAGCACTTAGTTTTTCTAACAAGATATTATGTTCAACTAGATCAAAAGCTTTCGTCATATCCATAAATATAGCGCTAGTGGGAGTTCTTTGATCGATGTCTGTCATTATAATACTAAGAAAGTCATAGATAGCCATATTTATGGAAGTATTTTTCCTAAAACCTTTCTGTTCCTTTACTAAAATGTTATGCTTGGTGAAGAAAGAATACATGCGGTTATAAATAGCTTTCTCAAATATTTTTTATATTACCGGTATAAGCGCAATTGGTCGGTACTTATTTATGTCAGTCTTGTCACCTTTCTTAAATAAGGGCTTAACTATAGTGGGTTTTAGCTTATCGGGATAGATTCCACAGCAAACACTTAAATTAATTATATGACTAATGGGGCTCGATATCACTTCAGAAACGAACTTCAAAACTCTTGTTTAGATGTCATCACTGAACAACACAACTCTTGTTGAGATGTATGTCATTGTCACTCACTATTGGTCAATCAAAATCAAAATTAAAATATGTTATTTCACATAAACCTACATGGGCACTTATGAAACGTCAGAAGCTAGGTGCACGGTTCCAATTAGTCGTTTCCTATGGAGATGAGCCGGCAAGAAACTCCACGGTTACTCTTTTAAAAATAATTGGCTTTACAATATTATTAAATAACAGTGATAATAGGTATGGGAGGACAGTGTAGGCCTTTCAACAATTACCAGGTACTTAAAAAAATAGAAAACCGCCAACAAATCTACACTACTAAGTAGGCCTACAACGTTCTCACATTCACAAAATATAAAATAATCTAAGTATATAAAATATTAATGACATGAGTGCAATTACAACTACAGTAACATATCTGAATAAATATCATGTCCATAAAAGCCACTAATAAAGAATTGGATTTCGATTTGTAGGTAAATAATGTCAAATAATGAAAAGATTATGTCAAGGAAGTATGTAAAAAAATAATTAAAAATTCTAAATAAACATCGTTATTTGGGAGCAGTTAATAGACATTGACATAGTTATGTTGTTTATGAGGTACCAGGGAAGCCACATGTGCAGAAGGAATTATTGTCAAACTTCCTTGTCTTTAACGTAGTCTTTTATCTTATAATATGCTTTTTTTGATAAGGACACGTTTGATGTTGGTTTTGAACTTTCCGTCGCTAAGTTCTGTAACCGACTTTGGCAACTTGTTATAAAAGCGGATACTGTTTATAAGAAATGACTGGCTAGTTTTAGTTAATCTGAATTTGGGTATCACAATTTCATGTTTACTACGTGTATTTATATTATGAAAATCGCTTCTTATTTTGAAAAATCCTAAGTTTTTGCGAACATACAAAATACTTTCTAAGATATAAAGAGAAGGCAAAGTTAGTATATCAATTTCTTTGAATTTATTTCTAAGGGACTCACGAAGACCCATTTTATAGATCGCGCGAATTGCTCTCTTTTGTAGAATGAAAATGGAATCTACGTCAGCTGCCGATCCCCACAGCAGAACGCCATAAGACATAATACTGTGGAAATAAGCAAAGTATACTAACCTAGCTGTGGCTATATCAGTTAACTGCCTTATTTTTCTTACTGCATATGCAGCTGAACTTAATCTACCTGAAAGAGCTCTAATGTGGGCACCCCATTGCAATTTCGAATCTAAAGTAATTCCTAGAAATACAGTTTCCGTAATAGCATCTAGTTTCTTGCCATCAAGTTTTAAATTTAGACCCACTTGGGGTACATTTGGTAATGAGAACTTAAGACATTTCGTTTTATTCGCATTAAGTAAAAGATTATTAGCTGCGAACCATTTTGAAAGAACAGCGAGACTATCGTAGCCTTAGGTTACCTACCCATCGGATGAAGTCATATACTTAAGTACCTATCTATTTTCATAAGGAACAATAATTGAATAGTGTACAAATTGTCAGTGTATAATGATAGGGTTATTGGCTGAGGACTTGATTTGTCATGTATCGTCAATAAAGTATAGGTAGTAGAATTGTCACAGCCCTAGGAGGGTTTAAGTAACTGTTTTAGGTTCAGAGTGAAACTGAATTGTCTTTTTTGTTTGGGTCTGAAATATATGTTTCTTTGTTCGTTTGTAATGATTTCGTCTGTTTTAATTGATCTCAGTATTTACTAACTGTAAAAGTATTGAGAAGTTAAGATATTGAATTTGATAGGAATCAAATAGTTTATTGTAATGTTGTACTCACAGTCAACGACAGGATCAGTGTAGCTGTTTTGTCAACATTTGGTTGGAACATTCCAGAATCAGCCTTATGATTTGTTTTTTTTTTAGTGTAGATATAGGCCGGATTGTTATTGAGATCCACCACATTCCTTTTTGTTTTCAATATTGATTGATTTCTGTTATTTACCCACTTGTAGGATATTCTTATTTGTTATTTATCATAACAGATTATCAACTATTGTATTTGTTTTACATTTTCGCAATAAGACTGGTAAGTTTTCTCTACATATTATCATGAGAATCAGTGTCTTGTGGTTTTAATATTATTTGGTTAATTGTTATTGTTTGTATTTATAAGATTGTATACTCAAGTTTGTTATTGTGTCTGTTTGCTTACTAAATAGTATAATTAAAATTCATGTCAATTAGAGATATTACTTTTGAACATTGTCATTTCGTTGCATCAGCCGAGTTAATCAAAAGTTTGTGTTTGTATTATTTTCTTCATTGGCATAGGGTCAGTCATTGCATTCGCTATGATAGAGGTAACCAGTCCAGTTTTTTCTGGAATATCTCAATTCCTTGTTCCCTCAGTTTAGGAGGAATCTGGGAGTAAGGCTTTCACCTCATGAATAGATAGGGGAACATAAAATAGCACTTTGTATGTTTGGTCCATTTCAGTTATGTCTGAGATCAAGGATTGCCATACGTAGCTGAAGCATTTTTCGTCAGCCATTATATCACAGAATCATGTTAACAAAGTATCTTGTACTTGTACTAGTATTTGAATGTATGAGTGCAAAGTTTATGCAATTTAGCTTTATAATTTTAATTTGCAAGATAGATATCGTTTGTCAGTTTGATTAAACCACCTAGTGCTTATACCTCATATAAGCACTGAGTATCTTGTACATGGTGATTTGTTTTAAGTATGTATATTTGTTTGTTAACAATGGTAACTCAGCATCATAGCCATAAACAGAAATATAATAGAATTTTATTGGGCTGGTGTTTATATCGGTAGCAGGCATGTGAAACATTAGTTAAGGTGATCTGTCAGGACTAGGTGTACTTTCATAATATCCTCTTTGATGTGAAAGCTAGATTACAGTGTTGAGATAACATGCTATGACCATCTCGTGGTAGGCATATGCACATTATGGTAAATGTGTATCAGCTAACAACATAACGAGATAATGTTATTAAGAGCATTTGATACTCACTGATAACAACCCGGGTAGCGACTTAGTATCCCACACCCCCTGAGGGAGTATAGTGCTTTTGCAAGTTTATAATGCACAGACAATGTACAGGGTTAAGTAAGGCTGTCTTGCGGCCTTTTTAGCTTAACCAGCTTTTAAGATTTTCTTAACTTATATCATAGAAATGGGACTCACCTGTCATGTCAAGTACATACCAGCGATAGTTATGTAGAATTACATCAGTAATCAGTACTTTTTCATCCAGTCAGTAACTACTGCGAGCACCTCGTACTCAATGGAGAGGTTACAAGGGGCATACTGCATGCATAATGTTATTAAGAGTATTTCATACTCACTGATAACAATCTAGATAGGGACTTAGTATTTCGCACTCACTAAGGGAGTATAATGCTTGTGCAGTTTATAACGCGCAGACAATGTGCAGGGTTAAGTACGGCCATCTCGCGGCTTTCATGCTATTAAGTTAAGGCATATTGAACCACCTTTTTACATTTTCTTAACCTATTTCATAGAAATGGGACTCACCTGTCATATCGAGTACACCAGCGTTAGCTATGTAGGATTACATCGCTAAATGCATCTCGTGCCACACTAGTGTAGTTTCTCACCCAGTCAGTACATTTAAGTAACGTTACTGAGAGTATGTCGTACTCGCCTGGAGAGTTAATAGTTACAAGGGCATACCAGGTATAGTTTTGTACAGTAACATCGCTATGAGCGTCACGCGCACCTGGCAGCTTCTCATTAAGCTAGTAGCGTGGAGATAACGTTACTAAAGACATCTCGTGTCACTGAAGAGATAATGCTTTAACAAGATTGCAGAACACATGCAATATGCAGTGTTGATGTCCACCATAGATAGTGCTTGTATTTACAACACTCAGTATCACGTACAAGGTGCAGGTCAGTTAAAGCCAGGCATTCCCGCACATTAGGGTTGTGGGAGGCCTCAGGATCTAAGTACATCCAATATGGGTATGGACTAAGAGTGCTTCTGATCAGTTCTAATGTATCCAACTTCTTCCTGTTGACGTCTTTGATGAATGCCGCAATTAATATGTGTGTATAAGAAATACTACTCTGTTTAATTAATTATATTTCAGATCGCCGTGAAGTAAAATAATAAATATGTTACATGTTGAAAACAATAAAAAAAACAAGTTTTAATTCTGCAGTATTTATAAATCGGCAATTTCATACTTTAACCCCTGATACTAACAAAATATGGACAATTTGACTGAAAAAATGTTTAAAACAAAAAAAAAAAAAAAAAATGGCTGACTGATTCTAGTCATTAAAGCACTTTTTTTTTAGAAACACTTATGCGGTAATCATAGGGTGATGAGATTTCCAAAAGTTAGTAATTTCCGGACCAAGGATATTGCATTGTGGCACTCTTCTTAAAAAAATGGTAAACTAGATGCTTGTTTCAGGCTAACCACTGTTCCATGTTTCATGACCATACCCTTCGATCAAACCATACCTAATTGTTATAGATAATGAGTCTATGACATATTAAAAATAAATTGTCGTTTCTATGACTACTATGTTGTTATCCTGAGAGACTTCAATGAAAAAGAAAAGGCTAATTTAATGAATGTTTAATTTAAATAAATAGTTCTATGTATAATAGATTTTTACTCCATAATAGGTTATGGGCATATAAAAAACGTGAGTAAAAAAGAATATACATATTGAACCACTAAAAAGGGAAAATTACGACACATGGCGAATACACGCAAAAGCCCTTCTATTAAAAAAAGGCCTTTGGAGTTACGTCTCGCAAACAATAAAAAAGCCAACTTGTGAAGGTGATGAACTAAATAAATATTTAGAAAAAGATGTTTTAGCTCTAGCAGAATTATTTCTGATAATTTCACCTAGCGAACTGAAACAAGTGAAGAACTGTCAAACTAGCAAAGATGCCTGGGACACACTTGAGGGCATTTACTACAGCAAAGGTCCTGCACGAAAGGCAAGTCTTTTAAAAGAACTGATATTGAGAAAAATGAAAGAAAGCGATAATATAGTGGACCATTTGAACAAATTTATGAACATAGTCGATAAGCTTGCAGATATGGACATAGAAATTAATAAAGATCTACTGAGCATCATGATGCTCTATAGTTTGTCTCAATCTTTTGAAAATTTTCGGATTGCAATAGAATCCAGGGATGATTTACCAGATCCTCAAATTTTAAAGATAAAAATTATTGAAGAAGCTGAATCAAGAAGAAATTTGGATGGTGCAAGTGAACAAAATTCTACACAAGAAGCACTATATAGTAGACAGCGCAGAAGAAACAAAAACTGTATTGCTGAATGTTATAAATGTAAAAAAAGAGGACATAAAGCCAATGAATGCTGGTCAAAAGTAACACAAGGTAATAATAAAATTTCAAATCTATGTTGTTCTGAAGAAACATGTCTAAATACAAATGATAGTAAAGAAAAACTAAACAAGTGGTGCCTTGACAGTGGTTGCACGTCACATATGACATATGAATACGAAAGATTCCGAAATCTTGATAAGGATGAGAGCAAACACTTAAAGTTAGCATCTGAGAACTGTACAGCACAAATTGAAGGCCGTGGTACAGCAAAACTTAACATCAAAGAAAGACCTGATCTACAATTGACCGAAGCTTTATATGTACCATCACTAACTACAAACCTAATGTCAGTAGGAAAAATTACAGATAAAGGTGCAACAGTTTTATTTAAACAAAAAAAAGCAACTGTAAAGCATAATGGTCAAATACTATTAAGAGCAGAAAGAAATGAAGATGGCTTATATTATGTTAAGGAAAATATACAAGAAAAAGCAAGATTTTGCGAAGCAAATAAAATGCAACAATGGCATAGAAAACTAGCTCATCTCAATGAGGGACAAATGCGAATAGCACTAGATAAAAAGATCATGGAAGGATTGGAATTCAATAAAAATGACACAGTTAAAGACTGTGAAGTGTGTGCTAAAGGCAAAGCAACAAAACTACCCTAAAGGGTAGTTTTGTTGCTTTGCCTTTAGTTTAGTTTAGTTTAGTTTAGTTTTTTTTTGAAGAAAAAAAATGAAGAAAGAACAAATGAAAAATTACAAATAGTGCATACGGATGTATGTGGTCCAATGAGACAATTATCAAAAGCGGGTTCCAAATACTTCATCACATTTACAGATGATTACTCAAGATATACACGAGTATATACAATGAAAACTAAGGATGAAGCTCTATCAAAATTCAAAGAATTTAAAAATGAGGCAGAAAGATTTACTAAACAAGAGATAGTTTGTTTACAAAGTGACAACGGTACGGAATACATAAACCGTGAATTTGACAGATACCTTAAAGACAACGGTATCAAAAGAAGGCTATCTGCACCATATACACCTGAACAAAATGGGTTAGCAGAGAGAAAAAATAGAACATTACTTGATAAAGCTAGATGTATGTTAATTGACGCTAATATGAAAGAAGTTTTTTGGGCCGAAGCCATTAATACAGCTAACTACTTGGCAAACCGTAGCCCTTGCAGCAGCATTAATAATAAGACTCCATTCGAAAAATGGGTGAATAGAGTTCCATCTGTAAGGCATTTACACATTTTTGGGACTAAGGCGTTCGTTCTTAAAAAAGGAAATCGAAACGGAAAATTTGAAGCCAGATCAACTGTTGGTATATTTCTAGGATATTCGGAAAATCTCAAAGCTTACCGCATATTTAATCCAAAATCAGACAAAGTGATTATAAGTAGAGATGTCAAAGTACTGGATAAAATGTTCTACGAAAATGAGACTAGAGAATAACAAAAATGAGATGTAGTTGATAAAAATGAAATAGAAGTTGTACTTTTTCCAGAAGAAGAAAATGAAGACTTTAATAGACATGAAATTAATGATTTAGATAAAGAACTAGACGTAAATGATATATTTGTGGATGCAACTACAGAAATTGATGAAATAGATAATGAAGTCAATGAAGACAGACAAGAAATATGTACAGATAATGAAATTGAAACTACTACTTCAAGTAATGAAAAGCGACAGAGAAAACCACCAGTTTGGCAGAAGGATTATGAGATGGATGCTGAACAATCATTCCTCTGTGATATAGATGAGAATAGTGATGAATGGGAAGATGCAATAATGAGCGAAATTGAATCTCACCTAGAAAACAATACTTGGAAAGTTGTACATAAGAATGAAAGTAAAAATCTGATAGATAATAAAATGATTTTAAAATATAAATATAATGCACTTGGAGAAATAGACAGACGAAAGGCGCGACTAGTAGCTCGTGGGTTCAACCAGAGAGAAGGAATTGACTACACTGAAACATTTGCACCAGTAGCAAAAATGAGTACAATAAGACTATTGATTGCATATGCAATAGAAAATAATATGAAACTAAGTCAGCTGGATGTCTGTACAGCATTTTTAAACGGTGATATAGACGAACAAATTTATATGAAGAAACCAAAAAATCTTGATAAATACTTAAAAATGATTATATCACACGGAAAAGATAAAGAGTTGATGAGGAAGGCAAGAGAAATGCTAATAGACATAAATAAATACAAAAATAACGGAATATGTCAACTAAATAAAGCTATATATGGATTGAAACAGGCAGGAAGGCAGTGGTATTTAAAATTACACAGAAAATTATTGGAAATTGGTTTTAAAAATGCTACAGCGGATCCTTGTTTATACATATTTGAAAAAAGAGGCGAAAAACTGTTTGCTAACATTTATATTGACGATTTGATCCTGGGATACAAATCAGAAGATTTATTGAAGGAAGTTAAATCCAAATTGGAAAAAGCATTTGACTTAAGAGACATGGGTTCTCTTCATCATTGCTTGGGTATACGATTCACCCATGTAGGGGGAGAGATGACGCTATCCCAAGAAAGTTACATTGATAATTTGATAGAAAGATTTAACATGGGAGAATGTAAACCCGTGTCTACGCCAATGGAACCAGCTCTGAAGTTAGAGAAAAACAAAAATGAAGATGAGAAGGACAATTTTCCTTATCAAAAACTGATTGGTTCATTAATGTACCTAGCTGTCGCAACAAGACCAGACATAATGTTTGCAGTAAGTTATTTAAGCCAGTACAACAACTGTTATGACCAAAGACACTGGCAAGCAGCAAAAAGAGTTATACGTTACCTAAAAGGAACTAAGAACTTAAGTTTGACATTTAAGAAAACAGAAACATTAACGGCACTTACGGGCATGGCCGACGCAGACTGGGCGGCATGTACTATCGATCGCCGATCATATACAGGATATATATTTAAGTATGGTGGTGGTCTAATTAGTTACGAAACAAAGAAACAGAGAGTGGTAGCATTGTCAACAGCAGAAGCCGAATACATGGCAATGACAGAAGCGGCTAAGGAGGCTTTACATTTGAAACAATTGCTAGCAGACATTGGAGTGCCACAACAAACAGTCGTTATTTTCAATGATAATATGGCTGCGCAAAAATTAGCAAACAATATGATTACAGGAAAAAGGTCAAAACATATTAGCATAAAGGAACATTTTATAAGAGATTGTGTCCAAAAGAAGTTAGTGACGCTTCGCTACAAGGACACAGAAAATATGTAAGCTGATATTTTAACGAAGGCGCTGCCACAACCAAGGTTGTTAAAATTGCTAAAGATGATGGGAATGAGAGTCACTCAGAACTAAAGATCATCTTCGTGAGGGGGAGTGTTATAGATAATGAGTCTATGACATATTAAAAAGAAATTGTCATTTCTATGACTACTATGTTGTTATCCTGAGAGACGTCAATGAAAAAGAAAAGGCTAATTTAATGAATGTTTAATTTAAATAAATAGTTCTATGTATAATAGATTTTTACTCCATAATACTAATGAAAAAATCATGGGTACCCACTAAATACTTACTATCAATTTTATTGAAGAACCCGTACATGGCGAATGCGGTGAGCGTCATGAAGACAGGCCTGTCCAGGGTCGCGTAAAGAGTGACTAGCACCGGATGGGTGACGCTCTTCATCCAGTAGCCGCATACCACCCACAAGAACATACACGGCACGGAGAGCCGGTACAGTACTCGCATACTCTGGAAAAGTAGGAAAACACATTTTTATGATTCTGTACGTACCTGAAAAGGAAAAACGGAACCCTTATAGTATCACTCGTGTGTCTGTCTGTTCGTCTATCACAGCCGATTTGCTCCGAATCTACGAGACCGATTACGTTGAATTGGTACACATAATGAATTTCTGTGATCCAAGCAGGAACCTGTAATTTAAATAAATGAATTTTAAATATGGGGTTCACATTTGAGGAAAAATTAGAAAAAAAAAGTCTTGTAAACTGTACCGTGTCACATATCAAATTTAAGACAGAAATAGACGTGAGAAGTACAGACTTTGGGTGCAATCACTCTCCGCCAAAACAGCATTTCTGAGAAAAAGTGTAATAGGCATGGCCCCACTAATTTACAATAAACTTCCTAATTCCCTTAAGGAAATGAATATGAATTCATTTAAGAGAGAGCTAAAAAATTGCTAATTATTAAGGGATACTATAATGTTACGGAGTTTTTGAATGAAAAATTTTGAATTTAGATAATTTAATAATGTATTTAGTTTTATTAATTTTATTGTTTTAATTAATTTTTATTTTGACTGAGCACATTTTGTACTGACTGTAACTATGTATTTGAATTGATTGAATTTTGGCTATAATTTCCTAATTTATAATAATTCTAATTAAATACTATACTATTTTGTTCGCCGATAGGCAAAACATGTTGAATCACCTATTTAAACTTGTTTCCATCCATATGTGCATATCTATGTATCATGACACACATGTTTATACAAATAAATGCATCTATCTATCTATCTAACAAAGGGCTATATATGTTTGTTTATATGCATGGCCACTCGCGCAATCCATCTTGAAGCGGTCACAGACCTAACAACACAAGCTTTTATAGCCGCATTTCGGAGGTTTGTGGCGCGCCGAGGCCACTGTTCGAACTTATGGAGCGACAACGGCACCAATTTTTTTGGCGCTGCCAAAGAATTGAAGACCATGTTCCAGAAGGGAAAGAATAATATCGCGAAGGAAGTGGCTGAACTTCTAGCTAACGATAACACAATATAAATCAATTTTACTGCACCTAGAACGCGCCCAAAGAGCAGTTTTAAAGGTTGCTACTTTTCGTCCATTTAGATTTCCTACACACCAGCTTTATATGGCATGTAAGGTGCTAACAGTACGTCAATTATTTGTTTTGAATATAGTTTTATTCCAACACACTGAACTCTATTTTAACCCAGTACCTTCTGATAGGAGAAGAAAAGGTTTGGTTTGTGCTAACTCTCAGACTAAACATGCTTTTGCTAATCGATTTTATTTATTTTTAGGGCCCTACTTGTATAACCAGTTTAACAGAGTGTTAAAGATTTATAGTTTAAGTTATAATAGGTGTAATTTACTGGTACAGGAATATTTGTTAAAACTCAATTACGCAGACACGGAAAAACTACTAGAAATTTTAAAATAATATCTCTAGCTACCTACTCTAATATTAGTCTCTTCCTTTACCTAAATAATAATGGTGTCCACTTTATTTAGTTTAATATTATTTGTTAATGTATTTAAACATAATCTATCTTACATAATCTAGTTTTGAAGTAATAAACATATTGTTGTCTTCTCTTTAAATGTTTGATGTAAATTGATGGCCTGAAACACAGGTTTTTAATAAACCTAGATCAGGCAGGTCTACATTACAGTTAGAATAAAATGTTTCTCGATTGTAATTAAACTAAATCATAATTTTACTTTATACTTGAATAAATTATATTTTATTTATTTTTTATTTATTTAGTTAGAATGTATGGGGGAAAATGTTTTTCAACTACATTGTTAAGTTTGTTCTTGGGATTTCATCCCAACGACCTTTCATTATGCGTGAACCGACACGCACTTGGTCGGTTTTTTAGGGTTCCGTACCTCAAAAGGAAAAAACGGAACCCTTATAGGATCACACGTGTGTCTGTCTGTCTGTTCCTCTGTCACAGCCAATTTGCTCCGAATGTAATGGACCGATTAAGTAAAAATTTGGTATACATATCTATTTGAGTGACCCAAATACGGACTTGAACCGTAAATAAATGAATTTAGAATATTGGGGTCAGTTTTGGGGGCAAACAAGAAAATTAAAAAAAAAGTTTTGCAATCTGTATCACGTGACATCAAATGAAAGGGCTTACTGTGAGGGTCTCAAATATTTTATTTTGTCATTTTAAAATAAATTGTTTTAAAGTTATAAGTGAAAATAGACGAAAATTTACCATATCCCTCCTTAATTCCGAAACCACTGAAGCTATTTTTTTTTTTTAAATACAGAAAATAGTTATATACTTATAGATTATAGATAGAAAATCTATAAGAAGTCTATGGTCTTAAAATAACATGGTAAATCTCTCGATATTATGCGTACAAACTTACATTTGCAGTTGGAATATGTGGGAGATTATGTTTACCAACTACAATGTTAATTTTGTTCTTAGGATAAATTCTTTCCAAGTACGGAACCCTTCATTGTGCGTGGTCCGACACGCACTTGGCCGGTTTTTTCAAAGACTGATCTATGGCGGGATATACAACCCCAAATGCTAACTACGCATGTGCAATGACGTCACGCTAAATCCTGCATCGCGCAAGCGGAGTTTACCATGCGACTAGCATAATTTTAATTATATAAAACGTCCCGACTACTCCCGCCATCAATCGACGGGCAGTAGCCCGCCAGACACGACACCAGTCTGGTCGGAGGATCCTCCCTTTGCTATGGAGGATGAGTGAACTTTACACCCTGTTCCTCATAGGTCTATAGATCATAAATAAGACTTATATAGCATCTTCATTCGTTAGAAATGTATATTTAAAAGCTGAAGACCAACCGAAGAAGCCCGACCCACAGAAGACAGAAATATTTTTAAATCAAACTGCCAAGAAGAACCCCACACTTTTCACTTCAGCTTTTTCAGCTAGATCATGCAAGACAAAGGTCTCCTTTTCGCTACGTTCGATCCGCTCGCGCTACATCAAAAGGCTTAGGTCAACATTATCTTCAAGACCTTAACTTACCATGCTCTGTGCAGGTTGGTAGCCATCCACCTGATGCGAGTGGTACACGAAGGCCACCAGTAGACCAATGAAAGCTGAAGGTAGACTGTCCCAGGGTGCAGAGTACAGCCACGTGAAGGAACGCTCGCCGGGGAACTGGGTCCTCATCAACCTGGAGAAATTGAAAAGGTCGTTATTACGGATGAGTTGGCGGAGGTGTAAATAGTAAGCACACATTTCGCCAGCCATCTTTAAAAGTCATGAGATACGGGGCGAGCCTGTTGAAATTAACAGAGCAGTCATCCAGTCTTCGGGTTGGTCATAAGAAATTCCTAATGACCAAAACCAGAAACACTTTGCCGAACCTGGGAGTCGAACCAAGTGTCGAGGCAGTCGCACTTGCGACCACGAGACCAACGGGGCATTGGTACAGCGATTCTTTCATTCATTATGCTGTTGGTTTCGTAATTAGTGGCGTGGCGTTGATACTTGGAATGTTGATTTTGCGAGTGTTGATCTTTTGTAACAACTTATAAGAACCAAATAACCGAAACAAATTACTAGATAATGCTAAAAAACTTTTCACAACAAAAAAAATAAGACTTCCAAAAAAAAAACACAAAAAAGAGAAAAATAAGTCAGTATTATTATTTTTTTTTTCACTTTTTAGTTGTGGTACCTACCCCATATCAATTTGTTCGTATACCACTTCTTGCTATGTAAACTACAGTGACAGGAAGTTTTATAACATCATCAACATACACCGAGTGAATTATACTTATTATTGAAGCTAACTCAAAAACTACCCTAGCGAAGTTATTAAAATTTAGGTATATGGGACTACCGCGCAAGCTTCCTCAACCAAATGATAAAAATCGCTTCATAAACAAATAAGTTGGGCCCGGAAATAATATATATAATATATTTATACACGAATTGAGAACCTCCTCCTTTTTTGAAGTCGGTTAAAATCATTTATAGCTCGAGTGCTTCTCTTGAAAATTCCAATAAACCCAAACACTGCTAGGATACATTGTTTTATTACGGAGTTCCGGTGCACAGGTACTTTCCGGCTTCATCTTCAGATCAGTTTGATGGTACCATTTTGATCAGACCCATTTATTTAAATTTTCTTCGTCATAGTCGCTTAATTAAGTTAATCGACTATGTTAATCGAGATATCTCATCGCCATCCGTGAAATACGTATCATTGAGGAGTTCCGGTGGCCATCTGTGGTCTTCTTCATCAGTTCCACTTCACCAAATGATACTTTCTGAATGCAAATGTTTGACTTGTTGATGAAAATACAAGAATCGCTCCTATCAGGAGTTCCCTCAATTCCTCATAGATCCCATCATGAAAGTATACCCTTTCAAATAAAAAAATAATTTTCCAAATCGGTTCATAAACGACGGAGTTCTAAAGTAACAAATAATAATAATAAAAAATACAACCGAGTTGAGAACCTCCTGCTATTTGTGACGTCGGTTAAAAATTGAACTTTGGCCCAAGGTAGTATGTAACATGATGTAAAACCTTTTTTGCAAAGGTTGAGTTCGAGGTAACAATGACGACGTATTCATAATTTTACCACGGGATCCATAAACGTAGGTATGGTACGTGTATACTAACTGTGGCAGGCACATGATGTCATGATCTTCATGATCATGATCTTATAAAAACAGAATTTATAAGTATTAACCATGTGCGTGTCGGATCACGTCAAAGTCAAAGTCAAATCATTTATTTCAAATAGGCACGAAGATGCACTTTTGAACGTCAAAAATTACATGAATAGGTAATTGATTCTAGTTGCGCCTTCCACAAGGTAGTTATGTATGCAGAAGAATGGGCAAGAAACTCCATACTTACTCTTTTAAAATGTTAACAATAGTTTGTATTCACCTTTAATTAATAATTATAGGTGAAGACGATGTATCTAGAATTAAAAAAAAAATATTTACCACAATTCGTAAAAAGAATGAAAAGTGAAGTAAAGACAGAAAAATTAATAAATGCGATAGGTACATGGTGCTCACATATTTACAAACATTGTATATGATATTAAAAAAAAAAAAATAACGTATAATAAGTCAGTGTGTGAGTTAAATTTATATTAATCACAGAAAATAAAAATTTATATCATAAAAACTATAAATTATACAGTTAAATTAGCAGCCAGTTTGATTTTGTCTAGACTCTAAATTGTCCTATGGAGCAGGACCAGCATGTTTCCAAGCATTCTTACCTTGGATATAATCCTCTAATTTGTAATATGCTTGTTTACAAAGTGTACTTTTTATATGAGTTTTAAATTTTCTTTCATTTAATTGTAATATATCAGAAGGTATTTTATTGTAACATTTAACACAGTACCTACCCCATAAAAGATGTAAGTACTTTAGATAATCTGAAAAATGGTTGATCTATTTTATCTTTATTTCTAGTATTAAAATTATGCCTATCACTGATTTTATTAAAAAGATGTAGATTTTTTCTTACATACATAATATTTTCATAAATGAATTGGCAAGGTACCGTCATAATATTAATCGTTTTAAATAGTTCTATAAGAGATTCGCGGCGATGTAGATTATAAGTGGCTCTGACAGCCCTCTTTTGTAAAATAAAAATGGATTCAATGTCGGCAGCCCGACCTCACAGTAAAATGCCATACGACATGATGCTATGGAAGTAGCTAAAATAAACCAAACGCGCGGTTTCTATATCTGTTAACTGTCTTATCTTTCGAACAGCATACGCGGCCGAGCTTAGCCGCCCCGCAAGAGATGTTATATGAGGTCCCCATTGTAATTTCTCATCTAGCGTGATACCTAGGAAAATCGTTTGATTAATAAATTCCAGTTTTTCTCCATTCAATATGATGTCACATTCGCTACTTCTAACATTATACTCCATTTATTATAACATTAGACAAATAACTGTTCTCACCCTTTCGTTATTTCGATGTAAACGTTTAATAAACTCCGTTATTTCACGATAAATACAAAGCACTGTAATCTATTTACCATTTACATTAAAACAGAACTCTAAAGTGCAGTAATTTCAACAATATTACACAACAACTGTCGTTATTTAGCCGTTATTTGTCTAATGCTATGTAAATGGAGTATAGATAACTTAAATCGAATGCATTTGTATTTTATTTTATTTAGTACCAAATTATTTACGGTAAACCAATTATGGACCTGAAGAATAGAGTTATTCACGTCGTCAAGTTTTTGTGACCGTCGATCTATTTAAAAAATCAATGATGTGTCATCTGCAAATAACACCATCTTCGGTTGATTTTGAAGTAATTGGGGTAAATCGTTAATGTAAACTAAAAAGAGGAATGGACCCAATATCGAACCTTGAGGAACGCCCATTTTCATTTCAGACCCTAATGAGTTTACGCCGTTTACCTGAACTTTAACCTTCCTATCCGTCAGGTATGATCTTAGTAAATCAAAAGCCGTATTCTTAATTCCGTAGTGCTCCAGTTTCAGCAGAAGTGTCTTATGGTTTACGCAATCGAACGCCTTAGAGAGGTCGCAAAAGATTCCAATGGCATCTTGTGCTTCTTCCCAAGCGTTAAAAATGATCTATATTAGGGTGACACCGGCGTCAGTTGTACAACGCCCCTTGGTGAAACCATACTGTTGTTCATGAAAGATGGAGTTTTTATTAAAGTGACGCACAATGAAGGGTTCCGTAGTTGGGAAGAATATATCCCAAGAACAAGTATTGTAGTCTTATGTAAAGATTTCCTGTAATCTTTACATAAGCTTCTATTACATAGAATAATTTCAGATTTTTCTCTATGCAAACTTCGGAGATAAGGGTGGAACGGTATTTTTTTTTACATTTTTCATCAAATATCTAAAACTATGCGGCCTAAAGAAAAAATGTTTGAGAATATGCAAACAGCGCCCATATGATACCCCATATGCCCTAGTAGCTACATTTCGATTTTTAAGACCACCTATCAGTCTCTGTTGCAAAAAAAAAAAAAAAAAACTACTTATTGGTTTCTTTCTTCTTTCCAAAATAGTTGGGCAAACGTCATCTAAAACTATTCTTAATTTCAAGTTGATAGCATCAGTAGTTCTTGAGATATTTAGCTATAATAGACAGACAGACTGAGTTACACCATAAGGGTTCCTTTTTACCACTTTGGTACGGAACCCTAAAAATTAAAACAGAACAAAAAATAAATAATAATTAATAACTAAATAAATAAATTCAAATTAATGTAAGTCGTATGATTTTGAGCTATAAAAAAAAAACCGGCCAAGTGCGTGTCGGACCACGCACAATGAAGGGTTCCGTACTTGGAAAGAATTTATCCTAAGAACAAACTTAACATTGTAGTTGGTAAACATAATCTCCTATACATTCCAACTGCAAATGTAAGTTTGTACGCACAATATCGAGAGATTTACCATGTTATTTTAAGACCATAGACCTCTCATAGATTTTCCTGTAATCTATAAGTATAGAACTATATTCTGTATATTTTTCAAAATTTTAGGTTCAGTAGTTTCGGAGATATGGGGGGGAGTGGTCAATTTTCGCCTATTTTCACTTATAACTTTAAAACGATTTATTTTAAAATTATAAAAAAAAATATTTGAGATCCTCACAGTAAGCCCTTTCATTTGATATGTCACACGGTACAGTTCACAAAACTTTTTTTTTTAATTTTCTTGTTTGCCCTCCAAAACTGACCCCGATATTCTAAATTCATTTATTTACGGTTCACGTCCGTGTTCGGGTCACTCAAATTGATCTGTATACCAAATTTCGACTTAATCGGTCTATTACATTCGGAGCAAATTGGCTGTGACAGACGGACAGACAGACAGACAGACACACGAGTGATCCTATAAGGGTTCCGTTTTTTCCTTTTGAGGTACGGAACCCTAAAAAGTAGGTAATAAAACAAATAAATAGCTATACTTAGTTTGTTTCCATACACAATTTCTTTATACATCGTATTACATAATCCACACACAATTGCGTCCTGTGCGAGCGTCCCGTCCCGCGGTCGCGTCACAGTATAAATATGGCCAGTATGGCAACTAGCTCTATTTGTTGAAATAATTACGCTCCATTGAAGCGTTAACATATTTATGGTGGTAACAATGTGCGGCGGAAGGACTGATGTGTACGCTCTAGTATACGTAAAACAATTTCCGTAACTCAATTTGTTTATTGGTAACGTTTGTAGTAAGTAGTTAGTTCATAATTTTGTATTCTTTTGGGGAGTAACAAATAAAATTTTCATTGTGTAATCTAAGGGTGGAGGATTGTAGCGCGTAGGCTTATTATTTGTCTTTAATCTTAGGCAATGTATGACGTTGCTCTTATGTTAATTCTAAATCATGTATGTACAGTGGGCTGCATCAATTGGGTACCCCATTTGTATTAAAATTTGCTTTCAAGGAACCGTACCCACATCGTGACGCTGACTGTACACAACGCCAGTCGTTCAATAAACCTTCAACGGAGAACGCGCTCTTTCAATTGCCGAACCTTCTGATAACACACATCAAATACTAGCTCTTTAACGCGGTTTAGATGTATTGATCGCGTTCAGTTCTATCGCCCCAAGACGTGGCAAACGTCAACAATGATGAAATACTTACTCAGGAATCATAAGCAGGACCATAGGCTTGAGCTGCCAGTAGTATATGGTCGCGAAGTTGACCAGGATGGACCCGAGGATCAAAGTTCCGAGGACCTTGATTGCGGTGCGCGGCCACCTGCCCAGCAGCAGGGTCAGGATCGTGCAGACGATGTACAGCTGCATGTCCACGGCGAGGAACCTGGGGATGAAGAGGATAATGCTTAAAAGGAGCGTACCTCATTGGTTTATCTGAGGACCTTTCATTTACCTAATTCTCAACAAAAAAAAAAAAATAAAAAAAAATAGAACTTTATCATCATTCTCTTTCCGCCTTAGAAAGACATAAAAGTGAGAGGTTAAGATACTGCGTCAAAAGGGTTTTCAAGTTACCTTGTAGCTAGATAAAGCTCGTATCAATATTGCGATGCAATCTATCAGAATGACACGAAATACGATACGAAGTAACAATAACATTAATCAACTTGAAAGGAAAGGACAATGTAATAAACAGAAAGAAAGGAAAATCTTTCGTAAATAATCGATTAACACAAACGAACTTGCAACCTCATAAATCTATATAGGTACTAATATATATAATAATATAAATATATACCTGAAGCTGAAGTTTGTTTGTTTGTTTGAACGCGCTAATCTCAGGAACTACTGGTTGGAATTGAAAAAATATTTTAGTGTTGGATAGCCCATTTATTGAGGAATATTATAGGCTATATAACATCACGCTACAACCTAAAGGAGCGGAGCATAAATGAAAAATACAGCATATGTCTATCTTTGAAGATTGACTCACTATAACCTTTTTTATGGTAATAAAATTTGTTCGAAATTAATGCATTATTTGCGAAGGAGTTTTCATAAACATGGTATTAATCCTTATCCAAATAAGTACGTTATTCATCACAAGTATTTAATTTTGAACAAAGTTGCCCTTACATCATTTAATTTCAATGATTATCTTAGGAGATATAACTAATAACTCCGCAGCAAAATAATGATCAACTCTGCGAGGTAGTCTATGCTAAAGCTGAAGAGTTAGATTTTAGGGTTCCGTACCCAAAGGGTAAATGGGACCCTATTACTAAAACTTCGCTGTCCGTCTGTCTGTCTGTCTGTCCGTCTGTCACCAGGCTGTATCTCATGAACTGTGATAGTTAAACAGTTGAAATTTTCACAGATGATGTATTTCTGTTGCCGCTATAACAACAAATACTAAAAAACAGAAAAAAATAATATTTAAGGGGGGCCTAATCCCATACAACGGACATGATTTTTTTGCCGTTTTTTTTGCTCCGCCCGCGTGGATGTCGGTTATCACGTAAAAAAGTAGCCTATGTCCTTCTCTATATCCCAGGTCGATCGGTTCAGCGGTTTAGGCGTGAAAACGTAACACACAGACAGACAGACAGACAGACAGACAGAGCTACTTTCACATTTATAATATTAGTATGGATAGCTTTTTCCCGCGGCTCCGCCCGCGTGGATGTCGGTTATCGCGTAAAAAAGAAGCCTATGTCCTTCTCCATATCCCAGGCTATATCTTTGCCAAATTTCATGACGATCGGTTCAGCGGTTTAGGCGTGAAAACGTAACATACAGACAGACAGACAGACAGACAAATAGACAGACAGACAGAGTTACTTTCACATTTATAATATTAGTAAGGATAAGGATTTGTATGGATGGTACGGAACCCTTCGTGCGCGAGTCCGACTCGCACTTAGCCGGTTTTTTGAACGTGCTAATCTCTGGAACTGCGAGTTGGATTTGAAAAAATCTTTTTGCATTTTACAGCCCAATTCTTGAGGAAGAATTACATTCCTACTAACTAGAACACCATTTTTTTTAATGAAAGTTTATGCGAAAACGAAGTAAAAGCACGAGCAGGCAATCTGTTGCGACGGGGTGGGTCGGGGGAACAAGAAATTTAACGCGGACGATGTCGCGGGCAGAAGCTAGTTAGTAATAAAAGTACGGACTAACATTAATCCAATGATTTTCCTTTTATGAATTCCAAACTTTTCCAAATCATCAATACCAAACCTTGACATTCGCCTTACGAGAGAGATGTTTGCCTCAAATAGTTATAACATACCTATCTAAATTGCTTACTTTTATTATTATGACATTCATAGCTTTTGGCGAGGTAGGATCAACCACAAACAACGGTTTCCTAATCTTATTACCATATTTACAGCGAATTATTTCGAAACCCCATCATACTATTCATTCTATTTGCAACTAGCTGCTGCACGCGGCTACGCCTCACGCGTGGCTTTTTGTAAACTAAAAGTAGCCTTTTTTTTGGTGAGAAATTATCAAATAACGTCTCCCGCTCTGGGCGGAGCGGGAGGGCGTGTCAGAGTTTTACTGAATAAAACCCACCCGTGTTCCTTCAGTTGGCTGTGTCCAGGGCTACGGTATCCCTTTCGGACAAAACCGGATGGTGAGCTACCCATAGCTCGCCGTCTGCAAGCCCGCGCCTACAGTGGCCGGGAATCGGCTACCGATTCCTTCGCAAGCATTACCGCGTCGCAGAACGAGGTGACTGCCTCCCATGGACTCTCGCCCCGGACCATGGCCTGGACCAGGGCCGGACGCGAGAGATCGCCGCCGCCGATCGCCTCCGTGAGGTCATGGCGGTGCTCTGCCCAAGCCGGGCAGACGTCTACCGTATGCTTCACCGTGTCATCCGGGCGATCCACACAGTGGTAACACCTGGACGATCCACACAGTGGTAACACCTGGGCGATCCACACAGTGGTAACACCTGGGCGTTTCCTCCCGTCTAATTCGAAACAGGAACCTCCCGAAACAACCGTGTCCGGTGAGGACCTGCGTCAGGCGGAAGGTGAGGACGCCGTAGCGCCTCTCTAGCCACTCCTCGAAGAGGGGACTTATACTATATTGACTTCCCGTGTGTTTACAATTACAATGTACTGTTCTATTATATTAGTGATAGCTGTTCGTCAGGAATACTCGTAATCTCTAAGAATGACAATAAGGAACATTCAATGGTGCCGATTCCCTTGTTCACAAACTAAACTAAATTTAAGTTCAGTGCATCTTTTTCTTTCTATTTCATTAAGAAAAGGACAGAAGATAAATTTTAGTTTAGTCCTGTCAAATTAATCAGCGCCTGTCACGACTCCATAAAAGTTTAGACGTGATTCTTTCATTATCACTTTTTTTTGGTTAATTAATTTAAATATGTCTGTTTATTCCCTTCATCAATAAATAAATTGTCTAGAGTTTAAAGTTGACCATTTAAATGTTAATTCGATTTAATTCGGGGCGAGAGCCTGGTGATCTGTCACACAGGGATCCTAGTATGGACGCCAATCTCTCACAAAGGATCATATTTTATGCATTTTTGGCAAAACGCTATAATTCTTGTCTCTGTTTATAACTATGTGAGCCTTTGTGAAGAGAAAAAATAAACTATTATTATTATTAAAAACTTGCCAAATAAAATGACGTCAATTTACGTCAAGCGCTGAATAATTTGACAGGACTAAACTAAAATTCATCTTCTGTCCTTTTCTTAATGAAATAGAAAGAAAAAGATGCACTGAACTTAAATTTAGTTCAGTATATGCAGGAACACAACCCTTCAATTATTCACTAGAACAGAGCTGGTCGACCTCGACACCGACCTGCAGACAGTCAAGGGAGGCAATGTCATTCTTAGATGGTAGGCTAACCAGGCGGTTATTTCTCCTGGATAGAACTAGCCTGTGCCTGGTGACGGGAACTATCACGGGACACTGCTCGCTAAACTAACACTTGCACACAATAGGCATATATCGGACAATCCTCTGTGCAGGGCTTGCATGGAGGCTGAGGAAACCGTCGTGCATGTGCTCTTTGAATGCACAGGCGTCACCCAGATTAGAACAGAAACCCTCTGGGCGCCCAGATCTTTCACAGATGTTCTGAACAGACCGGGAGACGTAATTGTCCTCTGGAGGGAGGGGGCTCGTTGGAATAACCACTGATGGCCGCCATGGCCCATGTACAATGATCCACCTGAAGGACTAATGCCCATTTTCACCAACGAACCCTAAATTTTAAGTAACCCTTAAGCCAATTTAGGTAACACTTAACGCAAGTTTTATTTTCACCGACGTTTAAGGGACACCTAAACTCTTAAGGGATCCTTTATATTTAAGGGCCCGAATGTTCAGCCCCTAACCGATCCCTAGCTTAAGGGTTAGTTTCAAGTCGTTTGACAGGTTGCGTGTTCTTGAATATTTGTTAAAATGGAACGAGGTGAAATTCACCTACATAGATCTATTAGGTGAATTTCGCCTCGTTAGTGCTTCCATCCTGCTTCCATCCGTTTTTTTTAATTTAAAAAAGGTATTTTATTTTTACCATAACTAAAAAGTGAAAATACTTTAAAAAAAAAAAAAAAACAACCGGGATAAAAAAATAACACTAAAAGGTGAAAAATAACTTTAATTTCGGAAGTCGGTGTCCTTGGTTCTGTATTTTCGGTTTTTGCCACCGACTTCCAAAATTAAAGTTATTTTTCACTTTTTTGTGTTTTTTTAAATCGGTTGTTTTTTTTTTTTTAGTTACCATAACTAAAAAGTGAAAACCACAACAATGTTCGTTTTTCAATGTTGACTTAATGTTTTATAACGTAGTTGTTGTTAAAACATGTTCCTAATGTAAAATATTTTAATTTTGTTCTGAATTATTGTAAAAATTTTACTTAAAAAATGTTATCGGTAAAAGTACGGTTATTGAAACAACTATGAAAAAAAAAAATCTGTCACGTAACTAAGTAGTCCCTATTTAGGTGTCCCTTAGCGTGGTGAAAATTAATTATGGTCCGGGATGCATTTAAGGGATACCTTAGCCTAAGGGATTCTTACCAAGGGTATAGTTTAGGGGAGGTTGGTGAAAATGGGCATAAGTGCGGAAACCAAACCCTTTACCATAGAACATGGGACTGTACGTCGCGTCGCTTGTTCTTGCGTCACCAGTCCTGACTCTGTATATTTTGACTGCTGTGACAAAAACTACAAACGTAAGTATTCAGAGAAGTTTTATTAAAATGTGGCTGGTATATTTTAGTATATTGTGCCGTCTTACGACTTCCACGCGAACGAAGTCGTGGGCAGAAGCTAGTAATTTGAATAAACGTGAGATATACCAACTCTTGATATAATGTCTTTATAACATTACTAGCTTCTGCCCGCGACTTCGTCCGCGTTAAATTTCTTGTTCCCCCGACCCACCCCGTCGCAACACATTGCCTGCCCGTGCTTTTACTTCGTTTTCGAATATACTTACATTTAAAAAAAAATTGTGTCCTAGTTAATAGGCATGTAAAATTCTTCCTCAAGAATTCGGCTGTAAAATGCAAAAAGATTTTTTCAAATCCAACTCGCAGTTCCAGAGATTAGCGCGTTCAAAAAACAAAAAACCAGCCAAGTGCGAGTCGGACTCGCGCACGAAGGGTTCCGTTCCATCCATACAAATCCTTATCCTTACTAATATTATAAATGTGAAAGTAACTCTGTCTGTCTGTATGTTACGTTTTCACGCCTAAACCGCTGAACCGATCGTCATGAAATTTGGCAGAGATATAGCCTGGGATATGGAGAAGGACATAGGCTACTTTTTTACGCGATAACCGATATCCACGTGGGCGGAGCCGCGTGCAAAAGCTATCCATACTAATATTATAAATGTGAAAGTAGCTCTGTCTGTCTGTATGTTACGTTTTCACGCCTAAACCGCTGAACCGATCGACATGAAATTTGGCAGGAATATAGCCTGGGATATAGAGAAGGACATAAGCTACTTTTTTACGCGATAACCGACATCCACGCGGGCGGAGCAAAAAATACGGCAAAAAAATCATGTCCGTTGTATGGGAGCCCCCCTTAAATATTTTTTTTTCTGTTTTTTAGTATTTGTTGTTAAAGCGGCAACAGAAATACATCATCTTTGAAAATTTCAACTGTCTAACTATCACGGTTCATGAGATACAGCCTGGTGACAGACGGACAGACAGACAGACGGACAGCGGAGTTTTAGTAACAGTGTCCCATTTTACCCTTTGGGTACGGAACCCTAAAAACTAACTCTTCAGCTTTAGAATAGACTACCTCGCAGAGTATATCATTATTTTGCTGCGGAGTTATTATAAAACAGTTATATCTCCTAAGATATTCATTGAAATTTAATGATGTAAAGGCAACTTTGTTCAAAATTAAATACTTGTGATGAATCACGTATTTATTTGGATAAGGATTAATACCATGTTTATGAAAACTCCTTCGCAAATAATGCATTAATTTCGAACAAATTTGATTACCATAAAAAGGTTATAGAGAGTCAACCTTAAAAGACAGACATATGCTGTCGCGGACTTTTTTTTAGAACATTTAAAGAGGAACAATTCCATAATCCACTCAAAATTGTGTGGTTCTTTCCTCAAAAGACCATTTCAGACACGGATCTACATGGTCCTCACATGATCTGACCAAGATTATGTCTGGACTTTAAAAGAGACTTTGACCCCTGAGTTTGTTTCGCCATTTCTTCTCAGGGATAGTCAGATAGGAAATGTCGAATTCCTCAAGCTTGTTTTTATATTTTTTATATGACGTGTAAAAGTGATTCCGATATCCTATTTACAGAATAAACGATTTCATTTCATTTCATTTCATTTCATTAATACATGACATTTACGTAACTTAAACCGTTTACGCAGCGCACGCAACGGAAGCTCTCAAAAAGGAATAATTTTTCCCGTTTTTGCAACATTTTTCATTTATGCTCCGCTCCTTTTGGTTGTAGCGTGATGTTATATAGCCTATAATATTCCTCAATAAATGGATTATCCAACACAAAAAGATTTTTTCAATTCCAACCAGCAGTTCCTGAGATTAGCGCGTTCAAACAAACAAACAAACAAACAAACAAACTCTTCAGCTTTATATATTAGTATAGATATAGATTGGATATAACGTTTATCTAATCGAAAACCATTAGGTTTGTCATCACTATCACTATCACTACATATTATAAAACAAAGTCCTCCGCCGCGTCAGTCTGTCTGTCTGTCTGTTCCCAATAAACTCAAAAACTACTGCACCGATTCTCATGCTGTTTTCACCAATGGATAGCTTGGTTCTCGAGGAAGGTTTTAGTATATAATTTGTTAACTTTTTGTATGCATTTCTGTATGAATTAACGATATTTGTTGGAGGTGTCGGAAAAAAATAAGCCGTCTGGGAGCTTTCAACGAAAACGCTGTTTTAACCGTTTGAGATATAACAAAATAATGTATGGTGGAATTATGTATCTTATAAAGGTCTTCAAAAAAGTCCGCGATGGCATATGTCTATCTCTTAAGGATAACATACTATATCCATTTTATTGTCTTTTGTAGGTATTTGTTTGCCGAGTTTTACTCTTGGAATTAAGATTACGATAACAATAAGCTATAATATCAGTAGCTATTAGCCAAATTATGTTCGTAGATTAATAAGCTAGTTACTTATGTGTATTTCAAGCAGTATACAAGAATATTTATCATAAAAACATTACTAAACACGGCAGCCTTATGATCAAAATATGTGCATTACAAAACTTTCGTTACTTTTTCACTGACATATTTATCACTTTTCAATAAACTAACACTCAATACGAAATCTACACTTATTTCTCAGTAGTTCTGTATAAGATTCTTCTAAGATGAAACCGTTTTTTCATTGAATCCATTACTTTACGCACGTATAACCCTGATGAATGTTTACAATATATGCATCGCGCGATCGCGCGCCACACCGCCACACGACCACAGAGTACAGACGTATTTTGTTATCTTTTTATTTTCGTTCGTTTAGTGGTGTTCCCACTAAAATGTCAACCGGTCAAGTATTAGTCGATTAATCGAATTCTACAGCCAGATCGTGTTGCAAGTACAAAATAAATGTCAAATATTTCGTCCAATTGCGAACGTGACCCTGAGAAAAGTTATGCACCAATGGTGTTCATTCGATATTTCAAGCGTTTTATCAGCACAAATGGTGTATTATGCGACATTTCGGAGGATTTCGTTTTGTTTTCACATTGTTGGTACTTACGTGAATTATTTTAAAATTATTATTTGGGTCGCACTTCTATTTCGTGTTGTAATTTGGTACAATTGATTGCTTTAAGAATTTGAGTGAAATTTCGTATTTTGATTTTGTGTCTGTTATCTTTATTTATTTGTTTTTTTTTTTTTTAACGTTGCCCCATACTAGGATGTCTCCTGTATCATGGGTGCGTTTACAAACATTTAAACTCACATACACAAACAGCTAGACCCGAAACAACTACTGAAGGTAAAGACTCATTCATGTTCAGAACATAAGTACTTTTATTATATTAAATCACTAGCTTTTGCCCGCGGCTTCGCCCGCGTGGATGTCGGTTATCGCATAAAAAAGTAACCCTATATCCTTCTCCATATCCCAGGCTATATCTCAAATTTCTAACTTAATATTAATTTGATTCACTATGTGAATAGAAACCGAAACAAATGATTTAATATAATAAAAGTACTTATGTTCTGAACGTCAATGAGTCTTTACCTAAAGATAACAAACAAAATCAAAATACGAAATTTCACTCAAATTCTTAAAGCAATCAATTGAACCAACACGAAATAAAAATGCGACACAAATAATAATTTTAAAATAATTCACGTATGTACCAACAATGAAAACAAAACGAAATCCTCCGAAATGTCGCATGATACACCGTTTGTGCTGAGAAAAGAAAACGCTCGAAATGTCTAATGAACATCATTGGTGCATAACTTTTCTCAGGGTCATGTTCGCAATTGGACGAAATATTTGACATTCATTTTGTACTTGCAACACGGTCTGGCTGTAGAATTCGATTAATCGACTAATACTTGACCGGTTGACATTTTTTTCGTTCGTTTAGTGACGAACGAAAAAAAAATAAAAAAAAATACATCTGTACTGTGTGGTCGTGTGGCGGTGTGTAACCATCTCACCGTGAAAACATAGGTGAAGTGAGCGTCAAATGAGCTGTCAAAAGTGTCAATCTCAAGCATCAGGTGGTTACACGTCACTTTAAGCTCACTTCACTTAAGTTTTCACCGTGACATTTTTACAGAATTGCTCTAAAGGTTATATACGTGCGTAAAGTAATGGATTCAATGAGAAAACGGTTTAATCTTAGAAGAATCTTATACAGAATTACTGAGAAATAAGTGTAGATTTCGTATTGAGTGGTAGTTTATCGAAAAGTGATAAATATGTCAGTGAAAAAGTAACTAAAGTTTTGTAATGCACAAATTTTAGTCATATGGCCGCCGTGTTTAGTAATATTTTTATGATAAATATTCTTGTATACTGTTTGAAATACACATAGTAGCTAGCTTATTTATCTACGAACATAATTTGGTTAATAGGTACTCATATTATAGCGTATTGTTATCGTAATCGTATTTCCAAGAGTAAAATTCGGCAAACAAATACCTACAAAAAGACAATAAAATGGATATAGTGTGTTATCCTTATGAGATAGACATATGCCATCGCGGACTTTTTTGAAGACCTTTATAAGATACATAATTCCACCATACATTATTTTGTCATATCTCAAGGGGTTTAGACAGCGTTTTCGTTGAAAGCTCCCAGACGGCTTATTTTTTTCCGACACCTCGAACAAATATCGTTAATTTATACAAAAATGCATAAAAAACTTAACAAATTATATACTAAAACCTTCCTCAAGAACCACGCTATCCATTGGTGAAAACAGCATGAGAATCGGTGCAGCAGTTTTTGAGTTTATCGCGAACAGACAGACAGACAGACAGACAGACAGACGCGGCGGAGGACTTTGTTTTATAATATGTAGTGATTTGTTTCGGTTTCTATTCACACAGTGAATCACATTAAAATTAATATTAAGTTAGGATTTTGAGATATAGCCTGGGATATGGAGAAGGACATAGGGTACTTTTTTATGCGATAACCGACATCCACGCGGGCGAAGCCGCGGGCAAAAGCTAGTTTAAAATATATATTGATACCATCATTATGGTTAACACCCCAATTCAGAGCAATCCGACTCGGATAGATTGATTAGAACATTACAGTAACCATCAACACGTGTAGGCAAGCAAGCGAAGCGAGCGTGCCGAGCTAGCGGCCACCAAGCACCAGATCCCCTCTATTGTTGGTGAATCGGGTACGTATTGCAATATCTAAAATTAAAAGAACTAACGTAAAATAACCTACGTTCAACATCCCTAAAATCTAAATACCTAATGATTGTTTCACTTATATTCAAAATACCGAAAGCTTAAAATATCAAATGGTTGCAATATCTAAAATTAAAAGAACTGACGTAAAATAACCTACGTTCAAAATCCCTAAAATCTAAATACCTAATGATTGTTTTACTTATGTATATTCAAAATACCGAAAGCTTAAAATGTCAAATGGATATACAGGGTGTTTGGCAGAACGTTGAACATACGAAAATGGTGGATAGGTGGGGTGATCTGCTACTTACTCAGGCCTAATTTATTTGGCCCTGGCCCCCTGGATATTAAAAAAAAAATT
The DNA here is from genome assembly GCA_947523025.1 of Dryobota labecula. NCBI lineage: Eukaryota > Metazoa > Arthropoda > Insecta > Lepidoptera > Noctuidae > Dryobota > Dryobota labecula. The sequence goes on along the minus strand of OX383303.1, from coordinate 1,226,121 downwards.
TTTTTGCTTTCTTCTAGTTTCACCACTTTCTTAACTTTAAAGTGTAATTTGTATTAAAAATGGGTAAAACAGGCAATATTTTTATTTATTACATCTTTCTGTAAGTTTGAGGAGTCATAACTTTTTTCTAGCTAACATCTGAATAAAGCAATAATTTTATAAGAATCTGCCAATATTAAAGATAAAAAAATAAACTAAAATATTGCCTGTTTTACCCATTTTTAATAAAAAAATACACTTTAAAGTTAAGAAAGTGGTGAAACTAAAAGAAAGCAAAAAAATTTTTTTTTTTATATCCAGGGGGCCAGGGCCAAATAAATTAGGGCTGAGTAAGTAGCAGATGACCCCACCTATCCACCATTTTCGTATGTTCAACGTTCTGCCAAACACCCTGTATATGTTACTGAAGTTCATAAAGGTAAAACTTGAAATTCCTATGTATGTACAAAGTTCCTTAAATTGGTTTATCTCACCGTTAATTGACCAAAATGAAATATACCGATCTAAGATCGACATTTATTTATTATGTAGGTATGTCAAAGGGTAATTTGTTAATTCGAATATTGCGAAAACCCCGATACCTAGTTAGAAAATGGTGAATAAAATTCTGCGAGCAACTTGGAAGTAGCGTTCGCCGGCCGCTGCCGCGGCATAGAAAAAATATATTAATAGACAGTGGTAAATTATTTACCACCGTTAAATCACCCTCATCCCCTAACTTTTTTAATTTGTTATAAAAAAAAAATGAAATCTATGAACCTCATTTACCCCGAAACTACTCCCATAAACTTAATCCCTTGCCAGATCCCCTCTATTGTTTATTTTCTTTTTTATATTTCGGAAATCGGTACTTTAATAATCGGAATTCGTATTTTTGATGTTTCGAATTATCATTAAGTCGGACTTCTTGTTATTCGATTTATTGAAACTCGGTATTTTGAGAATAGTAATTATAAACGTTATTCAAATTTTGGGATTATATAAATACGAGTAGGATGAATGATAAATCGTAGTTGTTATGTTAGGAATTTTGAACCTTTCGAAATTATGAAAATTGGTATTTTAAAATTCGTATTTGTGACTGACGGAATAAAGTTTTTCGTATTTATGTAGTGTACCCCATTCTAACAGCATAAACGGCCGAGCTTAGGCGCCCAATTACAATGGGGACCTCATATAACAGTTATATGAGGTCCCCATTGTAATTTCTCGTCTAGCGTGATTCCTAGGAAAACCGTTTGATTAATAAATTCCAGTTTTTCTCCATTTAACATGATGTCACATTCGCTACTTCTAACATTAGGTAATTTAAATCGAATGCATTGGGTTAATTTTTTCATTTAGTATCACATTATTTACCGTAAACCAATCTTGGACCTAAGGAATAGAGTTATTCACGTCGTCATGATTTTGTGACCGTCGATCTATTTGAAAAATCAAATAACACCATCTGCGGTTGATTTGGAAGTTATCGTATCATACGGTGATACAGATAAGTCAGCTCATATGATAACAGTTTTTTTATACAGAGAAGTCTTTGGTGCACTAGGCCGAACTATTCTATCTTGATCTCTTACTTTTCGAGGGCAACGGTCTTGATCCCACGTCATCAAGATGGCAAGTAAAATTTTGAATGGTTTATTAAAATACATCTTTAAATGAAAAATAAAAAAAAAACGCCTTGGCAAACTTACCATGTATGAATAAGACATTTGTCGTCCGGCTTCACAAAGTTGTTAACATACAGCGCCTGCGCCCACCACTTGCTCCTGCAGCGGTCGGCCTCCTCCTCGATCATCGGGCCCCACAGGGGACCTTCCCCAGCATGGGCCCACCAGGACGTCGTCAGGCCCAGGACGAACAGGTAGAGAGGAGATATTCTGGGCCATTCAATACGTGCGATAGAGCGATATGTGGGGAAATTGTCATAGGAAATTGGGTTGGCGGCGTATTGAAGGACTAATTTTCAGAAAGACAGAATCTATCTGTCTTTCAGAATTAAAGGAATCTGAAAGCCTAATTAAGGCTCTGATTTGTTGTCCAGATTGGTTCACCTATGAGAAATATGAACTAGAATTGACATTAGCTTGTTTTAAACAGTCTCCTAAAAAAAAAACCCAGCCAAGTGAGAGTCAGACTCGCGCACGAATGGTTCCGTACCATCCATACTATCCATATTATAATTATCCATACTAATATTATAAAAGTGAAAGTAACTCTGTCTGTCTGTCGTTCTGTCTGTCTGTCTGTCTGTATGTTACGTTTTCACGCCTAAACCGCTGAACCAATCGTCATGAAATTTGGCAGAGATATAGCCTGGGATATGGAGAAGGACATAGGCTTTAGGCTTTTTTACGCGATAACCGACATCCACGCGGGCGTAGCATCGGGCAAAAGCTGGTTGTCTATAAAAACGGCAAAAAAATCATGTTTGTTGTATGGGAGCCCTCCTTAAATATTTGTTTTATTTTAATTTAATTATTTATTTTTAAGTGAATACATATATAATTAAATATTCTGTGAATATTTCAAGCGTCTACCTGTTGCCGTTATCAATATTGAGCAAAATCGAGCAAAAAAATCACGTTTGCTGTATGGGAGCCCCTTTAAATATTTATTTTATTATATTTTTTAGTATTTGCTCTGTCAACAGGTTGTATCTCATGAACCGTGATAGTTAGACAGTTGAAATTATCACAAATGATGTATTTCTGCTGCAGCTATAGCTAACTATCACGGTTCATGAGCTACAGCCTGTTGACAGACGGACAAAGAGACAGAGAGATAGACGGACAGCGGAGTCTTAGTAATAGGGCCCCGTTTTACCTTTTACGGAACCCTAAAAACGGGATTGAAAAGCTTGGAAACTGGCAGATGGCAGTCAGGATAAATGAAAATGCTGATTACTAAAACTAGATAGCTACAGATATCAGAAAAAGCATAATCATGTAATGTTCCCACTGCTGGGACACAGGCTCTCAGAATTTTACCTAGCAATCCTATGCATCAAGCACTGTGGCAGCATCTTGATGCTGAGCTGTTTCTTGGGGTTGTCAGCCACGTGGAGGAGCAGGTTGTAGGCCAGCAGGAAGCTGGAAGCCATGATGAAGGTCTGGACTATGGAGGTGCCGTTCTGCATATATGCTGACAGGATATGGTGACTGCTCTGGAAGAAGAAAGTCGAGGTTCTATCAAAAATAAATTAAACATGTTTATTGTATTATGAATGATGTACTCGTAGATATACAGCTTCTCTATTACTAAACCCACTGGAATATTTGGAAACAATATCAAATTCAAATTCGTCAACAGTATTTATATAAACTTACTTTCTCAAAGAACTGAGGGTTGTAGATATATGTGACGTGGTAAGCCAGCACTGAGTGAGCCAGCATCACTAACAGCAACGTAATGGCTCTGAAACATACAGTTTATTTAACACATATGTAATGTTTTAAAATATTTATGAGATATAAAGTTTATAATAAAGGTTCTTACTTCATTCCCTGTACAGGCTTCAGGGCAGATAGCCTCGGATCTCCATCGTTGTAATCAGCGGTCAATCGGTGCCAGTTCGCCACCAATGACCAGGCCATCAGCTGTTTGATTGCTGCAAAGGACCAAAGAAAAACATAAAGCACAATGTTTGTTTGCTCTTAGAACGGTTCTGAAGCTACGTAATCTATATTTCTTGTCATTAGTATTTAGGGTTCCGTACTAAAATGGTAAAAAGGAACCCTTATGGTGTGACTCAGTCTGTCTGTCTGTCTGTCTGTCTATCACAGCTAAATATCTCAAGAACTACTGATGCTATCAACTTGAAATTTAGAATAGTCACTGCATATCGCGGATACGTATCGTCTGTGCTGTTATATGGTCTGATACTATGGGGCAATTCAGTGGAACTTTTAATGGCATTTCGGGTACAAAAAAAGTGTGTTAGGGCAATCTCTGGCGCCTGGTTTTTGGACAGCTGTAAACCTTTATTTAAAAAACTTAAAATTTTACCATTGCCCTGCATGTACATCAAAGAACTATGTATGTTAGTAAAGCAATATCCGCACTATTTACGCATGCAGTCAGAAGTAAGCCACAAAAAGGCTTCTGCTAGAAATAAGTACATATATGTAAATACGAACTGAATGTACAGACGCCAGCACATCAAGCTACTACAATCTGTCAAATTTATTTAATAGATTTTCAACTTTATCACTACAGTATAAGGTTCAAGGTTGATTGCGAAAATTTGACAGTTTCGGGTAGTTTTACCTGCTGGCGTCTGTACCTCAATGTAGATTATAAATATTTAGGAGAAATGTTTATGTTAACGCCATTCAGGTGTGTAACAAGTTACCTAACTCATTTAAGGAACTTCCCATCCCCATGTTCAAGAGAAAGCTGATAAGTTGGTTATTGGATAATTGCTGTTATGACATTGGCGAATACATAGAATATTGTAAAAATCCAAGATGACATGTAACTAATTTAATTTTGACATTGTTTTAAAGCAACGATTGCCTAATTGTAATAATATTAATTCATGATGGACTTATTGTAAATCACAAATCTTAAAACTTATTGATTAAGAATGACATTTGAATATTTGTACACCATATGTTGTGGTAGAATGTATAGAACTTAACAAAATAATGAACACCATACTATGTAAAACTACATTCTTACAAAAAAGTAAATTAAATACATTTAAAAAAAAGTGACACCACATAACTATTTTAAACCGACTTTCGAAAAAGGAGGAGGTTCTTAATTCGGTTGTATTTTTTTTTAAATGTTTGTTACCTCAAACTCAACTCCGTCGTTTATGAACCGATTTGAAAATTATTTTTTTATTTGAAAGGATATATTTCCAGATTGGTCCCATTTTTTTCAATAGCCAGTTTCATGAGGAATTGAGGGAACTCCTCAAATTTTATAGGCAAACATAGCGATTTTTGTATTTTCATCAACAACTCAAGTATTTGCATTCAGAAAATATCATTTGATGAAGTGGAACTGATGAAGAGTACCACAAATGGCCACCGGAACTCCTCAATGATAAGTATTTCACGGGTGGCGATAAGATATCTCGATTAAGATAGTTAAGCGACTATGAAGCAAAAGGACATCGTCGTAAATGGCCCCAGGACCAATAAATATCTGACCTACATAATAATTATAAATATATTTTATTAGACTAATTGCGAGTATCTGTATGAAACGGACATTCTGCGTTCCATAATGAACAATTAAAAGAGCGAATATCGACATCACATAAAATATGCCGCCATCTTTGACTATTAGATTAAACATGACAATTAGTGATGTCCAATCTTTCAATAACATGACTAACATACATGAGGTAATATGACTTCCTACTTAAGTATCTATATCTATATCTTCTATACATATAATAAAATCGTAGCGAAGTCAAAACTGTACATTGAATATTTTTGAAAAAAAGTAATTGCCACGAGATCTGGGAACGATTCTGATGCCGAAAATATAGTTTTTAGAATTTTTGTCTGTTTATCTGTTTGTCTGTTTGTCTGAATGTATGTATAGATATTCCCTATAGGTCTATTTGCTATGGGGGATGAACAGTATTGCAATACGTTTTGAGATGGGTTCATAAGGGCAGGTACCTTAACCGTGGTCGCTACAAGAAAATGGTCTTAAGAGACTATCCTTAACTTTTAGAAAAAATTCTGCATTCTGCATTCACAGATTTTGAAAAAAATGTACAGTCAGCAAGAATATGGGCACTTTTCACAAAAAAGTTTTTTGATGCCAATCGATCCTGTTTCTTACGAGGATCAAAAAACTCTATAGGACCAACATAAGTTTGAGTACTAGAAAAGTCAGAAATCGAAAAAAGTTTTCCCATACAGGTCGTAGGTGAGACTGAGATGAGAACGAACACAATGTATCAGTGTATGACAACAGTCGAATTATTCTATTACTACTTCGCTGTGTTGAATAGGAAACGAATTTATCAGATAGTTACGGATTTAATCTTTTAAATGATTATCATACCTTATGGATCTAAGCAGTAAATCTATATCTATACTAATATATAAAGCTGAAGAGTTTGTTTGTTTGTTTGAACGCGCTAATCTCAGGAACTACTGGTTGGATAATTGCTGTTATGACATTGGCGAATACATAGAATATTGTAAAAATCCAAGATGACATGTAACTAATTTAATTTTGACATTGTTTTAAAGCAACGAAAACACAATGTATCAGTGTATGACAACAGTCGAATTATTCTATTACTACTTCGCTGTGTTGAATAGGAAACGAATTTATCAGATAGTTACGGATATAATCTTTTAAATGATTATCATACCTTATGGATCTAAGCAGTAAATCTATATCTATACTAATATATAAAGCTGAAGAGTTTGTTTGTTTGTTTGAACGCGCTAATCTCAGGAACTACTGGTTGGAATTGAAAAAATATTTTTGTGTTGGATAGTCCATTTATTGTGAAATATTATAGGCTATATAATATCACGATACAACCAATAGGAGCGGAGCATAAATGAAAAATGTTACAAAAACGGGAAAAATTATTCCTTTTTGAGAGCTTCCGTTGCGTGCGCTGCGTAAACGGTTTAAGTTACGCAAATATCATGTATAATGAAATTGTTCCTCTTTAAAAGTTCTAAAAAAAAGTCCGCGACAGTATATGTCTATCTTTTAAGATTGATTCACTATAACCTTTTTTTATGGTAATCAAATTTGTTCGAAATTAATGCATTATTTGCGAAGGAGTTTTATCAACAAAATATTAATCCTTATCCAAATAAATATGTTATTAATCACAAGGATTTAAATGTATACAAAATTGTCCTTGACATCACTTGATTTTAATCAACACCTTAGGAGATATCATAATTTTAAAATAACTCCATAACAAAATATGTAGAAAATTCATTACTTAAACCACTCTCTCTCTTAGGTGACGCAGACGAAGTTGCGCGGGTCAGCTATATTATAAAGCTGAAGAGTTTGTTTGTTTGGTTGAACACGCTAATCTCAGGAACTAGATACTGGTTCGAATAGAAAAAATATTTTAGTGTTGGATAGCCCATTTATCGAGGAAGGCTATAGGCTATATATCATCAAGCTATGATCCTTAGGAGCCAAGCGAAAAGAACAAAAGCCAGAAAGAACGCTAAACGATAACGAAGTTATAGCGCGGGCGAGCGACGGGATGCGACGCGATGGGTGGACCGAAATTTCACGCGGACGAAGTCGCGGGCAGAAGCTAGTAATAGTAATAGTAATAGTCCATTTATTTGTCAGAATATTGTTACAGAGTTGTTAAATACATTTTTAAAAGTTCATAATATTCTGCCGTTTCCGGCGTACAAATACATTTTCAGGATTTTGGTTAGATTATTAAGTATAACATTCAATAAAATAAAATAGGATAAAATTCAAATTGCAAATTAGTCAAATATTAGGTATGGAAATGTCAACAATATTAAATTAAGTCAGAGATAATAAGTATTTAAGTTAACTTTTCATTCATAAAATCATCAGTCGAGCAGTAGCATTTAGTTAGGAGATAATTGAATAATTTACATTTAAATGTCCTAAAGTCAAGAGTTTTTAAACAATCTGGTAGTTTATTATAAACTTTGGTCGCCATACAGAATACATTGTTAGCAAATAGTTTATTATTTCGTCTAGGTACACGAAGCATGTGAACTTTGCGGCTTGGTCTGGATACAAGATCATTATGCAATTGAAATTCATTCTTATTTTGGTATACAAATATCAAAAATATATAGAGCTGGGAGTGGTAATATATTAAATTTTTTAAATAATGGAACACAGCTGTCCAGTGGGTGCACTCCACATATTGAGCGGATGCATTTCTTTTGAGCTCGAAACACTCTGTTAAGTTCTACAGAATTACCCCCTATTATAATACCATAACGCAAAATTGATGACACATAGTCATGGTATGCACATAGTGCCGCATCAACACTAGCCACACGTGTTAATCTGTATAGAACGAAGACGAATCTATCGATCTTTGTGCAGTGCTAGTTATGACATATTATGCTATTTCAGTTAACTTTCAACAAAGCAATGCAAATCTGATTTCGATTCCAAAGAATTTATATTTATGTGTTTCTTTTTAGGGATCCGTACCAAATTGGTAAAAAAGAACCCTTATGGTGTGACTCAGTCTGTCTGTCCGTCTGTCTGTCACAGCTAGATATCTCAAGAACTACTAATGCTATCAACTTGATCGTTGCCCAACTATGTTGCAAATAAGAAAGTTTTTTTTTTTGTAACTTGGACTTAATTGGGTGTCTTAAAAAATCGAAGTGGGACTACTATGGTATGTGGGGTATCGTATGAAAGAGCGCTATTTGCACATACTCATAATTTTTTTTAGGCCCCATTTTTTCGACTTTTGACAAAAAATATGTAAAACCATTCCCTCCCCCCCTTATCTCCGTTGTTTGCATAGAAAAAATCTGAAATTATTTTATATATATAGTAGTATATGTAAAGATTACAGGAAAAATAAAACGATTTCTCTAAATACACCGCAGTGTTAAAATTCTCTGATGAATATTGACCTCGCCGATGAAAATTTAAAACATTTCACGGTTCACAACCAAAATGTCGTCCTTCCTACCTACTCGCAGATTGCTTTGGGTTAAGAACAGTAAGTTGTAGTTTTTTCTGGGCACATAACTATTTAGGTACTAATACGAATAAAGCTATACAATTATGATGGTATAGAACCCTCGGTGCGTGAGTCCGACTCGACCTTGACTAGTTTTTTACATTTGTTACTGTAATTGTGATAGTTCGAAGAACTTTATAGGACTTTCTTCTTTTTTTTTTTTTGGGTGGGAAATTATCAGATAACTTCTCCCGCTCTGGGGGGAGCCGGAGGGCGTGTCAGACTTTTCCTGACTAAAACCCACCTGTGTTACTTCAGTTGCCTTTGTGCCAGGGCCACGGTAGCCCTTTTGGAAAAACCCGCAACCCTGGCAGGCATTGGTCCAAAATTACAAACGTAGTGTTCAGGGAAGTTTTATTAAAATGTGGCTGGTATTTTAGTATATTATGGTGTTTTACGACTTCCACGCGAACGAAGTCGCGGGCAGAAGCTAGTAAATAAATAAAATTAAAAAAACATTAGGATAAAGTCGTTTGCATTAAAGTTAAATAAATAAGTACTTATTCAACTACTTACCTATTTTAATAAAAAAACTAGAAGATTTACCAAATACCTATTAGGTACTTAGGTAAGTACTTAAATGTTTTTCTGATTCTCTTAGCTTAACAAACCACATACAGGCAATAGAAATAACAGTGACATGAATTTATTAGCATGTATTTCGAAGTATTGAAAGGATTGTTTCTTACTAAATATGACCTCAAAACCTTTGTTTTCTTCTGAAATAAATCCTTTCTGCAAGTTGTCCGTCATTAAACTTTGTCTTCACGGGCATATACTTGTAATTTAGAACACGCAAAGTAATTTTCCTTTGCTGTTGGTTCTGGGGCGAACGATGTATGGATACAGAACAATCTCCTTTAAATAAATAATTCTGATGAAAATGGTACTATCCAACTGATCTGAAGATGAAGCCGGAAGGTATATGCACCGGAACTCCGTAATAAACAATGTATCCTAGCCGTGTTTGGGCTTATTGGAATTGTCATGAGATGCACTCGGGCTATAAATGGTTATTAACCGATTTTCATTAACTTTGCTTGGGTGGTTTTTGAGTTAGCTTCGATAATACGTATTTAATCCACTTCGAATATCTATATATTCGAATATCATTCTGGATACTATAAATTCTTCCTCTTCTGCCGATAATTTCTTGGAACTCTTGGTATCGGCAAATCGCGACATTTAGACCTTCCTAATTCAATTGACTTAGACGATCTCAACCGGCATTTCTCCACTGTTATTATTTTATTATTATTTATTTATTCTGTAGCAATTTTTAAATTGTATCGAAATATTACACAACATTTTATGAGATTAAAAATTAAAAGAATTACAATATAAATCATTATCTTTACATTAATCAAACAAGAAATTAAAAAGTAAAACATTTGCGATTCCCTGTTATTACGTTAAATGTCAAAAAAATAAGAATAATATCAAAACAAATAAACTAAAGATTTCACTTTTACATATGACAAGAATATAATCTAATGTCAATAAAAATAGTGATGTTATAAATGATATGTCAAATAAAGAAAATAAAAACAAATTAAAAAAGATTCAACCATTACACAATGTCAAAAATAAAAAAATAAAATCTATCATGTCAATAAAAATAGTATAATAATAATTAAAGTCTAGCTGTATGTGTCACAGAGAAACTCATCAAGGGTGTAATAGCACTTTTCTATCAAAAATGATTTTAACTGCTGCTTAAACTGATTTAAATTATATAATGACTTGAAGTGTACAGGTGGTTTATTGAATAGTTCAATTGATTGATAACCTGCAGCATGGACTCACGACTTTTAAAGGAGGTTGTATCTTATTGTGTAAGTCCCTACGCCTAGTAGCTTCCCGCTTACTTCTTTCTTCTGGTGTTTCGAAATTCTGCAGCTGTTTCATAAGATCCGTGAGAAGAACTAAAATATACAAACAAGGGACCGTTAGTATTTGAAGTTCTTTAAAGTACTCCTTACACGATATCCACTGCGGAATTCTCACCATGGTTCTTATTGCTCTCTTTTGTATAATGAAAGCTGTATTTATATTGTACGCGTAGCTACCTCCCCATAGAGTGATACGAGTACTGTACCTAAGTTTTGACTCTACAAGCGAGTAATATACCACTTTTAATTGCTTGATAGCGATCACATCTCGAAGACTTCTTAGAGCATAGCAAGCTGAGCTAATTGAACTTTCTATGGCTGTCAATTCTTTTTTCCAGTTTAGGCTTTCGTCAATGTGAATACCTAAGAATTTTACGCTGTCTACCAATGTTATTGTATTTTCATTTAATACTATGTCAATATTTTCTTTGTTTCTCGACGACGTCCTAAATAACATGGCATTTGTTTTACTGACATTCAATTTGAGATTATTGATGGTAAAGCAATGATGAAAGAGAGTAAGAGCATTATTTACTTTACTACTGAGAGTATCAATATCTTTAGCGGCTATAATAGCATTAGTATCATCAGCAAAAAGCACAAGTTCAGTATCACTTCGTTCCAGCATATAGCTAATTAAATCATTAACAAATAAAATGAAAAAGATTGGTCCTATTATCGAACTTTGTAGAACTCCTTGTTTTATTAGTTTAAGTCCCGATTTGAAAACTTTTTGACTACCGTCTTCATTCACTTTAATTTCCACATATTGCTTTCGATTTTCTAAGTAAGACTTAAATAGACTCAAGACCGGTCCTCTTACTCCGTAATGTTCCATTTTTCCTAACAGTAATTTGTGATTTACCGTGTCAAAAGCGGAACTAAGATCGAGGAATAACCCTGCGACTTTCAATTTATCATTAATTCTGTCAACTACTCGCTCCATTAAAGTATTAATTGCGTCATTTGTTCCCACATTTTTCTGATAGCCAAATTGTCTGTGATTAAGTATTTTATTACAATTGAGATGTCTATGCAGTCTAATTTTGAGTATTTTCTCAATTTTTTTCGAGATGATTGGTAACAAAGAAATCGGTATAATTATTAGGATCTAATTTGCACCCTTTTTTGTAAAGTGGTAAGACTTTTGCTATTTTTAGTTGTTCAGGGAATATATTCATATTTATACCAGTGTTTATAAGATGTGCCAGAGGTCCTGCCAGTATGTCAATGTGATCTTTAATAGTCTGTATCGGTATTTCATCATGACCAGAAGATTTCTTGGTAGCCATAGGATATACCAGTTTTTTTATTTCGGAGGCAGTAGCTAGATCGCAAGTCATTTCTTGATCTACTCTTTTTACGCTGTCTTGTAAAGTTTTTATAGCTTGATCGAAAGAATTAGAGTCGCTAACTGTGTCTATACTGTCGAACGTGTTCGAGAAGATATCTGCTATTTGCTGGGGATTTGATATTATTATATTATTAACTTTAAGGAGTATGTTTTTACTATTTTCACGTTTTGACTTTGTGTTCCTGTGCCTATTTACAACCTTCCATATAGCTTTAGAAGATTCATTTGCTTTGGCTAGTTCTTTATTGACTGCAATGCGTCTAGCTTTTTTTAAGACTAGTCTGTATATTCTAATGTATGATTTTGTATATGCCATTATTTTCTCCGTACAGGTCACAATGTTTATATTTTGAAGCAAAAATCGTTTCATTTTACTAGAGACTCTAATTCCTTTCGTTACCCAGGACGATTTTTGACATTTCTTATAATTCACCCGTTTTTTCTTCTTTTTGAAACTTGCGCGGAATATTTGTCCAATTTTCTTTAAAAAGCCATTTATACCTTCTTTCAACCAATTTATATTCAGAATACGTTGTCCAAAGCTATTTGAATTTTTGTTACTAAACTGTCTAAACTCTATATTTAAAAAGTCTTGGTTGCTATCGGGCTGTACTTTTTTAGTTTTTATGCGACAAAATAATGCTGCGTGTCCATCAGCCAAGCAATTATGATCAACAAACTGCTCATTGATAAAATCAGCTGGTAAATTCGTCAAAAAATTATCCAAACATGATTGCGCATTATTCCGTTTATATGTCACTTCGTTTATAATTGGTCTAAAATTGTAAGATGTCAGCAATGTGAAAAAAAATGAAGTTTTTTTTGTCGCTTTTAAGCAAGTCAATGTTGAAATCTCCACAGATGATACATTTCTTACTGACGAAGTGTTCTAGTAATTGTTCCAACTTAGCTACAAATGTTTCATAGTTCTGATCGATAGGATTTCTGTAACAGCAGAAGATATAAATGTTAGTACTAACATCTTTAACACCACATAGTTCGAAGCTTTCGATTTTGTATAATTTTTGACAAAAAGGCTTCACAGGCTTCACAAGCAATATCGTTCCTCGTCATAATGAGGCTACCACCCCTTTTTTTGTTTTTTCTTGCATTAAAAGACACCATTTTATAATTGTTTAAGTTGAATAGAGGAGCTGACTCCATGGTCTGGAAATGTTCCGTTATGCAAACATAAAGATTGTCGAGATGAATGTCTTGCAAATAAACTTCTAATTCCTCTTTTTTGTTAGTTACACCACATAAATTCTGAAGATAAATATTAAGAGGGATGTAGTTATTAGGGGTTTCAGGCATGAGTAGCTTACCACGAGAGTTGTTGAGCCATTTAGGCACGAAAAAAGTCATCACTGTTTCCCTGGTCATCTGTCAAGTCAGTCTAGTCAGTCTGAGTGCCGATGGTATTTGTAACTACTAAAGAACGCCTTGATGAAGTTTCAATGTCTGTCTGTGTATAATTACTAACGTAAAACTTTTGTACTTTGCCACTTAAGAGGCCGTGCACGAAATCGACTGATTTTGATCAATTTTGTTCATTGTTTGTGAGAAAGGGAAACATAATTTAAACAAAATTATTTGAGATTTGAAAAGTCGTGTTCTTTGTTTTGCATGTGGCTGAAAGGGATTTTTCAAATAAATTAAGTACTCACGGTAAATCACTAATATTTGCAACAAGTTTTCCGAAAAATGACGCGAGACTGACATTTGATCAACATTCCACAAGAAACTACTTTTGATTTTGAACATTAAAAAATATCATCAACATCATTATATGGTCTACTTGCATGTGGCGGAACCACTTTTTTCAACTTCCATACAAAATATAGCAGAAAAATTATATTGAAAAAACCTTTTTTGTTTTAAACCTCGTCAGTAATATATATTTTTCCTATTATTTAGCAAATCATATCAAGAAATTTAAAAATCACAAATTAGTCTTCAGCTATTCTTGAAATATAATCAAAATTTTATTTAATGGTTATACAATATCTTCATTAAGTAAATCAATGGCGAAATAAACTATATTTTGGAGAGCACAAAAATGATGAAACTATTAAAAGCTGCTGTGACTGACACTAATGGTTTAGCACCATGAAAACTGTACTTTTATAGTTACACAGACTTAATGTTTCGATTATTTCAAGTTTTCTGACAATTAGATAAGAAATTGACAATAACGAGTTTTTTTCTTGCACGGACCCTTAACCCGTACTGGTCATTACTTTTAATTTTAATATAGTTAACAAACTCATGTCTGTACTTTAAACGAAGTATTTCTTTATGAATTAGTCTACTTGCTTGTATTGTATTTATATATTTTGGAATTAATTTCGTGCGAAAATGATCCAGGTCTAGTGGCAAAACTATTGAATTTTCAAAATTACTACATACCAATCTCAAAGAGTTATTCAGCACATTAACACCAAGATATTTGTTTTTATAGATTTTCCCAAGTAAGACATTAGTGTGCCCAACTTGACCCAGAGTTTGATACAAGATTGACTGAAAATTCAAAGGATTTGAATCATTAGAACCCCCAAGTACTAATATGTAGTCTGAGTTGGTAAAATCTTTACATTCGGAAACACATGTACTCAAAACTTCAGCCATAGGAGCTCCTGGCTTTAGTAGCGATGTCACCTTGAAAGAATTACCCAGTAGATCTTGAAGAAGACTTCTCATATCAAGCCCTACTTGGTCAGAAAATATTTTGACTTGATGTTTTCTTGTCGTGAAATCATAAGGTTTTGAGTTCGATGAAATATTATTATTATTTAAACTTAATTGTTTAATATGCTCTAAATCCACTTTTGCATTTATGGTTAGAGTCTCCGTTGTTTCAGTGTCTACTATTGTACCCATATCGATGCTACCTTTCTCGGAGATTGGTCGATAAGATAGCTGATGGTTTAACATTGTATCTTGTAAGCCCTTGTCAGCTGATATGGGTTGCTTGAAAAAATAACTTAAGCTGTTTTTATCGTCATGCTCTGGGCTATCTTTTACTGCATCTATTTCTTGTTCTTTAGAGGAAGTCCTTGCCAAGCCGATTCTCATACCACACGATCTATGTCGTTTTTGATACTGTGGTGAATAAAATTTTAGTGGGGAAGCAAATGATTTATTACTCCTATTTAGTTCAAAAGCGCCTACTGATTTATACATATTAATTTTGTGCTGGTATGTTGATAACTTTTTCTTTAAGGCGCTATTCTCAATGTTCAAATTGTCTATCTCTGTGTTTGCTATTTGTAATTCGAGATTTAATTTTGTAAGTTGTTCCTTGATTGCAGATAATTCGTCTCTGTTCATACTGTTTGATAGACTCTGATACGAAATGTCCAGTTCGTACTCGCTGTCTTGGAAATCTAAACTTAGCTGGCGACGTCTTTGTGTGTTAACGTTTTGCATTTCTTCCATATTTTTATCAGCAATTAATTTTGAAAAACATACAAAAAGAACTTCTTATTTGTTGGATGGTCCCGAAACGGCGACCGTTCGCTCATCAATCGACTGGCAAGCCTACGCGCCACTATTGAATATGAGTAGTTGGCGAAAATATTACAGAAACTGTTTTATCAAGTTATTAGTTTATTATCTGCCAAAACTAGATGTCACTTTTTACAGTTTAGCTGACTATCTATGTTCTATGTTAACGAGTTTGGTGTCCGCACTTTATAGTACTTGTTCGTAAATATCATAGACTTAGAAAACTATAGACCACTGCTTGGCGTGTCGCTGTAAGGGACAGAAAATCAAGGTACTTGCAACTTTAGGGTTACCCACTTTAAAGTGATTTTACCCCGAATGTTCTTCAATGTTCAGATGTTTTTCAATCTCTATTATCTACTTTGTACAAACGCACAGGGTTTATAAATAGAAACAAAACATTTATACCCAAAGTCTGAAATTCAGATCATTTATGTAAACAAAAGGGATAACATATCAAAAAAAATATCTTCGTAATGGTTATTCATATAAAATGGCGAAAAAAAAAAGGTGCCATTTTCTTTTAAGTACTGATTTTAAGAAATAATAACTATAAAATAATCATACCGTATTATTTTTATAACTTTTTTAACAAAGTTATTAAAAAAAGGAGATTTTCTGGTATAAAATATTTTATGGTACTGGTAACAATGCAGGAGATCCAAACATTTTCAAATTTTTTACATCTTCAACAACACTAATAATTACAACTCTCATTCATAGATTCATATCGTAAGTAGCATATCTTGCCACATTTTGGGTGAAAACTGTTTTGAGTGGAAATCGATTTTGGGAGGCCTACGTCTAGCAGTGGACTTAAAAGGGCTGATTATGGTGCTGATTCCCTTGTTCACAAACTAAACTAAATTTAAGTTCAGTGCATCTTTTTCTTTCTATTTCATTAAGAAAAGGACAGAAGATAAATTTTAGTTTAGTCCTGTCAAATTAATCAGCGCTTGACATAAATTTACGTAATTTTAGTCGGCAAGTTTTTAATCACGTCTAAACTTGTATGGAGTAGTGACAGGCGCTGATTAATATGACAGGACTTAACTAAAATTTATCTTCTGTCCTTTTCTTAATGAAATAGAAAGAAAAAGATGCACTGAACTTAAATTTAGTTTAGTTTGTGAACAAGGGAATCGGCACGTATGACGATCATAATGCCGTGTCTCCGACAAACTGCACAAAACATTGTTTGGCAATGGTATTTTGTTTGCATAGTTCTAAAAATTATTTCATTTTAATTTTATAGATGATTATTTACAGAAAAAAAAAAATGATAAAATGCTTTGCACCACCGTCCTGTCATTTTGGCAGTGACATTTCTTGACATTACTTTGTTTACATAAATTATCTGAATTAGAGACTTTGGGTATAAGTCAAAGTAGTTTATTAGGATATGAGTTCTTTCACCTGCGGGAAAATGAACATTTAAAGAAAACCTGAGATACGGCATAAAAAATATTTTATCTCCACTTTCATTCATAATCCCCGTGATTTTGGTTTGGCGGGAAATCTGAAAGTTTTTAACACTTTAATACCTACTACAAATACAATATTTTAAACTATAAATAGATACTAAAAGGTTAAGATGTAATATTACGTCCAGTGAAAAGTGGAACAAATTTGCTGCCAGCGCTATACATACACTCTAATAAAGCATTCATCTGAAATGATTGATGAAGGTAATTTATTTTATTGGCGTACAATTTTCCCCTGAAATGGGGAAGTATCCGAGTAAAAAGTAGGCAGCACTGAGCTTGGAGGTTATGTGAAGAATAATAAATAATAAAAACATAATTCAGCTCTCATTTTATCTTGAAACAGCTGTATATTTATTTTAAGAGTTGAAAAACCATATTAGTTGAAAACTTTCACTGTCTTTCACCGAATAAACTAAAATATTTAGCTACTTACGAATGAAAGGACAATCCGGCAATTTTCTTCTCACTATCGCTTTTGCAACCAAAAACACTGCACCTTACCATTTTGCAGCAATAGCTAAAGTTAATCCTCAACAAAAAACACAAAATAATTAGTATTTTTCGAAATAACAAATTAAATAACTTAAAATTTCGTCGCAACCACTTTTCGAACGCGTATCAAACGTCAAACTTTGTTTAGCAACTGAAGTGCTGTCCTTGAAAAACGCGACACGCGATAAGGGACAGAAAATGTTAGGCTCTGTCTCTTTTCTTTACAAGCATCTTGTATATATTTTTCTTTTTCTAGTGTAAGTAAGATAGAAGATGACCAGCGATCTATTGTTTTCTCTATCTACGGTAAATATAGATGTCACTATTTACAGAAAAAACTGATGGCCAGCTGATCATTGTTGACATTTGAATAAAAAACGGACTTCTCAAATCTTCTTATTTTACTTATCTTAGACGATATCACTTCACTTCACTTTAATTCTCGCTAATGAGTGATTCTATTGCCGTTAGAGAAATACTGACTGGTTTGCTCACACTTAGTGTTAGTTCTAGGTTCACTTTTATGAGTAACAGCAAATCACACGACTGTTTTCGAAAATATGTGTTATTCTTACTTGTTTGCTTTTATAACATTTTCACTCACTGGATACGCATTATAGTTAAGGTTTATACCGAAAACTAATCAAAAAGATCACTTTTACTATTTTTGGCATTGACTTAAATATTACTGCGTAAGAACTGGGCGGACCGCATGTTACAATGACGCCTCGAACGTAGTCCCAAAATGGTCTTCCCTATAACGAAGTGAACTAGAACGCGTTCGGCTGTCTTCGGGGGCGGTCGTAAAATTTTACAAGCAAAAATGCCAAGTTGTGTCGTGAAGGGTTGCGTGAACTACGACAAAAAGCACAATAAAACAAATGATAACATTTCATATCACCGGTAAGTTAAAAATATGTAATTATATCAACTTCTAACATTATTTAAAACATTTTTCTTTCTAATTTGTCTCAACGTTTGGCAAAGACGACGCGAAGCCGCGTAAAAGTGCGACATAACTTTGCAGCGGCGCGCGTTTTTAGCCGATGAAATGAAAACAAAATATTATTATTACTATAGGATTTAATAATGTATAAAATTATTTTTAATTGTTTATTAAAAGCAAATTAAAATGTGTTTTTATGTACTTACTGGTAAAAAATCTACAAGTACAGTGAAATACGTAATTATTTTGCAGATTTCCTACTGATTCCTTGCGATTTAAAGCTTGGAGTCGTGACATAAGTTAAAAAAAAGAAGTTTAAAAATATTGTTTTATTCGAAGGCCAATGAAAATTTTATAACACAAACTGCAATAAATATAAATTTCGAAAAATAGAAGGTTTTTTTTATTTTTTTGTACCTCGAAAAATACCCGCTCTTCAAGGTTACGTCTAGGAGCAGACCACGCCGATTGACATCGTAGTTCATAGTAGTTCTAATAGATGGCGTTAGTGTTTTTGTATGGCGACCGCGTCCGGCAAACGTTCGGACGACCGTATCTTTACTATTTATATCAATGATTTTTGGTTTAATTTAAAACACGGAGCCAATGTTTACTTCAGCGCAGCGCCATCTGCGTTTCTACCATGGATCGTCTAACCAAGCAACAAACTCTGTCTCTAATTTCTGGTCTAACGCGTCCTCATTTTAATCCTTTCAGTTTTATTCCAGTTGAACAGGGAGAGATCAGAAAGATTATTCTTGCCATCAAATTAAAAGCGGTGGGATGTGACAATATCACCCGTGGTATGATCATTACTATTCTGGATCATCTCCTACCCGCGATTACCCATATTATAAATTTTTCCCTGTACACCGGAGTATTCCATAAAAAGTTTTCATTAAACCCACAAAATAATATCGTCGAATCATCTTATAAAAGATATCGCAACTTTTGCAACAAGTTATTGAAAAAATTAAAAAGAAACTATGAAAAGTCCCTCCTACAAAACTCTAAAAACAATAAAGACAAGTGGAACGCTGTCAAAACTATAATACAACAGAAAAAACAAAAATCAGTAGCCGACAACCTTATCTATATATATACTAATATATAAAGCTGACGAGTTTGTTTGTTTGTTTGTTTGTTTGAACGCACTAATCTCAGGAACTACTGGTTGGAATTAAAAAAATCTTTTTGTGTTGGATAGTCCATTTATTGAGGAAAATTATTGACTATATAACATCACGCTACAACCAAAAGGAGCGGAGCATAATTTAAAAATGTTGCAAAAACGGGAAAAATTATTCCTTTTTGAGAGCTTCCGTTGCGTGCGCTGCGTAAACGGTTTAAGTTACGCAAATATCATGTACGATGCAATTGTTACTCTTTAAATTTTCCAAAAAAAAGTCCGCGACAGCATATGTCTATCTTTTAAGATTGACTCACTATAACCTTTTTTATGGTAATCAAATTTGTTCGAAATTAATGCATTATTTGCGAAGGAGTTTTCATAAACATGGTATTAATCCTTATCCAAATAAATACGTTATTCATCACAAGTATTCAATTTTGAACAAAGTTGCCCTTACATCATTTAATTTCAATGAATATCTTAGGAGATATAACTGTTTTATAATAACTCCGCAGCAAAATAATGATCAACTCTGCGAGGTAGTCTTATTTTAAAGCTGAAGAGTTAGTTTTTAGGGTTCCGTACCCAAAGGGTAAAATGGGACCCTATTACTAAAACTCCGCTGTCCGTCAGTCTGTCTGTCTGTCTGTCCGTCTGTCACCAGGCTGTATCTCATGAACCGTGATAGTTAAACAGTTGAAATTTTCACATATGATGTATTTCTGTTGCCGCTATAACAAAAAATAGAAAAAAATATATTTAAGGGGGGCTCCCATACAACGGACATGATTTTTTTGCCATTTTTTTGCTCCGCCCTCGTGGATGTTGGTTATCGCGTAAAAAAGTAGCCTATGTCCTTCTCTATATCCCAGGTCGATCGGTTCAGCGGTTTAGGCGTGAAAACGTAACATACAGACAGATAGACAGACAGACATACAAACAGAGCTACTTTCACATTTATAATATTAGTATGGATAGCTTTTGCCCGCGGCTCCACCCGCGTGGATGTCGGTTATCGCGTAAAAAAGTAGCCTAAGTCCTTCTCCATATCCCAGGCTATATCTTTGCCAAATTTCATGACGATCGGTTCAGCGGTTTAGGCGTGAAAACGTAACATACAGACAGACAAACAGACAGACAGACAGAGTTACTTTCACATTTATAATATTAGTAAGGATAAGGATTTGTATGGATGGTACGGAACACTTCGTGCGCGAGTCCGACTCGCACTTGGCCGTTTTTTGTTTTTTGAACGCGCTAATCTCTGGAACTGCGAGTTGGATTTGAAAAAATCTTTTTGCATTTTACAGCCCAATTCTTGAGGAAGAATTACATTCCTATTAACTAGAACACCTATTTTTTTTTTTAATGAAATTGTTTGCGAAAACGAAGTAAAAGAACGGGCAGGATGTGTTGCGATGGGGTGGGTCGGGGAACAAGAAATTTAACGCGGACGAGGTCGCGGGCAGAAGCTAGTTCGAAATATGAGTAGTAATTCCAACTCGACAGAGGATAGAAATAAGTACTTCTCTAATATAGGCAAACACCTAGCTGATAATATTGCTAACACTAGAACTTCTTTTACTAACCTATTATCTCATAAGCCGGCCATAACTACGAACCACAACTCGATGGTCCTACTTCCCCCGGATGAGTCTGAAATTGAAGCAACTATACTCAATCTAAAGAATGACTGTGCCGTCGGTTGGGACGCCATTCCTGCTAAGTTCCTTAAACGGGCGAGACATATAATTGTTCCCCACTTAACTAAACTCTTAGAATTGTGTATTTCACAAGGAGTCTTTCCACGAGCCTTTAAAAATTCTTTGATAACACCTGTCCACAAGAACGGGTTGAAGGAAGATGTCAAAAACTACCGGCCTATTTCGGTTCTTTCGAAATTATCTAAAATACTAGAAGTTCTGAATACTAGGCTAATTAGCTTCTTAGAACGTAACAAGATATTGTCAGTCTCCCAGTTTGGTTTTAGGTCAGGAAGAACCACAGAGGACGCTGTCGGGCAACTTGTGGATCATGTTACATCTCAATTGAATGCCCGAAAAAAGTGCATTGGCATTTTCTTTGACCTAGCCAAGGCTTTCGACACCGTTTCGATACCCATTCTTGTAAACAAACTGGAACGGATTGGTGTTCGGGGAACGGCCCTAAAACTCTTTCAAGACTTTCTCTGCGATCGTACACAAAGAGTGAAAATACGAGAACACGTTAGCTCAGATGCCCTGGTCACATACGGCGTACCACAGGGTAGTATTCTTGGTCCCAGTCTTTTCCTGATCTACATAAACGATCTGTGTCAGCTAGCTCTTGCAAATGGTAAGATTTTTACATACGCTGATGACACAGCACTCATATTTCATGGAGAGACCTGGGATGAGGTTCGACAAAAAGCCGAGTCAGGCCTGCTTATAGTAAGCCACTGACTAAGAGCTAACCTACTAACCTTAAACCTTGCAAAATCGACCCTAATCCAATTTAATTTCTCTAAACTTAAGCCTGCCAATATATTCGTTAAGTTACATGCATGTGATGCCCCCCATAACTATGCATCTTGCTCATGTGTACCTATTCCTCAATCAAATACAGTTAAGTACTTAGGAATATTACTCGACGATAAGTTTACTTGGAACCAGCACATAGAGGTAACCACTGCGCGAATTAGAAAACTCATATGGGTATTTAAAAAACTATATAGGTAGCTGTATAGGTATATTACGCACTGGTTCAATCAGTGATTCGGTATTGCATTAGTGTCTGGGGTGGGGCATGCAAAACGCACATGATAAGACTTGAAAGGGCCCAAAGATCTGTGCTTAAAGTAATGACGTTTAAGCCTTTTAGGTTCCCCACCACAACTCTATACGACAAGTGTCAAGTTCTCACTGTACGGAAGTTGTATGTTTTACATATAGTTACCAAACAGCATCTTATCACACCTGTAAATAAGCAAGTTTTAAGTAAACGTACTATAAGAAACGTTTGCCAATCTGTTAAATTTGACCGCAGCTGCAAGAAGGCAACGCATGTATTTGTCACGTCACATCACTACATATTATAAAACAAAGTCCTCCGCCGCGTCTGTCTGTCTGTCTGTCTGTTCGCGATAAACTCAAAAACTCCAGCACCGATTCTCATGCTGTTTTCACCAATGGATAGCTTGGTTCTCGAGGAAGGTTTAAGTATATAATTTGTTAAGTTTTTGTATGCATTTTTGTATGAATTAACGATATTTGTTGGAGGTGTCGGAAAAAAATAAGCCGTCTGGGAGCTTTCAACGAAAACGCTGTCTAAACCCTTTGAGATATAACAAAATAATGTATGGTGGAATTATGTATCTTATAAAGGTCTTCAAAAAAGTCCGCGATGGCATATGTCTATCTCTTATGGATACTATATCCATTTTATTGCCTTATTGTAAGTATTTGTTTGCCGAATTTTACTCTTGGAAATACGATTACGATAACAATACGCTATAATATCAGTAGCTATTAGCCAAATTATGTTTGTAGATAAATAAGCTAGCTACTTAAGTGTATTTCAAACAGTATACAAGAATATTTATCATAAAAACTTTACTAAACACGGCGGCCTTATGATCAAAATTTGTGCTTTCCAAAACTTTCGTTACTTTGTCACTGACATATTTATCACTTTTCGATAAACTAACACTCAATACGATATCTACACTTAATTCTCAGTAATTCTGTCTAAGATTCTTCTAAGATTAAACCGTTTTATCATTGAATCCATTACTTTACGCACGTTTAACCTTGATGAATGTTTACATTAAGCACCGCGCTACACCGCCATACGACCACAGAGTATAGACGTATTTTGTTTTCTTTTTTTTTTTTGGTTCGTTTAGTGGTGTTCCCGCTAAAATGTCAACCGGTCAAGTATTAGTCGATCAATCGAATTCTACAGCCAGATCGTGTTGCAAGTACAAAATAAATGTCAAATATTTCGTCCAATTGCGAACGTGACCCTGAGTAAAGTGCACCAATGGTGTTCATTAGATATTTCGAACGTTTTATCAGCACAAACGGTGTGTCATGCGACATTTCGGAGGATTTCGATTTGTTTTCACATTGTTGGTACTTACGTGAATTATTTTAAAATTATTATTTTTGCGCACTTTTATTTCGTGTTGTAATTTGGTACAATTGATTTCTTTAAGAATTTGAGTGAAATTTCGTATTTTGATTTTGTGTTTGTTATCTTTAGGTAAAAACTCATTTACGTTCAGAACATAAGTACTTTTATTATATTAAATCATTTGTTTCGGTTTCTATTCACATAGTGAATCACATTAAAATTAATATTAAGTTAGTGTTTTGAGATATAGCCTGGGATATGGAGAAGGACATAGGGTACTTTTTATTCGATAACCGACATCCACGCGGGCGAAGCCGCGGGCAAAAGCTAGTCTATAATAAAACAAACAGTGCTATCAATATTAATCCTCTTACAATACGGGAAGCTAAAACTAAAACTAAGTCATGGCTACTGACACAAGAGTACAGTTAAACAGAATCCATTTTAATATAGGTATATATATATTTATTTAAATTCAACAAGACCACACATCACCCACTTACACACCCTCTCATTAATCTCAAAAAAATAAACTATTATTACTATTATTATTAATCCATTCACACACCACCACACTCCACATATCAACACATTAAACACACACTCTTTACACTTTACACTCACATAAATGTAAAATGACAATATCATAAATCAAGTGTTACCATAATTTTTACTTCTCTTTTTATCATGTATTTAATAATTATTTTAATAGTAAATTTTATAATGAATGTAATACTATTAATGAAATTCTACTATTTTGCTATTTTAATTAAGTATGAATTTTTGTTTAATAATAATAATAATAATACCAGCCTATAACTGTTCCACTGCTGGGCAAAGGCCTCTTCTCATACAGAGAAGGCACGAGCATTAATCACCACGCTTGCTCAAGACGGGTTGGCGATTTCAGACTTATATTAACTATAAGTCCAGGTTTCCTCACGATGTTTTTCCTTCACCGATGTCAGTAAAGTCCAAGATAAACTCAGAAAGTATATATGAATTGAAAAAGTCACATTGGTACTTGCCCAGATTTGAACCAACAACCTCATGCATGAGAGGCGAGGCCTTAACCAACGGGCCATCATGACACATGACTCATTTTTGTTTGTTTGTTTTAAAGTAAATTCAAACGATGTATGTTTATTGCATAAAATCCAGAACCTACTGATTGGGAGAAGACACTGGCTCCTGTAACACAGGTGTTTTACCTAGCGCAGGAGTCAGGGCTTTCACTTTGTTTGTACACATTTTTTATGCCAATAAAGAATTATTATTATTATTATTCCCTTCCCTGTGGCGCAAAGCCTATGTTCGTCCACTACCTAAGGTTTCCAATCCCTCTCTTCCTACCGACTTCCGTCCAATTTCTATCCTTCCCTTCTTATCCAAAGTGCTTGAGGCCTGTATCCACAAACAATTCTCCAACTTTGTTCATCGCAACTCACTCATTAGCCTTCTACAATCTGGGTTCAGGCCTGGGCACAGCACTGTTTCCGCCCTCCTTAAAGTGACTGGCGATATAAGGGCAGGACTGGAAGACACCAAAGTTACTGCTCTTGTGTTGGTTGATTTCTCGAATGCCTTTAATACCGTCAGTCACGACATCTTGTTGCTGGCCATTCTGTCATATGTTATGGTCTCTCCCGATGCACTGGAATGGTTCTCCTCTTACCTTCAGGAATGTCAGCAGTCCATTCATGTTGGGGATTTTTCTTCATGCTGGTGTGATTTGGAAACTGGCGTTCCTAAAAGCGGTATACTTTCTCCTCTACTCTTTTCTATTTTTATTAATCTAATAACTTCCGTACTTCAATGTGCGTATCATCTGTATGCAGATGACTTGCAGTTGTATTGTCAAGGGAAGGTTGATGAATTGCCTGATGCTATCGACAAATTGAATAGGGACTTGATAGCCATAAAAACCTGGGCTGATAGATTTGGTGTAGCTGTAAACCCTAAGAAGTGCCAGGCGATCATCATTGGCAGTCCTCGTGATATTAGCAAGGTGGATGGTTCAACTTTGCCACCGGTTCTCTTCAATGGTACGGTCGTTCCTTTTAGTACTGACGTGAAGGACCTAGGCTTGCACATTGACAATACTCTGAACTGGCGAACTCAAGTCGCTAAGGTAAGCCAGAAGGTTACTAGAACGCTGTGGGCTCTGTACCGATTGAAAAATATATTACCAGCGAGCACGAAGACAATGCTTGTGCAGTCCTTAATTTTCCCTATCATCGATTATGGTGATGTGTGCTACTATGACCTGAATGCAGATCTCCTCGACAAACTTGACCGTCTTCTCAATAACTGCATTCGATTCGTTTTCAATCTGCGTAAATATGATCATGTCTCTGTGCATCGGTCGCTTCTAAAGTGGTTGCCCATACGCCAGCGCAGAGAGCAAAGGGCGCTGACAACCTTGTTTTCATTTCTTGACTCTCCATCTTCCCCGCGTTACCTAGCCCCCCACTTTCATTACATTTGCGCCAACCACAATAGAAATCTTCGTTCATCTCACAATCGTCTTCTTCAATGTCCCACTCACCGCACAGACTTCATTCACTCTTTCTTCTTCATACAGTCTATCTCTCTGTGGAATGCGCTCTCCCAGGAAATCAGGATGGTAACCGATTATCTTTTAAAGTAAAAGTTCGTGAGCATATTCGCAAGAAGCTGGCAGTATCATCATAACGGTAATGTTTTCCTATTGTTTGTCTTATTTGTTTTAGTATACATATTTATGTGTATTTATTTATGCTTATATTTATATATAATAAGATTTATATATTGAATTTATAGTTTGTAATAGGTTTATGTATATCTTTATATTTAAATGAATATTTATTCCTCAATTTTCGCTATTGCACCTACTACTGTATGTCTCTGCATCACCCAAGGGTTGACTGGTAGAAAATGCCTATGGCATTAAGTCCGCCTCTGTACATTTTTTGTGCTTAAAGTATTAAATCTATATCTATCTATATCTATACTAATCTATACTAATACTAATACTAATACTAATAATATATAAAGCTGAAGAGTTTGTTTGTTTGTTTGTTTGTTTGAACGCGCTAATCTAAGGAACTACTGGTTGGAATTGAAAAGTTCTTTTTGTGTTGGATAGTCCATTTATTGAGGAATATTATAGGCTATATAACATCACGCTACGACTAATAGGAGCGGAGCATAAATGAAAAATGTTGCAAAAACGGGAAAAAATATTCCTTTTTGAGAGCTTCCGTTGCGTGCGCTGGGTAAACGGTTTAAGTTACGCAAATATCATGTATGATAGAATTGTTCCTCTTTAAATTTTCTAAAAAAAAAGTCCGCGACAGCATATGTCTATCTTTTAAGATTGACTCACTATAACCTTTTTTATGGTAATCAAATTTGTTTATTTATTAATGCATTATTTGCGAAGGATTTTTCATAAACATGGTATCAATCCTTATCCAAATAAATACGTTATTCATCACAAGTATTTAATTTCGAACAAAGTTGCCCTTACATAATTTCATTTCAATGAATATCTTAGGAGATATAACTGTTTTATAATAACTCCGCAGCAAAATAATGATCAACTCTGCGAGGTAGTCTATTCTAAAGCTGAAGAGTTAGTTTTTAGGGTTCCGTACCCAAAGGGTAAAATGGGACCCTATTACTAAAACTCCGCTGTCCGTCTGTCTGTTTGTCTGTCTGTCTGTCCGTCTATCACTAAGCTGTATCTCATGAACCGTGATAGTTAGACAGTTGAAATTTTCACAGATGATGTATTTCTGTTGTCGCTATAACAACAAATACTAAAAAACAGAAAAAAAAAACTATATTTAAGGGGGGCTCCCATACAACGGACATGATTTTTTTGCTGTTTTTTGGCTCCGCCCGCGTGGATATCGGTTATCGCGTAAAAAAGTAGCCTATGTCCTTCTCTATATCCCAGGCTATATTCCTGCCAAATTTCATGTCGATCGGTTCAGAGACAGACAGACAGATAGACAGACAGATAGACAGACAGACAGACAGACAGAGTTACTTTCACATTTATAATATTGGTAAGGATTTGTATGGATGGTACGGAACCCTTCGTGCGCGAGTCCGACTCGCACTTGGCCGGTTTTTTGTTTTTTGAACGCGCTTATCTCTGGAACTGCGAGTTGGATTTGAAAAAATGTTTTTGCATTTTACAGCCCAATTCTTGAGGAAGAATAACATTCCTATTAACTAGGACACAATTTTTTTTAAATGAAAGTGTATGCGAAAATGAAGTAAAATCACGGGCAGGCAATGTGTTGCGACGGGGTGGGTCGGGGGAACAAGAAATTTAACGCGGACGAAGTCGCGGGCAGAAGCTAGTAATAATAATAAATATCTTGTGTCACTGTTGTTTGTGCGGTGTAGCAAGTAGTGGTAATCGAATTGTTGTGGGGTAGGTACACACGGCCACAAATCAAGCTATACATGTCCAGTTTAGGCTGATCTCGCATTTTATAGGATTACCGTACAGTGAGAGGTCAGCTTATACTGGTAGTGTATAGCTTGATTTTTGGCCATGTGTACCATAACTAAGTAAAAAGTGAAAAAAACAAAAAAATAAAAAACTTTTTAACAAAAAAACGAAAGTCGGTTGTGTTTTTGCTAAAGGGTTTTTTATTTTTCACTTTTCAGTTATGGTACCTACCAATACCATAACAATCCGATTACCACTACTTGCTACACCGCACATACAACAGTGACACAAGATATACGAAGTGGATTAAATACAGGGCCGCGCCGCCCCTGTGTGCGAAGTGTGCGGCGCACACAGGCGCCAAGACAATAGAGGCGCCGCCATCAAAATTATTTTTGTTACACTTACACAACAACATATTCTTTGTAGTGCAGTATCGATAAGTAAGTAGGTACAATAGGCGCAACATATGCCTTGTAAATAACAAAACATAATCATAATGCGCTTATTGTACAAGTCTTCTAAGATAATATTCACGTGTGTGGTTTAATTTTACGCTTTGGGTTTTAGTTAACATTCTTTACGAGCTCAGCGTTAAAATCAAAAGAACCGCCGTGAGTTTGATTGAATGAATTATGAACGTAACCCGATGCGATGCGTGCGACGGAAGCGGGGTGGGGTCACGGGGATTCCCCGACTTTAAGGAACGAGAGTGCCAAAACCAGTGTGACCAGATTCAGTATTTTAATACTTTTTCAGTATATTCTAACGATATTTTTGAACGTGAGTATTTTTGTAGGTATATTGAGCGAAGGCAGTATTTTTGGGTATATTTTGGATAACAAGTTATGGTACACCGTAAATGGACGTCATGACCATAGATGTTCAGGGAATTTCCCGGATTTAGTCTACAATACATCTGTTTGTTGTCTGTGTTCCTCATTGTACAGACGCCAGCACATCAAGCTACTACAAGCTGTCAAATTTCTTTAATAGATTTTCAGCTTTATCACTACAGATAAGGTTCAAATTTGAATTTATATACTTAAACAATTTGATAGCTGTTTGCCCTAACATCACTATAGCATTACGAATTTTGATAACTATGCCAGTTACCGTAGCAAGCGCGGAAAGGTCCTTTTCTAAATTCAAACTTATAAAAAATTACCTGCGCTCAACAATGAGCCAGGAAACAAACAACTTTAGCAACAATATCCATAGAGGAGGTCATATTAGACCATATAGACATACACGAGATTATTAAGGATTTCACAAACAGAAAAGCGAGAAGAGTGGAAATAAAATAATTTAAGTATATTTATATTCTTACATATTTTAGACTCTTGTTGTTTTTTTAAACATAGCATACGTAATAGTTAAATCAGTATTATTATAAAAGTCAGCAAATTTGTTATTAATATCTAAGTATACAATTAGATATAACATCATAAATAAAGTATGTAAAAATTAAATTCGTGTTTTATTTTTCGCAGTAATTGGCAAGCGAAAGCGAACTGGTTTTACCTATTCAGGAAAATATTATCTAAGTATATAAAACTGGAGAACATTAATTTCGGTCAAAATTAACAAATAATAAAAAACCATAAGTTAAAACATGAAAATTCGTGAAAAAAAGAGGCGCTTCATAGGTTTCGCACACAGGCGCTGTGGGGGATCGGCGCGGCCCTGATTAAATACGTATCATTGAGGAGTTCCGGTGACCATTTGTGGTCTTCTTCATCAGTTCCACTTCATCAAGTGTTACTTTCTGAATGCAAATGCTTGAGTATGTTTGCCTATACAATTTGAGGAGTTCCCTCAATTCCTCATGGATACCATCATGAAAACTTGATTTTGAAAAAAATGGGATCAATCTAGAAGTATATTCTTTCAAATTATTTTTTTTTTTTTCTTTTATAATATTTTTTGTGTTAATGTTCTTTATTGCGTCATGTTTACCGCAAATGAACGTTTTTTCTTTCTTTCTTTTTATCTAAATATAAAAAAAACCAAATCGGTTCATAAATTCATCGGTTCATAATCGGAGTTCTGAGGACACAAACATTAAAAAAAAAAAACATATACTACCGATTTGAGAACCTCCTCCTTTTTGGAAAGTCGGTTAAAAAGTAAGGAATTTTAGTGATAATTTAGTTAGTTTAGTTCGATGTACAAGAGAATCGGCATCATTGTAAAAAAAATAATCTCGCGGTAGTAGGTACTACCTACGGTAGATTGTTAGTTTGAACCGGTAATTCTAACTCATTAATCATATTAATTTTTTTTTTTGAAGTTCCGAAGTTCAACTCTACGTTATCTAATTATAGACCATTGCGGATAACAGATTAAAATATTTCGAGGTCAGTTACCGTGTCGTGGCTAATATAATAAAATAATGTATGAATAAGTCTTACGATCGTCTTTATCTCATTCTTAAGTCGAATCTTTTAGTAAATAGATGGGGTTATTGTACATTCGCCACAAAGTAAATACGCCACGAAAAAAAATAAGTGTGTAAACTCGCCGCAGCTCTATTTTCATGAAGAAAAATCCGCCATATTGTATGCAGCTACTTACATAAACTAAACATCGTCTAAAATGTAAAAAACATAAGCAGTCTTTACAGTGCGTGTTCGGTGTATAATTACTGTAGTACGCACGTCAGTGGTAACTAGTGTGAGCTGCGGGGTAGCTGCGTAACACAAGGAGCGATGGGTTTCGTTTTGACCGTTCAACATCATTGCGTTGCGTTATTTACGTTGTTGTGGGGAAGAGGCTCGGCACGATTGACTGCTGCGCAGGCTGCGCTGCGTGTCGCGGGTTCAATTCCTGCACGGAAATACAAAAATTTGTATGACCTACAAGGAGTTGTTCCGGGTCTGGCTGTAAGTGAATGCGAGTTTAAATGTTTGGAAACGCACCCACAATACAGGAGAAATTCCGGGTTGGCTTTAGTGTCGTGCGGCACGCGGAGGGGGTTAAAAAGGGTTAAAGCTAGTAGGGTTTGGGTCCCCGATTATAACGCTATCACTGTTATTACAAGGTAATGCATATTTTTCGAGAAATTAATGAAAAATGTTTTTAACCTCAAATCAGTTTTATCTAAGCGAAAACGGAACGTTAAAATGGGCGATTGACAACCAAATCTATTCCACACATTGTCTATGGTGCAAAATGACGTGAAAAAGTGGCAAAACAGAACGTAAAAAAAAACAACACAATTTTTTTTAAGGCAAATTGATTTATTATTGTTTTCGTTTCATTTCTTTGTATAACAACCTAATAGACCTTCAATTTAGTCCCATTGATTATATGTGTGTACAATAGGCAATGTTACTAGAAGCTGAGAATGCTACTAGGATAATTTGGATGCAAGAGCGAGCGAAGCGAGCTCGGGACTTGGGGCACCCCGACTCGGATAGATTAGGTTAGAAGGGTATTGCGGGGTAGAATGAGCGAGCGAAGCGAGCGAATAGACCCCGCCATACCCTACGTGGTTATTTTTTTTAAACCACTCAGAAGTAGGAGCCCCGCTTTGCGGGGCTCCGTCGACCGCCCTTCCCACGACTGCGCCACATTGAGCGTGTGAGATTATTCATATTTAAAGGAGAATATCTAATTGTATTGATCACTATAATTGATGTTGTTTATCAATAAATCACACAAGAACGTCAGCTGTCAGAATAATGACATTGACGTATAGTTCAGAAACGTTCCATTTCAATAATATTTTATAAAACCTAAAACTTACGTTTGGAAATAAAAGGGTTGTAATTTAAAATATATTATTATTATGGTATTTGCATTTCTTTAATTGATATTTCATAAACAGATGTACTCGTATTTTCTATAAATGGTTTTATTGTGACCTAATAGGCTGTATAACAACTATTCCAGAGTTTCTGAACAAGTCGTGATTGGTGGTTTAAGAATAATCAATATAAATGTATATTTACTTAGCTTTATAATAAATTATTAAGTAATAATTAATATGCTACTAATAATATATAACACGATTTTATAATGCAATTTTAAAGTAACAAGGTGTTTCAAACGATATTCGGAACATCAAGTTGATGTTATTATATTATTCGATTATACATATAGATTACAAATAAATACATACTATATTGCTAAATAATCATATTATGTTTTAAAATAGTTCCACTACATAAGATTGGTAAATTATTACCTATGTTAGAAGTTATTTAACAATTATGTATGACCGTCGGGGATTGGTTTTAAATGGCAGCAAGGTTGGAGGTACTTGAGTAATATTGGGAGACTATAAAATGGGTGTTCCCACCTATTCTGGGATTTTTTGCTAGATCTGTGTGTAAGTTAATTGATATTATATCTTGATTATTGCTAATGACTCTGTTGTTCTGTTTGTGTTATAATATGGCTAATATTATATTGTGTTTAATCAAAGGAATATTCATGTTCTGCTTCTTTCCACTGGTAAAGTTGCTAACTTTGAGAAATAATCCAAGAGATTAATGTTGTAGCAAAGTATATTATGCTAATGTAAAATGTGTTGATAAAATACTTTAAAAACAAGCTGCCGTGGAGTTTCTTGTCGTTCTTCTCCACGAACTCCATTTGCCATAATCGCCACGCTTGGCAGGCGGGTTGGCGATCGCAGTATGGTGTTCATAATGCATAGAGAACGCTGCTGCCCATTCTCTAGTCAAAAAAAAAAAAAATCATCAAAAATATATCTAGATATTATTATTTTAATAATTTTTTTTTGCTTAATAATTAAACAAATGTGCCTTTTGTTTTTCTTTGTCGCCATATTTTTAATTACCAAAAACATAGAAATGACTTTTTTAAGGAGGAATACTGACTCCCACACAGACTTGTCACAGGTACCTACGAATACGATGAACCTAGTTTGGGAGCCAGGGGCCAACCTATATTTAAGACACTACACGTCTATATGTTGTAAATGTAATGTCTGTAACAACGCTGACACTTTAAAAAAATTAAAGAATAAATGTAATTTATTTTATTTGTTTATATTATACATTAATATCTTTGTCATAGCTCGGGACCCTGGGGTTCCAGATCTTTGTAAGGCGTACGAGGGGCCGATGCCAACTCGCAGAGGCCCCTTAGACAATTTAAGTGATGAGGCACCAACCGACGATTATCCGTGTTTGCACAATGCAAAACCCCCGGTTGGACTATTGTAGAACATAGAAACAAAACATATTGGGCTATGGGTTTGGGTGGCTATAGTGGATTAGTTGTCTAGAACTATGGAAGGAGTATGTCCTCTGCCGGATCAATGTTATGTAATACACGGATAAAATGCCAGCGGGTGACTTGCACTCATTAATGTGACGTAGCGACAAGAGGGCAACACTTCCTGAGGTGCTTGAAGAGTGGAGAGGTATTCCATGGCTATCAGGACAATCCCAAAAGTACGGTCAAGATCCCTATCAACATCTTACTGGAATACTTCCTTCCTCCAAGCATGTTTGCTCTTGCGAATTTCCACTCAAGCCGGCCAATAAAGGCAAGAAAGAGGTGCAAGTTATATTCCTCGTCAGTGTTCACTCCAGCCAGCAAATAAGGCAAGCCAGAGATGAGGAACATGACTTCTCCCGGAAGATAGGGTCCGTGGGGTCGTTACTGCCTAACAGCTCGCCACATGCTGCCCTGCGTTTTTATGTATACAATAAGTAAATGTTATTATTTATCTTTATGTTTATACATTAAAATTATTTCCTTTATTTCATTAATATACATATAAATTATATTTTGAAATATTAGAATATAAAAAATATAAAAACATTTAAAAATATAAAAAATAGTAGACCACCGGTATCGGGAATAGGGTCCAAGCTACCGACGGTCAGGGCTCCATAGAGAGGAACCTCCTAACAATGCGAGCCGTGTCCAGTAGTACCGCCCTCTGAATCAAGCCCATGATCCAGCTGCCCAACGAGAGCCTCCTTAGGTGTTGGGCGAGGCTCTTGGCAACTAAGCCATTGGCTGATACGACTATCGGCACAATGATCGCTGAGTCCACATCCCACATGTCGACAACCTCGTGAGCCAAGTCAAGATAGAGATGGCTTTCACGAGGTTCCCGTCATGTGGGACTGTTATGTCAATAATCATTGCGCGCCGCTCTATTCGATCCACCACCTCTATAACAGGCTTATTGGCAACAATAGCCCTGTCAGTGATCCATCATCACACATAGAATCAATTCGACACATTATCTCTGGGTGTTCTCGTCTTGCCAATGGCAACAATAGTCCTGTCAGTGATGATGGATCGAACCCAGAACAATGTGATAACACTAGGTTGTATTTCAGAGCAAGTTGCTGATGGATAATCCTGGCTACAAGGTTGTGTCTATGCAAGTACTCTTCGTTAGCTAGACGAGAACACCCTGAGATAATCTGTCGGATTGATTCTATGTTCATACATTAAAATTATTATTATTATTATCAAGATTTTGCAATTTAGTCATAAGAACGTTTAGATTCGACCCAATACCTATTTACTTCTTTATTCATACAATATTTATATAAAACTATCATCAACTCACGTTTCCTCTCGTTACTCTTCAGCACATCATACGCCGTCCCTACCACGTTCATCCCCACTATAAGGCCTGCCACACACTGGAAGGCCAGGTCCCAATCATCCACTATTTTCCTATGTCCCCCCTTCTTGCAATATTTCAGCTGTGTTAAGTTCACTTCGAGCCCGTAGTGGGAGCGAGTGAGGTTGTTCACGCAGTGGCTGAAGCGCGCTCGAGGGGATGGGTCGCGGATGTGGCCGCACGAGGTGGACAGGCAGAGGCCGCGGTGGATGAGCGTGTGGTTGAAGCGGTAGTGGTCGCTTGAGAAGTGCTGTAAAATGGTGATGATTAGGCTTACGTATAAGCAGTAAATGTGGCATAGTAGGGAGTGGCGAGGCTTGATCTTACGTAGGACCCGAAGAAGAAATTGTTCAGTTCTTTATATAGGGCTTCCCACGACTTTGCCACATGAAGGGAAAGTACCTTAAATACTGTAGATATAAAATTTTACTGAATGAAGACTTCAATAATACGAATTGCATTCAAAGAATTATAAATTATCGCCTGTCTGAACTGGGACTCGAAACCGCAAAACGTGAAAAAAAAAATCCAGCCAAGTGCGTGTCAGATCACGCACAATGAAGGGTTCCGTAGTTGGGATGAATTTATCCCAAGAACAAACTTAACATTGTACATTTTGGGGTTTATTCATAAACGTTGCTTAACGTTAAGTGACGTTCAAACGTAAAAAAAATATGGTTAAACAGTCGGAAATCATTACTTAACTTAAACAGCGTTTATAAATAAACCCTTGTATATCTAAGTTGTAACTATTACTGGGTAACTTGTAATGCCTAGTTTTCCTTCTAACTTCGTTATTATACTACTGTTGTGATTTTTTTTAAATATCCAAATAAAACCATTTAGCTCGCAGGGAGGACACTTGACTCTAATAAAAATTAGCACTTTAAAGCTTAATGTTACGCAAACGGATCCCTGATTAGAAAAATGGTTTTCACAACCCGCAATATTTTTGAACGGCCTATTCTATGATACGGGGGATAGACGAGAAAAACATTATATCCCCACTTTACGTGTAGTGGGCGTACCGTAAATAAAAAAAAACAAGATTTTATTTTACCACTGTCGGCGTAATTTGTATGTATACCCATACCAAATTACAGCTTTCAAGTACTAAGAGTTTCTGAGCTAAACCACTGAAAGACAGACAGACAGATAGACAGACGGACATGGCAAACCTATGAGGGTTGACTACGGAACCCTAAAAACCTATAATTTACCTATAATTTTACTGTACCGATCGAAAGGCCCGTTTAGGAATATTTAGTTATATATTCGATTTAAAAATAAACAATTAAATTAAAATAAAACAAATATTTAAAAGGGGCTCCCATACAACAGACATGATTTTTTTGCTGTTTTTATAGATAATGGTACGGAACCCTTCGTGCAGGAGTCCGACTCGCACTTGGCCAGTTTTTATATTACAATTTTTTTCGGGTTCCGTACTTCATCTGTCTGTCTGTCAGTCTGTCCATCTGTCACAGATGATTAGCTCCGAATCTGCTGGGTCAATTAAATTGAAATTTGGTATGTACCTACACAATATTATGAACTTCTGTCAAAAAAGTTAAAAACTTATAATATTTATACAAAAACCGGCCAAGTACGTGTCGGACCACGCAAATGAAGGGTTCAGTATTTAGGATGAATTTATTCATCCTAAGAACTAACTTAACATCGTAGTTGAAAAACATACCTACATTATGTATGGGGGAACATATTTTTCAACTGCAAAGTTATAATTTTGTATGTGAGTAATTTTGTAAAGCCTATTTAGCTGTCATAGTTTTCCTTTTCACTTCGTTATATATACTACTGCTGTGAATTTGTCTGTTGTTGCCTTTTCAAATACAAGCATTTAGCTGGCAGGGGGGACACTTGACTCTAACAAACATTTGCACTTTAAAGCTTAATATTATGCAAACGGACCCCTGAATCGAAAAATGGTTTTCACAAACCCACAATATTTTTGCCACTGGGTAAGAGTCTCTGAGCTAAGGCGCGGACAGACATACAGACAGACAGGGTTCCTTGTTGACTACGGAACCCTAAAAAACAATAAAATCCGCCGACACTTTGTCTGAACGTAAAACGGAATAACCTAGGAGTGAAATTCGTACAATATCTGTGGTAAAATGCCGACTTTATTATGTAAATACAAAGAGATTTAAGATAGGTACAACTTATAATTTAATGTCTGTGTGTAAATATTTTTTTTTTTAACAAAAACAAAACCGACTTCCAAAAAAAACTTTAAAAAAATCACTAAAAAGAGAAAAATAACTTTAATTTCAGAAGTCGGTGGCAAAAAACGAAAATACTTCCGAAATTAAAGTTATTTCTCACTTTTTTAACCAACTTTCCAAAAAGAGGAGGTTCACAATATTTTTATTTTTTTGTTTTTATTGTTTGTTACCTCAGAACTCCGTCGTTTATGAACCGATTTGGAAAATATTTTTTATATTTGAAAGGGTATACTTCCAGACTGGTCCCATTTTTTTTCCAAAGCCAGTTCTGATGATGGGGTCCATGAGGAATTGAAGGAACTCCTCAAATTTTGTAGGCATTTATATAGCGATTTTTGTATTTTCATCAACGAATCAAGCATTTGCAGTCAGTAAATCGGTCTAGCCGACTTCGAGTAATCAGGGAACACATATAAAAAAATAAAAATAAAATATTCCGACGAACTGAGAACTTCCTCCTTTATTGCAGTAGGTTAATAAGTTGAATTTTCTGAAACTTTATGATTTTTTTCTCAAAAATTAGGTGTTTGCGCTGTGTGAAATTTTGCAAAAGTGTTTTACATGAAGAGATCTACATAAACGCTATAAAATCGCACGCGTGGGTTAACGCAACTGCAGTGTAGCCAATGCTGTTGCTATTACCTCTACAACACTGAAGAGGCGATCGTTTCTGTGCGGCATCAGATCGAAAGTCCCCAGGCAGAACACTCCTCGTCTCGCCAGGCACTCCTCCCAGTCATCCAGGTGGAACAACTTCGGCATCTCATGGTAATCTCCATCTGTGTGACAAGGTTTAAGGAGGCCCTTATTGTATTAGATTTGCTGCCAATTTTGTGAAAAGTTGAAAGGGAATCGTTTGGTTGAAGATTGATGAATTTAAGAGTGATGAATATAATTATAATATACATTTTGATGGGTGGAGGGGGAGAGGGAGAGGGAGACTAAACCTGAGATGGGTGGATTGTGTGAAGGATGGTCAAGTGCGTGTCGGACCACGCACAGAGAAGGGTTCCGTAGTTGAGACGAATTTCTCCCAAGAACAAAAATATTGTAGTTGAAAAACATAGTTCTCCCATACGTTCAAACTGAAAATGTAAGATTGTACGCACATTATGAATGATAAAATTTATCATGTTATTTTAAGGCCATAGACTTCTTATAGGTTTTTCTGTAATCTATTGTTAAGGGTAGAACTATTCTCAGAATAAAAATAAAAAAAATTGGCTCAGCAGTTTCTTAGATAATGGGGGGATTGTAAATTTTCATATTTATTTAATACTTCAAGCACAGCAATGCACAGAGGCGGACTTAATACCATAGGCATTTTCTACCAGTCAACCTTTGGGTTATACAGAGACAAACAGTGGTAGGTACATACAATTACGAAAAATTTAGAAATAAATGTTTATTTAAATTTCAATAGAGTTAATTTAAAACATATTAGTAGTACTCTAGATTTGATATTTCATGTTAGTTATGCCTAAATGTACAAAAAAAATTGCCACCGAAGTCAACCAAATAATGAGTGTCCTGAGAATGAACCAGGTATGTGCTTAGGATCTTGTTTATAAGTTGTATTACAAGATTTATTATGAGATAACACATATATTTACGAAATTATTTAAAAATAAGATAATCCCGCTAACAAATTTTTATTGGCCCGTATGTAAGGTATACATAATATGTAGTGATCTTTTTGATTTAATTAGTATAATTTTGGGATTATCCATATCTACATAATTTTATTCTTATGCAATACCTACATAAAATTAAAATAACTAATATACTATACCTATACATACAAAACTTATAATATATATATATAGTTACATAATTATAATAAATAATTATATACAATATTAAACACATCTATATATATTGCGCAGACTCACGTCTGCACAATATATAAATGGAGTCTGTGACCCCCCTCGTCTGTGAGCTTACAGTAACAATACTTCCTATATTGAATGCATCGCTACAATAAGCAGTAAATTAATTAATTTCACGGCTAATATAAGGCGTTGGCCGGCAGTTAGTGCGAGTGGTTCCTTATTGACGGAGTATCGTGGTGGTCAGTGAATCAGACGCCTTAGTGGGTGGTTATGATGATGATGACATAATAAGTGCAATAATTTTCCCTAATCAAGACAGATGTAGCCGTGTTGCATAATTATTTGCATAATTCGGTGTCTACGGTTGATGAAGTGTTGTTGGGTTTATCCATTTAGAGTTTCTCAGTAGCTGCTCAGAGTATGGATTTATGCCTGGATGTTGAAAATAGGCTTGGAAATATTGATAAATATGAATAATAAATAAATTATTTATTTCACCAAAATCACCTAACAACATTGACTTAGTGCTCATATACACGAGCGACACGTTGCCTCTGCTCCGCTCGTGTAGGCATATGAGCACTCAAACAAATCTGGCGATATTATGTGAGTGCATGTATGGGTATCTACATCTCAGCCTACCCCTTTGGGGAATACAGTCGTGCCATTTTTCGATTCGATTCCAGCGCATTCGCAGGTGCTGCATGGGAGATGAGGTATTTCCGACTGTGCGTGTATCTCGTATCTACTAAGTAGGTACATATATTTTCTTTGAATGCTACAAAATATTTCATAAAAACCCCTCACCATTTATTTCAAAGCCAGCGACAGCCACCACCATCGCCGGCAAAACTACCCACATGATGACCATCGCTGTCACTCAGTGTCAAAACACCACTGTTAAACTCACTGCACTTTAGTAAAAATATTCTTATATAGAAGGCTATCACAGATAACGATCGGCACTTGTTAGTGTAACTACCACTGGTGGCTTAAATTGACCACCGGTGGCTATACCGCTGATAAGTTCTGAGTGAATGACCACCGGTGGCTTGCGGTCAGTTTTATATAGTGAACTGTCGCACGACGAACTGAGAGCGCGTCTCGACGATCTGTGTAAGAGTATTATAGTATCATGTCCTGAGTTTATCCCCACATAAAGTTATTTTAGTTATTTCAGTGCAGTTGAGTTTATCCAGCCATAAAGTGAACTGATTTGATTACCATTATTTTGTAAGTTAATAATACTCAGCGAGACTAAATAGGGGTTATTGAAAGATTAGTGCCAGCTTCAATATCGGCGCAAAAACTAGACTGTATTTATTGTTCGGAAACATAGTTGAATTGAAAAGATTAAAGACGTTTAAATATAAAAAACCGGTAAAGGGCGAGTCGGGCTCGCGCACCGAGGGTGCCGTACCATCATAATTATACACCGTGGCATTTTAGTCATCTTACAAAGACAGCCCACTTCATGTATCCAATGACTACTAATCATTCATATAAAAAAAAATGCGTTTTTTTATTTTTATTAATTTTGACGCATGACATAGTTTAAAACATCCTGTTACGAGTGCAGTCCGAGCCTTGTGTTACAAGGGCGCCGCGGAATGGAGCGGCGACATCTTTATCAGAGTTCATTCACCCTAACGCAAAAATGTGTTTCTTACTATTGCAACTTAAACTTAATCTAAATCCATTCTGCGGCGCCCTTGTATCACAAGGCTCGGACTGCACTCGTAACAGGCTGTTTTAAACTATGTCATGCGTCATAATTAATAAAAAATAAAAAAAATTAATGTTAAAAAAAATAAAAAAAAATAATATGAATGATTAGTAGTCATTGGATACATGAAGTGGGCTGTCTTTGTAAGACGACTAAAATGCCACGGTGTATAGCTTCATAAGCTTCATTCGTATAAGTAGGACCTAAATAGTTATGTGCCCAGAAAAAACTACAACTGTGCTTCACCCAAAGCAAACTGCGAGTAGGTAGGAAGGAGGATATTTTAGTTGTGAACCGCGAAATGTTTTTAAATTTTCATCGCCGAGGCCTTTATTATAACACTGCGGTGTAGAATATTGCAGTTTTAGGTCAGCGCCATCTATGGACAGATAAAGGAACTAATGTAGTTTTTGTTG
Organism: Dryobota labecula; assembly: GCA_947523025.1. NCBI lineage: Eukaryota > Metazoa > Arthropoda > Insecta > Lepidoptera > Noctuidae > Dryobota > Dryobota labecula. Next base: position 1,185,184 of record OX383303.1, on the reverse strand, counting down.
ATTTCTGAAAAAGTGTGCTATTTAGAGACATAGTTTTATTTTTCCTGTAATCTTTACATAACCTTCTATCACATAGAATAATTTCAGATTTTTCCCTATGCAAACTTCGGAGATAACAGGGGGGGGGAGACGGTATTTTTTTACATTATTCATCCAAAGTCGAAAACTATGCGGCCTAAAGAAAAAAAAAAATATAATGTTTGAGAATGTGCAAACAGCGCTCTTTCATAATGATACCCCAAATGCCCTAGTAGCGGCATTTCCAATTTTTAAGACCACCTTTCAGTCCCTGTTGCAAAAAAATTAAAACCTTTTTTGTTTCTTTCTTATTTGCAAAATATTTGGGCAAACGTCATCTAAAACTATTCTAAATTTCAAGTTGATAGCATCAGTAGTCTTGAGATATTCAGCTGTGACAGACAGACAGACAGACAGACTGAGTCACACCATAAGGGTTCCTTTTCACCATTTTGGTACGGAACCCTAAAAACCGGCCAAGTGCGTGTCGGGTTGGTGTTCCAACTACGGAGTGGCGGATTTGCAGTCTTGGCCGCCCTATGCCCACCATTACCACGCAGTAAGTACCAGCCGCCCCTTTCTCAACATCTATCATATAGGGTTGTACGTTGTTTCATAGCTTTTAGTTTTATAGAATTTCGTTTCACATATTTTTTTCTCATATTTTCGTTTCATAGAATAATCAATACGTGGAATACTTACTTTGAAGATTTTTAAATAATTGATTTTTGTTTCACATAAACTTTAATGTTAGAATAGTCATATCATAGAATAACATATCCCACATTCTTTATCCATATATTGTTTATTTAATATAAAACTTATTACCAAGAATAACATTTTATTCATTTTCAATTTAAACAGCATTTTTTTTGCATTTTGCGGCATGCAAGCAAGCATGCAACATGCAGCGTGCAAGCAAGCATGCAGCATGCAAGCAAGTATGCAGCATGCAAGCGAGCATGCAACATGCAGCACGCATGGTTTCTGTCACGGCTCCGGCGCTGCGGGGCTCCGGCGGTCCCACGCGAGCTTATCGTCGCAGATGCTTAAAACCACCTGCTCTTCAGCTCGCGGGCTGCCTCGCCCCTCCACGCCTACGCGGATTTAAATTACACTCTAGGGGTAGGGCAGACAAGACTACGTGGAGTCTGTTTTGCAGCGATTCGTTTCTGTCACTAACTTATACCGAACAAACAATATTCGTTACAAAATAATTCTACCGTGTGAAATGTTTGTTAAACAAAAAAATTTGATTAAAAATTTATTGAATTGTGTTTCTGTGAAATATTTTTCATTCAAGTAAATAGTCATTGAACCAATAATATTCGAACTAAAAATACAAGTCCCAAATATTATGTGCAACATTTTCTGGGAAACGAAATTCTATGAAATTTCTGTCTGCGAAATAAGGGGACACCATCATATAGACTACATAATGAATTTACTTTATTGCCAACTTTTATCGAAATCGATTCAGTTTAGTTAACTATATTATCTGCTAGTTTTTTATCACGATTGTTCCTAGTATTAATATTATGGACATCACTGTATTAAAAAAAAAAAAAAAAACTTATAAAATATTTTCAAAAATATACTGAGAAGTGGTTAATTTTTAGGGTTCCGTAATAAACAAGGAACCCTTATAGTTTCGCCATATCCGTCTGTCTGTCTGTCTACCTGTCTATCCGCGGCTTAGCTCAGAGACTCTTAGTACCTACTAGAAAGCTGTAATTTGGTATGCGTATACATATTAATCACGCCAACAAAGTGGTAAAATAAATATATATTTGTGTAACTGTTTGTTTTCCCGAATTAAATAAATAAAAATATTTAGGGTATCTCCGGTACACGTAAAGTGGGGATGATATTTTTTTCTCGTCTATTCCATGGTGTCCCTATAGGATAGTGTGGAGAGGCCGTTCAAAAATATTGCTGGTTTGTGGAAACCATTTTTCGATCCAGGGATCCGTTTGCGTTTGCTTTAAAGTGCAAATTTTTGTTATTTTATCTAATACTAGCTTCTGCCCGCGACTTCGTTTGCGTGGAAGTCGCAAGACGTCACAATATACTAAAATACCAGCCACATTTTAATAAAACTTCCCTGAATACTACGTTGGCAGTTTTGGTCACAGCAGTCAAAATATACAGAGAGTCAGGACTGGTGACGCAAGAGCATGTGACGTACAATTCCATGTTCTATCGTGGTCGGCTCGCGTTCGGCCCTGATTCAGGCCATTGTTGTACGGAGCGAGAGTGCATGGGAGGCCGTCACCTCCTTCTGCGAAGCAGTAATGCGTGCAAAGGAGAGGGCGGAACGCGTGAAGGAGAAGTAGTCTGTACGCCCTCATGCCCCTAGTCGCCGCAGGAGACGTCCTGGGCGGCGGTAATCAACTGGTGATTCCCGGCCACCGTAGACGCGGGCTTGCGGTTGGCGAGCAATGGGCAGCTGGCAGTCCGGTAAAGACCAGGCCAGGGTCGACGGCACGTTGTCTTCCACGCGCGCCTCAAAGAGATGTCAGCACGAACTGACGGGGTCCGCTAGGATTGATGGCGCCAGGATTGCGGGTTTGTCCAAAAGGGACACCGTGGCCCTGGCACAAAGGCAACTGAAGTACCACGGGTGGGATTTAATTAGTAAAACGACACGAACGAAACTAAATTTGACACGCCTCCCGCTCCGCCTAGAGCGGGAGAAGTTATTAGATAATTTCCTCGAACTATCTCAATTACAGAAAAAAAAAGTGAAAAAAAAAAATACGGTCAAGGGCGAGTCGGACCCGCGCATCGAGGGTTCCGTACCATCATATATAGCTTCATTCCTATAAGTACCTAAATAGTTCCGTGCCCAGACAAAACTATAACTGTGCTTCACTCAAAGCAACCTGCGAGTAGGTAGGAAGGAGGACATTTTGGTTGGGAACCGTGAAATGTTTTTAAATTTCCATCGGCAAGGCCTATATTCGTCAGAGAATTTTAACTTTTAGTTTTAGGTCAGCGCCGTCTCATGACCGATAGTGGAACTAATGTAAGTTTTGTTGATGATTCAAACTTCGAAGACAATGCGGCCTGAAAAATACATTTGAGAATGTACAAAGCGCTCTTTCATACGATACCCCATATGCCCTAGTAGCCCCACTTCGATTTTTTAAGACCCCCGTTAAGTCCCATTAGCAAAAAAAAAATCTTTCTTATTTGCAAAATAGTTGGGCAATCGTCATCTAAAACTATTCCAAATTTCAAGTTGATAGCATTAGTAGTAGGTACTTGAGATATCCAGCTGTGGCAGACAGACGGACAGACAGAATGAGTCACACCATAAGGGTTCCGTTTTACCATTTTGGTACGGAACCCTAAAAAGAAGCACAAAAAATATCAATTCTTTAGAATCGAAATTAGATTTGCATTGTTTTGTTGAAAGTTGACTGAAATAGCATAATATGTTATAACTGACTGCTTAGATCCATAAGGTATGACAATCATTTAAAAGATGAAATCTGTAACTATCTGATAAAATCGTTTCCTATTCAACCCAGCGAAGTAGTAATGGAATAATTCGACTGTTGTCATACACTGATACGAGTACATTGTGTTCGTTCTCATCTCAGTCTCACCTACGACCTGTATGGGAAAACATTTTTTAGATTTCTGACTTTTCTAGTACTCAAACCTCAGTTGGTCGTATAGAGTTTTTTGAGCCTCGTAAAAAACAGGATCGATTGGCACCAAAAACTTTTTTGTGAAAATTGCCCATTTTCTTGCCGACTATTTTTTTTTCAAAATCTGTAAATGCAGTTTTTTTTTTCTAAAAGTTAAGGATAGTCTCTTAAGACCATTTTCTTCTAGCGACCACGGTTAAGATACCTGCCCTTATTGACCCATCTCAAAACATAATGCAATACTGCTCATTCCTCATAGCAAATAGCATGTTAATTTATACCTAGTAATTCGACCAGACCTATAGGAAATATCTATGTAAAATTTTAACAAAATCTGTCCGGTAGTTTTTGCGTGATGCTGGAACATACATTCAGAAAAACAGACAAACAGACAAAAATTCTAAAAAATATATTTTCGGCAACTCACTTTTTTTCAAAAATATACAATGTACAGTTTTGACTTCGCTACGATTTTATTATATGTATAGACTAGCTTTTGCCCGCGGCTTCGCCCGTGTGGATGTCGGTTATCGCATAAAAAAGTACCCTATGTCCTTCTCCATATCCCAGGCTATATCTCAAATTTCTAACTTAATACCTATTAATTTTAATGTGATTCACTATGTGAATAGAAACCGAAACAAATGATTTAATATAATAAAAGTACTTATGATCTGAACGTCTAATGAGTCTTTACCTAAAGATAACAAACACAAAATCAAAATAGGAAATTTCACTCAAATTCTTAATATTTAATAATTTTAAAATAATTCACGTAAGTACCAACAATGTGAAAACAAAACGAAATCCTCCAAAATGTCGCACGATACACCGTTTGTGCTGAGAAAACACTCGAAATCTAATGAACACCATTGGTCCATATCTTTTCTCAGGGTCACGTTCACAATTAGACGAAATATTTGACATTTATTTTGTACTTGCAACACGATCTGGCTGTAGAATTCGATTAATCGACTAATACTTGACCGGTATTAATACATTTTAGCGGGAACACCACTGTTTAGTATTGCCATACTAATTTATAATATTCACATCTATCTATCCCTTTCTCACTACCTCTCTCGCTCTCTCTCTGGTACAGCCATTCGACATACACGCGCTCTGTACAATATTATTTAAAACTGTGGAATTAAGCACCCAATAACATAGTGAAGTGTGTAAAAACAAATTAATATTAAACAGTTTGTGTTTGTGCATATTTGTTTCTTTATAACAACCTGCTGACGTCAACAATATTCATCATAAAATTGGTCCTTCGAGTTGTTCCGGACGCCATTTTTTTGGTGGTTAGGGCGTGTTGCGCTAAGCCGGCAAGAAGTCATCGACAAGATCGACGAAAGTCGGCTATCTTCGGGTCGCGCCGTGCCACCTCGGGCCTCTTCGGCATACATCGCCAGCGCCTCTTACGAAGAAACAAGTGCTGTTTTACCGACAGGGCCGGAGAGAAGCAGCCAATAGGCAATCGGCATTTTAAGTTGTCGATAAAGCAGACGATATACGGCGGATTCCACCAATCGCGCTGCTGTAACAAAGCTTCCGAGTGTAGCTATTTCCGGAAAAAATATTCTGCCGACGCCTACGTCGTGAACAGTGTATCGAAAAACGTGTTTTTGCAGTTTTGTTAATAACTCAAGCTCGTTCCATAATTTTTAGAGTACAACAGTACAGAAAATATCATTAGCTCACAAGCATCTTACAATACAAATCGTGTGATTCCATCCAACACAAAAGATGGAAGAAATAGAAAACTTGCGCACGACCCGTGCCGCCATTAAAGGTAAAATAACAAGAATATCCAATTATGTGCAGAACTACGACCCTGCAAAGCTTACTAAACGCGACCTACAGGTCAGATCAGAAGAATTAACCAAACTGATGGATCGATACGATGAAATCCAAATCAATATTGTGATGTTGGACTCGCCCGACCGGCAACAAGTCAACGAACAGGATCGGGAGACAACCGAAACGAAATATTATTCTACTAAAGCACAAATTGCGTCATTAACAGGAGGTTCGCAACAAGAAATGGAGCATTCTCATTTAAACTCTACCGCATTACATGATTGTACGACAAGGAAACCTCGTGTCAAGCTGCCATTACTGGAGCTTCCAAAATTCGACGGTGATATCCGTGAGTGGCCAGCATTCAAGAACATATTCTACGCCTCTGTTGACAGTGTAGACCTTCCAACAGTGAACAAACTTCAATATCTGAAGTTCGCCCTGTCAGGAGAAGCGGCTGGGCTTATTACCTCGCTTCTTATAACTGAGGAAAACTACAGTAAGGCACTAGATATACTAGCAAAAAGGTATGAGAACCAAACTATGATTGTTAATTTTCACTTAAAAGCTATTACTAATTACAATGTTGTTAATAAACATAACCTAAAAGAATTTCTAGTAACTTTACAACAAAGTTTAGATTCCCTTAAAGCTATTAAGCTGCCTGTAGATAGTTGGGATGTCCTATTAGTATTCCTAATTTCACATAAACTGGACAACTCACTGAGAGCAGCGTGGGAATTAAATAAAAAAGAAAGTACTCTTGCTACATTGTCTGAGTTGCTGGATTTCTTAAACGTAAGGCGCTCAGCATTTGAATTACTCAATGACAAGCCTTGTGATAGGCCTACTGTTAAAACTACACATTTGTCGTCAACCTCAATGAGACCTCAATTAAATTGTGTATTATGTCAACAAAAGCATGACTTACATAAGTGCCCTAATTATATAGAAATGAGTGTACCTGATCGTATTAACCTTATAAAGTCTAAAACTTTGTGTTTTAACTGTTTACAGCCTTATCATGCAAAACATAAGTGTTCAAAACTGAAGTGTTTAACATGCCATCGCAAACATCATACAAGTATACATATGGATCATCCTAAACAAGTAAGTCCTGCCACAGCAGATGTTAAGCTACCTGTTGCTATTGCCTCACTGAACTCTTGCGTGCAACAGCACAATACTGAAAATACAAGTGTCCAATGTGAAACAAACTCTCAATCTAACCCATCAACGGTTCTTGTCTCAAATACTAAACATCATACTACCTTGCTATCAACAGCTATCATAAAAATACAGGATGCTATGGGAAACTGGGTAAATGCACGAGCATTATTAGACTCGGGCAGTGAAGTTAGTGTAATAACACAGAGACTTGCAGGTGTGCTAAAGCTTCCATATAGCTACCATGCATGCACTATAAAAGGTGTGGGCAACAAAGACAGCCTTGCACAATTACGTATAAATGCTAATATTTCTTCTCGACATAATGATTATAACTCTAATCTAACATTTATAGTAATGAACAACATTACAGTGCCATTACCGCATACTTACATACCTACACGCAACTGGGACATACCTCCCACGCTTATATGCAAACTAGCAGACCCCACATTCTTTATACCTAGCACTATAGACATACTCATAGGTGCCGAGCTTTTCTATTCTCTCTTACTAACAGACCGCATAAAGTTAGGTCACAACCTACCGGTCATGATTGATACAGTATTTGGTTGGATTATATCAGGCACACTCACAAGTGACATGTCTTTACAGGCATGTAGTCCTGACCAGCACGTTAGCATGTATGTATCTTTATTATCAACAGATCAGCTTCTACAACGCTTCTGGGAACAAGAGGAAATCACACCTCAAAAGTTAACATCTCCACAAGATAAATATTGTGAAACCTTATATGAGTCTACTACGATACAAGATCACTCGGGTAAATACACAGTTAATCTACCCCTACAGACAGACAAACTACAAGATTTAGGTAACTCATTTAATACTGCTTACCGATGCTTATTACAGTTAGAGTCTAGATTTAAAAAAGATCCTTCATTATTCACTCAATATAAGGAATTTATCGATGAATATATTGCATTGGGTCATGCATATTATGTAAAGGAATTCTCCCCTACACAAAAAAATGCATATTACTTACCTCATTTACCTGTCATAAAATCTGAAAGTAGATCAACAAAGTTAAGAGTTGTTTTTAATGCTAGTTCTAAAACATCAACAGGCACATCCTTAAATGATATTCTACATGAAGGTCCTAACATTTACAATGATCTACTTAATATAATGTTGAAATTCAGACTATTCAAGTATGCCTTTTCTTGTGATATAGTTAAAATGTTCAGAGGTATATTTGTGAATCCAGATCAAAGATCATATCAGAGGATTTTATGGAGAGAATCTCAATCTGATCCACTCAAATGCATAGAATTGGCAACAGTTACATATGGCACTAAGTGTGCACCTTATCTTGCATGTCGCACTATGTTAGATTTAGCTTACAAAAATAAAGAGACTCATAGTCTAGCTGCAGAATGCATAGAAACTTGCAGTTATATGGATGACTATTTATCTGGGCAACAGTCCCTTGAACAGTGTACTCAACTCTGTTTACAACTAATGGATTTGCTTAAAAAAGCCGGGTTCAAGTTACACAAATGGACTTCAAACGACCCTCATATTTTAACACAGATTGCAAGTCCTACTATGGACACATCTAGTGAACATAATTCACAAAATAATTCTAGTTCTCAAAACAATTCGTACGATTTTAACAAGCCAGACTCTGTTAAGACTTTAGGTTTAATGTGGCTACCTACACAGGACATACTCCATACTCATATACCTGAAATTACAAGCATTTCTCACACTAAAAGATCTATATTATCACAGATAGCACAGATGTTTGATCCAATAGGAATTCTAGCACCTACAGTAATTATTCCTAAAATTCTAATGCAAGACATATGGAAAGAAAACATTGAATGGGATAGTCCCATACTTAATAATTTACAAGATAATTGGCAAAAGTTTATTGATCAATTAAATTACTTAAAGTCTATTAAAATCCCGAGATGGTATTTTACTGATATACCTATTAATGTATCCCTAATTGGATTTTGTGACGCATCAAAGAAAGCTTATGGTGCTTGCTTATATTTGAAAGCAAATTATCCTAACAAAAAATCTACTTGCATTTTGGTCATGGCCAAATCTAGAGTTGCTCCTATTAAAAGACAACAGTCGATTCCCAGACTAGAGTTATGTGGAACACTATTGTTATCAAAAATATATGATAAGTTTATTAACACTACCAAAAATAATATAGAAATTGATCATACATTTCTATTTACAGACTCGTCCATTGTTCTAAACTGGATAAAATCCCCTTACAAACATAAACATGACACATATGTCTCTCATCGTATAATGCAGGTTATAGAATTAACTGCATCGGATAATTGGTATTATATAAACACCAAACAAAATCCAGCAGATTTAATAACTAGAGGGGTTATGCCCAAACAATTGTCCACTTGTGATTTATGGTGGGAAGGCCCTACCTGGATTAAACAGGATAGATCTACATGGCCTATATCAGAGCCCCAAGTAATCACTCCTGTCCACAATACATGTACACAACTATGTCATACTTCCACACATACGTCGAATAAAATTCCTATTAATTATGAATATTTTTATGACTTGTTTCTTAAAATATCTAACTTCACAAAGTTAGCAAGAATCATTGCATTCATGTTTAGATTCTTAAGTAAAATAAATAACAAGGGTCAAAGCTATTCTCCTTACTTAACTGTACAAGAACTCAACAGAGCTACTAATTTCATTGTTCATATAACACAACTTAAGTCTTATTCAAGAGAATATTTAGAATTATCATCACTCAGGCAATCAGATAGTGCAGACTTACCTAAACGAAAACTATACACATTTCAATCCAGTCCCATAAGGAAACTAAATCCTTTCCTAGACCAAGACCAGCTCATCAGAGTTGGAGGTCGTATTCAGCATTCAGACATATCTTATAATCAAGCTCACCCTATTATACTACCTGCTAAAAATCACATAACATCATTAGTCGTTCAACATTACCACCAGAGGTTGCTACACTCTGGAATACAAAACACTTTATATAATATAAGATTAAAATATTGGATTATACATGGTAGGAATGAAGTCAAAAAGATAGTTCATTCCTGTACTAAATGTATCAGATTTAGAGCACAAACCTGTGGTCAGCAAATGGCTAGTCTGCCTTCTCCACGAGTAACCCTAACAAGAGCGTTTCTTCATGTAGGCATTGATTTCAGTGGTGCAATAGCTATCAGGAGTTCAATGACTAGAAACTGTAAGTACGCAAAGGGATACATATGTCTATTTGTATGTCTGGCGACTCGAGCTATACACTTAGAGCTTGTAACTGATTTGAGTTCCCAGGCATTTATTTGTGCTTTGAAAAGGTTTGTATCTCGAAGAGGTACTCCAACATGTTTGTACACTGATAATGCTACTAATTTTAGAGGTTCTAAAACTGAATTACATGAGCTTTATAAAATGTTGTTTCTAATTCTATTGATTATAAATTTACAATACCTCTTGCCAGTCATATGGGTGGTATTTATGAAGCTGGTATAAAATCAGTAAAGTCATTACTTAAAAGACATTTATTTTCTACTAAATTGACTTACGAATTGTTATATACTACATTAGTCCAAATAGAGGGCATATTAAATTCAAGACCATTATGTACAATTGCTGATATTCCCGATGATGTTATCTGTTTAACGCCAGCCCATTTTATCATAGGAACTTCTATAACAGACATACCAGAACCTAGTGTGTTAGATTTAAATGAATCTAGATTAAGTGTATACCAAAAAATAATGTTAATAAAACAAAGATTTTGGAAACAATTTTATTTTGCTTATATTTCTGAGTTGCAAAGTAGAAATAAGTGGTTAGACATTAAGAAAAACTTAAAAATAGGAGACATTGTAATAATTAAAGATGAATGTACACCTCCTACTTTGTGGCCTTTAGGTAAAGTCGTATCTACTAATGTAAACAAAAATGACAACTTAATAAGATCTGTAACCATTCATACATCCAAGGGTGATTATACTAGGCCTATACATAAATTGATTTTGTTACAACAATGTAATAATAATAACTAATTTAAGATATTTACTACATTGAGATTTATATGTTTAAACTTAATAATAGTGAAACAGAATAGTTAGCTGCTAACATAAATAATTATTACTGTAACTTAATTAATAGCATATCTTAACATAATTAATAACTTACCTTACATTGTAAAATAATATATTTGCTCACTAAATTAACTACTTATAAAACAACTTACATTATCAGCATTAAACTTTCAAGTAGTGCAGTTTTGTTAAAAGAAGGCGTGAGAATGTTTAGTATTGCCATACTAATTTATAATATTCACATCTATCTATCCCTTTCTCACTACCTCTCTCGCTCTCTCTCTGGTACAGCCATTCGACATACACGCGCTCTGTACAATATTATTTAAAACTGTGGAATTAAGCACCCAATAACATAGTGAAGTGTGTAAAAACAAATTAATATTAAACAGTTTGTGTTTGTGCATATTTGTTTCTTTATAACAACCTGCTGACGTCAACAATATTCATCAACCACTAAACGAACGAAAAAAAAGAAAACAAAATACGTCTGTACTCTGTGGTCGTATGGCGGTGTGGCGCGATGTAAACATTCATCAAGGTTATACGTGCGTAAAGTAATGGATTCAATGAGAAAACGGTTTAATCATAGAAGAATCTAATACAGAATTACTGAGAAATAAGTGTAGATTTCGTATTGAGTGTTAGTTTATCGAAAAGTGATAAATATGTCAGTGAAAAAGTAACGAAAGTTTTGGAATGCACAAATTTTGATCATAAGGCCGCCGTGTTTAGTAATGTTTTTATGATAAATATTCTTGTATACTGTTTGAAATACACGTAAGTAGCTAGCTTATTTATCTACGAACATAATTTGGCTAATAGCCACTGATATTATATCGTATTGTTATCGTAATCGTATTTCCAAGAGTAAAATTCGGCAAACAAATACCTACAAAAAGACAATAAAATGGATATAGTATGTTATCCTTAAGAGATAGACATATGCCATCGCGGACTTTTTTGAAGACCTTTATAAGATACACAATTCCACCATACATTATTTTGTTATATCTCAAAGGGTTTAGACAGCGTTTTCGTTGAAAGCTCCCAGACGGCTTATTTTTTTCCGACACCTCCAACAAATATCGTTTATTTATACAAAAATGTATACAAAAACTTAACAAATTATATACTAAAACCTTCCTCGAGAATCAAGCTATCCATTGGTGAAAACAACATGAGAATCGGTGCAGTAGTTTTTGAGTTTATCGCGAACAGACAGACAGACGCGGCGGAGGACTTTGTTTTATAATATGTAGTGAAGTGATGTATAGATAGATGTAGAAGATAACACAAATTAACGATTTCGGACTTTGACCTTTACTTGTGCTGTGAGACCTTGCTTCTTGCCAAATTTTATGATTCTAGGTCAACCAGAAGTTCTCTACGGTTTTTTATTTATTTGCAAGTATCCAAATAAGTCTCTTATATGGTTGTATTTTTATTGCATTGACTTAGAAGCTTGATTTTTAGAGGTCTAAGGGACCGTAGACCTACGTATTTGATATTAATTTCAGCTTGATACCTCCTCGGCTTCCTAAGAAGAAGGGTCTTAAAAGACAGACGTACGGACAACGTAGTGATCCTATAAGGGTTCCGTTTTTTCCTTTTGAGGTATGGAACCCTAAGTTGAAATGCTGTTCATTGGTAAGCGCATCACTTCAGACCGGCTGGACCGATTAGGCAAATTTTTACGCAAATATTTTTTTTTAAAGTTTTTGTGAAAATTCGGGAAAAAATGATAGTGCTTTTTCCTATGGATTGAAGTATGAACAGGACGACGTCAGCCGGGTCAGCTAGTATAATATACATATATATATAAACATATACATAAACGTATATAATTATGCCACAAAAACGTAATAGATGGACGGACGAACTAAATAAGGCGGTTGGGATTAGAGCAGACCGGATGTGGAGGCACACATGTGGCCTAAATTGGGAGAAGACTATCCTATATCCAGCAGTAGGCTGAGTTGATTCATGACACATATTTAGCAGACGGGCCACTTGATTCAATTCAATTTATTTTTGTAACAATTCACATTGTGTTCAAACATAATCCAGCATGAAAAATAAATATTAGATGTAAAAAAATAAAAAAGAATACATGTAATTCAATTTAAATTACAAAATATATTTAGTTTTTTTTTTTTTTTTGTAGAATACCACGTAAACATAAATTAAAAATACCTTATGTCAATTTAATAGCAATATTACCGAAGACAATAATAAAAAATAAAAATAAACCGGCCAAGTGCGTGTCGGACCACGCACAATGAAAGGTTCCGTACTTGGGAAGAATTTATCCTAAGAACAAACTTAACATTGTAGTTGGTAAACATAATCTCCCATACATTCCAACTGTAAATGTAAGTTTGTACGCACAATATCTAACTAACTATTTTCAGTATATATTTTTTTTAATTTTAGGTTCAGTAGTTTCGGAGATAAGAGGGGAATGATCTCGCTTACTATTCCGAATGAAACTTAAAAAATCGTAAACAGTATGCTACTCGAAAAGGTCGCTGGATGTTCTACGCGTCCAATATAACAATGTTTTTAGGATGCTGTTGCGACTGCCTCGTTTTTGCAGTGCCTCGGAAATGTTCGCTGGATGGATTTCATGCGATCATCCGCAAAAAAACGGCCTCACTCCCGAGCAGAATAAGAGGCAGTCACAATAGTATCCTGAAGGCGGTGGCGGCAGACACTTCCTCCGCCATAATAAGGCAATTTGCGCGGAGACTTATACCATAGTTAGATCATTACCATTTCTCGTTGCGTCTAGATGTTGGGTGGTCTTCTCACAAATTCGTCTTTAGTTTAAGTTACTAACAATAGTGATTTAAGTGCAAACATGTTACTAACAATTTATGGATCTTGTATTATCCAAAATAAAATGATTTTATTTATTTTAAAACCTACCCCCTACTTACCCCCCACCTACACCCAACCTGTATGTAATCTTGTGGCTGTGATAAAATTCCAATATCAGTATTGAAATACAATTTACCAATTTTATCTGATACCGCTCTCGACTTTTTATACAGTGTGTAAGGGTAAACACCGTTGTCACTCAAACCATGGGTACTTAACTTAAATATAAAAATATTTGAGAGAGAGAAAAAAAAATTTTTTTTTTTCTTAAAATGATTTTTATCCGACACCGTCCGCAAATTCTGCCCGAGTGTACGTAATCCATCGATTTAGAATACCCTAGATACACCGTCAACGCTTGAAATGTGTCTCGATACAACTGTGCTTAAATTACTTCTAAGCACAGTTGCGCTCTCAGTAACGCGCGCTTCGTTATCGGGTGAACATGCCAAAGTGCTCCGTAAAAAAGTGCAAAAATAATACTTAAACCACGTTGAAGAGGGATGGTATATCGTATTTTCGGTAAGTACTAGATAATAGTTTTATAATGTAATGAATTTGTGGCAAAATACGCCTTCAAACTCATTAAAAACATATTTTTTTTAAATTAATTTCTTCGAGGGCTTTTTCCCTCGCGCAGCACTTGTATTAAGTGGAAAGGGGATGGAAGATGTATGAAGTGGAACATAGTCAAATATTAAAGGAATAGAGTCGCTTATTGTTTTTTTTTTTTCTGCGGTATGTCAATAATATGGAATTAATTTTGAATAACTATAGCCGGTCCGGAGATGGGCAAAATTTATTTGAATGGTGATTGGTGTTTTTTACATTATATATAGTCCTCCTTATCGATTTCGATAACGGCGACCCCTAGAAATCAATTCCTTGCGTGTGCCCTTAGATGACTCGCTAGACCGAATTTAGTTTTGAACACCCGGTCGCAACCAGAACAATAAAGTTGGCCTGCAGTGTTGTATGTATATGTGTAGGAGGGCTTAGGTCTCTCTTTACGTATTTGACGCTTCCCGATGATTACTTCATGTCGCTTCTCTTCGAAAGATTTGATGTTTTTGTGTATAGTCGAGCGCCATGACGACCTGTGTAAAGCGAGCCTCTCCCACACTTTAGGATCAATTGCGCAAGCGTTTAGATGTCTCTTGAGCACATCCTTATAGCGGAGATGTTGACCACCATGCTTCCGTTTACCTTCTGCCATCTCAGAGTAAAATACCACTTTGGGTAAACGGTGGTTTTCCATGCGAAGAACGTGACCACACCACCTGAGTTGACGCTGCATGAGGAAGGCTTCCATGCCATACATGTCGGAACTAGTGCTTCCAAAATTACGGATTTGCTAATTACGTAACTAGTTACGCATTTTGATGCTTCAATTACGTAACTACGTAATTACGTACTTAACTGTTTTGATTTTTTAAAGCACGATAAATTCTGGGCTTATTACGTATTTTAGAAGTAAAAAATCAAACAACTTCAAATGAAAAAAATTATAATATTAAGGAATTAAAAGTAAATTACAGATTAAAATGATAATTTTAAAATTAAACTCAAAATCAAAATCGTCAATCAAATCAAAATGTAATATTTTGATTTGATTGACGATTTTGATTTTGACTAAACTCAATCAACAATTCAAACAAAACATGTGACACGCACAAATGGTTTAAAAGTAAGAAACAATATAAAATATGGTTATTTTTCCAATCTTTGTTCTTGATAATATGATCTCATAAATGATAACGAATGCAATGTTCTGTCACCAAGGGAACTTCTTAGTTTAGAACAAAGATAGCCGGCAGAAGAAAATGCCCGTTCTGCTTCAACACTAGTAGGCATTATACATAGTAAATAATTATAAGCTGCTGTTAGGAAAACTTCACGACCGCCGCCAGTGCTATCGTAGATACACATTTCAACTCTGATGATGGATTCAAGATCTGTGTTTACTCCAGATTTGTTTACTGTAGACATAGTTTTCTGTATTTCTTTTTCTAGTTGCTGTGCAACAGTCAACTCGTCGCCACAACCATCATTAGCATCATTGTCATCTGCTTCGGAATCTAAACTCATTTGTGTACTTGTAGGCGGTGTAAATTTGAGCCTTTCTAATAAGTTTGCAACATATGTTCTAATATAATCCGACGTCGGTTTTGTAAAAGTTTCTGTTTCTTCGGTTTTATAATATTCTTCATTATTATGCAAATACTGCAAGACACCAGACACATTTGTTCGCCTTTCTTTTATTCTTTTTCTAAGGGATACAGCAAGCTTGTCACTGAGCCCATTGGACTGAGCATCAAGCTTATTTAACATAAACTGAAGCGCAGCATCTGCTGCTAACAAATTCGAGTCACGGCGACACAATGCCATCACTGTAGTTTTTATTATATCTAAACTATGATGAATGTTATGTAGATCTTGTATTTCTGTGTCTGTGAAACTTATATTTGATTTTAAGTCTAATAAAGCCTTAAATAAACTTGATTTCAATTTCAGAAATCGTCCAACCATATCTGATAAGCTGTTCCATCGCGTTTTGCAGTCTAGTATAAGATCGAGGCTTTTACCATGCTCTTGTAAAGAATATTTTTGCAACAAATCGGTCTTCAGTGGTGATTTTTTGAATGATTTAACAAGTTTTCTTACTTTTACTATAATATCTTTGTACAGAAACTCTGGTTCTAGAACTCTAGGTACTTCTATGAAAAGTCCGCCATCGTTTTCTTCAATTTCTTCAGTGTCAGTATCTGAAGCTTCATCTTCTAGTTCTGGTTCAGTAGTTGTACTTTTCCGTGTCTTATATAATACGTCCAGCACTGCAAGTTGTATTCCGTGAGCAAAACACAACTGATGGTGACCATCAAAATTTTTGCCCATTTTAACCATAACACTGGCTCCGTCCGTTGTGAATGCAATTATATCTTCAAGTTTCAAATAAAAGTCATTTAGATGATTTTCTAACAGTACAGTTCCAACGTGAGCTTGCATTGAACCCTTTATCCTTACTAGTCCTAAATTTTTATATTTAGCTGGTTCTAGGTCTTTATTATGAATATTTATATTCATATCCTCCGGTTCCGGGTAGAGGTCCATTCATCAAACGTTATAGTAAACCGTTTTTTTTGGGACTTCATATCTTTAAACTGATTTATTAATTGTTTTTTTATGGCACAACTCTGTTCCAGGACAATTTTGGTAATAGTTGAAGGAGATTTCGGTAGATCATAGCCAGATTTTTTGAAAACATACCTTAGATCTTCAGAAGTACAAAATTTGCTTAATGGGATGCCATCCAATGCTGCCATTCTAGTCACTATAACGTCCAAGGAATACTCAGTGGAAAAGTAATCCGTTAGTTTAGTTTTCTTCGATGGAGGTTCTAAACTTTTTCTTGCTTGAAAGCACGATGAAGTACTTGCCCTTTGCGCATCTTGCTCTTGAGACATCTCGCCAATATGTTTAGCACGCATATGTGTATGTAGTGCTCCAGTAGCACCACCAGGAGTCTTCAAAAATTTTTGACAATGTTTACATTGGACACTTTGCCCATTTTCAGCCCTCAAAAAGTGTTCCCATATAGCTGATTGTGTGCGTTTGTTCAAAAACTCCTTATAAATAGTCTTCTTTACTGCAGACCTAAAACAATATATAAATATTTCATAATTTAATAGTTAGGTAATACATATAAATAGCATCTATAGTTAGGCACTACACTTAAAACGGGATACATTTACATACGTACCGTGAACTCATAATCAATGTCTATTTGCACAGACATCTAACAAGCAACAATAAAATAAAATCGCACATATTTTTTTTTTTTTTTTAAACGTCGCACCACACTAGGAATTACTGCTGTATCGTGGGTGCACTCACAATCATGTAAACTAACATACACAAGACACCCAGACCCGGAACACCTATCTGTAGGTCATACAAATATTTGTTCCGTACGGGAATCGAACCCGTGACCCGCAGCGCAGCAGCCAATCACTCAACTACTGCGCCAACCGTGCCGTCAACAATATAAAATCAACTACTAAATTATATGTATAAACTCTCACACAATACCCTAGAAACAAAGTAAGTAGACAAGTAAAGTAATGTTAAAATAGGTACTTACATTTTCGTTGAAGTATCTCTACTCGTGTATGGTGATATCTACTTAGAAACTTGTAATGAAAAGCTTCTGAAAACCAAGCGTCAAACTTTGCGGCACATACACAAAATCACAAAAGTCAATAAAATAAGCTTAGACCACGCAGGACAGTATCTCGCAGGTGTACGTAAGACGACTGAGTACCGAGTATTGAGATTGTTTCTAAATTCACGAAAGTAAAGAAAAATGTAGGGAGTTCCCTTAGCTTGCTCAATCCACAATATTAAACTTTATTATCTACGAGGTAGATCAAATACTTGCGAAACACTTATATAAACTTTGATTGTGTTACGTACCGAACTATCCACAACCAACGGGGATTCCCTTCGTTTCCCGATTGGTCAACAATGAACTCTATTCTGTACGACTAAGAAATTAAATCTTGCGGACTCAAATTGGAAGTTATAAAATAAACCCCGGGAATTCGGGGGATACCCACAGAAAGGGTTTTGGTGTTGTCATAATGTAAGTCGTAGGTTAACTAAATTAAGGTAAATTGTAAATACACAGATAAACCCATGCCTTTTTCCCATGGAGTAGGCAGAAACTATAGAACTAAATAAATGGGTACCTAAATTAATTAATATTATCCTATAGTTACGTTATTACGGACTGCAGCTCTTCAGTTACGTATTTGTGAGATTTCTAAAATCTGTCCGTAATTACGTAATTGCGTAATTACGTAATTACGTAATGGAAGCCCTAGTCGGAACGGTGCAGGACCTCCGTATCAGGAACATGGTCTTGCCACTTAATGTTCAAGATCGATCTGAGACACCGCAGATGAAATGTGTCCAGTTTCCTAATGTCTGGTTTATAGAGGCACCATGTTTCTGCACCATAAAGAAGGACAGGTAAGATTAATGCCTTGTAAACACTAACCTTTGTCTCTAGCTTTAGGTCATGAGATTTCCAGACACGATCATTGAGGCGTCCAAAATTTGCAGCGGCATTTGCAATACGCGATGGTATCTCCGATGCTAGGGTATTATCATGCCGAATATTGCTTCCAAGATATTTAAACTGCGTGACTTCCTCCAGTGGTTTCCCATCTAGATTAAGTGTGGCTTTATCAGTTTCGCAGCCTCGGAGTGGTTGTTTGAGGACTTGCGTCTTGGAAGTACTGATAACTAATCCAAATCGTTGACAGGATTGATGTAATGCAACAACATAGCTTTGGAGATGCGCCATGCTGTCGGACATGAGGCACACATCGTCAGCGTAAAGTATCTCCAAAATGGAAATCTTTTGCAGTTTTGACTTTGCTCTAAACCTAGATATATCAAACACGCCCTTATCAGTCCGGACATTCAGTTGAATCCGGTCAGTACAGTACTGCAATGCGTCCCTCATAACAACTGCGAAGTAAATAGCAAAGAGTGTGGGTGCCATGACGCAACCTTGTTTTACTCCACTTGTGATCTGGATCTCCTCAGAAAGTTCGTTTTCATGTTGGACCTGCGCTTTCATGCCATCATGAAATTGGCGTATGAGGTCGACGAGCTTCTTTGGGTATCCAGACTTTTGGAGAACAAGCCAAAGAGCCTCACGTGGAACTCTATCAAATGCTTTCTCTAGATCGATAAAGCACATGTAGAGAGGCCTTTGATGTTCCAAGCTTTTCTCCTGGAGTTGTCTTACAACGGATATGGCATCGATAGTACCTCTGCAAGGACGAAAGCCACATTGACTCTCAGGCAGGTATTTTTCAGCAAGTTTGCTAAGGCGGCTGTTGATAATATCCGAAAGAATTTTACCGGCACTAGAAAGAAGTGATATGCCTCGGTAGGAGCTGCAGTCGGAGACATCTCCCTTCCCTTTGTACAGCTTACAGATCACCGCATCTCTCCAGCCCTGTGGAACTTCCTCACTTACCCACACCCTTTTGACTAGATGGTAGAGGCTATTTACAATGTTTTTTCCACTGTATTTGTAAATTTCCGCTGGAAGTTGGTCCATTCCAGGTGTTTTGGAGTTCTTGAGACGCAAGACTGCTTCTGCAAACTCTTTGAAAGATGGTGGGTCTTCCAAATCTTGACAAACTGGCAGTTCATCTAGTGTACTTATGTACGATAGATCAGCGCTGAGTGCATCGGGATTCAAGACATCATTAAAATGTTCTGCCCATCGCATCATTACGTCGGTTGTACTCGTAACTCGGTGTTGTCTGTCTTTTGTGTACATCTTTATTAGTTTGGTTGATTAAATGCATATTCATAGTATTTTCGTTTCCCGTTTGTTATTTTATATCTTTGAGAATACAAAATCATTAAAATAAATAATCGGCTAGAAAGCTAACATGGAACGTATTGGTAATCGCGACGCGCAAGCGCTAAGCGAATGATTAAATATGTCAAAAAGAGACGTCATAATTTTTTTTACTAATGTCAAACTTTAATTCAATTTTAAATAATTTATTTTTGTCCGAAAGTATTCTGTGTAGATTTATTACATTTTATTTATAACTACATTGATTTTCTGAGCCAAAGAGTTGGCACGAGCCATGAACAGGCATGCCTCTGCTATGGAGGAAATAGCAGGGGCTGCAAACCATTTTGTCGGCCTCTATGAGGAAACTCTTCGGCTGCGACGACGTAACGCAAGTGTAAGTATTTAGGCGAATAATAATAAATCAGACAATCATACTCGCAATAGGATTTTATTGTAAGAAATTGATTGTTTTTAGAATTCAAGCGACAGCAGCATCAGAATTGCCGAGTAGCCAATAATGGCCAAGGTATGTAAATGGAATTTGTGAACGTATTACTAGAATTAGAGATTTCTGTCGAACACTTTTGTTAGGATTTTTCAGCAAGCATATTCAGAACGTATATGTCGTTCTGAATACCTATACTTTCCGGAAAATCCTGTGGCCTTCCACTACCATGTGTTGGTTTATAAATAAAACGCCGAGTTTAAAACAAAATCTTATTTAATAAATAATATGTACAAAATGAAAAACTAAATTGTGTTTCCTTTTTTTTCCTTTCAGGGCTTTGTTGACACTGCGGCGCCGTGCTCCACGCAAGCGACGCGCCAACGCGATTTTTTTATTTTTACTTTTGTTTTGTTAATTAATAAACAATATGCATAAAAAAAACAATCTTATTTATTAAACATTCCCTATGAGGGGCTCGAGCCTAAGTAACAGCCGCGCGGGTCCATCGATCGGTAAAGTAAAAAAACGACCATCAGTAGATTTGCTTTAAAAAAAGGGGATGAGGGGGACATTAAATAAATTAATTTATAGGGGATTTTAATATCTGTTGGCCCACAAACATTGGACCAGGCTCTGTTGCAAGGCCCTGCATTGCGCCAAAGCTTGGTTGAGACGGCGAGCAGGCTCGGAGATAGCAGCGGCTGCGGCTTGCGCAGCGGACCGCAACGCTGCCTCCACGTGGTGTTGCTGTACCTGCAGCCGCTGCTCGTCTTCGCGCTCACGTGCCGCCAGCTCCGGTACGTGAAGCCTTGACCTATTGGCCAAGTTGTGTAGCACACAGCAAGCATTAACAATTTTTGCGGCCATCTTTGGCCGGTAGTGTAGTTGCCGCGCAACCAAGAGACACCTGCGTAAAATTGATCCATAAATATTTGTATGTACACAATTGTTATCATTTAACCATTTTTTTACCGACTAACCTAAATCTAGCCTTCAGAACACCTATTGTCCGTTCCACTACGTTTCTCGTCCTTACATGTTGGCTGTAGAACCAGTGCTCAGGGCTACCCTCTTCGGTGTTAAGAAGGGGAGTGACTAGGTTCCTCCTGAGTGGATACCCACTATCACCTGTAAGAATGTTATTTTTTATAAAGGCTGACAGATTTTTTTTTATTTCATGAGAGTACTTGAAAATTATATTAATTGTATTTTGATATCTAAGAGGAAAATTCTTTCCCCAGCCTCATTAAGCCCTTCAGGATAATTATTAAGAGGGTGATCCCTCCAAATTGTCGAGTCGTGTGAACTCCCGGGGCTAGAATCAGAATCAGAATCAGAATCAGAATCAGAATCAGAATGCTTTATTTGTAAACAAAGGTCAAATTACAACAGTGTGCGAGATGTTACAGATTGGTAGGTCCTCTATGTTTTGCTCAGAGGCGTACAAATATATTTAATTAACATTTTCGAATTTTTAACTTTATAACACCATTTAACTTCTAAATATAGGTATCACAAGGTGGTAGGATTATGTAAACTTTCACATTAGTAATAAAGTCAATATTAATAGGTACATGCAAAACAATACGAATTTAAAATACAATCAATTTCAATAAATGTCAAATAGATTAAATTACATGTCATATTATATCAATGCTAATGTCAAACAAAATTCAAAAACGTCAAAGTAGGTGAGGTGATGTACAATTTTCTGAAGCAGTAATTATAGAATTATCGCCCAAATATTCCTTTAGTGAGTAATAGCATTTATTTATCAAAATTCTTAATAGTTCTGTTTTGAAATTGTCCAGATTTAACGTTTTTATTTCTTCAGGTAGTTTATTAAATATTTTTATGGCCATACAGAAGGTACTTTTATTCATTAGTGCAGTTTTACCATATGTCACTTCGAGTTCTGACTTATTTTTATCGCGTAATTTTCTGTAGTAACTTTTAGTAGCTATTTTGTATAATGAAATGTTAGGTTTAACAAAGATATTTGTTTCGTATATGTACAGCGATGGCAAGGTAAGAATTTTTAGACGTATAAAGAACGGTTGACAACTGTCTGTGCTTTTAAGGCCACACATAGTTCTGACACATCTTTTTTGGGCTCTAAATACGATTTCTCTATCCACTGAATTGCCCCAGTATATTACGCCATATCTGAGTGTTGATGCAACATAGCCGTGATAGGCTGTTAGTACGGATTCTAGGCTCACTATTTTTGATAACTTATAGAGAGCATAGGAAAATTTATTGAGTTTTTTACATATATCGTCTGTCTGGGGTCTCCAAGTCAAATTGTTGTCTATATTAATACCAAGGAATTTAGTAGCAGTAGTTGATTCTATTTTTGTCCCTAAATAGCTAATGTCAATGCTCTTGTTTGGGATCCTTTGATAAAAATGCATAATTTTAGTCTTTTCTAAGTTTATAATTAGATTATTGTTGTCAAACCATGATATAATTCTATTTAATGTCATATTTATTTCATTTTCATAGGTATTGGGATCATCACACTTAATAATTACGGTGCTATCATCGGCGAATAGTACCATGGGGTGGTTTATTTGCCTCGGAAGGTCATTTATGTAGAGTAGAAAAAGGGGGGGTCCTAGCACGCTACCCTGAGGAACGCCGTATTTAATTATCTCGCTTTCGGAACGATATTTTTCCTCGTAACTAGTATTTGTGGATATTTGTGTGATTTCTACAAATTGCTTTCTGTCCGTTAAGTAAGATCGAATGAGATCAAGTATATTTCCCCTGATACCATATTTTTCAAGTTTATGTATTAGTATAGGATAGTCCACATAATCAAAAGCCTTAGTTAGATCCATATAGATTGCACATACAGGATTTCTCTGATCTACATTTGACAAAATAGGGAGAAGCAGGTCATGTATAGCCATATTGATTGTCTTCTGCTTACGAAATCCCTTTTGTTCATTTACTAATATGTTTGATTTCTCAAGGTAGTTGTACAGGGACTTATAAATGACTTTCTCAAATATTTTTGAAAAAACGGGTATCAATGCGATAGGCCTATAATTTGACATATTTTGTCTATCATTTTTTTTGTGCAATGGTACAATTATTGACGTTTTTAATTTCTCAGGAAAGATTCCGCTAGTAATACTCATATTAATTATGTGACTGAGATGTGGAGCTATGTAATGAGATACTTCTTTAATAACTTTAGTACATACTCCGTCATAACCAACACTATTTGTATTTCGAAGTGAGTTAATATGATTATTTATATCTTGTGGTATGGTCGGCTCCATAAATAAAGAGTTTGAACAATTTGAGCGTACGTTCATTTCTGGTATAGTTTTATTTTTTGGCTTGGTAACTTGATTAATATAAAACTTGTTAAAAGCCTGAGCTATATTCAATGGATTCGTGATTTTCTGTGTCCCTGTTTGAATTTGTGTTATTGGTTCTTTAGGGAAGCAGGTCTTAGAATTATTAATGATGGTCCATGTCGCTTTAGATTTATTTTTGGACGTCTTAATGAAGTAGTTATTTCGTGACGTTTGTGTTAACGTTATAACTCTTTTAAACCTTGCAGAATATGACTTAAACGATTGTTTATTCTTTGGGGTAGGATTTGTTCTATATTGCCATAGCAAGTGCCGTTTCTTTTTACTACATTTCCTTATCCCGTTAGTGATCCATTTTGTTTTTTTAGTAATTGAATTTGTTATTATTTCGTAAGGAAAGCAAAGATCATAAAAGCATCTGAATAGGTTAATAAAATGGTCGTAGGCCTCATTGACGTCACTAGTTGTATATATGTCCGAAAAAGTGAGACTTTTTATGCAATTCCTAAATTTCTCTACATTATCTTGACCATAATTCCGTCTTTTTATTTTCCAACGCTTTAAGACACATGTCTTCTTAACAGGACATTTTAAAAGTTGTGCGGTATGATCTGACAGGCCCAATTCTATAATTTCTCCTTTACAGCCTTTTACATTATGTGCTATATTGTCCAAGCAGGTCGTACTGCTTAACCTAGTGGGTTGAGAAAATTGTAATTTTAAATTATAATTTAACAATGTATATTCGAAGTCTAGGGTTTGTTTATTTCTTTTTGCTAGATGGATGGAGTATGTTCATCTCTGCATCACATATCTTAAAATTATTATTGTAGGTTGAATCAAATGAAATAAAGTTTTGCGGCATAAAAAACAATATAATCGTCCACTCAATACAAAACGCAGAAAATACTTAGATATGGGAATTTGAGTGGAACAGTGCAAAAATCATGCCGTTTGCGATCGTGATTTTAAATATTTTTGACTTCACAAGGTAATAGGCGCTCTGACAGAATAGGCCCCGCTATTGTAGTCGCTGGGTAGTAGGTACTAAATAGCTACATCAATCTTAACACTTACTATCATGACGTTCAGCGAGTGGTAGCCTTTCCGGCAGTAATAGGCTTCTTCGTGGTCTGATGGTTTTATGATGCAGACATGAGTACCATCAATGCAGCCAACAACCCCGGAAATCCAAATTTAGCGTAGAATCTAAAATGCAGATATTAGGTATAACATTGTATTGGCAATATTGCCGTGCAAAATCATTACATTACAGACCGCGTTGTTCATTTAAACTACGCAACGGATTTTAATACGGTTTCAACCATCATTTAAAGAATTTATTTAAAACTAGCTTTTGCCCGCGGCTCCACCCGCGTGGATGTCGGTTATCGCGTAAAAAAGTAGCCTATGTCCGTCTCCATATCCCAGGCTATATCTCTGCCAAATTTCATGACGATCGGTTCAGCGGTTTAGGCGTGAAAACGTAACATACAGACAGACAGACAGACAGACAGACGGACAGACAGACAGAGTTACTTTCATTTATAATATTAGTATGGATAGTATAGATAGTATGGATTAAAATTACGTAGATTTACTCGTAGTAAAGAAATATTGATGTTTTGTTAAGTTGTTGGAAGCGATGTCGACGGATAACTAACTTGATTGTATTCCGTTGTATGTGGCAATAACATAGGCGCCAGTCTTTAGACTTACCCACTTCTAACCCTTTCTCGGGCCTCCCTTGTCAAAGGGAAAGTCACATGCTTTGTATATACATGTGGGTGGTTCAGGGCCAGGTTCACTTGTTTGACCGCCCTAGAAACGCTCGGCTGGGAAACCGAATGGGAGCAGTGCTGCCCTACCAAGGTCTGATAGGACCCGCTGGCGTAAAACGCCAGGGTTATCAGTGCCTAGAAAAAGTAGATAATTTAATGTTTGGAATCTGGCTGCCTTGTTGCTTGTCAATAAATAATATGTGTTAAAGTAACTAAGATTAACCTTGGCGGCAGCATCGAGTCCATCTCTGCGCCTTTCCCGAGGGATGTGCGGTGTCAGCTCCGTTATTAAATTTGCCACGAGCGACTTAGTGAGCCTGTAGGTCTTCACAAACTCACGGTCGCTCATGGAATATGCATCCGTTGCAAGGCGACGGCGACGGTCAGAACGGCGGCGTTCTCTCCGTCTTTCTGACGCCGCTGCATTGTCTGCACGTTGCGCCAGGGTTAAATAAAGTCCCCCCCGGTGGGTTCCCGCATTGTCGAGGCGGGGGGGCTCAGTAGCCGTGGCTTGGAGGGCCACGGTGAAGCTAAGAGGAACCCGAGGAGGGGGCCGCTCGTCAGGGCTTTTGCGGCTAAGCCGACGACGTAGCGGCCGTAGGTTGCGGTGCCGCTTTGGCGACATCGCAACTGAGGCGGGCCGCGATGTCGAATGGGCGGCATCGCGGCTGAGTGTGGGAGGCCGCGGCGGGAGAGGAGTGCCGGTATTGCGGTGAGCCGTTCTCCCTACCTTCCGCGGCCTTGACGGGGTCGCCACCGTTGAATGGCGGACGCAGTGGGGCCGCAGAGGAAGAGGAGTGTCGGTATTGCGTTGGCCGCTCTCCCTATCCTCTGCGGCCGAAAAGTGGTAGGCGGCGGGGCCACTAACCTGACCCGTCGCGGGGGGACCAGGGGCGCCTGGACGCGGGGTCGTCTGGCGCGAGGTCCCAGGTGGAGGCCAGCAGGCAACGGGTGCGGGGGCACCCTTGCCTGTATTGCACAGTCCTCCACCAGTGTCGGATGGGAATGGCCAGGTGTTCCCGGCCATTCCCATATCGCCCCCAGGCTGAGGGGCATGCGGGGCCCGCCAGTTAGGCGGGCATGTGCCGGGAGGGTTGTGGACGTAAAGGCTGTGCCGGTTTCCCATGACCCTCCCATCAAGGCGATGAGGGAACTCCGCTGAGTTTTAGTGGGTATTCTGCCATTTTGGCAGGGAGTCCCACATACCCCGTCTCGTCCCCCGACGAGCGGGCATGCGTAATGCATTTCTCAGCGTCAAAAAAAAAAAAAAAAGGGTTAAATAAAGTAACCAAAGCCACTCATTTTAAAATAAATATCCAACTATCCAAGAATATCCAAACACTTTACAAACAAAATAATACACAAAACGTCTGTCCAAAAAATATATCCTACTATGCAAAAGGGGCGTGAAATAATTTGTTTATACAGTACGCTTATAACTATTCAGCTATATATTGTTTATAATTATATATCTAACTAGCAGAAGCTAAAATTATTAGTCACAGTCCGGTCAACAAATAATCTCATGTTTACGTCAGTTTTGACATTCTTATTTTTAGTGGAATACCAACTTTTTTAACAATGTCAATTCGAAACTTTAGCAGAATACCGTTTTGGTACATTATTTTTCTTCGATCTAGTCGCAATCTCATTGCAGTAAACGACACGTATAACTTACTTTTCTGGTTTAGTAGAATACCTTTTGTGACATTTTGGAATTTTTGCGGCACTGCGACTTGAATTTTAACGTTTTTTAATTAGTAGAATTGGCCTACTGAACATTCGGGGTAAAATCACTTTGAAGTGGGTAACCCTAAAGTTTCAAGTACTTTGATTTTCTGTCCCTTACGGCGACACGCCAAGCAGTAGTCTATAGTTTTCTCTGTCTACGTTGTATGTGGTTGTAACCTTCGTTGTCGTCACGGACACTTCACACGTCGAATGTTAGATGTCGCTAGTAGTCTGTAAGTATTGTTGTTGTCATCGTCTTATCGATGATTGATCTTGTTTGTGTTGCGATCTACTCGAATGGTATAGTGTTGTGCACACAATCTGCTAGATGGCGTAAGGCATCGTGTTATATTCTCCCCCTTAGGTACTCTATGGTCGTCCCGACTGAGTACCAGCATCAGGTTGTGAGGTTGTTTCCGCGGCCTTCCTCTTCGGCGTATCGGATAAGTTGGTGTGGATATCATGTTGTCTCTCTTTTCAAACTACGTTATTGTTGACGTATGATACTTTCCAATATGCTTGTCTGGAGTTTCTGAGTGAGCAAATGTACAGTCAGCAAGAAAATGGGCAATTTTCACAAAAAAGTTATTTGATGCCAATCGATCCTGTTTCTTACGAGGATAAAAAAACTATGGGACCAACTGAGGTTTGAGTACTAGAAAAGTCAGAAATCGAAAAACGTTTTCCCATACAGGTCGTAAGTAAGACTGAGATGAGAACGAACACAATGTGTGCTTCGCTGTGTTGAATACGAAACGAATATTGCAGATTTAATCTTTTAAATGATTATCATACCTTATGGATCTAAGCAGTCAATTATGACATATTATGCTATTTCAGTCAACTTTCAACAAAGCAATGCAAATCTGATTTCGATTCCAAAGAATTGATATTCACGTGCTTCTTTTTAGGGATCCATACCAAATTGGTAAAAAAAAACCCTTATGGTGCGACTCAGTCTGTCGGTCTGTCACAGCTAGATATCTCAAGAACTACTAATGCTATCAACTTGAAATTTGGAATAATTTTAGATGACGTTTGCCCAACTATGTTGGTGTCTTAAAAAATCGAAGTGGGACTACTAGGGTACGTGGGGTATCGTATGAAAGAGCGCTATTTGCATATATTCATAAAATTTTTTTAGGCCCCATGCTTTCGTCTTTTGACAAAAAAAAAAAAACCATACTTATCTCCGTTGTTTGCATAGAAAAAATCTGAAATTATTTTATGTGAAAGTAGTTTATGTAAAGATTACATGAAAAATAAAACGATTTCTCTAAATAATACACAACATTTCATTAGTTCCATTATCGGTCAAGAGATGGCGCTGACCTAAAACTGAAATATTGTACACCGCAGTGTTAAAATTTTCTGTTGAATATTGACCTCGCCGATGAAAATTTAAAAATATTTCACGGTTCACAACCAAAATGTCCTCCATCCTACCTACTCGCAGATTGCTTTGGGTTAAGTACAGTAAATTGTAGTTTTTTCTGGGCACATAACTATTTACGTAGGTACTAATACGAATAAATCTATACAATTATGATGGTACGGAACCCTCGGTGCGTGAGTCCGACTCGCCATTGACAGGTTTTTTTACATTTTGTTACTGTAATTGGGATAGTACGAAGAACTTTATCGAACTTTTTTTTTTGGGTGAGAAATTATCAAATAACTTCTCCCGCTCTGGGCGGAGCGGGAGGGCGTGTCAGACTTTTACTGACTAAAACTCAACTGTGTTACTTCAGTTGCCTTTGTGCCAGGGCCACGGTATCCCTTTCGGAAAAACCCGCAACCTTGGCAGGCATTGGTCCTAGCGGATCCCGTCACAGTTCGTGCTGACATCTCTTTGTGGCACGCGTAGAACACAACGCGCCGTCAACCTGGGCCTGGTCCTTACCAGACGTTGAGCTGCCCATTGCTCGCTGTCCGCAAGCCCGCGCCTACGGTGGCCGGGAATCGCCAATTGGATCCCGCCGCCCAATTGGATTCTGCGGCGACTAGGGGCGTGAGGGCGCACAGACTACCTCTCCCTCACGCGTTCCGCCTCCTCCTTCGCAAGCATTACTGCTTCGCAGAAGGAGGTGACGGCCTCCCATGCACTCTCGGTCCGTACCATGGACCATTACGGGACGCTGCACGCTAAACAAATAATTCCACACAATAGGCATATCGGACAATCCTCTGTGCAGAGTTTGCATGGAGGCTGAGGAAACCGTCGCGCATGTGCTCTTTGAATGCACAGGCGTCACCCAGATTAGAACAGAGACCCTCGGGGAACCCTGATCTTTCACAGATATTCTAAACATACCCGGAGACGTAATTAACTTCTGGTGGGCTGGTTGGAATAACCACTGATGGCCGCCATGGCCCATGTACAATGAACCTGAAGGACTAAGTGCGGAAACCAAACCCTTTACCATCTATGGTAAAGGGTTTGGTTTCCGCACTTAGTCCTTGGTGACGCGGGAGCAAGCGACGTACAGTTCTATATTCTAACATAGAACTGTACGTCGCTTGCTCCCGCGTCACCAGTCTTGACTCTCTGTATATTTTGACTGCTGCGACCAAAACTACAAACGTAGTGTTCAGGGAAGTTTTATTAAAATTTGGCTGGTGTTTTAGTATATTATGGTGTTTTACGGCTTCCACGCGAGCGAAGTCGCGGGCAGAAGCTAGTCACCAATAAACTTTGTTATATTGTACCCAGAACTGTATTACGGCGAGAGGCGCGTGGCAGATTCTAAATGTAAATTACATTTATAGGTATTGATAGCCACTTTATTAGCTAGCTTTGTGTATCAGAATGGTTACTAGTAGTTTACTATGTATGAAAGTCCCTATGAATATGGTGTGCAACGAAAGGATTTTATAATTTTATATTTTTTTTAAGCACAGAAAGACAAGACAGGGCATTTATTTCAATTAGGCTTGTCAAGGTAACGTTACTAAGAAAGCTAGTTGTCCGTCCCAAAACTAGGTCTTCGTGGAGAAGAATGGACAAGAAACTCCACGGAAACAGCATTAAAGTATTCTATCATCATATTTCTTATATTTCCATAAATTACCGTTATCTCAAAACAGATAATTCAATCTATTGGACCTTTACTCAGATTAATAGCTACATTATTATAATAATATAAAGGAAAGAACATGAGTATTCCATTAAACAATTTAACACATTACCAATATTGGCAATAATATACTTTACATAACAACATAATCATAATAGGCAATAATTAAGGTATAATATCAAATTACTTAACTTACGTGACACCTGGACGAACTAACCACTTGAACATCTACCGAGCAACTCGACCAGACAGCTTTTATTTTATTTTTTTATCTAGGGCATCTCAGAGTGTAACCACTAAGGTTCCGACTCTTTAACCGGACTTTCCTGTGGCTGCCTTAAGCTCCTAACGAAACTTAATGCCTCCAGCCAGGGCGTAAAAACTATAAACTAAACGAATTATAGTACCAGAAATAGGGACCAATTAGTTCAACCAGGTTTCAGACTGGCTAAAGTAGACTCATCCTTCATGGGGTACTGTTTAAAATGTTACAATAAAATACCTCCCCACATACTCCAATTGAACGAAACAAAATTTAAAACTTGTATAAAACGCACACTATGCAGCCAAGCATATTATAAATTGGGGGATTACATCGCTGACAAAAATGCTTGGCTCAATGCTGGTCCTGCTCCATAAGGGCGCATAAACTAATTGATTAGCATTTGAAAATATTATTGGAGCTGCTGAAGATTGTAAACTATTTTTGCATTGTATAAACTCAATGTCCTTGAATTATATAATTGCATAGCACAGGTGTGAGTACTATGTACTATAGAGCTACCATTTACCGGGTAATATGTCTTTTATTGACTTGAATGTGCCCTGGCGGCTGAGAGTATGTCATGCTCACTCAAATGTCTCGCTGGTGGTGGCGTGTGTGTTGGATCATTAAGTTCCCTTCAAAATGGTTGAGCTAAATGGTGCTGATCCATGCGTCATGTTCGTGAACGGGCGCCGTCAGTTGGGACTGGTCATCTCTTAGCTGCCACGGCTTATTTTAATTTTTGTGAATTGTTTCTATTACGGACGCTTCTAACGTGCACGTCTTTCTACATTGTTCTCACATGTATAACTTCAACATGAATGATGTAACCCATATTTTGTAACAATATTTTAAAAGAGTGTCCATGGAGTTTCTTGTCCGTTCTTCTCCATAGGAACCTACTACGCTTTGGAATGGGCAACTAGCTTCATCTTTCTGACTGACCGACCCCTTGCTTGACAATTCAAAAGTACCTGTAATTGGTTTATTTGAAATAATGAGTTTGAGTTTGAGTTTGAGTTTGACTGCTGCTCGCTAAGGGCACCCCCTGTGCGGTACGAACCTCGGCTTAGGGCAGCTGAGTCGGAGGGAGGGTGGCAAGGGACCGACGGTGGCTGGACAAAATCAGTGTTTTGATTATTATCGTGGGGAGTTTGGATTACATGCTGCTCAGCTAAAACGCGTGCTGGCGCTTCACTTACAGTCAAGGGTCGGGGAGGACTATTCGTTAGTCGGGAATTAGCGCGGGGCCTCGGCGGCGAGGTCGGAATGACGATCGTGTATTGTGTGCTCTTATTTTGCGAACTGTACTAGTTTCTCTACGACTCTCCTGGAGGAGAGTAGTGGGGTCGTCTGGGTCGATCAGTGCATGCCTTGGACGGCGGGTCGAACTAATTTTTGAGGGGACATAACTTGCGGCCTTCACAACTAGAGCGTTGCGATGAGTGGCTGCTGAATCAAAGAAGCGCTTTGAAGTGCGCTTCATGAATTGGGCTATCGTGGGGAGTTTGAGTTCAACGTGGAGGTTAGTGTTTCGAACGAACCAGGGGGCTCCCGTGATTTTACGTAAGACTCGGTTCTGTAGGGTTTGCATCTTAAGGATGAGATGGGGTTTGGCGTGTGCAAAGACAGGACTCGCATAGGTCATGATGGGGCGGATGCACGCGGTGTAAATGCGCAATTTGCACTTGAGTGACAATTTGCTTTTTGCATTTAGGATGGAGTGGAGCCTATAGAGAGCGAAGGCTGCGCGAGCGCGTACCTTCTTTAGGTGCTCAGAAAAGGAGAGATGGTGGTCGAGAATCACACCTAGATATTTGGCTCGCTTCTCCCAGGGGATAGGCTTGCCGAACATGGTGATCGGTCGGATACTAGGGGGGCGGTGGCGCGGTTTCGTATAGAGAACCACTTGAATTTTATCGGGATTTACTTCTATGCGCCACTTTCTAAACCATTCGCCAAGCTTGTTGGCTGCGGTCTGGAGAGTGTTAGAGATCCTATCGTGACTGGTCCCTCTGCAATAGATGGCCGTATCGTCTGCGAACAGAGCCAACTGTGCCTGTCTTTGCTTCGGGATATCGCTGGTGAATAGCGTGAACGCGAGGGGAGAAATCACAGAGCCCTGAGGGACGCCTGCGCGTAATGGGTGGGGGGCGGGGAGAGTACCGTCTATGCGATAGCGAAAAGTGCGATTCGACAAAAAGTCACGTAAGATGAGCACGAGACGTTCCGGCACACCGAGTTGGTACAGCTTGTATAATAAGCCGTTGTGCCAGACTTTGTCGAATGCCTTCGCTATGTCAAAGAAGATCAGTCCTGTCTTAAGACCGCGCTGGAAACCAGCGCTGATGTCTTCTACGATACGGTGGACCTGATGGGTCGAGGCATGTTGGGTTCTAAAACCGAACTGCTCATCGGGGATAAGGCCCTTGGTCTCGGCGTAGTCTCTGAGACGCTTATAAATAAGCCTCTCGTAGTTTGCCTAGGACTTTGAGCAGACTGATGGGTCGGTAGCTCGCGGGCTCCGCCCTGGGTTTACCGGGTTTGGGGATGCCGATGACTATGGCTTCTTTCCATGCTTGTGGGAAGATATTATTGCTCATGGCTCCATTGAAGATGGTGGCCAGTAGCATTATGAGGTGGGCGGGGAACAATTGGAGTACCTTATTGGTGATTAAATCTGAGCCAGGGGCTTTACGGGGTTTCAGACCCTTGATGAGTTCGTTCACTTCATCTGGCGTGATGGGAGGCAGAGGATACTCAGGGTCTTCGACGGGCGGGAGGGATTCACTACGTTCGACTTCAGCGTCGACCTCATCGAGGTGAGCTTGGTCTACTGGTTGAGAGCTGGGCGTGCACTGGGCCTCTAGACTTTCGGCTAAGCATTCGGCTTTGTCGATGTCTTCGCAAGCGATAGACGCGTCTGGGCGGATCAGTGGGGGCATGGAGGCGGAACAACCTCGGGGGTTTGATTTCCTTTGTAGTTGCCAAAAGGCCTGGTGGTTCGGCTCTAGATCGCTCAGCATCTTGTCCCATTCGGTGTCACGAAATTCCTTCACGCGGTTACTTACAGCACGCTGTAAGTAGCGCATGTGGATTTTGTTAGCCGTACAGGGGAAGGTGCTGCATGCACGGGTAGCCGCGTTCTTCTCATTTATCAGTGCACGTACATCGTCCGGCAAATTTCCCTTGAACAATCGTTCAGGACAGATTGTACGTGATCTGTGAATGAGTCGATCGCGGTCGTCGTGTCAGCGATAGAGTCGAAGAGGTCGGGGATAGAGTCCAATTGGGGGGACGTTTTAGCTTTCAAGCTTTCGCCTACTCGCCTCCAGTCCGTTACCCTTATGGTGCGCGTGGGGGCATTGGGGTCGTAAAAACCTATGCGAGGGGCCATCTTTACGACAACAGGTCGGTGGTCAGAGTCAAGCTCGTGCAGCGCCTCTATGGAAACCAACCGTAGGTTGATGTTCTTTAGAAGCGCCACGTCGAGCACGTCAGGGGTGAAGGTGGGAGTATGGGGGTAGTGGGTGGGGTTCATCGGGGCGATGACGTCGAAGTTAAGGAGGGGGCAGAGGTCATGCAAGTGTTGGCCTCTGGGGGAGATCTTTGTGCTATTCCAGGCTGGATGCTTGGCGTTGAGATCACTCGTTATTTAGACGCAGTCACTCAGGCTCAAGAGGGTACGGAGGTCGTCAGTCAGTAGTTTGTGGTCATTTCCTGCTGAGTTCGCGGGGGGGAGATAGACCGAAATTATCGTGATCGGCTGGTGACCTGTCATGCCGAGGCGGCACATCGATACTTCTAGGGATTTGAGGGGGGGAGGGTCTAAGGGCATGCAATAGAGCTCGGTTCTATAGTAAATGAGAGTACCTCCACCGTGACAGCGCGTCCTGTCGTTACGAACCATTATCCATTAAGTGGGTTAGGGTTGTTCGCGAATCTAGTGAGAGCCTGCGTAATTTCGGGATACGCATTATACTAACGCCTGTATTTGATACTAGCTTCTGCCCGCGACTTCGTCCGCTTGAAATTTCGGCCCACCCATCGCGTCGCATTCGCATCCCGTCGCTCGCCCGCGCTAAAACTTCGTTATCGCTTAGCGTTCTTTCTGACTTCCGTTCTTTTCGCTTGTCTTCTAAGGATCGTAGAGTAGATATATAGCCTTCCTCGATAAATGGGCTATCCAACACTAAAATATTTTTTCAATTCGAACCAGTAGTTCCTGAGATTGGCGCGTTCAACCAAACAAACAAACTCTTCAGCTTTATCCATACTAATATTATAAATGTGAAAGTAACTCTGTCTGTCTGTCTGTCTGTATGTCTATCTGTCTGTCTGTCTGTCTGTTTTCACGCCTAAACCGCTGAACCGATCGTCATGAAATTTGGCAGAGATATAACCTGGGATATGGAGAAGGACATAGGCTACTTTTTTACGCGATAACCGAGATCCACGCGGGCTGAGCCGCGGGCAAAAGCTAGCAAATTATATAGCTGACCCGCGCAGCTTCGTCTGCGTCCCCTACTCGTAAGAGAGAGAGTGGTTTAAGTTATGAATTTTCTACTTATTTTGTTGCGGAGTTATTTTAAAATTATGATATCTCCTAAGATGTTGATTGAAATCAAGTGATGTCAAGGACAATTTTGTTAACATTTAAATACTTGTGATTAATAACATATTTATTTGGATAAGGATTAATATTATGTTGATAAAACTCCTTCGCAAATAATGAATTAATTTCGAAAAAAATTGATAACCGTAAAAAAAGGTTATAGTGAGTCAATCTTAAAAGATAGACATATGCTGTCGCGGACTTTTTTTTAGAACTTTTAAAGAGGATCAATTTCATAATACATTTCATTTACAATTTTTCAATTCCAATCAGCAGTTCCTGAGATTAGCGCGTTCAAACAAACAAACAAACAAACTCTTCAGCTTTATATATTAGTATATAGAAGATTAGTATAGATAAGTCACCGGCGTTAGTCGCGGCGACTATTTCATTGGCCATCCTCCTCACGCGGGGGGTGAGGAAGACCATAAAAGTGGATGCGATCACGTGGAAGGGATCCATTGGGTTTTGAGGGTTTTGAGGGGGGGCGCGCGCATTCGGAGCGGCGGCGGTGGGCGCGGGTTTGGTGGGGGGGCGCGGTGGACGCGGGCGTCGGTTGCGAGTTACGGATGCGCGGATCCATAAGTCGGGGGATAACCTGAGGGTTGGTGGCCTGTGGGGCGATTGCCTGAGGGCCGGGTCTAGCCTGGAGGCTTGGGAATGCCTGCTGGTGTTGCAGGTAGTTCCAGGGACTGGGTCTCTGAGGACTCAGTCGTTCTGGCATTTGCGCGGATGGGAGCCTGAACGAAGGACATTCGCGAGTCAGGCGAGTGCTGTCACGCTTTGTCAGACGAGAGGAGGTGGGTTTTGGGGCTTTTGCGCAACCACGGTAGTTGGCAGGGTGAAATGAAATGAAATGAAATGAAATCGTTTATTCTGTAAATAGGCTATCGGAATCACTTTTACACGTCATATAAAAAATATAAAAACAAGCTTGAGGAAGTCGACATTTCCTATCTGACTATCCCTGAGAAGAAATGGCGAAATAAACTCAGGGGTCAAAGTCTCTTTTAAAGTCCAGACATAATCTTGGTCAGATCATGTGAGGACCATGTAGATCCTTGTCTGAAATGGTCTTTTGAAGAAAGAACCACACAATTTTGAGTGGACCTGTCCAGTCAGTGCAAGCATTTGTCAGTAAACGTGTAGCTCAACTCAGGATTTAAGGAGCTCAACGACTTGACGAACAATACCAAAGAAAGAACATTTGGGTAGGCCGCATAAAGTACTCAAAATACCAGACCATCATTAAAACTACTTTAGAAAGAGGAAAAAGAGATAATCTTAAAGAAAACAAATGACCCAAATAGTGCTCACATTCACAATAATTAAAGTAATATATGTAATACTTTTCAAAGTAAATATTCATGTCATTTTGTATATAATATTTAATAATGTCAATAATTAGGTATGTATATAAAACGTTGTATAATTATTAAAATGTCAAGTTTTACGGTTTAATCAAAAGGCTTTAAGCAGAGCAAACAGTTCAATCCCAAGCTTTTTTGTCTTCTAAATAATCAGAAATTTTATAGTACCCTTTTTTGCAAAGTTTGGTTTTAATACAGCTTTTAAATCGTTTAATGGGTAAGTTTCGAATTTCAATGGGAAGTTTGTTGTAAAAGCGTATACATTGACCCATGAATGAGTTGCCTACTCTGTGGAGGCGAGTGCGATGTACAGCAAGATTGTGTTTATTTCTGGTATTTAGACTATGAATATCGGACATTTTCTTAAAATTTGATATATTTTTGTGTACATACAATAGATTTTCAAATATATATTGAGAGGCTACAGTCAGAATATCTATTTCTTTAAATTTTTCCCGAAGGGAATCTCTTGCACCAAGGTTATAAATGGCTCGAACAGCCCTTTTCTGTAAAACAAAGATTGTATTAATACCCGCACAGGTTCCCCAGAGAAGAATCCC
The DNA here is from genome assembly GCA_947523025.1 of Dryobota labecula. Classification (NCBI taxonomy): domain Eukaryota; kingdom Metazoa; phylum Arthropoda; class Insecta; order Lepidoptera; family Noctuidae; genus Dryobota; species Dryobota labecula. The sequence continues at coordinate 1,147,990 of OX383303.1, read as the reverse complement.
ATATGACATAAGCCTATGAAAATAACTAAAATAAACAATTCTGGCAGTATCTACATCGGTTATCTGTCGAATTTTTTTAACAGCATAGGCGGCCGAACTTAGCCTTCCTGACAATTTTGTGGCCGACCTCACCGCATAGCACGCAGCTAGGTGGCTCGGTACATAGAGTGCGGTCCTTAGGGCGAGCGCATTCCGCAGTGCTATGCAAACCCAGGCACTTTACGCACCTGGGCGTCGCATAGCAGTGCTTCTGCGTATGCCCGTAGAGCTGGCAGCGATGACACTGCGCAATGATACCTGACTTACGGGGTTTTTCAATTTCGATACCGGAGAGATTGCAAATAGACTTTACTTGAAAAATGGGGTTATGCCCCTCAAAGGGAGAGCCGATCACGAGGATCATGTCATAGGCCTCACCGCGCCGCGCGCGATGCATACGGTGGACCTCTTTGGGCAGGGACGTTTTGTGACTGAAGGTCAGCCAGGATTTCGGAGCAGGGGATCTCTTCCGGGATCCTACGGACCACTACTCGAGCCTCTTTCTCCTCTGGGAGGGAATATGTGTGAAACGACACACCTTTTGATCGGAGTAACTTACTTAGGCTCCTATAGTCGGTTGACGTAGGGACCGTAACTTTGATACCCGTCTGCGTGGATTTCGCGTGGGTATATCCTATGCGGAGCTCGACACACCACTTAGAGATGTCGGTCCATTTTGCCTTGTCCTGAATGAACACGGGCGGCGGGAGGGGAGTTTTCTTGACAGGGCGACTGTCTAAGAATGCCTGAATAAGGGGCGGGGGAACCTGCGACGCGGAGGGCGCGGACGCGGTGAGCGGGGTGGGGGAACCAGACAGCGCACTGTCCATCGCTTTTATATCCGAACGTCTATTTCAATTGATCAACTTATAAACTTATAACAAACACAAAAACAATAGATAAAAGCTTACCTTTTTAAATCACATATTAACTTACATTAAGTATATTTTAAGTGGATAATTCATAGTTTGCAATTAATATATTTTAGTTTGACTTTACAGATATTTGTAACAAACAATAATATTTCACACCCGAAATTCCGTTAAAGAGTATTGAATCAACAGTTTAGAATTACTTTAAAACAAAGGAGTATAATGTACATAATTTACTTTTGATATTAATTGACACAGTTGTTTATTTGAAATTAGTAATTTATAGTTTTATTTTTTAACAGAACAAAGGAATGTCATTCTCTTTATTATTGTTCGTATTTTATTACATAAATATACAGAACCTGTCACGCGCGTGCCCCGGCTGTTCCACACTGTACAGTGCAGAACCAATGCCGGCGCAAGGGCGCCCCTCCGTCGTCTCTTAGAAATATAACACACACTTTTTCGATCTTGATATATTTTCACCATCTCAAACAAAATTTAAAAGAATGTCTATTCAATTGCTTGCACAATAATTTATGATTTCTTCCTAAGCTATTTCGCCTCCAGTAGATGCGTGGTTTTGTTTTATTTCATTTCTCCATAATATTATTCCGCGTGTTACGAGGCCAACCTGCAAGCTCAGCACATCGTACCGGCAACGTGACCGATCGTACGAGTATTCGCGCTTCCCACGTATCCGACTGATCTGAAAATGTATTTATTAAAGTTGATCTTATACCATTCCAATCACTTGGAATTCCGTTAGTTGCCAAAGTACGTGCAGCTTTACCTTTAGCTTTAGCTTTTTTTTTTTTGTTTAAAATTCCGTTAATCAAAGATAGGTTCGAAAGCTGACGTCCTGATTCTGGACTTATATAAGAGAGCACTAACTGATCACACAAGTTCAAAAATCTAGTCAAAACATTAGGATTTCCGTCAATCTTACTTAGACTAGTTCCGGAATTTGACGGAAATCCTAATGTTTTGACTAGATTTTTGAACTTGTGTGATCAGTTAGTGCTCTCTTATATAAGTCCAGAATCAGGACGTCAGCTTTCGAACCTATCTTTGATTAACGGAATTTTAAACAAAAAAAAAAAAGCTAAAGCTAAAGGTAAAGCTGCACGTACTTTGGCAACTAACGGAATTCCAAGTGATTGGAATGGTATAAGATCAACTTTAATAAATTCATTTTCAGATCACAGAGATGAATCGTCGTTGTATACTGATCTTTCTGTTTTAGTTCAGGGAACCGATACGATACAAGTATTTTACGAAAAAGTTCAACACTTATTATGCACAATTATGACGTACATCGAATTACACGAATCTATAAAAACTACCATAGAATCCAAACGAACTCTTTATAAAAAACTAGCTTTACAGAGCTTTTTGAAAGGTTTAGAGGAACCACTCGGTTCTAGGATAAGATGTATGAGACCTTCAACTCTTGAAATTGCTCTTGAATATGCTCAAGACGAATTAAATATATTATATTTACAGAAAAGAAATAAAACTATACTATCAAAAGAAAAACTCCAAAATTTTGAGCAGGTTAATCCTTTTACTTCTTGGACACACCCTAACTTTCGTTCCGTTAGGCCAGAAAATCAAAATTCAACATTTCAAGGATACCCGAGATCTCAAATCCAACCTTTAGTATTTCAATGTCCACCACAATATCATGCACGACCATCAGTTCAGACAACCTTATCCGAGATCTACAAAGACTCAACAAATATTCAGAGCAGCCCCTACCAACATGTCAACTGGATTTCGAATCCCACTGCCCCAAACACCTCAGAATACGAGTAATTATGCAAAACCTATGAGTGGCATTAGTTACCCCGTCGCGCGTACTCTGCCACCCACGAACTACAATAGCAGACGCAATTTGCCGCCGATTAATATTCCACAGGTCAAAGAAGCGAACTTCAACGAATCTTTTAACGATAATTATTGCTACTATGATTGTAATATCCAGAACACTGATGTTACTGATACAAATTCAAACCCTGACATTTTTTTGACCGACCTTGAAGTTGACAATCAAACTTTTGATGTCCAAAACCAACAGAATACAAATTTTTACCCAACCTTAGAGAAAAATGCCCCCGAATAGAACTAAATTTGCATAGCAAACGCCATTTACTTTATATTCAAATCAATGATCCACCAATAAAACTTTTAATCGACACTGGAGCAAATGAGTCTTTTATAAGCCCGGAAGCTTACGAAAAATTTTACCCGCATATTCAACTTAACTATGAACCTTTTTTGGTGACAATTACCCACGTGACTACCCAAAACTATTACTCGTTAACTGTGCCCTGTTTCGATGAAGTTAATGATAAAATCCCGATAAAATTATTCCTATATAGATTTCATAATTTCTTTGATGGGTTGATAGGTTGCGAACAATTAAAAAAATGGAACGCAAAAATTGACCTTGCTACGCACACGTTAGAGACCAAATTCACTAAAATTCCTATAGTTTTATATAATCCTGAATGCTTAAACTCTTGTCAATTTACTATACCTGCACAAACTACTCAATTAATCAATGTGCCTATTACTATTGCGCAGGGAGACATTTACATTGAAGAACAATCAATTTCTGATTGCTACATCAGCGAATGCTTATCTTCCGCTGAAAATAATCATACTAATGTACTAATTTCAAATCCGACGGATAGAGACATCGTAATTTCTCTAACAAAACCTATCATCGCACATATTTTTAACGAACAAACAATGCCAGTAACTCGAGTATTAGACTCGACCGTGAATATTGATATGCGAACTCAGCAAGTCTTATCGCACTTGCACATAGAACATTTTAACGCAGAAGAGACAGCCAATTTAATTAATCTTTGCAAAGAATATGCTGACGTATTTTATCTCGAAAATGAACCATTAACCTTTACTAACGAAATCAAACATCATATCAGAACCGTAGACGATAGGCCGGTATACAGTAAAAGCTACAGATACCCTTATGTGCATAAGAAAGAAGTACAAAACCAAATAGAATCGATGCTACACCAAGGTATTATTCAACCATCTTCTTCGCCTTGGAACGCCCCAATATGGATAGTACCAAAAAAAGTGACGCGTCTGGCAAGGTTAAGTGGCGCTTAGTCATTGACTTTCGCCAACTCAATGCAAAAACGATTAATGATAAATATCCGATCCCGAACATTAATGATATTTTAGACAAGTTAGGCAGATGAAAGGACTTGTGTAAATACCGCTGAATTTAATTTATATGTTAGAAATTATTCAAAATTATTTAAAAAGTTTGTTGTATCGCCAAGTCTCGTTATTTGAGTTCGAAGATTAAAAACAGTAGTAATGTTATTAAAACGACTTGAATATTATTAATAGTGAAACGGGAAGGTCTAGCAACCGAAATACTGACTACAGCCTATCAATTAATGACAAAATAATAAAATCAGACTCACAAGTCGCCGCGGCCTTTGAAAATTTCTTTTCGGATATTCCCGTTTTAACTACTAAATCCCTAAACTCTTCACCTTCTGCTGCTGAGTCTTTGCTTAAGGAAAATGTTAATGTTTGCGATTCAGAATTTAATTTTGAACATATTACCTGTAGAGATATAATTAAAACCTTTCACACTTTAAACGTCAAAAAGACTGCGGATCTGTGGGGTAATTCTGTAGAAGTTGCTAAGTCTATTATTGACATTGTAGCACCTACTTTAGCTCTTATATTTAATAATTGTATCGACTGTGGGGAGTTTCCCGATCTTATGAAAAATAGTAAAATAATACCATTGTTTAAATCAGGTAGTACATCAGACCCCACAAATTATAGACCTATTTCAGTACTTACCTTTAGTAAAATTTTTGAGAAATTAATGTTAGACCAATTGCAAAGATTTTTTAATAAAAATAAATTATTACACAGTAAACAGTTCGGTTTTACAAGGGGTCGTTCAACTACTGATGCTGGTGTTGAAGTTTTAGGACATATTTATAATGCATGGGAAGATAAATGTGATGCCTTGGGCATCTTTTGTGATTTGTCCAAGGCATTAGATTGTGTTCTTCATGAAACGTTAATCAGGAAACTCCGCCACTACGGGATCCGGAACACCGCTCTGGATCTTCTTGCTTCATACTTGAGTAATAGGTTTCAGAGCGTTGACGTTAATGGGAAAAGATCTCCCGGATCTTTAGTAACAATGGGAGTCCCACAGGGCTCAATTCTTGGTCCTTTCTTGTTTCTGATTTATATTAACGACTTGCCTTACCTCATAAAGGATAATCATGAAATAGTGTTGTTTGCGGATGACACATCACTTTTGTTTAAACTTAAACGTCAGGAGCTGGTTACTGACGATGTAAATAGCGCGATCTCAAAAGTAGTTCATTGGTTCAATGTTAATAATTTACTACTTAATGAAAAAAAAACCAAGTGTATTAAGTTTACGCTGCCTCACGTGAGGCAGGTGAAAAATAATGTGTTGATAAAGGGCGAAGAATTGAATCCTGAAGATAGCACTGTATTCTTGGGCTTAACTTTGGATGCTAAGCTTCAGTGGGGCCCACATATAGATAAATTGTCTAAGAAGCTGAGCTCCGCAGCATACGCTGTTAGAAAAATTCGTAATTTAACTGACCTAGAGACAGCCCGTTTAGTGTACTTTAGTTATTTTCATAGTGTAATGTCGTACGGTATTCTGTTGTGGGGAAATGCCGCCGACATTCAGTCTATCTTTGTTTTGCAGAAAAGAGCTGTCGATCAATTTATAAATTAAGTTCGAGACACTCTCTCAGAGAGAAATTTAAGGAAATTAATGTTATGACTGTGCCTTCTCAGTATATTTTTGAAAATCTTTTATATGCCCATAAAAACATAAAATTGTTTAAACAATACAGTGATATCCATAATATAAATACTAGGAACAAACACATGTATGTTGTACCTAAAACTCGGCTCAAGAAAATAGGTGGTTCGTTCAGATGTCAATGTATACGCTTTTATAATAAACTTCCAAGCCACGTTCAAGATCTAAGCATTAATAAATTCAAATCATTCATTAAACGTAAGTTGTGCCAGAAAGCCTTTTATACCATTAAAGATTATATTGAGGACAAAAAGGCTTGGGATTGAGCTGCTCCAAATTTTACATATTGAAACTTTTTTTATTGTGATTGCTTTATACACATTGACATGAATATTTACTTGTGAAGTATAATATTATTATTTTAATGATTGTGAATGTGAAGACTATGTGGGTCTTTATTTTTATTTTTTTCTTCTCAGTATTTTTTTTTTCTGATCATGGTATGGCAGTTTGAGTAATTTATGCGGCCTGCCCAAATGTCCTTTCTTTGGTATTGTTCGTCGAATCGTTGAGCTCCTTATGTTCTGAGTTGAGCTGCACGATTACTGACAAATGCGTGCACTGAATGGATAGGTCCACTCAATCTGTGTGGTTCTTTCTTCAAAAGACCATTTCAGACACCAATCTACATGGTCTTCACATGATTTGACCAAGATTATGTCTGGACTTTAAAAGAGACTGTGATCTCTGAGTTTGTTTCGGTCTTTCTTCTCAGAGTAGTCAGATACGAAACGCCGACCTCATCTAGTTTTAAAATATGATTGACGTGTAAAAGTGTTTGTAAAAACCTACTTACAGAAATAAAATCATTTATCATTTATCATTTAGATGTTTATACTTTTCAACATTAGATTTAAAATCTGGATTTTTACAAATTCAGTTAAATCCGTCTGATATTCCAAAAACGGCATTTAGTGTAGAACAAGGCCATTTTGAATACGTTAGAATGCCCATGGGATTAAAAAACTCTCCGGCTACTTTTCAACGAGTGATGGACTATGTCCTTCGTGGATTACCAAATTGTACCATATACATGGATGATATTTTGGTATTTTCGACGTCCTTGCAAGAACACATAGTTAATTTACGTGCCATTTTTGACCGTCTTAGAAATTCAAATTTAAACATTCAGATGGATAAGTCGGAATTTCTCAAACATGAAACGCCCTATCTTGGTCATATAATTACTACAGATGGTGTGAAACCAAACCCGGATAAAATATCAGCAGTTGTAAATTATCCGATTCCGAAAACCCCTAAGCAGATCAAAGCATTCTTAGGTTTACTTGGTTATTACAGACGTTTTATACCGAATTTCGCACGTGTCACTAAACCCTTTACGTCATGTCTTAAAAAAGGCGCTAAAATAAATTTGACTCCAGAGTACCTGACCTGCTTTGAACACTGTAAAACACTTCTTACAAATGACCCTATTCTAACATATCCAGATTTTAGCAAAGAATTTATGCTAACCACAGACGCCTCAAACGTGGCCTTGGGAGCAATACTTTCTCAGGGACCTATCGGGTCTGACAAACCAATAGCCTACGCGTCTAGAACTTTAAACGATAGTGAAATTAATTATTCTACGATCGAGAAAGAGCTACTCGCAATAGTCTGGGCTACAAAATATTTCAGACCTTACCTTTTCGGCAGAGAATTTAAAATAATAACTGATCATAACCCTTAATCTGGCTTATGAATCTTAAAGAACCAGGTTCACGCCTCACGAGATGGAGACTGAGATTAGCAGAATATGATTATACTATTATTCATAAAAAAGGAAAAATCAATACTAATGCGGATGCTCTGTCTCGTATTCAAATTAACCAAAATGAAACTATATCCTTGTTCGTTAATCACTCTAATACATCTTCTACATTAACTGCTGAAGGTAATAGTCCAATACATTCGTCATCCACTCTCACGGCTTACTCAGTTATTGATGGAGGATCGAATGACCCACAGAATCAAGAAGGTACAGCCTCCCCACATATTTCAACCATACACACGAGCTTAGAAAACCCTGTTCTGGAAATTCTAATATCGAACGAACCTTTAAATAAATATAAGAGGCAGTTAGTCATTAATATAATAAATGGTAACCCAAAAAGTAGACCAACGACAACTCAACCTTTTCAGTCCTTTCAGAAAACTACTGTAGACATTAACGAACATAGCATTGAAGGAAGTCTTATTAACGTTATAAAGTCTCACGTCGATCCAAAACTCCGGACAGCGATCCTTGTAAATCCTATCGAAAAAATGTTGAGTATTATACCGATTTTACAGCAAACTTTCGAAAATTCATCCATAAACTTAGTTTTAGTCAAATATGAAGTACTTAACGTTAATGATCAATTAAATCAATCAGAAATAATACAAAAATACCATGAAGGCAAGATTAATCATCGCGGAATCAACGAAACCTATCTTTCGCTGTCACAACGTTATGTTTGGCCGAAAATTAAAATAGATATTACTAAATTTATAAACGAATGCAATATATGTAGATGTGCGAAATATGATCGAAATCCAATACGCCCGCAGTTCAGAGTTGTACCTCCACCAACTCAACCGTTCGAATTACTCGTAGCACACGCAGACGTTTTGACTGTTGACCATGACAAATACTTAACCATCATAGACTCATTCTCTAAATACGCTCAGGTGTATCTTTTACCCGATTGTACTGCACCCAATATATTAAAAGCCCTTTTAACTTATAGTACTCATTACGGCTTTCCTTTAAATCTAACTACGGATCAAGGTACTGAATTTAGAAATCAAGTAGTGTCAGAATTTCTCCGTTTGCACAAAATAGAACACCATATGACTAGTGCCTATGCACCAAATGAAAACGGCATCATAGAACGTTTCCACAGGACGCTTTTAGAACACTTACGATTATTTAAAATTCTACATAAAAACGAACCCATTCGAAATCTTATACCGTACGCGTTAATCGCCTATAATAGCTCTATCCACAGTTTAACTAAGTGTAGACCATTTGATATAATTTCTGGACATTTCGATCCTCGGAATCCTATTGATTTAAACATGACAGAACGATATCTTCAAACTTATATTCAAGAACATCGTAGTCGAATGGAAACGGTATATAAAATTATTCATGATTCTGTATTATCCGGTCGTATAGGTATAATGACTCGGCGTAATGCAGATAGGGAACCCGTTTTAGATTGTGAACAAAATCAAGTCATACATATACAAAATCCAATGGCAAGTAGACAAAAATTGGCACCTCGGTTTATTCAGGACAAAGTAGTTAAGAACTTACCTGTACATAATATATACACCGCAAAAAGTCGTGGTCCGGTCGCAAAATCACGATTAAAAAGACCACCGAAGAAATGACATTCTTTATATCATTGTTACAGGTACTTCTTATCGCTGCCGGTTTTCCTAGCTGGTGCTCAAGACATACGTTTTGACAGCCTAGACAATGGACCCGGCATACTACCATTTAATCTCGGTGCTACCAAAATTATATCTCACTTCCACACATTTTTACAAGACATTGACCTTAAAGAAATTGAGTCACATGTAAACACTATCAAATCCCAACTCGCTGTCGCTACACATAAATTATCACATAGGGACAGCTCTCTCTTCAACCTTCAGATTAAACATTTATACGTAAAGTTAGATAGAGTTTCAGTGCAGTTAGATACATTTAGGCCCACCAGAGTTAAGAGAGGCCTGATCAATCCAATAGGCACAATCATCAAAAGTATTTCTGGAAATTTAGACAACGATGATGCTCTGAAATTTGAAAATGCATTACGTATCTTAAATAAAAATGATCAAACTTTGTCACAATCATTTAATAAACATATTACTTTATACAAAGGTATGACGATTCAGCAAAACCAGATAATCCGCAATCTTTCGATTAATCAGGGAAAATTGGAAAAAGCTCTTTCTTATGTCATGAATATGACTAATAATGTTAATGAGCAAATAATTCATTACGCTCATCTTGTGCAACTTTTCGCGATTCTGACCGAAAATGTACAAGAACTACTGAGTGAAATTAGTAGAATAGAAAATATATTAGCCTTTAGTCGAGATAAATCAGTTCATCATTCTATACTTTCTGTAAAAGATCTTAAAAATATGATACGCCAACTAAAAAATATCTATAGTTCCGACGAGATAATTGATGTAAATATCAGAAATTATTACGAGATTCTTAACTTAGCTTCATTTTTTACCGAGTCCACAGTTGTAGTAGTCATAAAGTTTCCTATTACATTTACTACTGAGTATCAGTTATATGAATTGTGCCCCGTTCCAAATAAGAATAGCGTAATTATAGTACCACCTGCACCTTATATAGCATCCAATTCTCAGGAATTTGTGTATATAGAGGCTGAATGCCCGAAGGTCAGCACCTAGCACCTATGCGAGCAGAGGATCGTCCACCAAATTATGTCAAAAATAGACTGTATTCAAAAACTCATACAATCTCAGGAGCTAGATGTAACGTGTATAACCACGCCTATCTCTCTGACTAAGGAAGCTATGATCGAGCTAGACAGCTACCATTACATCATTGCTTTTCCCAACAGTACAAAAGTCAAACTATCCTGTGGCAAAGAACGATATCAGATGTTACAAGGAAGCTTTTTGGTCACCGTTCCTCAAGGTTGCAAGATAAAAACCCCAGAGATCAGTATAATCAATTTGAATAACAAATTAGTCGGGCAACCATTTGAAATCATGGCTCTACCGCACTACGAGATATTAACGAAGACACGCAGTTTTCATTTGCAGACTACAGATTTAAGCAGTCTTCGGGAAATTCAGGACCAAATTACCTTGCAAGATGAAATACAAGTTAAATCATTAGACACGATTGGAATGTACCATACCACAATTCCATTTTATACACTCCTACTATTCGATGCAGTCGCACTCAGCATCTTATATATTATACGTCACCGCCGTCGAGCTGCGAAAGTAAATATTACGACTCAAACAGCTAATACGAGTACCGAGTTGACAGAAGATGATAAAAGAGCCGCAACTTTTGGAGTCAAGGTCACCAAATAGTTGCTTATCTGGCAAGGGAGGTGTTACGAGGCCAACCTGCAAGCTCAGCACATCGTACCGGCAAAGTGACCGATCGTATTACGATACCGCGCTTCCCACGTATCCGACTATTGTCATCGCCTTTCTTTACCTAACTTCGGTGGGAACGGACACTGATACATTAAACCTAATTAATAAGAAATCTATTTTTATAATTCTATGTGAAACTTGTGAACTTTCAATTATATTTCGTAACCTAAAAAGGACTTACTTATTGGAGTTTCTTGACACATGCCCCCACACATATCTCGCGGACATTGGTGTGGGTTGCATGTTTACCTCTATTACCCTATAACCCAAAGTCTCTAATTCAAATAATTTATGTAAACAAAGTAATGTCAAGAAATGTCACTGTCAAAATGACAGGACAGTGGTGCAAAACATTTTATAAACGTTTTTGTAAATAATCATCGATAAAATTAAAGTGAATTAATTATAAGAACTATGCAAACAAAATACCGTTGCCAAACAATGTTTTTTGTAGTGTGTCGGAGACACGGTATATGATAGTCGTAGGCGTACCAAAATCGATTTCCAATCGAAACAGTTTACAGCCGTTTTCATCCAAAATGTGGCTAGATATGCTACTTACAATATGAATCTATTTATGAGAGTTGTAATATTTGTGTTGTTGAAGATATAAAAAATTTGAAAATGTTTGGATCTCCTGCATTGTTACCAGTATCATACAATATTTTATACCAGAAAATCTCCTTTTATTAATAACTTTGTTTAAAACCGAAAATTTATAAAAATTATTACGGTATGATAACTTTTTAATTATTATTTCTTAAAATCAGTACTTAAAAGAAAATAGAACCACTTTTTTCGCAATTTTATGTGAATTACCATTACGAAGATATTTTTTTGTTATGTTATCCCCTTTGTTTACATAAATTATCTGAATTTGAGACTTTGGGTATAGTTTGTCATTCACTAAAATTGTAACGTGTAACTTTTTTATGTCCAAATAAAAAAATAAAAGTAAACTATGCGGCACAGACCCAGAGTTCGGAGCGCGCAAGCCCCACCACGACGACAACGTAGAGATACGGCGGTGGGGTTATTATTATTATTATTATGATCTGCTCTTAAACACAGCACCTTCTTATCTCTTCACCACCCTTGGTTGACTGGTAGAGAATACCTAAGGCATTAAGTCCGCGTTTGTACCTTATTTTGAGCAAGAAGCTTAAAAAAATAAAAAAAATATAACTTCCGTATTTGCGGAGGCGAGTGTTTTGTTACAACCCTGGTATGTATCTACTGTGTCTGCGTGGGCTCTTTTCTCTAAAGTAATAATTAAGTAAGATTTGTTATTATGAAGTATAATAAGACCGTGATCCTTATTCAACTCAACTGTTTTCTCGGCCACTGCCCCCTGGACTTCTAAAGTATAGTCAACCGCGCGTACAACAACAATAACAATGCGTGTGGGTAACAATTTACGCCTTTAATTCGCCAGGGTAAGAGCAATTTTACGAGCAACGTTTAATAAACATAAAAATAAATCCTATTTCATGTGTTACCACGTGCGGTTGACTATCGTACCTTTACTGTATGGAATTGTTCCTGCGTACAGTCAGAAGCGAAAGTCAGTTATAGACGATTGCATACAGTTTTAATAGGTGTAACGAAGCTGCCATGGCTCAGCTAACACAATTGCAGCGGGTCTGATGATGGAATCAAGTAAAACAAGAAGTATATTTCAAACATGTTTATTATATTGATAGCAAATTTGGGATCAGCTAATTTAAAAACGCTTGTGGTTTTTGTGGGTTGGGAGAGAATGTTGGCAATGGAAATAAAATCTTAAGGCAGGATAATACGGCTTCAATTAGTTCTGATAATGGATTCTGTGTTGATGCACTTGTAAAATTATATTTTGAAGGATTGGAGGGGTCGGGTGTTGCCACTACATGCGATTTCTCCAGACATTTGGAAACTTGATCATAGCCTAATATACCTATTGCTCTTTGAACCTCCTCTTCGTTCTGGTTGTTTTGCGTTAACGGCTCTTCAGACAGCACGACCACCAGCACGTTTGTCACCACCTGCAAATATAATCGTCATCGTTACTGCAAGTCTGCGTGTCGCCATCTGCTGCTGGATATCTCATAATAAAAAATAAAAATAAATATTTAAAAACAATATAAAAATACTGTTGTTGGAAACAAAACGTGACACCGCCCGCCACTGCAACAACGGGAGCGGGACAGCAGCGAGCGGGGTACGGGGGACGAGGGGCCGACAACCGGTGACCTGCACCGCCCATAATCTCAAAAAGGACGGACCCAGAGGCGCGCGTTCCTACGTCCAATTTTTTTTTTATCTAGGGCATCTTAGATTTAACCATGAGAGGTTGAAACACTTTAACCGGACTTTCCTGTGGTTGCCTTAAGCTCCTATCGAATCTTAATGCTTCCAGCCAGGGCGTACAAATTTATAAACTAAACGACTGCGCGCTAAGGGCACCCTCTTTGGGGTACGAACCTCGGCTTAGGGCAGAGTCCGAGGGAGGATGGCAAGGGACCGTCGGTGGCTGGATAAAATCAGGGTTATGATTATTATCGGGGGAATTTACAGGCTCAGCTATAGCGCGTGCTGGCGCTTCGCTTACGGGCAAGGGTCGGGGAGGACTATTTAGTCGGGGATTTCGGAAAAAATCTTTGCAGTTGGTCTAAAATTAATTTCTCAACATTTTTACTTAAGGTAGGTAAAGGTAGTACTGAAATGGGTCTATAATTTGTGGGGTCTGATGTACTACCGGATTTAGACCATGGTATTATTTTACTATTTTTCATAAGGTCGGAAAACTCCCCACAGTCGATAAAATTATTAAAGATAAGAGCTAGTAGGTGCTACAATGTCAATAATAGACTTAGCAACTTTACAGAATTACCCCACAGATCCGCAGTCTTTTGAGAAACACTGTAAAAGTGGTAATTTTCGTAGCGTATTGCTGTCCGTCATCAATAACTCGCGTAATTCGGGCATGTGCTCCTTTTACGCATTTATTGAAATAAAACTGCCCTAAAGATAGTTGGATAAGAGCCTATTTCACCATGTCTGAATAGCCACACAAATTTCTGAATAAATAAAAAAAATGGAACTGAATCTGTATGAAATTATCTGCCAAGTAAGTTAACAAGAGCTTAATTGTAGGTGGTAAAGGCATGTCTATTTCAACCGCGCGGCCAACTCATAAAATTTGATGAAACTTTGCCAGGAATTAGTGATAATTTACACACCTCTTTTCCTGAATTTGTTGTAAAAAAAACTGAGACGCTATGACCAAAAATAGTTGGCCGCTAGAACCGCCACTTGCCGTAGTAATTGCCTGTGATTACACAGAAACTAAATGACGCAGATAGGCGAATGATGCGACAAAAGAAAGGTCTTATAATATAATATAATAATAAAGAAATCATTTTTAAGTCACAAAAAAGGTGTATTAGGGCTATGTTTGGATTGAAAATAACTGATAGTTGCAAACAGTATTTTATTAAATATAACATTTTAAGTCTGCCTTCCTTATTTATTTATGAAATGGCTAATTTTATACAAACCAATCCTAAACTATTCAAGAAACTATCAGACGTTTCTGTTCGTAATCGACGGGATAATAATAAATTATGCGTACCAAGATCAGCCACGGCATTGATGCGTAAAAGTATTTTTTGTTTAGCACCAATCATCTATAATAATATCCCAAAACCTATTAGACAAATGCCTACTGCTCTGTTTAAAATACATTTAAAAAAATATCTCATAGCCAAATGCTATTATAGCATATCGGAATTTTTAAATGACCGCAATTAATTTAATGGATTCCTAAATTACGACATTTTTCCAATTTCACCCTCAAATTTTTTCTTCTCCTTTTTAATTAACATTAGGATTAAGTTATCAATCTCCTAGTTTGTTGTATAGACTAAAAATTTTTATGGTTTATTCTAAACCAGAAATATGTTGCTTTGTACGCCATAAATGGCAAAACATGCAGATCTACCTGTTATTTTAAGACCTCGCACATATTATTTGATGTATACTCATGTTTTTACAACAAAATATATTCTATTCTATTCTTAATTTGTTGTAATTGTTGTAAAATTAAAAACATCATAACGTAAATATACAAAAAGTTATGCTGTATTTAGTTTCCAGGATAGAGGTAGGTAGGTATCTCACCATAAATATCAAATTAATAGACGCTTATATGTATGGACAATTAGTTGCTAATTTGTTGCAGTGAATAAACAAGAAAAAATACTAGAAAATAGACGATTTTAATTGGCCGCTCGGATGGCAATATGCCTAAAATACAATGGCGTTTATTTCGTTATTAAAAATAGGTTCAAGCTTAGTTAAAATACTAATCGTCAGGTAACGTAACCTAGTTTGGATAAATGTGGCGAAAATAACGGTGAAATTCATATTTTCGGGAATACTCACTGAAATATAATAGTATGAAAATGTATTAGATTAGGGTGACCATGATTACAACGCCACTGCACGCCAAGTTGACGCTGTCAAATGTCATCGATGTCAAGCCAGCCGGCCGGCCGGCCTTCCCGCTCAGTTCCGATTCAGACTGAACGACATACGTTATCGTGTCACCATTTTCACTGTATTTTCCTAAATCTATTGTAAAATACTCATTAAAACCGTTAAACCATCAAAAACCAGGAGTACGTTATCATAAGTACGAAGGCATGTTTTTAAAATAGTACTACCTTTCTTCTCCTAAAATTGTTTGTCCGAAAATCATTATCCATAACACGATGTTCAAAAATTCGAAATTTTGTTTTACATAATTATCTTTACTTCTAAAACTATTCTGTCATAATATCGAGTAGGTATACTATAATAATTGAATTTCCTAATTTTGCATGAAAAAAAGTCATATGTCCTAAGTATTGTATTATATAATGTGTATTATTCCGAATGTTCATTTATAATAAAATCGTTAGTCCTAAAACATAGGTGCCGATTCCCTTGTTCACAAACTAAACTAAATTTAAGTTCAGTGCATCTTTTTCTTTCTAGTTCATTAAAAAAAGGACAAAAAATAAATTTTAGTTTAGTCCTGTCAAATTATACAGCGCCTGTCACTACTCCATACAAGTTTTGACGTGATTAAAAACTTGCCGACTAAAATTACGACAATTTACGTCAAGCGCTGATTAATTTGACAGGACTAAACTAAAACTTATCTTCTGTCCTTTTCTTAATGAAATAGAAAGAAAAAGATGCACTGAACTTAAATTTAGTTTAGTTTGTGAACAAGGGAATCGGCACCATTAACTAAAAATTAGGTTTTAGTGACAGAAACGTATCACTGTAAATCCGACTCCACGCAGTCTTGTTTGCCCTTCAGACAATAAACGTTTGGTCAAATGATTTGTTATAAACTCTTTATGGTTACTTATGGAACTAGTTAGAGTAGGTTAATTATAAAAAAATAATGATTAGGTTAGGTTAGGTTAAAACTGTGACCTCCTACGCACGAGCCGAGCGAGCGAAGCGAGCGGTTCCGCGGTAGCTGCCGGCGAGTGCCAGAAACGACTAGATTCTATAGAAAAAAAAAAAATGGAAAAAAGAGACTATTTTTAGCAGGCTATCGAGAACCGAACTAGTTAGACGAAGTTAATTATTAAAAACAATGCTTAGGTTAGGTTAGGTTAAAACTGTAGGGGATCCTCCACAGCGCATACTTCCACGTAGTATCCCCTGGGCAACGCCGTGTCTGACCACCGTAACGGAGTGGCAGACCGGCGGCTAAAGTGCGCTGTGAAATCGTAGCTTATTTTAATCTTATTTTATCCGAGTCGGCAAGCTATGACCTGCTCTTGAGGCTATGCCTAGACCCCTGAGGGAAACCTCCGGGCGTTTTAAAAAAGGCCCATATCAGGGCCAACCGAAAGGCCCTTCTCAGGGCCAACCAAAAGGCCCTTCTCAGGGCCAGTCCGAGAGTGCTTCGGCGTCGGAGGCTAGCCGTACGCCGTCTGCAGCTAGCGTCTATTTAGACTCCGACGACGAGTCCATTTTGAGTGAGTCAGACTCTGGTTCGGTGATTGGTCGCCGGGAGTCGGGGAAGCGGGCCCTTCCAAGAGATGGGTCCGGGGGTTCCTCGGAATCGAAGAGGGCGTCACAGGCCAAAACCAAGAAGCCGGTGTCGGACACCCACGACGTGGGTCTGGCAGAGGCCCAACGCCAGTTGGACCTGTCTCGGCGGGCGCAGCTCCAGCAAGACCTGGAGGAGCGGGTTGCGGCCAATGAGCAACGGACGCGCGTCGCCCGGGCCAAGTCCGGGTACGGCGCGTACCGCGTTCTGTATGCGGACCACTCCCTGGTGGAGCTGGAGCGGATGGCTGAGGAGGACGCAGAGGAGATAGTGAAAGTTGCCTCTAAGTCCACCAATATAAAAGGGACTTTTCAAAAGTCCCTTAAATGCAGGGTCGCGAGCATGCGCGGCATCTTCGGGGAGCTGGTGCAACGCAAGGTGACCGACGAAACGCGGCAACTGCCGGTGAGAGTTGATCGCCTGCAGTCAGAGGTCAGCCAGCTACATCTGAAGCTGGCTGAAGCCACGGCCCGGCCAAACCAAGCCGAGCCGAGACCAGCGGCTGAGGTCCCCTCCTCCAACCTTGACGATATAATCCGCAAGGTCGTCACGGAAGAGAGGGCCTTCACGAGAGCCTGTCTTGCGGGCATCGAAGACAGGCTCTTGCCTGAGAAGCGCCTCCGACCGCCGCTCGCGGCGGACAATAGGCCACGCAAGCCGGAGCTGTCTTCCCAGGGAGAAGAGGCTCATCTGCCGTCCACCACCCCATCCAACCAGCAAGGGTGGACGAGGGTGGCCAGAAAGGGCAAACGAGTGGAGAGGTCGGAGACGGTGGCTACCCCTGCTGCCCCTACCACCACCCGTAAGGGGAAGGGGAAGAAGTCGGTCCCCAAGCCCACTGCCGCTGCTCCCGCCGCTACTCCTGCAGCTAATGGGGCCCCCGCTAGGCCGAAGAGGAAATTGGTCCCTCCCAAGACCGCGGCCGTAGTGGTGACGCTCACCGCTGAGGCTGCGGAGCGGGGGGAGACATACCTCTCTATTTTAATGCGGGCGCGTGCGAATGCAAATCCTGCCCAACTGGGGATCGGTGCACTCACGTGCCGCCGGACTCAGGCCGGGGCTCGAATTTTCGAGTTCCTGGGGGCTCAGGGCGGCGCCAGCGCGAACCTCTTCGCAACCAACTTGCAGGAGGTCATCGCTGACGCGGCCAAGATCACCAGGCCCGTGAAATGTGTGGCCTTGGAGGTGACCGACCTTGACGACTCGGTCACCAAGGAGGAGGTGGTGGCGGCGGTCGCAGCGATAGGGGGCTGTGGCGCCACAGCGGTGCAAGGCCGGGCCATTAGGCCTGGCCCTGGTGGCATGGGCACCATCCGTCTGGAGTGCCCAGTCGCCGCAGCTATAGCCGTCCTTGCCAAGGGACGGCTTGCCGTTGGCTTCAGCTCGGGTGTGGTCCGGGCGCTTGCAGCCAGGCCATTGCGCTGCTACAAGTGTCTCGGAATTGGCCACACTCGGGCCCTTTGCCCGTCCGAGGTAGACAGGGCGGACTTGTGCTTCCGTTGTGGCAAGGACGGGCACAAGTCCGCCTCCTGCGAGGTTGCCACGCCGCACTGTGCGGTTTGTGCCGCCAGTGGTTGCCCGGCGGGCCACATAATGATGGGAAGGAAATGCAATCCTCCCCCCAAGAAGGGCAAGGAGCAGGCACCGATGAGGCCTGTCACTGCAGCCGCAGTCCCTGAGGCTGGGACTTCGGCGGCTGTGGAGGGGGGTGCGATGTCTGAATGATGGGTAGGGTCAAACATCGCATCCGCGTTTCGCGGTCTTCCACGGACTCCCCTCCCCTCTCGCACTTAGAGAGGGGACCGGGATACGTGGCCGCCGCGTGGGGGAGAAGGCGATCTCGCCTTCTGCCTCCTGATGGTGAACAGCGGGATATAGGCGCGGGGGCGCCTTTTCCTGCATTGCACTGTTCACCAGGCGCACTGCCCCTCCCCGATGGGAGGGGTGCGCCGGGCCCGCTGTAATGGCGGGCGAGCGTCGGCGGGGGACTGGATGGAAAGGCTCTGCCAGATTCCGAGTCTCCCTTCATACAGACGTTGCGGGAGCGCCGCTGGGCTTTTTAGTGGGTGTACCGGTACTCTACCGGGGAGTCCCACATACCCCTCCTGTCCCCCGATGCGTAATGCATTTTTCCCAGCGGAAAAAAAAAAAAAGGTTAGGTTAAAACTGTGACCTCATAGTAATTGGTAAAAGTACTAGTTGGTAAACAAGTTATTGTTTAAACGTTCATTTGCCAAACATTAGGTTTGCGTTACAATTATTTGTGAAGAGATTTTTTGCAAAGTAATAATTTGGCAAATGAATTTATGCGGAAAATTGTTTGGGAAGTGATTATTTGGCAATTTTTTTACGATGAAACAAGGGAGACCCAATAAAAACGTATTTATCCTGCTACTTCAAACAAAATTACACAACAAGTGAACTATCTCAAAAGAAGTCGGTAGAAGAAAAAATATTGCCCGCTGTCATATACATACCTAACACGTATCTACGTAATGCCTGAGAGAAGTTCAAAGCAAAAGCTTTATAATACTTTGTTTTAAAAACATTATTAGGATAAATAAAAAATAAATAATTTGAATTTAGAACTTACCTATAACTTTTATTGAAAACGGTTTTATGTCTTTTGTATATTATTGATTGTAATATTTATGACAAACGGATTTAGGACATATTCTATTTAGGGATTTAAATTTTATGGCATGTGATATTATGTGATATTAAGTTCGGGTAAGTTATCATTCGGACAAATGATGATTAGGACAAATAAAGTTATGGCACTTTAAATTATGGATAAAAAAGTTAGGTGATACAATAGAGAACCTTTTAAAATATAAAAGGTAGAAAGGTATCCTATTTACATAAGTATCCATCGATTCGCCTCGTTGGTCTAGTGGTCGCAAGCGTTACTGCTGAGCATGAGGTCCTGGTATCGATTCCCGGGTCTGCAAAGTGTTATTAGGTTTTTTCATCTAGAATTTCTTAGTAGCAGTCCGGAGTCTGGATTTGTGCCCGGTTGATGTCAATAGGCTCGCCCCCTATCACATGGAACTTAAAATATAACTGGCGAAATGTGCGGTGTACTATAGGTACACCTCTGCCTTACCCTTCGGGGAATACAGGCGTAATATTATGTATGTTTCTATATTAGTTTAAACTATAATCTCAAATTCAGATAATTTATGTAAACAAAGGGGGATAACATAACAAAAAATATCTTCGTAATGGTAATTCACATAAAATTGCGAAAATAGAGGTTCCATTTTCTTTTAAGTACTGATTTTAAGAAATAATAATTAAAAAATAATCATACCGTAACTATTTTTTATAAATTATCGGTTTTAAACGAAAGTTATTAATAAAAGGAGATTTTCTGGTATAAAATATTTTATGATACTGGTAACAATGCAGAAGACATAAACATTTTCAAATTTTTTACATCTTCAACAACACTAATATTACACTCTCATACATAGATTCATATTGTAAGTAGCATATCTAGTCACATTTTAGATGAAAACGGCTGTAAACTGTTTCGATTGGAAATTGATTTTTGGAGGCCTACGTCTATCACTCTGCTTAAAAGGGCTGATTATGACGATCATATACCGTGTCTCCGACATACTACACAAAACATTGTGTGGTAGCGGTATTTTGTTTGCATAGTTCTTATAATTAAATCACTTTAATTTTATCGATGATTATTTACAAAAACATTTAATGATAAAGGGGTTTATTTATAAACGCTGCTTAAAGTTAAGTAATGATTAGCGACTGTTTAACCATACATTTTTGACGTTTGAACGTCACTTAACTTTAAGCAACGTTTATGAATAAACCCTAAAATGCTTTGCACCACTGTCCTGTCATTTTGACAGTGACATTTCTTGACATTACTTTGTTTACATAAATTATCTGAATTAGAGACTTTGGGTATAGCTACCTATACTTACATCTATACTAATCAATTTATCAACCTAATTTTAGTATCTTTTTTACGTTTGTGTTGATTTTGAATACATAAATTTTAATCGATTTGTGACTTTGACTTTTATAAAGTATATATTTTATAATTATATATATATATATTTTTTTTTTTTCATTGTTCATCTTGCGATCGGTTGTAAACCTTTAGCAGATTTGTTATGTGCGGATATTGACTGCTGAGGTCCATTCTTCCAGGGAAGAATCTGCCTCTCAAAATTGTTTAGGCTTTATTCAATTAAGTCCCATATGTGGTGTCGTTTAAGCCTTTTCATGGTTACTGGTTCACTTAGGGCTGTGGCTAAGGTATTGGTATGTGAAGTTATTCGATATTTGTATGAATGTATCCTGTGTTCTATTTCTTCTTTTACAGTTCTGATTTGTAGATGCTCATGTAATTCTGAGGTCTTCATAAACCAATTCTGAGCGCTTTATTTTGAAATCGCTGGAGAATTTCCACATTTGAGTTCTTCGCAGCCTCAACTCCGTACGTCCAGACAGGCTTTAATACTGCTTTGTAGATGAGTACTTTGTTTTCTAGCGATACGTGTGATGTTCTTCCCAAGAGCCAGTTTAGTTTTCGGAGTAGGATGTTAAGCTCGTCACGTTTTTTCTCTATGTGGTATCTCCACGTTTGTTTCCTGTCGAGATGTACGCCGAGGTACTTAGCTGTTGCCCCATGTGGAAGTGTGTCATCTCCGAGTTTGACAGGTTGGCAGTCATCTTTTCTGAGAGTAAATGTCACATGCGTTGACTTGTTGGCGCTAGCTTTTATTTTCCATTCTCTCATCCACTTATGGACTTTGTCGAGGTGCTTTTGTAACATTAATGAGGTCAT
Source organism: Dryobota labecula (assembly GCA_947523025.1). Classification (NCBI taxonomy): domain Eukaryota; kingdom Metazoa; phylum Arthropoda; class Insecta; order Lepidoptera; family Noctuidae; genus Dryobota; species Dryobota labecula. The sequence continues at coordinate 1,126,136 of OX383303.1, read as the reverse complement.
ATGAGGGTTTTTGTTATTACACAAGGCAGCCGTATCATCAGCGAAGGTGGCAGAGAGAACTTCTTCTGACGTTGGTAAGTCTGCTGTGTATATGAGGTAGAGTGTTGGACCTAACACGGAGCCCTGGGGCACGCCGGCCTGTATGTCGTAGAATTTCGAATACGAGTCACCAATTTTTACCCGGAAGAATCTGCCCTCTAAGTAAGACTTCAATAGTACGTAGATACAGGTTATGTGGTAGTTGTTTTTTTATCTTAAGTAATAAGCCCTGGTGCCAGACCTTGTCGAACCCTTGTTGTATGTCCAGGAATACAGCCGAGCAGTATTCCTTTCATTCTAGCCCCTCTTGTATTTTATTTACTACTCTGTGCACCTGCTCCACGGTTGAGTGCCCTGTTCTAAAGCCGCACTGATGTTGTGGGATGATGTTGCCGTCTTTAAGTATTTCATTAATCCTACGTGCAGCGACTTTCTCAAATAGTTTGGACATAACAGGTAGTATATATATATATTTTTTTTTAAACCTTGCGCCACGTTCGGAATTTCTCATGTATTGTGGGTGCGTTTACAAACATTTAAACTCACATACACAAACAGCCAGACCCGGAACAACTACATACAAATATTTGTTCCGTGCGCGAATCAAACCCGCGACACGCAGCCACTAGGATGCCTTAAAGTGTAACACATGTAAAAAAAATTGTTATGACTATCAAACATTCCAATAATCACGATTCAGTCTCACTTCATTGTGAAAATTCATGGTCACCCTACTCTAATACAGTTTCATACTACCATATTTCAGTGAATGTCTCCGAAAATATGAATTTCACCGTTATTTTCGCCACATTTATCTAAACTAGGTTACGTCACCGGTCAATTGAACCTATTTTAAATAACGAAATAAATGCCATTGTATTTTAGGCATATTGCCGTCCGAGCGGCCAACTAAAATCGGCTCTAACAAATTATTGAACCTATTTTCAAGTATTTTTTTGTTGTTTATTGGCTGCAACAAACTAGCAACTAATTGTCCATACACATAAGCCTCTATTAATTTGATATTTATGGTGAGATACCTACCTACCTCTATCCTGGAAACTAAATATAGCATAACTTTTTGTATATTTACGTTATGATGTTTTTTATTTTTGCTACAATTACAACAAATTAAGACCTTTCTTTTGATGGATCATTCGCCTATCTGCGTTATTTAGTTTCTGTGTAATCACAGGCGATGACTACGGCAAGTAGCGGTTCTAGCGGCCAACTATTTTTGGTCATAGCGTCTTAGTTTTTTTTGCAACAAATTCAGGAAAAGAGGTGTGTATAGTAACAAATTACAACTAATTCCTGGCAAAGTTTCATCAAACTTTATGAGTTGGCTGCGTGGTTGAAATGGACATATGATTATTAAATAAATATTCTTCAGAACGTTTATTTATGTAGGTAGGTACTTACATCGTATGTGGCCATGTGGGCCATGTGGCAGACCTACGCACGTGGGTTAGACTTATTTTTTTTAATTCTACTATGAGTTTGCTCTTGACTTTAGTCTAGGTCTGGGTGACAGAGACAAAGTCTACGATGGAGTGAGCTTACCCAGAAGAAGCCTGTTCACTCTCACTTTGAATAGATTAGGGTTGTACCTATGCATTCGGAAACATTAACAAAATTAATAATAATAATTAACAATTAAACAAACTTAATATTCTAAATACATACTCCGTATTATTTTGTCGTAAAAATGCATTTCTATCAATGATATTTTAAGTGGTAAGTAGGTATTTCTTTTTTGATTAGTCTGTTGTTGACAAGACATACCCTCTAGATCTTCAAACTGGAATATATTCAATTCCTGATTTCCTATGAAAGTATAACAGAAGACAAAACTGTTCAGGAATTCAAAATATATACTTTTACATATTTTTCATAAGCAGACGAAAAAAAATTGTCAACAAAAAGGAGACGTTTCATTTTTGTATGGGACTCCGACCATAACATGTACGCTTTACAGAACATGAGAAACGCACCTCTGAATACAATAAGGACTGTGTTTTTACATAATAACTAATATTTTTAGGCACTAAATAAAAACTTAAAATGTTTGACGTTCGTTATGAAAGTTACGAACTTACGACATTGACAGCCTGTCATGACAGGATTGAGATGGTGTTTACATGACCAAAAATTGTCAAAACTGTGATTGTTGTTTTCGATTTTAATAATGTTTATTTTAAGACATTAGACAAAACGAGGCTCACCAAGACACGATTAAATCTTTTGAACCATTTCTGGGTATAACGACATTCATACATTTATCTGTGAGTAAAAACAGAAGATTTTCAATGAGCAGATAAATCCAAATCGCAGAATCTGAATTCAATTACCCAAGAAACCACAAAAACCGTTATATTTACGAAGCCGAAGTCGTAAGAAGTTAAAAAGAAATGCAAAATAACATTGTGAGTTTTTGACAGATTTGCCATACAAACACTGTAAATACTCACAATGGCGAGACCATTGCAACGTTTATAATAGTACACTTAGGCCCCAGATATGATGTCAAATAGCAACACAACGTTTGAATTTTTCGTCCAGAAGTCAAATCTACAATCAACAAAAGAAGATTATTTTGTTTTTTACGACTAATCACACTTTATTATAAATAAATAAAAGTTGTGTAAGATAGCTACCTATCTTAATATCATATCTAATAGCACAGAAATACATGCCTTTCATATTTATATAAATAACATGTACTTGATATTAATATGTTTTAATGTAATATAATTTCTGGACAAAGCAGTATGCAAGTAAAACGACGCCATGGTCAATATAATTATTATAGCAATAATTTGAAAAACTATTATTTTTTGTGCCGAATAATATTTTTCCTCCATTCGTGGATTTCTTCCCCTTTTTTCATTACCGTACACTTTATGGCCGAAAATTAAACATCTCCTTTGTTCGGGAGTTCGCCTTAATGACTATGTATGCCTTCTCAGTATATTTTTGAAAATCTTTTATATGCCCAAAAAATATAAAATTCTTTAAAAAATTCAGTGATATCCATAACATAAATACTAGGAACAAACACAATTTTGTTGTATAATAGCCTGCATCAATTGGGTACCCCATTTGTATTAAAATTTGTATTCAAGTACCCACATCGTGACGCTGACTGCACCTACATACAATAAGGCTCAAGAAAATAGGTGGTTCGTTCAGATGTCAATGTATACCTACGCTTTTATGTTAAAATTCCAAGCCACGTTCAAGATCTAAGCCTTAATAAAATCAAATCATTTATTAAACGTAAGTTGTGCCAGAAAGCCTTTTATATCATTTTAGAGGTATGAGGAACAGGGTGTAAAGTTCACTCATACTCTATAGTAAAGGGAGGATTCTCCGACCAGACGGGTGTCGTGTCTGGTGGGCATCACGTCGGGGTCACCAATTTAGAAGTATGAGGAACAGGGTGTAAAGTTCATTCATACTCTATGGAAAAGGGAGGATCCTCCGACCAGACGGGTGTCGTGTCTGGTGGGCAACTGCCCAACGGTTGATGTCGGGATGTTGTATATTATGCTAGTCGCGCGGTAAACTCTGATAGCGCGATGCAGGATTGGTGACGTCAGGTCTTTTATGTAGTTCGCATGTGGCGTTGTTGATACCGCCACACCATTAAAGATTATATTGAGGACAAAAAGCTTGGGATTGAGCTGCCCCAATTTTTACATACTGAAACTGTTTTTTTATGATTTTTATAAACACATTGACATGAATTATTTACTTGTGAAGTATAATGTTATTATTTTAATTACTGCCCAAGTAGCAAAATTTTCTTATAGTAATCGACTTATAAGAATAAACGTCATATAGGAATCTTATAGACGTTTTGACTAAGGCAGTGATCTTACGAGTACAACAGCATTTAAAAGAGGATTTGCGCTACAAGTACATACGAACCTATAACTAATTTTATAAACGTTTACAGGATTACTTTATAAGATTCTTACTAGAACTTGGCATTAAGTCCGCCTATGTATCACTATTGTACATGAAGTTTAAATAAATAAATAAATAAATAAAAAACTTGCAGTCTTATAAGCGCATGTTATAAAACTAATTAGGAAAGTGTCGCTTTTCGTCCTATAAATGCATTTAATATGATTGTTTGCTCTTGTTAACGTCTTGTTTCGTTCTTCTATAAGACATGCACTTCTATAGACGTCTTAGATATAGTTGCTATAGGTCAAGGATATTATAGGATCAATTTGTCTTAGTCGTGACTTATAATGGATTGTTAGCACCATACTAGCATGCCCTCCGATTTTTATAGGTAAGATTCTACTTAAATGTGCCCTACATTTGCTATTACTAGAGTAATCATCCATTTTGCTTTCATTTTGTGATTTGTTAGAGAAAACAAGAGAAAATAGAATTGGATTTAAACAAATGGAAATGATTTAAGCGTAGTGGCAGTTATCGAAGACGAGTTTCGTTATCTATTTCGTAATCAATTTTAAGAAATGTAAAATCCTTTCAAATTCCTAATTCTGACACTATTCTGAAAATATTCGTTCTATTTATTTAAACATTACCATACATATACTGGCATGCGGGGGGTTCTTTCTTTTGTATTCTCTTAAAGAACCCTAAAACTTAAATATGTTGGCGAAGTAGGTATATCCTGTAGTAGTCTTAACTTTGACTAAATTGTTTTATAACAGTTTTGATAATGCAATAATATGACACGGGATCCAGATCCTATGGCGGCTTAAGTATTTGTTAATTATTATCGAATAAAGTTAATAACAAATATGTTTAGTTTGAAGGGGCATGAAGATATGTTTATTATCATCGAACACTTTATCAATAAAATTAATTTCGCAAGTTGAGTAGACATTCTAAACACAACAGTCAAAAGACAAAAGTTCTAACCTATTGTAAATAGATATTAGAATGTGGTATTGAAAATATTATATTTTTCTCTTAAGACACCGCAGCACGTCACCGTTACAAAAAGTGATCGAATGAATGCTCTAGTAATGGTATCGCGCTGCCAACTGTTGGATCAATTACACCAGTAGCAGCACTCGTCATATCGTTAGAGGACTAATCGCGCTTATTCACTGCGTTTACCGGATCTTTATAGGACAATTATATCTTGTAAAAACACCTAATAAGATAATTATAAAATCCAATTGCACTTTACCGGACCGTAATAAAATGATTTTAGGGCATAATGGTCCTATAAACTGCGCCCAAATGCGGTTTTGTAAACGTTTTGAGGATTCCAATAGGACTAAAAAATACATGCTCCTAGGATATTTACATGACCAAATTTTTCTACTTGGGTGTGAATGTGAAGACTATGTGAGTCATTGTTTGTTTTTCTCAGGATGTTTTTAATTATGATGGGGTAGTTTGAGTAATTTATGCGGCCTGCCCAAATGTCCTTTCTTTGACATTGTTAGTCGAATCGTTGAGCTCCTTATGTTCTGAGTTGAGCTGCACGATTACTGATAAATGCGTGCACTGACTGAATCAGTCCACTCAATCTGTGTGGTTCTTTCCTCAAAAGCCCATTTCAGACACCAATCTACATGGTCTTCACATGATTTCACCAAGATTATGTCTGAACTTTAAAAGAGACTGTAGCCTCTGAGTTTGTTTCGGCCTTTCTTCTCAGAGTAGTTAAATACGAAACGCCGAGCTCATCTAGTTTTCTAGGGTTCCGGAGTCAACAAGGAACCTTATAGTTTCGCCATGTCCGTCTGTCTGTCTGTCCGCGGTTTAGCTCAAAAACTATTGGTACTAGAAAGTTATAATTTGGCATGAGTATACACGTTAATAACGCCGAAAAAGTGGTAATATAAAATTTCGAAAAAAAAAAAAAATATATATGGTACCTCCCCTATATGTAAAGTGGGGATGATATTTTTATTTTTTTCGTCCTTCCCATATTGTGGGATATCGTTGGATAGGTCTTTCAAAAATATTAGGGGTTTGGGAATGGGAAGACCGTTTTTTGATTACGTAAATCGTTCATGACTTATCAAGCTTTCAAGTACCAGTTTTCGTTAGAGTCAAGTCCCCCCCCTCTACCAACTAAATGGTTGTAGTCAAAAATTCAAATGTCACGGCAGTAGTACTTATATATAACGAAGTTTAAAGCAAAACTATCACACTTAAGTGGGCTTTACAAGTTTACGAGTAATAGTCGACCAACTTAAATTTGCAGTTGAAAAATATGTGCTCCCATACAATCTATATAGGAGAGCATGTTTCTCAACTACAATGTAAAGTTTGTTCTAGGGATAAATTCATCCCAACTACGGAACTCTTTAATATTGTGTGTGGTCCGACACGCACTTGGCCGGTTTTTTTTAAATATGATTGACGTGAAAAATATTTGTACAAACCTACTTACAGAAATAAAATCATTTATCATTTATGTCTACTCCCGTTTTTTTTTGTCTCATTCACACATAAAACATCTACTATTATCCTTCACCATCTCACGCACCTCATCCATCTTATCTTTTATACCTCCCTGCACATTCAGCGTAGCTAAGCGACACTCCGCAGCTCGCTTTTTGCCCCATGAAAACAACTGACGTGGTGTGTGGTGAGCATCACCGCCGCCTCCGAGTTGATTTTTATTTGAATGATTCGTTTAATTCCCACGAACAGTAAAGGAAAAATCTTTCGACGCTCTACAGAGCGGCATGTAAGGCTTGTTAGTGCCTAGGGCTTGGGGTCGCCCGAACCCCCCTAGCCATGCAGCTCTCGGCACGGAAAACTTAGCTTGGTGTGTGTTGATTAATTAATAATAATAAATTGATTATTAATTAATTATTTTTTAATTTTCCAGCTGTTCCATTAGTCGCCTTTTACGACACCCACGGGATGAGATGGTATGGTTCTATTCTACTACCCGGCAACCACACGGGGCAGCTTTAAAAGTTCAGATTAAATCCTGATAAAGCAGGGGCAATTTATCTCCAAGTTCCTTAACGAAGACTTCTAAATGCTTTTTTAAACTTTTTAACAAAAAAAAAAGCCTCACCACAATTCGATTACCACTACTTGCTACACCGCACAAACAACAGTGACACAAGATATACGAAGTGGATTAAATACGTATTATCGAAGGTAACTCAAAAACTACCCAAGCAAAGTTAATAAAAATCGGTTAATAACCATTTATAGCCCGAGTGCATCTCATGACAATTCCAATAAGCCCAAACACGACTAGGACACATTGTTTTATTACGGAGTTCCGGTGCATACTTTCCGGCTTCATCTTCAGATCAGTTAAATGGTACCATTTTCATTAGAATTTTTATTTAAATTTGCTTCATAGTCGCTTAACTATCTTAATCGAGATTATCTTATCGCCACCCGTGAAATTATAGGGGTTAAATTATATGAAATTGCCGATTTATAATGCAAAATTAAAGCTTGTTTTTTTCCAAGATGTAACATATTTATTTAATTAAATGTTTTCCCTCATTATCTATACATTGCTGCCATCTAATTAGGGTCAGCTTTACCTATGGTGCAGGGTGTGCGGCGCACACGGGCGCAGGGTCTCAGGTGGCGCCGAACACCAGCGGCCGAAGCCAGCGGCAATAAAATATGTTTGTATTACCAACAAAGTGGTGCTTTTTGTTCTAGGAGGGCGGAGGGAGGGCTTGCCTCCCTTTCTAAAAAAATACTTTTTACCCTCAAGTCTGTCTACCCCGCGGGTCCACGGTGGCGTACTGCAAATAAAGTAAATGGGTTATTGCTCCCCAACATCATTTATTCATTTATAATTGCACCCAAATTTCCGATCACTGGAGAAAATATAACTGTAAATACTACATTTTGATTGCGCGCCAACTACGAGGAGGACGCCAGGGTGTTGATTGCACCCGGGCGCTACATGAGCTAGAGCCGGCTCTGCATCCAATCGGAAGTTCATTTATGCCTTTGCGATAGAACTCTGGGGATCTAGATTCGACAAACTGAGTGAAAGCATTTTGTACTGCCTCTTGGGAAGAAATTTTTTGACCATCACGTAGAAAATTGTCCAAACCACGAAAAAAATGGTAGTCAGTTGGAGCAAGGTCTGGCGAGTACGGAGGTTGACTTATGGTTTCTAACTGCAGCTCCGGTAGAGTTATAACGGTGTCTCGTGCAGTGTGAGGTCTTGGGTTATCATGTTCATGGAGCAATAATGGTGAAGATCGATTCACGAGTAGGGGCTGTTTCACTGCCAGTTTCGCCATCATTGTTTGAAGTTCGGCACAGTAAACACATGCTGATATTGTTTGACCAGACCTGAGAAAGCTATAGTGAATAACAACCATGAAGAGACCACCAAACAGTTATCATTACCTTTTTATTGGAAAGCTTTGCTTTAAGGCACTGTTGCGGCGTTTGACCTGGGGTCAACCATTGCATTTTTCGCTTAAGGTTATCGTAAAGAATCCATTTTTCGTCATATATCACAATTCGGTCCAATATTCCTTCATTTCTGTACCGATTCAACAATGCAGCGCAAGTTTCACCACGCGTTTCTTTCTGCAGATCAGTGAAATTATGAGGCACCCATTTTTCATATTTTTTTGTCTTATTGATTTGATGCAAATGAGTTCAAGCGACCCTAGCGACGCGATGTGCTGAATTGCATTTTTTTAATTTCCAACGGGGCACAGCACAGGGCAGACCGCACGCCAGTCGCTTACTTACCTCTGCCTTGCCACGTCATATCATAGTACATTAATTAAGTAATCGGAATATTGTGGAACAAGAATACAAAATTAATATACTCAGTACATCTATACTTAACAAATCCATTTATCAAGAACCCCTAAATAACACGCACAACAGAGTCAATATTGTAAGTAAGGTAACGTTAAACTATGCTGCTAATTCCTGGGTAGTTTGACTCGGATCGGCTTTCGCCATCTCCTTAAATTTAGCGATAATCACCTGTGTGGCGGTCATCCACGTGGTTCGTTCTTCAAGTCGAAGTTTCCATTACAAAAGCGTTGAAACCAAAAACGCACGGTGCGTTCATTAGCAGTCTCCTCTCCAAACGCAGAATTGATATTGCGAGCCGTTTCTGACGCGTTAGTTCCGCATCGGAAATTGTATAAAAAAATAACTCGGATTTTCAAAGTATCCATCTTTTCCGTCTAAGGTAAATAAAAAAAAACCAATTAAAAATCGAATGTTGCAATTTTTTTTAAAAGAATCTCATAGTTATAACGTAAAAAAAGTTGCACTCGAATACCTCACACCATGAAGGTTGTATCAATTCAAAGTATCTATTACTATAAAACGGCTATTTCATACTTTAACCCCGATTACTTATCATTGAGGACTTCCGGTGCCCATTTGTGGTCTTCTTCATTAGTTCCACTTCATCAAATGATATTTTCTGAATGCAAATGATTGAGTTATTGATGAAAATACAAAAATCGCTATATGTATACCTATAATATTTGAGGAGATCCCTCAATTCCTCATGAATCCCATCACCAGATCCTTGTTTTCTTATCATGGTACTATCCTTGGGATATTTCCTTTCCAACAAAAAATTATCATTAAAATCGGTTTATAAACAACGATGTTATCCGCGAATAAACATTAATATATACGGTCTATTGAGAAACCGACTTCATTTTTGAAGTCGGTTAATAAATAAATAGGCTAGATTTCAAAACTTGGAATTATTTTACTGAAGTTTTCTTTGAGAAGAGATTCAGCTAATTTATGTAGATGACGAGGGGAGAGATTTCGTAACCTCTATTGGGATGTTGGTAAATATTTTGTTTTGTGTCTCAGCAAAATTGTAACGTATCTGAAAGGTTTCATTATTAATTTTTAGGGACAATTTATTCGGATCTCTTTGTTTTGTTTCCAGTTTCTTTGTTAATTACTTGCCACACAATTTTTATTTTATTATTAGAATTAGCTTCTGCCCGCGACTTCGTTCGCGTAGAAGTCGTAAAACACCATATTATACTAAAATACCAGCCACATTTTAATAAAATTTCTCTGAACACTACGTTTGTAGTTTTGGTCACAGCAGTCAAAATATACAAAGAGTCAGGACTGGTGACGCGGGAGCAAGCGACGTACAGTTCTATGTTCCGTCTCCCGGTATGATTAGAACATCTGTGAAAGATCAGGGTGGCCCGAGGGTCTCTGTTCTAATCTGGGTGACGCCTAAAGAGCACATGCGCGACGGTTTCCTCAGCCTCCATGCAAGCTCTGCACAGAGGATTGTCCGATATGTCTATTGTGTGGAATTTTTTGCTTAGCGTGCAGTGTCCCGTAATGGTCCACATGGTACGCAGCAAGAGTGCATGGGAGGCCGTCACCTCCTTCTGCGAAGCAGTAATGCTTGCAAAGGAGGAGGCGGAACGCGTGAGGGAGAGGTAGTCTGTGCGCCCTCACGCCCCTAGTCGCCGCAGAAGACGCCCTGGGCGGCGGAAATCAATTGGCGATCCCCGGCCACCGCAGGCGCGGGCTTGCGGACGGCGAGCAATGGGCAGCTCGCCGTCTGGTAAGGACCAGACCCAGGTTGACGCCACGTTGTGTTCTACGCGTGCCACAAAGAAATGTCAGCACGAACTGTGACGGGACCGCTAGGACCAATGCTTGCCAAGGTTGCGGGTTTTTCCGAAAGGGATACCGTGGCCCTGGCACAAAGGCAATTGAAGTAACACAGGTGGGTTTTAGTCAGTAAAAGTCTGACACGCCCTCCCGCTCCCCCCAGAGCGGGAGAAGTTATTTGATAATTTCCCACCCAAAAAAAAGACCTATAAAGTTCTTCGAACTATCACAATTACAGTAACAAAATGTAAAAATAACCGGTCAAGGGCGAGTCGGACTCACGCACCGAGGGTTCCGTAGCATCATAATTGTACAGCCTTTTTTCGTATTAGTACCTAAATAGTTGTGTGCCCAGAAAAAAATTCACCTTACTGTGCTTAACCCAAAGCAAGCTGCGAGTAGGTAGGAAGGAGGACATTTTGGTTGTGAACCGTGAAATATTTTTAAATTTTCATCGGCGAGGTCAATATTCAACAGAGAATTTTAACACTGCGGTGTACAATATTGCAGTTTTAGGTCAGCGCCATCTCTTGACCGATAATGGAACTAATGAAATTTATGTTGATGATTTCTGAAAAAGTGTATTATTTAGAGAAATCGTTTTATTTTTCATGTAATCTTTACATAAACTACTATCACATAATATAATTTCAGATTTTTTCTATGCAAACAACGGAGATAAGGGGAGGGAATGGTTTTTTTTTTTTTTGTCAAAAGTCGAAAAAATGGTGCCTAAAAAAATTTTAGAGTATGTGCAAATAGCGCTCTTTCCCCACATACCCTAGTAGTCCTACTTCGATTTTTTAAGACACCCAGTTAAGGGCCAGTTGCAAAAAAAAAAAAAATATACTTCCTTATTTGCAACATAGTTGGGCAAACGTCATCTAAAATTATTCCAAATTTCAAGTTGATAGCATTAGTAATTCTTGAGATATCTAACTGTGACAGACAGACGCACAGACAGTCGCACCATAAGGGTTCTTTTTTACCAATTTGGTACGGATCCCTAAATAGAAGCACATAAATATCAATTCTTTGGAATCGAAATCAGATTTGCATTGCTTTGTTGAAAGTTGACTGAAATAGCATAATATGTCATAATTGACTGCTTAGATCCATAAGGTATGATAATCATTTAAAAGATTAAATCTGTAACTATCTGATAAATTCATTTCCTATTCAACACAGCGAAGTAGTAATAGAATAATTCGACTGTTGTCATACACTGATACATTGTGTTCGTTCTCATCTCAGTCTCACCTGTATGGGAAAACTTTTTTCGATTTTTGACTTTTCTAGTACTCAAACCTCAGTTGGACTCATAGAGTTTTTTGATCCTCGTAAGAAACAGGATCGATTGGCATCAAAAAACTTTTTTGTGAAAATTGCCCATTTTCTTGGCGACTGATTTTTTCAAAATCTGTGAATGCAGATCAATTTTTTTCTAAAAGTTTAGGATAGTCTCTTAAGACCATTTTCTTGTAACGATCACGGTTAAGGTGCCTGCCCTTATGGAGCCATCATCCCCCATAGCAAATAGCGTGATAATTTATACGTAGTAATTTGACCAGACCTATAGGGAATATCTATGCAAAATTTGAACAAAATCTGTCCGGTAGTTTTTGCGTTTACCTGGAACATACATTCAGACAAACAGATAAACAGACAAAAAATCTAAAAACTATATTTTCGGCATCAGAATCGTTCCCAGACCTCGTGGCAATTACTTTTTTTCAAAAATATTCAATGTACAGTTTTGACTTCGCTACGATTTTATTATATGTATAGATTAACAATTTTGTTACTTATTAATTTAGATTTTAGATTTAGCTTGGGACAATAGAACAGACAATGGCTGGCGAAACATCGCCATTATTAAATTATTAAGTAGCTCGCGGCGGTGGACGGACGGACTAATAGCCACTAATAACTTAGTCAACCGCATCGATATCGCGAATTCACGTTCTGAAGAGTGTGCTTATGCACCTGAACATTTGCCTCTTCGTCCGTTTCTACATTTGTGTTAAAAAATCCAGTAATTAATTAGGTATGCAAGCAAATCCAAATTGCAGAAAATAGTTTATTAATTTCAGTACCTATTTTAGCAATAGCGAACTGACTTGAAATAAATGGTTTATTAAAAACCAAGCAAAAGCAAATGGTAGATATATAAGAAAAATTGATGCTGCAGGACTGCCAAACCGATGTTCAATGATGACAAAGGAAATCACAACTACGATATAGGAGAGGAGGACTATATCCGTGCGATTGGGCGACCGCCCAAGGGCGCCAGGCATGAAGGGGCGCTCCTTTATGTCTGGTTTCCTGTCACGTCCTTGTCGTGTCGTTGAGAATATTGGTCACTATACCTTTAACGGTAGCGAGTGGGAATGACTTTTTCTAAGCTTAAGCTGATAAAAACCTATCTGCGATCGACATTATCTCAATCAAGATTGATAAATTTGGTAACTTTGTCAATCGAAAATGAAATTACAGCAAAAAACATACTTTGATGCCTTTATATGAGAGTTTGATGATAGAAGGCTAAAAAGTTTTTTTTTAAGTTTTATTGAAATAACCGGTTGTTTAAAAAAAAACACCTTAATTTTTTTCACATGTATGAATTGGAGTAGTATGGGGGCGCCATATGAACCTCGCCCATGGCGCCGGTTATGCTAAAACCGGCACTGACTATATCAATGTATGAAGAGGAGATGATGAATCATGAGAAGAAGAATTAAATTGCTAAGTTTTTAGTGACTAACAGCAGCTTGCTCAAAAACCGGATGTAGGTCGAGTTAATAAAGAGCATGCGCACCTGTTGAGTTTTGCGCCTCTTGTCCGTGTCCGCGTCCATATTTATTTTGTTGCGTCTTTGGGTCGGTGTCGCTAAATAAAATTCGTTCGACATACGAACCAGTGCATGCGAGGGCCTGCCAAAGGATCCTGAGACCCCGGGAAAGTTGTCTTGGTGAGATCGCCGATCCGAATTATTCAGTGACTTGCTACTAGTCACAGTCACTAAATCTGGTTCCCATAATAATTCAAGCTCATGGTTAGCGCTAACTGCAAAGGTAACTCCAAATCTTCCACGGTTTCGCATGAATTGTTTCTAGGACCGTTTCGGTTTTCGACTCTATTTCGAGTGCGGTAGAGTTCATTTGGTTACGGTCTGGAACGCGAATTTGAAGTATTTGTCAGTCGTTTAATTATTATTTTATTATATATGACTGTGTTTAGAAATTCGAGCCACGCGATCACTTATCGTCTATTTCATTTAAGCTACTAGCTTTTGCCCGCGGCTTCGCCCGCGTGGATGTCGGTTATCGCATAAAAAAGTACCCTATGTCCTTCTCCATATCCCAGGCTATATCTCAAAATTCTAACTTAATATTAATTTTAATGTGATTCACTATGTGAATAGAAACCGAAACAAATGATTTAATATAATAAAAGTACTTATGTTCTGAACTAAGGTTCTGAACGTGAATGAGTCTTTACCTAAATATAACAAACACAAAATCAAAATACGAAATTTCACTCAAATTCTTAAAGCAATCAATGGTACTAAATTACAACACGAAATAAAAGTGCGACACAAATAATAGTTTTAAAATAATTCACGTATGTACCAACAATGTGAAAACAAAACGAAATCCTCCGAAATGTCGCATGATAGGTACACCATTTGTGCTGATAAAACGCTCGAAATATATAATGAACACCATTGGTGCATAACTTTTCTCAGGGTCACGTTCGCAATTGGACGAAATATTTGACATTTATTTTGTACTTGCAACACGATCTGGCTGTAGAATTCGATTAATCGACTAATACTTGACCGGTTTACATTTTAGCGGGAACACCACTAAACGAACGAAAAAAAAAAATACGTCTATACTCTGTGGTTGTGTGGCGGTGTGACGCGATGCTTAATGTAAACATTCATCAAGGTTATATGTGCGTAAAGTAATGGATTCAATGAGAAAACGGTTTAATCTTAGAAGAATCTTATACAGAATTACTGAGAAATAAGTGTAGATTTCGTATTGAGTGTTAGTTTATCGAAAAGTGATAAATATGTCAGTGAAAAAGTAACGAAAGTTTTGGAATGCACATTTGATCATAAGGCCGCCGTGTTTAGTAATGTTTTTATGATAAATATTCTTGTATACTGTTTGAAATACACGTAAGTAGCTAGTTTATTTATCTACGAACATAATTTGGCTAACAGCTACTGATATTATAGCGTATTGTTATCGTAATCGTATTTCCAAGAGTAAAATTCGGCAAACAAATACCAACAAAAAGTCAATAAAATGGATGTAGTATGTTATCCTTAACAGATAGACATATACCATCCGGGACTTTTTTGAAGACCTTTTTATGATACACAATTCCACCATACATTATTTTGTTATATCTCAAAGGGTTTAGACAGCGATTTCGTTGAAAGCTCCCAGACGGCTTATTTTTTTCCGACACCTCCAACAAATATCGTTAATTCATACAAAAATGCATACAAAAACATAACAAATTATATACTAAAACTTTCCTCGAGAACCAAGCTATCCATTGGTGAAAATAGCATGAGAATCGGTGCAGTAGTATTTGAGTTTATCGCGAACAGACAGACAGACAGACAGACAGACAGACGCGGCGGAGGACTTTGTTTTATAATATGTAGTGATGATAATTGGTATAAATTTTTGTGTGCAGGTAACCGACCTTTTTGTTGGGACTTGTTTTTTTTGTGTCAATACACTTGACGCACACGTGTACGTGCTAGCTATCGTCAGTCCAAGGAATGCGTTGTTTCACAAAATTATAGCCTTTTAACGTCCGTTAAAAATTACGATTACAGTAACCGGTGACATACCCATTGGTTGGCGTCATTTTATTCTCAATCATTTTCGCCAAAAAGTAGCTCTATTGATAACAAGCCCTACTTTTCTTAATATTACTTATATTATCCGTTTTGTTTTGGAGAATAATTTGCCCTTATATTTCTCAATTTGACATAGAAACATCCTTTTCTCAAGTTTTGATAAATAAAAAAAATCAAATAAAAAGACCGGCCGTGTGCGTGTCGGAGCGCGAACAGTGAGAGGTTTGGATGAATTTGTCCCAAAAAACAAAACGGTCGCTGGTCAACAGATGTCAACAAATGTCAACAAAAGACCACATCTTTACTTTAAAAGGGTCTCGGACGAAGAATGCAATGCAGGATAATCAATATTTACACATGGAATCACAACCTAAAACAGGATATGACTTACTTCGACAAGGAAAGGTTTTTGGGGTGGTTTTGGATCTACCTTCAAGTGGTCCACCCCGGGCAACGGCACCACAGGCTTGCCTGTGGTACGGCTGAACGATCCTACTTAGCGGTGGTAGGCTCCGCAAGGGGTCGCCTGGCTCGCGAGCACCATCCCACCGGAGTCCGGCGCCAAGCAGCTTGCTGTGTTCCGTCGGTGTGTGGGACTGCCAGTGCCTTTGGGGGGGAAGTAGATTGTCAGTTGCGCTGTTCAGAACCGATCTTGGTCTCTGGGCACAGTCTGCCGGGTAACTCATTTTGGAGGGTAGCGGGATCCGAAGCACGGTGCCTGCCGTTGGCCGACCGCAGTCAGTAGGGGGCCCAAGTAGCACGCCAGCCACGTGCCAAAGGCTGCCCCGCCAGCTGGCGACTGGATGGGAGGACCCGGTGGCCATATTCGGGGGGTTCGGGCGTCCCCGCAGTCTCCAAGTGAGTTCCCCATAGGTTTGGCTGGCACTAGAGTTCCACTTGGTTCACTGAGCAGCGCCTCGACAGTTCGACTTTTTCCCCCAAAACTCTACACACAATGACCAAAGCCAGAAAGAAAAATAAGGTTAAACAACGGCTGCACTTCCTCCCACTAAAAGTGCACCTCACTAACATCAGGGGGTTGCACTCTAATCTCGATCCGGTCCATCACCACCTGGAGACCAAGAAGCCGCACCTGTTTTTCCTAACGGAGACGAAGATTACAACCCCGTCGGACGTGGCGTACCTCAACTACCCGGGTTACTCTCTTGAACACAAGTTCAAGAAGCAGGCTGGGGTCTGTGTGTACGTCCGCGATGACATTTGTTGTCGTCGTCTCCGTTGCTTTGAGAAATCGGGTTTTTCTGCCATATGGCTACTTGTGGACACTGGCGTGAACAAATCTCTCTACATCGGAGTTTACCGATCGCACAGCGGTGACCAGGAGACAACAGCGCTCTTTAATTTCCTCGTGGAGTCGACTGACGTAGCCCAGCAACGGTACCCAACAGCGAAACTCATTTTTCTGGGGGACTTTAATGCCCATCATAAAGAGTGGCTGTTCCCGTACCAGAAAACTGACCATGCCGGGTTAGAGGCGCGCAAGTTTGCTTTAACGCTAGATCTAACCCAGATGGTGAACGTAGCAACGCGGGTACCGGATGTTGATGGCCATACACCCAATTGCTTGGACCTTATGCTGGCATCTGATCCGGACAGTCATTCGGTATCGGTCTCAGCCCCGCTGGGAACCTCTGACCACTCTCTGGTGAAATCCATATCGACCTGCTCTCCTCTAGATGAGAGTCCTAGAGGCACGAGGAGAGTATGGCGATACGAGTCTGCAGACTGGGATGAAATGCGGCACTTTTTTGCATCTTATCCATGGCGGCAAGTGTGCTTCTCCTCGGGTGACCCCTCGTGCTGTGCTGACGTGGTTGCGGACGTGATTCGGCAGGGGATGGAGTATTTTATTTCATTCTCCGACATCCCGCTAGGTCACAAATCCAAGCCTTGCCCACGCTGAGGGCCGAAAAGAGTCTGCCTACCAAGCCTGGGTCAAGGCCCGCGACCACAAAGTTAGAGCGCGTAGGGTTCGCGCGAGGAAAAGAGCCTTTAATTCTGCCGCCAAGTTCTGTAAGCGGGTTTTACGTAGGGCACGCTTTGACCATGTCGGCCGTATTGGGACCAAGCTGTTATCGCACCCTCCGGGTAGTAAACAGTTCTGGTCCCTGTCTAAAGCGGTTGAAACGAATTTCTGTCGTCCCACTTTACCTCCAATGATGAAACCTGATGGGTCGCTGGCTCACTCTGCGTGTGAGAAAGCGAATTTATTTGCATCTCTCTTCGCAAGCAATTCAGGTCTGGACTCTGGCTCCAAGCAACCACCTACTATACCTCATTGTGACTCCTCGATGCAGGAAATCGCTGTCCACATCAAAGAGGTCCGAAGAGTATTGTGCAGTCTAGACGTGAATAAGGCCAGCGGGCCTGACGGCATTCCAGCGAGAGTGTTGAGGTAGTGTGCGCCTGAACTGTCTCCTGTGTTGACACGCTTGTTCCGCCTTTCTCTATTAAAAAGAACGTACCAAGATCCTGGAAGCTTGCAAATGTACAACCAGTCCCCAAAAAGGGCGACCGAGCAGACCCTGCCCATTACCGTCCCATCGCCATTACCTCCATTTTGTGCAAGGTTATGGAAAGGGTACTGAACAGTAAGTTGCTGACCTACCTTGAAGACAATGATCTCCTCAGTGACCGTCAATATGGCTTTCGCCGGGGACGGTCAACTGGCGATCTTCTTGTGTATGTCACTCACTGCTGGGGCGAAGCCATCGAGAAACACGGCGAAGCACTTGCTGTATCGCTTGATATCTCGAAGGCCTTTGACAGGGTCTGGCACGCTGCACTACTCAGCAAGCTTCCTGCTTATGGCATCCCAGCAGATGTTTGTAGCTGGATATCAGACTTCCTGAGTGACCGGTCGATCAGAGTAGTCGTGGACGGCTGCTCCTCTGACCTTATGGCTATTGATACCGGAGTTCCTCAGGGATCTGTTCTCTCTGCAACTCTTTTCCTGCTGCACATCAATGACCTGCTTTTGCCTGGTATTGGTGGGTACGCGGATTACAGTACCGTTTCAGAGAGATACTTGTCCAGCGCAAAAACCAGCGGGGCTGAACTTCGTTCCCTGAGAGAGGCCATGGTTGAGCGGACTGATTTGACCTTGAGTTTTGTCTCCCAATGGGGTGATGACAATCTGGTCTCTTTTAATGCCACCAAAACACAGGCGTGTCTCTTTACCGCTAAAAGGAGTCGTTTTGATCAAACTCCTACTTTTCGGGGTACATCTGTTGCTGTAACTGATCGGCTCGAGCTCCTAGGCATGGAGTTAACATCTGGTCTCAACTTCGGCTCCACCATCGAGTGCAAAGCTCAAACTGCGGCCAAGAAACTGGGCGTCCTAAATAGGGTGAAGCGATACTTTACGCCTGGACAGCTTTTAACCCTTTACAAAGCACAAGTCCGTTCCTGCATGGAGTATTGCAGCCACCTTTGGGATGGCTCAGCAAAGTACGAACTTGCTGCGCTTGACTCGGTGGAACGCATAGCTAAGAGGCTCGCAACGTAAAACTGGTGGATGCCAAGCTTCACAGCTTGGCTCATCGCCGCAAGGTTGCCTGCTTGTCGGTCTTCTACAGATTGTACTTCGGAGAGTGTGCCCATGAACTCCACGACCTCATTCCACCGGCCCCCTTCTACCATCGGACATCTAGACGCACTGCAAGTTACCACCCCTACCTAATTGATATTCCACCAACTCGCACTAAGCGTTTTCAAACGTCTTTTATAATGCGCACAGCAAAGAAGTGGAACTCTCTGCCTGCGTCTGTGTTTCCGAACGCATACAACCCTAATCTGTTCAAAGTGAGAGTCTGAGATTGAGATTTGTTTTTATATCTGATATTTTGTTTTGTTGTGATTGTTCATTGTTCCCATTTTTCCAAATCGTATTTTCTGCCGGTTTTACATTGTTTGTGAATAATTGTTGCCTTAACCACTACGTGATATAGGCTCTACAGTGCGAAATTGACGCTTTAGTGTTGTGTTTTCAAACCTGTTGCCCACTACGAGACAAATAGACTTTACAGTGCGAAATAAACTTTAAATTAAATTACATAAAGCTTGTGAAAACTTAGATACAGATTGGCTGAAGAGGTGTGAGGATCATGTGCTACTTATTACTTAAGCCTAAAACGGTTTTGCAATTTGAAAACAGGAGTTTGTTGAAAAAGCGTCCATAAAGTTTATGAAAAGAAAAATAAATATATTTAAACGTGTTTAAAAGATTTGTTTTGTTTGCTGTCTGCCATTACATTAGTTTTGATTTCTATTACAGCGAATTTTCGTTTTGCGATTTTTGTCAAAGGAATATGTCTTTTATTTAATGCACTAAGTATGCATAACATAAAATACATATTCCTTTACAAACTAAAAAATGAGAATTCGTTGTAGATATAAATAAAACTAAAAATAAATAGTAGGTATGTACCTATCTGTTCATATTTCCCGCGCCTCACGAGTTTCTAATGGCATAAACTGGAGCGCTAGTGTGCTCTCGTGTAAGCGTTTTATTTGTATGAAGTTGTCGTTTTTATACCGATTATAGTGTTCTGTGGGGCACTCTGTCGCATTACGTAATGGATGGCTATGATGAAATTGTATGAATAACAATAACGCAGGATGTATGGATGATTGTGTAGGTATGGTTTTTGTAAATAGTTTGTGAAATTAGTGTTAGACGGTGTAGATGACAAACTCGGTGGTGGTTTTTTTTATTACGCAAACAGAGCCCTGAATAGAAAAATGGTTTAAAAACGCGCAATATTTTTTAACAGCGTATCCAACGATACCCCGCACCATGGTTCTCGTCTAGAACAATAATCCTTCCCTCTTTACGTTTACGGGAGGTACCCTAAAAAGGGGTTATGCGCTCCATCCTCGAGAATTAAAATGCTAAGTAATAGCCCACATTATATGGCAATAAAAATATATAATAAGTTACCCAACATGTTTAAAACTGAAAAATCTGTAACAATATTCCAAAAAAGGCTAAAACTATACCTAATCCAAAAATGTTTCTACTCAGTAAAAGAATATAAAAATGGGGAAACGGCGATATATGTATAAAAATGGCGATCTGTCCTTTAGAAAAAATAGGATTTAGTCTATTCTATTTGACTCCATAAAATTATAATGATAATTTGTACTACCTGAAAAGGATGAAATTCATTATTATGGACATTTAATTTTGACATAACTCAAATTTCTCAATTTAATTGTATGTATTAATTTAAAAGAAAATAGTTAAGTAATAAAAATGTTTAATGCATGCTAATTTAGGATGATAAGGGCAGATGAATGATAATTGCAATGTTTGTAAAAGGCTGCTAAGTCATAAGTACTAACACAACATAACATAACACCAACATTGTACACTTAGTTCGCAATAAACTTTTAGAATTTGAATTTTAATTTTAATTTTTTCAAGATTTTATTTTACCACTTTATCGGCGTAATTAATATGCATACCCACACCAAATGACAGCTTTCTAGTAGAATCTCTGAGCTAAGCCGCGGACAGACAGACGGACAGACAGACGGACAGACAGACGGACATGGCGAAACTATAAGGGTTCCATGTTTACTACGGAACCCTTAAAACTACAGTATTCTGCTCATTCATTGTTATGTTTTATTTTATGAACTGAGCCTGTTCATAAAATAAAACGAAACAGAAAAAATACGTATTTCAAGCGAGGTGGTTATGACAATCTTATTCACAATTATACTCTGACGGGCATTTCGAAAAGTAGAAAAAGCTTACCAGTATCACAAACGTCTTCATTTTTCTTCCAGTTGTAAGATTGAGTGCAGAAAGTGTATTGAAATTGTAGCGGGGTGAGCTCGTCTTATATAGCTACAGAAGAGGCGAGCAAACAACAGTCAATGTTACAGCAGAAGGTAATAAATTATAATAATTATTATATGCATCGAAGTGTAAAAGAAAATCAATACCTAGTAATTGTTATTACATTATTTACATAAAGACTTATAAAGAAAGCAAGAAAATACACTTATTCAGAACAGGCATATAACAAATATACACAAAACACCCGGTCAAGTGTGAGTTTGTATGTATTGGTCGACGAGGAATTCGTATATTTCTGGTATGGTCACTGGATTTTTTTTTTTTCAAGCTTTCTTACTGGTGGTCATTGATGAGCTCATTGTCTTCCAGGTATACTAGCAGCTTATTGTTAAGTACTCTTTCCATCAATTTATACAATACTAGCTTCTGCCCGCGACTTCGTCCGCGGAAAATGTCTAGTTTTAACATAAAATCACCACTGACACTATATTATGACACTCGGCAATACTGACTCAAAACTCAAACTCAAATAATTTATTTTAATTAAACCATTTACAGGTACTTTTGAATTGTCAAGGAGTCGGTCAGTAAGAAAAATGAAGCTACATTCCCATTCCAAAGCGTAGGTACCCCTGGGTAAAGAACGGGCAAGAAACTTCATGGACACTCTTTTGAATTAAATTGTCACAAAAGTATTCGTTACATCTATAATGTTGTATTTATAACTAAATGTGAGAACGATGTAAAAATAAAAATAATAAAAACTTATACGTTAAAAGCGTCCAGAGTAGGTATAACAAATAGAAATAAAATAAAATAACCCGTGGCAGCTAAGAGATGACCAGTCCCAACTGACGGCGCCCGTTCACGAACATGACGCATGGATTAGCACCATTCAGCTCAAAAATTTTAAGGGAGCTAAATGATCCAACACACTCGCCATCATCAGCGAGACATCTAAGTGAGCATGACATACTCTCAGCCGCTAGGACACATTCAAGTCAATGAAAGACATATTACCCGGTCAATGGTAGCTCTATAGTACATAGGACTCACACCTGTGCTATGCATTTATATAATATAAAGGAGATTGAGTTTATACAATGCAAAGATAGTCTTACAATCTTCAGCAGCTCCAACATTATTGTCGAATGTTAATCAACTAGCTGTGGTTGTGGAGCAGGACCAGCATTCAGCTAAGCATTATTATCAGCGATGTAATCCCCCAACTTATAATATGCTTGCCTGCATAGTGTGCGTTTTATACAAGATTTAAATTTAGTCTCATTCAGTTGAAGTATGTGGGGAGGAATTTTATTATAACATTTTAAACAGTACCCCATGAAAGATGAGTCTACTTTAGCTAGTCTGAAACCTGGTTGAGCTAATAAGTCCCTATTTCTAGTACTATAATTAAGTCTTTCACCTCTTTTTCTAAAAAGATGTAAATTTTTCGTTTTTTTTTTTCATGAGGGCTGACTGCAGAATGAACAGTTGTCTAACAGTCAAGACCTCACAGTCCTCGTAGAGTTGTTTAGTTGGATATCGGTATAGTTTTTTACACATAACCTTTAGTACAGCTCTTTGAGCTCTCTTAGCTCTCAGTAAGTTAGTTTTTGAGGCATCACCCCACGTGGTAATGCAATATACAATTATAAACTGACACAGTGCAAAATAGACCATCCTTAGTGTACACATATCTGCGGGTTCTCTTAGCGATTTGAAGACGTAAATGAGCCGCAAAATTCTGGAAGTCGTCATATCGAGCTGTTTGTCCCATGTTAGGCATTCATCAATTTGCAAACCTAGGTATTTGACACTATTTCATCTGTCCACTATAGGGCAAGAACATGTATTAGATGAACTCTGGCATGAGTGAGCAATTAATGTAAAGTCTTTAGGGGGAACAGAATGTCGTCGTAAGTGTTAGTTTAATATTAGTTAGTTAATTAGGTATTTAATAGGTACCTAGCTAGTTTTGTGATTTAGGTTAGGTTTTAGTTTAATTATGCCTCAAATAACGTACACAGCTGCCGAGTACACCGACATGGTACTTAGTACGGAGAATGTTACCAAAATGCGGCTTTAGCATTGCGTACATATCGGGAGAGATATGACGACACACAAAGTGTTTTTACTCTGGCCGTTCGGTTACGAGAGAATCGGCCTTTGGTTCCTCAAGGAGAGGGCGTGTCTTCAAATTCAAGAATCAAGGAGCGGATATTACAACATTTTGAATTTCAAGTGAGTCACAGAACTGAGACAAAATTAAAAGAATGGCAGATGGGGACTTGTTAAGACGAGTCCGTGGAAATTTAATAAGACGATGTCGCTTGTGCATAATGAACAACGGTGGACACTTTGAAAATTAAAAAAATTGACTGTTGATGTAAATTCTGATTGTGATGTGATATTATGATATGTGATTCATTGTTCAATCAGTGATCTTTCAATTAACAATGCACAATTTGAGTTTATGCCGCTAATTTGTTTTCTCCGACTAAACTACCTACCTACGTCCACCTACGCCCCGTTATACCCCCGCACCACCGCGCCCGCGCCGCCCCACGCGACCTGCATCGGGCCGCGCAACAGGTGACTTTTTGTAGATAAAGCGTGTTTACTTTTTATGCAGTTGGTTCTGCTATTTATTTTGTTTGAAAAATGCAATTTCCTATAACTACTAATCTTCGTGTTTTAAAATGTTTCGATGGACTACGAGTAGTACTGTGCTCGTTTTCATTTAATGTCGTAAGTCCAGATCTACATTGTATATTAATATAAGATGAAGACAAGGAAGTTTGGCAATAATTCCTTCTGCACATGTGGCTTCCCTGGTACCTCATAAACGACATAACTATGTAAATGTCTATTCACTGCTCCCAAATAACGATGTTTATTTACTTCCTTGACATAATCTTTTCATTATTTGACATTATTTACCTACAAATCGAATTCCAATTCTTTATTAGTGGCTTTTGTGGCATTTGCTACTATAATTGTAACTGCAATCATGTCATTTGGTTTAAATAGGTTTTTATTTTAATATATATATATATATATATATATATTAAAATAAAAACCTATTTATATATATCCTACTTTGATTATTATACTTTATTGATTATTTTCTACTTTGTGAATGTGAGAACGTTGTAGGCCTAGTAGAGTGTAGATTTGTTGGTACTTTTCTATTTTGTTAAGTACCTGGTAGTTGTTGAAACGCCTACACTGTCCTCACATACCCATTAACAATGTTATTTGATAATATTGTAAAGCCAATTATTTTTAAAAGAGTAACCGTGGAGTTTCTTGTCGGCTCTTCTCCATAGGTAACGACTAATTGGAACCGTGCACCTAGCTTCTGACGTTTCATAAGTGCCCATGTAGGTTTATGTGATTTTTTTTATTATGACTTTGATATTGAAACAACAAAAAAAAAAAAACGGTTTATAAACGACGAAGTTCTGAGGTAACAAACATTAAAAAAAAAAAAACAACTATGTTGGCAGAGGGGGTGCATGTAGTAGGCAGTATAATAATAGTCAATCTACTATGAGGTACTCACAATTTATTGAGAACACAGAACACAGAAAACAGTCAGAAGGAGAATTGTTATAATTGATATAGGCACAAACAGTCTCAATAGTCACAGCACGATTATTTACTTATTTAAATATATGTTACTCATATTTCAACTCTAACTGAAAAGTATATTTTGTGCAAAAGTGACAATATCAATCATCAATAGAAATCAGTAACCTAGCGACCATACTGGTCAGTCATTTGAATGTTGTTAGGTAGGTATGTACCTACACAGCCAAATTGAGAACAGGGGGTTCTCAATTTGTTTCCCCTTTTTGGAAAGTCGGTTAAAAAGGGGTCGAATTGTTTTTTTTTAATGTTTTTTACCTCAGCACTCCGTTGTTTATAAACAGATTTAAAAAAAAAAATTTTTACTTGAAAGGATATACTTTCAGATTGGTTCCATTTTTGCAAAATCCAAATCTGATGGTGTCATCCGTGAGGAATTGAGGGAACTCCTCAAATTTTATAGGCAAACATAAAGCGATTTTTGTATTTTCATCAACAACTTAAGCATTTGCATTCAGAAAGTATCATTTGATGAAGTGGAACTGATGAAGAAGACCACAAATGGCGACCGGAACTTCTTAATGATAAGTATTTCACGGGTGGCGATAAGATATCTCGATTAAGATAGTTAAGCGACTTAAGAAGAAAATTTAAATAAATAATTCTGATGAAAATGGTATCATGCAACTGATCTGAAGATGAAGCCGGAAGGTATGCACCGGAACTCCGTTATAAAACACTCTAAAAAAAATTCACGGGGTAGGGCGAATGAATACCACATTGCCAAGACAAAAAAAATATATATATACATACCACGTGGAGTCGCGATTGTCAAATTCAATTTTAGTTGTCAACATTATTTCTAAAGGGCCTGAAATGTATGGACGACTGGTGACTTTTTTTTTATGGCAAGCTAACACCACCTTGTTAGATATGTAGAGTACTTCCATTCAAACAATCGTTACTATAGCAGCTCAGCTCTAAAGTACATCCGTCTTGAGTTATGCACCCTAATCTATGACGCGTATTTAAT
This sequence comes from Dryobota labecula, assembly GCA_947523025.1. NCBI lineage: Eukaryota > Metazoa > Arthropoda > Insecta > Lepidoptera > Noctuidae > Dryobota > Dryobota labecula. The sequence continues at coordinate 1,100,168 of OX383303.1, read as the reverse complement.
TAGGAAAACTGAAAATATGAGTTATCTTTAATGATCCAATACTATTTATTTCATAGTAAAAACTCTATTGGACTCAAGATGCATCATATTGACGTAAGTGGCATAGTGTGTCATCAAGTTACACTTCATCGTAACAATGTCATGAGTAATTTAATAACAAAACTTAAAATATTAGTGCTTCTTATGCCCTTATCTGGTCTATTTTATAGTTTTCACTTCTCATGCTCTAAAAGTTCGTCTTTATGTCGTGCGTAGGCGACATAAAATCGCTTTTTATGCTCTAGAGCATAAAGTAAAATCTTCGTCGAAGACCAAGGCAATCGGTCCAACAGCCACACGAACAACTTCAACTTCATAGAATAACCTCTTCATTTTAATTCGTTTCGTTAGTATTCTAAGAACAAGGCAAGGATACCAACAGCCAAAGTACACAATAAAACTTCATGAATTAAACTTTTATTTTTTATTCCGTCCTTTTATTTATTTTTTATTAGTTTTTTTTTATATTAGTTAATCAATATATTCACAAGTTATATAGGTATAAAAACAAAATGTTTTTATAACTGAGCAGTATGTAACAACCTAAGTCAGGTGTTATGTCACGTGCCTACTGAAAAAAAAAAAAAATGAAAAAAAAAAGTTAATTGGCGGGAACCATAATTATGTTTCAATTTTAATTAAATTTACAATATTTACATGTTGCTGTTTCATTTCCTCGCAATCGAAGTGAAAAGTAGAGTGTACAACTCGTCCATAAAACCCATTTTACACTCTATATCCATCCTCTCTCGCAAGCTCGCTCGGATGGATAAACGTCTCGCGTAAAATGGTACGTTTTATACACTTTATGTACAATCTACTATTAAACACTATCTGGACTCAAGTTACGTCACGTTTGCATATGTGACATATTGTGACATCAAGTTACATTTCACTACAGCAATATTTATTTATATTATTTATTTATTTATATATACTTTATTGTACATCAGATTACACATTACAAAATAAATGAAAACTTAATATTACAACTATTTTATCAATAAAAATGAAAATATGATTTATTTTACGGTCTTCTTTATTTCATAGTATAAACACTATATGTTGCATCATTCAATCAATCAATCAATAATCTTTATTTGTAAACACAGGTTAATACAGCGTGCAAGATGTTATAATTATTATAATATTAAAGTTTCTCTATGTTTGGCCATTTGGCGTACAAATATACATATTTTATGAGTGGCTTATGCCAATTAACTAAATTAATTTATAATAATTCTTTAATAACAATGTCAAATAAAACTAATTTTAAAAGTATTTTAATAAAAAGCATTAGGTAATGTCAATATTTAACGAAATGCTACAATGTCAATACTAAATAATTATGATTTAAGTTACTAATAAGAAAAATATTTAAAATTAACATTGGTCACAGATTTACTATTAGAGTTGTCATGCATAAATAGTCATAATAATGTTTATAGGTACACGAAACATTATTATGTCAAAGAACTGTCATCAAAATAGTCACTGAGACAATAATAACATTTCTGTGTTAATATAGTCCGTAATTTACACTTGAAATTGATTAAATTTAGATTTTTTATTGAGCTAGGTAACTTATTAAATATTCTTTGGGCCATACAAAAAAAGCTTTTCCTCATTAAGGCCTTACCTGCATATGGTACTTATTTTTGTCACGAAGTTTCCGATATTGGCTTTTAAACGCTATTTCATAAAGGGTTTTTAATGCTATTTATATATATATTTTTTTATCTATTTATTTATAACGCTATTTCATAAGTATCCACATGCAAATAATAATCTATTTTTTTTGAGTGCATGGTGAGTGGTAAACTGTGCAACAATTAGCTTTAGCTTTTGTTTCCGTCTGTCCATACGCTGTTAGTCGCCGCTGTGTCCTTATCCTTGACTTAGCTTATTTTTCGAAGAATAGCTATTTTTGTTATTTACGGCTTTTCTTATTCGGGAAGATCCTTTGTTTAATTCTAGGGCATTAATAGAATAGCCAATAAAATTGCTGAATTATGTGTTTTACCAGCGTTGGTGCATTCTTGTTCGCTGCAATCTTCATACCGATCGTTCTGGTTTCGTAGTTCGCACGTATATTTCATCCATTTTACTGATTTATCTAAACTTGACTTGGCTCTTCTTTTCTCTTCTTCTTCTTTTGCCACTTACGCCCACATGATGCAACATTAGTCCAAATAGTGTTTACACTATGAAATAAAAAAGACCGTAAAAGAAATCATATTTTCATTTTTATTGATAAAATAGTCGTCTTAACGTAACTTGAGTCCAGATAGTGTTCAAACTATAAAATATACCAGACTAGCTTCTGCCCGCGACTTCGTCCGCGTGAAATTTCGGGCCACCCATCGCGTCGCATCCCGTCGCTCGCCCGCGCTATAACTTCGTTATCACTTAGCGTTATTTCTGACTTTTGTTCTTTTCGCTTGGCTCCTAAGGATCTCATCATCATCATCATCATTTCAGCCGAAAGACGTCCACTGTTGGACATAGGCCTCCCCAAATTGGGGGGGTTTGCCATAATCGCCACGCTTGGCAGGCGGGTTGGCGATCGCAGTATGGTGTTAAAAATAAATAGAGAACGCTGATGCCCATTCTTTAGTAAATCCCTTAGTCGCCTTTTACGACACTCACGGTAGGAAATGGGATGGAGCTATTCTTTACGTCCGGCACCACACGGAACTAAGGATCTAACGTGATGTTATATAGCCTTCCTCGATAAATGGGCTACCCAACACTAAAATAATTTTTCTATTCGAATCAGTATCTAGTTCCTGAGATTAGCGCGTTCAACCAAACAAACAAACTGTTCTTTATACTGTACTGTATAGCTTTATAATATAGCTGACCCGCGCAACTTCGTCTGCGTCACCTAAGAGAGAGAGTGGTTTAAGTAATGAATTTACTACTTATTTTGTTACCGAGTTATTTAAAAATTATGATATTTCCTAAGATGTTGATTGAAATCAAGTGATGTCAAGGACAATTTGGTTTACATTTAAATACTTGTGATTAATAACATATTTATTTGGATAAGGATTAATATTATGTTGATAAAACTCCTTCGCAAATAATGCATTAATTTCGAAAAAAATTGATTACCATAAAAAAAAATTATAGTGAGTCAATCTTAAAAGATAGACATATGCTGTCGCGGACTTTTTTTTAGAACTTTTAAAGAGGAACTATTCCATAATACATGATATTTGCGTAACTTAAACCGTTTACGCAGCGCACGCAACGGAAGCTCTCAAAAAGGAATAATTTTTCCCGTTTTTGTAACATTTTTCATTTATGCTCCGCTCCTGTTAGTCGTAGCGTGATGTTATATATAGCTTATAATATTTCTGAATAAATGGACTATCAAACACAAAAAGAATTTTTCAATTCCAACCAGTAGTTTCTGAGATTAGCGCGTTCAAACAAACAAACAAACAAACAAACAAACTCTTCAGCTTTATGTATTAGTATATATGTATTAGTATATAAGTATATATATATTAGTATATATTAGTATATTAAGTATTAGTATGGTAACGGCCTACTATGGTTTAGTTGAATCCCTCATTAGATATGGTATTATCTTCTGGGGTAACTCTACCGATAGGGATATCATCTTTAAAAGACAGAAGTACTGCGTAAGATCTATGTTTAATCTTAAAACTACCGACAGCTGTAAAAATTATTTCACTAAATATCAAATATTAACATTACCTTCACTTTATATATTGGAAATAGTAATGTTTGTAAAGGCAAATCCACATTTGTTTCCTCGTATGGCAGACAAATTTCCAAGAAATAGACGTGATGATAGCAAAATATGTGTACATACATCGAAAACTGCACTTATGCGCAGAAGTGTTTTTTGTATGGCACCAATTATCTATAACAAATTGCCCAAAAGTTGGAAAGAGCTACCTATACCTAAACTTAAACACACAATGAAATTGTTATTGGCACAAAAAGCATATTATAGTATTACAGAATTTTTGAGTGACTCATGGTGATTAGTATAAACAAATAAATAAGTATAACTAGGATTAGGTATAGTAGCTATGGTCAGGTAGTAGTGAAGAACTTAAATATACCTTTATTATAAGTAAGTGAATGCCTATAAAAAGTGATTTAAATCGTTATTGTGATAATTGTAATCTGTAATATTGGACAAGGAAAATAATTAATAAATAATTGGATAATGTAAATATAAGAATAATAATACAATATGTATAAGTGTAATAGTTAAAAATCATTAATTTATTATTAATAATTGTACAAATATATTTGCACGCCATGAGAAATGGCAGACATGTCAGGAGCCACTCTTATTTCAAGATCTTGCATGCACGTATTTATTTTAGTTTTGTATGTATACACATGTTCGAGCAAATAAAATTTATTTCTTTCTTTCTTCTTTCTAGTATATTAGTATTAGTATATATATATATATTAGTATATATAATATATATATATATATATATAGATAAGGGCATAAGAAGCACTAATATTTTCAGTTTTGTTAATAAAATACTCATGACATTGTTACGGTGAAGTGTAACTTGATGTCACACTATACCACTTACGCCAATATGATGCACCTTGAGTCCAATAGATTTTGTACTATGAAATAAATAGTATAGGTAACTCATATTTTCAGTTTTCCTAATTAAATACGCGTCATAGATTAGGGTGCATAACTCGAGACGGATGTACTTTAGAGTTGAGCTGCCATAGTAACTATTGTTTGAATAGAAGTACTCTACACACTACACATCTAATAAGGTGGCGTTACTGTGCCATAAAAAAAGGCACCAATATTGGGCATAGCCCTTTAGAGATTTGATTTTGCAGAATAGTTTTAAGACTCCCATAGCCAAAAGTAAGGAATTTTAGTGATACTTTAGTTCGGTGTACAAGAGAATCGCCACTAATGAACGAAAAGCATTTCCAATTTAATTTGATTTCAAAAATTGTTGTTTGTGATTGTTATTTTGTTTTTAATTATTAACGCCATACACCTTTCTTATACGAGTATGTCTATAATTGATTAAAACTGATTATTTGTAACTCATAATAAAATTACTCATAAAATTTGTGTTAATGCAGAAATCCTAATTAAACATTAATACCACACGAAAAAGATAATTATGAGAATTTTCTCGGAAATATTCTCGCTCAGGAGAATTTACTGAGAATTTAAGTTGTACATTATTTTGACGTAAACTTCGTAAAACGTTTAAATCGAAAATTGAAAATTATTTATTATTTTAACAAGTTAACCTTAACAACTAGTGATTGGAGTCTCCTTTTAAGCAGATAAGCCTGTGTTAGGAGATTAACAGCAAAGTTCTCGCAAGGAGAATATTCTCAGGAATCATCACACTACACCTCATATTATATTAAAATCTATCAAGCCGTTTAGACTAAAGAGCGTGCCAAAGAAATATACATACAAACATACATAGGTATGTACATACATACTCTCGAAAAACATTACCCTCCATCTGGGGCAGTCAGGTAAAAAAGCAGGTACAAACTTGATCCACCTCGGGTCTGGTGAGTCCAGACCAGAGGTGGATCAAGTCTGTGTTACGTAGTTTTTTTTACGTAGTTCTTCGGTGGTGTCTAAGCTATTCTAATTCACGCCTTTTTCCCAGGCAGAAACTACAGTTTCTAAAATGATTCTTAGGCTGCGTTCCCACCATGGGGTAGGTGATGTAGCTAAGCGAAGTTATAGTGGAGCGCTCGCTTTTCTACTAGCGCTAAGTTAAGCTTAGAACGGATCGCTATGCAGCTTAGCACATCTCTGGTCAAAAGGCAGTCTTGCGTCACTGTTGACATTAAGACGTAGTGATGAAATAAGTAATACTCATCAACGTAAACAGGCTGAAATTTTTATTTTGCTGCTACATAAGAAGTAAGCTGCTCAGTAACGATGTAAGATGTATCAGCAACCATTTCTTGAAAATAAATTCTCCAACATGTTGTTTCTTTTTATTTTTATCAAGGGCATCTCAGAGTGTAACCACTAAGGTTCCGACTCTTTAACCGGACTTTCCTGTGGCTGCCTTAAGCTCCTAACGAAACTTAATGCCTCCAGCCAGGGCGTAAAAACTATAAACTAAACGACTGCTGTTCGCTAAGGGCACCCCCTGTGGGGTACGAACCTCGGCTTAGGGCAGCTGAGTCGGAGGGAGGGTGGCAAGGGACCGACGGTGGCTGGATAAAATCAGTGTTTTAATTATTATCGTGGGGAGTTTGGATTACATGCTGCTCAGCTAAAACGCGTGCTGGTGCTTCACTTACAGTCAAGGGTCGGGGAGGACTATTCGTTAGTCGGGGATTTCGCGCGGGGCCTCGGCGGCGAGGTCGGAATGACGATCGTTTATTGTGTGCTCTTATTTTGCGAACTGTACTAGTTTCCCTACGACTCTCCTGGAGGAGAGTAGTGGGGTCGTCTGGGTCGGTCAGTGTCTCCAACATGTTGATGTTTACTACATAATTTATTGCATCGCCCCATTGTATTTACTTAAATATTAACACAACTGGTTCACATGTTTTATCGAGCCCATAAGAAGTAGTGAAACAAAGGCTTTTATTGTATTAGCACTAGCAGCTGGCAGGTGATCGTCTGCGGCGTAGGTGATGTGCAGCCTGTGTAGGGCAAGTATGGACAAGGTGACAGTTAATCTATTCTATATATATTATACTAAAATCGTGGCAAAGTCAAGACCATAATGTCAAGACCGTACATTGAAATCTTTTGAAAAAATATAAATGCTGCGAGCTCTGGAAACAATTCTGATTTCAGGATCGTTTCATAAGTAGGTACAGCTTAGGCTAAAATATGATCCACAGCAAAAAATATCCTACTTTCTTTTTAACAGCTAAATAAAATAATGTTGGGCAGCAATTAGTTTATAAAAAATCTAGATATTTTCCATATATTTTAACTATGTTAACCTATATTTACGCAACACACAACATTCTTCTTCGATCAGCTGATCAAGTTCTCATAGACGAAGTAACAAGTCATCCTATGTCACTGTGACCATTAAGAGTACAGCAGTGCTATTCTGTAGAAATCTCACCGTGAAAACCTAGGTGAAGTGAGCTTGAATTAATTAGCTGTCAATAGTGTCAATCCCTAGTCTCAGATGGCATGACAGTTCACTTCGAGATCACTTTATCTAAGTTTTCACGGTGAGATTTTTACAGAATCGACCGGCTGATGATAAAAACCACAACGACGTTGTCACTCAGACAATAACCTATAACCTCAGACAATAAGGGCGGGTTGTTTCACATCCACTTGACGCACGCGTATTCGTCATAAATGGCGCTAACTATCGTCAAACTGTTGTTTCACAAAATTATGCCCTTGGCGTTCGTTAAAAAATGACGATTACAGTAACAGGTGTGGTTAACGTCATTTTATTCTTTTAAATTTCAATTTTGACGATCGGTTTTTATGCAGTGAAACAACGCTTTGTATTTAACGAGCGTTAAACATCATATGTAATCGTTATTATTTGACGTACGTATGTTACGTTAACGAACCGTTTGAAACAACCGGCCCTAATAATCTTAAAATAAATATTGATAAAACGAAATTAATGATGTTTAGCTAACGTGCGAATACCAATATGACAGTATGCTTTAACAATAAAATTATAACACAAGTAGATACATCCAAATTCTTAGGATTAACGATTGACAAAAAATTGGACTGGAAAGAACACACGGAGGAGCTACCTAGTTAATTAGTTATTATTATTTAGTTCTAACTGGTTCTGCTGCGGAGCATGACACCGTTGAGCAGATCAGCCTATACCCTATTTAAACTATCCCCAGTGATAAACGTCGAGGCTATAATCACAGCATATCACGGTTTAGTGAGTTCAGTGTTGGGGTATGGTGTCATTTTCATATTAACATTTTGTCGGATGAGGGTAGCGCGATTAAAACACTGTATCAGATGTGCACGTAGCGGCACCCACAGGCGAGAAATAACAGCCGCCCGCACTCTGTCTAAGGCGGTGGTGAGTCAGCGTCAGCCGAAGCGTCCGTGGCTGACCTCTGCCGCTAACTACGCGCAAAACTGTGACCGAACGACAAGTTCACAATTGTGCGTTGAAAACAGAAGATTCTAACCTACAGTCCAAACCCCAAATACTTAATGAGGAATGAACCCTGGTTCAGAAAAAGAGGCTAAGGAATCGTTTTGCTGCAAATACAGGGAAAACTATTGTTGATTCTGACCAATAAGTTCAAGGCGGCGAATACTAAGGCCCGTATTACAGAACGTCACTCAATACTCAAGCATTACTTAAAACTAGTTTCAACCAATCAAATGGCTTGAATCTAGTTTTAAGTAATGCTTGAGTATTGAGCGACGTTCTGTTATACGGGTCTTAAGTTCCGATTTATATTTATAACGTGTCCAAGGAGACGTCTGCAAATGATATTCAAACTTATTTCTTGAAGAAAACCAATTTAAACATAAAATTGGATAAAATTAATATGAAATTAATTATGAAGTAGGTACGATGGATACATAGTTTATGTTCTTAAACATAAACTTGAAATGTTTCTGAAAGATGACGTTTGGCCCGACGCCGACGGGATAATGTAACGCCGTTTTGTTGTATACGTAACCGCAGCAAAATATTGCGCCTTAGAGAAAATTGAGTATTACAGATAATTAGTTCATAGTTAGTTGCAATTTGTTCAAGTACAGCAAAATTTGTTCAAGTAGTATTTTCGAAGTTATTCGAGAAAAACTGATTTTGCTGGAGTAACGTTACCCCAGCAAAATGTTTTTCAAAAAAGGCATTTAGCCTGGAACCAAGTACATAAAAAGATAGCTTTTAATGAGTTGTAAATTTATACTAATAGCAAAATTTGTTCATCTTATAGTTTTTGAGATATTCAAGATTTTGCTGGGGTAACGTTTTGGGATTTTCAAAATCTCGAAAACGGTTCGTAGCAAAAGTTTGAAAAAAAAAAATACCAGTTATAGGCCTTCATTTGTTCAAATTTGTTCAGATATAAGTATTTCGATGCATCAACAAATGTCGGTGTAATTAATTGTTTTTAAGAATCAGAAAAAATAGATTTACTCGTAAATTTGTACATCTACAAACAAATAAAAAGCAGTTAAATATACCTATCATATACCCTTTTACGGTGTACAAATCTGGATTAAAAAACTTTACGCGATATGAAGATATAAAGAGACTAGCTTTTGCCCGCGGCTCCGCCCGCGTGGATGTCGGTTATCGCGTAAAAAAGTAGTCTATGTCCTTCTCCATATCCCATATACATGCATATATACTCCATTCCCAGGCTATATTTCTGCCAAATTTTATGACGATCGGTTCAGCGGCTTAGGTGTGAAAACGTAACATACAGACAGACAGACAGACAGAGTTACTTTCACATTTATAATATTAGTATGGATTTCATCAAATTTCAAGCGGTGTTTCTTTGGCGATCGAATACACAGCTCCTTCTGAATACAAAACGATGGACAGAGAACAAATTTGTTCATCTATACTAATTTGTTTGTTTGTTTGAACGCGCTAATCTCAGGAACTACTTGGTCGGAATTGAAAAAATATTTTTGTGTTGGATAGTCCATTTATCAAGAAATATTATAGGCTATATGACATCACGCTACAACTAATAGGAGCGGAGCATAAATGAAAAATGTTGCAAAAACGGGAAAAAATATTCCTTTTTGAGAGCTTCCGTTGCGTGCACTGCGTAAACGGTTTAAGCTACGCAAATATCATGTATGATGGAATTGTTCCTCTTTAAATGTTCTAAAAAAAGTCCGCGACAGCATATGTCTATCTTTTAAGATTGACTCACTATAACCTTTTTATTTAATCAAATTTGTTCGAAATTAATGCTTGTGAATGCATTTTTATCAACATAATATTAATCCTTATCCAAATAAATATGTTATTAATCACAAGTATTTAAATGTAAACAAAATTGTCCTGACATCACTTGATTTCAATCAACATCTTAGGAAATATCATAATTTTAAAATAACTCCGTAACAAAATAAGTAGACAATTCATTACTTAAGGCGCTACCCCGAGCAAAACGCCCGTTTCAGAGGCTATTAACTCATTAATTAAGAGAAATAAACTACATCTAAAAACACATTATTAATTTACGATATCCTATCATCAAATTGCACGTTCTTATTTATTTTTATGTGTTGAAATTACATTTGAAATCTCCGTGTAAAAAAAGTACTAAAATTGATTGATTGTTGACGTTCCATTAATTTGAGAGTTACACTAATGGATACATAATTTAAAAATCTTAATAATTCACGTTTTATTTAATTTCAAAAGATCACTCTTCTTTTTTTTATTAAAATAATTAAAAATTGTGTGAATTCGGCGTACGCAGGGAGCGGGACAGAGCGTCCCCGCTGTGATGGGAAAGAGAAGGACCGAACGCTCACCCTAAGGGATCACCTTAAACCATTCTTTCTCTCTTAGGTGACGCAGACGAAGTTGCGCAGGTCAGCTATATTATAAAGCTGAAAGTTTGTTTGTTTGGTTGAAAGCGCTAATCTCAGGAATTAGATACTGGTTCGAATAGAAAAATTATTTTAGTGTTGGATAGGCCATTTATCGAGGAAGGCTATAGGCTATATACTCGTAGCATCACGCTATGGTCCTAAGGAGCCAAGTTAAAAGAACAAACGTCAGAAAGAACGCTAAGCGATAACGAAGTTAAAGCGCGGGCGAGCGACGGGATGCGACGCGCTGAGTCCGCCGAAATTTCACGCGGACGAAGTCGCGAGCAGAAGCTAGTTTTGTTATAAAATATCCCTGCACGTTTCAGGTTAAATCCTGAATGGAATAAAAGTTATTCAAAAAACAAGAAAGTGTCAGCAATTCTCTTATAAACCAACTTAAATTACGGAGGCTACGAAAAGGCGACGATTTCATACTTGCGGGTGTCCTACCCAAATTAGCAGCCTAATAACCGATACTGAGTACAGTCGGGCAGAAAAATATTCATGTACTTAACCGAAATCTCAAATGTTTTAAGGTTATTCACTTTTGCTATAGATTTGTTAAGTTTTTTTAAATGTTAAGGTTGGGTGATAATTATTTAAAATCATAGACATAATCATAATCACAAAAATATGCCAAAAAAGTCATCCTTTTCGATTTATTATGCATAACAATATGTAATTATTAAATGTTATCATGTTGTATGTATTTTTGACGTCTCAACTATAATAGCGTTTTCGAACTCAAATGAACAAAAAAAAAAAAACCGACCACAATAATCATTTTATATGCGACTGTACCACCTAAAAATGACTATTAAACCTTTTTTTTTAGATGGTTACGCTCAAGTATGAAATCGTCGCCTTTTCGTAGCCTCCGTAATTAAGTCGGTTTATAAGAGAATTGCTGACACTTTTTTGTTTTTTGAATAACTTTTATTCCATTCAGGATTTAAACCTGAAACTTTCAGGGATGTGTTATAACAAAATGAACAAATTTGTTTTCTATAGTCCATTGTATTGTATTCAGAGGGAGCTGTGTATTCGATCGCCAAAGAAACACCGCTTGAAATTTGATGAAATCTCTTTATATCTTCATATCGCGTAAAGTTTTTTAATCCAGATTTGTACACCTTAAAAGGGTATTTATGATAGGTATATTTAACTGCTTTTTGTTTGTTTGTTAATGTACGAGTTTACGAGTAAATCGTTTTTTTTTTTATTCTTAAAAACAATTAATTACATCGACATTTGTTGATGAATCTAAATACTTATGTTTGAACAAATTTGAACAAATTAAGGCGAGGTTTTTCAAGATAACCTCTAGGAAATGTTATTTTATTTAGAAACGGTAATTATTAAATACGTGAAAAAATGAGGCTGTCAGCGCAAAAGCGGCCTAACCCTCAATTAAAGTGGCCTAAGCGGTTTAGGCTACTTTTGCATTATTATCAAAGAAAAATAATAAATTGCAAGAAGAACTTTGGCAACGCCATCTGTTGACGATTGGTTAAACAAGTGATAGGCCGGTTTTGTATTAAATTTTAGCATGTTTTAAATAATTATTCGTAGATAAGTCAGATTATGAAAAATTGAGGGTTAGGCCGCTTTTGCGCTCACAGCCTCAAATTATATATTGCTTTTGAGACCTTTCTGTAGGCACGTCGGGTACTCGTTACATAATTGGACAAAGTTCACTCGATAGAAAAAAAAAAACCAAACATTTTGTAAATTAAAACTCATTTCATTTCAATATTATACTACTTTATGTATTAAAAATCACATCAAAATAAACGTCTAGGATGATGTAATGTTTGTTGGCTTTGACATTGTTAATATCGTAAAACATATACTTTTAAACCCAAAATTAACGAAGTTCACGGCACAACGACCCACTGCCATCTCGCCGCTGACCGCTCAGTCCCGAGCGGACCGCGTTGGAGGTCGGACGTGTACCAATTATTGCGAACCCGCCACCCCCGGCTGAGTTCTGTTACCAGCTGAGCCCAAATTAGCTTGTAAAATAATAATAATACCTGTAAAAAGTTTAGTTTTTAGACAGTTGTAATATTATACGTAGTTATACTCCATTTGAAATAATATTTGACTAACCTTTTTACAGGCCGTTCAACCGATTTTGACTTCTATTCGCGCGCTATTTGATTTGACGAATAAAGGCTCGACACGCGACGTGATATAAAGACACCGCGTGCCGCACGACTAGCGATCTCTTTGTGTCGCGTCGCGTGTCGTGCCTGTTTGTAGGAGCCTTGAGCGCGCGCGGTAATAAAGTTGGCCGTCAGATGGGATGGTGGACTTTATTTTTATTTTTAAATGCGCGTAACCAATAATTTAAATCCGAGATGGCGGCTTCGAAAATTTTCAAATCTTTCATCATGGGTGTCTTTTTCATGGTTTTCGAGGGTGCTAAAGCCGATAATGGTGCCGATTCTCTTGTCACAAAATTCTCTAAACTAGACTAAAAATCACCAAAATTTAGTTTATTCCTGTCAAACGACGATTTCCTTTTCTGAAATTGACTAAAGTATATTTTAGTTTGACAACACTTGAGATCCAGTAAGTAGTTTTTTTTTATACGTCATAAATCGTAAACCGCGTTTGCTGCTACGGAACCCTTCATGGGCGAGTCCGACTCGCACTTGGCCACTTTTTTATTTTTAAATGCGCATCAAACGAAAATTTGGTTTTACCACCTATAAATTAAAATCTAAGATGGCGGCTGCGAAAATTTACAAATTTTGCAACATGGGTGTCGTTTTCATGGTGTTTGAGAGTGATAGAGCCGATAGTGAGGTCAAAATAAAAATCCAAGATGGCGGCTGTGAAAATGTTCAAATTTTCTATCGTGGGTGTGGTTTCCATGGGTTTCGAGTTCGCTGACAACGATAATGCCTTCCAAATCAAAGTTTAAGATAGAGCCACTTGAATTTAGATTTTTGACCCCATAATCGTTGTCAGTGCCCTCGAAAACCAAAGAAACAACACCTATGATGAAAAATTTGGAAATTTTCGCTGCCACCATGCGCTTTTCGCTGCTTGTATTTTCATTTTGACCCCTTTAACGTTAACAGTTCTCTCGAAAATCATGAAAACGACCTAGGATTTTCAATGAACAAAAGGGATGTCGTACCGAAGCAGACGACAATCAATATACATGACCTGCTTCTCCCTATTTTGTCAAACGTAGATCAGATATGGATCTAACTAAGGCTTTTGATTATGTGGACTATTCTATACTAATACATACATAAACTTGAAAAATATGGTATCAGGGATTTCTCAAGGTAGTTGTACAAGGACTTATAAATGACTTTCACAAATATTCTCAAAAAAACGGGTATCAATGCGATAGGCCTATAATTTGACATAAATTTTGTCTATAATTTTTTTGTGCAATGGTACAATTATTGACGTTTTTAATTTCTCATGAAAAATTCCGCTAGTAATACTCATATTAATTATGTGACTGAGATATGGATAACTAATGTAATGAGATACTTCTTTAATAACTTTAGTACATACACCGTCATAACCAACACTATTTGTATTTCGAAGTGAGTTAATATGATTATATAAATAATCACCATATTATCATATTTATTTATGGAGCCGACCATACTACAAGATATAAATCTTGTAGTATGGTCGGCTCCATAAATAAAGAGTTTGAACAATTTGAGCGTACGTTCATTTCTGGTATAGTTTTATTTTTGGCTTGGTAACTTGATTAATATAAAACTCTTTAGGGAAGCAGGTCTTAGAATTATTAATTATGGTCCATGTCGCTTTAGATTTATTTTTGGACGTCTTAATAAAGTAGTTATTTCGTGACATTTGTGTTAACGTTATAACTCTTTTAAACCTTGCAGAATATGCCTTAAACGATTGTTTATTCTTTGGGGTAGGATTTGTTCTATATTGCCATAGCAAGCGCCGTTTCTTTTTACTACATTTCACTATCCCGTTAGTGATCCATTTGGTTTTTTTTTTATTTTAAATTGAATTTGTTATTATTTCGTAAGGAAAGCAAAGATCATAAAAGCATCTGAATAGGTCAAGAAAATGGTCGTAGGCCTCATTGACGTCACTAGTTGTATTATATATATGTCCGAAAAAGTGAGACTTTTTATGCAATTTCTAAACTCTACATTATCTTGACCATAATTCCGTCCTTTTATTATCCAACGCTGTAAGACACGTGTCTTAGTTGTATATTTAGTAGTAGTTTGGTACATTTAGTAGTCATTCCTGTTCAGGTGTAATAAAATCTTCAGTTATGCATATAGTTTCGATCCGTCTGTTACTATTTTCTAGTTCTTCCAATTACACAGTAAGCGTATCGCTTTTATTCAGGAGTCCAGCAATATTTTGATGAAGGATATGTATACTGTTATAAACGAAAAAAGTTAGGGTTTTCGTCACCAATAGGAGTCGTTAAAATCTTGTTATACTCTTGTCTGTTGTTATTATTAGTGTGTCTGCTTGTCTGGCAATATAAGTCTAAATCAATCTGAATGTTGCTCATAATGTTGTCATAAATATTTTTGATTCCGTATTTATTGATTCTGCCCGACGTGTAAGAAAATATCTTATGTGTTAGATCACGATTGCTGTCGAAGATGTATGCGTACTTATGGTTTTGGTTGTCTAGGTGAAGAAGGTTATTAAACATCTCAACTTTTAAGTTATATATAAGTGCAGAAACTGTTTTCCTGGGGATCATGCTCGATTCAAGACTACAATGGGGTCCTCATTTAACATCTCTTGCCGGACGCCTAAGTTCAGCAGCATATGCTGTCAGAAAAGTCCGTTGATTTACTTATGTAGATACGAGGCTTGTCTATTTTAGTTACTTTCATAGTATAATATCTTTTATTTTACTTTGGGGACGGGCTGCAGACATCGAGTCTATTTTTATTCTGCAGAAAAGAGCCATCAGAGCCATATATCCGCAGGCGCGGTTTTCTAAGGGAACTGTTTAAGGATATTAACATCATGACGGTACCTTGTCAATATATCTACGAAAACATCATGTACGTACGGAAAAATTTATATATTTTTTGAAAAAGAGGAGAAAGACATAAATATAGTAATAGAAATAGGACCTACTAGTTCAACCAGGTTTCAGACTGGCTAAAGTAGACTCGTCTTTCATGGGGTAGGTACTGTTTAAAATGTTACAATGAAATTCCTCCCCACATACTTCAACTGAATGAGACTAAATTTAAATCTTGTATAAAACGCGTATTATGCACGCAGGCATATTATAAGTTGGGGCATTATATCGCTTATAAAAATGCTTGGCTGAATGCTGGTCTTGCTCCACAACCATAATTAATTGATTAACATTTGAAAATAATGTTGGTGCTGCTGAAGATTGTAAGACTATCTTTGCATTGTATAAACTCAATCTCCTTTGTATTGTATAATTGCATACTCGTAGCACAGGTCTGAGTACTATGTACTCACACCTGTGCTACGAGTTTCTTTTTCCAGTTTCTTTGCGACTCCCACACGAAATTTTTAAGGTCATCAGATAACTTGAAGCTTAAAATGCCCATGCATTCCACAACTTTCCTTGACAAATCCTTTACTGTCCAGGAAGCTCGTTTGTGGAATGCATTGCCAGATACAATAAAACGCGCGCAATCGCTGCCTATGTTTAAAAGACTCGTGAAGGAACATTACTTGTTGTTGTGATTTTGTTCTCGTTGTTTACTGTAATAATCTAGTCTTCATTTGTTTTATTTGCTTATTTAGTTAGTATGTATGTATCTATTATATATCTGTGTATCTATTATAGGATATTGTACTGTTATACTTTTTATATTTGCACCAATGACAACCCCATTTTATGTCCATAAATTCACTGTCCATGCCAAGGTTGCCTGGAAGAGATCGCAGTATGCGATAAGGCCGCCCATTGTATATTTTATAGTGTATAAGTTTTCTTTTCTTTTGTAATGTGTAATCTGATGTACAATAAAGTATAAATAAATAAATAAATAATACTATAGAGCTACCATTAACCGGGTAGTATGCCTTTCATTGAATTGAATGTGCCCTGGCAGCTGAGAGTATGTCATGCCCACTAAGATGTCTCGCTGATGGTGACGCGTGTGTTGGATCATTTAGCTCCCTTCAAAATGGTTGAGCTGAATGGTGCTAATCCATGCGTTATGTTCGTGAACGGGCGCCGTCAGTTGGGACTGGTCATATCTTAGCTGCCACGGCTTATTTTAATTATCTTCTTTTAATTATTTTATCTTTAAAAAAAAAAATTGATTTGTTTCTATTTGTTATACCTACTCTGGACGCTTTTAACGTGTACGTGTTTATTTTTTATTTTTACATCGTTCTTACATTTAGTTATAAACTCGACATTATAGATCTAATATTTTTGTAACAATTTAATTTAAAAGAGTATCCATGGAGTTTCTTGCCCGTTCTTCTCCATACGTACCTACTACGCTTTGGAATGGGCATGTAGCTTCATTTTCTTACCGACCCAAATGTCTTCGGCAGAACTTCGCCAATCATGTCGTTCTACAACAGTAAGCTCACTTCTTACGGCTATCAAAATGCCACCGCCCCGCTTTTGAGAGGTCCTAGAGTAATCGCGATCACGTCTCCACACCAAATAGCGACCATCAAAAATTTCACCACTAAAGATATCATCCACAAGGCACGTTTCAGTGAACACAATGACATCATATGCACTAAGAGATATTTTAAGAAATATATAGTTTGTCTTCGTACGCAGACCACGCACATTCTGATAATAAACATTAAGATTAGCCATCACTAGTTAAAAAATAAATTATAGCACGGTAAAATAAACAATTAAAAGGGCGATCAAAATTATGTTATTAGCTAAAAAGTGTAAACAGTATTCATTTTCTCGATAATTTAATATCATGGAGGTAGAAGGCAAAGACTTATATGATAATCCATTAACCACAGCAGCATAGTGTCCAAACACAAGTAACTTCAAAACGCATTAACCAAATGAGCTTTGAATACAAACAAAAGGTGACGAACCGTAGCAAGATAAGAAACGCAAGCAGCGCGAAATGGTAATAACACACATAATGGAGTAGGTATTCGAAATTAGACCATAATCCAAACACAGTTAGATCGTGATTACACGGACATAATAGTTTCGTACAAGGGTTTTTTTTAAAGAACTTGCTCATTATCACCGTGCAATAACACAGAACAAGTAGGAAAACACAAGTAGCACACAACGGCTTGCGGTTCCCAAACTGTCTATGGGCACAACTGATAAAATATATAAGCACTGTTGTATTAAGGTTAATAGTTATTATTAGATAATTTTTGAGAGGTCCTTTTCTGATTTCACCATCATAACAGGGGTGGTGTCCATTTTTCTCGCATGGATTTTTGAGTGTTTTACCCATACATATCGAAAATCCGTTTCGGACGCCAGTTTTTTAGTTTTAGATAGCAGTATTTTATTTTTAGTCGTTAGGTGGTCATTTATATATATCTTCTGATTTCCTGCTAGTCCAATTTGGTTGGTTGTTAGCGGCGATGTCTTGGAGACATATTATCTGGCTGCAGCAACAAAATCTTCTTTAACATAGCGATTGCAGAACGAGGCAATTACTGGTTTTATGTGATCTTTTTCGCGCTCAGGCACTCTAGTAATAAAGTTGATCTGACTTTTAGCAATGGGGTAATTAATTCTGGCACCGATACTGGAGATAATTTGAAACAAGTTTTCATTATTTGACGGCGATAAACCT
Organism: Dryobota labecula; assembly: GCA_947523025.1. Lineage (NCBI taxonomy): Eukaryota > Metazoa > Arthropoda > Insecta > Lepidoptera > Noctuidae > Dryobota > Dryobota labecula. The sequence continues at coordinate 1,081,781 of OX383303.1, read as the reverse complement.
TTCACTTCCACATTGTTCATTCGCGACCATTGATCCTTGTTATCCTAATCTTCCTCCAGTTTATCCAGACGCACCTGAAGCTATCTATCTGACCCTGAACCTTTTCAAGCTGAACAACACGCTGCTTATCCTTATCCTTTTATTAAATTTCTTAATAACTTCATTGAACTGCTGGTTTAAACAGGATTTCATGTCAGCAAATTCACTCCTAAGTGCCAGGATTTCATCCTTCAGACCTTCCAATGGAGCCAACCTTGGAGCCAACCTTGCAGCCAATGCCCGAATCTCCAGTAACACCGCAGATTCCGGTTCCAACCTCGGCAACACTGGTGAACCAGTTGGATGAGTAGCACACGTCTGTTTGCACTTCATGCACCGCCATGATAGCTTCCTGTCTCCCAGCTTACGATGGCCAGCTTCAGTGATGCCTGCACATTCGAAATGCAACTCGTTTCTGCATACTGAGCAACGCGCTCCATCAGTCAACTGGTTATCACAGATACCACACTTCTTTTGGACATCCATTATTTATTTCAAGTTTTATGATTTTAGTAACTTTGAGGAACACTGGCTGTCTTTTACAAATCGACAGCAGGTCAAGTTAAACGCGACCATAGACAACAGGGCCTACGACGTGAATGAATTTTAATAATGATTTATAATTATAATATTTAAGAAAAAATTTGCTAGATTGGTAAAAGATAGTTATCTTTACTTTGCGATTTTAAAGTTTCTTTTTTTTTATCAAAAATAATTACCTAATTTAGTATTTTTATGTAATTTGTATTAATAATGATGAATTACACTTGATATACTTACTTAATTTTATGTCTATTTATTTTATTAAATTTTGATGAGAAAATTATGCCAAGTTTACTCACATAACTAACCGCAAAGTTTTATGCATCAATAGGAAAAAAAAAAAAATCTAGAGATAGGATTTTTAAAGTAATTTGGCTTTGTCTGAGATATCAGTTCATTTTGGAAAAAGGGTCTGTTGGCCAAAATAGTTTGGGAATCCCTAATTTAGAGGATCGAAGTCAATACTCGGTATGGCGCTGAAATCGCGGGCAGCACGAAGCATTCAGAACAAAATGTACCATCGCGCGCTGTTTATTTAGTGATTACTCAGCAGTACAGTATTGATAGATTCGGGCGGGACGGGTCGCGTTTGACAGAACACACGTTATAGGTAGTAGGCGTTATGGCATTATTAGTAGGTATGATACATTTATCTCATCTTACTTGTGACCGTTAGAAATTGTAGAATTTCAAAAAGGTGTGCTTTTTGCAGGAATTTAACGACTGCTTTACTATGGCGCTAGCACGTGCAAACGAGAGAGATTCCGGATCTCGACGAGCCGCTTTGACCTTGGCGGAATATGTTCGTCTCCACAGGGAACACGTTAGATTGAGCCAAGCGTAGGAACCACAGCCACCTACGAGTGCGGCGGGTTCAAGCGGCGTAAGGCAGTCTCGAGCACCGCTATTTGATATTTACTGTGTAAAATCTAATAGGTAAAACCTACAAGTGTATATTTAGATATTACCCAAATGGTAAGCTTTAAATGTCAGATTGGTTAATAGCTATTTACTGTGTATGAAAGTTCTTATGAATTTAGTGTGTAGAGAAATAAAGCACAGAAAGACAAGGCTAGATATGTATTTAATTAGACTTGTCAATATTAAATCAGAAAGCTAGTTGTCCGTTCGCAAAACTAGGTCTTCATGGAGAAGGACAAGAAACTCCATGGAAACAACATTAAAGTATTCTATCATCATATTTCTTACATTTCCATAAATTATCGTTATCTCAAATACAGTTAATTCTATCTATTAAACCATTAGTCAGATTAATAGCAACATTAAACAATAGCAAAGGAAAGAACACGAGTACGTATTCCATTGTACAATTTAACATATTAGCCATATTAGCAATATTGGCAATAATATAACTACTTTACAAAACAACATAATTATAATAATCAATAATTAAGGTATAATATCGAATTACTTAACTTACGTGACACCTGGACGAACCAACCACTTGAACATCTACCGAGCAGCTGCTCGATAAAATGGCAACTCAGAGTGTAACCACGAGGGGCTCGGACTCTTTAACCGGACTATCCTGTGGTGCCTTAAGCTCCTAACGAATTTTAAGGCCTCCAGCCAGGGCGTAAAAACTATAAACTAAACGACTGCTGCTCGCTAAGGGCACCCCCTGCGGGGTACGAACCTCGGCTTAGGGCAGCTGAGTCGAAAGGAAGGGTGGCAAGGGACCGACGGTGGCTGGATAAAATCAGTGTTTTGATTATTATCGTGGGGGGTTTGGATTACATGCTGCTCAGCTAAAACGCGTGCTGGCGCTTCGCTTACAGTCAAGGGTCGGGGAGGACTATTTGTTAGTCGGGGATTTCGCGCGGGGCCTCGGCGGCGAGGTCGGAATGACGATCTTGTAGTGTGTACTCTTTTGCGAACTGTACTAGTAGACCTATGACTCTCCTGGAGGAGAGTGATGGGGTCGTCTGGGTCGGTCAGTGATCTCGATAACGTCTTTACAAACCTTTTTATATCTTACCAACGTCACTTTACATTAAACATCTTCCGCCATTTTGAACCAATTACAGATCGTCATACAATTTGGCTTATTAACTTCTAATACAGGTAATAATAGACAAATCTTATATAGTGAAACCGTTTTAAAACATTATAAGGTAATTAAGCAATGTAATAAGACCTTAATCGTAATTCTTAGATATAATTCAGTATAATATCAACATCAACGGACAGTATTGTACCAATCGTTTGAAACAGTCTAATATATTAAAATATTAATATAAAATCTAAGATATAATACAAGTATTATTAAATATTACGTTATCATTTATAGTAAAAACATTTCAGTGATTTTACAAGTTAAAAGTGTTATTAGTTTGGTAAACACAATATCTAGTCAAATTAGGTACTTCTACATTGGTCACAAGCTTTGTAAAATTATTATATTATCAAAATGAAATAGCTAATTTTAACTGAATTCCAACAACTGTGACTGCAATAGTGGCAGAAACCGAAACCAGCTCATTAACATCCACCACAAGGAGCCAGGCTACACCTGATAGGGATAACTTTTAATAAAAAATAAGACTAAGAACCTAGTTTATGTAAACTATAACATATGCTTATATATGTTTGAATAAAATATTATAATAAATGTTACTAGAGTTTATTTGTATTTATTTGATAATTATCTGTATCAGGGTCTGTACTGTAGTTTACAAGCAGTAGTGCTTATTACACCCTCTATAAGCACGAAAAAATCGTTTCATGTTCTCCACTGCAGCTGCATCCCTGATACAGCCTACCTGATTTCTTCAGGGAGGTGCATTTTCATCTCCAGAATGTGCTATTAAAAGTAATAATGTGGGATGCAAGAGCGAGTGAGGCGAGCGAATTTTTAGGGTTCCGTACCAAAATGATAAAAAGGAACCCTTATGGTGTGACTCAGTCTGTCTGTCTGTCTGTCACAGCTGAATATCTCAAGAACTACTAATGCTATGAACTTGAAATTTAGAATAGTTTTAGTTGACGTTTGCCCAACTATTTTTCAAATAAGAATGAAACAAAAAGTTTTTTTTTTTTGCAACGGACTGAAAGGTGGTCTTAAAAATTCGTAATGCGGCTACTAGGGCATGAGGGGTATCATATGAAAGAGCGCTGTTTGCACATTCTACAAAAAAAAAAAAAACATTATTTCGACTTTAGATTAAAAATGTAAAAAAAATATTGTTCCCACTTATCTCCGAAGTTTGCGTAGAGAAAAATCTAAAATTATTTTATGTGATAGAAGGTTATGTAAAGATTACAGGAAAAATAAAACTGTCTCTAAATTGCACACTTTTTCAGAACTTACAGAAATCAACAAAAATTACATTAGTTCCTTTATCTGTCAAGAGATGGCGATGACCTAAAACTGCAATATTCTACACCGCAATGTTAAAATTCTCTCTCTCTCTTTTTCTCTTTCTGTGTTTCTTTTCTCTCTTTTTATTCTATTATTTAAAACCATTTCACGTTTCACAACCAAAATGTCCTCCTTCCTACATATTAGCAGGTAGTAGGTTGCTTTGGATATGGGGTCTCAACTCGAAAAAATTATAAATAGTCTTGAAAAAAATTCACAGATGGCAGCATAGGTAACAATTATGAAATTAACAATCAATAAAAAGCGTTATAGGGCCGATTTTGGCTGAAGTAACATTAGTAAAAATCAAAACTTCCTTGTTTAATGTTGGTCTATCTATTTACACTCATAAATCACGAGAATGACACCTAGTATCTAGGCCGACTCCTAGATGCCGTTATAAAACTACAGTCTCTGGTAATAAGTGAGTCGCTGATGCTGCCATGTGTTAAAAAATCGAGGACAAAAAATAGCCAGCTCAATAGCCAGCCTTAGGTAGGTGTCATTTCTTTGTATGGGATTGGGTATCTGTACGTAGTATTACATTATGTGTGCTTTGGGTGAAGCACAGTTGTAGTTTTTCTGGGCTGGTACGGAACCCTCGGTGCGCGAGTTCGACTCGCTCCTTGACCAGTTTTTTTTACAGCTCGTCTTGGAATTCTCGGGAACGTGTCTATAGAACATTCATACGGACATAAGCTGGAGGTTTCACCATAGTAGTGAAAACTGATGGTGGGTCATATGGGAATTATGTATGAATTACTATTGAAATTTGGACAAGACAACGCCTGTCGGGTCAGACAGTTTTAATAAAATATACCTGTGTAATTTGTATCCCAAAAATATTTTTTAAGGAAACTACGTAAATTACAATCACACTTTCGCTATACAGTCAAAACAAACCAAAATTGACCGCGAGACCCTTCTAAGGGAAGCCGGGGCATTTCGGTCTCTCGGGGAAGATGGATACCCCTCTTTTTCATAGATTTATTTTCTCTAATAAAAGCCAATTTGTGTTAATCACTACAAGGCAACATACTGTTTTTGGTGGACATTATATCAACAACCTCTGCCAACTTCAGATTAACAAGAGCTGCATTAAGGGGAATCGCTCAGGTATATTTGCAATGTGCAGCTCATTGTCTGGGTGTATGTTGATTAAAGTATGATTTGCGACCGTAACAAATATGTATTTACAGAATTATAATCATTAGAATCAGCAATATAACTCCTTAAGTTAGTATAATTCTAAAATGTCACAATTTCATGAAATACTCGTAGTCATCCAATAGAGACTTATTTGCATAGAAACGTGTTTTTCCTGATGCACTCAAAATATCAACTGTTATACCACTATTTAAAAACCGGCCAAGTGCGTGTCGGACCAAGTAAAATGAAGGGTTCCGTAGTTGGTATGAATTTATCCCAAGAACAAACTTCACATCGTAGTTGAAAAACATGTTCTTCCTTATGGAATGTATGGGAGAACATGTTTTTCAACTGTAAATGTAAGTTGGTTGACTATTACTCGCCCAAGCAGCACGCAAGCGTTTTCAACAGAGTTCTTTTTAGAGTTCTTTTAGAAACGTACAAGAGTGTCAACAAATTATTTTGTCTTTATAAGAGTGATTTATTAGTTATTATAGAGCTCTAACTGTATTAAACCTTTATTGAGGGATCCGCGTAAGCTAAGGGTGCTTAAACAGAATATTAAAACTCTACTATACAACTTTAAGTATTTTGTGACACTTCAATCTGGTTTTATCGTTAAAGCTGTATTCAGGCTGTATTTTGCATGTGACCACTTACTTATTACAGCTCTAAGTGTTAATATAGTATCACTTGATACTTGTTTCTGTACAATGGTATATGCGAACTCCGTTCTCAAACTTATTTTTATGGCTTAATTGTACACTATTGTAAATACGGTGGTTTAAGACTGCTGTGTATGAGGGTGTTTTAAAATTAATAAAATAAATGACAGCTGTAGTGTACTACAGCTGTCATTTATTTTATTAATTTCGCGACTGTGTCAGTAATACAGACTAAAGCTGTAGCTTTAGCCTGTATTACTGACACAGTCGCTCGCTGATTGCATGAATTAATTTCTTTGTGAGCAAACGCAATATGTGAAAAAAAGAAAAAGATCTGGTGTAGTCAAGAGTAGGATTGAAAGGGAATATTTGAATATTACAAATTACCAATCAAATAACAGTTATGATAGTGAAACATCATTTATTGAGTACAGTCAAGTGACAATTCCATCGACGTCCAACGAAGAGGGTTCCGTAGCAAAAACATTAAACAGTAATAATTATGTTAATAACAGTTATGTCAAATGTGTAGATTTAGTTCATATGATGCTAATGATAGTCTTTTCACACAGCATTTTGAGAGGTGGACCAATTATCTAAATGTTCCATCCTAATACTAATTTGTTGATATCTAAACGTTTTCTTGGCCATCTTAACTCGCCTTTTGATTCCCACAAACTTGATATAATACAAAGCCTGTTTTGCCCTTTCTCTATGGTTTCTATAATTTTAAACGGCATATTTTCCTGAAAATAAAGCGAAACAGGTATAATATACACAACACACTAATAATACTTTACAATAAGTTTACTTAGGTAACAGTATAAAAAAACAAAGTAACTCTTTTGGTTTTACTATAAATACGTACGAGTACGACGACCATGTCGACGCGAGCGAATGATAAAAAAAACGAAATGCGTGCGCGTTTGTCAAGGTTTACCGACCGCATATTATTATTATTATACTCTTTGAACTACCCACTCAAACGTCTGCTCGGCGCCGCTGCAGTAGCGTTGAACGTCCAGCCGCGCAATCGGATGCCATTTACAACTTAAAGCTTTATTATCTAGTAAACTCCTGCAGCTACACTAATATAAAAATACGTATGTATAGCTGAAACTACAGAGGATCGACGAATGTGAAAACTACATTACAACAACTAGCTCTAAGTACTTAAAACAAAGTTAAACTTGAGAATATGGGTTTGAATATCAGTAAAATATTTCAACATGGCAACATGACCATGTTTTGCATTTCGATATTATCATTTACAACAGACTTTGAACCTATGACATTTTTAGATATTCGTAACGAATCAAAGTAATCGTGAGCTCAGGGTTTTTCATTTCTTTTAAGTAACTCTAAAGAGCATTATAAATTATGTATAGAAAACTGATATACAGCTTATGTAATAAAAATATTCTATTATAAAGCTGATTAAAAGCAAATAGCTGTACAATGTAATCCATAACTTACTTAGTACAGCTATTCAGACTATAATACTCTCCAAATATCGTTTAGGCTGTTTAGCCAATTGTCGCCATTTTCGAATGTATAAAAACTAAAGTTAAAGTATAAATAATGGATTTTTTACAACAGCTAAAGCCGTATCATGATTATCAGCTTGAATAATGATTACTTTGCCCTCATAACTATTATTTAAAAAAATAAAGATATATTCTAACCTTAAAAACAAAAATTTACTTACCGTATTTAGTATTTTTCTTTATGTTAGCTTGAATATTTTGCTGGCGCGTGAATATTTTGACGGAAAACATACAGGTTCACAATAAATTAAATTTGCACTTTCAATTCACCAATGAACATCATCAGATATACAAGTCCACGAATTCTAGTAATAAATGTTAAATAATAATGTCGCCATTAAAGTACGTTTCTATTACACGTATCGAAAACAGTTAATTTTATTTTTATTCTTTTGTAATTCTCTTCAAAAACTTATTTAGAACATTTTTCTTTACAAAATACTTATATGATAATATTTTTACGATTTCTTGCATACTGTTATGACAAACATGGATAAAAATACACCAGTCTGTGCCATTTACTGTGACATGACACAGGCATTCGATTATGTCCAACATAATATATTACTAAATAAACTTGATGCATATGGGATAAGAGGAAATATATTTAATTTAATACAATCATACCTACAAGACAGAAAACAAGTAACGCAAATTAGTAGAATAAATATGAGCTCCAAACGTGAAGAGATTTTCACGTCATGCGAGCGTACAGTCCCTCATGGAGTTCCGCAAGGCAGTGTACTCGGACCACCCCTGTTTACACTCTATATTAATGACTTCCCTAAATCCATTAAACATCCCATGACACTGTTTGCGGATGACAGTACGATAACTATACCATGACATAATAAGAATACATATGAATCTGACATAAAAAATACATTAATTGAAGCGGTAACGTGGCTGAATAATAATAATTTAAAATTAATATAAATAAAACTTTGATTATGTGTGTTTCAAGTTCCTTCATGACACACATAATAGATATCTGAGGTCATCGGAAAACTTGAGACTAGAGATGCCAATGCATTCCACTAGTTTGTATGACAAGTCTTTTACAGTTCAAACAGTACGGTTATGGAATGCCTTGCCCGTCTCGATAAGGCGTGCTCAATCTTTGTCCACTTTTAAAATTTTGGTTAAAAATCACTTCCTCTCTCCTTAAACATCATCATTACTTAAAGTTCCTTGCTCTTGTATCATGTTTATTATTGTGTGTGTATATATATATATATATTTATATGGATAAGTATCTATATGCTTTGTGTATATGTATTTATTGTATATATGTAAGTGGTACACCACTAAATACCTGCAGTATTGTCTCTCCTTCTACTTTTTGATCCATCCAAAGGTTGTCTGTAAAAGATCGCTTTTAGCGATAAGACCGCCCATTGTGACACCCTATGTAACAGTTCTACATTTATATCTGTAATTTTTATGGTGTACATAATAAAGAGTATTCTATCTATCTATCTATGTACTTTAACCTAAGATCATCATTATTCTCTAGTCTTGACATCGAATTTAATAATAATAAAATACAGACAGCTAGTACTACAAAATTTTTAGGCCTAACAATCGACAGAAGCTTAAATTGGAAAGCGCATATTGAAGCTCTAGCCAAAAGAATAAGTAGTGGTGCATATGCGTTACATAAATTATCACGTACTCAAAATATAGAAGCGCTATTAACGGCCTACTATGTTTTAGTTGAATCCCTCATTAGATATGGTGTTATCTTCTGGGGTAACTCTACCGATAGGGATATGACTAGGACTTGGAACATTATCGGCCTTGCACCCAACAAATCCGAAGTGGAATTACTCCAGAAATGCCACAACATCGACATACTATTAATATCAGAAACCCACTTTACCAGCAGAAGTGCAGTCACAATACCTGGATATAATATGTATTCAACTGACCATCCTGATGGCACTGCTCACGGAGGTACTGCTGTTGTCATTAAGTCCTCAGTGAAACACCACCAGCTTGCCAGCTATCGAACAGAGCATATCCAAGCGACAACACTGAACATTGATGACAAAAATGGAGGATTCAACGTCTCATCAGTTTACTGCCCGCCAAAGCACAAGGTCAAAGAACACCAATTTTCACAATACGCTTGGGAAAAGATTTATAGCTGGAGGCGACTGGAATGCTAAGCACACATTTTGGGGCTCAAGATTGATTACCACAAGAGGACGAGAGCTCAAGTTATGCATTGACAAACACTGCCTTCGTACCTTGTCTACAGCCGAACCAACACATTGGCCAAGTGATCCGAATAGGCTTCCAGACCTAATAGACTTTTTTGTAACTGGAGGAATCTCTACTTTGTTTTTTAAGGTAGACTCCTGCCTAGATGGCTCCTCAGATCATGTCCCGGTACTACTAACTATAAGTACAACTATTCTGTATTATGAAACCAACCTGAAATTGTACAACAACTCAACTGATTGGGACTCTTTTAGAGAACTAATAGAAGACAAATTGGATCTGAAAGTAAGCTTTAAAACCAAAGATGATATTGAATCTGCAGCTAAACACCTGACAAATACAATACAGACTGCGTGCTGGCAATCAACTCCAGAGATCTTGAACTCACATTCTCACCATACTATCCCCGGGCAAATTAGAATAAAAATCAAGGAAAAGCGACGTTTGCGACGAGTTTGGCATACGTCCAGGGCCCGAGAAGACAAGACTGCTCTGAACAAAGCGATTGTAGACCTTAAATACGCTATTGTCGAAGCTGAGAATGTAACCTTAGAAGCAAAATTAGAGTCCCTGACAGCTACAAAGGCCACAAACTATTCCCTTTGGAAGGCTACTAGTGGCATAAACCGACCACAATGTTCAAAACCGCCAATTAAATTGGATGATGGACGATGGGCGAGAACTAGCGAGCAGAAAGCAGATGCATTTGCAACTCACTTAGAGAAGGTGTTCACACCAAACGAGGCAGAGCCTGGTTCTGACGACTCTGACATTGAAGACATATTAAATCAGCCGTACCAACTTGATCTACCCATTCGACCTATAACTCCCAAGGAAGTACTTCGGCAGATGATAAAGCTAGACAATAAAAAAGCACCAGGCTTTGATCTCATTACTAAGGAAGTCCTAAAACAACTACCAAAGAAAGGAATTGTATTCCTGGCGGCACTCTATAATGGTGTAATAAGAACAAAACACTTTCCAGCACTATGGAAAGTCTCCCAAATAGTGATGATTTATAAAGAAGGCAAACCAGAGCATGAGGTAACCTCATATAGACCCATTAGTTTATTGCCAGTAATGTCTAAACTTTTCGAAAAACTATTGCTGAACAGAATGTTACCACAACTACTTCATAGGTCTATTATACCTAACCATCAATTTGGTTTTCGGCAGAAACACGCTACGACAGAACAAGTCCACAGGATCTACGACAGAATAAGAAAGTCTTTGGAAGATAAGGAATACTGCTCGGCTGCATTCTTGGATATTCAGCAGGCCTTCGATAAAGTATGGCACCGCGGGTTACTCTGTAAAATCAAATCATCCTTACCCTACACGTACTTCGAATTGCTTGAATCTTACCTTTCCGACCGAACTTTTCAAGTTAAGGAAAGGGATTTTACCTCATCCTTCCACAATATAACTGCAGGAGTACCCCAGGGCTCTGTACTGGGACCGGTGCTGTACACCATATACACAGCAGATCTGCCACTCACTCCCGATACTACGTCAGCAACTTACGCAGATGACACAACCGTATTGGCTAGCCACAAAGACCCTGAAATTGCATCTGAAAAACTTCAGAGTAGTCTAGACGAAATAAATAAATGGTTAAAGAGGTGGCGAATAAAAGCAAGTGCATCTAAGTCAGCCCAGGTTACCTTCAGTCTGAGACAGGGTATATGTCCACCGGTAAGACTAGGCGATCATGAACTTCCACATGAGGACTCTGTGAAATACCTGGGCATGCACCTCGACCGCAGGCTAACATGGAGGACACATATCCAAGCTAAGAGAAATCAACTCAACATCAAACACAGGAACCTATACTGGCTTCTAGGAAGAAACTCTATTCTGTCAATAGACAATAAACTACTGGTGTACAACACCATCTTAAAGCCAATTTGGACATATGGCATCCAACTATGGGGAACTGCTAGTGTCTCTAATATTAACATGCTCCAAAGATTCCAAAATGTCATCCTCAAAAACATCACAAATGCACCATGGTTTACAAGAAACTGCGAGGTTCATGAATATCTCAACCAAAACACAGTGCATCAGGAAGTGAAAAACTGTGCAGAACGCTACAAAGCACGCCTTGAGATTCATCCAAATCCTCTGGCGAAAGCGCTCACTAAGCCAAATCATAAAAGGCGGCTGAAAAGGTTGGCTGTGGTGGATCTTGCCAATGTCAACTAGGACATGTTGCCATGGAATATTATGAGGGTAATCTCGCTGGAGAAACCACTCTGATCATCAAATCCAACAACAAATCTGCTCATAGTCCGGGGACTGATCGCAGAAAAAAAGAGAAAAAAAAAAAAAAAAAAAAAAACTGTAATTTTTATGGTGTACATAATAAAGAGTATTCTATCTATCTATCTATGTACTTTAACCTAAGATCATCATTATTCTCTAGTCTTGACATCGAATTTAATAATAGTAAAATAAGACAGATAGTACTACAAAATTTTTAGGCCTAACAATCGACAGAAGCTTAAATTGGAAAGCGCATATTGAAGCTCTAGCCAAAAGAATAAGTAGTGGTGCATATGCGTTATATAAATTATCACGTACTCTAAATATAGAAGCGCTATTAACGGCCTACTATGTTTTAGTTGAATCCCTCATTAGATATGGTGTTATCTTCTGGGGTAACTCTACCGATAGGGATATCATCTTTAAAAGACAGAAGTACTGCGTAAGATCTATGTTTAATCTTAAAACTACCGACAGTTGTAAAAATTATTTCACTAAATATCAAATATTAACATTACCTTTACTTTATATATTGGAAATAGTAATGTTTGTAAAGGCAAATCCACATTTGTTGCCTCGTATGGCAGACAAATTTCCAAGAAATAGACGTGATGATAGCAAAATATGTGTACATACATCGAAAACTGCACTTATGCGCAGAAGTGTTTTTTGTATGGCACCAATTATCTATAACAAATTGCCCAAAAGTTGGAAAGAGCTACCTATACCTAAACTTAAACACACAATGAAATTTTTATTGGCACAAAAAGCATATTATAGTATTACAGAATTTTTGAATGACTCATGGTGATTAGTATAAACAAATAAATAAGTATAACTAAGATTAGGTATAGTAGCTATGGTCAGGTAGTAGTGAAGAACTTAAATATACCTTTATTATTAGTAAGTGAATGCCTATAAAAAGTGATATAAATCGTTATTGTGATAATTGTAATCTGTAATATTGGACAAGGAAAATAATTAATAAATAAATAATTGGATAATGTAAATATAAGAATAATAATACAATATGTATAAGTGTAATAGTTTAAAATCATTAATTTATTATTAATAATTGTACAAATATATTTGCACGCCATGAGAAATGGCAGACATGTCAGGAGCCACTCTTATTTCAAGATCTTGCATGCACGTATTTATTTTAATTCTGTATGTATACACATGTTCGAGCAAATAAAATTTCTTTCTTTCTTTCTTCTTAGTATAATGGTTTCTTTGTACACTAAATAACAGCTCTAATACAGCTTATCTATTGCTTCTACAGCTACTATACAGCTCTACTAAAGCAAAAAGCTGTATAATTTGGGCGCTTTTTTGCTTATAAGGGCTGTATAAGGGCTTAAACAGCCTTTATACAACCTGAATATACAGCTTCTAGTGTAAAACGAACTTCAATACAGATTGTACACAGCTTGCAATGCTACTTGGGCGGTAACTTTGTGACGCCTATTTGGCTGTGATAGTTTTCCTTTTAACTTCGTTAATTTAGTGTGCTGCTGTGATTTTTTTTACATATCCAAGTACAACCATTTAGCAGGCAGGGGGGGGACACTTAACTCTAAAACTACTAACTTAAGCCTAATATTTCAGAAACGAAACCCTTAATCGAAAAATTGTTTCCACAAACTCGCAATATTTTTGAAAGACCCATCGAACAATACCCCAAACCAAAGAGTAGACGAAAAAAAAAAAACATGCCCACTTCACATGTACAGGAGGTACCCTAAATAACTATATTTTTCATGATTTTATTTTACCACTTTGTCGGCGTGATTAATATGTATATCCATGCCAAATTATAGCTTTCTAGTACTAAGAGTCTCTGAGCTAAGCTGGGGACGGATGGCGAAACTATAAGGGTTCCTTGTTGACTACGGAACCTAAAAAGGAAAATAAAGAGCTAATGCAATTCTATAGGCCCATATCCCTAATGGTGGATCCACACAGCTGGCGGCACTATCGGCGACTTGACCACAAGCAAAGCCGCCAGAGAAGCGGGACGGTAAGTGCTGCCGACTAGCGCTGGCAAGCGCGGCTCTGAATCGATATTCGACAACTGCGAATGCAACTGCGAAACAAACCTTTGCAAACCTTTGGTGAAGTTGGAGGTATACGCATAAATATACTGAAGGCAAAAATGGACGATAACATCGCAATTGCTGCTGCAATATTCTGGTGTAGGTATATTCTCTAACATAAAAAGAAAAAAATATATATATAAGAAGAAGAAAAGGTTAAGGTTTTAGGTTAAGAAGATTTTGGATGAGACCAAGTCTACGAAATAGGCGTGATTTTCCCAGAATGCTTGAAGAATTCAGAATAGATGACATAAACCGAAGAACTCTTCGTTCATTTGAAATATTTCTGAGGGTTTCTACTGAAGATTTTGAAAAACTATTAAGTTTAACCGGACTTATGATATCGAAAACGAATACGAATTGGAGAAGTGCTATACCAGCTCAAGTTCGGTTAACTTTAACTTTGAGATAATTCGCTTCAGGAGCCTTTTTTTTTTTTTTTTTTTTAAGTACACTGTTCATTGTTTCTCCACAAATTGTTGGTTCAATTTCAATTTCCGACGAGTCAATATTGAATAAAGACGAAATATTTTTTAACACATCATTTATCTCAATACGGTTTTTTTAATCCTTATTTTTCGGGTGCTACTGGTACTACAGTACTTCACATTCATGAAATACATTATAACAAAAGTTACAGTCAAAAACTTAGTCACTTAGTCATGAAATTGTTCTACCAATAATAAGACTGGATGGAATAAGCACTGTCGTCTCAATTAAAATCAGTCATTTTGCACTAAATAACCAAACGACATTAGCACGCTCACTGAAAGCCCCGTAAAAACTGTGCCCCCGCTGCCGGCGACCCGTGGCAGAAACCCGCCGGCTTTGTTGCGACTTCCGTACACAAAGCAGGCATGAGCCGGTGGCATGGCCATGCTCATGCCGCTGGGTCGTGTAGATCCACCATAATGGTGAATCTCCACGGCGGCATGAGCAAAAGTAAGTATAATCTCTAAAACGTCTAAAACATTCGAAAAGTATTTATATAACCAGTTGTATCCTTATCTCGAAAAGGGAAATATATATGCTAATGAACCAACAGGAATCAGAAATGGTAAAACAATAAACATGGCAATATATGATTTTTTACACAATGTGACGCCAAAAGTAGATTCGAATATACCTGTATGTACCATATTCTGTGACATGACAGGCTTTTGACCATCTCCGTCACGACATATTGATTGAAAACATAGAAGCATATGGCATTATAGGTAATGTCTCTAGCCTTATTAAATCTTATTTGAGCAACAGAAGATAATTTACAGAAAATTCGGCAATAAATAGAATTAATAAGCAGGAAGTAATCCATAAATCAAAAGAGCGTGTAGCTAAATTTGCCATACCGCAAGGTACTGTCGTAGGCCCACTATTTTTTATCCTATACATTAATGAACTATCCAAAAGTATCGACTATCCAATGACACTTTTTGCCGATGATAGCACCATTACAATCGCTTGTAAAAATAGAGACACGTATGAAGCGAATATTAACAACTCTATCGAATCAATGATGAAATGGCTAGAAAACAGCAATCTTAAGATACATATTGAAAAACTAATATAATTTGACTACGTTGGCATCTTGCTACAGAAATAAGAAGCTTACGGCATAAGGGGAAACATACTAAATCTTATTCAGTCATACCTTAATAATAGAAAACAATACACAGAAATTGAGAGAATTAATGTTAAGGCAAAGAAAGAGGAAATTGAACTGACTATTATTACTTGGATTGAAAAGCCTTCAGTAATTAATTTTTATTTTGTAATTTAGTTTTGTATTGTTTTTTTAGTTTGTAAATTTAAAAAATTTGTACGCCTTACGGGTGTAACATGTACGTACGAAATATTAATATTGTGACATCCTGCATGCTTAATTTGCATGTATACACATGTTATGACAAATAAAATGATCTTTATCTCTTTTATCTTTAATGCATTTGCCTAAAGATCAAAATCACTCCAAATATTAATATGCATTATTGTCATCATAGCATAAATAAAGTTGACACAACCAAATTTATTGGAGTAACTATTGACACAAACTTAGATTGGAAAGCGCATACGGAAGTCTTTAAATAGGATTATATTTATGAACTTAGAAAGTTGTATTGATGAGTTTTATGATTATAATTCTATAAATAAATATTTGATACAGCCGCGAATCATATTTAAATCAACATACAACCTGATACTGACCAGCAAATTGCAAAAAACGTAAGAAAATTTGAATTTTGCGGGCTATCCTGACGCTTTCGCCTTAAAGGTGCCGCTCCAACGAAGCCACTGTGCTTACTCACTCATACGATTGACAGAGATGTGCGATGGTGCTGTACACAGCCTGACTTTGTAAAAACGCAATGTGCCATATTAACGACTGTGTGCTGTTCTTTGCTCATACTGATGACGCTGCCCGCTTCGTTAATGGAGATAGCTGGAAAAAAGTTCTTGATATTGATCAGAAGGGTTTCGATGAAGTCAGCAAAGGCATATTGATACTCTCTTCCCTGAATGAAGATACTGTAGAAGTCACGTGCTAAGATCCCTACACACTCTTCTTGCTCAGTCTACGGTCATACATCTGTCTATAGAAGAGAGAGAAAAGAGTGTGCATTAGATAAGGGGAAGTCAAATAAAACATTATTCACTGTTTGTATTCTTATTTTATTTTCACATTTATACAAAACTTACTTAAAACTAAGTGTTCTCAAAAAAAAAAAAAAATGTATATCACTTAATGCTCCCATTCTATAAACTAATGCACAATCTATTAACAGGCAGAAATATTTCATATTATACAAGTAGGGCACAAAAAAGCCATAGTATTTACCAACAGTTTGCTTAGAGCTTTTTGACAGTCAAAGCATACTATAGCTTAACAAAATTCATGAGTGATTTTTTTTTTTTTATCTTGACTGCTTAAAATAATAATTATGTTTGGTTTTGTTTTGTTTTTTGTTCTGTTTGCTAATGTTTAGTAGATTAGTTGAGGGGTTTTAGTATTAGTTTATAATTTCGTAACTTTTGCATGCCTACTGGTAAAATATGGCTGAACCTATTCCCTATATCACCATGTACCGTATCCATATTTACAAAATAAAATATCTTTATCTTACAGAGTACCAAGTTTGTGTAATTAGTTCTAACAAAATAAAAGTAATGTTATTTGGCTTATTAGCTACAAATAATTTACAATCTTAGGTGACTTCAAGCAACATTCTTATTTTTAAGGTGTACCTTAATTATATTGCTAAAGTATCGGAAAATTATTTTCGATTCTTCGTACTATCACAAAATGTGACTCACGTTATATAATATCAGTATCTACTTAGCGATATTATCTAATAATCTCATAGAAAGTGGATAAAAAATACGATTTCTTTAAATTATCATTCCTGTAATCACAATTATTTGAGTTTAATCTACGGCTATAGCTGATATTGACAAATAAAAAAGTCGGGAGGTGTCGTGGGATACTCGGATGGAACAAATTTTCTTTCACTGTAAGCATATTATGTATTAATACAGATCAATCTAGTATAGTCTCAAGTTTCAAGGGTCAAAAGATTTAGTTATTGTTTTTAATACAGAGCCGTCTAGTATAAGTTTGTAGCTTGCTCAAAAATGTTCGACACTAAAATTGACTTTTTCGGGCATACCGCGTTACGTGCCTATTTCTGCCAGTTTACTCCTGCTGCCAGCCGCGTAAAAGAACTTCGTTCCAATAACTCGGTGGTCAATCTGTTACGTTCAGATTTACTTACAAATCTGAGAAACACTATTCACTATAAAAAATGTTTAAGCATTGAAGCAAGAATTGCATCTTTTTAAGGGTTTTTTTTTTTTCCTTTAAGATGCTAAAAAACAAGAGAACTTATGATGTGAAAGATTATTCCCTTTTAGCGGAAATTAATGACACAATCAACATCTGGTCTATGATCCAGCGCAAGTACACCAGGGTGCAAGTCTTAGCTATACAGGGTTATTGGTAAATCAATAACAACCTTGCAGGACTGTATTACTAACATGATAAACAACAACTTTTGTTCTATGACTTTTAATAATTCAGCAGATTTTCAAAAAAAAAATAAAAAAAATACTAAACTATGTACATACAGTCCGTCAACAGGTTTGAAACCATAGTTTTTTATTTAGACTGTGGTTATGTCGTTGGTAGAGACTGCGCTCTGCGACTCTTCTTCTTCAATCTATTGTACGATTACTAGAAGATCGCTTATCTTTATAAAAGGTCGGCGGAACACAGCTACGACTGTTTGGTCTCCTTGTGCACGACCAATGACGTCACGAATCTCTGCATCGGCATCTCCACCATCACGGTGAGTGGCACTGCCACCAAGTACGAGCAAAAGCTAGTCGCCACCCAGTCTACCATCTGGGAACGAGAGACAATGTTTTAATTCATAGGTGATATAAATTTCCAGACAAAGTGGTGACATATTTTGAAGTGATTAATATCAACTAGTCGATGTCGATTGACAGCAATCTTGCTGCAACTTTATGTTTATTCCAAGATAGGTAACAAGCCATGCCCGATGGTTTCTCCCATTCCTTTGGTCCTTTAGAGAATGAGTTATAAAATAAACTCTTGTTCAAAATTACATGCTTTTGGACCCAGCGGTTTAGGTTGTGCGTTGTCTGTCAGTGAATTAATGAATTTAAGAATTTTATAAAGTAGATTTGTAAGGCTACGAGGTTTCTGATGAATAGCGAAGTCTTGCGCCTGTGTATTTACACTTCATATGGAATCAAATCCACACCACTTTCTAGATAGTAGTCCAGTGTTCTAGATAGGGAAAAAAGGCGCAAGAAAGACACCAACAGAAAGGATTGTTGACTGACCACACTGGACAGCGAGGTGGTGATGGCCTGCGGCCTGGCGGCGGCGATACTGAGGTTGATGCACCAGTGCACCATCAGCACCGACAGCGACATGCGCCCCATCGCGCACCAGCCGCGCCACGCCAGCACGTGCTTCAGCCAACCTGCAATGGACCCGGGGCACAGAATATAATTATTCAGCATAGAACATTCGAGTGTGGAAAATGATATACTTCCAACAAGGAAGGAAACAATAAGAGCGATACATGAATACAAACATGTCTCGCTCATACAAACAACCAGAAAATCTAACTTAATGCGCTAACGAGCTTAACCAACGAGAAAAGCTCATGCCAGGTTGATTTTTGTGTGCCAAATGGTAGATTGAACTGGAATAAAACATTATTTTATAACAACTCCTGTGTTATATCCTGCATTATATGCAAATAAACATTTTCCATTCATCATCATCATCATCATCTCAACCGAAACAAGTTCACTTTTGGACATAGGCTTCCCGACTCCAGCTGATTCCTGCGGCCTTCACAAGGTCATCGGTCCACCTTGAGGGAGGCCTTCTCCAACGCTACGTCTTACGGGACGCGGTCGCCACTCCAGAATCTTTTGGCCCCATCGGCCATCTGTTCTGCGAGCAATGTGCCCTGCCCATTGCCACTTAAGTTTGGCAATTCTTCGAGCTATGTCGGTTACTTTGGTTCGCCTGCGGATCTTTTCATTTCTGATTCGATCATTTAGGGTAACTCCAACCATAGCCCTCTCCATTGCCTTTTGGATGACCTTTAGCCTTCTAATAAGGCCCATTGTGAGCGACCACGTTTTCTATTTTATTCTATTCCAACTCAGAATTTTCTGGATCCTGAACATCCAGCTTTTAATTCAGTTCAAAGATAACCTCTTATTTTCTGACTACACGACACAATATTTATCTTCTCTCATTCAGAGAATCTGAAGTTAGTTCAAATTAAGTTCAGTCCTAAAAATAAAACCAATTTGTTTAAAATGCAACCATCAGCAATGAGGAGTATTTACTCAATGTTGAAAGCCACAATAAAGACAGAAGATTATGTGCACATTGAATCATATCCCAAACTTATTGCATTTTTTTAAAGAATGTCTGTAGGGCACAAATCCAAAAAGGCAAATCTTTTGTTTTTTACTTTTAACTTTTCTTTTGAGTTTTTATATTGTTTGTTTTACAAACAAACCAATTTTTACCATTTTGTAATTTTTTTTTTCCTCTAGGTAGTAATATAATTATGTGTATGTTCTCGCTGCTGAGATGAAAGTTGTATGTGTTACACGAGACCAAAGTTATTTGCATCTCGTGTCTTAGAATCCCTCGCTGCGCTTAGGATTCTAACAATCCTTCGCTTACTCGGGATTCAAAATCAACACTCGCAGCAAAAACCAAGTTTGCTCTCTTGTTGCACCAATAACTATTTCCTGAATTTATTAATGGGCAACACTCAATCTTGAGATTTTGATTGATTTTGATAGCTTGATTTGATAGATATAAATGTAGTCTCTGGCTAGGTGCAAGTAACTTATTTGGGTTTCTGCTGTTAACTCTTTTAGAAATGTGTTTATACAATGGGAACATGTGCGGATACCTTTTTACAAATACACAAATTTCAAAAATTTAAAGGCAAGGAAGTGGAAGAATTTTCAGTGTTTTAAATAATGACTTACAATGCTCTAAATATTCTGCTCCACATACAGCTCTGACACATTTATTCTGTGCAATGAATGCTCTGTTCAAATCTACTGAATTACCCCATATCACGAGGCCGTAACGCAGCACTAATGAAACATGCCCATGATATGCATTAAGGGCTGCTTCTTTACTGTCTATTCGTCTCAGTTTACGAAGAGCAAAAACAAATTTATCGATTCTTGTACAGACTTTTTTTTTATATGTTCTTTCCAATTTAATTTTTCGTCAATAACTATTCCCAGGAATAAGGTACTGATACTGGTTCCAAAATTGAATGACTGAAGTGTATTTTAGGTGGTTTTACTAAAGAATTGTATGTTTGGAATTGTATTATCTTTTTTTTTTTTTTCAAAGTTTGGATGTAAATTATTTGATTCCAGCCATTTCATTGCTAGTGTCAGTTTCTAGGTCATTCCTATTTGAAGATTTTATGGTCAGAGTAGTGTCATGTACAGTTATGTTTTAGGCTCTTGCAAAGGTCACGATCAGCAGCGGTGCTAGCGCGTAGTGTTGGACTAACCCTCCAGCCCGTTGAACATCCCGAGCAGTATCCCGCCAGCCAGCAGGCCCGGCGCGGCGCGCTCCAGCGCCACGTAGGCGGCCGTGGCGGCGGCGGCGCGCAGCTCGCGCAGCGCGTTGCCCGCCAGCGCCCTTCCCACGATCAGCAGCAGCGCTAGCGCGTTATGTTCGACTCACCCTCCAGCCCGTTGAACATTCCGAGCAGTATCCCGCCGGCCAGCAGGCCCAGCGCGGCGCGCTCCAGCGCCACGTAGGCGGCCGTGGCGGCGGCGGCGTGAAGCTCGCGCAGCGCGTTGCCCGCCAGCGCCCAGCCCACGATCAGCAGCGGGGCCAGCGCGTACGGCCCGCGCAAACACTGCGGGAGGGATACATTGCTAAATTTTTCTTAGATGTGCTTCGGATTTGCATCGAAGGTGATTCAGGTGAGTAGGATTCAGGACATGTGTCAGAATAAAACGTAAATAATTTACCTAAAACTCGTCTTGAAAGGTCTGACGTTAACTTCGTGGTCTAAACGAAAAATGCAGGATACAAAATTTGAGTCGGAAAAAGTAAAAGTAAAAAAATCATCCGGTAAAAGACTCACTTTAAACGAGGAGACCTTGACCCCTGACTCCTGCAGCTCGAAGTGCAGGAAGGCGGCGAACAGCCCGATGAGGCAGGCGGGCAGGCTGCCCCACGGCGCCTGGTACAGTCGGGAGAACGACGGGATACCCGAGTACATTGTCTTCAACTTGCTGAAGGGTCGTGGGCAAAATAAATGTGACTGGTATGAGTCGTACAGTCACGAGCATGAATATCTTCCACTTATGCAAAATTAAAAAGCATTTTTGTCGTAAAATAACGATTGCGACTTTGAAAAAAACCGGCCAAGTGCTTGTCGGACCACGCACAAGAAGGGTTCCATTGTTGGGATGAATTTATCCCAAGAACAAACTTGACATTGTAGTTGATAAACATGTTCCCCCATACATTCCTACTGCAAATGTAAGTTTGTACGCACAATATCGAGAGATTTACCATGTTATTTTAAGACCATAGACTTCTTATAAATTTTCCTGTAATCTATAAGTATAGAACTATTTTCTGAATTTTGTTCAAAATGTTAGGCTCGGTAGTTTCGGAGATAAGGGGAGGAATGGTAAATCTTCGTCTATTTTCACTTATAACTTAAAAACAATTTTATATGAAAAAAAAAAACAACATATTTGAGACCCTCACAGTAAGCCCTTTCATTTGATATGAAAGGGCTGGGCACACGGTACGGTTTGCAAAACTTTTTATTTTATTATTTGCCCCCAAATCTGACCCCAATATTCTAAATTCATTTCCGTCCGTATTTGGGTAATTTAAATTGATATTATGTATACCAAATTTCAAATTAATCGATTCATTACTCACAAATGTCAGTCACTTTCACATCACACCACATCACTCACATCACATTACATCTTACCACTCTCACACTTACACCCCCACACTCCTCCTACTTCTCAAGCCAACACACATACTTCTTTTACATCTTTTATAAATCACCTTTTATCCTACCTAAGAAAGAGCGGCTTCTTCTAACACAGGCATTTTATCTGCTTAAAGTTGGCGCCATTCACCAACAAAATGTAAACAACTGTGGTCAAGAAATGTACATTTTTTTATTTTTTTATTTTTTTTTATTTCTTTTTATTACATTCGGAGCAAATTGGCTGTGACAGACGGACAGACAGACAGACACACGAGTGATCCTATAAGGGTTCCGTTTTTTCCTTTTGAGGTACGGAACCCTAAAAACAGATTTCATAACAGCGGCAGCGGGGTAATTGCGTAACACACTTACAATAATAATAATTACACTTAATTTTGACAGTTCAACAACATTCATAGCGTTATTTACGTTGTTGAGCAGACGAGCTTTTCGAACATATGAAGCAATGGATTAGCAATATCCTTCAAAATTATTTAGATTGTGATTGATAGTGTGTTACGCAATTAGGGCGCTGTGTAGTTTCGAAACGACTTGTCATAATTTATGTTCGCAACATCATAAAATTCCTATCAATACTTTACAAGAAAAACACTTTTGAATTTATGATAACGTGACTGTACCTAGTGGTGACCTTCCGTCATTAGGCTACAGCTTCTGCTTATGTACGTATAACAATAATACAAAATTTATCCATAAAAATTGTGTTCGTAAGGGCCTTAGCAGATACTTTTAGCATTAGCAAATGTAAGTGTTTATGTGCTTAAGGTTCACTTTCTTAATTAGAATTTTTGTAAGAAAAAACGTGTGTTCTACTACAAGTATGTTGAGCGACTGTTTCTACATCTTACTGCATTCATTAATATATGAACTGGATATACCGCCCACCAAAACATTAGTTTTTAATCATTACTTATTTGTATATAATAACAATACATGTCATGCAAATCGAACAATGGACTGTAAATATTTTTAACTTCATTTATACTATACATTTTGTTTTTATCATTTCACTTCAATAACACTTCACTAATCACTAATTAAACCGCCCACCATAGCTCACTGACTTATTGGTTCTTTGGGAAGCGGTATCAATTTGTACAGGGGCCTTTTAAGCTATTGCATAGCTTCTATCGCGGGCCTTGAGCGCGGGGACCGAATCCAGAAATTCCGTAACGAAAAAACCTCACGCTATCGCTGTCTCGCTTTAACATCTATTCGACTCTATCGCACTACGCTACTCAGCCGCCATAGCTACCGGCCGCCATATTCTTGTCTTGTTTGTTGTCAAGAACTTTGTCAACAAAGCGCTGTTTTTGTTTTTATTCTGTGTTTTGTGGATATTTATCGTAAATTAGAGTTATTGTTGTATTTATGTATGTACGTGTGACGTAATTTAAGTTGCAATGCATTACAAAACATGTGAAATATGTGTTATAAGATCCGGCCGGTCAGATGGTCAAATGCGAATCTTCATAGCCAAATTTCCTTTAAATGAAGATAGGTAAGCATATATTTTCAATTGTTATGTTAAAAAACATTGATAAGCTCTTACAGAAAATAAATTACTTGATTTAAAGTCCAAAATTTACAAAATTACAAAGTAACCTATCAATATGCTAGTGCTTGACGCATGTTACTTTTTTATCGACTGTCGATATTTTTATTATTATAATATTCCTATTTCATTTAATTTTCTCTGTTATTCTATTAATACTGCAAAACCAAAATAACAAAGATATAAGTTTAAATACACTACTATTATAATCATAATAATGTAATAAAATGTTCCAGCTAGATGTAAAAAACGGGTTAAAGTTACGGGAAAGAAGACTTGGTGTATGTACCCATTGAAAAGCTACATCAATTGGAACATATTTGTGGCAGTCATTTTCTACCAAAGGATTTCAATAAAAAGAAGACAACTAAGAAAAAATGCTACTCCGTCTGTAGAACTTACTGCAGAACCAATGGCAGATGAGCTGTTCGTTGGATTTCCACTACACATCTTCAAAAGTGAGCAAACAGGTAAGACTTTATTTTCCAGTCGTAATTCATCCTAACTCACCCTTTCCGATTACTTTAGTAACTCATGTTCAATTATTTTGCAGAGTTATCTTCTACTTCGACTACTGCGATTCTTGGACTGGTACATCTAGTAAGTTTTTTTTTTTTTTTGGGTACTGTACGTCCGAATGAAAAAACGGCACCCTTATGTA
The DNA here is from genome assembly GCA_947523025.1 of Dryobota labecula. NCBI lineage: Eukaryota > Metazoa > Arthropoda > Insecta > Lepidoptera > Noctuidae > Dryobota > Dryobota labecula. The sequence goes on along the minus strand of OX383303.1, from coordinate 1,057,068 downwards.
CCTTCATCTACTGGACCGATTAAGTTGCATTTTGGTACACATGCAAAATGTATCATGTGACATATGAAATGAAAGGACTTGACAAGAGAACTTTTTTTTAAATTATTTAAAAAAAAATCCTCTTGACAAGTCCTTTCATTTCATTTTACATTTTTAATGAAAATTATTAAAGAAAATAGATGAAAATTTACCATTTCCCCCCTTATCTCCGAAACTGCTGATCCTAACATTAAAAAAAATACAGTGTACAGTTCTATACTTAAAGATTACAGCAAAACCTTTAAGAAGTCTATGGTCTTAAAATAACATGGTAAATTACTCAATATTGTGTGTACTTACATTATTATTATGCAGTTGGAAAGTATGGGGAAACATGTTTTTCAACTACAATGTTAATTCGGTTCTTGGGATTAATTCATCCCAACTACGATACCCTTCATTGTTTTTGGAATTAGAAGTGAATGACTACATTTTCCTTCAACATCAACTGCTGAACCATTGCCAGTAGAATGTTCAAAAGACAGGAAAATATGTTCTATTGCGGGTAAGGTTTATGTTTATTTTAAACTTATTAAATTCACTTTACTATTTGATTAACTGTATTGAATGTATCAATTGTAAATATTACAGATACTTTTTGTCTATTACAGACCCTTTTTCAAATGAAAATGTGATAAAAAGAATGAGACTAAGCCCAAGTAACTATTCAAGATTAGAATTAAATTTGAATTCACTTGTTCATGTGTCAGTTAATAAGCAACGTGTTTTCTACATTTCAGTACCTTCAACATCAACTGCTGAACCATTGCCAATTGAATGATCAATAGAAAGGAAAAGGTGTTCTAATTATTATAAAAAAACTTAAGTCCAAAGTTTTGTTTTATTTTATTATCATCACAGCAAATCTCATCTTATAGTCAAGTTTACCTCGGATTAGATCTAGACTATACAATGGGATTTGTCTCTGAACCCCGCTTACGCCAACGTGGAATCACAGCCGTAGCTGGTTTCTTTTTATAAGAAAATTACCACGTAACCTTAGTTCAAATCGAAAGTTACCGTTGGCTTAAGTGACCTTTGCCTTAAATTTATTAACAATGAAACCGTAAAAATGTCAGGATCCTAAAACCCGAAATTTTTTACAGCAACATATCGATAAAAATTACGAGTGAGTAGTAGTACATCCCTATCTTGTTATTATGTTGGCAGCTTTATGTCATGTCTGCAGTCCGTGTCATTTCTGTTATGTTGGTATTCATTATTAGCTCACGTTTTTTTATCTATGGGACTCCCGTCTCTTAATATTATATACTCTTTGTTTATTTAATAAAAGAAAAATTTGTTTTCTTATCGGTCACCACGCTCAAAAAGTGTAACTTGAATTAATATAAAAGAAAAAGAAATACTGCATAAATAAAATAAATAAATAATTATAATTGCATAAGTTGATACAAAATGCTATGCAATAGCTTTACCGCGGCAGTCCCCGAGTGCCACACGTCTTTTTTAACTCCTTGTTCCCCATAGTCTGGACTGTTACCACTCTTACGAGATTGTCCTTCACAGGATGTATTCGTTTCACCCGTCCCAATAACCATTTCGTAGGGGGCAGGGTAATCCTCCCCCCATAGGGTCTTCCTTAATAATGACAACATCTCCAATAGCAGGATCTGGAACCTTCACTTGCCATTTGTATCTTTGTTGGATCGTGTTAAGATACTCTGTACGCCATCTATGCCAGAAGTCTTGAGTCATTTTCTGAATAATTTGCCACCTAGTAAAAAGACTGACAGGCTGGTACTCGTAACATGTCTCAGGAACAGAAATCAAGGGCTCGCCAACTAAAAAAATGCCCTGGAGTAAGCGGCATCATAGTATTGTCCATTTGATAAAGGGGGCGAGAGTTGAGACACGCCTCGACTTGTGCTAAACGCGTAGACATCACATCCTCGTAGGTCAGTTTTGTGTCCATATTTATTCTGTTGAGGTGTCTTTTAGCAGACTGAACTCCAGCTTTCCATAGGCCTCCACATGTAGGCATCCTTGGTGGTATGAAGTGCCATATTATAAAAATAAAATATAATTTATTCAAGTATAAAGTAAAATTATGATTTAGATTAATTACAATCGAGAAACATTTTATTCTAACTGTAATGTAGACCTGCCTGATCTAGGTTTATTAAAAACCTGTGTTTCAGGCCATCAATTTACATCAAACATTTAAAGAGAAGACAACAATATGTTTATTACTTCAAAACTAGATTATGTAAGATAGATTATGTTTAAATTCATTAACAAGTAATATTAAAGTAAATAAAGTGGACACCATTAATATTTAGGTAAAGGAAGAGACTAATATTAGAGTAGGTAGCTAGAGATATTATTTTAAAATTTCTAGTAGTTTTTCCGTGTCTGCGTAATTGAGTTTTAACAAATATTCCTGTACCAGTAAATTACACCTATTATAACTTAAACTATAAATCTTTAACACTCTGTTAAACTGGTTATACAAGTAGGGCCCTAAAAATAAATAAAATCGATTAGCAAAAGCATGTTTAGTCTGAGAGTTAGCACAAACCAAATCTTTTCTTCTCCTATCAGAAGGTACTGGGTTAAAATAGAGTTCAGTGTGTTGGAATAAAACTATATTCAAAACAAATAATTGACGTACTGTTAGCACCTTACATGCCATATAAAGCTGGTGTGTAGGAAATCTAAATGGACGAAAAGTAGCAACCTTTAAAACTGCTCTTTGGGCGCGTTCTAGGTGCAGTAAAATTGATTTATATTGTGTTATCGTTAGCTAGAAGTTCAGCCGCTTCCTTCGCGATATTATTCTTTCCCTTCTGGAACATGGTCTTCAATTCTTTGGCAGCGCCAAAAAAATTGGTGCCGTTGTCGCTCCATAAGTTCGAACAGTGGCCTCGGCGCGCCACAAACCTCCGAAATGCGGCTATAAAAGCTTGTGTTGTTAGGTCTGTGACCGCTTCAAGATGGATTGCGCGAGTGGCCATGCATATAAACAAACATATATAGCCCTTTGTTAGATAGATAGATAGATGCATTTATTTGTATAAACATGTGTGTCATGATACATAGATATGCACATATGGATGGAAACAAGTTTAAATAGGTGATTCAACATGTTTTGCCTTTCGGCGAACAAAATAGTATAATATTTAATTAGAATTATTATAAATTGGGAAATTATAGCCAAAATTCAATCAATTCAAATACATATTTACAGTCAGTACAAAATGTGCTCAGTCAAAATAAAAATTAATTAAAACAATAAAATTAATAAAACTAAATACATTATTAAATTATCTAAATTCAAAATTTTTCATTCAAAAACTCCGTAACATTATAGTATCCCTTAATAATTAGCAATTTTTTTAGCTCTCTCTTAAATGAATTAATATTCATTTCCTTAAGGGAATTAGGAAGTTTATTGTAAATTAGTGGGGCCATGCCTATTACACTTTTTCTCAGAAATGCTGTTTTGGCGGAGAGTGATTGCACCCAAAGTCTGTACTTCTCACGTCTAGTTCTTATTGTTTTATTAATCCGAAGAGGAAACAAATGAGGATTGGATTTTACAAATAGTGAAATTTCTAATATGTAGAGTGACGGAAGTGTCAGAATTCTGTGATTGGTTTGCAACTGTCAGTAGTTTGTAACCCAAACATAGCCCGTATACAACGCTTTTGTGCTTTGAACGCAGTGTCCTTCAGGGTTGAATTGCCCCAGAAAATTCTTCCAAATCTTAATACTGACTCAGTAAGCCCGTAATATGCTGTAAGTAAAGTATCTGTGTTGACAGTCGGTGCCAACTTATAAAGAGCATATGAAGTAGTACAAATCTTTTTACATATTTCGTTAATGAGAGTTTTCCAATTTAATTGCTTGTCAATGATTAATCCCAAAAATCGGGCTGTTTCAACTTCTTGTATTATATTATCTTTGTATACTAAATTAAAATTGGATGTATTACGTAAATTTTCTCGTTGTCTAAAATGCATTATGTTTGTTTTAGTAAGATTGATTTTCAAATTATTATCATTAAGCCAGGAAATTATAGAATTTAATGAATCATTAGAATCAGAATGGTAGTTAATTATACTCTTAGGTGCTATGGTTACTGTACTGTCGTCAGCGAACAATGACATGGGTTCCTTAGTTGCCTTTGGTAGATCATTAATGTATAGTAGGAACAATGGAGGGCCTAATACACTTCCCTGGGGAACACCATATGTGATATAACGCTTATCAGAGGAGAAAATCTGTTCCCTTTTAGTTTGAATATCAAGTTGTGATATTTGGGTTATTTGATGGCGGTCTGATAAATATGATTTTATCAATTCCAGGACATTCCCTCTTATACCATAAGCCTCAAGTTTATGCAGCAGAATATTGTGGTCTACATAATCGAAAGCTTGTGACATGTCACAATAAATAGAGCAAACAGGTAAAGATTTGTCAACTTGTGAAGAAACTACGTATTAAAAGTCATAAACCGCCATATTGATGTTTTTATTGTTGCATGGTCTCCGCGGCCTTTAGATGTCCTTATGAATACCGGCCCAGCGTAATCAACCCCACTATTCATAAATGGCCGATGTTGATTGACTCGAACTGCAGGCAACTGACCCATAAACTGGGTTTTAACCTTCACTTTATCCGAAATACAAGTCTTGCAGTTGTGAATACATTTTCTTATTGCAGACTTCAAACCTATGACCCAGTATCTAGTTCTCACAAAAGCCATCATCGCTTGTATCCCACCATGTAGTGTTCTAAGATGAGCTTCTTAAACTAATAACTTAGTTATATGCTGATTACATGGTATTAGAATCAGGTGTTTTGTAATTTCAGCATGGAGGCATTTTCTAACCTTCCTCCCACTCTTATTATCCTGTTTTTATCTAAAAAAGGGGCGAGTGAGATAAGAGAACTTCTTTTCTTCACGCTTCCATCTTTCTGTAAATCTTCAATATCCTTCTGATAAACTAAGTCTTGATAATACTTTATGCATAATTCTAATACTTTGTCTAGCTCATTAACTGTTAAATATATTTCCTTTGTTTCCTTTTCTCTTTTTGTTTTTAGGTATTTTCAACAGGTCTACCAGATCATTGATTAAGTCTGTTAGTAATGCTGCGGCGCATAATTCCAATCTAGGAATTGATATTTGCTTCAACGGTGCAACCTTGGTGCGAGATGCGATGATTGTGATATGTACCGTGTCCTCTTCAATAATCTTAAGGTAAGTAACAGCAGCATATGCGTGCATAGATGCATCTGCAAAACTATGCAATTCAATGTTTGTATAATTGATCAGTGTAGTTTTCAACCAGCGTGGTATTGTAATGTTTTGCAGGTGTATTAATTCCTCTCTATATCTTATCCACTCATATATCAACTCTGACGGCAGCTCGTCATCCCATCCCATGTTGCATAGCCACAGTTTTTGTATAAAAACCTTAGCGTTGATGATCACTGGTGACAGCCATCCAAATGGGTCAAACAGCCTTGCTATATCGGATAGAATAGATCTCTTCGTTACGGGACATCGAACTTCAGGTAAGTTAATTGTGAATTTAAATGTATCATCCTTCCTACCCCATGTCAATCCTAGAATTTTTATAACTTTATCTAGCTTTATCTCTATTCCATCCTTCGTACTGTTTGTACTATCTCTGTCATGTAAATACTTTAATACTTCTTCCGAGTTACTAGACCACTTTAGCATTTTAAAATTTCCTTTACCTAGTATCACTTTTATTTCCTCACACATTTTCTTTGTTTTTTCTTCAGTTTCACTTCCTGACATCAAATCATCCATATAAAATGAATTTTTAATTACAGGTGCTGTATTAGGATACTCAAGTGCTTCATCATCGGTGAGTTGTTGTAACGTTCGTACCGCTAAATAGGGTGCTGTAGCTGTACCAAAAGTTACAGTCATCAAGTTGAAACTTTCTAGTTTTTCTTCAGGGCTATCTCGCCAGACTATGCGTTGTAAATTTGTATGCTCTGGTGTCATATTAATCATTCTATACATCTTAATTATGTCTCCTACTACACATATTCTGTGTGCTAGCCGTGCCGGTAGGCAGAACCAATCTACTGGCGAAAACTCCCCTCACCCGAACAATCCGCATAATCAACGAAGTCCATGAAAGAATAGATATAATTTCGTGCAATTTGAGTGAATTCGCAAAAATCCTGTTAAATGTAGTAAGTTATGTAAATGTGTAAATATGTATGTTTTAGGTTTTTCATACCTGCTATGTAATTACGCCGAGCCAGGAAGATGGGATGGCGCAAGAGTATCGACACAAGTTGCGTCCCACACTAAAGGCCTACCTACCTTCCAAGGAAATAAAGACATGCCGTCGGGTCTCTTGCCATCGTCGCGTGCCAAGCCATTGGGTTCTAATACATAATAACATAGGCACTTTGTTTGACGACACTACTTTCCGCCTCGCTGCTTCCCTACGACTAGGAGCTCCTTGTTGTTCTCCCCATCGCTGTCACTGTGGCGAGGTTGTCAACAGCCTAGGACACCACGGCCTGTCCTGCAGTCGAAGAGCGGGTCGCTTAGCGCGGCACGCAAACATTAATGACATCATCCGACGAGCTCTTGTCTCCGTCGGCGTTCCAGCTGTATTAGAACCCTATGTAATTATAAATTGAAAAGAGAGCACTTTATTTTAAGTTCTTAATGTATATATGTCTATTAGATTGATAACAACATAATCTTAATTCTCTGTAATTCTGTTTGCTGGTCATTTTATTTATTTTTTGTGTTTCTGTGTAGACATTATTACTTATAACATCGCATTGGATTAGTCTGTAAGGGTGGTATAATTGTGATTAAAATAAATAAATAATAAATAAAATATTTAAGCTTCGTAATCAGGTTGCAATACAGGTCCAATCATCATAGTGTCGTTCAAAGAATGACCGTTAGAACCCTTTACAGACGCGTCGTAAACTACTCGAACCTTCGTTGTGTCCTTGTTTTCGCGTATTACAGCGTGGTGAGGAAGATAGACTGATTTGTTGTCATCGTTTAGGTCAGATTTTTTCAAATGTCCCATTTCCATGTACTCATGAACTACTTTAGAATAATCTAACTTTAAACTCTGCGAATTTTGTAATTTCTTCTCCAATTCTTTGAATCTATAAACTGCTTGTTGTTTCGTAACTCCGCATAATTTCAGTGTTTCTTCTATTCCTTGTCGCAAAGGTAAGTACACTGTGTATTTTCCTTCTACTCTTGTAGTTGTATTTTTGTAAATTTCTTCACACATCTCTTCTTTTGTAAGTAGTTTTCTTTTCTTGTATAAACCTGTTTCGATTTCCCAGAATTGTCTTAATAAATCATTGTCTTCTCATACCATACTTGTCACATGTAGTGTTGTTATTTTCTGATCGTCGCTAGTTGATTTGTCTTCCCTTTGACCTGAAAGTATCCACCCCAAACGTGTTTTCTGAGCCACTATGCCATCAGAACATCTTGCTAAACCAACTTCAATAATTTTACAAAAGATGTCTGCACTGAGTAATATATCAATTTTGCCCGGTGTGTTATAGGAGTACGTAGGGTCAGCCAATAGTAATTTTTGGAGTTCTGGCCAGTTCATCGTGATGTGTTTTGAAGGTAATCTAGCAGATAGTGATTTCAAAACATAAGCCTTCACTTGAATAACTTCCTTTTTATTATATTGCGATGTAACTGACAGGTCAACTACATATTTTTATAGGAACCAGGTTACCTTCTCCCACCCCTGAGACTACACCGTTGATGCTTGTCCTCTTCAATCTCAAGAGTTCGACTAATCTTGAAGATAGAATGAAGCCTCTGAGCCTTGGTCAATCAATGCCTCAAGTACATGTGTTTCGCCGTCGCTTGATGTTATATGTACTTGTGCTGTTGCCAATAACACTTGACGAGCAGGTTGTTCTTTAGAGAAATGAGCGCTTGTGACCTTCTGTTCTATTTGTTCTTCTTGTTTGTTACTCTCTTGTGTGTCACTCTCTTGTGTTATTCTTTTGCTTCATGTAAAAGAGAATGATGTTTTCTTCCGCAGACTAGGCATTTCCTCGTTTGTTTACATTTGTAAACTATGTGATTCGGTACTAGGCAGTTGAAGCAGAGGTTTTTGTTCTTCACAAATTCACGTCGTTGTTGCACAGTTTGTTTTACAAATTCTTTACAACTAAAGATGTAGTGGTCACCTTTGCAATATACACATATGGTGATGAACTGCTATTGGTGTGCACAGTTTCACCTTTATCGTTCTCAGTATTCTTTGTTATGACATGATACGCTTTATGACCTTGTGTCTTCTCTTTTGTAACTGTAGTAGTGATGGGAGCAATTAGCTCAAGAGTATGAAACTTAGACTCGAGGAACTTCTTCAACTCCTCCCACGTAGACAACTCATCGCTATTCTACTTGTATGTTTCCTCTTCCCAGCACTTTAACGTCTCTGAATCCAATTTCTGCGCCACTAGAAATACTAGGATAGGATCCCAAGTGGTGGTGTTTATGTTCATGTTATTCAGACTGTTGATAAATTCTACAGTATTATCGAGCAAAGCTTTAATTTGTGTAACTGATGGGTTGTTTACCTTTTTCTGACAACAAAATTTCTTTAAAACTGACTACACAATCATCTTTTTGCTACCGAAACGTCCTTGAAGTAGTTCCCATGCTGTTGCATAATTAGTTTCCGTAATTTGAATATGTCGTAATAACATCTCTGCCTCTCCGTCATCACTAGTCTTTAAATAATGCAACTTACGAACATCGCTAATAGAAGTGTTATGAACGAGTGCTGTAAAAATAACATTATACGTAGGCCATTCTTCATATCTGCCCTAAAAGCTGTATTCTCGGTAGCTTAGCAAACGGTAACTGGTCATTGTGTGATGAAGTAGACATGTTAGACGCTTCTGATAATCTCTGTTGTGACTCCAAATTTGTTAGAAGATCGGTTAAATCCGTTTCTAAACAGAGATACATTTCTTCGAACGTATAATATTCTTCATTAAGAAAGTAAGGCAACATGCCTCGCTGTTCTCGTGGTGTACACTTCATAAGGCTGCTATGCGTTTGTTTGAACGAATCCCAATATTCTTCAATAGTTTTTATTCTCGCTTTAACATAACCTGCTGTTAATCACTGTTTTGGACACTTTTTTATGTTAACTTGCGCTTTCTTTATCATACTAGCCACATCATCTAACGTAGATGGATATAATATTTAGACTGTTCTTGAGTTGGCGACGTCATTTTGCAGCTTTAAATAAATAGTTCACGTAGTCATTATTTGCACAAACACGTTCAATACAGTTTCAATGTCTTAACCACTTTTTTATAAAGTTTTTGAAATGCGCTTCATGAATTTGGGCTATCGTGGGGATTTTGAGTTCAACGTGGAGGTTAGTGTTTCGAACGAACCAGGGGGCTCCCGTGATTTTACGTAGGAATCGGTTCCGTAGGGTTTGCATCTTATGGATGAGATGGGGTTTGGCGTGCGCAAAGACAGGACTCGCATAGATCATGATGGGGCGGATGCACGCGGGGTAAATGCGCAATTTGCACTTGAGTGACAATTTGCTTTTTGCATTGAGGATAGAGTGAAGCCTATAGAGAGCGAAGGCTGCGCGATCGCGTACCTTCTTTAGGTGCTCAGAAAAGGAGAGATGGTGGTCGAGAATCACACCTAGATATTTGGCTCGATTCTCCCAGGGGATAGGCTTGCCGAACATGGTGATCGGTCGGATACTAAGTTTCTACATCTTTCTGTATTCATTAATATACATATGAACTGGACAGTAAGTTTGTAATCGTATTTTTTGTATGTGATAAAACGACACATAAACGTTTTTCGGACTTTTTCCTTTATTTGTGCAGTGAGAACTTGCTTGAAGCAGTTTAAGGCACACAATACTGATACAGAACACAAAAAAGACAGAAAACCCTTAAAATAGCAATGTGTGCCTCGCGGCTACGACAAATAGGTCATTTAGAGTTATTCATAAATTTTTTTTTTTTTTTTGCTTCTTGCCAAATTTCATGTCAACGGGAAGTACCATAATAGGTTTTGATTTATTTGTGAGTATCAAAATAATATGTCGCATAAATGGCCGTATTTTTTATTGCGTTGACTAAAAAGCTTGATTTTTTTAGAGCTCCAAGGGACGGTAGGTTAATTTGAACTTGATACCTCCCAAGGTTCCTGTGAAAAAGAGTCTTGATATATAGACAGGCGCACGGACGGATAATGAAATATTCCTATAAGGGTTCGGTTTTTCGTTTTGGGGTACGGAACCAAAAAAAAATACCAAATATTCCTCAAATTCATCAAATACCTTGGATAAGCGAAGTACATGATGGACTTCCAGTCGAAGACGTAGGCCAGGACTCCGTTAAGCAGACAAGAGAGCAAGACCAGCACAGCCAAGGTCGGCAGTGCCCTGTGCCGGCGTCGCGCCAGGTACACCGTCAGTATTGATGCCAGAATGTATAGCTGCATGTCCACTGCCAAAAACCTGGAGAGAGAGAGAGAGGTTAGAAAAGAAACAGCTCTTTATTTTTGAAAGTGGACCTGCTGAAGATCTCGCGAATTTACTTCCCGATTTCCGATTGAGCTGTATTTGCATACCTATGTAAATCGAATAAAAATGCAATATTATTATGACTGGAGCTGATCTGATAATGGAGCCAGAAAGTGAATAATCCAACTCTTCAGTGGCTACTAGTGAACCCTCCTAGTTGGAGTCATATGATTCGTTTTGATGAGTCCAATATATTTCACTTGGTGTCGCGGGTTTGATGATGGAGCCAGGAGGTGGATAGTGGAACTCTTCAGTGACTACTGGTAAACCCCTCGAGTTGGAGTCATATGATTCGTTTTGATGAGTCCAATAGATTGCATACACTCACAATTTTCACCACGTCGCTCACAAGGGACATATGGACGATAAACCCGACACCATCTTAGGACTGCTGGTCGCCCTCCCGGAAATAGAGCAAGTTCCCGGGTTTGAGGATTATAGAGTCCTCACCCTCTCTTTCGGACTTCTGATAACCCTACTATACCCCATTGTAACGTGCTCAATTCATCCTCGAGTTCGATGATCTTCTCGTCGGTCCGGAGTGTACGCGTGTTACTCGTATTATGTTGCCAGGTCCAGATTTCGGGGATTCTCGCACTAGGGGCCATTTTTTATTTGTGCTTGTCATTGTTGGTGGGGGGTGGGAGGGATTGCCTTAATCGCCAAGCTTGGCTGGTGGGATGGCGTTCGCAGTATGTTGTTAAAAGTGCATAGAAAACGCTGCTGCTGTCTGAGCATACCTGAGTATAGCTACAAGAATTATGTAGATTATACGAGACATCGAAATTTGAGTTCGTTCCATTTCTTATGAATGTGGATTCTGATTAGTTATTTATTATCATAAAGAACTAAAAAACTCAACATAATTTTATTCCGTTCCAATTTTTATACTTCTTATCCTTTAAAAGGTAAATTCAAATAAAAATGTGTTACATTTTAACAGCAAGAGAGAACAAAAGGGGGTGTAACACGCTTTGATACCAATTATCTTATTGTGGAACCAACAGCGTGGTAAGCAATTAGGAGTGCACTTTGATTTACAGCTTTACGAAGGATATAGATGTTCTAAGAATACTGACTTAATTTTATACATACTTTTTCAATATACGTGTCTTAGTCAGTTTTTTCTTCTAAACCAGTCACAGATTAACAATTTAAAACACATGGCGCCACCCTTTTTGCGGAAAAATCATGGAACTAAAACTCTCAACATTTTCGCAATTAAGATGGTCCACACTCCACAGATAATAGTATATTTACTGGCTGTTTGAGTTTGTCTATGTCACATGAAGGAAATTAAAAATTAATTACTTTTCATTCCCTAGAGACTAAAGTGCTCACTTTAGTCCCGGTTCGTAGGGCTATATTGGCGTACTTTTAGAGCATGAGAAGTGAAATAATAAATTATGTCAACATGCAACATATCAATAATTTCAACGTTCATCACATATAAAGCAAATTTTACAAAATAAGAATAAGGTGTATGGTGACAGATTGTAGTAGATACTAATTATTAAAAAAATCTTGGATCTTGTAATAAGCTTTGTCAATTAAAAAATTACGCAATTTGTATTTGGATAGTGAGAGTTACTTGGTGTTTAACCCTTCATATAATGTAATTTAAATGAAGGGCATATGAAGGGTTAACGACATAATGGTTTTTCAATTATATCTATAATTACAGGTTCTCTATTGTATCACCTAACTTTTTTATCCATAATTTAAAGTGCCATAACTTTTTTTGTCCAAATCATCATTTGTCCGAATGATAACTTACCCGAACTTAATATCACATACCTAATATCACATGCCATAAAATTGAAATCCCTAAATATAATATGTCCTAAATCCGTTTGCCATAAATATACAAAAGACATAAAACCGTTTTCAATAAAAGTTATAAGTTAGAACTTATAACTTTTATTGAAAACGGTTTTATTAATTCAAATTATTTATTGTTTATTTATCGTAATAATGTTTTTAAAACAAAGTATTACAAAGTTTTTGCTATGAACTTCTCTCAGGCGTTACGAGTACGTAGATGCGAGTTAGGTATGTATGTACCTATATGACAGCAGGCAATATATTTTCTTCTACCGACTTGTTTTGAGATAAATCAAATCAAATCAAATCAAAAATGTTTATTTGTTAGGTTATGGTACAATAGATGTTATAAATATTGGTTCCAGCATACCCTGCCATAGTATGGCGTACAAATATTTCCAAAAACAAAACCTTTTATTACTAATCTACTAATAATTATGAATAATAATGAATTAGAGAATAAAATATGAATGCATAATAGTTAATTAATTGTATTGTATTGATTGTATTGTAGTAATAATATTAATTAATAATGAAATTATGTCGTTTTTGCATGTAGCGGAATTAAAGGTTATTTTTACTTTATTATATTATTAATGATTTATCCTCTAAGTATTCTTGAACACTGTAATATTTTTTTTCTAATAATAGTCTGAACAATACCCTTTTGAACAACGGCAATGGCAAATCTTGAGTACAATTCACTTGATAGTTCACTTGTTGTGTATTTTTGTTTGAAGTAGCAGGATAAATACGGTTTTATTGGGTCTCCCTTGTTTCATCGAAAATAAATTGCCAAATAATCACTTCCCAAACAATTTTCCGCATAAATTCATTTGCCAAATTATTACTTAGCAAAAAATCTCTTCACAAATAATCGTAACGCAAACCTAATGTTTGGCAAATGAACGTTTAAACAATAACTTGTTTACCAACTAGTACTTTTACCAATTACTATGAGGTCACAGTTTTAACCCAACCTAACCTTATCAATTTTTTTTTTTTTAAATAAATTAACCTCGTCTTACTAGTTCGGTTCTCGATAGCCTGCTAAAAATAATCACTTCTTTCCATATTTTTTTTCTATATAATCTAGTCGTTTCTGGCACTCACCGGCTGCTGCCGCGGCACCGCGGCTCGTGCGTAGGAGGTCACAGTTTTAACCTAACTTAACCTAACCATAAAAAAAAAAATATTTACTCTATACCCAAAGTCCCTAATTCAGATAATTTATGTAAACAAAGTAATGTCACGAAATGTCACTGTCAAAATGACAGGACAGTGGTGCAAAACATTTTATCATTAAATGTTTTTGTAAATAATCATCGATAAAATTAAAGTGAATTAATTATACATTTATATAGTGAATAGAAATATGCAAACAAAATACCGTTGCCAAACAATGTTTTGTGTAGTGTGTCAGAGACACGGTATATGATCGTCATAATCAGCCCTTTTAAGCCCAGTGCTAGACGTAGGCCTCCCAAAATCGATTTCCAATAGAAACAGTTATTATGTTATATGTTTATTTTTTTAAATAAATAAATAAATAGTTTACAGCCGTTTTCATCCAAAATGTGGCTAGATATGCTACTTACACTATGAATATACATAAGTATGAGAGTTGTAATATTGGTGTCGTTGAAGAAGTAATTTTTTTTTTAATGTTTGTATCTCCTGCATTGTTACCAGTATCATAAAATATTTTATACCAGAAAATCTCCTTTAGTTAATAACTTTGTTTAAAACCAAAAATTTATAAAAATATATATGGTATGATTATTTTTTAATTATTATTTCTTAAAATCAGTACTTAAAAGAACATGGATCCTCTTTTTTCGCAATTTTATGTGAATTACCATTACGAAGATATTTTTTTGTTATGTTATCCCCTTTGTTTACATAAATTATCTGAATTTGAGACTTTGGGTATAATTAGTTCCATAAGTAACCATAAAGAGTTCATAACAAATCATTTGACCAAACGTTTATTTTCTAAAGATTGTTCGCTATGATAAATCGTTTGATTAAAGACGGTAATGTTTTGACAAAATCTTTTCGGCAAAACGGCAGGATCCCGTTTTTGCTATATGCATGCAGTATGCAAGCGAGCATGCATCATGTAGCATGCAAGCAAGCATGTAGCGTGCAAGCGAGCATGCAACAAGCAGCAGGCATGGTGCCTGTCACGGCTTCGGCGCTGCTGGGCTCCGGCCGCGCCCACGCGAGCTTTTGTCGTCGGTGGTTTATCGCTCACCTCCGCAGCTTCGTCTTGCTGGCCTCCTATGCGGCCGCGAGCGTTACAACCACTTGCTCCTCAACTCACAGGCCGCTTCGCCCCTCCACGTGTATGCGATTCTAAATTACACTCTAGGGGTAGGGCAAACAAGACTGCGTAGAGTCGAATTTACACTGATTCGTTTCTGTCACTAAAACCTAATTTTTGGCTAATGTTTTAGGACTAACGATTTTATTATAAATGAACATTCGGAATAATACACATTATATAATACAATACTTAGGACTTATGACTTCATTTCATGCAAAATTAGGAGATTCAATTATTATAGTACTCGATATTATGACAGAATAGTTTTAGAAGTAAAGATAATTCTGTGCGTCCTGTGAAAACTGATACATCTCGAAAATGTCAACTTTACAATATAGTAGTTTTTGTGTGTAAAAAATTATAAAATCTTGTTAGGATAATAATTTTACAAAAATAGTGACATAATTTGTATTTAGTGTCGTATTGTTTACAACCTATTATGTTCCAGCTCAAAAGGCGTTACTGCAGGAAGAGATATTTAAAAAAAGCTATATGTTGTATCAAAACACACCAAATGAATGATCGTGTATGATTCTAAATGAGTTGTATCGCTTTACACTTTGTGTGAAGCTTTGGTGAAAGGTGATATTGTTGCGTTGTCAGGTAGTTTTATACGAAACTAAATCAACTCCTGTTCAAAGCTGTCAAACAAACGAGTAATATTTTTCAGTCTGCAGAAGCACTGTAAACACAAAACTCGTATTCTTCAAAACTTAATGTTGTCTTCATTATATTTTTTCATTATAAAGTTTTGTTTAAAAAAAAACGTGTAACGTAATAAATATATGTGAATAATGATATGACTTGAGATACATCTTAAAACACAATTATTTATTTCATAACTTGAATATTGTGAACGATACATGTCAATATGTATTTATTTACACAAAAATATTTATCAAAACACGCCATTTCGTCTTAGATGTACCATACGATCTTGAAAACTAATAGACGTATCAAAATGTTAATTAGACAGAATAATAGAGCATTTTTTTCTGATGAAGGTGCAACAATAATATCACATTCGATATAAGTTGACTTATATCACTTTTCACAGGACGCACAGAATTATGTAAAACAAAATTTCGAATTTTTGAACATTATGGTTACTGAAGTTACTGGTTACTGAAGCAAACATGTTAATTCGAGGGGTGAAAGGCTATTTGTTTGAAGCGACATTTTGGACGATATTGAGTTATATATATATTCGGATTCAGCAAATTTTTCTGCATCGGATGAGCCGGATTTCGTAAAATTCTATGCACTTTTTTGGCGCTTAAGACAATGCAATTTTATTGCATAACTCTCAAACATGATGTATGATCCGACATCAAATTTGCCATATTTTTTTAGTACTTCATTTAAGCTGTACACAAAAATAAGGAATCGGAGCATAAGCCGTAATTCTCGTCCTAAAATTTCAGTTGGATGGCTGATAAAGCGTTTTTCGATATAGCTTACTTGAGATGAAAAGTCCCTTCATACGTTTTTCTTTCCACTACTTACACTATTCAATGTCGCTTCAACCAATTCGCCGTCATCCAAATTCAATAAGATATGTCGGTTCAACTCTTTTTGCTGCAACTGTTTCGCACTCTGTTTGGAGATTCAAACAATATTTCTGTTCTTAAAACTACGTTCTTTAGTCGCTTGAACAATTTGTTAGTATCCACATTTTTTAAATACGTCACTTAAGATAAACTTAATAACAAGAGTGGTTAGATTAAAATCGTTTTTCCCTCTATCATATATAAATAGTTTGTCTTTTAAACCATCCAACTTTAATACGACACAAAAAAAAATGTCATTTAAAACAAATAAATGTTGCCATATTTTCCGTAAACCGTGGCAGTATTATTACTGCCCAACCCCGCGCGGGCGCATCAGTCACTCGTGAGTGTGGCGGGATTGTTATGAAGGAAGGCCTCTTTATGATGAACTCCTTAAGAAAACGTGAGCACAGAAATTGGACCTAGCAGAGCCCTGATCGTGCAACAAATTATGAGATTGACTTCATTATGTCGACGAAGAAGCAAATCTTCAATGATGTCTCTGTGATCAACGCGGTGAAAGCCGGAAGTGATCACCGCATGTTAAGAGGCACATTGAACTTAAATACCAAGCTGGAAAGATCTCGATCTCGGTTTCGAGTGCCTAGGGAGCTCCGTGGACGGACAATTATAACGATGGGTTCGTGGAAACTGTCCATACGGTCGGGTCTAAGATCTTCAAGACCCGTCGTACAGGTAGAAACAAGAAAATCTCTGATCCTACTTTACAGCTCATGGAGTAGAGGCGCGACATGATCCGCGTCTTCAGACGATGCGCTTAAGTACCGGCAGCTCAATAAACAGATCTCTAACTCCTTGAAAACCGATCTTGGCCGCTTTAATGCAGAACGCATTAAGTACGCAATAGAGCGTAATAAGGGCTCCAAGGTCTTTGCAAGAGATCTGTCTAATGGGCAGAGCCATCTTTCGAAACTGAAGACCGACGATGGCAGGATAGTATCCGCCAAACCTGACCTGTTGAGAGAGATCGAGAGGTTCTATGGACAGCCAACAAGTAACCCCGTTACAAATCTGGCTAAAGACCCAAGATCTGAACTCCTAAAGGCCGGTGGAAAACTCGTTCTTAAGGCCCTTCAGAAACTGTTTGCTCCCGTCATACTCGAGGGCAAAACGCCACAGGCATGGAACAGAGGTGTGGTGATACTTTTCTTAAAGAAGGGCGATAATACCCTCCTTAAGAATTATAGGCCTATCTCACTTCTGAGCCATATCTACAAGCTGTTTTCAAGAGTCATCACGAACCGTCTCGCGCGCACCTTTGACGACTTCCAGCCTGTAAAGGCTTTAGTACCGTAGACCACATACTTACGCTGCGGCAGGTTATACAGAAGACCGAGAAGTATAACCTGCTCCTCTGCTTAGCGTTTGTGGAATACGAGAAAGCCTTCGATTCAATCGAGACATGGGCTGTATTGCAGTCTCTTCAAGGTGCCAGATCGACTATCGGTACATCGCGGTGCTGAAGTGTCTGTACAAAAATGCCGCTATGTTAGTCCGACTTCAGGACCAGACCTCGAAACTTATCCCTCTGCAGCGAAGTGTGAGACAGGGAGATATTATCTCTCCAAAACTGTGCACCGCTGCACTGGAGGATGTCTTCAAGGTTTTGGACTGAAAAGGGGTTGGCGTCAACATCAAAGGCGAGTACATCACTCACCTTCGGTTTGCCGACGATATAGTTGTCATGGCTGAGACTATGGAAGACCTCAGTACAATGCTTGATGACCTCAGTAGAGCTTCCGAAAGAGTGAGTCTTAGAATGAACATGGAAAAGACAAAGGTCATGTCAAATGCCCATGTAACACCCACTCTCAGGAATATCGGAGACGCAGACGCTACACTCGAAGTTGTGGACCAGTATGTTTACCTGGGACAAACTGTTAGGTCCAACCTCGAGCAAGAGGTTAATCGTCGAATCCGACTCGGCTAGGCAGCGTACGGGAAGCTACACAATATCTTCCCCTCGCACGTACCGCAGTGGCTCAAGACGAAAGTCTTTGACCAGCGCGTGTTACCAGTGATGACCTATTATAGCACTGAAACGTAGTCGCTTATAATGGGCTTTATTAGAAGGCTAAAAGTCACCCAAAGGGCAATGGAGAGACCTATGCTTGGAGTTTCCCTACGTGATCGAATCAGAAATGAAGAGACCCGCAGGAGAATAAAGGTAACCGACATAGCTCGAAGAATTGCCAAACTTAAGTGGCAATGGGCAGGGCACATTGCTCGCAGAACAGATGGCCGTTGGGGCCGAAAGGTTCTGGAGTGGTGACCGCGTACCGGAAGACGTAGTGTGGGAAGGCTTCCCACGAGGTGGACCGATGCCCTTGTGAAAGCCGCAGGAATCCGATGGATGCGAGAAGCACAGAACCGGTCGAAGTGGCGGTACTTGGGGGAGGCCTATGTCCAGCAGTGAACGTCTTTCGGCTGAAATGATGAATGAGTTAAAGTATAAGTTACGTAATTAAAGATTTTGTAATTAACAGAACTTTTTTTTAAATTCCTCACATAACAATTATTCACCCATTTCAATACAACTTCTTAACTTACTCATAAATCTGTCATTGGTGCCGATTCTCTTGTACACCGAACTAAACTAACTAAACTATCACTAAAATTCCTTACTTTTGGCTATGAGAATCTTAAAGCTATTCTGCAAACAAAATTCTCTAAATTTAAAAATAAGTTTGACACAACTAAATCGAATTTGACAATCGTGACTCCACGTAGAATTTTTTTTTTTGGCTTCGCAACTTTGTACTTGTTTGCCTATGATTTTTTTTTAGGGCCGGAGGCGCGCATCGGGGGCAGTCGCGACGTGTTTTTATGGAATTTTTCACTTCTTGTGTGGAAAATAAAAAAAAAGATTACCTGCATGTGGAGTAATAGCGGTTTAAGGGGTTCCAAAAGGGGGTCGAAATTTTCATTAAATTTGCGATAGGACGCACCATTTTCGAGATATAAGCAAAAGAAAAGAAAAAAAAAATATAGGGATAAACACGAAATATCTTAAGTGACACCTATAGGTGGTAAAGAAGCCATGGGAATGTTTTTTTTTTATTCTGAGTATATTATTTAAAAAATTAAATAATTTAAAATTACTTGATATGATGATTAATTATCAAAATTCACCGCGCTCGTGCCGCCACCCCACCGCACCGTTCGGCGTCACCGCGTCGAGGCGGGTCATTCATAGAATAAGTAAAAGGATTTTTTCGCAAAATGTCTCAAGCAATTTTAAAATTATAATAATTATGTAAAAATATAAAACACTTAGATAAAAAAAAAATTCGCTGCTGTGGCCTTTTTACGACATAAAGATGTTTCTCTTAAAATATTTCGTATATGAATAGATACACCTTATAAACAGTACTGGTTTTGCACCAGAAGTCGAGGTGATTGGTGTGAATTTTAGTTCATGAAAACTAATTTTATTCCACACCTTTTTAATCGCGATTAAAAATAGTCAGATTTAGTTAGAAAATCTAAATTTTAGTTTAAAAACGTCAAATTCAGAATAGCAAAATTGCCATTTTCACTAAATTTAAAAACTCAGTACCATCTTAGAGCTGTCAAACTAAAATATAGTTAAGTTGTGTCACTTTAGTCAATTTCAGAATAGGAAATGGTCATTTGACAGGAATAAACTAAATTTTGGTGATTTTTAGTCTAGTTTAGAGAATTTTGTGACAAGAGAATCGGCACCATTATTATCTTTTACAACATTGTCATTATTATCTTTAACAACCATGTTTTATAAAATCCTTTCCAAACATGAGACATCAAACAACTCCTTAAGAATGTTCATCGTTGCTTAAGTCAACTTGCCTGTATCGTTATCAAAACCCAACTTGTAGTTAAACGAAATAGCCTATTCCTACAAATATTGAGTTACTTCGATTAAATCATTTTGCTTTCTACTGCATAAGCAATGTAATGTCACTTAAACCAATTTGCCTGCTGCTTATTGGTCACACTGTTGGAACTTGAATCATTTTTCTTTACTCTAGAAATAAGGCGATACAGATCATATTGTATTAAGCGCCATTTATCTTGGTACCTAAAGCTTTTTTTTATTAAATATTATACCAAATCATTAAGGGATTTTTTTGCAGTAAAGATCCTCAATCCCCATTAAAGTAAGAGCAGTAGTTATTTTATAATGATTTTTTTTCCAAATTTTGAATCTATAAATGGCTCTCCTGTAAAGTTCGTAAAATGTCGCTTCAAACAAATGGCCTTTCACCCGTCGTTATGGATAATGATTTGCAGACAAACAATTTTAGGAGAAGAAAGGGAGTACCATAATTACGACATACGAGTACGAGAGGTTAAAATGACCACAGGTATTTTATTATAAATTTTAGATGTCATTCCAAAAAAAATTTGCCCAGAAAAGCACTTTTATGTGGTATACTAGATATTTTAAGTGCATATCTTTTTGATTTTTTTCACCGAATAGATTTTTATTTGTTTTAACAAATACTGTAACTTCATAAATATAAGCTGATGGAAAAGTCAACATTTTAAACTTTTTAAAATATGGTTCGCATGATTCAGGAACATAGATAGGCCTCCCAGCAATTGCGCGAACGCATCTTTTTTAGCGCTTTAAACACAGATTCTTTATTTTTGGCGTTGCCCCAGAATATGATAGCGTATTTTAGGGTTGATGATACGTAGGCATGATAGGAAGTTAATAGAGCTTATTGATCGACAACTTTAAATAATTTGTACAGAGCATACGAGTACTGGTTCAGTATACTGCATAATGTGTCAATGTGTGTTTGCCATGTCATATACCTATCATTATATCCACAGTCCTAAAAATGTTACGCAGCTGATTGTTCAATTACTGTACCATCATGTTGAATTTTGAAGTTGTTTTGTTCTTTCGCGGGAATGTGACTAATTTAGTTTTTTCCAAATTGATGAGCAGGTTATTATTTGTCAGCCAGTTAATTATTATATTAAGGGTAATTTACATCAGCTTCAGAAGTATACATATTTCCACCATTAAACATAGCTGTGCTGTCGTCAGCAATAAGAATCATAGGGTGTTGTGTGACGTTAGGCAGATCATAAATGTAAAGTAAAATAGGGGTGGCCCTAGCGGGTGTGTATCGTTTGATATAATAACAAAAGTTCTAATGATCATAAGACCTAATTTCATTTAATATAATTATTTTTTTAATATAACGATCAAATGATATAATGAATTATTGATATAATTTAATTTTACCTAATTTCATATGGTCTAATGAACAGTTTATATAATAATAATAATAATTTATTTAAAAAAGTGTGTACAAACAGTCTATTACAAATAAAATATGATTTAACAGTTTAAGGAAAAATCGTGATCAAAGTAACAACATAATTGAATCTGGCATCCGAGCTAGGTTACATGGTAACCTGTATTAAGGTTCACCAGCCCAAGTTCCCAAAGGAGTACAAAATTATAAAAGAGACTGCTTAGGACTATAAGGTATAAACGTATGTTAACTTATACTAAGTGTGTGAAGTGTTAGTATGTGTGTGTTTTTTGTGATGAGGTAGGGTGTGTGTGAGTGTGTGTAAAAGGAAGGAAAAGAGGTTGTTTAGATACGGAGTGTTAGAGAACTCACTACGATTGTGAAGTAAGCAGATATTCAGTGTCGTCGTAGTTTAAACTGGTTAGCAAGCATGTTACCTGTTTTTTACACATTTCGTAAGAGGATTTATGTACAGGGACAGTTGTGCTTATTCTGTTATATAAAAATGGGTCAAGGTAGTAAAAGAACGTTTAGTAAAAGCAAAGCGTGTGAAGGGTACTTTATAAATTTCGTTCCTTCGCCTAAGTGAGGATTGAGTTTGTGTAAAAGGAGTTATTGTATGTTGTTGTAATAAAATGTTGAAAATGAATGTTTGCCGGACCGTGAGGACTTGGCATTTTTTATATAGATCAAAGGTTGGGTAGAGCATTGGCCGGAAAGTTGTAACCTTTAGATAATAATAATAATAGATTTATTTTTCAGACTACATGATCCATATGGTTAGTACAATAGTGCTTAAAAACTATGTTAGTTCACACATAAACGCATACAATGTTTGAAAAACGGACAGTTATACCTGTCCGCTATCACACTCAGGATGCTGTTGCTACTCATACGCACTCTGTGCAGCAGTGACGCCGCTTTCTTGCGTAAAATTGCCGCGAAACCATCTGTGCGTGCCTCCATGAACATGGCGGACGCACTGCAAAACGGAGGGAGCCTCATCAGCATTCTGAATGCGTTATTGTATTGGACCCGCAGAGCATTGACAGCCCTTTGCGTATATGCTATCCACAGACTGCTGGAGTAAAACGACTGACAACAGGATTTAAACAGCAAAATTTTTACCTCTCTTGTGCAGCGGGCAAACCTGCGGGCCAGCATATTAGCCCTGACCGTCAACGCTCTGCGTTCCCTTTCAATATCACATTCGTCGTTCAAAGAATCCGTGATTATATGCCCCAGATATTTGAATTCACAGACCCTTCGAAGTAGTGTTACAGAGCATAACTGGTGGCAACCTATCCAATCTCCTGCATTTAGGAGCAAAAACCATGAACTCACTCTTTTTTACGTTATATTGCAAGCCATGACTGGCAGCATACGTTACACACATTTGCAACAGTTCTCTGAGAGCACTGATAGATGGAGCCAGCAGCACCATGTCATCCGCATAGCTGATGTTATTTATACAAACTCCATCGACATGGCATCCGACAGGCCTCCTGCTGAGTCCATCTATCAGGTCATTTATCTACAGGTTGAAAATAAGTGGAGAAGATATACCCCCGTGTCTTACCCCGCAACCTAAAGTACATGAGTCCGAGAGAGCCCCGTCCCATTTGACATGATTGGTCTGCCTATTGTACCAATACTCAAGAATAGAACACAATTCCTTAGGCACCTTTGCATCACGTAACTTCTTCCACAGGACATCATAACAAAACATGTCAAAAGCCCTGCTCAGGTCTAAGAAACAGGCATAGACCGTCTTTCTATCCACATAATATCTGGCTGTGTGCTTAAGGCAAAGTATCGCAGTCTCGGTGGACAGGCCAGGTCTAAACCCGAACTGCCCATCATGTAGAAGTATATACTTACCTAGGTGGTTATCAATTAGCCTGTCCAGGACTTTTGCCATGATTGTTGCCAAAGATATCGGGCTGTAATTACTCTTGTCAGTTATGTCCCCCGTTTTGTTTTTTATCACTGGCACTACAATTGTTTTCAAAAAGTCTGGCGGTAAGTATGAATGATAAATACACAGTGAATAAAACATAGACAAGACTCCGGGTAGATGCACACCCGCATGCCTGAGGTGCTCGACGCTGAGGCCGTCATGACCCGGGGATTTCCCCCTATTCATACATTGAATAACCTTTCTTACTTCCTTGGCAGAGACACTGATAAGATTTTCCGGGGCCCCACCGTCCTCAACATCGATTACATCAGGCACTGGCACCTGTTTCAGCAAAGGTTCCACCAGAAAGTGGTTTTTAAATAAGTCTGCAATTTTCTTAGGCTCAGAAACCCCTGCCACCTGAGATGGGCGCCCGGGCTTAACATTTTGCTTATATACATTCCTCCAGAATTGTGAAAAGTTTTTAGAATTTCTTTTGCTAGCTATAATGTCCATTCTTATTTGGTCTTGGTGGGTTTGACACCATTTCGGTCTACACTTAAAAATCTTACGACTTAAACACATTTCGTCGTAAGTATGACCTTAACGAGGCTTCCCATTCCAAGACCACATTTGAAACTTTAATCTGGTTAGACTATGAGCTTTGCTTACATGTTTATTCCACCCGGTCAACATCCTATCTTTATTACGCCCCAGACGTCAGCGATGCCCCTTCTCTCAATATATTAAAAATATTACTGTACATTACATCCAGGCCTGCCCTATGAGTGACTTCACTACATTTTTTATCGGCACATTTTTTATACATCTCCGGAAAATCTAACAATTTAAATTTATCATTACAGAAGATGGAATATTCCTGTATATTTTTGTTTTGACGTAATCCCCATAATACTTTAACATGATCATTAAATGAGTTACTAGTTGTGGTTTTCACCTTCTTACGAACTAGTTTTAAATCACAATAAACTTCTAAAGGCAGATGATCCGACCACATAACATCATAAAATACCTTAATGTCCTTAATAGTGTCCCATGCAGACTGCGTGACGACACAACGGTCTAACCATCGTCTCGAGCCATGTGCATCACTCACAAACGTGAACTAACTGGAATTAATACCTAACTTGATTGTATCCGCACAAACCCACGATTCATCAGCACAGAAAGACTCCAGCTCATTATGAAATAATTCAGCCGGCTGTGCATTAAAGTCACCCAGCATATAAACGCATTCCACCTCACTACTGTCTATAATAGCACTCATTTCACTTAAACACTGAGTGAACTCTGCCATGTTATCAACACATTGAGTCGGCATGTAAACGCTAAACACAATAAACAACCGGTTTTCAATCTCGAAACGAACGGCCGCTAGGCGCACACTCACACAGTTAATTACTGTTACCGAGCTCATTATATTTTTACGCCATAATATCCCAACGCCGCCGTAAGGCCTACCGCGCAATATATCTTGTGAACAGTCAACTGCCGAATTTTCAGTATATTCGAAATCAGCATGTAATAATCCGAGGAATTGAATGTCATGAGGCAGCAACCATGTCTCTTGCAGAGCTATAATATCAGCTGTGTCACATATTTGACTAATGTTCATTGCAGATCTTTTCACCGACTTGCAATTGAAAGTTACTATTTTGCACTCATCCATAGTTATTATTTGGAATTATTAACTCGTTTTTTGTAGTTAAAATCTACAAACCGACGATAGACTACTCCGTCAGGCCAGAAATCATTCTTCATAAACACATTAAGCATCTGTTTAGGCACAAAAATCTTGTATGATTCATAATCTTTTGGTTTATTCATAACCATTTTTTCAACAGAGACGAGAATGTCGGTCTTACTTGCAATGTATTTCGCAATATCACTCACGGCGATACCCTTCACGACCTTATAAATATAAATAGGAACTTTTGTTTCCGCAGCTCTAAAATTCATTTCCGGATTCATTATAGCCTTCCCTGTCCTACCTTCAAATAGATTTCTATGTCTTTTTTTTTTTTGTTTTACAATCCAATCATCACTTTGCGTGATAGGTTTCCATTCACCTACCTTCACAACCTCAGCCATAGTTTTGCGCTTAGCTAGTCCCTCGTTGCTTACATTTTTGGGCACCGAAGCATTGACGCTCTGCTGCATAATCGGCTGTGACTGGGACGGATTACTCAGACTCACGATGCATTCATTGTTATCGTTACCACAATTATCGTTTGAACTTGAGGTAGTGCTTTTCTTCACAACGGTGGTTATTTTTCCTGGTGTCGGGGTTTGACAATTTGCTTTCATAGGCGATGGATTTACACGAGACAAGTCGTAATCATCACACTGAGGAAGCAACCCCATAGGTCCACTACAGTATTCAAAGCTGTTTAACAAGCAGGCACCCCGCTTTTTGTTCACGCTACCGTCAGAATTAGGCTCCTTATTTTTCTTCAGAATTCCTTTAAGAGATTGTTAATCACATTTCACCGTATCCAGCTGATCCGCTGTTACGCAATTTTCTTTAACCTCTCGTATGTCGTAATTAGAGACACAATTAAAAACCCATTGTGTCTCGCGTAGATCTACGTTCCGGCATATGAAGGGTTAATACGATTGATATCTTGTTGCATTCTCAGTAAATCTTTTAACAAAGACCGGAATACTCTCCGGGTCTGTTTCCTTTAGAAGACGAATAATATCATCGATATCCCGTCGTGTCTTTCCATCACCCTTTCTCTGCGTTTTCTTCTTCGTTTTGGGTATTGTCGTAAACAATAGGTTTTTGGCCGTGTCTATATCAGCATCCGAAAAAGCACTAACACATATTCGGCTAATACTTTCCTCGTCCATAACTTGAATTTTGTTATTCACAAACGCAAGCACTTCGTTTATTACAATGTTGCAATTAGAACATTTCACCAAATTACTAGCCATTGTACAGAACGCACTTATACACGACCGAGCGGAAGCAAGTGCGCGCGCGACTTTGAATAATGCACATTTGAAATAATATTCAATTAATATAATATTCAGTTGCTATTCGTTTAATATAGGTAATTTGGGAATGTCAACTTTTTTTTTTAAATCTACGATATGGCGACAACATAATTATACACCGGCTTGTAGTTAATAGGTTGAATCTGTTCCAAAACCGAATCGGTGCACCCCGACTTTACGTAGTCTTTTGGCTCCTACCCTAGAGTGTATATAAAAACCGGAGGCGCGGAGGAAGAGCAACCCCCGCCCGCTGTACCAAGCCGAAGCTGTGGAGGTGAGCATGGGTGCCTATCCTTTTTTACATAAGGGCGAAGGGGTTGCACTTCCCGCAGCGCCGGAGACAATGCAGAAGCAACCGTTATAGTAAATGAAATTAGAGAAAATGAAAATTGTATCAAATATAACATTAGATCATATGAAATTAGGTTAAATGTTTTTTATAGCATATAAAAATTATATCATATGAAAGTTATGTCAAATGAAATTAGACTATCTGTTATTATACCAAACATTACACACCCGGCCCCAGCACGCTACCTTGTGGTACACCGTATAGTACTTTTTTAGGTTTAGATTGATGTTTTGTTCTGTGTTATTTAAAGAGCTGATGTCATTTATTTCTACAATCTGATACCTATCACTTAAATAAGATTCTAATAATCTATGCACATTGCCGCTGCTTCCATAGTTGTACAGT
Source organism: Dryobota labecula (assembly GCA_947523025.1). Lineage (NCBI taxonomy): Eukaryota > Metazoa > Arthropoda > Insecta > Lepidoptera > Noctuidae > Dryobota > Dryobota labecula. The sequence continues at coordinate 1,029,837 of OX383303.1, read as the reverse complement.
TTATTCAGAAGTGTTTCATGGTGTACGTAGTCAAACGCTTTGGTCATGTCCATAAAGATTGTAGTCACGGGAGCACGTTTGCGAGCAAATTGGTTTTAAAAGATCATAAATTGCTAAGTCAATTGATTTACTTTTCCTAAAGCCTTTTTGTTCTTTAGCAAACAGATTGTATTTTTCAAAATGAGTACTGATTGCCTGATATATAACTTTTCCAATATTTTAGAAAATATAGGGATCAGGCCTATAGGATGCCATATCCTCTTTGTTTTTTTTTTTTGTTGAATAGCGGCTTTACTACAGACTTTTTCAGTTTTTCGGGAAAACACCGTGCTCAATACCAATATCAGCAAAATATCAGCCCAATATTCAGTCATATCATCAATTTGTGATGATATGACTGAATATTGGGCTGATAACATGCGCTACCTCTTTGATTGAAGAGGTTGTAATGTCATCATATCCAGTGCTTTTAGTGTTTTTTTATGAATTTAATTATTTTGTAAAGGGTGCTAATTAAGACAGCTTCTTTAAAATGTCATTCTCGACTGCAAATATATTTAGTTGTCTAATGAATTAATAGGTCAGCGACGAACTTTTAGCGTCTAATAAATGGTTTATAAGCGACCATATATTGTAAAACAAGCTACTGTTAATATGACGCAACATGGTGATAATTCTTAAGCAACTAAATTTGTGATATGTCTACTCATTGCCAGCTTCTAATAAGTGTATCAACTTCATCTACAAAATAATATCAACGTACTCTAATTTCATAGAGTCACCTTTATTTTTATACTTTAGCATATTGACAACAAAACCATTCATGAATCACTAGCAACTACTGGCTTCTCTCAATGTATATATCCTCATTCCCGTAACTCACCAGGTCTGCACGAGACAGATATCCTCCGGGTCGAGCAGGTTGTTTGCGTAGAAGACGTGGGTCCAGAACTTGCGGCGGCAGGCGGCGGCCTCGGCGCGCACGGCGAGCGCCCACTGCGGCCCGGCGCCGCCGCGCGCCCACCACGTGGCCGCGAACCCCACCACCAGCAGGTACACTGGGGATATCCTGGAAATGAAAGATTCAATCATAACTTTGTATCTATTCACCATCTTCCTATGTTATTATATACTATTGTTCCGTACCTCAATTGAAAAAACGAAACCTTTATAGGATCACTCGTGTGTCTGTCTGCCTGTCTGTATGTCTGTCTGTCCGTTTGTTACAGCCAATTTGCTCCTGTGTACATACAAAATTGTACAATGTGACTTAAAAAAATTAAAGGACTTGTTAAAAAAAAAAAAATGGAGCCGTCACGGGACGCCTGGTAGATGTGAAACATCGACGTTATTTCGTAAAAGTAGTATGCAGAAAAGAACAGATTGTGGTAGGAACTAAAAATGTCAATAAAATAAAATAAATATTAAGTTTTTAAAATATTAAGTTAAATATTAAGTTATTAAAATATGCAGAAAAAAATTTTAAATGGCTTCAATATATTAGTGAACTCAAGAATCTTAGCTAGTTATTTCAATATACTACTAAAGATCGTAAATTATAAATATAAATAATGAATGTTTCACTATAAACTCCATTATGATTAGAAAAATTAATTAATTTTTTAAAGTTTAAATTAATAACAAATAAGAAAAAGATTCGTGCGCTGCACGCCATCAGCTGATTTTAAAATAAAGTTCTGTCAGTCTTAATAAATTTATTCTCTAAGCAATTGTTTTAATGCATTAATTTCAATAAGAATGAAATTAAAATTAATAATTAATTTAAAAACATGATATGCAATGAAATTTATGTGAATTTTAATCTACCTAGAGAGTAGATTTTACATTTACTGGCGCTCAATACACACCAAATATACGCGTGCTAAATGCACAGATAAATGCATACTTTAATTATAAAAATATAATTAACTTACTGATGACTTGATAATGTGTCATAGTGTGATTTTGCTTTCTTTGCAGGAGGCTGATCACTTCCACTCTCTAAATTATCACGGTCAGACATTTTATTATCAGAACAGAAAAATGATTTATTTACCAGAAAAACACAGGTTATGAGTACTGTAATAAACAGAGTATACATTATAGGTATCCGAGCTCAGTGGAGCGAAAGAGATGGCTTAACGCCGGATCGAGTGAGAGAGAAACGCACAGTCGATTGCGCGTGGCGACGCGTCGCCACGCCAGAAATCGGTCTCACGTGCGCCTATAGATGTTTCACATCAAAAAAATTACATAGGTACACAATTTTTTTTTTAATAATTCTTGAATAATATGTTTTAAAGTTATTAAAGAAAATAGATGAATATTGACCATTCCCCCCTTAAATCAGAAACAACAATTTTATATTTTTATGGGTATACTAGCTTTTGCCCGCGACTCCGCCCGTGTGGATGTCGGATAATGCGTAAAAAAGTAGCATGTGTCCTTCTCCATATCCCAGGCTATATCTCTGCCAAATTTCATCATGATCGGTTCAGCTGTTTAGGCGTGAAAACGTAAGATACAGACAGACAGAGTTACTTTCACATTTGAAATATTAAGTATGGATAGAAGATTTTCAAATTATTGGCCACTAAACAACACAGTTTTATTTAAATTCTGCCTTTTAGACAATACAATGTTTTCGAGCTTACTGTAATAATTAAGTCTCGTATTATAATAGTTTTGGCTTATAGCTTTGATTAATAACGTGACATGGTTGAAAATGGGATCCTGATCATGCGCATGCATTTAATGGTATGAAGTAATTTTCTCCTATAAGACTCTTAAGTATAGCATGAACAATATTACGAAGTTTAAAATTATATACATTTAAACTTTATTTTCTTTGTCGCTCCACAGACGAGGGGATAATTAATTTTGTTCGTAAGCAGATTTTGACAACATCAGACGGGAAAATAAGTTGCCCGCGGCTTTTTAGAGAAATAAATCGATGTCCGATCTTTATTTTTAAAGAGTGGCGAGAACACATTCTTAGCATTTTATTTTTTTCTGCAACTGCCGTACTAAATAACCCGCTATAATTATACGAGACAATTCGATGAGTGTCAGAGTGTCACTTTCAAAAATCCTATTACTTTCGAACAACGAAAGTAATAGGATTTGTGGATTCGCGTCATGAAGAAAATTTTCATTATCAGTATCAGGACTCTCGTCTGAAATTCTATACTTTTCACTTGAGCTGTTAATCAACAGCGCTAAGACGCGTGAAACAAGTCAGGATTCCAATGTGCTCTAGGGGAATGCAATTTCCTCTAAAGGAATCTTTCAACTCAGTGTTAGTGAGAGTTTTTTGTACGCCGCCTGGACTTTCGCTCCAGAAACAAGAAAAAAAAAAAAAAAACATACCTAACCGTTTTTTGTTTTATAGAAATCACTTTCAACAAAATTAAGTGAACAGATTCTCTAATACTTTGTTGGTGTCTAGTTGTTAGGTTTATTTATAATACGTATCCATGCACTTCTAATATCTGTATTAACAGGCAATCTAAATTGATAATGATAAAAACACGAAATCGTGAGAAGTGGTATATGTTTCAGTTTTGATCCTGAACAATTTTTGCATCAAAAAACAGCGCACTTCATTGTTAAAAAAATTTAACTTTTAAAATCTATTAAAATAGAACGGACCCGAACGCGATGATGATTCACTTTATACTAAGGTTTTCGGCCCCGCCCACTGTGACGTCATGACCTAATTGAAGGCACATGACCTAATTGGCTTGCGGCATCTCCGCTTCTTTCTGTCCTCCGTGGGCGCTACAGTACCAACATACTGAATGCCTTTTAATCATTTTACCACTGCACGAGTTAATTTTTTCGTATAGCTTGTGCCAACCTTTTTGTTAGATAAGTACTTATATTGATTTGGCTAAGGCTACTTTAGGATTTAGTAACATTTGAAGGCTGTTGATTCGTTTACCCCTAGAGCTTTGAGATTAGGTTTACAACCTTTCGATTGATGGATTGCAAAATTTGAAAACATTAGCTATTGCTTGTGACTTCATTCGCATCCTAGGAAATCGACTTTATTAATTGGGTCTACAAACATTTTCATATGATTGATATTAACTGGGGTTACAGTATGACAGTGATGCTACCTGGCTATCCTCTTAAAAGTGATGTAGGGTAGCAGCTTGTAGGAGATCCTGTTGGTCTTGGTGTAAATCAGCAGGTTATAGCCCAGCAGGAAGTTGGACAGCAGCACGAACAGCTGCACCACCGTCGTGCCGTTCAAGAAGATCATCAGTAGCGGGTGACGTGAAATCTGCGAATAGGAAGTACTTTATTCCACTGGTGAAACGGAGGTGTATGGACCCATCTTTTAGTTTCTAGGAGTCAAAACTCATCTAACATTTTCTATCTCGATAAAGTTTTTTGGCTTATCTAAGACATCACGGTGAACACGGATTGCTGACCCATTTTCCTGTGATGATGTAGAATGTCTTGCATTTGCAATTTCGCAAGCCCCAATACCTTTTCAGAAATAGAGACTCCGCGTGCGGACTTCCTTACTCACAAGGCGGTAAGTTTGCTGTTAATAACATAATTCTGTGAAAATGCTAGTTGCTGACCTGCTCGAGCCACCTGGGGTTGTACAGATACAGCATGTTGTGGATGCAGCCGCTGTGTGTCGCCATGGTCAGCACCATCAGCAGTACCCTGCAATGTGATGCCGGTTAATATTAGGTTGCTACATCAAAAACAAACACGGTATTTTTTAGAACAACCATAAAAAATTGGTCCTTCGGCCTGTTTTTGATATTCAATACAAAATTCAGATGTCTTTTCAAAAACCAGTCGTTCAAATGAAAACTGTCAGTCAAAAAATGGTGAATGATGATACCGTAGCCCCTGCACAGGCGTCAGCGCCGCCAGCCGCGGCTCCGCGGGCGCGCAGCTCGTCAGGCGCCGCCAGTTGCTGCGCAGCGACCACGCGCTCAGCAGCGAGCTCTCTGCAAGCAGCACCATATTTTGAGGAAGTAAAAAAAAGTTTTTCTCAGCCATTCTTCCAAGTATTATAGATCATTTATTCATTAGTCATTTATAGGTATAATGGCATATAAAAAATATAATAAAGAGTGCGCTATGCTATGCCAGAGGGCAACTACATAGTAAAATTATACTCGGCCAACTCTCAATAATTAAATTAAGCCTCGGCAATGAGAAACAAAACATAATAACAAAGAAAATCTATACATTTGTCATATATTTTCTTCTTACAAACAAATAAAAAAAAAGCCATATCCAACTTACTCTTAGCATTGTCCCCAGTAACGACATCATAGGTCGTCCCCACTAGATTGAGTGCCACGAGCACCGCCACTACATAAAGGAACACTTTCTGCGCCACATCGACGGGCGCGGGGTTTTGAGCCTGCGCGAATTCCTGCGCGTGCGTGCGGCAGTAGTTGAGCTGCGCTAGGGTGGTGCGCAGGGCCAGGCGCCGCGCCCAGTGTGACGCGCACTGTTCGAAGCGCAGCGACGCGTTGCGCTCGGCCGTGCCGGGGCAGCGCGAGCTCACGCAGTAGCCGCGGTGCAGCTGCGTGCGGTTGAAGTTGTGGCGGTCTTGAGAATATTCCTGAAGAAGAGTAGGATCAAGATTTTAGAAAACTTAGGTATGAATATAACATCACGCCTGTTTTACCCCGTATAGTAGAGGTGTACACACAGCTCCATTAAGTGGTTACGAGTACCCCCTCAATAGACATGTGCGTTCAAATCCGTGATAGGCCCAAGTAAATTTTTGTATTTTGCAAAAACATGTTATTATAATGAAGATTCCAACTCCAATAGGTTTTTTTTTTACTTTAAACTAATTTAAAAAATATAATAACCTAAACTAAATAAGGGCTCCAAGGTCTTTGCAAGAGATCTGTCTATTGGGCAGAGCCAGCTTGCGAAACTGAAGACCGACGATGGCAGGATCGTATCCGCTAAACCTAAGCTGTTGAGAGAGATCGAGAGGTTCTATGGACCGCAATATACAGGTCAACATGTAACCCCGTTACAAATCTGGCTAAAGACCCAAGAACTAGACTGACCCGACACTACACCGAAGACATCCCGGGCGTCAGCTTGTACGCGATTAGGATGGCTCTGAAGCAGCTCAAAAACAACAAGGCGCCGGGTGATGACGGAATTACGGCTGAAATCCTAAAGTTCGGCGAAAAAACCCGTTCTTAAGGCCCTCCAGAAGCTGTTTGCTTCCGTCATACTCGAGGGCAAAACGCCACAGGCTTGGAACAGAGGTGTGGTGATACTTTTCTTTAAGAAGGGCGATAATACCCTCCTTAAGAATTATAGGCCCATCTCACTTCTGAGCCACAGTCTACAAGCTGTTTTCAAGAGTCATCACGAACCGTCTTGCACGCAGTTTTGACGACTTCCGGCCTCCCGAACAAGCCGAATTCCGTAAAGGCATAAGCACCGTAGACCTCATAGATACGCTGCGGCAGGTTATACAGAAGACCGAGGAGTATAACCTGCCTCTCTGCTTAGCGTTTGTGGACTACGAGAAAGCCTTCGATTCGATCGAGACATGGGCTGTACTGCAGTCTCTTCAACGGTGCCAGATCGACTATCGGTACATCGGGGTACTGAAGTGTCTGTACAAAAACGTTACTATGTCAGTCCGACTCCAGGACCAGACCTCGAAACCTATCCTTTTGCAGCGAGGTGTGAGACAGGGAGATGTTATCTCTCCGAAACTGTTCACTGCTGCACTGGAGGATGTCTTCAAGATTTTGGACTGGAAAGGGGTTGGCATCAACATCAATGGCGAGAACATCACTCACCTTCGGTTTGCCAACGATATAGTTGTCATGGCTGAGACTATAGAAGACCTCAGTACAATGCTCGATCACCTCAGTAGAGCTTCCGAAAGAGTGAGTCTTAGAGTGAACATGGACAAGGCAAAGGTCATGACAAATGCCCATGTAACACCCACTCTCATGAATATCGGAAACGCTACACTCGAAGTTGTGGACGAGTATGTTTACCTAGAACAAACTGTCCAGTTAGGTAGGTCCAACTTGGAGAAAGAGGTAAATCGTCGAATCCAACCCGGCTGGGCAGCGTTCGGGAAGCCACGCAATATCTTCTCGTTCCACATACCGGAGTGTCTCAAGACGAAAGTCTTTGACCAGTGCGTGTTGCCAGTTATAACATATGGCCACAGATATAATAAATAAGGAGATATGCCCGGTGGCTAAAGCTGTATGGAAACCCGATGTCTGCAGTCTATCCCTTCCACTCGCCACAACTACACATGCAGTTCAGTAAAAGCAATAGATACGAAGTCGTGCACACACTCGCAATTCATAAATCGAAACTTACTACACAATCAATTATAAACCTTATCGCATCAAACACAACGCGCATTTACCATACACCGTACAACTCACTCACACGAAAACATCGGGCTCTATCGTTGTGCTGTGCAAAAGCCATTTATTTTGCATATACATACGCTAATGATTGACTAAATCGAAAAGTTATCGATTCTTCAATTTATTATTGTATTAAAACTTTTGTGGGGGACCTGAAAATAAAATAAATAATAATCGGTATACAAATATTAATATAATATAAATGAACAATATTTTGCTCAAAACAAAATATTATTAAATAATAATAAAAAAAATCACAATATGAGAAAATACAGATGTGTAATAAACATAATTTCACATGGTTCTCCCAATCGGGTTAAAACGGTTAACAAATTGAAGAATCACTACATATTATAAAACAAAGTCCTCCGCCGCGTCTGTCTGTCTGTCTGTTCGCGATAAACTCAAAAATTACTGCACCGATTCGCATGCTATTTTCATCAATGGATAGCTTGGTTCTCGAGGAAGATTTTAGTATATAATTTTGTTAAGTTTTTGTGTTTTAAATAAACGATATTTGTTGGAGGTGTCGGAAAAAAATAAGCCGCCTGGGAGCTTTCAACGAAAACGCTGTATAAACCCTTTGAGATATAACAAAATAATGTACGGTGGAATGGTGTATCTTATAAAGGTCTTCAAAAAAGTCCGCGATGGCATATGTCTATCTCATAAGGATAACATACTATATCCATTTTATTGTCTTTTTGTAGGTATTTGTTTGCCGAATGTTACTCTTGGAAATACGATTACGATAACAATAAGCTATAATATCAGTAGCTATTAGCCAAATTATGTTCGTAGATAAATAAGCTAGCTACTTACGTGTATTTCAAACAGTATACAAGAATATTTATCATAAAAACATTACTAAACACGGCGGCCTTATGATCAAAATTTGTGCATTCCAAAACTTTCGTTACTTTTTCACTGATATATTTATCACTTTTCGATAAACTAACACTCAATACGAAATCTACATTTATTTCTCAGTAATTCTGTATAAGATTCTTCTATGATTAAACCGTTTTCTCATTGAATCCATTACTTTATGCACGTATAACCTTGATGAATATTTACATCGCGCCACACCGCCACACGACCACAGAGTACAGACGTATTTTGTTTTCTTTTTTTTTTCCGTTCGTTTAGTGGTGTTCCCGCTAAAATGTACCGGTCAAGTATTAGTCGATTAATCGAATTCTACAGCCAGATCGTATTGCAAGTACAAAATAAATGTCAAATATTTCGTCCAATTGCGAACGTGACCCTGAGAAAAGTTATGCACCAATGGTGTTCATTAGATTTCGAGTGTTGGTTTCATTGTTGGTACTTACATGAATTATTTTAAAATTATTATTTGTGTCGCATTTTTATTTCGTGTTGTAATTTGGTAAAATTGATTGCTTTAAGAATTTGAGTGAAATTTCGTATTTTGATTTTGTGTTTGTTATCTTTAGGTAAAGACTCATTATACGTTCTGATCATAAGTACTTTTATTATATTAAATCATTTGTTTCGGTTTCTATTCACATAGTGAATCACATTAAAATTTATATTACGTTAGAAATTTGAGATATAGCCTGGGATATGGAGAAGGACATAGGGTACTTTTTTATGCGATAACCAACATCCACGCGGGCGAAGCCGCGGGCAGAAGCTAGTAAACTATAATAGCAATATATTCATTAGACAACCGACATTATTGTCGATAGCCTACGTTAGTATGGATCTGCACAAGCACATCATTAGCTCGCGGCAAAGCAGTGCGGCCGTACTACGCGATGAACCGCATACACAAATTATCGTTTTGTGATTTTTACATTGCGTTGTCCAGTCACTTAGCGTCATATTCACGTAGTGGTTAAGAAGCAATGTATTTATTGCAAAAATAATACAGTCGCTGTTATGTATGAAAACAAAAATAATGTAGTAAAAGCAAGAAATATTTTACGGCTTGTTGTTTTTCATGATTTTAAAGACAAATATAGTTAAATACTTGTACTAACTTATGGTAAGTGATTCCATGATGTACAAATATTTTGTTTTGGCTTCGGTTTTTACAAGAAATCACTAAACAACACGGCATTCTTATAATTTGTCACGATCACGTTCGAAAGCGCACTAGTTCGCGGAGACCGCCATTTGCCTACTTTGCGAGCATTTCGATCATTACGCGCGGACACAGATACGCCTTGCCACTTCTCCTGTTTTTTATATTTCTATGCGTATGGCACTGAAACGTGGTCGCTCACAATGGGCCTTATTAAAAGACTAAAAGTCACTCAAAGGGCAATGGCGAGGGCTATGCTTGGAGTTTCCCTACGTGATCGAATCAGAAATGAAGAGATCCATAGGAGAACCAAGGTAACCGACATAGCTCGAAAAATTGCCAAACTTAAGTGGCAATGGGCAGGGCACATTGCGCGCAGCACAGATGGCTGTTGGGGCCGAAAATTTCTGGAGTGGCGACCGCGTACCGAAAGACGACGAAAGATGTAGCGTTAGAAAGCCTTCCACAAGGTGGACCGATGACCTTATGAAAGCTGCTGGAATCCGCTGGATGCGGGAAGCACAGAACCGGTCGAAGTGGTGGTGCTTGGGGGAGGACTATGTCCAGCAGTGGACATTTTTCGGCTGAAATGATGAATAATGAACTGAATAAAACTAATAAACTAATAACAAAAAAATAACAAAATAAACTAAAATATGGCGTCGAAAAATTTCTCTGCATCGCATCGCATCAGCCTCTGGCGAAGGTAAAAGCCAGCCCTTGGGTCACGGGAAGTGTCAACCAGCCTTTTGGAGATTTCATTGAACAAAAAATGAGCAACCCCAAACGGCTCGAAAATATAGTTACCGATAAGGTTACTATACTTTTGCCGCTTGAGGTTTTCAGCAGTCGCAGCAGCAGCGCCAGCAGAGCACGCCGAGCCATGATGTTGGGATGGCGCAAGAGTATCGGCTCACGTTGCGTCCCACACTGAAGACCTACCCACCTTCCAAGGAAATAAAAACACGCCGTCCAGTCTCTTGCCATCGTCACGTGCCAAGCCATTGGGTTCTAATACAGCTGGAACGCCGACGGAGACAAGAGCTCGTCGGATGATGTTATTAATGTTTGCGTGCCGTGCTAAGCGACCCACACTTCGACTGCTGTTGACAACCTCGCCACAGTGACAGCGATAGGGAGAACAACAAGAAGCTCCTAGTTGTAGGGAAGAAGCAGCGAGGCGGAAAGTAGTGTCGTCGAACAAAGTGCCTATGTTCGACGAAGATAGTGTATCAAGCCAAAGACCCGACTCCCACTTACCCACAGCACGCAGGCGCGCACGCTCCGCAGAAGTAGCAGACGTGTTAAGTAAATGGTTCTGTACTACCCTACAGAGCGGCTCATCCCACCGTCTCTGGGAAGTTGGATTGTCGGGTGGATCAGAATTCGGGCAAGCGAGTCTCCAGGCATCCACTGCCTCGGTGAAGCATGGCACATCAAAATTAATCAGTGTGGACGCTAGGATTTTCCTGATTTATTTCTCAGTGCCGTGGACCGAGGAAATGAAAGCCAGTAAACTATTATTAGAATTTTTGCGGATGCCGAGGCCTCCCATATGAATGGGAAGAGTAGCTGGAGCCCAAGCTCGGTCGTCCATGGCCACATTTAAAATCGAAGTTAATGTATGCCGAATAATTTGGTCCATTTTGTCTAAATGGGAAGTGCGAAGAAAATATATTATCTTCATAAAAAAAAATTGTGGATTTTCGCATGTTTTAATAGTTATTCTGCTATTCGGGGCGGAGACAAATCCAACAAATCAAAGATCATAAAAATCCGTCCAGCCATTCTTGAGATAAAAATGGTGTTACTAACACAACGTTGTTTTATATATTTACATTTAAAAATAAAGAATAATAAAATACTTTAATAACCATTTAATAATATTTATTATTGCTATTATTTAAAAAACTTTGATCTCATTTTACTACAAAGATTTATATTTTATAATTTGATTTGATAATTTACAGTTATATATAATACTAGCTTCTGCCCGCGACTTCGTTCGCGTGGAAGTCGTAAAACACCATAATATACTAAAATACCAGCCACATTTTAATAAGACTTCCCTGAACACTACGTTTGTAGTTTTGGTCACAGCAGTCAAAATATACAGAGAGTCAGGAATGGCAACGCGGGAGCAAGCGACGTTGTTCTATGTGTAGTTCTATGTTCTATGGAAATGGTTTGGTTACCGCACTTAGTACTTCAGGTGGACCATTGTACATGGACCATGGCGGCCATCAGTGGTTATTCCAACCAGCCCACCTCCCTCCAGAAGTTAATTACGTCTCCCGGTATGTTTAGAACATCTGTGAAAGATCAGGGTGCCCCGAGGGTCTCTGTTCTAATCTGGGTGACGCCTGTGCATTCAAAGAGCACATGCGCGACGGTTTCCTCAGCCTCCATGCAAGCTCTGCACAGAGGATTGTCCGATATGTCTATTGTGTGGAATTGTTTGTTTAGTGCAGTGTCCCGTAATGGTCCATGGTACGGAGCGAGTGTGCATGGGAGGCCGTCATCTCCTCCTGCGAAGCAGTAATGCTTGCGAAGGAGGAGGCGGAACGCGTGAGGGAGAGGTAGTCTGTGTGCCCACACGCCCCTAGTGGCCGCAGAAGACGTCCTAGGCGCGAGGCTTGCGGAAGGCGAGCAATGGGCAGCTCGCCGTCTGGTAAGGACCAGGCCCAGGTTGACGGCGCGTTGTGTTCTACGCGTGCCACAAAAAGATGTCAGCACGAATTGTGACGGGGTCCGCTAGGACCAATGCCTGCCAGGGTTGCGGGTTTTTCCGAAAGGGATACCGTGGCCCTGGCACAAAGGCAACTGAAGTAACACAGTAACACCTAACCAACAACGAAGATAAGGATGGTTTTTTTTTTTTTTGTCAAAAGCCGAAAAAATGGTACAAAAAAATTATGAGTATGTGCAAATAGCGTTCTTTCATACGATACCCCACATACCCTAGTAGTCCCACTTCGATATTTTAAGACACCCAGTTAAGTCCCAGTTGCAAAAAAATAAATAAAAAAACTTTCTTATTTGCAACATAGTTGGGCAAACGTCATCTAAAATTATTTCAAATTTCAAGTTGATAGCATTAGTAGTTCTTGAGATATCTAGCTGTGACAGACAGACGGACAGACAGACTGAGTCGCACCATAAGTGTTCTTTTTTACCAATTTGGTACAAATCCCTAAAAAAAAGCACATAAATATCAATTCTTTGGAATCGAAATCAGATTTGCATTGCTTTGCTGAAAGTTGACTGAAATAGCATAATATGTCATAATTGACTGTTTAGATCCATAAGGTATGATAATCATTTAAAAGATTAAATCTGTAACTATCTGATAAATTCGTTTCCTATTTAACACAGCGAAGTAGTAATAGAATAATTCGACTGTTGTCATACACTTATACATTGTGTTCGTTCTCATCTCAGTCTCACCTACGACCTGTATGGGAAAACTTTTTCGATTTTTGACTTTTCTAGTACTCAAACCTCAGTTGGTCCCATAAAGTTTTTTGATCCTCGTAAGAAACAGGATCGATTGGCATCAAAAAACTTTTTTGTTAAATTTGCCCATTTTCTTGCTGACTGTACATTTCTTTCAAAATCTGTGAATGCAGATCAATTTTTTTCTAAAAGTTAAGGATAGTCTCTTAAGACCATTTTCTTGTAGCGACCACGGTTAAGGTACCTGCCCTTATGGACCCATCTCAAAACATAATGCAATACTGCTCATCCCCCATAGCAAATAGCGTGATAATTTATACGTAGTAGTTTGACCAGACCTATAGGGAATATCTATGCAAAATTTGAACAAAATCTGTCTGGTAGTTTTTGCGTTTAGCTGGAACGTACATTCAGACAAACAGACAAACAGACAACAATTCTAAAAACTATATTTTCGGCGTCAGAATCGTTCCCAGACCTCGTGGCAATTACTTTTTTTCAAAAATATTCAATGTACAGTTTTGACTTCGCTACGATTTTATTATATGTATAGATAATATATTATATATATAATATCATGTATATTATCAACCTTTATTGTTTATTATTATTTTTCCAACAGACACAAACGAGTCCGTAGACAAGTAACATCCTTTTAACGCAAATGTTGTAGTTATAACTTGAGGGTATGGATTATTTTTATAAAGAAAACTAAGTAAAATTAATGGATACCCGCAAATTATAACATCTATCGATTAGACAGAGACCTAAAGATAAATTGACTCGGAAGATAATAGATAACAAATTCATTGCAATTCATAAGGGCTGGCTGGCTAGTGCGTCAAATTGCCGATATGAGTATGACGTGTGTGTCCCCTTATTTCGCAGACAGAAATTTCATAGAATTTCGTTTCCCAGAAAATGTTTCATACAATATTTGATCCTTGTATTTTTAGTTAATGACAGAAACGAATCGCTGCAAAACCGACTCCACGTAGTCTTGTCTGCCCTACCCCCAGAGTGTAATTTAAATCCGTGTAGGCGCGGAGGGGCGAGGCGGCCCGCGAGCTGAGGAGCAGGTGGTTTTAACGCTCGCCGCCGCGGCTGAGGCTGGCCGGCCTAGCCGGCCAGCAAGCCGAAGCTGCGGTGGTGAGCGTAAATACCATCTGCGACGATAAGCTCGCGTGGGACCACCGGTGCCCCGCAGCGCCCGAGCCGTAACAGAAACCATGCCTGCTGCATATTGCATGGTCGCTTGCATACTGCATGCTTACTTGCATGCTACATGCTGCATGCTTGTTTATACGCTGCATATTGCATGCTTGCTTGCATGCAAATTTAAAATGGATAAAATGCTATTCTTGGTAATAAGTTTTATATTAAATAATAAATATAACGATAAAGAATATTTGATTTGTTATTCTATGATATGACTATTCTAACATTAAACTTTATATGAAACAAAAATCAATGACATAAAAATCTTCAAAGTAAGTATTCTGCGTATTGATTATTCTATGAAACGAAAATATGAGAAAAAAATTATGTGAAACGAAATTCTATAAAACTATTAACTATGAAACAACGTACAACCATTTTCTTCATATACCTATATTTTTCTGAGTCGCTAGTCTAGTGTACGGAAGCGATACTTCTGAGCATGAGGTCTTGGCTTCGATTCCCAGGTCAGCCAAAGCGATATCAGGAATTTCTCAGTAGCAGCCCGGAGTCTTTACCAAATTCAATCATGAAATACCTAACGTTTTGACAGTTTTGACATCGATACAGCGGCGCCACCCACGCTTCGTTTTGATTGTATTTTTTTTTTTTTTACTTCTTTTTGTATTTTCCCCTATATTAGTGACTTGAGACAAAATAGACCTTACCTTTAAGATGTTACACTTAAATGTTGTATCAAATGAATTAACTGATTTACAGCACTTTTACTTAGTCAAAAGCTATATGAAAATTCGTAGTCATTTAATTTAGTCATATAATTCACACGTCGTTTATATTCCTTATGTAACGGTATATTATCGGTATTACTGTCACTGATTTCATCGCAATCTATTATAATTTGAAATAATTTCATATCGCTATTATATTATCACTGCTAAAATATTACATATTTACAAATTTACTAGAAAGCTACTTATTTTCAGAAGGCTATCTATCCGCGTAACCGGCCGATGTTGACAGATAAACAAATGCCGTTACGAGAGATAGAACGTCTATCGAAGAGTAACTTGAAACTTATATTGAAATGCAAGTAACACCGATTAGTATGTGAGTTCCTATCTCTAGTAGACTATCCATCCTCCCAACGATAGATAGACAACTTCGATAGGAAATGCTATCTGTCGCTGGGTTATTGAAAAGTAAGTAGGCGTAAAAAGATAGATTTGCCTATCTGTAGTAACTAGAACCAAGGATAGATAGGTTATTGAAAACGGCCATTAGATAAACCTTAGTTATCCCGACTTTGGTTTGCCTTTCCTAGCTGGCCATGAATTTAATATTCAACATTTTTCAGATTTTTTTATTTGAATATGTCTTGATCAATGTTGTCAGTTTTTAGATTAATTATAAAGTCAGTTTGAATAATGTGAAGTTAAATCAAATCATAGAATAAATTTTAGACGCTATAATGTGGAATAAAATATATAATAATATCCTATCGTTTATTGAATTCCGCATCAGCATTTTTTTCCAAATTTTTCGAATTTGGTATGTACTACCTATTTGCTCTCTCAACAGAAGTTGTAGCCTTTATTTTCTAGTGTTATATCCTATTTTATTTGTCTTAGGTATAAAACTAGATAAAAAGCGCCACTTTCCGATAAGCAAACCAATAGGTTTAAGGCCGGGTGTTCCAAGCGCAATAGGCATTTATGCGCGGACGCCGCCCGCGCGCCGCCCCGCCACTACGATCGAGTCGGGCCGCGCGCGGGAAGCTTACGCTTACGTAAACCCCGAGTTTTCGTGCGCCACAGTCTAAACTGAACAGTATTCCAACAGTATAGGCAAATTATTATTATTTTAAATTATGGAGATTATGTAGGTATACTGTAAGTTTGTGTAGCGCTGCTAAGTTTTAACTATGACAAAGTTGTCTCGAAAAAAATATGTATAGTTAAAATAATACAAATTACGTAAAAAAAAAATTTATTATGCCATAATTTTGTCACAAACATTATAGGTAATATTGATTACATTTTTCTTACTTTTATGAACCAGTTGAAAGTATCTATCCTGATATTATTACTTAAGTACTTTATATAAAACTAGATTCAATCATGTCTTTACCATTAATTTTTTACCCGACTACGGCAAAGCCAAAAGGAAGAGTTATGTTATGTATGATGAATGATAAATGATTTTATTTCTGTAAGTAGGTTTGTACAAACACTTTTACACGTCAATATTTTAAAAACTAGATGAGGTCGATGACATATATGATTTTAGCAGTCTTTGTATATATGTAAGTATGTACAAAAGGTTTGCATTGACGTGTGTTTCACCGTAATGCCTAAACTACTGAACTGATTTGGATAAATGAGGTATCAATAGATTAGTAATAATGGTCCGGGTGACATAAGCTATATAAATTCTCCCTAAAAAAGTACGAAAAAGAAAATATTTCAGACAGAAATCAATACGGAGGTACAAAAATGGTCAAGGTTGTCGTTGTCGTATGCCATTATAATTTTGTAGATGTTCCTGGCACCCACAGGGTATACGGGCATGCGACCACGACTCTACCTTGACCATTTTTGTACCTATGTTTTGATTTCCGTCTGAAATATTTTCTTGTTTCGTACTTTTAATATCACTTTTATTTTTTCGTAGTGGGGTTAAAAAAAAATGTAACTTATTTTTTTATTAAAAGTCCATTAAATTTAATTGACGTGTGCTTTGTCCCGGTTGTGAATCGTCAGGGTGAACGTTTTCGATATCATCTTGCATGGTTATGTTTCTAATAGACATACCACGTGCATTTCTACTGTCTATAATTTCGGGAAGCAAGCATTTCTTGTAAAATGTTATTAATTTTGGTTTCATTTTAGTTTCCCAAAACATACTATCTTTTTCTATAAATTTTGTGTACATATTTTGATCATCACCTGCCCATATTGCCAAAAGACACTTTTGTCGTTCTGACACATGTAGCTGGCCTTGTATCTGGTAGTACCAGTTTGAATTTTTATTTATTGTAGTAGTTTTAGTGTTTTTATTGTATTTTAAAATTTGTATTTTGTTTTCTTGTATAGCATTAGAAAGTCCTTTTTTGTGTGCTGTAAATGGGCACTTGACTTCAACAATTGTATCTCCTCCAATTAAGCCATCAGGCGTTGCCCCTATAAAAGGGTAGTCTTTATCTATAAATAATCCGCAGGGTGCAATGGTAACATTTTCCTGTTGCTGCAACTGCTGCAAAGCTTGCTGCTCATGCTCAACTCCATATGCGATGGATGTGACGTGGGCCAAATTCGTTTTATATAATATGTTTTTAACGAGGGGAGCTGTATCTAATGTGACTTTTCTTTTACATATTGGCCCAAAGTTGGAAGCAGTTATTAAGTTTTTTCTTATTTCGAGCCACTCGCTGCTATCTCTTTGTAATATTGTAGATCTTTCTACCTGGTGTCTATCAGTTGTAAGTGTTTTTAGATTTTTGAGAAATTCTTCTTTTGATGTATCATATTCTTTTTGCGACATATCAGGCGATGAACAGGCTGGACCATAGTCGTGTTGATCTTTATTTACATCTTTTAGAACTCTGCGTTTCTTTACTGGGTGTTCCATATTTAGTTTTCGTTTTTTCGCACGTCTTTTCTCAATTTCTTCAGCTTTGCCTCCGGGAGCGTTACTTGTTAAAGCTTTTTGGATGGTTGAAATTGCAGATTTTGTATTAAACGAAACAACGGCTGCCGCGCATCTTCCTTGATAGCCCCCTTTTAGAGCAAAATTTATTCTTTTACCGCCAGTTAATTTTGCTATTACGCTGTTGAAGCACTCTACTGTATTTGTATTTACATCTTCAATCAAACTACGTGCTTTTGAAGCGACGTTGGACACAATTGCATTTATTCTAAAGATAAAAGTTGAATTTTCTATTTTTTTCAGTTCGCCACCACTGTTTTTTTCTTTGTCACAAAAGTAATTTTGACACATTTGATGATTGCCATAAGCGTGAGACACAGAGTTAATAATATCGTTGTGCAAAACGGATATTGCTACATTTTTAGGACTCTGTGAGGCCTTGTGATGTTTAATAGATTTCACTATTGCCTTTCGCATTGTCATAATTTTTAGATTAGTGAGAGTTTTACGGTGCGCTAACATGTACTTAGTTTCTGTGATGACTGATCTTAACTTTTTACAAAAATTGCGCAATATGTGATTGCGACATTCAAGTTTCTCAACCGTCAAATTTTGGGTTTCGTATGGATTTGCGTTAAGAATTTTAGTGTATGTCGAAGCATCGCCATCTCCTACCATTCTGCCATATATAAGGCCATACGTCGCAATCGATGTTTTGAAACCTTCAACAATTATGTCGGCTTCCATTGAACTAGACGATCCCTGGAAATTTTTGAAACACAAGTGGTCTTGAGGTGCAGTTTTTTTATTTTCGGCTCGGGCACATACAAGGCAATATTTATTTTTGACACCGTAGTATAGAACCTCACCCGTATTTCTGCCAATTATGGCTGCTGTGCCTGATGAAGCCTTATAGTTCGAACCATATGACCTAGCACACCATGCCCCATCAACATAGACATCTATGACAGGATAGCCGTTTTTTGTCCGGCCTTCTGCTAAAGCAATGTCTTTTTCTTTATTGGCAGCAGCTTCCATTGTCTCACTTGCAGTCTCTTCCCATTTCGCATAAACTTTATTTTGCAGTTGATTAAAATATTTTGAAGAAAATATGGGGATGTTTATAGCCGAAAATAATTCTTCGATCTGAGAAAATCCTATACCAGAGGCTACTACTCCAGTGGTTGCAGCTATATTAGCATTTACATGCTCAGTATCTTTGGTGTTTTCGGATGGAATCAAACAAAATTCTTTACACATATTGCACTTAAATTTAAAGATCGATATAAGTCCATGTCTTCTTTCACCAACTAAGCAGAAGTTGCTTGATTTACAATCAAACAAGTTATTGTGGCGTGCTTTTTCTTGAAGTTCTTGTAAAAAATAATTGATATCAATTATTCGCCGTCCTGTTATGGGTTGGAAATGGTTTTTCTTGTTATCCATTTCAATAATAAATGCGTCTTCACTTCCATCAGTTTCTCTGCAACAACATAAAATAAGATATGGAGATAGTATACCGTGAAGTCTAAAAAACAGATGTATAAAAACAATATTAATAAAAGTGTTATGTACTTATAGAATTCGATCCTTATTTTAGTTTAGAAAATAAAAGCCTAATTTTAAATGTACAGCAATACAAGATAGAGGTTATAAAGGCTGATGAGCCGTGACATGCGTGCTGCTCATATGTCCAAGTGTTATGTCAGTTCTGATAACTTACTCAGTAGTTTCATAATCAGCAACTGGTTCTGGCGCAGACAACGAAGACATTGGTAGTGATACATCTTGTAAAATATCATCATTCGGCGTTGTCGATGTCCTAAAATAATAATAATTAATTTAACATTAATGTTTTAAAAAACTGTACAAAACAAATTATAGATTTGTATGTCACTGAACAACAAAAAAAAACTTACTTGGTAGCAGAGGGTTGCAAATCAACAGGCTCTAATGTAATATAAGATACGTGAGTCTCATCCGAAGTATCGTGACACGGATTTCTGAAAAAAAAAACTCCACTTTATTAAAATGAAAAATATACTAAATCAAAGATAGTATTGCGGCACTAAGTGCAATGGGCGAGCCACACCGGATACTAGAGAGCCGGTCACCACGGTTGCGCGTGGCCGGCTCCATACATTTTTATTATTCGCGCGGACTGAATTTTCAGTGGTCAAGCCGTCAGACCGGTTTGGACAATAATACGAGTAGGTATCTAATGGAATGTGAACGGTTGCAAAAATGATATAAGTTTCAGTTTCGCTTCAGGCAGTCGGCGATTGGTAAATTTTTATACCTAAACTGACTATTGTTCGGGAGTGATTTTTCTGTACGCCAGTATAGTATGTAGGCTATTTATTCTATGGTGAGGATTCCGATCATCAAGAAAACAAATACAGTACTTACTGTTCTTCTGTGCTTTTTTTCCCAACAAATAAGCCTTTTCTATTTCGATACATTCTTGAACTGAAACAATAAAATTAAGTTATGATATTAGAAACATTAAATCAGAGCAGGATCTAATAAACTAAAACAATAAAGATAGGTAAGAAAAAGAAAAACCTTTTACCTTTCTTTGAACCTACTGCTATTATTTAGACTGTGGCACAGTTTTACTATCCATACCAGTTACTGTTGTGAAACGAATGTACTTGCGTAGAGCAAAGGCGGGGAACACGCGGGGGTCGAGAGGCGGGGGCCGCGGCCCCCGAACACGCTTAGTTTGCACACTCGAACAACTCTCACACACAACTCAATAACAACAACAATTCTATGCACGAAGGTCGAAATTTGCGTGTGACAGCGTGAGTACCTAAGCCGACGTGCGCACGGGCGTAATAAAATTGCGGCGATTTTTTTTCGTGCACTGGATTTTCAACGTTCTGCTTAGCGCCAAGAGTTGAAAAATCCAAGTGTGTTTTTTCAACGCGCTGGGACGAGAGTGCGTACCAGCCCGTTGGATTCTCAACGCTCGGCTCAACACCGAGAGTTGAAAATCCAGTGCGCGGTAATATCCCGCCGCGATTTTATTACGTCCGTGCGAACGTCGGCTAAACGTAAGGAACTGGGCATCGGTGTTGCGCAATATCAAAGGCATTTCACAACTGGTAGGGAAATAATAATTATCGTAATACTGTGACTGTGGTCAATAGAGATAATAATAAAAATAAATATAACTTACCATATTTCTTTCGCGATTTTCTTTGCCTTCAACCGTGATTTAGTCTTATTTTTATTACTTTTATTTGCCATTTTCACCAAACAATCAACAAATAATTATCATAAAATTATACAAATATTTACACATGAGAAATAAACACACAAACAAAAATAAACAACACACAAAAACAAACTCAGATCTTTATAAGTTCTTTAAAATAATAATTATATACAATTTATTTAATTTCCTAGTAGTGTATTATTTATGCAGCGGGAGAGAAGCGCGCGCGAAAATTATTTGGCACAGGTCTTGCCTCAGTAACGTCTCGCAGGACACTGGCAAGCGACGCGCGGATCGAAAATCACTTAAATAATCGATTAATTTTTTTTATTAATGTAATGAAAAAAACGATCGGGTAGAACGGATTCCAAAATGAATTCCCTATAATTTGATGTTATTTATATAAGAAAAGGAGTATTAATACTTCTTAAAAATGAAATTTAGCTTGTAAAAATACTGCAAATCGAACTAAGTTCGGTATTTTTTTCTATCGAGAAATTTTTATTGTATCGTGTATTGAACGGGTACATAGTAAGGAGAATGAATGTATCTAAAATATATATTTATTTCAGATTCCAAATGTCATAATTTGCCTATCAAAACAAAATTCTAAAACGGGCAAAAACGGGAACACCCAGCCTTAAACCGCAAAGCTATAAACTGCAGTAGGTAGGCTTCCTCCTGTCTGATAATTGCAATAAACTGCAATTGTTTCTCTATCTGTCCGAGATGATTTATGTATGTAATAACAATTGTTAGTGTGAAACTGACAGTTAAAACCAGAAGGACCTTTTAAACCAAACGGTTAGTTTACATTTACATAGGATAAACATAATGTTATATACAAAACAGAAAAAACTAAATGGCAATCGATTTTTATTGAAGCAGTGACACGGAAATCTAAAGCTTTTTAGTCATTAATAAAATGCCTTTATATGCGACTTGCAAGTACTCTACAAACAATATTAACCTTGATATTATGCACTTTCTTGTCTTTGGAGCCGGAATTTCCTTCCGCATGATATGTGGCTAAGTGACCCTTATGGTGTTCAGCCTTTAACTTGCTCTTTAGTTAAATAGCTACGTTAGCAATGGGTCTGAGTACATTACTATTGTCAGTACTTATACCAATTATTATTAAAAAAAAAAAAAAAAAGAACAGAATTATTAATTGTATCGTTATTCTCACTAGATTTCATACCCTACTTCTATGACAGTCTCAGTAATACCACTGGTACCTACCTACTTATTGAAACAGGCCTAAAACGTAGGTTTACGAGTAATAAGACGTAAGTTTTAGGCATTTAATAAGATGGCCTGCCCCAAAATAATGAAAGAAGCAGCACGGTGATAATCCTATCAATGACCATTAATTTTGCAGCATGTAAAGGCCCATTAATATTATTAGTCGAACTACGGGTTTAGCCTTCCACGTCTGCGACTATGCACATACTACTTATAGTGTGCGCGTACTTACACGAGCTAATCTAGACAGAGAATATGGACTAAAATAGGATTCTAATGCCCGTTTTCACCGACATCCCCTAAGTTTAAAGGATCCCTTAAGAATGGTTAGGGGGCTGTTAAAAGGTGGTTTTTGTTTCACCAACAGTAAACGGTCAGTTAAACGTTAAAAGGTCCCCTAAAGTTAGGTGGTCAAAATGTGGGCCCATAAACCGGCTCATACGTATGTGATCTCTCAATCAACGAAGATGGATAATGATTTAGATGAATTTATTGAAAATTTAGAAACTGTTTCTACTATATTCGACGTAAATAACAGGCGGAGACCAAAGATTTATCGGAAACGACCCAACTACTTTGAAAGTTTTGATGAAACTGACTTTTTTCGGAGAGGCTCTGTAAATCTTCAGTGTTGCATTTATTGGAAAAGATTAAACACACCTTGGAATTTCCTGATAATAGATGAGTACTTAACATAAGTATTAAAGTTTTTATAAATAGCCCATAAAATACTAACATTTACCTACATATAACCAAAAAAAAAAACGTGGTATTTTTTCTTTATTCATTGACGATGCCTACTTATTTACGTCGCTAACTAACAATGTAAACCATATCTACACTTGTGAGGTAGGAACCTTCTGTTCTTATTGTATTAACATAATTATTACAAATAAGTAAATTACCAATTTTTTATTTATTTCAGAAATAACTCTATATCTCCAATAAATCAGTTATTAATAGCATTGAGGTTTTATGCTACGGGTAACCATATGTTGGCTGTGGCAGACATGGGTGGGATCAGTGTAGCTACTACAGCAACAAACAATCAAATCTCACATCAGTACGTCACAAAAGAAAGAAGTGTCAGAACCACAGATAACACACGCGGTTTCGTAATGTTTAAACATAGTAAATAAGCCAGAAAATATGAAATCAATTAAAAATATGAATGAAATAATATTTATTATTGCTATCAAAACATGACTTATTAATAACTGTATCCATATAAGTGTAAACTTTAGGGAATTTCATAAAAAACTATCTTGTTTAAAAGTATCGATAAGTTCAAAGACGAATCAGTCACTACTATCGAAAACAAAACGTCACTTAGTTATGTGTCCCATAGCTAAGTGCTAAAAATGATGGTGAAACGAAATTTAATTTAGGGGATAGTTTGGGAGAGCTTTTAAGCTAAGGGTCACATACGTAGATGGTAGTTTAGGGGATGACGGTGAAAACGGGCATGAGGCGGCTAATATGATAGAACAGGTTACACAAAGGGGCTCAAACAAACCTTGAGCATGCTGTACACCGGGTGCGGCTCCTTAAGCGGCGCGACGTGGAAGGAGCCGAGACAGTACAGGCCGCCTGGCTGCGCCAGGCACGTGCTGTAGTCGTCCAGGTGGTAGAGCCGCGGGAACCTGGCGTACTCCTCATCTAAAAAGTCAGAGGATGAGCTGGTGAACAATGGGAAACAAGACGACAGCCCACTGATGCCGAGGCATCGCTGGTGCTTTGCCAGCCCAGAGACAAAGCAGAATTGTGTCATGTGCCTGCAATTTCACCGGAACTCATTACTATACTTCAAACCCGAACATGCAACGGTGGGAGCAAAAATAGGCAGGTAGGTATGGTTGGAGTTTTTTTTTAATTCATGACGCTTGCCTTATATCTAAAATAAGACGGCTCTCGATGGGGAAAACCTAAACTTTTGTTAGAATATCAATAAAATATTCTACTAAACACTAAATGCTATTAACAACATTCTGTATAACCCGTCCTTAACTTGCACTGACAAATGTCACCATTTCTTTGTTTTAACCGACTTTCCAAAAAGGACAAGGTTCTCAAGGCTATGTAATGTTTGGTATAATAACAAATAGACTTATTTCAATTGACATAACTTTCATATGATATAATTTTCATATGCTATAAAAACATTGAACCTAATTATGATCTAATGATATATTTGATATCATTTTCATTTTCTCTAATTCCATTTAGTATAACGTTCATTTCATATAATTTTCAAATTGTATATTGCTCTTTTTATATAATGTTCATTAGACCTAACTTTCATATTAACAAATTTTCTAAGGTAACGCATCGTTCTTGACAAAAGCAAATTATATTGTAACCTCAAAACATTAAAGTTGCTTCTAGATCGTCTCCGGCGCTGCGGGAAGTGCAACCCCTTCGCCCTTACAACGGGCGGGGGTTGCTCTCCCTCCGCGCCTCCGGTTTTTATATACACTCTAGGGTAGGAGCCAAAAAACTACGTAAAGTCGGGGTGCCCGATTCGGTTTTGGAACAGATTATAATAATAATAATTATTATTATTATTTATTTCTGAGTAAATGGTACATTAAGATTTTTATATTAATTAATAGTTTCACATATACTACCGTTGCTGGTGTAGAAATATTTAAATTAGATTACAATTAATCCTCCCATTAATTTAATTATAAATTAGTTTAAAATGAAAATATTTAATTAATTAATACAATGTCAAGTTTTATAAGTACGATTTTCGCATTTTTAATTTATGAATAAAATGTCTTAATTTACTAATTATATAACGTCAAAGGCTTAAAAAAAAGAAAGAAAAAAAGTCAATATCCGCTATTACATTGTCAATTAATTGTTAAATGTAATGTCAAAGTTTATAATTAAAAAATTCGTTAACTGAATAGAAACAATTGTCTAAAAGCCAAGCAAATATTGTTTTCCTAAATTTATTAATGGGCAACACTCTGAACTCAAATACAAGCCGGTGTATGTATTTATTATCAAATTGTGTAAAAATTAAAGTAGACATTTCCAAATTATATTAAACGTTACTTATAGATTTTGAATATTATAGCAACTGAATATTATATTAATTGAATATTATTTCAAATTTGCATTATATAAACTGTTCATTACCATATGAAATTAGGTAAAATGAAATTATACCAATAATTCATCATAACATTTGATTGTTATATAAAAATAAAAATAAATTAATGAAATTATGTCTTATGATCATTAGAACTTTTGTTATTATATCAAACGTTACACACCCGGTTCTCAATTCGGTTGTATATAATTTTATTTTTATTTTTTAATGTTTGTTACCTCAGAACTCCGTCGTATATGAACCGATTTGGAAATTCTTTTTTTATTTGAAAGGATATACTTCCTACTAGTTTTTTTGAGTTAGCTTCGATAGTACATATTTAATCCACTTCGTATATCTTGTGTCACTGTTCTTTGTGCGGTGTAGCAAGTAATGATAATCGAATTGTTGTGGGGTAGGTACGAGTACCATAACTAAAAAGTGAAACAAAAAAAACATTGTTAAAAAGTTTTTTTAACAAAATGTTAACTTCGGAATTCGGTGGCAAAAAACGAAAATACAGAGCCAAGGACACCGACTTCCGAAATTAAAGTAATTTTGCACTTTTAAGTGTTTTTTTTTTTTGGAAGTCGGTTGTTTATTTTTTGTTAAAAAGTTTTTTTAAAAAGTAAATAATGCAACGTCTATCTAATTAATAAACAGCACGGAGGACAAAAAGAAGCGGAGATGCCGCAAGCCAATTAGGTCATGCGCCTTCAATTAGGTCATGACGTCACAGTGGACGAGGCCGAAAACCTTAGTATAAAGTGAATCGTCATCGCGTTAGTTAAAATATTAACAATGAAGTGCGCTGTTGTTTGATGCAAAAATTGTTCAGGATCAAAACTGAAACATATTGATGGCATAACGTTTGACCTGTGAGTCCCTAAATTTAATATTTTCATTCTAAAACACATTTACTCGTTTGATCGCAAGATTGTAGTTAGAGACATCTGTTGTTGAAGAGATTTTTTCGCTCTAATTAAAATATTATATTAAAAAAATATATATATCAACCCAGTACCGAAAGCACGCCGACAGTTCCCGAACTAACCCGGACGCGTGTGACGTCACAATGTTCATTTCTAAAGTCAAAGTCAAATCATTTATTTCAAATAGGCACATAAAAGGCACTTTTGAACATCAAAATTTACAAAAATAATTAATTAATTGATTCTAGTTGCCCCTTCCTAAAGGTAGTTACGTATGGAGAAGAATGGGCAAGAAACTCCATACTTACTCTTTTAAAATGTTAACAATATTATCTATACTAATCTATACTAGTATATAAAGCTGAAGAGTTTGTTTGTTTGTTTGTTTGAACGCGCTAATCTCAGGAACTGCTGGTTGGAATTGAAAAATTCTTTTTGTGTTGGATAGTCCATTTATTGAGGAATATTATAGGCTATATAACATCACGCTACAACAAAAAGGAGCGGAGCATAAATGAAAAATGTTGCGAAAAATTATTCCTTTTTGAGAGCTTCCGTTGCGTGCGCTGCGTAAACGGTTTAAGTTACGCAAATATCATGTATGATGGAATTGTTCCTCTTTAAATTTTCAAAAAAAAAGTCCGCGACTGCATATGCCTATCTTTTAAGAATGACTCACTATAACCTTTTTTATGGTAATCAAATTTGTTCGAAATTAATGCATTATTTGCGAAGGAGTTTTCATAAACATGGTATTAATCCTTATCCAAATAAATACGTTATTCATCACAAGTATTTAATTTTGAACAAAGTTGCCCTTACATCATTTAATTTCAATGAATATCTTAGGAGATATAACTGTTTTATAATAACTCCGCAGCAAAATAATGATTAACTCTGCGAGGTAGTCTATTCTAAAGCTGAAGAGTTAGTTTTTAGGGTTCCGTACCAAAAGGGTAAAATTGGACCCTATTATTAAAACTCCGCTGTCCGTCTGTCTGTCTGTCCGTCTGTCACCAGGCTGTATCTCATGAACCGTGATAGTCAAACAGTTGAAATTTTCACATATTTCTGTTGCCGCTATAACAACAAATATTAAAAAACAGAAAAAAATATATTTAAGGGGGCTCCCATACAACGGACATGATTTTTTTGCCGTTTTTTTTGCCCCGCCCGCGTGGATGTCGGTTATCGCGTAAAAAAGTAGCCTATGTCCTTCTCTATATCCCAGGTCGATCGGTTCAGCGGTTTAGGCGTGAAAGGTAACATACAGACAGACAGACATACAGACAGAGCTATTTTCACATTTATAATATTAGTATGGATAGCTTTTGCCCGCGGCTCCGCCCGCGTGGATGTCGGTTATCGCGTAAAAAAATAGCCTAAGTCCTTCTCCATATCCCAGGCTATACCTTTGCCAAATTTTATGACGATCAGTTCAGCGGTTTAGGCGTGAAAACGTAACATACAGACAGACAGACAAATAGACAGACAGACAGAGTTACTTTCACATTTATAATATTAGTAAGGATAAGGATTTGTATGGATGGTACGGAACCCTTCGTGCGCGAGTCCGACTCGCACTTGGCCGGTTTTTGTTTTTTGAACGCGCTAATCTCTGGAACTGCGAGTTGGATTTGAAAAAATCTTTTTGCATTTTACAGCCCAATTCTTGAGGAAGACTCACATTCCTATTAACTAGAACACCATTTTTTTAAATGAAAGTTTATGCGAAAACGAAGTAAAAGCACGGGCAGGCAATGTGTTGCGACGGGGTGGGTCGGGGGAACATGAAATTTAACGCGGACGAAGTCGCGGGCAGAAGCTAGTAGTATATAAAAGGAGAAACTGACTGACTGACTGACCTATGTCTGGCTTATTGGCAACAATAGTCCTGTCGGTGATGATAGATCGATCCCAATACAACGTGATATGGCCATTTTCGAGAACTGGGTCGGGCACATACCTATAGTACGGTAGTTCTGATTCCACAAGACTGTATTTCAGAGCAAGTTGCTGATGGATAATCCTGGCTACAAGATTATGCCTATGCAAGAAGTCTCCGTTAGCCAGACGAGAACAGCCAGAAATAATGTGTCGGATTGATTCCCCCGGACGGTGGTATGCCCGACAGATGTCAACCGTGCCGTCCTTCACAATATATTTCCGGTAGTTGTTCGTCATCATAACTTCGTTCATAATTGCAAAGACAAAACCTTCGGCTTATCCAAAGAGATCACCGAATCGCAACCAGGATACGGACGCTAAGAGGTCTACATCGGGCCCATGTAGGGCCCGGTAAATCGTCCGTGAAGCTCTTTGCTCTGCCATACCTTCTTGCGGTCATTAGTATCTAATACCATAGGTTTGCGCCAGTTCTCGATAGCCAAGGAGAGCGGGGTGAGGCCCTTGTCCACTGAGACCACATCTCGATGCATCCCCACGTCGGCTTTCAGGAAGTATTCCCTGAGACTGCATACCTCACGGTTGTGTAGGGTCTTGGCATTTAAGAAGCCTCGACCTCCACACTTCCGCGGGATATACAGCCTCATCACCGATGACCGTGGGTGATGCATCCGATTTGCGGTCAGCAATGTGCGGACCCGCCTATCCAGGGCGTCAAGTTCCGTCTGAGTCCATTTGAGTATGCCGAAAGAGTACATCAAAACCGGCATGACCCAACCGTTGAAGGCGCGCACCTTGTTTCCGCCTGATAAAAGACTATTTAATACTTTATTCAGGCGGCCAAAGAAGCGCTCCTTCAGCGATTGTTTCATGTCAGCAGCGTTGATGCCTAATGCTTCCGACATACCCAAATACTTGTAAATTTCGATTGGGGAGAGGGATCTTAGGTGTATAGAATCCGAGAGTTGGGTTCCCACGGATTCTACAATCCCCCCTCGCTTTACA
Organism: Dryobota labecula; assembly: GCA_947523025.1. Lineage (NCBI taxonomy): Eukaryota > Metazoa > Arthropoda > Insecta > Lepidoptera > Noctuidae > Dryobota > Dryobota labecula. The sequence goes on along the minus strand of OX383303.1, from coordinate 1,000,685 downwards.
TGCATGCTAGCCTAAAGTAAAAACAAATGCTCCGTTATTAAAAATTGTTAAAAATACTATTAGTGCATAAAAGTGAAGTAAACTTAAGTGAACCAATAAAACATCACCTAATTCATAAGTGACAGTGTTATCCACGGATTACATACATAAACTGTGAAGTGAATACATAATATACTTTGAACTATAAAATCTGCCTTACAATAAAAAAACATGAAGAAAGTATAACAAATATCAATCTAAATAAACAAAATATTGCAATCCTCATAATAATTATTACTTAAATTCATCAAAACAAGTGCGGGAAAAAACTAATTATAACAAAGACAAGTGCAAAAGTGATTTAAATCTCAACCGTCAGGCATCATAATAACAGACTTACCTAACCAAAGGAAAAATATTTGCTGCAACTGGTCAACAAATTGATTCCATATTACTAGGTTCGGCTGGCTTCGTGGCTAACAACTCCGCTTTTGCAACTTAACTAGCCGCACATGAGTGACTGTGAGTTCAAACCCAAGTATTAACGTCACTTTTTCGTAGATTCCAAAATTCATGTTTGAAATTTATAGCACAAGTCCGCTAGATTGAACGAAGTGAGTGCTTGAATATAATTAAAACGGTAACACGATAACTGTCGATAATTGGAATAGCGACATCTGCTGATGAGTAGCAGAACACGGTTGACACTGGACACAAGATTGCGCATGTAGATAATTAATTCTAGTAATCTGGAACATAACACTTTGGCACGTCAAAGAAATTAACAGTTGATAGCGTTGTCATATAATCTGTACAGTGTGCCCAGTGTATATTGTTCCTCTATTACGACAAAAATCTATCCAAATAAGAGAAAAACCTACTATGTCGGCTAAAAGCACTTCAAAAATTGGCTCCAAGATGCCAGAGAAAACTACTTGTTTTAGATGCAAGAAATCCGTTGATATTAAAAAAACCGCATTATGTTCAACTTGTAACAAGCGGTATGAACCAGAGTGCATTGGGTATCCAGAACAAACTTACCGTCTGTTAGAGCAAGAGTCAAAGAGAAAATGGAGATGTACTGTGTATCAAAAGTAAAAAGGTCTTAAATGGTAGCCAGACTTCTAACGTTACCACAAGGAAAAAAACTCAAGTAAACCATTCTTCTCAAGAACAGATACACCGATATGTCCAGGAAAGTCCACAGCTTCAAGCAGCAAATTCCGGATCCCCAAATAGCTTCAAAATCTTATATTCCCATATACTATCCGAATGCGAAACATCGGATGAATCGTATGTCACTCCTAACAAGCTGTCTAAAAGCGTGGACGGTACCATATCGGAAACCTTGACTATTCTAGAAATGAAAGACACAATAATGGAGCTCACGCATAAACTCGATAGTACAGAAAATGAACTGGAAAATACGATTCTTGAAAATAACAATCTTCGCCACTTCGATCAATAATAGCACTAGATACAGGATCAGGAACAAAAATAAGTCATTGAAGTGGCCACGTTTACACACACATACACATTTACATTTGTTACTACAAAATATAGAAAAAAGTTTTATAATATTAAAAACTTCAGTTCAATATAAACCTTAACACTCAACTATAAAGTTTTATTACGATTGCAAAATATTTATATTTAAGTCCTTCTATCATCGGAGAAAGGTAAATTTAAAATGTCACTTGAAAATAAAAAGTCATTTTTATAATAAGTACAAAAATATTTATTCTAAAATGAAACTTAAAACCTAAGCAATAAGGTTAAAGACATTTTGTTGACAATTTTGTGCTTACTCTATTTTGGAACTAGACGTAGTGCTTGGTATGACATTTCAATGCTCAGAACACAGTAATCATTGAAAGACGTAGAGTTGCAGAATAATAATATTATTTTTTTAAGCGAATGTTCTTTTTTTAACCCATTTGGACCCAAATACAAACTAGTAGTAAAATTTTGATAAAAACTTTATTGACGTAACTATTGGAGCTAGTAAGACATTTTATAAAGAAAAATTAAAAATAAATAACTTCCTTATGTATTAAAAAACACCGTCCTCAAATGGGGCCAATGGGCTTATGTATGGTATTTTTCAAAGCATACTTTTTCGATGCACAATTTTTTGATGCATTTTTTATATTGCTAACGTGCTTTCATCTGGCATTCGTTGCATCCTAGCTGGCTTGGCAGTTTCTGGGGGAAGTGTCCAACACTATCTAGATTCATATTTGGCACCACTGAAGAAGGTTTATGACGCTTTTCATCGGGTCTTTACTGAAAGAGGAGTGAGGAGTGTAGGCATTGGCCTACACTCCTCAAATAAAATCGGGCGATACTTCGCCGAAACTGGAGCTGGTCTAGATTCTCTTCAGCGGTCAGGACATGGAGATGCCAAGCACTAGCTACAGCCAAATCCAGCATGTACATAGGTAAACAGAACCCACTACAATTTTTTGCCTCTTATAGCTGTTAGGTTTACTGCGATTGACTGGTCAGCTTGATCAACTCCGCCCATGCCTTTGGTGTAGTTCTGGAAGACAAAAGAGATGTCCACGTCTACCTTTCTTCCTTCTGCAGAGCTCCATGTTTTTACCTTACCAAGAGGGTAAACAAAGTCATAGTTTGTAAATGTTATGAAATGTTCACTAGTGGCTTGACAAGTGTTTGTACCATGGGGGTACAAACACTTGTCAAGCCACTGGAGGACATTTCTTCGTCCTATTTTCCTTCACAGTACTAGTCGTACGATAACTAGCTTCACGCAAATCTCGCAGCAATGCGTGACTGGTAAAAAAGTTGACGAAATACACGATATCCTCATGCAAACGAGCGATTAATTTTTCCAACAGGCCCTTTACCTCTTTTGATCCCAAAGGCTCATTACTGGGTCCTCCTACTGATTTACCACAGTATACATCGAAGGCATAACAATAACCATCAGCAATTGCAATCATTCAGTTTTTGTTCCCAAATCGTACGGGATTGCCTCTTATGAACTGCTGCCTGGAGGAATGGCCACTATGACGTTACTAACAGCTGGTTCATCCACTTCATTCAGAATGTTTTCGATAGCTTCCTCGAGTCCTCGATAGTCATTTGCAACATCAAACGATCGGTTAGTCATATTTACTAGTCGAAACTATGCCCAAGTGATAAATACAAAAAAAAATAAAAAATATTGTAAATATAAAAAAAATATGACTTACCTTTGGTCCAACACCTATTTGCTCAATGAAGTGAATAAAATCACTTATTTCATCCACTCAATCCAATAAATCACAAAAGTATAATTTGTTTTACAAAGCCACACTCTTGGGCCCTACGAATTTGCCTGCAAACTAAGGATAGCTAAAATAAGTTAAAAAATGTGGATACTTAAAGAAGTATTCCCAAATGAGGACAGCGGGCGTAAATTGGTTAAGGAAGCAAATATTTTTGATCAATTTAAAAAAGTTGGCAGTAGGACTAAATTAGTACAATAGTTATTTTAATAAGGGGGATGCGCTGTGGTAGCCCGCGAAATTCAAATTTTCTTGCGTTTTATGCAATTTGCAGGTCCGTGTCAGGTTGTAATATTGATCAGTTCAGTTATGTCCAATTTATCAAAATGAATTGAATAAATTGTTGAATAAAAAATTCAACAATTTGTTACTTATAACTTTTTCAAGGTTTAAATATTTCTTCTCCTTTTTCTTTCGCAACAATAGATACAAAAACATTTATTACGATATTTTTTTATATTATGATTGCGAAATTGGTCGCTAAGAAATCTACAAACAAAAATAACATATAAAATAATAATACTACTCAATGCTTTTCCCTGTTCCAAAACAGTCGATGTTTGTTACAATAGTTGGTGCGTTGTCGCAAACATTGGCCAAACAATCATAATATTTGCTAAATGATGTATAATTTACTATTTAATTGTTATTATTTTATGAAAAACACAAACATAATGATATAAACTTACCGAAAAAAAGATATTCCTTCCAAAATCTTGGTGTTACGGTGGTTATTTACACAATTTTTGAACGCGCACTGCGGCATTTTGACGTCTTAACGTTGGCTATGTTTGGACGACACTAATTTGAAATAAGACCACAAAAGTATTTGTGCTCTTATTTTCCGGGCCGTTTTTGAAGCGCTTATCGGGAATCTAGTGCTATTATTGATCGAAGCTTCGCCAACAATTGAGCAAGTTAACTACAGAAATTAAAATGTTAAAATCATTCTGCCATTCTCCACTTGGAAATAATCCAGATATCAATATTAAAGGAAAGAGGCTATCCTTACTACACCAGACCTCTACACCTTCTACTCCTCTTACAAGCAAAACGAATGCAGATAGTAAAGGCCACAAAAATTATGCATCTACAACAGAAGATCACCAATCTACAACAAGAATTAGTAAACGCACAACAACAGATTGAAACCTTTAAGAAGAAAATAGATTCAATAAGACACTATGATAACAAAAAACCTATACAACCCCAGGTGCAAAAGTCCTGCCCTCAAACGTCTGCGGGTACTGAAGACCGAAAATGGAAACCGCCAAATAGAATTCTCATCTTTGGCTCTCAACAATGCGTCGGCCTAGCAGCAGAGATCATAGATTCAAGGCAGAATACACAATATGAAAAATATAGTATTATCTCAGAAACAAAACCAAATGCTTTAAGTAGCCAAATAACAATTAACTGTCTTCATGCTAAGCTAAATTTTAATGACAAACTGGTAATTTGTTTGGGAGAAAATGACCACAGTTTAAGGTATATTGTATCAAATCTGCAAACTGTGCCAGAGACATTTTATAACAACACGATTATAGTATTAAATGTGTTTAAAAGTGAGTACTTAGACATAAATAAGCTTAACTATCGCATAAAAAACGTATGTAAAAATTATAAAAAATGTGAATATCTGGAAAGTAAAACTTCTAAGACGTCCGAATTGTGTAATAGGATCAATTACCTTATAGACTGTAATGATTACAGTAACAATTATTTAAATCCAAGGGAACTTATTAAGAAAATAGCGAGTAACAAACCAAGCCTTAAATTGAGTTCTAAAGTAATTGAACCCAAAAAAGGAACAATTCCATTCTACTTTCGCAGTATGAATTCTAACTTACAAAAACAGGATAATCTTATAAATCCGATAGGGAAAAGTCACAGAGGAACCATTCCGTATTATTTTCCGATCATAAAACAGAACACTACGTTTTTTCGAGACCAAACCTCCAGTAACTAAGAACCTTACAATTCTCCATCAGAATATTGCCAGTATTTTATGTAAAAGAGAAATTTTGGAACTAACTTTACAAGAACTACGTGAAGCGCGTAATGACCCAGATGTAATATGTCTCTCAGAAACCTTTATAAAAAAAGGATACGAAAGCTACATTAAAATTCATGGATACGAAATGGCAGCCAACTACTGCAGAGAAAAGCAAAGAGGTGGCACTTGCATCTTATTAAAAGAAAATATTTTCTTCAAAGATCTGCCATTTGTAAAAACCTTCGCCACGCAAAATACGTTCGAGGTTTGTGGGACTGAACTAACACAACATAAATTAATTATTATTTGTATTTATAGAACACCTCAATCGGACCCCACCCAATTCCTAAGTAAATTAAATAGCCTCCTGCACAATCTTATGCAACAGTATAAATCTAAAATGAATATAGTTTTAGCAGGTGACTTTAATATCAACACCTTAAAAAAAGGTCATATTACTAATCAATTACAGGACTTGGCATATAATTACAACTTGAAATTTCACATCAATGAGCCAACACGTAAGTTATCATGTATTGATCACATTCTTAGTAACATTCCTGACGCTATTGCTACTGTAATGCCACTTCACTTATCGGACCATGATACCGCGCAAATGTTGACAATTCCACTAAAACACAAAACACAAAAACTACCAACATATTATACATATAAAAGAGATTTCAGCATGGATAATATTCGAAAGTTTAAGGAATGCTTACGTAATTTATCTTGGCGTGACATATATGCAGCTAATGACGCAAACGTAGCATTTAATCACTTTCATGAAATGTTTTGCTTACTCTACAATCTTTGCTTCCCTAAATTTAGAGTAAAGGTTAATATAAATAACAAAAAAAACAAACTTGGATAAGTAAGGGCATAAAAAAAGTTGCAAGACAAAACGGTCTCTACGTCATCGATTTTATAAAAAAAAAAACAGCAGTTAATAAGATTAAATACATTAACTACACTAAACTTCTTAAAAAGTGCATCTTCAACTCTAAAAAGAATGCAAACATCAATTTTATTGCTAAAAATGATAATAAATGTAAAGCCACCTGGAAGGTTATAAAAGATGAGCTTAATAATACAAACCCTAAAAGTAATATTGATAATGTCAAAATTAACAACACACTAATTTCCAACCCAGTTGAAATAGCATCCGCTTTTAATAACCACTACATCAATTCAACTAATAAATTAATAGATACAAACGTTAAAAGTAACTCTGGGAAAAATATAAATGTCAATTCAATGTTCCTTAAGCCCTTGATAGTAAATGAAGTTAGACAAGAAACTACGCTTTTAAATAATACCAGTTCCGAAGGCTACGATGAAATTAGCACAAAAATCATTAAAGAATGTGCTAACGAAATCATTGACGTATTAACATACTTAATTAATTTGTCATTTGGGTGTGGAATTTTTCCAGAAGCGCTGAAGTTTTCCATTGTTAAGCCTCTGTACAAAAAAGGAGAAAGACATGACATGAATAATTATCGCCCTATTACATTAATACCCATTTTATCACCCATTTTATCTAAAATATATGAAAAGTCCAATCACCTTCGGTGTGATTGACAGGTACCGACCAGATGCTTCGCCAGAACGAACAAATGGCGTCATCATCTGGTAGGAGCACGTCAACCACACCTTGGTCCGGTCGCTCCCAATCCCTATAAACCCACCTTTCATCGCTTTGGAATGTGCGATTCTGAGTGTATCGCCCCACTCTTCGCCTGTACCTACGAATACGGTTTGCCCATGCACAGATCTTCTGCTTCAGGAAGTCGATACGCTCTGTGACGCGTGTCAAATAATCTCGAAAACTAATATCAGTCCCCGAGAATGCCCGCCTCACAAAGCGCATCACTCTAGGGCGAGTATTGCCCTCCCTGAAGCAGATTAGTTTGCCGATGAGTGCTCTAGCCTCACCGATACGACGCTCAATCCTGCACTGCCAAGCTGGTACAGCTGGTTTTGGTCGTGGAGCACTGTCACTGTTAGGAAATTTAACATGAGCTACACGACATACCGCTACAGCTGCACAGTACAAGATTGAGTGAGTATCGGCAAGGTCTTTACTGGTGTTAAAACAATTTGACAGCTGCGAGTCTAGAGCACACACCAGCGCCTTGCTTTTCTTGTGCATAGGCAAACGAGGTAAACGTGGTCTAAGTTCAGGCGGAGTAAAGCGATACTCCCGGAAAGCATCCTCCAAAGCGCTCCTCAATTTTACATTGCATTGGGAAGTCACGGATATAGCCCCATCATCATCCTCTTCATCAACACAGTCTGGTCTCGGTGAAGCACTGGGTAAATTTTGCAGTTGCACCGCGACCAGTGGCGAAGCAGGTATAACGTGGCTATTCCGTGAATCGAGACGTAGTCGATCAAGTACGACGTCATCCAACATATGGTTACGCTGAATAACCGGCACCTGATCCGACAGTCGTTGCGTTGACACATTGATAGCTGGCTCAAGTACCTGAAACAGAGAGAGCATTCGACCACGGTACGCCGTCAAGTTACTTCCCCCCTCTGTAGCCCCAAAGTATGCGCGCATGACATTTTCATTGACAGTTTGTGTCCACCTCATGCGCTGCACACTTCCACCGGGAGCGGGGACCCTCTCAGAGGCCGGTGGGCCTCGGAGTCCTAAGCTGTCCGGTGGTCGGCCTCTTCCGCGTCGACGTACTGGTGGAGGTGTCGTCGGCGGCGAGAAGTATTCGTCGCTCGAGCTCGACGTAACTGCAGCGGCCGGTATCACTGGACTCACGTCTGGAGCAGGTTCCGGCAACTGCGAGGCGGAGCTGAGCGACGAACCCGAAGATGTTGGGTGTGTGTTTGATGTAAGTTGTCGTGCCCGACTTCTCGTCAACATTGTATATTACATTTTCCGTCTCGTAATTGATTTTCTTATTGCATCCTGGTACAGCATGGTTTAGTTATTTTGTCAATTTTATGTTCTTCAGAAATGGTGTAGGAATACATTATACAGGTAAGATAAAAGAAAAGTAAAGTAATGATGAAAAATACTAAAAAATATTACACGGAGGAAAAATTTTTTGACCGTCATTTTTGACAGTCGGGCCACAGATATTATTATTATGACGTTTATTTATGTTTTATCCATATCAAATACATTTTTAAATATTTCTTAAAAAATATATAAAAAACATTTAAAAATATAAAAAATAGTGGTCCGCCGGCGTCGGGAGCAGGATCCAAGCTACCGGTGGTTAGGGCTGCAGAGACAGCAACCTCCGCACAATGCGAGCCGTATCAAGGAGTACTGCCTTCTGAATCAAGCCCTTGATCCAACCGCCTAACGAAAGCCTCGAGAGATGTTGATCGAGGCTTTTGGCCAGTAGGCCATTGGCCGTCACGACAATCGGCACAATGATAGCCGAGCTCACATTCCACATGTCAACAACCTCGTGTGCTAAGTCGAGATACTTTATTTGTTTCTCTTTCTCAGCTTTCACGAGGTTCTCGTCATGTAGGATAGTAACATCAACTATCATTGCGCGGCGCGCTAATCGATCCATCACCACTATATCAGGTTTATTGGCAACAATAGTCCTGTCAGTAATGATAGACCGATCCCAGTACAACGTGACATGGTAATTTGCGAGAACTGGGTCGGGCACATACTTGTAATACGGTACCTCAGAATCCACAAGTTTATATTTCAAAGCAAGTTGCTGGTGTAATCTACTTGATTATGCCTGTGCAAGTACTCGCCGTTAGCCAGACGAGAATTATTATTATTATTATTTATTATACGTTTATATATCTCGAGACCCTGGGGTCTCGGACCTTTAGAAGGCGTACGAGGGGCCGAAGCCAACTCGCAGAGGCCCCTTAGACAATTTTAAATGGAATGAGGCACTAACCGACGATTATCCCTGTACGCACTATGCAAGTGCACCCAAGGACAACCCCCGGTTGGTGTAGGACTATTGTAGGATATGGAAACAAAGATATTGGACTATGGGTTTGCGTGGTTAAAATGGACTGGTTACCTAAAACTATGGAAGGACTATGGCCCCTGCCTGATCAATGTTTTATTGTACACGGATAAAATGGCAGGGGGTGACTTGCACACTCATTAATGGGCCCCCGGAAACGGTCGCTAGCACATAGTGACGTAGCGACAAGGGGGCAACATATCCTGAGGTGCTCGAGGAGTGGAGAGGTATTCCACGGCTCTCAGAACAATCCCAGAGCCCGGAAGATGGTCAAGATCCCTACAAGCACTTACTGGAATACTTCCTTCCTCCGAGCACGTTTGCTCTTGCGAATCTCCACTCAAGCCGGCCAATAAAGGCAAGAATGAGGTGGGAGCTCAGTTCCTCGTCAGTGTTCACTCCAGCCGGCCAATAAAGGCAAGCCAGAGATGAGGAACATGACTTCTCCCGGGAGATAGGGTCCGTGGGGTCGCAACTGCCCAACAGCTCGCCACATGCTGCCCTGCGGGTTTCTGTATCTCTCTTGGTCTGGCTCCTCACCCTAGACATGTTCCGGGAAAGTAAACTCTACCGGCACAGACCTAGAGTTCGGAGCGCGCAAGCCCCACCATTATTATTATTATTTTTTTTTTTTTTTATTTGATTTGAGTTCCCGATATTTCGACGATGTTTTGGTCTGTGGTGTGTGTGTAGTGGTTCAGCTATATAAAAACCGAAGAAGTGCCGAAAAAGTTCGCGAGCTGACACAGGGAGTTTCGTGTGTCGGGAACAGAATCGAGTTGCGAGTGACAGTGGTAGCGGTACTGAGCGCAAAAAACGAACAAGAAAGAGGGTAGACCGTTTTGTCTGCTCATAAACACCCACCCGCAGTGACTTCAGTTTATCCGTGATCATGGTGCTTGCAACAGCACCGAAATATCGGGAACTCAAATCAAATAGTAAACATGGTAAATATCCCGTTTGTGTTAATAATAAATTTATTATTATTACAGTTTTGAACGGCCTATCTAAAGATATCTATGGGATATTTGAAAATAAACTTTTTTACATACTCGTATAAACAAGTTATTAAGTTTTCGATTTTCAGTGGTGGTAACTAACCCACATCCACGCTTATACCACTACTTTCTATGTATACAAAAACAATGTGGCAGGAAGTTTTATTACATCATCAACATACACCGAGTGGATTTAATACGTATTATGAAAGTTTATACGGTACTCATAACAAAAAAAAACTATTTTTTTTAATGTTTATCTGGCTGTGTGTCTATCAGTCTGTTTGTTCCGGCCGGTGTCTCCGAAACAGCTGGACCGATTTTGATGGGACTTTCACTGGCAGAAAGCTGATGTTATAAGGAGTAACTTAGGTTTACTTGCGAAAAAGCCACGCGGGCGAAGTCGTGGGCAGCAGCTACTTATTTAAAAATGAATTGAGAACCTCCTCCTTTTTTGAAGTCGGTTAAACATCATTTATAGCCAGAGTGCATCTCATGACAATTCCAATAAGCCCAAACACGGCTAGGATACATTGTTTTTTTACGGAGTTCCATTGCCTACCTTCCGGCTTCATCGTCATATCAGTTTGATGGTACCATTTTGACAGAACCATTCATTTAAATGTGCTTCGTTATAGTAGCTTAACTATCTTAATCGAGATATTTATCATCATTTCAGTCGAAAGACGTCCACTGCTGGACATATCCCTTCTCCAGTTAGGGGGTTTTGCCATAATCGATCGCACGCTTGGCAGGCGGGTTGGCGATCGCAGTATGGAGTTAAAATGAATAGAGAACGCTGCAGCCCATTCTCTAGGAAGTCCCTTAGTCGCGTTTTACGACACCCATGGAAAGAAATAGGATGGTGCTATTCTTTACGTCCGGCACCACACGGCAAAACCATCATAATTATCTTATCTTATATCTTAAGATTATCGCCACCCGTGAAATACTTATCATTCAGGAGTTCCGGTGGCCGTGTGTGGTCTTTTTCATCAGTTCCACTTCACTAAATGATACTTTTCGAATGCAAATGCTTGACGTGTTGATGAAAAAACAAAATTCGCTCTATATGCTTATAAAATTTGAGGAATTCCCTTGATTTCTCATTGATCCCATCATCAGTTGATAAAAATGAAACCTATTTAGAAGTAGATTGAGAACCTCCTCCTTTTTGTGAAGTCGGTTAAAAAAGAGTATAGGGGAGATCCTTGTACCTTGGGACACCTTGTACCTCGGGACAAGCTCATTAAGTCAGAAATTTTGCATTGAGAAGTGGTAAGTAGCGATACCTAGTAGCTATTTCATTACAACATTCAGAAAGCATGCAGTAAAGTCGGCCGTTTTGCCTTGTTCCTTAAATGTGGTATGCCGTGTAATTTTTTCGTCAGTCTTTTTTTTTGCATTCCGCTTGAATCTTTGTTTTATACGAAATATTTTAAGGTAAGTAATTTAATTATGATACAATTAGTTGGTATCTACATTCGTAACCACTTATTTTAATATAATTTCCTAGATTTCCATAATTTAGAAATTATAACCACACTTTGTTTTATACAATTGAAATTTGTACCTTGGGACAGTGAATTTTTTGTACCTTGGGACTGTCCCAAGGTACAAGGCATTGCTTGTACCGATTCATGTGATGAGGTTCAAGAGGAAAATAATTGTATGGGTTGCGGAGCAAATTATTTCACTACATCGAGCACAGAAGACTGGATCCAGTGTGTCACCTGCCGGTTCTGGGTAGACGAAGATTGCACCTTTTTTGAAAATTACTGTCAGAAATGCGGTATCAAGTCTAAAGAAAACTAATAGTTATGTTAAGTTTTGTTATTATTTTTGTTTTCCTGAGTATCAAAAAAGTGATTTAAGTAAGATTTGTAATGACTGTTGTTTTTATTAATATAAAATAAAGACTTTGGTTTTCAATGCTTTATATACCTTTAAAATAGATTTTAACCTAAATTTGCGGCAAATGAAAGATTTATGTCAACTGATAGAGATAATATTCATCTGGCGGTAGTTTAGGTTTACAGAAATGTGTCCCAAGGTACAAACGTTGGTGTCCCGAGGTACAAACATCCTAAAGTAATTAATTGTAATTTTCTCATTGATAAAACATAGTAGGCCGTGTTTTACATCACATTATTGTAATATTATTGCCTACCTAATATAAATATCAACATTCAAGGCCATATATCAATTTACACTTAAATTATGGAGGTTTATAGAAAAGTGTCCCAAGGTACAAGGATCTCCCCTAGTCATGCCAAATTACAGCTTTTTAGTACTAAGAGTCTTGGACATGTAAAACTATAAGGGTTCCTTGTTTTGATTACGGAGCCCTAAAAAAAAACAAGCCCAAGATAATTTCAATTTAAAAAAAACTAACAAATATTAATTTAGTGAATACATTGATTTTTTTATCCAAATTACCAAAATAAAGCAAAAATAATGGAGTAAAAAATGCGAGTGATGTCTATTTCGAGCTGCGCTGTGACGCACTTACTGACCCTTACAATAACCCTTGGAAACCGGATCCGATATAAAGGTACCATTTAGAAAAACAACATAATAAAAGTATGGAATTTTCCATTCACACTGCAACTGTGTGTTATTATTACCCGACTGCGCGATAGCAACGGCAGAGGGTTTGTAGATATGTGGGATTATTTATACATGAGGTTGAGGCGTCTATCGGCTAGTCTAGGTCGCGCGATGTTTATAGGAAATTGTTTTAATATAATCAAAATGGCGGATTTTAGACTCCAATAAGTAACGTCTTGAAAAAAAAAAAAATGTTTTATACCATGACCCAAACTCAAATCATTTATTTCAATTAAACCATTTACAGACACTTTTGAATTGTCAAGGAGTAGGTCAATAAGGAAAATGACGCTACATGCCCATTCCAAAGCGTAGTAGGTACCTATGAAGAAGAACGGGCAAGAAACTCCATGGACACTCTTTTCAATTAAATTGTTACAAAAATATTAGTTACATATGATGTTGAATTTATAACTAAATGTGAGAACGTAGTAAAAAAATAAAATAAAAACGTACACGTTGAAAAGTGTCCAGAGGTACCAATAGAAACAAAAACAAAACAAAAAAAAACCGGTCAAGGAGCAAGTCGAACTCGCGCACCGAGGGTTCCGTACCAGCCCAGAAAACCTACAACTGTGCTTCACCCAAAGCACACATAATATAATACAACGTACAGATACCCAATCCCATACAAAGAAATGACACCTCCCTAAGGCTGGCTATTAATAATAATAATAATAACCCCACCGCCGTATCTCTACGTTGACGTCGTGGTGGGGCTTGCGCGCTCCGAACTCTACGTCTGTGCCGGTAGAGTTTACTTTCCCGGAACAGGTCTAGGGTGAGGAGCCAGACCAAGAGAGATACAGAAACCCGCAGGGCAGCATGTGGCGAGCTGTTGGGCAGTTGCGACCCCACGGACCCTATCTCCTGGGAGAAGTCATGTTCCTCATCTCTGGCTTGCCTTTATTGGCCGGCTGGAGTGAGCACTGACGAGGAACTGAGCACTGACGATGAACTGAGCTCCCACCTCATTCTTGCCTTTATTGGCCGGCTTGAGTGGAGATTCGCAAAAGCAAACGTGCTCGGAGGAAGGAAGTATTCCAGTAAGTGCTTGTATGGATCTTGACCATCTTTCGGGCTCTGGGATTGTTCTGAGAGCCGTGGAATACCTCTCCACTCCTCGAGCACCTCAGGACATGTTGCTCCCTTGTCGCTACGTCACTATGTGCTAGCGACCGTTTTCGGGGGCCCATTATTGAGTGTGCAAGTCACCCCCTGCCATTTTATCCGTGTATAATTAAACATTGATCAGGCAGGGGCCATAGTCCTTCCATAGTTTTAGGTAACCAGTCCATTTTAACCACCCAAAACCTATAGTCCAATATCGTTGTTTCCATGTCCTACAATAGTGCTACACAAACCGGGGGTTGTCCTTGGGTGCACTTACATAGTGCGTACAGGGATAATCGTCGGTTGGTGCCTCATTTAATTAAAAGCATCTAACGGGCCTCTGCGAGTTGGCTTCGGCCCCTCGTACGCCTTCCAAAGGCCCGGGACCCCTGGGTCCCGAGATAAGTCAAAGACATTTAAAAATAATAATAATAATAATTTATTTCAGACTTACGTCCATAAATTTGTTAGTATATTGCTATTGCTATTGAGCTGGCTATTTTTTTCCACGATTTTTTAACACATGGCAGCATCAGCGACTCACTAATTGCCAGAGACTGTAGTTTTACAACGCCATCTAGGAGTCGACCTAGATACTAGGTGTCATTCTCGTGATTTATGAGTGTAAATAGATAAACCAACATTAAACAAGGAAGTTTTGATTTTTACTAATGTTACTTATAGATAGCAAAATCGGCCCTATAACGCTTTTTATTGATTGTTAATTTCATAATTGTTACCTATGCTGCCATCTGTGAATTTTTTTCAAGACTAATTATAATTTGTTCGAGCTGAGATCCCATGCCCAAAGTAACCTGCTACCTGCTAATATGTAGGAAGGAGGACATTTTGGTTGTGAAACGTGAAATGTTTTTAAATTTTCATCAGCGAGGAAAAGAAGAAAAAAAAGAATAAGAAGAGAGAAAAAAAAAACAGAAAGAGAAAAAGAGAGAGAGAGAATTTTAACACTGCGGTGTAGAATATTGCAGTTTTAAGTCATCGCCATCTCATGACAGATAAAAGGAACTAATGTAATTTTTGCTGATTTCTGAAAAAGTGTGCTATTTAGAGACCTAAAGTTATTTTTCCAGTAATCTTTACATACGCTTCTATCACGTAGAATAATTTCAGATTTTTCTTTATGCAAACTTCGGAGATAAGAGCGGGAACGTAATTTTTTTTTTTTCTCACAAAACGCAAAAAACTATGCGGCCTAAAGAAAAAATAAAAAAAAGGTTGGAGAATGTGCAAACAGCGCTCTTTCATATGATACCCCACATGCTCTAGTAGCCACATTTCGATTTTTTAAGACAACCTTTCAGTCCCTGTTGCAAAAAAAAACTTTCTTATTTGCAAAATAGTTGGGCAAACGTCATCTAAAAGCATTCTAAATTTCAAGTTGATTAGTAGTTCTTGAGATATTCAGCTGTGACAGACAGACTGAGTCACACCATAAGGGTTCCTTTTTACCATTTCGGTACGGAACGCTAACAATCTATACGAATATTATAAAGCTGAAGAGTTTGTTTGTTTGTTTGTTTGAACGCGCTATCTCAGGAACTACTGGTTGGAATTGAAAAATTATTTTTGTGTAGGATAGTCCATTTATCGAGGAATATTATAGGCTATATAACATCACGTTACAACTAACAGGAGCGGAGCATAAATGAAAAATGTTGCAAAAACGGGAATAATTATTCCTTTTTGAGAGCTTCCGTTGCATGCGCTGCGTAAACGGTTTAAGTTATGCATATATCATGTATGATGTAATTGTTCTTCTTTAAAAGTTCTAAAAAAAAGTCCGCGACAGCATATGTCTATCTTTTAAGATTGACTCACTATAACCTTTTTTTATGGTAATCAAGTTTGTTCGAAATTAATGCATTATTTGCGAAGGAGTTTTATCAACATAATATTAATCCTTATCCTAATAAATATGTTATTAATCACAAGTATTCAAATGTAAACAAAATTATCCTTGACATCACTTGATTTTAATCAACATCTTAGGAGATACCATAATTTCAAAATAACTCCGTAACAAAATAAGTAGAAAATTCATTACTTAGACCACTCTCTCCCTGTGACGCAGATGAAGTTGCGCAGGTCAGCTATATTATAAAGCTGAAGAGTTTGTTTGTTAAGCTATTGCATAGCTTCTATCGCGGGCCTTGAGCGCGGGGACCGAATCCAGAAATTCCGTAACGAAAAAACCTCACGCTCCCCACTCCGACGGTTTTACTACACCAGTACCCTCTAGTGATCTAATAATTTCTGGCAGTTCTTTTTTCTGTGTACTGCGTATTTTATTCTTATAAATATTAGTTTATAAAATTATGATCTTCACAAAAAGTGATTGTTGATAGTGGGGTTTGAACTCACGACTCGATTACGAGTACATGCAGTTCCCCTGTTGCACCGCAAGGCTACAATGACTTAATTAAAGCTTGCCAAATAGTTGATACCATTCCAGTTGAACAATTTTTAAACTTGACTAGACGGTTGGAAATGACTCATGTACATGGAATTTTTTCGCTGTCAAAACAGTTTGTCACTCTTTTTTTATTTAAAATTACTTTAGATTCAACACTTTCGTCTATTTTAAAGTTGTTATTATGCTTATATTTGAATAGTATTTGACTTTGTTTACGTAGTTATACACTTTTACGACGTTCAGCACTTATTTATTTTGTTTTTAAGCTATTGCATAGCTTCTATCGCGGGCCTTGAGCGCGGGGACCGAA
The DNA here is from genome assembly GCA_947523025.1 of Dryobota labecula. NCBI lineage: Eukaryota > Metazoa > Arthropoda > Insecta > Lepidoptera > Noctuidae > Dryobota > Dryobota labecula. The sequence goes on along the minus strand of OX383303.1, from coordinate 983,975 downwards.
TCCAGAAATTCCGTAACGAAAAAAAAAAAAAAATTAATATCAAAGAAAAGAAATACTGCATAAATAAAATAAATAAATAATTATAATTGCATAAGTTGATACAAAATGCTATGCAATAGCTTTACCGCGGCAGTCCCCGAGTGCCACACGTCTTTTTAGGTTGAACGCGTTAATCTCTGGAACTAGATACTGGTTCGAATAGAAACATTATTTTAGTATTGGATAGCCCATTTATCAAGGAAGGCTATATAAAATCACGCTGTGATCCTTAGGAGCCAAGCGAAAAGAACAAAAGTCAGTAAGAACGCTAAGCGATAACGAAGTTATAGCGCGGGCGAGCGACGGGATGCGACGTGATGGGTGCAAATCTAGTGCAAAAATAAAATAACGTGGCAGCTAAGAGATGACCAGTCCCAACTGACGGCGCCTGTTCAAGAACATGACGCATGGACGAGCACCATTCAGCTCAACCATTTTGAAGGGAGCTAAATGATTCAACACACGTGCCACCATCAGCGAGACATCTGATATACTCTCAGCCGCCAGGGCACATTCAAGTCAATAAAAGACATATTACCCGGTTAATAGTAGCTCTATAGTACATAGGACTCACACCTGTGCTATGCAATTATATAATACAAAGGCGATTGAGTTTAAACAATGCAAAGATAGTCTTACAATCTTCAACAGCTCCAATATTATTTTCAAATGTTAATCAATAAGTTGCGGTTGTGGAGCAGGACTAGCATTCAGCCAAGCATTTTTATCAGCGATGTAATCCCCCAACTTATAATATATGCCTGCCTGCATAGTGTGCGTTTTATACAAGATTTAAATTTAGTCTCATTCAATTGAATATATATGGGGAGGAATTTTATTGTAACATTTTAAACAGTACACCATGAAAGATGAATCTACTTTAGCCAGTCTGAAACCTGGTTGAACTAATAGGTCCCTATTTCTAGTAGGTACTATAATTATGTCTTTCACCTCTTTTCTTAAAAAGATGTAAATGTTTCTTTACGTACTTTCATGACGTTTTCGTAGATACATATATTGACAAGGTACCGTCATGATGTTAATATCCTTAAACAGTTAGAGAATCGCGCCTGCGGAGATTAAATATTGCTCTGATGGCTCTTTTCTGCAGAATAAAAATAGACTCGATGTCTGCAGCCCGAAACCCAAAGTAAAATACCGTAAGATATTGATACTATGAAAGTAACTAAAATAGACTAGCCTCCCGGTATCTACATCAGTAAATTGACGGATTTTTCTAACAGCATATGCTGCTGAACTTAGCTGTCCTGCAAGAGAAGTTAAATGAGGACCCCATTGTAGCCTTGAGTCGAGCGTGATCCCCAGGAAAACAGTTTTATCGACGAATTCTAGTTTCTCTTGATTCAATACTATCTCACAATCACTACTTTTGACATTTGGTAAAGAAAATTTCATGCACTTGGTTTTTTCCCATTTAATACTAAATTATTAGCAGTAAACCAATTTTGGACCTGCAATAGAGCGTTATTTACGTCGTCAAAATTTGTAGCACGTCTACCTTATAATAAAGTATCGTCAACAAATAACACCATTTATGGTTGATTTTTTAATAGACCATTATGGGTATCAAAATTAAGGGCTTGACGAGGTGATTCCTAAAATACAACATACTAAACTCTTGAAAATAAGAACCCGACTGCAACAAAAAAAATCGTGTGGGTCTGTTTCGGGGTCGGAAGTAGGCCAGTCCCTACTGGCCTACTCCCGACCCCGAAACAGACCCACTCGTCCCAATTGCCAGATCCTTTCGACGGCCGGCGAGAGGATCCGGTAATTGGGACTCGAGGTAGCCTTGCACGAAACGCGCCAATGACGGGTTCCCAAATAACGGTAGGACGGGTTTACATCGGCGTTGAGTCGACGATGAAGTACCTGAGACTCGTCCTAGACAGCCTCTGGAACTTCGTGGAGCATTTCTGGCGTTTGACTCCCATACTGGAGCGGGCCGGGGTTGCCTTGAAGCGGATCCTGCCCCATCTAGGGGGTCCAAATGCCTCCGGCAGGAGGAGTTTGGTTTTGGTGAGGCTTTGCAGTCCATGGCCCTTTACGGGGCACCGGTGTGGGCGCGTTCCTTAAGGCGGTGACCAGCCCGTCGGTTGAACGCGTCTCAAAGGGTCATGTCCATCAGGCCTGTCCGGGGATACCGCACGGTCTCCGGTAAGGCGGCGAGCCTCCTTGCCGGATTGCCGCCATGGGATCTGGAGGCAAAAGTCCTCGTGCAGTGTGTGTCTGGGAGTGGCGCGAAGAGGTGAAATGTCGGGGCGTAATCCCGCTGCCGCGACAAATCACGGCACAGCGGACAGAGCTCCGGCGGGATCTCATGGCGACATGGAGAGTGCGATTTCCGCAACCCAGCGGGCACATACACACTGCTATTAAATACTAAGTTGTAATATATTGGGGCAATTCAGTAAATAGAGTATGTTTTCAAAGCCCAAAAAAGATGCATCAGAGCTTTGTGGTTTACAAAGTACTGAGGGCTGTCAACCTCTATTTAAAAGCCTCAAAATTTTAACCTTGCCTTCTCTATATATATACGAATGTAATATATTTGTTAAAACAAACACAACCCTTTATGAAATAGCGTTTAAAAGCCAATATCGGAAACTTCGTGACAAAAATAAGTTAGAACTTAAAGTACCATATGCAGGTACGGCCGTAATAAGGAAAAGCTTTATTTGTATGGCCCAAAAAATATTTAATAAGTTACCTAGCTTAATAAAAAGTCTAAATTTAATACACACACACACAAATTTTATTCAAAATTCATCTTTGCCAACATTTTATATATTAAGCAAAATATACACTTACATATGTATAGACACTAAAAACAGTGATATTCACAATGTTAGTGCTAGAAATAAGGACAAACTACGTGCTCTGTTTCACCGGCTTCATAAGGTTCATAACTCATTTGCTGGGTTTGATATAACCTTTTATAACAAGCTACCCTCTTCTTTGATAGATTTGCTTTTTAATGCGTTTAAAGCTAAAGTAAAATCCAACCTTTGCTCAAAGGCATACTATTCCATCAACGACTACTTAATTGATAAGATTAGTTGGTCGCTCTGATTAACTCAAGACAATATTTATGTTCTTTCTCCAGAATTAGCATACCTACGACAGTTTATTGAGCTCATAAAATTGTTTATTTTATTTGACTGTTTAAGTCAATTTATTTTAATTATTTTCGTTTACTATTGACATGATCTACTCATTACAATGTTTTTTTAATGAGTTGTATTGAATAGTTCGTCATTCTCCCTTAGATGTCACTGCTTGTGGTAGCGTCGGGGGTTGGGTTGCCTCCTTCCCTCAAATATAGCGTGGGGGGGGGGGGTAAGTAATAGATGATATAACAACAAAATCTTTAATATTAACAACATATAACAACGGAACCTTATTTAATACTAGCTGACCCGACAGACTTCGTTCTGTCAAAAGCTATAGTATAAACTCCACTACTCTACCCTACCCTACCCTACCTACCCTACCTACCTACCTACCTACCTACCTACCTACCTACCTACCTACCTACCTACCTACCTACCTACATACCTAACTACCTACCTACCTACCTACCCTACCCTACGCTACCCTACCTACCTACCTACCTACCTACCTACCTACCTACCCTACCCTACGCTACCCTACCCTACCTACCTACCTACCCTACCCTACCCTACCCTACCCTACCTACCTACCTACCCTACCCTACCCTACCCTACCCTACCTACCTACCTACCTACCCTACCCTACCCTACCCTACCCTACCCTACCCTACCCTACCCTATCTACCTACCTACCTACCTACCTACCCTACCCTACTCTACCCGACCATAATTTTTCATAAAAACCATAAAAATGTAAAAACCATCCTTGGACTTCAACGAACATTAAAAAAAAAGAATTGGTTAAATTGGTCCAGGCGTTGTTGAGTTATGCGCTTACCAACACATTTTGCGATTCATTTTTATATTATAGATAGCGATTAGTTAATATAATGAACGATTGATATAATTTTAAAATAACTAATTTTTATAAGCCTAGCATGCATTAAATATAACATCATTTGACATAACATACATTAAATATAAAATCATTTGACATACTCGTACCACTCAAAAGACATATGTATAACTTTATTTGGTCTAATATGAAAACGCCTACTTAAAAACACAAAGCAAAATTGCATAGACACGGGTTAGTTTATTTAGTATTATTTTTATGTTGTAGCCTGTGGGTAGCTCAACAAAAGTTATTGTTAGTTGTCACTTAGTGTATGTAATCTTGCTTAGTTAAATAAGTAGATATTAAACATAACTAGTAACTAATTACCACCTGCGCTAAGATAGGTCGACGGAGCCCCGCTACGCGGGGCTCCCATTTCTAGGTGGTTTAAAAAAAAATACCACGAAGCTTAAGCTTAGCCTTCTAACCTAACCTATCCGAGTCGGGGTACTCTGAGTCGGGGTGTTAACCATAATGACGTTTTTTTATATATATTAAACGTTAGACCTAATGATTTTCGATTAAATAAACAATATACATATTAAACGTTAGACCAAATGATTTTCGATTACATAAACGTTATATCAAACAACGTTATACTAATTAAGTTTTAGAATAAATAAATGTTATATGTAAAGAAATTATATCAACAGTTGGTATATCAAACGTTGTTTTTTTTTTTTTTTTTAAAGGTTCCCCACACTAGGAATTTCTCCTGTATCGTGGGTGCGTTTACAAAACATATAAACTCACATACACAAACAGCCAGACCCGGAACAACTACTTGTAGATCATACAAATATTTGTTCCGTGCGGGCATCGAACCCGCGACACGCAGCGCAGCAGTCAATCGCTTAACCACTGCGCCAACCGTGCCGTCAAATGCCGTTGATTATATCTTATGAACGATAATAATAAAATGAAATAAGACCAAATAAGTTTATACGTTATTAAAATAACGATAAAATTAATAGGTAGTCGCATAAATAACGTTAAATCAATTACCGTTATTTTAATAATAACGTTAACTCTGTCAATACAAGGTAACGTTATGAAAATTTACCGGTATTTAAAGCCCTGTCGCAGAGTTTAAAATATTATATACCTATACATAAAAGCCACAGAAGCCTTTGATGGCTTATATGGCTAGTGAGTTCGAAAAAATATATCTAACTAGCTTCTGCCCACGACTTCTTCCGCGTGAAATTTCTTGTTCCTCCGACCCACCCCGTCGCATCACATTGCCTGCCCGTGCTTTTACATCGTTTTCGCTTAAATTTTCATTTAAAAAAAATTGTGTCCTATACCCAAAGTCTCAAATTCAGATAATTTATGTAAACTAAGTATACTCCATTTACAAATAACGGCTAAATAACGGCAGTTATTGTGTAATATTGTTGAAATTACTGCACTTTAGAGTTATTTTTTTAATGTAAATGGTAAATAGATTACAGAGCTTTGTATTTATCGTGAAATAACGGAGTTTATTAAACGTTTACATTGAAATAACGAAAGGGTAAGAACAGTTATTTGTCTAATGTTATAATAAATGGAGTATAATGTCAAGAAATGTCACTCTCAAAATGACAGGACAGTGGTGCAAAACATTTTATCATTAAATATTTTTGTAAATAATCATTGATAAAATTAAAGTGAATTTATTATAAGAACTATGCAAACAAAACAACGTTGCCAAACAATGTATTGTGTAGTGTGTCGGGGACACGGTATATGATCGTCATAATCAGCCCTTTTAACCCCAGTGCTAGACGTAGGCCTCCCAAAATCGATTTCCAATTGAAACAGGGTACAGCCGTTTTCATCCAAAATGTGGATAGATATGCTACTTACAATATGAATGTATAATATATGAGAGTAATTATAATATTAGTGTTGTTGAAGATGCAAAAAATTTGAAAATGTTTGGATCTCCTGCATTGTTACCAGTATCATAAAATATTTTATACCAGAAAATCTTCTTTTATTAATAACTTTGTTTAAAACCGAAAATTTATAAAAATAATTACGGTATGATTATTTTTTAATTATTATTTCTTAAAATCAGTGCTTGAAAGAAAATGGAACCTCTTTTTTCGCAATTTCATGTGAATTACCATTACGAAGAATTTTTTTTGTTATGTTATCCCCTTTGTTTACATAAATTATCTGAATTTGAGACTTTGGGTATAGTTAGTAGGAATGTAATTCTTCCTCGAGAATGGGGCTGTAAAATGCAAAAAGTTTTTTTCAAATCCAACTCTCAGTTTCAGAGATTAGCGCGTTCAAAAACAAAAAAACCTGCCAAATGCGAGTCGGACTCGCGCACGAAGTGTTCCTTACCATCCATACTAATATTATAAACTAGCTTTTGCCCGCGGCTTCGCCCGCATGGTTGTCGGTCATCGCATAAAAAAGTACCCTATGTCCTTCTCCATATCCCAGGCTATATCTCAAAATTCTAACTTAATATTAATTTTAATGTGATTCACTATGTGAATAGAAACCGAAACAAATGATTTAATATAATAAAAGTACTTATGTTCTGAACGTGAATGAGTCTTTACCTAAAGATAACAAACACAAAATCAAAATACGAAATTTCACTCAAATTCTTAAAGCAATCAATTGTACCAAATTACAACACGAAATAAAAGTGCGACACAAATAATAATTACAAAATAATTCACGTAAGTACCAACAATGTGAAAACTAAACGAAATCCTCCGAAATGTCGCATAATACAACTGTTTGTGCTGATAAAACGCTCGAAATATCGAATGAACACCATTGGTGCATAACTTTTCTCAGGATCACATTCGTAATTGGACGAAATATTTGACATTTATTTTGTACTTGCAACACGATCTGGCTGTAGAATTCGATTAATCGACTAATACTTGACCGGTTGACATTTTAGCGGGAACACCACTAAACGGAAGAAAAAAAAAAAAGAAAACAAAATACGTCTGTACTCTGTGGTCGTGTGGCGGTGTGGCGCGATGTAAACATTCATCAAGGTTATACGTGCGTAAAGTAATGGATTCAATGAGAAAACGATTTAATCTTAGATGAATCTTATACAGAATTACTGAGAAATAAGTGTAGATTTCGTATTGAGTGATAGTTTATCGAAAAGTGATAAATATGTCAGTGAAAAAGTAACGAAAGTTTTGGAATGCACAAATTTTGATCATAAGGCCGCCGTGTTTAGTAATGTTTTTATGATAAATATTCTTGTGTACTGTTTGAAATACATAAGTAGCTAGCTTATTTATCTACGAACATAATTTGGCTAATAGCTACTGATATTATAGTGTATTGTTATCGTAATCATATTTCCAACAGTAAAATTCGGCAAACAAATACCTACAAAAAGACAATAAAATGGATGTAGTATGTTATCCTTATGAGATAGACATATGCCATCGCGGACTTTTTTGAAGACCTTTATAAGATACATAATTCCACCATACATTATTTTGTTATATCTCAAAGGGTTTAGACAGCGTTTTCGTTGAAAGCTCCCAGACGGCTTATTTTTTTCCGACACCAACAAATATCGTTAATTCATAAAAAAATGCATACAAAAACTTAACAAATTATATACTAAAACCTTCCTCAAGAACCAAGCTATCCATTGGTGCAAACAGCATGAGAATCGGTGCAGTAGTTTTTGAGGTTATCGCGAACAGACAGACAGACAGACACGGCGGAGGACTTTGTTTTATAATATGTAGTGATAGTGATAGTGATGTGAAAGTAACTCTGTCAGTCTGTCTGTATGTTACGTTTTCACGCCTAAACCGCTGAACCGATCGTCATAAAATTTGGCAGAGATATAGCCTGGGATATGGAGAAGGACATAGGCTACTTTTTTACGCGATAACCGACATCCGCGCGGGCGGAGCCGCGGGAAAAAGCTAGTTATCTATAAAAACGGCAAAAAAATCATGTCCGTTGTATGGGAGCTCCCTTAAATATTTATTTTATCTGTTTTTTAGTATTTGTTGATAACAACAAATAACACAAACAACAAAGCGGCAACAGAAATATTCAATCTGTGAAAATTTCAACTGTCTAACTATCACGGTTCATGAGATACAGCCTGGTGACAGACGGACAGACAGACAGACAGCGGAGTTTTAGTAATAGGGTCCCATTTTACCCTTTGGGTACGGAACCCTAAAAACTAACTCTTCAGCTTTAGAATAGACTACCTCGCAGAGTTGATCATTATTTTGCCGCGGAGTTATTATAAAACAGTTATCAACTTTGTTCAAAATTAAATACTTGTGATGAATAACGTATTTATTTGGATAAGGATTAATACCATGTTTATGAAAACTCCTTCGCAAATAATGCATTAATTTCGAACAAATTTGATTACCATAAAAAAAGGTTATAGTGAGTCAATCTTAAAAGATAGAGAGGTATTTAAACATATAAAAATAAAATAATAATTATTTATTTATTTATTCAGACAAAGTCCATAATAAAATTGTTAGTCACAAAAATATCTTACAAACTATGTTAGTACAGACATATTACAAAAAGATAGGTACATAAAAGGTGTGTAGTCATGAAACCTCTCGCTCGGGTTCAGGATAGATTGCCTATTTGTTGTTTGTTGTATTTGTTGTTGGATTGATTATGGTTTATTATATAGATATAATACTCAAGAAATTTCACAAAAAAGAAAAATATAGAATAACATTCAAGAAAGCTCCTTAAATATAAGACTAAATATTATGATCTCTTTTTGTGATGAACACAGCGAGTCATTCATCACAAATTCAGAATGAGGTTCACCGTATCCAAACAAGATCATGCGGCTAAGTACAGTCTAGGACATGTTTGGCAGATGGATAAAAGAACGATGACGATCGACGAACGATCATCCAACGTCGACTTTACGTAATTAAGCTGTGATAAAGCCATTTAAAATATTATAAAGTGGTTGTGAATCGACTTAGAAAATTAACGAGCCCCGAGCACCTGCACATTGTGGAATGCAATAATGATTATTGAGCAGACCCGAATTTCGGTCTGAATTTTCCCAATCACCTGAATAGAACAAAGACATAAATATAATCAATAATATATCAATATCTAAGCTACTAAATCCCTTGCATTTAGAGTTTAGAAACATTATTCATCATTACAAAGTTTCAGTAGATTAGTTTTAGTACATTTCTGTAACAGACGGACAGACCATGGAGGAACTATAATTATGTATTTCTCGATTACTGCTAAGAGTAGCTGGCAGCCCTAAATACGAGCAATGTTTTGATTATGTATAATGTATTATTTTTAAGACATTATTTTTATGATAAGTTTAATTCACACACTGACTTTTTATTTGTAAAAAATAATACAATATTTGTAAATATGTGAGCACCTTGTATCTAACACATGGTTAATTTATTCGTCAATGCTTAATTTTTTATTCTTATTACCTGTTGTGGTATAGTAAATTTATTCTAGGTATGTACATCGTCTTCACATGTAATGATATAATTGATGTACTTATACAAACTATTGTAAATCAGTTTAAAAGAGTAACGGTGGAGTTTCTTGCCCTTTCTTCTCCATGCGAAACTACCTTTTGGAAGGGGCAACTAAAATCAATTTTATTTCCGTGTAAATTTTGACGTTCAAAAGTGCCATTTATGTGCCTATTTGAAATAAATGCTTTGACTTTTTCTTGCTGATTCTTGCTGCGAATATAAAAATAAGAACATTATAAAAGTTATTTACGTAAATACACGACTCCAAGTTATACCCATAACTAAATCCGTCTAATGAGATCAACAGGTAAACACGTGAACTTAGTTTTTTTTTTTTCAGTTTTGACCATGTATAGGTATTCTTGTTAAAGATTTCCTATTTTTTGATGACACACTTACTCGCTATATTAATCAAAATCAAAATATTTTATTTCACATAAACCTACATACATGGGCACTTATGAAACGTCAGAAGCTAGGTGCACGGTTCTAACTGGTTGTTCCCTATGGAGAAGAGCTGGTAAGAAACTCCACAGTTACTCTTTTATAAATAATTGGCTTTTACAATATTATCAAATTACAGTGATTTAGGTATGGGAGGACAGTGTAAACCAACCAGTACCAGGTACTTAAAAAAATAGGAAATGGCAGCAAATCAAAACACCTATGAGTCTATAAGGCCTAAAACGTTGTCACATTCACAAAATAGCAGAGAATCTATTTAGGAAAAAACAAAATAAAAATTCAAATGCCATGATTGCCATTACAACTGTAACAAATCTGAGTGGATAACCTGTCTACAAAAGCCACTAATGAAGAGTTGTACTTAGAATAGAATAATGTCAAGATTTTGTCATAGAAGTAGGTATGTCATATTGTCAAGATGATCGTGGTTAAAGAGATTAATAGATGACCGTTTGAGCTATAGCCACGACGCAGATATACGTTGTACAGATACAATTAATAGGGATTGCAATCCGGAAAACCGGATCCGGTAATCCGGCAGATCCGGCATCAATAACCGAATGTGCAATAACCGCACTGTTGCATGAGTATATAGACTGGTCGTTTTTACAAACCAAAAATTGATTATTTGTTTAAAAACTAAAGAGTTAATTATATTATAAAGAATAGTTATTGTTATCGTTGTATTTTGCTGTGCTATTCATTAGATAGATTTATTTATTGATTTATTCTTATATATAACAGACTACCGATAGTCTGTTATATATAAGAATAAAACTGAATAGCATTCTCAAAGAGCTAATTATAATTGTCATTATTGTGATCTCAGTTAATTATTATGTAATGTATGAATATAATTATATAACTGTATAATATAATATAATATTGTATAATATATATAATATTGTATATTGTATAATTTTATAATTGTGATTAATATTAATCTCGCTCACCAGTTACGTTACGTTAAAGATAAAGACACTGTTTTTTTTTTTAAAGATTTTAATTGTTTGAGTTTTAATTTGTGATTTTATTTGTTTTGACACTAATAAAAGCAGGAGCAGACGTGGCGGGACTCGACGTCAAAGTGATAAATCGAAAATTTAATTATTTTCTCTTTTTAAAATTAGTCATAATAAAGTTGATTTCGTATATGAATCGTTTTTTTTTTTCCACTTAATTAACGATCCATTTTTTAATGAAGGAAAGTTAAGTTATCCTGGATAGATCCGGTCGGACCCGGCCGGATTGAGGGCCTAGCTACGTCATAAGTCATTAATTGAAGTAAAAGGCCTTAAGTCTAATTCAACAAAATCCATAGCAAGCCAGTGAAGTTCATGACCTTGTTTCTCAAAAAGGTAATACCATTTACGTAATACAAAATTGTGTTGAAAATGGAAATTGTCACCGATAATGTGAAGGCCGAGGACTGGCAAAACCAAAGCGAATGTGAGTCGAACTTAATCTATAAGAATTCCGTATACTTGGGAATCCGTTGGATGCAGGAGGCACGGCAGATCTGTCCGTCTAAATATTTATGTTTTCATATAGTTTTGGATTCTCTTTTTTTAGACAAAAGTGATGATGATGTTCAGCGTTGGTGTGATCTAGCCCAAATCGGTGCATGAGGGTTCTGCTTCGTTTTGCTCAAATGTATTTGCTACATAACAATAGATATGCAGCAAATACCTACATTTGATCTACACAAAATAAGGACAGACAGTCACATGATGACATGACCACAAAACCCGGGGTTAGTGAATGCGTATAGAATAATAGCAAAGGGACGAATGTCACAAAATAATTGCGAAACCCGGAATCAGCAGTGCAAAAATCTATTGAAACTAAAATGCTGTAAAAGGTCTTTTCCAATCAATGCGGAATACTATGCCGAATTATTAATATGGACATTACGCTGTTACGCGTAATTTAATGTTCCGTTTTATTATCTCCTCAACTTCAGCGGCCAGCCAGTGTACATCGGCCGAATGATGACGAGCTGGGCCCTGTTCAATAAAATTTTACAAATTGTAAATTGTAATTGTATTTTACAATTACAATTCTACAAGTTTCTGTTTAATAAAGAACCTACAATTTTACCATGGTGGAAAACTGACAAAATTGTAAAATTGTAGCTACAATTTTACATATTTCTGTTCAATAAACATTTTCTCGTTACAGGTGACAATTCACATATTTGTAAGGAAAACTGTTTTATTGAACGCATAATTGTAATTACAAGTTTACATATTTTGTAAATTTTAGAAAAATTTCGACAGGTGGACTCGCCTTGTGTCAGAACTTTACAATTTATAAATATTTTAAAATTCTAAGATTTTGAAATTTACCCTCGATTTAAGAATCTTCAACAAAAACTTACATTTTATGTAAATTGTAACTTACAATTACAAATTTGTTGATACAATATTGTCATCGAAATCTACAGGCGTTTTCTGCACTTGTAAACGTTTATTAAACAGCACTTGTAATGGTAATATTTGTAGTGGTTTTACTTGTAAAATTCTTACATAATTGTAAGGTTTATTAAACAGCACTTGTCATAAAACTTTACAAATATGTCACTTATTTACACAATTGTCGGATTGTAAAGTTTATTATACAGGGCCCTGTACGAACTGGACCCGAAGTTTGTTAAAACGATATCTATTAGATTATTTTGAGTGACTCTTGGCTTCGTTCAGAATCAGAAGGCATGCTATTAACCTGCAGAAGGTATCCACTGGTACTTATCTTATTATAAGATTTCAACTTAAGAAAAACATTGTGTATTAACGAAATTTTGGTTCAAACCGACACTGTGCTAGAAATAGGTTTAAGTAGGTGCACTGTAATCGGAAACACAGACAGCTTCCAATTGGAAACTCACAACCACAACATTAAACTAAACATCAAGGGGTAGTTAAGTGACGTTTAAACGTCAAAAATGTATGGTCAAACAGTCGCTAATCATTATCTAACTTTGAGCAACGTTTATAAAAAACTCCTAAGTAAATAACACAGTATCGCAATAGGTTGGAAAATAAATAAATAAAGATCATTATAATGATTTAAAAATAGATACTGTTTTAAACTGAAATCTTGAAAAAAAAAAACAACCTAAAATTAGTTACTGTTAGATTGAAACAATCGTTCTGAAACATACCAGTAACATCTCTTGCCAGCGTCGCCGGCGCCGCCAGCAGCAGCAAATACCACAGAGTTATCATCTCGCTCACTGTGTCAAGTCTGTCCTGGTCTTGCTATTGGTGCACACTGCTTGAAGGCTCAACTACTATTGAAGGGACACCGCGACTCGTCCCAAATGTAAAACTATCCTGATACGGAACACTGTTTTATCTAAATTCAAAAATTACATTGAGTAACAGCGTTTTAGGGGAAAATTTTCGTGATTATGGTAAAGACTTATTGTCGGTAAGTAGTCGAATAATCTATGAGTTTTTGAAACACTTCCACGTCACATGCACTACTTTTTATATCTGATATTTTTCAGCAACTTTAATATTTATTTATTTATGAGGATGCTTTAATTTTGCATTTACTTTTAAATGGTCAAGCTCGGACACGACACTCTGCAGCCACTTCGGAACATGTTGTTGCAAGGCGAAAGAACCGGCGGACGGCGGCGGCGTCGTGAAATGCATCACTCGAGCGAGCGTTTCAATGTCATTTGTCTGGACAAAATCAAACTGGTTACTAATTTAACTGTTAATATATAATTTTTATGATATTAATTTTATTTTCTGTGATTAATATTTTAACTCACACACTGACTTATTATATGTTGTTTATTTTTTATTTTTTGGGAAATCATATAAGTACAATGTTTGTAAATATGTGAGCACCATGTACCTATCGCAGTTATTAATTTTTCTGTTATTACTTCACTTTTCATTCTTTTTACCAATTGTGGTAAGTAACTTTGATTATTTTTTTTATATTTTTTATTTTTTTATTATAGGTACATCGTCTTCATCTATAAATATTAATTAATGTATACAAACTATTGTTAACATTTTAAAAGAGTAAGTATGGAGTTTCTTGGCCATTCTTCTCCATACATAACTACATTTTGGAAGGCGCAACTAGAATCAATTAACTATTCATGTAATTTTTGACGTTCAAAAGTGCATCTTAGTGCCTATTTGAAATAAATTATTTGACTTTGACTTTGACATTGTCAATGGGTTTCTGATTATTTTGAGTTATACTGTGGTAGAAAAACAGTCGAGTGTGGGTACCGCAGAAGCGTACAGAACGCTTCTGCGGTACCCACACTCGACTCTTTTTCCTTAATTTCGATAAAATTGTGTACACTTACAAGTCACCAAACAGACTCAGAAGAGTGAATTCTTATTATATAAAATTATACCAGATGTCGATAGACTACCACTATTCCATAAAAATCTTTAAAACCAAAATATATTTTTTTATCATACCGTGTTTGTTATTAAAAATGAAAGAACTTAATTAGCACATTTCAAAAATATATAAATTGTCAGGTGTTGCTCACGGCTTTGCTTGCATGCACCCGATAATTAGGAACAATTTGTATAACATCATGCCTCAGATTTGAGCCAAACATATTTTCTCTCTAAACCTACCCAAAATACATATAATAATAAATACGTTATTTCAATGTCGACTATATAAAAAAATAACAAAACGTGTGTAATACTCGTAATAATGAGGTGCCTGCCGTTTTGCCGAAAAGATTTTGGCAAAATTTTATTACCCAAACAAATTTTAGCGACCTTTTTTTATACCATTGCAATATTTCGAATGATTTTAGTATGCATATTTTCATTTGGTCAAATTTTTACTTGGCAAATTATTACCAAGTATAATGTCATTATGGCGTTTGGTCTTTAATCAAATGATTTATTACAGCAAACAATCTTCGGACAATAAACGTTTGGTGAAATGATTTGTTAAGACAAAAAATATTAAGGCAAAAATAAGATTTTTTGGGAATTATATATAAAAAAAATGCAATTTTATTTTAATACTCGCTTCTGCCCGCGACTTCGTCCGCGTTAAATTTCTTGTTCCCCTGACCCACCCCGTCGCAACGGGATAATCCCCGGGATTTTACTTCATTTTCGCATAAACTATCGTTTAAAAAAAATTGTGCCTAGTTAATAGGAATGTTATTCTTCCTCAAGAATTGGGCTGTAAAATGCAAAAAGATTTTTTCAAATCCAACTCGCAGTTCCAGAGATTAGCGCGTTCAAAAAACAAAAAACCGGCCAAGTGCGAGTCCGACTCGCGCACGAAGGGTTCCGTACCATCCATACAAATCCTTACTAATATTATAAATGTGAAAGTAACTCTGTCTGTCTGTCTGTCTATATGCAACGTTTTCACGCCTAAACCGCTGAACCGATCGACATGAAATTTGGCAGGAATATAGCCTGGGATATAGAGAAGGACATAGGCTACTTTTTTACGCGATAACCGACATCCACGCGGGCGGAGCAAAAAAAACGGCAAAAAAGTCATGTCCGTTGTATGGGAGCCCCCTTAAATATATTTTTTTCTGTTTTTTTGTATTTATTGACATAGCGGCAACAGAAATACATCATCTGTGAAAATTTCAACTGTCTAACTATCACGGTTCATGAGATACAGCCTGGTGACAGACGGACAGACAGACAGACAGACGGACAGCGGAGTTTTAGTAATAGGGTCCCATTTTACCCTTTGGGTACGGAACCCTAAAAACTAACTCCTCAGCTTTAGAATAGACTACCTCGCAGAGAGATCATTATTTTGCTGCGGTATATCTCCTAAGATATTCATTGAAAATTGTTCAAAATTAAATACTTGTGATGAATAGCGTATTTATTTGAATAAGGATTAATACCATGTTTATGAAAACTCCTTCGCAAATAATGCATTAATTTCGAACAAATTTGATTACCATAAAAAAGGTATAGTGAGTCAATCTTAAAAGATAGACATATGCTGTCGCGGACTTTTTTTTAGAACATTTAAAGGGGAACAATTCCATCATACATGATATTTGCGTAACTTAAACCGTTTACGCAGCGCACACAACGGAAGCTCTCAAAAAGGAATATTTTTTCCCGTTTTTGCAACATTTTTATTTATGCTCCGCTCCTATTGGTTGTAGCGTGATGTTATACAGCCTATAATATTCCTCTATAAATGGACTATCCAACAAAAAAAGAATTTTTCAATTCCAACCTGTAGTTTTTGAGATTAGCGCGTTCAAACAAACAAACTCTTCAGCTTTATTAGTATAGATAGATAATCATTTGTTTAATGCAAAATATTTTTACATTATTAAATATTTTGCAATGGATATTGTTTTTAGTAGGTTACCCGGAACTCAACTATTAAGATTAGGTTAATTACTGCTTTAAAAAAAAAATTGGTAGGTTAGGTTAGGTTAAAAGTGTGATCCGAGTGAGCGGTGCCGCGGCAGCGGCCGGCGAGTGCCAGAAACGACTTGCATTAATAGAAAAAAGAGATTTTAGATTAGGATAATTACTTCTTAAAAAAAATTAATGGAATAGGAAAGGGTGAATTGAAAACTGACGATACTAAATATTTGGCTTATTTGATTTTGCGTAAAAACTGTTATTCGAACTGAAATATTTGACTAAATAAAAAAAATTAAAAGTACTAGTTGGTAAACAATAGTTTAAACGTTCATTTGCCAAACATTAGGTTTGCGTTACAATTTTTTGTGAATAGATTTTTTGCTAAGTAATAATTTGGCAAATGAAAGCATGCGAAATTTTTTTTGGGAAGTGAAAATTTGTCAAACTCCTTTCGGTCAAACAAGGGAGACCCATAATAATGACATAAGCTGGGAGTACTTCCACGCGGTGAAGGCGGTAAACCTTGTCTGACTGATTTGACGGATTAAGAGGATCGGAAAAAAATCAACGCAAAATGTTACCGATAATCCTTACTTGGGCAGTTACTGTGCACAAGTTGCAAGGGAGAACTCTAGATAAAGCAGTAATTGATTTAGGGAAGTCACTATTCGCTAAGAGACAGGCCTATGTGGCCCTCAGCCGACTCAGAACCTTAGACGGATTATTTATTTGTTCCTTGTATCATAACAAATTTCTGAAAAATTCTCATGACTCACGATCTCTTGAGGAATTGGCTAAGAAGTCTTTCCGATTTCGAAACATAAACCTATGTATAAGTTTGGTTTATTACCTGAGTACATGTAAAATAATAAATACTAAACTAAACAAAAATTTAAACCGGCTCTGCAAATACTTTATCACGAAATTATAACCCCAAAATAATTTAAATAAAAAATAAGTTCAAAAACTAAAACCCGACTACTGAAAAATCACACTCTAAAAATGTAATACATATTCATAGTGATGTTCAGAGGATAGCAGTGGTAGTAAGCCACCTATCCCAACAAAACAATACATTCTAACAGTAGTAAGCGGTCATAAGCTTTAGGGCAAAGTGGCATACAACCACTGTTATCCTCTGAACATCACTATAAATATCTATTAAATACATTAAAATATATTACGTGTAAGTTGTTTATTTAATAGACGATAAATATTGAATAGTTCGTACATAAAAATTTCAGGTGAAAATTATTTTCTTGTTTCATACTTTTTAGAGCGTGATTTTTCAGTAATCGGGTTTTAGTTTTTGAACTTATTTTTTACCTTTTAATTGTAATCAATTTTTATTAATTAGGTACTTTTGATTCTGATCTCATTTATATTACAATTTATACAGGGTGTCCCAAACGCAGTGATCCAAAGGTAAATGGGGTAAAGCGGAGGTGGCCACCTATCATTTAAAAATGTAAAAGTTGGGATATTCTCAACAGTTCAGAAAATTTCGCTGGGCTTAGACGGTTTCACTAAAGATTTAAAAAAATAATAAAATAAAAGTAAAAACAAATTAACAAAAAAACAGACTAAAAAAAAAATACAAAGTGAAAAATATATATATACGGTCGAATTGAGAGAACTCCTTTTTTTGAAGTCGGTTTAAAAATAAAATCTGAAGCGTTGCAGTCACACTGAACGTAAATAGGAACATAATCTTGTACCTACACTATCAAGGCATCTTCCAGGTAGATTTAAACTCGCTACGTCGAAAATGGTTCTTTTTCACAGGGTCGAAAAATCCAAGTGAAAGAGTAAAATTTCTTGATAATTATTAAAATAGCGATTTTCTGACTGTTGAGAATATCCCGATTTTTTAATGTTGAACCATCTCCGCTTTACCCAATTTGCCTTTGGACCACTACGTTTGAGACACTCTGTATTATTTATGTCTTAGTCTTAAGTGTGATGAACGGCGACCCCTAAATGTTACTTCCGGTGTTATGTTCATTAATGATATAGGTACGTGTTTTAATTACGATTATTAATTTACGTGACTGTTTACTTTTGCAGAAAGAATAGATTATCTGCATATTGTGTAAAAATAAACTTAAATTGAGCATATACAAATGCTATTGCATTAGTTTTACTCAAAATAAAAACGTAATAAAACATGCATATTCATTGAACAATACAGATCTGGCAAGAGAAACAGTGGTTCGTGATATTGGTGTTTTGTTAGATGACAAATTCCATCTTGATGCTCATGTTACTAAAATTGTGAACAATGTTTTTCGTATGTATGGTTTTGTGATGAGATCGGCTCAGGAATTTATACGCCCTGGTACTTATTTATACCTTTAGAAAACGTTGGTCAGGTCTCAGTTGGAGAACGCGCTCCCGGTGTGGAATCCCTTCTATGAAAAATATTCTAAATCGCAAATTTTTAAAGGCCGTTGTTGTCGTACGTATGCATCTTACAGCAATTTAATAAATACGAGTACATCATTTATCATTCCAGCCGAAAGACGTCCGCTGCTGAACATAGGCCTCCCCCAACTGGGGGCGTTTGCCATAATCGCCACGCTTGGCAGGCGGGTTGGCGATTGCAGTATGGTGTTAAAATGCATAGAGAACGCTGCTGTCCATTCTATAGTAAGTCTCTTAGTCGCCTTTTACGACACCCACGGGAGGGTTGGGGAAAAAGTCTTTTCGCATTATAGTATGTATGAACTTGTAATAAAATCTCTTTGGCTATACTATTTGTATCTGGCTGGTTTTGGTATCATTAAAAGTTTAAATTTTAAAGAATATAATTCCAAATTCAAATTAGGAAAATGTGTGATTTTGATTTGTTTTTCGTACTGTCAAGATGAGTGAATCTAATGAAGAAATTCGATACATGTTAAAATTTTACTAAAAAAAAGGTAAAAATGCAACGCAAGCCGCGAAAAAAATTTGCGATATTTATGGACCTAGTGCAGTGTCTGTGAGAGTAGCACAAATTTGGTTTAAGCGTTTTCAATCCGGAAATTTTGATGTCAAAGATGCTCGTCGCTCTGGTCGGCCTATTACGGATAAAATGGATGCCATTTTTATCAGTAGTTACGACGTAGCTGAAGAACTGGGAATTGACCACAAAACAGTTTTGGCATATTTGAAAAAAACTGGGTACACAAAAAAGCTCGATATTTGGGTGCCTCACGAGCTCACTGAAAGAAACCTAATGAACCGTGTACTCATTTGTGATTCTTTATTACTACGTCATGAAACCGAACCATTTTTGAAGAAGCTGATAAATGGTGATGAAAAGTGGATCACGTACGACAAGAACGTGCGAAAAAGGTTGTGGTCGAAGACCGGTCAGGCTTCACAGACTGTGGCGAAACCCGGGTTAACTCGCAACAAGGTGATGCTGTGTGTATGGTGAGATTGGAAGGGCATTATTCATTATGAGCTGTTACCACCAGGTAGGACCATCGATTCTGAACTCTACTGCGAACAACTGATGAGATTAAAGCAAGAAGTTGAGAGAAAGCGGCCGGAATTAATCAACAGAAGGGGTGTGTGTGGTTTTTCATCATGATAACGCTAGACCTCACACATCTTTAGCCACTCAGCAAAAATTAAGAGAGTTTGGCTGGGAGGTGTTAATACATCCGCCCTATAGTCCTGACCTTACACCTTCAGATTTCCACCTGTTTCGGTCTCTTCAGAATTCTTTAGGCAGTGTCAGGTTAACATCACGAGAGGACTGCTAAAACCACTTGTCGCGGTATTTTGATCAGAAGTCCCAAAATTTCTATAGCAATGGGATCAAGTCCCTACCTACAAGATGGCAAAAAGTTATCGAACAAAATGGTACCTACATACTATAGCTAAATGTAAATAAACTATATTAAAAAATGTTTTGAATTTTCTTAAAAAATGCGAAGAAACTTTTTCCCCAACCTATTATAAACTTCAAAACCTTAAATCTAGACGTATAATGTTGGAATCGACGTTTTTGTTTGATTTATGTAACAATTCGTATGATTGTATATAAGCAATAGAATAAGTTATGTAGTACCCAGAACAACTATATGTCGAGGGGTGCGCGCACGACCGCTGTATGCTGTAACCTCTTGTCGACCAAACGCAGGCTCGCGAGCACCCCTGCGGCGTCTTACCACGCAGTTCAATAAGATTTTCCGAGATATCGAGTTCTTTGCTGTTTCTGCTGGAAAATTTAGAAGTATTGCGCTTAAAATTATAGCAGAATTAGGTAAATAATAACAATCCTAAAATAAAATCAAAATTTCTTTTATAAATATTCTATTATACTATCTTCTTTCTCTTGTTATTGTTTTTACTTGTATTAGTTTCAGATTAGTTTTCTTTTATATTTAAACATACTCTCTACACAATGTTATTTGTATCGCACGTCGTTCGTGTTTGTTTAACTTTTTTATATTATGTGGTAAATGTGGTTGGTTATACATTTATACACCCATTTTAGTTTTAAATTCTATACCATAATATTGTAATATTTATTTTCCCAAATAAAATAAAATAAAGTAATTGGGTAATATTGCTTGTTTTGTAATTTAATTTTAATCGTGTTATCACCTGTTTTTGAGAACCTGTAACTGGCGACTGTGTAAGTTCGGGGCTATTGTTACCTATACTAGTACGTGACTAGTGCTTAAGTTATATTTTAAGCAGAAGCTGTTGGTGTACCTTTTTAACCGACTTTCCAAAAAGGAAAAGTCGGTTGTTAAATAAATAAAAACCTAAGTCCACGTTTTAGTTATGCTTAGCTCTAAGTACAATGAGGAAACGGACCTTTAGCAAATTGCTTGTCAACTGTCTGTAGGTATATTGAAATCACAACTCTCATTTTTTATTAGACATGGACAAATAAATTCAGTACATGAATACATATATTAACCAAATCATAGGTCTGGAGTTCGAACCCAAGGCACACACCTCTGACTTTTCGGATTTATGTGCGGATTGTATAATTATCACTTGCTTAAAATACGGTGAAGGAAAATATTGTGGGGAAACCGGCAGCCTGAGAGATATTTCTCGTTGGCATGTATAGCCAAGTGAGGCCCATGGGCGAAATAAAAACTCTGACACCAGGTTAGTCACTAACCACATGAAAATGAAAGAAGATTTAATGAATAGTATTAATAATAATAATACATTTTATTTATTTTCTGCCATATATAACAATGTACACAGTATATATTTCAAAAAGTTTTAAGATGGGAGACAGGAGCCCATACTAAGTAAAACATGTGCTAGAAGTCTCCTGGTTTCCTAATCTCGAATACATTATCAGAGCAACGCGCACACGAAAAAAAAAAAAAACAAACAGCAGCAGGGAGCGCTTACAGCTAACGAACAATATAAATATATCTTGTAAACATTATCTTCGGATAGTTAAGCCATCATCTTTCGCATATTTTTTTCCCTTTATTGAAATAAGTATTTTCTGCAGAAGGCATGATGTGAAGATAAAGTTAAATTAAAATAAATAATTAACTTAATTTAAATTTATATTAATTTCACGTTTGAACAGTCAAATCATTTTTTGTTCGTTTTACGTATACAGGTTACATGATCCTGGACCAAAAATTATAAAAAAAAAAAACATCCCAACTAACAATTTAACGCAGGGGGTGTCATTCAAGCATTCAGAAGAAATGCTTACGATCGTTTACCAAATTACAATCGATTGATAGTTGTAAACCAGTATTTATATGTCTCGCTGGTGGTGGCGTGTGTGTTGGATCATTAAGTTCCCTTCAAAATGGTTGAGCTAAATGGTGCTGATCCATGCGTCATGTTCGTGAACGGGCGCCGTCAGTTGGGACTGGTCATCTCTTAGCTGCCACGGCTTATTTTAATTTTGGAATAGTTTCTATTACGGACGCTTCTAACGTGCACGTCTTTCTACATTGTTCTCACATGTATAACTTCAACATGAATGATGTAACCCATATTTTGTAACAATATTTTGTTTTAAAAGAGTGTCCATGGAGTTTCTTGTCCGTTCTTCTCCATAGGAACCTACTACGCTTTGGAATGGGCAACTAGCTTCATCTTTCTGACTGACCGACCCCTTGACAATTCAAAAGTGCCTGTAATTGGTATATTTGAAATAAATGCTTTGAGTTTGAGTTTGAGTTGAGTTTGAGTTTGAGTTTAAGGAACTTAGTCTGCTCACTCTACCGTCTAAGTAGGTAGGCATATATGAAATGGGAGTGTTTGTCCGCTGTAACCTGCATTTATTTGAAATGAAAACTGCCCTCTTGCCGTTATCAGAATACCATTCAAGTTACCTCTCATAAAACCGCATTTTTCGGCAAAAGTGTGCTAGGTATGGCCCCAAAAATATATAATGGTATACCAGCAGCTATTAGATGTAAAGAGTGTCTGAGAACTTTTAAGAGGTCTTTATTTAAATTCCTTTTAGATATATGTTACTACTCCTGAGTACTACAACTGAGTTTACTACTGATAAACAGAGGTATGACGATTCCGACTAAGGTAATTAAACACTTATGATTTTATTTATTACCTGTTTACCTAACTGACATATTTTTTATTGACTGTTTTTTTTTTTGTTTTCGTATTCTATTGACATGTCACCTTAATTGTAATTGCTTGTTTATGTTAATTTTGTACGCCATATATTGGCAAAACATAGTGCACATATTTTAGATAATATATTATCTGTAACCATACCTATGTTTAACAAAATAAATGACAGATTGATTGAAATTATTCGTTGGTATTTTTTTTTACTTTATTTATCTGTTCCATACATTTTGACTGCGTAGGTATTGCACTTTTGTAGGCAACAGCACATTTTTTACAGTACCTAAGTTACGCAGCGCGTGTGTAACGTGCATCAGAATTAAAAGATGCATCATCATTTATTATTATCTAGACAAGAAGGGTTAGAACAATGATAACGTTTGTTAATCAATTAAGTACAATAAAATTAATATTTGAGATTGATACTACTTTTACAAACAATAAACGTTATCATTCTACTATTCCAGGATATTTAAAATATACTGCCTTTACGATTACCATTTGCCTTATACGGTTGAAACGTCAATCGAAGAGTCCGTCATTTTTTAAATAGGTATCAGCCGTTCAGCAGCAAGCTGATTGCTCGGTGATTGCTCGGGCGGGGTGGACCGCACTTACATTGAGTTCAGTCCTTCCACAGTTATTTTATACCTCCTATTTTGCATCAATGTCAAAATCACAGTGAAATTTATTGTCCTATTTATTACATTCGTTTTATTTTGTTTCGATATTTATGTATTTCGCTGCAATAAGGTTGCAGTTGGGTTGCTGCCATTGACAAGTCCGTCAAAATGATAGTGATCTTTATTCTCGTTACGATAAGGTTGTTATTGGGATGCTGCTGTCAGACGGTCCTATAGGTCCTTATAGCACTACTCGTATCTTGTGGCTCTCGTGGAGTTGATCAAATTCCCAGTCCGGCCTATCGTCAGTAACGTACAATGTCCGTTGGCAAACATTATAATCTTGCACTCAGTTAACATAAGGAAATGAATATTAAAAAAACAATACAAACGTCAGCTAATATTTGTGCAACATTGTAGGTTGTTATTAATGCACAAATTAGCAGAAATGAGGAAATCAACAGCCTGGTTGTTTACATACATACAGTTCATATTAGGATCGTTGCACTTATGTATGTGTGAATGTTCACAGTATGTCGTCAGGGACCACCGGACCGTCCACTGCACCATCGTGATCACTTACTGGTGGCTACAGTGCACGGCGGTTGAACCCAGGTAGGTAGGGTATGGGTAAAAAAAATAAATTTAAAAGGCTATTAAAATAATATTAGCTTATTAATGTCCCACTGCTGGGCAAAGGCTTCGTTTCATACACAGAAGGCACGAGCATTGCACCACGCTTGCTCAAGACGGGTTGGCGATTTCAGAAGGCTATTCAGTATATTGCGTCAATCAAGGGAACGAGATTATTGGTATAATGATACTTATTGAAACTATAGTGCGGTCTTTAAACGCGATAATCGATCGTAGGAGCGGGAAATGATAGGTACGAATAAATGATAGCTACGAATAAATCAACTTTGGCATGCGAAAGGTAAGCACTCAATAAACTGGAACACTACAGAAAAGTCGTTTAACTTCAGTAAACAAGTAAAAATCGGTCAAAAGCTTGTCATTGGCCGGGCACAATGTCATTGACTTGCTACTGCAACGCACTTCCTATTCCCTGACTGACGCGAGACGTCGCGCGCGTTATATTGCGGGCTGGCGGCTCCAGCTGATAACCTTGACTGAGGTGGCGCAGTAACGTATGCAGGTACATCACGATACGTCGATTGTTGCTACTGTTCTGAATTTCTGATTCAATAATATACCTTTTGGTAATTTGATTTACCTTATTTTTTGCAAAGGACGTGTTAAAATTCGGGTTTTTAATTAAGTTTTTCGACGTAGGTGGTTCTCTAAGTGCAAGGTGATAGCCGACTCATAGACTCAAAAATTTGGATGGTGCCTTTTGTGATCAAGGTCGAAAAGGCTTGCTACCGTATTTGGGCAAACCTATATACGTTAGTGATTGAGACCTCGACTTTACAGAAACTCTTCAATTCGTAGAATGTAAATACCATAAAAACGTATCAGTATGATTTTCGTATTCGTTAAATGTCGGCGTAAGTTCCGAATGTCTAAGAGGGCGGTACGACCACGGTATTGCACGGTGCTGCAGAACCTGCTGATAAACGAATAGTTAACGGATCAGACCACTCAATATTATCATAATTATACACATCACGCCTGTATTCCCCAAAGAGTTAGACTGAGGTTTACCCATGTACCTGTAGTAGACCCACATGTATGTATATGTATGTGTGTGTAATTATGGGTACTGCAATTTTTCGTATGACACGGATTTCCGCAAGGTAACTCCCGATTCCATTATTTATTTATTTATTATTAATAGGCCTTGTTCGTGGCATTTGAGATAATTCTGGGCCTATCGCGGTCGACAACAGTTCCGGCTGCATGTTATTGAAGCGAAAACAAAATGATTCGCTAGTAGTTAAGGTGTTACTAGGTTTTTCCGTCTGGAATTTCTCAGTAGCAGCCCGGAGTCTGGATTTGTGCCCGGTTGATAGCAATAGGCTCGCTCTCTATTATATGGGGTATAAATATTACTAACGAAGTGATAGATAGGACCTCTGCCTAACCTTCCGGGGAATTCTAGCG
Source organism: Dryobota labecula (assembly GCA_947523025.1). Lineage (NCBI taxonomy): Eukaryota > Metazoa > Arthropoda > Insecta > Lepidoptera > Noctuidae > Dryobota > Dryobota labecula. The sequence goes on along the minus strand of OX383303.1, from coordinate 958,292 downwards.
AAATCTACATATAATATAAATATAAAAGAAAAGAAACTGACTGACTTGGTGACATATCAACGCACAACCGAAACTACTGGGACTAGGAACGTGAAATTTGCACACGGCTTCTTTTTATTGTGTAGTGGAGCACTAAGAAGGGGTTTTTGGAAATTCGACCTTTAAGGGAGTAAAAAGGGAGGATTTTGTTTGTATGAAAAATCTTATTACTTGAGTTAATAAACTTGGAACTTAGCACGAATACTTATCTAAGTAAATTTTTAAATTTGTGATTTTCCCCGACTGGGGTGTCAAAGTTTGTATGGAAGAATTTTAACGCACGGTCCGATTAACACGAAACTCAGTATTAATACTTAAACAAAAAAAAAAGGAAAACGCGTATCAGGGTTTTTCGAAAATCTACCCCTGACGGGATGAAAAGAGGTAGTCAATTTTACAGGGGAGGATTTTACTGCGAGGCTTGATAAACTCGAAAAATGGTATGGAAATACAAAAACACAAATAAGACTTTAAAAAACTAACACCTTTGGGGGTGAAAAGGGGAGATACAGTTTGTATGAAAAAAAATCTTATTTCGTTGATCTATTAACTTGGAACTGGGCCAGAATACTTCATTATTATTCTTCTGCTCAGAGGGGGACGAAATCTACGTGAACGAAATCGCGGGCGAAGTGCTGAATGACTGACATATCAGAAATTTTGCACAAGGGATTTTGCATACGGATTTTTATAATGTAGGTGAGCTCTAAGAAGGGGTTTTGGGAATTTCGACCGTTAAAGGGAATGAAAAGGGGGGTTTCTATTGTATGGAAAATCTTATTACTTAAGTTAAATTTTGAAACTTAGCACGAATACATTCTTAAATTAATAATCATAATCATTTAATTGTCAGAATATGGTACATGATATGGTCTTAAGATTAGTGAATGGTATCATCACATTCTGCTAATTGGCGTACAAATTTTAGGTACATAATTTAAATTACAATTTGAGGTCAGTTAAAATAATATAGTATACAGCAACACAATTCATTAAGATCAATACTCAATATATTTATTGCTTCCACATGAGAACTTAGGTGGTCGGTTTTACAAAAATATGATCATTGTGGACCCTGTCGGGCACAGCAAAAGTAGGAGAGAGGAAGAGGGGCTTTTATTTGACTACTTAGTTGTTATAATAATATTAAATAGGTATTGTTTAATCTATATAAATAAAAAGAAAAGTCCTGACTGACTGACTGACCCATCAACGCCCAGCCCAAACCCTTGGACCTAGAAAGCTGAAATTTTGCACAGAGGTTCTCTTTATAATGTAGACAAGGAATAAGGAAGAATTTTTTGAAATTCAGCCCCTAAAGGGGTTAAATAGGGGATGGAATTTTATATGAAAGTCCGTCAGTTTTGAAGTTAGGATCTTAAAATTTTGTGTTCAGGCTGACAATTGAAAATAAATTTACACGTGTCTCAGTGTTTTTGATAATTCCACCCCTAAAGGGTTAAAAAGGGGGATGAAGTTGAAAAGTCCTTAATTTTCGAAGAAAAATCACTTACTATCTAGGCTTATGGTTGGAAGTGTTGTTAGAATTTCAACCCCAGGGGGTGAAAAGGGGCTGAATTAAAAAAAATCCTTATTTTTTAAGTTAAAATCACTAATATTTCGGCTTATGGTTGGAAACTAACATAACGTAAACCGTTGTTTCTTTTATTATTTTACCCACAAGTTTCTGAAAAGGGGGATGAAGTTTTGTATTGAAGTTGTTCATTCGCTAAATTTTGTATTCAAGTAAAAATAATAAAAGTACACGTGTACTGTTTCTAACTTTAAAGTATTCCACAACGCAGTTACTGGGTAATACGATACCCCTTGGTAAGAATGGTTGTCTGATTCTTTCGGGCTTCTGACTTCCCGTAACGACTGTCATAGATCCACGAATGACAGCCGGGACCAACAGCTTAACGTGCTTTCCGAGGCACGGACGGGACTCTGTATGTAAAGATGCTCACCAATCCACAGACCAACCGCGGCAAGTGTAGCTTAACCTGATCAATCGACCTGTGTAGCTGTTATTATTTAGCCACGGGCTCCTACCCCAAAGAACCCCCAGAAGAAGAAGAGAATTGATATAGATATAGATTAGGATAGTTAGATGAGGTTAGATTAGATTAGGATATAGAATAGAAGACGTCAGCTAATGAAGGATTTTTGAAGATTCAACCTTTAAGAGGGTAAAAGGGGGGATTTCGTTTGTTTGAAAAATCTTATTCCTTGAGTTTATAAACTTGGAACTTGGCACAAATGCTTATCTAATCACTACATAGTATAAAACAAAGTCGCTTTTTCTGTCCCTATGTCCCTTTGTATGCTTAAATCTTTGAAACTACGCAACGGATTTTGATGCGGTTTTTTTTAATAGATAGAGTGATTCAAGAGGAAGGTTTATATGTATAATAACATCCATTAAATAGTGGAGAAGTACTGTTATTTTTGAGGTTTCTAATGTGATGTCGTAAATAATTACATTTTTTCCGCTTACATTGCAAACGCAGGCTGAACCCTACGAGTTTTATCAAAATAATGTACTAAGTATTGTACACATTGAAAAGGTCTACAGAAAAGTCCGTGATGGTATATGTCTATCTCTTATGGATAACCCACAATAACTTTTTTTTGTCATTTACTTTTTACGACAAATAATGGCTAATTTTCGAAGCGATTTTAACCAATACAGCATTAATCCTTAACCAATTAAATACCTTGAATACATTGTTCATTTAATATAGATCTATATGGCCCTTTACACCGTATGATTTAAGTGAATATTTTCGAAGATATTACAGATTTAAAAATTGCGGGACGTAGCGTTTGCGGCGGTACTGGCCGGCCGCCATCTTTTGCAATGACCATTAATAAATCGCAGGGTCAAACCTTCAACGTTGCAGGCTTAGATTTGAGCGTTGACTGTTTTTCACATGGACAACTGTATGTCGCTCTTTCAAGAGTGACCTCCAGAGAAAACATGTTTGTATTGTCTAATGACAAGAAAGCTGTGAACGTTGTTTATAAAGACATTCTGTAATATGTTGTAAAAATTAAACAAATAGTTAAAAATGTAAAAAGTAAATAAGTAAAAATGTAGTGTATGAATTTAGATATTCCAAAGATAGCAGGAAATCTTCATGGTATAGGGAAAGGGGGATTGTTTTACTCCAAATTTAACGCGTGCGGGCCACGGGCAGTAATGAATAAATCAAAACTACTGAATCGATTTTAATCACATAGGCTATATATTTTATACCCGTGCGAAGCCGGAGCGGGCCGCTATGTTTTTATATACAACGTTCACAGTTTTTCTGTAGTGTATTTAGTATCAGCATTGCACCCGTGCGAAGCCGGGGCGGGTCGCTAGTTAAATAATAAAGTTTGTTTATTTCAGTTTTTTTCTAAACTACCCCATAAAGGGGAATTGGGGGTGTCAAAGTTTGTATGGAAAAACTGATGGCTATCAACACATAGCTCAAACCACTGAACGGATTTGGCTGAAAATTGGCACACAGATATTTATTGTGACGTAGGCATCGGCTAAAAACGGATTTTTGAAAATTCAACCAGTAAAGTGGTAAAACAGGGTGATTTGATTTATTTGAAAAATCTTATTCCTTGAGTTATTAATAAAAATTAAACTTGGCACAAGGGGGGATTGGGGGATGTCAAAGATTGTATGGAAAAAACCGTAACGGACTGATCTATTTCAAAAAGGCTTTCGAGCTCTAAAAAGGGCTTTTAAGGGGTAAATTGTATAAAAAATATTTTTTTTTTAGTTCATAAACTTGAAATTCAGCACAAATACGTTCATAAATAAGACACAAAGTTTGTCATAATTCGTTTTTCAAAACATCCCCTCAAAAGGTTCTCATTCTTTTGACAGAAAAAAAAAGGATTACGAGTATATTGGGTTTTTGAGAATTGATCCCAAATAGGGGAGTGAGGGGTAATTAGGTTTTTACGGGAGAATTTTACTGCGTGCCTTGAATAACTCAATTTTTTTTATTTTTAAGATTTTGAATTACTCAAAAGTATTTTTAATCCCAGTCATAGAATACTTTAAATCCCGGTAGTACGTTCCCGTTGGATTTGTTCCGACATCCACGCGGGCGAAGCCGCGGGCAAAAGCTAGTGTTAAATATTTGTATCGGTTGACATGGAGCTATGAACATTGACTTTTGTTTATTTAATACGAGTATATAACCACTGATCCTGGTATTGGCATAATTTTTTCTACGAAATAGTCGTTGAATTTGTCAGCAATTAATTGAGGTTTGTTAATTGTTTCATTGTCAATTTGAATTGTATTTATTGAGCCATTAGGTTAATTTAGGGTTTTTTGCATTTATTGCATTTTTTTTTTTTTTTTGCATTTTGCATTTATTGTCAGAAGTTTTAATATTGTAGTTATTTTGAGATCGTTTAGGCTGTTTAATATATATATATATACTAGCGACCCGCCCCGGCTTCGCACGGGTGCAATGCTGATACTAAATACACTACAGAAAAACTGTGAACGTTCTATATAAAAACATAGCGGCCCGCTCCGGCTTCGCACGGGTATAAAATATATAGCCTATGTGATTAAAATCGATTCAGTAGTTTTGATTTATTCATTACTGCCCGTGGCCCGCACGCGTTAAATTTGGAGTAAAACAATCCCCCTTTCCCTATACCATGAAGATTTCCTGCTATCTTTGGAATATCTAAATTCATACACTACATTTTTACTTATTTACTTTTTACATTTTTAACTATTTATTTAATTTTTACAACATATTACAGAATGTCTTTATAAACAACGTTCACAGCTTTCTTGTCATTAGACAATACAAACATGTTTTCTCTGGAGGTCACTCTTGAAAGAGCGACATACAGTTGTCCATGTGAAAAACAGTCAACGCTCAAATCTAAGCCTGCAACGTTGAAGGTTTGACCCTGCGATTTATTAATGGTCATTGCAAAAGATGGCGGCCGGCCAGTACCGCCGCAAACGCTACGTCCCGCAATTTTTAAATCTGTAATATCTTCGAAAATATTCACTTAAATCATACGGTGTAAAGGGCCATATAGATCTATATTAAATGAACAATGTATTCAAGGTATTTAATTGGTTAAGGATTAATGCTGTATTGGTTAAAATCACTTCGAAAATTAGCCATTATTTGTCGTAAAAAGTAAATGACAAAAAAAAGTTATTGTGGGTTATCCATAAGAGATAGACATATACCATCACGGACTTTTCTGTAGACCTTTTCAATGTGTACAATACTTAGTACATTATTTTGATAAAACTCGTAGGGTTCAGCCTGCGTTTGCAATGTAAGCGGAAAAAATGTAATTATTTACGACATCACATTAGAAACCTCAAAAATAACAGTACTTCTCCACTATTTAATGGATGTTATTATACATATAAACCTTCCTCTTGAATCACTCTATCTATTAAAAAAAACCGCATCAAAATCCGTTGCGTAGTTTCAAAGATTTAAGCATACAAAGGGACATAGGGACAGAAAAAGCGACTTTGTTTTATACTATGTAGTGATGATATATTTTTTTTTTTGTAACTGAGTTATTTGAATATTTTGTTTTATTTATTTGGGTAGGTTTAAATCTAGGCGTCCATAATAATTGCCTTTTCTTGAAGCTACATAATTTAAGTCCTCGTGATATCCATTTTTGTTTCTCTTTTTGGAATTTTAGTATATCTGGGAGAAGCATAGGTCATAAAATAATTTAAACTGTTCGATAAATTAGTTAAATGCTACATTTGGATCAAACTCGAACTCAAATCATTTATTTCAATTTAACAATTTACAGGCACTTTTTAACTGTCAAGGAGTCGGTCAGTAAGAAAAATGAAAATGAAGCTACATGCCCATTCCAAAGCGGTACCTATGGAGAAGAACGGGCAAGAAACTCCATGGACACTCTTTTAAATTAAATTGTTATAAAAATATTAGTTACTTCTATAATGTTGAATTTATAACGAAATATGAGCACGATGTAAAAATAAAAACTTACACGTTAAAAGCGTCCAGAGTAGGTACACCAAATAGAAACAAAATAAAATAGTTAAAATATATATAAATAAAAATATAGATCGTCATCGTCGTAGATTTCAGAGAACGTTAGTTTCTCAAGGCGAACCTGCCTTGAGAAACTAACGTTCTCTGAAATTTAACTTTACCATTTTCTCTGGTCAGTCGCGTTGTGATTTATACCAATATTTCAAAACACAGTTTATAGGTACGGGACACTTCAGCAATTGCGCAGTGTGATCCGATAGGGCAAATTCTATCACTTACGTCTTGCATTTTTTCTAAAAATGTTTTTTTTTTTTTTTTCAATACGTCTATATTAAAATCGTCTGCTATAATAATATTCCTACAACTTCTTCTTGCCAGTATGACATTACTGGCAAGAAGAAGTTGTAGGAATAATATGCTCTAATTTGCAAAAAAAAAAAAATACATTCAAATTCTCTGTCTTTCGCACACAACAAACACATATTATTACAATTTTATAACTTGTCAGTTCAATTGCACAGCATTCTACTACATTAGTCAATGAAAGTTCTGCAACCTCTAGTAACTCCATCCATAAATGTCCATACCGGACTAGAATACAAGATCCGCCTCTTTTGCTATTTTGTCTGCTGAAACATGCAGCCAATCTATAATTAGGTACTACGAGTACAAGGCGGTCTTCATGACCTGACATCATGAAATGTTCCGATATGCATAGTACATCCACGGATAAGTCTTTTCTGACAGTTCATTAGATATAGAGAGGGTGTCTGCTTTATTAAGCAAACCCGCTATATTTTGGTGTAGAACACATGGGTGTTTAATCACGAAAAACATCACTACGAACAGTTTTAGGATGATTGACTGACAAGATGAGTTACACATTTTTTCTTCGAAATTTACGGTCTCTATTTTATTTTTATGGTTTGTAAAGTCTATACAGTTTTATCTACATACATATATTTTTTTACTTTGTATAATTTGTAAATTTTGATATTCATTTGATTTTTATTTATAATCCAATTGCACACATATCTACTAAATAGTTCAATATTATATTTTTAACCCTTTATAGACTCGTGTGACATTTCTGTAACAAACCTCAATAATCCCGCTAAAATATATACTAAACATTTAAGTTCATTTAAATCAGTGTCACTGTATTGTAACATACCACACCGAACATTTTAGTATCAAACACAAATCATAGATGGCGAAACTTGTTGATTTTAGCGAGTTTGAATTTCGTGCGTTGATGAAAGTGACATGTTGAAACTCGTTGAAACTTAGAATTTTGTAAAATTAGACTAAAAGTATATAAAATTGTATTGTTTTCGTTGAAACCTATTGGTAAATTAATGATTTTATTAATTTATTGTTACCAAAACATATTTTTGCTTTTTTGTGTGAAAAACGTAATTATATATGTTTGTAAAATGTCTGCCTAAAATGTCAAATAAATAAATAGTTAAAAAAAAAAATGAATTTTTGAGAAACACGTGTTTATTTATTTGTTTTAAACTGTCATATGTCAAAGTATTTTAAAATTGTATGATCTTGGGCTACAAAGGGTTAAAACAATTTAATACGGGAGCATAATGTTTTCGTGACGTCATCCCGACTATTTTCTACAATAAAACTACCCGTCAAAGGAATTTTAGGGGGTGCTAAAGTTTGTATGGAAGAATTTCAACGCGCTGTCCAGTTACCTCGAATATAGACATTAGTTTTAGGGTTATTCGAAAATCGACCAAAAGGGGATGATTAAGTTTTTGAAGGAGGGTTTCACAGCGTATCTGAATTAAGACAGAAGTAATCTAAACATTAACTGACGAAACACACGACAGAAGATTTTTCAAAAATCAACCCCTTTAGAGGTGAAAAGGGAGAAACAGTTTATATAAAATATTTAGTTTTCCTTTGATCCATAAAATAAAGAATAATTTATTAATAAATAAAAGGATATTAATTATTAATTTTCCAAAATTACCAAAAATTAAAGGGGTGGAGAGGGTGTTACATTTTGTAGGAGTACATACGAAATCCACGCGGACGAAATCACGGGCAAAGTGCTAGTGTTATTCTATGTTAGTGTTAAAGTAATATATATCTACTTAGTAGGTCGGTCTTGTCGGTGTACCTACCTACATCATTCTTTTCTCTGTTTTGTTTTATTCCGGCAGACACGAGTGCATTTTACGCAGTACTTGAGCTGATAAAATCATTTAAATAAAACAATATAAGAATGAAGTGCATATGAGACGATAAACATGTTGACGTAGGTTGCTTTGTTACTCTTGGTCAAGAAAGGTTGGCGATTTCAGAAGGCTATTAGGCTATTAGGTAGTTGTTCGACAAAAAAAAACATTTCAAGTATACTGACCCAATGCAAGAGAATAAAACAATATAAGAATGAAGTGCATATGAGACGACAAACATGTTGAGGTAGGTTGCTTTGTTCTAGTGTCGAAGCTTCCATTTATGGTAAGTTTTAACAGATATCTTTATGTCAATACTGATTACATACTAATAGATAACATAGATAGGTCGGTACGAAAGGGCTTAACAAAGGCGGCGAATATAAAGACAGTAACTAGCCATTGGAATTTCAAATTAAGTCTCTACCTCTCAGAACTTTGAAGTTGTTCATGCAAATAAAAGTACTTAGGATTCGACATTTCCACATGAACAACTTTTGTTATTACGACATAACAACACTATATTTGTTTTCAAACTTGACATTCAAGTTACTCGTAACTAAAAGATTGATAACTGCGTCACTTTAGTATTTAGTGTATCTAGTTCAAGGTACATACATACTTACTATTATTATTAACATACTATTCATCAAGTGTCCAAATGAAGGCATATCGTAGTAGTTCCCCACCTGATATGGCGGCGTGCGTAGGTACCCTTGTCGATATCGATAATTTTGGTGTCGAGATATATTTGGAAAAGAGGCAGTTTAAATGGTGTTACCTATGCCATATATTATGTGCCAAATGGGAATGAACCAGTCTTTATAAAAATATTTTTAGGTGCCGTACCCACATCACGAGTAAATAGAAGAAAAATAAACAACATAATCCTTATATTTTTAGCTCAGTTCAATGTTTCGTAACCGTAAGTTATAATTAACGGGGTGTTAATCGAACTTATCCATTTTAGAATCGATTTTAAATAGTCTTAGTGTAGTTAGGTCCTGGAAATATATATGTCACAGGTACATCCTTATTTTAGGGAAATTAACGGCTCCAATATTTTTGCAACGTATTATTAATAATTGGCGCCATACAGAATATTTATACTTTTTCATTTCTCATACTTGGATAGTACGCTTGAAGTTACTTGATCATAGGGATGAAAACAGTACTTTTCGTCCCTGGGAAACGATTTTCCCTGCTGTCAAATAATTTAAAACTATGCAAGCCATGTTCCAATTTATATTTATTTATTTATTTATTTATAGTTAACTAACACGGTACAATACCAATTACATTAATTAACATAGAAAATCAAACAATTGTGTCATAAACAATTATTCGCTACTTAGGTACTAACATGGAACAGTGGACACTCTCACATACTGTTTCTCACAGAACATCAGACATACGCGTTTAATTTGATTCCATTCGTCCGCAAACACATCACATTCAGGGTTGGCCATCAGGAGGGCATTGAGCATCCTTATAGTACGACAGACAGGCGATTCAGTTCTGGCGACCGTTCTGCAAGGCAGTTGCGCGAACAGATTGTGTCGGCCACTTTGGCGGTGACCGATGTATTTGTCGGGCACAAATAGTCGACAGAAAAGGTCATGGAGCTCAGGGCAGTCGATACGACCGTTAAGGGTCTTTCAGGCTATCGTTAGCTGATCAAGGCCTCTTCTTACCTCCAACGAGTTGAAACCCAAAGTCCCTAGGATATAGTTAGTGGGGTACATGTAAGGGTAGAAATTGAAAGTTCTGTTAAAAAGAAATCTAAGAAACGTTTTCTGCACTTTCTCGAGAATTAGTGTTTGGGCCGCGGTATAGGGATGCCAGACACAACTACTAGTCTCCAGCTTACTACGAACTAGAGTGGTGTAGCAGTAATATAATGACACGCCGGTTGTGAAAATCACGAGCATTTCGCAAAACAAATCCTAAGCGTCTAAAAGATTCTTTCGCAAGGGTGGAAATGTGATCTCTGAAAGTCAGACAGCGGTCGAAGGTCACTCCCAGGTCCTTTACGTTAGTGACTCGAGTTATTTTTTCCCCACCTAAGCTGTAGACAAAATGGATTGGTCGTAATCCTCGACCGAATGTCACGACGTAGCACTTATTTGTGTTAAAGAACAGCTTATTTAGAATGCTCCACTCGTAGATAGCGTCAATATCCCTTTGCAGGAGCTTGCAATCCTCGTCCGTTCTGATGTGAGCAACTAGTTTTAGGTCGTCAGCGTATAGCACGCATTTTGCAAACTTAACCTTATTGACGAGGTCATTGATCATGATAAGGAATAAAAGCGGCCCCAACACAGATCCTTGACTCACGCCAGAGCGAGTATTATAAGGCTTAGACTCGAGGCAGCCATGTCTGACGAATTGTTTGCGATCCCGTAGATAACAGAGAAAATTTCAAGATAACTGGCCGAGAATCCCATGGCCCCTAACTTAGACAGGAGTATATCGTTATCGACTTTGTCGAACGCTTTCCGAAAGTCAAAATAGAGGGCATCGACTTGCCTACCGATGTCTAAACCGCTAGATAGATAGTCTGTGTGGATCAGTAGGTTTGTGTTTATGGAGCGACCTGGACGAAAACCGTGTTGGGCATCCGAAAGTAGCACATTAATTCTCTTGTAGATAAGTGCGTGGAGTATATGCTCAAAAGTCTTGGCAACGATAGGCAGGATAGCAATGGGTCTGTGTTCCTCTACAGCTTTTTTGTCACTTGTTTTAGGGATAGGGATGACTCGCGAGATTTTCCACTGCTCAGGGTATACACCGAACTGGAGCGCCAAGTTAAAAATATGACAGAGAGGAGCTGCCAAGATATCACGACAGCCCTTAAGTATAAAGGCAGGGACATTATCAGGGCCAATCGAGCTACTGGATTTAAGTCTAGCTAAGCCTCTATTTACATCCTGAAGGGTTAGGATAGGAAGAGGTATATTCTCTCTCTCATTACTCACATTTAGGTGCGATGGGTCCAACTTGGGTGTGTCAGGAAGAAACACACTAGCAAAGTAGTGAGCGAATGCCTCGGCCGCTTTAACACTAGAACTAGTCTCCCCGTTGTGCACAACAATTGGTTCGAAACCACCCTTTGATCTGAGGCTAGAAACATGCTGCCAGAACTGTCTCGGATTCATACGTAGATTATTTTCGGTATTATTACAGAACAATATGTAAGCTTCCTGGGTTCTTTATTTTAGGTCCGATCGTAGTGCACTAAACTCCGCATATATCAAATCACATCGTGAAATTTTCCATTTATGATGGAGTTTATTTTTACGCTTGGCGTCTTTAATAATATCATTAGAAAACCAGACTGGATACCGCCTATAACCAATGTTCTTTCTCATCTTTTTGGAATAGTAGCCAAATAAGTTATACAGTATTTCGTAAAACTTACCCGCAGCGGAGCGTGCGTCATTGCAATTAAGCACTTCAAGCCATGGAGCAGAGCAAATTTGGTCCCTTAGAAGTGTATAGTTTCCTTTGGCAAAGTTCCAGTCGTTGCTTCGATCAATGTTGCAAGGTTCTAATGTTTCATCAACCTTAAGCGCTGCGATTGTTACCACAATATCTAGCGGTGGGTGATATAAATCGATTGGAACCAGCTCCGTTCCTTCGACATGCTCGCAGGTTAATCCGGAACCTACCCGGGCTAACACTACATCTAACTTACTCCCACGCATATTCATCACTTCATTCACGTCTGCCAGATCACAAAAGCTTAAGAAATAACAGTAATAATTATTAACATTTACAGATGCACTTTTTAAGTTTAGGTCACCTAAGATCAATATAGTTCCATTCAAATTGGACAAGATGCTCTCAACCTTGTAAACCAAGCCAGGTAATCGTTGTCGGTCGCAGTTGGCTTCATGTAGACAACACAGACCGATATATTAAGCCCAGAATTTGTAACTGTGGCCCATAAGTCTTCACCACAGTCCGTCTCAAGCTCATGACGCCTCTTCATGGCTGCACCAGAGCGCGCAGCCAGCAATACCCCACCGCCCGGGGTCACTCGATCCCTGCGTAGGGTTCGCCAATCTCCGCTTGATACTTCTGAGTCCTCTACAGAATCGTCTAAATTTGTTTCTGTTACGGCTATCAAGTCATGTTGAGAAAGCAGCAAGCTTGATCTCCAAGTAGGCAGCTTGGTCTTGAGGCCACGCACATTCTGGTACAGTAGCCAAAATCGAACCTTTGCGTTTGATAGAAGCTGCCGCTGCCAAAACATCAGGCGGTTTACTGGGCCTCATCGCTACGACCACGAAAGTTGCGACGCCACGGTTTCACGCATATATCCTCAGCCCAGTTTCGGGCTGCCATAACTTGCTCGGCTAGTTTCGAGGGCACCCCTAGCTTGAAAGAGTCGTATTTGCCACGGGGTTTCAGAGCTGGGACTCGGTAGTGCCCTGCTTTACATAGAAGAGATGCAGGTATCTCCACCTTTCTGATGCCTCTAAGCTGGTAGCACCAGGCGCCGCTGTCCCCCGCAGAACATTGCCCAGCGAACGACGGGAGCGGCTGTGACGAACTTCCGTCCAACCTTTGTTAACTAGTCCATCTTTGACCGTATCACCCATCACAACATCCGTAACAGGAACAGGAACCGGCACAAAGACACGGGGTTTGGGAGCTCGACGGGTAGATGATGATGTTGTCTGTACGCCTGAGGAGTGTATATCCGACATGCTCACCTCGCAAACACTCTGATCGTCCATGTTTCTTCCCTCCGATATTACCTCAGTGGGATCGATTACAGTCCCGCTATCGTTCGGTAAAACGATAGGTATCTGAACGGTTCCCGGACGTGACTGGGGCTGCGGGTCTTGAAAACTCTTTAGTCGTTTCTCCAGATCCTTTCCCTTCGTTGTGAGATGGTCACCCATGGATGGAGTGATTTTGAGCATTACCGCACAGTGGTTTTTGATTTCTGATACATCCTGAACCAGGGCGGATAGTATTGCGTCATGCTCGGCCTTCCATGAAGACAGTCTAAGGTCATACTCGCTCTTCCACGCTGTCATGAGTTCCTTGAAATCAGTCTTCAACTTACCGCAGGTACAAGGAGAAGGCAAGACAGGGTTGTCAGGTGAGACATCAATACACCGCTGCTTGGCCCTAATCGTGACATTCGCATTAGAGTCATCACAACTGAGAGCTGAGGCAATTTCAGGAACAGATTCTGACTGACCTGGTCTGGTGGTCTTCGGAGATTTGGGTGGCGTACGTCGCATGTTAGGCAATTACGTTCGCTAAAATATCCCCAGATGTACTTTGTTTACAAAAACAATAATAATGCTCAGAAACTTGTTATTATAGTTCCAGTATCTGGAACGTAATACTCCGCTGGGTGTTGGTAGCACTGACGATCGTAGCGCGCGACTACCGCACTACGTATCACTCTTACGTAGCGCCACTTAACCGCGAGAATCCGTTGCATACGCGCTTGAGTCACAATGATAAGCACTTTAACACCTTTTCTTTTATTCACTTTATTTGCTTTTTGCGCCTTTGAGAGGCTAAACGTTATATGGTTGGGTTAGCTCTGCGTTAGATAAGATTATAGTCATTTGCCTAAGCCAATACGAGACTATTAAAGCAGCAAAATAATTAAATAAACAACTGGAGCAAATTTTGAGACTAGCGCGTTCCGATAATCAAAATTTACTGCCACTCTATTAAATCGCGACGGAAAATTGTATGTAATTAAAAAATATTACCCATAATTTACTTTTCACTAAATTATTATTAAATTTACATAGATTTGAGCTAAATATTTCATCATCAATGATAAAAACACTGCTGGATTTCCACAGAAAAAAAATAATTAAAAAAAAAAAAGGCGGTAAAGCGGCAACTCTATATTCAGTTGTTTTGTGGAGTGCTAATTATTTACATAAACAGATATTTGTATAAAATGAGTTCATCAGATTCAGAAATGTGACTGGGGCCACGGCAGTGCCCCCGCCAAGACGAGCCAAGGGAAGCGCAAAGGCACTACCTACCTTTTCTCGAAGCGCTTCGTCATTTTTTGAACCCTCATAACTTGTGTTTGGGTTATACCAGATAAACAAAATTCCCGGGATATGATGTCAATAGTAGACTTATTAAAATTATAAAGTTTCAACTACATAGCTCTTATACTTTAGATTTTATGAATCTTTTGTGACCTCTCCAAGGTTTTAGTATTAAATGGGAATAAAAACCGAATGTTAAAAGTAGTGATTGTGAGAGAAACTAGAATTCGTCGATAAAACAGTTTCCCTGGGGATCACGCTCGACTCAAGGCTCAAACCCCGATTTGGTCACTGACTCACTCACTCTCTCACTTACTCACTGATGATCATCAAAATTCTTAGGGTACTTCCTGAAGTCCTAGAAAGCTGAAATTTGGTATGTAAGCAGTAGTAAGTAGTATTAGTACGCAAACAACAAAAAAACTTGGTTTAACCTCCCAACCCCTTAAACTAGAGGATGGAAGTTTGTATGAGACTTCTGCAAATTTTGATGCTAGAGGTCTGAAAATTGATAAAGAGACTCCTTGTTATAAATATGAATTAAGGTTTTTAGTAAATCACCCGACACTTTAAATTAGGGGATGGAAGTTTGTATGGGTTTATAAACAGTAAACCAACAAAGAAAAAAGGTAAATATAGAGAGTAGGCTATAAAAAAGGCACCTCTGATTTGCAAGAAACACCCCAAAAAAAGGAAGAAAAAATGAACAAATACTTACAAAAAGAAGTGAAATCCCACCATAAACATTTTTATGTAAAATGTTGCCAAGACGAGACCACATGGCTCGCACTGTCATAAAGTAATCAGATTTCATGTACAGCCAAGCATAAAACTCTACAAGCCCTAACTTTACAAACTGTACACCTTAGTCAAATATGTGGCTTGGCCATTCCCGTTTTAGTCCCAGTCTTCCCTTGTTTAACAATCTACTATTCTGCAGTAATGCTGTCCTGGATCTAGGAATGCAAAGTTTGCTATTATCGCGTCTATTCCGATTTTATCTGTGGGCTCCAGGGAATTTGTAAAAATCTAGCACTTGAGGCTCTTATGTAATCTATTACTGGTCTTTTTAATTATTGTATCGTGTTTTATTCTAAACTGAATAAAGTTTTTATTTATTTATGACCTACATAATTTGTTTATTGAAAAAGCTTCTGCTTGAGTCAGGAATCGAATCCAATTCCTTCCTCTTATGTACTCATTTATTATTCTATCCATTCGCGTAACCACATACATAATAGACATCCCTCTTAGCATTCTCATCTCAACCGAATGCATTTGCCTTATAAATATCCCTTTTGTGGCCCAACATTCTGATTAATTTCAGACAGCAAGTCTCACTATTGTTTTATAAATCTCCCCCTTAAGTTTAACGGGAATGCGGTAGTCGCAGATTGTTCCCATACACTAGCATACTCAAAAAAACACACATAGTTCCCGTGCATTAACATACTTAGATAAACAACATAGTCTATTTACAAACTTCCACGTTCCTCAAGCAAGTTTTAGACAACTCGCAGCTGTGTGAATTTATATTTATATTCTAATCACCTTAATTAATTTCATTACAAATGATATCAACAATAATTTGTAATTTCGTTAGAATTGAATAGAAATTTATATTAATAATGTATGTATTATAATTGTAAGGAATCAATAAAAGCTTTATTATTTATTTATTTTTCATGTTTTTGACATATCTCGGGTTCCTGGGGTCCCGGACCTTTGGAAAGCGTACCAAGGGCCGAAGCCAACTCGCAGAGGCCCGTTAGACGCTTTTAATTAAATGAGGCACCAACTGACGATTATCCCTGTACGCACTTTGCAAGTGCACCCAAGGAAAACCCCCGGTTGGTGTAGGACTGCTTACCTAAAACTATGGAAGGACTATGGCACCTGCCTGATCAATGTTTTATTGTAAATGTATAAAATGGCAGGGGGTGACTTGCACACTCAATAATGGGCCCCCGGAAATGGTCGCCAGCACTTAGCGCCGTAGCAACAAGGAGGCTCCTGAGGTTCTTGAGGACTGGAGAGGTATTCCACGACAATCAGAACAATCCCAGAGCCCGGAAGATGGTCAAGATCCCTACCAGCACTTACTGGAATACTTCCTTCCTCCGAGCACGTTTGCTCTTGCGATTATCCACTCAAGCCAGCCAATAAAGGCAAGAATGAAATGGGAGCTCTGTTACTCGTCAGTGTTCACTCTGGTTGGTCAATAAAGGCAAGCCAGACATGAGGAACAAGATTTCTTCCGGGAGATAGGATCCATTGGGTCGCTACTGTCCAACAGCTCGCCACATGCTGCCCTACGGGTTTCTGTATCTCTCTTGGTCTGGCTCCTCACCCTAGACTTGTTTCAGCAAAGTAAACATTATCGGCACAGTTCGGCGTGCGCAAGACCTACTACGATGCCGACATCAACGCAAGCCCCACTACGGCGTCAATTATTATTATTAAATAATTTCATTCTGTAATTATCACGCGAAGGTCACTGAACTTTTGTAGATTGTTAATATAACAAACAACTTATTTGTAAAGGTCGGGTGTTCGATTCAAAGTTGTTTTATGAACTACTTAATTACAAGTGTTTTCATTTTGTTTGTAGAAATTCCGCATGTTTTGTTGCTGCGGTTACCCATACATAAACTCAAGTCCTTTTTGCGAGTGAAAAACTAAAGAATAACAATATTTAGAAGAATCCACTCCTAAGACCATTTCACGGCGATCTTAATCCAAATCGAGAGCACCGGACACCGTGACGTCTTCACTGCTCCTTCAACTTGGCATTATGTTCATTTCTATTTTATGTTCCAATTATAAAAATATATACTGAAGACCCATTACTTTGCATTTCATTATGTCACACGGTAGGTACAGTCTGTAACCTTTTTTAAGCTATTGCATAGCTTCTATCGCGGGTCTTGAGCGCGGGGACCGAATCCAGAAATTCCGTAACGAAAAAACCTCATGCTCCCCACTCCGACGGGCACGGAGGTGTGGCTTGAAGGCCGTGCATCGTCTAACGTCGTTTCAGTTCGGCAGTCTTCGACACGGCGTTGTGTGCGTGCGATTAGACGTATTGTACGACTCTACGAAAGTCTGTGGTGGATTTACCGCGCAACGCAACGCCATCTAGTAATCGCAGGTAGAACTAACTAAATAGAGGTGACATTGGCGTGGCTTGTGATTCGTAATCGAGACAAGCGTTGCTCTGTTGGTGGTCTCAGTTGTGTTTTGCTGTCGGTTTTATCCACTAGATGGCAGGCATCGTAATTCAAAAGTTTTTGAAAGGTTGTTGAGGTATGTGAGCAATTTATTTATAAATCAATAATTTTACTCGTGTTTATGATTCTCCTAGCTAGAATTAACATTAAACATTACCGTTCTTCATAGCTTATAAAAACCACTTTTAAACGGTTCTCCAAAGTTCTGGGCCGATTATGGATTGACTTTACTTTCTTATCGGTCACCACGCTCAAAAAGTGTAACTTGAATTAATATCAAAGAAAAAGAAATACTGCATAAATAAAATAAATAAATAATTATAATTGCATAAGTTGATACAAAATGCTATGCAATAGCTTTACCGCGGCAGTCCCCGAGTGCCACACGTCTTTTTTTTTGTTTTTTAATTTTCGCCTAAAGTGAGCCCCATATTCAAACTTTATTTAATTACGTAACACGTCCGTGTTTAGGTACTAAAATTAATATGTGTACCTCATTTAAATTCGGAACAAATTGACTGTGACAGACGGACAGACAGACACACGAGTGATCCTATAACGGTTCCGTTTTTTCGTTCGGACATACGGAACCATAAAAAGAAAAATAAACAAATTAGGAATGTTTGTGTTATTATGGTCTCACCTGTGTCAACCTTAGTAACGATTTAATTGACGCAGATGACTATTAAATGACGCAGTGCATTGCATTATTTATAGGTTTGTTTGCCAGACAACAAAACATATTCGAACGTCACACTTGTGTTCCCCAACAGAATTCCACAAATATTTCATCAGCTATGTTATTAAGGCCTTTGTAACAAGGAGCGACCCTTTAAACCAATAAAATTATCAAATTATTGTTTTCTTTAAATTCGGGTACCGTAGAACGGGGCTATTTGGATTTTCAGGGGTTATTTGGAATAAAGTAATTGTAAGATTTGAGTTGACATAAATTCTAACAATACACCATATACAGCTTTTATATTATTTCTGGTCTTGTTTACTTTTACAATGTTTAATTAATTTATTTATTTTAATTTATATCTACTCATTGCTTTGTTCCAAATAACCCCCGAAAACCCAAAAAGCCCCGTTTTACGATAAGTATTCAGTGTTTTGAATCATTTATTTCGATTAAATCTGACGGATCACAAGGCTAAGGTCGCCCTCGTATGTTCAAGTCCACCCTTATAAGGAAGGCAGGAATCCAGGCCAGATCTGTAAGATTCACCGCTTACACGTTTTACGCATATTTAAGTAGTTTGTTCGTTATGTATAAATACACCGCTCTAGGGGGGTATATTATGTTTATATGTACATACACTATATTA
Source organism: Dryobota labecula (assembly GCA_947523025.1). Lineage (NCBI taxonomy): Eukaryota > Metazoa > Arthropoda > Insecta > Lepidoptera > Noctuidae > Dryobota > Dryobota labecula. The sequence continues at coordinate 939,412 of OX383303.1, read as the reverse complement.
TCTATAATAAGCTTAACTCTCTTTTGAATATATTCCCAAAAATCACGCATGAATGTAAATCTATTATCCAAAAATATATCCTGAATTTAAATTACAATTTTACGGAATCCTTACTTATAATTTCTAAATAACTTCTCTATTCTGTCTGTAGCAAATAAAGAGCAGTCAAAGCTCACTCATCCATAACCACAAACACAGGTGCGCGCAGCCGTACTCTTACTCATCACACACACAACACACACACGCACGCACCCTAACACACACAACATACACACGCACTCACACAAACACACACAATATATATATCTTAATTAAGTTTAACTTACTCGCCGCGGGAGGAAGACCAGCGCCTGTATCATACTAACTTACTAACTTTACAATCCGACAATTGTGTAAATAAGTGACATATTTGTAAAGTTTTATGACAAGTGCTGTTTAATAAACCTTACAATTATGTAAGAATTTTACAAGTAAAACCACTACAAATATTACCATTACAAGTGCTGTTTAATAAACGTTTACAAGTGCAGAAAACGCCTGTAGATTTCGATGACAATATTGTATCTACAAATTTGTAATTGTAAGTTACAATTTACATAAAATGTAAGTTTTTGTTGAAGATTCTTAAATCGAGGGCAGATTTCAAAAACCTTAGAATTTTACTTTTCTTTTCTTTTTTTTAATTCAACTTTTCTATTTGTTTGATTCATAACGTCAGTCATGGAGCACAATAACAAAATCACGATTCTGTCTCTAATCTACGAGAATAAAGATGTTTTATTTTGTTACCAAATATTCGACGCTAGTTTCGCTGACCCGAAATTTTTCGTTGAACGTAAAATCTGTCACATCAAAAGTAAAGTTTAAAATAAAATTTCTTCACGTATTAGAGGCACCTACAAAATTGTAAATTTCTGACACAAGGCGAGTCCACCTGTCGAAATTTTTCTAAAATTTATAAAATATGTAAACTTGTGATTACAATTATGTGTTTAATAAAACAGTTTTCCTTACAAATATGTAAATTGTCACCCGTAACGAGAAAATGTTTATAGAACAGAAATATGTAAAATTACAATTATTGTAGTGTTTTCACTTGTAAAATTCTTACATAATTGAAACACAAATGTTAAATAATAAATGATTATTTCTGTAAGTAGGTTTTTACAAACACTTTTACACGTTTATTTCTGTAAGTAGGTTTTTACAAACACTTTTACACGTCAATCATATTTTAAAACTAGATGAGGTCGGCATTTCGTATCTGACTACTCTGAGAAGAAAGACCAAAACACACTCAGAGGTCACAGTCTCTTTTAAAGTCCAGACATAATCTTGGTCAAATCATGTGAAGACCATGTAGATTGGTGTCTGAAATGGTCTTTTGAAGAAAGAACCACACAGATTGAGTGGACCTGTCCATTCAGTGCACGCATTTGTCAGTAATCGTGCAGCTCAACTCAGAAGATAAGGAGCTCAACGATTCGACGAACAATACCAAAGAAAGGACATTTGGGCAGGCCGCATAAATTACTCAAACTGCCATACCATGATCAAAAAAAAAACTAACTATTAAACAGCACTTGTCTAAAACTTTACAAATATGTTACTTATTTACAAAATTGTCGGATTGTAACGTTTATTATACAGAGCCCAGGGCCCTGTTTAATAAAGCTGACAATTCGACAAGTCCGACATATGTCAAAAAGTGACAATTCGACAATTTTTCAGTTTAATAAAACTTACAGGCGATAAAATTGTCATGGTGGAAAATTTACAAATATGTCAGATTGTCGTGACAATCCGACATTTTTCTGTTTAATAAAACTTTTTAATCGACAGGTGTCAGGTGACAATTTGTCGTGAAAAACTTGTCAAATCTGCTTTATTTCTGCTGAAAGGCGATTGTGCGGTGGGTTCTGATGGCATAACGGGCACGTTTCTTAAGAAATTTAAAAATCATCTCATCCCCCATCTTACTCATATATGTAATTTAGCTTTTACCTCTGGCACCTTTCCAAGTGCGCTTAAGCTGGCAATAGTTCATCCTGTGCATAAGGGCGGGGACAGAGATCGATTAAATAACTATAGACCTATATCAATTTTGCCTACACTTTCAAAATTAATGGAGAGGCTCATGAATAACAGGTTGGTTAAGTACCTAGAGCAAAATCATCTTCTTTCTTCTTCTCAATATGGTTTTCGTTCCGGGATTTCTACGAATAATGCGGTGTTAGACCTAACCACTAACATCTTCTCCAAACTGGATAAAAAGCAGAAAGTAATTGGTATTTTCTTGGATCTGGCAATAGCCTTCGGCACGATATCTGTCCCCAATCTTATTGCTAAACTTGAGAGGATCGGTATTAGAGGCGTTCAGCTTGCTCTCTTCAAGAGTTACCTCACGGGTAGACGACAGTGCATCAGGATCGGTGAGTGGACAAGCGACAAGCTCCCCATATCATACGGGGTCCCCCAGTGTAGTATTATCGGCCCGACCCTTTTACTTATTTATATAAATGAGCTCTGCCGTTTAACACTTCTCAATGCATCCATCTTCACCTATGCCGATGATACTGCCCTACTATTCCATGGAGATTCCTGGGAGCTGGTGTTCGAGCATGCACATTCCGGACTCAACCTTGTAACCAACTGGTTGGCTCAAAACTTGCTTACTTTAAATGTTGACAAAACCAATTACCTAACCTTTTCATTCTCTGCCACTGGGAAACCTCCTCTCTCCTTATTCTTGATTGCCCACTCCTGTTTTTCACCTCACCCTTGTCTTTCTCGCATCAATTTTGTCAAATATCTTGGTGTTCAAATTGATGATTGCCTATCATTCTCGACACACTCACCTCACGACTGCGCAGGTTGATTTTCATTTTTAAGTCCCTTCGTCACATTGCGAATACTACGGTGCTAAGACTTGTATATCTCGCCCTCTGCCAATCACTTATACAATATTGCATAATTACTTGGGGCGGATCAGCAAGAACTCATAAATGCTGAAATTGGAACGTGCTCAAAGGGCACTCCTGAAGGTTGGATGGCGGTTACCTTACCGCTTTCCTACCATCGATCTTTACAAAACATGTACGGTTCTCTCTGTTCGCAAACTATTTATCCTCAACCTTATTTTAACCACACACTCTCAAATCCCCAATGATCCATGCAAGCTTGGCTCTCAACGACGTAAACATACTGTTTGCCCCTCCTTCCGCACAAATTGTCGTTCGGCCCAACGTAGTTTCCCTTTCCTCAGTGGCTACGTTTATAACAAGGCTAATATTTTTTTTAATATATACCCTACATGCAGATCAAAATGTAAAAGATTATTACAAAATGGCTACTTGAATTAGATTATGCAGAGACTGAAAATTTACTAAACATCCTAAAATAATTTCGTCTATCGGAAATATTCATCTATTCAAATTAATCCTAGATCGCGTTTCTCCTTACTAATCACACACAGACACACATTCACTTTCGGGCAAGTAGGTGCTCGCGCCCAGTGCCCTTCGCGGGCGCTGGGTGCGAGAACTTATATTGCACTCACGGACACACAGCACATCTCCTTTGTATTGTCTTAATTCTATTCCTCTCAGTACTTGGAGTTCTCAATGTTGTAGGACGTAAGTGCAATTAAATATTGTATTTTAAGGGTGTGAGCCTGGAGATCTGTCATACAGGTCCCGAACCCAGTATAGACTCCAGCTCTATATACCGGAAAATGTAACTTATGCTATGAATCAAAATTGTACCTTTTTGAGAGAAATAAATTACTTTATTATTATTATTTTTATTAAACAGAAAATTGTCATGACATATTGACATATTTGTAGAATTGTCCGACAATTCCGGCAGGAGCGTTACCCTCTGTCACAAAATCATATTTTGAAGGTTGAAGGTAAGAAAGTGTTTTTAAAAGGTTTATAAAAAAATCGGAAACACATACACAATGCGAACATTTCATACATACACAATATAATATACATCTAATTGATAACTCCTTTATTTATTATTGCACAGCTGTCTAAATAAAAAAATAAAAAAATACGAATTGATGACGGATAAACTAGTTAAAATAAACTAAACCTTACAACAAAAGACCTGTCCACAAAGGACCATAGACATTTTGCCATGTACCTAAGTCACGAAGGTAGTTCCAGTATTTATTGAAAATGCCTAATGTTGATGAATCTTGTTTTTTTTTTTTTTAATATCATGCGTCATTTAGTCACTTAACTTCCCAAAGAGTATATTATAATATTTCTACTAATATATAATATTTCTACTTTCATAAAGAAGGCCCAAAATGGTTTTTTTTTTGTGCATTTCCATTTTATACGCGATCAAAACAAACAATCAAAGTTGCACTAGTGATTGATTCACTCTTTTACTTTGTTAATATTTTTTCTATTTACTCTCCTTTAGCTTCTTCATCAAACAAAATTATTTATAAATTTATATCAAAAGTCGACATAATTGTCACGACAATCCGACAATTGTCAGAAATATTTGACTATAGTTTTTGACATATTATGTCAGTTTTATTAAACGCGTTTTTAAATGACAAATATGTCAGGATTTCACCTGTCGATTTTTGACATATTTGTCACTTTTATTAAACAGCTTAAGTGCGACAATTCTACAATTTTGTCATTTTTTGACATAAATGTCGAATTGTCAGCTTTATTAAAACGGCCCGAGTCCTGAAATACAGGGCTGCCCTAGTTTAGGCTCCAGTCCACTCCATTTATTTTAATAATGTATACTGTGTTTTCATTGATGTGGAAAATAAATGTTTTTTTTTCTTACCTAGAAATCTCGAAGAAGTTGGCAATCCGACGAAAAAATGCACTTCAAATGCTAGCTCCCTTTTTTCAACTCAGAACAATTGTTTATGGAGCTGGTAAACAACGTCAGTAAGGCCAATCAGTACTGTCATTGCACACGAGTGAAACGGAGTAGTCCAGTGTTGCGGCCAGCAGACCCGAAGGTACTACAAGGGAAGTAGACGTGGCCTGGAAGTATAAACAATGTGTACACATTCTTTGCCTTGTTTTGAACCTCCACGTGTATTAAAAAGCAACAGATCATCTTACGATTGGTGGCTCTCATATTTCTGTCAGGCGTTAAGCATTCACTTTGGAATCGAATTTAAAAATATTTTATCTGGATACCTACGTGTATCCTGAAGCTTAATAAACTTGTATTTTATTAATGAATGGTAAATGAATCTGGACAAACCAACTAGAATGTCTTCTAAGCATACGTAAAGAGGGCGTAGGCACCTTAGGATAGTTAGGAATCGGCTATAAGTCAAAAATCTAGGCCAATAAACAATTACTATTGGACTCTTAATTCTAGGTCACTACAATGTAGATGTACCTACACAATACTGATTTTAAAAGCCATTAAAAAGTATGTGTCACATTACATAAGTTTTTGAATAAATATTAATATAATATTGTTTGACTCAGCTCATTATTGTTTTAGTCGAATTAGTCAGTCTAGATTTCATTAAACGACCAAATTTTCTTGAAATTCTTTGTTTCTTCTTTTTTCGAACTGCTTAGTTCTTTATTCGCAGTCTGAGAAGTTAGTACCTGGTAGTTTTCTTGGCATTTTTGCCTAGCATTTATTCTTCTCGCACTACATTTTACCATCATCCAGACTAATCCAGAGGATGAGCAGAAGATTTATTCTTTCCTCAAACATTTTGGTTGTGGCAATCTCTCTTCCTTGACTAAGATGTCATGTCTTTTGCAAATAAAATACTGCACAATCCTAATAAATTAATGAAAAATACTTACTTATGTATAAATAACGGTGAGACTAATGTCATAATCCTCTAACATTATATAAGAGGGTGTATAGTCATCTAGCGGCGAGTCGGGGTCAGTGTGTCAGGCAGAACGCTGACGTAATGACGTAATGCTAGCTCAACGGACTTGCCGCGAATAGGCGAGGTGATGCTGACAGCCGGATATAGAAAGAAAGAAAAAACGTTTATTAAGCGCTCATAGATAGCGGGACGGATGAATGATGAACCTTCTCACATCTATTTTGTGCCTGAATCTAATAAAAAAGTTGATTCCCCTAGGATTTAGGTATTTACTATACCATTTTGGCACACATACATTAATTAACTTAAAAACACTAATCACTAACAGCATTTTATGCGCCAATCCTACAAATATTATAAATGTGAAAGTTTGTCGCAAGTCTTTTGAACGGATTGAGATGGAATTTGGCACACAAATAGTTTAACCTGGATTAACACTCATCATTTTTTATTCCAAAATTCCCACGGAATCGAGACTTATGCGGGGCGCTACTAGCTTCTGCCCGCGACTTCGTCCGTGTTAAATTCCTTGTTCCCCCGACCCACCCCATCGCAATACATTCCCTGCCCGTGCTTTTACTTCGTTTTCGCTTAAACATTAATTTAAAAAAAAATGTGTCCTAGTTAATAGGAATGTAATTCTTCCTCAAGAATTGGGCTGTAAAATGCAAAAAGATTTTTTCAAATCCAACTCGCAGTTTCAGAGATTAACGCGTTCAAAAAACAAAAACCCGGCCAAATGCGAGTCGGACTCGTGCACGAAGGGTTCCGTACCATCAATGCTAATACTAATACTAATCCATACTAATATTATAAAAGTGAAAGTAACTCTGTCTGTCTGTCTATCTGTCTGTCTGTCTGTATGTTACGTTTTCACGCCTAAACCGATAAACCGATCGTCATGAAATTTGGCAGAGATATAGCCTGGGATATGGAGAAGGACGTAGGCTACTTTTTTACGCGATAACCGACATCCACGCGGGCGGAGCCATGGACAAAAGCTAGTCCATACTATTCTTACTAATATTATAAATGTGAAAGTAACTCTGTCTATTTGTCTGTCTGTCTGTCTGTCTGTCTGTATGTTACGTTTTCACGCCTAAACCGCTGAACCGATCGTCATGAAATTTGGCAAAGATATAGCCTGGAATATGGAGAAGGACATAGGCTTCTTTTTTACGCGATAACCGACATCCACGCGGGCGGAGCCGCGGGCAAAGCTATCCATACTAATATTATAAATGTGAAAGTAGCTCTGTCTGTCTGTCTGTCTGTCTGTATGTTACGTTTTCACGCCTAAACCGCTGAACCGATCGACCTGGGATATAGAGAAGGACATAGGCTACTTTTTTACGTGATAACCGACATCCACGCGGGCGGAGCAAAAAAAACGGCAAAAAAATCATGTCCGTTGTATGGGATTAGGTTAAATATATATTTTTTCTGTTTTTTAGTATTTGTTGTTATAGAGGCAACAGAAATACATCATCTGTGAAAATTTCAACTGTCTATCACGGTTCATGAGATACAACCTGGTGACAGACGGACAGACAAACAGACAGACGGACAGCGGAGTTTTAGTAATAGGGTCCCATTTTACCCTTTGGGTACGGAACCCTAAAAACTAACTCTTCAGCTTGAGAATAGACTACCTCGCAGAGTTGATCATTATTTTGCCGCGGAGTTATTATAAAAGTTATATCTCCTAAGATATTCATTGAAATTAAACGATGTAAGGGCAACTTTGTTCAAAATTAAATACTTGTGATGAATCACGTATTTATTTTGATAAGGATTAATACCATGTTTATGAAAACTCCTTCGCAAATAATGCATTAATTTCGAACAAATTTGATAACCATAAAAAAGGTTAATAGTGAGTCAATCTTAAAAGATAGACATATGCTGTCGCGGACTTTTTTTTTTTTGATCATTTAAAGAGGAACAATTCCATCATCCATGATATTTGCGTAACTTAAACCGTTTACGCAGCGCACGCAACGGAAGCTCTGAAAAAGGAATATTTTTTCCCGTTTTTTGCAACATTTTTCATTTATGCTCCGCTTCTTTTGGTTGTATTTTATATAGCCTATAAGTTTCCTCAATAAATGGACTATCCACCCAAAAATAATGTTTCAATTCCAACCAGTATTTCCTGAGATTAGTGCGTTCAAACAAACAAACAAACTCTTCAGCTTTATAATATTAGTATAGATGTAAATATACTCGCGGTCAAATAATGATCAAATAATGGTCGATGACGAAAATCCCTGAAACTTGCAAATTAATAATTGTTCATGCATGAAACCAACTTTATATCGAGACTAGCTTTTGCCAGCGGCTCCGCCCGCGTGGATGTCGGTTATCGCGTAAAAAAGTAGCCTATGTCCTTCTCCATATCCCAGGCTATATCTCTCTCTCGTCTATATATATATGACGATCGGTTAACATACAGACAGACAGACAGAGTTACTTTCACATTTATAATATTAGTATGGATACAGAGAATTTTAATATCGTATGAAATAAAACCTTAAATTATCTACAAAGTAATAAAAAAAACCTTGAATTTGGAAATAAATTCAATTCACGGTTGTTACCGTTTTACGGTTTTACTTTTGCATGTTTCCTCACTTTAGTTTTCAATCTGTCAAATCAAAATGATAAAATTGACGACTTTCACCGTCATCATTAAATTACGATCATGTCGCTAACACCAGAAAAATGTACACGTATCGTCACTATGTTTTCCCATAAAATATATGATCTTCCCAGACAGCCAATATCTAGACTTTTTGAACCGCCCACCTGTACCAGGCGTCACATTGGGAGACATTCACCAATATCTAGGATGTGTATTCAATACAACGAACTCAACTCAAAACTTCCTGATTTGGATGTGATCTTTGGTTCCCTGCCGAAATTCAAAACACTAGCAGTCACTAAAATAGACATTTAAATGGTCAAAGTCAAAATTAAGCGTAATTTATATTTGCGTCACAAATTTTTTATTTATTTTTTTATTCTTCTTTTTTGACCTATTACCTACCTACCTTAGTCAAAGCTGTTTTGTTTTTTAATACCTATTTTTTTATTTTTTTTATACTAGTTTAAAAGATGTTGCTATAATTAAACACGTGAATGTCGTGTATTCCTGTAATTGATCTATACTGTATCAGAACTTATTTAAAATTATGTTTTTTTATCTCCACAAATTACATTCTTATACCAGTTATACATATTAAGTTGACAGGTATTTAGACTATATTTAATTAATATAAACACTTACAATTACTTTAATAATATGTGTAGTGACCTCCTTTAGTGCATTACTAACATAATGTAACTGTAATTTTGCTTAGTGTGTAGTTTCAGTGAATAATGGACATACAATAGTGAACTCATTAAAATACAAAATGGATAGCAGTCCCTTTAATCCAAGGGAGCCAGTACACTCCTCTGCAAATCCAGCCCTTTAGTCGGTCACGGTTGATGTTATTTCAACGCCCGAGATTCAGAAATGGATTTCAGCCATCGAACAGCACTTAAATGAAATTTGCTCTTTTGCCGCAGATGGCAAACTAAACTCGGAGCAGAAAATGAAATTTTTTACCCTATGCCGTAAAGTAGGATCTGGAACCTTACGATTGGCAGTCCTGTATCAGTCGCTCAAGCAGAAAGCCATTGACGTGTATAACGCGGTAGATGCCCTTCAAGAAAAGCGCGATTTGTTGGAACATATTTCGGACCTCAAGCAGATTAAGGACTCTGGTGCCGCTGGAATTGTCTCGTTTGCCGATATGGTGAAGAAGGGAGCAAATAATTTCATTCGACTGAACAATTTAAGCTCTGTAGCAATTTATCCCAACAATAAATTAAAGTCGAGTGACGAAACAAAAGACCTCGTGCACAAATGATGCATGTACAGTCGAGTTCTAAAATATGTGCACGGACAAAGTGATCAAAAATATGTGAACACGACTTTATTTTCAAGGGCATAAGGTTGCTCAGATATTATTTCTTTGGGAATGCACATATATTTATGAACTCGACTGTACGTGGTATCCGCAAGACGAAAACTGGAGGCGTTATTATCAGTACCGAGACGAAACATGACGCTGATAAACTCAAGCACGGAGTCCAGCTCTCTACATCCGGACTTACTGCCGACGAACCCAACAAGTGCACACCTCGGATCGTGATTGTAGGTATGCCGACTACTTTGGCTGAAACAGAAGTATTCAGGTGCATTTACGAACAAAACGTAGCCAACAAATTTCCAGCAATACCTATGGAGTCCTTTTTGAACTTGGTTAAATTAAGCCACAAATCTGGGAAAAAAAGATGCGTCGACCTGTAAATACGTCATTGAAGTTACAGCCAATATACATAAAGCCCTATTATCCCAAACAAGGCTTTTTATAAATTGGACGTCCTGCCCTGTCAGGGACTTCACCCTGGTTACCAGATGCTACAAATGCCAACAATATGGTCATGCAGCAAAAACATGCAGAGAGCTGAAATCTAGGTGTGATTACTGCCCAACTAGCAAAAACTAATCTTATAAATATCCCAAGACCATATTTTTTTCAGTCTTATATCACACTTATATACACATATAAGTGTGGATTTGGGCGCACTTTATAAGTATATTCACCCTTACAATTGCCTTGTAATTGTCTCGCGAAGTGAATTTTCAGACTTACAAAACTCTTGCTGATACTTTTATAAAGAAAAACAAACTTACAAGTGACTAACAAGGGCATGCTTTAAGGGCAAATAACCTTAAAGTCCTCTTACTAATGCTATTTTAAGTGTAATATCGCTAGTAGTCCTCTTTGTGATCTCCTAATAAGAGTGTAATCACAAACCGCCGTGAGCTAATGATAAACTTTGCGAGAATATTAAAAAGTCGCGTAAAATCTAAACTGGATTATATTTTATTTCATTTTCCTACAAAACGCTAGTGTGTAAGCTAGTTTGTCACGCACTTTATGCGATTATTAGGTTGCGAAGTAGTTTTACTCGATTATTTTGAAATTCGAATAACAATATTTACACGGGCCTTTTCAAAAATGTGTCTTTTATTATATATTATTTTAATTATTTGTGAAATAATATCAAAATGTCGCCATTATGACCAACCACAACTCATAAGTACTTTATCAGAACAATATAAAAATATAAAAGTCCAGTATTCTTGTGTAAGGTTTATATCGCACTCGTAAAAGCCAAATTAAACCTAAAACCATTGTCGGCCATGTACTGCTCATCATTTTAGGGTTCCTTAATAAGTAAGAGCAAGCCAAACAACGAAGTCATTATAGGTACAAGTAAATAATTAATCCACAACGTTAATTCAATGTAAACACGCTTATATTATATTTTAGGACAAATATACATACAGTAAAAAAAAATTACCTGTGTTATATTATATTTCATGACCCATTTTTTTATACCTTCTCGGTTTTTTTTTTTATCATAATCTATAACCTCAGATTCATTTTCACTACTTCGGTCACTGCAGTCACTATTATTACTTCGTTCAATACCACCAAAAAAGTCGTCGTTATTTTGTACGGAACCATCAAAAATATTGTTTGTGTCAGTTGCACGAGATGCTCGGAGTGACACTGATTTTTGTATTAATTTCAAGTATTTTCTACGTATTTTTCTTCGGTATGATCCACTTCTCTTAAACCGCTTCCATTTTTGAAAATCCTTAAATAAACAGATATTTTAGCAGGGTAATAATTATCAGCAATTTGGCCAATTTTATTGGCCGGGAACGACCTGGGTCTTTGGATTATTAATTTATCTCAAGAATATAATAGAAACTTAATCATAATATGTACTAAATATTAAAATAGTCTATTACCTGATTTTATAACAATTTCTCGTGTCAGAAAAAGAAAAAAAGAAAAAAAAAGGAAAATAAATAACCCTTAATAGAGAATTGTTTAAGACACTTGTAGGACTTTTAAAGTGCTACTACTCTTTAATATGTCTTAGGTGAAATAAATTACACTTTTAAAATACTAGTTTTACAGGAGTCTACACTGTACTTATAAAATGTATTTATAAGTTTTAATTAAGAATCAAAGGCAATTAGACTTGTAAAAGGCGCTTATAATGCCACTGCTCTTATTCATATTATATAACGTTTTCTTATATACGTCTATAAGAATAATGTTACAAGTGCGAATGCTCTTAAAAGTTAAATAGACTTATAAAATAACACTATTAGAGTTTATGGCTTAATCAGATCACATATAAACCTTATATGAAACCATAGCTCTTACAAGCTTTTGTTTGTAAGGGTATTAAGTTTTTCTGGCTTAATCAGAACACGTATAAACCTTGTATAAAACCATGACTCTTACAAGCTTTTGTTTTTAAGGGTATTTTGCTAGTTGGGTGCGGTGAAGGAGGACACTAATGTCGGAGTGCGCGAAGAAAGCTGACACACTGATATGTGCAACTTGCTCACGCTTTAAAAAGCCCAATAACCACAAAACGGGAGATGCTAAGTGCCCCGCTAGTAAAATAGCGGAATACAGGTACAATATCAATTCTATCGACTACGAGGGCGCCTAGAGCGTCATACTCAAGGCCAGACTTTCGTGTTTAATGCCTGCTGCTGACTCAACAAAACACTGCACTGGCCTACAAACTCGATTTTGTTGATGTTTAGGCACAATAGTCGCCCGCAGCAAAAATCGATAATACACATAGCCTCGAACGTGATTTAATTTTGAGCTACATTGACTTTAACCTCACTTACCAATTCTGCTGACGCAAAATCATAACTTATGTGTTTAACTAGTTTATAAAATGCAAGCTAAATAATAAATTATGTATACATATAAGACATTTTGTAATTTTTATCTTTCAAGTAAGTATATTTAAAGAAACTAGGTACAAAATAATGAATTAATTAAATTTTATCACTATTTCAAGACTTCTAATGTTAAATAAAGTAAAAAAAATATTGTCCAACAAATACTATACAGAATGGAAAAAATTTAAGGGCCCTGAAGGGGAACTACCTTAAATCCTTTAATTAGCTCATTTTACTGAAAGAAAACATTCCTTAATTTTTTTATAGAAACAAAACTACATGTATAGATCTTCTAAAATTCGCTAGTCTCACCCGGGAATCGAACCAACTAAAAATAATAAAAATAAACCCTCACTGTTTTATCATACAAATCGGTAGGATGTTCAGGATATTGTCTAATAAACATTTGGTCTTTGAAATAAAAAAAGTGAAAACTAATATTAATTTTATTTTATCATCAATAGGTACGCAGAACATATAAACATGAAACATTTTATAACGAAGATGGATATTAAGAAGAGAAAAGAATCTAAATAATTTAACAGATAAGTTGCTCGAAATGACCAAGGGGGTCGATTTCGAGCAACTTATCGGTAACTTGCGGTAGAAAATGTTATTAAAACGTACACTAAATTTGTGTAACCGGAACGAGGGCCATTCGACCATTTCGAGCAACTTATTAGTTAAGTTAATAAGATTCATTTCTCTTCTTAATATGCGTTTTCGTTAAAAAAATGTTTCATATTTATGTGTTCTTCGTAGGTATTGATGATAAAATAAAATTAATATTAGTTTTCACTTTTTTTTATTTCAAAGACCAAATGTTTATTAGACAAATTTTATCCGGAACAATAATCCTACCGATTCGTGTAATAAAATAGCGAGGGTTTTTTTTTTTTTTTGTTGGTTCGATTCCCGGGTGAGACAAGCGAATTTTAGAATACCTTTGAATGCAGTTTTGTTTCTTTAAAAAAAATTAGTAATTTATCCTTTCTGTAAAATGAGCTAACTAAAGGATTTAAGGCATTTCCCCTCCAGGGCCCTTAATTTTTTTCCACCCTGTATGTGTACTTTTTAGGTGAACAAAAATCATGGAACTCGCGTCATCGTCACCGAACGCTTTCCATGAGCTATATATATATATGTCGCAGGTTTTTCATAAAATGAGCCTTTTGATATTAACATAGGTTTTTGATAAAAACCTAAGTTTTTTATCAAAAACTGGAAGATGACACATTTTAAACTCAATTTCATCATAAACCTGTACAAATCCAGACTAGTTCAGATTTTTGATTAAAAACCTGAACTAGTTTGGGTTTATGATAAAGTTCTTGTCAAAATCACGGGTTTGCATTGTTTTATGACAAAGAAATCAATTTAAATGAAATAAATAAAACAATCCATCATCATTTGCAACTTTCTACTATCAAAATTTTACATCCATGATCCAATCAATATTCTCCTCCTTCAATCCAATTATGAAATGAAATGTTTCAATTTCACGTACCTATATTAATCTGGGTTCTCTGCCCTTTCGCCGATTTTTTTTTGCCAGATTTTCAGATGCCAACTAACGTTTCGCAGAATTTTATTTCGCTGAATTTGCCAACTTATCATATAATTTTGTTTTATTTCCCAACCTCACAGTTACCAACTGTATGTTTGGTCTGCTTTTCATAATGACACTTTTTAAAATGCCAACTTTCAAGTAGCAGAATGTTATCAAATTTTGAAGAAATTTATTAACAAGGGTGCCATTTTCATTTGGGACAAATTACATACAGGTACTTATTGTTTTTTTTTTTTACTCTTACTTTATCTTTAATGTGACCTAATCTAACTTAACTGTTTCCTTTTACAAAAGCGATTCGCTTCTGGCACATCGCCGGCCGCTACCGCGGCACGCTCGCTACGCTCGCTCGGCTCGTGCGTTGTTGTCATACTCTAACCTAACCTAACCTATTGTAACCTAAGATTTCTGTTGCCATACTTATTAAAAAAAAACTTATTGCTCTGCATTGCTGCCAATTTAAAGGTTTAATGTTATTTTTGAGATTCTTAAATAAAAAACGTATGTAAAAATTACACTGACAAAACGTCATTCGTCTAATAGTTGTGTGGCCTAGTAAAATGTTTGACAAATGATAAATGTCCCAAACGTTTTGTATCATTATAATAATCAGCTTAACAATCATTCTACCAAATGAAACGTTGTCATACTAAAATTTACTAATTGTTAGTTGTCAAAGTGAAACATCGGCGAAACGTTGGTTGGCAAGTGATAATCTGCCAAATAATTTTCGGCAAAAGGCAGGATACCCGTATAAAGTCGCCCGTAACCCGTATATAAGTCCCTGTCAACGGAAATGTATATCAGATTGATCATAAACCCAAACTAGTTCAGGTTTTTGATCAAAAATCTTGATTGTTACAGATTTATGATAAAATTGAGTTTAAAATGTGTCATCTAAATAAAATGGTTTTCAAAAAAACTTAATTTAATGAAAAACCTGCGACATATATACTGTGTACATATGTGTACTTTTTGGGTGAACAAAAATCATGGAACTCGCATCATCGTCACCGAACGCTTTCCATGAGCTATATATATATACTGTGTATATATGTACATATGTGTACTTTTTGGGTGAACAAAAATCATGGAACTCGCGTCATCGTCACCGAACGCTTTCCATGAGCTATATATTTGTATATATATACTGTGTACATATATGTACTTTTTGGGTGAACAAAAATTATGGAACTCGCGTCATCGTCACCGAACGCTTTCTATGAGCTATATATATATACTGTGTATATATGTGTACTTTTTGGGTGAACAAAAATCATGGAACTCGCATCATCGTCACCGAACGATTTCCATGAGCTATATGTTTAAAAGAACAATTATTCCAAAGATTTGTGTTTTCACTTCTGTCGGCAGTTCTTATAACTGCCAATTTTTTATATATTTTTTTTAATGACGATAGGCTACATATTATAGACCCCGGCCCCATTTTTTATAATCAAACGGGCTTTTTTTTTTCTAATAATTTTCGTTACGGGCTACAAAATAACAAACCGTTTGTTTCAAGTCTTAAATATATGGGGTGTCCTGAAAAAATAATTTTTCAGTTTCATTAATCTAGTGAAAATACAGAAGTTTGCTTTCTACTCTTTTCGTCACAATATAAGATGTAAAACAATTTTTTTTTTAATTGACATTAAAATTATTATTATTTTTTTTTGTTTGATTTGATTATTTATTTTTAAATGGTCTTGTTCAATAACATACCTACCAACTTAATAACAATATATAATAACCTAAACTAAATAAAAAAATAACAAAATAAACTAAAATATGGCGTCGCAAAATTCATTAGCATAATGTACCCAAGAGACTGGCAGCATGGCCACGGTGTATGACGATGCTTAGCCTCTGGCCAAGGTAAAGGCCAGCCCTTGGGTCACGGGAAGTTTCAACCAGCCTTTTGGAGATTTCACTGAACAAAACATGAGCACTGAGACCCCACGGCCCGAGGGTTTCAACCCCAAACGGCTCGAAAATATAGTTACCGATAAGGTTACTATACTTTCGCCGCTTGAGGTTTTCATCAGCCGCAGCAGCAGCGCTAGCACAGCACGCCGAGCCAGGAAGAGAGATGAGATAGCGCAAGAGTATCGACACACGTTGCGTGTCACACTAAAGGCCTACCCACCTTCCAAGGAAATAAAGACATGCCGTCCGGTCTCTTGCCATCGTCGCGTGCCAAGCCATTGGGTTCTAATACAAAATAATTGCCGACTTATATAATATGGAACATAAAACAACAAAACATCACTTGTATATTCCACGAAGATGAAGGGGTAGGCAGAAGTGTGTGGAATGTCCACATTTCGCAATTTATATTTAATTTCACCACACAGACATGTATTTGAAAGAATGTGTTCTATTCTATTCATTTTACTTACATAACATCACACTGTATTCCTCGGAGGGAGGGGTAGGCAGAGGTACACCTCTATAATAGGTAGCTGCATACTCGTAGCAAGGTACTGCATTGAATTATTCGGCAAAATGAAAGAGATCAAACACAATGATTGCTAACTAATATAAAATTATACATAACATTTTATCATTACGCCTGCAATCCTCTTAGGGGTTGGCAGAGATCAATGTCTATTTATAAGGCAACCAAACTTTTCGCAACTTAGGTATTTAATGAATCCCCACAAAGACGTGGAATACATAACACAGGGTATGCAAAGGTACACTTCTAAGCTATAATTACAAGTAGGTATACTATGCTTGTACTTTCCACCACAATGCATACATGGATAAAACCATGTCTTTTTCCCGTGGGTGTAGGCCGAAACTACCGACCGCCACCTGCTACGATCTATCTTTACATATTCCTTTTGCTCCGTTTACGTTCATACAACTGGTCATACACGCACGCCGGTTGCGAATCCTACGCATCGTCGCAGGACCAAAATCAGCCGACTGACTTGTGCAAACATTGTAACACTGCCTCTGAAACCATACAACATATAACAGGAGCTTGTAAATCACTTGCACAAACCGATTATAAACACCGCCATGATCAATCGCTACAGTTTTTTCTGGGCACAGAACTATTTAGGTACTTATACGAATGAAACTATTTATATGATGGTACGGAACCCTCAGTGCGCGAGTCCGACTCGCCCTTTACCGGTTTTTTTTTTTTTTAATTTTTACTGTAATTGTGATAGTTCGAGGAAATTATCAAATAACTTCTGCCGGGAGGGCGTGTCAGACTTCTATTGATTAAAAGCCACCCGTGTTACTTCAGTTGCCTTTGTGCCAGGGTCACGGTATCCCTTTCGGACATGCCCGCAACCCTGGCAGGCATTGGTCCTGGCGGACTCCGTCAGTTCATGTTGATATCTCTTTGAAGCGCACGTGGATCACAACGCGCCGTCGACCCGGGCCTGGTCCTTACCGAACGGCGAGCTGCCCATTGCTCGCCGTCCCGCGCCTACGGTTGCCGGGAATCGCCAATTGATTCCCGCCGCCCAGGGCGTCTCCTGTGGTGACTAGGGATATGAGGGTGCACAGACTACCTCTCCCTCACGCGTTCCGCCACCTCCTTCGCGCACATTACTGCTTCGCAGAAGGAGGTGACGGCCTCCCATGCACTCTCGCGCCATACCATGGCCTGGACCAGGGCCGGACGCAAGAGATCATCGCCTCCCTGAAGATACGGCGGTGCTCTACCCAAGCCGGGCAGACCTCCACCGTATGCTCTACCATGTCCTCCGGGCGATCCACACAGTGGTAACAGCCGGGCGTTTCCTCCCGCCTTATCCTGAACAGAAAACTCCCGAAACAACAGTGTCCGGAGAGGACCTGCGTCAGGCGGAAGGTGAGGATGCCGTGGCGTCTCTCTAGCCACTTCTCAAAGAGGGGACTTATACTTACTTATACTTGACTTCCCGTGTGTTTACAATTACAATGTACTATCAATCTGCCTAACCTTTACCCAACTATGTTGAGGTCGGCTTCCAGTCTAACCGGATGCAGCTGAATACCAGTATTTTACATAGAGCGACTGCCTATCTGACCTCCACAACCCAGTAACTGGGTAACACGATACCCCTTGGTAAGCCTGGCTGTCAGACTTCTGACGACCCGTAACGACTGTCAAAGATCCGCGAATGACAGCCGGGACCAACGGCTTAACGTGCTTTCCGAGGCACGGAGGAGTCTCGGTATATAAAGGTGGTCACCCATCCACGGACCAACCCCGGCAAGCGTAGCTTAACCTGGCGGATCGACCCGTGCGGCTGTTATTACTTAGCTACGAGCTCCTCAATTACAATTACAATGTACTGTTATATTATGTTAGTGATAGCTGTTCGTCAGGAATAATCTCTAAGAATGACAATGAGAAACTTTCAATGTATCAGTGTTGTACCACTAGTGTATACGCAAGAACACAGGCCTTCAATGATTCACTAGAAAAGAGCTGGTGGACCTCGATATCGACCTGCAGACAGTCCAGGGAGGCTATGCCATTCTTAGATGGTAGGCTAACCAGGCGATTATTACTCCTGGACAGGACCGGCCTGCGCCTGGTGACGGGGACCATCAAAGGACACTGCTCGCTAAACAAACACTTCCTCACAATAGGCTTATCGGACAATCCTCTGTGCAGAGCTTGCATGGAGGCTGAGGAAACCGTCGTGCATGTGCTCTTTGAATGCACAGGCGTCACTCAGATTAGAATAGAAACCCTCGGGGCACCCAGATCTTTCAAAGATGTTCTATACCATAGATATAAGAAAGGAGATATGCCCCGCAGCTAAAAATGTATAGAAACCCGATGTATCCAGTCTATCCCTTCCACTCGCCACAACTACACATGCAGTTCAGTAAAAGCAATAGATAAGAAGTCGCGCACACACTCGCAATTCATAAATCGTAACTTACTACACAATCAGTTATAAACCTTATCGCATCAAACACTACGCGCATTTACCATGCACAGTACAACTCACTCACACGAAAACATCGGGCTCTATCGTTATGCACTTGTGCTGTCCAAAAGCCATTTATTTTACATAACGCTAATGATTGACTAAATCGAAAAGTTATCGATTCTTTCATTTATTATTGTATTAAAACTTTTGTGGGGGACCTGAAAATAAAATAAATTATAAACGGTATACAAATAAATATATATTATAAATAAACAATACTTTGCTCAAAACAAAATATTATTGAGTAAATAAAAACACTAAGACAAAATAAAGCTGTGTAATAAACATTATTTCACATGGGTCTTCCAACCGGGTTAAAACGGTTAACAAATTGAAGAATAAACTATAATAGCAATATATTCATTAGACACTCGACATTATTGTGGATAGCCTACGTTAGTATGGACCTGCACAAGCACATCATTAGCTCGCGGTAGGACACAGCGGCCGTACTACGCGATACAATGGCATACACAAAGTATCGTTTTGTGATTTTTACATTGCGTTATCCAGTCACTTAGCTTACGTAGTGGTTAAGAATCAATGTATTCATTGCAAAAATAATACAGTCGCTGTTATGTATGAAAAAAAAAATAACGTAGTAAAAACAAGAAATATTTTACTTGTTGTTTTTCATGATTTTAAAGACAAATATAGTTAAATACTTGTACTAACTTATGGTAAGTGATTCCATGATGTACAAGTATTTTGTTTAGGCTTCGGTTTTTACAAGAAATCACTGAACAACACGGCATTCTTATAATTTGTCACGATCACGGTCGAAAGCGCACTAGTTCGCGGAGACCGCCATTTGCCTATTTTGCGAGCATGAGCATTTTGATCATTGCGCGCGGACACAGACGCCCCCTTGCCACTTCTCCTGTTTTTTATATTTCTATGTTCTAAACAGACCAGAAGACGTTACAATCTGGAGGGAGGTGGGCTGGTTGGAATAACTACTGAGGGCCGCCATGGCCTATGTACAATATGTACAATGGTCCACCAAAAGGACTAAGTGCGGAAACCAAACCCTTTATCATAGAACATGGAACTATACGTCGCTTGCTCTTGCGTCACCAGTCCTGACTCTGTATATTTTGTCTGCTGTGACCAAAACTACAAACGTAGTATTCAGGGAAGTTTTATTAAAATGTGGCTGGTATTTTAGTATATTGTGTCGTCTTATGACTTCCACGCGAACGAAGTCGCGGGCAGAAACTAGTTTTTGAATAATTAAACTTATTTTGTACTACAGTAGTATAGGTACCATTACGTTTCCTTCTTTTCCCGAAAAACCCCATACTTTTGACGGCCGTCGCCATAGTAAAAAATGATCAGTAGGCTGAGACCTTTTAAATGAGATATGTCTCAAGTCTGTTGACTAAGTTTCAATTTTGGGGACGCCAGCGCCCATCGTCCTTTGTTTTAGTGTTGTGTGTGAGGTCCCACCAATCATAATTTTACCAAAATTATTGTTATTATTATTTTTTGTTATTTTGATAATTAAACTAATAACGTTTCCAGCATTTGGTGTTGTTTTATTAACTGGTAAATTATCTACAACATACAGTTTTATTCATGTCGCTAGCGCTATTATATATTTTAAGAATAATTTTAGATTTTCGTACTGACCCGTATTGTTAGTCCGTGAGTGTACATAACATACATTACAACAATAGAGAATACTCTGTGTTCCACTTGTCATGGTATTTCCTATTGATCCCTGCTTACAGATTAGTAGAACAGCAGCACCATGAACCATCACACCATGCCACTCCATTACCAGTATTGATTCCTATTCTTTCCTTTGCAGCATGAGAACTGAAAGGCTCAGACTAGGTGCTGGACTAGGTAACAAAGTGACTTGTTGCTTTGCGGTTTTCTTCACAATGAGGAAACATTTAACGAGTAAGGTAACAAAAGGAGAACGGCAAATAAACTGTGATCATTTTTGAGCTCAACATACTCTCAATCCGATCCGAGTCAGTCACTCGCCGCCCGCTGTCAGTGAGAACGCTCTTCTAGGAGCATCTAGAGCGGTGTGTGCGAATGTGTGCTAATATTATTATGCGCTACGTCAATATTACTACAACCGGTCATCGCTCCACGCTGTATTGTAGATATTTTATACTTTTACTGACTATTACATGTTTATCCTGTTACTTAGTTCCTAGTTTGTTTTCATGCACGCATGTTGTACATACATAGGAGAGCAATATTACAAAAGCTTGCTTGGGGTGCAATAGAAAGCGCCTCAACGAGTGACGATACGCAGTACAACACCCGGCGCTTAAGCTTACTGACTTGTAAGTTTGAGCTTTTCAGATATTAGACAGCTCATCGACATGAACTATGATAAAAGCAGGAAATAGTACCTAACATACTGAATTCGCTCACTTCTACTACGAGTATTTAGGAAATACCAGAAGGTTACAACTGTGACTGTGGCTTAGTTAGTTGAAGTATGGAGTACCTATAACTTAGTTGGTTGAAGTATGGAGTACCTATAACTTAGTTGGTTGAAGTATGGAGTACCTATAAAAAGCTTTGCCAATTCCAACAGCTAGTGCTAGTCACCACCACAATACAGATAAAAGAGGTTTTATCTGTTCTGTGGTCACATTGCCTACCCATAAATTAATTGACTACTCTACTTAACGAAACAAGTAGGTTACTACTGGTGTTTTTCGTCCACCGAACCACTGATTCATTAATATGGTAATGAGATGTATGATGTCACTTCGGCATATATGTGAATTAGCAATAGTCTCTTGCAGGTCCTTATAGATAAGTGGAAGTGGTGTTATGTAAGAAAAACTTTCCCTCAGCCAATACTTGCTCTCATTTAAGAAGTTAGGAAGCTCGCCCAGACTCTGCTTGGGTTTTCGCGGTGTAAGGTTGACTTTTGCCGTGTAAAAATTGCAATGCAACGTGTGGTACTAAGTACCACCGAACAAAATGCTGCTAGTCACCACACATGCTTTGTGGGGTCCTAGTAGTGAAAGCATTACAGGCCTATTATTGTTACGATAAATAATGAAGTCGGAGTAATAACCAGTCTTAGCAAAATTACCCGAACAGTCTCGGAGCTCACACAGACGGACTCGGCCAGTGCTTTCTAAATAGCCAGTGATATGAAATGCAGCAGCTGACGTAATCCCTGTTATATAAGCGTAACTAGCTGGACCCTACAGTTTAGCGGAACATTACACTCTGTCATATTATTGCGTGCCATGCTATTTATAATATGGTTATAGTTAACTGTTTTCCGCGATTTAGTTCGACTCGCTGACCCGTTGAGAGAACAGAGGCCTAATTGCGTAACACACGTACTGTAGGAATCGGGTTCATTGTGACAGTTCAACAACATCCATTGCGTTATTTACGTTTTGAGCAGACACATTTTTCGAACATATGAAGCAATGGATTAGCAATCTGCTTCAAAATCATACAGATTGCGATTGATTCTGTGTTACGTAGTTAGGGTATAGCTAGTAGGGCCTACACAGTGGCAATTGTTTTCAAAGCGTTTCGTACATGCACTTTTCAACGGGATCGGTATAAGGTTTTCGGTAGCTTGTGTCGGTCACAAACATGTTTGACTTTTGATCATCGTAATCGCTGATAGAATTGTCTAGCGCTGAGGTGTTTCGAAAAATCCGTTCTTACACAGCTTAAAATTGTCTTCCAAAGGATGTCACGTAGGTGCCCAAATCACCTTAATTTGCTTAAATAAAAACTTTCACTAGCGAATACAATATTTTACGTAAATTATAAAATTAAACGATATAATGATGCTACTTTATATCTAAGTAACTTTACATTGTGATCTGTGGTTTTTTTAATAATATTACAAAGATAGTTTCATTTTTACTTAAACTGACGGTAATTACAAATATATATTTTAATGTAGTCAATAAATGTGCCATTAACATGATATAAATTGACACTAATGTTTTCAGTTGAGATCATCTCATGCTCACTCTGAGATTTTCCTAATAGAAATTCTCAATTTAACACTTTGACCTGGGAATCGAACCCGGGAAGACCCAATAAAAGCAGTTGGCAGTTGCTATTTAGTATCGACATTAAAAATGTGATGCCATATATTTGTTATTATGAATTGTAACAATTAGATAAAACAATGTGTACCGGAAGCGCCTACCAGACTCCATTGTTATCAGTGCATTGATCTGTCGCTACATATGTAGGTCATGAACCTATGATACTTTGTATGACTATCGTTTCAAGGAATAACAAATAAAAAATACTCTATTTCACCATAGAATAAGAATGTAGGTGTGGAAGCGAAATTTTTGCTTAAAAACATAATTATTCTAAGTGCCTAATTGTCGTAAGTAAACACGTTCAGGCTAGTATCGACCTTATGGTGTTCTTATTCAACTTTCACTACATTAACTTCAGCTTGGTCAAAGTTGAAGTTAAAGTTTGATAAATATCTGGGGGACATAACTTCGGTTTTATCCAAATAAAACACCACCACCTCTACCTGGGTGTGTAACATTTGATATAATAACAAAAGTTCTAATGATCATAAGACCTAATTTCATTTAATATATTTTTTATTTAATATAACGATCAAATGATATAATGAATTATTGATATAATTTAATTTTACCTAATTTCATATGGTATAATGAACAGTTTATATAATGCACATTTGAAATAATATTCAAAATCTATAAGTAACGTTTAATATAATTTGGAAATGTCTACTTTTATTTTTGCAAAAACTGATTACATTTAATAGTAGTAGTTCATCATCATCATCCTCATCATCAGCCTATAGCAGTCCACTGCTGGACATAGGCCTCTCCAATTGCACGCCATTCAGCTCGATTCTCGGCAACTCTCATCCAGCTGCTACCAGCCACCCTGCGAAGATCGTCGCTCGACCTAGCCTGAGGACGTCCGACCTTACGTTTGCCGATTCGCGGTCTCCACTCAAGAACACGTCTACCCCAACGCGGTTCTACGGCTAATATGGCCGGCCCATTGCCACTTCAACTTGCTTATTCTGTGAGCTATGTCGACAACCTTGGTTCTCTGCCGAATCACCTCGCGACTCGAGTAGTAGTTAATAGGTTGAATCTATTCCAAAACCGAATCGGGGCACCCCGACTTTACCTAGACTTTTGGCTCCTACCCTAAAAACAGGAGGCGCGGAGGGAGAACAACCCCCGCCCGCTGTAACAAAGCATAGGCAAGGTGAACCTGCGGAGGTGAGCATGGGTGCCTATCCTTTGTTACGTAAGGGCGAATGGGTTGCAATTCCCGCAGCGCCGGAGACGATGCAGAAACAACTTTAATGTTTTGAGGTTAGGTTACAACATAATTTGCTTTTCTCAAGAACGATGCGTTACCTACCTTAGAAAATTAGTTAATATGAAAGTTAGGTCTAATGAACAGTATATAAAAAGAGCATTATACAATTTGAAAATTATAAGAAATGAACGTTATACTTAATGAAATTAGAGAAAATGTTAATTATATCAAATATAACATTAGATCATATGAAATTAGGTTAAATGTTTTTATAACATATGAAAATTATATCATATGAAAGTTATGTCAAATGAAATTAGACTATCTGTTATTACATCAAACATTACACACGCCCTCTACCTACACCTACCGGACAAGAGGTGTGATGCTAATCTCAAATCGTTTATTGCAATCCATAATGTACAATTACAGGTGGTAAATAAAGAAATAATAGATTATGGACCCTATCGGGCACAGCTAATTTTTATAAGTAGAGAGAGGAAGAGCGCTTTATTAATTTCCTTGTTTTATGTTAGAATAATTTTATATCCTATTAAAATATTTCAAAATATTTCCATTCATTCATAGTTCTATTAATATTTTATATGCAGGTCATCTATTCATTTATTATTTATTTAATTATATGTTTAGTATTGCTTATTTCTTTACTCGCTTAAAAATTGTTCATTGTATTATAATTGTTACGTACTTATTATGTTACTTATAATTTACCCCAAAAACACCACCATTTACCAATATCAGTAGCGGGTCATTAAAACGCCCACTGGCTCTTTGTAACTTGCCGGTTACAAAGAGAAAAGAGAAAAAAGGCCGCACATTTAAAAATATCCTGATATCGGGGTTATACGAATGGTATTCATAAGTACCGCGTCAGATGTTATCTTATGCTACCGGCAGCCATGCGCATGCGGCCGCGAGTGTTGCATTCAACTAGCATTCACCGATATGCTTTTTTGTGTCCGACGTAGGGCTGGCAAGGGATCGAAGCTCGATAGAGTTTGTAATATTACATTATAGAACTTTATGCGACCATAGTTTTGGGGTAAATAGTCATTACTGCAGAAGACCCCCGCAAAACGATGAATGAATAATAGATAATAAATGGTAACATAGTGTATCATAGTTAAAACTAAATCAATAGTCAGTAGAAAAATAACATTTAAATTGCATTGGAAACTGACAGTAAGATGTCTGCCAAAGCAAGAAATAATCTTTAATTTACGAAATCTTCATCGAATTTCAATCACAACTCACGAGCATTTCACAATGATCATTAAATACCTACATAATACATTAGTCTGACTGACCCGACCACTCAGTGCCATCATTAGTATTGTACAACCGTCGCAACAACTCTTGTCAACAACCACAACAGCTATGGAGCATGACAAACAACCCACTGACGCTTCAACATCTATTATTAGTGCTTACTTACAAATAAACCAACCTTGTAGACCTGACAAAAACAAAAGAGCAGCGTTAAGAAATGCTCCAGATTAATGGTTTCAGTTTCACTGGCATCTATGTTGACAATTAGCTCATTCCCGCGACCTGGCCTGACCTGTGCACTTCTAGGTAAACCCTGTTGCATCCTTTATTATTCTTCTTCTTCTCTTATATTGGCACGACTATACAGAACAAGTCGTGCGTGGTAAGAAATATTAGCAAGGCAGGAAGATGGCAGCGTGCAGCGGGACTAACTGCCCAAGATGCAATACTTCTGCCCAGAATGCGTCCTGTATTTAGTCACCTAGCCACATACTGTTTTATTAGGGAAATTCTATTCTATTTTGTATTATGGCAAGCAAAGCCGATGCCGACCATTTTGCCAACGTCTGAAGTGAATTGGAAAAGTAAGACAGTGCATTGTTAAAATGGAAATCATTTGTTTAGCAAATTAACTACCAATTTAAGGCATCAGTTTATTCTAACCAGAACTGTCATTCTTTGGCAGTTGTATGAAATGGCAAAATGACAGAAAGTATCAATGTGACAAACAATTAATTTCTCTGAGTGTATGTGTTTTTATTGATAACAGTGTACGACAATAAACAAAAGGATTATATAGGGATCGAAGTCGGTAGTGGTCTGTAATTTCTGCCTACCCTACATACATATATAATCTTTGATCAAATGCTATCGATGCACCGAACAGGGCGAACTGCTATAGACAGCCGAGTGTGTGACCCACTGCCGGCTGCGGGCCAATGATCGACCTTCCGGCAAGACCGGTTGTCTAGCGGCTATAAACACGGTTGCCGAATAAGCTTGTTACATAAAAATATTGTGGCAACCACCTAGCAGTATTGACATAATAGCATCGCAGGAGCTCTTTTTGGATATTTGCTATCCACTGTTTTGCACAGATTAGACACATCTCTCACCTTCTCATATACATACCTACTCTTCGTGGATGTCCTATGCCTTCAACTTATATAAATAAAAATGAAATGCTGTTCGTTGGCAAGCGCACCACTTGAGAACGGCTGCACTGATTAAGTAACTTTTTTTTAAACGTTTTTAATAGGTTTTTATGGAAAGAAAAATTGGAAAAGTTCTCAAATTCGGAAAAAACTGAACGTCCTTTTTTCTACGGTATTTTTTATGAATTCATGATGACAGGACAGCATCTGTCGCGTCAGCTAGTATTCCAACCAATAAAATACCCTTAAAGAATTATGGATTATCGAGTTTATAAAAAAGTTACCTGTCTGACACAGTCTCTGTCACTCATACCTACGTGTTATTGTTCCGACAGCTATTTGCAGGCAAAGGCAATGAGTGATCGAAAATGTGTAATTTTCTACACGACAGCCTGTCGAATGGTTGTGAATAGCGATGCAGTAACATCCCTGCTAAGAAACGAAAGGCCGGTGTTATGCAAGCCACCGCGCGCCGCCGCCGCTGTCAGTGCGAACCATGGCTCCGGCGCGAGCGCTGACCGTCTTGCTGCTGATCAGCAGCGCGTGCGCAGCCCCTGACATTATCTTCGATTTAAGCGGTACGGAACTAGTGTTGTGATTTTGTGATAAAGAAGATATTTCCATTCTGTGTTAAGGTTTCCTAAAGCTATGGTTAAGGGTCCAAAGTAAAAGGGACTTTGGTCCCTCGGTTCGGGAATTGGTTTTAAAGACTGTGTTTTGGGTGATGTCAATTCTCGAAAGATGAAAATTATTTCCATTTAACACAGTCATTTTCAAAAGGTTTTGCCATGGTTTATCTGCATCCTAAGTCAATGCTTGCTGCATTTCTTTAAGAATTTGTATAGCTCAGCGAAATTCTTACTTTTATTTTTCATTATAGACCGCGTTTAGTTAATAGAATCGCCCCCAACATGAACTTTAAAAAAATAACTGACATAATGAGACTGTATATTGAGCTGTTGGTACGTCTCTGCCAATTCCTTCGGGGAACACTGGCGTGATGTTTAGTTGCATATTAGTAGTGAGTTGCAAGTAAAAAGGGACCGTGTCGTTTGCATTTGAAATTAGGTCTAATGTTGCGATGAATCATCGGTTACGGTCTGTTGATCAGTTTGAAAATTGATGCTTGTTATATGAATTGTACTCAAAATGTGGTCCTCAAAAGCGAAAGGAATGTGTAAGAATCGTAACAGGTAGCATTCTGTAGTTTCTGCCTACCCCCATAGGGAAAAAGCGTGAATTTACGAGTATGTGTGTTGTGTAGGTATGAGTAATGCCCTCATTTTGTTACTTTTTAGTCGAGGATGACAAGATAGTGAACCTTTTTTGAATAGTTAATTATTTAGGAATTCCCTTGGCAGAAGTGTCCTTGAGTTTTCTGAAACTTCACGGATTTCATACATTAAGCGATAATATTTATAAAACATATTGTATGGTTACGCAGACGTTAAGCTTTATTTAACTTTAAGAGGCCGTGCACGAAATCGACTGATTTTGATCAATTTTGTTCATTGGTTGTGAGAAAGGGAAAAATAATTTAAACAAAATTATTTGAGATTTGAAAAGTCGTGTTCTTTGTTTTGCATGTGGCTGAAAGGGATTTTTCAAATAAATTAAGTATTCATTGTAAATCACTAATATTTGTAACAAGTTTTCCGAAAAATGACGCAAGACTGACATTTGATCATCATTCTACAAGAAACTACTTTTGATTTTGAACATTAAAAAATATCATCAACATCATTATATGCTCTTCTTGCATGTGGCGGAACCACTTTTTTCAACTTCCATACAAAATATAGCAGAAAAATAATATTGAAAAAACCTTTTTTTGTTTTAAACCTCGTCAGTAATATATATTTTTCCTATTATTTAGCAAATCGTATCAAGAAATTTAAAAATCACAAATTAGTCTTCAGCTATCCTTGAAATATAATCAAAATTTTATTTTATGGTTATACAATATCTTCATTAAGTAAATCCATGGCGAAATAAACTATATTTTGGAGAACACAAAAATGATGAAACTATTAAAAGCTGCTGTGACTGACACGAATGGTTTAGCACCATGAAAACTGTACTTTTATAGTTACAAAGACTTAATGTTTCGATTATTTCAAGTTTTCTCACAATTAGATAAGAAATTGCCAAAAGAGAGTTTTTTTCGTGCACGGACCCTTAAGCAATGTATCTATATAAATAAACCTCTTAGATAATAGATGAGCGCTAACAACAAAAAAGAAGTGAATTTATTAAGTACAGCTCACACCTTCATTATCTTGCATTTAAAAATATTATAATCATTACTTAATTTTCTTATGTTTTTGGATAGTTTGGACTATCTATAAACTGTCTTATTTATTGCATCAGTTAAAGTCAGTTAAACCAACCACAGGCAATCCTCATTTCTACATAAGTACTAATATCAGCTAGAAAGAAGGAAATAAATCACTACATTTAAGTTTAGTAAGTGTTTTAGTTTGCGGTGGTGATGTGAACGAAGGTTTAGACCTGAATACCACAGGATTTGTACAAACTAGTCGCGAGTAGCTAGTTCCTACTTGTGCTTAATGGAATGTTGGTAAATACTTTGGTCTATAAGTTTTGGCCTAAGATATGCACGCAAACCTTTGGTAAACTCTACATTAGTCATGTGTAGTGTTCGAAGGAAGATGTAGGCACGTGAAACATCGATTGTAAGTTTAGTTTCGAGTGATTACAAAGGTGTAATGCTAAATCGAATGGTTCTTCTTCTTTAACGATTACCTATCTATTTTGGATCCACATTGAAATATTAATGATACATTCATACTTACGTTAACCCACGCCTTCTTCCCTTGGGGGAGGCAGAAACTACAGAATGGCACCTGCTACGACCCTTACATACTCGCGTACGTTCACACATGTGAAGACCAAATCCCATAATTGAAAACGTTGAAAGTCTAGTAGCAATCACATCTCAGCGACAATCAATGCCAATGCTGTTTTGAACAGATTCAGACTGAGATTAGAATTCGAACGTACTTAAAAATACGGGAATTGCCCTTCAGATATATTACTCGTATAGTACCTACGTATTCCTTGTTTTGGCTGTTCACGCCCTTAGTAACATGTGGGATTCGAACTCACGATATATACCTTTAGCCAATCAATATCGCTAGATATTCCACCTTTGAAACATATTAACTTGCTACAATAGATAGGAATTACACTTCGTTTTTCCGCCCAGATGTGATTCTAGCCTAGGCCATTGGACTATGGTCGTTTTAACCTTTTGGACCAAATAACCACATCCAAGCTCAATTGAAAATATTAAAAACATTTGAGCTGCCTGAATACCGATTAGCACATAAATGTTAGGCTAAAGTTAAATACATATCTAAATAAATATTATCTGACTGTTTGTCCGTATCGTAATATTACCATTTGCTAAAAGATGTTTCGTGACAAATTATTGGCTTTTACAATAGGTATTTTCAAAAGACAGTGGTAATAGGTACTCGTATGGGAGCACAGTGTAGGCCTGTCAACAAGTACCAGGTACTTAACAAAATAGAAAATGGTAAGCCTACAACGTTCTCACATTCACAAAATATAAAATATCTGTATAAAAGAAAAAAAGATAATAAAAATCCTATTTAAACTAAATGACATGATTGCCATTACAACTGTAACAAATCTGTATTACGAGTAATATCCTATCCACAAAAACCACTAATAAATAGTTGAAGTGAGAATTGTAGGTATATAATATCAAATAATGAAAAGGTTATGTCAAGGAATTTTGTAAAAAAAAAATGAATTCAATTAAAATAAACATTGTAATTTGGGAGCAATTGATAGATATTTACATAGTTATGTCGTTCAAAGTCAAGGTCTAAGTCAAATCAATTATTTCAAATAGGCACATAAAAGGCACTTTTGAACGTCAAAATTTACCCCCTTCCAAAAGGTATAACGTATGGAGAAGAATGTGCAAGAAACTCCACACTTACTCTTTTAAAATATAAAAAATCTTTTGTATGAATGTTCTTTAATTTTATAATATGCTTTTTTGGACACGATTAATGTGGGTTTTGAACTTTCCATCGCTACACTTCTAAATTTGGAAATTGCTTCTTATTTTGAAAGTACTAACTAAGTTTTTGCGAACATACAAAATACTTTCTAAGATATAAACAGAAGGCAGAGTTAGTATAGGTATAAATATCAATTTCTTTGAATTTGTTTCTAAGGGACTCACGAGGACCCATTTTATAGATCGCGCGGATTGCCATCTTTTGTAAAATGAAAATTGTATCTACGTCAGCTGCCGATCCCATGATCATAATACTATGGAAATAGGAAAAGTATACTAACCTATAGGTGCCGTGTGGTCCCGGACGCAAAGAATAGCATCACCCCATTTCCTCCCGTGGGTGTCGTAAAAGACGATTAAGGGACTTACTAGAGAATGGGCAGCAGCGTTCTCTATGCATTTTTAACACCATACTGCGATCGCCAACCCGCCTGCCAAGCGTGGCGATTATGGCAAACCCCCCCAATTGGGGGAGGCTTATGTTCAGCAGTGGATGTCTTTCGGCTGAAATGATGATGATGATGATGATACTAACCTAGCTGTGGCTATATCAGTCAGCTGCCTTATTTTTCTTACTACATATACGGCAGAACTTACTCTACCTGAAAGAGTTCTTATGTAGGCGCCCTATTGCAATTTCGAATCTAGAGTAATTCCTAGAAATACAGTTTCCGTAATAGCACCTAGTTTCTTGCCATCAAATTTTAAATATACACCCACGTGGGGTACATTTGGTAACGAGAACTTATGACATTTAGTTTTGTTCGCTTAAGTAAAAGATTAGCTGCAAACCATTTCGAAAGAACAGCCAGACTATCGTTGATATGTAAGATACCCGTATCTAAGACATCGCTATCTATCTATTTAAAAAATAAGATAAGGTTCATCAACGAAATCTATACATGAGCCATCATGTAAGAAAGGTCATTATCGCTTTCGCGCGCGCTTGACACCTATAGAATAAAATTATTAAAAAAAATAAAAAATAATACAATTTCTATTGTGTATCATTTTTTAATAATCGGTTCGCGGACGAACCGTATTGTGTATCGTTTTTTAATTATCGGTTCGCGGACGAAC
This sequence comes from Dryobota labecula, assembly GCA_947523025.1. Taxonomy (NCBI): domain Eukaryota; kingdom Metazoa; phylum Arthropoda; class Insecta; order Lepidoptera; family Noctuidae; genus Dryobota; species Dryobota labecula. The sequence continues at coordinate 907,307 of OX383303.1, read as the reverse complement.
CGATTATTATAAACTATACTTCATTTATTATAACATTAGACAAATAACTGTTTCCGCCCGTTCGTTATTTCGATGTAAACGTTTAGTAAACTCCGTTATTTCACGATAAATACAAAGCACTGTAATCTATTTACCATTTACATTAAAAAAATAACTCTAAAGTGCAGTCATTTCAACAATATTACACAATAACTGTCGTTATTAAGCCGTTATTTGTCTAATGCTATAGTAAATGGAGTATAGAAATAGGAAAGAGCCAAGATTTGAACCTTGAGGCACGCCCATTTTAACTAGAGACCCCGAAGATGTCATCCCGTTAACGTTTACTTTTTGCTGCCTGTTTGATAGATAGGAAACAACAAGATCCTTACTGAAGTTTTCTTTAATTCAACTAATTTAGATGACAAGGCGAAAGATTGTGTAACCTTTGTTGGGATATTGGTAAATAGTTTTTCTTGTACTCGTATCTCAGCAACTTTTAACTTATGTGAAATGTTTTCATTATGATTTTTCAAAGACAATAATTCATTCTGATCTCGCTGTTTTGTGGTTCCAGTTTCTTTATTAATTACCTGCCATTTTGTTACTTATTAATTTAGATTTAGCTTGAACACAGATTCTTTTGAATATCTTAGTTTCTGACATAATTATGAAGGGCTTGATCAGAAGTTAATGATTTCTAGTGGTATAAATTATATAAAATATATATATCTAAATAAAACGATGATCTTTGTGGCAGACATTCTGGTCACACTTGATATTATTGATCTTCAAAAGTTTCTCAAATAAATAAACTCACATTTGCATTCACTTCCATATGTTAACTGTATCATCCCCACTTATATCCAAAAAATAAAAATCCCTGTTTATCAAGATGACTCAACAAAATAACAAGACGCAAATCTGCAGAAGATCTAGGCAAATAGACTCTGAAGAAATAATGTAGGTGAAGATGTTACTAGACGTACTAGTGGATGTGGGAGGCTTAATAGAAAGTTATCAGCTACCACTTCTTACTTAGCTTTAAACATATTTTCTAACGGTTTGCGGGAAAGCGTCGTTTGTACATTTTATATAAGTGTAATAATTATAGTAATGTCACTTTCTCAATGGCATTCGCGCTATTTGAATGGATTGAAATCTAACGAGCTTGTCTATATTCCTCTTTTTATGTTCATCATTCCATTCGTGTTTTATATATCACAGTAACCCCTTCTAAGTTTTTTAGGGTTCCGTATCACAAAAAAAAAATAAAAAAAATACGGAACCCTTTAACACTTTCGCTCTCCCATGAATCACATATGATTCACGTTAATTGTTTAACTAGTGTGTCTACTTTGTGGACAGTGAATCGGTTAAGGATCACTTCATTGTCCGTCTGTCTGTCTAGAGGTATGTCAGGAAATATCAAGTTGACATTAATATCACATATTAAGATCTCCAGTTCCTTGGAGCTGTTTAATGCTTTCTAAGCTATTTTGCCCATTCAAGAATAGTAAATTAAAACCTACAAGGGACGTAGAACCATGAAACGCAAGAAGCAAGGTCTTACAGCACAAGTAAAGGAAGACATTCGAAAACTTATCATTTAGAGTTTTATCACATAATAAAAAAAAAACAAAACAAAACTGCCTATACTTGAAGTCTCAAATTCAGATAATTTATGTAAACAAAGTAATTTCAAGAAATGTCACTGTCAAAATGACAGGACAGTGGTGCAAAACATTTTATCATTAAATGTTTTTGTAAATAATTATCGATAAAATTAAAGTGAATTAATTATAAGAACTATGCAAACAACCGTTGCCAAACAATGTTTTTTGTAGTGTGTCGGAGACACGGTATATGATAGTCATATTCAGCCCTTTTAAGCCCAGTGCTAGACGTAGGCGTTCCAAAATCGATTTCCAATCGTAAACAGTTTATAGCCGTTTTCATCCAAAATGTGGCTAGATATGCTACTGACATATGAATCTATTTATGAGAGTTGTAATATTAGTGTTGTTGAAGATGTTAAAAATTTGAAAATGTTTGGATCTCCTGCAATGTTACCAGTATCATAAAATATTTTATACAAGAAAATCTCCTTTTATTAATAACTTTGTTTAAAACCGAAAATTTATAAAAATTATGACGGTATGATTACTTTTTAATTATTATTTCTTAAAATCAGTACTTAAAAGAAAATAGAACCTCTTTTTTCGCAATTTTATGTGAATTACCATTACGAAGATATTTTTTTATGTTATCCCCTTTGTTTACATAAATTATCTGAATTTGAGACTTCAAGTATAGCAATATGCGTGCGCAAAATATGATATTCATGGCTATTTAAAATTGAATTGTTAAATGAAAGTAATTACTATAGTTCAAAATAATTTATGGATAAAAAATGTTACTGCCCATGCAATAAACCCTAGTTTTTGCATGCTATTTCATCCTAGCTGAACATGTTACTACCATTTTAATTAAACCACGAAACCATTAAACGTTATTTAACACCATTGTATACCATGTTTTATGCTAATCAATGATTTATTATTACATAACATTACACATGTAATCCCCGAAAAAACAATTTTTAACAAAAATAATACATTCTCAGTAGCAGCGAGAAACAGACTCGCCCCATATTACATGGGACTTGAACATAACTGACAAAATGCGGATGCAACTCTGCCTAACCCATGCATTAAAGATTACACAGAAGAATGTTTGCTATTACAAACTTACCTTTGCAGTTAGAGCATTGACCGTGATGTAGAACGGGATTGAAAATTCGGGCAGCCGAGAGCCGAGCACAGCTTTGAGATGGAACCCTCAGGGCGCGAGTCCTACTCGCACTAGTCCGGTTTTTTTTTTCATATGTAATAGGATAGTAGATTCTTACTTTGAAAAGCACGTTCTTCACGAGAATATACATGGGATACTGCTGCCTACCTGCTTGAGCTCAGTCAAATATATTTTCTGATAAATCTTTGTCCAACACACTTGTAGATGATAATAATAATAATAATAAGCTTTTATCGATTCTTTAAAATTATTACAATACACGCACTATTAGTAATAAAAAAAATACATTTCAATTTAATTAAAATAAAATTCATAATGTTTAGATAATAGTATTAATTAATTAATTTTTTATTTCATTATAAGGACCGCCTAGTGCGTAAAAGCCTCCTCCATCTGTCTTCATCTTGTTCTGTCTCTAGCTAGTCTGCTCCATGTTTTTCCTATTAAGCCTGATATGTCGTCACTCCATCTCTTGTTAGGTCTCCCACGCTTTCTCTGTTTGTTGATAGGATACCAGTTTGTTATGTTTTAGCCCATCTGTCATCGCTAACTCTTTGTAAATATCCAGCCCATTTCCATTGTAGTGTTAGAGTCTGTTTGATGACGTCTTTAGCCTTGGTTTCTTGTCGTATTGAGCTGTTTCTGACTCTATCTCTTAGTTTATGGCCCATATAGCTTCTCTCTATTGCTCTCTGGCAAACTCTTAATTTTTGTAGAGATTTTTTTGTCAGAGGCCATGTTTGGCAGGCGTATGTTAGACACATTACACATTATGTCTAACACTTGTAGAACTGCAACTTAATTGATGTAATCACCTGCTGATTGTCATGTTGCTCTGTTGTTGTTGTTGATGTTGATCTGATTAAATCAAATTATTTAAATTCTTGGTTTTTAACAAAGTTTTTTTTTTTAACAGACCATAGAGTTAAATATAGCAATATTAGAATGTTATATTATGATAATCTAAGTATTACGCTTTGCTTTCATAAGGGATTTTAATTGTAGCCAAATTACCTACATACATGCCATTCCTTGTATGGTTTCCCGTTTCAGTTCTCGAAGCTTGTGTTTGGCACAACTTTATTACATCTATATTCTCAACTCAATTCTCAATTCTTTATTGCATACCATAATGTTTAAAGCTGGTAGGGATATATTTATACTAGTTACAATTATGGACCCTATCGGGCACAGCATAGGTCAAGTAGGAGAGAGGAGGAAGAACACTGGCTGTTTAATATGATAAGTTTTATACTTTGTTAAGTAGTTAGTAAGTTATACTGTTTTATAGAGAGCTTCCGTTGCGTGCGTTGCGTAAACGGTTTAAGTTACGCAAATATCATGTATGATGGAATTGTTCCTCTTTAAAAGTCCGCGACAGCATATGTCTATCTTTTAAGATTGACTCACTATAACCTTTTTTTTTTGTAATCAAATTTGTTCGAAATTAATGCATTATTTGCGAAGGAGTTTTATCAACATAATATTTATCCTTATCCAAATAAATATGTCATTAATCACAAGTATTTAAATATTAACAAAATTGTCCTTGACATCACTTGATTTCAATCAACATCTTAGGAGATATCATAATTTTAAAATAACTCCGTAACAAAATAAGTAGAAAATTCATTACTTAAACCACTCTCTCTCTCTTAGGTGACGCAGAGAAGTTGCGCGGGTCAGCTATATTATAAAGCTGAAAAGTTTGTTTGTTTGGTTGAACGCGCTTATCTCAGGAACTAGATACTGGTTCGAAAAGAAAAAATATTTTAGTGTTGGATAGCCCATTTATCGAGAAAGGAGGAACTAAAAAGTGAAAAATAAAAACCTTATTAACAAAAAAACAACCAACTTTAAAAAAAAATATCATTTTATGCCACCGACTTCCGAAATTAAAGTTATTTTTCACTTTTTAGTTATGATACCTATCCCACAACAAGACGATTACCACTACTGGCAACACCGCACTAACAACAGTGACACGAGATACCTTTACGAAGGGGATTAAATACGTAGGTATTATCGAAGCTAACTAAAAAACTACCCAATGCAAAGTTAATAAAAATCGATTAATAACCATTTATAGCCCAAATGCATCTCATGACAATTCCAATAAGCCCAAACACGGCTAGGATACATTGTTTTATCACGGAGTTCCAGTGCACACCTTCCGGCTTCATCTTCAGATCAGTTGGTACCATTTTCATCAGAATTATTTATTTAAATTTGTTTTATATTCGCTTAACTATCTTAATCGAAATATCTTATCGCCACCCGTGAAATACTTATCATTGAGGAGTTCCGTTGGCCATTTGTGGTCTTCTTCATCAGTTCCACTTCATCAAATGATACTAACTGAATGCAAATGCTTGAGTTGTTGATGAAAATACAAAAATAAAAATATAAAAATACTTACAACCGAATTGAGAACCTCCTCCTTTTTGGAAAGTCGGTTAAAAAGTCAGAAAGAACGCTAAGCGATAACGAAGTTATAGTGCGGGCGAGCGACGGGATGTGACGCGATGGGTGGCCCGAAATTTCACGCGGACGAATTCGCCGGCAGAAGCTAGTTTATTGATAAAGATGTTATATTTATTTAAACTCTTTATTATTTCGGGTAACTTATTATAAATTTTTATGGACATGACAAAGGTACTATTGGAGTGCATTTTTAGTCGCGATATTGGTAAGTTTAGTCTATTTTTATGTCTTAAAATAATTTCCGACTGTATGTCCTCTCTTTTTGTAAAGAATTCTGGGTACTTACGCACAAACTTACAAACTTCAAATATATAGAGACAGGGTAGGGATAAAATGTTTAATTCCTGATTAGTTTTTTTTTTGTAGGGTAAGTAGCGTGGGCGCATCAGTGCTGTTGCCCCATAAGATGACACCGTATTTGAGCCATGCGTAGGCGTACGCGTAGTACGTTACTAGTGCAGTTTTAAAGTCTGTAGTTTTTTTGATCTCGCGAAGGGCGAATGAAAATTTGGATATTTTTGCTCTTACTTTCTGAATGTAAATGATTGCAGGTACCTACTATGTTGTTGTAAATAGGCAGAGATGCGATACTTCCTTTTTAACAGATAAGACAATCTGCATTCCGTCATTTTCTAAAAACTATCTAAAACCGTAACCTATCAGTAGGGCAATTCTTCAAATTAACGCGTAAAGTGAAAGACAGCTTACCGGAATTCCATGAGATAGTGAAGAACCGACAAAAAAGTGGTATGCCGTAAATTTGAAAATTCGCTTTGTTCACATTCTAGTCGCAATCTGACCACAGCCTTGTCTCATACATAACGGTCAACTTAATTTTCATTTACGAAAATAAACATATTTACAAGTTGTTCTATGTATGAAGTCGAAAATTACGATTAAGTTATGTAGATTACATACCCCTGTAATTGAATGTGATATAAAGGCTGTTCACATTGACCTCAAATATCCGCACGCGCGTGGCGCAAAGGAAGCGTTGTGCTAACTCACGCACCTGCCAAGTTCGAGTTCACTTCATCAGCATTTCATTACATTCACGTATGCTTACGTACCCAATTCATGAAGTATTATATGCTTACTATAGGTAGGTGTATATTAAATAATAATTAACCTATATTAGCTGTTATGTTCCCAATATTAGTTCAAGCCTAGTTTCTGTGAGACGTGTTCCAGAAATCCGCACGCCACGGTTGTTGGGCCTTAGAAAACAAGTCCGTACCTACATGATAAATTAGAATTTAACAACACTGACACTGTCACTATTCATTAATTACACGTTTTGAATGTATGTCCTTATTACTTTATTGTTAAACTTTTATGGCGCATTCATAATAATTAATGATTAGAACCTCACCTGGCCGGGGTGAGGGGCGAGGGGTGCAGGACAGTAAACATGACATTAATAATGTTTTATTCTCTTCAAAGTGACACTTAAGTCGTTAAACACTTTTTAATAACACTAGTACAGTGTAATAGCACAATGAAGGCGACCCCATATACAAAAAAAGATTTATTTATATGTAACACGTCCGTGTTAGTCACAGAAGTTGATATGTGTACCAAATTTCAACTTTATCTATCGATTAGATTTGGAGAAATTTGGCCGTGACAGACGAACAGACAGACACGACAGACAGACACACTAGTAATCCTATAAGGGTTCCGTTTTTCATTCGAACATACGGAACCCTAAAAAAATATATTATAATTAAATAAAAATACACGATTGAATTTGGTAGTGTTAACTTACAGAAAATGAAGCTAGATTATTTTGTCATTGTGGCGGAAGCACTACGTGTTGCATGTAGATATTTCACTTCTCAAGAGTGCACCAATATGTGTAAGTGCTAAGGGTCAGCAGTATTAGGTAAATACGTTTGAAGTGCGTAACATCATCCACTGCAGCCATTTGGGCTATGTTTCCTAACGTTGGCGAAGTAGGGCTGCCTGTAATATCGGCGCTTGCTACCGTTACATTGTGTAAGGCGTCCCCGATTGCCGGCCAACGCACCTTACTACACGTTGTTATTAAAACAACAATGAAATGTTGAATATCATGTTCAGTGTTCATGTATGCTCAGTTATCTGAATCTGGAAGAATATTGGACGTCTTCGTCGGCTCTGGGATCCGGGATTTTCTAAATCCCTGGCGCCCATTTACTAATTGTTTATTTACAAAATAATTGGAAGGTTACATCTTAATAATTCAATCTTTTATTATATTTTAATCTGAACTTAAAATCGGTACAGTACTGGTTTTGTCTCCAACTCCCCACGACCTTAGTTCTTTAAGCTGAAGTTTGAGCTGGCTAGCGTTAATAAGTGACAGTTATAGTCACATACTTATTATAAAGGTTACCTTAGTTTATGTGTTTGATATAAGTAATTAATTATTTATGCGGTAGTCCCTTAAAGGCTACCGTGTATTATTTTAAGAAGGAGTATTCTTTTTAAATATATGTTATTTCAAACAGTTTATTGTTTCCTTGTATTTCGATACGTAACCACCTTGCATGAAGGCTTTGTTCCATTACCTCTAGAGGGATAAAATCTTTTATGTAACAGTGGCGCCCAACGTGGGGCCGCATTCAAGAGCTTACAGCTCCTTGTGAAAGGGCTTAACAGCCTAAAATAACGCCGGTGTTGCCCGAAGTGTTAGGCGGAAGTGTTGAGTACACCCACATTTGGCGCATGTAAAAGGGGGCGAGCTGAGCGAAAAACCCAATAAGTAACCCAACCTGGGAATCGAAGCCGACCCCATGCTCACCAGTCACGCTTGCGATCAACAGACCAACAAGTCAACCTTAGTATTAATAACGCCTAACCAAATTATAAATAGCATACTGCCGAGTTCAGGATTAAAAAGTGCATTGTTTACCATAATTGTATGAAAAGCTTTTAACCGCGTATTTAGTAGCGGTTGCATACAAAGGGCGATTACCATGACAATGTGTAGATCGGAGCATCGCACGATACATTGCCAATGCCAGTCACTGCACTCGACCGGCCACTGTCGCATTCTAATCGTCTAACGTTCTATGCTGTCCTAGCACATTTTTATTGGGTTATAAGCCCATGCTTCTAGTTCCGGTTTCCTCATTAGAAATAGAGACTGGAGACACGATGAATGGATTCTGTGAAAGATGATATAATTATAAAGCTAGAAAGGGAGTGACTTCTGAGATGTGTAAGAAGAAATCAAGCTTAAATAAATTGGGCTACGGGCAGGAGGAAGATGATTATATTGACGATGGACCCTCACTTGCAGATGAGCAGTACTACTCCATGCCTCAGCTGTTCTCGCTGGACGAGTGGCCGGGCTGCCGGGCGGCGCGCACGCCCTACTGCGTCGGCAGCTTCGAGCTGGCGCCCGCGCAACGCCCGCACCCGCTCTATGACGTCATGCAGGTGAGATGAGCAGTACTACCACAACCAAAACAGGAGCTTATAAAGATTACTACAGCCCAGGACCTAAGCCTCGTCGTTTACACGATGATTGTTTAGTAAACACAAGGGTGCCATAAATCGCCCCTCGAACAAGTTCTCGTTGGCCAAGGCTCGCATGGACATTCTATTTGACACTTTTGGAAATGGTGCTGATTCCCTTGTTCACAAACTAAACTAAATTTAAGTTCAGTGCACCTTTTTCTTTCTATTTAATTAAGAAAAGGCTAAAAGATAAATTTTAGTTTAGTCCTGTCAAATTAATCAGCGCCTGTCACTACTCCATACAAGTTTAGCCGTGATTAAAAACCTGCCTACTAAAATTACGTCAATTTACGTCAAATGCTGATTAATTTAACAGGACTAAAATAAAATTTATCTTCTGTCCTTTTCTTAATGAAATAGAATGAAAAAGATGCACTGAACTTAAATTTAGTTTAGTTTGTGAACAATGGAATCGGCACCATTGACTACAAGTTGTGATCCGTTAACTCAAGGAAGGTCAGGAAAGGTACATTTTAAAGGTCACAATGACTGAGGCGAATACCGCTCGGGTCTAAGTCAATCCCTAAATGATTTGGTAATTTGACGGCCAACGCTCATCAGGAAACTGTAGCTTCTCACACAAGTTATTTAAATTAACCTTTTGAGACCTTTTTTAAAAGTGAAATACATAACAAAATGGTTGTAAATTTTACAATTGACACTGTTGACAAAAAGAAACATTTTCACATAATAACATTCAATGTTGTCTCGTCATCTTACCTCAAGAACAAAAGCTGATATTTTGACAAAGATGTTACTTTGTAGTCACATCATTAATCTCAGAGGGGCGCCACACACGTAGGTTATTCAAGTCGACATTAGTCTGATATTTCTAACCCTAATTTAACAACGAAGAAAAGTAGGTACCATCGACACAAAAAGAAGAATAAGAACACTAATTTATTACTATTTTGGTGACACTAGGAGAGTGACTTGGCCTAGTACCCACAATAGTGGTTTCTGCGATGTTTAGCAAGCTCGTGTAAAAGTGAACCCGTCAGACATTCATCATGTCAGCTATTATAAGTGTGTAAGTGACACTCCATAGACTATTGAGCATTCAAACATTGGCTGAGGGCACTCGAGCCTCAGTTTGTGTAATTGTAAATATGGGCTGTTTCGAAAAACAAACTCGTTTTAACAACTTCATTAATAGAGTAGAGATTTTTACTATTTTTACAACATGCAAGGTGTCAGCGAAAGGTCAAACAGTACCTAGTTCAGCGTCTGATAACAACCATGTGTGTGGCCTAGTTACTTTTATATAGCTGAATACTATCGAAAATAGATTTGTTGTTTTCTTTGGTCTAGAATCATAGAAGTATTTTCTTCTATAGAACAAACAAGTTCTATCATAAAAAGTATTAAGTATTGATGTATCCTGTGAAGCTGATTTAAATAAAAAATATACCTAACTCATCAGTGGTATTACTGAAACTATGAAGTGATTAGTTATATGAAGGGAGCAGTACGCAGTGAAAGGAGCCTAGAGGGGGCACACACTCGGTCAATGAACCTCACTCACGTGCACGGGAGTTCACCTTGAGCTGTCCGATGTAGAACCATCTACTGCGATGTTGGTACCATACTGGTGTTTAGGGTCTTCAGCAATGATTGGGCTGTTTATACATTCTTTGAGATGACAGCTCTGATTAGTGAAACAACATATCTTTAAGTGCAACTAGATCACGGTCGTAGATGCGCTGACATCGGACAATCTGATCGATTCTGTGTGGCTGTGATGCAGGGGGGCTTGGACTAAACCCATTAACGACCATCGATTGCGTGTGCAATCTACGTAGGTTGAAGGTTGTACCTTTTGACTTTATGCTTTCACATGGATTCATCATATTATAAACAAACAGCAGTTCTCGAAATGTAATGAGTAATGACATAGAGGCAGTGCAAAAAAATTGCAGATAATTCTTTCCAGTGTCACAGCTAGTTCACAATAAAACACACAGACAAGCTAATCGCCAATGTTATTGACCTTACCCGATGGTTGCTCAACCAGTCCGTTGCCCAACCATGCTGAGTATCAACTTGAGCGCGAGGAGCCGGGTTCGAGTCGCGGTTGAGCAACGTATCGTAACTTAACTAGTGATTAGGTTAATTGAGTGCCGGGTATAGATTAGTTCCCGTCACTAGACTGATGATAATGGCTGATATTTATAGAATTTTAAACAGTTTTACCTTGCTTTTAGACTTTTAAAAGGTCTGTAATTAACATAAATTGGTAAAATTACTTATATACAGGATACCACAGTTTATGAACGAGAACAACACTCCTGATAGAACGACCTTCGAAGGAAGTCCTTTAAAGACCCTGGTAAAAGCAAGGTTACGACCTATGCGTTCCCTCTGCCTTGAGGGAGCGCGGCTATCAATGCTCTTGCCTTCTCTGTATAGGAAGCGGCCAGGCGGGACAGTAATAGGCTTCTATTATTATTATTATTTTATCTATGTAACATTTATATCTCTAATTTTTATGGTGTACATAATAAAGAGTAGGTATTCTATCTATCTATCTATTTATCTTTACGTCACCCACTTAATCCCCTGTTCTAGCCCATTGTGCATCGCGAGAAAGAACTCATGACTGTTTGTATTTCCACCTGTACGACTATTTGACTGTCCTTCTTTCTTCAAATAATATCTCTATTTTCTCTTCTGTCAGCGCTACTCAGCGAACACAGTAGACAACTACAACCACACGCGCCTACACCGCGGCCTGTGCCTGCCGCGCAGCTGCGCGCAGCACGCGCCCGCGCAGCCGCACGACCTGCGCGATGATCAGCTGCAGGCCTGGTATGTACTGATCAACTAATTGCTCGCTATTAACTGCCAAAATATTCGCTTTGAATGCGCAGTACATTTATATATATATTGTACGAATGTGATACCCTACGCTATTCGTTACGGGACTTGTAATCCGATAAGACAATCGATTAAAACCGATTAAACATAAAGAACAAAATACCCACAAACGAAATAGTCATTGATATAATTGATATAAGAATTACCCAGCAATTTGATGGACGATGACAAAATAATATCTCGCAGAAAATAATAAGACAGGTATGTCATTCATAAGCATAACTGCTGATAAGTTACTCGTAAGAATTCGAGCTAATAACAGAGCGGCACTGGCTGCTCGTGCGTTGATGTCTTTTCAACGTTAATATGATCGATATTTTATGACATCAGCTTTAGCGCCAGTTTCATCTGAATAGTTTTTTAAACTATTTCATTTTGATTAATTATTGATGTAACAAATAACAGTCCATAACCAAACGCTATTGGATTTGTAGGTAGTATAATCTTTGTAAGTATATTCAAAGTTTTTCTTTACATAATGTAAGTTTACATAATATTTATTTGAGATTGGCCTGCCAAAATAAATAAATGAGTATATGTCGAACTATTTTTTATAATAAAGAAAAGACACGTATTTGTGTAGTACTATATGCCTACTTGTGTAAAATAAAAACCACACTATTTTCAATTCATAAGGATATTTAAAATTCATTTCTTTAATTTTGATTTCACATGAACCTACGTTTAAAACGTCAGAAGCTAGGTGCACGGTTCCAATAGGTCGTTTCCTATGGAGGAGAGCCGGCAAGAAACCCAACGTTTACTATTTAAACAATAATTGGCTTTTACAATGTTTTCAAATGTATGGGAGGCTTTGCAATAGTAATCTATTGAAATAGATAGTTTAAAGTTTTTTATATATTTGCATAATTTTAATTACGTATTAAGGGTCCGTGCACGAAAAAAACTCTTTTTTGTCAATTTCTTATCTAATCGTGAGAAAACTAGAAATAATCGAAACATTAAGTCTGTGTAACTATAAAAGTACAGTTTTCATGGTGCTAAACCATTCGTGTCAGTCACAGCAGCTGTTAATAATTTCATCATTTTTGTGCACTCCAAAATATAGTTTATTTCGCCGTTGATTTGCTTAATGAAGATATTGTATAATCATTAAATGAAATTTTGATTATATTTCAAGGATAGCTGAAGTCTAATTTGTAATTTTTAAATTTCTTGATATGATTTGCTAAATAATAGGAAAAAATATATTACTGACGGGGTATAAAACAAAAAAACAGTTTTTTCAATATTATTTTTCTACTATATTTTGTATGGAAGTTGAAAAAAGTGGTTCCGCCACATGCAAGTAAACCATATAATGCTGTTGATGATATTTTTTAATGTTCAAAATCAAAAGTAGTTTCTTGTAGAATGATGATCAAATGTCAGTCTCGCGTCATTTTTCGGAAAACTTGTTGCGAATATTAGTGATTTACCGTGAATACTTAATTTTTTTGAAAAATCCCTTTCCGCCACATGCAAAACAAAGAACACGACTTTTCAAATCACAAATAATTTTGTATAAATTATTCTTCCCTTTCTTACAAACAATGAACAAAATTGATCAAAATCAATCGATTTCGTGCACGGCCCCTTAATGCGCATTCTGTTGGTTTTCTTAATGAACATCCTCAACCTCTGTAGCTTATTTCTTTTGTAATTTTATATTTCTGTATATAGTTTGTTAGCACTTACTTTTTATTCATTTAGTTTGTACCTTAGGTTATCACTGTATTTGAGAATGTCAGTTCACCTGTTATTGGCAACTGTACAAGCCCATGACTGTTACCTACTGTTATTTTATATTTGTATACAGATGCTGTTGGTGTACCTTTATAAATAAATAAATAACAAAATAATACCATTAACATGTGGGCTGAGGCTATATTTCTATAATTCTATCATTCGTTGTTCGTTACGAATTCTACTTACGATAGGTATTGTTAGTTTTATAGATACTCACGATCAGTCTTCTCAATATACAGAATTTAGAACTGTTATTAATCTAAAAACATTACCTATCTGAAACAATCGAAACTTAGCGATAAAGTACAGTAGAATTATTAGCGATACTTGCTTTAGTTGAGCTTTGAATTAGTTCTGCTTCGAACGATCTTTATCAAACAATAATTTCACTAATATTAATTAATTGAATTAAACTGAGAATCGGCACTCTTTTTAACGAAAAAGATTTAAAATATAGCCATCACCATTCCCTAGTGTTAGACCTGGGAAAAGGTAGAGTAAGAAGTTCCCCAGAACACAAACATGTGAGTCCTACCCACCCCCAGGTTCACGACCTGCGTGAACGCGTACACCTCGTCCGCCTACAACCTCACCGCCACGCTGCACCGCCTGGATTACTGCGCCCGCGCCGACCCCTCCCCTCCACTCTCCGGCAGCGAGCGCGCCTTCGCCGGGGTATTAGCTGCACTGCTGGCACTGGCAGTCGTTAGCACTGCGCTGGATCTCACTCTGCCTGATCATGCTAGAAAAGGTATGTTGGTTCCCATAGACAACATGGGGTGATCAATCTGAACAGATGAAGCAGCGAGAGGCCACTCTGACCAAATGCATGCACAGTGTACATACATACACACACGAGACGATGACTCTGTTTAACTTTAACGATTTTTTTCTAGGTAGGTAATATTAATTGTTGTGAACGTAGGCGATCCACCGGTCAAACAGCCACTTCAGGATGGACATGGAGTGTGTATGATAATTTGAATACAGCTTGCGTTCAATTAGCCAACCAGTTACTTACTATGAAATAGAATTAATTCATTAGGCCTTAAAGAACATAACAGGCACACAATTTAACTAATCTCTCTCGAGACTCATCACAGTTGGGTACCCGTCGCGTGACAAGCGTTTACATCATTATATATCTGTGGTTTACACCTAATTGTGCATAAATATGTGCATATTTGCATGACACAGGAAAACGTTGTTGGGTCATTCTACCGAAACACAAACATGTTGTTCGCTTCAAATACCTTCATAACCAAATTATTCAACTTCATGACTTTGTCTAACATCTCAATTAACAATTTTATAATTTCATTATCAAATTTTCTTTATTTTTAGCAGTACAGGGCGTGATTACTCACGTCCTGTAGAATGTTCGCAGCATAGGTTGTAACATTGAAGTGTCTCTAAAAAATATTTAAAAGTATTCGATTGTTAAATCACAATAATTAACGTGTTAATTATGTGACAAAGAAGCAACCAGTAAAATATTAAAAAATATATATTATTATTTAAAAAGTTATAAAACATTCTACAATGTTCGTGCAAAATAATCACGCCTGTAGAAATAAATTACACAAATTGTAGACTTTTTATTTTTCAAATAGCAACATTATTTTCTATGCCTGGCAGCCCAATACGATGTAATGTCATAATAGTTTCGGCCATAATTTCGCAAGTGATTGCAGTTCAGAGATTTTGAAAGTTAAAAAAGCATTCTAGGTACATCAGTGTCAAAGTTCATTCCTCACTCCTGTACTCAACTAAATAAAGTAAGTAAACAATTTAAAAATCTAGTTTGCATATGGCCTCATTAATAAGTTGGTTAATTATCTAAATCAAGTGAATTCGGATTTCATAACCTCACATTGCACCGGTTACTTATTTTTTATGTGAAAACTTCACTTCCGTAGAATAACTCCTGTCGATGTAGCTTTCTACATAAGTGATGTATTTCTACAGAAGTAATGATTTGCTGGTATTCCTTATATTTTTTTCTTGTTTTAGAAATACACACTTACGTTTATAATTTAACTAACGTACAATGCTGTTTTTTATTGCGCTGTAATGATTTTCTACACTGCACTGCTTTTTTATTATCTTTATCGACAGAAGTGACTTGTTCTCCACAAAAGCCACATGCATGGCTTTTTTTGCTTTTACAGTTATGGCAGGTAAAAAGCGAGCAGAAAAAGAAAAAAAGAGCGTTTGAAAGAGCAAAAAAAATGCCTGGGTACGGAAGAAAAGAGAAAAAATTACTGAAGCCGAACTGGAAGAAAGACGTCGAAAAGATATAGAACGGTACAAAAACAAGAAAGAAGCAGGAAAAATAAAATAAATTATAGATTTTACACCAAGAGCACAAAAATCTATTAGAAAAAGTTGGCGAGAGCGCGCACAAACTCATCGTAATAAATTAAAAAGATTAAAAGCTGCTGAGCAGAGAGTTGTGAATGATGACGAGTCCAGTCCATGGAAGAAGACCAGACCTGATATAATTCATGCCACAACATTAAGTTGCAATGTTTGCAGATTTGTACACATTACGAAGTTGGGCTTATTTACTTGACTTGCAAAAAACAAAATGATGCTCAACCTGATTTCACTACACCAATTCATTCACAGCCGGAATCACCAGAACCAATCCTTGATATATACAGTAACCCAATACCGACAACCTCACGTCCCTCTGTTGATTTTTATCGAACATGCTATGGGTCTGATAGAACTTCTGATGAAGAGAAGTTTCAAATAAGGAAACGCAAACCTTTTATGGAAAATATAAAACGTTCAGATAATTTCCCGAAATGTGTTCCTAATAATAATATTGTTTATTCGTCAGTTGAAGATAATATTTTCTAATGTTCCCTTCTTTTCAATATTTTTTTTTTTCTACAGGAATGTTCTGACTGCGTCATTTCTGTAGATTTTTTTTTTGTTATTTTTTATTAGTACTTTATAATTTGATATTACGATTTGTAATTGACATATGTTGGCATCAAAAGCAATTCGAACTGATTATTATTTTATGTAAGCTTACATATTAAGTTACCAGTTTTAGGAAAACTGTCACTCAAGACGAAATTAACATCACCCCTGTCGATGTGTCAAAAACAAAATGTGCAATTTTTTCATAATATTATTGTGATTGAACTCTGATTCTATTTTTAAGATGATAATTAGGTTAAAGCCTAAGAAAATAAAAAGTTGATTTTGTAAAAACCAAAAGATATTTAATTTTGTATCCATTCGTTAGAATGACCCTGTTAGAACATCTATACTCAAAGTCTCAAATTCAGATAATTTATGTAAACAACGGGGATAACACAACAAAAAAATATCTTCGTAATGGTAATTCACATAAAATTGCAAAAAAAGAGGTTCTATTTTCTTTTAAGTACTGATTTTAAGAAATAATAATTAAAAAATAATCATACCGTAATTATTTTTATAAATTTTCGGTTTTAAACAAAGTTATTAATAAAAGGAGATTTTCTGGTATAAAATATTTTATGATACTGGTAACAATGCAGGAGATCCAAACATTTTCACATTTTTAAGCTATTGCATAGCTTCTATCGCGGGCCTTGAGCGCGGGGACCGAATCCAGAAATTCCGTAACGAAAAAACCTCACGCTCCCCACTCCGACGGTTTTACTACACCAGTACCCTCTAGTGATCTAATAATTTCTGGCAGTTCTTTTTTCTGTGTACTGCGTATTTTATTCTTATAAATATTAGTTTATAAAATTATGATCTTCACAAAAAGTGATTGTTGATAGTGGGGTTTGAACTCTCGACCAGTCGATTACGAGTACATTCAGTTCCCCTGTTGCACCGCAAGGCTACAACGACTTAATTAAAGCTTGCCAAATAGTTGATACTTGACTAGACGGTTGGAAATGACTCATGTACATGGAATTTTTTCGCTGTCAAAACAGTTTGTCACTCTTTTTTTATTTAAAATTACTTTAGGTTCAACACTTTCGTCTATTTTAAAGTTGTTATTATGCTTATATTTGAATAGTATTTGACTTTGTTTACGTAGTTATACACTTTTACGACGTTCAGCACTTATATATTTTTTTTTTAAAGCTATTGCATAGCTTCTATCGCGGGCCTTGAGCGCGGGGACAGAAACCAGAAATTCCGTAACGAAAAAAAAAAATAATATCAAAGAAAAAGAAATACTGCATAAATAAAATAAATAAATAATTATAATTGCATAAGTTGATACAAAATGCTATGCAATAGCTTTACCGCGGCAGTCCCCGAGTGCCACACGTCTTTTTTTTTAAATCTTCAACAACACTAATATTACAACTCTCATAAATAGATTCATATTGTAAGTAGCATATCTAGCCACATTTTGGATGAAAACGGCTGTGAACTGTTTCGATTGGAAATCGATTTTGGGACGCCTACGTCTAGCACTGGGCTTAAAAGGGCTGATTATGACTATCATATACCGTGTCTCCGACACACTACAAAAAAAAAAAAAGACGTGTGGCACTCGGGGACTGCCGCTCCCCACTCCGACGGTTTTACTACACCAGTACGGTGTAGTAAAACCGTCGGAGTGGGGAGCGTGAGGTTTTTTCGTTACGGAATTTCTGGATTCGGTCCCCGCGCTCAAGGCCCGCGATAGAAGCTATGCAATAGCTTAAAACATTGTTTGGCAACGGTATTTTGTTTGCATAGTTCTTATAATTAATTCACTTTAATTTTATCGATGATTATTTACAAAAACATTTAATGATAAAATGTTTTGCACCACTGTCCTGTCATTTTGACAGTGACATTTTTTGGCATTACTTTGTTTACATAAATTATCTGAATTAGAGACTTCAGGTATACACTTATAATTTATGGTCTGCAATACACAGCAGGCAGCAGTCCAACTGGTCAATGCTCATTGCGTCTTCTTTGTATGAGAAAATAACTTTGCCATGGAATGAGACAGACCTTGTCAAGCAAAATATTTTAATTCAAATAGCCTAGTGGCGACTTCGCGGTTTATTCGGCACTTCCTGGGCACTAACGACATCAGCTCTATAGTCATAGCTGTAGTCGACAGTCGTAGTCATAAATAGTATTAAAACTTTGAATAGATAGAATAGATTCAATTCATTCCATGTGATGTCTATAAATATTAATGTTTTTTTCCAAATAAATAAAATTTGCGTAAACATAATAGCATAAGGCTCGTACATACACGCGCGATATCGCGGGCGCGACAGGCAGCGACAAAGAAATTGTGCTACTAGTATCGCGTCGCGCCCGCGATATCGCACTAGTCTGTACGAAACTTAAAGCTACGTTACACAATTGGCACGGGCCACTGGGTGGCAGCGCGCCGCGGTAGTATTCCAAAAGTGTTAATTGGCACGGGCCACTGGGTGGCGGCGCGCGGCGGAATACTTTTAGAACACAACCGTCGCCGCCAGCAGACCCACTATAATAAAAAATGCATGGTTGTAGTGCTTATTTCATGTTACTTTAACTACGGTAATTAACTTTACCGTTGACTGCCTCGTTGGTCTAGAAGTCGCTAATGCGACTGCTGAACGCGATCTCAGATTCGGTTTCCATGTCGGGCAAAGTGGCGTACTGTGTGTGTAAATTTATCTCTGCCTACACTTTCGGAGAATACATTCCAAATGTTACATTATTTGCCATGACAAAACAATAAAACACAGACAAAGATACTTAGTAATTTTCTTACAGTGAGAAGGTATTCCATTGCTTGCACAGGACTTCTGTACTATCTGCGTTGTGTAGGCGATTCGGGCGCACGTCGACGTGATTGCCGCAATCGTTCATTTATTCGGCCTATAGCATTGCTTACCACAACAAAAAATTGAGTCACGACTCGTTGTGGGGTTTTCAGTTTCCGAGATACTTTTCAAATGAATTGCTGCTCCTTCTCTGGTCTGAGCAAACAATTATATTCCTACCGTGGTAGACGGGGCCCATCGACAGGTTGCAAGCGAAGCTGACGAAATCAAGTGAATAAAAATCTTATTAGATCATGGATTAAGATGGCGTTGGGCCGAGGAGTGGCCGGCCGGGCGGAGTGCTGAATCGCGCTGTGGTTTCGTTACGCAACGCAGATCACGAAACAATCTTTACATTATCAATTAAAAACAACAAATCAACAAATGTCTGTAAAAAGATTTTTTGATTAATAAAAAATAAAAAATTAAAAAAAAACGATTTTTGGAATAATATTCAATACCAATTGAGGAGTAAGTCTTCAAGGCACAAGGCTGCTTTGTAAACTTCATTAATTAAATATTAATGAATGGTTCATATTCCGTCAACAGGAAGAGGAAAAGAGAAAGACGACCTAAAAACTAGGTACTGCAGGAGGGACATGGATGAGAAAAACTCACGACCGTGAGCTATGGAAAAGCCTGGGGGAGGCCTTCGCTGAAGAGCAAAGCAATCTGGAGGATTCTGATGTCTAGAACCTTTAATTTAAATAAATTGTAAAGATAGTTTTAAGATAGCTAATAAAAGCTATTTGAAACTTGATTCCGTCAACAATTTCAGCTGAAAGAGCTCTTCTTCTCATCAGTCAATACATTGTTGTCCCCGCTCAGTTCAACTGTTTATGATGATGTCATAATTCGCACTTTGTATTCGGAACTAAGGATCTCCATATTTTTTGCCCGTCTAACTGGAGCGCGGTTCACTTTCGTGCAGCGCGGAGGGGGACGTGCCGGATCAATAACAATGAGCCAATCTGTTTGTAGACCACTTTTATATGCGTTACAGCATCGCCTAGTGAATGGATGGACTGACCGGCGATCAGTTATGACTGATTTGCAAATGGAAATGAAATGGAAATATGTGTTGAAATGTTGACTGTTTGGTTTTACATATAGTTGTTTTATTGCTATGAGTGCTACTTATTCGGCTGCAATATTTCAGTAGAGCTCCATCAAAGTGGCAGTCAAGAAAAATAAAAACTTTATTCACAATCATGTTCACAAGATCGTATGCCTTCTGGAGCAGAAAGCGCCCTGAAACTGTTTCTACAGATCTGGAAACTTAATAAAAACAAATTCCCATACTCACAAGATCCTAATCTCCTCAGGAGCAGAATGGGCGCTGGCGTGGTCTATCCCGTCGTGCTGGCGCGCACTGCACGCGCCCCCACCTCGCTCTGCGCGTACCGACCTGGCGTCGTTCGACGGGCTGCGCGTTCTCACCATGCTGGTGGTCATCATTGAGCACGTCTGTTGGATCACCACGCAGACCTACCTCATTGACACCAAAATCTACGAACAGGTTGGTTTCTACTACGACACATTTGACCTACGACCCTCTTCGCTCCGATAGCCGTTGGGGTAGAGTTGTACTTGACTGAAGATCTCGAATCGGCAAACAAAAGTACGCCCCCAGCCTATTACACCTGTAGCTGATTATCTAGATAAATGACGTGCGATTAGAGATATCTATGTCCAGCAGTAGACTGCTATGACGATGATGAGAACGAGTCTCCGCCAAACATACACACAGCCGAGTCGATATCTATTGAATTAAATGGGAGATTATTAGCCATGCCATGTAGGCTACATTTGCGATGGTCTTAAAGGCTTATAAAGGGTGTCCCCTTATTTCAGAGACAGAAATTTCATAGAATTTCGTTTCCCAGAAAATGTTTCACATAATATTTGGTCCTTGTATTTTTAGTTCGAATATTATTATTTCAAAGACTATTTACTTGAATGAAAAATATTTCACAGAAACACAATTCAATGAATTTTGAATCACATATTTTTGTTTAACAAACTTATCACACAGTAGAATTATTTTTTACCGAATATTGTTTGTTCGGTATATGTTAGTGACAGAAACGAATCGCTGCAAAACCGACTCCACGTAGTCTTGTCTGCTCTACCCCTAGAGTGTAATTTAAATCCGCGTAGGCGCGGAGGAGTCCCGCAGCGCCGGAGCCGTGGCAGAAACCATGCCTACTGCATGTTGCATGCTCGCTTGCATGCTACATGCTTGCTTACACGCTACATGTTGCATGCGGAAAAATGCAAAAAAAATGCTGTTGATAAATTTAAAATGGATAAAATGTTATTCTTGGTAACAAGTTTTATGTTAAATAAACAATATAAGGATAAAGAATATTTGATTTGTTATTCTATGATATCACTATTCTAACATTAAACTTTATGTGAAACAAAAATCAATTATTTAAAAATCTTCAAAGTAAGTACCTATTCTGCGTATTGATTGTTCTATGAAACGAAAATATGAGATTTTTTTTATGTGAAACGAAATTCTATAAAACTATAAGCTATGAAACAACGTACAACCCTTATAAAGACCAACAAGTCTAGCAACTAAGACTTTATTAGTCTTTACAACTAAGAGTTGCGAATATCAATAGAGTCAGTACCTGTAATAACTATAAATCAAAACACTTTAGATAGGTATCTCTTAGATAGTAGTTGAAAATCAAGTTAATGCTTGGTTTCATTGTATTGTATTCATGACAATTTTATCTCTAATAACATGTAAACTGTTTGCTTTTATGTATTTTTAATTTTGATTACGTATTGTGTATGTGTGAAAACGTGTATACTGAAAAGTTTTTATGTCGTAGAAGATAATTGTACGAGTAATGTATCTCTCCTTGGTAATCCTAATAAATAAACGAAAATATACCAAAGCTCACTATGTTATTTTCGTTAGATCCGCAGCTCAGTGGAAGTGGTACTGATGACGAACAGCACGCTGGTGGTGCAGATCTTCTTCATCATGTCCTCGTTCCTGCTGGCGCACAAGCTGCTGCAGCAGCGCCGGCGCGGGGAGAACGTGCCGCCCTTCTCCACCTTCGTGGAGACTATGATCAACAGGATCATCAGGTCAGTCTTCGAATAATGATCATCATCATTTCAGCCGAATAGGCCTCCCCCAAGCACCGTCACCTCGACCGGTTTTGTGCTTCCCGCATCCAGCGGATTCCTGCGGCTTTCATAAGGTCATTGGTCCACCTTGTGGGAGGCCTTCCAACTCTAGGTCTTCCGGTACGCGGTCGCCACTCCAGACCCTTTCGGCCCCAACGGCCATCTGTTCTGCGCGCAATGTGCCCTGCCCATTGCCACTTAAGTTTGGCAATTCTTCGAGCTATGTCGGTTACCTTGGTTCTCCTGCGGATCTCTTCATTTCTGATTCGATCACGTAGGGAAACTCCAAACATAGCCCTCTCCATTGCCCTTTGGGTGACCTTTAGCTTTTTTTTTTTCTCTGCATTGTCAGGGGCGTATTTACCCTAGGGCCAAAAGGGCCATGGCCCGGGGCGGCAGGCTGCCAGGGGCGGCGCAAGCCGCACGACGCTTTATGCCTGAAGAAAAAAAAAGCCTACCTAATTAACAAAAAAACTACAACTCATTTGGTTGTAAGTTTGACAGACATCAAGACGCGGGGCAATCGTATTACTGACAGGCGCGCCAGCGGCGGGCGGCGGCGGCGGTATGTCCGTCGGCCTCTGTCGCGCGTCGCGACGTGGAAGTCCAGGTTTAGTAGGGACTCTATATGGATTGAGCTACTGGATTTTATTTTATGATTAAAATGTTTTGCTCCTTTTCGTTAATTTATGGGGCGGCAAACCCTACAGGCCCGGGGCGCTGAATCTTAAAATACGCCACTGCCCGTTGTGAGCGACCACGTTTATTATTTAAACTTCTCACACACAATAAGGTACAAAGGCGGACTTAATGCCATAGGCATTCTCTACCAGTCAACCAAGGGTAGCACGTTTCAGTGCCATGTCATCACTGGCAACACGCACTGGTCAAAGACTCTTGTCTTGAGACACTGCGGTATGTGGGACGAGAAGATATAGCGTAGCTTCTCGAACGTTGCCCAGCCGAGTCGGATTCGACGATTGACCTCTTTCTCGAAGTTGGTCCTACCTAACTGGACAGTTTGTCCTAGATAAACATACTCGTCCACAACACGAATAATGATTGTGTCGTCAAAATAATCAAAAGTATAGAAACACCTGATCATGTCCTGGTTGGCCCTGGACCCGAGTGTCTTTCTGCCACTACAATTAAGACGAACAGGGCACCGTTAAAACAAATATTTTTGCGACACCTATATGCAGTACAAAAATGTGATGAGAAAGGTAAAATATGATAAAAGTGGCTGGCTGTTGGAATAAGGGAAGAGCAAAGCAACATGGATGAATTGTATGCGTATTGCGTTGATATGGTTAGAAATAAGATACATAGGTACTGAGATGGCAGCCAATAGAGATGTATAGAAGAAGAAGACAAGCTTCGCCAACCCTGAACAAAATGTGGACGGGAGGATGATAATGATACAGACTATGTGATAATAATTTGTTTACTTTTTATTCCTTAGGGTGAGCCCCTCATACTGGGTAGTGGTGTGGTTCGCGGCGTCGTGGTGGGAGCGCATGGGGCGCGGGCCCATGTGGGCGCCGCTGGTGGGCAGCGAGGCGGCCGTGTGCCGGCGCAAGTGGTGGACGCATCTGCTGTACCTCAACAACATCCTGCACGCCGACGACAAGTGCCTCATACAGACCTGGTGAGCAAACTTACAACTAACATTGCTTACTGGTCCTTCTCGAGATACACGACTTTTTATACTTCTCTTTATAATTTCTTGACGTCGTTAGTACCTGATTTCGGATTATTTAGTGGGAGAGGAACAATTTAACTCAACATGCTACATGAACATCAGTGTGCACAGGCAGCCAAAATGAGAGTAGCCAAGAATCCAGTTATGTAAATGGCGGGCAATTTGAGAGGCTTATGTCCAGCAGTAGACTGCTAGTTATAGGCTGATGAGGAACTTGCAGTGCTGTACCATGTCTCTCGCATGTTAAATTCACCCTTTAGAGCTGGTAATAACCTCCCACGTGGGGCAGGTACCTGGCAGCAGACATGCAGCTGTACGCAGTCTGCCTGGCGCTGACGTTGGCGCTGTGGCGCTGGCGGCGCGCGGCGGTGGCGGTGCTCACCGGGCTGCTGGTGGGCTCGGTCGCCTTGCTGTTCGGCCTCGCCTACTCCTGGAACCTCGTGCCCACCTACGTCATGCATCGTCCTGAGTGAGTTCATGAGGGTTCTTGACTTATATTGCATGAAAGAAGTATGGTTTAGGGTACTGATTTGATAAAGAATGGTCGACCAATGGAGGTGTGTACAATCCATACTAATATTATAAATATTATATTTATATTTTACTAGCTTCTGCCTGCGACTTAGTTCGCGTGGAAGTCGTAAAACACCATAATATACTAAAATACCAGCCACATTTTAATAAAACTTCCCTGAACACTACGTTTGTACTTTTGGTCACAGCAGTCAAAATATACAGAGAGTCAGGACTGGTGACGCGGGAGCAAGCGACGTACAGTTCTATGTTCTATGGTAAAGGGTTTGGTTTCCGCACTTAGTCCTTCAGGTGGACCATTGCACATGGGCCATGGCGGCCATCAGTGGTTATTCCAATCAGCCCACCTCCCTCCAGAAGTTAATTACGTCTCCCGGTATTAGAACATCTGTGAAAGATCAGGGTTCCCCGAGAGTCTCTGTTCTAATCTGGGTGACGCCTGTGCATTCAAAGAGCACATGCGCAACGGTTTCCTCAGCTTCCATGCAATCTCTGCATACATAGAGGATTGTCCGATATGTCTATTGAGTGGAATTGTTTGTTTAGCGTGCAGTGTCCTGTAATGGTCCATGGTACGGAGCGAGAGTGCATGGGAGGCCGTCACCTCCTTCTGCGAAGCAGTAATGCTTGCGAAGGAGGAGGTGGAACGCGTGACGGAGAGGTAGTCTGTGCGTCCTCACGCCCCTAGTCGCCGTAGAAGACGGGAATACGTGGCGGGAATCAATTGGCGATTCCCGGCCACCGTAGGCGCGGGCTTGTGGACGGCGAGCAATGGGCAGCTCGCCGTCTGGTAAGGACCAGGCGCAGGTTGACGGCGCGTTGTGTTCTACGCGTGCCACAAACAGATGTCAGCACGAACTGTGACAGGGTTCGCTAGGACCAATGCCTGCCAGGGTTGCGGGTTTTTCCGAAAGGGATACCGTGGCCCTGGCACAAAGGCAACTGAAGTAACACAGGTGGGTTTTAGTCAGTAAAAGTCTGACACGCCCTCCCGCTCCCCCAGAGCGGGAGAAGTTATTTGATAATTTCCCACCCCAAAAAAAAAAAGTCCTATAAAGTTCTTCGCACTATCACAATTACAGTAACAAAATGTAAAAAACCGGTCAAGGGCGAGTCGGACTCACACACCGAAGGTTCCGTACCATCATAATTGTATAGCTTTATTCGTATTAGTACCTAAATAGTTATGTGCCCAGAATAAAACTACAACTTACTGTGCTTAACCCAAAGCAATCTGCGAGTAGGTAGAAAGGAGGACATTTTGGTTGTGAACCGTGATTTTTTTTTTAATTTTCATCGGCGTGGTCAATATTCATCAGAGAATTTTAACACTGCGGTGTACAATATTGCAGTTTTAAGTCAGCGCCATCTCTTGACCGATAATGGAACTAATGTAATTTATGTTGATGATTTCTGAAAAGTGTGTTATTTAGAGAAATCGTTTTATTTTTCCTGTAATCTTTACATAAACTGCTATCACATAAAATAATTTCAGATTTTTTTCTATACAAACAACGGAGAAAAGGGGGGGAATGGATTTTTTTTTTTTTTTTGTCAAACGTCGTAAAATTGGAGCCTAAAAAAATTTATGAGTATGTGCAAATAGCGCTCTTTCATACGATACCCCGCATACCCTAGTAGTCCCACACATTAAAGATTGAATTTTTTAAGACACCCAGTTAAGTCCTAGTTGCAAAAAAATAAACTTTCTTATTTGCAACATAGTTGGGCAAACGTCATCTAAAATTATTCCAAATTTCAAGTTGATAGCATTATTAGTAGTTCTTGAGATATCTAGCTGTGACAGACAGACTGAGTCGCACCATAAGGGTTCTTTTTGACCAATTTGGTACGGATCCCTAAAAAGAAGCACATAAATATCAATTCTTTGGAATCGAAATCAATTTACATTGCTTTGTTCTCTATCTGTCTGACAATGCGGACATCGAGAGGGAGCGAAGGGCGTTGTCTGTCCGGTGCAACATGTTGGCGCGCAGGTTTGCACGTTGTTCTTCACAGGTAAAAATAACCTTGTTCAAGGCATACTGCTAGACTTTTTACACGTGCAGCCTGTGGACCAACTTCACCCTGCGGGCGTACAACGCCCCTCGTGTCCAGTACAACAACGCATTCAGAATTCTGTTGGGGCGGCCCCGGTTTTGTAGCGCATCGGCGATGTTCGCTGATGCTACTACCGATGACTTCTACGGAATAATCCGGAAAAAGAGTGCATCGCTTCTGCGTAGCTGTAGAGGCAGCTCGAACGGGATCCTGAGCGTGTTGTCCGAGCGGTGGGATTCTCCTTTCTTGCGGAGATGGCTGCAGCTGCATGCCAGCGCCTGCACGTACATATATCTTTGTCTTTGGTATTAAATTTTCTTTGGACATATTGTGACATTTCATTTTTCAATAAAATTTTTGACATTTGTGACATTTTCTTTTGATATATTGAATCATTTTTTAGTATTTTTTTTGAAATTTTTGTATATTTTATTTATAATTCTAAATTCATTTTCAATTTCTGTAATTATTTTGTATGTCTATTAATTTGTAAGTAAATACTCCGTAACATTTATAGTGCAAGCATGGCAATTTGTAAAATTCCTTTTAATTTTTAATTTTTTATATGGGTTAAGGACCTGAAATAAATGAATTTTAATTTAATTTTTAATTTGTTGAAAGCTGACTGAAATAGCATACTCGTAATATGTCATAATTGACTGCTTAGATCCATAAGGTATGATAATCATTTAAAAGATTAAATCTGTAACTATCTGATAAATTCGTTTCCTATTCAACTCAGCGTAGTAGTAATGGAATAATTCGACTGTTGTCATTGTGTTCGTTCTCATCTCAGTCTCACCTACGACCAGTATGGGAAAACTTTTTTTCGATTTCTGACATTTCTAGTACTCAAACCTCAGTTGGTCCCATAGAGTTTTTTGATCCTCGTAAGAAACAGGATCGATTGGCATCAAACAACTTTTTTTGTGAAAATTGCCCATTTTCTTGCTGACTGTATTTTTTTTTCAAAATCTGTGAAAGCAGATAAAAAAAAATTCTAAAAGTTAAAGGTCACAGCGACCATCGCTCGCAACTCACAATTCGAGGCGAGTGAAAAATTCGTTCAGAATATTGCTATCTCTGTTTGACAAATAAGAGAGTGCGAGGGACGGACGCGGTGCGCAGCCGTGTGTATGTGTGTGTTTGAGTAGATAGATAGCTTTAGCTTCATTCAAATCGAGATTCATAATTAGGTATGTTCATTATTTGATTTATTCTTGTTGACTACTTTGGGGAATCGTTAGTGAGTGTAAAGTCTAGTAATGCGTTTTTTGGAAATTTATTTACCATGCCGATATCTCAAAATTATGAGGACATCTAGAGATCCAGGCTTTGTAGAGAAAATCTAGCAGATATAGGTCATACTTACTCATACATAAGTTACACACGGCTATATATCAAGCTATTCATTTCCAGTATATTCTGATCTCGCATTGAATAGGATTTCCGTAGCCATGTGTACCATACACACACATACATCGTTATCGACTAAGAATAATAAAAATAAAAAACATGGGTTTTGAATAAACATTTATTTAGATAAGTTCTTAGGTACTTCTTCTAGGTATTGATTTAATCATCCACTTATTTAAAAAATAAATGAATCTAAACAAAATAGTCGTGTAGGGTGACCATGTATTATCGACTGAACGAATTACCAAGAATACAATTATGGTAATCAGAATACATTATTAATTTCAAAGATCCACACTAAACACACTGATTTATAAGATTTGACTTGTTACCTTACGTTATCTGCAGTACCATGCATACAATGATGATTAATCCACCGTAATCAAGCAGCAAGAAGTTTTATTATACCTATGTAGGTACATATTGCACTCGTATTCTTTCAAATAAATATGTAATATTATATTCACAAAACAGTCCGAGCACAAATTGGACCGAAGCCATAAAGTAACACTTTTCAGATAAGTCCGGTCGTATGGTCACCCTACCCCGGATGATCGGGACAAACTTCACAGTAAGTACAAGTAAAGAAAAGCGAGCAGTGTATAAGCCCGCTCGGGCGGCTTCGTCGCGTACGGACAGAAACCGGTTTATACCGGCATGGCCAGTACTCACGCTAAGGTTCAATTTACATTGCCGCGGAACGTACAAACTATTGTACGAGTAGTCTCGGGAATTCCCTCAGCTAGCAGCTCATAAAGTAGTTTGTACGTTACACAATTGAGATAAAGTTCATTATGAAATAATGATCTTTTTCAAAACATTTTTCATCATTATTAATAATTTATCCCACAGACTCCACTAATTACTAGTAACTTGATTATAATTTATATTTTTAATTTGTTAGATACTTTGTACCTAAATATCGAAAGAGAACTCAATAAATTGCACAGAATATGTAGCTATCTCGTAAACCATGCGTTCAAGAATAAAAATATTACTAAAGATAGGCAAGTTGTATGCTAATTTATACAAAACTAGCTGTTGCCGTCGCGTCGTCGCCGTCGGAGGTCGTAGGTTCGAACCCAGACAGGCGCTTTACTATGTGTAAATTATTCACTGCTCTCAAAACGGTGAAGGAAAAAATCGTGAGGAAACCCAAACGTCCTAGAACCAAAAAATAAAATAAAAAATACGTAGACATGTGACATCGACCAATCCGCACTGGGCTAAGAGGGTACATACTTTCTTAGCCCAGTACGGGTTGGTCGCAGGTTACTTACGTATACTATTAGTTCGAACGCAATGATCTCTGGAACTGCCAGTTGGATTTGAAAAATTATTATATCATTTGATAGCTCAATTCTTGAGGAAGTCTATAGGCTATTAAACATCACGCAAGGACCTTTAAAAGCTGAGCAAAAAGAAAGAACACTAGGCGCCGCAATGCGACGGGGTGGATCGGGAGTTAAGAAATTTCACGCGGACGAAGTCGCGGGCATAAGCTAGTAATATATCATTGCCGTACATACTGTGACATACATCCCAACGTTCGGAGTCCATATTGTCGGCAACCAAACCAAATCGTAAAACTAATATAAGTATCACAATCCGTAAATAAAATAAAGGTCGTAATAATGTTGATTACTCGAATCCAAGTTCATAGCATAGGTCAATAGTGTCAGAAATATTACAATACAATTATTAGTACGGTAAACAAATAAAAACGCACGCAGCACAGTAAAGTAATCTTCTAACACTGACATGCGATGCGACAACGACAACAAAGCTGCCGAGACGCGGTGTTTACAAACACGTAACAATAGTGCGAGCGCCTGTCGAAGCGATACACACCTACAGTGAGCAGTACGCGTACGCACACATTGACATTTGTTTGACGCGATAGCGCTACTAGCGATCGAAAATTTATGATAAATCTGGATGTGTTCCGTAATACCAAAAATTATGAATGAAAACTTAATGCTTTTCCACATTTTTTTCTATAATTTGTAACTTGATAATATAATCTATGTTTCTGCGGAAAGAATATTACAAATATTGTTGTTTATAATATAGAAAAAACAATATGAAAACATGTCAAGCAAAGACACTAATAATTATAGACCCGTTTCGATTTTGCCAGTTTTCAGCAAGGTGTTTGAAAAAGTAATGTTAAATCAAATGCTCAATCACTTTAATTGTAATAACATCCTACACGATCAACAGTATGGTTTCACCAAAGGACGTTGCACAACCGATGCTGGGGTCACTTTATTAAAACACATCTATAAGGCATGGGAAGATGCACAAGATGCAATAGGCATCTTTTGCGACTTATCAAAGGCATTTGATTGCGTGAATCACGAAACACTGCTCTTGAAACTTGAACATTACGGACTGGGTAAACTTGCGCTTAGCTTAGTAAAATCATATTTGAATAATAGATTGCAGCAAGTTCAAATAAACGGTGTTAATTCATTGGGTTTAAAAGTCAAAATGGGTGTACCGCAGGGCTCAATACTGGGTCCGTTCCTCTTTTTAGTATATATAAATGATTTACCTTATTTACTGAAAAACCGACCCCAAATGGTGTTATTTGCTGATGACACATCACTGATTTTTAAAGTAAACAGACATGCCCAGGACCTTGACGACGTAAATAACGCTATGATTAAGGTCCATAATTGGTTTACTGTAAATAATTTGGTATTAAATGAGAAGAAAACTAAATGCATAAGATTCGCTTTACCGAACGTTAGAAGTAATGAATGTCACGTTGTATTGAATAAGGAGATACTAGAATTCGTCGAAAAGACGGTTTTCCTGGGGATTACGCTTGACTCAAAACTACAGTGGGGTCCTCACTTAACATCACTTGCAGGGCGGCTAAGTTCAGCCGCTTACGCTATTTGGAAAATCCGCCAATTAACAAACGTGGATACCGCGAGACTGGTCTATTTTAGTTACTTCCATAGCATCATGTCTTACGGTATTTTGCTGTGGGGACGAGCTGCAGATGTTGATTCCATCTTTATTCTGCAAAAGAGGGCTGTCAGAGCTATCTACAACCTCCGCAGACGCGAATCTCTGAGAGAGCTGTTTAAAAAAATTAACATTATGACGGTACCTTGTCAATATATATGAAAATATTATGTATGTTCGAAAAAATCTACATCTTTTTAGTAAAATAAGTGACAGGCATAATTTTAACACTAGAAATAGGAACAAATTAGATCAACCACGCTTCAGATTGTCTAAAGTACACACTTCTTTTATGGGGTACTGTGTAAAATGTTATAATAAAATACCACTCGATATTCTTCAACTAAATGAGAAGAAATTTAAAACGTGCATTAAACGCACACTATGCAGACAAGCATATTATAAGTTGGATGATTATATCGTAGATAAAAATGCTTGGCTAAATGCTGGTCCTGCTCCACTGCCACTTGGGCTCACTAGATAAAATTTGAATACTTGGAAGTTGCTTCCCCCTTTTTTATTTTATTTTATTTTCTGACATTACGAACTTAATGTTTATTTTGTTTTTATTTAAGCATGTTTTTATTGATGAATACTTCAATAGATAATAATAATTTTCTTTTTTGGTAGTAAATTTTTATTAATCTCTCAAATACATTGCAAACTATAGTTCTGTATAATTTAGCAGCATTTTTTCAATTTTGTAAATGTGAATACCATGGAGTCGTTTACTATGTTATTATGATTTATGTTGACTTGAAAGAGCATGGCAGTTGAGAGTATGTCATGCTCACTTAAATGTTTCACTGATGGTGGCGCGTGTGTTGGATCATTCGGTTCCCTACAAAATGGTTGAGCTGGATGGTGCTGATCCATGCGTCATGTTCGTGAACGGGCGCCGTCAGTTGGGACTGGTCATCTCTTGACTGCCAGGGCTTATTTTTAATTTGTAATTTTATATTTTGAATTGTTTTCAAGCGATCTGACGACGCACTTAATTATGTACTTATTGGCCCACAATGCGCCATTCATCGTGGGTGGTCTTTCCCGCCAAACAGATGTTAACTTTTACGACGTTGTTTACAATTTTTTTTCTTCGAAGTGTGCTTGAACTTGAATGGTTTTATGATGGTACTTAACAAGGCAATATAATAGAGTGCTTTGCGTGGGAATTTACGATTGTTTTTATTTTGAAAATTACGTGTAAATATGAAGTAGTAGACTTGTTGCAAAGAAATGGCTGTAGTTTAAAATTTAAAGCGATGACCTATATGTTTTTTGGTATTAAAAAATTCTTGAAAAAATTTCCAAAAAAAAAAAAAAAAATCTCCACATGCCCTAGTACAATTTTCGTTATTTATAAGCCTTTAAAGTTGGGAAAATAAATATCCTAATTAATTGAATTAAATAATTTTTTTTTTTTTCAAAAACTGTAAAATATACATTAAAAATATCTGTATCCTTCGTTAGCCCATTTATCCAAAAATAATCAAAAAAAAATTGAATCAAATCGAATCAAAATTGTGGCCGTAGAATCAAAAATTATAAGACAAGTCCGGCCGCCTACCTGCTAACGGTAAATGTAAAAAATATCGAATTTTTATGCTCACCAACTTCAATTCTTTGTTTATCATAATAGTTTATAACATAATTAACACACACAAACACTTAACTAACTGGTTTTATCACTTCTTAATCTTTATTTTATAACATAAACGTTGTCGGACACCCGATCCTAACGTAAACAAATGACGACATCACATCTTGACATTCAACGATAATTTTTTCCTACATAGACGAGTTGAACCTAGGGTTGTCGTATATCAAAATGTTTGGAATTTAATATAGAATAATTTTAAAGCCATGGAATTAGTAAGTTTTTCGACCACAAAGTTTTGTAGGGCCAAAAAGACGACAATGGCCAACTGACAGCAAACTGACACTGACGCGGGCCCAAAGTAGCCATGGGCGTTTTACGGCAAAATATTGGGGCCGAAAGTAGCCACGGGCCCATCAGCGGTTAGTTTTTACATTGTCTCACTTAAAGAAGCAACAAGAATAATGTACCCAGGATTATGTAATATCTTGATTTAAAAGAGTGTCCTTGGAGTTTCTTGTCCGTTCTTCTCCATAGTGATCTACGTATTGGAATGGGCATCTAGCTTCAACTTGCCGACTCTGACTAACTGACCGTCTCTTTGACAATTCAAAAGTGCCTGTAAATGGTTTAATTGAAATAAATGCTTTGAGTTTGAGGTTTTTTTTTGAGTTTGTCATTTACGCTGTAAAAATGTGCGAATTGCAATTCGCTTAAACTGCATTTTAGGTATTTTGGAAAAAAAAAAACGTAGGAACCTAGATAAATACTGTCTAACTCCGAATATCAGCATGATATGGTGGAAATATGCTCCAATTGCAAATGATTTAGGTTTTACGTTTGTATGGACAATTCGTGGGTCGCCGCGTTCTTTTCTTGTAGCGACCACGGTTAAGGTACCTGCCCTTATAGACCCATCTCAAAACATAATGCAATACTGCTCATCCCCCATAGCAAATAACGTAATAATTCATACGTAGTAATTTGACCAGACCTATAGGGAATATCTATGCAAAATTTGAACAAAATCTGTCCGGTAGTTTTTGCATTTAGCTGGAACATACATTCAGACAAACAAACAAACAGACAAACAGATAAACAGACAAAAATTCTAAAAACTATATTTTCGGCATCAGAATCGTTCCCAGATCTCGTGGCAATTACTTTTTTCAAAAATATTCAATGTACAGTTTTGACTTCGCTACGATTTTATTATACTCGTAATAGGTTGGGGATAAAGTTTCTTCCCATTTTTTAAGAAAATTCAAAACATTTTTTAATATAGTTTATTTACATTTAACTATAGTATGTAGGTACCATTTTGTTCGATAACTTTTTGCCATCTTGGTAGGGACATGATCCCATTGCTATAGAAATTTTGGGACTTCTGATCAAAATACCGCGACAAGTGGTTTTGGCAGTCCTCTCGTGATGTTAAAGAATTCTAAAGAGACCGAAACAGGTGGAAATCTGAAGGTGCTGGAGGACTATACGGCGGATGCATTAACACCTCCCAGCCAAACTCTCTTAATTTTTCCTGAGTGGCTAAAGATGTGTGAGGTCTAGCGTTATCATGATGAAAAACCACACCCCTTCTGTTGATTAATTCCGGCCGCTTTCTATCAACTTTTTGCTTTAATCTCATCAGTTGTTCGCAGTAGAGTTCAGAATCGATGGTCCTGCCTGGTGGTAACAGCTCATAATGAATAATGCCCTTCCAATACCACCACACACATAGCATCACCTTGTTGCGAGTTAACCCGGGTTTCGCCACAGTCTGTGAAGCCTGACCGGCCTTTGACCACGACCTTTTTCGCACGTTCTTGTCGTACGTGATCCACTTTTCATTACCAGTTATCAGCTTCTTCAAAAATGGTTCGGTTTCATTACGTCGTAATAAAGAATCACAAATGAGTACACGGTTCATTAGGTTTATTTCAGTGAGCTCATGAGGTACCTAAATATAGAGC
Organism: Dryobota labecula; assembly: GCA_947523025.1. Taxonomy (NCBI): domain Eukaryota; kingdom Metazoa; phylum Arthropoda; class Insecta; order Lepidoptera; family Noctuidae; genus Dryobota; species Dryobota labecula. The sequence goes on along the minus strand of OX383303.1, from coordinate 872,702 downwards.
TTTTTTGTGTACCCAGTTTTTTTCAAATGTGCCAAAACTGTTTTGTGGTCAATTCCCAGTTCTTCAGCTACGTCCTAACTACTAATATCTTGCTCCACTTTTTCAAAAATGGCATCCATTTTATCCGTAATAGGGCGACCAGAGCGACGTGCATCTTTGACATCAAAATTTCCGGATTGAAAACGCTTAAACCAAATTTGTGCTACTCTCACAGACACTGCACTAGGTCCATAAACATCGCAAATTTTTTGCTTGCGTTGCACTTTTACCTTTTTTGTAGTAAAATTTTAAAATGTATCGTATTTCTTCATTAGATTCACTCATCTTGACAGTACGAAAAACAAATGAAAATCACACATTTTCCTAATTTGAATTTTGAATTATGTTCTTTAAAATTTAAACTTTCAATGATACCAAAACCAGCCAGATACAAATAGTATAGCCAAAGAGATTTTATTACAAGTTCATACATACTATAATGCGAAAAGACTTTTTCCCCAACCATATGTATACTCGTAGATATAGATATCTATACTAATAATATATTGTTAGCGCGGCAGCTAAGCTATATAGGCTGAGCGCGCCTCCAATGGCGGTGGAAGGATGGCTGGTACAAGGGTAGTGAAAGGAACTTGGCGACTAATCTGGTCTCCATGCAACTGCAATCACCTTGGTTCGGGTCCTGTAAATCTGTCTCCAAGCTTCTTATTTCTTCAGGATGTTGTGAGGTTCGATGTAGTGGACTGTATTTTGAGCGGTTGGTGCGTGTCGGCAAGGAGCGTTTACGCGGCGGTATTGTAGCGGTTTTGGTTCTATATCTACGCGTCGAATTCACGTGGATCACCACAAAGGAGCAGCAGATCCAGCACTTTATATTCGGGCGAGGAGCGGCAGCCGCGAAGGACGAGGGTCGATCGCAGACTACTTGCGGCGGCAAGCAGTGTTCTCGTTGATTCCACGATAGGAGCGACAGAGATAGTCGCCAAAAATGTTAGGAATAGGAAGGTAGGAAAATATTATGAGTGCCAATATAAGTGGCGCGGACATATATTATAAAGCTAAAGAGTTTGTTTGTGTTTGTTTGAACGCGCTAATCTCAGGAACTACTGTTGGAAAAGATTTTTTTTTTGTTGGATAGTCCATTTATCGAGGAATATTATAGGCTATATAACATCACGCTACAACCAATAGGAGCGGAGCATAAATGAAATTTTTTGCTAAAACAGGAAAAATTATTCCTTTTTGAGAGCTTCCGTTGCGTGCGCTGCGTAAACGGTTTAAGTTACGCAAATATCATGTATGATGGAATTGTTCCTCCTTAAAACTTAAAAAAAAAGTCCGCGACAGCTTATGTCTATCTTTTAAGATTGACTCACTATAACCTTTTTTATGGTAATCAAATTTGTTCGAAATTAATACATTATTTGCGAAGGAAAAACTCCTTCGCAAATAATGCATTAATTTCGAACAAATTTATTACTCACCTTTATTATCACCATAATATTAATCCTTATCCAAATAAATATGTTATTAATCACAAGTATTTAAATGTTAACAAAATTGTCCTTGACATTACTTGATTTCAATCGACATCTCAGGAGATATCATAATTTTAAAATAACTCCGTAACAAAATAAGTACAATATTCATTACTTAAACCACTCTCAGGTGACGCAGACGAAGTTGCGCGGGTCAGCTATATTATAAAGCTGAAGAGTTTGTTTGTTTGGTTGAACGCGCTAATCTTAGGAACTAGATACTGGTTCGAATAGATTTTTTTAATTTTTATTTTACTATGGGTTTGCTCTTGACTTTAATCTAGGTCTGGGTGACAGGGACAAAGTCTACGATGAAGTAAGCTTACCCAGAAGAAGCCTGTTAACTCTCACTTTGAATAGATTAGGATTGTATGCGTTCGGAAACACAAACGCAGGCAGAGAATTCCACTCCTTTGCTATGCGCATTATACGAGTAAAAGACGTTTGAAAACGCTTAGTGCGAGTTGGTGGAATATCAACTAGGTAGGGGTGGTAACTCGCAGTGCGTCTAGATGTCCGATGGTAGAAGTGGGTCGGTGGAATGAGGTCGTGGAGTTCATGGGCACCCTCGCCGAAGTACAATCCGTAGAAGACCGACAAGCAGGCAACCTTGCGGCGATGAGCCAAGCTGTGAACCTTGGCATCCACCAGTTTTACGTCGCCAATGAGCCTCTTAGCTCTGCGATCCACCGAGTCAAGCGCAGCAAGTTGGTACTTAGCTGAGCCATCCCAAAGGTGGCTGCATTACTCCATGCAGGAAGGGACTTGTACCTTGTAGAGGGTTAAAAGCTGTCCAGGCGTAAAGTATCGCTTCACCCTATTTAGGACGCCCAGTTTCTTGGCCGCAGTTTGTACTTTGCACTCCATGGTGGAGCCGAAGTTTATACCGGATGTCAACATGTTGACATCTGGTATAAACGACTTGGAGTTTGACTAAAACGACTCCTTTTAGCGGTAAAGAGACACGCCCGTGTTTTGGTGGCATTTAAAGTGACCAGATTGTCATCATCCCACTGGGAGACAAGGCTCAAGGTCAAATCAGTCCGCTCTACCATGGCCTCTCTCAGGGAACAAAGTTCAGCCCCGCCGGTTTTTGCGCTGGACAAGTATCTCTCTAAAACGGTACTGTCATCCGCGTACCCAACAATACCAGGCAGAAGCAGGTCATTGATGTGCAGCAGGAAAAGAGTTGCAGAGAGAACAGATCCCTGAGGAAATCCGGCAAATTGATGCCGGAGTTCCTCAGGGATCTGTTCTCATAAGGTATCAGCCATAAGGTCAGAGGAGCAGCCGTCCATGACTACTCTAATCGACCGTTCACTCAGGAAGTCTGATATCCAGCTACAAAAATCAGCTGGGATGCCATAAGCAGGAAGCTTGCTGAGTAGTGCAGCGTGCCAGACCCTGTCAAAGGCCTTCGAGATATCAAGTGATACAGCAAGTGCTTCGCCGTTTTTCTCGATGGCTTCGCCCCAGCAGTGCGTAACATACACAAGAAGATCGCCAGTTGACCGTCCCCGGCGAAAGCCATATTGACGGTCACTGAGGAGATCATTGTTTTCATGGTAGGTCAGCAACTTACTGTTCAGTACCCTTTCGTTAACTTTGCACAGAATGGAGGTAATGGAGATCGGACGGATTACCGTCCGATCTCTACCCATTAGGGTAGGGTCTGCACGGTCGCCCTTTTTGGGGACTGGTTGTACATTTGCAAGCTTCCAGGATTTTGGTACCGATCTTTTTAATAGAGAGAAGCGGAACAAGCGTGTCAACACAGGAGACAGTTCAGGCGCACACTGCCTCAACACTCTCGCTGGAATGCCGTTAACACGTTCACTGCGTATCCAGATTTATGCTACCTGCTACTGGTGCATCACGAGGTCTAAAATAACTCGTTATTGTCTTCTCCTAATGGCGGAACGAGATACTTTAGATGTCGTACGGACTGTTACCTTAAAATCAAAATATTTTTATGAAAATAGCTCAAAATAAGATATTTTTTGTATGTGTCGGTAGATGATAGATATGTCATTATGTATGTGAGCTCGCCCGAAGATCAAAGAAAAAAATGGAAACAAAAGTACAAAAACAAAATCACGAGCTCTTTAGGATCTCGTAATGCACTGAAAGTAAGAAAATTATGTGACGTTTTAGATCTCGTAACGCACATTTGCTTAAATATCGATAAAAACAATAGTGATGGGATTGGATCAAAAATGCACTATCGAGAATAATGGATAATTTATTAGTATTACTGATACTTTACAAAGGAGATGTTTCAAAACCGGCCCAGTATATGTACAGCACTTCGAAAAATCGAGAAAAATCCTAGGGATTTGGACAAAATTCAGATAAATTGCATAAACGCATATTTTTCTAGTAATCATTTGATATTTATCAATTATTTTTATTGACTTTCAATATGGCGTCTCGCCAATTTAGTTACTATGTGGTTAAAAAACAATGACAGTATACCTTAAATCGTGAACTGTAAATCAAAAAAATCGCTACATTGTTGTTGTCTGAGTTAATATTTCGACGATTGAATGTATTCTGTACATTTATGCTATATGTAAAAATCTTAAAAGATATTTTTCATGGCATCTCGCAGGTCAACTGGACTGTACTTTATATACAAACCACCACTAGATCTAAATATTACAAATGACTAAAACTACGAATAACGTAAGATTCTCTTTGACAATGTAATATGACAGAAATAAACATGTCAAACGTCAGTAATCAATCAACATGACAGTTTACCGCCATGACGGGTTTTTGTTGTGTGTTGCAATTCCAAGTGTCCATTATTGTGCTTTACTACCAAACAAAGCCAATTTAAAGTAATTGGATGATTGAAAACTGTTTTAATTGTGTTTCCCCATTATTTAGTATAGTGTACAAAGACCAGGCCGGGGCTCCACACATTTTGAAACATCTCCTTTTAAACTAATCAATATTTTTGATTTGTTTAAAAATGTTGACGGTAGTTTGATAAATGAGAATCAGAGTTACTCACATTTTTGTTTTGCAGACATGGAGGTGGTGTTACATTAGTAAGTTCTTGATAGGTTAGTCCAGAACTGGGGCTAGTAATAGTAATATTTTCACTTGTGGTCCTTGGAACACGATGCAATACTTTTCGATAAAGCGATTTTGACTTATCAATATCATCACAATAATTGGAAAATGATAGTTCTAAAATTCTACGCGACCTTTTCCGGGTATTTTTATTCATTACTAGCTGACCCGACAGACTTCGTTCTGTCAAAAAGCTATTTGACTGTGGCAGTTTGTCTACGCGCAAAGGAAATATAGTATAAAATTCACTACTCTACCCTACCCTACCTACCTACCTACCCTACCCTACCCTACCTACCCTACCCTACCTACCTACCCTACCCTACCTACCTACCCTACCCTACCCTACCCTACCTACCTACCCTACCCTACCCTACCCTACCTACCGTACTTACCTACCCTACCCTACCATACCCTACCCTGCCCTACCTACCTATCTACCCTACCCTACCCTACCCTACCTACGACGGACGTCCCCTAGTCCGTCGTCCCTGGACCCATTTAGGGGGGCTGGAAGAGGGCGTTGTCCGCCCTCCGCCGACGCCCGGTGCGCCTGCTACGGGCCGGGTTAGTGGACGAGATCTCCCTTTCCCGTTCCGCAGCCTCCTTCTGCGAAATTACTGTCTCGCAGAAGGAAACCACCGCGTCCCAGGACTCCTCGCTGCCGACCATCGAACGAGCGACGGCCGGCAGCGATAGGTCACTGCCTACTCCAGAGATGAGGGCACGGCGCGGCTCCTCCCAAGCGGCACACTCTGCCAGCGTATGCCACGCCGTGTCCTCACGACAGTCGACGCAGTGGTGACACCGGGCGTCTGGCTCCCTGTTTATGCGACACAGGTACTTCCCGAAGCAACCATGCCCCGAGAGCACCTGCGTCACCCGAAACGACAGGGAGCCGTGCCTCCTCCCGAGCCAAAGGTCGAGCACCGGCCGGACCGCCTCGATCGTGCCGAGGCCGGCGGTAGGGCGTGAAAGCCTGTCCCGCCATTCCGCCACCAGGACCTCGCGAAGCTGTGACCGACGCAGCTCCACATGTCGCTGCATCAGCCACTCGCCCCGCGCCCTCGCTTCCTCGCGCCACCGATACAATGACGCGAGTACTTTCGCCTCCAGGTCCCAGGGCGGGGATCCGGCCAGTGCGCAAGCCGCCTCGTAGGAGATCGTGCGATACCCCCTGATGACTCTGACGGCCATTGCTCTCTGCGGTCTCCGCAAAACAGCGATGCTGCCGGCCGTCAGGTCAGCCGCCCAGATCGGGGCCCCATACAGGGCCATCGATCGCACGATCCCCACGTAAAGCCGCCTACAGGCGACGCTCGGGCCCCCCAGATTGGGAAGCAGCGTTGACAGCGCCCCAGCCGCGCCCATCAACTTGGGCGCCAGCCGCCGGAAGTGGGGTCCAAAGTCCCACCGGCTGTCGAGCACCAATCCTAGGTATTTCATGGTGGACTCGACAGCAATCTGAACCCCACCGACCACGATGTGTGATCCGGCTGGCGGCGCCCGCCGGGGACCATGGAACACCATGGCCTCCGACTTGTTGAGGGCCACCTCCAGGCCGAGGCGCCGTATGCGGCTCACCACCTGTGAGACCGCCGCCGTCGCCAGCAACGCTGCCTCCCTGTGCGAACTCCCCCGGGCCGTGACCAGCGTGTCGTCCGCATAGCACGTCAGGTCCACGCCCGGCTGGAGTTCACCCCTCAGCACCCAGTCGTACCCGATGTTCCACAAGAGCGGCCCTACGACCGAGCCCTGTGGAACACCGCACGACATGCGGCGCTGGTTTACGCCATCACGTCCCACGCAGGTGACACACCTCTCGGACAGATAAGCCCCAACGATGTGGCAGAGGTAGGGAGGCACCCGATGATACCGCAGTGCCTCCCGAATACAACTCCAGGGCAGGGTGTTGAAGGCGTTAGAGATGTCCAAGGACACCGCCAACATCACCCCACCCCGGGACACCGCTTCCTCCGCCAGGACCCTCACCCGCGACACAGCGTGGATGGTAGAGCGCCCATGCCGAAACCCGAACTGACTGTCGTCCAGGTCCGGCCCCTCTCTGCACAAGTGGCCGACGAGGCGGGCTGCGATTATCCGCTCAAACAGCTTACCCACCTCGTCTAGCAGCACTATGGGCCGGTACGCGGACGACGAGTCCGCAGGGCGCCCCGCCTTCCTGAGCAGGACCAGACGACCAGATTTCCACAAAGTGGGAAACTGGCCCCGCTCAAGACACGCTGTGTAGAGTCCTCTCAGTTGGGGCTCAAGCTCCTTCAGAGCGAGGGCCAACACGCAACCGTGGATCCCGTCGGGCCCCGGAGCCACATTTTTGGCCCGGAGCCGCATCACGGCTGCCCTCATCTCTGCCTGTGACACCTCCGGGACGCTGATGGCGTTCTCCTCTGTAGACTCTGCGGCTGTGGGCAAAGCCATCGGCGGCGGAGTATGCTCCGCTCTTGCCGGGAAGAGGGCTGCGACTACCTCCTCCAGCAGCTCGGGTTGGAGACTCTCCGTAAGTGCGGGCGCCGCAGCTCGAAGTTTCCCTCGGACCGCGCGATAAGGGCGCCCCCACGGATCCCCGTCTAGAGTCTCCAACATCTCCTCCCTGGCTCGCGTCCTCGACTCGCCGATGGCCAGCCCCAGAGTCTCCTTCGCCGCGCGGTACACCTCATACAGCGCGGCTTCTTCGTCAGGGACCCGACGACGTCTCCTCCGGTATCGGGTGTACTGGCGCCTGACCGCCACGCACGCGACGCGCAACTGCGCGATCTCGGCAGTCCACCAGTACACCTGGCGCCTTCCTGTCTGTGCGTGGACCCGGGGCATCGACGCGTCGCAAATTTGCGTCATCGCCCACCCTACCCTACCTACCCTACCTACCCTACCTACCGTCCAACCTTCTCCTGATAATAACAAACATAACAAAAAATAATTAGCGAAATCGGTCCAGCCGTTCACTAATAGTATTTTTTTTCCATATTTTCTCACCGTTTAAACCTTCCCTGGACTACGACAAACATTTCAAAACCAAAATCAGCTAAATCGGCCCAGCCGTTCTCGAGTTTTAGCGAGACTAACGAACAGCAATTGATTTTTATATATGTATATAGATAGTAAGCAAAATCAGTTGCACTCTTTAAAAATTGACACAACACTTATTGATTTATGACCAAACTTCGTATGAAATTTTTACAAGATCCAATGAGTCTCGTGTCGCACTAAATGCAATTTATTACTATCTGGTCGCTACGAGACCTATAAGATCTCTTACGTTTTCATTGATAAAAATACTACATTAAGAGTACTTATGAATGGTGGGCTAAAGCATCTGACTCTAACCCAAAAAAAAAACCTAAAGAAAATTCGTTGGCCTGAACGGGATAGACGTACAATTTCACTTCCGCACTTAATCGAAAACTCGTACGAGAACCATTAGATCTCGTAACGCAGTGAACGTGTTAAGTCCGCTGGCCTTATTCACGTCTAGACTGCACAATACTCTTCGGACCTCTTAGATGTGAACTGCGATTTCCTGCATCGAAGAGTCACAATGAGGTATAGTAGGTGGTTTCTTGGAGCCAGCGTCCAGACGTGAATTGCTTGCAAAGAGAGATGCAAATAAATTAGCTTTCTCACTCACAGAGTGAGCCAGCGACCCATCAGGTTTCATCATTGGAGGTAAAGTGGGACGACAGAAATTCGTTTCAACCGCTTTAGACAGAGACCAGAACTGTTTACTACCCGGAGGGTGCGATAACAGCTTGATTCCAATACGTCCGACATGGTCAAAACGTGCCCTATTTTAGTGTTGGATAGCCCATTTATCGAGGAAGGCTATAGGCTATATAACATCACGCTATGATTCTTAGGAGCCAAGCGAAAAGAACAAAAGTCAGAAAGAACGCTAAGCGATAACGAAGATAGCGCGGGCGAGCGACGGGATGCGACGCGATGGGTGGGCCGAAATTTTACGCAGACGAAGTTGCGGGCAGAAGCTAGTTATTTATAAATGTGAAAGTAACTCTGTCTGTCTGTCTGTCTGTCTGTCTGTCTATCTGTCTGTCTGTCTATCTGTCTGTCTGTCTGTCTGTCTGTCTGTATATTACGTTTTCACGCCTAAACCGCTGAACCCATCGTCATGAAATTTGACAGAGATATAGCCTGGGATACGGAAAAGGGCATAGGCTACTTTTTTACGCGATAACCGACATCCACGCGGGCGGAGCCGCGGGCAAAAGCTAGTAACATATAATAAGATAATCAATTTATGGTATCGCGTTACCATGTATTTTCTTCCCAAGAGTCCTGTTGCAATTTTCTCATTGAAAGGGATACTCACGAATGCTGTATAGTCATTTTGAGAGAAAGTTTCGACAATGTCCTCCTCGTTGCAGGTCGGTGCGGCTGGCGTACCATGAAGAGACCTCGTTCAACGTGCTGTACCAGTCGCCGCTGGGCAACGTGCCGGGCGCGCTGGCGGGGCTGCTGCTCGCGCACCTACACCACGTGCTGCTGGACATGGAGGTGCAGCTACCGCGCTACAAGGTACGTACATAGTACCACGAGGAGTCCTCGTTCAACGTGCTGTACCTGTCGCCGCTGGGCAACGTGCCGGGCGCGCTGGTGAGCTGCTGCTCGCGCACCTACACTACATGCTGCTGGACATGGAGGTGCAGCTACCGCGCTACAAGGTACGTACATAGTACCACGAGGAATCCTCGTTCAACATGCTGTACCAGTCGCCGCTGGGCAACGTGCCGGGCGCGCTGGCGGGGCTGCTGCTCGCGCACCTACACCACATGCTGCTGGACATGTAGGTGCAGCTACCGCGCAACAAGGTGCGTTGTCCACTGCTGGAAATGGACCTGTCACAATGTGCACCAGAACACCTGGTTCTCCGCCTTTCACATTCAGATTGACCAGCCGCCTTTTAAAAGCCGTCGGTCGATTTAGATGGGTGGCGCTACGTACGTTTTGCCGATATCGCTCTACTTGAGGACTCTTTGGCTCCATCAGTTCTTCCACAAACATGGCCAGCGCTGTGGCACTTCAACTTGCTAACGCCAACTACCTATGTCTGTGACACCACCCACTACCAATACGATACGAAACACATAGCTCCATGTCGTTATTACAAATCAGTAGAGCGCTAGTGATGACATCATTATTTTACGGATTAAGAACTTTGTAGTTTTGTAATGACAGGCATATTATGTACGCGTTCCAGTTTCAAACATCTTAATCATTATATCACTATCACTACATATTATAAAACAAAGTCCTCCGCCGCGTCTGTCTGTCTGTCTGTCTGTTCGCGATAAACTCAAAAACTACTGCACCGATTCTCATGCTGTTTTCACCAATGGATAGCGTGGTTCTTGAGGAAGGTTTTAGTATATAATTTGTTAAGTTTTTTATGCATTTTTGTATAAATTAACGATATTTGTTCGAGGTGTCGGAAAAAAATAAGCCGTCTGGGAGCTTTCAACGAAAACGCTGTCTAAACCCCTTGAGATATGACAAAATAATGTATGGTAGAATTATGTATCTTATAAAGGTCTTCAAAAAAGTCCGCGATGGCATATGTCTATCTCATAAGGATAACACACTATATCCATTTTATTGTCTTTTTGTAGGTATTTGTTTGCCGAATTTTACTCTTGGAAATACGATTACGATAACAATACGCTATAATATCAGTAGCTATTAGCCAAATTATGTTCGTAGATAAATAAGCTAGCTACTATGTGTATTTCAACCAGTATACAAGAATATTTATCATAAAAATATTACTAAACACGGCGGCCATAGGACTAAAATTTGTGCATTACAAAACTTTAGTTACTTTTTCACTGACATATTTATCACCTTTCGATAAACTAACACTCAATACGAAATCTACACTTATTTCTCAGTAATTCTGTATAAGATTCTTCTAAGATTAAACCGTTTTCTCATTGAATCCATTACTTTACGCACGTGTATAACCTTTAGAGCAATTCTGTAAAAATCTCACGGTGAAAACTTAGGTGAAGTGAGCTTAAAGTGACGTGTAACCACCTGATGCTTGAGATTGACACTTTTGACAGCTCATTTGACGCTCACTTCACCTATGTTTTCACGGTGAGATGGTTACAGAATAGCACTGCTTGATGAATGTTTACAATAAGCATCACACCACACCGCCACACGACCACACAGTACAGACGTATTTTGTTTTCTTTTTTTTTTTCGTTCGTCACTAAACGAACGAAAAAAATGTCAACCGGTCAAGTATTAGTCGATTAATCGAATTCTACAGCCAGACCGTGTTGCAAGTACAAAATAAATGTCAAATATTTCGTCCAATTGCGAACATGACCCTGAGAAAAGTTATGCACCAATGATGTTCATTAGACATTTCGAGCGTTTTCTTTTCTCAGCACAAACGGTGTATCATGCGACATTTCGGAGGATTTCGTTTTGTTTTCACATTGTTGGTACATACGTGAATTATTTTAAAATTATTATTTGTGTCGCATTTTTATTTCGTGTTGGTTCAATTCATTGCTTTAAGAATTTGAGTGAAATTTCGTATTTTGATTTTGTTTGTTATCTTTAGGTAAAGACTCATTGACGTTCAGAACATAAGTACTTTTATTATATTAAATCATTTGTTTCGGTTTCTATTCACATAGTGAATCACATTAAAATTAATATTAAGTTAGAAATTTGAGATATAGCCTGGGATATGGAGAAGGACATAGGGTACTTTTTTATGCGATAACCGACATCCACGCGGGCGAAGCCGCGGGCAAAAGCTAGTTCATGATAAAAGAGGGATCCGATCAACGAAATAAATAATTATTATTGTTCATAAATCCAAATGAGTGAACCCTACGTTTGAAGCAAGTATACCTAGTAAAATATTAAGGCAAACAGCAACTTGTAATTTACAATCTAAGTGTCAATTGATACAAATCCACGCGAACAAATAAACCCTGAAATCGTCACTAGAGGGCGCAATACATAAAAATGGATGAAATCACAAATCTGTTACGAAGTATCCAAGAAGATATGAAGCAGCAAAAACAGGATATGAAAGATATGAAGGAGGAAATAACAAGAACAATAAATGAAAACATAAATGAGAAGTTCAAAAATATCGAAACCAGAAACCAAGTACTGGAAGAAAAAATTGAAAAACAGCAATTATCCATCGAAAGTTTTGAGAGGACATTACGAAGAAGAAATGTTATTTTCTTTGGGGTGAGCGAGAAAGAAAATTGTTACCAGGATCTGGAGAAAGAAATATTAAATATAATAGTTACATACATGAAAATAAACTGTAACACTATGAATATTGAGTACATCAGAAGACTTGGTAAACCAAATGAAAAAGTAAGGTCAGGGCTAGCAACTGTTACTACAATGAGCATGAAGATAGAATTACTAAGGAAGAAAAAAACCTGGACAGCACTCCATACAACATAAAAGAAGACTTTGCGGTTGAAGTGCTGCAAAAACGAAAGGAACTTCAAGGACAGCTAAAGGAAGCTAAGGAACAGGGAAAAAAGCTTTCTTGAAATATGATAAAATAATAATAATTGGAGAAAATAAGAAATCAAAAAAAGATTCCTATATGAATCCCCAGAGACAAATAAACCGCTAGAAGAGAATTACAAAATTACAAACAAAAAGCAACCTATAAAGAAAAATTTAACCAATATGATGCAATACCTTATTCAAAAACCAAAAGAACCAGAACTACCTCCTCAATCCATTATTGAAAATAGTGAAACAAAATAGACTCTAATACAACATAAAGTGGCTCTAATTTCACCGCAATTAGGCACATAACAACACCTTCCGATCTATTCTGTCAAAATCTCACCATGAAAACTTAGGCGAAGTGAGCTTGAAGTAAGCTGTCTTTCCACCTGATGCTAGGGATTTAACACTATTGATAGATCACTCCACGTTCACTTCACCTAAGTTTTCACGGTAAGATGGTTACAGAATAGCACTACTGTAATCAAACTGTGACTTTTTCATTTCTATTATTCACAAGTGAGTTATAGAGTTTTTTATTTTTATTTTATTGGTTGAGTAGCTTTGTTCTTAAAAAAAGTTTCGATACAAAAAAGATCGTGTTCAATAGAACAAATAAATTAACGTACCTATTGCTTGCTCATTTCATGCAACTTCGTATTTAAATAGATAATTTCAACTTGAACCTAAGTGTTTAATAATTAAAACTTCCACTCAAATATAACTTTTGTTTTCTCTGTAATAAAGAAAACTTTAAATTCCCCATTTTGTACGTGGCTAAAACGATATCCGCGGAAAGCCAAAAAAAAGAAACCTCATTCCTTTAGTCTATGGCCGATCGCCATTGTTGGATGCGCGCGCATAGGAAAAATGATTAATTTTTCCTGCCATTGCGAAAAAAAATTCACATCTCGTTTTCACTGTTGAAATTAAAGTTATTTATTAATTAAAATGTCTACAAGTACTAGTTATGAAGAAAATAATTTATGTTGTACACCGCGCGATATAAGATGTGATTATGTGAAGCCCTTAACGTTATGGAAAGTTTACTACCTGAAAACTCCAAGGAAAAAAATATTTTTTATTATTATTTTCTTCACAAGTGTGTTGAAAAACGTCGTATGATACACGTGTGTATTGATGATAACCTTCCTCGGCTCTCTTAAGACCCTCACCTGACGGCTCGGGTCTCTATGGCGGCTCAGCGGTAATCACCAACATTACACACTTGTACCATAATGTACTATTTCGACAAACTACACAATTGTGATTATTATTTTAAATTGGTAACACCTTTTATTACATCTTTGATCTCGAATTCCATTGTTAGGTATAATAACTGTCATCAGAAACAATAGTTCAATGTTTAATGTCATGTTATAGTTTGTCAACTCCAGGATGTTAAGGTGTGACCAAACATAAAGCGGCAATCGTGCGCGGCTGCCGCGCGCGGCTGACCGCGCTATGATTGGACGACTGCCGCGCGCGGCAGCCGCGAGCTAACTGCCGCCCACGGCAAACGCCGCGAACGGTGTAGTGTTGGTCGCCAGTGGTTGTGTGTGGCCGGACGTATTTTATCAAGTAAAATGGACAACAACACAACAATTCGTCTTATTGAAATATATGGCTCCCATATAGTCCATTATGGGATACTAGGGAGCTACACACACGCGGCCGCTTTCATTGTGGTTTGAATACAAAATAAAGAGCGCGGCGTGTCTCGGACATGACAGCACTGCCGCGCAGAAGGTCTAAACTAAACGCGCGGCAAATTTGTGTCTTGCGAATGCCGCGCGTAGCTGCCGCGCACCTTGCACCCCGTGTTTAGACACACCTTTAGCTGATTACATATCGACAAGTTAAAGTGTGTCATTGTGGTTGTACACCATATACAATGCCACCCATCTTCATGTAGGTACTTAATCTCAGTAATTGACGAAAGTATTTATATTGTAGGATCGAAATAAGAGTGCAGGTGTACCATGAGAATGGCATGTTAAAAGTATGATAAAACATAACTAACAGAAAGTGTAGGTGATAGCTTACATCTTACAAACAAATTCCGCCAATTATGTTCAAACCCGTGAACTGACCCTGACGGGGTCTGCAGCCAGCCGGCGATGATTTGAATGGCTGTTGCCATTTCAGTCAGCCAATCACGGCGGCCATCATAGATCTGGCAATCAGTGGTCTTGATTGGCCTTACACCAGGTGATAAAGACGTGTTGTGTTGTAGATATTCGGGTGGCTGTCAGTGGCGTCGGTGCCGGTGGCGGCGTGGTGGGTGGCCGCGTCGCCGCGCGCGCTGGGCCGCGGGCCGCCGGGCCGCCTGCCGGCCGCCGCGCTGGCTGCCATCGAGCGGCCCGTCTTCTCCTTTTTCGTTGCTATGGCACTTCTCGGAGCCATGAATGGAGTGCCGTGTAAGTCACATTTTATGTCCATATAGTCAATTACAAAGCCATACTAACTAGTATTACAAACGCGAAAGTAACCTTATATGTCTGTCTGTAACCTTTTCCCGCTTTAACGGCTGATCGGATCTCGATGAAATTTGGCAAACGGGTATCTAGACCATTTTTAGGGTTCCGTAGTCAACAAGGAACCCTTAAGGGTTCGCCATGTCCGTCTGTCTTTCTGTCCGCGGCTTAGTTCAGAGACTCTTAGTAATAGAAAGCTGAAATTTAGCATGGGTATACATATTAGTTCATATAGTTCAGTATTCAGTGTTCAGTATTTCTGCCGTATGACCCAGTTCTATCTGCAGCCAATTCAAACTCAAACTCAAATCATTTATTTCAATTTAACCATTTACAGGCACTTTTGAATTGTCAAGGAGTAGGTCAATAAGAAAAATGAAGCTACAATGCCCATTCCAAAGCGTAGTAGGTACCTATGGAGAAGAACGGGCAAGAAAATCCATGGACACTCTTTTAAATTAAATTGTTACAAAAATAATTATTAGTTACATCTATAATGTTGAATTTATAACGAAATGTGAGAACGATGAAAAATAAAAAATAAAAACGTACACTTTAAAAGCATCCAGAGTAATAACAAACAATTCAAAAATTAAAGTAAGCCGTGGCAGCTAAGAGATGACCAGTCATTTTGAAGGGAGCTTTAATGATCCAACCCACACAATACTGAGCTGGAGGCAACAGAGCAACTGTCCTCCACGCGGATCGCCATAGATGTAGTCGACTCAACCGACATATCAGTAGGAATTCACCGCCTAAAAGCACATTCATCTGCAGGTCCTGATGGAATTTCACCCTTTATTCTTAAAGACTGCTTGGAAATATTTAGAGAACCACTTCTATTTATCTATAACTTAGCCCTACAAACAGCTTCCTAAACTGCAGAGTGGAAAATTTCACAGGTTACCCCTGTAGGTACCTAAGAGTGGCGTCAGGTCCAAAGTGGACAATTACAGGCCTATTATTGCGGCTCAGTCAGTCTTCGGTAAGGTCTCGTCTTTGAATCGTTAAAAAATTATCCGCAATAGGATTTACTCCGAAGTTGCTTCAACTCTTTTCGAGCTATTTCACTGACCGTTTCCAGTATGTTCAAATCTCTGGACATAAATCTGCCCCTTATATAACTTGCTCTGGTGTAAGCCAGGGTAGCACCCTGGGGCCTACGCAGTTTATTGTAATGGTAAATGACCTACCGAAGGTTGTCAGGACGGCACGATGTCTCATGTTTGCGGATGAACTGAAGCTATAATTGGGTATTAATTGCGAGCACGACTGTGAGGCGCTGCAGAGGGACATCGACATGGTGGTAATATGTAGTGAAGCCAATCAGTTAGAATTTAACACTTCTAAGTGCAAGACTATTTCTTTTACCCGTTCGCGTGCGCCCATTCAGCATAACTAGGTACCACATATCAGGTGTCCCTCTGAAGCGCGTCAACGAAATAAAAGATCTTAGACTTACCTTAGACGTGTATATGACCTTTAACCACCACATTAAAAATAACTGTGGCAAGGCCCTCTAATCACATGGTTTTGTTATGAGACAGGCAAATAATTTTAAAGACAGGAATGATATACTCACTCTTTATTACTCGTTTGTAGATACGAAGCAAACTTGAATACAATGCGCCGGTATGAGATCCTCATGAGTAAAAATATAAGCTTGATATGTATAAAATATAATTAATGATAGAACGGGTCCAACGAAAATTTGCTCGGTACCTATGTATATATAAAAAATATATATGCATCTCTATTTGTTGCGGGAATGGTAGGCATCAACACGTTGGAACTGAGACGTAAATGTGCGCTGTTGATGCACATACACGAAATTATTGCTCAACAATAAAATAAAATAAGATCGATGATGCGACTACTCTTAAGGCGAGGTTCTTCAAGATAACCTCTAGGAAATGTCATTTTATATAGAAACGGTAATTATTAAACACGTGAAAAAATTATATGTTTCTTTTGAGACCTTTCTGTAGGCACGTCGGGTACTCGTAACATAATTGGACAAAGTTCACTCGATAGAAAAAAAAATCCAAAGATACCCTTATTTTGTAAATTAAAACTCATTTCATTTCAATATTATACTACTTTATGTATTGAAAATCACATCAAAATAAACGTCTAGGATGATGTAATGTTTGTCGGGTTTAACATTGTTAATATTGTAAAACATATACTTTTAAACCCAAAATTAACGAAATTAACGGCACAATTTACTCGCGACCCGCTGCCATCTCGCCGCTCAGTCCCGAGCGGAACGCGTTGGAGGTAGGACATGTACCAATTTTTGAAAACCCGCCACCCCCGCTGAGTTCTGTTACCGGCTGAGCCCAAATTAGCTTGTAAAATAATAATAATACCTGTAAAAGTTAAGTTTTTGATAGTTGTAATATTATACGTAGTTATACTCCATTTGAAATAATATTTGACTAACCTTTTTACAGGCCGTTCAACCGATTTTGACTTCTATTCGCGCGCTATTTGATTTGACGAATAAAGGCTCCTACAAACAGGCGCGACACGCGACGTAACATAAAGACATCGCGTGCCGCGCGACTAGCGGTCTCTTTATGTCGCGTCGCGTGTCACGCCTGTTTGTAGGAGCTTTGAGCGCGCGCGGTGATAGAGTTGGCCGTCAGATGGTATGGTGGACTTTATTTTTATTTTTAAATGCGCGTCACCTATAATTTAAATCCGAGATGACGGCTGCGAAAATTTTCAAATCTTTCATCATGGGTGTCGTTTTCATGGTTTTCGAGGGTGC
The DNA here is from genome assembly GCA_947523025.1 of Dryobota labecula. Taxonomy (NCBI): domain Eukaryota; kingdom Metazoa; phylum Arthropoda; class Insecta; order Lepidoptera; family Noctuidae; genus Dryobota; species Dryobota labecula. The sequence continues at coordinate 855,294 of OX383303.1, read as the reverse complement.
TAAAGCCGATAATGGTGCCGATTCTCTAAACTAGACTAAAAATCACCAAAATTTAGTTTATTCCTGTCAAACGACGATTTCCACTTCTAAAATTGACTAAACTGACGCAACTAAACTATATTTTAGTTTGACAACACTAAGATGATACTGAGTTTTTAACTTAGTGAAAATGGCAATTTTGCTATTCTGAATTTCACGTTATTAAACTAAAATTTAGATTTTCTAACTATATCTGACTATTTTTAATCGCGATTAAAAAGGTGTGGAATATTTTTAAGCTATTGCATAGCTTCTATCGCGGGCCTTGAGCGCGGGGACCGAATCCAGAAATTCCGTAACGAAAAAACCTCACGCTCCCCACTCCGACGGTTTTACTACACCAGTACCCTCTAGTGATCTAATAATTTCTGGCAGTTCTTTTTTCTGTGTACTGCGTATTTTATTCTTATAAATATTAGTTTATAAAATTATGATCTTCACAAAAAGTGATTGTTGATAGTGGGGTTTGAACTCAAGACCAGTCGATTACAAATACATTCAGTTTCCCTGTTGCACCGCAAGGCTACAATGACTTAATCAAAGCTTGCCAAATAGTTGATACCATTCCAGTTGAACAATTTTTAAACTTGACTAGACGGTTGGAAATGACTCATGTACCTACATGGAATTTTTTCGCTGTCAAAACAGTTTGTCACTCTTTTTTTATTTAAAATTACTTTAGGTTCAACACTTTCGTCTATTTTAAAGTTGTTATTATGCTTATATTTGAATAGTATTTGACTTTGTTTACGTAGTTATACACTTTTACGACGTTCAGCACTTATTTATTTTGTTTTTAAGCTATTGCATAGCTTCTATCACGGGCCTTGAGCGCGGGATCGAATCCAGAAATTCCGTAACGAAAAAAAAAAAATTAATATCAAAGAAAAAGAAATGCTGCATAAATAAAATAAATAAATAATTATAATTGCATAAGTTGATACAAAATGCTATGCAATAGCTTTACCGCGGCAGTCCCCGAGTGCCACACGTCTTTTTTTATTTTTTTTTTATTTTACTATGGGTTTGCTCTTGACTTTGGTCTAGGTCCGGGTGACAGTGACAAAGTCTACGTTCGGAAACACAGATGCAGGGAGAAAGTTCCACTCCTTTGCTGTGCGCATTATAAAAGACGTTTGAAAACGCTTAGTGCGAGTTGGTGGAATATCAACTAGGTAGGGGTGGTAACTTGTAGTGCGTCTAGATGTTCGATGGTAGAAGGGGGCCGGTGGAATGAGGTCGTGGAGTTCATGGGCACACTCGCCGAAGAAGAAAATTAGTTGTCATGAACTAAAAATTCACACCAACACCTCGACTTCTGTTGCAAAAACGGTACTGTATATTTTGTTCTTTTATTTTGCCTATATCTCGAAAATGGTGCGTCCTATCACAAAAATAATGAAAATCTCGACCCCCTCTGTAACTTGTAAACCCCTAAAACTCTACATTTAGGTAATATTTTTTTTTTCCATACAAAAAGTGAAAAATTCTATATAAAACACGTTGAGGCTGCCCCGTCCCTGCGTGCCTCCGGCTCTACAAAAAATCATGGGGTAGGGAAACAAGTACAAAACGTTACGAAGCTAAAAGAAAATAAAATACCACGTGGAATCACGATTGTCAAATTCGATTTTTTATATTTTTTATTTATTTATTTAATTCAGCCACAGTGTTCCATATTTTTGTTAGTATACTTAAGAATTATGTTAGTAACCAAAGATTCAAATACACAACTACAATCAAACTATTATATCTAAAAAGTTTAGTTGTGTCAAAGTTATTTTTAAATTTAGAGAATTTTGTTCGCAGAATAGCTTTAAGATTCTCATAGCCAAAAGTAAAGAATTTTAGTGATAGTTTAGTTAGTTTAGATCGGTGTACAAGAGAATCGGCATCAGTGAGGTCAAAATTAAAATCCAAAATCTTCGAAAATTTTAAAATTTTCCATCATTGGTGTCGTTTTCATGGTTTTTGAGAGTGCTAAAGCCGATGGTGAGGTCAAAATGAATATCCAAGATGGCGGTTGCGAAAATTTTCACATTTTTCATCATGAGTGTCGTTTTCATGGTTTTTGATTTTCGAGAGTACTGATAACGTTAAAGGGGTCAAAATGAAAATACAAAATAGTGGCAGCGAAAATTTCCAAAAGTTTCATCATAGGTGTTGTTTCCTTGGTTTTCGAGGGCACTGACAACGATTATGGGTCAAAATCTAAATTCAAGTGGCTCCATCTTTAACTTTGATTTGGAGAGCATTATCGTTGTCAGCGCCCTCAAAACCCATGGAAACCACACCCACGATGGAAAATTTGTACATTTTCACAGCCGCCATCTTGGTTTTTTATTTTGACCTTACTATTGGCTCTAGCACTCTCAAAAACCATGAGAACGACACCCATGATGCAAAATTTGAAAATTTTCGAAGCCGCCATTTTGGATTTTAATTTTGACCTCACTAATGCCGATTCTCTTGTACACCGAACTAAACTAACTAAACTATCACTAAAATTCTTTACTTTTGGCTATGAGAATCTTAAAGCTATTCTGCAAACAAAATTCTCTACATTTAAAAATAACTTTGACACAACTAAAATCGAATTTGACAATCATGATTCCACGTGGTATTTTATTTTCTTTTGGTTCCCAACGTTTTGTACTTGTTTGCCCTACCCCATGATTTTTTGTAGAGCCGGAGGCGCGCAGGGGCGGGGCAACCTCAACGTGTTTTATATGGTATTTTTCACTTTTTGTATGGAAAAGAAAATATTACCTACATGTAGAGTTTTAGGGGTTTACATGTTACATAGGGGGTCGAAATTTTCATTATTTTTGCAATAGGACGTTCCATTTTCGAGATATAAGCAAAAGAAAAGAACAAAATATACAGTACCGTTTTTGCACCAGAAATCGAGGTGTTGGTGTGAATTTTTAGTTCATGACAACTAATTTTATTCCACACCTTTTTAATCGCGATTAAAAATAGTCAGATATAGTTAGAAAATCTAAATTTTAGTTTAAAAACGTGAAATTCAGAATAGCAAAATTGCTATTTTTACTCAATTAAAAATTCAGTACCATCTTAGTGTTGTCAAACTAAAATATAGTCTAGTTGCGTCACTTTAGTCAATTTTAGAATAGGAAATCGTCGTTTGACAAGAATAAACAAAATTTTGGTGATTTTTAGTCTAGTTTAGAGAATTTTGTGACAAGAGAATCGGCACCATTATCGCCTTTAGCACTCTCAAACACTATGAAAACGACACCATGATGCAAAATTTATAAATTTTCGCTGCCGCCAATTTGGATTTTCATTTTGACCTCACTATCGGCTTTAGCACCATCAAAAACCATGAAAACGACACCCACGATGAAAAATGTGAACATTTTCGCAGCCGCCACTTTGGATTTTTATTATGACCTCATTATCGGCTCTAGCACCCTCGAAAACCATGCCGCCATCTAAAATTTTAATGTATAGGTGGTAAAAACAAATTTACGTTTCAAGCGAATAAAAAATTAAAAAAGGGGATGGTACCATCTGACGGCTAACTCTACCACCACACGCGCTCATTGATCAAATCAAATAACGCGCGCTTCCCCGGCTTCCTGTTACACACTTCCGTCCCTTTTCACGAAATCACTCCCGCAAATTGCAGGAAAGGCAAGGGTTTAATGCATGTTAATTTGGGATGATAAGGGCAGACGAAAGATAATTGCAATGCTTGTAAAAGGCTGCTAAGTCATAAGTACTTACTAACATAACATAACACCAACATTGTACACCTAGTTCGCAATAAACGTTTTTGACTTTGACTTTTGACTTTGAAGGGCGAGGAAAGATGTTACACATCAAAAACAAAATAAACTTATACTAATCAATTCAAGTTGATCTACTGCATTGCTCTATTTTGTGTCGCGACGAGTTCGTGAACTCATGAGAGCGAAGCGTTAGCGCGCGTGTCTCCCGCGCATCGTAATTTGTTACGTATCGCTACTCATTGCGGGGGCTGGGGTAAGCGTTACATGCCTACGACGCTCGGGGAACCTCGCCTTAAATCGCTGTACATTGTTTGCTCCGGACCGGCTGCGGCGGTCGCGCGCCTGTGCCGCGCGGTGCCTGCTGTTCGCGGCTCCGCCAGTGCGTACCCATACTCCTCGATACGCTCCCACAACCAAGGCGATCAATCTGTTGAACGCCCTAATTGCTCAGGAGCCGAATTTTGATATATTTTTGTCTAGCAGTTTTGTGATTAGTGTTTGCATGAACTTTTTTAGTTGACTGTTTGTTGTTGGCTTACTGTACGCTTTGGTGTTTACTGTTAGTGTAGCAAGCAATTGTTATATTAAAAAAAAAAACTCGCGGAAAATGTGGTAAAATTAAATCTTGGAAAAAAAACGTTAGGGTACCTACCTACCACCCTTGCACGTAAAGTGGGATGATATTTTTTCTCATCTATCCCATGCCCATGGTGTGGGGTATAACATTGGATAGGAAGTTCAAAAATATTGCGGGACCGTGAAAAAAACATTTTTTGATTCAGGGATCCGTTTACGTAATATTAAGCTTTAAAGTGCTCATTTTTGTTAGAGTCAAGTATAAAAACAACCAATTAGCTGGCAGACCCCCCCCCCCCCCCGGCAGCTAAATTTTTGTTTTTAGTTATGTGAAAAAAATCACGGCAGTAGTATACATGTTATGGCTAAAACCCGAAGTGCGCCTACACTTAAGTAGTTTTAGCCGGCTACAACTAGGTGTGGCCGGTAGCAGTTGGTTAAACTTAGGTGTAGCCATTAATTCACGTATAGAACTAGGTGTAACCGATTGCATTCGGCTAAAACTAGGTACGTATCCTTCATCATACCGGTTGCAACTAGATATAGCCAATCCCTAACGGTTAAAATTCAATGTACGCTAAGTTACCTACGGGTACAGAGGTTGGCGGACAGAGCCCAGCCGGTCTATTCTGTAAAAATATCACCGTTAAAACTTCGGTATAGACAGAGATAGAGTCTGTTAATTGTTTTCATTACTTACTAGCTTCTGCCCGTGCTTTCGTTCGCATGGAATTCGTAAGACGACACAATATACTAAAATACCAGCCACATTTTAATAAAACTTCCTTGAATACTACGTTTGTAGTTTTGGTCACAGCAGTTAAAATATACAGAAAGTCAGGACTGGTGACGCGAGAGCAAGCGACGTAGCTACACTTCCATGTTCTATGGTAAAGGGTTTGGTTTCGGCACATATGTAGTCCTTCAGGTGGACCATTGCACATGGGTAATGGCGGCCATCAGTGGTTATTCCAACCAGCCCACCTCCCTCCAGAAGATAATTACGTCTCCCGGTCTGTTTAGTACATCTGTGAAAGATCTAGGAGCCCCGACGGTTTCTGTTCTAATCTGGGTGACGCCTATGCATTCAAAGGGGTCTCCCTTGTTTGACCGAAAGGAATTTGACAAATTTTCACTTCCCAAAAAATTTTTCGCATAATTTAATTTGCCAAATTATTACTTAGTAAAAAATCTATTCACAAAAAATTGTAACGCAAACCTAATGTTAGGCAAATAAACGTTTAAACTATAACATGTTTACCAACTAGTACTTTTAACATTTTTTATTTAGTCAAGTATTTCAGTTAGAATAACAGTTTTTACGCAAAATCAAATAAGCCAAATATTTAGTATCGTCAGTTTTCAATTCTAAATAGTTGAGTTCCGAGTAACCTACTAAAAACAATATCTTTTTTTCTATTGATGCAAGTCGTGTCTGGTGTCTGTCAGTCGTGTCGTAGGGGGTCACAGTTTTAACCTAACCTAACCATTATTTTTTTAATAATTAACCTACTCTAACTACTGTATTAAAATAAAATTGCATTTTTTAATTACATAATTCCCAAAAAATCTTATTTTTTGTGTTAACAAATCATTTCACCAAACGTTTATTGTCTGAAGATTGTTTGCTGTAATAAATAATTTGATTAAAGGCCAAATGCCATAATGACATTATACTTGGTAATATTTTGCCAAGTAAAAATTTGACCAAATGAAAATATGCGTACTAAAATCATTCAAAATATTGCAATGGTATAAAAAAGGTTGCTAAAATTTGTTTGGGTAATGAAATTTTGTCAAAATCCTTTCGGCAAAACGGCAGGCACCCCATTCAAAGATCACATGCACGACGGTTTCCTCAGCCTCCATGCAAGCCCTGCACAGAGGATTGTCCGATATACCTATTGAATGGAAGTGTTTGTTTAGCGAGCAGTGTCCCGTGATGGTTCTCGTCACCAGGCGAAGGCCGGTCCTGTCCAGGAGTAATAACCGCCTGGTAAGCCTACCATCTAAGAATGGCATAGCCTCCCTGGACTATCTGCAGGTCGGTGTCGAGGTCCACCAGCTCTTTTCTAGTGAATTATTGATGGCCTGTGTTCCTGCATAACTGCATATACACTATGTTCTATCTATGTTAGAGGGTTTGGTTTCCGCACTTAGTCCTTAAGATGGACCATTGTGCGAGAATTCTGCATATACACTAATGATATATTGAATGTTTCTCATTGTTATTCTTAGAGATTATTCCTGACGAACAGCTATCACTCATATAAAACAACAGTACATTGTAATTGTAAACACACGGGAAATCAAGTATAAGTCCCCTCTTTGAAGAGTGGCTAGAGTGGCGCCACGGCGTCCTCACCTTCCGTCTGACGAAGGTCCTCACCAGACACGGTTGTTCTGGGATATTCCTGTTCAAGATAAGGCAGGAGGAAACGCCCGGGTGTTACCACTGTGTGGATCGCCTGGAGGACACGGTAGAGCATACGGTGGAGGTCTGCCCGGCTTGGGTAGAGCACCGCCCTGTCCTCACGGAGGCGATCGGTGGCAACGATCTCTCGCGTCCAGCCCTGGTCTAGGCCATGGTACGGAGCGTGAGTGGATGGGAGGCCGTCCCCTCCTTCTGTGAAGCAGTAATGCGCACGAAGGAGGAGGCGGTACGCGTGAGGGAGAGGTAGTCTGGCGCCCTCATGCCCCTAGTCGCCGCAGGAAACGCCCTGGGCGGCGGGAATCAATTGGCGATTCCCGGCCACTGTAGGCGCGGACTTGCGGACGGCGAGCAATGGGCAGCTCACCGTCCGGTAAGGACCAGGCTCAGGTTGATGGCGCGTTGTGTTCTACGCGTGCCACAAATAGATGTCAGCACAAACTGTGACGGGGTCCGCTAGGACCGATACCATCACAATTAAAGTGTTTGAGAATGTACAAATAGTGCTCTTTCATACGATACCCCACATGCCCAAGTAGCCCCACATCGAATTTTTAAGAACCCCGTTAAGACCCAGTTGTAAAAAAAAAATGGCTATACCTAGTTGTAGCCGGTAAGATGAAGGTTACACCTAGTTTTAACCGCATGCCACCGGTTACACCTAGTTCTAGCCGTGCACCTAAATTTAACCAACCTACCGGCCGCACGTACAAATTTTAGCCAACTAAAACTAGGTAGCTATACCTAGTTTTAGCCGGCACTTCGGGATTTAGCCGTAACATATATTAACAAACTTAAAAGGAAAACTATCACCTAGGCTTTACAACTTAACGAGTAATAATCGACCAACTTATATTTGCAATTGAAATGTATGGGAGAACTTATTTACAATCGACTACAATGTTAAGTTTGTTCTTGGGATAAATTCATTCCAACTACGAAACACAACACTTCGTGCGATCCCATGGGATCATTTCCGTCCTCCATGCGGGTGAAACCACGGGCAAATGCTAGTTATTTATAAATCACACAAGTAACCGCGTACAGTGGTCCACTGGTCGTCGCGGCGACGGCTTCCTATGTGATTGTACTTATAAGCTTCCTGCTTGAGTTTGCGCAAGAGTTGGCGGACTCGGTACGGACGGTCTTTCGGTTATGTGGAGCAGCCGCGCAGACGATTGCGCAACCCACACATTTATCTACAGTTCCTATGCTGTTTCTTGTAATAAAATAGACGTTAATATTGAATAATAATAATAATCATAAATGATTTATGATTATGAGGAATAATAATAACAAAAACCATATTAATGCACACTTATAGAGTTCAAACAAGTCGAAGTGTTTATAGATTCTACATTACAAGACGTCCGCGTTCTTAAAAAATTACACAATTGGAAAGGTTCTGATTACATTCACAACTAATAATAATTACTACACCTTCAGTACCTTACTACAAATATACCTACTCCAGAAACGGTCCTTGCAAACACAACACACAAGCTATTAGAACTTTGATCGAGCCATCCTCACAGACAGAACAACACATGACAACAGACCAGGGCCTCAAGTCTGCTATTACAATAGTGTCAGAAGTGTCAGAATGTCTGTGTCAGAATGGTCTGCTATTACAATAGTGTCAGAATGGCGAGACCATTCTGACACTATTGTAATAGCAGACTTGAGGCCCAGGGGGCCAAGTCTACTAATGTACAAACGTTGCAATGGTCTCTTCATTGTGAGTTTTTGACAGATTTGCCATACAAATACTGGTGCCGATTCTCTTGTCACAAAATTCTCTAAACTAGATTAAAAATCACCAAAATTTAGTTTATTCCTGTCAAACGACCATTTCCTATTCTGAAACTGACTAAAGTGACACAACTTAACTATATTTTAGTTTAACAGCTCTAAGATGGTACTGAGTTTTAAAATTTAGTGAAAATGGCAATTTTGCTATTCTGAATTTGACGTTTTTAAACTAAAATTTTGATTTTCTAACTAAATCTGACTATTTTTAATCGCGATTAAAAAGGTGTGGAATAAAATTAGTTTTCATCATAGATTTAGAATACTCTTATTCTAAATCGATGGTTATGCATGATGGAATGAATGAATATGCAGTAAATAGAATATGCAATGAATGAATATGCAATGAATGAATATGCATGATGGTTATGCATGATGGAATACTCTTATTCTAAATCGATGGATGGTATTCTAAATCGATGGTTTTCATGAACTAAAATTCACACCAATCACCTCGACTTCTGGTGCAAAACCAGTACTGTATTTAAGGTGTATCTATTCATACACGAAATATTTTAAGAGAAACATCTTTATGTCGTAAAAAAGCCACAGCAGCGAATTTTTTTATATTTTTACATAATTATTATAATTTTAAAATTGCTTGAGACATTTTGCGAAAAAATCCTTTATTTACTTATTCTATGAATGACCCACCTCGACGCGGTGACGCCGAACGGTGCGGTGGGGTGGCGGCACGAGCGCGGTGAATTTTGATAATTAATCATCATATCAAGTATTTTTTTATTTTTTTTATAATATACTCAGAAATAAAAAAATCATTTCCATGGCTTCTTTACCACCTATAGGTGTATCACTTAAAATATTTCGTGTTTATCCCAACTTTTTTTTTTTCTTTTCTTTTGCTTATATCCCCAAAATGGTGCGTCCTATCGCAAAAATAATGAAAATTTCGACCGCCTTTTATGAACGCGTAATCCGCTATTACTCTACATGTAGGTAATCTTTTTTTTTTCCACACAAAAAGTGAAAAATTCCATAAAAAACACGTCGCGGGTGCCCCCCCATGCGCGCCTCCGGCTCTAAAAAAAATCATAGGCAAACAAGTACGACGTTGCGAAGCCAAAAAAAAAAAATACCACGTGGAGTCACGATTGTCAAATTCGATTTAAGTAGTTGTGTCAAACTTATTTTTAAATTTAGAGAATTTTGTTTGCAGAATAGCTTTAAGATTCTCATAGCCAAAAGTAAAGAATTTTAGTGATAGTTTAGTTAGTTTAGTTCGGTGTACAAGAGAATCGGCACCACTGTCAAATACTCACAATCGCGAGACCATTGCAACGTTTGTAAATTAGTAGACTTAGGCCCCAGACCACTTTACAAGACAACATTAATATAATAAAACCGCGCAAATTATTAAGAGCAGTGGCCCACTGCTCTACGGGTGCAGTTTTTACGGTCGTGAGTTTGAACCCAAGAAGATAGATTTTAGTTTAGTTCTGTCAATTAATCAGCGCATGTCACTACTCCGTATAAGTTTAGACGTGATTAAAAACTTGCCGACTAAAACTACTTTAATTTACGTCAAGCGCTGAGTAATTTGATAGGACTAAACTAAAATTTATCTTCTGTCCTTTTCTTAATGAAATAGAAAGAAAAAGATGCACTGAACATAAATTTAGTTTAGTTTGTGAACAAGGGAATCGGCACCAATATCTACCAATACGCACTGGGCCTGCGTGGTAGATTACAGCCAACTCCCTCTCGAAGACAGGAGGCCTGTGTCCCAACAGTGGGAACATTCCCTATAGGCTGATTATGCGCAAACCATTGTCATATCAGTTCCTAACGCACACAACTTACAAAACACTATACCTACTAGCAGAAACGCTGTCAAAATATACAGACTTAAAAATAGAAATAAGTCGAATGTGGCGGTTAGGCAGTGTCGTCAATTATTTCTGTAGTACTTTCAACCACCGGTGTCATTCCCAAACAACTGCTAAAAACACTATATAGAAGTAGCTCCCTCCACCTACCAAACCCAACAGAAAACTGGTATCCTACACTTGCAGAATATTGTCCGAAATTTCCTGCAGAACTCAAACTCAAACTCAAACTCAAATCATTTATTTCAATTAAACCATTTACAGGCACTTTTGAATTGTCAAGCAGTCGGTCAGTAAGAAAAATTAAGCTACATTCCCATTCCAAAGCGTAGGTACCTATGGAGAAGAACGGGCAAGAAACTCCATGGACACTCTTTTAAATTAAATTGTTACAAAAGTATTCGGTTACATCTATAATGTTGCATTTATAACTAAAAGTGAGAACGATGTAAAAATAAAAATAATAAAAACTTACACGTTAAAAGCGTCAAGCGTAGGTACAACAAATAGAAACAAAATAAAATAACCCGTGGCAGCTAAGAGATGACCAGTCCCAACTGACGGCGCCCGTTCACGAACATGACGCATGGATTAGCACCATTCAGCTCAACCATTTTGAAGGGAGCTAAATGATCCAACACACACGCCACCATCAGCGAAACCTTTAAGTGAGCATGATATACTCTCAACCGCCAGGGCACATTCAAGTCAATGAAAGACATATTACCCGGTCAATGGTAGCTCTATAGTACATAGGACTCACGACAATGACGCACTAATATCACACACTCAAACATCATTCACCACTGCATCACAAAGTCAAAACATGATATTTCACACCTTAAATTATCATCAATTAACACTTAGGTAGGCTTTGGCCCGTGTTACCCTAAAAAACCGGCCAAGTGCGTGTCGGACCATGCACAATGAAGGGTTCCGTAGGTGGGACGAATTTATCCCAAGAACAAACTTAACATTGTAGTTGAAATACATGTTCTCCCATACATTCCAACTGCAAATGTAAGATGGTTGACTATTACTCGTTATCTTGTAAGGCCTACCGTTCTGTGATAGTTTACCTTTTAACTTCGTTAATATACTACTGCCGTGAAATTTTTCGCATATCCAAGAACAATCTTTAGCTGGCAGGGGGGGAGACACTTGACTCTAACAAAAATTAGTATTTTAAAGCTTAACAATACGCAAACGGATCTCTGAATCGAAAAACGGTTTTCACAAACCCGCAATATTTTTGAACGGCCTATCCAACGATACCCCACACTATGGGATAGACGAGAAAAAAAAAAAACATCCCGCTTTACTTGTAGGGGAAGTACCTAAAAAAAACCGGTCAAGGAGCGAGTCGAACTCGCGAACGGAGGCTTCCGTCTTAGCCCAGAAAAACTACAACTGTGTTTCACCCAAAGCACACATAATATAATACTACGTACAGATACCCGATCCCATACAAAGAAATGACACCTTCCTAAGGCTGGCTATTTTTTTTCCTCGATTTTTTAACACATGGCAGCATCAGCGACTCACTAATTGTCAGGGACTGTAGTTTTACTACGCCATCTAGGAGTCTAGATACTAGGTGTCATTCTCGTGATTTATGAGTTTAAATAGATTAATCAACATTGAACAAGGAAGTTTTGATTTTTACTAATGTTACTTCAGCCAAAATCGGCTTTTTATTGATTGTAAATTTCATAATTGTTACCTATGCTGCCATCTGTGAATTTTATTTATGACATTTTTTTTATTTTTTCGAGGTGAGACCCCATGCCCAAAGCAACCTGCTACCTGCTAATATGTAGGAAGGAGGAAATTTTGGTTGTGAAACGTGAAATGTTTTAAATTTTTCATCAGCGAGGAAAAGAAAAAAAAAGAAAAAGAGAATAAAAGAGAGAAAAAAACACAGAAAGAGAAATAGAGAGAGAGAGAGAGAGAGAATTTTAACGCTGCGGTGTCGTATATTGCAGTTTTAGGTCATCGCAATCTCTTGACAGATATAGGGACTAATGTAATATTTGTTGATTTCTGAAAAAGTGTGCTATATAGAGACATTTTTATTTTTCCTGTAATCTTTACATAAGCTTCTATCACAGAATAATTTCTGATTTTCTCTATGCAAACTTCGGAGATAAGGGGGGAACGGTATCTTTTTTTACATTTTTCATCAAAAGTCGAAAACTATGCGGCCTAAAGAAAAAATGTTTGATGAGAATGTGCAAACAGCGCTCTCTCATATGATACCCCACATGCCCTAGTAACCGCATTTCGAATTTTTAAGACTACCTTTCAGTCCCTGTTGCAAAAAAATAAAAACAATTTTGTTTTGTTTCTTATTTGCAAAATAGTTTATTTGCTATTCTTAATTTCAAGTGGATAGCATCAGTAGTTCTTGAGATATTCAGCTGTGATAGACAGTCAGACAGACAGACTGAGTCACACTATAAGGGTTCCTAATTACCATTTTGAAAAAGAAAAAGGAATCACCTAAAAAGGAATCAACATTTTATGTCACCACTTTTGTAGGTATAGCCATGTAAAAATAACAGATATTTATATAGGTATACCTATTAGCAGATCATTTCCGAGACACAAAAACGACCTATACCAACAAATAATAATAATATTGATGTAGAAACATCTTGTTCTTGACTCTCTATTGCCTGAGCAATAGAGAGTATCATAATAGGAATTAGTAGTAACAGAAAGCTTACAAGTGTCTGAACACTTGTAAGCTTTCTGTTACTTATAATCCAAAGTCTCTAATTCAGATAATTTTTGTAAACAAAGTAATGTCAAGAAATGTCACTGTCAAAATGACAGGACAGTGGTGCAAAACATTTTATATATATTTTTTTTTTTGTAAGTAATCATCTATGAAATTAAATTTAATTAATTATAAGAACTATGCAAACAAAATACCGTTGCCAAACAATGTCTTGTGTAGTGTGTCGGAGACACGACCTATGGTCGTCATAATCAGCCCTTTTAAGTCCATTGTTAGACGTAGGCCTGCCAAAATCGATTTCCACTCGGAACAGTTAACAGCCGTTTTCTTCAAAATGTGGCTAGATATGCTACATACAATATGAATCTATGAATGAGAGTTGTAATATTAGTGTTGTAGAAGATGTAAAAAATTTGAAAATGTTTAGATCTCCTGTATTGTTACCAGTATCATAAAATATTTTATACCAGAAACTCTCCTTTTTTTAATAACTTTGTTTAAAACCGAAAATTTAGAAAAATTATTACGGTATGATTATTTTGTAATTATTATTTCTAAAATTCAGTACCTACTTAAAAGAAAATGGAACTTTTTTTTCGCCATTTTATGTGAATTACCATTACGAAGATACTTTTTTGATATGTTATCCCCTTTGTTTACATAAATTATCTGAATTTGAGACTTTGGGTTAGGTATAACTAATTCCTATTGTTTGCGTAGAGTCGTTTAGCCGCGGTCACGAATTATTTGCGCTTTGCGAGAGTCATAATTGTTTCATAACAGACCATTTCGGGCGGCGGGAGTAGGTAATCATACGATACTTAGGTACCTCTATACCGCTTATTTTAAATACACTACCTACCCATGTAGTCTAGTAGGATTGCTTATAGATACACTTCGATCTACCTCTTGGACTAAGTATACCTTAAAAATTGAACTCGATAGTATTTTCTAAAGTCCCGACTAAATCTGTGACTTGGCGAAAAATTGCGACTAATTAACGACATAATTTGGTAGAAAACAGATCTTCGCTCGGTGCCCTAGTTTTTGAGATATAAATGTGGCCAAGCTGGGGTGATTCCCCCCAGGTCGGCCGCCTAGAGACGCTTCTTTTGAACCAATGACCGACAGATTCTGATATTTGGAGATTATAATTATAATAATAAAATTTATTCAAAAATAAAAATTGGAAAAATACAGTATAAACCGCCACATTCTGGATACTATAAATTCTTCCTCTTCTGCCGATATTTGGAAATTTCTTGGAACTCTTGGTATCGGCAAATTGCGACATTTCTAATTCAATTGACTTAGACGATCTCAACCGGCATTTCTCCACTGTTTCTACCATGGATCGTCTAACCAAGCAACAAACTCTGTCTCTAATTTCTGGTCTAACGCGTCCTCATATTAATCCTTTCAATTTTATTCCAGTTGAACAGGGAGAGATCAGAAAGATTATTCTTGCCATCAAATCAAAAGCGGTGGGATGTGACAATATCACCCGTGGTATGATCATTACTATTCTGGATCATCTCCTACCCGCGATTACCCATATTATAAATTTATCCCTGTACACCGGAGTATTCCCTTCCCTGTGGCGCAAAGCCTATGTTCGTCCACTACCTAAGGTTTCCAATCCCTCTCTTCCTACCGACTTCCGTCCACTTTCTATCCTTCCCTTCCTATCCAAAGTGCTTGAGGCCTGTGTCCACAAACAATTCTCCAACTTTATTCATTGCAACTCACTCATTAGCCCTCTACAATCTGGGTTCAGGCCTGGGCACAGCACTGTTTCCGCCCTCCTTAAAGTGACTGGCGATATAAGGGCAGGACTGGAAGACACCAAAGTTACTGCTCTTGTGTTGGTTGATTTCTCGAATGCCTTTAATACCGTCAGTCACGACACCCTGTTAGCCATTCTGTCATATGTTATGGTCTCTCCCGAAGCACTGGAATGGTTCTCCTCTTACCTTCAGGAACGTCAGCAGTCCATTCATGTTGGGGATTCTTCTTCATGCTGGTGTGATTTGTTAACTGGCGTTCCTCAAGGCGGTTTACTTTCTCCTCTACTCTTTTCTATTTTTATTAATCTAATAACTTCCGTACTTCAATGTGCGTATCATCTGTATGCAGATGACTTGCAGTTGTATTGTCAAGGGAAGGTTGATGAATTGCCTGACGCTATCGACAAATTGAATAGGGACTTGATAGCCATAAAAACCTGGGCTGATAGATTTGGTGTAGCTGTAAACCCTAAGAAGTGCCAGGCGATCATCATTGGCAGTCCTCGTGGTATTAGCAAGGTGGATGGTTTAACTTTGCCACCGGTTCTCTTCAATGGTACGGTCGTTCCTTTTAGCACTGACGTGAAGGACCTAGGCTTGCACATTGAAAATACTCTGAACTGGCGAACTCAAGTCGCTAAGGTAAGCCAGAAGGTTACTGGAACGCTGCGGGCTCTGTACCGATTGAAAAATATATTACCAGCGAGCACTAAGACAATGCTTGTGCAGTCCTTAATTTTCCCTATCATCGATTATGGTGATGTGTGCTACTATGACCTGAATGCAGATCTCCTCGACAAACTTGACCGTCTTCTCAATAACTGCATTCGATTCGTTTTCAATCTGCGTAAATATGATCATGTCTCTGCGCATAGGTCGCTTCTAAAGTGGTTGCCCATACGCCAGCGCAGAGAGCAAAGGGCGCTGACAACCTTGTTTTCATTTCTTGACTCTCCATCTTCCCCTCGTTACCTAGCCCCCCACTTTCAGTACATTTGCGCCAACCATAATATAAATCTTCGTTCATCTCACAATCGTCGTCTTCAATGTCCCACTTACCGCACAGACTTCATTCACTCTTCCTTCTTCATACAGTCTATCTCTCTGTGGAATGCGCTCCCCCAGGAAATCAGGATGGCAACCAACCGATTATCTTTTAAAGTAAAAGTTCGTGAGCATATTCGCAAGAAGCTGGCAGTATCATCATAACGGTAATGTTTTCCCATTATGTGTCTTATTTGTTTTAGTATACATATTTATGTGTATTTATTTGTGCTTATATTTATATATAATAAGATTTATATATTGAATTTATAGTTTGTAATAGGTTTATGTATATCTTTATATTTAAATGAATATTTATTCCTCAATTTTCGCTATTGCACCTACTACTGTATGTCTCTGCATCACCCAAGGGTTGACTGGTAGAAAATGCCTATGGCATTAAGTCCGCCTCTGTACATTTTTTTGTGCTTAAAGTGTTAAATAAATAAATAAAATATAAATCTTAGAAATAATGTAGGTATTACAAAGTATGATGCCTGTACTAGGATAAACCTGTAGGTATCACAGGCGGCATGAGTTCTTACATTTACTATTAGGACAACTGATTTCTTAACAAATATTTAACATAAGTTTTATGAATAGTGCAATAGTTAGTTAATTATGTTAATATATACTTAAATACTAATAATTAAGGTCTTAAACATGTAGATAATTTCTATATTATTTACGGAAAAAAGTTGTTAGCACATAGTTACACGATTATGATTGCGTCTGCAGAATTAATAACTACGTTGAAAACAAATATTGCATAAATTACCTTAAATGCTACATTTGATTTTTGAAGCGATCAGCTAATGTGCTTAGCCAGCAACAAATCGATGGTAAGTAGGACATTGTAGTGGTCAGGTATATTGTTGAGTCAGCAACAAGCAAAATGGAAGTCTAGCATCGAGTATAACGCACTAGGTGCCCTCATAGGTAATCAGTGGAGTTAATATACCTGCAGTGCTATTCTGTAACCATCTCACCGTGAAACCTAAGGTGAAGTGAGCGTGGAGTGAGCTGTCAGTGTCATCCCACCTAATGCTAGGGATGGACCAAGCATTACATTTACAATCATAATCGAGATTTTAATAATATTTTTAATGTGAATTCTATTGATTATTTCATATTGTTTCAAAGCTAGTATTTTAAAGTCTAAACATTACAATTAAGGGGGGATTTTAAATAAAATAGCAAAATAGAAATTCAGTCAGAAACAAAAAAAAAATTTTTTTTTCAATTATTTTCCCAAACTAGTACTTATAGCCTGAGGCACGAGAGCGTCACGCACGTACATTAAATAAATTAAAACACACGTATAAGCTAGCTAGGTACATAAGTACTAAATAAAATCGCATCGACATTGTTAGTATGAACCCATATTATTGTTAAACTGATTAAATAAACGCAATCCCATGTCCCAATCGCGATGTGTTTTGCAGAAGCGATAGTGGATGGAGTCGAGTAATGACTGTGTGACGTTGTTATTAACCCAAATCTATTCAATACGAAGTCTGAGTCCGACCGTGTCAAGTGATCGAGTGTTAAAAGTGTGCCTGGCTGGCACCATAGAATTTAACCCCACACAAAATATATGGGTTACTTACCTAAACGATGTGTGTATTATTTTTATATCATTGAAATAAAAATACGTGCGTATTATACCTTAGCACTTACCTAATATTTTATTGTACACAGACCTACTTAACTAGTCGTTGCCAATAATAAAAGAATATTCGTCAAATCACCGTCATCCATACCAAAACTATTACAAAATTCAACAGTTCAATAGCTGTCACTATAGGTAGTCTCTTGCAGCGCGAGCACAGCCTCACTTCACGCAGCCACGGTGAAGTGGTGTTGCTATGGCAACGAGAATCGCGTGGCGTGTCAACTCGCGCATGCGCCTTGCGAGCACGGTTTTTTTTTTTTTAATTTTCCCTCGTTCGTGGCCATGTCCATAAGCCTATTCGTATTCGTATTCGTTCAGGGATAGTAATTAGTACTTACCTATTTATGTATTTCAATGCTTTTAAATATTATGTATTTTAATCTCCATAAATACAACCGTTTTTGTACATTCAAAAAGTCAGTTTAATGCCTATATTTTCTAAGCCTAAACGCGTCACGCATGCGCACTAAGAACATTAAGAAAATGCAATACTAACGTCCAATAAGTTCAAAATAAATATTTTATTGTAGATAGATACCTACCTAACTAGTTAATTGTTGCCAATAATAAAATAATATTCGTCAAAACATCGTCATCCATGCTAAAAAACTATTACCTACAAAATTCAACAGCTGTCGTCTCTTGCAGCGCGCGCACATTCTTATACCGGATGACTTTTTTTACCGTCTCGAAAAAAATTGGGTATACTAAGTGAACGGAGTAGAAGCCTATGGCATAGCGATATTTTTTTTTTTTTCAGAAATAAAACTAAAATAAAAGATAAAAATATTGAAATTTGGGTGCGTATGATTTAAATTTAAATATTATTTATCGTATTTATTTATTGAATTATGTTTTTTGTTAAATTTCTGTGTTTATTGTTATAGTATGATAAGTTTACTTCAAATGTGTGGTATTTATCCATAGATCAATTTCTTTCTAGGTTAAAGAAAAAATAATAAAAACTATGCCATAGGCTTCTACTCCGTTCACCTAGTATACCCAAATTTTTTCGAGACGGTAAAAAAAGTCAACCGGTATGTGTTCTGTGGCACAGTCTCACTTCACCCAGCCACGGTGAAGTGGTGTTGCTATGGTAACGAGAATCGCGTGACGTGATCATTCCGCCGCGCATGCGCCTTGTGCGCACGGTTTTATTTTTTTAATTTTCCCTCGTTTGTGGCCATGTCCATAAGGCTATTCGTATTCGATTTCAGAGACAGTAATTAGTACTTACCTATTTATGTATTTCAATGCTTTTAGATATTATATATTTTAATCTCTATAAATACAACCGTTTTTGTACATTCAAAAAGTCAGTTTAGTGCCTATATTTTCTTAGCCTAAACGCGTCACGCATGCGTACTAAGAACATTAAGAAAATGCAATACTAACGTCCCATAAGTTCAAAATAAATATTTTATATACCTACTTAACTAATTGTTGCCAATAATAAAAAATATTCTTCAAATCATCATCCATGCTAAAACTATTACCTACAAAATTCAACAGCTGTCGTCTCTTGCAGCGCGCGCACGTCTTATATGTGTTCTGTGGCACAGTCTCACTTCACCCAGCCACGGTGAAGTGGTGTTGCTATGGTAACGAGAATCGCGTGGCGTGATCATTCCGCCGCGCATGCGCCTTGTGCGCTCGGATTTTTTTTTAATTTTCCCTCGTTTGTGGCCATGTACTTAAAGGCTATTCGTATTCGATTTCAGAGACAGTAATTAGTACTTACCTATTTATTACAATACTTTTAGATATTATGTATTTTAATCTCTATAAATATAACCGTTTTTGTACATTCAAAGTCAGTATAGTGCCTATATTTTCTTAGCCTAAACGCGTCACGCATGCGCACTAAGAACATTAAGAAAATGCAATACTAACGTCCAATAAGTTCAAAATAAATATTTTATTATAGATAGATACCTACTTAACTAATTGTTGCCAATAATAAAAGAATATTCGTCAAATCATCGTCATCCATGCTAAAACTATTACCTACAAAATTCAACAGCTGTCGTCTCTTGCAGCGCGCGCACGTCTTATATGTGTTCTGTGGCACAGTCTCACTTCACCCAGCCACGGTGAAGTGGTGTTGCTATGGTAACGAGAATCGCGTGACGTGATCATTTCGCCGCGCATGCGCCTTGTGCGCACGGTTTTATTTTTTTAATTTTCCCTCGTTTGTGGCCATGTCCATAAGGCTATTCGTATTCGATTTCAGGGACAGTAATTAGTACTTACCTATTTATGTATTTCAATGCTATATTATGTATTTTAATCTCTATAAAAACAACCGTTTTTGTACATTTTAAAAAGTCAGTTTAGTGGCTACATGTTGTTTTCAATAATTAAACAGTTTTTATTTTTATTAGCTACATGCGCACTAAGTATGAAAGTGCAATACCAATATCCATTATGTACCTACAGCTTCTACAACGTATCTTCTCGTAGTCTGCGCATAGGTTCTTACCTACATAATTTGTGGTTAAATATGTGAATCTATTGTGAGCTGATGATTTAAATGCAATCCAACAACTAGCGTGATGAGAATCTAGGTACTTTAGGTAATTTTTGTAGGTACTTAACACATCTTCATTTAAATGAATAAAAGGATGTGCGGATCTTAAGCACCATAAATATTTCATTGTAGACATAACTACCTACTTACTTTTACCTTGGAAACCATCGGGTGGTTTCTATGGTAACGAGAATTGGGTGAAGAAGGTAGATCATCACGGACATGCGCTAAGCGCTGTCATTATCATCACATTGAGATTTTTTTTACAATTTTCTACAACTTTAAAGCCATGTCTTCATTGACGTATTCGAGTTTAGAGTAGGTACCTATTTATTTCCATGCTTTTAGATATTTTAATGTCTAACAGTTTTTGTACATTCAAAAAGTCAGTTTAGTACCTACATGTTGTTTTCAACAAATGGATATTATTTGAGGGGGGAAAGTATTCAGGAATTGGTGTTTTGTACGTTTTACTATTAACTAAGTACATTTTTAGTACGTAAAACTCAAATAGGTAGTAGATAATGGTGCCGATTCTCTTGTACACCGAACTAAACTAACTAAACTATCACTAAAATTCCTTGCTTTTGGCTATGAGAATCTTAAAGCTATTCTGCAAACAAAATTCTCTAAATTTAAAAATAAGTTTGACACAACTAAATCGAATTTGACAATCGTGACTCCACGTGGTATTTTTTTTTTGGCTTCGCAACGTTGTACTTGTTTGCCTATGATTTATTTTAGAGCCGGAGGCGCACATGGGGGGCAGCCGCGACGTGTTTTTTTATGGAATTTTTCACTTTTTGTGTGGAAAATAAAAAAAATATTACCAACATGTAGAGTAATAGTCGTTTAAGGGTTTCTAAAAGGGGGTCGAAATTTTCATTATTTTTGCGATAGGACGCACCATTTTGGAGATATAAGCAAAAGAAAAGAAAAAAAATATATAGGGATAAACACGAAATATTTTAAGTGATACACTTATAAGTGGTAAAGAAGCCATGGAAATGATTTTCTTTTTTATTCCGAGTATATTATTTAAAAAATTAAATAATTTAAAATTACTTATCAAAATTCACCGCGCTCGTGCCGCCACCCCACCGCACCGTTCGGCGTCACCGCGTCGAGGCGGGTCATTCATAGAATAAGTAAATAAAGGATTTTTTCGCTTTTTTACGACATAAAGATGTTTCTCTTAAAATATTTCGTGTATGGATAGATACACCTTATATACAGTACTGGTTTTGCACCAGAAGACGAGGTGATTGGTGTGAATTTTAGTTCATGAAAACTAATTTTATTCCACACCTTTTTAATCGCGATTAAAAATAGTCAGATTTAGTTAGAAAATCTAAATTTTAGTTTAAAAACGTCAAATTCAGAATAACAAAATTGCCATTTTCACTAATTTTAAAAACTCAGTACTATCTTAGAGCTGTCAAACTAAAATATAGTCAAGTTGTGTCACTTTAGTCAATTTCAGAATAGGAAATGGTCGTTTGACAGGAATAAACTAAATTTTGGTGATTTTTAGTCTAGTTTAGAGAATTTTGTGACAAGAGAATCGGCACCAATGTCTCCTCATCTTAACGGGTGCTGCTAAAATCTATATACATACTAGCGACCCGCCCCGGCTTCGCCCGGGTAGCAAAGCATAATATAATATAGCCTATGTCACACAGTGGAACGAATGTATGGGAGCGGTTGGACGTAGACATGTCCGAAAAATAAGAGTAAAATTATGACAAACTAATGATGCCATCTTATTCGATTACTTAATGCCTTCATAAATTGTGGTGATGAATTTCTTCATAACTCCCATATTTCGGGAGTAATTTGAGAAAATGTGAAATTTTACTATGAAAATGAGTGTATCGAGCTCTCTCCCTCCTGATTCCGGGCTTGTTTCAAGTAGCGGTCTCTAATATCGTAATGCTATTACTAAGAGCTATATTTAATACTAAGACACATAGTGCGCCAAATGTGCACTTTCTGGGATAAAAGGAAATGAAAATTTAAAAAAAAAAACGTTTTTTCCCCATTTGTATTTACTTTAAACCGCAGACAGACTTATTAAGAGGTCTATAAATATATTATATATATACAGAAATATATATTAACAAAAATATTCACAAGAACTGATGAGAGTATGACTTTTAAGTAAGTTGATAATAAATTACCTAGTTTCATTAAAAGTACAATAAATAATTAAGATGTAAGCTCTAATTTACTAAGTTACACATTTTAAAACAATAACATCATTTAATTATCTTCGTCATCATCATCATCATCAATTAATTCAAATTCAGAATCGATGTCCGCTAAATCATTTATGTTAACAAATTCGATATCACTTTTCTCAGAATCCGTAAGCTCATAAAATTCCTTAAAAGAAGATTTTTTACAAACTTATTTCCTTTTGGACGGATACTTGTAACAAGTGGATCAGAAGACAGTAAAAGATTGTGCATAATATCTTCATTGCATGAGATACTGCTATGCTTTCGAGAATGCCCCTCTCTATATTTTCTAAAATCTTTATTTCTAGCCTCAGATGCCTCTTCGGATAGAAAACCAATGGGCACAATTGACATGTTCTGAACTATGTCTGGCCCATGCATTAAAATTTTATGAAGTGAAGAAGGCATATAATACCATGGGTATAACTCCACGTAAAGCTTAGCAGTATCAAAGCAGAACTCTCGGAATTTAGTTACGTTGATCTTCTCTCCTGATGAAATACACTGCAAGATCACACAGATTTTTCTTAAAAGCATAGCATCTATTCCGGTCAGTTCAGCAGATTTAGTGTAGTTTTCAAAAAATCTCCTTGCCGAGTTGCCATTGTTGGTGGATCCACTGCCTTGTTTCACAACATCGAGAAGTAAGCCCGTTTCTCTTCTTACAGCCTCTTGAACTCTTTTCTTCCTGTCATCAACTTGCCTTTTTGCTATATCACCCCTTACTTGCCATGATTTTATGTCTAATTTGTAGGAAATGTGTAATAAGCATTCCATTGAGCGAATCCAAGCGTGAAGGGTGCTTAAGCTATATTTATACATGTCCTCGTTTGCGTGTTTATCTTTGATTAACTCTAAATTATTCATTTCTTTAGGACAAGCCTTGCATATGTCACACACTGAAGCTGCTGTATTGGATATAATGGAATGAATTTTACCATCAATCATTGTCAACAGCAGTTGGTGTTTGACACTAATTCCATCAGTGATGGTGGATGGAGTTAAGGCTTCAATCTCTGCTTCGATTTCAGCCATCTCTCTCTGCACATTTTCTTTGGTTTCCTTTATAAACTTAAACAATATTGGCCGGCAAAATGAAGTGGAAGATGGTCGCTCGTTTTCCCAAATTGTTACACCTTTTGAGACGAGCCGCAGTGGTACAAGACTAATCATAAAATTACTAGCAAGATCGATTTGCTCATCTTCACTCGTCCTTTGATGATAAATGCTTTGGCTAGATGATCCGTCAAAACCCCATTTGCTGGTCAATACGAGCTGTTGATTGGGATCAACAGGGGTTTCTAACGACCTAATAAGTCTTCTTGAGGTTAAATCCATCAAGGCTTGTAATTTGATTTTTGCAGATCTCTCTGTAACTGTGAGATCTTCTTTGGCCGGATAGCACTTAATTTTTTCTTTAACCAACATGTAGTAACTCGGGTATTGAAGAGCTCCTTCTTGAGTGTTGAAATCCCGAAGAGTGTTATAGCGCCATTTCGATAAGTTCATCGATACATAAAGAGCCAATGCCTTCAAAGGGGATATTTCCCGTACCTGAATTGATTTACCTTCAATGAAGGCTTTGATTTTTGAGGCCTCTTCTGGATTCTCCGTCAAGTATTTCATAACATAAGCTGTATCGCTTTGTCCTGCCTTTTGAAGCGCCCTTTCGGCCGAAAACATAATTTCAGCGCTGCTACTGCTGCATGAAAGACTATCTTCAGTGCGTCTTCTTTTTTGCCGGTTACTAAGGTCCTCAAAAGATTTACGAGGACTAGGATGTGTACAAGTTGAAGCATCAGATTTAGCAGGAGAAATTATGGGCTCGATGACGTCACTTATATTTTCTGTAGAAGGTTCCATATTTTCATTCTGTAATTCCGGCCATTGAATTGCAGCCTGTAGCCAAATCTCATGTTTCTTCCGAAACTTATCTGTGCTTCTTCCAGACTGTGTCCATTTTGCATAAATGCGGTAGCAAAATCGACGACACCAGTCTTTTAAACTTGTTTCAGCACTTTCACATAACTGAACACAACTGTTATCTTTTAAAACACTGAACAAATAGTTAAAGTCGCGTAAATCTTTATGTGCGCGTGCGCATAAAGCAACGTGAATATCAAGATTTGTATTAAAATTTGGAAAATACATTGCGAGATTAGCTTGGATACAACGAGGTGTAAATCAACACTGATTTTAAAGTTACTAATAGTGACCTATTTATATAAAATCCAGGTATCCCAGGTATCCTTTGTTAAATATTGCAAGGTAATTAGTTATTGTGATAATTAGTAAATGATGCATGCTAAATTAGTGTATTAAGAGCCATTTAGTAATTAAATAATAGCAATGTTCTTATCAGTAATCATTAGTGCATCAGTTTTATATGTAAACCTTAAGTCCCTAATTATATATCCTAATTAGCTTATATCTTCTCTAATTGGCTGCTCAGAAATGTTATTGTAATAAGGTAAACCTTTAGAAAAACGGTTTTAATCAACAAAATAAACAAAAAATAAAAAAATTGTGTTATAAAATAAACATCACTCTTTATCCCAGAAAGTGCACATTTGGCGCACTATGTGTCTTAGTATTAAATATAGCTCTTAGTATTAGCATTATGATATTAGAGACCGCTACTTGAAACAAGCCCGGAATCAGGAGGGAGAGAGCTCGATACACTCATTTTCATAGTAAAATTTCACATTTTCTCAAATTACTCCCGAAATATGGGAGTTATGAAGAAATTCATCACCACAAGTTATGAAGGCATTAAGTAATCGAATAAGATGGCATCATTAGTTTGGCATAATTTTACTCTTTTTTTTCGGACATGTCTACGTCCAACCGCTCCCATACATTCGTTCCACTGTGTGTCACCCGGAGATAGTGTAGCTTCCCAACAGTGAAAGATTTTTTTGGTTATTCCTTAGCCTCAGCAACACGTGGTGGTTATGCTATAAAATTGTAGCTTATATGAAGTTTGTATTTTTAACATAGCGCCATCTATTGAATACTTACTCAATCCATTCAACAGATATCGCCATCTGTTAGAATTGTTTGGAGCTAACAGATAATTGTGACTACCTATCAATTAATAGACAAATAATTTGCAATAAAATAATCTTTTTTTTTTTTCTTTTTTTTTTAAAAACGTTGCCCCACACTAGGAATTTCTCCTGTATCGTGGGTGCGTTTACAAACATTTAAACTCACATACACAAACAGCCAGACCCGGAACAACTAATTGTAGGTCATACAAATATTTGTTCCGTGCGGGAATCGAACCCGCGGCACACAGTGCAGCAGTCAATCGCTTAACCACTGCGTCAACCGTGCCGTAATATTGCGACTATATTTTGAGATGTAAGCTATCCTATCTTTCAAGTTGGATCAAATTGCACACGGTATGCAAATCAAATTTAAAATCGGTTCAGTAGTTTAGGAGTCCATCGCGGACATACAACGTAACATATAAGATGTAGGTACATACAAATTGCTTTTCTACTTGCTAATAAGAAATTAAAATTGTTATAATTATTCATGTATATTATAAATGTATGTATGTTTATTTTAAGCCGATAAAATTAGGTTACTGAAGTTTAATAAGTTTTCCTGTAAACTGTTTTACACACGGTGTCTACGTCTGTCAGTCAGCTCTCCTGTCGCAGGCCTGCTGCAAGAAATTTCTTATGCTATAAGCAGTTCCTTTGTGCTCTTCTATCTTTATGTATTTTACTTTATGAAGTGTTTAGTGTGTACATAAATAAATTAATAAAATTTATTCATTAGTATCACATCAAAAAATTTTGCTAATACATTTTCTCTATTGAGCCTGCTGACTCCCAAGGTTCAACTTATTGATGCTGGGAACGGAGGGGCCTCTGATGTGTGTGTTGACTGTGCTGCCTTCTGAGGTTCAACTTCTTGATGCCGGGAACGGAGAGGCGACGGATGTGTGTGGACTGCATGCCACCACAGCTGGGAAAAATGGTAAGCATTTATTACTGTTTCATTTATTTATTTTTATTTTATTTATTAAAACTTTATGCACAAGTAAAGAACTGTACAAAGGCGGACTTAATGCCTTGTGCATTTTCTACCGGTCTCTCTTAGGGTGATGAAGAGATAATACATAGTAGGTGCAATAACAGAAAACAATTTAGAAGAATTTATAACTAAGATACAAGAATAAATACATATATACATACATACAACAAAAAAAAAAATGTTCTGAGAGTTAAACAAGAAAACCTACAACAACTTAATTCTGAGACGAATCTGCCAACTTCTTGTGTATTATTGTGTTCTCGAGCTTTCACTTTAAGGGGTTTATTTATAAACACTGCTTAAAGTTAAGTAATGATTAGCGACTGTTTAACCATACATTTTTGACGTTTGAACGTCACTTATCTTTAAGCAACGTTTATGAATAAACCCCTAAATGTGAACTGATTGGTTATTGGTTTTATTCCTACTCATCAGAGTATTTTTAAATCAATTGAACCATCTAAAATCAAATTGTCATTATCATCAGCATGTATAAACTGTTGGAATATTGAACCATGCTATGTATCGGTACACTATTCAACTTGTCTATGAGACTGAGATTGAGGTAAGGATTTATGAATAAATCCATGCTTTTTATCTGTTAATGTTGTCTCGATGACACTAACGGTACTCAACTCTCTAAAACTGTTCATCGCCTAATTGCAACGTGTCTGTTTAGCTGATTTTCTTTATCCCATAATTTTAATGTTAATCATATTGTATAACTTGTAATTTTCTTCACTAGACAATAATAATTATTGTACTTTGTGATGGTGTTCATTTATTTTCACTCGTCGCCTGCAACCTATCAACCTAACCTGTTTTCCATCCACTGACAAAAGCTAGGCCTCCACACCGCTTGGCTGGCTCTCTGCTCAACATAAAGTACCTGTTAATTCGCCCGGGTAGTAATCACAACATGAATATTTAAATATTATTAATTTTAAATATTTTATTAAAATAACAGTCTTACTAGGCAGACAGGCATAATATGGTCATAGTGTTTGATGTTCCGAGAATAGTTGTGTTCACAATACTGATAAACATCTGAAAAAAAAAATGTATACACTTGTGGGTAGGTAGCTAATCCATACTAATATTATAAATGTGAAAGTAACTCGTGTCTGTCTATCTGTCTGTAAGTTACGTTTTCACGCCTTAACCGCTGAACCGATCGTCATGAAATTTGGCAGAGATACAGCCTGGGATATGGAGAAGGACATAGGTTACTTTTTTACGCGATAACCGACACCTACGCGGGCGGAGCCGCGGGCAAAAGCTAGTGATAACATAGGCCTTCGCTAACATTTGTGACCATTCCTGTTGTAATTTCCTCGATCGAAAACAATGAAGGATAAGACCAACTTTGAGGCAATACTTCTCATAGATGTACTTTTTTCAAAGTTTTTCTGGCACAAACTTATGTAATTTGTGAAGATCTCGAGTGCATAAAATCACTGTTACTGCTCAGAAACCACTTTTTGAGTCGTTTATGGAAACGTATGCATTTCCATCCTTTTGTTTACGACTGCAAGTTCGTACCGCCAATGCAAAATAATACACAAAATAAATCACTGCGAAGATATGAACGAGAATAATTAATCAACACACACTTTACTCGCACAAAAACAAAACACTGTATTTGTATTGGTTGAAAACTTACGAAAACCGCCTAAATTTGACAGTAACATTCATCAATTATCTATGATTTGAAAAACCATAGACAACACAGTTGAGTTTTTTTAACTAAAATTTCACTAATAATTAACGTGCATTACGATCGAAGAGTAGAAAGCAAAATTAAGAACACTCATAAAGTCGAAATTACGGTATAATTGAACATGTCTACGGTAGGTGGTAGATATGTTCAAATTACAGTAGGTCGACCGTAATTACGGCGTTGTTGGAGACACTGCCAGTTCATTAAAAAAATCGCTATACATTATTATTTGGTTCTAAGTTTTTTCTTTTAATCAGCACTGTACGACAAATTGAAACACAAAATAAGGATTTTAACTGTTTTAAATAATTGCCTTACAATATTTGAATGCACATTCACAGCTCTTATCTCGAATCTGCAGCTATCGAAATGGTGGGTATCTACTCAATCGGGCATGTAGCATCACTGATCTTGTTATCACTTTCTATTGTAGAGAACTAGAGGTGGGTCATTGGCGGTTTTTTGTTTAATGTAATTTAACTGTTAATCATCAATGATCAACAGGTTAAAAAAGCTGTTAAATTATTAACAGGTTTTGAATTGTGAAAACTGTATCGTTCGAAAATATTCGTTTCGCATACTAGTTGATTCTCAGAAATTAATAAAGTTATAGTGAGTTGAGCCGTTGACGTATTTATTAGCAGCTTTAGAAGCATTTCATTATCAACTGCTTTTTAATTCAATCGGTAGTGTTTAGCGTCAATTTATGACAACGTTTTCAATCATTAGCAATTTTGTTGCAAATAATTAATTGAATAAAATTATAGTGAAATAATCCGTTGAGCCGTTTAGCAGCATTTTAATTTCAACAGTTTTTTTTTTACTATTGAACCAATGCGTCTTGTGCGTTGACGTAAATTAACAGCTAATAATTTAAACCTGTTTTTTCATTGTTGATTAACAGTTATCTCGTTGACGAATGAAAAGTCGTTAAAAAAAAACAGTTTATTGATTCAACGACCACCTCTATAGAGAACTATCTCGTTTTTGCAAATAATGCCAGTGTTGGCATTGGCAGCTAAGAAAGTGACCCCCCCTGAGCACATGTCAGATTACTCCAGTGAATTAATTATTCGACTTTAGTTAGAGGTTCTGAGCGCGGTAGCCAAGCAGCCAGCTCTGATCCTTAGTTCCTGCTTCGATAGCTCAGCAGTCTTCAGGAACTAGCTCAACTAGCCAGCTAAGGGAGGTCTGAAGGGCAATAGCCACGAAGTCCCTTTCATCCCTTCACTTAGGGTAGTCAAGTGCTAAATTGTAACGTGTAGACATGAGTCCGATATCATGTCACATGTTAAAATCATCGATATTTTAAAATCATTTCATCATGCAATGACAACAACAAAATCACCAATGCCTAAATCATTACTTTAATGAACGCGAATTTCGGTGATTCGGATGTCTCGGGGTGACGGCGATGTTGCGAGACTGCGCGACTGGCGACACGCCACTGAAGCTCCATTATGAGTATGAATAATCTGTGCACTGAAGTCGCAGAACAACAGAGTTTCGATAAAATGCCCGGTGCTGGTATATGCCGCGCATAATGATAATTTCACTAAGCCGTTCCGTAATCATTTCAGCACTCATAATTGAAGTGACGTGATCTTATACATACTCAAATAAAAATCATTGATGATTTTGTCATTGTTCCCGTCATCGATAGTTTTTTGTCATTGTCATGCAGTCATTGATACAGAAAAATCATCAATCAGCCCATCTAGTAACGTGTAACAATATGTGAAGTTGCCAATAAATTATTTAGCATCATGTTCAACTGGGCTTTAATTTCCACAAAGAGCAACCCTACAATCGTAAATAATATTGCGTTATCCTAGGATAAACATTATTATTATTATATTAACCTGTTTAAATTTTTGATCTCGAATTTCGAAAATAGTTCCATATTTCGCCATGTGCATAACGTCTTTTCGGGCTGTAGATGTAATTATTGATATTGTTTTTTTCTACACCTCTATAATTATAACAACATATCCGTAGTCGAGTGTAAGTATTTAAGTTTTAACTAATCTGTGTATATTATTATCATGGAACAGAGTACCGGTTTTAATTTAAGGCGATAAATCTCAACATGTCAACTGAATTTTTTAAATTCATGTTGCCAGTACTGGTGGCTCGCGACACATTGTTTCAAGTTATAAAAATAACTGCATAACTCTAAATAAACAAAAATGAATGTTTGAATTTAGTACCTACCTACTTTGTATTACTTGGTCAGTGACAATTTTAGTGTAATATTATATGATTTATATGATCCCTAATTAAAGATTACTAAACTTCATCATCTGTGGTGAAAATGTGTTTATCCATGGTACGGTGGCTAGCACATTAAGTTACTAATAACTGTCTTTTCTCGTTTGAATTGGAACTTAATCTTCAACATTTTAAAGTTTGGAGAAATTTGACAGTTTCGTGTAGCTTGATGTGCTGGCCACTGTACATTCCGCAGCAGAAGAAAATAAACTA
Source organism: Dryobota labecula (assembly GCA_947523025.1). Taxonomy (NCBI): domain Eukaryota; kingdom Metazoa; phylum Arthropoda; class Insecta; order Lepidoptera; family Noctuidae; genus Dryobota; species Dryobota labecula. Next base: position 824,561 of record OX383303.1, on the reverse strand, counting down.
TCAAACGGTAGCGTATTTCCAAAATAAGCTGTAAATAAACAAATGAATGCTTGAATTTAGCACACTTATTTAAAATGAACTTGTCAGTGTCAATATTAGTAAAAAAAAAACTCAACTGTGTTGTCTATGGTTTTTCAAATCATAGACAATTGATGAATGTTACTGTCAAATTTAGGCGGTTTTCGTAAGTTTTCAACCACTACAAATACAGTGTTTTGTTTTTGTTCGAGTAAAGTTTGTGTTGATTATTCTCGTTCATATCTTCGCAGTGATTTATTTTGTGTATTATTTTGCATTGGCGGTACGAACTTGCAGTCGTAAACGAAAGGATGAAAATGCATACGTTTCCATAAACGACTCAAAAAGTGGCTTCTGAGCAGTAACAGTGATTTTATGCACTCGAGATCTTCACAAATTACATAAGTTTGTGCCATTGTCCTTCATTGTTTTCGGTCGAGGAAATTACAACAGAAATCGTCACAATTGTTAACGAAGGCCTATGTTATCACTAGCTTTTGCCCGTGGCTCCGCCCGCGTAAGTATCGGTTATCGCGTAAAAAAGTAGCCTACGTCCATCTCCATATCCCAGGCTATATCTCTGCCAAATTTCATGACCATCAGTTAAGCGGTTTAGACGTGAAAACGTAACATACAGACAGACAGACAGACAGATAAACAGACAGAGTTACTTTCACATTTATAATATTAGTGTGGATGATTAACATTAAAAGATGGAGAGGGATAAAGAAAATCAGCTAAACAAACATGTTGCATATAGGCAATGAACAGTTTTAGAGAGTTGAGTACCGTTAGTGTCATGGAGACAACATTAACAGATTGAAAAGCATGGATTTATTCATAAATCCTTACCTCAATCTCAGTCTCATAGACAAGTTGAATGGTGTACCGATACATAGCATGGTTCAATATTCCAACAGTTTATACATGCTGATGATAATGACAATTTGATTTTAGATGGTTCAATTGATTTAAAAAAATATACTCTGATGAGTGTAGGAATGAAACCAATAACCAATCAGTTCACATTTAAAGTGAAAGCCCGAGAACACAATCATACACAAGAAGTTGGCAGATTCGTCTCAGAATTAAGTTGTTGTAGGTTTTCTTGTTTAACTCTCATAACATTTTTTTTTGTTTTTTTTTTTTTGTTGTATGTATGTATATATGTATTTATTCTTGTATCTTAGTTATAAATTCTTCTAAATTGTTTTCTGTTATTGCACCTACTATGTATTATCTCTGCATCACCCTAAGAGAGACCGGTAGAAAAAGCACAAGGCATTAAGTCCGCCTTTGTACAGTTTTTTACTTGTGCATAAAGTTTTATAAATAAAATAAAAATAAATAAATGAAACAGTAATAAATGCTTACCATTTTTCCCAGCTGTGGTGGCATGCAGTCCACACACATCCATCGCCTCTCCGTTCCCGGCATCAAGAAGTTGAACCTCAGAAGGCAGCACAGTCAACACACACATCAGAGGCCCCTCCGTTCCCAGCATCAATAAGTTGAACTTCGGGAGGCAGCAGGCTCAATAGAGAAAATGTATTAGCAAAATTTTCTGATGTGATACTAATGTATAAATTTTATTTATTTATTTATGTACACACTAAACACTTCATAAAGTAAAATACATAAAGATAAAAGAGCACAAAGGAACTGCTTATAACATAAGAAATTTCTTCCAGCAGACCTGTCAGAGCTGACTGACAAACGTAGACACCGTGTGTAAAACAGTATACAGGAAAACTTAAATTAGACTTCAGTAACCTAATTTTATCGGCTTAAAATAAACATACATACATTTATAATATACATGAATAATTATAACAATTTTAATTTCTTATTAGCAAGTAGAAAAGCAATTTATATGTACCTACATAAATGTATATTAGATTTTAACAGCACCCATTACCAGATGAGGAGACATTACTACCTATTTGAGTTTGTATAAATGTACTTAGTTAAACGTACAAAACACCAATGACTGAATACTTACCCGCCTCAAGTAATATCCATTTGTTGAAAACAACATGTAGGTTCTAAACTGACTTTTTAAATGTACAAAAACGGTTAGACATTTAAAATATCTAAAACCATGGAAATAAATAGGTACCTACTCTAAACTCGAATACGTCAATGAAGACATGGCTTTAAAATTGTAGAAAATGGGAAAAAAAAATCTCGGTCAGTGGGTCGTCTTGGCGCATGTGCGTGATGATCTCACTTCTTCACCCAATTCTCGTTATCATAGAAACCACCCGGTGGTTTCCAAAGTAAAAGTAAGTAGGAAGTTAGGTATGTATCTACAATGAAATATTTATGGTGCATATGATCCGCACATTCTTTTATTTATTTAAATGATGATTTGTTAAGTACCTACAAACAAATTACCTATAGTACTTAGATTCTCATCACGCTAGATGTCGGATTGCATTTAAATCATCAGCTCACAATAGATTCACATATTTAACCACAAATTATGTAGGTAAGAACCTATGCGCAGACTACGAGAAGATACGTTGTAGAAGCTGTAGGTACATAATGGATATTGGTATTGCACTTTCATACTTAGTGCGCATGTAGCTAATAAAAATAAAAACTGTTTAATTATTGAAAACAACATGTAGCCACTAAACTGACTTTTTAAAATGTACAAAAACGGTTGTTTTTATAGAGATTGAAATACTATCTAAAAGCATTGAAATACATAAATAGGTAAGTACTAATTACTGTCCCTGAAATTGAATAAGAATAGGCATATGGACATGGCCACGACCACGAACGAGGGAAAAAAAAAACCAAGCGCTCAAGACGCATGCGCGAAACATCACGCCACGCGATTCTCGTTACCATAGCAACACCACTTCACCGTGCCTGCGTGAAGTGAGACTGTGCCACAGAACACATATAAGAATGTGCGCGCGCTGCAAGAGACGACAGCTGTTGAATTTTGTAGGTAATAGTTTTTTAGCATGGATGACGATGTTTTGACGAATATTATTTTATTATTGGCAACAATTAACTAGTTAGGTAGGTATCTATCTACAATAAAATATTTATTTTGAACTTATTGGACGTTAGTATTGCATTTGCTTAATGTTCTTAGTGCGCATGCGTGACGCGTTTAGGTTAAGAAAATAAAGGCACTAAACTGACTTTTTAAATGTACAAAAACGGTTATATTTATAGAGATTAAAATACATAATATCTAAAAGCATTGAAATACATAAATAGGTAAGTACTAATTACTGTCCCTGAAATTGAATACGAATAGGCATATGGACATGGCCACGACTACGAACGAGGTAAATTTAAAAAAAAACTAAGCGTGCAAGACGCATGCGTGAAACGATCACGCCACGCGATTCTCGTTACCATAGCAACACCACTTCACCGTGCCTACGTGAAGTGAGACTGTGCCACAGAACACATATAAGAATGTGCGCGCGCTGCAAGAGACGACAGCTGTTGAATTTTGTAGGTAATAGTTTTTTAGCATGGATGACGATGTTTTGACGAATATTATTTTATTATTGACAACAATTAACTAGTTAGGTAGGTATCTATCTACAATAAAATATTTATTTTGAACTTATTGGACGTTAGTATTGCATTTGCTTAATGTTCTTAGTGCGCATGCGTGACGCGTTTAGGTTAAGAAAATAAAGGCACTAAACTGACTTTTTAAATGTACAAAAACGGTTGTCGATTGTATTTATAGAGATTAAAATACATAATATCTAAAAGCATTGAAATACATAAATAGGTAAGTACTAATTACTGTCCCTGAAATTGAATACGGATAGGCTTATGGACATGGCCACGACTACGAATGAGGTAAATTTAAAAAAAAAACTAAGCGCGCAAGACGCATGCGTGAAACGATCACGCCACGCGATTCTCGTTACCATAGCAACACCACTTCACCGTGGCTGCGTGAAGTGAGACTGCCACAGAACACCTATAAGAATGTGCGCGCGCTGCAAGAGACGACAGCTGTTGAATTTTGTAGGTAATAGTTTTAGCATGGATGACGATGATTTGACGAATATTATTTTATTATTGACAACAATTAACTAGTTAGGTAGGTATCTATCTACAATAAAATATTTATTTTGAACTTATTGGACGTTAGTATTGCATTTGCTTAATGTTCTTAGTGCGCATGCGTGACGCGTTTAGGCTAAGAAAATAAAGGCACTAAACTGACTTTTTAAATGTACAAAAACTGTTGTCGATTGTATATATAGAGATTAAAATACATAATATCTAAAATCATTGAAATACATAAATAGGTAAGTACTAATTACTGTCCCTGAAATTGAATAAGAATAGGCATATGGACATGGCCACGACCACGAACGAGGGAAAATTAAAAAAAAAACCAAGCGCGCAAGACACATGCGCAAAACGATCACGCCACGCGATTCTCGTTGCCATAGCAACACCACTTCACCGTGCCTGCGTGAAGTGAGACTGCCACAGAGCCCACAGAACACATATAAGAATGTGCGCGCGCTGCAAAAGACGACAGCTGTTGAATTTTGTAGGTAATAGTTTTTTAGCATGGATGACGATGTTTTCACGAATATTATTTTATTATTGGCAACAATTAACTAGTTAGGTAGGTATCTATCTACAATAAAATATTTATTTTGAACTTATTGGACGTTAGTATTGCATTTGCTTAATGTTCTTAGTGCGCATGCGTGACGCGTTTAGGTTAAGAAAATAAAGGCACTAAACTGACTTTTTAAATGTACAAAAACGGTTATATTTATAGAGATTAAAATACATAATATCTAAAAGCATTGAAATACATAAATAGGTAAGTACTAATTACTGTCCCTGAAATTGAATACGAATAGGCTTATGGACATGGCCACGACTACGAACGAGGTAAATTTTAAAAAAAACTAAGCGTGCAAGACGCATGCGTGAAACGATCACGCCACGCGATTCTCGTTACCATAGCAACACCACTTCACCGTGCCTGCGTGAAGTGAGACTGTGCCACAGAACACATATAAGAATGTGCGCGCGCTGCAAGAGACGACAGCTGTTGAATTTTGTAGGTAATAGTTTTTTAGCATGGATGACGATGTTTTGACGAATATTATTTTATTATTGACAACAATTAACTAGTTAGGTAGGTATCTATCTACAATAAAATATTTATTTTGAACTTATTGGACGTTAGTATTGCATTTGCTTAATGTTCTTAGTGCGCATGCGTGACGCGTTTAGGTTAAGAAAATAAAGGCACTAAACTGACTTTTTAAATGTACAAAAACGGTTGTCGATTGTATTTATAGAGATTAAAATACATAATATCTAAAAGCATTGAAATACATAAATAGGTAAGTACTAATTACTGTCCCTGAAATTGAATACGAATAGGCTTATGGACATGGCCACGACTACGAACGAGGTAAATTAAAAAAAAAACTAAGCGCGCAAGACGCATGCGTGAAACGATCACGCCACGCGATTCTCGTTACCATAGCAACACCTCTTCACCGTGGCTGCGTGAAGTGAGACTGCCACAGAGCCCACAGAACACCTATAAGAATGTGCGCGCGCTGCAAGAGACGACAGCTGTTGAATTTTGTAGGTAATAGTTTTAGCATGGATGACGATGATTTGACGAATATTATTTTATTATTGACAACAATTAACTAGTTAGGTAGGTATCTATCTACAATAAAATATTTATTTTGAACTTATTGGACGTTAGTATTGCATTTGCTTAATGTTCTTAGTGCGCATGCGTGACGCGTTTAGGCTAAGAAAATAAAGGCACTAAACTGACTTTTTAAATGTACAAAAACTGTTATCGATTGTATATATAGAGATTAAAATACATAATATCTAAAATCATTGAAATACATAAATAGGTCAGTACTAATTACTGTCCCTGAAATTGAATAAGAATAGGCATATGGACATGGCCACGACCACGAACGAGGGAAAATTAAAAAAAAAACCAAGCGCGCAAGACGCATGCGCAAAACGATCACGCCACGCGATTCTCGTTGCCATAGCAACACCACTTCACCGTGGCTGCGTGAAGTGAGGCTGTGCTCGCGCTGCAAGAGACTATAGTGAAAGCTATTGTATTTTGTAATAGTTTTGGTATGGATGACGGTGATTTGACGAATATTCTTTTACTATTGGCAACAACTAGTTAAGGGTAGGTATCTATCTACAATAAAATATAATGTAGGTACTAAGGTACATATAATCCGCATGTCTTTTTATTTCAATGACATAAAAATAGCACACACATCGTTTAGGTAAGTTCCCACATGTTTTGTGTGGGGTTAAATTCTATGGTACGTCAGCCAGGCACACTTTTAACACTCGATCACTTGACACGGTTGGACTCGGACTTCGTATTGAATAGATTTGGGTTAATAACAACGTCACAGTCATTACTCGACTCCATTCACTATCGCTTCTGCAAAACACACCGCGATTGGGACATGGGATTGCGTTTATTTAATCAGTTCAACAATAATATGGGTTCATACTAACAATGTCGATGCGCATTTTCTTTAGTACCTAAGTACCTAGCTAGCTTAAACGTGTGTTTTATTTTATTCAATATACGTGCGTGACGCTCTCGTGCCTCAGGCTATAGGTAAGTAGTAAACTAAGGAAAATAACTGAAAAAAAATTTTTTTTGTTTCTTACTGAAATTCTCTTTTGCTGTTTTATTTAAAATCACCCTTAATTGTAATGTTTAGACTATAAAATACTAGCTTTGAAATAATATGAAATAATCAATAGAATTCACATTAAAAATATTATCAAAATCTCGATTATGATTGTAAATGTACTGCTTGGTCAATCCCTAGCATCAGTGGAATGACACTGACAGCTCACTCCACGCAAGTTTTCACGGTGAGATTTTTACAGAATCGACCGGCTGTACTCTGCTATTTTCCTTGCAGAGCATTCAGCGTCTCCCGTTTTGGTATCACTGGGCTTTTTAAAGCGTGAGCAACTTGACTGATTCCGATTAGCGACAAAATTTGGGAGAAATCAGATCTTCGTTAGGTGCCCTAGCTTTTGAGATTTAAACTGAGCCAAGCTGGGGAGATGCTCCCCAGATCGGAACCAGTGACTGACAAATTCAGATATTTGGCGACAAACGACAATTTTTAAGCTATTGCATAGCTTCTATCGCAAGCCTTGAGCGCGGGGACCGAATCCAGAAATTCCGTAACGAAAAAACCTCACGCTATCGCTGTCTCGCTTTAACATCTATTCGACTCTATCGCACTACGCTACTCAGCCGCCATAGCTACCGGCCGCCATATTCTTGTCTTGTTTGTTGTCAAGAACTTTGTCAACAAAGCGCTGTTTTTGTTTTTATTCTGTGTTTTGTGGATATTTATCGTAAATTAGAGTTATTGTTGTATTTATGTATGTACGTGTGACGTAATTTAAGTTGCAATGCATTACAAAACGTGTGAAATATGTGTTATAAGATCCGGCCGGTCAGATGGTCAAATGCGAATCTTCATAGCCAAATTTCCTTTGAATGAAGATAGGTAAGCATATATTTTCAATTGTTATGTTAAAAAACATTGATAAGCTCTTACAGAAAATAAATTACTTGATTTAAAGTCCAAAATTTACAAAATTACAAAGTAACCTATCAATATGCTAGTGCTTGACGCATGTTACTTTTTTATCGACTGTCGATATTTTTCTTATTATAATATTCCTATTTCATTTAATTTTCTCTGTTATTCTATTAATACTGCAAAACCAAAATAACAAAGATATAAGTTTAAATACACTACTATTATAATCATAATAATGTAATAAAATGTTCCAGCTAGATGTAAAAAATGGGTTAAAGTTACGGGAAAGAAGACTTGGTGTATGTACCCATTGAAAAGCTACATCAATTGGAACATATTTGTGGCAGTCATTTTCTACCAAAGGATTTCAATAAAAAGAAGACACAACTAAGAAAAAATGCTACTCCGTCTGTAGAACTTACTGCAGAACCAATGGCAGATGAGCTGTTCGTTGGATTTCCACTACACATCTTCAAAAGTGAGCAAACAGGTAAGACTTTATTTTCCAGTCGTAATTCATCCTAACTCACCCTTTCCGATTACTTTAGTAACTCATGTTCAATTATATTTTGCAGAGTTATCTTCTACTTCGACTACTGCGATTCTTGGACTGGTACATCTAGTAAGTTTTTTTTTTTTGGGTACTGTACGTCCGAATGAAAAAACGGAACCCTTATGTACCTTCATCTACTGGACCGATTAAGTTGCATTTTGGTACACATGCAAAATGTATCATGTGACATATGAAATGAAAGGACTTGACAAGAGAACTTTTTTTTAAATTATTTAAAAAAAAATCCTCTTGACAAGTCCTTTCATTTCATTTTACATTTTTAATGAAAATTATTAAAGAAAATAGATGAAAATTTACCATTTCCCCCCTTCTCTCCGAAACTGCTGATCCTAACATTAAAAAAAATACAGTGTACAGTTCTATACTTAAAGATTACAGCAAAACCTTTAAGAAGTCTTAAAATAACATGGTAAATTACTCAATATTGTGTGTACTTACATTATTATTATGCAGTTGGAAAGTATGGGGAAACATGTTTTTCAACTACAATGTTAATTCGGTTCTTGGGATTAATTCATCCCAACTACGATACCCTTCATTGTTTTTGGAATTAGAAGTGAATGACTACATTTTGTTTTTATTGCAGTACCTTCAACATCAACTGCTGAACCATTGCCAGTAGAATGTTCAAAAGACAGGAAAATATGTTCTATTGCGGGTAAGGTTTATGTTTATTTTAAACTTATTAAATTCACTTTACTATTTGATTAACTGTATTGAATGTATCAATTGTAAATATTACAGATACTTTTTTGTCTATTACAGACCCTTTTTCAAATGAAAATGTGATAAAAAGAATGAGACTAAGCCCAAGTAACTATTCAAGATTAGAATTAAATTTGAATTCACTTGTTCATGTGTCAGTTAATAAGCAACGTGTTTTCTACATTTCAGTACCTTCAACATCAACTGCTGAACCATTGCCAATTGAATGATCAATAGAAAGGAAAAGGTGTTCTAATTATTATAAAAAAACTTAAGTCCAAAGTTTTGTTTTATTTTATTATCACAAATCTCATCTTATAGTCAAGTTTACCTCGGATTAGATCTAGACTATACAATGGGATTTGTCTCTGAACCCCGCTTACGCCAACGTGGAATCACAGCCGTAGCTGGTTTCTTTTTATAAGAAAATTACCACGTAACCTTAGTTCAAATCGAAAGTTACCGTTGGCCTAAGTGACCTTTGCCTTAAATTTATTAAGAATGAAACCGTAAAAATGTCAGGATCCTAAACCCGAAATTTTTTACAGCAACATATCGATAAAAATTACGAGTGAGTAGTAGTACATCCCTATCTTGTTATTATGTTGGCAGCTTTATGTCATGTCTGCAGTCCGTGTCATTTCTGTTATGTTGGTATTCATTATTAGCTCACGTTTCATACAAGCGACGTTTTTCATTTTTATCTATGGGACTCCCGTCTCTTAATATTATATACTCTTTGTTTATTTAATAAAAGAAAAATTTGTTTTCTTATCGGTCACCACGCTCAAAAAGTGTAACTTGAATTAATATCAAAGAAAAAGAAATACTGCATAAATAAAATAAATAAATAATTATAATTGCATAAGTTGATACAAAATGCTATGCAATAGCTTTACCGCGGCAGTCCCCGAGTGCCACACGTCTTTTTTTGTGTTATCAAAATTAAAATCCCTGATGGTGGCCATGCCTGTGTCAGTCACACCAAGTAGGTATACTCGTAGGTACCTATTATACATACATATTTAGTGGTATAAGTACCTAAGTATATCATAGTCAGCCAATAATGTTCCCACTGCGGCACTGCTGGGACACGGGCCTCTTTCCTGAGAGGGAATGGGCCGTAATCCACCACGCGGGCCCAGTGCGGAGACGTTCCATTAAAAATGTAAGAGAAAATGAGTTTCCTTCATACATTTTTTTTCGTGAATTTTCTCAAGTTAATATTCTTATTCTGCTATTCGGGGCGGAGACAAATCCAACAAAGATCACAAAAATCGGTCGAGCCGTTCTTGAGTTATAAATGGTGTAAGTAACCAGACTTTGTTTTATACGTTACATACATATTATTATCATCATCATCATCATCATCATTTCAACCGAAAGACCTCCACTGCTGGACAGGGCCGGCTTTACCTATGGTGCTGGATGTGCGGTGCACACGGGCGCAGGGTCTTAGGGGGCGCCGAGAGCCAACCGCTTGCGATGTCTCCATAGAGTCTGGGTCGCTCACGATGCTATCAAAGACCTTGCGCCCGTATTATGGCCAACTCCTGCGGCGGGCAGGAGCAAGGCGCCAAGGCTACGAGCGTCCTGTAATTTCGGTCCACCCCGGAGCCCGGAACCTGGGGGCCCCCAAATCTCGACAGACTTTAATTAAATCCCAAACAAGACCAAAATATGATCAACAAGTAATAGGCAGTTTGTAGTTAGAAACCCCCTACGAATGCTAAATATAAACGCAAAAATTTTCGAGCTCGTTCCGCTCCCTCTTGCATTCTGAATTCTCAAACTCTTCTGTATGGATCGACAAAGTAACTCCTATTTTTGTATGTATACTCGTACCTACATTTTCAATAGAACATGTTGATATCCGTTGTGCTCAGATTTTTGAGCTCGCATCACTCGCTCTAGCATCCTATAAGTATTCTGCTATAACTTTTCGTTTTATTGAACGTTTAAGAGATTTTTTTAGCACGCTGCTTCGAAAAGGTTGAGTTACCTTTTAGACACAAATTTCACTAAGCTAACAAAGGTTTCAATGTACACATTTCACACAAAAATTACCAATGTGAAATCTATTGTGTGTCTGCGAAATTTTATCCATACCTACTTTGTCCTGTGATTTACATTATTTTAGTTTTTAAATAAATATTTTTGAAATAACAATACCTTTCACTCACGAGTCTACCCCGCGGGGGCGTACCGCAAGCGGAGTAAACTGGCATTGCTTCCCAACATCATTTATAATTGCACCATTTGCACCCAAATTTGATCGCGCGCCTACTATAGGGCGCCAGGGTATTAATTGCACACGGGCGCTACATGGGCTGGAGCCGGCTCTGCTGTTGGACATAGGCCTCCCCCAATTGGGGGGTTTGCCATAATCGCCACGCTTGGCAGGCGGCTTGGCGATCGCAATATGGTGTTAAAAAATACATATGTAGAGAACGCTGCTGCCCATTCTCTAGTAAACCCCTTAGTCGCCTTTTACGACACCCACGGGAGGAAATGGGGTGGAGCTATTACGTCCGGCACCACACGGAACCACACATACATAATATACATACGTACATATTACATATTATTATATACTAGCTTTTGCCCGCGGCTTCGCCCGCGTGGATGTCGGTTATCGCATAAAAAAGTACCCTATGTCCTTCTCCATATCCCAGGCTATATCTCAAAATTCTAACTTAATATTAATTTTAATGTGACTCACTATGTGAATAGAAACCGAAACAAATGATTTAATATAGTAAAAGTACTTATGTTCTGAACGTGAATGAGTCTTTACCTAAAGATAACAAACACAAAATCAAAATACGAAATTTCACTCAAATTCTTAAAGCAATCAATTGTACCAAATACAACACGAAATAAAAATGCGACACAAATAATAATTTTAGAATAATTCACGTAAGTACCAACGATGTAAAAACAAAATGAAATCCTCCGAAATGTCGCATGGTACACCGTTTGTCCTGAGAAAACGCTCGAAATGTCTAATGAACACCATTGGTGCATAACTTTTCTCAGGGTCACGTTCGCAATTGGACGAAATATTTGACATTTATTTTGTACTTGCAACACGATCTGGATGTAGAATTCGATTAATCGACTAATACTTGACCGGTTGACATTTTAGCGGGAACACCACTAAACGAACGAAAAAAAAAAGAAAACAAAATACGTCTATACTCTGTGGTCGTGTGGCGGAGTGACGCGATGCTTAATGTAAACATTCATCAAGGTTATACGTGCGTAAAGTAATGGATTCAATGAGAAAACGGTTTAATCTTAGAATCATATACAGAATTACTGAGAAATAAGTGTAGATTTCGTATTGAGTGTTAGTTTATCGAAAAGTGATAAATATGTCAGTGAAAAAGTAACTAAAGTTTTGGAATGCACAAATTTTGATCATAAGGCCGCCGTGTTTAGTAATGTTTTTATGATAAATATTCTTGTATACTGTTTGAAATACACGTAAGTAGCTAGCTTATTTATCTACGAACATAATTTGGCTAATAGCTACTGATATTATAGCGTATTGTTATCGTAATCGTATTTCCAAGAGTAAAATTCGGCAAACAAATACCTACAAAAAGACAATAAAATGGATATAGTATGTTATCCTTAAGAGATAGACATATGCCATCGCGGACTTTTTTGAAGACCTTTTTATGATACACAATTCCACCATACATTATTTTGTTATATCTCAAAGGGTTTAGACAGCGTTTTCGTTGAAAGCTCCCAGACGGCTTATTTTTTTCCGACACCTCCAACAAATATCGTTAATTCATACAAAAATGCATACAAAAACATAACAAATTATATACTAAAACCTTCCTCGAGAACCAAGCTATCCATTGGTGAAAACAGCATGAGAATCGGTGCAGTAGTATTTGAGTTTATCGCGAACAGACAGACAGACAGACAGACAGACAGACGCGGCGGAGGACTTTGTTTTATAATATGTAGTAGTGATACATTAGGGTGTCCCTTATATGACATTTTTTTTATTTATTTATTTTTTATCGATACGCATAGCCTCTAATTTTTTTATAAATGCTAAAATATACTCAAATATGAAATTTCAGCTTTCTAGCATGATCGCAACCCGTGTCGACTGAGCTTCAAAGTTTATTTAAAATCGTGTTTTGTCCTATTATTCCGATCTGCTATAAAACTAATATAAATGCAACAAATTTGGTGAGTATAAGGTAAAATAAAATAAGGTAAACATTAATCTTTATTTTAAAACATAAAATTATAACAATCAGCCAGGGTAACTTCTCTTTAGTGTAGTTTTTTAACAGTCCAGATACAAATTTCTATGTTCCTGGGCACAGCGCAAAAAGCATTGTTTTTGCTCTTCTTCTGCTGCGTTAAGTAAGGTTTTGAGTTAGGAATGCATTAGACTGTTTTTAGGACGAATTTATAAACCTGATGACGACAACCGAAAACCAAAAATTCTCTCTCTAACGTCTGCTCCAAAACAGCACAAGCTCCATTAAAATGACCAGTATTTTAAGCTTTTGTATCGCAGCACATTATTTGAACTTTATTATTAAGGTTTCAGTCAAAGAGAGCAGATGAGACGGCTTTAGCTTGATGTTATCCAGAAGAACTCTCTAGTTTTGGCACTGCAAGAAGCTGTTCTCTATCTTCAAATGAAGCAATAATGGGGCAATCGTTCTTCTTTTGAACTTCGTACATCCAATCCGGGTAATAGTTTTCCATCCCAATGGACTGTGACTACGTCAGGTACCTTGTTTTGAAAGTCAGTTTTATTGCTTCTGCCCTTGTTATTCTCGTCTGAGTACAAATTCGCTGAATCGAGGATTTGTTAATAGCGAAATCGTCGCTGCTCAGACCAAGCGCTTCTACGAGACCGCATGCAGAAAGTAAATGGAGTCTCTATGCTTAACTGACATCGATCTAAAACTGCGACAAGTTTAGGCGTTATAATATCCTTTCTACCTCTTTTTTAACTTTTTTTAGGGCAGGGGAACGTCTGGCAAGCTGAGTTCAGTATTCAAAATCTGTTCTTCGTCCGAATCTTCTGGACATTCAAGATATTTGAGCTAGAAGTAGATGCAACAGCCAAAAACTCTCTTTGTCTCACATTCCTTTCCTCCTCTTCTAATCGTCTTTGCATTAGTCTTTCTTCTTTCGTCGCCAATTTTTTGTCCACACCACCTAAGTATTCCGGTCGACCTGGCTCTCTCTGTTTCCTTAAGAGTCCCTATCAATTTCGACGCGCTACTAGTTTAGGTAACTATCGGAGCGCATCGTGTCTGTGTGCGTTCGAACTATCGGCGACAATCGTAGTATGCATTGTCGTACGGTGAAGCGGGAACAAATAATCTTGGTCCGTAACCGCTATTAACAGCACTCCCGAATTTTTACTTACCTACTAGGTTCTGTAATACTGGATGAATTTTATTGTAATTATGACGTGTTATATTTATAACACGTCATAATTACCACCTAGTAGGTAAGTAAAAATACCAATATTAAGTACGGCGTTCATCATAGTAATAGCAAACTATAAAGTGTGACCAGTACATATATATAAGATAGGTCTGAAACTAATTACATGTGTTATAACCCACCCTCCTGTATTATGTACCTACTACAGACCTCCCCGGCGAACAGTGTTCGGAATAATTATATTACGAGCCACTTAGATTTTTTATATGACATTTTTAATTTAAATGTAGGTAGGTATATGTTTGTAGACTTATACGATAAAAACACATAATTATATTACTAAGTATAATGTTGTATTTATATAATGTGTACATATACATACTTATAGTCTTTAAATAAAAAAGTTTTTTTACGTTCAAGACACTTTTAAATAGGCGGCCTTGAAAAAGGCCTTTGGCTTTTGTCTACTCGCTGTTTGCTTCTTCATCGGATAAGTGCATCCTTTCAGGCGCTTCAGGAGCTTTCAATAATTGTAATACTTCTGGCGCCAAAGTACCCGATTTTCTCTTAGGCAATGGTCTGATGCTGGATATTAATGAATCGGAGGAGATGAGCAGAGCGCGTCTTCAATAGTCTGCTTCCTTCCAATTTTTCTCGTGGTATGCTTTTTCAAACTCAAATCATTTCAATTAAACCATTTACAGGCACTTTTGAATTCTCAAGGAGTTGGTCAGTAAGAAAATGAAGCTAAATGCCCATTCCAAAGCGTAGTAGGTACGTATGGAGAAGAACGGGCATGAAACTCCATGGACACTCTTTTAAATTAAATTGTTACAAAAATATTAGATCTATAATGTTGAGTTTATAACTAAATGTAAGAACGATATATAAAAAAAAAACCGTACACGTTAAAAGCGTCCAGAGTAGGTATAACAAATAGAAACAAACAAAAAAAAAACAATTTTAAGATAAAATAATTATAATAAGATAATTAAAATAAGCCGTGGCAGCTAAGAGATGACCAGTCCCAACTGACGGCGCCCGTTCACGAACATATCGCATGGATTAGCACCATTCAGCTCAACCATTTTGAAGGGAGCTAAATGATCCAACACACGCGCCACCATCAGCGAGACATCTTAGTGAGCATGACATACTCTCAGCCGCCAGGGCACATTCAAGTCAATGAAAGGCATATTACCCGGTTAATGGTAGCTCTATAGTACATAGTACTCACACCTGTGCTATGAAATTATATAATACAAAGGAGATTGAGTTCATACAATGCAAAGATAGTCTTACAATCTTCAGCAGCTCCAACATTATTTTCAAATGTTAATCGATTAGTTGTGGTTGTGGAGCAAGACCAGCATTCAGCCAAGCATTTTTATTAGCGATGTAATCCCCCAACTTATAATATACCTGCGGGCATAGTATGCGTTTTATACAAGATTTAAATTTAGTTTCATTCAGTTGAAGTATGTGGGGAGGAATTTCATTGTAATATTTTAAACAGTACCCCATAAAAGACGAGTCTACTTTAGCCAGTCTGAAACCTAGTTGAACTAGTAGGTCCTATTTCTTTTACTATAATTATGTCTCACCTCTTTTTCTAAAAATATGTAAATTTTTCCGTTCATACATGATGTTTTCGTAGATATATTGACAAGGTACCGTCATGATGATAATATCCTTAACCAGTTCCCTTAGAGAATCGCGCCTGCGGACATTATATATGGCTCTGATGGCTCTTTTCTGCAGAATAAAAATAGACTCAATGTCTGCAGCCCGTCCCCAAAGTAAAATACCGCAAGAAATTATACTATGAAAGTAACTAAAATAGACTAGCCTCGTATTTACATAAGTAAATTGACGGATTTTTCTGACAGCATATGCTGCTGAACTTAGCCGTCCTGCAAGAGATGTTAAATGAGGACCCCATTAGCCTTGAATCCATCATGATCCCCAGGAAAACAGTTGTACCTACGAATTCTAGTTTCTCTTGATTCAATACTATCTGGTAAAGAACATTTTATGCACTTGGTTTTTTCCCATTTAATACTAAATTATTAGCAGCTCTATAATTGCGGCAGTCTTTGTGTCTAGACTCTAGAGCTTCTTCGCTAAGTAGACCTATAGGAAGGACAAGGGATTTGGTGAAATTAGCTCCGTGAATTAATATTTTATTTTTATTTTTATTTTTATTCAAGAGGAACAACAAACAGCTACAATATAAATACAGAAACAAGAAAATACACAAAAATTTGAGACAATATTGCAGCCCACAACGCTGTTCACAGATTAACAATAGGATACAATACAGTGAGAATAATGAAAATAATCGCTAGGGTTACAAATACAATATATGTATATATTTTACTAACTTATTAAATTAACTTTCGTGTTTAAGATGTATAATACATGTATATAATACTCAAGAATATTCAACAAAAAAGAAAAATATTGAATAAAATTTAAGAAAGCTCCTTAAGTATAAGACTTTTGAACCCATAGGGGGGACAGGCAAAAATGTCTATATGTTCAAAAGTCCTATTGTAGGAATCGACCATTCTGCGAACAGGCGAACGCAAGCCAGAGTTGGACTTGCAAGTACCCACAGAAAATAACTGGCCAGCGCGCACCTTTCGCTTGTGGACTGTCCTAGGAACTGCATAGCATAACATGTTGGAGAGTTCAATGCTGTCAAATTTATTTCTAACAATACTGTATAAATTCATAGCTTCTAAGTACTTACGTCTATTTTCAAGTGTTGCGAGCTTATACTTTGCAAGCAAATCTTGGTATGGCAAATAATATCCATAACATCTATAATGCATGGTACGCAGGAATTTATATTGAACACACTCAATCATTTCAACGTATTTTTTATAGTATGGACTCCAGACGGACACGGCATACTCCAGTTGAGAGCGTACTAGAGACTTATACAAGCAAATATAAGAAGAAGGCTTTTTAAAATCGACTGTTGATCGCATTACAAATCCGTATAATTGATACGCTTTATTAACAATCTTTCCTATGTGTAGGTCTAGGCAAAGCTTAGAATCAAGGATAACACCGAGATCACGAATAAAGTCCACTTTAAGTAGGGGGGCATTGCACAACGTGTATGTATGGTTAATTATTGTTTTATTTTTTGTAAAATTTAAAAAGTTACATTTGGGTAAACTTAGTTGCAACTTATTTATTTGGCAATAATCGGATAGTCGGTCCAGATCTTGTTGCAGTAGAAGGCAGTCATTTGTTTGTCTAATGGCTCTGTATACCTTGAGGTCGTCGGCATATAGTAGAAACTTGGTATTGCGAAAGCATTGGCAGATGTCATTGATGTATAAGACGAACAAAAGGGGACCAAGTATAGATCCTTGAGGCACACCAGAGGTCACCTGTGCTATGTTAGATTGGTGACCATTGATTACAACCCTCTGACTGCGATTGGTTATGTAAGAGGTGAACCACCTCAGAAGATTACCACGGATTCCGTTGAACGCTATTTTATTAAGCAGTATTTCATGGTCTACCTTGTCGAAAGCCTTACAGAAATCCGTATACACAGCATCCACTTGTACACGGCTGTCGACACAATCAAACAAAAAACTAGAAAATAATAATAAATTAGTATTTGTCGACCGCCGTTTGACAAAACCGTGCTGTTGTTGAATTATGATATTGTGGAGAACAGGATAAATTCCGTTATGGACTAACCTTTCAAAGAGTTTCGACAAGGCAGACAGGATGGAAATAGGACGATAGTGTTCTACGCTGCGTTTGGATCCACTTTTGTGAACGGGCACAATATAAGCATGCTTCCACAGTTTAGGTACAACTCCCTCTGATATACATTTATTATAAATAATAAATAGCGGTTCGCAGATGGAGGTTGCAGTATTCCTAAGGAAGTAAGGCGAAAGTCCGTCAGGTCCCGGGCCCTTCGCTGGATCTAGGGATTTAAGCTCCTTCAGTATGTTCTCTTCACTAAAAGAAAGGTCGCAGATAGAGACATCGTGTAGTGCATTGTTATCCTGCGGAGGCATCCAATGAGGCAACGAAGGAGATGTCGGTTCATATACCGAGTAAAAAAAGTCAGCGAACATATTACATACCATATCTGGATCATTTGTTTCAGAATTTTTGTATTGAACCTTAGATGGTATTCCAGGTTTATCTTTACGATTAGACACATAGGTCCAGAAGTGTTTAATGTTTTTACTGAGATTGTCCTCCACAGTACTGATGTATGAACCGAAACACTTAAGACATGTATCCTTGAACTGTTTTCTATAGTTTGCAAATGATTCATAATCAGAAATGTTATTATATTTCTTCCACTTAATCCATGCATTTTGCTTCTTTTTAGAAATAGTTATGAGAGTACGAGAGAACCATATGGGATAGCTAACTGATCTAGGTCGGGCCAGCGGAGTGTCTTGTTTAATAATATTGTCTATCTCAGTGTAGAATTTAGCCAGAGCCTCTTCAGAACTCATAGGGCATAGCAGTTCAGACCAGTTCAGTTGCTGTATGTTACGATTAATATTGTCAAAGTTGGCCTTATGAAAACAATATTTGTGAAGAGGAGTTTTAGTCATCGGGGAGATACTGACGTTTAAACAGATCTCACACGTAAGGACAGGATGGTAGGTGTCAATTGGAAGCAATGTAGTTGAGATATGAGAAACATTACAAGGGATGTTGGAAATGACTAGGTCAAGAATTTTACCTTTGTCATTCACTATGTTGTTATATTGAGAAGCACCCAGAAGTGAAATCAAGATATTTAAATTTGCGCAGGCCGAGGGTCCTCCAGAATATGATGTAGCAATGTTCGAGGTATCAGTCACAGTGGATACTATCCAATTGGCTTCAGGGAGATTATAGTCTCCTATAACAAAGAAACTATCAACACTAGGATGGCCTAACACTTCTTGTAGCAATTCAAAGTGCTTGTCATACACTAAAGTAGAAGTCTTAGGTGGTATGTATGCAGCGCTCACAATGTGCCTTTTATTGTTGACGGTGCTGGGCAACTCAACCATAATGTGTTCAATGTGATTGAGTGAGAGATCGCTATACTGTGTTAATGAGAGACCTAATTGAGAAGGCTTTAAAGTGCGTAAAATAGCAATCAGTACACCTCCACCGTCCCGTTTATTAGTAGCAGTGCGATCACGATCACAACGGTACACACCATATCTCTGGTCTAAGAACTCACTGTCGTAGATTTCAGGTGTTAGCCAGGTTTCCGTTAAGATAATGATATCGTATGTATTCATAAGGATATTCGTGAGTAACTGGTGCAATTTTGTGCGAATACCCCTGCAATTTTGGTAGTAAATGGTGATATTTTTATGGAACATTGTTAATATTAAAAAATAAATGTGTATTAATGATAAGAGTGTGTTCAATCAGCAAGTATGTATAAGATCTCATTAACAAACTAACAGAAATTAAAGTAATGGGAAATAAAAGGGGTTGAAGCAGGAGGCAGTATAGATCACAACACTTTACAATAACGACAGCAACATATTTCTTAGCAATAGCGCTCTTCATTTTAAATGTAATAAACAAATAGGTTGAATTTATTAGGTGTGAGATTAGATTAAATATATAATTTATAACATGGTAAAAAACGGAACACAATATTTTACGAACACAATAAAACATGCACAATACAGATAATAATTTAAACAGCAGACCAAGGACAGTCAACACAATCCAGTAGAGATTACAATTATCAAATGAACAATAACAAGTGCAACGATCAGTGAATATTGATGTCTTTACCGACATTATTAACATCACTTTTAACATCACTATTGATTTTAGCGATATCTGCTTCTGATCTGATGGCAAAAGCAGCTTCGCCGTCTTTCTTACGGACAAGAATAGTGCAGTTTTTAATCCAAACGTAATTAAACTGGTGAAGCTTTGCCGCTTCCTTACATTTACGAAATAATATTTTGTTTTTTAAAGTTAAATGTTCGTTAATGTAAATATTTGTTGAAGACCCAGTTATACCTATTTGATCCGTTTTCAGTGACTTAGCCAGCCGGAATGCGCTAAGAACATTATCACGCAATATGCGCGTGGAGAATTTTACAATAATGTTCTTTGGCCTGTTTGTTTGTTGGTGAGCGTGTGGTACTCTGTGGATGGATATTATGTCCTTTAGAGGTATGGGAAAGCTAATAACATCTCCAATCGCCCCCAACATCTTCAAAAGGTTTTCACCACGCTTGTCAGGTACGTTGCAGATTTCCAGATTGCATTGCCTCGCTTGCTGTTCAAGTGCTTCAATTTTGGATTCCAAATAGGTTGTGGAAGTAGCTGATTGTTCTGCTTGCAAACGTGCAATGTCTTCAACTCGTTTTCTGAGGTCAATCTGTTCGCTTGCGTGGAACTGGAGCGAATGTTTGAGACTGGACACATCATCGTTCATATCCTTCACATCTTTTTTGAGGTTAGCTTGGGCAGCGCAAACAGAGCCCAGCTCCTGCTTTATATCGGCCAAACTATTCTTTACACTTTCGTGGTAACTGAGCATGCTAGCTTCCATCTCATCTCGCCAATCCTTCAAAGTGTTTTTAATATCTTCCTTAAACAATGACATAGTACGATCGATGTCAGATCGCCATCCTTGTAATGTTTTGTTCAGTTCTAGGGTAAAAGACTGGATTTGGTTGTCCACAAGCACCGATGTGGAGTTATTGTCAACTCTTGTAGGTGACGTGTACGTACATGATGGAGTGAGAGGCGAGGGTGGTCGTTGTTCAATGTTATCGCACGACATATTCATGGAATTATCCTCATATGCTGGAGCCTGCGTGCTGGAACGAACGGGTGTGTCCAAGTTAGGACGGGTGCGACGCGTAATGTTACAGCACGGGGGACACTTCCAGCCAGTCTTGAACTCATGCGTTAGTGCCATAAATTGTTGCAGAGAAATGTTCAGGCACTCATGATGATATCTATCCCCGCAAAAATTACACAACAGGTAACCAGCATCAGTTGCCAGCTCATTGTTACATCCGCTACAGCTCATCTTGTATATTCAAATAGTTGTGTAAAATGTTATTAGGCAAGAAAGGTAAAAGTGGCGCCACCTGACGCGATGACTAGATACTTATTGAGCAGGTCGCTCGGTCGATTCACGGCAATGATGAGCACAGCCTGGATGTAACAAGATACACGTAGCGCCACCTATCATGTGACGAAAAAGTTCGATAAAGATCAATCAATCAATCAGTCAAATAGCAGAGCGAGCTACACAGATGAGGCAACTGGGTGCTATGCTGCCATACAGTACTTTGAATAGATGGCGCTGATTTAAGCCGTATTGCATAAAGAATGATACGGCAGAATTTGAAAGCGAACCGTTGGCACAAAATATCAATAATAAAGTCACTGTATTCGAAAAACGTCCAAAAGTTAAAGATTTATATTGCAGATCGTGTTCGCACAGTCCACATTCGCCGATCCTGACACTTTAACACTAATGTAAAGTTTGCCACCAATGTAACCACAATATATTTTGTTCCCGCAATAACACTGATTTTAGGTATTATGTTGTAATGACTCCAATTGTCAGCAATTATTATGTACTTTTCTCACTACTAACACGCAAACCACTGAACTTTGAGTACTTTTAAGATTTTTAGAAAATTAAATAACACAGCGAGTTAAGTTAAGCCAGTTAACACATACAGCGCCACCTAGCGATATGATTTTATGTACACTAGAAGGCATTTTGTACCATTGGTACTTGGTGACGTAGCCTAGGCATGTCAAGTGTATACTCCTTGTAGGCCTCTGGCTTTACATCGTACACACGGCCACAAATCAAGCTATACATGTCCAGTATAAGCTGACCTCTCATTGTACGGAAATCCTATACAATGCGAGATCAGCCTAAACTGGAAATGTATAGCTTGATTACTGGCCGTGTGTACGAGCACGAAAGGTCTTTCAGTATAACAGAGAATCTTGTAATGAGATCTTTGTCAACCCCAGTGATCGCAGCTGCGAGAGCAGGGTCTTTAAAAAACGTTCGCGCAGTATTGCACTCATTGGTTGAGCCGCTACATTGCTTTACTGTATCGACGAGGAGCCCAGTTCGACGACGATATTCTTCTGTAATGGCGCGCTTTTTTTCTTCCACTGCTTCTTTTATATTCTTAGTCACGCGCCATGTTTTGTGTTCCTTCCTATACGATATGTGAAACAAAAAATACCTAAGAACTGCACACATGCCTTTCGCATTTTTTCTTTTTTCCTTTGGTTTTTCCGTGATAATAAAGTTCACTTTATCGACCAATTTTCTAAAAATTAAACACTAATTTACTAATAGTACAATACAAAACATTAATATTTATGAATAACATTAACAAATCACAGTGTCACACTATGCATAAATAAAATAAAAATATACTCAGTCTCAAAACTGATTAGGCCTAGTACAAAATTCGCACAATTCGCGAGTCACGTCGGGAGCGGCGATCGTCACGAGCGACACAGGTCCGTCGTCGAGAAGCCCTTGGGCGCGACTGAATGTATCGAGCAATAGCGATGGGCGTTGAATGAACGAACTAGTTTATTCGACCGTCGACGTACTGTGAACGAATCGACGGTTCACCGTTAATCGATGAACTAGTCGAATCCGTAGACGCCTCAGACGGCTAGACTGAAACTCGCAACGCGACGACCGACGACGGGCGGGCAATCGGCGAGACGAAAACGTCAGAACGTAGTCGGGTGATCGGCGATGGACTGGTCGAACGATGCGAGACAAACCAGTTTCTACTTGTTTATTGTTATTCGTTCGTCTTGTTTAGATTTTTGATTTTTTATTCAGTTGCTAATCGCGCTCCGCGCTCAAGGTCAGCGTAATTACGAAAGTATTTTCGAATGTTTGCGAGTATGATTAACTGGTTTTGTATATATTTAATTCATGTAAATATTTATAAAATTGTAAATAGTTTGATAAATAAATAATTGAGCTTATAAATAAACAGTGTGTGTGTATGTGCAGTGTGTGTGAACGTTTTTAGTATAAAATGGCTTTTCAGTATTCTGCCAGTCCTAAGCCTGGAAAAGTATGAAGGGAAGTTCAAAATAATAGGTACACGTTATAATAGCACACGGGAGACTTCAGACTAGTCTAAAATCTACGCCTACGTCGCCCGCCGCCGCCGCCGTAGACTTCGTCGTAAAGTTTACCAAGTTTACACGTAAACTAGTCCACGAATTCAACTAGTTGATCGACTAGTCGATGAACGAAATTGAACGGTCTAGTTTCGTTGACGCCAAATACGTCGACGACCCATCTCTATCGAGCAAGCGCATCGGTTTATAAGGCATTATTTAGATATTTTATTACAATAAAAGTATTAGTCAAAAAAAAAAAAAAAAATTGGTTTGTTAGATAAATACATCAAATTTTAGAATATTGAACACTTATTGTTATTTTCAATCAATTCTTACGCGTAGACAACGGTTTTGCACACGATTTTATTGTTTTTTCAGCGTGGATAACATTTTTTTTAATGAACTTATACGTTAAACTTAAAAAAACAAAGTTGTAGGCTTACTAGTATACTATATGTCCAGTATGTATGAATTTTTTCAGATTGTTATTTGCCACCAGTAAGCCAAAAAAACGATTGGAAAACCGGGTGTTTCGTGCTTACGTAAAAACATGTAGTTCAAGATGGCTGGACAAACTTTCAAAACCGCTCGCATTTAACTAGGTCAATAGGCCACTATTTGTGACGGCTAAACACCCTTAGTTCAGAATTTGTGACGCTACAGAAGCTGAGATAATCGATCGAAAACGTGTCCAGCCAGCTTGAAAAACCACTTTTCGCTGGTCTCTCAATCTCGGTAACGGAAGTGATTTTGACGACTTTTTGCATATCAACGGGCGTCACATACATTTGTGACAGGCATCGAGCTAAAAGTTTTGTGATACGTACAGCGGTTTAGTCAAAAAATGCAAAAATCTGTGCCAGCCATCTTGAATTTACGTATAAAACTTTTGTCTGGCACTTCCGAATCTCAATAACGGGAGCGTTTTCGAATATGGTTCCTTTACTAACATTTAGTGACGCAATTTGTGACAGTAATAACGTTTGATTTATGGCGTCACATGTAAGGGTTTACGAGAAATCAATAAAAACTTAATGTCCAGCCAACCTGAATTCTAGTTGGCTGGACACGTGTATCTCTGCTGCCTGATGATCTACGGCCTTCGAAATGGGTTCAAAATTTTGTGACGGGGACGATAATGATAACCTGAATTTGTGACGGAGAAACTTTGAGTAGTTTCAAAGATATTGATCATTTAAGTTTTCCCATACAAACACTGCAGTAGGGTTACCAATAGTGTAGGTTTTATGTAGGACAAAGTATATTTTAAGGTGTTTTCTTTAATGGACGAAAATCCATGTATTGGTGATACTAATACGAATAACGTAGGTATTTAAATCGATAGAAGACAAAAGTGAGGAAGGGGGAGGTCATTTTTAATGTTATTGATTATTTACGTACAGATCCCTAAGTAAGTACATAGGTAGATATCATAGATATAAGAAATAAGGAGATATGCTAAAACTGTATGGAAACGCGATGTCTGCAGTCTATCCCTTCCACTCGCCACAACTACACATGCAGTTCAGTAAAAGCAATAGATACGAAGTCGCGCACACACTCGCAATTCATAAACCGAAACTAACTACACAATCACTTCACTACATATGTATTATAAAACAAAGTCCTCCACCGCGTCTGTCTGTCTGTCTGTCTGTCTGTTCGCGATAAACTAAAAAAACAGCTGCACCGATTCTCATGCTGTTTTCACCAATGGATAGCTTGCTTCTCGAGGAAGGTTTTAGTATATAATTTGTTAAGTTTTTGTATGCATTTTTGTATGAATTAACGAGATTTGTTGGAGGTGTCGGAAAAAAATAAGCCGTCTGGGAGCTTTAAATGAAAACGCTATCTAAACCCTTTGAGATATAACAAAATAATGTATGGTGGAATTATGTAAACAAAAACAAAAAAGTCCGCGATGGCATATGTTTATCTCTTAAGGATAACATACTATATCCATTTTATTGTCTTTTTGTAGGTATCTGTTTGCCGAAATTTACTCTTGGAAATACGATTACGATAACAATACGCTATAATATCAGCTATTAGCCAAATTATAAATAAGCTAGCTACTTATGTGTATTTCAAACAGTATATAAGAATATTTATCATAAAAACATTACTAAACACGGCGGCCATGATCAAAATTTGTGCATTCCAAAACTTTCGTTACTTTTTCACTGACATATTTATCACTTTTCGATAAACTAACACTCAATACGAAATCTGCACTTATTTCTCAGTAATTCTGTATAAGATTCTTCTAAGATTAAATCGTTTTCTCATTGAATCCATTACTTTACACACGTATAACCTTGATGAACGTTTACATTAACACAGAACACTATACTCCTTAGTGGTGTTCCCGCTAAAATGTCAACCGGTCAAGTATTAGTCGATTATTCGAATTCTACAGCCAGATCGTGTTGCAAGTACAAAATAAATGTCAAATATTTCGTCCAATTGCGAACGTGACCCTGAGAAATGTTATGCACCAATGGTGTTCATTAGTTAATTCGAGCATTTTATCAGCACAAACGGTGTATCATGTGACATTTCGGAGGATTTCGTTTTGTTTTCACATTGTTGGTACTTACGAGAATTATTTTAAAATTATTATTAGTGTCGCATTTTTATTTCGTGTTGTAATTTGGTACAATTGATTGCTTTAAGAATTTGAGTGAAATTCCGTGTTTTGATTTTGTGTTTGCTATCTTTAGGTAAAGACTCATTCACGTTCAGAACAAAAGTACTTTTATTATATTAAATCATTTGTTTCGGTTTCTATTCACATAGTGAATCACTTTAAATTAATATTAAGTTAGAATTTTGAGATATAGCCTGGGATATAGAGAAGGACATAGGGTACTTTTTATGCGATAGCCGACATCCACGCGGGCGAAGCCGCGGTCAAAAGCTAGTAATATAATATAAATAAACAATATTTTGCTAAAAACAAAATATTATTAAGTAAATTAAAAAAAATAACAATATGAGAAAATAAAGATGTGTAATAAACATTATTTCACATGGGTCTTCCAATCGGGTTAAAACGGTTAACAAATTGAAGAATAAACTATAATAGCAAATATTCATTAGACAATCGACATTATTGTCGATAGCCTAAGTTAGGAGATCTGCACAAGCACATCATTAGCTCGCGGCAAGGCACAGCGGCTGTACTACGCGACGCAACCGCATACACAAAATATCGTTTTGTGATTTTTACATTGCGTTGTCCAGTCACTTAGCGTCATACTTACGTAGTAGTTAAAAAGCAATGTATTTATTGCAAAAATAATACAGTCGCTGTTATGTATGAAAACAAAAATAACGTAGTAAAAAAAAAATACCGAATTGATAACCTCCTCCTTTTTGGAAAGTCGGTTAAAAAGCAAGAAATATTTTACTACTTGTTGATTTTCATGATTTTAAAGACAAATATAGTTAAATACTTGTACTAACTTATGGTAAGTGATTCCATGATGTACAAACATTTTGTTTTGGCTTCGGTTTTTGCAAGGAATCACTGAACAACACGGCATTCTTATAATTTGTCACGATCACGGTCAAAAGCGCACTAGTTCGCGGAGACTGCCATTTGCCTATTTTGCGAGCATTTTGATCATTGCGAGCGGACACAGACACGCCCCCTTGCCATTTCTCCTGTTTTTTATATTTCTATGTTTATAACGGTCAGTTATACATAAGTCACACACACAGATTACACACAAAGCAAGTCTCATCATCATGGCAGCATTGGCAACGTTCCGAATCGCACTCACGAGCGTTAAAATCGCTCATGCTACTAATGCATAGAAATGGGTTAGTAGTGATTGAATGGTATGAAGTTGCAGCTAGGTATGGAAACGATACATAATTTTTTTTAAACATAGATGTATCGTTCATAAACATCGATGTTTTACCATCGATGTTGAAACTGTTAACATCGATGAAACATTTTTCTTAAGAACGATGTTTTCTCAGCGCCATCTATGTATTGGTTCGTATACTTGCCAAAATAGGTGTTGCTATTTCGTTATTATTCCTCGTCAATATTTACGGCGACATAAAGAAATATTGGCAGTACCTACCTACTCTTAACAAATTTCTGAACGTGCACATGCGCTGCCGCAGACCGCACGCGGCGGTTCAATCGCTGGCATGGAAGTATTGTACTGTAGTGTTGCCAGATGTACGAGAAATCTCGTAACTTTACGAGATTTAGCGGTCTCTGTACGAGATACGAGAAAAAAATTCTCTTGTACTTTTTTTGTGAGATTTTAATCACGTTTTTTTTTTTCCAATTTTCAACGACTGGCGATGGCTGGTACGCATAAACATATCCCTTTAAACAAGTTAGGATTGTCTAACTTTCCCTTGACAGCACCATGTATCCAAACTAAAATATTATAATAAAGTTTACAATAAACATCGTAATATACGATCGACTCACTCAGCACATCACTAGATTCATTACCTCATCTCTGTAGTCTTTGGTCGGGGAATTCCCGCTCGATGTATTTATTTGTTGTTGTCCTTGTTGCACTCATGTAAACATCGTATTCTTTTCTCCATTGCTCTGACAAAATCATCTTTCTATGAGAAAATCGATATTTTAAACACCAACATTTCATTAGGAAGCACATTGTAGATCTTTAAATTGGTAAATCGTCGTCGTATAGTCGTGAAAGTTTTTGCATTTGATAGAGCTTCAAAATATGAAAAAGGCTGGCGAAAAAAAGTGATTTTGCAAAAAGTGACACATCATAAGCGGTCTTAAAGTCGCAATGACTATATAGTTTTACTTAGTAGTAGTTGAAGTTTGTTAAGTTCCAGTGCATTTTGATGTGTCTTCCGAATTATTCAGTGATTAATTTAAATTAATGAGTAGTGACTGAATCTCCATCCACTCCACCTAGAAAAAAGACGTGTGGCACTCGGGGACTGCCGCGGTAAAGCTATTGCATAGCATTTTGTATCAACTTATGCAATTATAATTATTTATTTATTTTATTTATGCAGTATTTCTTTTTCTTTGATATTCTTTCTATATACTTTCTTTGATATACGGAATTTCTGGATTCGGTCCCCGCGCTCAAGGCCCGCGATAGAAGCTATGCAATAGCTTAAAAACAAAATAAATAAGTGCTGAACGTCGTAAAAGTGTATAACTACGTAAACAAAGTCAAATACTATTCAAATATAAGCATAATAACAACTTTAAAATAGACGAAAGTGTTGAACCTAAAGTAATTTTAAATAAAAAAAAGAGTGACAAACTGTTTTGACAGCGAAAAAATTCCATGTACATGAGTCATTTCCAACCGTCTAGTCCAGTTTAAAAATTGTTCAACTGGAATGGTATCAACTATTTGGCAAGCTTTAATTAAGTCATTGTAGCCTTGCGGTGCAACAGGGGAACTGAATGTACTCATAATCGACTGGTCGTGAGTTCAAACCCCACTATCAACAATCACTTTTTGTGAAGATCATAATTTTATAAACTAATATTTATAAGAATAAAATACGCAGTACACAGAAAAAGGAACTGCCAGAAATTATTAGATCACTAGAGGGTACTGGTGTAGTAAAATAACCGTCGGAGTGGGGAGCGTGAGGTTTTTTCGTTACGGAATTTCTGGATTCGGTCCCCGCGCTCAAGGCCCGCGATAGAAGCTATGCAATAGCTTAAAAACTACCTACACCCTGGTCCTCCTCCCGACAACTGGTCGAATCTTAACTCTTATTTAGGTTGTCTTACCACAGATTAATTAATAGTTGTCTTACTCTGATTAGTGATAACACTTCGAAAAGTACATGCAATGCCGACTGTCGAGTTTAGTTCTCATTTTTAGTTACCTAAGATAATGAACTAAACGCGAAATACAAGTGGGCTCTCTTTTGCAGCCCTGGTAGTCAATTATTATTTTGAATTAAATAAACACATACTTACGCTTTTTACTGCGGGAAAACCTTTTATTCCCACGGGAAAATCAAATACAAAGCAGGCGTGGCTGCTACCGGCCGATTAGTCGATTAAAAAGAAATCCTTTATTTATGTAAAAATTATGGTCACCTCACAATATTAATGGATGTTTGTATGGGAAAACTTAAATGATCAATATCTTTGAAACTACTCAAAGCTTCTCCGTCACAAATTCAGGTTATCATTATCGTCCCCGTCACAAAATTTTGAACCCATTTCAGAGGCCGTAGATCATCAGGCAGCAGAGATACACGTGTCCAGCCAACTAGAATTCAGGTTGGCTGGACATTAAGTTTTTATTGATTTCTCGTAAACCCTTACATGTGACGCCATAAATCAAACGTTATTACTGTCACAAATTGCGTCACTAAATGTTAGTAAAGGAACCATATTCGAAAACGCTCCCGTTTTTGAGATTCGGAAGTGCCAGACAAAAGTTTTATACGTAAATTCAAGATGGCTGGCACAGATTTTTGCATTTTTTGACTAAACCGCTGTACGTATCACAAAACTTTTAGCTCGATGCCTGTCACAAATGTATGTGACGCCCGTTGATATGCAAAAAGTCGTTAAAATCACTTCCGTTACCGAGATTGAGAGACCAGCGAAAAGTGGTTTTTCAAGCTGGCTGGACACGTTTTCGATCGATTATCTCAGCTTCTGTAGCGTCACAAATTCTGAACTAAGGGTGTTTAGCCGTCACAAATAGTGGCCTATTGACCTAGTTAAATGCGAGCGGTTTTGAAAGTTTGTCCAGCCATCTTGAACTACATGTAAAAACATGTGTTAGATTTATATTTTTCGTAATTTATATTGAGTAGTTATCAAAATTTCAATCAGTACACTTACTAGATAAAGATGTGATGAATAACAAGGCATTAAACAAAAAACCAGGTATCTTCAGGTTACTGAGAAATTTGTGCTGAAAAAAATAGAAATTTCTGTTTTTAGACCGCGAAATTGATAGGGACTCTTAAAAGTCAGTCTCATCAGCATGTGCAATATCAAATAAGTTATCAAGGTTAATTTTAAAATTATTTTGTTTATCACTCCGTAATTCCATCGACATCTTTATGCAATTAACAATAGCGCATTAATAGTTAAAAATTACGAATGAAATGACAAATTAAACACGTAGTTACAGTTTGCAGCGCATTACCCGCGCAACTTATATGGAGAAGTTTAAAATGCAAGTCGGCACGGGTTATCGTTTATAAAACGGGCTAATATTTTTTCCTAGACAATATTGGGTTATTACGAAAGTTTTAAGAAGGTATGCGTAAAAATATATTGAACTTAAAATTTAAGGGACACCCTAATATACATATACTTATTACATATACAAACATATTGCATATAATGGATTTCAATTATGCTGGTGGCGCTGATGCCAAATATAGCTTTACTAACATGGGGATGCTATGGTGACGACGACAACGATAGCTACCTATCAATTCAGGATATTAACGGGCTTTATTCATTGCCACTTTATGAGGCCTCTATACCTAACCTGAAAACCCGTGATGTTGTACCTCTACGAATGAATGAAATGCACCGACCCCAGCGTGGTTTAACCAGACTCGATCACTCGAATGAATCCAAAGATTCACACTAGCTTCTAGAGCCTCATGTTTCATGGGGCTATAGTGGCCATTGCATAACAAGGAGTAGACCGGGGGGCACGATAATCTATGAACAAAAACTCACAATTAACTGTTTTTTTCCAGCGGCGGTGCGTCGGTTTTTGTCGTGGCGCGGCTGGGCCTCCTGGGCGCGGCTTTCATTCGGCGCGCTGCTGCTGCACATGCCCATCAACAAGTCGCTGGTCGCCGCCAGGCTCATGCCTTCCATGCTCGACAGGCAGTCCGCGGTAATTTACCAGCCCATAATAATACCAGCCTATAACTGTCCCACTGCTGGGCAAAGGCCTCTTCTCATACAGAGAAGGCACGAGCATTGATCACCACGCTTGCTCAAGACGGGTTGGCGATTTCAGACTTATATTAACTATAAGTCCAGGTTTCCTCACGATGTTTTTCCTTCACCGATGTCAATAATGTCCAAGATAAACTCAGAAAGTACATATGAATTGAAAAAGTCACATTGGTACTTGCCCAGATTTGAACCCACAACCTCATGCATAAGAGGCGAGGCCTTAACCAACGGGCCATCATGACACTAACCACTACCAGCCTATAGTCTGTTCCAAATCTATCTCATGAAAATGTAAACAAAATAATGTATCAGAACACGTAGCTATGGATGCCATTTACACTTCCTTCAGACACTTTTGGAACAAGCCATAGTCCTTTTTCAAGTTCAATTTCATTATAGCAGTCCACTGCTGGACTTGCTGGGCATATGCAATTGCATGCCATTCGACTCGATCCTCGGCTACTCTTCATACACCTGCTGCCAGCCAGCTACCAGCTTTATATGTTGGCGTCGTGCATCGGCTGAATTTCCATTCAGCCAATTACATTGTGTGGAGTAGGTACCTAGTTGTAATTCGCAGGGTTGAGATCAGACATAAGCAACGTGTGGCTTCCCGTATAGACAGACGTGGGTGAGTAATTTGACAATCGGGATCGATCTTCCACGTAAAAGCATTTCTGACGGTGGTCACCTATTCATCCCGATCGCGACGGTGTAGCTAAACCGCGTCCAGTAGACCGATCGTACCTGCGGTTGCTATTATCGGAATACTTCATCCTGATGATAATTATTTATGATTCCTCCAGATTCTTGAGTGGTTTGGCGTGGCCGCCGTGTCGTACTTGATGGCGCTGCCGCTGGCGCTGCTGGTGGAGCTGCCGGCGCAGCGCCTGCAGCGCGCGCTCGCTCGGCCGCGGTCCGAGCCCCGGGCCCCGCCGCAGGCCCCGCCCCGGGGCCCGCTCCGGGACCCGCTCCGGGCCCCGGCCACGCCGCCGCCCCGCGATGACAAACCCACCGACAAGGCCGACTTGTGAACATCGCACACACAGAGTACTGCGATACGAGTGGAGGAAAATGAAAGGTCATCCCGCCTGTCATACTCTGCCACTGGTCGGTAGAGTAGCTT
Source organism: Dryobota labecula (assembly GCA_947523025.1). Taxonomy (NCBI): domain Eukaryota; kingdom Metazoa; phylum Arthropoda; class Insecta; order Lepidoptera; family Noctuidae; genus Dryobota; species Dryobota labecula. The sequence continues at coordinate 792,003 of OX383303.1, read as the reverse complement.
AGCACTCGATTCGCTACTACATTGTGATTGAGAACGTCAATCTTCTTTTTGGGTGGCTTATTTAATTATTCTAGGCTGGACCTAGTCAGGTATTGGTTCCAAAATGGTGGATTCCTCCCAGAATTGTAGCTATCTTTTTTCAAACTACCCAAATCTAAGTGTAAATAATTTACTCTCTACCGAACCTAATTCGACAGTAAACCGAATAATTAATTGTATTGCCTCCACTGGAAACAATTTTAAGTATGTAGAATAAATTAATAGGTACTAACATACATAAGTTAAAGTTAACTAAATTGACATAAACTCGAGCGCTCTCATTGTAGACCAGCTTTTAGTAACTATTTATATCTTTCTACTAGAAAACTGGACAGAACATTGAGCAGCAATCAAATACATATATGAATAAATGAGCAAAAAATCTGTAATATTTAGTGTGAACTAAGTGTTGACAGAGTTTTCGTGACATCGTAACATCACACAACTTGGTAACGCCAAGCTATTAATAAACGCGAGTTAGAAAACTATCGTAATATAGGTAGCCATTATGGTCCATGGTGCCTACAGGGTGACTTGTAATAGTGCTAGATGAACTGATTATAGATATTAAGTTAGAAATATTTACTATCCTGTAAATAGCCTTGTAACAGCTGCTTTATTTACTTTCAACTTATAGCAATACTTGGGAGGTTACTAGCCGAATCCGGCGCTCCTTGATGGCTAATAGTTGTATTGGCAGCTGTTCCTCGAGGCAACGTAATGTGATAGTAGATCGTAGCGTAAGGGCGCCGCCCGTGGTGAAAGACTAAACTAACTGTGTGTAACAAATACATGTAGGATTTCGTCTGTACTGAGTCTTAAGTGCACAAAAAAAAATCCTTTTGAACTTTATGAACTTGGAATAAGAGTCACACCGTGCAGCAAAAGAAAAAAAGCATAGGTATTGGAGTTTCTTGCATGCCTGGTATTAACTTGATCTCAATTTGCTATATCACTGTGATGAAGCTGATTCTCCTTTTGTGCTCTTGAGGTCTCAAGTTCAGTTCAATAAATCTGAACAAAAGGTATTTTTGTTGTTATTTCATTACTCCCTCCCCTACCAACTTCAACATAATCAGACATAGATAGAGGATAGAGATCATACATGTTATCTTTGTAACTAAATAATGACTAAATAAAAAATACAGTACTAATATACATAACTAAGCTTTTACCCGCGGCTTCGCCCGCGTGGATGTCGGAACGTACTACCGGGATTGAAAGTACCTACCCTATGACCGAGATTAAAAATACTGTTGAGTAATTCAAAAACTTTTGAGTTATTTAAGGCACGCAATAAAATTCTCCCCTAAAAACTTAATTACCCCTCATTCCTCTGTTTGGAATCAATTCTCAAAAACCCCATATAATCGTAATCCTTTTTTTTTTCTGTCAAAAGAATGAGCACCGTTTGAGGGGATGTTTTGAAAAACGAATACTGACAAACTGTGTCTTATTTAAGAACGTATTTGTGCTGAGTTTCAAGGATATGAACTAAAAAAAATTGATTTTGCATACAGTCTAAATCCCCCCTTTCACCCCTTTAAAGCCCTTCTTAGAGCTCGCCTACAGTGTATGGAATGTAAATTTATTCTGAAATAGATCAGTTCGTTACGGTTTTTTTCCCCCAATCCACCCTTGTGCCTAGTTTATTAACTCAAGGAATATGATTTTTCAAACAAATCAAATCACCCCTTTTTACCACTTTACGGGTTGAATTTTCAAAAATCCGTTCTTAGCGGATGCCTACATCACAATAACTATCTGTGTGCCAAATTTCAGCCAAATCCGTTCAGTAGTTTGAGCTGTGTTGATAGCCGTCAGTTTTTCCAGACAAACTTTGACCCCCTTTTTACCTCCTTAAAGGTTGAATTTTCAAGCTTACGTCTTACTCTATATCCTAATCTAATTTAACCTCATCTAATTATCCTAATCTATATCTATATCGATATATCTATACCGGAGAAGGGGATGGGGGGGTTCTTCGGCGTGGCTAAATAATAACAGCCGCACAGGTTGATTGATCAGGTTAAGCTTCACTTGCCGCGGTTGGTCTGTAGATGGGTGACCATTTTTACATACAGAGACCCGTCCGTGCCTCGGAAAGCACGTTAAGCTGTTGATCACGGCTGAAAGTCTGACAACCATTCTTACCAAGGGGTATCGTATTACCCCAGTAACTGCGTTGAAGTCAGATAGGCAGTCGCTCTATGTAAAATTACTGTAAAGTTAGAAACAGTACACGTGTAGTTATAATATTTTTACTTGAATACATTTAGCGAATGAACAACTTCAATAAAAAACTTCATCCCCCTTTTCAGATCCCTGTGGGTTGAAATAATAAAAAACCGATTTACGTTGTGTTAGTTTCCAACCATAAGCCGAAATATTAGTGATTTTAACTTAAAAAATTAAAAACATAATTTCATCAACATTTTCACCCCTTAAGGGTTGAAATTCTAACAACACCGTTGCGTTAGCTTCCAGCCATAAGCCTAGATAGTAAATTTTGTTATTTTTCTTCGAAAATTAAGGACTTTTCACCTCCATCCCCCTTTTTGACCTTCGGGGGTGGAATTATCAAAAACGCTGAGACACGTATAAATTAATTTTCAATCGTCAGCCTAAACACAAAATTTGATGATCCTAACTTCAAAACTGACGTATGTACTTTCATATAAACTTCCATCCCCTATTTTACCCCTTTAGGGATGGAATTTCAAAAAAATCTTTCTTAGTGGATACTTACTCTTCACAAAGAACACACCCTCCAAGTTTCATGTCTCTAGGAACAGCGGTTTGGGCTGTGTGTTGATATATCACTCAGTCAGTCAGTCAATTTACCATTTTACTTCACGGCAATCTGAAATATAATTAATTAAACAGAGTAGTGTTTCTCATACACACGTATTAACATCGCGTTTTTTTAGAGATAGAATATAAATATTTTCCGTAAATAGCAACACTAGCATATTGGCAACACAGAAATGTCCCTTTTTTTTTCGCGCGTCAAGGCATCGCAAGAAAAATTTCTCAAAAAGTGTGTCGTCGGTGAGCGTGCAAGACCGCGTAAGAGCAGTTTGTAAATACCGCGTATCTGCGTTTTCACGATTTTACAGGAAGAAGAAAAAAGTTAATATCAAGATATTAACTAAAATAAAAACTAAAAAACTAAAAACTAAACTAACTAAACTAAAACTAAAATATATTTGAATGGCCAAGGCCATTCAAATATATTTTTCCGACTGAACTTGTTTACTATATATTTGTGACTTATTTTATAGGAAAATAACGTAAATTTACCAATAGCTTGTTTAGATTCCGTATAAAGTCATTTACGCGGTTTTGTAGCGATAAATAATAGAAAGTGTAGTAGACTTAGTAGGTACGCGGATTTAAAATGAAACATTTTCATAAAAATATTGAATTTATTAGGTATGACAAAATAACAAAAAAAATAAACTTATAGATGAACATCTACTTACAAAAAGATGTTAACTTCTCATTAATTAATTTTATATTAAAACAATTCATAGAGGGGCTCGTGGCTAAGTAATAACAGCCGCACGGGTCGATCCGTCAGGTTAAGCTACGCTTGCCGGGGTTGGTCCGTGGATGGGTGACCATCTTAACATACCGAGACTCCTCCGTGCCTCGGAAAGCACGTTAAGCCGTTGGTTCCGGCTGTCATTCGTGGATCTTTGACAGTCGTTACGGGTCGTCAGAAGCCCAAAAGTCTGACAGCCAGTCTTACCAAAGGGTATCGTATTACGAATACCCAGTTACTGGGTTGTGGAGGTCAGATAGGCAGTCGCTCCATGTAAAATACTGGTATTCAACTGCATCCGGTTAGACTGGAAGCCGACCCCAACAAGTTGGGAAAAGGCTAGGCAGATTGATTTATTAAAACAATTCATACTATCCATACTAATATTATAAATGTAAAAGTAACTCTGTCTGTCTGTCTGTCTTTCTGTCTGTCTGTCTTTCTGTCTGTCTGTATGTTACATTTTCACGCCTAAACCGCTGAATCGATCGTCATGAAATTTGGCAGAGATATAGCCTGGGATATGGAGGACATAGGCAACTTTTTTACGCGATAACCGATATCCACGCAGGCGGAGCCGCGGGCAAAAGCTAGTTAATTATAAGATAAATTGTCATAACAACTATGACAATCTCCTGGTATGACACTCTTAAGCTCCTGTAAATGATCGTACTTTGTTTTTGACATTGATTGTCTTGATTCATAAAGTGAAGGCACGCTGTCAATCAAAGAGATTTAAGATACAATAGAGAGGATAAGCAAAGAAATGTCATACAGAAACTGTGATCCCATGTCTAAGTGACGCCATCTAGCATAATATAGCAAAACTAGAGCGGCAATTGCACAGTGTGTAATTTCGGCCCGGCTGCGGTCACGCGTATGTTATGTATTTAATTGATAGCTGTTACTATTTTAGAGATTTGACAAAGACACCGAAGCTTTTTTTGTAATTATTTACTGAGTTGATTGTGTTTTTCTAGAAAAACCCATAGAAACCATAAAAATGCAATATCTTTTTTCAGATAGATTATAAGCAAATAAATAAAATATGTTCTCATAAAAGAAGTTTGTAGCTATAACCTTGCAAAAAACTACATAAAACACACGGTAAATTAAGACACAATTAAGGTTTTTACCAAAAATGAATACTATTTTTTTGTGGAGCATTATCGTAATGGTCGCATTTAATTTTTAATGGAAAAAAAATACATATAGTCACATAGTTGCATAAAAAATATCAGCTAATAAAAATGAAGGGGCGACGAGATATGAATTTTTAAGGTTGTCACTAACTTTTCTATGGAAATTTAATGATCATATTCAGAGTCATATTCATTGATTCTGCTCATAAATAACATCGTTAATGTTGGTTTATTATATTACTTATATAATTAAATCACTCAATTTTTAAAAACAAAAAAGTCATAAAAAAGAACTCAATATTTTTATTTTTTAATATGCATTATTATGTTTGATTCTCTTAAAAAATTATGCTACGCAAAAGAACGAGAAAGAAAAGTTTTTTATATGAAAATATCTTCGATGAAGGACATTGGTCACGTTTCTCTTGTACACCGAACTAAACTATCACTAAAATTCCTTACTTTTGGAAATGAGAATCTTAAAGCTATTCTGCAAACAAAATTCTCAAAATTTAAAAATAAGTTTGACACAACTAAATCGAATATGACAATCGTGACTCCACGTGGTATTTTTTTTTTTTCTTTTGGCTTTGCAACTTTTGCCATGATACTTTAGACTACCCCATGATTTTTTAGAGCCAGAGGCGCGCAGGTAGGGGCAGTCTCGACGTGTTTTTTTTATGGAATTTTTTACTTTTTGTATGAAAAATACAAAAAAATATTACCTACATGTTGAATTTTAGGGATTTATGGGCTTCCTAAAGGGGTTCGAAATCTTCATTATTTTTGCGATAGGACGCACCATTTTCGAGATATAAGCATAAGAAAAAATATATACAGTACTGTTTTTGCACCAAAGTCGAGGTGTTGCTGTGAATTTTAGTTCATGACAACTAAATTTATTCCACACCTTTTTAATCGCGATTAAAATTAGTCAGATTTAGATAGAAGATCTCAAGTTTAGTTTAAAAACGTCAAATTCAGAATATCAAAATTGCAATTTTCACTAAATTAAAAACTCAGTACCATCTTAGTGCTGTCAAACTAAAATATAGTTAAGTTGTGTCACTTTAGTCAATTTCAGAATAGGAAATCGTCGTTTGACAGGAATAAACTAAAATTTGGTGATTTTTAGTCTAGTTTAGATAATTTTGTGACAAGAGAATCGACACCTTTGTGGATTGTGAAGGGGTCCGCATCAGTACTCCGAAGAAGCGGGGGTGAGGCGTCATGAAGCCGGAAAAGACCCATGGCGCTGCTTTGCCTCAGGAGAAATTGACCCATTCTCCTGGGGGATGTCATTTCGGGCTTCGACCTGACTGACTGACTTAATGCTAGAGGGGGGCATGAGGGCGCCAACCCTCATGTTGGTCAGCGAGTGGTAGAAATATCTGAATTGATTCGTTTTGACTTGTTCAAATTATTGGAAAATAGTGCTCATTTACGAGGACCGAAATCACGACCCTTAAACATTCCAGAAAAAGTTCTGCATCTTATAACGCACGGATCACGTACTCTGGATAACGTACTTATTCATGAAGGCCCGTCACCGCAAAAATATTCTGATAATACTTCTAGTGAATTTGAACGGGATACTGACGATAACGAAGGTAACAACATCGTATTACCATCAGAAGAAATTTCAATACATTGTGATGATTGATGACGACATCGAAAGTTTCTAATTTATTTATAATTTATTTTTATGGTTACATTTGGACAACCCTATTTCCATAGAAATTTCTAAAATACTTAGAAACGCTATAACTCTCTAACCCTTCTGTTAGCGATGATGGACGGCTCAGTACTGTTTTATTACTGTAACTGTGTTTATTTGTGTGTATAATGTCATACTAATTATTGTCTAAATTTGATGTTGGTAGCATTGTAACGTCTTTTGAATTCTAATAAAAGGCGGGGTGGCTGCGAACATCGCGATACAGATTAAAAAGAGGAAAAACGCGCGAGGGGCACAATCGACCGCGATCCCGCTCACCCCCCCCCCCCACCGGCAGTCGCCCGCTAGACACGACGCCGTGAGGACGGAAGCGTATGCGCACCGGTCGTCTACGCAGCTACCCCGCGTAAGCCTAAAAAAATCAAAAAAAGTGGTCCAGTCGAGCCGGATCAGCAGTGTTCAGTGTAAGGAAGCACAAAACCTGTGTGGCAAGATGCCGTTATTTCAAACGCCGCGTACCGGGAGAACGCGTGCACAATCGAGAGAAATGATGGCTAACGAAACGAAAATGAAGCTAGAAGCGGGTTCAGACGACCAGGACAACAGGAAAAGCGCTGGTAAGATTCTGTCCGACATTGTTGCGACTCAAGATGGCGGCGTGCATAGCCGCGAACAAGCCGTCACGTGTACGAGCCACGCGTCTCGCGAACAAGCCGTCACGTATACGAGCCACGCGTCTTCCTCTTCGGCCACGCGGCAAAAGCAGCTCGAATACAAAGCAGCTCAAGCCAGAGCCGTTATCGAATTGAAAGAGGCTCAAGCCGAAATTACGATAAGATAAGATAAGATAAAAATTTATTTGCCCAAACATGTGTATACATACAATAATAAAAAGTGCATGCAGGATAACATAATGAAAAATTGGTTCAGACATGTTTGCCATACTACGGCGTGCAAATGTTTAGAATTACAAGTGATTTTCTTAATAATTATATCCTTCAGTCCAAAAAAAAAAGGCAATTTTAACAAAAAATATACATTACAAGAATAAAAGAATTAAATAAAACAAAATTTAATCTATGACTGCAAAATTTGCAACTAGTAGGTAATAAATGTCAAAGTAAAAAAAGAAAAAAAAAAAAAGTTGAAATCATAATTAAAAATAAAGAGGAATTAATAATTCATGTCAAAGTATACAGTCATGTCAAAAGTAATTAATAAAATCATAATTGAATCTATAATAATCATAATTTATAAAGTCTTTCAGAGTCAAATTATTCAAAAATTGTTATGATTATTTATATAATAAAACATGAGAACAATAGATATGTAAAATATTATCAAAATTTCTCATCTAAAAACTCATTCAAATTATAATAAGCCTTATCTGCTAGAAAATTATTAACTCTCTTTTTGAACGCTGCATCATTTAACTGCTTCCAGTCTTTTGGAAGTTTATTGTAAATTTTCGGAGCCATGCAAAAGACACTTTCGCGCGTAAGTGCCGTTCTATATTGTTGTAGGCAAATTTTGGTACTGTCACGTCTATTACGAGGGAATCGATCTGCCATGCGAGAAAATAGGAGAGGGTTGGATCTTACGAACATCGCATTTTCTAATGTGTAAAGTGAAGGTTGGGTCAAGATTTTGTATTTTTGAAAATAAGGTTTGCAACTCTGAGTGGTTTCAAGTTGGAACATCGACCTAATACAACGCTTTTGAGTTTTAAATATAAGGTCCCGGTCAGTCGAGTTACCCCAAAAAATTACGCCGTACCTTAGAATGGACTCCACCAAACCGTAGTATGCGGTGAGTAAAGCATCTATACTAATTACCGCTGCCAGTTTGTAAAGAGCATATGCTGAGGCACTTAGTTTCTTACTGATAGTCTGTATATGTGCCTTCCAATTTAATTTCTTGTCAATAATAAGTCCTTAAAAATTTTGTTGTATCAACTTCGTCAATGTTATTATTATTATAGTTTATATTTAGATTATTAATTAATGTCAAGGAGCGCTGATTAAAGTGCATGATTTTAGTCTTATTTATATTTATTTTTAAATTATTATTATTTAACCATTCTATAATTGCAATTAGTGAGTTATCAATGTTAGATTTATATGTGTCTCGGTTCTTACACGCGATTGTCACTACACTGTCATCAGCAAAAAGGCTCATAGGTTGTTCTGTGGACTTAGGCAAGTCATTAATATATAATGTAAACAAAGGAGGTCCCAGGACACTTCCCTGTGGAACACCGTACCTAACTTCACGTTCTTGTGACCGATGTGACTCTTCTCGTTTTGTAGTTATGTTTACCCTACTGACTTCCGTTATTTGCTTTCTGTTTTGAAGATATGACTCAAATAGTTTTAGTATATTACCTCTAATGCCATACGCTTCGAGTTTCTTAAGTAAAATATTGTGCTGAACATAATCAAACGCCTGAGTCATATCGCAGAATATACTGCACACTGGTTTATGTTGATCCACATTCGTCATCACTGTATATAAAAAATCATAAATTGCCATATTAATCGTTTTTTTTTTCCCTGAAACCTTTTTGTTCATTGCAAAGGATTTTATTGTGTTCTAAATACGAGTTGAGTTGTTTATAAATATATATCTCAAAATTTTTGGAAATTACTGGAATGAGCGATATCGGTCTATAATTCATCATCAACTCTTTATCGTCTTTCTTAAATAGCGGTTTTACTATTGAAGTCTTTAGTGCGCTTGGGAATATGCCAGCACTAATACTCAAATTAATTATGTGACTTAAAGGAGAACTAATAACGCCCGCTACCGCTTTGAGTACTTTTGTGGAAATTTCATCGTAGCCTACACTATTTGTATTTTTGAGTGTTGATATTATTTTTATTATGTCATATGGTGAACTAGGTCCCATAAACATAGAGTCTCTTGTATTTAAAATATTTTGTGTTACTGTAGTTCCAGCATTTACAATGGGTTGAATTTTGTCGATGAAGTAATTGTTAAACATGTCCGCTATGTGTTTTGGCTCTGTGATGGATTCATTATTAATTTTAATTTTATCTATAGAAGGTTTCGGTATATTTAGTTTGCTTCGTTTAATTATTTGCCATGTCGTTTTGGATTTATTTGTTGATGTTTTAATTTTATAATTAAAACATCAACAAAACATACGATGACTAAAGCTCGCATAGAAAAGGAGTTATTAGAGAAAAAAATTGCCGCCGATTTGGCACACCTAGAAGATTCCAGACGTTCAAAGCAATCTTCGTCTATATCATGCAAAAGTAGAAAAGTGGCTGGAACAATCCGTTACCGCACCCGAGTCGTCGCTTGAACGGAACGTGGTCGGCGAAGTTTGTGAAAACGGCGCCAGCCGCACACGGCAACCCACAGATCAGTCGGCCGGTACTCATTAATAAAAATGATTAATAAATGGGCCGATTACCTATATCAGTATGATAATCAAGACAACACACCAAAATTAGAATTATTATCCAATTTTCTTCGGCAAGAAGCCAAGAAAGTTGCAATAACAGGAGTGAGCTACGTGCACAGTCAAATCGATTCGAAACCGAGATCTAATACCGAGAAATATAAAAATCACAAGCAATCAGTGTTAGTGTGTGCGGAGGTCAACAACCCCTCCACATCTGATAAATGTAAATACTGTAAAAAACCTATTCACAAACTAACAGAGTGCAACAGATTCAAACACGCTATGCGCAAAGACCGATGGCGCTATGTTCGCATAAACAAACTGTGCTTCAAGTGTCTCGGAGATCGACATGAAAATCAGTCGGAGTGCACCGCCGAGAATTGCGACGTCGACGCCTGTGGTGGGCCGCATCATCGTTTGCTTCACTGGGTGAAACCCAGTGAATGTAAGTATGTGGAACTACTATGTACAGAAAACAGAGCTCGTTCCTAAGGATCTCTAAAATAAGTGACATTTCTGTGTTGCCAATATGCTAGTGTTGCTATTTACGGAAAATATTTATATTCTATCTAAAAAAAAACGCAATGTTAATACGTGTGTACGAGAAACACTGCTCTGTTTAATTAATTATATTTCAGATCGCCGTTCATAAAATTAGAATCAAGACTTCGCTTAACAGGTAAGCTCGTTTGATTCTCAATTTTATATAAGATAGAAGACATAGACTTCCTTAAGGCGACGATAACCGACTTTTAATGATTTTATAATGAAGATGACGTCTAAACGAGTAGTGTTGATTTGGAAAAAAATTATGTTAAACTAGAGCATTTTATTAATAACTAGCTTTTGCCCGCGGCTTCGCCCGCGTGGATGTCGGTTATCGCATAAAAAAGTACCTACCCTATGTCCTTCTCCATATCCCAGGCTATATCTCAAAATTCTAACTTAATATTAATTTTAATGTGATTCACTATGTGAATAGAAACCGAAACAAATGATTTAATATAATAAAAGTACCTATTTTCTGAACGTGAATGAGTCTACCTAAAGATAACAAACACAAAAACAAAATACAAAATTTCACTTAAATTCTTAAAGCAATCAATTGTACCTACCAAATTACAACACGAAATAAAAGTGCGACACAAATAATAATTTTAAAATAATTCACGTAAGTACCAACAATGTGAAAACAAAATGAAATCCTCCGAAATGTCGCATGATACACCGTTTGTGCTGATAAAATGCTCGAAATGTCAAATAAACACCATTGGTGCATAACTTTTCTCAGGGTCACGTTCGCAATTGGACAAAATATTTGACATTTATTTTGTACTTGCAACACGATCTGGCTGTAGAATTCGATTAATCGACTAATACTTTGACCGGTTGACATTTTAGCGGGAACACCACTAAACGAACGAAAAAAAAAGAAAAAAAAATACGTCTGTACTCTGTCGTCGTGTAGCGGTGTGGTGCGGTGCTTAATGTAAACATTCATCAAGGTTAAACGTGCGTAAAGTAATGGATTCAATAAGAAAACAGTTTAATCTTAGAAGAATCTTATACAGAATTACTGAGAAATAAGTGTAGATTTCTTATTGAGTGTTAGTTTATCGAAAAGTGATAAATATGTCAGTGAAAAAGTAACGAAAGTTTTGGAATGCACAAATTTTGATCATAAGGCCGCCGTGTTTAGTAATGTTTTTATGATAAATATTCTTGTATACTGTTTGAAATACACATAAGTAGCTAGCTTATTTATCTAAGAACATAATTTGGCTAAAAGCTACTGATATTATAGCGTATTGTTATCGTAATCGTATTTCCAAGAGTAAAATTCGGCAAACAAATACCTACAAAAAGACAATAAAATGGATATAGTATGTTATCCTTAAGAGATAGACATATGCCATCGCGGACTTTTTTGAAGACCTTTATAAGATACATAATTCCACCATACATTATTTTGTTATATCTCAAAGGGTTTAGACAGCGTTTTCGTTGAAAGCTCCCAGACGGCTTATTTTTTTCCGACACCTCCAACAAATATCGTTAATTCATACAAAAATGCATACAAAAACTTAACAAATTATATACTAAAACCTTCCTAGAGAACCAAGCTATCCATTGGTGGAAACAGCATGAGAATCGGTGCAGTAGTTTTTGAATTTATCGCGAACAGACAGACAGACAGACAGACAGACGCGGCGGAGGACTTTGTTTTATAATATGTAGTGATAGTGATTTTAGATTATGTTTATATTACATAGTGAAATTAATTTGTAGTTATGTCCAATGCGGATAAAAAAAACTGAGAATCACGCAAAATCTATCAAACGTATTTTTCTGAAACCTTCACCTTTATAAAGATAATTTAATTATTGATATTTTAGTAAACTTGTTTTATTAACCTTTTAACCGCCCCGGTCGGATTAATACGACAAATTTTTTCGTGCCCGTACCGCCTCAGTCGTATTTATACGACTGAGAACCTATGTTCGTTTTGTGCTTTTTATATCATTGCACGACCATATTTGTCGTAGATATTTATTTGTAGATTTATGAGCCGGGCGCTGGGGGCACAGCAATTGATATAAAACCAAGCGGTCAATAGGTTAAAATACCTTTTGTTTTATTAAAAAAAAAAAAAACATACTAATTTGGCCCATAGTTTATGTATAATACATTAATCATGCGTCTTATTTGGGACAGCGCTCCTGCATGAGCGAGTCCTATTACTGGCTGGACGTACGACGCGTTGCGTGAGCTCCAGAACACGCAAGCTAACCACTCAAGGTCACTGGCATATATGAGGCCATGAGAGCCAGAGTGGCCTAACTGTCATTTTTCTTCTTCAAAAACTGCTTCCGAGGTAAGTTTAAAACAGTTTTTAGGCCACTCTGGCTCTCATGGCTCCAAGCTGGCCTTTCACTTTAATGAAATCCTATACAATGCGCGATCCGCTTATACTGGAAATGTATAGCCTGATATTTAGCCGTGTGTACATGATTGAAAGAAAGAAATCATTTTAAAGACTTTATTCTGTATCTTACCATCAGTCTGATTACAAAGAGTCACACATTTACAATATAACTTGATACATTTATCACGACAAGGTCCCTAAACCACTGCACTATTATGTCGAATTATTTAAACAACCAAAACAATACCTACACAGTACTGCCGATGTTGGCTGGCATTAGAGCCAGTGGTGCCGATTCCCTTGTTCACAAACTAAACTAAATTTAAGTTCAATGCGTCTTTTTCTTTCTATTTCATTAAGAAAAGGACAGAAGATAGATTTTAGTTTAGTCCTGTCAAATTAATCAGCGCTTGACGTATTTTGATGTAATTTTAGTCGGCAAGTTTTTAATCACGTCTAAACTTGTATGGAGTAGTGACAGGCGCTGATTAATTTGACAGGACTAAACTAAAATTTATCTTCTGTCCTTTTATTCTTGAAATAGAAAGAAAAAGATGCACTGAACTTAAATTTAGTTTAGTTTGTGAACAAGGGAATCGGCACCAATATGTGATTATGTTACATAGTCACTTTGAATCAAGGATTAAAAGTTGTAGAGGATACGGTGGCCCTGCCAAAAAGGGCAACAACATAGAGCATAGAGAGTTATGGGACTTACAACTAAAATAAAAGTTAAAGTAGCCTACTTAGGATATATTATACTTAGACTCAAAGAGATGTAGATAAAGTGACAAAGGTTTAACGTCGTGATGGTCCGGAGCCACCCTGCCAGCCTCCGCGATGCCCTCCACCTCGACCACCCGCCCGGCCCCGACCAGCAGCTGGAAAATTACAAATTATTCATAAATACAATAAATTGGTTGTCACTAACATAACAAATGCCTATCTATACAAATAAATAAAATGTAAGTGTCTGTTTATAATTTCATAACAGCTTTTTACTAAATGCATATGACAGTATACAGGGTGGATTTTTTTGATGGGTTTTTATGGTTAGGTACAGTAACCGTTGTAGCTACAGTAAAACGGTCTAAGGTGACTGTCCTTATTTTTTTGAGAAATTTTGATCCCCATTCACAGCTTTGAAAAAAATGTAGTCAGCAAGAAAATGGGCCTTTTTCTCAAAAACTTTTTTTGATGCCAGTCAATCATGTTTCTTATAAGGATCAAAAAACTATCAGACCAACTAACTGAGGTTTGGAAAAAAGAAAACGGAAAAGTCAGAAATCGAAAAAACTTTTCCCATACATTTCGTAGGAAATGAGGGCTAAGTTTCGCGTTATCATCCCACGATTTGGGAGTCCATATTTTTTTTACAAAAACATCATATTATTATTAACCTACACGTAAAATTTTAAGGAGCGGAGATAAATGGTTTACGAGAACAAAAAAAAAAAAACAAACAAAATCGTAGAAATTTAATAATATTTTCTCACTTTTATATTACTTAAATTTTGCGGATTTAAATTAGTGCTATTAAATTAACAGTTGTAATAATTTACCGACTATTGCCGTTAGTTGAAACCAAACGTAAAACGAAGCAATTCTGTTGTCACTTCACGTAATCTGTCAGTGACGCAAATAAAAACTTAGGATGCAAGAGCGAGCGAAGCGAGCTCTGGAATTGGGGCACTTCGACTCGGACAGGTTAGGTTAGAAGGGGATGGCGGGGTCGAGTGAGCGAGCACAGCGAGCGAACAGACCCGTCCATTTTTAAAACACCCAGAAGTAGGAGTCCCGCCAAGCGGGGCTCCGTCTTACTTTAAAATACATGTCACAAAGGGGTGTGTAATGTTTGGTAAAATAACAGAGTCTAATTTAATATGAAATAATTTTCATATGCTATAAAAAACATTTAACCTACTTTCTAAATCTAATGTTATATTTGATATCATTTTCATTTTCTCTAATTTCATTTAGTATAACGTTCATTTCATATAATTTTCAAATTGCATAATGCTCTTTTTATATAATGTTCATTAGACCTAACTTTCATATTATATTATAAATATTAGTATTATTACTTTTATATTAACTAATTTTATAAGGTAACGCATCGTTCTTGAGAAAAGCAAATTATATTGTAACCTAACCTCAAAACATTAAAGTTGCTTCTGTATCGTCTCCGGCGCTGCGGGAAGTGCAACCTCCTCGCTTACGTAACAGAGGATAGGCACCCATGCTTACCTCCGCAGCATCGGCTTGGTAGTCGCCTCCGACGACCAGCCTCAGCCGCTACGCCTATGCTTTGTTACAGCGGCGGGGGTTGCTCTCCCTCCGCACCTCCGGTTTGTATATATACTCTAGGGTAGGAGCCAAAAGACTACGTAAAGTCGGGGCGACCCGATTCGGTTTTAGAACAGATTCAACCTATTAACTACAAGCCGGTGTATAATTATGTTTTCGCCATATCGTAGATGAAAAAAAAAGTAGACATTTCTAAATTATAATTATTAAACGTTACTTACAGATTTTGAATATTATGGCAACTGAATATTATAATAATTGAATATTATTTTAAATGAGCATTACATAAACTGTCCATTATACCTTGATTATACCATATGAAATTAGGTAAAATGAAATTATATCAACAATTTCATTATATCATTTGATCATTATATTAAAAAATAATTATACTAAATTAAATTAGGTCATACTAGCTTCTGCCCGCGACTTCGTTCGCGTGGAAGTCGTAAAACACCATAATATACTAAAATACCAGCCACATTTTAATAAAACTTCCCTGTACACTACGTTTGTAGTTTTGGTCACAGCAGTCAAAATATACAGAGTTAGGACTGGTGACGCGGGAGCAAGCGACGCCGCTGGCCGCGGCCACCGCCGTGCACTGCTGAGCAGAGGCGCGCGAGCCTGGCGCCCGGCTCGATGACTCACAGTACGTCATCACACTCATAGACGCAATAGAGAAATGCAACTAGGGATGGGCGTTGAATTAACGAACGGTTTAAATAGACGGTCTACGTTCAATCAACGCTTCAACGGTCTACCGTTCATTCGTAAACTAGTCGAATCCATTGACGGCTAAACTGAGAGTCCACGGCGTTCTTAACTACTGGACAACGCCACGACGACGCCTAAACCTAAACGTATCCCGTTAATACAAGTTCATGCGTTCGTTGAAATAATATCGTCAGACAAAGCAATTTAAACCTTAAGTATATAACGTCGGAGTTTGATATTTGTTGTATTTTTAACTAGACTTGTTAGAGTGAGAAGAAAGAGCATTCTGATACTGTGTGAAAGAGCACGTCGATGGACCTGGCTAAACGATGTAGTGCAGGATGAACAGGTTTAAAAATTTTTACAGTTTTGTTTATTGAAATTAGTGTGCATGCATTCGTGTGTCGCGAGTTCAAGGTCAAGTGATTCGTGAATTTGAATCTAGCGGAAACTTCGTTTAAATGTTTATGAGTTTAATTTTTTGTAACTTATTTTGTATATATTGCGTAAAACTAGTCTCTGTAATATAAAGACACCTTCGTTACGTCTCGCCCGTAGCTAATTATTAGACTAGACACCGCGCTTAGCCGACTGAATCGAACGCCTGCCGTCTGCCGTTGTCGCGTCGACTAGTCGACGAATTCAACTAGTTGATCGACTCGTCGATGGACGGTAGAGGACGGTCTAGTTTCGTTGACCAAAAATGCGTCGACGACACCCATCTCTAAATGCAACGGTATTTGATTGTATAATGTGATTGTGAGCACGCGCGCAAGCGACGCGAAGGTAGGGGTGTGAGCGAGACATAATTATATTCTTGCGTAATAGTATGTTTTAGTGGATACCAACTTTATTTATTTCTGCACCCGCGGTGATGCCTGCGGATTATTTTGTTTTTTTTTTAATGTTATCTAATAATATTTATTAATATATCTGGTTGTATAGTTAGATTATATTCTGAGTACTGTTTGTTTTATTTTATTTAGTTGCCTATTTATGTTCAATTCTTTAAATCTGACTTGGTTTCCGTATGTCTTTTCCGGGTAACCACTGAAAATCAGCGCTGTGTTGTGGGTCCCTCATAGCACAGCATCATGCTGAGTGGAAGCCTTCTTGTCACAGTCATGACGTGCAGCTGCCGACTATTTTGGTTTTGTGCTCGTGATTGGAATGTAGATCTATTTTGTTTTTTTTATTTTTCTATAGGTATACCTACCTACTCAAGTTAATTATCTTTTTGTATGCACGTGTTTCTGTGACAAATAAACCTATTTTTCTTTTCTTTCTTTCTTTCTTACAGTTCTATGTTCTATGGTAAAGGGTTTGGTTTCCGCACTTAGTCCTTCAGGTGGACAATTATACAGGGGCCATGGCGGCCATCAGTGGTTATTCCAACCAGCCCACCTCCCTCCAGAAGTTAATTACGTCTCCCGGTATGTTTATTTATTTATTTAAACTTCATGTACAATAGTGGTACATAGGCGGACTTAATGCCACAAGGCATTCTCTACCAGTCAACCTCTGAAAGAAGAACATCTGTGAAAGATCAGGGTGCCCCGAGGGTCTCTGTTTTAATCTGGGTGACGCCTGTGAATTCAAAGAGCACATGCGCGACGGTTTCCTCAGACTCCATGCAATCTCTGCACAGAGGATTGTCCGATACGTCTATTGTGTGGAATTGTTTGTTCAGCGTGCAGTGTCCCGTAATGGTCCATGGTACGGAGCGAGAGTGCATGGGAGGCCGTCACCTCCTGCGAAGCAGTAATGCTTGCGAAGGAGGAGGCGGAACGCGTCAGGGAGAGGTAGTCTGTGCGCCCTCACGCCCCTAGGCGCCGCAGAAGACACCCTGGGCGGCGGAAATCAATTGGCGATTCCCGGCCACCGTAAGCGCGGGCTTGCGGACGGCGAGCAATGGGCAGCTCGCCGTCTGGGAAGGACCAAGCCCAGGTTGACGACGCGTTGTGTTCTACGCGTGCCACAAATAGATGTCAGCACAAACCGCTAGGACCGATACCTTCCAGGGTTGCAGGTTTGTCCGAAAGGGATACCGTGGCCCAGGCACAAAGGCAACTGAAGTAACACGGGTGGGCATAATCAGTAAAAGTCTGACACGTCCTCCTGCTCCGCCCAGAGCGGGAGAAGTTAGTTGATAATTTCCTCGAACTATCACAATTAAAGTGTTTGAGAATGTGCAAATAGCGCTCTTTCATACGATACCCCACATGCCCAAGTAGCCCCACTTCGAATTTTTAAGAACCCCGTTAAGTCCCAGTTGCAAAAAAAAAAAACTTTCATATTTGCAACATAGTTGGGCAAACGTCATCTAAATTATTCAAAAATTCAAGTTGATAGCGTTAGTAGTTCGTGAGATATTTAGCTGTGACAGACAGACGGACAGATAGACTGAGTCGCACCATAAGGGTTCTATTTTACTAACTTGGTACGGATCCTTAAAAAGAAGCACATAAATATCAATTCTTTGGAATCTAAATCAGATTCCAAAGCATCTGATTCATTGCTTTGTTGAAAGTTGACTGAAACAACATAATATGTCATAATTGACTGCTTAGATCTATAAGGTATGATAATCATTTAAAAGATTAAATCTGTAACTATTTGATAAATTCGTTTCCTATTCAACACAGCGAAGCAGTAATGGAATAATTCGACTGTTGTCATACACTGATACATTGTGTTTGTTTTCATCTCAGTCTCACCTGCAACCTGTATGGGAAAACTTTTTTTTCGATTTCTGACTTTTCTAGTACTCAAACTTCGGTTTGTCCCATAGAGTTTTTTGATCCTCATAAGAAACAGGATCGATTGAAAACAAAAAACTTTTTTTGAAAATTGCCCATTTTCTTGTTGACTGTACATTTTTTTCAAAATCGGTGAATGCAGTGCAATTTTTTTTCTAAAAGTTAAGGATAGTCTCTTAAGACCATTTTCTTGTACCGACCACGGTTAAGGTACCTGCCCTTATGGACCCACCTCAAAACAATGCAATACTGCTCGTCCCCCGCAGCAAATAGCGTGATAAATGATAAATGATTTTATTTCTGTAAATAGGTTTTTACAAACACTTTTACACGTCAATTATATTTTAAAACTAGATGAGGTCGGCATTTCGTATCTGACTACTCTGAGAAGAAAGACCGAAACAAACTCAGAGGTCACAGTCTCTTTTAAAGTCCAGACAATAATCTTGGTCAAATCATGTGAAGACCATGTAGACTGGTGTCTGAAATGGTCTTTTGAAGAAAGAACCACACAGATTGAGTGGACCTGTCCATTCAGTGCACGCATTTGTCAGTAATCGTGCAGCTCAACTCAGAACATAAGGAGCTCAACGATTCGACGAACAATACCAAAGAAAGGACATTTGGGCAGGCCGCATAAATTACTCAAACTGCCATACCATGATCAGGAAAAAAATAATATATATATATATACTGAGAAGAAAAAAATAAAAATAAACAAAGACCCACATAGTCTTCACATTCACAATAATTAAAATAATAACATTATACTTCACAAGTAAATATTCATGTCAATGTGTATAAAGCAATCACAATAAAAAAAGTTTCAATATATAAAATTTGGAGCAGCTCAATCCCAAGCCTTTTTGTCCTCAATATAATCTTTAATGGTATAAAAGGCTTTCTGACACAACTTACGTTTAATGAATGATTTGAATTGATTAATGCTTAGATCTTGAACGTGGCTTGGAAGTTTATTATAAAAGCGTATACATTGACATCTGAACGAACCACCTATTTTCTTGAGCCGTGTTTTAGGTACAACATACATGTGTTTGTTCCTAGTATTTATATTATGGATATCACTGTATTTTTTAAACAATTTTATGTTTTTATGGGCATATAAAATATTTTCAAAAATATACTGAGAAGGCACAGTCATAACATTAATTTCCTTAAATTTCTCTCTGAGAGAGTGTCTCGAACTTAATTTATAAATTGATCGAACAGCTCTTTTCTGCAAAACAAAGATAGACTGAATGTCGGCGGCATTTCCCCACAACAGAACACCGTACGACATTACACTATGAAATTAACTAAAGTACACGGGCTGTCTCTAGGTCAGTTAAATTTCAAATTTTTCTAACAGCGTATGCTGCGGAGCTCAGCTTCTTAGACAATTTATCTATATGTGGGCCCCACTGAAGCTTAGCATCCAAAGTTAAGCCCAAGAATACTGTGCTATCTTCAGGATAATTAATACGAAGGTGATAATTTATACGTAGTAATTTGACCAGACCTATAGGGAATATCTATACAAAATTTGAACAAAATCTGTCCAGTCGTTTTTGCGTTTAGCTGGAACATACATTCAGACAAACAGATAAACAGACAAAATTCTAAAAACTACATTTTCGGCATCAGAATCGTTCCCAGACCTCGTGGCAATTACTTTTTTTCAAAAATATTCAATGTACAGTTTTGACTTCGCTACATTTTATTATATGTATAGATGATCATTAGAACTTTTGTTATTACATATATCAAACAATACACACCCGTCACAAAGTAATATTCCAAGATTTGAGTACATTTTGGTTTGACCTTGACTGTTAGGGTGTTGACATTGACCTTGCAAATTTCATTACTTTATTATTGTTTGGAAACCAATTTAGACCTGCTCCGTGCAGTATTTTTTTTTCCCAAAAACAATCATATCTCAAAAAGGGGCTCCACACTTTGTCCTTCACAGAGGGGTTCTACCACGGTGTTATAGCATAGAACAAAAGTAAGGGAATTATAACCGACCAGTTTATGTAGGCTTCTGCTTTTGGAGATACACTACTCAATGTAATAGATTTTTAATTTACTCGCATAGTAATATCAAAAGTTGAACTTACGTGTTGACAGATAGCGCTGTTTTCAAAATTTACATGGGTTTAGTCGAAACACGTGTTCCATTTTACTAAGATTTTCTCAAAATAACAACCATTTATTTCACATATAAAAAAATATTAATGAGTTGAGACACAGAGTTAAATTAATTGTGTTAACAAACAAAGTTTGTTTATAATAGGTTGGGGAAAAAGTTTCTTCGCATTTTTTAAGAAAATTCAATACATTTTTTAACATAGTTTATTTACATTTAACTATAGTATGTAAGTACCATTTTTTCGATAACTTTTTGCCATCTTGTAGGTAGGGACATGTTCCCATTGCTATAGAAATTTTGGGACTTCTGAAAGTACCGCGACTCACTAGTCGCGGTACTTCACGAAACATCACGAGAGGACTGCCAAAACCACTGTTTTGGCAGTCCTCTCGTGATGTTAATCTGACACTGCCTGAAGAATTCTGAAGAGACCGAAACAGGTGGAAATCTGAAGGTGCAAGGTCAGGAATATACGGCGGATGTATTAACACCTCCCAGCCAAACTCTCTTAATTTTTGCTGAGTGGCTAAAGATGTGTGAGGTCTAGCGTTATCATGATGAAAAACCACACCCCTTCTGTTGATTAATTCCGGCCGCTTTCTCTCAACTTCTTGCTTTAATCTCATCAGTTGTTCGCAGTAGAGTTCAGAATCGATGGTCATGCCTGGTGGTAACAGCTCATAATGAATAATGCCCTTCCAATCCCACCACACACACAGCATCACCTTGTTGCGAGTTAACCCGGGTTTCGCCACAGTCTGTGAAGCCTGACCGGCCTTTGACTACGACCTTTTGCGCACGTTCTTGTCGTACGTGATCCACTTTTCATCACCAGTTATCAGCTTCTTCAAAAATGGTTCGGCTTCATTATTATTATTTATTAACAAACTTACAGAAATCTTAAAATAAAAACTATGCCCCGCAAAACCGTTTTCACGGTTTGTGGGAACAGAACAAATAGTTTTATCTAATAATGTTTATTAGTGCGGACACTTAATTTTGACTTATTGCACTTATGATACTTACAATCTATATATATACTAATATATAAAGCTGAAGAGTTTGTTTGTTTGTTTGTTTGAACGCGCTAATCTCAGGAACTACTGGTTGGAATTGAAAAATTCTTTTTGTGTTGGATAGTCCATTTATTGAGGAATATTATAGGCTATATAACATCACGCTACAACCAAAAGGAGCGGAGCATAAATCAAAAATGTTGCGAAAACGGGAAAAATTATTCCTTTTTGAGAGCTTCCGTTGCGTGCGCTGCGTAAACGGTTTAAGTTACGCAAATATCATGTATGATGGAATTGTTCCTCTTTAAATTTTCTAAAAAAAAGTCCGCGACAGCATATCTTTTAAGATTGACTTCACTATAACCTTTTTTATGATAATCAAATTTGTTCGAAATTAATGCATTATTTGCGAAGGAGTTTTCATAAACATGGTATTAATCCTTATCCAAATAAATACGTTATTCATCACAAGTATTTAATTTTGAACAAAGTTGCCCTTACATCATTTAATTTCAATGAATATCTTAGGTGATATAACTGTTTTATAATAACTCCGCAGCAAAATAATGATCATGCGAGGTGGTCTATTCTAAAGCTGAAGAGTTCATTTTTAGGGTTCCGTACCCAAAGGGTAAAATGGGACGCTATTACTAAAACTCCGCTGTCCGTCTGTCTGTCCATCAGTCACCAGGCTGTATCTCATGAACCGTGATAGTTAAACAGTTGAAATTTTCACCTATGATGTATTTCTGTTGCCGCTATAACAACAAATACAAAAAAACAGAAAAAAATAATATTTAAGGGGGGCTCCTATACAACGGACATTATTTTTTTGCTCCGCGTGGATGTCGGTTATCGCGTAAAAAAGTAGCCTATGTCCTTCTCTATATCCCAGGTCGATCGGTTCAGCGGTTTAGGCGTGAAAACGTAACATACAAACTGACAGACAGACAAAGCTACTTTCACACTTATAATATTAGTATGGATAGCTTTTGCCCGCGGCTCCGCCCGCGTGGATGTCGGTTATCGCGTAAAAAAGTAGCCTAAGTCCTTCTCCATATCCCAGGCTATATCTTTGCCAAATTTCATGACGATCGGTTCAGCGGTTTAGGCGTGAAAACGTAACATACAGACAGACAGACAAATAGACAGACAGACAGAGTTACTTTCATATTTATAATATTAGTAAGGATAAGGATTTGTATGGATGGTACGGAACCCTTCGTGCGCGAGTCCGACTCGCACTTGGCCGGTTTTTTGTTTTTTGAACGCGCTAATCTCTGGAACTGCGAGTTGGATTTGAAAAAATCTTTTTGCATTTTAAAGCCCAATTCTTGAGGAAGAATTACATTCCTATTAACAAGAACACCATTTTTTTTAATGAAAGTTTATGCGAAAACTAAGTAAAAGCACGGGCAGGCAATGTGTTGCGACGGGGTGGGGTCGGGGGAACAAGAATTTAACGCGGACGAAGTCGCGGGCAGAAGCTAGTAATATTATAACCTATATGTATGGGAAAAACATCCCTTATAAACTCTGGAAAAAGAACTGTTTAAGTAACTTGGCAAATTTACCTTTTTTTTCCTGACTTCTTATTTCAGTAGGCAACTGGTTGAGAAGGTATGGAACTCTTTTATCAAGCGTTCGGTCGCCAAAATAATTCCTTATTCTAGGTACATCAAATTTACCTGCTGATACCATCCTAGTTGCGTGGTTATGGGTAACTAGCGAGTGACGGTCCCAGTTGCCATGACTGTTAACCAGAAGTAGGTATTTATGTTTTAAGCTGATAGGAAGAATTTTACAAATTTTAAATAACTTATTATAATCATCTTTACATTTGTTTTTCGTTTTCTTACTTACTAATAGTTTAAAAAAATTTATTTGTTGTGCTTCTAATTTTTCTAGGTTACTTTTGAGTGTGAGTCCATAGCAGTCGGGGGCGTAACTTAAAATTGGGTCAACTAGCTGTAAATAAAGGTACTTAAGGGTATTACTCGGCACTTTAAAGCTTAGATGGTAAAATTTACCGAGTAATATTCTAAGTTTATTACACAAGTACTCAATGTGGTTTGACCACGAAAAATTCTCGTCAACCTAACTCCGAGATATGTAACACATTTATCGCGTACAATTAATTGGCTTGCAATTACAGTTAACATATTTTTTATGAATACACGTAAACTCATGTGTGTACATGGGAGGTGGTTCGCCCGGCGTTATTAAATATGGTGAGCGTATCACAACTAGCTTTGTTTTATCCGCGTTTAGGATTATCCGTTGTCGTGCGACCATTCAACAACTTGATCTACGTCGTGCTGCACGAGTCGACAAGTTTCGGCGAGGTCGGTGCTAGAGATGGGTCGTCGACGTATTTGGCGTCAACGAAACTAGACCGTTCAATTTCGTTCATCGACTAGTCGATCAACTAGTTGAATTCGTGGACTAGTTTACGTGTAAACTTGGTAAACTTTACGACGAAGTCTACGGCGGCGGCGGCGGGCGACGTAGGCGTAGATTTTAGACTAGTCTGAAGTCTCCCGTGTGCTATTATAACGTGTACCTATTATTTTGAACTTCCCTTCATACTTTTCCAGGCTTAGGACTGGCAGAATACTGAAAAGCCATTTTATACTAAAAACGTTCACACACACTGCACATACACACACACTGTTTATTTATAAGCTCAATTATTTATTTATCAAACTATTTACAATTTTATAAATATTTACATGAATTAAATATATACAAAACCAGTTAATCATACTCGCAAACATTCGAAAATACTTTCGTAATTACGCTGACCTTGAGCGCGGAGCGCGATTAGCAACTGAATAAAAAATAAAAAATCTAAACAAGACGAACGAATAACAATAAACAAGTAGAAACTGGTTTGTCTCGCATCGTTCGACCAGTCCATCGCCGATCACCCGACTACGTTCTGACGTTTTCGTCTCGCCGATTGCCCGCCCGTCGTCGGTCGTCGCGTTGCGAGTTTCAGTCTAGCCGTCTGAGGCGTCTACGGATTCGACTAGTTCATCGATTAACGGTGAACCGTCGATTCGTTCACAGTACGTCGACGGTCGAATAAACTAGTTCGTTCATTCAACGCCCATCGCTAGTCGGTGCCGGCACGCAGCACACACAAGTCATCCGCGAACATGTACGCTGAGCAGTTGCGTAAAACGCCGCACAAGCTGTTGACGTGCATTAGGTAGCATACAGGCCCGCATCCCGCACCCTGCGGCACCCCGCACCTCACCTCCCTCGCGTCACTGTACGACCCGTTCACCTTTACACGGTAATATCTCTTCGTGAGATAGTCTCTAAACCAGTTGGTTCCCCCACCCCGCATTCCTCCATTGCATTTAATAAAGTATCTATTTCTAAAGTATCAAATGCTCTTTTATAATAAAAAAAACTACTACTACAAATTGCTTTTTATTTAAATTATTATTAATTTCGTCACAAAACTTAGATAACAATGTGGTCGTACTTTTTCCCTTTTGAAATCCATGTTGGAATTTACTAATAATGCAATTTTTTTTTTAAGATAATTTCCTAGTTGATTAACAATACATTTTTCTAAAATTTTGTCTAGGTACACTTGATAATATAGCAATTGGCCTGTAATTGGACAATGTTTTAGGATCACCTTTTTTAAAAATAGGACGCACTATAGCCTCTTTGAGCTTGCTCGGACATGTATAAGTACTTACACATAAATTAATTTTACTTCACGGCGATCTGAAATATAATTAATTAAACAGAGTAGTATTTCTTATACACACGTATTAACATCGCGTTTTTTTTTAAATAGAATAAATATTTTTTGGAAATATTGTCATTCCGCAGCTGATAACACAGCACAGACATGTCACTTTTCTTTTTCGCGCGTCCAGACATCGCAAGAAAATTTCTTTCTCGTCAAATTATTCATTTTTATTAAGTTCAAAGTACACTTTACTTATATTATACAAACAAAATGTTACAAAATACAAAAGGTTAACTATTCTAAGTGATAGAAAGTGTATTATGTGCACCGTTAGCGGAAACAGACGGCCGCGGCATTCATCAAAGACGTCAACAAGAAGAAATTAGAACTAATCAGAAGCAGACTCTTAGTCCATACCCATATTGGATGTTTTTAGATCCTGAGGCCTCCCACAACCCTAATGTGCGGGAATGCCTAGCCTTGACTGACCACCTTGTACGTAATGCTGTGATGCTGGGTGTTGTGAATCAGGCGCTGTGGTGGACCTCAGCACTGCATGTTGCATGTGCGCTGCAATCTCTTCAGTGACACGAGATGTCTTTAGTAACGTTATCTCCACGCTACTATCTAAATGAGAAGCTGCCAGGAGCGCGAGACGCTCATAGCGATGTTACCGGACAAAGCTATACCCTGGTATTATTGTCAACATAAACTCCTCAGACGAGTACGAGATACTCTCAGTAACGTTACTTAAATGTACTGACTGGGTGAGAAACTACACTAGTGTGGCACGAGATGCATTTAGCGATGTAATTCTACATAGCTAACGCTGGTGTACTCGATATGACAGATGAGTCCCATTTCTATGATATAGGTTAAGAAAATTTAAAAAGGTGGTTCAATATGCCTTAACTTAAGAGCATGAAAGCCGCGAGACGGCCTTACTTAACCCTGCACATTGTCTGTGCGTCATAAACTTGCAAAAGCATTATACTCCCTTAGTGAGTGCGAAATACTAAGTCGCTATCTAGATTGTTATCATCGAGTATGAAATACACTTAACAACATTATGTCAACCTTACCTCTCCATTGAGTACGAGGTGCTCTCAGTAAAGTGACTGACTGGATGAGAAAGTAGTAGATGCACAAGATGCATTTAGCAATGTAACTCTATACATATAGCTAACGCCGGTATGTACTTGACATGACAGGTGAGTCCAATATTCCTATGTTATAGGTTAAGAAAATCTAAAAAGCTGATTAAGCTAAAAAAAGGCCGCGAGACAGCCTTACTTAACCCTATACATTGTCTGTGCGTTATAAACATGCAAAAGCACTACTCCATTAGCGAGTGCGGGATACTAAGTCGCTACCTGGATTATTATCAGTGAGTATGAAATACTCTTAACAACATTAACTCTTATGTTGTTAGCTGATACATATTTAACATAACACTGAAATATATAATTAGCCGAACTAATTAAGTTACTTCAAAAATAACTCAACTTTAGTTACAAAGAAATAAAATTTTCTTAAATTAACAAAACTGATTTAGTAGTATGCAAAACAGGGTTTTGTAACAGATAAAATTTAGTTCGCAAGTCACAATTTTTGTGTAAACAGTAACCAAAACATTTGTTACCATTATGGAAACATTTCTTTCAGTGAATGTCCACATGCCTACCACGAGATGGTCATAGCGTGTTATCTCAACACTGTGATCTAGCTTTCTAATCAAAGAGGATATTATGAAAGTACACCTTGTCCTGACAGATTACCTTTAACTAATGTTACACATGCCTGTTACTGATATATGATGCTGAGTTACCATTCTCAACAAGCCAATATCATAGGTACTTAAAACAAATCACTATGTACAAGATACTCAGTGCTTATATGAGGCATAAGCACTAGGTGGTTTAATTATACTGACACAAACTGACAAATGATATCTATCTGCTAAATTAAAATTATAAAGCAAAATTGCATAAACTTTGCACTCATACATTCAAATACTAGTACAAGATACTTTGTTAACATGATTCTGTGATATAATGGCTGACGACAAATGTTTCAGCTACGTATGGCAATCCTTGATCTCAGACATAACTGAAATGGACCAAACATACAAAGTGCTATTATTTATGTGCCCCTATTTATTCATGAGGTGAAAGTCTTACTCCCAGATTCCTCCTAAACTGAGGGAACAAGGAATTGAGATATTCCAGAAACAAACTGGACTGGTTACCTCTATCATAGGGAAAGCAATAACTGACCCTAGGCCAATGAAGAAAATAAGACAGACAAACTTTTGACTAACTTGGCCAATGCAACAAAATGACAATGTTTAAAAGTAATATCTCTAATTGACATGAATTTTAATTAAACTATTTAGTTAGCAAACAGATACAAACAATAACAAATAATATTAAAACCACAAGACACTCATTCTCATGATAATAGAGAAAACTTACGTCATATCGAAAAAATATTAAACACAACAGGAGTTGATCTGTTATGATTATTTATCATAACAGATCAACTCCTGTTGTGTTTAATATTTTTTTTTACAAATAAAAATATCCTACAAGTGAGTAAATAACAGAAATCAATCAATATTGAAAACAAAAAGGAGTATCTGTGGTGGATCTCAATAATAATTGGGCCTATATCTACACTCCAAAATAACAACTCAACAAGCCTGATAGGTACTGGAATGTTCCAACCAAATGTTGACAAAACAGCTACACTGATCCTGTCATTGACTGTGGGCACAACAATACAATAAACTATTTGATTCATATCAAATTCAATGTCTTAACTTCTCAATGCTTTTACAGTTAGTAAATACTGAGATCGATTAAAGTGCATCACAGACTAATAAAGAAACATATATTTCAAACCCAAACAAAAAAGAAATCAGTTTCACTCTGAACCTAAAACAGTTACTTAATCCCTTCTAGGGCTGTGAGAATTCTACTACCTATACTCTATTGGCGATAAATGACAAATCAAGCCCTCAGCAATAACCCCAATCATTATAAACTGACAATTTGTACAGTATTTAATTATTGTTCATTATGAAAATAGATAGATATATGATTTCATCATATGGGTAGGTACCCCTATAACCTAGGGCTACCTGCAAGATTTTTCCCATTACGAGATAACCAATAATAGGTTAATCATACATATATTTTCTAATAACTTTCTTAATAGAACTTTCATACTTCAACAGTACCTTATAGCTCTGCTGTATTTACTAAATCAACAGTAGTGAGTAACAATTACCGAAACAAGGTTTTCTACCAACCTACCCAGATTATTTACTTGTATACATCAAGACTGTCTTAAAACATAATACCTATAAATACCATTTTACGCGTATTTAGATGTTTGGACATGAAATTAACTATGACAAACATAGTATTTGAACTGTTAGGTTCGAATAAAATGTTATTTTTAATTAAAACGTGTCTTGAAATACCTTATTAAAACAAAAGCCAAAATATTAGTGACCTCACTCGCTTTACATAACATCAACCCCCTTTTTCCCGAAGGTCTGTGCAGATATGGGACATCTTATTCAATGGTTATAAAATAAAAAAATGTCAAATCAAATATTGAACCATTCTAAATATTTAGCAGTAACTTCAATGATAACTACAGCACTAAAGTGAAATTGTCGAGGAAACAAAGAGGGGGGGAGTGCACCGTGATGCGAGGGCAAAATATTGATGGATTGTGATTAGAACATGAACAAATGACTTTACACTAAAACCATCAGCTCACCAAGTACACATTGTAGCTAATTATACAACTCCCTCACTTATACCTAACTCATTCAATAACTTAATTTTGTATATACATATTATACATATGTATATTAGGCGAAGAAAAAGAGATTCATACTTTTTTCCATTAGCTCTCAACTTGTCAACTAAGCATTTAAAATGTCCACAAAGGGAAATTATACAAATTAATTCAAAACTGTATCCTACCCAACACAACCTGCTAATCGGTATGGTATATTAAATGATGGGTGGCTTACTCTGCTAAAAGTATATTAAAATATATAAAATCATAGAAAAAGCTAACACTGATGATGAAGCAAAAAAAACAAAAAAAAATATAGGTAATAATAATCCTCTACGGTTTTATCGGAAGCAAAAAATACATATTATATAATGCACAATATTCATAATAAATTAAAGAGCATCACAAATAACTGAAACTTTATGTTTACAGAGACATCTACGACTGAGCTTATTGTAAACTTATGCATTAATCCCACACTGCATCTCAAATAAGTGAAACTTTATGTTTACAGAGACATCTGCGACTGATATTCTCAACCATGAAAACTGTTAAAGGTATTCAACCTCACAAACATACTCCTGCGGGGTAATTGTGTAACACACACAGCAGGTCCCATATGTTCGTTGCGCCGTTCGCGTGATTGATTGGATGAGGTTTCCAGTCATGTCAAGCAGTTGGTGTTGTGTGTGTCCTTCAGAATCATTCTGATTGCAGTTATACAGAAAAACCTAGGAAAACCTACATAAAATCTGGCTGGCCTAATGGCCCTAATGTCGATTCTGTGGACTAATAAAACAAATACAGAGAATGTTTTAAAGTTTCTATGACTGTAAGTTGTGTTAAGTGAGGGCGATATTAATTCTTTACTTCTCACAAAACAACATATACAGCAGCTCAACTTAGAAATGGCATCAACCGAGACAGACACAATGTGGGTTACCCTTGTTGATTATGCCTCTTTGCTGATAAATAATAGCTTATTATCCTATTATTCATAAATAAGCAATGCTAATGAAGAGAAATAAAAACACCTACTTAATAAACCAACATATTTATAAACCAATAATTTATTAACTAACTGAATTATTGCAGGCAACTCTAAACATCTACTATGTTTAATTAATTATATTTCAGATCGCCGTGAAGTAAAATTGGGAATCAAACGAGCTTACCTGTTAAGCGAAGTCTTGATTCTAATTTTATGAATGGCGATCTGAAATATAATTACCCACCCGCCACAAGCTAACAGCCCCAAAGCTGCAATAATTAGTCTACCTAATTCACTTATCCTTTCAGGAAAACCTAGTGAATGTAAGTATGTGGAACTGCTCTGTACAGAAAGCAGAGCTCGCTCCTAAGGATCTCTAAAATAAGTAACATGTCTGTGCTGTGTTACCAGCTGCGGAATGACAATATTTCCAAAAAATATTTATTCTATTTCTAAAAAAACGCGATGTTAATACGTGTGTATAAGAAATACTACTCTGTTTAATTAATTATATTTCAGATCGCCGTTCATAAAATTAGAATCAAGACTTCGCTTAACAGGTAAGCTCGTTTGATTCCCAATTAGATGTGCAAGCACAGGACTTACTATATTTAAAAGATACAACCAAGTCGAGATCAGAAAGCAAACTGGTTTATTACTTTTTACCCTCATTACAAAAATGTTACTCTTGACAACTAGTGAAAACAAATCAACAAGGTTCAAACATAACATACCTTTCCCTCATAATGATTGGTAAAGACAATAATAAATTTAACAGTAAATAACAAAATCAATATAACAAAAACGTCTACTTCTAACATAGCAATCACTTAAGTCATTCATTAGGAATTCCTATAATATCTGGCCATAATTCAGGTGGCGGAATCACAATCGGCGGATCCTGCGATAATTCAGAGTCCGTATCATTTGGCTGGCGGACTGTCAATGACAGGTGATCCATTAAAAGACGTGTCCGGCGGTCTAGCCAGTATTTGGTCTCCATGTCGCCGATGTAACTCTCCACCTTCCGTCCTCACCACATAAGTGGCCGGCCCCTCCACCGTCTCCACGGTGGCACGACACCACCTGTTCCCGGGCCCGTACATGCGTATGAGCACGGGCTGCAACAACGTAAAAGTCCGCGCGGGCGGCCGCTGCGCCGCCGCCTCCAGTTGCTGCTCAGCGCGGCTCGGCGTCGAGTCGGGGTGTAAGCTCGACACTGCAGTCCTGTATCTGCGCCCATTCAGTAACTCAGCAGGTGTCTTCTTAGTAGAACTATTGGGCACAGTCCGTAAATAGTATAGAACTTTGCAAAGTTTCTCCTGCCAATGCATGTCCAGGTTCTCTAGCTTTTTTATTTTATTCATAAATGTTTGAATCGTGCGTTCAATCTGCCCGTTAGTCTCTGGGTGGTAGGGTGGTGAATACAAATGTTTAATTCCGTTCTTTTTAATAAAATTATTAAATTCATCCGAGGTGAACGCACGACCATTATCGGACACCAACACGTCGGGTAGCCCCTGTGAAGTGAATTTTTTTCTCATAACCGCTATCACGGTCCCACTGTTCATCGCTGGTATGATTTCAGCCTCAAACCATTTACTGTAGCTGTCTACTAGGACTAGAAACGTTTTCCCCTGAAAGGCCCCCGCAAAATCCACATGCACACGGCTCCACGACTTCTCTGGAACAATCCAAGTCTGCGGGTCCTTTGGTGGGTTATTTCTCACTAGCTGACATTGCTGACACGCGGCCACCACAGTTTCAATCTGCCGATCCTTGTCGACCCACCACACGTAGCCTCTTGCATACGCTTTTGTCTGGACAATGCCCGCATGAGGGGCATGTAACAACTTTAACACTTTGTCCTGTAAAGACGAAGGTATTATGACTTTGTTGCTCCACAATAAACAACCTTTATTATGTGAAAGAGCCTCTCTCCGTGTCCAATAAGCTTGTAGGCTCGGGTCTATGTTCCTTCGTGGCCATCCGTGCAAAACGTGAAACATTACTTTTTGCAATACCACATCTTTATTGGTCTCCGCGGCTATCTTAGCAGCGTCCAGTTCCCAGCCGCTCGGCTGCTCCTCCAGCAGCAGCACGTCTCGCAGCACCTCTTCCTGCACACTCGACGTGTCCGGAGCGGTCCACCTGCTCAACGCGTCCGCGTTGCCGATTAATTTACCAGGCCTGTACTGTATGCTGTAATTATAACTGGAAAATTTCAATGACCAGCGCAACATCCTCGGTGATATCTGGTCTGGAATTGGTTTCGCTGGATTGAATAAACCGACCAACGGCTTATGATCTGTCACAATACAAAATTTACGACCCGCCAAGAATTCGTGAAACTTTGTCAATCCAAATATAATAGCCAGGGCCTCCTTATCAATCTGCCCATATCGTCTCTCGTGCGCCTGTAGCGTCCGTGAGGCCATCATCACCGGCCGCTCTGACCCGTCATTCATGACGTGTGCAATAATCGCTCCGAGACCGTATTCCGATGAATCACAAATGAGAAGTAGTTCTTTCTGCAAGTCATAGCCCACCAACGTTCGATCTGATGACAATAATCGCTTCGCCTCCACAAACGCTTCCTGTTCCTTCTCACCCCAGCTCCAAGGTCTTTTTGATTCTAAAAGTCGATATAGTGGTTCCAACACCGTTCTTTTGTCAGGCAAGAATTTTTCATAAAAGTTATATAAGCCCAGGAAGGCACGCAAGGTCTCTCTGTTGGTTGGGGCCGACTTTTCCTGAATCTCTTTGACTTTCCCAGGTGCTGGATGAAGTCCCTCAGCATCAATCATGTGCCCTAGGAATGTGATGCTGTTCGCAGCGAACACGCATTTCTTTACGTTGAGGCGGAGTCCCATCTGTTGCAGTTTGCTCAGTACTTCTTTAAGTCTCCGGTTGTGTTCTTCAATCGTGGCTCCAGTGACAGCGATATCATCTAATAGACACGCCACGCCGTCCATAACCGCTAACGCCGTCGACATAAGACGCTGAAAAATCGCTGGCGCCGCGCTGACACCGAATGGCAGGCGATTCATTTTCATTAGACCGATCGGAGTGTTCAGCGTGAGCAGCATAGCTGTCGCATCGTCTACCTTCAGTTGTGTGTACGCGTTTTTCAAGTCCAGCTTACTAAAAATTCTGCCGCCACTCTCACAAACGCTTCCACAGACGTCGGCAGCGGATAGATATATGTATCTATAGCGGTGTTCACCGTGACACGATAATCACCACACATTCGTACTGTTCCGTCTTCTTTCATCACCGGCGTCACTGGTGTCCCCCACTCAGAATAACGGACAGGTGTCAGTACACCCGCCTCCACCATCTCGTTCAACTGTCTAATGACTTTTTCTTTAAGAGGGTACGGCACCGCGCGCGCCTTTAAGAAGCGGGGTGTAGCATCCGGCCGCACGTGAAGTGACACCTAGGACCTTTGTACTCGCCGAGTCCTTCTTTAAATAGTTCAGGAAATTCTTTTCTATATTGTTCTATCTCCTCTTCAGCCCAGCACAATCCTGATACTTGAAGGCCTATTGTATGGAACCAGTTCCTGCCCAGCAGATTTGGTCCGTTCCCCGACACCACGACCAGTTCACATTGCGCTTCCTTATTACCTAGCACAACACGCACGTCTGCTAGTCCTAATACTTTCAAAGGGTCTTGAGTCCATGTCACGAGTTTTAGATTGGTAGCTCGTAGAGGTGGGGGCGTCAACCACAGCATCTTGTATGTCTCTTCCGACATTATGGTACGCGATGCACCCGAGTCCACTTCCATGGATAGATGAACGCCGTCTATCACAACTTCTGTGGTTATAGGTGGTGAGTAATTATCCACGCAGACGTATATGCCCATCATCTACTCAACTGAAGTGTCTCGTGTTGGCAACCCTCGTGTCGTCGACCTGGTGTACACGACTTGGCTTCTTGGCGCAGGTCGCCGCAATGTGCCCAAACTTTTTGCAGTAAAAGCACTTCGCCTTAACAAACGGGCAGCGCTCGCCCGGCCTGTGTGCGCGTGCACACCGTCGACACTCGTTCGAGTTAACATTACCGATGTCCATAGGTTCAGTCTCCGTGACACTGGACGGAGTTTGCTTAGACTCACTAGCCACACACGCAGGGTACAAATCAGGGAACGTCACTTGATAGTCCAGACACATCTGTAACGCGACCTCATACGTCAAGTCTTTCTTTTTCAATAAGTCGCGTCGCAAGCGATCGTCCCGCACCCCCAGCACTAGTCGGTCTCTCAACTGGCGTTTCAAGTCCATGAAATTGCATTTTGCACCAAGCAGACTTATAGCCGCCACAAAGTCTTGCACGCTTTCACCTTGCACTTGTTGACGTTTGTAAAATTTTCCCGCTTGCAAAATTTCATTAACCTCTGGTTCATAAAACTTATCCAAAACACTAAAAATTTCCACTAAAGGTACTTCCGTAGGACGTTTTGGAACTAAAAGTGATGCAATTAACGCGAAAGTTTCTTTGCCGCACTGAGAAAGAAACAGCGATCGTCCTTTGTCCAGGTTAAGTTTGTCGTAACCCGCCGCATCAAGCGCGCACAGTAATTGTTCTTTATAATCACACCACTTATCAGTCTTTGGGTTAAATTGTCCGGGAAACACTATATTTTGTTACATTTGCCGTCATTTTCACCGAAATCCAATTTATTTTCCGTAGTCGCCAATAAAAGATACAACCAAGTCGAGATCAGAAAGCAAACTGGTTTATTACTTTTTACCCTCATTACAAAAATGTTACTCTTGACAACTAGTGAAAACAAATCAACAAGGTTCAAACATAACAATATTGATCAAATATTTATGATCAGACATGCGTATGAGATCGCTTCCGGGTGATTTATATGTATCCATGCCTGCTATAACTTTCTTAACATCCTAACTATTCACCGGTCGCCATCGCATACACACACTCTTCTCCTTAACATATGTGCTTCTGCCTAACCATTTCACATCACAATTATGTTTTATATTTTCAATCTCGTTTGTAAGTCGAATAAAGAATCACAAATGAGTACACGGTTCATTCGGTTTCTTTCAGTGAGCTCGTGACCCAAATATAGAGCTTTTTTGTGTACCCAGTTTTTTCAAATGTGTCAAAACTGTTTTGTGGTCAATTCCCAGTTCTTCAGCTACGTCGTAACTACTGATATGCCGATCTCGCTCAACTTTTTCAAAAATGGCATCCATTTTATCCGTAATAGGGCGACCAGAGCGACGTGCATCTTTGACATCAAAATTTCCGGATTGAAAACGCTTAAACCAAAGGACATTGACCAAGTGACTAAGGAACCTAGTATCGGTATGAAACATGCGGTGACTTAAAGATTTATGATTTAATTTAAAGAACGATTTAAGGGTTTTCATATGTTATTTACTATTTTATCATAATTCTCAGAATTACACAGTAATTAGGTATAAAATCTAAGTTTCGAATCGAATCTCCTCGTTTTTTGTCACAATGTATGCTGGTAAATTCAAAATAAGAATTAGTAAAAATGACGAGTGAGCATTTTTAATACTCGTTAATTTCGCTCGAGAAATCTTGGATCGAAAATGTAGTCTGTTATGAAATATAAATCGCGTTCAATGCTTACCGTTGTGTTCAACTTAATTTATATACTATTAAACAATTACCTACGTTACAACAAGGCCACAACAATAACATTAAACCGCTGAACATTTTTGGTCTAATAAATATTCAGAAAACACACAAATCACGTGTCAAAAGCATTTCATTGAGAACTGCGTTACCACTAAAACCCTTTTTTTAAGTGTATGAATATGTTCCAGTTTCTACTCACCTTTAATATGGAGGCTTCTTTTGAGGTTTTGTTACACTTTACAAGAGAAAGGCTAAACTAGGAATGCGTAATGCAGGTTACAGACATTGTAAATTAAAACCAGTAAATAATATAAACAAGTTATAAGAAAATGAGCATTGAATTCTATGGCGCGCGTTTGTTCTGTTTTCAAAGAGTTTTTAATGATGAATCAAACAGGCTAAGGTCCCGAAAACATTCTGCCTTTCTATTAACCAAAAGTTTTGCTTAGCTACTTTTAACACTTTATCAGATCGTTATTACAATGTTATAATAATAATTAGTTGTTATTAATATCTGTTCTTACTAATTATTCTATAAGTTCAATAATCGGATGCGTAATTTAATTATTTTGCGTAAGTCAAGGTTTTATTATTTACATACTCTTTGAATGCTATGCCAATGACATGTGACAATACTTGCGTGAAAAAAAAAAAAAAACTATGTATGGGTAAAATAGGAAATCGAAATAAAAACTAATACTTTTATGATATTTTTTATGCGGAGAATTTAAGGATTCGCATTACCAGATAAAATCATTATATTTAAAAACAAGAATTATCAACATTATTAACTTAAGTCACCACAGAACAAATAACGATACTAGGTCCTGTCAATCTCCTTTGTGTTACTCTCACAGACACTGCACTAGGTCCATGAACATCGCAAATTTTTTTCGCGGCTTTCGTTCCATTTTTACCTTTTTTGTAGTAAAATTTGATAATGTATCGAATTTCTTCATTAGATTAACTCATCTTGACAGTACAAAAAACAAATGAAAATCACACGTTTTCCTAATTTGAATTTGGAATTATGTTCTTTAAAATTTAAACTTTCAATGATACCAAAACCAGCCAGATACAAATAGTATAGCCAAAGAGATTTTATTACAAGTTCATACATACTACGAGTATAATGCGAAAAGAGTTTTCCCCAACCTAATACGAGTATGTATAAAATCATCAAAAATGCAAGGCAATTTTTTTTTTACTGTTTTAAATTTAAGGGAAAAAAAGGATCGTAACTCGTGTAAATGTCAAAGTGCAAAGAGAAAATCAGAAAACAAAATTAACACATTGTGCTGTCAAATTTGTTTTCCGTTTTTCTCTTTCCGAGTGAATGGATGCGCTTCGATATATTTGTGATTTCTTCTTGATGACTTGGCTTGTATGGACATTGGACGATTTTGCTTCTAAACATTGACCTGGAAAAGTATTGGATACTGATGACATCTCTATCTGATTGACCCTTGCACGAAAATCTGGACTGTTTACTTGTTTGTGAAACACATTGTTATTGTGTTGTTTATAAACATGAATGTGAGCAAGTTTTGTGTAAAAAGTGAAGATTTGTGTATTAATTTATTTATATACAGGGTGTTTGGCAGAACGTTGAACATACGAAAATGGTGGATAGGTGGGGTGATCTGCTACTTACTCAGGCCTAATTTATTTGGCCCTGGCCCCCTGGATATTAAAAAAAAAATTTTTTTGCTTTCTTCTAGTTTCACCACTTTCTTAACTTTAAAGTGTAATTTGTATTAAAAATGGGTAAAACAGGCAATATTTTTATTTATTACATCTTTCTGTAAGTTTGAGGAGTCATAACTTTTTTTCTAGCTAACATCTGAATAAAGCAATAATTTTATAAGAATCTGCCAATATTAAAGATAAAAAAATAAACTAAAATATTGCCTGTTTTACCCATTTTTAATAAAAAAATACACTTTAAAGTTAAGAAAGTGGTGAAACTAAAAGAAAGCAAACAAATTTTTTTTTTATATTCAGGGGGCCAGGGCCAAATAAATTAGGGCTGAGTAAGTAGCAGATGACCCCACCTATCCACCATTTTCGTATGTTCAACGTTCTGCCAAACACCCTGTATAACTGGTGTAAAGATACAAATAAATTACAATGTGAATCACGTGAAGATTATGATGTGGAAGACAAAATTCAAGACTTGGCCTTCAAATATTATAAAAAAAGATAGAAATAAAGTATGTGACATTGTATCTAATGTTTTATTTTTAGTAACTAACACATATTTATCTACGGTTCATCTTTATGCTTCATGGATTGTTGTTCTTACTTATTCCTAGAGGACACCATGAAACGTTTGAGTGACGTCTCTATCCTCCTATATAAATGTACTCTGTGGGTTCTACACCTAACTTATCTTTACATTATGAAGCTCTGCTAGCTGAATAGTATTACATAAGTGACGCTATGTTATACAGGTCAAGGGATAAAGAAGTCGATATAAATTAAGGGTCGTCCAATTAGTTGTTCTTTTGACATAGTTTATCAGAACAAACTTTAGTCATTGATGTAGGGTTGTTCATGCCTTTACCGATACATTAACATTAATGCAATTTTTGAACATTGGGTAAAACTTGAGGCCAATAACTTGACACAGCAACAGAAAAATGTTTGCAAAACAATGTTTGTTTTCCATTAACATAACACACAAACGTTAGGTGAAAAACTGACTGCTGGAGTCCAGAATACTGACCTTGTGCTCGTAATATCGCACTTTTGCCACGCCCGGCAGTCGGCTTATTCCCTTGTCGTTTGAACATAGGAGCATTTTTCAACATGTCTGGTAATATCAGGAACCTGATTTTGGAGCCCCTAATGTACACGTTCTCTAGCTGGGCGACTCGTCCGTCCCTGTATGTCACGGTAACGAGCGTCATCTGGCAATTCATGTTATCCTCAGCCTCAATCAGCTTCCCGCGATAAACTTCACCGGTATTCGTTTCACAAGTCACTACATGACCCTCCGCTTCGTGAAGTACTTTAATAGGAACGCCAATCGACATACTTATAGTTTAATTAGCACAAACTCTTGAAATCAATAACAATTTATCAGGTTTTGTTTAGATGAAAACGGATTAAATTCCACAATTTATTTTACGCGAAAGCTAACCAAACAAAACAACAATAGACAACAAAGAATATACTACTCTCTAACATAGACAATGACAAGTTTTTTTTCATCGGGCGATCCACAGACTACTTAGAGATACTACGGGGCGATCGATAGCAGAAGCAGATAGGTAGGTACCACAGATTGATTTCAGACCGATAGGCAGTGCTGCCAACTCCAATAAATCCGAGTCGCTAAGCTGAAGCTGAATATCAAAGTCGCTAGAAAGTCGCTAAAACGCCTAAAACTTATTTTACCTGAGACGGATTCAGGATCTTGTTGAAACCAAAAGAAGCCAGAAAAAAAAAAGCAGAGAGAGATTGACACAACTGTTTTGACGCTGGCATTTTGACAAAAGACATATCCTGCGTTCCGAGTTGCGATAATATCGATATTCACGTGCTAAAACCCGTACCGAATTAGCGTGAGCGCGATAACGATGTCCCGTGAAACGTCATAGATGACGTCATGACATTCGCCATCTTGCGATAACGCCGACCATGCCTTTTGCTAATATCGCCGTGAGCGCTGTCAAAAATGACAGTGTGCTGTTTTGTTTTGAGTCGCATCTTATCGTATCGTGGCATTTTCAAAATTGTTCTTCTGCCTACAGTTGCTACCTAACTTAAGAAGAACAAATTTTTTGTGTATACACAGAGAAATACTCTAATATCGTTTTGACATTGCGTGAGCACCGTGAGTGCGTTCACGAGCGTTCCGAGTTGTTGACAGCCCGCGGCTGTCATAATTGTAATATCTAAATCGGAACGCATGTGAGACGATGTGAGCGCTGTGAGCGATAATAGCCAATTCGGAAAGCGGCCATCGTTATCGCGCTCACGCTAATTCTGTACGGGTTTTAGCACGCGAATATCGATATTATCGCAACTCGGAACGCAGGATATGTCTTTTGTCAAAAATGACAGTGTGCTGACATCAGTCGTCGGGCAGTTACCCACCAGACGCAACACCCGTCTAGTTGGAGAATGCTCCCTTTTCTATAGAGTATGAGTCATATGAGTAAAGTTCACTCATATGACTATACTACATACTATGTTATAGGTACATTCATTACAAAGTTGTACTACATACTATGTTATAGGTACATTCATTACAAAGTTGTCAAAGTACATAGCGTCTAAAACTGTTTTGATTTGTACTCCTTCAAAAAAGTCGCGAAATAATTTTTGTAGACAAAACTTTTTCTTTGTCGCTAAGGCTTAAAAAGGGGGAAGCGCTAAGGTAGCCCGCGAAATTATTTTTTATTTTCCTTTTTTGCAATTTGCAGCTCATTGTCTGGGTATATATTGATTAAAGTATGATTCGCAACCGTGACAAATATCTATGTATTTATAGAATTATAATCATTAGAATCAGTAACACAACTCCTTAGTTAGTATAATCCTAAAAGTCTTGATTTCATGAAATAGTCATCCAATAGGATTTTATGAAT
This sequence comes from Dryobota labecula, assembly GCA_947523025.1. Lineage (NCBI taxonomy): Eukaryota > Metazoa > Arthropoda > Insecta > Lepidoptera > Noctuidae > Dryobota > Dryobota labecula. The sequence goes on along the minus strand of OX383303.1, from coordinate 751,525 downwards.
TTAGAGAGCTGTATAGATGATTTTTTTTATTAAAATTCTATTAATAAATATTTGATACGACCGCGAATTTCAAGGCGAAAACGTCAGGGTTGCCTGCGAAATTCAAATCTTACGTTTTTTGCTATTTACCCTGACGCTTCCCCCTTAAGCAAAGTCGTCATTTATTTTTCGTTAACCCCAAAATAAGTAAACAAAAAGAAAGGTAATAACTTATACGTAAGTACGACGAACACACCAACTAAAAAAGTGGGTGTAGGTGGCTGGCAACTAAAGCTCGATTTCTTAGGATTTTTTATAAACATCTTAGTTTTTCAAATCCCGTATGGTAAGGTCTATGGGTTAAATGGTCCACCACAGTGCTGATCTTAGACCATTAATTTAACAATTGCATAGTGTTATAGATAATGAGTCTAAGACAATATTAAAAATAAATTGTCGTTTCCATGACTACTATTTTGCTACCCGTAGAGACGTCAATGAAAAAGAAAAGGCAAATTCAATTAATGTTTAATTTAAATAAATAGTTCTATGTTTAGTAGATTTTTACTCCATAATAGGTTATGGGCATCTAAAAAAACGTGAAAAATGAATATACATATTGAACCACTAAAAAGGGAAAATTACGACACATGGCGAATACACGCAAAAGCCCTTCTATTAAAAAAAAGCCCTGTGGAGTTACGTCTCACAAACAATAAAAAAGCCGACTTGTGAAGGTGACGAACTAAATAAATACCTATTTAGAAAAAGATGTCTTGGCTCTAGCAGAAATATAATATTTCTGATAATTACATTATAGCGAACTAAAACAAGTGAAGAACTGTTAAACTAGCAAAGATGTCTGAGACACACTTGAAGATATTTTCTACAGCAAAGGTCCTGCACGTAAGGCAAGTCTTTTACAAGAACTTATATTGAGAAAAATGAAAGAAAGCGATAATATAGTGTACCATTTGAACAAATTTATGGACATAGTCGATAAGCTTGCAGATATGGACATAGAAATTAATAAAGATCTACTGAGCATCATACCTAGTAGCATTTGCCGTTGGCTTCCATACGCCAACAGTTGGGAATGTATTGGCAGACGGTTAGTTATTCCGCCAACCTAAACTTAAAATAGGCCCATTGTCATAAACATGCACTATTTGCCCAACGGATAGCCAGGACGGGCCTGCTGTTATTATTCCTACAGTTGGGAGATTTTTGTAGGGATTTAAGGTACAATGACAACATTGGGCCAACTAACGCGGGCCTACTGCTTCTATTCCTACTGTTGGGAGATTTTTGTAGGGATAAGGTATAATGACAACATTGGGCCAACTAACGCGGGCCTACTGCTACTATTCCTACTGTTGGGAGATTTTTGTAGGGATTTAAGGTATAATGACAACATTGGGCCAACTAACGCGGGCCTACTGCTTCTAAACGGTTACGGTGGGGAACTCGGTGTGGTGCGTGAAGAATGGATGACGCCACGGAAGACTCATTGCATGTGTGTTACAAAACGTGTAAAAATCGTCGCTGCACATGAACCTTATCGGCTTCAAAATAAGGTTGGTTTTTCAAAACAAATCCCTAAAACCAACCTTATTTTGAAGCCGATAAGGTTCATGTATAGCGACGCGCGTACGGCCGGCGCTGGCGAGACGCGTCGCTCTGAAACCAGCCATAGAACCAACCAACGTACAACCGCTTGCCTTAATGTATTATGTGTCGTTGGGCCTACCCATAACACGTTTTCGTTGGGCCTTCGTAGGGCAATGTACGTTGGCCCCATCGCAAGTTGGGCCTTTGAATGCAAATCCACGTAGGCCATCAGTTGTTGGCCCAACCCGCAAACTGCCCGCCAATTGTATGCATTTGCCAACTAACCAGAGGGAAGTGGCCCAACTAAATGCCAACAAAAAATGCTACTAGGGATGATGCTCTATAGTTTGTCTCAATCTTTTGAAAATTTTCGGATTGCAATAGAATCCAGGGATGATTTACCAGATCCTCAAATGAAGAAGCTGAAGCAAGAAGAAATTTGGATAGTGCAAGTGAACAAAATTCTACACAAGTAGCACTATATAGTAGACAGCGCAGAAGAAACAAAAATTGTATTGTTGAATGTTATAAATGTTAAAAAGAGGACATAAAGCCAATGAATGCCGGTCAAAAGTAAAACAAGGTAATAAAAAAATAATCAAATCTATGTTGTTCTAAAGAAACATGTGTAAATACAAATGATAGTAAAGAAAAACTAAACAAGTGGTGCCATGACAGTGGTTGCACGTCACATATGACATATGAATTCGAAAGATTCCGAAATCTTGATAAGGATGAGAGCAAACACTTAAAGTTAGCATCTGAGAACTGTACAGCACAAATTGAAGGCCGCGGTACAGCAAAATTTAACATCAATGAAAGACCTAATCTACAACTGACCGAAGCTTTATATGTACCATCATTAACTACAAACCTAATGTCAGTAGGAAAAATTACAGATAAAGGTGCAACAGTTTTATTTAAACAGAAAAATGCAACTGTAAAGCATAATGGTCAAATACTATTAAGAGCAGAAAGAAATGAAGATGGCTTATATTATGATAAGGAAAATATACAAGAAAAAGCAAGATTTTGCGAAGCAAATAAAATGCAACAATGGCATAGAAAACTAGCTCATCTCAATGAGGGACAAATGCGAATAGCTCTAGATAAAAAGATCATGGAATGATTGGAATTCAATAAAAATGACACTATTAAAGACTGTGAAATGTGTGCTAAAGGCAAAGCAACAAAACTACCCTATAATACACCCAAAAATGAAGAAAGAATAAATGAAAAATTACAAATAGTGCATACGGATATATGTGGTCTAATGAGACAATTATCAAAAGCGGGTTCCAAATACTTCATCACATTTACTGATGATTACTCAAGATATACACGAGTATATAGAATGAAAACTAAGGATGAAGCTCTATCAAAATTTAAAGAATTTAAAAATGAGACAGAAAGATTTACTAAACAAAAGATAGTTTGTTTACAAAGTGACAACGGTATGGAATACATAAACAATGAATTTGAGAGATACCTTAAAGACAACGGCATCAAAAGAAGGCTATCTGCACCATATACACCTGAACAAAATGGGTTAGCAGAGAGAAAAAAAAGAACATTACTTGATAAAGCTAGATGTATGTTAATTGACGCTAATATGAAAGAAGTTTTTTTAGGCCGAAGCCATTAATACTGCTAACTACTTGGCAAACCGTAGCCCTTGCAGCAGCATTAATAATGAGACTCCATTCGAAAAATGGGTGAATAGAGTTCCATCTGTAAGGCATTTCCACATTTTTGGGACTAAGCGTTCGTTCTAAAAAAAGGAAAACGAAACGGAAAATTTGAAGCCAGATCAACTGTTGGTATATTTGTAGGATATTCGGAAAATCACAAAGCTTACCGCATATTTAATCAAAAATCAGACAAAGTAATAATAAGTAGAGATGTTAAAGTACTGGATAAAATGTTCTACGAAAATGAGACGAGCGAAGAACAAAAAAAAGATGTAGTTGATAAAAATGAAATAGAAGTTGTACTTTTTCCAGAAGAAGAAAATGAAGACTTTAATAGACATGAAATTAATGATTTAGATAAAGAACTAGACGTAAATGATATATTTGTTGATGCAACTACAGAAATTGACGAAATAGACGATGAAGTCAATGAAGACAGACAAGAAATATGTACAGATAATGAAATTGAAACTACTACTTCAAGTAATGAAAAGCGATAGAGAAAACCACCAGTTTGGCAGAAGGATTATGAGATGGATGCTGAACAATCATTCCTCTGTATAGATGAGAATAGTGATGAATGGGAAGATGCAATAAGGAGCGAAATTGAATCTCACCTAAAAAACAATACTTGGAAAGTTGTACATAAGAACGAAAGTAAAAATCTGATAGATAAATAAAATGATTTTAAAATTTAAATACGATGCACTTGGAGAAATAGACAGACGAAACGCGCGACTAGTAGCTCGTGGGTTCAACCAGAGAGAAGGAATTGACTATACTGAAACATTTGCACCAGTAGCAAAAATGAGACTATTGATTGCATAAGACTATTGATTGCAAATAATATGAAACTAAGTCAGCTGGATGTCTGTACAGCATTTTTAAACGGTGATATAGACGAACAAATTTATATGAAGAAACCAAAAAATCTTGTTAAATACTTAAAAATGATTATATCACACGGAAAAGATAAAGAGTAGATGAGGAAGGCAAGAGAAATGCTAATAGACATAAATAAATATAAAAATAACGGAATATGTCAACTAAATAAAGCTATATATGGATTGAAACAGACAGGAAGGCAGTGGTATTTAAAATTACACAAAAAAATATTGGAAATTGGTTTTAAAAATGCTACAGTGGATCCTTGTTTTTACATATTTGAAAAAAGAGGCGAAAAACTGTTTGCTAACATTTATGTTGATGATTTGATCCTGGCATACAAATCAGAAGATTTATTGAAGGAAGTTAAATCCAAATTGGAAAAAGCATTTGACTTAAGAGACATGGGTTCTCTTCATCATTGCTTGGGTATACGATTCACCCACGTAGGGGGAGAGATGACGCTATCCCAAGAAACTTATATTGATAATTTGATTGAAAAATTTAACATGGGAGAATGTAAACCCGTGTCTACGCCAATGGAACCAGCTCTGAAGTTAGAGTAAAATAAGAATGAAGATGAGAAGGACAATTTTCCATATCAAAAACTGATTGGTTCATTAATGTACCTAGCTGTCGCAACAAGACCAGGGGGGCAAGTCTACTAATGTACACACGTTGCAATGGTCTCTTCATTGTGAGTTTTTGACAGATTTGCCATACAAACACTGTCAAATACTCACAATGGCGAGACCATTGCAACATTTGTAAATTAGTAGACTTAGGCCCCAGACATAATGTTTGCAGTAAGTTACTTAAGCTAGTACAACAACTGTTATGATTAAAGACACTGGTAAGCAGCAAAAAAAGTTATACGTTACCTAAAAGGAACTAAGAACCTATGTTTAAGTTATAAGGAAACAGAAACATTAACGGCACTTACGGGCATGGCCGACGCAGACTGGGCGGCATGTACTATCGATCGCCGATCATATACAGGATATATATTTAAGTATGGTGGTGGTCTAATTAGTTACGAGACAAAGAAACAGAGAGTGGTAGCATTGTCAACAGCAGAAGCCGAATACATGACAATGACAGAAGCGGCTAAGGAGGCTTTGCATTTGAAACAATTGCTAGAAGATATTGGAGTGCCACAACAAACAGTCGTTATTTTCAATGATAATATGGCTGCGCAAAAATTAGAAAACAATATGATTACAGGAAAAAGGTCAAAACATATTAGTATAAAGGAACATTTTATTAGAGTTTGTGTCCAAAAGAAGTTAGTGACGATTCGCTACAAGGACACAGAAAATATGGAAGCAGATATTTTAACGAAGGCGCTGCCATAACCAAGGTTGTTAAAATTGATAGAGATGATGGGCATGAGAGTCACTCAGATCTGAAGATCATCTTCGTGAGGGGGAGTGTTATAGGTAATGAGTCTATGACAATATTAAAAAGAAATTGTCGTTCCCATGACTACTATTTTGTTATCCGTAGAGACGTCAATGAAAAAGAAAAGGCAAATTCAATTAATGTTTAATTTAATTAAATAGTTTTTGTATAATAGATTTTTACTCCATAATACATAGCACCATACCATTTACTGGGTATGTCTTTCATTGACTTGAATGTGCCCTGGTGGCTGAGAATATGAGCTAACACTCCACAGTGTGTAATTTCAGCCCGGCTGCGGTCACGCGTATGTTATGTGTTTAATTGATAGCTGTTACTATTTTAGATACTTGACAAAGACACCGAAGCTTTTTTTGTAATTATTTATTGAGTTATTGTGTTTTTCTAGAAAAACCCATAGAAACCATAAAAATGCAATATCTTTTTTCAGATAGATTATAAGCGAATAAATAAAATATTTTCTCATAAAAGAAGTTTGTAGCCTTGAAAAAAAACTACACAAAAAACACGGTAAATTAAGACACAATTAAGGTTTTTATCAAAAATGAATACTATTTTTTTGTGGAGCAGTATCGTTATGGTCGCATTTTATTTTTATATGGAAAAAAAATAAACATAGTCACATAGTTTTATAAAAAATATCAGCTAATAAAAATGAAGGGGCGACGAGATATGAATTTTTAAAATTTTGGTAAGGGTTGTCACTAACTTTTCTATGGAAATTTAATGATCATATTCAGAGTCATATTCATTGATTCTGCTCATAAATAACATCGATAATGTTGGTTTATTATATTACTTATATTATTAAATCACTCAAATTAAAAAAAAACAAAAAAGTCATATAAAAAAATCTTTTTTTTAAATAATATGCGTTATTATGTGTGACTCTCTTAAAAAATTATGCTACGCAATAGAACGTTGCGTCAAAAGTTTTTAATATGAAAATATCTTCGATGAAGGACATTGTGTGGTATTGGGAAGGGGTCTGCCCTCGTCAAGCTTATGCTAAAACCCAATGTCCGGAGGAGCGGGGAGAGGCATCATGGAGACATCGAAAGTTTCTAATTTATTTCTAATTCATTTTTATGGTTACATTTGGACAACCCTATTTCTATAGAAATTTCTAAAATATTTAGAAACGCTATATCTCTCTACCCCTTCTATTGTCGTGTGTAATTTTTTAGGACATAATAAACAACTATATTGTTCATATTTATAACGAAGAATACAAAGCGACCGATACAGGATTAAATTAAAAATCAATAAAAAGGGAAAATAAGAAAATCTTAAATATGTCTTAAAATATTACAGCTACATTTCCTATTTTTTTTATATGAATACATAATGCAATTTTACGTTACTTACTATACTAACAAAAACAGAAGCAATTATATTTTAGGAGTAAAAATAATTAAGTTTTCCTTAAGGTCATTGACCTTTCACAAAAAAAAAACATTTCTCTAAACGAATACAGAAATTAAGTATAGGAATTTTTATCAATTGTTTGCAATACCAAGCTCTTTCGAATAAACACATAAACTACGCGTGGCCGCAGCCGGGCCGAAATTACACACTGTGCGCTCACTCAAATTTCTCGCTGGTGGTGGCGTGTGTTGCATCTGTTCCCTTCAAAATGGTTGAGCCGAACAATATTTAGTAGTCTATGGAGCTGAATGGTGCTGATTCATGCATGCGTTATGTAATCATGTTCGTGAACGGGCGCGGTCAGTAGAGACTGGGGAATATTGTGGATATATCTTGTCGATTCGAAACCTTTATTTAAATACGTTCTTTAATTTGAGAGGAGAGTTTACCGTATCGACGGGATGAACATTAAGGGGTTTATTCATAAACGTTGCTTAAAGTTAAGTGACGTTCAAACGTCAAAAATGTATGGTTAAACAGTCGCTAATCATTACTTAACTTTAAGCAGCATTTATAAATAAACCACTAGATGTTTGAAAGTTACGAAACCAGTGAACATTTTATATGGGAAAATGATTTTTCAATTATTTTTTTTCTAATAAATCGATAAACGCCGGCTGCATGCACGAAAAAGGATGACTCTTTGTCCCGTTGCGCTTATTACCCCGTTACGCTCATTGTCCCGTTACGCTAATTATTTTCATAAAAGTATGCAATCACTTCATCAATGTTTTGTTATGACGTTGTCACGTTAAAACTATCGTCCGTAAACCAACTTTACAGAGAACCAGTTTTTTCGTCAGTTTTCCAATGTTTTAATACTTATTATCTTATTTCGGACGAAGTCAAATCTAAAAACACAAAAATCATATGTACCTCTGCCTACCCCTCCTTCCGAGGAATACAATGTGATGTTATGTAAGTAAAATTAATAGAATAGCATAGATTACATTTCTTTAGATACATGTCTGTGTGGTGAAATTAAATATAAATTGCGAAATGTGGATATTACACACACTTCTGCCTACCCCTTCGTGGAATATACGCGTGATGTTATGTTGTTTTATGTTCCATATTAATAAGTCGGCAATTATTAAGTTTTATATATTTTATTGTGACGACAAGTACAAAACAAACATCTGTATTTTCGTTAGATTAATGATACTAAAAGATGTGTTTTTCAGGAAACCCCTTAGATTTAAAACTGGAAACAAACGGTTCGTTATTTTGTAGCCCGTAACGATAATTTTATATGAGACAAATAAGAAGGCGGGGTCTATAGTAGGTTGCCCATCGTCCTTTCAAATTTTCGTCGTTTCGTCAAATTTCTCTCAAGTGGACAGCACATGTGCTGGCCACTGTACAGTTTTTGTTAACGTGATGTGCTGGCCACCGTACATTTTTCTAAAAAGTTTTTTTTTTTCGATTTGAGACCTTTGGAAAAAAAAATGGTTCTTAATTGTGTTAAGTGGTAGCTGATTATACGGTGTATCAACCCCTTAAAGTTGGATCAATTTTTACACCACAACCTATAATATAAAATACAACTTACGTAATTATGTATTTTTATATCCCTTCTTTGGCTTTGGCCGTAGTCAGCACAAAAATACTACACTACTAAAAGGCCACAATTCAGGTTCAGTAAACTAAGTTTTAAAAGAAATGCCAACTGATAGTCCATCAGTCTATGTCAAGTAAAAAAACCATTTGTCAAATAAAAAGTAAAAAAAAAACCAGAGTTGTGTTTAGTTGTTGTTGGCATTTCTCTTCTATTTTAATTTATTAAAACAGCAAAGCAAACTTAGTGTAAAAGTGGTAATTTTGCGTGCCATGGCAGCAGGAGTGATGAAGGTTGAGTTAGAGATGGAGACTTGTTGCGTCTGCGGCGGCGGCGGCGAGCTGCTGTCGCCAGAAGAGCACGACGCAGGCGCTCCGCCCATGCAGGTGCCGCTGCGCACCATGCTAGTACACCTCAACTCCAGCAAGGTGCAATATGGAGACATACTTACCTTATTTGTCGGCTCAGCAAAACAATTTCATAACCTATATTTTATGTTAGGCGGGAATCTATAAGTAGGACGCTGGCTAGGTTTTCAACTGTTTTACCTACCAAAGACTTCATAAACAACACGAAACCATTATGATCCTTTCTTACCAACAACTGAGCACTTTGCGTTGCGAAGGTCCACTTTCACAATGAACATTTTGCAAGTGTGTGGCAACTGTGGAGTTTTAGTACATTTTTAAAGTTACTGTCACTGTACATCAGTATATTGTTCCTCAAAACAGTATTTGGTTGTTAGGTGGTACCTGAAGGGCGTCTGTGTGGCAGTTGCATCCGGCGCACGTTGGAGTCCTATGAGTTCAGCACGGCGCTGTCCTCCCGGGGGGCCCCGCCGCTCAGCGAGAAGATCCGAGCACTGCGGAGGAGGTGAGCAGATTGTTGTGTTTTTCAAAAGATGTGTTAGTAAACAGGCTTGTTATTAATAAAACTGTGTCCTCTTAACTTTTGGTTCAGAACAGAGAGTGCCACTTGATACTGTTTCTTCTGATTCGGTCTACCAATAAGAGAGTTCATCCTACAAACAAAAATACAACCTGCTCAAATTTTTAGGGTTCTGTACCTCAAAATGAAAAACGGAACACTTATAGGATAACTTGTGTCTGTCTGTTACTCTGTTTGTATATTACAGCCAATTTGCTCCGAATCTACTGTGCCTTTTAAGTTGAAATGACATGGCCGGATCCTGCCCCCAAAATCAATTTAGAATAAATGTATGTACCTACAGTAGTTATTATTATATGAAAATTACTTCTTAAATATACTAAAACAAATCGCAACAATTACCTTTCTCTAGAACAGGCGACAAAAAATGCCAAAAAAATATGTGTGTTAATTGATTTTGTATGGTTTTTAATTTCGACATAATATACAGCAATGCAATACAATTCATTTGTGTTTGGATACACGTATATGACGAATACTGTATTTGTAGCTCTGAAAGTTCCTGAAGGTGAGATTCAAATAAAAAAAAACACGACTGTCAACGTTTTCATGATTATCGCAGACACCATTTTTGGAGCTGCCAAAGCCTGAACATAATGACTGTCGTGATGTGGATCACGTTATGAATTATGCATTGACAATATATTCAAGAGTGTGCATCCGAACATCCTAGTTACTTTGACGTTTGAACTGCGTGCGCATATGATGCTCTGTCTAGAGATGGGTTGTAACAGGTTAAACACGATATCTGTTATCACTGTTACTGTTACACAAAAATAACAGATCCGAATATCTGTTATTAAATAACAGCCTGCTATTTTTGTATGACAGTAAAAGTCAGAAGTAAACATATTTCGAAGTAAATAATACTGTTTCTCTTTTTAGCAAGGGTCATTTCTTAACGAGGAAGAGAGAGAAATTGATAAGCTTGCAATATTGCTAAAAACATAGTAACAGGCTGTGTGGAGATTGTTATAATGAATTAACCATAGCAGCTGCTGTAACAGTCTTTGAGGTTCTGTTATTTTAAGTAACAGATAAATTATATTATTAGTAACAATTGTTATTTGTTATTTTTAAAATATTAGTTTTTTTCTATCTGTTACGATTAAATACGCCTCACTCCTACCAGTCTGTCTCCTGTCACTCTGTGCCCTATGCTCTGTGCAGTCTCGCGTTGATCTTATCACGTATTACTGTGTTCTTTGTTACTGATCCTCTGTTGGATATTTCACTTGACCCCATGCTATCGTTTATCGGAATTTCGTTTACGCTTCTTATGTTAATATTCTGCTGTGCATACTGGACTTGTTTGCTTACAATTTGGTTTCTGTTCTGACCATAGAAATATAAAAAACAGGAGAAGTGGCAAGGGGGCGTGACTGTGTCCGCGCGCAATGACCAAAATGCTCGCAAAGTAGGCAACTGGCGGTCTCCGCGAACTAGTGCGCTTTCGACCGTGATCGTGACAAATTATCAGAATGCCGTGTTGTTTAGTGATTTCTTGTAAAAACCGAAGCCAAAACAAAATGTTTGTACATCATGGAATCACTTACCATGAGTTAGTACAAGTATTTAACTATATTTGTCTTTAAAATCATGAAAAACTAGAAGTCGTAAAATATTTCATGCTTTTACTACGTTATTTTTGTTTTCATACATAACAGCGACTGTATTATTTTTGCAATAAATACATTGCTTCTTAACCACTACGTAAGTATGACACTAAGTGACTGGACAACGCAATGTAAAAATCACAAAACGATATTATGTGTATGCGGTTGAGTCGCGTAGTAAGGCCGCTCAGCCGCTGTCTTGCCGCGAGCTAATGATGTGCTTGTGTAGATCCATACTACCCAAGTAGCAAAATTTGGTCATGTAAATATCCTAGGAGCATGTATTTTTTAGTCCTATTGGAATCCTTAAAACGTTTACAAAACCGCATTTGGGCGCAGTTTATAGGACCATTATGCCCTAAAATATTTTTTTTACGGTCCGGTAAAGTGCAATTCGATTTTATAATTATCTTATTAGGTGTTTTTACAAGATATAATTGTCCTATAAAGATCCGGTAAACGCATTGAATAAGCGCGATTAGTCCTCTAATGATATGACGAGTGCTGCTACTGGTGTAATTGATCCAACAGTTGGCAGCGCGATACCATTACTAGAGCATTCATTCGATCACTTTTTGTAACCGTGACGTGCTGCGGTGTCTTAAGAGAAAAATATAATATTTTCAATTCCACATTCTCATATCTATTTACAATAGGTTAGAACTTTTGTCTTTTGACTGTTGTGTTTAGAATGTCTACTCAACTTGCGAAATTAATTTTATATTGATAAAGTGTTCGATGATAATAAACGTCTTCATGCCCCTTCAAAACTAAACATATTTGGTATTAACTTTATTCGATAATAATTAACAAATACTTAAGCCGCCATAGGATCTGGATCCCGTGTCATATTATTGCATTATCAAAACTGTTATAAAACAACTTAGTCAAAGTTAAGACTACTACAGGATATATCTACTTCGCCACCTTATTTAAGTTTTAGGGTTCTTTAAGAGAATACAAAAGAAAGAACCCCCCGCATGCCAGTATATGTATTGTAATGTTTTAAACAGAACGAATATTTTCAGAATAGTGTCAGAATTAGGAATTTGAAAGGATTTTACATTTCTTAAAATTGATTACGAAATAGATATCGAAACTTGTCTTCGATAACTGCCACTACGCTTAAATAATTTCCATTTGTTTAAATCCAATTCTATTTTCTCTTGTTTTCTCTAACAAATCACAAAATGAAAGCAAAATGGATGATTACTCTAGTAATAGCAAATATAGGACACGTTTAAGTAGAATCTTACCTATAAAAATCGGAGGGCATGCTAGATTGGTGCTAACAATCCATTTTAAGTCACGATTAAGACAAATTGATCCTATAATATCCTTAACCTATAGCAGCTATATCTAAGACGTCGATAGAAGTGCATGTCTTATAGAAGAATGAAACAAGACGTTAACAAGAGCAAACAATCATATTGAATGCGTTTATAGGACGAAAAGCGACACTTTCCTAATTAGTTTTATAACATGCGCTTATAAGACTGCAAGTTCTACTAAGAATCTTATAAAGTAATCCTGTAAACGTTTATAAAATTAGTTATAGGTTCGTATGTACTTGTAGCGCAAATCCTCTTTTAAATGCTGTTGTAAGATCACTGCCTTAGTCAAAACGTCTATAAGATTCCTATATGACGTTTATTCTTATAAGTCGATTACTATAGGAAAATTTTGCTACTTGGGTAACGTAGGCGATCGACAATAATGTCGATTGTGTAATGAATATATTGCTATTATAGTTTATTCTTCAATTTGTTACCCGTTTTAACCCGGTTGGAAGACCCATGTGAAATAATGTTTATTACACATCTTTATTTTCTCATATTGTAATTTTTTTTTTATTTACATAATAATATTTTGTTTTTAGCAAAATATTGTTTATTTATATTATATTATTATTTATTTTATTTTCAGGTCCCCCACAAAAGTTTTAATACAATAATAAATGGAAGAATCGATAACTTTTCGATTTAGTCTATCGTTAGCGTATATGTAAAATAAATGGCTTTTGCACAGCACAACGATAGAGCCCGATGTTTTCGTGTGAGTGAGTTGTACGGTGCATGGTAAATGCGCGTTGTGTTTGATGCGATACGGTTTATAATTGATTGTGTAGTAAGTTTCGATTTATGAATTGCGAGTGTGTGCGCGACTTCGTATCTATTGCTTTTACTGAACTGCATGTGTAGTTGTGGCGAGTGGAAGGGACAGACTGGAGACACCGGGTTTCCATACATTTTTAGCTGCCGGGCATGTCTCTTTATTTCTTATATCTATGGTTCTGACGCTCATGATGTCAAGGTGCCTGAATTGTAGTGTGGCCACAAATCGAATGTGAAGGCATATAGTAACAACTCTAACACCGCAGTTACAAAATATATTGACTGAATGGTTATCTGTACAAGACGTATGCACCCACATAGTAATTATTTCATATTTTCATTAATCGTTGCTATTCAAAATATCTAGGCACTTAAAAAAAAAAAAAACCTATTTACTATATCTCTCGCTTCTTCTCTGATCATAAAACTTAAACTATGATGACGTACCGTAGGTCAATGTCATCGGCATTAGGGGAAATGTACATAAATTAATTGAATCCTATTTGACTGACAGACTACAACAAACTGAAATATCATATATTTGCCCAAAAACGAAAACTATGACAGTATATAAATCTAACCCGAGGAAAGTCAAATATGGCGTGCCACAAGGTAGTGTGCTGGGGCCATTGCTTTTCCTAGTATATATTAATGACATACCAACTGTAACCGATAATCCCATGACTCTATTTGCTGATGACAGTACCATTCTTTTTGACTCGCATGATAAAAATGACATTCTTAAAAATATAAATTTGACTCTAAAAAATACAATTAATTGGTTAGTAAGTAATAATTTAAAAATTAATATTAGTAAAACAAAAGCCATTAATTTTAGACAAAGACCAGCAATAGAGGTTTTAAACATTAATTGTGATGACCACATAATAGAAGTAGTAGAGTCAACAAAGTTTTTAGGATTATACATAGATAACAAAATGGCATGGAAGAAACAAATAGAACACATTAGTAATAAATTAAACAGTTATTCTTTCGCTTTACGTAATCTCAGTAAAATCGTTGATATTACAACCTCAATAACTGCTTACCATGGTTATGTATCGTCTACTCTTCGATACGGTGTAATTTTTTGGGGCAATTCCAGTGATTTGGAAAGTGCGTTCAGGGCGCAAAAAAGATGCGTAAGAGCTATATGTAACTTAACACAAACGGACTCATGTGAGCCTCATTTCAAGCGATTAAAAATATTGACACTGCCCAGCATCTACATCTATGAGACAGCACTATTTATCCATTGCAATCTAGAGCAGTTTGAGTATTGCAGAAGAGCGCGTCACGCAGATAAACTATGCATTCCACCAGGGAAAACCGCACTCCTTTCTAAAAGCTTTGTTTGAATGGGCCCTAAAATATATAATAAACTACCCTTAATTATACGCAGTTCAAGTTATGTAAATCTATTTAAAAAGAAACTTCAATCCTTACTTATAGATAAGGCTTATTATTCAGTTAAGGAGTACCTCGGAAATAAAATATAACGCAATCATTGTTAATAATTAATTGATGGTAATCCAAAATTCTAATCGTCGTTGAAATAATTTTGTAATCTATACCCAGCATAATTCTTAATTTAATCTAAATAATTTTACTCTTATTGAATTTGACCTTTATTTTAATATCATGGTGACTATTTGTAATGGATTGACTATCAATGTATAATTTATATTTTTAAGGATATGATCTAATTGTTTACATATTATTATGACACTATATTATAATTTGCATGCTAACATAAGCTGAATATGGTGAAACCGTACCTGTATAACATCTTTGTAAACCCATATTATGCGAATAAACTGATGGATTGAATGTACATGAATATTTTTTATTACAAATTCCGGCCATGTCCTTTGGTACACATATTAGGTTGGGGAAAAAGTCTTTTCGCATTATAGTATGTATGAACTTGTAATAAAATCTCTTTGACTATACTATTTGTATCTGGCTGGTTTTGGTATCATTGAAAGTTTAAATTTTAAAGAACATAATTCCAAATTCAAATTAGGAAAATGTGTGATTTTCATTTGTTTTTCGTACTGTCAAGATGAGTGAATCTAACGAAGAAATTCGATACATTTTAAAATTTTACTACAAAAAAGGTAAAAATGAAACGCAAGCCGCGAAAAAAATTTGCGATGTTTATGGACCTAGTGCAGTGTCTGTGAGAGTAGCACTTTGGTTTAAGCGTTTTCAATCCGGAAATTTTGATTTAAAAGATGCACGTCGCTCTGGTCGCCCTATTACGGATAAAATGGATGCCATTTTTGAAAAAGTGGAGCAAGATCGGCATATCAGTAGTTACGACGTAGCTGAAGAACTGGGAATTGACCACAAAACAGTTTAGGCACATTTGAAAAAAACTGGGTACACAAAAAGCTCGATATTTGGGTACCTCACGAGCTCCCTGAAAGAAACCTAATGAACCGTGTACTCATTTGTGATTCTTTATTACGACGTAATGAAACCGAACCATTTTTGAAGAAGCTGATAACTGGTGATAAAAAATGGATCACGTACGACAAGAACGTGCGAAGAAGGTCGCGGTCAAAGGCCGGTCAGGCTTCACAGACTGTGGCGAAACCCGGGTTAACTCGCAACAAGGTGATGCTGTGTGTGTGGTGGGATTGGAAGGGCATTATTCATTATGAGCTGTTACCACCAGGCAGGACCATCGATTCTGAACTCTACTGCGAACAACTGATGAGATTAAAGTAAGAAGTTGAGAGAAAGCGGCCGGAATTAATCAACAGAAGGGGTGTGGTTTTCCATCATGATAACGCTAGACCTCACACATCTTTAGCCATTCAGCAAAAATTAAGAGAGTTTGGCTGGGAGGTGTTAATGCATGCGCCGTATAGTCCTGACCTTGCGCCTTCAGATTTCCACCTGTTTCGGTCTCTTCAGAATTCTTTAGGCAGTGTCAGGTTAACATCACGAGAGGACTGCCAAAACCACTTGTCGCGGTATTTTGATCAGAACTCCCAAAATTTCTATAGCAATGGGATCATGTCCCTACCTACAAGATGGCAAAAAGTTATCGAACAAAACGGTACCTACATACTAGTTAAATGTAAATAAACTATATTAAAAAATGTTTTGAATTTTCTTAAAAAATGCGAAGAAACTTTTTACCCAACCTTTATATTAGGGCAATTGTACCGAAAGAGAGAGTATTTTTAAGACCCAAAAACGCTGACTACGAGCAATATTTGGATTGAAAGTTACTGACAGCTGTGTTCCAATTTTTAAACATCATAAATTATTGGCATTGCCGTGCCTTTACATATTAGAAATTGCTCTTTTTGTTAAATGTAATCGACATTTATTTTTAACTTTATCGGAAAGTAGATACCGGGATGTAACTTTGCGATCTCAATATCAAAACTTGTTACGCACAGGTGGACATAGGACTGCTTTGTTAAGGAAAAGTGTTTTTGGTATGGTACCAGCTATTTTTAACCTCATTCCTAATTCCATAAAAGAGGAGCCGGTAACAACTTTCAAAAAGAAACTAACAGTATTTCTATTAAATAAATGTTACTACTCCGTATCGGATTCCCTATACCCTAAGACTCTAATTCAGATAATATATGTAAACAAACTAATGTCAAGAAATGTCACTGTTAAAAGGACAGGATAGTGGTGCAAAACATTTTATCATTAGATTTTTTGTAAACAATCATCGATAAAATTAAAGTGAATTAATTATAAGAACTATGCAAACAAAATACCGTTGCCAAACAATGTTTTGTATAGTGTGTCGGAGACACGGCATATGATCGTCATAATCAGCCCTTTTAAGTCCACTGCTAGACGTAGGCCTCCCAAAATCGATTTCCATTTGAAACAGTTTACAGCCGTTTTCATCCAAAATGTGGCTAGATATGCTACTTACAATATGAATCTATGAATGAGAGTTGTAATATTAGTGTTGTAGAAGATGTAAAAAATTTGAAAATGTTTGGATCTCCTGCATTGTTACCAGTATCATAAAATATTTTATACCAGAAAATCTCCTTTTTTTATGTCCGAAAAATTATAAAAATAATTACGGTATGATTATTTTTTTAATTATTATTTCTTAAAATCAGTATTTAAAAGAAAATGGAACCTCTTTTTTCGCGATTTTATGTGAATTACCATTACGAAAAAACTTTTTTGTTATGTTATCCCCTTTGTCTTTATGTCTTGTCTGACTGTAGCAGCATGGCTCAGAAATTATCAAAAACCGACAATGTTATCATAATGATCCAATAGAGTTTATGTCAGAAATATCTATAGCGTTGAATTTTCTTAAAAATTGCAATGTAATTGTAGTAAATATATTCAGTAATATTTTCCTTAAATAATCAGCTGAAGCTACTTATCCGAAATTATGACAACTGTATATTTATTGAAACAGACAATATAGCAAATGTTACACAAGAAATAATTTATCAGATAAATGTTGTCCAGTACAGCAACAAATTTCTCTTATAACAACCACAAATTTAAAAAGGGTATTGACACTCAGAAAACCTTGCCTCATATCCGCAAAAGTCATGATAACGTAAAACCGAAGAAAGGAACAATACCTTATTATTTTCCATTAAGTAATAGAACCTCGCAAATAAACTTAAATGATCTAACAGTAACTAATAATATTAACATAGACCCAAGGAAAGGCATAATACCTTATTATTTTAAATCCCTTAAAATAACCTCACAGATAGACTCAAATGATTCTGCGGGGACAAATAATCATCTTTTTCGTAACTAAAAATATATTTTCCGTGTTTCACCAAAACATTGCTGGTGCTTTAAATAAAATGCATGTGACCTGCATGATCTAAACGAAAATGTGGTAGTGGTATGTCTAAGTGAACATTTCATAAAAAGAAGTGAAGAAAAATATTTAAATATAAATAATTTTTACCTCTGTGCAATCTATTCCAGATTAGAAAGACGAGGAGGCACGTGTATTTTGTGTAAGAAAGGTTTCGAATGTGTTGAGCTAGATATAGTAAAGGAATTTGCCATTTATAAACATTTCGAAATATGTGGTGTTGAAATTAAACAGCTAAATTTAATTATAATTTGTATATATAGGATACCAAACTCTGACATTAATATTTTCTTTAATCATTTTACGAAAGTTATAAAAAAAATGCAATATAGTAGTTTGTGGCGACTTAATAAAGCTATTATCGAATAAAACCAGTATTGCATTCAAAGAATTGATGTTAAATTATGGACTGAAATATCACATACATGAACCGACTAGGCTCAATAAATGCATAGACAACATTATTAGCAATATTCATAATGTCACTGGTAAGACATATATTTTGTACCTGTCTGATCATAACACAGCTCAATTAGTCAAAATTGAACAGGAAACCGAATGGGAGTGGATTACTGTTTCTTGACTATAAATGATTTAAATAAAGAGAACGTCTCAAAATTCGTAGATTACAATCAGCTGCATAAGCTTTAGTGAAATCTATGATATAACAGATAATAATGAAGCCTTTGAGAAGTTTCATGATTTGTTGATATTATTTTATAATCTATGCTTCCCTTGTATTAGAGTTAAAATTAAACATAATAGTGGTAAACCCAAATGGATAACAAAAGGCATAAAGAAATGTTGTAATACTAAGCGGTCATTGAGGTACAAGTATTACTTAAATAAAAATAATGAAAATAAGAGTAAGTACAAAGCGTATTCTAAATTATTACGGAAGTGTATGGATAACTTACAGTCCTTGTGTAATGAAAGACACATTACTTTTTCTCGTAATAAAATTAAGGCCACGTGGGATGTTGTGAAGCGCAACATGGGTAACGAACCGTTTAGGGAATATATCAGTAAAATTATTGATGGTAGTATGACGTTGACATCTGGATCTGACATTGCTAATAAATTTAATAATCACTTTGTTGACATTTCTAATAATAATGAAAATTGCTCTACGCTTAAAAATGATAAAACTGACATACATAAAATAGAATCAAATGATAAAAGTATATTTTTAGAACCCACTAACGCCTCTGAAATATATCGTAACATAATGTCTTTAAAAACACGAAATCGGCTGGATATGATAACATCACAACCAAGCTCATTAAAAAAATATCTCAACATCTGCATCGCCATTGGCTCACATTGTCAATTTATCCTTAGAACAGGGCCACTTTCCTGATAGGTTAAAACTGTCTGATAAAGCCGCTATACAAAAAAGGGTTGAAATCAGACGTTGATAATTACCGACCTTTACCTTTACCGACCTCTTTCTGCCATTATATCAAAAGTTTTTGAAAAAATTAAGTGCAGGCGAGTGATGAAATTTCTTACTAAACACAACATTCTTGTTGACCAGCAATACGGGTTTAGACAAAATAAATCGACGACTTTGGCAATATTTACACTAGTGAAAGCAATGATGACGAATATTACTGACAAAATACCTACTTGTGCATTACTTTTAGACTTAAGTAAGGCGATTGATCGGGTTGATCATACGCGGCTTCTAGAGAAACTTGAAAGATACGGTATAAGAGGCCCAGCAAAAGAATGGTTTCAATATTATCTAACCGACAGAAAACAGGTAACGAGGATAACAAAATTGGACAAATTAAGTAACACTTTAGAAGACTTTGAATCTGAAGCACGGACTAATTACTGTGGTGTACCACAAGGTAGTGTCTTGGGCCCATTATTGTTCCTTCTCTACATAAATGATTTGCCTCAGTCAATAAGACATCAGTGTGTATGTTCGCCGATGACACCACTATTATTATAAAATGTAAAAATTTACAAAAATTCGACATTGAAATTAAGCAAGCATTCAATGACATTATAAAATGGTTAGATATTAATAAATTAAAAATAAATATTTCCAAAACTAATGTGCTTTATTGCAAAACATTTAAAAGTAAACCTGCCTTAATGTTGCACTTAAAAATAATAATGTAGAACAGGTACGTAATGCAAAGTTCCTGGGTGTAACACTTGATGAGCATTTTACTTGGAAGTCTCACATCGAAATAATAAAAAAAATTGATTAATCAGTTCGTATTTGCTTAAAAAAAAAAAAAAAAAAAACGTCTTTGCGTACCGCCTAAATGGTGTATCACGCATATGTCTGCTAAGTAATACGATACGGTATAGTTGTGTGGGGAAACTTCCGAAATGGCGAAGATCTTCATCGCCCAAAAGAAGTGTATTCGTGCAATATTCAAAATGCAGTGGTCTGACTCATGCAGGCCTGTATTTAAATCGCACAATCTATTGACTGTCCCATGGATTTATTATATTTACGAAATTGTCAGGTTTGTGAGGTCCAATCTTGAACTATTTGAACGGAAAGATAACACAAATAAAAGGAAAGTTACACTTTAGATTTAGAAATGCCCGTTCCAAAGCTAGAACTTTTCTGACGGAGCTGCGTTTACATGGCTCCCCTAATTTACGATGCTTTGCCTAGATCAATTACTCAACTACCCTTTGATAAGTTTTGTGGTGCGTTGCGGAAGTGGTTGTTACAAGAATGTTTTTATTCGATAGAGGAGTACTAACCAAGTTCAAAAGTGTCCCTGTAAATTTTATACATTAAAGCATAGACATATTTAACTGATAAGTAGATGCATACATTTGTAAAATGTGCATGGTTACCTAGTAATTAATATATTTTAAGTAAAACTTGTACTATTGCATGCTAAATATTGGCCAAATGTGTGTTACTAAATATTTTATATAAGACTAGCTTCTGCCCGCGACTTCGTTCGCGTGGAAGTCGTAAAACACCATAATATACTAAATACCAGCCACATTTTATTAAAACTTCTCTGAACACTACGTTTGTAATTTTGGTCACAGCAGTCAAAATATACAGAGAGTCAGGAATGGCGACGCGGGAGCAAGCGACGTTGTTCTATGTGTAGTTCTATGTTCTATGGAAATGGTTTGGTAACCGCACTTAGTACTTCAGGTGGACCATTGTACATGGACCATGGCGGCCATCAGTGGTTATTCCAACCAGCCCACCTCCCTCCAGAAGTTAATTACGTCTCCCGGTATGTTTAGAACATCTGTGAAAGATCAGGGTGCCCCGAGGGTCTCTGTTCTAATCTGGGTGACGCCTGTGCATTCAAAGAGCACATGCGCGACGGTTTCCTCAGCCTCCATCCAAGCTCTGCACAGAGGATTGTCCGATATGTCTATTGTGTGGAATTGTTTGTTTAGCATGCAGTGTCCCGTAATGGTCCATGGTACTGAGCGAGAGTGCATGGGAGGCCGTAACCTCCTGCGAAGCAGTAATGCTTGCGAAGGGGGAGGCGGAACGCATGAGGGAGAGGTAGTCTGTGCGCCCTCACGCCCGTAGTCGCCGCAGAAGACGCCCTGGGCAGGGGGAATCAATTGGCGATTCCCGGCCACCGTAGGCACGGGCTTGTGGACGGCGAGCATTGGGTAGCTCGCCGTCTGGTAAGGACCAGGCCCAGGTTGACGGCGCGTTGTGTTCCACGCGTGCCACAAAGATGTCAGCACGAACTGTGACGGGGTCCGCTAGGACCAATGCCTGCCAGGGTTGCGGGTTTTTCCGAAAGGGATACCGTGGCCCTGGCACAAAGGCAACTGAAGTAACACAGGTGGGTTTTAATCAGTAAAATTCTGACACGCCCTCCCGCTCCGCCCAGAGCGGGAGAAGTTATTTGATAATTTACCACCCAAAAAAAAAGTCCTATAAAGTTCTTCGAACTATCACAATTACACCGTAGTCACCGCAGAAGATGCCCTGGGCGGCGGGAATCAATTGAGGAGCGTTTTCACAAAGCGATACATCAAACAAAAAATCAAATTAGTTTTTTTTGTCGTTTCGTACTCAATTCCTATAGGGGTCCATGAGGGTCTTAACTAATTTTCTGTAAATGATACATAAATCAATCATAAAGTACAGCGAAGTGCCTTAGTTTTTTCAAAGTCATACATCTACATAGAACGAATTTCTTCAAAACGATACATCAAACATACATTTGTTCATATTTTTGTTTGCTTTCTCTTTCTAACAAAATCGGGTGGTTATTGCATTAGTATTTAAATTAGTTTGATTGTGTACGTAACGGAGAGGGTACGCACTTTTTTTTCGAGTTTATAAGTCGTAATTAATAATGGATAACGGAGAATATAACACGCCAGTTATTGAAGTTGAAAGAGGACGAAAGTCTAGACGTCATTGCAGTACTCCAAAGACATCTAAATACACTGAAGATGGAAAAAGTGATCCAGATTTGGACTGTAATCACCATTTAGACAGAACAATAACAGGCGCCAAGAAAAGGTCACTATGCCAGGCAATTAAACTAAGTTATAATGACACGAAAGGTAAGAATTCATTAGAGGGCCTCAAGTCTGCTATTACAATAGTGTCGGAATGGTCTCTTCATTGTGAGTTTTTGACAGATTTGCCATACAAACACTGTCAAATACTCACAATGGCGAGACCATTCTGACACTATTGTAATAGCAGACTTGAGGCCCTGATCTTATTTGCCACCAGAACTAAATTTAAAGATAATGTACGAAAGATTCATTGAATACTAAAAGTCAATTTCATGGAAAACATGTTCTTTGTCTAAATATAAGTCAGTATTTTACAAACAATTTAACCTATACTCCATTTACTATAGCATTAGAAAAAAGAGGCTCGTAGAAGCAGGAGTGCGAAACATTTTATTCAAAGTTAAAAGTTTAAACAATTAAACTAAAAATGTTTTAACATAACTTTGATAAATAGGTCGTAATAACATCTTCATCACACAACTTACAACAAAACGAATGAATGAAACAAACGATTACGTCGTGATGATTTAAATTTAATTAAGATTAAAGGAAATAAAAGTCTTTTTTTTTTACAATATTTTATTTAAAACAACAACTTTCAACACACAATAGTTGGTGTAACTTCTTCGTCTTCATCATATAATTTAGTCACTATCATCAGAGAATAAAGATGAAGAAGTTTCATCGACGTTACCTAATAATAAATCTTTCTACCACATCATCCATTATGCTTTAACCTTTTCTCTTCTTTAATTGCATGAGCAACGCAAGACTGCCATCGTTCTAGCGTAATACTATCCAGATCTTGTGGGAGTAATTGTTTCTCCTTGTCTAATTTGAACGTTTTGTTATGTTGAGCCACATACCCCATCATTTGAGCCCATATTAATTCTATAGGGTTGAACTCGCAGTGGTATAGTGGGAGACGCAATACTGAAATACCCTTCTCTCTAGCCATCTCATCTACAACAAACTTTTGGTATAAATATCTTTGTATTTTTGCTTTTTCTAATAAAGTTGCCCTAAGATCTTTTTCCTCAAAAGGAATATTTTTGCTTTTAAACCATTCCTGTATATCTGCCTTTCGTGTAGCTGTGGTTGGCAGCTTCTCCAATGTCCTTGAGTGGTATAGCGCATTGTCCATAACAATTACAGCGCCACTCTCAATTTTTGACAAAATTAACTTGAACCATTTTCACTTTTGTCTATCGCGCTTCTATAACATATTCCCTGTAAATTGAGAGGTCTGGCTCTTATTAAACATGAAATCCTAGTACAAGAGTCAGGGCTACACAGATGATTGTGTCTTTAAGTGTAAATAAATAAATTATTATTATTATTAAAGTTGAAGGCGTCCATTTCGAAATGGTCATCTTCATCACCTTTCTTTGCATCAAATATTAATGCAGCATCCATTAAAAACCCTTCACAAACCCTGTGAAATAAAATTAATACAAGTCAATTATTCCGTACCCCCTATATAATTTCACTGCTGGAAATAGTTCATAGATAAATACTATAACAAAATTTATAACTTTAAAAGTTCGCTTTGCATGCGTTAATTCATAATACAATATAATATGTATTACTTAATTAATAGTCAATAACAATGGGGTGTTCATTTTTTTATGGCGAGGACAGTCCATAAAATACATACCAGTATGACCGATTATAAGTTTGATTTTTTAAACCAGCAGATAGACCTTCCCAATGTGCTTCTTTTGAAGACTTATTATTAGTGTCATGCCATATTAGGCTTTTCGTGTGACCTGTTTGTATGATAAAAGGTTATTAATATAAATACCATTCATTTCACGAACCAATTTTATGAAATTATGTTTAACTGTATAATTAATTATAATGTTATTGAATGCAAGAGGTCATACACTGCTTAGTGCATTAATAGCTGTTAAGAAATTTAGAAGCACTGTACCTTCATTTAGCCAAGTGTCATCTAAATAATAATATATTTTCCTTCCTTTATTCCTTAGCCTTTTTATTTCATGAAGATATTTTAGTCTCCAAAGGACGATCTCCTGCTTGTCTATGACTTCTATGAGTGCACTTTTTCTGCTCCGTTTGATTTATGTGAACTTTAATGTTTATTTAATTATTTTATACAGACTGCTTTTTTTAAATCTGGCAGAGACTCGTGACTGTTAACTGCTTCCAGGATCTTGTCCAAGGTGGGCAACTCATTAATAAAGAAGAAGGAATGAATTTTCCTGCATATTCCACTAAATGTGATGTCATCAAAATCATCACGTTTCATGTGCTTCTGTTGGGGAGGGGGAGATTGCAGGCGACTTTTTATGTTGTACTCTTTGAGAATATTGGACAGAGTAGCCCGAGATACGCCTGTAAATAATAAAATCATGTGCGGAGTTTCTAAAATATAATACATTTTATCATAATGCCTGTTAGTTTCAAATATTTTTATAGTAATAATTTTATGAATCATCCTTACCGGCAACTTCTGCGATTTTGTTTATCATCTCAGTCTTATAATGAGGAGTATCTGCAGGCCAGGACTCCAATTGCTTAAAAATATTTATCACAGGTTGTTTTTCTACAGCACGCAGCGTTCTCTTTTTTTTGGGAGACATTATTATTTCGTCGGAGTTAACTTTTGGACCACGTTTTTTTCGCCGTTCGCTTTGGTCAGACTCAGCACTTATATGTTGTAAGCCACTCGGTCCCGCACCGGGATCACTCATAGCTCAAAAAAAAAGTAACGTTTTGTACAAACAACCCAATGACAACACTGATAACAATACAGTAACAAAGAAATAACTAAATATTATTTATTATTTTAATAAATAACAACAAAATCACTAAAATTAAACAATAACAAACAAAGTATTCACAAGTAAATGACATACATGACAATCTTAGAACATTGACAAGTCAATTTCACAGACGACATAAACCAGTAAAATTATAAATCCCCGGCTGTCACAGCTTATGAAGGGATTAAGTAACATTTTAGATTTGGTAGGATTATAGTGAAACAAAAAGCGTTGCAGTATTGTAGACTCCTGCTTCTTTTAGGTTTTTAGCATAGGCACTGTAATTTTAAATTGGAATGAAATAATATATCTAAATGAAAGCGACTTAATTTCATATGGTTGTTTTTTTTAAATGATTACAATTAAGTGTGATAGCTGATATATAAATTCATTTTAATCGATTTGGCGTCAATCGTAACTATAACAAGTTTATTGTACTTTTGTTATAAAGTGTGCATCAAAAATAACCTTTTTTAACTTCTGTCTAATGCTATTATAAATGGAGTATAGGATTCGGGAATCCTCATGAAGATACTTGTTCGGCTTGCAAGGAGTTTTTATTAAAAATAAAGAATGAAAAGGATTTAGATATAAAAAACAACATTTCGGCTTGCAAGGAGTTTTTATTAAAAATAAAGAATGAAAAGGATTTAGATATAAAAAACAACATTCGCACTGAATATCGCTTACATAAGTTAAGGGCTAAAAAGTTCTTTAGTCTACTCAATGACACTCAAGATGAGGATAATGTAATAAAAATTTGTTTTGATTGCCAACAGAACCAACCTCTTCCAAAATTAAGTGTTGGAGAAGTATTTTACTCACGTCAAGCCTGATTATATAATTTTTGTATAATGCAACATGGTTTATGTTGCATATTAAAATGAAACAAACCAAAAACGATATAGAGTTTTATGTTTGGTTACAAAATCAAAGTGGCCGGGGAGCTAATGAGATAGCATCGGCACTTCAAAATTATTTCAACAAATTGCCTTTTTGCAATTTTCCTTGCGGCATACATCTTATGAAGTATGCCGCAAGGAAAAGAAAAAGAATGTGAAACTTGATCTGTAGGTACTCCGATTCTTGCAGTAGTCAAAATAAAAATTTCATCTTACGAGGGCGGCACTGAAAATTTCGGGAATCAAGGAAGAGACACAACATTACTATTTAAAAATGTATTTATTGCTTTTCGAAGTATTCTCCGCGAAATTTGACACATTTTTCCATACGATGGAACCAATCATTGAAGCAACCATTCCATTCGGAAGTTGGGGTCTCCAAAATGGCCGTTTTGTAGGCGTCCACAGCTTCTTCAGGTGATGAAAATCTCTGTCCACGCAATTTATTCTTTATTTTAGGGAAAGTATAGAAATCATTAGGGCTTAGGTCGGGGCTGTACGGCGGATGGTCTAATAATTCTATGTTTTCTTGCTCTAAAAACTCTTTTGTTCTTTGCGCGGTGTGAGAACTCGCATTGTCGTGATGGAGGATGATGCGGCGGTTGCAGTTCTCTTTACGGAGTTCAGAAACGACCTGTGGCAAACAAATGCTAGCATACCATTCTGCATTAACCGTTCTTTGTACCCTCAAGAGGAATAGTCGTAACATGGCCGGTTTTGGAGACAAACGTGGCCACCACATTTGACATTTTTTTTGCAACACTCCGTGAACGAACAATTTTTGTTGGCTTTAACTCATTTTCGAACACCCAAACTCGCGATTGGTTTTTTGTTTCGGGTTCGTACCATCGATTTAGAATACCCTAGATACACTATCACCTACAAATCAAAGTCGCAAAAGTGTCCCATCGCTAAGTTACAAGTGTGTGCGTCTACTAAGGCAAATCTAAAACACATAATGTACTTAACAACATTTAAATTTTCCTTACATACAACCTTATGTGAATGGAATTAAGGTGTAGTTTCGAGTGCGCGCGATGGGCGGTTATGACATTTCAAAATTAGACCATCGCGCAAGTCGTAAAATTTTATTGCTCTCAGCTGTAGGTAAGAAATTTAAACGATACTATTCCTTAAGCAAATGCTTATTAAGTCAAATTCAGTTTACGCCGCGTGACAATGAATCGTGAATCGTAAAAAAAAATTGTTTTGGAACAGAAGGATAATGGAGTGGTCTTGAAATTTTACTCAGTACTATGTGCTTAAATAAAACAGGTAGAGGTGGTTAAAATTAACTTATTTTTATTTTATTTATTAAGACAATTTAAAAAGATTGATAGATAATGGTGCCGATTCTCTTGTCACAAAATTCTCTAAACTAAGACTAAAAATCACCAAAATTTAGTTTATTCCTGTCAAACGACCATTTCCTATTCTGAAATTGACGAAAGTGACACAACTTAACTATAATTTAGTTTGACAGCTCTAAGATGGTACTGAGTTTTTAAATTTAGTGAAAATGGCAATTTAACTATTCTGAATTTGACGTTTTTAAACTAAAATTTAGATTTTCTAACTAAATCTGATATATTTATAATCGCGATTAAAAAGGTGTGGAATAAAATTAGTTTTCATGAACTAAAATTCACACCAATCACCGACTCTCACGACTTCTGGTGCAAAACCAGTACCTACCTACTGTATATAAGGTGTATCTATTCATACACGAAATATTTTAAGAGAAACATCTTTAAATCGTAAAAAAGCCACAGCAGCGAAATTTTTTCTTTTTTATATCTATACTCCATTTATAATAGCATTAGACAGAAGTTAAAAAAGGTTATTTTTGATGCACACTTTATAACAAAAGTACAATAAACTTGTTATAGTTACGATTGACGCCAAATCGATTAAAATGAATTTATATATCAGCTATCACACTTAATTGTAATCATTTAAAAAAACAACCATATGAAATTAAGTGGCTTTCATTTAGATATATTATTTCATTCCAATTTAAAATTACAGTGCCTATGCTAAAAACCTAAAAGAAGCAGGAGTCAACGATACTGCAACGCTTTTTGTTTCACTATAATCCTACCAAATCTAAAATGTTACTTAAGGCCAGGACTCTCAGAATCGACCTATTTTTGATTCAAAATTAAACAATCAAATATTCTTTGTTTTGATCTGGTAAAAATACATGTTGTAGTTTAATAAATATTTTTGATTATTCTATGGTTCAAAACACGATATTTACAACTTCACTCGATCAAAAAAAATCGCGAAGACACCCTGTTTTCGCAATTTTTTTATCGTTTTTTAAGTCCTACTTGAAGTAGACCCAATTTTTATTCCCGAAAAACATGCCAAAAAATAGGCAATGACCTTACGAAGAATATTCTATGGTTAATTTTTCTCAAAACAGTTATTTATTGTTTTAACAAGATATTATATAACAAGGCGGCCCGCGCGCTTCGGTTCAGTAGCCCGCCAGGCGTCTTTGAGGTAGGATCTGTGTCGCTAGCTCGCTGCGTTCCCCGCGAAAATTATGGGGAATAAAAACAGAAGGAAGAAAAAAATATCCAGGATAGAACTACGGAAGCTTAAAAAAAAAATAAGGTAAGTTTGATTATAATTTTTCTACGTATATTATAACTACCTACTCGTTTTTAATATTACAGTTTACCGAAATAACAGTAGCACAACTTCACCAAAGATCATTATTACATTTTTTTTTTTTTATCTTTGCAGTGCATCGATACCAAGATACAAAGGCGTATTTACAAAAAAGTGCACAGGCGAACAGTAAGTGCCTAACCTGCAACTCGATTTTTTTTAATGGGATTTAGAATGGCGACGACGCGACGGCAGTATTTGATTTTCGCTCAGGCGCAATAGGTGGGTTCTACTATACGTGAGCGTCAGACGTACCTACTGCATCAATTCAACTCGCACGCCTACTAAATCTATTGTACAAATTATAATAATAAATTATATAATGCAAGGTTGTTGATGTTGTTGTACTTTCACACAAAATAGTGTAGATGTCTGTCATAGTCAGTCGGTAAGTTAGGCTATCGCCTGACTTACCGACTAACTATGACAGACATCTACACTATTTATACATAGTCAGTCGGTAAGTCAGGCGATAGCCTGACTTACCGACCGACTTACCGACTGACTTACCGGCTGACTTACCGACTACTTCCTGCGGGAAATTGAATTACGCGGGTGAAACCGCGGGGCAAAGCTAGTCTAAAATAGTTTGAGTCTAGATGTTTCACATCTGCCAGGCGTCCCGCGATGGCTAAATTTGTATACTTCGTTTTTTATTAGGTATAATATACTACATAGGTACCTATGAAACTTAGCAATATGCAAATGCAAAATGCGGCAAATGCGGCTAGTGTTTTTTTTGACGTGACAACGTCTAATAAATCGATGAACGCCGGCTGCATGCACGAAAAAGGATGAATAATTGTCCCGTTACGCTCATTGTCCCGTTACAGTCATTGTCCCGTTACAGTCATTGTCCCGTTACGCTCATTGTCCCGTTACGCTCATTGTCCCGTTGCGCTCATTGTCCCGTTACAGTCATTGTTCCGTTACGCTCATTGTCCCGTTACGCTCATTTTCCCGTTACACTCATTGTCCCGTTACGCTCATTGTCTCGTTGCGCTCATTATACGCTTGCGCCGCAACAATGTTTTGTTATGACGTTGTCACATTAAACTATCGTCCGTAAACCAACTTTACAGACAACCAATATTATTTTTTTTGCATTGATTTATCTTTCAGACAGTCTTTAGCACCGGAAAGTACCAGTGGAGATGGAAATAGAGAACTCGATACCGCTTCTATTGCACTGGATTCTGTTGATTTGCCTAATGAGTAAGTTTAGTGTATTGTATTGTATTATTAGTATTAATAATCGTTTTTTTTTTAAATGAAGTTATGAAATGTTACTTACTTGTTTCACCTGGAGCTCCTGAACCTGTAATAACTTCTCAACTAGCCAAGTCGGTTTTCCAAATTCACAAGAAGAACTACAAATGGCGCAAGAAGAATTCATAAAAAACTTAGAATCGCTTACCGCAGACAAAAAGTCAAAAGAACGAGCAACTATATTGCAAAGAGAAAGTAGTGAGTGGTTGGAGATAAGACGAAAATTAATTACAGCATCAAACTTTGGCCTAATATGCAAACGAAAATCATCATCAAATACAGCTAATTTGGTAAAAAATATATTATATAAGAAAAATTTGTCCCATGTGACTTCCATTGCTCATGGAATAGAGAATGAAAAACAGGCGCTGCTGCAATTGCAGGGACAGGAGAATGTCGAGATCTCGCCCTGCGGATTATTTATCGACCCCATACACTCATTTATTGGGGCCACTCCTGACGGGTTGATAGATGATGACATGCTAGTTGAAATAAAGTGTCCTATCACAGCTTCCAAAACAGGAATGGCAAAAGCAATAGATGAAAATAAAATTCAAATATTAAAATATAACAAAAATACGAATACCTGTTCCATAAATAAAAAGAGCAATTGGTACTACCAAATTCAGGGCCAACTACATGTCACAGGACGGCATGTATGTCTTCTTGGAATCTGGGCAGGTGAGAATGAGCCTTTGTACACAGAACGCATAAAAAGAGATGACAATTTCTGGGTAGCAAGTATGGAGCCAAAGCTGGTACAGTTTTACCTCAAATGCGTACTGCCAGAAATCGTAGACAGTAGGAATGCACGTGGCATGCCAATTAGAAACCATGCATTGCACGACAAAGAAAATGAGCAGCCTGATAAGTGCGCATCCAGTACACACTCTCTACTTCAACCAGATTTGCAGCAACCAGGTCCAAGCACGCGCGTGATTAATATTTGTGATTTTTGATTATGTTATGTTTATTTGCTTTTAATTGACGTGAGTATATCTATTTTTATATATTTTAGTATTTCTTATTTCTAATAAAGAATTTACTGTCCTGTGTATTATATTGTAATGAGTTTTATCGGAATTTAAATAGTCCAAAGTCTAAAAGTAATACTAAATAACTAGCTTAAGCCCGCGACTGCGTACGCGTGGACTATAACTTAGTTATAAAACATACCCTATGTGATAGGATAAAACCAAAGCTACACCAAAATCCCTCCAGTAGTTTACTAATCGTCTCTTAGAATACAGACTATCCTAGTCTAAGAGACAGGGTTATATACATTTTGTACAGATTTTGCAACTTGTTATGAATTGTAATGTATGTACATTATAAATGTGTTTCTGTATTTTTTGTGAATAAACCTTTATTATTATTAATCAAACAAAAATTCCAAAAACCGCATCGTAGTAGTGCGGAAGCGCTGTAACAGTCATGAAAGAAAAGGAGACAGTGTTAGATAACAATAAAAAAAACAATTGTAGATAGGCAATAAAATAAATTGTGTTGCTTATATTTACTTATATTTCCCTAAAAAGTAAACACACGAAATGTTAACATGGATTTCGTAAAACAAAGTTCCTACTATTACAATTTTATACTGTGACGCAAAATTTTTGCACAGCGGGGTCAGCGAGTTCATTTGAACTGCGCGTTCGCGCGACTTGCTCGCGGGGATTGAGGTAGCGCTAAATGCCTACTGCGCTCGAATATCCTGGCCTTAATCCCTTCATAAGCTGTGACAGCCGGGGATTTCTAATTTTACTGGTTTATGTCGTCTGTGAAATTGACTTGACAATGTCCTAAGATTGTCATGTATGTCATTTACTTGTGAATACTTTGTTTGTTATTGTTTAATTTTCGTGATTTTGTTGTTATTTATTAAAATAATAAATAATATTTAGTTATTTCTTTGTTATTGTATTGTTATCAGTGTTGTCATTGGGTTGTTTGTACAAAACGTAACTTTTTTTTTGAGCTATGAGTGATCCCGGTGCGGGACCGAGTGGCTTACTACATATAAGTGCTGAGTCTGACCAAAGCCAACGGCGAAAAAAACGTGGTCCAAAAGTTGACTCCGACGAAATAATAATGTCTCCCAAAAAAAAAAAAGAGAACGCTGCGTGCTGTAGAAAAACAACCTGTGATAAATATTTTTAAGCAATTGGAGTCCTGGCCTGCAGATACTCCTCATTATAAGACTGAGATGATAAACAAAATCGCAGAAGTTGCAGTAAGGATGATTCATAAAATTATGACTATAAAAATATTTGAAACTAACATGCATTGTGATAAAATGTATTATATTTTAGAAACTCCGCACATGATTTTATTATTTACAGGCGTATCTCAGGCTACTCTGTCCAATATTCTCAAAGAGTACAACATAAAAAGTCGCCTGCAATCTCCCCCTCCCCAACAGAAGCACATGAAACGTGATGATTTTGATGACATCACATTTAGTGGAATATGCAGGAAAATTCATTCCTTCTTCTTTAATAATGAGTTGCCCACCTTGGACAAGATGCTGGAAGCAGTTAACAGTGACGAGTCTCTGCCAGATTAAAAAAAAAGCAGTCTGTATAAAATAATTAAATAAACATTAAAGTTCACATAAATCAAACGGAGCAGAAAAAGTGCACTCATAGAAGTCATAGACAAGCAGGAGATCGTCCTTTGGAGACTAAAATATCTTCATGAAATAAAAAGGCTAAGGAATAAAGGAAGGAAAATATATTATTATTTAGATGACACTTGGCTAAATGAAGGTACAGTGCTTCTAAATTTCTTAACAGCTATTTATGCACTAAGCAGTGTATGACCTCTTGCATTCAATAACATTATTATTAATTATACAGTTAAACATAATTTCATAAAATTGGTTCGTGAAATGAATGGTATTTATATTAATAACCTTTTATCATACAAACAGGTCACACGAAAAGCCTAATATGGCATGACACTAATAATAAGTTTTCAAAAGAAGTACATTGGGAAGGTCTATCTGCTGGTTTAAAAAATCCAACTTATAATCGGTCATACTGGTATGTATTTTATGGACTGTCCTCGCCATAAAAAAATGAACACCCCATTGTTATTGACTATTAATTAAGTAATACATATTATATTGTATTATGAATTAACGCATGCAAAGCGAACTTTTAAAGTTATAAATTTTGTTATAGTATTTATCTATGACCTATTTCCAGCAGTGAAATTATATAGGGGGTACGGAATAATTGACTTGTATTAATTTTATTTCACAGGGTTTGTGAAGGGTTTTTAATGGATGCTGCATTAATATTTGATGCAAAGAAAGGTGATGAAGATGACCACTCTGAAATGGATGCCTTCAACTTTAATAATAATAATAATTTATTTATTTACAATTCAAGACACAATCATCTGTGTAGTCCTGACTCTTGTACTAGGATTTCCTGTTTTATAAGAGCCAGACCTCTCAATTTACAGGGAATATGTTATAGAAGCGCGATAGACAAAAGTGAAAATGGTTCAAGTTAATTATGTCAAAAATTGAGAGTGGCGCTGTAATTGTTATGGACAATGCGCTATACCACTCAAGGACATTGGAGAAGCTGCTAACCACAGCTACACGAAAGGCAGATATACAGGAATGGTTTAAAAGCAAAAATATTCCTTTTGAGGAAAAAGATTTTAGGGCAACTTTATTAGAAAAAGCAAAAATACAAAGACATTTATACCAAAAGTTTGTTGTAGATGAGATGGCTAGAGAGAAGGGTATTTCAGTATTGCGCCTCCCACCCTACCACTGCGAGTTCAACCCTATAGAATTAATATGGGCTCAAATGATGGGGTATGTGGCTCAACATAACAAAACGTTCAAATTAGACAAGGAGAAACAATTACTCCCACAAGATCTGGATAGTATTACGCTAGAACGATGGCAGTCTTGCGTTGCTCATGCAATTAAAGAAGAGGAAAAGTTAAAGCATAATGGATGATGTGGTAGAAAGATTTATTATTAGGTAACGTCGGTGAAACTTCTTCATCTTTATTCTCTGATGATAGTGACTAAATTATATGATGAAGACGAAGAAGTTACACCAACTATTGTGTGTTGAAAGTTGTTGTTTTAAATAAAATATTGTAAAAAAAAGACTTTTATTTCCTTTAATCTTAATTAAATTTAAATCATCACGACGTAATCGTTTGTTTCATTCATTCGTTTCGTTGTAAATAATGTGTGATGAAGATGTTATTACGACCTATTTATCAAAGTTATGTTAAAACATTTTTAGTTTAATTGTTTAAACTTTTAACTTTGAATAAAATGTTTCGCACTCCTGCTTCTACGAGCCTCTTTTTTCTAATGGAGTATAAGTGTTTTATATTTCTACATAATTATTATAATTTTAAAATTGCTTGAGACATTTTGCGAAAAAATCCTTTATTTACTTATTCTATGAATGACCCGCCTCGACGCGGTGACGCCGAACGGTGCGGTGGGGTGGCGGCACGAGCGCGGTGAATTTTGATAATTAATCATCATATCAAGTTTTTTTTTTTAATAATATACTCTGAATTAAAAAAAAATCATTTCCATGGCTTCTTTACCACCTATAGGTGTATCACTTAAAATATTTCGTGTTTATCCCAATTTTTTTTTTTTTTCTTTTCTTTTGCTTATATCTCCAAAATGGTGCGTCCTATCGCAAAAATATTGAAAATTTCGACCCCCTTTAGTAAGCCCTTAAACCATTATTACTCTACATGTAGGTAATCTTTTTCTTATTTTCTACACAAAAAGGGAAAAATTCCATAAAAAACACGTCGCGGACTCAAAAATCATAGGCAAACAAGTACAACGTTGCGAAGCCATAAAAAAAAAATACCACGTGGAGTCACGATTGTCAAATTCGATTTAGTTGTGTCAAACTTATTTTTAAATTTAGAGAATTTTGTTTGCAGAATAGCTTTAAGATTCTCATTGCCAAAAGTAAGGAATTTTAGTGATAGTTTAGTTAGTTTAGTTCGGTGTACAAGAGAATCGGCACCATTAACTCAGCACATTTACTCAGTAGTCACAATATCTTATGTAAAAACTTACTGCAATACATAGAATAACCGCTTTCTATACTTTCCGAAAGCCTTTCTTCGTATAATACATGTCATTTTCTGAGAAGTGACAAGAGCGAACCACACAATTTTTTTTTTTATAGAATCATTTGGCTTAAAAAAATCTTCACTCCTCTCATTAGCTATAATTTTTCGCCATTTTTCCCTTTCAATTAATAATAACTATAATATAAAAAACACCAATCACCATTCAAATAAATTTTGCTCATCTCCGGACGGGCTATAGTTATTCTATGTTAATTCCATATTATTGACATACCGCAGAAAGAAAAAAACAATAAGCGACTCTATTCATTTAATATTTGACTATGTTCCACTTTATACATCTTCCATCTCCTTTCCACTTAATACAAGTGCTGCGCGAGGGAAAAAGCCAACTGCGTAGCGTCAAATGAAGAGACGTATTGAAATAAATTTTAAAAAAATATGTTTTTAATGAGTTTGAAGGCGTATTTTGCCACAAATTCACTACATTATAAAACTATTATCTAGTACTTACCGAAAATACGATATGCCATTCCTTTTCAACGTGGTTAAAGTATTATTTTTGCACTTTTTTACGGAGCACTTTGGCGTGTTCACCCGACAACGAAGCGCGCGTTACTGAGAGCGCAACTGTGCTTAGAAGTAATTTAAGCACAGTTGTATCGAGACACATTTCAAGCGTTGACGGTGTATCTAGGGTATTCTAAATCGATGGTTCGTACGCATATATCCAGGATTCGTCACCTGATACGATGTTGTATACAGCATTTGAGGATCCTACGTGGAATCTTTCGAGAGTTCTGACGCACTAAGTAACGCGAGCCGCTTTTTGCTCTTCACAGAGCGAATGCGGTATCCATCGGGAAAACAACTTTTTTACACCGAATTGTTCATGCAAGTTTATTTGTATTTGACTCATGCCAATGTCTAAAGTTGCCTGAATTTCACGGTATGTCACATGTCGATCTTGCTCAATCAGCTTACGCACAGCATCAACGTTATCTTGGGTGACTGCAGTTTTTGGACGACCTTGACGGGGATCATCACTGAGTTTGACACGTCCACGTTGAAATTCAGCAAACCAGCGATAAATTGTGGTTTTGGATAGGGCTTCATCACCAAATGCAGAAATCATCCGGTCAACACACTGTTTTTGTGTTAAACCACTTTGAAAGTCATAATAAATCATCGCTCTTGAATTTTCTCGAGTCAATTCCATTTTCTCAACGACTCAACAAGTTTGACAAATTCTTGTGAGAAGACCGAGAGTCTTTTTTTAAATAAATAAATGGTATTCGATTTTTAAAACCAAGGAGTTTTCAATTAAAAAGATTTTAATATGACAAGAACAGTGGAAATATTCCATTCCTATGCCGTAGCCATGCTGGCAAATATCATGGCTTCTAGTAAAGTTTATAATAAGTTGTCCCACGTTTTCCCTATTCGAGGCCATAGCTTTATGCCTCCTGATAGAGTATTTGGAAGGGTTGAAAAGCACTACCGTCGACGTGAAGTTATTGCATCGCCAAATGAGTACTATTCAATTTTAAATAAACATGGCCATGTCAACGAATGGGGTAAAGATTGGTTTAGTTATGAGTATGACATGAAAGCTAAGGCCAAAGATATGCTAAAGGCAAAACTTCCATTTAAAATAAGTCAAACACGAATAATACACTATACTGTAGTTGGATCACGCGCTATAAAAAAAATTTGAAGTTGGTGTTCAAGATGTATATTCTGCTGAGCCAGTGACAGTTGAAGTTAAGAAGAAAGGCGTCAAATCTTTTTTGCAATTCGACTGTGTTCAGTTGCCTAAAACCAACATGGTTTCTTCAAAAAAGCAGATGTTGAAAATTTATTGAAATTGTGTGACATATCTGATGATCCTGATGCTCAGACATTTTATGCAGATGTGCTTCAGGGTTCTGCTATCGAAGATGATAATATTTGACGTAACTACGAAGATGAAGAACCAGTAATATAATATGCTTCGCAAATTTAACTAAATGTATCGCGTTTTTATCGAAACGAGACATCAACAGTAGATGTATCAAAGTTGAAAAAACTCGTAGTTTTTGATGTCATTATTTTGGTATGTTTATGTGTTTTATTTTTATTTTGGTCAAATTAATAGTATCTCAGTAAAATAATTACTAAATTAACAGGCAATTTCATTTAACATACCCTATCTGAACCCAAATAAATAAGTAAATAACATTATTGAACAATAAATTATTTTACGATGTATCGTTTTGTAAAAACGCTCCTCAATTGGCGATTCCCGGCCACCGTAGGCGCGGTCTTGTCGACGGCGAGCAATGGGTAGCTCGCCGTCTGGTAAGGACCAGGGGGTCTACTCCCTATGTCCGTCAACGAAGTAACGGGCCCGTCCGTTAGTAGTCCGATACGTCGGACTGAACCCTACTCCCTAGTAATTTCGGATTCATCAGTTTCCAACGGAATCATAGACAATATTCGTGAACGAAAGACGCATGGCGATTGATGACAATAGAGTTGTGCTATTTTACCGGTCGATTACCGGTTTAATTATTTTGTGGTTTTCAAGCTGAATAAACAAAAATCAATATTTTTTCCTTAGAAAATGACTAAATTTTTAACAATATACTTTTTATTATAAAGATTAGAATTCTTTTTGACATTTTTGTCCGGAAACCGGCATTATCCTAGTGATACCTTTGCCTTTTTCCTTTTTGACATTTTGACGGAAATTTTCAAATTAATTCAACGATACTAGCCGGGAAGTTTAATTTTTTTTTTTTTTTTCTTATTCATGTCGTAAAATGGCCCCAATCGCTGCAGAAACTCACGGACACGGACTCTGGCCGGAGGCGCGCAGGAGCTGGGCAGCCTCAACGTGCTTTATAAAGAATTTTTCACTTTTGGTGTGGAAAAAAAAAAAAAAAAATTACTAACATGTTGAATTTTAGGGGATTGGAGTATCTAAAAGGGGGTCGAAATTTTCATTATTTTTGCGATAGGACGCACCATTTTCGAGATATAAGCAAAAGAAAAGAAAAAAATATGTACAGTAACATACTGATTTTGTACCAGTAGTCGAGATGTTGGTGTGAAGTTTAGTTCATGACAACAAATTGATTTTATTCTACATCTTTTTAAT
This sequence comes from Dryobota labecula, assembly GCA_947523025.1. Classification (NCBI taxonomy): domain Eukaryota; kingdom Metazoa; phylum Arthropoda; class Insecta; order Lepidoptera; family Noctuidae; genus Dryobota; species Dryobota labecula. The sequence goes on along the minus strand of OX383303.1, from coordinate 713,046 downwards.
CGCGATTAATAATAGTCAGATTTAGTTAGAAAATCTAAATTTTATTTTAAAAACGTCAAATTCAGAATAGCAAAATTGCCAAATAGCTTTAAGATAAGTCAGTAACGTCGGGAATACTCGCCATCCTAAATTCTTGGCGTAAATATTGTCGACGTTGCCTCCGCTCTTACTATAAAGCTTCGTCAAGCAATAAAAAAGGAGCCATACTTTGGAATTCCTTACTTTGTCTCTGAATAGTATAAACAATTATCATCGTTCGTCGACAGAACGATAACTATTTTGATGTCGTATCAACTGACACAAGGTTCCGTCAAAACAAGCGTCAAGTTCAACTTTTCGGACGGGCAAAAACGCATCGGGAGTAGGAACAGTTGTCAAATCGTGTTGTCATTCATTCTTCGTCGGGCCCCGAACGAATCGTCCGTCCGTTGGTGATAGGGAGTAGGAAACGCCCGAAACGAAGCCCGAAACGACGGACTTCGTGCTTTGGGAGTAGACCCCCAGGCCCAGGTTGACGGCGCGTTGTGTTCCACGCGTGCCACAAAGAGATGTCAGCACGAACTGTGACGGGGTCCGCTAGGACCAATGCCTGCCAGGGTTGCGGGTTTTGCCGAAAGGGATACCGTGGCCCTGGCACAAAGGCAACTGAATTAACACAGGTGGGTTTTAGTCAGTAAAATTCTGACACGCCCTCCCCCCAGAGCGGGAGAAGTTATTTGATAATTTCCCACCCAAAAAAAAGTCCTATAAAGTTCTTCGAACTATCACAATTACAGTAACAAAATGTAAAAAAACCGGTCAAGGGCGAGTCGGACTCACGCATTGAGGGTTCCGGACCATCATAATTGTATAGCTTTATTTGTATTTGTACCTAAATAGTTATGTGCCCAGAAAAAACTACAACTTACTGTGCTTACCCAAAGCAATCTGCGAGTATGTAGGAAGGAGGACATTTCGGTTGTGACCCGTGTAATGTTTTTAAATTTTCATCGGCGAGGTCAATATTCATCAGAGAATTTTAACACTGCGGTGTACAATATTGCAGTTTTAGGTCAGCGCCATCTCTTGACCGATAATGGAATTAATGTAATTTTTGTTGATGATTTCTGAAAAAGTGTGTTATTTAGAGAAATCGTTTTATTTTTCCTGTAATCTTTACATAAACTACTATTACATAAAATTATTTCAGGTTTTTTCTAAGCAAAACAACGGAAATAAGGGGGGAATGGTTTTTATTTTTTTGTCAAAAGTCGAAAAAATGGGGCACAAAAAATTTATGAGTATGTGCAAATAGCGCTCTTTCATACGATACCCCACATGCCCTAGTAGGCCCACTTCGATTTTTTAAGACACCCAGTTAAGTCACTGTTGCAAAAAAAAAAAAACTTATTTGCAACATAGTTGGGCAAACGTCATCTAAATTATTCCAAATTTCAAGTTGATAGCATTAGTAGTTCTTGAGATATGTAGCTGTGACAGACAGATGGACAGACAGATTGAGTCGCACCATAAGGGTTCTTTTTTACCAATTTGGTACGGATCCCTAAAAAGAAGCACATAAATATCAACTCTTTGGGATCGAAATCAGATTTGCATTGCTTTGTTGAAAGTTCACTGAAATAGCATAATATGTCATAATTGACTGCTTAGATCTTAGATTGGTATGATAATCATTTAAAAGATTAAATCTGTAACTATCTGCTATATTCGTTTCCTATTCAACACAGCGAAGTAGTAATGGAATAATTCGACTGTTGTCATACACTGATACATTCTGTTCGTTCTCATCTCAGTCTCACCTACGACCTGTATGGGAAAACTTTTTTCGGTTTCTGACTTTTCTAGTACTCAAACCACAGTTGGTCCAATAGAGTTTTTTGATCCTCGTAAGAAACAGGATCGATTGGCATCAAAAAACTTTTTTTGTGAAAATTGCCCATTTTCTTGCTGACTGTAACATAATGCAATACTGCTCTTCCCCCATAGCAAATAGCGTGATAATTTATACGTAGTAATTTGACCAGACCTATAGGGAATATCTATGCAAAATTTGAACAAAATCTGTCTGGTAGTTTTTGCGTTTAGCTGGAACATACATTCAGACAAACAGACAAAAATTCTAAAAACTATATTTTCGGCATCAGAATCGTTCCCAGACCTCGTGGCAATTACTTTTTTTCAATAATATTCAATGTACAGTTTTGACTTCGCTACGAATTTATTATATGTATGGACCTTCATGTACCTACCATATTTGAGGCAATAAATGAATTGAATTGAATTTGTTTACATAAATTATCTGAATTTGAGACTAGTATAGTTGATAAATTTTAGTTATTATTATATTATATTCATTTATTTCAGATTTCCAAATTGGTACATTCATAAAATTGTTAGTAACACAGAAATGCTTATGAGAAACTAATGTTAGTAATGACATGACACACTTAAAAATAACAAAAGCGGATAATCGGATAATCCGATACTCGAGCGCATGTTTACTTGACTGCGTGCAGTCGTAACCAGCGCTCGAGCATCGGAGAATCCCACCGGACCGACAATACGCACAGGATGCTTGTTGGTGCTTGCACGCATGCGTGTTAGCACGTAGGTACAACGCTTGCGCATGACCGTTTCGAAGCTGTCTACGTGGGCCTCAGCAGACATGCCAGAGGCACTGCAGTACTGCGGTAGCCCCATCAGCATCCTGAGTGTATTGTTGCAGTTATGTATCAATGTTCAAATGTTTGACGATGAACTGCATCAATGTTTGCATGCCAAAATGGTAGAATGTACAAGGATCTTTAATATTATTGTAACCACCTTATTGTAAATACCTACATTCTTAGCAAATAAATTAATATTCTATTCTATTCTATTCATTTTTATCAGCGATGTTATCCCCCAACTTATAATATGTCTGCCTGCATAGTGTGAGCTTTATACAAGATTTAAATTTTGTCTCATTTAACTCCCCGGCTGCTATTTGAGGTTGAAAATACTAAAAATCATATTTTGACTCAAATGTTTCGAGCTACATTTGCAATTTTGAATTAGGTAGAATGTCTATTCCACACAGCGGTTCTCTCGATTAAGTGTTTTTGACAGATTTGTCATACAAAATGTGTCATCATCAGACTATAGCAGTCCACTGCTGGACATAGGCTGCTCCAATTGCACGCCAGCCATTCAGATCGATTATCGGCAACTCTCATCCAGCTGTTACTAGCCACCCTGCGAAGATCGCCGCTCCACCTAGCCTGAGTGAGGCCTACCTTACGTTTGCCGATGCAGAATATTTTTTTTTTTCGTGCCTACTTAAATTGGGTACAAAATGTTCGAAACCTGAATGATGTCCTTTGATAGCTATGAAATAGGTCAGTTTTTAGATTGGCAGAACTATAGTTCATGTTGTTTGTCGTAAGACTGCACGAGCTGACGCAGAAGATCGACGTGTTCATCGTGGTGGGGGGCGCGGGCGCGGGCGGCGCGTACTCCGAGGACGACATCATCATGGTGGAGCGCGACACGCTAGCTGCTGCAGCCGCGGCCGACGACGACGACCTGGAGCGAGCTCGCAACGCGCGCGGCGACTCCGTGTACCAGTGCTCCGTGTGCCCGCTGTCCTTCCAGGTGCGCACATATCGTCGGCGTAGGTGGAGAACTTAATAACTCAAATATTCTAGTTTAGAGAAAATTGCGATTAACCGTTTTTTTTTTTTTTTTTTTTGGTGTCATTAATAAATGGGAGACAATTTTACCGTGGGTAACTTTATATTATTCGGGAATCTTTACCTTTTTAGGGTTCCGTACCTCAAAAGGAAAAAACGGAACCCTTATAGGATCACTCGTGTGTCTGTCTGTCTGTCCGTCAGTCACAACCAATTTGCTCCGAATGTAATGGACCGATTAAGTTGAAATTTGGTATATGTACATATCAATTTGAGTGACCCAAACACGGAAGTGAACCGTAAATAAATGAATTTAGAATATTGACGTCAGTTTTGGGGGGCAATCAAAAAATAAAATAAAAAAAAGTTTTGCAAACTGTACCGTGTGACATATCCAATAAAAGGGCTTACTGTGAGGGTCTCAAATATATATATATATTATTTTTTTTTAATAAAAAGGTTTTAAAGTTATAAGTGAAAATAGACGAAAATTGACCATTCCCCCCTTATCTATGTAATGGACCGATTAAATTGAAATATGGTATACATATCAATTTCAGTGACCCAAACACGGACGTGAACCGTAAATAAATGAATTTAGAATATAGGCGTCAGTTTTGGGGGGCAAAAAAAAAGTTTTGCAATCAGTACCGTGTGACATATATATATATATTGGAAGAGCACTAAACAGTTTAATTCTAGACCCGGCGTGCCTGTGAGTGTTGTGTTGGTGTGCTGACTCGAAAGATGTTGCTAATTTATTTAGAATGCATTTTGATGTAAAGTCGCAGTTGGGGCCGCCATGTCGGGAGCTTGATGCTGGGAACAGTGCTACAGAAATAACGACAGTCTTTCTGGCAAAGGACATCAAGGCAAAAATTAGAAGCATGAGGAGGGGCAAATCCCCTGGACACGATGGGCTCAGCATCGAGCACCTGCAGTATGGGGGGATCTATTTGCCAAGTGTGCTCGCTCTACTGTTTAATCTGTGCCTAGGTCATTCGTACCTTCCTCCGGATATGGTGCGGGTTCTGGTGGTACCAGTGGTCAAGAGCAGGACTGGAGACGTCGCTGACAATTCAAACTATAGGCCGATATCTTTGGCGACTATCGTGGTGAAAATGCTTGACAGTGTGCTTAACTCTCACTTGAGTACCCACATCAAACTGCATGATGCTCAGTTTGGGTTTCGGCCGGGGCTGTCAACAGAAACCGCAATTCTTAGTTTGAAGCATGCTGTCAAGTATTATACAGACAGGAAAACACCTATCTACGCATGTTTCCTAGACCTGTCCAAGGCCTTTGATCTTGTCTCTTTCGACGTTTTCTGGCAGAAACTTTCTGATGCCGCGGTGCCGCCGGAGCTCGTCTCACTTCTGCGGTACTGGTACATGAAACAGGAGAGTCGGGTGCGCTGGGCAGGAGAGCTCTCGGAGCCGAGTAGGCCGGAGTGTGGCGTGAGGCAGAGTGGACTGACCTCACCCTTCCTGTACGTGAATGCACTGATCGAGCGGCTCAGCAGCACACGTGTCGGTTGTTTTGTTGATGGAGTTTGTTTCAATAATTTAAGCTATGCAGACGACATGGTGCTGTTGGCCCCATCGGTCGGTGCGCTCCGTAAGCTTCTCGATATTTGCGAGTCGTATGCTGCTTATCTAGGCCTTATATACAACGAAGGCAAGTCTAAGTACATGGTCTTCAAGTCCGGTACTAGGTGTCCCTCCACCGTCCCTCCTGTGTTACTGAACGGTGTGGAACTGCATAGGGTGTACTCTTTTAAATACCTGGGCCACTTGGTGACGGACGATTTGAAAGACGTCGCAGATATGGAGAGGGAACGCAGAGCATTGTCGGTTCGGGCTAATATGCTGGCACGCCGCACGGTGGATCGAAAATCGGCTGTAGAAGAAATAGGATCTCCATGTCTTAAATGTTATTTTTTTTTGCTGGAAATGACTTCTGCCAATCATTACTGTTCTATAAAATGTCATATAAAGTAATTGTGTGCTCAAATGGAAGAGTTATAATTTTTATAAGAAAAAATGTATGGAGCTGATATGAAAAATGAGGATATCTCTGGAATCGCTAGGATGGCCGTTATATCCTTGCACACTGTTGTAGTACTATTTATTTGTGAATTTTTGACATACTTAATATTGCGGCATCACTTGCGATTTTTTTATTTTTATTGTCAAAATTAAAAAATTAAAAATGTTTATGATATGTACATTTTAACGCTTAAATATGGCTATACCAAGTGTAATTTACAATATTTTTTATGCTTAGACCAAAACATTCTAAGAAATCACAAAGTCGTATTACCTACTTTGTGATTTTCATTTGAAATGACATGGTAATTATGAATTACGTAATACGTAATCTTGTCTAATGCCTCAAGTCCACATTAGCTAATGATTAATAAAACTTAATACCTATATACCTAGTTAAAAGGATACGTAACAAAATAATTTGGGGTACTCGCTAATTTAGCAATTAGTGCAGGATTAACTTAATGAAAGTAATTAGATAAATGTGATACCATCATTAGTCAATAACAATAAATAGTCAAACATTGGATTCACAACTTCAGTTCATTTAGAGCATTTCTAATACTAACATCTATCCTACCGTGTCTTTTTGCTCAGTGATCGTGAATAATGGAAAGCATTATTACAAATTTGGATTTGTTTGTTATTCTGAGCAATCAGGATGCTTCGTCTTTCGATCATGAAATATTGTTCAACACACTTGTTATTCGACTGGGCTCTAGCCTTTTAGATGAAGACAGTGTTACCGTGAAAGAATTTTGTCGAAGATTTACACGGGCAGTTCAAAAGAGATGGTTACGATCCCACAGGAAAAGTGAAGTTTTTAGACGTGATTACAGTAATTGGCTTAAAGCAAATATTGACTGGCAAAACTGCGTGCAAACCAATTTGCTCATTCAAGAATCAACAAGTGAAAATATTTCTACTAAACCTGTACCTGAACCTGTACCATCAACTTCAACAATGAAATCAACTTCAACGATGACAAAAAGATCTCGAAAGCCGTTTGAAGATCTAAGTAACAAGCAGAAGAAGAGACGATCTGATGAACATATAGGCGATGACCCTAATGAAGTAGCTTATTCAGCTGCAGCACTTTTGAAAGGAGATGGTCGTGAGGATATTGCATCTGTTATTGAACATATGCTCCAAAATCCAGAAGCAGCAGCAAAAATCAAGGAAATGTTGAACAAACCAGCTCCTTCAACAATATTTTCACCAGAAAAAGCACTGGGTTTGCTACTTTCATTAAAACTATCGAAATGGCAATATATCACATTAAGGTAATCGACTATTCGAGAAGGTTCAAGGAGATATATCCGTCTTACTATAAAGTGCAAAAAGCTAAGCTACAGTGCTACCCTCCGAAGACATTTGTGACTGTAACGGATTCATCTGCTAAGATTGCACTACAAGCGTTACTAGATTTAACAGTGAACAGAATTTTTGAAACTATTCGTAGTCCTGATGCGATACAAGATAAACAATTGATATAAATATCAAAGTGGGGATTTGACGGTGCATCTAACCAAAGTAGATATAAGCAAAACATAGAGAGTGGTCAAGATTATTCCAGCATTTTTATGACCTCTTTGGTTCCATTAAAGTTGACAGCTGACGGTGATACCGTATGGGTGAATCCAAAACCCTGCTCACCTAGGTATTGCCGTCCAGTCCAGTTTAGTTTTGTGAAAGAAACCAAAGACGTTGTCATAAATGAAAAAACTGCAATGGATATCGAAATTGAAGCTCTCGTTCCCTCAAAATGTCAAGGACATGAAATTAGTCACAAATTAATGATGACGATGATTGACGGCAAAATTTGTACATATCTGTCTGAAGCTAAGTCAAATGCGGCCTGCTACCTGTGTTTGGCTAAGCCTACAGAAATGAATAAGTTGGGTCATTGCGTCAAAAACCATTTCTTCTGGTGTGTATGAGTTCGGATTATCATCACTTCATGCCCGCATTAATGTGATGGAATGTCTTCTACACATAGCGTATCGTCTCGACTTCAAAAAGTGGTCTTTGAATTTCCTGATAAAACTGCAGCGATCACTGGATTAGATGAAGACCTAATACGCAGATTTGCTGTGATTCTGCAAGCTATCACATCTGGAGAGATTGTAGACGTGCCGAAATTTAAAGAACACGCTAGAACAACCGCTGAAAAATACGTGGAACTGTACGATTGGTACTACATGTCATCAACCGTCCACAAACGGAGGGGCCATATTTGCAGAAAATGCTATTGTACCAATTGGAAGAAGCTTCAGAGGCCCGAAACAAAGACTTTAGGAGGTTCAGAGAACACCATTCGAGGAAAAAGAGTAGACAAGCATCAAACGAGGATATCTTCAATATGCTTATCGTCTCTTCTGATCCTCTAATTTCTTCCACAAGACCAAAATTAAATGGCCACAAGAGTCAGACATACTTTAAGGAAACAGTAGAACTATTGAAACTTCAGGATCAGGAAGCTCCGACAGAGTTCTTAGAAGTTATATCTATTGTAGAGCCTGATTCTGAAGTGGATTCTGATGGTGACGAAGTATGAAATAAGTTAACTTTTATTGTTTATGTTAGGTTAGGTTAAGTTAATATTTTTTTTTTAATAATTTGCTTTTATTTTTAATCATACAATAGTTTACCATTTATTGTTATTGACTAATGATCACGTTTATCTAATTACCCTCATTATGGTACGTATCCTTTTAACAGGTATATAGGTATTAAGTTTTATTAATCATTAGCTAATGTGGACTTGAGGCATTAGACAAGATTACATATTATGTAATTCATAATTACCATGTCATTTCAAATAAGTAGGTAATACGACTTTGTGATTTCTTAGAATGTTTTGGTCTAAGCATAAAAAATATTGTAAGTTACACTTGGTATAGCCATATTTAAGCATTAAAATGTACATATCATAAACATTTTTAATTTTTTAATTTTGACGATTAAAAAAAAAAATATTGCAAGTGATGCCGCAATATTAAGTATGTCAAAAATTCACAAATAAATAGTACTATAACAGTGTGCAAGGATATAACGGCCATCCTAGCGATTCCAGAGATATCCTCATTTTTCATGTCAGCTCCATACATTTTTTTCTTATAAAAATTATAACTCTTCCATTTGTGCACACAATTACTTCTTATGACATTTTATAGAACAGTAATGATCGGCAGAAGTCATTTCCAGCAAAAAAAATAACATTTAAGACATCGAGATCTTATGTCTTCTACAGCCGATTTTCGATCCACCGTGCGCCGGTTCTTCCGATGTACAGTCGCAGTCAAAGTAACGTTGTTTAAAGCATATTGCACGTCACTGTACTCGGGGAGCTTGTGGTTCAGCAAAACCCAAAAGGCCTACAATGCTCTGCGGATCCAGTTTAACAACGCATTTAGGGTGCTGTTGCGTCTGCCTCGGTTCTGTAGCGCATCATCTATGTTCGCTGAGGCACGTACCGACAGTTTTAATGCTGTGCGGCGTAAGAAAGTGGCCTCGCTGCTAAACAGACTCCGTGGCAGCCCCAACAGCATTTTGAGTGCCATAGTCGGGAGGCATGACAGCCCGTTGGTGAGGTCACTAGTCACCTGTACGCTGTCTTTGTTTTTAGTTAAGTACTAACATAGGTTAAGAATATTGTTACTAACATAATGGATCTTGGTTGTCTGAATAAAAAAGTATTTATTTATTATATATCCAATAAATGGGCTTACTGCGAGGGTCTAAAATATTTTTTTTTAAGAATTTTAACATAAATTGTTTTAAAGTTATACGTGAAAATAGACGAACATTGACCATTCTCCCCCACCCCTTTATCTCCGAAACTACTCAACTTAAAATTTTGAAAAAAATACAGATAATAGTTCTATACTTATAGATTACAGGAAAATCTATAAGAAGTCTAAGGTCTTAAAATAACATGGTAAATTTCTCAATATCATGCGTACAAACTTATATTTGCAGTTGGAATGTATGGGAGATTGTGTGATTGTGTGTGATGTTTACCAACTACAATGTTAAATTTGTTCATAGGATTCTTTCCAAGTACGGAAAAACCGGCCAAAACTTTCCAAAAACCGGCCAAGTGCGTGTCGGACCACGCACAATAAAGGGGTTCATTGTGCGTGGTCCGTCACGCACTGGGCCGGTTTTTTATATGCTTAAACAAACGAAACTCTTTCTAGAAGTAAAAAAAAAAACCTAAGTTATCTAATTTTGCCATAACATAATATTGTAAGTGTACTGGAGTTAGCTACTTTTTAAGGTTAATTGTTTTTTTTTTCCTACGCGTCGGTTGCATATGACAGAGTAAATTAAGGGCAAATCCATACTAATATTATAAATGTGAAAGTAACTCTGTCTGTCTGTCTGTATGTTACGTTTTCACGCCTAAACCGCTGAACCGATCGTCATGAAATTTGGCAGAGATATAGCCTGGGATATGGAGACGGACATAGGCTACTCTTTTACGCGATAACCGACATCCACGCGGGCGGAGCCGCGGGCACAAGCTAGTAATATTATAAATGTGAAAGTAACTCTGTCTGTCTGTCTTTCTGTCTGTCTGTCTTTCTGTCTGTCTGTCTTTCTGTCTGTCTGTCTTTCTGTCTGTCTGTCTGTCTGTATGTATGTTACGTTTTCACGCCTAAACCGCTGAACCGATCGTCATGAAATTTGGCAGAGATATGGCCTGGGATATGGAGAAGGACACTTTTACGTGATAATCGACATCCACGCGGGCGTAGCCGCGGGCAAAAGCTAGTCTATATATATAAAAATGAACATCACGCGTGAACGGCTGGACCGATTTCGCAATTTTTTATTTTTTGCGTTTGTTATTGTCAGGAGAAGGTTCTTATGTAAGAAAAAAATTAAGAAAGTATTTTTTTTTTAAGAGAACGACCATATTAACTTTTCTAATGTACGAGGGCTGCACTAAAAGTATAGGGAATGGAATATTTCCACTGTTCCTGTCATATTAAAATCTTTTTAATTGAAAACTCCTTGGTTTTAAAAATCGAATACCATTTATTTATTTAAAAAAAGATTCTCGGTCTTGTCACAAGGTTTTGTCAAACTTGTTTAGTCGTTGAGAAAATGGAATCGACTCGAGAAAATTCAAGAGCGATGATTTATTATGACTTTCGAAGTGGTTTAACATAAAAACAGTGTGTTGACCGGATGATTTCTGCATTTGGTGATGAAGCCCCATCCAAAACCACAATTTATCGCTGGTTTGCTGAATTTCAACGTGGACGTGTCAAGCTCAGTGATGATCCCCGTCAAGGTCGTCCAAAAACTGCAGTCACCCAAGAAAACGTTGATGCTGTGCGTAAGCTGATTGAGGAAGATCGACATGTGACATACCGCGAAATTCAGGCAACTTTAGACATTGGCATGAGTCAAATACAAATAATCTTGCATGAACAATTAGGTGTAAAAAAGTTGTTTTCCCGATGGATACCGCATTCGCTCTGTGAAGAGCAAAAAGCGGCTCGCGTTACTTGGTGCGTCAGAACTCTCGAAAGATTCCACGCAGGATCCTCAAATGCTGTATACAATATCGTATCAGGTGACGAATCCTGGATATATGCGTACGAACCCGAAACAAAAAACCAGTCACGAGTTTGGGTGTTCGAAAATGAGTTAAAGCCAACAAAAATTGTTCGTTCACGGAGTGTTGCAAAAAAAATGGTGGCCACGTTTGTCTCCAAAACCGGTCATGTTACGACTATTCCACTTGAGGGACAAAGAACGGTTAATGCAGAATGGTATGCTAGCATTTTTTTGCCACAGGTCGTTTCTGAACTCCGTAAAGAGAACTGCAACCGCCGCATCATCCTCCATCACGACAATGCGAGTTCTCACAGCGCGCACAGAACAAAAGAGTTTTTAGAGCAAGAAAACATAGAATTATTAGACCATCCGCCGTACAGCCCCGACCTAAGCCCTAATGATTTCTATACTTTCCCTAAAATAAAGAATAAATTGCGTGGACAGAGATTTTCATAACCTGAAGAAGCTGTGGACGCCTACAAAACGGCCATTTTGGAGACCCCAACTTCCGAATGGAATGGTTGCTTCAATGATTGGTTCCATCGTATGGGAAAATGTGTCAAATTTCGCGGAAAATACTTCGCAAAACAATAAATACATTTTTAAATAGTAATGTTGTGTCTCTTCCTTGATTCCCGAAATTTTCAGTGCGGCCCTCGTAATTGTCTAATGTAATAATCATAAATATGTAACTATCTTCTAATGTAACTCTATGGCGTTTGACATATCGTGTCAGTCATCATTTGGTAGGTCTGAGAATAGGTTTTTATAAATTGTTTTTGAAGGTTTTAGGTAGGTAGGCAGGGTTTTTTTTTTTAACTTCTACCTCCAACGTAATCGGAGCCTATGCCTGTCAGCTTTACTTATTGTGGCAGCGCGCACGACCTGCGCGCGCGCCGCACAGCGGCAGACTGGCGCTCCGCCTGTGCGTCAACTATATTTATAACATTTTCGTTTATTTAATAAATTTATATATTCTTGAGTATTTTGCACTTCACCGCTATTGGTGGATTAATAACTCAAGAATATAATGTGTCTGCTAGCTACTTAAACCTATGTAATTTTGTATATAGTTAGGCTTAATATTCAATAAATAAGAATCATTATATCACCAACTAGTATTTTATTCCTCTACTGCCTAAACGCTAAAGTGGTGACCCCGAACGAAGCAAACAGAACGAAGCAACCGCAAGAAAACCATGCCGATTACCGCCGAACAACCAAACATGGAGTCAGCAGGATCAAGCTCAGCGAACCCACAGGATGTTTCGCTATCATCCCAACATATCGCCGGTATCTCACTTTCTCTTCGAGTACCACCTTTCTGGCGCGACAAACCCCGGTTATGGTTCATTAGTTTCGAAGCAGCTACGCGTGATCTCAAGAAAAGTGAAGCACAGAAGGCACAGATGATCATCGCCCAGCTAGAAAAAGAAGACATCGAGCAAATATGTGACCTGTTATACAACCCGTCTCCCGATCGTCAATATACCGTCATAAAGGAACGTCTTATTTCTGTGTACGAAGAATCTGATGGCAGGCAGTTACAGAAGCTACTCTCAGATATGGAACTTGGTGACCAGAAGCCTAGCCAGTTACTACGTCGCATGCGCAATCTCGCTCACAATAAGGTGCCAGACAACACACTATGGCTCATGTGGATGAACTTGCTACCCGCGCACGTACGATCAGTGCTTGTAGTAAGTGACATGATAAGCAAGGATACAGCACTCGAGGAACTAGCCAAGCTCGCCGACAAAATGCTTGAACAAACCTGTGAAGTGTCAGCAGTATCTGTCGCATCAGCATCAACATCCCAGCAAGCGCAAGATCCACCTGTGAGCATACATAATCTCGTCGAAGAAATAAGAAAATTGCATGTCGAGATCGCCGAACTGAAGACGTCATATCGTCACAATAATCACGACCGCTCGCGCACGCCGCCGCCGCGACACTACGGGCGCAGGCCGTACCGAGCGCGTTCGACATCACGCACCCGCTCTCGCTCGACTACACCGTCCGCGTCGCCGCATTGTTATTATCACCGGCGCTTCGGAAAAAATGCAAGACATTGTACTACACCGTGCCATTTCAACAATGAAGGGAAGACGGAAAACTAATGGAGGCGTTGGCAGTAGCGGAACCTAACGTCGAGAACAAATCCTACCGCCTATTTATCACTGATAAGACGACGTCCATGAGTTTTTTGGTAGATACGGGTGCCAATATATCCGTTTTACCAAAAAGGAAAGGAACACGATCGACACCGCTACCATATCAATTATACGCAGCAAACAATACTGTTATACCAACATATGGAGAGAAGACACTGGAGCTCGACCTAAATCTTCGTCGACCATACAAGTGGAAGTTCATAGTCGCCGCAGTTACGAAACCAATTATTGGAGCAGATTTCCTCGGCTATCACAATTTACTAGTCGATCTACGAAGTCAGCGACTCATTGACAACACTACGAAGCTCACCTCCAAAGCTCCTGGCCGCTATACAAGTACACCTACTATCAGCAGCATCAATATACAGCAAACCTTTCACGACATACTAGCTGAGTTTCCTGGGACTACTCGTCTATCTTCAATGAAATTGAACCCGAAACACAAAGTGGAACATTTCATTAAAACAACAGGACCACCTATCTACTCCCGAGCACGTCCAATACAACCGCATCTTTATGAACGAGCGAAGAAGGAATTCGAGAACATGATCAGCCAAGGATTGTGCACACCGAGCAAGAGTCCTTGGTCCAGCCCGCTACACATACCGAAGAAAAATGGAGACTTGCGAGTATGTGGGGACTACAGACGTCTCAACTCCGTCACGAAACCAGACCGCTATCCTGTTCCGAGGATAAAGGACTTCACGTACCAGCTCTCGGGCAAACAAATATTCTCCACTCTTGATTTGAACCGAGCCTACCAACAACTACCAGTACGTGCCGAAGACATAGAGAAGACTGCAATAATCACGCCTTTTGGGCTATTCGAATTCCCACGAATGTGTCCAGGTTTGAAGAATGCAGGACAAACCTTCCAGCGATTCATTCATGAAGTGCTACGAGAACTTGACTTCGTGTACCCATTCATCGACGATCTTCTTTTGGCCTCAGAAGACGAAGACATGCACAGACAGCATCTACGAACTGTATTGCAAAGACTGGACGAGTATGGCATAACGATCAATCCTTCGAAGTGTGTATTCGGCCAACGCAAAGTAACATTTCTCGGCTACAAACTATCAGCAGAAGGAATTAAGCCACCAGAAGACAAAATCAAGATCATTAGCGAATATCCAAAACCAGCAACCATAGAAGAGCTACGAAGATTCCTCGGCATGCTGAATTTCTACCGAGACAGCATACCTAACGCCACCGCTATTCAAGCACCACTACATACCTACTTGCACAATACGAAAAAGCGAGATAAAACATTAATACAGTGGAATGATGATACATCACAAGCGTTTGAAAGCTGCAAGAAATGTATTACAGAAACAACCTATCTGTCGCACCCACATCATTCTGTTCCACTTGGAATGATGTGTGACGCATCTGATCGGTGCGCTGGTGCTGTCCTTCAGCAGCAAGTTAATGGAAAATGGCAACCACTGGGCTATTTTTCAAAGAAGTTCACTCCGGCTCAGCAAAATTACTCGACGTTCGACAGAAAACTTCAAGCAATCTACATGGCAGTCAAGCATTTCAGGAAGATATTTGAAGGACGTGAACTAATTATTACGCCATGCAAAAGATCTCGTCAGATTCTGAGACACCGCGCAGACGAAGACAACTATTATTCATCAGTGAATTCACAAATGATTTACGACACATAAGTGGGTGAGACAACGTAGTTGCGGACGCATTATCAGGTGTCGAAGCAATCAGCTGTCCGAACCCAATCGATTATGAAGCACTCGCTCAAGCACAAGCAAAGGATAAAGACATAGCCGAACTAAAGCAGCAATCGAATATCCAATTGAAGAGAATAATGTTACCCGGCTCATCTCAGCAAATATACTGTGAAACCTCAACACACGACGTTCGTCCATACCTACCTCAAGAGTTCCGTATTATCGCATTCAACGCCATCCACGGACTCAGCCACCCCGGTATACGAACTACGAGGAAGCTCATGCAGAGAAGATACTTTTGGCCATCCATGAATACTGACGTCAAAACATGGGTACAAACATGCATCGCCTGTCAACGGTCCAAGATCCAGCGGCATACATCAAGTGTCACAGCAGCGTTCGAGCAATCACAACGCTTCGAACACGTCCACGTAGATATCGTCGGTCCTCTACGAACATCGCCTAACGGTCATCGTTACGTCATCACAATGATCGACCGCGCCACACGCTGGCCCGAAGCACACGCTGTGTGTGATATGACTACAGAGACCGTTGCCAAGACAATATATGAAGGCTGGATTGCAAGATTTGGCTGTCCGGCTAGGATGACCACAGATCAAGGCCGGCAGTTTGAAAGCCACCTATTCACCGCGCTGACCAGATTATTTGGAATCAAGAAGCTACGAACTACGCCGTATCATCTCCAGAGCAACGGTATAATAGAACGTTGGCATCGGTGTATGAAAACTGCTCTCACTGCTCGCCTCAGTCAACATAGTTGGATTGAAGAATTACCCACCGTATTGCTGGGACTGCGTGCTGCAATCAGAACCGACTCAGATGTAAGCGCAGCCGAACTAACATACGGTCAAAACCTACGCCTACCAAGTGATTTCTTCGTGACGTCACCAGCAGTCACCATGGACAGTAATTACGTTGAAAAGCTGAGAACGTCAATAAACAATATCCGTCCGGTACACGCACAGTCGCATAACACTAATCGCCCTGTGTTTGTTCACCGCGACCTACAGACGTGTAAGCAAGTGTTTGTGCGAGTCGATGCAGTGAAGAAACCATTACAGCCACCATACGATGGTCCATATACGGTAATAAGCAGAGATAGCAAAACGTTCACCCTACAATTACCTAGAAGAGAAGCAGTAATTTCAATAGATCGCCTGAAGCCAGCTTTCACCACATGCGAAGCAGACTACACCGCAGTAGATACAGTACCTACAAGAACGGACGTTATAAAAACATCGCGCTCCGGCCGAGTCATCAAACCACTGGTACGCTTCGCTTGAGGGGGAGCACTGTGGCAGCGCGCACGACCTGCGCCAGTTCTCGCGTTTATGCTTCTCGTACTTTTATTCCTCATACTGTGTCTTTCTATCATTCATCCTCATATGTGCCTTTTGTGGGTGGGATTCCCAACTATCAACTTCTCTGGCTATCTTTGTTTTAGCTTTATTCATTCATTCTCGGGTTAAACGAAAAAAAAAACCGGGAGACAATTTTTTATTAATATGACTTGCCATTAACATTAGCTTATTTCTTATATCGATTCTATTTTACAGTTTTCTGTGTTTTATTTCTTACCTAGTCTAATACTATTTTACAGTTTCTTTTTTCTTATCTTATCCTACAGAGACGGGGAGCAGTTTTTATCGTTGCTCTTGCGTATATAATTTTACTTATTCTAAGTTTATTTCTATTTTTACATTTTTTTAAAAATGTATTACATTTTGTACTTATATAATATATTTTCTATTTTATCCAAAATTATTTTACAATTTTTTTATACTATGCTAGCCACTAATATAATCTACTATGTTATGACAGCATATTTACTTATGCGGTTTTATTTCGATCAATCACTATTTTTGCTATATATTTACAAGTTTCTAGGAATTTATCTGCATTTCTGCTTTTTATTATGTCCTTAACATTGTTCGGTGTTATTTCCATGCCCAATACATTCTCGGTGTTAAAGCGGTGATTCATAAATTGTGGGCAGTCGAATAGTATGTGCGGGACCGTTTCGCTTACATCCGAGTCACATATGTACACGATGGACTCTCCTTGCACTTGAAGCGGTTCAAGTACTCGGGAGAATCCACCGTGCTCCGTCATAATTTGCGTGTTTAAGCTGTTGGTTCCCAACTTGCGAATTACACCATAAGCTAACCGCACATCCGGGAAAAACAACTTGGTAACGGATGCGGTGTCACTGCTTTTGTATCTATGGTTCCATTCATCAAGCGTCGCCATACGTATGCTTCGCTTGCTGACTGAAATCGGACACTGATCGTAGTCAGATTTTCTTTTGGAATTCTCAGCGGCTTCTTTTGCTAACTGGTCAGCTCTCTTTCATTCCCCAGTAGCCCTACGATGAGCTTTAATCCCGAACAAGTTTACCACCTTGTTCTGGCGGGATGCATATCTTATATTATCCCTAGCTTCTACGTCAAGAGGATGGAGCGAACCGGGGTTTGTGATAGTCTGGAGGGCCGCCATTGAGTCACTGAAAATTCCAAAAGAAGATGCTTTAAGCTTATTTCCCTAGTCGCCCTTGTTATTGCTAGGAGTTCAGCCTGATACACTGTGCAGTAATTTGATAGAGCAAGTTTGAGGGCTCTGGTCTCAGCCTCGCCATTCCATATGGACTAAGACGCGCCAACCCCACCTTCCATCTTGCTCCCATCCGTAAAAATGCGGACGTCTAAGTTGCAGTTGTTATCCAGTTGTTCTTGGTTCACCAGGCTGTCGAATTGCAAGTTATCGCGTGTTGCGGGATGGGGAATCTCCATTGCAGCGGTCATTCGCTCGACCTCCCGGCCCCTGAGTGACGCCTGGGGCACCTCCCTCCTGGCCTCGTATAGCGATGCCGCCTCTCGAGGTAGGTAGGGTAGGGTAGAGTAGGGTAGGGTAGGGAAGGGTAGAGTAGGGTAGGGTTGGGTAGGTAGGTAGATAGGGTAGGGTAGTTAGGTAGGTAGGTAGGTTGGTAGGTAGGTAGGTAGGGGTAGGTAGGTAGGGTAGGGTAGGGTAGGTAGGTAGACAGGTAGGTAGGGTAGGGTAGAGTAGTGGAGTATCCATACTAATATTATAAATGTGAAAGTAACTCTGTCTGTCTGTCTGTATGTTACGTTTTCACGCCTAAACCGCTAAACCGATCGTTATGAAATTTGGCAGAGATATAGCCTGGGATTTGGAGAAGGACATAGGCTACTTTTTTACGCGATAAACAACATCCACGCGGGCGGAGCCGCGGGCAACAGCTAGTATACTATATTTCCTTTGAGCGTAGACAAACTGCCACAGTCAAATAGCTTTTGACAGAACGAAGTCTGTCGGGTCAGCTAGTCCATACTTCCATATCCATACTAATATTATAAATGTGAAAGTAACTCTGTCTGTCTGTCTGTATGTTACGTTTTCAAGCCTAAACCGCTGAACCGATCGTCATGAAATTTGGCAGAGATATAGCCTGGGATATGCAGAAGGACATAGGCTACTTTTTTACGCGATAACCGACATCCACGCGGGCGGTTGCAAGCTAGTTATTCATAAATATTGAATTGTGTTTAAACAAACATTAGAATTTCAAATGTGCAAATAAATAACTCGAGTTATTTAGTTTTCCTTGAACATGGTTATTTGATTATAACATTTAGAGTCGAAGAAAACTTAAACAACTTATTTTATGTAACTTGCAATCGAGTCTGTACGAGCCTTTATGATAAGTTAGTTATCATAAAGGCTCGTACAGACACGCGCGATATCACGGCCGCGACAGGCACCGACAAAGAAATTGTACTACTAGTGTCGCGTCGCGCCCGCAATATCGCACTAGTCTGTACGAGCTTTATTTTATTTTATTTTTATTTTATTCATTTTAAGAAAACTTACAGCTAATACATTCGAGTAGTCATAGGTAATATGTAGAAGAAGGCCAATTACAAGTTTCCACTTATATAAACTTATGTGTAAAATTGACACCACGGTACAAACAGCGTGAGAGTTAAACATATGTAGAAACAACTGAAGAGAATAAACAAAAATAAGATAAATTACACAACAAAGTTACACTTCAAAGAAAAAGTTACTTAATATTTTTTTTAATTTCTGGACACTATTTGTGAATAAATCAAGCTCAACATCCCAGCACACCTTATTGAACATTAGACATGCTCTCAAAATATATGTATTTTGCCTATAGATAGTTCTCACAATAGGTACATGAAGGAGGTGAGGTCTCCGAAGAAACACAGATGGTACACGAAGTCCAATCTTGGCCACCAGCTCAGGGACGTCAGTAGACCCGTTCATTATACTAGATAAGAAAACAAGATCTGCAGTTTTTCTTCGCTCGTGTAAAGGAAGAATATGAAATTTCTTACACCGACTAGTATAGTTAGGAAGATAAGTATTTGAACGATATTGAGTGTACCTTAAAAATCGCCTTTGTATACTTTCAAGGCGATTGATATAAACATTGTAATTTGGATTCCAAATTTGAGAAGCATATTCGAGATGGCTACGGACAAAAGCACAGTACAAAATTTTCATGGTTTTGACATTATTAAACTCAGAGGAAACTCTAAAAATAAAACCCAGCGCTTTAGAAGCCTTGTTGACTATATTGTCAATGTGCGCATCAAACAAAAGCTTTGAGTCAAAAATTACCCCAAGATCCTTGATGACGTTGACTCTGGCAATCGAGGTATTCGATAATTTGTAATCATACCTGATAGGGTTTGGCTTACGAGTAAATGTACATACATAACATTTTGAAATATTTAAATCCAACCTATTTCGATCGCAGTAATCAAGGAACCGGTCCAGATCCTCCTGTAATAGATGTGCATCCTCATTGGTTGACACTTGACTCAGAATTTTCATGTCATCCGCGTATAATAAAATTTTAGAATTTAGGAAACAAGAGGCGATGTCATTAACAAAAATATTGAATAAAAGAGGTCCTAATAAGGATCCTTGGGGAACCCCCGACGGAATGTACTTCGCTCTCGAGGTATAACCGTTGAGGACTACAGTCTGGCATCTATTTTCAACATATGATACAAACCATCTGTACAAGCTACCCCTCACATCAATTCGTAGCAATTTGCGCATTAGAAGCCCATGATCAATTCTATCAAAACATTTGCTATAGTCAGTGTATATAACGTCGACCTGAGCCCTCCTGGACATATGCTCTGAAAGATAATCACTACAGACCACGAGATTGGATGTCGTGGAGCGACCTTTTAAAAATCCATGTTGGTGTTCGGAAAAACTTAATTTAAGTGAAGAAGAAAGTTGTACGTGTACGATATTCTCCATAATTTTAGCGAAAACGCAGAGTTTGGAGATCGGTCTATAGTTTTCAACGCTGTCCTTAGGTCCTTTTTTGTGAATCGGCGTTATATACGCAGATTTCCAGACTGAAGGCACCACTCCCAAATCGAATGACGGTTTGAATAATAATGTCAATGGAATGGATAGACATCTGGCACATTTGGTTATAAAAACCGGTGAAATATTATCCGGACCAGCGGATTTATTAATATCCACTTGCTTTAGCAGGCGAAATACCTCCTCCTCACGCACATCTATAGAGCAAATGTCTGATATGAGACCGGTAGACTGATCCATTCTCGCAGAGGCTCGGAATTCATTTGCGTCGAGTCGCTCTTGGAAGTTCGAAAAGAAATAGTCGCCAAACATATTGCAGATTTCCTCCCCGTGACCAGACGACACCTCACCAAATTTTAATACAGATGGGTAACAGTTGGTTTGTTTTTTAGATTTAACATATTTCCAAAAAGCCCTAGGATTCTTAGAAATGGCTAATTCAATGTTTGCTATATAGTCGTCAAACATTTCCTTCTCCAGATCTTTAGCCCGTTCACGTAAGACAGCGAAAGATTGATAGTCCGAGAGATTTCCATAGGTTTTAAATTTTGAGTGAAATTTTGACTTTTCTTTAATTATTTTAATAAGAGGGCTTTTATACCAAGGAGGATACTTCCCCCTTGGAGCGATAGTTTTAGATGGAATATATGTATTGTGAAGCAAGTTGATAGTGTCGTAGAAGAATTTAACAGCTTCTTCAAGAGGTCTACAATTTAGCTCTAATAGCCAATCAACTGCCATCATTTCTTCATTTATGACGTCATAATTCGCCTGAGTATACAGGAACTTGACTCGAGGCCGAGAATGCAGCTGATGAAGTTGAACGAAGTCGGCAGAGATGCAGAGTGCCTTATGATGTGAGTCCTCATGCACTAGGGCATCCAGGCTGCAAGTGACAGCTACTTCACTGTTAGACAAGACGAGGTCAAGAATCCTATTGTTTTCATTACAATGTGAGTTGTACTGTAGCAAATTGCAAGCGGTGAGAGTATCACAAAAGCTGGTTTGAATGGGACCATGCAAGTTACCAGGACACAGAAAATCACCGTCAGCCGCAACGTGCCAGTCAATATTCGGTTGGTTAAAATCACCGAGCACTAAAAACTTATCTGCGGGATGTTTGAGAATAATATCACCCAAATTACTAGAAAAATTATTGAGTTGCATCATTAAAGGGTTGCCAGACTGCTGGTTACATATATACGCAACACATAAATGTATTTTATAAGTTACTTTAGGTTTCTTTTGGTGTAAAGTTAAGGTAACCCACAGGTCCTCGGCAGAAGAGCACCATTCGTTGCGGACATCGGCAACTAGTTCCCGACGTATGGCTATTAATACCCCCCCACCCATCGTTTGATTAGTTTGCGAATAACTTCGATCACGCCTCCATACAAAATATCTATCATCAAACAATTCGCTATCAGATATACCATCAATAAGCCATGTTTCCGTCAGACAAATGACATCAAAAGAATTCACACAAACATTTCTGTAGAATACAGATGTTTTCGTCCGCAGCCCTCGAACATTTTGATAGAAAATACTAATAGGAGCCATAATAATTGAAAAGTAACACCAGAAAAATGATTGAAAAGATATAAGGTACACTCAGACTTAGTGCCAAGTAAAGGCTATAGCTAATAAAAGTCGGCTTAAATAGCAAGTGGTGGGAAAATAAAACGAGAACTATAAAAAATAATTCAGATTCAATAGAATAAGCGCAAGAAATCGTATTTAAACTGTAGAAACATTTAGTTTTAAAATTGTATAGGGTATGAGTAAGAAATTTCAAGTTTAAGCAGATCTCACCTCTAACTGCACACACATAAAGTATAAAATGACAATAAACAAAGCCTAATGAGTCGAATGAATAGGCGACACCGAGCGATAAGTGAACAAAAGGCAGACGAGAATGGAATGCGTGCAAAAAATACGTACCTATGTTTCTCAAACTTAAGTCAAACGAGTTCACTGATAACAATAATGTGTTCACAGTATTAATTAAACAAACTTTTTCACAAAGAGCAAACAACTCGCGAGTAAGTTGAGACGTTTTAATTAACAAACAAACTTTTTTAAATCTTGATCTGTTCTGATGCAGTGTTTTGGAGACGTGGTGTTTTTTCTTACAAGTATTTTGCAACCTCTAACCCACACATGTTCAAAGCCACGCTCCTTCGGCTTGAGCTTTGGTTCTATTAAGTAGGAGTTTATTTTCCAGTGTTAGGTGGTCGTTGATGTACACCCTGTTATTGCCCTGTAAGCCCAGATCTTCAGCATTCAGTTTTTTATATTTCCTCGCCGCCGCTATAAAATCATTCTTAAGGTAGCTGTTGTGTACAGAGCAAATAATGTTTTTATTTCGTTCATCATTACGTGTCGGCACCCTGGCTATGTAGTTAATCTGTTCCTTCTGTAAATGACAATTAATTGCTTTACCAATCTCGGCTATTATTGCGAACAGGTCTTCATCCTTGGATATTGGCACTCCTTTGATCTCAATATTGTTCATGCGAGATCTCTGTTCATTCTCAGACTGACTTTCTCAAGCTGGGTAATTCGATCCTGCAAATTGACGACCACTTCTTTGGTTTTCTTCATTGTCTCGATTTCATCTTCCAGAACTGACACTTGATAAAGATTTAATTTCCTGACCGTAGGACTCAAAGGACAATTTCATTTCGGAGACTTCCTGCCGTATGGTTTTTAATTCCGCCAGCTCACTTTGGATAGCCTTTACACTCTCCATCAACGCAGGCAATGCTTCCATTTTAGCTGACAGACGTTGAAGCTCAATCATGATGGTCTCAGAGTTCGCTGGTGATGCCTTTAAACAACCAGTTTGAGGACTGGCAACCGGGGTAGCCTTGCAGCTTTGACATTTCCATGTCGATCTACGCTCACCAAGTTTTCTCCATCCAGCCTCTGTTATCCCTGCACAGGGAAAGTCGTTTATAGCATAGTTATGGATTTATTTATTGAGTTATTTACTTTTTCTTCTACGATTTAGTGATAGTTTTGGACATATTTATTTTTCCATTTGGAACATAAAAATCGTATATTTCTGAACAGGACAGGAATATGAAAATGCTTGTCAGGCGAAAATATCCAACATGGTTGGGTATGGGGTGTAACGAAAATAGTAAAAGTCATTTTGACGTAAATCGTAGTTATTCCAACGTGGATCTCGATGAGTGTAGAGATGCTGTTCGTGATGGAGACGTGAAAAAGTTGTGCAAACGTTCTTGCAGCGCGTGGCGGAGTACCGCGCGCACTCGGCGACGCACGCGGCGGACGCGCTGCACTCGTGCTGGACGTGCGGCGCGCAATTCGCGTCGCGCGGAGCGTTGCGCGCGCACGCGGGCGCGGCGTGCGGCGCGGCCCCGGGCTGCGCGCTGTGCGGCGCCGCGCACGACCCGCGGCGCCACGAGCCCTCCTGCCCGCCGCGCTGCCCCGCCTGCGGTGGGTACACTCATACACTCCCTAGCGTCGCGCGACGCGGCGCCGGGCTGCGCGCTGTGCGGCGCCGCGCACGACCCGCGGCGCCACGAGCCCTCCTGCCCGCCGCGCTGCCCCGCCTGCGGTGGGTACACTCATACACTCCCTAGCGTCGCGCGACGCGGCGCCGGGCTGCGCGCTGTGCGGCGCCGCGCACGACCCGCGGCGCCACGAGCCCTCCTGCCCGCCGCGCTGCCCCGCCTGCGGTGGGTACACTCATACACTCCCTAGCGTCGCGCGACGCGGCGCCGGGCTGCGCGCTGTGCGGCGCCGCGCACGACCCGCGGCGCCACGAGCCCTCCTGCCCGCCGCGCTGCCCCGCCTGCGGTGGATACACTCATACACTCCCTAGCGTCGCGCGACGCGGCGCCGGGCTGCGCGCTGTGCGGCGCCGCGCACGACCCGCGGCGCCACGAGCCCTCCTGCCCGCCGCGCTGCCCCGCCTGCGGTGGATACACTCATACACTCCCTAGCGTCGCGCGACGCGGCGCCGGGCTGCGCGCTGTGCGGCGCCGCGCACGACCCGCGGCGCCACGAGCCCTCCTGCCCGCCGCGCTGCCCCGCCTGCGGTGGATACACTCATACACTCCCTAGCGTCGCGCGACGCGGCGCCGGGCTGCGCGCTGTGCGGCGCCGCGCACGACCCGCGGCGCCACGAGCCCTCCTGCCCGCCGCGCTGCCCCGCCTGCGGTGGATACACTCATACACTCCCTAGCGTCGCGCGACGCGGCGCCGGGCTGCGCGCTGTGCGGCGCCGCGCACGACCCGCGGCGCCACGAGCCCTCCTGCCCGCCGCGCTGCCCCGCCTGCGGTGGGTACACTCATACACTCCCTAGCGTCGCGCGACGCGGCGCCGGGCTGCGCGCTGTGCGGCGCCGCGCACGACCCGCGGCGCCACGAGCCCTCCTGCCCGCCGCGCTGCCCCGCCTGCGGTGGGTACACTCCCTCGCGGCCACGGCGCGCGCGTCGCTCGTGTGCTCACAGTTGTGTCCCTAGGCTTGCTGCTGGCCGAGCGCGCGGCGCTGTCTGCGCACGTGGCGGCTGCGCACGGGCGCTCGTCGCGCGCGCCGCACGTGTGTCCGCAGTGCTTCCGCACGTGCGACACGCCCGAGCTGCTGTCGGCTCACCTGCTGCGCCACCGACAGGCCAAGCAGTTTGTCTGCGGGTATGACGGCTGCATACTGCGGTTTGGGACCAGGTATGTTGCGTTACTCATGTTTTCATCCGTTCTCAGGACAGTCTTAACGATTTTTGTAATTGCCGCCATGTTTTGTTTTCATTTTTTAAGGTTCCCTACCTCAAAAGGAAAAAAATGGAACCCTTAAAGGATCACTCGTGTCTGTCTATCTGTCTCAGCCGACTTGTCCCGAATCATTCAATCATCAAAGTATTGTAAATTGTACCGTTTGACATATCAAATGAAATAACTTGTTTTGAGGATTTCAAATACAATTTTAATTTTAAAATAATTTGTTTTAAAGTTATTAATGAAAATAATAGGTTGGGGAAAAAGTTTCTTCGCATTTTTTATGAAAATTCAAAACATTTTTTAATATAGTTTATTTACATTTAACTATAGTATGTAGATACCATTTGGTTCGATAACTTTTTGCCATCTTGTAGGTAGGGACATGATCCCATTGCTATAGAAATTTTGGGACTTCTGATCAAAATACCGCGACAAGTGGTTTTGGCAGTCCTCTCGTGATGTTAATCTGACACTGCCTAAAGAATTCTGAAGAGACCGAAACAGGTGGGAATCTAAAGGTGCAAGGTCAGGACTATACGGCGGATGCATTAACACCTCCCAGCCAAACTCTTTTAATTTTTGCTGAGTGGCTAAAGATGTGTGAGGTCTAGCATTATCATGATGAAAAACCACACCCCTTCTGTTGATTAATTCCGGCCGCTTTCTCTCAACTTCTTGCTTTAATCTCATCAGTTGTTCGCAGTAGAGTTCAGAATCGATGGTCCTGCCTGGTGGTAACAGCTCATAATGAATAATGCCCTTCCAATCCCACCACACACACAGTATCACCTTGTTGCGAGTTAACCCGGGTTTCGCCAGTCTGTGAAGCCTGACCGGCCTTTAACCACGACCTTTTTCGCACGTTCTTGTCGTACGTGATCCACTTTTCATCACCAGTTATCAGCTTCTTCAAAAATGGTTCGGTTTCATTACGTCGTAATAAAGAATCACAAATGAGTACACGGTTCATTAGGTTTCTTTCAGTGAGCTCGTGAGGTACCCAAATATCGAGCTTTTTTGTGCACCCAGTTTTTTTTTAAATGTGCCAAAACTGTTTTGTGGTCAATTCCCAGTTCTTCAGCTACGTCGTAACTACTGATCTTGCTCCACTTTTTTAAAAATGGCATCCATTTTATCCGTAATAGGGCGACCAGAGCGACGTGCATCTTTGACATCAAAATTTCCGGATTGAAAACGCTTAAACCAAATTTGCGCTACTCTCACATCACTGCACTAGGTCCATAAACATCGCAAATTTTTTTCGCGGCTTGCGTTGCATTTTTACCTTTTTTGTAGTAAAATTTTAAAATGTATCGAATTTCTTCATAAGATTCACTCATATTGACAGTACGAAAACAAATGAAAATCACACATTTTCCTAATTTGAATTTGGAATTATGTTCTTTAAAATTTAAACTTTCAATGATACCAAAACCAGCCGGATACAAATAGTATAGCCAAAGAGATTTTATTACAAGTTCATACAAACTATAATGCGAAAAGACTTTTGCCCCAACCTAATAGAGGATAATGTGTCCCCCT
Organism: Dryobota labecula; assembly: GCA_947523025.1. NCBI lineage: Eukaryota > Metazoa > Arthropoda > Insecta > Lepidoptera > Noctuidae > Dryobota > Dryobota labecula. The sequence continues at coordinate 686,181 of OX383303.1, read as the reverse complement.
CCCCCCAAACCGGGTTTGGGGATGTAAATATTGTCATCTATTTCCTTATCTCCGAAATAGTTGAGCCTAAATTAAAACACAAAATACAGAGAATAGTTCTGTACCTATAGATTACAGAAAAACCGATAAGAAATCTATGGTCTTAAAATATCATAGTAAATCGCTTAAATATTAGTAGTAATAGTTTGTACGCACAACAAACTTATTTACAGTAGGAATATATGGGAGAACATATTTTTAGGGTTCCGTACCTCAAAAGGAAAAACGGAACCCTTATAGGATCACTCGTGTGTCTGTCCTGTCTGTCTGTCCGTCTGTCGCAGCCAATTTGCTCCGAATGTAATGGACCGATTGTTGCGTCAAGCAGCGCCATCTATCGACTTTCGACGCACCCACGTTCCATAAAACTATTAGTAGCGACATGTGTTGGTCGAAATGAGAGTAAGGCTCGCTCGCAAAAGCTTCGAGAAAGGTCGGTCCGTCCCCACCAATGTGTAATATACCGCAGGATCGTGTGTACGAAAACTTTGTAAAAACGGAAGAATATAATTTTATTGTAAAACAATTCACGAGCCTTATTGAAGAAGCCCTGTCTGCCTCCTGTCTTCATTGCCAAAACACCGGTTAAGTTGAAATTTGGAATAAGTACATATCAATTTGAGTGATCCAAACACGGACGTGAACCGTAAATAAATGAATTTAGAATATTGGGGTCAGTTTTGGGGGGCAAATAAGAAAATAAAATAGTTTTGCAAACTGTACCGTGTGACATTATCAAATAAAAGGGCCTTACTGTGAGGGTCTCAAATATTTTTTTTTTTATAATTTCGACTTGTAGAAAATGCCTCAGGCAACAGAAAAATATGTTTTTTCAACATAGGTAAATAGAAAATTAACATTTTCAGAAAATGGCGCGTTTTGCAACTGGACATATTTTTTTTTACAACGAAAACAGCCTATACAGCCTATTCGATTTTGAAAAATGTTGATGTGAAAATAATTAAATTAAAACTGGTAATTATAGTTATTTATGTTTTGGTATTAATATACGAACGTGGGTTTATCACACGAGGCGAAACCGAGTGTGATATTAGTATCACATTAGTGTTTTAATACTTACTTAATTATGTACAGTTGCATACAAGACTTTATCTACACCCATGCTATCTACTCTTTGATATTTTCCAATTCATGAAATCTTGGTACGCCTTTTCATATTTTTTCTCGACTTTTCTGATAATAATTGGTTAGAAATGTCCTTTGCTGCATTAGAAATATCTGGTGGTGTGTTATCAAAGCTTGTATCACTCATTTTTGTAAACAACAAACTTAGAAATTTTTGCAATATTAAATATCGAACAAAAATGGCGGGATGCGACGGGAACTCGAATAACCAATTATTTTTTTTTATTACGGCGCTGTGGTTGTAAAACGTGCGTGCATGAGTGTTCTTTTTTTGAAATTCATAAATGTGGCTGTTTGATGAGTAAGGAAGGGATCGAAAACGCAAAGGAGTTGCATAATGAAATTTAGTACAACATTATAACACTCGTTTGGATGATATTATGGTTACTATGACACCGGTTGTTTTAATGTTGGCAATAAGCTAGCTGTTTCAGAAACTTTTATAGAGGATTTATAGCATGGGTGTAGATAAAATATATATTAAACAACCATTTAAACCTTTTGGGACTCATTCATTTTTCCTTGAATGTTATCTATCTAATTTTATTCTATGTATGAAAACTCCTTGCTACTGAACTTTTATAAATTGACTTATAAATTTAAAACTCAACTGCAAAACTAACGATCGAGCTTGTAAAAAAAAAGTCACGACCACGTAACAGAAAGATGTATATGCAAAAGATTTAATTTTCGAATCATAATTGGACGTAGTTAAACAAAAAGGATCCAAAACACACAAAGTCCTTTTAGAGATAGTAACGTTTGAAGTCTAAAAGATATAACATATTTTATATTTTCATGCATGTGGGCTTGTTCTGAGGGTGATTAAAATTATAAACTACAGCTAGCTACAGACCATGTTGTGCATTAGATCCTTTTCGTTTAACTACGTCCAATTGTAGCCTGAAAGTACGCCATGTTTAACAACTGTATTGAAAAAACATGTAAAAACACTAAGGCAGCCGGCTATGATGATGTAACTAAAGACCTTAAAAATATCGCTTAATACATTGCAGAACCAATTTCACATATCATCAACTTATCATTAGAGCAAGGCTGCTTCCCGGATATCTGTAATAAAACCACTGCATAAAAAAGGTTCTAAAACAGATAAAAATAATTGCCACCCTATTGCGCTGATACTAATCCTATCGAAGGTCTTTGAAAGAGTTATGTACAAAAGACTTCTCTGTTTCTTTGATAAGTATAATGTTCTTGCTATAGAACAATACGGGTTTAGGCAGAACAGATCAACTTCATTAGCAGCATTTAACCTAGTCAAATCAATTTCACGCTAAATTTACAACATCAGCTCTGTTCTTAGACCTAAGCAAAGCTTTAGATTATGTTCATCATTCAATTCTACTCGATAAGTTAAACAAAATCGGTATAAAAGGTCCAGCCTTAAAAGGGTTCAAATCATACTTATCGAATAGAAGCTAAATCACGAGAATTACTAAATTCGAAGAAAAAGTTAACAGTATCACCAATTTCGATTCCCAACCTCGACATAATTACTTTGGTGTACCGCAGCGAAGGATTCTAGGGCCACCGTTATTCCTCGTGTATGTTAATGATCTTCTTCAAGCAGTAGAACAAGATTGTGTCCGTTTTCCTGATGACACGACGGTAATTCTGGACTGTAAAAACGTTGAAACCTACAAGTCAGTTATAAATAACACTTTAAACAACGTTATCACATGGTTAGACAACAATGCTTTAAAAGTGAATGTAGAAAAAACTAAAGTTTCAAAACGCAAAAGAGTAAATGCCTCCATATCTCATAGAATCAAATTAGTCGAACAAGTACATTTAGCTAAATTTCTGGGAATAACACCCGATGAAAATAAACAGATTTGTTTATGCTTTAAAAAAGTTAAAGATGAGACATCTAAACCAATTGCGATGATGGTGTATCACGACTATATCTGTTCCATTATTCGTTATGGTATCATTGTTTGGGGAAATTCTTAGGAAATATCTAGAATACCACGAAAAAAATAAAAAATGTATTCTTGCAAACTCAAACTCAAAGCATTTATTTCAATTAAACCATTTACAGGCACTTTTGAATTGTCAAAGAGACGGTCAGTTAGTCAGAAAGTTAAAGCTAGATGCCCATTCCAATACGTAGGTCACTATGGAGAAGAACGGACAAGAAACTCCAAGGACACTCTTTTAAATCAAGATATTACATAATCCTGTGTACATTATTCTTGTTGCTTCTATATGTGAGACAATGTAAAAACTAATAAAACAATTCAAAATGTAAAATTACAAATTAAAAATAAGCCCTGGCAGTCAAGAGATGACCAGTCCCAACTGACGGCGCCCGTTCACGAACATGACGCATGGATCAGCACCATCCAGCTCAACCATTTTGTAGGGAACCGAATGATCCAACACACGCGCCACCATCAGTGAGACATTTAAGTGAGCATGACATACTCTCAACTGCCATGCTCTTTCAAGTCAATATAAATCATAATAACATAGTAAACGGCTCCATGGTATTCACATTTACAAAATTGAAAAAATGCTGCTAAATTATACAGAACTATAGTTTGCAATGTATTTGAGAGATGAATAAAAAATTTCTACCAAAAAAGAAAGAAAATAATTATTATCTATCGGAGTATCAACAATAAAAACATGCTTAAATAAAAACAAAATAAACATTAAGTTCGTAATGTCAGAAAATAAAATAAAATAAAAAAGGGGGAAGCAACTTCCAAGTATTAAAATTTTATCTAGTGAGCCCAAGAGGCAGTGGAGCAGGACCAGCATTTAGCCAAGCATTTTTATCTACGATATAATCATCCAACTTATAATATGCTTGTCTACATAGTGTGCGTTTAATGCATGTTTTAAATTTCTTCTCATTTAGTTGAAGAATATCGAGTGGCATGTTATTATAACATTTTACACAGTACCCCATAAAAGAAGTGTGTACTTTAGACAATCTGAAGCGTGGTTGATCTAATTTGTTCCTATTTCTAGTGTTAAAATTATGCCTGTCACTTATTTTACTAAAATGATGTAGATCTTTTCGAACATACATAATATTTTCATATATATATTGACAAGGTACCGTCATAATGTTAATTTTTTTAAACAGCTCTCTCAGAGATTCGCGTCTGCGGAGGTTGTAGATAGCTCTGACAGCCCTCTTTTGCAGAATAAAGATGGAATCAACATCTGCAGCTCGTCCCTACATCAAAATACCGTAAGACATGATGCTATGGAAGTAACTAAAATAGACCAGTCTCGCGGTATCCACGTCTGTTAATTGGCGGATTTTCCAAATAGCGTAGGCGGCTGAACTTAGCCGCCCTGCAAGTGATGTTAAGTGAGGACCCCACTGTAGTTTTGAGTCAAGCGTAATCCCCAGGAAAACCGTCTTTTCGACGAATTCTAGTATCTCCTTATTCAATACAACGTGACATTCACTACTTCTAACGTTCGGTAAAGCGAATCTTATGCATTTAGTTTTCTTCTCATTTAATACCAAATTATTTACAGTAAACCAATTATGGACCTTAAGCATAGCGTTATTTACGTCGTCAAGTTCCTGGGCATGTCTGTTTACTTTAAAAATCAGTGATGTGTCATCAGCAAATAACACCATTTGGGGTCGGTTTTTCAGTAAATAAGGTAAATCATTTATATATACTAAAAAGTGGAACGGACCCAGTATTGAACCCTGCGGTACACCCATTTTGACTTTTAAACCTGTTGTGCGTGTTATGTTGTCGGTGAGATGAATAAAGATTCGGACTACAAGGAAATAAATTGTCTTTAATTCAAGTTCCTCAATACTTTGCTATAGCTAACTAGGTACTATGTATGCGTCGAGGCAGGGCGGTGATCTGTAGGCGACTGGCGAGCCGATTGCCCGCTCCCACATACTTCGTCAATAATGCAACTCAGCATATTACAATTACTAAGTCGCCACAAACCCAATGAATTAACACCATTTATTTGAACTTGCTGCAATCTATTATTCAAATATGATTTTACTAAGCTAAGCACAAGTTTACCCAGTCCGTAATGTTCAAGTTTCAAGAGCAGTGTTTCGTTATTCACGCAATCAAATGCCTTTGATAAGTCGCAAAAGATGCCTATTGCATCTTGTGCATCTTCCCATGCCTTATAGATGTGTTTTAATAAGGTGACCCCAGCATCGGTTGTGCAACGTCCTTTGGTGAAACCATACTGTTGATCGTGTAAGATGTTATTACAATTAAAGTGATTGAGCATTTGATTTAACATTACTTTTTCAAACACCTTGCTGAAAACTGGCAAAATCGAAACGGGTCTATATTTATTAGTGTCTTTGCTGTCCCCGAATTTGAAAAGTGGAATAATTTTACTGTATTTAATTAAATCCGGGAATACCCCTTGATCTACACACAAATTAAATATTAAGGCTAAATAGGGTGCAATTGTCTCAATAATGGATTGACAAACTTTAGTAGACATGCCCCACAGATCTTCGGTATTTTTGATCTTAAGTTGCTTAAAAGCCTTTACGACGACCACAGGGTTTATGTTTAAATTTAAATTCTACAGGACAGTCTGAAACATTCGCTCTTAATAAATCAATAGAGAGTTCAATCATTCTTAAAAGAATGATTGAACTCTGTTTGCACTAATGAAAAGAATTCTTCATACATAATATTACCATTGATCATATTTAGGCCCTGAGCACATAATTTGCAAATTAAAGTACTATTAAACTTATTTAAATTACTCGATGTTATTGGTCTAGTTTGTATCTGCACTTTTTGTAATTGTGTGTTATACTCAAAAGTAACGGCTTGACCGCTGTGATCAGAAGGGAGATAGTTTGCAATGGCTGCAATTGGACTGGTCTGAATCATGTATACCAGTGTTTAAATCACACAAGCGTCACGTTGTTTTCCTACGCAAGCACCGCAGTGCACATGTTTTGTACCTATCCACAACGATGTCAGACTTTACTAACCGCGAATTTTACGAGATGGTGCGAGTGTATTTAGTAAGTGTTTAAAACTGGCTTATTTCACTAATCCCCCCTGAGAGAATCCCCCTCAGTGGAAAAAACTGAACCCTAATGTAAAAAAAAATCACTTTCAGGGGATCTTGGAATAAGTTATTTTTTTGTTTTTTCAATTCTAGTTTTCCCCCCTTAGCGGGATTATCAGGGGTGAATTCTAGACCTTTTTCAGATTCCACTTTTCCTCCTAAGGGGGATTTGTGGAATAAGCCTTAAAACTTACGAGCAGCTCGAAGAATGTATGCGAGGGAGAGCATATCTGGTATACGAGCCCATGGGATCCCGCGGTCCCTCGGGAATGGACCATTTTAGCAGCCACTGAAAGGCTGCTTGATCAAATGATCACAGACAGTTCAGGACCCCGCATAAGTGTGTTTTATGTGCCTTAATTTAATTGATCATAATGCTTTATTTTCTGCATTTTGATGGTTCTAAGCCCATGAAATTATGAAGGAAAATTTGGAATTACTCTTCAAATAACTTGAGGTCACGGAAAAAAAAAAGTTCGAACCTGATAAAATTAGCGATTAATAACCCTTAAATACCTACGTCGGCGAATTGCGCGAGCGCATAGCTGATAAATGGGTACCTACTTCCCTATTACTGCGTTCCGCCACACCGCACGCGCAGCGCCGGCGAGTATCCATTAAACCAGTTTCAAAATAAACGTATTTCGTTAACGATAACTAAATTTTTTTGTACTAAGACATAATTATCAAAATAAAAAAAATAAGTGTTTAATAATACGCGTTTAAGTTTAATTTGCCAAAATTTGCGCACTGGTATTTTTTTTTCCTATATAACTCATTACCTAACTGGATAACAGAAATACCTTACAAAAAATTCTGCGTGGTTTTGAAAAAACCGGCCAAGTGCGTGTCGGAACACGCACAATGAAGGGTTCCGTACTTGGAAGGAATTTATCCTAAGAACAAACTTAACATTGTAGTTGGTAAACATAATCTCCCATACATTCCAACTGCAAATGTAAGATTGTACGCAGAATATCGAGAGATTTACCATGTTATTTTAAGACCATAGACTTCTTATATATTTTCCTGTAATCTATAAGTATAGAACTATTTTCTGTATTTTTTTTTCTTCTAAATTTCAGTAGTTTCGGAGATAAGGGGGGGGGGGGATGGTCAATTTTCGTCTATTTTCACTTATAACTTCAAAACAATTTATTTTAAAATTATAAAAAAATACTTTTGAGACCCTCACAGTAAGCCCTTTCATTCGATATGTCAAACGGTACAGTTTGCAAAACTTTTTATTTTAATTTTCTTGTTTGCCCCCAAAACTGACCCCAATATTCTAAATTCATTTATTTACGGTTCACGTCCGTGTTTGGGTCACTCAAATTGATATGTATACCAAATTTCAACTTAATCGGTCCATTACATTCGGAGCAAATTGGCTGTGACAGACGGACAGACAGACAGACAGACACACGAGTGATCCTATAAGGGTTCCGTTTTTTCCTTTTGAGGTACGGAACCCTAAAAATGGTTGATATCGCATAGTTTTTATTCAATCGGCGAATTTCTTAACAAAAAATCATGTCAGTCCTACCATTTCAGGAATGCATTGTACTAAGTTTTAGTTATATAAGTTATTTTGGTAAGTTATTAGCATAGTCACTTGTAGTTATTTAAGTTACTTTGGTAAGTTAGGTATCTTGTCACTACCTAGTTAACTTACTGCTTGAATATGTAATGTGCGTTTAATTTTTTTAATTTAAATTGGTATTGCCTTGAATAAATTGTTCTTTTCCTTAAAATTGTTAACGCTAAAACTCGAATGAAATAACATAATTATTGTTATTAATTTGTCTATGTTACTGTTTAACAGACTAAAATTAAATATTTGCATGTCATTACTGCATGGCGGAATGTGTCTGCACTGAATATTATATGAAATGTCTTTTGTACCCACCACATTTTATGCAAATAAATGATTAAGATTTGATTTGATTTAGAAATGCCAATAGTGCAGTACTCGTGAGTGAAAGATAGTTCAGTTTGTACCCTGTGGTGTGCAGGAGCAACCTGATGGCGCACATCCGCAAGTGCCACACGGGAGACGCGGCCGCGCCCGCCTCGCCCGCGCCCTCGCCCGCGCCCGCCAGCGCCACGTGCGACGACTGTGGCCGCACGTCAGTACACACACTCCTTTTCTTTTAGCAATACTAAACATACAAAGCATTTTGTTTGGTGCCTCACGGGCGACGCGGCCGCGCCCGCCTCGCCCGCGCCCTCGCCCGCGCCCGCCAGCGCCACGTGCGACGACTGTGGCCGCACGTCAGTACACACACTCCTTTTCTTTTAGCAATACTAAACATACAAAGCATTTTGTTTGGTGCCTCACGGGCGACGCGGCCGCGCCCGCCTCGCCCGCGCCCTCGCCCGCGCCCGCCAGCGCCACGTGCGACGACTGTGGCCGCACGTCAGTACACACACTCCTTTTCTTTTAGCAATACTAAACATACAAAGCATTTTGTTTGGTGCCTCACGGGCGACGCGGCCGCGCCCGCCTCGCCCGCGCCCTCGCCCGCGCCCGCCAGCGCCACGTGCGACGACTGTGGCCGCACGTCAGTACACACACTCCTTTTCTTTTAGCAATACTAAACATACAAAGCATTTTGTTTGGTGCCTCACGGGCGACGCGGCCGCGCCCGCCTCGCCCGCGCCCTCGCCCGCGCCCGCCAGCGCCACGTGCGACGACTGTGGCCGCACGTCAGTACACACACTCCTTTTCTTTTAGCAATACTAAACATGCAAAGCATTCTGTTTGGTGCCTCACGGGCGACGCGGCCGCGCCCGCCTCGCCCGCGCCGTCGCAAATACAATATTGTTATTGTGATCATGAAAAGATACTAAATTATTAAAAAAAGTTATTATTTATAACATAATAGTTAATAAAAAATTCAAATTATTTAGAATTATATTATATATTTATCAATCATTTATAAACTTTATACGGCGTGTTTTTAATCGGGAACAGGTTGACCTCGAATGATACTCTAAATAGTTAAACACTGCGCGCGCTCTGCCCTCTATCTCGAAAATGGTGATATAAAAAAAAATGTCCAAACAAAAGTTTTAGAGAATTTAATCCTTTACAATATTTATAATAAATACAAATAGCATAAAACCCATGGGAAACGAGATATTTGCAATAAATGTGTAAAAAATCTTTTTTTTTACCTTTGACCTTGGAATATCTGTAGTCGGGGACACCCTACGATAAGTAGGTTTTGAGACAAGTTTTAGGGTGCCAAAATAAAGGTTTATAGCTGACTATCTCTGATTCCGAGGTTCACCCCTAATTTGCCTGGGCTATCCGTAAGAACGTAACAAAAATAGCCGTTCTCAAGTTATGAGCTTATCAACGAACAGCATTTCATTTTAAGGGTACCGTAGTCAACAAGGAACCCTTATATTTTCGTAATGTCCGTCTGTCTGTCCGCAGCTTAGCACAGAGACTAGTTACATTATAAAACGAAGCCGCGTACAAAATTTCACCTTCTAGTCTCCGTAGTTTCGGCTGTGCGTTGATGTCATTCAGTCAGTCAGTTTCTCCTTTTATATACAGGATGGGTTATTGAGATGGGGCACCAGATACCTTAACTTTTGTCGCTACAAGGATTAATGGTCCGTTTTCCTGTAACTACAACGGTTATGGTACCTGACCTTACTGGCCTGTCTCAAAAATCCAGCCTGTATATAAATATAGATAGATAGGTCGTTCTTTCTTGCTGATCCTGGTTCTAGTAATATGTATGATTGCACGCCTCATAACGCGGAGCGTTTTTGTGGTAGTGCTTTACTCCCAACGTGTCAAGCTCAAGCAATTCTCTCGACTTAAATTGCTTCTATCATATATATATCTCAGATCAAATAAAAAGTTCAGATGGAACTCTGAACAACAAAATGAGGCCGGTTATATAAACATGTGGTGCGTGGGCCGGTGTTGTCGTCATAGGAGGGCGGCACTGAAAATTTCGGGAATCAAGGAAGAGACATAACATTACTATTTAAAAATGTATTTATTGCTTTTCGAAGTATTCTCCGCGAAATTTGACACATTTTTCCATACGATGGAACCAATCATTGAAGCAACCATTCCATTCGGAAGTTGGGGTCTCCAAAATGGCCGTTTTGTAGGCGTCCACAGCTTCTTCAGGTGATGAAAATCTCTGTCCACGCAATTTATTCTTTATTTTAGGGAAAGTATAGAAATCATTAGGGCTTAGGTCGGGGCTGTACGGCGGATGGTCTAATAATTCTATGTTTTCTTGCTCTAAAAACTCTTTTGTTCTTTGCGCGGTGTGAGAACTCGCATTGTCGTGATGGAGGATGATGCGGCGGTTGCAGTTCTCTTTACGGAGTTCAGAAACGACCTGTGGCAAACAAATGCTAGCATACCATTCTGCATTAACCGTTCTTTGTCCCTCAAGAGGAATAGTCGTAACATGGCCGGTTTTGGAGACAAACGTGGTCACCATTTTTTTGCAACACTCCGTGAACGAACAATTTTTGTTGGCTTTAACTCATTTTCGAACACCCAAACTCGTGACTGGTTTTTTGTTTCGGGTTCGTACGCATATATCCAGGATTCGTCACCTGATACGATGTTGTATACAGCATTTGAAGATCCTGCGTGGAATCTTTCGAGAGTTCTGACGCACCAAGTAACGCGAGCCGCTTTTTGCTCTTCACAGAGCGAATGCGGTATCCATCGGGAAAACAACTTTTTTACACCTAATTGTTCATGCAAGATTATTTGTATTTGACTCATGCCAATGTCTAAAGTTGCCTGAATTTCACGGTATGTCACATGTCGATCTTCCTCAATCAGCTTACGCACAGCATCAACGTTTTCTTGGGTGACTGCAGTTTTTGGACGACCTTGACGGGGATCATCACTGAGCTTGACACGTCCACGTTGAAATTCCGCATACCAGCGATAAATTGTGGTTTTGGATGGGGCTTCATCACCAAATGCAGAAATCATCCGGTCAACACACCGTTTTTGTGTTAAACCACTTCGAAAGTCATAATAAATCATCGCTCTTGAATTTTCTCGAGTCAATTCCATTTTCTCAACGACTAAACAAGTTTGACAAAACCTTGTGACAAGACCGAGAATCTTTTTTTAAATAAATAAATGGTATTCGATTTTTAAAACCAAGGAGTTTTCAATTAAAAAGATTTTAATATGACAGGAACAGTGGAAATATTCCATTCCCGATACTTTTAGTGCAGCCCTCGTAATGCAAATTACCCCAATATTACAAAAATAAAGTTATCATACATATGATAGAACAAGGTGTCCTGGGCCCGTATTCTAAACGACTCGATACCGAAAAATTTCCCAAAAACATATATACATTGCCTGTGTTGTAAACTAACTATGCAAAAATGTAAAATTTCCGATATTGAGTCACTTATAATACGGGTCCTGTACCCTAATTGCGTAACACATAATCAATCGCAATTTGAATGATTTTGACGCAGATTGCTAATCCATTGCTTGATATGTTCGAAAAATTCTGCTCAACAACATAAATAACGCAATGAATGTTGTTGAACTGTCAAAATGAAACCGATTCCTACTGATGATAGTGTGTTACGCAATTAGGCGTCGCAGCCGTTCCGACGTGTGGTTTAGGTAAAAAGTAGTGGCGGTAGTGGAAAGGAAATGGGTAAAGGGTTTCAAAAATAAATGACTGAGTATTTAGTCAATGCCAAATCATTTATTTCAAATAGGCACATAAAAGGCTCTTTTGAACGTCAGAAATTACAAAAATAATTAATTGATTCTAGTTGCCCCTTCCAAAAGATAGTTACGTATGGAGAAGAATGGGCAAGAAACTCCATACTTACTCTTTTAAAATATTGACAATATTTTATATACATTAATTAATCATTTTAAGTGAAGACGATGTACCTACCTAGAATTATTACTATACCGCAATAGGTAATCATAATGAAAAGTGAAGTAATGACTAATGATAGACAAATTAATTATGCGATAGATACGTGCTGCTCACATATTTACAAACATTGTAAAAGTATAAGTTTTTAAACAGTCATGGTCACTAATATTATTATTAACATAAACGGGATATTTACCATGTTTATTCATTGTTCTGAGTTCCCGATATTTCGGCGCTGTTGCAAGCACCATGATCACGGATAAACTGAAGTCACTGCGGGTGGGTGTTTATGAGCAGACAAAACGGTCTACCCTCTTGTTCGTTTTTTGCACTCAGTACCGCTACCACTGTCACTCGCAACTCGATTCTGTTCGCGACACACGAAACTCACTGTGAAATATCGGGGACTCAGAACAATGAATAAACATGGTAAATATCCCGTTTATGTTAATAATAATATTGTAAAAGTAGATGATTTTCCCTAAAATTTATACAATTATAAAGTCGGTGTGTGAGTGAGAAAGGAAGTACATTCACAGTTTATTCGAATATCACAGTTTTTATTCGAATAATAGTGGGTACTTATAACAATTTAACCAAGTTTCTGGGCCAGTCATATTTTGAGCTTGATTTTACTTTAGTAATGATCTCGTTTTCTTTTTATATACAGGAAAAGTTTGTAATCAGTGTGCAAATTTTGACAAATTAAACTTAAACGTGTTTTATTATACACCTATTTTAGGCCTTAGTCAGTGAAGCGGAACGCAGTAGTAGGTACCTATCAGCTGTGCGCTCGCCCATTGATACGATTACGAATAGATCGTATCCATATTTTGCTGATATCAAGTAGAACCCAAAAAAAAGGGTTGAACAAATAATGCAAATGTGTTTTATTACTGATACTGAACCACCAAAAAAAAAAAATTGCGCACTGGCAAAAAACTTATCCTGTATAATCATAGAACTAGCCCAGTTCGGTTCATTTCCGAATTTTGTCGACATTATTGAAATACGGGACAATTGCGAAACGTGTAGCAATACGGGACGCGATGGTCAAATACGGTGACAGTCCCGTATATATGGGACGTATGCCAACCCTAATCATAGGTACACCTCTGCCTAACCCATCTGGGATTACAAGTGTGAAGTTGAATGAAGAGATATACATATAATAACATACTGAGGTTCAACAAATAGAATTAAATCATCTGCTGTACATGGATGACATTAAACTATACGCCAAAAGTGAAACTCAACTCTATGAATTAGCAAACTTGACAGAACAATTCTCAAACGATATTAAAATGGAATTTGGCATAGATAAATGTAAAATAAATTCAATCAGAGCAGGACAGAATTACCAACACCAATATACTTTAGAAACAGGAAAACAGATAGAGTCATTAGAGGAACACGATAGTTATAAATACCTAGGCTACACACAATCACGACAAATACACTATAAAGAAATTAAACAAAAATTAACACTACACTTTCAACACAGACTAAATACAATTCTTAAAACGCAACTATATTCTCGAAATACTGTCAAAGCGATTAACACATTCGCTATACCAGTTCTCACATATTCTTTTGGGATAATCAATTGGACCAAATCCGACCTGAAAAACCTTCAACGAAAAATTAATACCACAATGACCAAATTCCGCAAACACCACCCACGATCCTGTCTGCAGACACTAACACTGCCGCGGAAAGAAGGAGGCAGAGGACTAATTGATATTCTTAACCTACACAATAGACAGATAAAGGCGCTAAGACAATTCTTTTTTTCAAAAACCGAAACTTCTATTCTTCATAAAATTATAAGACACAACGACCAACACTTCACACCCCTTAATTTAAAAGATACATCTGAACAGAGAAATGAGAAAGTAACCGACGACAAAATTAAGCTTTTAGAATGGACCCAGAAACCTCTACACGGAAGACATCGCCAAGACTTATGCCACATAAATGTCGACAAAGAGGCGTCGAACGCGTGGATAAATCGAGGCGAACTCTTCCCGGAGACTGAAGGGTTCATGCTTGCTATTCAGGATCAGGTAATTGAAACCAAAAATTATAGAAAGTTTATAATAAAGAATTTAAATAACGACACATGTAGGAAATGCAATAGTTCTCCGGAAACTATTCAGCATATCACAGGCGCGTGCAAATCAATAGCCCAAACAGACTACAAACACAGACACGATCAAGTAGCCAACATCATACACCAAAAATTAGCACACCAGTACAAACTTATAGATTCCCTTACACCATACTACAAATACAATCCAGAAACTGTATTAGAGAACCCTTCAACAAAACTATATTTTGATCGCGCTATTCTCACCGATCGAACAATCCATTTTAATAGACCTGATATTACACTTATAAACAAGATAAATAAAACTGGATATTTAATTGATATTGCTATACCAAATACACATAACTTGCAGACAACAATAGCAGAGAAACTGACCAAATACACTGAATTAAAAGATGAACTAGTCCGACTTTGGCATTTACAAAAAGTTACAATAGTTCCAATAGTACTGTCTACAACAGGAGTAATACCAACTCAACTTCACCAGTCTCTTAACTCCCTTAACTTATCTCCAAATACCTACCATCTGCTGCAGAAGGCAGCGATACTAAACACATGCAGACTCGTGAGAAAGTTTCTGCAATGTGAATCAGAAAACCCACATCCAAACCCAAATACGCTAACATCTTCTGTGCAATCTTCTGCACGTGGCCGCACTTAATCCAGCTGATAATCACTTGGCTTAGGCCCGTGTTATCAGCGCTCCCGGCTAGCCGAGAATATGAAATAAATATCAAAATAATAATAATAATAATATTTATTTGACGTAAAAGTACACATACAGAGTGACACTTAATTTAAACATGGGAATAGCCTGACACAAAATATTGATCAATGACCCCTATGCTAGGAAAACCTGTGTTACAGGGGTCATCCATCCGTCCATTATGGATGTTATAGTAGTTACTTACAATTAGTAAAGTGCACTTTTGTAAAAAAAAATATATATAAATATTCACATAAACTAAACTAATTCAATTGATTTTGAGGATAAGAAAGGTAGTATCTATTAATGTGCCGGGTGTGTTTTTTGTGTGAGTGTAGGTGTGTAAGGGGAGTGTAGATATGTACGAGTGAGTGTAGGTAGGTATGTATGAGTGGGTGCCTGATTTGTTTAAGTTATGCTTTAAGTAATTCTTCCGTGTCGTCGTAATTTAGGGTGAGCAGATATTCCTTTAATTTTTGTTTGCTTTGGAATTTGTTTAAGCAATGTATGTTTAATGTGTTGTGGAGTTTATTGTATATAAATGTGCTTAAATAACGGTTATGCCGTCGTGCAAAGGTGGTATTTGTACAAACTTTAGGACAAACGGGTTTAGGTCTTCTTCTGAGCGTAGGGCTTTTACATCTATTGAGAGGAGTAGTTCTATGTGTACGTGTGACCGCACGAAACATATACATCTGGCGGACTGTCAGCACCTTAAAGTCCGAATAGACTTGCTGAGTAGGATACCTAAAGGGTTTGCCCAATAGGACTTTGATTACTGCACGTTGGGCTCTTTCAGCTCTTATGAGGATTGTTTTGGCTGCACCACCCCACGCAACGATACAGTAACTTAGTATTGATTCACATAGGCCAGTGTATACCATTTTTAGAATATCTTTATGGGCAGAAGTTCTTAACTTTTTAAACACGTAAATGAGTTTTCTAGTGCGCGCAGATAGAGATTCAATATGGGGTTTCCAGCTTAAGTTGGAATCAAGGTAAAGGCCGAGATACTTAACGGAGGAGGCTCTCGTCACTGTCTGGCATGAACAGAGGTTGTTGCTGTCACGCTCGTCACAAACATGGGCTTTGATTTGTAGAGAGAGGTCAGATGGAAGGGTAGAGGGTCTGGAACCAAAGGTTATAAAATTAGTTTTGCTAACGTTCAAGGTTAAGCTATTTTTGCCCAACCACATCATAACTTGGGTCAAGGACCTTTCAGCGGCCTCCCTAGCCATTTCCCAGTCGTGTCCGCTGGACAACAAGACAGTATCGTCGGCGTACGCTACAATGTGAGTAGAAGGGAGAGTAAGTAGACAGAGTTCGTTAACATAGATTAGGAAGAGGAGGGGACTGAGCAAACTTCCTTGTGGCACACCGAAATCTAGTAGTTGTTCACTGCTAACGTACTCACCTATTTTAACGCACTGGGTCCGGTCCGATAGAAAATCCTTAAGTAATTTGAGAGCTGTGCCACGTACTCCAATCTGTTCTAGTTTTCCGAGTAAAATAGGGACAGAGACAGTGTCGAAGGCCTTAGAGAGGTCGAGGAATATGCCGACACATTTATGTTTATAGTCAATCTTGTTGACAACAGAGTCCAGTAGAGCCAATACGGCGTCTTCCGTCGATACCCCCTTTCTGAAGCCATACTGGTTATCAGCAATGATTTTATATTTGTTCAGAAAGTTGAGAAGATTCTTGTAAATAATCCTTTCCAATATCTTTGAAATTGCTGGAAGTACCGAGATTGGTCGATAATTATTTACACAGCCTCTTTCACCTGTTTTAAATATTGGATAAACAATGGCTTTTTTAAGGGTCTTAGGGAAAGTGCCAGTAGATATTGCAAGATTGCAAATGTGCGTTATGACCGGAACTAGTTTGTGATTGGTAGATTTTATTAATTTGGGAGAGATATCATCCCAGCCAGAGGCACTGTCCACGCGAAGGTCTTTAATGATATCCTCGACCTGTTCCTCGTCGGTCTCAAGTAGGACAATTGAATTAAGCATCGAGACTGGGCGGGGAGGAGTACATTGGGCGTTACTTAAGTTTTGCGGGATGTTGTTGGCCAGGTTTTTTCCGACATCAGCGAAGAACTTGTTCACGACATTGACCGACACGATTGGATCATTGTCAATTTTAAGGAGATCATTCGGTGGTAAAGAATTTTTATTTGTGTCAAGTACATTTCGGATGGCCCCCCACAACTTTTTTGGATTGTTTTTAGCATCAGAATAAACTTTTTGTTCATACGCGATTTTAAGTTTTTTGAGAAGATTGTTACAAAAATTATGATTATATTATAATGATAGCGTAAGTATGTTAGTTTTAAAATCGCGTTTTGAGGTTGTTTATTAGATTTTTTGTGCATATTATCGCGGTTGCGTATACATCTCAGGAGACCAACTGTCATCCAGGGTTTAATAATTTTAAGTTTACAAGGGACGGTTCTATAAATAGTGTTCCTTATTAGTATGGGTGTCAGGATTTCATAAAGTTTGTCCATAGCAAGATTAGGGTCCTTTAAGTTAAAGACAATTGAAAAATCACAGCCTTCGATATCGCTGATAGCACAGGTTAAGTTTAGGCGGGAAGACGTGCATCTGTTTGTGTTACGTATTGGGGTTTTCATTTCTAGGTTTAATAAAACCGCAGAGTGGTCTGTTATTGACGTATCTACCACCAACGTGCAAGCCTTATGATTTGTTTTAAGCAAAACATGATCCAAACAGTTCTTAAGCCGAGTTGGGATCACATGGGCAGGAAGGAGACCGTGTGAGGCTATAAAATTTAGGTATTGACAGGAGCGGGGGTCATTGTTGTTTGGAGCAATGTTTATATTGATGTCTCCTATTATCGAAACGGTTTGTGACGGTGGTCTATATAATGCAATAATAGTAATATTGTTTAGGTTTGTGCAGACTAGGCAGCTAGCATCGGCAACTGACGGCTCAGTAACGCTAAGGCTCAAAGTGTCTTTAATAAAGATCACCACGCCATCATTCTGATTAATAAGGTTTTTGGTTTGGAATGAGGTGTAGCCCTGTATACTTGGGACGGTCGCATTTGTCTTTAGCCAACATTCTGTTAAAATTAGAACATCAAATTTTATTTTAATAGACACGAGTAGACAGTTTAGTTCATTGAAGTTCTTGTTTAAGCTTCTAATGTTGAGGTGCAAAATATTTAGTGCTAAGGGGGATTTTAAATACTTAGCGCATTCATCCGGACTACAAGCGTGCGACGACGAAACGATAATACTGTCCAGCTCGTTGTTAATGTCAATGATTGACGCGATTGATTAAAGTTTTAATAATCCAGAGAGTGGTGCTCGTATACAGCGAAGGGTCCGAATGTGATGGTAATTGGCGTCCGAAACAGTAAAATAATTAAAACTAACAACTTCCAAAGGTTCCAAACTAACAATTAGGAATGGAACGATTAGGCAAAAACAATAATTGATAGAAGAATATGGCTGTGAGTATGAATTTGGGCTAAGAAGAATGTGGTCGCGCTCTGTTTTTGATGTTTTGTGCGAGTACGTTGAGCGTGATGTAACGGAAGTGGTGGTAAGTATCAGGGGTGTGGGTGTGTGGTAAGGAAAGCGTGTTTTGATTTCTATACAAAAAAATAAATAGTTTGGTTTGTAGGTAGACATGACTATATGTCGAAGTTAAGCTCTCACATAACTTAGATAAGAATAGTACTAAGATTAACCGACTTATGATTATTATAAAGTTTGAAAACAATATAATACACAGCACGTTTGCAGAGAACAGTCATTGAAGTCCTTGCTGTTCTAAGTCCCGTAGGGTTTGCTCTGATCTAACAAGTATTTGTTTGACTCCTGTGACTTTCCTCAAGAAGATGTTGCCGTTTGAGCTCCAACAGAAGTCGTACTTGTTAAGTTTTGCAAATTCCTTGGCGGCGAAAAACAGTTTCCTAGAACTAGCGGGGAGGTGTTCTGATATAAAAATCGGCCGCCGTTCACCATTCATGCCAATGCTGCGAGTGTTGAGACGATCATCTCCATTGTGCTTTTTATTGAAGTTCCGGGCCGCGGTAATAAATTGGTTTTTAGTCTGAACATTAGTAAGTTCAGCGATAATCGGCCTAATTGTATCTGGTTTACCCGGAAGGCGGTACACATCGCGCACGTCAGAATTGTTTACCTTTAAATCAACAACTGAGCCCACTTTGGTGATTATCGAAGTGAGGTCTGACGCTGCTTCGTTCTCCATGGACGGTACGTTGCGGATTTCAATTGTGGAGGGCCGGGATACACGCTGTAGATCTTGTATTTTAGTTTCCAAGTTTAATATACTTTTCTTGTATATTAGGTTTTCTTTTTGGAGTGACTCAACTTGTTTAAACATGTCATCGTACTGCTTACTAATAAAAGAAATGTTTTTTTCTATTTCTTTATTGGATTTTTGAATAGCCTGGTTTTGAAGCTTGAGCTCAACCATGTCGGAAGCTAGTTTATTCAGAGAAGAGCTTTGTTCGCCACACAGTTTAGTCAGGTATGCTTCTTGGTCCGCTTTCCACGTCTTAAGCATTTGATGTATTTCCTTTTTAAAATCCTGCAAATCGGTTCCCGGGGAGCAACACTTCCAACGACGCTTATTAGAGTGTCGCGTCGTAATGTTTACATCGTCGGACGGGCTGCTCGATATCATTTGGGGGATATCGGAGTCAGACAAAGCTTGCGCAAAGTTGGCAACAGACGTGATTGACGGCGACGCGCGCTGCAAGCGGGGCATCTTGAGCGGCAGGGCGACAAAATAGACCGTAAGTAGGTACTCACGGTTATATACGTTAGGCTCGCAGCAATATGGGTCACTGCGTGGCTCCTTATCTCACGGCTGCGCCAGCGACGATGTGCGGTCTCGGAGAAAGCGAGACAGCAATTATGACCACTGCACTGTTTCCACGGGGGTGAAGGATGCGCGTGCAGGGCAGGGTCGCGCTGCTCGTTCGGCGGTCAGCGTTGAGGTGGCGGACTCCCGTAGATTATACGATTTTAGGCGGTCTATTGTTTTAAATACGGGTTAAAGTAGCGTACTATTTAATATATATATATATATATATTTCGTTGGAGCCAAAAAACACGTCTACACTCGAATACGGTATCGGACGGAAGACACACACAGGACATTAATCACAGAAAATAAAATAATATCATAAAAGTTATGCAATTAAACTAGCAACCAGTTTGATTTTGACGACTCTAAATTGTCCTATATGGAGTAGGATCAGCATATTTCCAAGCGTGTTTTCGGTTTTGTGGTATGTTTCATAGTTTCGGCTTGCCATAAGGCAATTAATGAGGAGCAGGTTTCGAAGATGTGGAAGTTTTCCCATACTCACCGGGACTCACTGAACAAACCTCCCATACAACACATATCACTAAAGCGCGAAAAGGTGACAGACAGACATAAATTCTTTGTCATAATATTAGTTTGGATAAAATAAATTGGTAATGCAATGTAGAATAATAGCTACTGTTACACAAACAATGCTATGCTTTGCAAGTAAGTCAAGCGCATCGCCCGTTCGCCCGCAATTTATTGCAACATGCACAAGCGATGCAATAGCATACACCAATACCACCGTTACTTATCTCTACACGTGTTTTGCCCCTCCACAGTGCATCCACGGAAGACGCTGGACCGCCAAGGTCTACGTTGGACTTCCGCAAAGTAACGCCTGATTCTGTTAGATAATTCATTTCTAAACTTTTACAGGAAACGAGTAACGTAACGTTGCGTGTCACATACATTACCCAATAATAGGGTAAACTGTAACGCTTTATAATGGCAACACTGGTTGTGTTCCAACTAATAACCTCAACTTTATTTTGATTTATTAAAAATACTAGCTTCTGCCCGCGACTTCGTCCGCGTGAAATTTCTTGTTCCCCCGACCCACCCCGTCGCATCACATTGCCTGCCCGTGCACTTAACTACACGTGCACTAACGTACTTATTGCTGCCGTGGCGTGTACTTAGTTTTCGCTTAAACTAACATTAAAAAAAAAAATTGTGTCCTAGTTAAGAGGAATGTAATTCTTCCTCAAGAATTGGGCTGTAAAATGCAAAAAGGTTTTTTCAAATCCAACTCTCAGTTCCAGAGATTAATGTGAAAGTAACTCTGTCTGTCTGTCTGTATGTTACGTTTTCACGCCTAAACCGCTGAACCGATCGTCATAAAATTTGGCAGAGATATAGCCTGGGATATGGAGAAGGACATAGGCTACTTTTTACGTGATAACCGACATCCACGCGGGCGGAGCCGCGGGCATTATCTATAAAAACGGCAAAAAATCATGTCCATTGTATGGGAGCCCCCCTTAAATATTTATTTTTTCTGGTTTTTAGTATTTGTTGTTATAGCGGCAACTGAAATACATCATCTATGAAAATTGCAACTGCCTATCACGGTTCATGAGATACAGCCTGGTGACAGACGGACAGACAGACAGACAGACAGACGGACAGCGGAGTTTTAGTAATAGGGTTCCATTTTACCCTTTGGGTACGGAACCCTAAAAACTAACTCTTCAGCTTTAGAATAGACTACCTCGCAGCGTTGATCATTATTTTGCTGCGGAGTTATTATAAAACAGTTATATCTCCTAAGATATTCATTGAAATGAAATGATGTAAGAGCAACTTTGTTCAAAATTAAATACTTGTGATGAATAACGTATTTATTTGGATAAGGATTAATACCATGTTTATGAAAACTCCTTCGCAAATAATGCATTAATTTCGAACAAATTTGATTACCATAAAAAAGGTTACAGTGAGTCAATCTCAAAAGATAGACATATGCTGTCGCGGACTTTTTTTTAGAACTTTTAAAGAGGAACAATTCCATCATACATGATATTTGCGTAACTTAAACCGTTTACGCAGCGCACGCAACGGAAGCTCTCAAAAAGGAATATTTTTTCCCGTTTTTGCAACATTTTACATTTATGCTCTGCTCCTTTTGGTTGTAGCGTAATGTTATATAGCCTATAATATTTCTGAATAAATGGACTATCCAACACAAAAAGAATTTTTCAATTCCAACCAGTAGTTCCTGAGATTAGCGCGTTCAAACAAACAAACAAACTCTTCAGCTTTATAATATTAGTATAGATTGGTTTCCAAATTTACTTACATGTGAAATGTGATTCCATTCCGCTTTTTATCTCTTGAAGTTCGGTTTTTACACCCTTTCACGACACAATTCGGCATTTTTAACTGTCAAATTTGAAATGTTTGACAAGGTTTTCTCGACGCGCCGCCATAGATAGACTGACAAGATAGAGCCTAGTTTCGTAGCACGTGTGTGCGTGTAAATGTATATTTACATGGCGGGGCTTAGTTTTAACCGGCCTTCGTTGTTCACAGAGTTCTATCTGAACTTTTTATTATTTTTTTTGATCTGAGATATATATATTGCACTTTCAGGAATGAGTTCACGTATGTTAAAAGGAACACTTTTTTTGTAATATTAGATACTCCTAAAAACATAAATTTGACATAATATAAAGATAAAGCTAAAAATCCGTGGACGTCGGTTTGTCTTTATGTATAAATCCATGTATCCATGTGTGGTCACGATAACGCCCGAAAAACTTAACGTATCGAGTCCATTTATTTTTTTCATACGCTTCAGTATCCTCATAAATTAAGGCCTATTGTTGAATCACAGTCTAATTCAATGTAGTTTAATTATAACGACGACAAATAGGCGTGTATGATCGACTATGTCATTGGTTAAACTATACTCACTAAGTTTTTTTTTATTCTTTTTCATCATTTTATAACAGTTCCTTTCTATGGTAATGTTAGTAGAACACCCTCCTGCCAGGGTTGCGGGTTTGTCCGAAAGGGATACCGTGGCCCTGGCACACAGGCAACTGAAGGAACACGGGTGGGTATTTATTAGTCAGTAAAAGTCTGACACGCCCTAGCTCCGCCCCGAGCGGGAGAAGTTATTAGATAATTATACACAAAAAAAAAAAAAAATTACGTCAGTTTGATAGTTCCAGTATCGCTTTTTCGGTTCGCATTTATTGCAAGTGTTCAATATTGGTCGTAGAATATTTAAAACATGTCTATGTTGACGAAAAATATGAACGGCATTTTGAGCCATAAGAACATAATTTTATTGGCATAACACAACATTTTAGAGCAGCAGTTTGTTCTTTACTTGATATTTTATCTTAACTTTTTTTTGGATATATTAACTCGTCCAAACATAAATTGACGTAAAACCAATATTTTTTTGATATCGTAATGGTGTTTTGTCGGTGATAAACTTAACGAGGATTTATTTCGCAGATTTGGCTTTAATCGAAGTTATTTCCCGTGATGAATTGGCGATGTTTGTGAAAGCTTCAAGATGTGCCCGTTGTGTGTCGCAGGTTCGGCTCGGCCGCGGCGCTGAAGCGCCACGCGCGCGTGCACCGCGCCGCGCCGCCGCGGGTGCGTGACGTCACAGCGCGAGGCTCTTTTGGCGCCTCTCGGCCACAGCCGGGCTCTGTCGGGCGCCAAAGGATCCTTGATGCACTTCATATGTTTATTTCATTCGATCGTAAAGTATTGATCGTAATTAGTTTATTTTTGTATCTACACTCGCGAGCAATAAACTGGAATCACTTCATCGCGCGTTGCTCAAGACAATTTTTTACTCTATGCAATGAGCTGTGAATTGTGGTATATCACCTGAAAGGTTATTTTGTTAGCTTTCAAATAATATCAAAAAGATTTACTACCTAAATTTAGAGAATTATTGCAATAGGTCGAAGTTGTGGACGTCTAAATGAATAGGAAGTAAAATAAATCTGCCTAGCCTTTTCCCAACTATATTGGAGTCGGCGTCCAGTCTAACCGGATGCAACTGAATACCAGTATTTTACATGGAGCGACTGCCTATCTGACCTCCACAACCCAGTAACTGGGTAACACGATACCCCTTGGTAAGACTGGCTGTCAGACTTTTGGGCTTCTGACGACCCGTAACGACTGTCAAAGATCCACGAATGACAGCCGGGACCAACGGCTTAACGTGCTTTCCGAGGCACGGAGGAGTTTCGGTATGTAACGATGGTCACCCATCCACGAACCAACCCCGGCAAGCGTAGCTTAACCTGACGGATCGACCCGTGCGGCTGTTATTACTTAGCCACGAGCTCCTCCTCCTCCCTTATGAAAATATTTTTTTTTAAATTTACAATTTAAGTTATTTACCCCTTAATATTTTGTGTTACATCCCTGGCCCTAATGACTGCCTGTAAACGGTTTTTCATTGACCGAATTCGTTTTCTGCTGGAATCCTGTGGAATTTCCTGCCACTCTTTGACTAAAGCAGTTTTCAGGTCTTCTATTTAAGCCGGAGCTGGACATCTTCCTCGTACCCGCCTTTTCAGCTCGTCCCATATATGTTCAATCGGATTTAAGTCAGGGCTGAGGGCTGGCCAGTCTAGTGTGGAAATTCCGACTTCTACAAGATACAGTCCAGTCACTGCAGCGGTGTGGCAGCGGGCATTATCGTGCATTAGCAGGAAATCTTCGCCAATAAACCAGTAGGGGAGCACATGGCCTAGCAGAATGACGTTGATGTATCTTTCTGCAGTTAGCCCCCCTCCCCGGCCTCCACCAGGTACGAACTCCGTTTTTGCTTCAATAGATATCCCCGCCCACATCATATAGGACCCACCCCCCGTATGCCACTGTTTCCACAAAACAGAATTGCGCGAATCGCTCCCCCAGTTTCCTATAGACTCTGTCGACGGTCGCTACCATGCAGGCACATCCTGGATTCGTCCGAGAACAGGACTCGCCTCCATTGCTCGATATACCAATCTAAGTGATCGCGAGCAAACTGAAGCCTGGCTTGTCGGTGGGCTGGAGACCATTTAGGTCCCGTGGCTGGCCTTTTCGGGGTCAAGTTCGCTTCTTTGAGTCTTCGCCTCACTGTCCACTTGCTGACAGCCCTCCCTCGAATTTCTCTGAGCTGCTGCTGGACGTCCACGCCGTCAGTTGTCGATTTCGGAGAGAAGAGGTGACAATAAATCGGTCATCTCTCACCGAAGTGCATCGCTGTCGTCCAGATCCTGGTCTCCGGACTAAGTTTCTAGTCTCTCTGAACCTCTTGTATACCTTCGAGACAAGACTGGCTCAAATGAAGTTGTCGAGCGATAGTACGCTGAGGCAATCCTTGCTGGATTAGGATGATGACTTGAGCGGCTTCTATAGGTGTGGTTTCCCTTTTCTTTTAGTTTCAGTATTCCCAGTGATGTGAAATATTGGACTGATGATCAATTTTCATAAACCCTTTTTATAGGGTTTCAGGACTACCAAACAATATGGTGTTTTGTTTTAAAAATTGATGATTTTTGTTTTACGTTCCATGATATAAGGTGAATAATCTTTGGTTATGATATTGAAAGAGTTTGAAAGCTAACAAGATTGTTTTTGAAATGATATGCCACAATCCATAGTTCATTGCTTAGAAGTTGTAAAAATTTGTTTCGAGCAGCGGACGATGAAGTGTTTCCAGTTTATTGCTCGCGAGTGTATTTGGTATAGGGCACCTCTCGGAATAATAATTACTGAACTCCCTAAACTGTATGTAACCCTTGTCACTGAGAACTTATACAAATTAATAAAGGGAGAGTTCTATTGATGATTTAAATGATTATAATTCCGTAAATAGGTATTTGTTACGGTCAAGAATCATATTTTTATCAACATACAACCTGATACTGACCTGACAATCACTCACATGTTATTAGTTAAGGTAGATGTGCTAAAGCAGCCCCAATCATATTATTGATCAATATAAGACACTCACTGGCAAATTGCAAAAAACGTTTAAAAAAAATTCGCGGGCTATCTTGGTGCTTTCACTTAAGTATGGGGCAAGCGATTAAGTAGGCCCCGAAATTAAAATTTTGTTACGTTTTTTTTTTAAATCTTCAAGTCAGTGTCAGTTTGTATATTGATCAAATAATAATATGATAAGAGACTGCCTTAGCATTTTGCGCATCCCCCTTAACTAAGAACATTGTATTTCGCAGGAGGAAGGCAACGAGTCGCAGGAGGGAGAGGATATGGAGGGCGAGGTGGAATACCTGGAGGTGGAGGAGCTGGACGAGCTAGCGTACCGCGATCACGACCACTACGACCACAAGCCCGACATCCATCACATGGACTGAGAACAACTCACTCATACTCACTACTTACACATGTCATATAATGTCGGCTTCAAAAGTATCTCATGAAGTGTGAACAAACCATGCTTACGTTAAATTCTTACACAATCACTCACTGAAGGGAGATAGTATCACATCCATCTGTACAATTGTTGTTAGAATAACATACAAATATATAAATACGCATAATTATCTTTATTTTCGAATACAATAACATGATTATATGCAAATAAATGACGTAACTATTATTAAATTGTAATTGAAAAATCTTCGACGGAAATTGAGTTTATAATATAACTAGCTTCTGCCCGCGACTTCGTCCGCGTGAAATTTCGGCCCACCCATCGCGTCGCATCCCGTCGCTCGCCCGCGCTATAACTTCGTTATAGCTTAGTGTTCTTTCTGACTTTTGTTCTTTCCGCTCGGATCATAGCGTGATGTTATACACCGTGGCATTTTAACCGTCTTACAACGGCAGCCCACTTCATGTATCCAATGACTACTAATCATTCATAACAAAAAATAACAAAATAAAAACCATTTGAATAATTCAAAAAAAATTATAGTATTATATAAGTATGACGCATGACGCAATTTGAAACACCCTGTTACGAGCGCGCGGTCAGAGCCATAACAAAAAAGTGACACCAAAGTAGCCACGAGCGTTTTAGCGGACGTTTCAAGGTCGCGCGGAATGGAGCGGCCACATGTTTATCAGAGTTCATTCACCCTAGTGTAAAAATGTGTTTCTTACTATTGCAACCTTAATGTTCTCGGTATGTATGTAGTAGTTTGTAAGGATATTTAACCCAAACTAAGTTGTGTAAGATAGATACGAGTAGGTACATACTAAGTGCAGATTATTAAAAGAGGTACGATTTAAGTTACAAACATACGGCCGATTTCAATAACTGATAAATTTGTTTTCGTTCTACAGATAGAAATTTGACTCAGGTACCTACGTACGTTAAAAATCCAGAATTTCGATCTCTAACCTGGGCAAATAACAAAACAAAAGATAGTTAATGAAACTGGCAGTGCGTAAATTGTTTCCGGCGTATTTAAAAAATTGGAATCAACTAAATTATTTACACTAATTACTTATTACGTATTTACAAATGATCACTTTTTGTTTACACATGCAAGTAGTTAGTTAAGCTTTACCTGAGCGCGGGTGTCGTTCAAAATAATCCATTATTGCGTACAGGAGTACCATGTGCAGGTACTCGATATTCGAGAATTGATAGTTCATATTACTCATTGTGAAGTAGGTAGGTACCTAATCTCTCTAGTGATAGCGAACAATGGTCGATAACCGGTAGCGCGCGCGCGCACTTCCACTTCCGATATTCGGACGCAACTGAGACACTGTGAGAGTGACCTTCACCTATTTTTTTGTGAATGGGGTGGGGGCGTGGCACGCGCCGTATAGCGTTAGAACTTCTCATTGGATGACAGTCCACGTGGACTGTGCTTGATTGGGTAAGCCAGCGATGGAATGATCTACTCGCTCGTGCGCTGGGTAGGTATGTTCTACCGTTTAATACGTAAACATTATAAACAGGATGTTCATAATTCTAATGCATTATTTATTTTTCTTTGCACCTATTATTTTAATTAATGGTAACAAATTTTTAATCATGCCTAGAGGTATTTTATGTCGGATACATTGAGTGGACTTCTTTTGTAAGACGACTAAAATGCCACAGTGTATAGACTATAGCCTTCCTCGATAAATGGGCCAACACTAAAATATTTTTTCTATTCGTACCAGCATCTAGTTCCTGCGCGTTCAACCAAACAAACAAACTCTTCAGCTTTATAATATAGCTGACCCGCGCAACTTCGTCAGCGTCACCTAAGAGAGAGAGAGTGGTTTAAGTAATGAATTTTCTACTTATTTTGTTACGGAGTTATTTTAAAATTATGATATCTCCTAAGATGTTGATTGAAATCAAGTGATGTCAAGGACAATTTTGTTTACATTTAAATCAGGGTTCGCCGATATATATCAGAATATATATCACGATATATATCAATTGATTTATTCCTGTCTTCTGAACTAAAAATTTTGGCGTAGCAAAAAACTACAGTTCAGAATAATTTACTTTTTACTTTTTTATGATTACAAATTATTATTAAAATTAGTTCATTTATCTCACAAACAAATGTAGATTATTATAATAATAGGTAATGGTTTTTTTAAGTGTTCATTAAAAAAATATTTCTCAAATAAACACTAATTCTTTTTTACTTTTTTTAAATAAAAAATGTGGCAATTTGACACTTATATTATTTTACAAATTCCTTTCACATTTTTAAGTGTTT
Organism: Dryobota labecula; assembly: GCA_947523025.1. Taxonomy (NCBI): domain Eukaryota; kingdom Metazoa; phylum Arthropoda; class Insecta; order Lepidoptera; family Noctuidae; genus Dryobota; species Dryobota labecula. The sequence continues at coordinate 657,649 of OX383303.1, read as the reverse complement.
AATCCCCTTACAGAATGAAATTCGCTTCTTTTTCTTGGCCTGGATATAATATCCGATATACCTATAAAAAAATCGGATTTTTGATATTTATAATAATAATCGGATTTTTTCGAACCCTGATTTAAATACTTGTGATTAATAACATATTTACCTATTTGGATAAGGATATTTTGTTGACAAAACTCTCGCAAATAATGTATTAATTTCGAACAAATTTGATGAACATAAAAAAAGGTTATAGTGAGTCAATGTTAAAAGATAGACTTAAGCTGTCGCGGACTTTTTTTTAGACCTTTTAAAAAGGAACAATTTCATCATACAAGATATTTGCGTAACTTAAACCGTTTACGCAGCGCACGCAACGGAAGCTCTCAAAAAGAAACATTTTTTCCCGTTTTTGCAACATTTTTCATTTATGCTCCGCTCCTTTTGGTTGTAGCGTGATGTTATATAGCCTATAATATTCCTCGATAAATGGACTATCCAACACAAAAAATATTTTTCAATTCCAACCAGTAGTTCCTGAGATCGCGTTCAAACAAACAATCTCACGTAAATATTGGCGGGATTATTAAATGTACTGTTTCATTTTGGATTAGAGAAGTTCTTTAAGTGATTTTAAGAAAAGATAACGAGTTCCTGTGAGTAAAAACTGGACATTTTAAAATTGAATGTGGAACTCACTACGGGCAAACCCAGAACAATTTACATTATTGTTAGATTTTATGGGAAGGTAAGTAGAGTTGAGTTGAGCTCATTTGTTTATATTACATTTTTGTTCAAGTGTAGCTTTAGCTCTCAACGCCATTATTTTTATATGTGGTTTTTATGTTCTAAAAGAGCGTATATCGTATTTTCGAAAATATAAACAATAGAATAATAAACAATAGAGGTAAGCAGGAATCATGACCTCATTCTTATGAGCCTCTGTGCTTAAATAGTTTATCTTTAAGATAACAATGTATCAAATGTTCCTTTATTCATCCTCTAACGCTGAATAAACTCAAATTCCGACATGTCGGTGATAACCGCCGAAACACCGACGATACGCCGATTTAGTCTTATTTAACGCCTAATCCACGCGTCCTCATTATTTGCCGCCCATAACTTCAGGCAATGTATTTAAACAAAAAATATTTTTTTATTTTTTTTTATTATACACTCCACAACACGTTAGCGGCAGGGTCCAAGTCTCCACTAGCGAGCGTGAACAATAAACGCTAAAATTAACGTTAGCATTTGTCAAAAACATCACTTGTCTACCGCTTTATCTTCAGGCCTAGACAAAAAACTTTTCTGTAGCGTGAACCGCCAGACGCTAACGACAAAATGTATGGCAATGACATTCCGTGTGGAAAGGACACGTAATGTCACCAGTGCCGGATTAAGAAACGCGGGGCCCGTAGCATATTCTACTGAGGGGCCTTTGATCTGCTATGGGTTCTCAAGTATAAACGGGTAAAAAAACACAAGATAATGCCAAAATAAAGACCCTGTAAAAATGTCAGCCCTCAATATTGATAAATTTATAATAAAATCAAAAAATCTATTGGAGAGTTAGAGTTGGCTGGATTTAAGAAGCAATTTAAAGGATTTGTATGTAAACGCTACTATAATTTAAATGACTACATAAATGATACTGACATATAAATTTAATGCCATTATTATTTATATTATTTAATTACTAAGTTGACATATGAATTTTTTTGTTAATAATAATTTATCACCAGTGTAATCTGTGTACCTAACATTTGTACGCCCATGTGGTAGAATATGATGAGACAATCTATGTGAACTTAAGACCATGTAATCTACATACCGACCATGTTCTGACAAATAAATGATTATGATTTTTAGAAGTCACGAATCGAAATTTCCCAGGTTCCATATAAATAACATGAGAAAAAATATGTATTTTTCGCCAACGAAAAAATCGGTTACCGATTGTCTGACGTGGATTGTCTTAATCGGAAAGGGTGTTACATACGTTTCACGTTTTTGTGACATATATAATATTCCACGTCTTAATAACTTTTACTAAAGAAATTACCTTCAGGCGGAGGTGGCCAGGTTTGGACACGCGGGGGGCCCTTTTGAGCGGGTCCCGTAGCAGTTGCTACACTTGCTACGGGGTGCGTCTCATAACGTATAAACTCATTTGGTCTAATTTCATTTTAGTATCGTTCATAAGATATATTCAACGTGAGATATACCAACTGTTGATATAATTTCTTTATATATTATAAAATTTATTTATTCTAAAACTTAATTAGTATAACGTTGTTGATATAACGTTTATGTAATCGAAAATCATTTGGTCTAACGTTTAATATGTATATTTTTTATTTAATCGAAAATCATTAGGTCTAACGTTTAATATATATAAAAAACGTCATTATGGTTAACACCCCGACTCGGATAGGTTAGGTTAGAAGGCTAAGACGGGAGCGAAGGCAGGGGGGTGCCAGGGGGTGCACTTGCACCCCTTGGGAATCTCGGGATCAACAGGAATTATTGAAATAAAAAGCCATCTGTTGGAAATAATTTTTTTATTCACAATAATTAGTAGGCAGTAATTACACAATTCTCATTTAAAAAGCAACTGCAGCCGGCGGGGTTTTTGACCGAACTTATTAATGACGTTTTCTATAAAGTTATCTTTATTGTCCTCGGTTATCTTGCCTCGGTGGACACTTAACAAGCATAATCCAGACAGTCGCTCGTCACCTGTTGTGGACCTATTCCAAGTTTTAACTCTTCTCAGTGTGCTAAAAGATCTTTCTATTGTGCACGTTGTGACGGGTAGACTAAGGCCAATCTTGATCGCTTCTGCTAATGAAGGAAATAAATCTTTGCCTCGTTGATGTAGTCTATAAGATGTTTTCCATATCGATCAACTTCACTGATATCATTTGCCGCAGGCTGTGGATATTTCCACATTTCAAACCAAGTCGTGATTTCTGAAATAAAATTAGGTAAAAGATCGCCATACGAATTTTCAATGTCTTTTGCAGCTCTAAGAAATTCTTCTTTACTTTTCCTTCTTGCCATTCATTATTTTTGGGTGTAGTTGTAACAGAGAAAATGATTTTTTATGTGTTTCAGAAAATCTGTCTTTTAAAGAAGAAATGATCGAATCAAGGTATGGGATGTATAAAGCTCTTCTGTAAAATTCTTCAACGTTTTCGGATGGGTGGTTGGATCGATGAGCCTGTCGTTTCGTAACTCGTTGGCATTTAATCTCAATATTAAGGTCTTCGCAACTTTATTTAGCTTCTCCAAATATAGCAGTAAATTCCTGCGATGCGTTTTGTCTGTGACCCTCTATTATTTTAGTGAGTTTGCAAATGTGGTCATTCACTGAATTAATGTCAATATCCACTTGTTGAAGCTGGTTGCAGACAGGCTCAAGCTTTGCCGAGTAAGTAGCAATAATATGCAATGCCACAATAAAATTTGTGGTGGTCAAAGCAGTTCGCAGTTGGTAAGCTCTAACCTTTGTCTAAGAATTAGTGGCTTGATGTTCTGAGAGGTCTTGTAATGCTTTTACAATTTTGGTGAAATTTTGAGCGAAAATTCGAATACTTTTGTACTTTGCAGACCATCTGGTTTCGCAAAACAAGGGAATATTTGGAATTTTTTTTCGCCGTAAAATGCTCTCTCTAAAAAAAGTTATAATTTCTTTAATCATTCCAGCAGTATTTCTTATTTCACTCAAATTATTTAAATCATTGACAACAAGATTTAATATGTGACTAGCACAGTGGAAATACTTTGCTTTGGGATATTTATCATTAATTATTTTCTGAACTCCACCAACATGTCCAGCCATCGTGGAGCAACCATCATACCCAACCATTTTGTTGAGATCTAAACCACATGATGTCAAAAAAGATATTATAACTTCAGAAATCGATGCAGCATCTAATTTTTGAAGTGGTCTGTACCCCAAAAATTCTTCAAGTATTACGTAACTGTGTTTCGTTTGGTCAAACTTGACGTATCTTATGCCCATTGAAAGCTGTTCAGTCCCGCTTATATCCGCTGTCTCGTCAGCCAAGACTGAAAAGTATGCCGCTTCTTTTGCTTCATCAGTAATGGTTTCACGAAGAACATCAGCACAGGTTTCAATAATTTCGTTTTGTATTTGATGGGATACATAGAGGGCATTTTTCGAACCACTTGCAAAGTGGTCTTTTAAAACCGTATCTCCTGCCTCAACTCGGAAATGTAGTAAGTCTTTGAAAACTGACCCATCTTCTGTTTTTCCTCGAATGGGTAAATCATGCGTAGCATAAAATAAGATCGAAGATATAATGGGTTGAATTTTTTTCTGTTTTCTGAAATTTCCCTGTGATATTCAGTATCTATCTGTTCATAAACGTCTTTTTTTTTTCTTTGTTGCATGATTTCCAGATTTTTTTTAGAACGTATAAACGATTCACGATGCCACTGTCTATTTGCATGAGATTTCGCACACTCATGAAATTTTTGATATTTTTTGCATGGCCGAACGATAAATGGCCCCTGAGTACTGCCTCGATGAATTTGTGCGGGAAATAATACACATGTACGGCAAAGTGGTCCTTTAGCCTGAGCAGAATAGGCTAACCAAGGGTATGCTGTGAGTCACTCGTGGCAAAATGCACGTTGTTGTGTTTGGTTTTTATGATCGATGTCCTGCTTGAAATCATAATCTTGCGGAGGTTTCCACGGTGTTTCGAGCACTTTAAACCGTATTTCATCACTGATAGGTACGTTAGAATCCAGATATAAACCCACATCATAAATATTAACTGAAGTTTGTTGTGTTGTTAATTCAGTTTTACTAGTACTTTGCTGTGCCGAAGTACTTGGACAATCTTTAGCATTAAACTGTTCATTTTCCATCTTTTTTCTCTTGCACAAAAATCGCCTTATGTCACTCATATTTAAAATTATAAAGAAAAGAAACACACGTTAGCTCACTTGTCACTGCTTGCTTGCACTGATTAATTAATTACGGCGCGCACTGACACTGACTAATTAGCTCGCTCTTGCATATGTAATCAAGCAATCATTCTTGATCTATTGGATTATTTGGACTGTATGAATTATCTATATATTTTCGAAATTAAAATACGGCAACACTATAAAAACACTAATCTATGGAAACGAATATGGCGGGAACTATTACTACTCGCGATTTGACCACTCGGAACGAACTGTTCGAACTTCAATCGAAAACTGACTGACTCGGAACGCGACCTAGCCCCCTTATATATCAAAATGTAAGGAAGGTTCCAGATTCCCAAACGTTCTCGAACGTAGCTCTGTCTCTGTCATCTATAATCTATGTCTTTTTCACACTTATGATCTTTCTAGTTCATTCGCGATTAACTTTGACAAGAGTCGGTCTCTTTCGCACTGCTTAGAAACTGTATTGCGCTTTCTCTGTTAAGTTCATCCCATTTATGCTGGTGCCATCTGGTGTGGAGTAGCGGTACTTTAAAGGGTGCGTTCAGAGAAGTAATGGAAATCGATTAATATCGATCCCGGTACTCCTGGCCCACCAACTTAGAATTTTTAAATTTAGATCGTCGTGAATAAATAGGTGTGAGCCGTGACGACTGGGTACCTATATTATATAATAAATTCATAATGAATAGGCAGAAATTTGTAAATGTCTCGAATATTCAGACTAAAATTTCATCTTTTTATTAACAATCATATACGGCAAAGATTGTAAGAAAACTAAAATCTGCACCACCTGGAAATTATTTCTGCCGGCGCCCATGCACACCATCAGTAAGTATCGTATAATTTCGAACTTTTAACATAAAATAACATAAACCCTAAACGCCATTCAGTGTTGCCGCGTATACAAGAATTAAGATCCCCGTGGTTGAGATTTTTATAATCTGAACTAGCTGACCCGACAGACTTCGTTCTGTCAAAAGCTATAGTATAAACTCCACTACTCTACCCTACCCTACCCTACCTACCCTACCTACCTACCCTACCTACCTACCTACCTACCTAACTACCTACCCGACCCTACCCTACCCTACCCTACCCTACCTACCTACCTACCTACCTACCTACCTACCTACCTACCTACCTACCTACCTACCTACCTACCTACCTACCTACCTTTATTATATAACCTATTTAATTTATCTAACCTACTTATTATACACTTAACCTAGTTCTATAAATTATTTAATGTTTATCTTTGTAATCTATACACTACCTGCTGACACTATTCCAAGGGGTGATTCTACCCATGAAACTGAACAATTTTCCCCAAGGAACATGGATCGAAAAATGAAAAAATTGTTTCGTCTTCCCATACAAAATGAGGATGAAAGAGGTCAGTCGTCGAATACGACTCGGCTGGGCAGCTTTCGGGAAACTACGCAATATCTTCCCGTCCCACATAGCGCACACAACACGCACTGGTCAAAGACTTTCGTCTTGAGACACTCAAGACGAAAGTCTTTGACCAGTGCCTGTTGCCAGTGATGACCTATGGCACTGAAACGTGGTTGCTCACAATTATTAGAAGGCTAAAAGTCACTCAAAGGGAGAGGGCTATGCTTGGAGTTTTCCTACGTCGTCGAATCAGAAATGAAGAGATCCGCAGGAGAACCAAGGTAACAGACATAGCTCGAAGAATTGCCAAACGTAAGTGGCAAGGGGCAGGGCACATTGCTCGCAGAACAGGTGGCCGTTGGGGCCGAAAGGTTCTGGAGTGGCGACCGCGTACCGGAAGACGTAGCGTAGGAAGGCCTCCCACAAGGTGGACTGATGACCTTGTGAAAGCCGCACGAATCCGCTGGATGCGGGGAGCACGGAACCGGTCGAGATGGCGGTGCTTGGGGTGTGCGTAGTCGCAGCGGAAAAGTGTCGAATTTCTTCATTTCAGTTTGACAGATATTTAGTGTATGACGTCGTGTAAATGTGTATGGTAAGTAAAAATTTGTGCATCCAACCATTGGGGAGCTATTCAAGAAAAACTGTTTCCGCTGAAACTACGTCATCCTAGCGGCACTTTTTTCTATGGACTTACTAGAAAAAAAAATACATCTAATAATTAGTGTGTAGCGAGAGGTAAATGTGTATGTATAAATGAAATTTGTGTGTCATCAAACTGCGAAGATATTCAAGTTTCCGCTACGCTGACGTTTGGCCATTTCATGAAAATCATATAAAACGGTTTAGTGGAGAGTTGTGATTTTTTACGCACGTTGCTTTGAATTTGTGTGTAATGTTTGTGAAAACAGAATTTGAAAAAAACATACCGTTCAGAAGATATACACGTAAAAGTAAATTAAGGTTATTAGGTCCAAGTGCTTAAAATAGTAGAGAATGTTTATTTGTATCTTGTAAGGGTCTACAATGTTCTGGCAAGTTTCATTTATGTGCTCTTAGTAATTAATGAGCAATGGCATAATTTACTACAACTGGATCACTATATTGTATGACATCCGATTGTAGAACTGTTTAAAGGAAAACAAAATGAAACATATTCCAATATTTTGTGTATTAATGCAACAATTCACATGTCAAATTTCAGCTCATTACACTAAATAATTAAAGATATATAATAAAAATACCTGAACAAATGCAATACATGGATAAACCGACCAAGTTTGAATGGCTACCAAAAAGCGGGCCTGCAGTATAAAGAGCTAACGTTCTAAAATTTCCAGTATAGTATCGATAGTTTCGTACAGGTGTGTACACAATAGTTTAGCAGAAAATAAAACAACTGCATTAACTTTGTACTATTAAAAGTATTTATTATTTAATGACTAATTAACATTAAAAAAGAACATTATTTACAAAGTAATAATAACAATAATATAAAGAATCCGTTTTTTTATTAAATACAAATAATATTATTAAATAATATTAATAAATATACAGTGTGTAAGGGTAAACACCGTTGTCACTCAAACCATGGCTACTTAAATATAAAAATATTTGAGAGTGAAAAAAAAATTTTTTTTTTTCTTAAAAACATTTTAAAATATTTTTATTTATTTATTTAATTAAGGTTCACCAACAGTTGTTACAGATATTTTACAGATAGGAACATACAAGTAATTGTGTCTTAAGTCTCACTGCACTACCAATTACAGGTAAACACCACATGTAAAATGCTCTTTATAATTACAATTATAAATTTAGTTTTAAAGACTAAAAAGAAGAAGAAGAGTAAGAGTTTTACTTAAATTCTAGATAAACATATTAAATACTAATAATTATATCTGACAAAAGTCGATATTGAGTCTGCGTGGACGTCAACCAGGTCGCTGCGCTCATTTATGAGTTTGCACATGCGGGTTATAGGCGAATTAGCACCAGACACTGTTCGGCGAAGAGTTGGAGTCAAGGGTGTTATAGGTTTGCGAGGTGGTCTACCGGGTACTCTAAATTTGAATTTGCATACCAATTGTGGGCATTCAATGGTGTTATTGAGCGGTTTATACGCGAATCTCAAGTCCAAGAGCTCCCTTCGAGCTTCCAGGGTACTCATTTTGTAGCAGCCTAGTTTATCAAGGTAGGAGAGATACTTAAATTGCCTTCCCTTTGAGTACCCTAGGTATCGGATAAACCTTTTTTTGGACTCGTTCTGTCCGCAGCGAGTGGATTGCGTAGTGAGGCCTCCATATCACACTGCAGTATTCCAGGATGCTTCTTATAAGGCTATTGTAGAGAACTAATTTAGTATGTGGGCGTTGAAATACCTTTCCATTACGAATGACAAACCCAAGCATACATTGGGATCGACTGATTATGTTCTCAATATGTGGTATAAATGTGAGTTTAGAGTCCAACATAACTCCTAGATCTCGTACTACATCTACCTCGCACAAGTTCACTCCGTTTATTTGGTAGGCCGAATTCACTGTATTTACATCCGACACCGTCCGCAAATTCATGGATATGCGCCCGAGTGTACGTAATCACTGTAACGATCGCCGCCCGTCCTACCTACCTACACAACGCACGCTTTATTCATGTCTTACGGAACGAAGAGGCACATTCTTTCCTTTCGTAAAATAACCATGTACGATTGTGCATTTAAATGGCCGTTAATAAAATAGGGTCCAAGTTTACCATCCAGAACGCCCGCCCACACGAAAAATATTCTGCCTTATTCGGTGTTCATTTACTTGGCTCCAGTAATGTTCATTATGAACATTGTAAATGCAAAATGGAAATGTTATCGAAGTTATCGATTAGCCACTGGGAAAATACCATCCGCGGTATGTGATCGTTGTCATTTAATTCTTGGACCGGTTTAAAATGATACGGTTGTTCACGATCGATGTGGAGAAGTCTCCATACTGTCCAGTGGGAAACATTGAAAACACGTGCCGCCCTCCTAGTACTTCCCTCTGGGTGCTCCGCGAAGAAACTCAGGATACGTTCTTGCAGATCAACTGGCAGCTGCTGGTTGCCACGACCCTGAGCGTGGGCTGGCACGGTGAACTGGCCGTAAGTACGCATTCTGTGTAGCCGCCAACATTGTTTCACGGTGTGGTACACGTTCATTTGGTTGGTACACATTCTACGAGCCTGGTTTAGGTTATCACCCTCGATGGCGTAAAGCTGTACCATTTCGGTAAACTGTTCATTCGTGTAAGACATGCTTACGTGTAACTACTACTCACAAACTACAATTATTATTGTTTACACGCGAGAGCGCGAGTGGCGCTACGACGCGGACGCTGACGTGCGCTCGCTAGCGAGACAGTTGAATGACTGAGGTAGGAGAGGGGGGGTCGCACTAGCGTCGCGAGTACGTACGCAGTGTTTCAATTGATCAAAAAAACATCCCTATGCTGTTTATGGTATTTATCGATCAAGGGATGCATTTGTAATGCACGAGTAAAACACCCACGTGTCGATTTCAAATACCTTTTTTTTAATGCTGAAGTTTGGGTGACCTTTTCATTGAAAAAATCACCCAAACTTTATCATCATCATCATAAATCGTATCTGTTAAGGATGTATTTTATATAAATATATTTTGGTAGAGCATCTTTGGGTGCATATTTTATTTATTTATTAAAACTTTATGCACAAGTAAAAACTGTACAAAGGCGGACTTAATGCCTTGGGCATTTTCTACCAGTCTACCTTAGGGTGATGCAGAGATAATACACAGTAGGTGCAATAACAGAAAAACAATTTAGAAGATATTTATAGCTAAGATATAAGAATAAATACATATATACATACATACAGTTAAAAATAAAAAGTTATGAGAGTTAAACAAGAAAACCTACAAAAACTTAATTCTGAGACGAATCTGCCAACTTCTTGTGTATGTTTACAGTTTTTATTTTTGGAAAATCACCTCCGGATATCGAGTAATATTTGTTTTTCAGATTTTCGTTTTTTTTTTTTTTTTCTCCCTATAATCTCAAAAGTGCGACTTGACACTAGCACAGAAATATTGCTGGTAACAAAGTCTATCACTGATTAAAAAAAACACGTCGCACTTTCGCGGTTTTTGGGAAGAATACGCCATTTCGTTCTAAGGTCAAATAATACAACATAGGGTTGTCGCAAAAGGTCAAAAAGTTCTTTCTTTTTTTTTGTGAGTTGGTATACAAGGAAAAAAACAAAAAATAGTTTTATTTTTTTGTGACTTTTTTTCTTTTAAAGTTCTTATAAGCTATTGTTATATAGAATAAAATATAGTTCAAAACAAAATAAAATGAATTAAGGTCAAATACAGTGACATCCCTAACACTATACTATACTAAAAGTACACGTTAACGGGAGACTTCCTCGGGGTCTCTAGTTAAGATGGGCGTGCCTCAAGGTTCAATTCTTGGCCCTTTTCTATTTCTAATTTATATTAATAACTTCTTTACATGATGGCTAACTTATCGGATATAATTCTATTTGCTGATGACACATCTCTAATTTTTAAAATAGATAGAAAAGACACGGATGTCTTACATGTCAACGATAGTCTCGCTGTTCTTTCAAAATGGTTCGCAGCTAATAATCTTTTACTTAATGCGAATAAAACGAAATTTTCGTAACGATATTTTGGGAAAACGCGTTCCGGTCAGAGCTCGGACACGCGCGGCAGTTCGTCACATGTCCCATTACGAGCGCGGCTAAGCGTCAACTGCGTGTGCGTCGGAGGCGCGTGAGCATCGCGGTTGTCATATCGCTGTCCCTTTCTTATGCCTCTAGTGCGTAGTCGTTAAAACGAGCGGGAAGGCATACGCGGCGGCGACCGGAAGTACGTGGGCTAGAATTGGTTACGACAGACTCCCCCTCTAGTCTAGGAGAACGCCCTCGTTCCTGGACTGGCTCATTGCCCTTGTGCTTCGGGCGTCCGCGACGTCGCTTGGGAATGACAGGATTAGGTGGTACGTTGCTTCCAGTACCACTGTCTACAAAAGGCGTCAAATCCTGTGCATGGTATTTTCCTAAGGATTCCTCAGAGTTCCCTATTGGAGAGATAAGATAGGTGGTAGGGCTAACCTTCTCCGTTATAACATACGGTCCATCCCGTTTGGGCACAAATTTAGCGGTGAGACCCTTGCTACCTTGGCTCAATACATGTGACCGGACCAGAACTTTATCTCCAACCTCGTACGTTAGACTAGGTCGACGGGATCGATCAGCAAGCCTCTTAGATTGATCTTGCTGTAATTCGACTCGCTCACGAATTGCAGATAAAGAGTTGATAAAAGACCTTAGGTAGGGAGTAATTTGGGAAACAAAATTCTCTTTATCGAGGATCGCCCTCAAATCATGACGAACTTCTGTGGGGGACCTCATTTCTCTGGCAAACATGAGATATGCGGGAGTGGCACCAGTGGTTCTACATACCGCGCTATTCATAGCGTACCGAATCACTGGGAGTTTTGCAGGCCAAGAACAATGGTCATTTTCCACGAGTTGTGAGAGCTGCGCCTTGAGATCTCGATTCTTACGCTCTGCGGGGTTTGCCTCCGGATGATAAAGTGGCACAAAGTTTTGTTTGACCCCTAAGATGAACATACATTGTTGCATGACAGCCCCGACAAATTGAACGCCGTTATCAGATATGACCCTGCGCGGTAAGCCGTATCGGAGAAAGTATTCCTCGGTAAGAGTACGGGCGCAGGCTTCAGCAGTCGCTTCCTGAAGGGCGTAGAGCTCAACCCACCGTGTGGCGGTGTCTTCAACTAAAAGTATCCATCTCTCACCGTTCTCTCCTTCAGGTAAGGGACCGAAAAGGTCTACAGCTAAGACCTCATTCCGTTGCTCCATCACGGGCGTCTGTAGTAGTCCAGGGGGTTTGTCATTGGTAGCCTTGTATCGCTGACAATCGACGCAGGCTTTCACATAATCTGTAATGATTCTTCGCATACCGGGAAAGTAATAGGACTGGGCGATCTTGTGGTAGGTACGATCGATTCCAGGATGTCCCGCCAGAGGTGAATCGTGGCACTCTTTCAAGATCTCGGGACGGAGTGAAATTGGAATAACAAGTTGAGGAGTCTCACTGTCTGAGTCCGGATTATACCGATATAGCACTCCTTGTGATAACAGGTACCCGCGCTCCGTCCATCTACGAGATGCCACTTCGTCTGGACTTTCCATTTCTTCGATGATTTTGTCAACCTCCGGGTCGGCAAGCTGTTCCCGCCTTAATTCTGCAGGGTTCTTACTGGGTAAATCAATTATCACTGAGCAAATACCGCAACTGTCGCGAGTATCTTCGGAGCATATCGGTCTACTCAGCGTATCTGCTACTACATTTGCTTTTCCCGGGGTGTACTGATACTGAATGTCAAATGATTGTAGCTTGAGGGCCCACCTCACCAAACGACCTGTGGGAGACTTTAGCGTCAGCAGCCAACGAAGTGGTTGGTGGTCGCTACCGATAATCACCGGATGCCCGTCCAGGTAACATCTAAATCGCTCCACCGCCCACACTACTGCTAAGGCCTCTCGTTCGGTGGTAGAATAGTTACGCTCAGCGGCGTTCAGGAGACGGCTGGCGTATTCAATGGGTCTTTCTTCCTTGTCCTCCCCCTGGAGTAAAACGGCTCCGACGGCATAATTGCTCGCGTCGGTGCGGAGGACGAAGGGGCGATTAAAGTCAGCCTGGATTAAGATTGGCGCTGAGGTAAGAAGTTGTTTCAGCTCGTTAAAAGCAGTAGTCTGAGCTGAACCCCAGGTCCAGGTCTGCTGCTTTCTTGTTAGCCTTGTAAGTGGCTCGGCTACAGAGGAGAAATTCGGGATAAATTTCCTGAACCAGGAACAGGTTTGTAAGAATGTCCGTAGATGTTTCAAATTGCTTGGTTCCTTCATGTCTAGGACAGCTTGAACCTTTTCCGGGTCGGGTGCCACGCCCTGTTGGGTAATTACGTGCCCCAGATACTTGACACTTCCCCTGGCAAAAACGCACTTCTGCCGGTTGACCCGCAACTTGAATTCGCGAAGCCGACTGAATACAGCCTGGAGATCCTGGAGATGCTGCTGGAAACCTTCAGATATGATCAGCAGGTCATCTAAGTAGGCGAGTATTGTCACATTGGCCAGGGATGAACAGGAGCGCAGACGGTCGATCAGCCGTTGAAAGGTTGCCGGGGCATTTTTGAGACCAAAGGGCATGCGCTTGAAGCGAAAGGTTCCCAATGGGCTAATGAATGCTGTTTTATCTCTATCCTGCTCATTTACACTCACCTGCCAGTAGCCGGATCTCAGATCTAATGTACTCATATAAAAATCCCTCTTTGTTGACTGTAACAATTCATCAATCAAAGGCATCGGGTAATGGTCGGTTTTCGTCACGGCGTTTAGGCGTCTATAATCTACGCAGAAACGGGTGCTGCCGTTCGCCTTAGGAACGAGGAGAGCTGGTGAACACCAGGCAGACTCACATTCTTCAATGATGTTGTCCTTCAGCATCTTCTCAATCTCCTGACGCATAAGTTCTTTTTTGGCAGGGGTCAATCGGTACGGAGGTACATAGATAGGAGGATGCTCACCTGTATCAATACGGTGCTCAGCAAATGGAGTAGGCCCTCCCCCTAGCTGGAAAATGTCCGTATTGGCAACCAAGGTCTGCGCCAGCAGGTCCCGGTCAGGTGGGTTCAACAATGTACCTTCGTCGTCCCTGAGCACATCCGCAGAGGAACAAGACAGCTCTGGTGATAAGGAAGGTTCAAAACGCATCATGTACTGAACGCGGCTGTTATTAGAGAAATACCAGCATTCCCGAGAAAAGTCCATGACTACTTCGGCTGCAAACAAGAAATCCATGCCGAGCAGCGTTTCATTGTTACGCGCCTCAGGGAAAATAAGAAAAGGAGTCCTAATGACCTTCTCCTCTAAGTGCACGTCAAGAGTAGTTATGAGCACGTCTACGTCGCGAACATGTCCATCGGCAAGCTTAATACGTCTTCGCGCCGGTTCAAAAGGGTGTCCCTTTTGACATAAGAGGGTGTGCAGTGTATGACCCGCAATACAATGTTTGGCACCGGTGTCGACTAACGCGGTCCCCGACGCGTCTAAAATTTTGATATCGAAAATCGGTCGCAAAACTTTTCTGTCGGAGCTTGTACCGGCGCGCGCGTTCTCTACACATGTGTCGCTACACACCATATTAATATTTAACACCTTAGAAACATCATTACAACAAAATGAATCATTTTGCAAAAAATTACAAAATTGTATTTTACGCCCTTTTACGGCGAGGGAATTATTATTATAAATATATTTCGAATAATCATAAAAATGATTCGTATGCTCTAACGCATTACGTTCGTCACAAAAACAAAATTTACGATTTTCCGCAAAGGTACAAAAATCGTCCTTACGCCCCTTTACATCGGGAACGTCATCGTGACAAAAGCATTTATTTTCGAAAACATCACAAAAATGATCCTTACGTCGCTTTGCAATGCGGACGTCATTATAACAAAAATGATTATTTTCAGAAAAACTACAAATCTCGCCCTTACGCTCCTTTGCATTAAGGGCGTCATCATAACAAAAATTATAATTATCTGAAAAATTACAAAAACGGTCGTTATTATTATCGACCTCGCAGCTGGCCATGTGATCGTTCGACAAGTCGCACAGTGGAACGAATGTATGGGAGCGGTTGGACGTAGACATGTCCGAAAAAAAAGAGTAAAATTATGCCAAACTAATGATGCCATCTTATTCGATTACTTAATGCCTTCATAACTTGTGGTGATGAATTTCTTCATAACTCCCATATTTCGGGAGTAATTTGAGAAAATGTGAAATTTTACTATGAAAATGAGTGTATCGAGCTCTCTCCCTCCTGATTCCGGGCTTGTTTCAAGTAGCGGTCTCTAATATCATAATGCTAATACTAAGAGCTATATTTAATACTAAGACACATAGTGCGCCAAATGTGCACTTTCTGGGATAAAGAGTGATGTTTATTTTATAACACAATTTTTTTATTTTTTGTTTATTTTGTTGATTAAAACCGTTTTTCTAAAGGTTTACCTTATTACAATAACATTTCTGAGCAGCCAATTAGAGAAGATATAAGCTAATTAGGATATATAATTAGGGACTTAAGGTTTACATATAAAACTGATGCACTAATGATTACTGATAAGAACATTGCTATTATTTAATTACTAAATGGCTCTTAATACACTAATTTAGCATGCATCATTTACTAATTATCACAATAACTAATTACCTTGCAATATTTAACAAAGGATACCTGGGATACCTGGATTTTATATAAATAGGTCACTATTAGTAACTTTAAAATCAGTGTTGATTTACACCTCGTTGTATCCAAGCTAATCTCGCAATGTATTTTCCAAATTTTAATACAAATCTTGATATTCACGTTGCTTTATGCGCACGCGCACATAAAGATTTACGCGACTTTAACTATTTGTTCAGTGTTTTAAAAGATAACAGTTGTGTTCAGTTATGTGAAAGTGCTGAAACAAGTTTAAAAGACTGGTGTCGTCGATTTTGCTACCGCATTTATGCAAAATGGACACAGTCTGGAAGAAGCACAGATAAGTTTCGGAAGAAACATGAGATTTGGCTACAGGCTGCAATTCAATGGCCGGAATTACAGAATGAAAATATGGAACCTTCTACAGAAAATATAAATGACGTCATCGAGCCCATAATTTCTCCTGCTAAATCTGATGCTTCAACTTGTACACATCCTAGTCCTCGTAAATCTTTTGAGGACCTTAGTAACCGGCAAAAAAGAAGACGCACTGAAGATAGTCTTTCATGCAGCAGTAGCAGCGCTGAAATTATGTTTTCGGCCGAAAGGGCGCTTCAAAAGGCAGGACAAAGCGATACAGCTTATGTTATGAAATACTTGACGGAGAATCCAGAAGAGGCCTCAAAAATCAAAGCCTTCATTGAAGGTAAATCAATTCAGGTACGGGAAATATCCCCTTTGAAGGCATTGGCTCTTTATGTATCGATGAACTTATCGAAATGGCGCTATAACACTCTTCGGGATTTCAACACTCAAGAAGGAGCTCTTCAATACCCGAGTTACTACATGTTGGTTAAAGAAAAAATTAAGTGCTATCCGGCCAAAGAAGATCTCACAGTTACAGAGAGCTCTGCAAAAATCAAATTACAAGCCTTGATGGATTTAACCTCAAGAAGACTTATTAGGTCGTTAGAAACCCCTGTTGATCCCAATCAACAGCTCGTATTGACCAGCAAATGGGGTTTTGACGGATCATCTAGCCAAAGCATTTATCATCAAAGGACGAGTGAAGATGAGCAAATCGATCTTGCTAGTAATTTTATGATTAGTCTTGTACCACTGCGGCTCGTCTCAAAAGGTGTAACAATTTGGGAAAACGAGCGACCATCTTCCACTTCATTTTGCCGGCCAATATTGTTTAAGTTTATAAAGGAAACCAAAGAAAATGTGCAGAGAGAGATGGCTGAAATCGAAGCAGAGATTGAAGCCTTAACTCCATCCACCATCACTGATGGAATTAGTGTCAAACACCAACTGCTGTTGACAATGATTGATGGTAAAATTCATTCCATTATATCCAATACAGCAGCTTCAGTGTGTGACATATGCAAGGCTTGTCCTAAAGAAATGAATAATTTAGAGTTAATCAAAGATAAACACGCAAACGAGGACATGTATAAATATAGCTTAAGCACCCTTCACGCTTGGATTCGCTCAATGGAATGCTTATTACACATTTCCTACAAATTAGACATAAAATCATGGCAAGTAAGGGGTGATATAGCAAAAAGGCAAGTTGATGACAGGAAGAAAAGAGTTCAAGAGGCTGTAAGAAGAGAAACGGGCTTACTTCTCGATGTTGTGAAACAAGGCAGTGGATCCACCAACAATGGCAACTCGGCAAGGAGATTTTTTGAAAACTACACTAAATCTGCTGAACTGACCGGAATAGATGCTATGCTTTTAAGAAAAATCTGTGTGATCTTGCAGTGTATTTCATCAGGAGAGAAGATCAACGTAACTAAATTCCGAGAGTTCTGCTTTGATACTGCTAAGCTTTACGTGGAGTTATACCCATGGTATTATATGCCTTCTTCACTTCATAAAATTTTAATGCATGGGCCAGACATAGTTCAGAACATGTCAATTGTGCCCATTGGTTTTCTATCCGAAGAGGCATCTGAGGCTAGAAATAAAGATTTTAGAAAATATAGAGAGGGGCATTCTCGAAAGCATAGCAGTATCTCATGCAATGAAGATATTATGCACAATCTTTTACTGTCTTCTGATCCACTTGTTACAAGTATCCGTCCAAAAGGAAATAAGTTTGTAAAAAAATCTTCTTTTAAGGAATTTTATGAGCTTACGGATTCTGAGAAAAGTGATATCGAATTTGTTAACATAAATGATTTAGCGGACATCGATTCTGAATTTGAATTAATTGATGATGATGATGATGACGAAGATAATTAAATGATGTTATTGTTTTAAAATGTGTAACTTAGTAAATTAGAGCTTACATCTTAATTATTTATTGTACTTTTAATGAAACTAGGTAATTTATTATCAACTTACTTAAAAGTCATACTCTCATCAGTTCTTGTGAATATTTTTGTTAATATATATTTCTGTATATATATAATATATTTATAGACCTCTTAATAAGTCTGTCTGCGGTTTAAAGTAAATACAAATGGGGAAAAAACGTTTTTTTTTTTAAATTTTCATTTCCTTTTATCCCAGAAAGTGCACATTTGGCGCACTATGTGTCTTAGTATTAAATATAGCTCTTATAATAGCATTACGATATTAGAGACCGCTACTTGAAACAAGCCCGGAATCAGGAGGGAGAGAGCTCGATACACTCATTTTCATAGTAAAATTTCACATTTTCTCAAATTACTCCCGAAATATGGGAGTTATGAAGAAATTCATCACCACAATTTATGAAGGCATTAAGTAATCGAATAAGATGGCATCATTAGTTTGTCATAATTTTACTCTTATTTTTCGGACATGTCTACGTCCAACCGCTCCCATACATTCGTTCCACTGTGAGTCGTCCGAAATATTACTAGGTACAGAATAACACTTATTAGATATTATTTCAGCTTTACTGTACGGAGACTCACTCGAACTATCACGAGACCAGTTATTATTATCTTGAACGACACAACAAACATTTGCATCAACATTTTTAAAACAAGAAGGCGAAGTATTAGAGTAGTTCAAATCTTCACAACAATGTTTATCAAAATACTTCTCTACGCGATTACACAAATTCTCGGAACCCGCATTACGATTCTTAGAATTTTGCATTTGAGTGTACTTTGGTCCCGAAGTTTGCAGAGTAGTATCAACACTGTAAAAACTTGATTCGTTGTTACACTTTTTGCAAGTTTCACGAGTAACATTTTTAGATCCGCACTTATAACACGAAACCGAATTATTAGAATCAACCGTTGACTCACCTTTGTTCGCCAACTTACGGCACTGGTCGCGCTGGTGTCCGTATTGTTTACAATACGCACAAAACGGTCGTTGTTGTTTCGATAATGCTGCAGCCGGTGCGTGTTCATCGCGCGTTATCGCGGCGGTGGCACGCGTGTGTGATGCGCGCTGTGTGCGCGGCTCGTTCGGAACTTGCGCGTGCGAGTCCTGCGGGCGCGCGGCGGCGCGGGCGGGCGAAGCGTCGCGTGGCGTGATAGCTGCCCCGTACTCACGTCTCACGCTTGCAGCGGAGTTTGATGTTCGCGCGTTGTTCATTGCGGGCTGAGTAGGAGTTTCGGATTCGTTACGTTTCGTACGCGATTTAATTTGACATTTTCAATATTAATTAATGTATATGTAATTGTAATAATTGTAAGAATGTACATGGCTCACTCCTACCTACTCCACCTGTATTTTAATGTAACCTACATTCATTGCAAATAAATGATTTGATTTGATTTGAAATATATTGCCTACTGTAAAAGCCCATAAAGGTATGAGTAAATCTTAGGTTTATAATTATTATTGAAATAATTTCGTAAGTTTAAGAAAAAATAACAAGTTACCTTTGTTAAAGAATTGTGTGCCCATCTGTACCAATCCAATAATGGTACAACACTGGTAATTTAAGAACGTTAGCTCTTTATACTGCAGGCCCGCTTTTTGGTAGCCATTCAAACTTGGTCGGTTTATCCATGTATTGCAGTTGTTCAGGTATTTTTATTTTATCTCTTTAATTACTTAGTGTCATGAGCTGAAATGTGTCATGTGAATTGTTGCATTAATACACTAAATATTGGAATATGTTTCATTTTGCTTTTCCATTAAACAGTTCTACAATCGGATGTCATACAATATAGTGATCCAGTTGTAGTAAATTATGCCATAGCTCATTAATTACTAAGAGCACATAAATGACACTTGGCAGGACATTGTAGACCCCTACAAGATACAAATAAACATTATAAGTTAGGCTCTAGAGTTACTATTTTAAGCACTTGGACCTAATAACCTTAATTTACTTTTACGTGTATATCTTCTGAACGGTATGTTTTTTTCAAATTCTGTTTTCACAAACATTACACACAAATTCAAAGCAACGTGCGTAAAAAATTACAACTCTCCACTAAACCGTTTTATATGATTTTCATCAAATGGCCAAACGTCACCGCAGCGGAAACTTGAATCTTCGCCGTTTTATGTCACACATAATTTCATTTATCCCCTTGTCTGTCAGCTTATCTGATTCAGACACATTTACCTCTCGCTACAGATGTATTTTTTTTCTAGTACGTCCATAGAAAAAAAAAGTGCCGCTAGGATGACGTAGTTCCAACGGAAACAGTTTTTCTTGAATAGTTCCCCAATGGTTGGATGCACAAATTTTTACGCGCACATTTACAGCAGACTACGCACTAATTATACGTTCTACTCATATCACTCTAGAGACACTTTCCTGCTGGGGTAACGTACACATATTTCTTGGTGTCTGTTTCAATGGCGTAGCCACGAAGTTTAAAAAAAAAACATGCGTTTTTTTTTGTCAAAAATTGTAAAAGTTGATTCCCAAACCCATAAATTTGTCAAAGCTATGGTTAAAAAGTTATAAGGGTTTGAACGTGGCCGCGCCACATTGAAATGCGGCGAACCGCGTGGCCACGGAGATCTTTAAAACTAAGCATTGCAGAGACCTGAAATTTAGGTAAATAATAATAATAATAAGTATTTTTATTTTCTCACCACAATAAAACATTACAGACATTGGTTACAATTATGGTACATGATATGATTGGTTTACTGTGGGAGACTGGTGCCCAAGCTAGGCTTTAAGGGCCTGTGTTTCAGGTCACCAGGTCTCCACCCTCTAGCAGTTCGATACATTAATAATAATAAAAACTAAAAGTGATTTAACAATTTTGAGTTGTAAGTTGTATTGCTTTAGGAGTCTGTAGCTCAACATAAGGTGTTTAAAAATAAAGAATAAAAAATTAAAAAAAGTTTAAACAAAAAATAATATGGTTAGGTGTAGTGTTAATATTGTTAGTAGACATTTATAGTGAGATCATGAGTAAGTAGATGTGTTTCGTGTGTGTATAGCTCAGAGTGTGTATATGTGGGCGTGCGTGTGTGGGAGGGTGTGGGTGAGGAGTTATTAGATTGCATTTGGTATACCTACATTAAGTCACGGTGGTAAGTAGTTTTTCGGTGTCATCGTAGTTGAGTCCTAGGAGCCAAGTGGTAAGCTTCTTTTTGAATTGTCCCTTATTGAGATTAAATATGGGTTGAACTTTGTTGACTTTGTTGTACAAAAATCGTCCCAGATAGCAAAAGAAGCGGTTAGAAAAGACAGTCGAATGGGGAGAATGAGTGCGAGTTACGGGATTATATCGTCTCTTATCATGTATCATTGAGGGGTGATAGGTGAGTAATGAATGTTGTTTTAGTAGAGTGTTCAGGATAAAAAGTTGGCGTACCTACTGTTAGGGTTTTTGATTGCTTGTATAGAAGATATGTAGGATAACGGTATGGAAGAAAATTAGAGACTTATAAGATAACTCTCTGGGCTCTCTCAAGTTCAAGGATAGTAGTTTTAGGTGCACCACCACAAATTGTTATACAGTAACTTATCAATGACTGAACGAGGGTGAAGTAGACTGATCTCTTTAGTTTGTCATCCGCCACGTGTCTCAGGGTTTTGAAAACATATATCAATTTACGTAGCCTAGTAATGAGTAAGTCTATATGTTGTTGAAATCTAAGGGTGTTGTCGACTATTACTCGTACCCCCAGATATTTCACAGAGTCGGCTTTAGAAAGATGGAAACAAGTGCAGGTAGCAACGTGCGGTGTTGGGCACGAGTGGACTTTAATGGTGTCTGGCACTGTAGGTAAGTTTGATTTTCTTAGATCAAAGGTAACGTATTGGGTTTTACTCGCATTTAGTGTCAGTAGCATACTACGCAGACATTTTGTGACAGTATTGAAGCCCGACTGAGCGTATGAGTACACATCATGCCAGGAATCCGTACTAAACAGGAGGGCTGTGTCATCAGCGAAACTTATAATTCTGCCATTGGGAGGGGTGAGCATACCCAGGTCGTTAATATAGATAAGGAATAGGGTCGGACCAAGCACGCTGCCCTGAGGCACGCCGTAGGTGACTTTCCGTTCATCACTAAGAAAATCACTATCACATCTATCTTAACGCACTGAGTACGCTCACTGAGGTAGTCTTTAAAGAGCTGAAGTTGAATCCCTCTAACTCCCAAGTTCTCCATCTTTTCAGACAGTATAGGAACAGAAACGGTGTCGAATGCCTTAGCAAGATCTAAGAATATGCCAAGGACTTTTAAGCCTTTGTCCAGGTTTGTAACGATGTAATTCGTCAATTCATCTACTGCATCCGAAGTTGACTTGCCGGTGCGAAAACCAAACTGAGATGAGGAAAGAAGATTATGATTTTCCAGGTAATTGACAAGTCGAATGTTCATTATTCTTTCTAGTACCTTCGACAGGGCGGGGAGCACCGATATAGGCCTGTAATTATCAACACGGTTTCTGTCCCCATTCTTAAAGATCGGGTGTACAACAGATTTTTTAAAAACTTTTGGGAGTTTGCCTGTGGAAAGTGCAAGATTACAGATGTATGTTAGAGGTGGAGTAATCAAGATCCGATGTCTTTTTAGGAGGTCACTGGATATCCCATCCCACCCTACTGCGCTGTTACTGCGTAAATTCGATAATAAATTACCCACTTCGACCTCGTCGGTAGGTAAGAGTACCATGGAATGGGGAACTTTAGCGCTGGCATCAGTAAACGATTCTGATGGATGGCTAACTATTTTCTCAGCCAGACGTTCACCAGCAGCAGCAAAGAAGGCATTTACATTGTTAACCGAGAGCTTTGGTGTGTTTGACAATTTTAGGAGAGGTTTGGAAGTTTCTTTGTGAGTTGCCCTATTTGTTAATGTATTTACATTTTTTCATATTCCCTTTTTAACTTCGTAAGCAGTTTGTTTCAGAAGTTTCTATACCTAGTGAAAGTTATCCTTAGTGTTTCATTATTTGGTGACTTTTTTTTTATGAAGGTTGTCTCTGTGTCGAATGCAACGAAGAAGACCTGGAGGCCAAGTCTACTAATGTACAAACGTTGCAATGGTCTCTTCATTGTGAGTTTTTGACAGATATGCCATACAAACACTGTCAAATACTCACAATGGCGAGACCATTCTGACACTATTGTAATAGCAGACTTGAGGCCCTGGAGTTATCCATGGCTTTGCAATTGTTTTACGGTTGGGTACTTTGACAAGTTGAGAGTTAGTTTCAATCACTTTTTTAATCGAGTTGACCATGATTTCAGCCGCTTTGTCGGGATCTTGTGTGTCGTAAACATGATTAAAGTCTACTAGCCTTAGGTCTGCATTTAACTGGTCATGATTAATGCGTACCACTGTTATTGTTTTTTTTTTTTTGATTGTTTGGAAGTTTTTTAGCAAGAAATAGTAGTACTGTATCATGGTCAGTTAGTGCAGAGTACGCCACTAGTGTTAAGGCAGAGTACATATTGTGTTTTTAGAATGAAGTGATCGAGACATGAGTTGAGTCGTGTGGGCAGAGTATGTGAAGGCAATAGGCCATGTGATGCTAATAAGTGTTAAGAATTCATATTATTTACTATTTATAAAATGTTTATGTTAATATTATGTTCATTCATATCGAGCTGATTTAGTCGATTACTAAATGAATAATATTATTTTTAAGATGGCAATAATGTTGGCAACCGGACATCTCTATGGGGGATGCGAAGTTGAATCGATGGTCAGAGACAGACATTGAATTTGTAAGAGATTAATAATCATTGGAAAAATATATGTGTTCACCGTTCGATTGATTACAGTGCATTTTATTACAAAATAAGTTTAGATAGTTATACTTGCTTGGATCACGGCATTGATCATTGATATTTATATTTATATCACCAGTGATTATGATGTTATTATAGTGTGCAATACTAGTTAATATCGTGTTTAAGGAATTGAGAAAGTTAGTAATGTCTTTGTAGCTTGGAGGGCGGTAAATTGCAAGTACTATAGTGTTGTTGTCTACTTTTATCAGGAGACAATTTGCATTTGAAAATGAGGGTTCTTGTACAGAAACGTTAAGGTATGTTTTAACATAGACTACTAGTCCCTCATTCTGTGTAAAATTGTTCTTGGATGAGAAAGAGTTGTAACCTGTCAAGTCAGGGATAGTGTGAGTGCTGGGCAGCCAACATTCAGTTAGGGTAATTATATCCCAAGCTACTTTTGTCCTAGCTAGTGTCGTGTGCAGGCCTGATATATTTTTTGAGATACCTACTTCTAATAATTTGATTAAGAATTTTGAGTGAGTCAGTGGGTATAATATTGGATGGAATACAATTGTCAAGATCACAAGTGGTTGAGTCCGACACAGAGACGGAATCTATATAAGAGCAGTTATTTTGTGTATTATCGAATGGTAAATAATAATTTATTCTTGATTAAATTTAAGAATTTTAGTGATATGGATAGACCGTTATTCATTGCATTATGTTCCAGGTAGGCGCTGTTAGTGGGACAGGTAGGTAATTTATTAATTTTATGTGATCCTGTAATAAGTTGGTAGGTACAAGCAATCATGAAAGTTAGGTGTGTAGTGTAGGTGTGTTTGTATGTAAGTGATTTGTGTGTGATCAGGGTGCGTTTGAGATTTGTATAAATGTTTCTAAGATATTTAGCGCACTTCAATATTTGGGCAGCAAGGTTTAGATGGAGAAGAGTTTTGCTATTAGTATTAGAAAGGCGTTTAATATCTAGGGAAAAACGTAATAATGTTAGAAGTAAATAAATGTGTGGTGTACATTTTGTTGGCAACATTGCACTTGGAGCGCCATCTGCGGACGACGACACCAACGAAGGCGGCTTCATGTTGCTGAGATCCCTGGAGTGGGGACACCAGAGGCTTTATAACGGCGAAGCACAAGCGGAGCGGCCTCTTACGCTTTCGGATTTTGGATAGTTTACTACCATCATACTCGCTACCGTTGATTATTATTTTGTACACCTACCTATATTGTAAAATAAACAATAAACCAGTTGATTATTAGTTGTCTCCACTTTATTTTAGTAAAAGTAAAACATAAACTTTACATCACACATGTTAAGAAATTTAAGTGAATAAATCATTCATTCATTATTCATTCATCAGAAGTGACAAACAACTTTCACGCCATGAGTAAACAAAAGCGAGGTAGTAGTAGTAAGCGTTCCAAGCGAAAACGCGCTTGCTCCACCTCTTCTTCAAGCTCCAGCGCCAGGACGCCTTCGCCGCCACCAAGGCGGAAGGATAAGGTATCTCATAATTACACCGAAACTGTGAGTAATACAAATTCTATTACTTTGAACAACTTCATACCAGATTTTGATCCCATAAAAGATGATATAGACACTTGGCTTAGTATTATTCAATCCTACGCAAATACTTTTTCATGGTCTGATAAAATGATTCGCTATCAAGCTTTGAATAAATTAAAAGTATCGGTTAAGTATGGTATGATTCATTATTACGTACAAAAAAACAGTGGCCTGCATGGAAATGGGTCGACTGGAGGTTAAAATTGTCGGGTAGTTTCAAATACGTAGAAATATGTTCGATCTTTTAAAAGAAATCATAGATAAAAAACCTATCGAAAACCAATCCCTGAATGAATTTTATTTTGAGCAAAAATGCAAGATAGATCGTTTATGTTTGAATTTTTCTGAACAGGATATTATTTCAATTATAGTAAGAAACATAGGTGATCACAATATCGGTGCGTCTATAAAAGCTATTAATTTTAAAACCAGTGATGATTTAGCTAGTTATTTACACAGTCGTGTTTACAAGAAAAATGTAAGACAAGAAAGTAGTTCACGGGATATTCAGGTTAAACCAACAACGCATAGTCAATCAACATCCGTAAATCGAACTTCTGTATCCGCAAACTCAACCGTTGCAAGTCAACCGTCCTCTTCCAGTGCTGGCCAAGATTTTAGTCGTAAAATAATTAAATGTTATAATTGTGGGGGTAACCATAAAAGGAACCAATGCGATGCAAATAAATGCGAATATTGTGGGAAAAGAGGACACGTAGAATCGAGTTGTTACCATAAGAAAAATTCAACAAAACCTGTAGTGAAACCTGAACAAGAAACTAAATTTATTTGTACAAATCCACGCAATAAGTTTATTAAAAACGTTAAAATTTTAAATAAGTGTTAGGAAGCATTTATTGATACGGGTAGTAGTTGCTCGTTAATATCAGAATCTCTAGCGGATAAAATTTCGTTGCCATATATCGCACTACCCTCACCCGTCGTTTTACAAGGATTTTCTAAACAAACTTATAAATACGTAAATAAAAAGGTTACGGTTAGTTTTTTTTTAGATTCTATCATTTTGAGTGATATAGATATGTACGTTTTGGATGATATGGTTGGTTGCGATATATTGATTGGAAGAAATGTAACTGAACGATCTGATTTACTGTACTCGCGTGTAGGCGACTAATTTAAATTTGAATACGCGAGTAAACTTACTGAATTTTGTAATAATATAGCCGCTATAGATTTAGATACATGTGCACATCAAAATGAATTATTGGCTTTGTTCAATCGATACAGTGATTGTGTTGCTTCAAGTATAAAAGAACTTGGAAAAGTTAATAATTACGAAATGATAATTAACTTATCTAGTTCACAACCAGTTCAATGCAGACCCTTTAGAACTTCGTATTAGGATAGGCAAACAATTAGAGTAATAGTAAAAGAGTTAGTAGAAAATAAAATTGTACGAGATAGTAATTCCCCATATGCCAGCCCAGCCCTTTTAGTTGATAAAAAAAATGGTGAAAAAGGCTCTGCATTGACTATAGGATATTAAATAAAATTACAATCCAGGATAAATACCCTATGCCCCGGATTGAAGATTTATTAGATAGGCTTCAAGGACATAAGTGTTTTACAAGTCTAGACTTAAAAAGTGGGTATTATCAGATTTTATTACATAAAGCTCCTGTAACACAGGTACCACCTAGATCAGGAGTCAGGGCTTCAAATTAAAATGTAAAAACTTTTTTATGTCAATAAAACATATTTTATTATTATTTTTATTTTATAGATAAAATAGCTTTCATTACAGAAGACGGACACTATGAGTTTAGGACACTAATACTTCTGTTCGGTTTGGCAAACGCTCCGTCATGTTTTCAACAGATGATGAACTAAGTACTTGGGAATTTGAGATTTGGCAATGTTATTATTTACTTGGATGACGTTTATCTCGTTACTGAAACGGTAACAGAAAATATTAAGTTATTAGAACAGGTATTTCAGATATTTAGAACGAACGGTTTGACACTAAATCTAAAAAAGTGCCACTTTTTTAAAAACGATATCGAATTTTTAGGCTATAAAATTAAACCAGGGTAGATTATGCCAAATGAGTCAAAAATAGAAGCGGTAAGGAATTTTCCAATACCCAAAACCGTTCATCAGCTTCGACAGTTTTTAGGGCTGATTAGTTATTTTCGTAAGTTCATACGACACTGCGCCGTTTTATCAGCACCACTTACAAAACTGTTGAAGAAAGATGCCGTTTGGGTATGGGATGATGTACAAAATCGAGCATTCCATATTTTAAGAGACAAATTAACCTCTGCAAGCATTTTGGCCATTTTCGACCCCAATAAAGACAAGGTTCTGTATACAGACGCAAGTAGGGATGGTATCGCCGGTATACTTACCCAGATCGATGATGAGGGCGAAAAAGTCGTACATTATTATAGTAGACAAACTAAGGAAGATGAAAAAATATATCATTTCTTTGAATTGAGTCGGTTAACTTCAAACTCGGGTAAATCCACTTTACCTTCTTGGGAGATATTTAAAAAAAAGTGATAACAGTCTTAATTCCATGAATTAAAAGGCGGTTTTTTATTTCTTATGTCAACAATACTGAAGGTAACGATCCTATAAAGCAAATTTAGTATTATAATCATAAATTCTTTCAAAAATGTAAAATTAAGATTGGATTTACCTTCATTTGATCTAATGGAATGCAATTTATCTATCTTTGAAAAAACTCAGTGTGGATTTTTATCTTAGGTCGCTTGCGGGCATTGCTCGGTGTAACTATTTTAATGGCATCATCCATGGGAACTGTCTATGATTAAAAATAAACAATTAAAAACGGGAGCGTACGGTGTTAATGTCGCAGAATTGACGTCGACTGACCGCCATGTTGAACAAACGCGGTTAGCTGATTGGCTCTCATGGACTTAACAGCATTTGAATAAAACTGTCTCATGGATCTATCGGAATTAGATAAAATTTTATGATTTTTATGGTTTTTTTCTCAAGAACTCTGCGGATTTATATACAACTGATAAAATTGTTTTAAAAGTCTGTTTTTGGCCTTTAATTTGGTACCAAAATCTTAAAAATTCTCAAAATTGGATTTACCCGAGTTTGAAGTTAAGCGACACAATTACTCGTAGAATCGTTAGCAGTTGTATGTAGTCTTCAAAAATTTCGATTGTATTTGTTAGGTAAACAATTCCAAATTATTACTGACTGTAGTGCGGTTCGGT
Organism: Dryobota labecula; assembly: GCA_947523025.1. Lineage (NCBI taxonomy): Eukaryota > Metazoa > Arthropoda > Insecta > Lepidoptera > Noctuidae > Dryobota > Dryobota labecula. Next base: position 629,033 of record OX383303.1, on the reverse strand, counting down.
ACGCTTTAACTAAAAACGATATTATCCCGCGAATAGCGCGTTGGGTCCTATCGACTCAAGAGTTCTCGTTTGAAATAGTTCATAGGGAAGGATCCCGGATGCAGCATGTGGATGCCTTGAGTCGCAATCCCGTGCCATCCGGTGAAAAATCGGAATCTGAGATAATTATGTCAATTATAGAGGCAGATTGGTTGTTGACAGTACAGGTACAGGACTGAGATAGTAAGAATAAGAATTATAAGGTTAGGGAAAAAGTCTTTTCGCATTTATAGTATGTATGAACTTGTAATAAAATCTCTTTGGCTATACTTGTTAGAATATTTGTGTTATACACTGGTATACATTTCTATTTTTATAAGCTGGCAACTTCAACTCTTCCCTGTCATGGCTTGCACCGAAAAGAAGGTATATGTATTTTATAATAAATTATAATAAAGTAGTTTGGTATGTGGAAATAAGCGTTTCTTTAAATACGATCCAATAACAAAATATGGTAGCAGTCCGTGGTTATAAAATATGCAAAAAGATTGCTAAAATATCGCAGGATTAAAAAAGCGTGAAAATTGTCAGTGTTCTGAAAATAAAAAATGGAGCGTAATCAACAAATTGTAATACCCATTTTCGACGGAAAAGAATACGCAAATTGGAAAATAAGACTAACAAAGTTTCTGCAATACAAAAAGTGTCAAGACGTTATTACGAGAAAAATCTTAAGCACTGATGACAACGAAAAATGGACGGACAAAGATGTGCAAGCAACAAACTACATTTACGGGGCAATAACGAATAAGCAATTGGAATATATATCAGAGTGTGAAACGGCATACGACATAATTTGTAAATTTGATTCTATGTATTTAAAAGGCTCAACATCCTTGCAAATAGTTTACCGAAACAACCTTGAAAATTTAAAGTTAAAAAACTATCAAGAACTAGACTCTTTTTTGATGATTTTGAAAGGTCAGTAAACGAGCTTAAACAGGCAGGTGCCACTATATCAGAAAATGAGAAGTTGAATTATATGTTAAGAGCACTGCCCAGTGAATATAGTCACATTGGAGACTTATTGGATGTGTTGCCAAAAGAGGAAAGAACTGTAGAATATCTATCAAATAAAATAAAAATAAAATATTTGGCACAAAAACCACAAGAAAAGTCAGAAGTTCCAGACAAATCGAATGTCTTTAAGACTGAAACAAAGTCAGCTCCGTCAGCCCCTAACTCAAATTTATGTTTCATTTGTGGAAAACCAGGCCATGTGAAACGCAACTGTTGGTACAATCGAGGACAGCAAAATAGAAATAGAAATAACAATTATAATAGAGGAAGAGGTGATTTGAATCATCGGGGACGTGGTCGTGTATTTAATAATCGTGGTCAAGGTAGACACACTGATCATAGTGCATCAAATACACAGAATGAACAAAATACTTTCCAATCTTCAGTTATTCAAAGTAACATGACATCAAGCGTGAGTGAAAATAAGTCAAATAAGAACCAAATTACATGGTTATTAGACAGTGGATGCACAGACCACATAATCAACAGCGACGGGTATTTTGAAAAGTCAGTTATATTGAAAAAGCCAGTGCAAGTGAAAGTTGGAGATGGACGGATGCTGGAGGCCACAAAGGTTGGTGACATTAAAATACATTTTCTTGTTTATGGCTCCAAATCATATATAACAGTAAAAAATGTATTCTATGTAAAAGAAATGAAAGCAAATTTATTGAGTTATGCTAGGATCACAGATAATAACAACACAGTAATATCAAAAGGACAATGGGCAAAAATTTATGACTCAAATAGAAAAGTAATAGCTATAGCACAAAAGGAAGAGAGCTTATATAAAGTGATCAGCTACATAGATACACAAAGTAAAGTACAAGCAAATATAAGTGAAAGTAAATTGACAGTTAAGGAAAAATTACACCGTACACTTGGACATGTAAATTTTAAATATCTAGAAATCTTATGTAAGGAACAGTTACTGGAAGGAATACCTAAAGAAATTGAATCAGAGTATATGAAGTGTGCTATATGTATAGAGAACAAAATGCATAACTTACCCTTTAAAAACAATAGAAGAAGAGCTGAAGATATATTAGAGATTGTGCATACAGATGTAAATGGACCACATAATACAATAGGATATGGTGGTGAAAAATACTTCGTGACATTCATAGATGACTACAGCAAATTGGCAAAAGTTTATTGCATCAAGTCCAAAGATCAAGTTGCAGATTGTTTTATAGAGTATGTAAATACAGTTCAAAATTTAACTGGAAAAATGATAAAAGAATTAAGATGTGACAATGGTAAAGAATATATGAACAGTAAAATGTATAGTTTTGCAAGAGAAAAGGGAATAATGATAAAGGCATGCCCGGCATATGTACACGAGTTGAATGGAACTGCAGAGAGATATAACAGGACTATAATGGATATGGCTAGATGTCTACTAGCAGAAGCAAGAGTTAATAAATGCTATTGGCCGGAAGTAATTAAAACAGCAGCTTATTTGAAAAATAGAAGTTTGGCAAATACTATAGTAAGGAAAACACCCTATGAAATATTCTTCAATAAGAAACCAACAATAGAACAATTGAAATTATATGGAAGTAAAGTTTATGTAAGAATACCAGAAGAAAAAAGGAAATCAAAATGGGATAAAAAGGCAGAATTAGGAATATTACTTGGATATGTTGAAGTTGGCTACAAAGTACTGATAAATAATAGAATAATAGTTGCCAGACATGTTGATATTATAGAAGAAGATGTAAAGTTTATGAATAACAATGAAGATACAGATTCAGAGGAAGAAAGACAAGAAGAAAAGGAAATAATAGAAAATAACTTACCGGAAGAGACTCAAATAATAGAACCAAGTTCTGATGACAACTCGATGAATGATGACAAAGAACAAGGAAGAGCAAAGAGACCAATCAGACGTCCAATCAGATTTGATGAAGAATTCGGATATTACTGCATTTGTGCAAATTTTTGTGATGCTATGATTCCAGGTACATTTCAGGAGGCGATGCAATGTGATGAAGCCAATCAATGGAAAGATGCAATGGACCGTGAGATGAGCAGCCTTGTTAAAAACAATACATGGAACCTTGTGAGTAGACCAGAGGGCAAAGAAATTCTAGATGTGAAGTGGGTTTACAAAAGGAAACCAGGTAACAATTTTAAAGCCCGTTTAGTAGTTAGAGGTTTTCAGCAAAAGGATAATATTGATGATACATACTCACCTGTTGCCAAAATGCAAACATTAAAATTGTTGTTATCTTATTGTTGTCAGTTCAGTTTACACATTCATCAGATGGATGTGGAAACAGCCTTTTTGAATGGTAAAGTAGTATCAGAAGTTTATGTAAAACAACCTCAAGGTTATAATGATGTTTCTAATAAAGTTTATAAGTTAAATAAAGCTTTGTATGGATTAAAAGAAAGCCCTAGAGCTTGGTATGAATGTTTTAACGATTTTATTAAGAATCTTGGTTTTTATAGAAGCAAGTATGATTATTGTCTTTATGTAAAGAGAGAGAGCAATGTAACAGTTTATATACTTTTGTTTGTTGACGATTTATTGATTTGTTGTAGAGATATTAACATTATTAATAATATAAAGAAACAATTGCATATTAAATTTAAAATGAAGGATTTAAATAAAGTAAAAAGCTATATTGGTATTGATATTGAATATGATTATGAAAACTCTACAAATGTCTTAACATTGTGTCAGGAAAATTACATAGAGTCTTTAGCTAAAAAATATAATATTAAAAATGCAAAATTGTATAAGACACCTATGGAACCTAACTTGAAACTAAGTAAATGTGATGTAAATGAAGATGTTAAATATAGAAACCTGATAGGTGCACTCTTGTATATCAGTCATGGTACTAGACCAGACATATCTTACAGTGTGAATTATTTAAGTAGATTTCAGAATTGTTATGGTGAAACACATTTTAAATATGCTTTGAGAGTTCTAAAGTATTTGTATCTAACTAAAGATTTAAAACTAACTTACCGACAGAGTCTTAATACTGATAATATTGTAAATTGTTATGTAGATGCCGATTGGGCAGGAGATAGTACAGATAGGAAGTCGACTACAGGTTTTGTTATTGAATTGTATGGAAATCCAATTTATTGGAAATCTAGAAAACAAACTTGTGTAACTAAATCATCTACCTTTGCAGAATATGTTGCATTATCTGAGGCTGTAACTGAGATAAATTTCTTAAAAAATTTAATTAGTGATATGTTCATTAAAATATGTACACCTATTAAGATTTATGAAGATAATTCAGGAGCACTTGCTATAGCTAAGTATGGAAATTTTACTAAAAACTCTAAACACATAGAAGTACAGTATCATTATGTACATGAAAACTATAAAAATAAAGTTATTGAAATTATAAAGATAAACTCAGATTCAAATGTTGCAGATATACTTACCAAATCTTTGGGTAAATTAAAATTTCTTAAGTTTAGAGAAATGTTGAAACTAGAATAGAATGCTAAATTACATATGTAAAACTTAAATGAATAAGAAAGCTAAGTTAGTAGATACATAACAAAGTTTATAAATAAATAAGAAATTTAAAGTTACTAAGTGATTATGAAAGAAAGTTTTAAGTTTGCTTTTATTTTTGTTTATATATTTTAAGATAAAAAAAAAAAAGAGACTGTTAAACTGATTAAAAGGAAAGAGTGTGTAAGCCAGGTACTGGTATAAGTAAATAAATATAATAGAAGTTATAAGAATAAGTACATATTATATTTAAGTAAAAGATAACTGTAATTGACGTTGCCTAGTAAGAATTTATTAAAGTAATTAGTAGATGTGAAAATAAAAATATAAATGTAAGGAGGCGTGTTAGAATATTTGTGTTATACACTGGTATACATTTCTATTTTTATAAGCTGGCAACTTCAACTCTTCCCTGTCATGGCTTGCACCGAAAAGAAGGTATATGTATTTTATAATAAATTATAATAAAGTAGTTTGGTATGTGGAAATAAGCGTTTCTTTAAATACGATCCAATAACAAAATAATACTATTTGTATCTGGCTGGTTTTGGTATCATTAAAAGTTTAAATTTTGAAAAACATAATTTATCATCCAAGTCCTACGTATTTAAAAAAAATGTACGTATGTTAATCTGATTGTTTCCATGATGGGAGTGGTTGTACTTAAAACGGTTGAAAAAAAAAAAAAAAAATCGAGCGCGTCAGATTTTCTAAGGGGATGTTATGTAAACCTAAAAAAAAGTTCATATATAATAATCTGGCGATTTGGATGTGACGCAAACTAGCGGCCATTATTAGAATGTGCAAAAAAAATTCTTCATTTTGAAATGCTCAAGCGCGTCCCAAGTAGCACAGAACTGCATTATAAGTTTTCACATAAGGCCCACAGCGTCAATCTAAGCATTTATAACGACTTATTAGAGTTCACTCGGGCTGCAACAGCTGTATAGAAAAAAACGAGGCTCCAAATAACGATTTTTTCTGTACTGTGATTCTTATGAGCACCACACACACGCCACAGATATCACTATTATTGATATTAATAGTGCAGTGCTCTATCAGCTGCAAGAGCGCATATTTGTGAACACAAATAATGCAGTTTTCTGTATAAAAGTCCGTGAGTGTACTTTAAAACTGTTGCATTTTAAAAGAGAACAGATGAATTACCTTAACGTAAGCAGTTACTTTTGAAGTTATTTAACAAAGATTTAATGTTTTATGCTGCATATATAGAAACTTTTACGCTATTAGTCAGGTGTTACTATACACTCGAATATCAGCATTTATCTAGGCCAAGACAGAACTTTTATGCAGTTACATAGCAGCGAACATGTCAGCCATTCTGTCTTGGGCTAAATAATTGAACTTGTGTAGGCATTTAATCTACTGATTGAATTATATTATGTGTTAGTGACTTTGCAGGGACGAGGAATAATAAACTTCTTGATAAATGCACTTGTTATTTTTATTTCTTATTTCCATCATCTTCATTTTACAATCCTTTTTCGACAGAGATGTTACCATAGACTTACAATTAACTTCTTAAATCATAGATTATAAACTAAGTAATTTGGAAGTGGAATACATTGTCCTTTACTCAACATTATGTAACCATGAAATGAATATTTAGGTATACACCAGGGTTTCTTGACGTGTTTAGTGACGTTTTACCAAAAGTATAAAGCCAAAGAATATTGGATGAGACAAGTTCCATATGTAATATTTATGATGAAAAACTTACTTGGACAGATTGTCCCAACGATTCAGACACAAGTGACTGTGTTATACATGATTTAGAAAAATCGATTAAAATTAGGCTTGCAACGAATATTCAGTTACTATTCGGTATTCGGTATATTCGGCTGCTTTGATTTTATTCAGCCGAATACCGAATATCTACATATTATTCGGCCGAATACCGAATACAAGTAATATATTTTGTTATAGGGAGATAATTGTTAAAATGAAAAAAAAAAAAAAAAAAGATTCATTACGTATATATTCATATTTTCATTTCTCTTATAATTATTTAAGTAGTCATTGGTACATAACACAGGTACATAATCATCTTCTGAATTAGAAAAGTTAAGGATTCTATGTATTTGAATTATTGTCGTAATCCAAATTTAGGAGGGTAGGGTTCTCATTTATTTTATAACTAGCTTCTGCCCGTGACTTCGTTCGCGTGGAAGTCGTAAAACACCATAATATACTAAAATACCAGCCACATTTTAATAAGACTTCCCTGAACACTACGTTTGTAGTTTTGGTCACAGCAGTCAAAATATACAGAGTCAGGAATGGCGACGCGGGAGCAAGCGACGTACAGTTCTATGTTCTGTAGTAAAGGGTTTGGTTTCCGCACTTAGTCCTTCAGGTGGACCATTGTATATGGGCCATGGCGGCCATCAGTGGTTATTCCAAACGGCCCACCTCCCTCCAGAAGTTAATTACGTCTCCTAGTATGTTTAGAACATCTGTGAAAGATCAGGGTGCCCCGAGGGTCTCTGTTCTAATCTGGGTGACGCCTGTGCATTCAAAGAGCACATGCGCGACGGTTTACTCAGCCTCCATGCAAGCTCTGCACAGAGGATTGTCCGATATGTCTATTGTGTGGAATTGCTTGTTTAACGTGCAGTGTCCCGTAAAATAGTCCATGGTACGGAGCGAGAGTGCATGGGAGGCCGTCACCTCCTTCTGCGATGCAGTAATGCTTGCTCACGCCCCTAGTCGCCGCAGAAAACGCCCTAGGCGGCGGGAATCAATTGGCGATTCCCGGCCACCGTAGGCGCGGGCTTGCGGACGGCGAGCAACGGGCAGCTCGCCGTCTGGTAAGAACCAGGCCCAGGCCGAATTGTGTTCTACGCATGCCACAAAGAGATGTCAGCACGAACTGTGACGCGGTCCGCTAGGACCAATGCCTGCCAGGGTTGCGGGTTTTTTCGAAAGGGATACCGTGGCCCTGGTACAAAGGCAACTGAAGTAACACAGGTGGGTTTTAGTCAGTAAAAGTCTGACACGCCCTCCCACTCCCCCCAGAGCGGGAGAAGTTATTTGATAATTTCCCACCCCAAAAAAAAAATCCTATAAAGTTCTTCGAACTATCACAATTACAGTAACAAAATTTTAAAAAACGGGAAGGGGGGGGTTGAATGATGTTATTTTTTTGTCAAAAGTCGAAAAAATGGGGCCTAAAAAAACTTATGAGTATGTGCAAATAGCGCTCTTTCATAAGATACCCCACATACCCTAGTAGTCCCACTTCGATTTTTTAAGACACCCAGTTAAGTCCCAGTTGCAAAAAATAAAACTTTCTTATTTGCAACGTAGTTCGCCAAACGTCATCTAAAATTATTCCAAATTTCAAGTTGATAGCATTAGTAGTTCTTGAGATATCTAGCTGTGACAGACAGACGGACAGACAGACTGAGTCGCACCATAAGGGTTCTTTTTTACCAATTTGGTACGGATTGTTAAAATTAATGTATGCAAACTTTTTAAGTGCAATGTGGTCACCATAGAAACCTAGATCTAGTCTAAAATAACATCTCGTAATTGGTTATGGGCCCAGAGTTTTGCATTAAAATATTTGTTGGAAACTAAGTGTTGGGGCTGTGACCTCGTCCCGTTGTAATGCTTGAGGGAAGTGTGCGGAGATAACGAAAATATGAATTTCAAACTTGCTTGTGTTTAATGCAAAAAATATATAAAGACTTTATATGGACCGCGACGCGACAATATAAGGATCGCACATAATTTTATTATGATAGTTAACGTATCCGCTCTTAGCGGCTGCTGCGGTCGAACTGCCGCGCCGCGCCGGCCGGCCGGCGGCGCTGGCGCGCGTCTGCGAGACGCCGTGGCAGGAACGGCTACCCCTCTCCTCCCGCGTCCCGCTCCTGCATGGTTGGGGGGGCGCGTGTGCGCGCCAACACTAAGCATGGAGCTAAGTAAAATACAGATATGTAAGCTTGACGGAAGTAACTGGATACAATGGAAATATCGCATGTCTGCTCTGTTACGGGGCATGGACGGATAGGGAAAACCTCATAAACCGAATAAGCTTGTAGCTGAGGGCGGTGATGCTGATGATGATGATATTCTCTCATCTTAGGATGAGAGAATCGGATCACCTTGACTAAGATTTCATCTGATATGTTGTTCGTAACCAGCAGTAAAGCAGTACTTTCCAGCCTAACATACTCCTATAACTTTTTGTTATAATCCGTCAAAGCCACTGCGGACGCACTAAGGATGTATGGGATGAACTGCACAGACTCTATGACGGTGTCAATGAAGACAAGTTATATGAAGTATGTATGGAGTTCTTTAAATATCAAAAGGATATTTCTGTTGACATGTCAACTCATGTATCGAAATTGAAAAATATGTGGCACAAACTGAATCAGGAATTATTAAAAGCTGATGAATGTAAGCAATTACCAGAAATACTTTTAATCTGTAAGATTTTAGATACACTGCCAGAAAACTATTTTTCATTTAAGTCGAGTTGGATGCTGATGTCCAAGAAAGATAGAACTGTTGAGAATATCACCAGCCAACTATGTGCGCATGAAAAAGCGCTGATAGGAAGCAAGGAAGGCACGTCTAGTGAAGCGCTTCTTACAAAAACAAGTAAGAAAGGTGTCAACAAACAGAAGGAACAGACATCAGGGAATAAAAAAGTTACCAAGTTCAAATGTCACATATGTAAAGAGGTTGGTCACTTTAGGAAAGATTGTCCAAATAAAACTAGTAAGGAAGACAAGGAATAGTAGTGAAAGCACCAATATGATGGTACTACTAAATCTGACTGAATGCATCCAAGATCGTGAAGGATGGTTTGTTGATAATGGAGCAACACACCATGTTACGATGAGAAGAGATTTATTTGAAAGTTTCGAGCATTTCAGTAAAACTCACACAGTTACTACGGCTGATGGAAATGTAATAGAAGCCTTAGGAAAAGGGACAATTAGAATTAAACCTAATGTTGGAAAAGAGTTTTTCCTCAGTGATGTCTGGCTTGTTCCTTGTATTAGCAAGAATCTTTTTTCGGTGCTAGCGACACAGGACAAGAATACAAATAGTTTATTTGAGTCACGAGTAACTACATGCTCTATGAAGGTAAATGGAATAGTCGCTGTGACTGGAAACAGAACAAGATATGGTGGGCTATATAAGCTGAATTGCGTGGCAGTTAAACCGAAGGTAGCCGCATCGATTAATGCGGTGGATGCCTTGCAGCTTTACCATGAACGCATGGGCCACCAAGATAAAAGGCATGTGAAAGGTCTTATAGAACGAGAGTTGAACATAAAGACAAAGGACAATGGCATATTGTGCGAAGGCTGTATTTTCGGAAAAGCTCACAGACGGAAGTTTGGTGTTAGAGAAAAAGCTAAAATGCCTGGAGAATGCATACATTCGGATGTTTGCGGTCCTTTCCCGTCTTCATTCTCGAAGTTCCGGTATTTCGTCCTTTTTAAAGATGAACACACTAGATTTCGCTATGTCTACTTTATGAAGACAAAATCAGAAGTACCTGAAAAGCTGAAGCAAATTCTGGCTGAAGCTAGAGTAGCAGGACACACGATTAAAGAATTCCTAAGCGATAACGGTGGGGAGTTCGACAATGAACTAGTTCGGAAAGAATTATCGAAATACGGAATACATCAAAGACTAGTAATGCCGTATACGCCTGAACAGAATGGGTGTAGCGAAAGAGAAAACCGTACGATTGTAGAGTCAGCTAGAACGATGATGCATGCACATGGAGAGTTGCCTCAACAGTTGTGGGCGGAGTTGGTACATACAGCTGTTTATGTTTTGAACAGGACAGGACCAACTTCCGCGGAACACAAGACTCCGTTCGAGCTTTGGTTTAGGAAGAAACCTCGGATAACGCACCTGAAAATTATTGGCTCGGTTTGCTATGCACATGTTCCCAAGCAAAAAAGGAAGAAATTGCACAAGAAAGCTACAAGATGCGTACTGGTTGGATACGATAATGATGACGGTTATAGACTAAAGAAACAAGGAATCCGATTACATAGTCAGGTCGAGAGATATCATTTTTGATGAAAAGCCATTGGAAACGAAATTCCAAGAGCCAGATGAGGAAGTCACAGAAGTGGAAATTCCCGTTCAGGTACGAAGGGAGTATGACGAAGTAGTGACACCCGATACAAACAATAATCAAGTTGTAACGATCGATAACGAAATGAATAGTCAATTGGATAGCAATACACCTGTTATCGAAGAAGACAATTTCGATGATGCTGTATCGACTCATCAAGAATCAGTTGAACCTAGGGGAGAAAATGACGATGTTGATAATGATGATCTGGAGCAGATGGTTGGAAATGATGATGCTAATGAAGATGAAGATAATCTTGAGGAACTGATCAACACAGAGTGATCGTGTACTGCGAGATCGATCATTGATCAGACGTCCGGCCAGGTTCAATGATTATGTCATGGCCACAAATGGATTTTTCGAACCAACATGTTACAAAGATGCAATATCCTGTAACGAAAGTGAACTTTGGTTCTTCCAAAGTTCACTTTCGTTACAGGATGAATCTCGCTATGGATAGCGAGATAAATTCTCTCAACGAGAATGAAACATGGGTTCTAAAAAAGTTACCAAAAAACAGAAAAGCTATAACCATGTAAATGGATTTTTCGCGTGAAGCTGAATGCTGATGGATCAGTCGACAAATACAAAGCAAGACTAGTAGCTAAGGGTTTTCGCCAGAAGAAAGGAGAGGACTATGATCAGACTTTCAGTCCTGTTGCGAAAATGACTACTGTTCGAACTGTGTATAGCATCGCAGCAAGCGAAGGTATGAAAATGTGTCAATTTGATGTGTCGACGGCATTTTTATATGGAACACTCTCGGTAGAAGAAATTTACGTTAAGCAACCCGAAGGCTATGATGATGGTTCTGGAAGGGTATGCTTACTGAAGAAAAGTCTTTATGGGTTAAAACAAGCCCCGAGATGTTGGAATCAGAAAATTCTTAATTTCTTCAAGGAAGTGGGCTTTAAAATAAATGAAGCCGATACCTGTTTATTTGTAAGAGAGAAAGACCACCGGAAACTGATTGTGGTTCTCTACGTTGATGATGGGCTAGTAGCTGGAACAGATCAAGAACTCATTGATGAATTTATTGAAGAGCTGAAAGAAAGGTTCAGGATTACTACCAAACCAGCTACCTATTTTCTAGGTGTAGAGATTTCAACCAGAGAAGGTCTTGGAGTAGTAATACATCAAACATATTACATTAAGAAAGTTTTGAACAGGTTTGGAATGCAGGACTGCAAACCTGTGACTACTCCAATAACCAAGGCGAATATAGTCTCACAAAGCGAGAACGATGAGTACGTTCTGAAAAACTACAGGCAAGTAGTTGGAGCACTTGCATATGTAATGGTCGGAACAAGGCCTGATATAGCATATGCAGTCAGTGTATCAAGGAGTCTGGAGAAACCGACTCAAGCTGATTGTGTCAGAGTGAAACGTATTATGAGATACCTACAGTACACAATTGATCTCAACATTATGTATAAAAAGAACTATAAAATTGGAATTATAGAGTCGTACAGTGATGCCGACCACGCAGGCGATATTGGAACTGGAAGATCAACTTCTGGAGTACTTTGCCTGTATGCCGGAGGACCAGTCTCCTGGATGAGTCAGAGACAGCAAAGCGTAGCTATTTCGACTACAGAAGCTGAAGTGATCGCTGCAAGTGAAGCTGCGAGAGAATGTGTATGGTTGACTCGGCTCATAGGAAGTCTCGTACAACTTAAGGGTCTTCCTACGTTACTAGTGGATAACGAAGCAGCAATAAAGTTAGCTGAGAATCCAGAGTTTCACCGACCGACGTACCAAACACATCAGTACACGTCACTTCTTGATAAGGGAGCTTCTGACTAATGGAGAGCTGCTAATAAAGAAGGTAACAAGTGAGCTTCAATTAGCGGATCTTCTCACCAAGCCGTTGCCCAGACCTACGCTTCGTAAGCTTGTGGATATTATGGGACTACATTGAGAGAAGGTGTTAAAGTTAATGTATGCAAACTTTTTAAGTGCAATGTGGTCACCATAGAAACCTAGATCTAGTCTAAAATAACATCTCGTAATTATCCCTAAAAAGAAGCACATAAATATCAATTCTTTGGAATCGAAATCAGATTTGCATTGCTTTGTTGAAAATTGACTGAAATAGCATAATATGTCATAATTGACTGCTTAGATCCATAAGGTACGAGTATAATCATTTAAACGATTAAATCTGTAACTATCTGATAAATTCGTTTCCTATGCAACACAGCGAAGTAGTAATGGAATAATTCGACTGTTGTCATACACTGATACATTGTGTTCGTTCTCATCTCAGTCTCACCTACGACCTGTATGGGAAAACTTTTTTTCGATTTCTGACTTTTCTAGTACTCAAACCTCAGTTGGTCCCCTATAGTTTTTTGATCCTCGTAAGAAACAGGATCGATTAGCATCAAAAAACTTTTTTGTGAAAATTGCCCATTTTCTTGCTGACTGTACATTTTTTCCACAATCTGTGAATGCAGATCAATTTTTTCTAAAAGTTAACGATAGTCTCTTAAGACCATTTTCTGGTAGCGACCACGGTTAAGGTACCTGCCCTTATGGACCCATCTCAAAACATAATGCAATACTGCTCATCCCCCATAGCAAATAGCGTGATCTGGAATTGATTCTGAAATGATCGAATGACTGAGCCTTCCCTGTCCACAACTCCTCAGGAATCTTACCATTATTGCCACTGTGTTTCGTATAAACAGCCGTAGAACATGCCTCTGCCCACAGTCTCGCATTCAGACCCTTTTACGCCAACATAGCACGAGCCATCTCCACAATAGTGCGGTTTGCTCGCTCCACTACGCCATTCTGCTCTGGAGTGTAGGAAACAGTCAACTGATGTTTTATACCCTTTTGCTGTAAAAACCCATCAAATTTCCTGTTCACAAATTCTGTTCCATTGTCCGTGCGTATGCACTTTACCTTCAACCCGGTTTCAACCTCTACACTAGCTAGAAAAACTTTAAAATGATCTAAAACTTGGTCTTTTGATTTAAGGAAAAATACAAAAGATTTACGTGTAAAATCATCTAAAATAACTAGCATATACCGAGATCCACCGTACGAGGGTTCAGACATTGGACCACAGATATCTGCGTGAACCAGTTGCAGTCTCTGCAATGCTCTCTCAGCCTCACCAACTGGAAAAGGTAAACAATGTGCCTTCCCCTTAATACAGGCGATACAAGGCTCCATTACGCTCTTTCCAAAAACCATACCCGGAAGCTTACGTAAATCTCGCTCATTTACGTGTCCAAGCCGCCGGTGCCACAACATCAAAGGATTACCTGCTTTCACTGACGCCAAAGCAGTCCCATCTACAACCGCCTGACAACCTTCAAGCTTGTAGATCCCTGAGACTTCACTGGCGGTAGCCAGAAGGTTTCCCTTGAAATGGCCTGGAACCAAATGGTGAATTAGCTTGCACCCATCTCTGTCAAAACTTACCTTCCATCCTTTCTCTACTAATTTAGACACTGGTAACAGATTAAAACGCAAACCGGGTACATACATACATGACATCCCTCACAGCAAGTATTCGTCCTTTCAAACTCACCATGATATCACCCTTACCCTTGCATTCAATCTTATCATTATTCCCACATCTCGCATTAGTCATTCCAACATTCATAACCAAAGCTTTAAATAAATGTTTCTGGAAAGACATATGTGAAGACGCCCCGCTGTTGATGTACCACTCCGTCGCATTGAAGGAGTCCCCGGCACTGGATGAAGACAGGCTCAGAATCGCGTCGTTATTCACTTTGGAAATCGAACCCGCTTTCCTTCCTTCAGGACAGTCCGGCTTTTTATGTCCACTCTTTCCACATTTAAAGCATTTCACTTTGGTTATATTTTTGTTCCCATTCCGCTTCTTACTCTTATTCACAGCCAATACCGAGTCCGCTGAACACATTGTACCTACTAAAACCTTGACGTGAATCCTCCTGCAGTAACTTCTGTCGTAGGTTCTCTGAAGTCAACTTCATTCCAGAGTGTTCCAGTGCCATTCGCATAGGCCTGTACTCCTCAGGTAGTCCTCTCAGTAACACGACAGCTACAAGATCATCGTCAAATCCGGTGGCAATATCCTTTAACTTTTGAGAAAAAGACATAACTGCAGCAACATATTCATGCATCGACGAGTGCCTCTCTAGCTTCTCATCCATCAACGCATTTATGAGGGTGATCCTGCAATTTACGCCTTTGTCCTCAAACGCTTTCGCTAAGCTATCCCAAGCATCTTTGGCATGCTTTGAGTCTTGTACATACGCATAAAGTGTAGGTTCAACATGTAGACAAATTAAAGCTAGTGCGTCTTGGTCGTTCTCGATGGCGGTGGAGTCTTTGGAATCCGGGTAATTTGACGTATATGTGAATAATTTTTCTCGTATGAGAATCATTTTTATTGTGAATTTCCATGTAGAGTAGTCATCTAGACCGCAGAGGTTCTTGATGGCAAATTTAGTGACTGGGCCCATAACCTTTTGATGAAATAAACTAGATAACTAGGATATGGAAGTAAAAACGTTGTTTGCACAGAGAAAATTTTATTGCAAGTCAATGACACAAGTCATTATCAAAAACACATGTTCGAATATTAATTTGAAATGTTGTTGATAACTAAAAAGTTTCACACGTACAGACCTTAGCATTAAATTAAGATTAAAACTGCTCACTTGCCATCCGCCTTTTTCACTGCGTGACTGTGAACTATTGTAAAATTTTAGCTTTTTATTTTGGTTTATTTTAGAAGATATCAATTGGAATTGAATTTGGTTTACAATTTATTTACACTTAACCAGCTTTTTATTAATTTCTTTGTAAAAAACCATAACATTTATTTCGTTTACTGTCCATTTAAGTTAATTTTTATTTAGTATTTAGTGATATTATGAGTGCGTGAAAATTTTGAACTAAACATGTATGGTATTTCACAGTAAAGTTACCTCCCCAGTAAGATTTCAAACATAATAGGATGAAATCGAAGTTTTACTTACCTTAAATTATATTCACAAATGGCACTTGAGATCTTGCACACAAACACTTATGTTTAACAAATTGACAGTTCATATTATAGAACAATAAATAATAAAGTTCTTGCATTCCACAATTTCGCTCAGAGTGTACTTTCAACTGTGTAAAAGCATATAAAATGTACACATTCGTCTTTCTTGCTGTATTATAGGTAACACGTTTTTTTTTTTGGGTTGAAAAAAAAAAGAAAGAAAGAAAAAAGAAAAAGAAAGTCTGGATTTGTGCCCGGTTGATGGAAATAGGCTCGCTCCATACTCGTATTACATGGGACTTTAACATAACTGGCGAAATGTGGCTGTACCTACTATGGGTACACCTCTGCCTAACCCTTTGGGGAAACAAGGTGTGATGCTATTTATATAGATGTAGGTAAGAAGTGTAACCATAATACCGAGTCAGGTAATAAATAATAATATGTACCTACATAGATGCAAATTTCCATGCAGCCATATCAAATTCATTTCACTCATCATTACAAGAAGCAGTTATGAGAATATTGTCGTTGGTGTCATATTCAACTGCTAATCAGAAAGAACTTGGATTTCGGGCTCGTCATGAGAAAATGAAACGTGGAGCTAAGGGCCGGTGTCACAGTTTATATTCCAGATAAATGGTTCAGTATCAGTACTTGTAAAAATTTATTTGTCGAATAAACTAACCGATAGTAGGTACTTATTTGGAGATCGCGAGGTGCTATCAAATAAAAAAGTTTTGTAGTCTTGTTTAACCCTTACTAATTTACTTAATACATAATTATTATACACTAGCAGTCACTAGCTAATGCGTTGCAATGCCTGTTTATTTTTTAACCGACTTTCCAAAAAGGAGGAGGTGTTTGTTACCTCAGAACTCTGTCGTTTATTAACCAATTTGGAAAATTCTTTTTTTATTTGAAAGGATATACTTCTAGATTGGTCCAGTCAAAGTCCAGTTCTGATGTGGGATCCATGAGGAATTGAGGGAACTCCTCAAATTTTATAGGCAAACATTATAGCGATTTTTGTATTTTCATCAACAACTCAAGCATTTGCATTCAGAAAGTATCATTTGATGAAGTGGAACTGATGAAGAAGACCAAAAATGGCCACCGGAACTCCTCAATGATAAGTATTTCACGGGTGGCGATAAGATATTTCGATTAAGATAGTTAAGCGACTATAAAGCAAATTTTAATAAATAATTCTGATGAAAGTGGTACCATCGAACTGATCTGAAGATGAAGCCGGAAGGTATGCACCGGAACTCCGTAATAAAACAATGTATCCTAGCCGTGTTTGGACTTATTGGAATTGTCATGAGATGTACTCGGGCTATATGTAAATGGTTATTAACCGATTTTTATTAACTTTGCTTGGGTAGTTTTTGAGTTAGCTTCGATAATACGTATTTAATCCACTTCCTATAGGTATCTTGTGTCACTGTTTTTTGTGCGGTGTAGGAAGTAGTGGTAATCGAATTGTTGTGGGATAGGTATCATAACTGAACAGTGAAAATTAAAAACCTTTTTAACAAAAAAAAAAAAAAAAATGTTTTTTTTAATGTTAAAAAGCGTTTTTTATTAGGAACCTTCTGCACTCTGAATTACGAAATGAACTATTTTTAATAAATATAAAATACTAGCTTTTGGATGTCGGTTATCGCGTAGTAAAGTAGCCTATGTCCTCCATATCCCAGGTTATAATCTCTACCAAATATGACGATCGATTCAGCGGCTTAGGCATGAAAATGTGATGACAGACAGACAGAGTTACTTTCACATTTATAATATTAAGTATGGATTACGGAGCTGATTTGTACTGTCAAAGGTGTTGGCAGTTTAATAAATAAACAATGTTTTATAGGGGGTAAGGTAATAAAAAGCTTGTAAAGAGGGTTGATTTAAATCCGAAAGGGTTCAACAATAATAATTTATTAAGTAATAACAACATTACAATACTAAATAATCGTGGAAAATTACTTCAATGACAACTAACAATATCACAATACATTAGGTAATACATTAAGGTCGAGGGTAACTAATATCTATTAATTACTTCTGCATTTTAAATAAGCATTTGTCTTTCTAGAAGGGCTACTAACACATCTCGCAGAACTCGAGTAGTCGAGGGTTGAAACCAAAATGTAAAACTTCCAGAACCCCCCCAAAATCAAATACATAGAATAACCTGTATTCAATTCGTACCCTAACCGAGTCCATTTGTTGCCTGCACTGCTGTGTTAGTTGAATGTTGCAGCATACGTCGCTAAGAGCATAGACTCACAAGTACTTAAATAGAGTATTAACTTTCAGACATCTCCCGCGACAGTCGCTGCGCGGATGTTTGTCTTGATTTCCGGAGAAAGCAGTGCCGGCAAAATGATAACGCCGGCCATGTAGACTCAATAGCGAGAGCGTTTTAACACCGTGATTTTATTGACGGCCGCCATTTTGCGACTGCACTGCTTTCTAAGAGAACCGTTGTAGCTTTACTAAGTTTAGTTGGTTCTTCCCGCACTCCGAGGGACTAAGTATACTAATCAACAAACGTTTCAATGGTCTCTCCATTGTGGTTTTTTGAAAGACGTTTGTATGAGTAGTGAGGTCTCAGTAGGCGCCCATGTCCCCGGAGGGGTGGGCCGAAGCGTCCCTGGGGCGCGGCGGCGAGCGACAGATGAGCGCGACGCGGCGCTGCCGCGGCAGGCTCTCGCCGCGCCACAAGCTCTCTTCACCGCCCAGCACCGCGTGCGTGAAGTCGTACCGAGCCACGCCTCTGCAACGTGGAACATTTAGTTGAATGCTCTGGTCGAACAGCGGAATGCGGGACGCGACTACGCGCGTCGATTATTTTAATTATTAGGAAGGCCCGTGACCACAGGCGTCAGTATGAACACCTAAGTTGACACCATCAGTGCGAGCGATTTTGTCTTGCAACCGAATCGCGTCAGTTTGATCAGAGTTTTAATCAGAACAGAAATTACAAAATCATTAATTTTGCAGGTCACATTGAGACGGGTTTGTGTACAAATGGACCCTTTCTCTTCTATGTCCAACATAATGTTTTTAAGTTAAATCAATTATAGTATACTCCATTTACTATAGCATTAGACAAATAACGGCTAAATAACGACAGTTATTGTGTAATATTGCTGAAATTACTGCACTTTAGAGTTATTTTTTTAATGTAAATGGTAAATAGATTACAGTGCTTTATACTTATCGTGAAATAACGGACTTTATTCAACGTTTACATCGAAATAACGAAAGGGTGAGAACAGTTATTTGTCTAATGTTATAATAAATGGAGTATAGGTACTATATTTATGATGAATGTACTGAACAGTGAATGCTTACTTCATGACGTAGAGCGCGCGACGCGCCAGTAACGCGTTGACCCGCATGTGCGCGTGCGTCACGTGCGCCAGCTGCATCACCGCGCTCGACACCAGGCACAGCCCCGCGATCACGTCACCGCAGAACTATGGCGAACGAGCCTATGTTAACACTTTCATGCCACCTAGGTAAATTCCATGAATTCCTTAAGCCGAGGTTCTTCAAGTTAACCTCTAGGAAATGTAATTTTAATGTCATTTTATTTAAAAACGGTAATGATTAAACACGTGAAAAAATTATATGTTGCTTTTGAGACCTTTTAGTAGGTACGTTGGGTACTCGTTACATAATTGGATAAAGTTCGCTCGATAGAAAAAAAACCAAACATATCCTTATTTTGTAGATTAAAATCATTTTATTTCTATATTATACCACATTATGTATTAAAAATCACATCAAGATAAACGTCTACTATGATGTAATGTCCGTCGGGTTTAGCATTGTTAATATCGTAAAACATATAATTTTCAACCCAAAATTAACGAACTTCACGGCACAATTTACTCGCGCCCAGCTGCCACCTCTAGAACAAAAATGCACGCTCGAAGAACCTCGCCTTAAGGTTAGCGACACTGCATGATGACATTATTTTTGCAACATAAAAAAACAGTTTCTTATACCGGGCCACTTCAAACATTTTCAATTTAGCACGTAATTATTCCACACTGTGGTTTTGAATAGGACATCATCATCTGCCGAGCTTATTCCCAATCTAACCTACACTACCCAGTTACTGGGTAATAAATACTACCTATACCCCTTGGTAAGACTAGTTGTCAAACTTTCGGGCTTCTGACGACCAGTAACGACTGACAATGATTCACCAATGACAGCCAGGAGCAACGACTTAACGTGCTTTCCGAGGCATGGAGTCTTGGTGTGTGATGATGGTCACCAATCCACGGACCAACCGTGGCTAGCGTAGCTTAACCTGACCAATCGACCCGTGCGTCTATTATTACCACAGAATAGATAAAAGAGGTTAAAAAGGAAATACATAGTTCCAGATTTTTATTAGAAGCCTGTCGCCGGTTTTCTCCCACTTTTTAACTCTACTACAAGCAAGAGACCATTACGTTCGCTCTTTACGCACATAAATAAACTACACGCACTTAGATCGCGTTTTTGCTATTGGTTGTCACACTGACGCAAACCCTGTGCTTGACGTGTACTCACACACGTGCAAAAGCAATTAACCTTTTCACCGCCAGCGTACACAGAACGCGATGCCTCGCCTAGCGCCAAGCTATAAACGTATAACGAAATATATAGTAAACAGTAGTGATGAGGGTAGCGTCATATCGATGAATGAAAATTATACACGTTAAGTTATGTTTTATTTATAATTTTACGGATATAAATAAAAACTGATTTAATATTTCCATTTTTGTTTCATTTCACATTATCATTAGTAAGAAAAACTAGTATAAATTATAAGTATTAAGGAAACAAATGCTTAACTCAATTAGAGCTATAAGAAATGTGGTACATCTCTATTTGTTTCATGACATCTTCCGTCGACTTCATTTCAAGTCCTTGGCGCTCAGAGCACGGTAAATTCAATTATTGTTAGGGATGTCGTTTAAGGTTTTTCTTTCTTCTATTTTTGTTTATTCCGTTTTTTTTTTAACGTAAATACAATTTTTCACTGTTTTTCGAAATGGAAAGTATGTATTTTAATTATAACACACTTGTAGCAGTATTCCTAAGCTATCACAGCACTGTTTTATGAAGCTTTGTCTCTGTCAACCAACTGTTTTGTAGAGATGGGAATATAATGATCGACGAGGATTGCTAAACAATAACAACAACGATTTAATTCCGGGTCGGCACCCAACTGAAGATCTTATTCATCTATTTTGCCTTTGTTATAAAGTAGTCGACTATGTTCATATTTTACTGACCTCAAATTGTTTTCGATAGTAATATTTATAAATATTTCAACGGGCGAAATCAAACAGTGATAACTTCCGCGTCCCATCACTAGCCGACTTGATATGTAGTTCTTGGCGTTCTGGGGACATGAACACATTCGGAGTTTTTGGTTTTTGCCGATTTTAAGACAAATAAGGGCTTATTTTGTGTAGAAAAATTAAAAATAGGGTATTAGACAGAGCTTTATTAAATAATAAAAGAAAACAAAACCTTAAAATAAAGTAAATTTATTTTTATAAGATAGTTAAAATGAAGAACTTTATATGAAGTCGTGGCGCTGGTGGCACGAAAATCTGGAACTTCTATTATAGTCCGTGGCGGTGAAAAGGTTAATTTTTCATACATGTTACGGCGACCAAAAGGTCGATTATTTATATCGATAAAATTACTTTATTCTACTGACTTTCAGTTTTGCAATTTTTTGCTTTCATTTCAGGACGGGGTACGAATAGTGTGGACTTCCTAAATACATATAATAATGTCAAATTAAGGCGGAACATCCGATATAGCCACGAAATTCAATTTGTTTCTTTTTTAGCTGATTGCAGCTCTGTTTTACACTTCATATTTACTATGTTGTTCTAAATGTTGTTTGCGCCCGTAACGATAATTAATATTTTTACTAAAAATAATCAATAAAATTATGTCAATCATCATTTCAGCAAACATTATCATAATGCTCTAAAACATGTTTTTTTTGCAAATAATCCTATTTTCGAGCATCGCAAACCTAGAAAAGTACACTTACGACTTCGATGATTATAGAATATACTAGCTTTTGCCCGCGGCTCCGCCCGCGTGGATGTCGGTTATCGCGTAAAAAAGTAGCCTATGTCCTTCTCCATATCCCATGCTATATCTCTGCCAAATTTTATGACGATCGGTTCAGCGGTTAAGGCGTGAAAACGTAACATACAGACAGACAGACAGAGAGACAGAGAGACAGACAGATAGACAGACAGAGTTACTTTCACATTTATAATATTAGTATGGATTATTGAATAGCCGTTATTTACAGATGTGCTGCAGGAAGTTTTCCGAAAGCTGGCAGTGGGCTGGACGGAAAAGGGCATTAAGGTCGCCCATAAGAGATTACATATCTAATCTCCGTTTCGCCGACGATATTGTCCTCTTTTCATCTTCAGCCTCCGAGTTGACTCAGATGCTAGATGATCTTAAATTAGCAAGCCTAGAGGTCGGACTTCAGATGAATATGTCAAAGACCAAATTGATATCAAACAGCGCGTATCGTAGGATCAGGAGGTTGAATACTTTGATGAGTATCTCTTTCTTGGTCAAATAGTCTATTTCCAGGCAACACAAAACAAAGAAGTTGCAAGACACACCGAAAATGCCTGGAATAGCTATTGGGCCATGAAAGATCTAATGAAGGGTGAACTTCCTTTGTCCCTTAAGAGAAGGCTCATTGACGTGTGCATACTTCCCATCCTCACATTGTATATGGTTCTCAAACATGGCTGTTAGCGATGATGGATGGCTCAGTAGTTTTAACAGATAGTAATGAACTACTTAGTGTTTAGTTTAAATTAAGAATCTATATTTGATTTACTGTGTTTTTTTATATGTATTATGTCATAATTAGGTATTGTGTTTTCCTGAATATTGTGTCGCTAAATTTGATGTGATAACATTATAACGTTTTGAATATTATTCCAATAAAAGGCGGGGTGGTTGCGAACGTCGCGATACAGATAACAAATAGTAAAAACGCGCGAGGGAGCAGAATCGACCGCGATCCCGCTTGCCCCCGCCACCGTCAGTCATCCGCTAGACAAGACGCTGTTAGGTCGGAATCGTATGCGCACCGGACACGTCTGCGCAGCTACCCCGTGTTAACATATTTTCGTGGTTTTCTTTGAACACAACCAACAGTGCAACGATCCGTGCAACGATCCGCTACAATGGCCTTTGGCAAATCAGCAGAGGTCCACGCTCGGGGTTTGCCAGAGGGCTATGGAGTATTCTGGGTATAAAACTAACAGACCGGGCTAGGACTGTCTTAATGGAAAGTGACATCGCGGCAGGCCCAGACGGAGATGAGCTGCACTCCTGCTAAGCAGACAGAAGTGGAAAGAGACTAGGGAGGCTTTTGCCCTACAATAGGACATCGCAGGCTGGACAGGCAGGCGCTTTTAATAATATATTTTCATTATAAATGGCTAACCTCAAACCATATTTTAGACGAAAAACCTTTATTGTTTGGACAATAAAGATTTTTCAGTATTATTAGGTACTTAACTAATAATATGTTCATTTACTGGTTTTGATTCGTTCATTTACTAGAAAATTTCATTCATTCACTGGGGTTTTAGGGTATTTTTCAATTGATTGCTAAATATCTAAAAAAAATATACAGGGGATGTCGTAAACCAAACTTAAAAAATATTTTTGAATATAATCTTATTACCAAAATATGGCTTTGCACCGTATCCTCTATAGGCAACATACATTCATTCATTAGTTATTTAGTAGTTTACAAGTTTAACTTAAATACAACACAAACTAAAAATAAAATATTTATACTATAATAACTACACGAAAAAAAAAAAAGATAAAAAAGGGGAAGTGCTCATAGGGCATCAAAAAATTCTTCCGCATCGACGTCAGTGGGAAAAGTGCCCAAAAGGCTGGCAGGGTTGCCACGTTGGATGGCAACGCTGATTCTTTGGCCTAACAATAGGCCAGCCTCTGGTCACGTGAAGAGTCGAGCAACCGCTTGGCGATGTCCCGATATACACGATGAGCACTCGGACCCCACGGACCTAATGTTTCAACCCCAAACGGCTCAAAAATATAACTCCCTATGAGGTTGTTATATTTGCGCCGTTTGAGGTTTTCTGCACCTGTAGCAGCCGCACCAGCACAACCCGCCGTGCTTGGAAGATGGGATGGCGCGAGGGTGTCGACACAGGTTGCATCCCACTCCAAAGGCCTACCCAACTTCCAAGACATTATGGTCATTCCGTCTGGCCTCTTCCCATTGTCACGTGCCAAGCCACTGGGTTCTGAAACAGCAGGCACCCCGGCGGCGGTGACAAGAGCCCGACGGATAATGTCATTAATACTGGCGTGGCGTGCTAACCGACCAGCGCTCCTGCTGCAGGATAAGCCATGGTGTCCGAGGCGGTCGACTGCTTCACCGCACTGATAGCGATGTGGAGCCCCGCAAGGAGCGCCTAGACGCAGACTTGTAGCGAGCCGGAAAGTGGTGTCACCCAGCATAGTGCCTATGTTGGGTGACGGTAGTGCCTGAAGCCAAAGGCTCGACTCCCATTCTCCCACAGCCAGCAGGCGGACACGCTCAGCAGTATTGGTGGACGTATTAATGAGGTTATTCCGTACCAACCTGCAGAGCGGCTCATCCCACTGTCTCTGGGTAGACGGGTTTTCGGGCTGTACCGTATTCGGACAAGCCACTTTCCAGGCGTTCACTGCATCAGTCAAACACGGCACTTCAGAGTCAACTTGAGAAGGGGCTAAAATTATTGTGGTTAACTTTTCGGTGCTGTGGACCGAGGACAGGAACCGGTAAGCTTGAACTAGAAATTTTGCGGACGCCGAGCCCACCAAACCGAAAGGGTAGTGTAGCTTGAAGCCAGGCACGGTCGTCCAATGCCACATTCAAAATAGATATAAGAGTACTTCTAATAATTTGATCGATTTTGTCTGAAAGGTGTGGCTTCTTCCATAGAGGACGAGCGGAGAAAATACATAAAATTTGGACCGAAACAGCAGTACCTGATGAGGGTGAATGCCGAATGTAAATTAATTTTAGAAAGTCTATCCGAAATATCAATAAAATGTTTAATTTTTTCGTCAACGAAAGGTGAAAAACTGTCTTCTAAAATTGGGGAACCTAGGAGGTGCAGTGAACTTTTTCCAAAACTTTGATATCTGGGGCTATTGAATTGAATTTCTGTAAAATGGATTGGCTGTCGTTATTGTCACAAAGGTAAATTTCACATTTTGAATAGTTGAGATCAAGGCCGATGGAATGGAACTGCTGCTTTAGGAATTGGAGATCTTTGAGAAGTGTCTACGTCACCTCCTAGAATCCCATCATCTAAATACCACACATTAAATTTTGAATTTAGTTGTTGTATGATGGGGTGGATAGCCAAACTGAAAATGACTGGCCCGAGAGGATCACCTTGTTGGCATGCGACTGCAGATTCCAAAACGTTTTCTCTATATAGTAATTTGGATGGGTGCCTGTAGCATTGCCACAAACATAAATTTCCGGTAACTCCTTTTATACTTCAGCCAACAAAGTGTCCCTATTAACGGAGTTGAAGGCATTCCTAACGTCAACCTTGAGGATGATCTCACCTTTACCGGAATTTAAAAAACTGGAAAGGGTATGTACAGCAGCCTCGCAGCCCCCTTTGGATCCAAAGCGAAGCTGGAAGGCCTGGAACTTGTTAGTTAAAATTTCGCCGTACAATTTGCAGCATACTTTGGCTGCCATACGCCTGTAAGTGCACCCAACGGCAATGGGACGAATGCCGCCGTCTCTCTTGCGCAGAGCACATAAGTTGGCCCCGTACAAGACATCGATGACGACATCATTCACACCGCCGTTGAGCATCAAGTTAATTAGAACCGAAACCTCCTTCAAAAGTGACTCACCAGCTTCCCCGGCGCCTGAGCTCAATAAGTCTTTTAAATGCTGAGGAGTCAGGCCGTCGAGACCGCCGGCGGAGCTACTTCGGAAGGAGCCTACGGCTGCAATGAGCTGAGGGGCAGTGATGTTAAAAGAATTTGAATCTGGACCGAGAGGGAGAGGAAGGTGGAGGGCGTCGGGGAAGGTGAGACCAACCGCAGGCGCTGGATGTTTACTCTCCAGG
The DNA here is from genome assembly GCA_947523025.1 of Dryobota labecula. Classification (NCBI taxonomy): domain Eukaryota; kingdom Metazoa; phylum Arthropoda; class Insecta; order Lepidoptera; family Noctuidae; genus Dryobota; species Dryobota labecula. Next base: position 603,144 of record OX383303.1, on the reverse strand, counting down.
GCTGAAATAGTTTCTGGACAGTAGGGTGCCACCACATCACTACCGAAAAGTAGCCTGGCCACTCCGCTGATGTCACCTTCACTTAATTTGTATTCTACATGTGAATATAAGCCTCTTGGTGTAAGGTTATTGGATACAGGTAATTTTGGATCTAAAATAAGGGTCGAATTAAAACAGTTATCTTTAATTTAGTTTGTTAATGTTTTTTAGTCGCCAATTTTTTTTGTACATGTAGAATCAGGTAAGGTAAGTAATTGCTCCCAGGCACTTTGAGTTCTCCTGGGTCGCAAGACGGAGACATTGCGCTAAACTCAGCGCAACAGACCGTCTCGCGCCCCGGGGAACTCTCTTTAAAACTGGGGTAGAATTTTTTAATTTTGCCAATGTTGTCCACAAACTGTTAACTGGAGTTGTTGATGTTGAAGATGTGGCTGGGGGGAACAAAGGTACAATATGAGGTTTGTGAACCTTACCATACTGTATCTGTAGCCCCCGTGCGCCTTTAAAGAAGCGTGGCTGGGAGCAATGGGGAGATCTCACCTGGACATCGAGCGATGTGGCAGATTGACTGGCACTATTTTCGGCATCGCTACAGCCGGCATTTAACATAGATATTTAAATACACTTACCTCATAGAAAAATAAATATGAAAGAGCATAAAAAAAACACTTAAATAAATATTTACACGTATAAAAAAATTCACTAAACAAAAAGATAGTAACTAAAATTGTCATTTCATTTCATTTAAACACTTTAAATAGTAAAGGGTTTAAATGAAATGAAATCAAAAAATCAATCAAGGTAGTTTGTGGTGTACCATTTACTTATCTATACATATAATAAAATCGAAGCGAAGTGAAAACTGTACATTGAATATTTTTGAAAAAAGTAATTGCCACGAGGTTTGGGAACGATGCTGATGCCGAAAATATAGTTTTTAGAATTTTTGTCTGTTTGTCTGAATGTTGTTCCAGGTAAACGCAAAAACTACCGGACCGATTTTGTTAAAATTTTGCATAGATATATATATAGGCCTATAGGTCCTGTCAAATTACTACGTATAAATTATCACGCTATTTGCTATGGGGGATAAGCAGTATTGCATTATGTTTTGAGATGGATCCATAAGGGCAGGTACCTTAACCGTGGTCGCTACAAGAAAATGGCCTTAAAAGACCATCTTTAACTTTTAGAAAAAATTGATCTTCATTCAAAGATTTTGAAAAAAAAATGTACGGTCAGCAAGAAAATGGGCAATTTTCACAAAAAAGTTTTTTGTTGCTAATCGATCCTGTTTCTTACGAGGAGCAAAAAACTTTATAGGACCAACTGAGGTTTGAGTACTAGAAAAGTCAGAAATCGAAAAGAACTTTTCCCATACAGTTCTTAAGAATGATACTGAGATGACAACAGTCGAATTATTCCATTACTATTTCGCTGGGTTGATCAATTATGACATTTACGTTATTTCAATCAACTTTCAACAAAGCAATGCATATCTGATTTCGATTTCAAAGAATTGATATTTTTTGTGCTTCTTTTTAGGGTTTCGTACCAAAATAGTAAAAAGGAACCCTTATGGTGCAACTCAGTCTGTCTGTCCGTCTGTCTGTCACAGCTGGATATCACAAGAACTACTTAAGCTATCAAATTGAAATTTAGAATAGTTTGAGATGACGTTTGCCCAACTATTTTGCAAATAATATATTTTTTTTGCATCTAGGATTTATCGGGGGTTTTAAAACTCGAAGTCGGGCTACTAGGGCATGTGGGATATCGTATGAAAGAGCGCTATTTGCACATTCTCAAAAAATTTTTTAGGCCGCATTGTTTTCGACTATTGACAAAAAAAAAAAAAAACATTTCACTTCTCTCTCCCTCACGCGTTCCGCCTCCTCCTTCGCGCGCATTACTGCTTCGCAGAAGGAGGTGACGGCCTTCCATGCACTCTCGCTCCGTACCATGGCCTGTAGACCAGGGGGTCTACTCCCTAAGTCCGTCAACGAAGTAACGGGCCCGTCCGTTAGTAGTCCGACACGTCGGACTGAACCCTACTCCCTAGTAATTTCGGATTCATCAGTTTCCAACGGAATCGTAGACAATATTCGTGAACGAAAGACGCATGGCGATTGATGACAATAGAGTTGTGCTATTTTACCGGTCGATTACCGGTTTAATTATTTTGTGGTTTTCAAGCTAAGTAAACAAAAATCAATATTTTTTCCTTAGAAAATGACTACATTTTTAACAATATACATTTTATTATAAAGATTAGAATTATTTTTGACATTTTTGTCCGGAAACCGGCATTATCCTGTTGATACCTTTGCCTTTTTCCTTTTGACATTTTGCCGGAAATTTTCAAATTAATTCAACGAATAAATACAATACTAGCCGGGAAGTTTTAAAATTATTTTATTTTAGTTTCTTTCTTATTTATTTTGTAAAATAGCCCCAACCGCTGCAGAAACTGACGAACACGGACTCTGGCCGGAGGAGCGCAGGAGCTGGGCAGCCTCAACGTGCTTTATATAGAAATTTTCACTTTTGGTGGGGACAAAAAAAAAATACTAACATGTTGAATTTTAGGGGTTTGAGGTCTCTAAAAGGGGGTCGAAATTTTCATTATTGTTGCGATAGAGGACGCACCATTTTCGAGATATAAGCAAAAGAAAAGAAAAAAATATATACAGTAACAGTACTGATTTTGTACAAGTAGTGGAGATGTTGGTGTGGAGTTTAGTTCATGACAACTAATTGATTTTATTCTACATCTTTTTAATCGCGATTAATAATAGTCACATTTAGTTAGAAAATCTAAATTTTAGTTTAAAAACGTCAAATTCAGAATAGCAAAATTGCCAAATAGCTTTAAGATAAGTCAGTAACGTCGGGAATACTCGCCAACCTAAATTCTTGGCGTAAATATTGTCGACGTTGCCTCCGCTCTTCCTATATAGCTTCGTCAAGCAATAAAAAAGCAGCCATACTTTGGAATTCCTTACTTTGTCTCTAAATAGTGTAAACAATTATAATCGTTCGTCGACAGAACGATAACTATTTGATGTCGTATCAACTGACATAAGGTTCCGTCAAAACAAGCGTCAAGTTCAACTTTTCGGATGGACAAAAACGCATCGGTAGTAGGGACAGTTGTCAAATCGTGTTGTCATTCATTCTTCGTCGGGCCCCGAACGAATCGTCCGTCCGTTGGTGATAGGGAGTAGGAAACGCCCGAAACGAAGCCCGAAACGACGGACTTCGTGCTTAGGGAGTAGACCCCCAGGACCGGACGCGAGAGATCGTCGCCACCGATCGCCTCCATGAGGATACGGCGGTGCTCTACCCAAGCCGGGCAGGCGTCCACCGTATGCTCTACCGTATCCTCCGAGCGATCCACACAGTGGTAACACCCTAAACAAGAATCTCCCGAAACAACCGTGTCCGGTGAGGACCTGCGTCAGGCGGAAGGTGAGGACGCCGTGGCGCCTCTCTAGCCACTCCTCAAAGAGGGGTGCTTATACTTGACTTCCCGTGTGTTAACAACTACAAAGTGCTGTTATATTATAATAGTGATAGCTGTTCGTCAGGAATAATCTGTAAGAATGACAATGAAAATCATTCAATGTATCAGTGTTGTGCCATCAGTGTATATCCAGGAACACAGGCCTTCAATAATTCACTAGAAAAGAGCTGGTGGACCTCGACACCGACCTGCAGACAGTCCAGGGAGGCTATGCCATTCTTAGATAGTAGGCTAACCAGGCGGTTATTACTCCTGGACAGGACCGGCCTGCGCCTGGTGACGGGGACCATCACGGGACACTGCTCGCTAAACCAACACTTCCACACAATATCGGACAATCCTCTGTGCAGGGCTTGCATGGAGGCTAAGGAAACCGTCGTGCATGTGCTCATTGAATGCACAGGCGTCACCCAGATTAGAACAGAAACCCTCGGGGCACCCAGATCTTTCACAGATGTTCTAAACAGACCGGGAGACGTAATTATCTTCTAGATGGAGGTGGGCTGATTGGAATAACCACTGATGGCCGCCATGGCCCATGTACAATGGTCGACCTGAAGGAATAAGTGCGGAAACCAAACCCTTTATCATAGAACATGGAACTGTACGTTGTTTGCTCTCGCGTTACCAGTCCTGACTCTCTGTATATTTTGACAGCTGTGGCCAAAACTACAAACGCTGGTATTTTAGTATATTGTGTCGTGTTACGACTTTCACGCGAACGAAGTCGCGGGCATAAGCTAGTGTACAATAAATAAATACATACACAAAACATGTTATACTTAACTATACAAATATATACAATAATAATTATGAAGCAAGTGCAAATAACAAAACAAAAAAATAAATTATGGTTAAGGAGAGAGATAGTGTTTTTTATCATAATTTTAAAAATTGACAAAGATTGGGCACACCTTATCGACACGGGCAAGGCATTCCATAACCGCACTGCTTGAACTGTAAAAGATTTATCATAGAAACTGGTGGAATGCATCGGCATCTCCATTCTCAAGTTTTCTGATGACCTCAGATATGTATTATGTGTGTCATGAAGGAACTTGAAACGTTCTTTAAGATAAGAGGGGCTTGGAACAGAATACTGTAGAGCTGAAACAAGATGTGAGAATTCCGGCGAAGGCGTATGGGAAGCCACTTGAGCTTTGTACGAAATTCTGAAATGTGATCATATTTGCGCAAGCCAAATATAAAGCTTATACATAAGTCTTGAAGTCGCTCAAGTTTATCTACAGTGTGTGTGTAGTAGTTGTGCTTCAGTGAGATCGAGATAACTGACATCAGTGTAGTCAAGGATGGGAAGTAAAAGAGATTGTGCAAGCGCAGTTTTAGTGGCAGTTAGAAGAAAGTTCCGTAATCGTCTCAGAGAATTGGCAGATGCAAAAATTTTGCGACTTACGTCCTGCAGCTGGGGACCCCAAGAAAGATGTTTGTCGGTCCTCCAAGGTTCTTGACTTTCTCGCTTACCGGAATAGTAAGCGAGAAAGTAGAAGACACACACACAGGTCATCAACCACTATGACCTGTGTCTTCGACGGTTAGCCTGCAACCCATGTACCTCACTTCACTCGCAAATTGAAACTATGTTATTGTTGATTATATCAATAGCATCAGCCAGATCTGAATATGCAGCTTGTTTGTAAATTTGCAAATCATCTACATAAAGGTAGGAAGAAATAAGTTATTTGGAAATATAATTTATAAAAATTGCGAAGAGTAAAGGAGATAAAACGCCACCCTGAGGTACACCCGCAGAAGTATAACACAGGGAAGAGCAAGACTCTTCTATGCATATACGCTGCCGGCGCCCATACAGGTAACTACGAAACCAGTCAATCGCTGTTGGAGATATGTTAAGCGAGCGAAGCATGCCAAGCAGGATATCGAAATCGACAGTATTGAATGCATTACTAAAATACAGGAAGCAAAGGACCGTCAGATTTCCCCCTTCCATGCCTAACCGTATGTCATTGGTGACATTTACTAAGGCTGTAGCGGTGCTGTGACCGGGACGAAACCCAGACTGGAAAGGATTCAGCAGACTATTCTTACAAAGAAATGATGTGACTCAAGATGGCTGGACAAATCTTCAAAATAGCTCGCATTTAACTAGGTCAATAGGGCGCTTTATGTGACGAGAGGCATGAGGCTAAACACCCTTATTTCAGAATTTGTGACGCTACAGAATCTTAGATAATCGATCGAAAACTTGAAAGCTTGAAAAACCACTTGTCGCTGGTCTCTCAATCTCTGTAACGGAAGTGATTTTGATGACTTTTTGCATATCAACGGGCGTCACATATATTTGTGACAGGCATCGAGCTAACAGTTTTGTGATACGTACAGCGGTTTAGTAGAAAAATACAAAAATCTGTGTCCAGCCAGCTTGAATTTACGTATAAAACTTTTGACTTTCACTTCCGAATCTCAATAACGGGAGCGTTTTCGAATATGGTTCCTTTACTAACATTTAGTGACGCAATTTGTGACAGTAATAACATTTGATTTATGGCGTCACATGTAAGGGTTTACGAGAAATCAATAAAAACTTAATGTCCAGCCAGCCTGAGTGCTAGCTGGCAGGACACATGTATCTCCGCTGCCTGATGATCTACGGCCTTCGAAATAATAGGTTGGGGAAAAAGTTTCTTCGCATATTTAAGAAAATTCAAAACATTTTTTAATATATACTCCATTTACTATAGCATTAGACAAATAACGGCTAAATAACGACAGTTATTGTGTAATATTGTTGAAATTACTGCACTTTAGAGTAATTTTTTTAATGTAAATGGTAAATAGATTACAGTGCTTTGTATTAATCGTGAAATGACGGAGTTTATTAAACATTTACATAGAAATAACGAAAGGGTGAGAACAGTTATTTGTCTAATGTTATAATAAATGAAGTATCGTTTATTTACATTTAACTATAGTATGTAGGTACCATTTTGTTCGATAACTTTTTGCCATCTTGTAGGTAGGGACATGATCCCATTGCTATAGAAATTTTGGGACTTCTGATCAAAATACCGCGACAAGTGGTTTTGGCAGTCCTCTCGAGATGTTAACCTGACACTGCCTAAAGAATTCTGAAGAGACCGAAACAGGTGGTAATCTGAAGGTGCAAGGTCAGGACTATACGGCGGATACATTAACACCTCCCAGCCAAACTCACTAAATTTTTGCTGAATGGCTAAAGATGTGTGAGGTCTAGCGTTATCATGATGAAAAACTACACCGCTTCTGTTGATAAATTCCAGCCGCTTTCTCTCAACTTCTTGCTTTAATCTCATCAGATGTTCGCAGTAGAGTTCAGAATCATTGGTCCTGCCTGGTGGTAACAGCTCATAATGAATAATGCCCTTCCAATCCCACCACACACACAGCATCACCTTGTTGCGAGTTAACCCGGGTTTCGCCACAGTCTGTGAAGCCTGACCGGCCTTTGACCACGACCTTTTCCGCACGTTCTTGTCGTACGCGATCCACTTTTCATCACCAGTTATCAGCTTCTTCAAAAATGGTTCGGTTTCATTACGTCGTAATAAAGAATCACAAATGAGTACACGGTTCATGAGGTTTCTTTCAGTGAGCTCGTGAGGTATCCAAATATCGAGCTTTTTTGTGTACCCAGTTTTTTTCAAATGTGCCAAAACTGTTTTGTGGTCAATTCCCAGTTCTTCAGCTACGTCTTAACTACTGATATGGCCGATCTTGCTCCACTTTTTCAAAAATGGCATCCATTTTTTCCGTAATAGGGCGACCAGAGCGACGTACATCTTTGACATCAAAATTTCCGGATTGAAAACGCTTAAACCAAATTTGTGCTACTCTCACAGACACTGCACTAGGTCCATAAACATCGCAAATTTTTTTCGCGGCTTACTTTGCATTTTTACCTTTTTTGTATGTTATTGATTATTTACGTGCAGATATCTACTCTTTTTAGTAGGTAGGTATTGGTGTTTTCAATGGGAAGAACATAGATAGATATTGTGTCAGGATAACTAATGCTCGAAGGTAAAAATAATGTTTGCTGTAAATAAAATCACATTTATTTATTTGTCATTATACAGCGTTTCAAATGACGAAAATGACGACGATCAACTCCATTTACGCTTCAGTTACCCCCGCCTTGTACCACAACGTTGTTTTTACCGCCGCCCTGAAGTCCTGAACTATTTCAGGACTTCCACGTCAATATTTACAGCGACATAAAGAAATATTGGCAATACCTACTCTTAACAAATGCATTGCACGTGAACGTGAACGTGCACATGCGTTGCCGCAGACCGAACGCGACGGTTCAATAGCTGGCATGGAAGTATTACTACCGTATCAGTGTTGCCAGATGTACGAGATATCTCGTAACTTTACGAGATTGGCTTATTCCACTAATCCCCCCTGAGAGAATCCCCCTCAGTGGAAAAAACTGAATCCTAATGTAAAAAAATCACTTTCAGGGGATCTAGAAACAAGTTATTTTTTGTTTTTTCAATTCTAGTTTTCCCCCCTTAGCGGGATTATCAGGGGTGAATTCTAGACTGTTTTCAGATTCCACTTTTCCTCCTAAGGGGGATTTTCAGGGGGGATTTGTGGAATAAGCTACGAGATTTAGCGGTCTCTGTACGAGATACGAGTAAAAAAATCTCGTGTACTTTTTTTACTAGATTTTAACCACGTTTATTTTTTTCCTATTTTCAACGACCGGCGATGGCTGGTACACATAAACATATCCCTTTAAACGAGTTAGGATTGTCTAACTATCGCCTGACAGCACCATGTATCCAAACCAAAATATTATAAAAAAGTTTAGGTACAATAAACATCGTATTTTACGATCGACTCACTCTTCGTCTTTGGCCGGGGAATTCCCGCTCGATGTATTTATTTGTTGTTGTCCTTGTTGCACTCATGTAAACATCGGATTCTTATCTCCTTTGCTCTAACCGAAACACGTAGGAAAATATAGTTTTACTCAGTAGTAGTTGAAGTTTGTTTAAGTTCCAGTGCATTTTGATGTGTCTTCCGAATTATTCAGTGATTAAATTAAAATAATGAGTAGTGACAGTGAATCTCCATCTACTCCACCTAGAAACAACTACCCTACAAAACTTAAACTAAAAACCTACTTTAATAGAATTAATTCTATTACTTATTTAAAATGTGAATCACAGTTGTAATTTGTTTTATTTACAGCCAATATACCTAATACAAACCAGATGGAAGTAAATACATTGTGTAAATTATGGATTTCATGACATTTTAATTTTTTTGATTTATACGAGATTATGTTCCGAAATTACGAGATATTTGGCAACCCTAGTAGTACTTACAGTCCATTCACAGTAACGACTTCCTATATATACTTATCATACTCTATGGTAACGACTAACAGAGGACAAAATAACTGTGAACGGAATGTAATACTTCCATGATAGCTGATGTTGGTGTCGCCATCTATTGCTTAAAGTTAGTATTACTAGGACAACTGGTCGAATCTTAACTCTTATTTAGGTTGTCTTACCACAGATTAATTAATAGTTGTCTTACTCTGATTAGTGATTACACTTCGAAAAGTACATACAATGCCGACTGTCGAGTTTAGCTCTCATTTTTAGTTACTACGAGTAAGACTACTAAGATAATGAACTAAACGCGAAATACAAGTGGGCTCTCTTTTGCAGTTGGTAGTCAATTATTATTTTGAATTAAATTAACACATACTTACGCTTTTTACTGCAGGAAAACCTTTTATTCCCACGGGAAAATCCAATACAAAGCATGCGTGGCTGCTACCGGCCGATTAGTCGATTAAAAAGAAACCTTTATTTGTATTTAAAAAAAAAAAAAAAAAATCAACTTACGTCTATCCTTACAGCCTGCCAGCTTGTCTATTGCGATAGCGTACTTATCTGATCTTATTCTAACTTATAATTAACTTATTATTATAATTACATTTTTTTATTTGGTACAAATAAAGCATTCTTTGTGAACTCACTCAGAGAACAACAAAATAGGTCCGAGTCACTAGCTATACGGTTAAGAGTGCGGAGTGCACGCGTCAGTGGCGCCTCACTTAAAAGATTGGTTCGTGCGCGCGGCTCCGCCAGCAGCCGTGGCTGTCGTCGTCGCCAGACGTACCTGTCCAGAACACACAAACCTATGTGCCCTAAAATGTCCGCATTATGTACCTTCCCTCTAAGTATCTTGAATATGTACGAGATGAGTGCGAGATCCCTCCTGACCCTCAGTTCGTTATATCCAACCATACCCAAAATAAATAAAGTTGGGTACATAATCGGATAAAATGGGTATACACCATACAAGCGCCAGTACAAGTACCTCACAAACTTGTTTTGTACTCTCTCCAGCATGAGCCTATATTTAGATTCATGTGGAGACCAAATGAGTGCGTTACATTCTAATTGACTTCTAACTAAGGCATTATATAAGGCGATAACCGCTTTAATGTTATTAAAACCGCTCACCATACGGAGCATAAAACCTAAATTACGGTAGGCTTTTTTGCAGCAGCTTGTGACGTGATCACGAAACGTTAGCCCAGTTGTAACGGAACGTTACATGAATAATCATGTTTTGTTTATGATTTGTTAAATAGCAATATATTATAAATCAATGCTTTGTTCTTTGTTTGTGTACGACTTGGAACGCGCCGGGTACGTGCGGTGCGGGGCGAGTGTTCGGATAACGGGGATAATGAAGGGCATTGCGGTCGCGCAGGTGAGAGCAGTCGCTTCTAGGCTGATGTCAGAGTGGACGTTTGACTTTGCGTCCTGTCGAGCGCCCTAGCCGACCGACCGTTAATTTCTAGTTTGTTTATTATATACAACCTTTAATAAGTGCCAATTAAGTTATAGTGGTAATCCCGATTTAGGGTAAGTTTGAATAGCACACAAATTACGCACATCATAATCATGTCATTCTGTTGCCAATCATTATTCTGTGTATATTATATTATTTCTTGTTATATTTCATTTACTGCTGTTGCTGCTTATTTCATCTCATAAAATAAGCACCATTTAGGATTAGCCTCAGAAGTTGCTAATAATGCTGTATCGTGCTACTTAATTTTTTTCTACCTTCAAGTGCAACATTAAATTAAAATCTAAATTCTTAACGTTTTAATTGATTGATAATTATTGTTTTTTACTGTTTTCTTTTTGCTCAGGCTTGCTTAATATGTAAACTCCGTTCTGGCCAGTACCACCACGTCAATACTACTACAAATAAATAGGTATTCTCTTCTCGTTGTCGTCGGTGGTACCCCAGCACGGAAGTTAGTAGGCCGAATTCTAATCAGCTGAAACGGTGGTTTCCAGGTTTCATGTTTACGCCTAGCTGTCAACGGCAACAGTTTCGCGTCCAGCTTCCCACGTACATATTGACGCTTCGCCACTGGTGTGCTGAGCAAGTCGGACGGTCGCACCGTTTTATATAACAGTGACGTCGCCGTTCAGCACTGCACTCAACTTCGGCCAATTTCCATCTCAGGCCAGCAGCGGGATATTGCCTGCAACTACAGGGGAGTACCTATCCCTGCAGAAGTGTCAACAGACGTCCGTAACCCACGACCTATAAATTATTCGTGTGTCTCCGGCTTAACCGGCTTGGTTTTATCAATAAATACTTATTTTTATGGTACACGCCCGTTCTTTTATTCAGTCGCCAATTGTCAGGTGGGAATCGAACGGGTGGAGGCTACACTGGCGCCCAACGTGGGGCCTCTTGGATTCCGGGTCAGCTGTTACAATATTGGGAAATCATGCACATAACACGTTACTCAGTCGTGGCCTTAAGTTATGTACTGATGATACACCTTCGATAATAACTGCTGGTGGTCAGACACTTAAGGGTATTGGCTATATTAATGTTCCAGTGCATTTAGAGGAACAATTTCACATAATTAAGTGTTATGTAGTTCCAGAAGTTCAATCATCGCTTATTCTAGGGATTGACTTCTGGCGCGCCTTTCAGTTATGTCCGAAATATTTAGGTTCTGTTAGTTTGTCAGCAAATCCATTAGTAGATTTAAATTGTAATAATCATAAAACTTTTATTCATTCTTATGATAGTTTGGATGAGTCTCAACGCGCTATAGCTGATAACGTTGTTGAGCAATTTAGGGACATTTCATTTGAGCATAAAGGTTTAGGCCGTACACACGTTTTAACCCATCGCATCGATACTGGCGATTCACCTCCTGTTCGACAAAGATATTATAGGCTGTCTCCTGAGAAACAGAGAATCCTTGTTGAGCAAGTGGATGAGATGTTAAATCTAGATGTGGTGGAGCACTGCGAAAGTGCCTGGCAGTCTCCGGTACTCCTCGTTACTAAGAAGAATGGCCAGCCTCGTTTTTGTCTTGACAGTAGGAAGTTAAATTCAGTCACAAAACGAGATGCCTACAACTTGCCATACATTGCTGAAATTTTGGATAATCTGCGCGACGCCCGATTTCTTACTAGCCTTGATTTATCTAAGGCCTTTTGGCAAATACCTATTGCAGAGGAGGACAGAGATAAGACGGCCTTCTACGTCCCAGGTCGAGGAACTCTTAGGTTTAAGACCACAGCTTTTGGCTTGACAAATGCTCCCGCTACGCAACAGCGTCTTGTAGATAAGTTACTAGGTAATGTAGATCACCGTATATTTGCTTATCTGGATGATATTATTATTGTTAGCGATAGTTTTGATGAGCATGTGTCCCTCCTACTTCGCGTTTTGGACAGGTTGCGTAAGGCAGGTTTAACCGTCAACTTAGAAAAATGTGAGTTTTTTCGAAGTCAACTTAAGTACTTAGGTTACGTGGTTGATGCGAATGGGTTGCGAACAGATCCAGAAAAGGTTGAAGCCATCCTTAACTACGCAACTCCTATAAATCGCAAGGAGTTAAAGCGATTTCTAGGCACAGCTACATGGTATCGTAGGTTCGTTCCTAATTTTAGCACAATTGCAGGGCCACTCAACAAGTTGACTTCGAATAAAAAGAACACTCCACCTTTCAGGTGGACTGAAGAGGCAGAAGTCGCTTTTAAAAAACTAAAAGAATGTTTAGTTTCCGCGCCTGTTCTTTCTTGCCCTGATTACAATCTACCTTTTGAGGTGCATACGGATGCGAGTAACTATGGGATAGGTGGTATGCTCACTCAATCTATAAATGGAAAGGAGCACCCCATAGCTTACATGAGCAAATCATTAACGGCGGCAGAAAAGAACTACAGCATTACAGAGCGGGAGACGCTGGCAGTTCTCGTGGCATTAGAGCATTGGCGATGTTATGTGGAGAATGGGAAAACTTTCACGGTTTACACAGATCATAGTGCATTGAAGTGGTTTCTTTCATTAAATAACCCTACGGGAAGGCTCGCACGTTGGGGTGTGCGTTTGTCTTCGTTCAATTTTGATATAAAGCACCGTCGAGGTGTCGATAACGTTATCCCTGATGCGTTATCTAGAGCTGTTCCTGTTTATTCTTTGATCACTTCTAATTCATTCGCGACTTCTAGTGATGATTGGTATACGAACATTTATAATAACTGTGTCAGAAAACCTGAAATTTTTCCAAATTACCAAATTAAAGATGGCACTCTTTTCCGCCTTAGTAAGAATAAGTGCTTGCTTACCAATGAATTTTCTTGGAAGGAGGTTGTTCCCTCTGAGTTTAGGGATAAGGTTATTGGGGATAACCATGATGAACCAACTGCGGGTCATTTGGGTATCTTTAAGACCTATAGGCGTATTGCACTCCGATATTATTGGCCGGGTATGCATCGAGATGTGACAAAATACGTTGGATCTTGTAGTATTTGTCTCCAGTACAAAACTCAAAACCATGCTACTCTTGGTGAAATGGGACGCCCAAAGCAATGTTCTCGACCTTACCAAATGATATCAATCGACTTAATGGGACCCCTTCCTGTCACACGGAAACAAAATAGTTACATACTAGTAGTAACGTGTTGCTTTTCCAAATTTTGTCATATTTTCCCAATAAAAAAAGCAATTTCTCAGATTATTGTTAAAATTATGGAAGAAAACATTTTCTTGGTTCACGGTGTACCTCAAAGTATTTTCCTGGACAATGGCACTCAATTTATTAGCAGCCATACTCAGGATTTATTCAAAAAATATAAAATACCTAACATATTCTTTTCACCAAAGTATACCCCTCAGGTTAATACTGTAGAGCGATACAATAAAACTATTATTACTTGTATTTCTACATTCGTAGACGGGGATCATCGATCATGGGACTTATTTATTCCAAAAGTACAATTTGCAATAAATAATTCAGTTAATGAAGCTACCGGATTTACCCCTTCCTTTCTTGTTTTTGGACGGGAAATAGTATTGTGTGGTTCCCATTATGCAGACACAGACTTGGGTGATGAGGTTTTGTTTCTTCCCCGCGATGTGTATGCGGAGAACCTTGGTTGCCTAAGTACTATCTTTGACCAGGTTCAAAAATCGTTGTATCACGCCCATGTAAAAAACACGTCATATTATAATTTAAGACGCAAAGCTTTTGAGTTTAATACCGGTGACATCGTATATAAACGTGCTTACGTCCTGAGCGATAAGGATAAGCATTTTAGCAAAAAATTAGCTCCCAAATACATTAAGTGCCGGGTCATTCAAAAGCTGTCACCACTTGTGTATGTCTTAGAGGACATGTCACGGAAAAACTTAGGGTCTTGGCATATTAAGGACCTGAAAATATCTACCTATAAATGAAAGTTGTCTTCGTTACCTTTCCCCATACACTATTAAACGACTAAGATCAGTTACAAAAGTCAGTGACGGATATTAGTCACTAGATTTTTCAGTACGTTAGAACACGTCGCATATTTTTAACATTGTGTGATGTATTATATGATAGGTTTTTGAGTGATGAGGTATGACTGAAATGAAAGAAAGAGTAACAGGTTATTGTAACAAGTTTAAGATGCGGATTTTATTATTAAAATAAAATCCTTGTGAGGGAACCGCGGGTAATGTAACGGAACGTTACATGAATAATCATGTTTTGTTTATGATTTGTTAAATAGCAATATATTATAAATCAATGCTTTGTTCTTTGTTTGTGTACGACTTGGAACGCGCCGGGTACGTGCGGTGCGGGGCGAGTGTTCGGATAACGGGGATAATGAAGGGCATTGCGGTCGCGCAGGTGAGAGCAGTCGCTTCTAGGCTGATGTCAGAGTGGACGTTTGACTTTGCGTCCTGTCGAGCGCCCTAGCCGACCGACCGTTAATTTCTAGTTTGTTTATTATATACAACCTTTAATAAGTGCCAATTAAGTTATAGTGGTAATCCCGATTTAGGGTAAGTTTGAATAGCACACAAATTACGCACATCATAATCATGTCATTCTGTTGCCAATCATTATTCTGTGTATATTATATTATTACTTGTTATATTTCATTTACTGCTGTTGCTGCTTATTTCATCTCATAAAATAAGCACCATTTAGGATTAGCCTCAGAAGTTGCTAATAATGCTGTATCATGCTACTTAATTTTCTTCTACCTTCAAGTGCAACATTAAATTAAAATCTAAATTCTTAACGTTTTAATTGATTGATAATTATTGTTTTTTACTGTTTTCTTTTTGCTCAGGCTTGCTTAATATGTAAACTCCGTTCTGGCCAGTACCACCACGTCAATACTACTACAAATAAATAGGTATTCTCTTCTCGTTGTCGTCGGTGGTACCCCAGCACGGAAGTTAGTAGGCCGAATTCTAATCAGCTGAAACGGTGGTTTCCAGGTTTCATGTTTACGCCTAGCTGTCAACGGCAACAGTTTCGCGTCCAGCTTCCCACGTACATATTGACGCTTCGCCACTGGTGTGCTGAGCAAGTCGGACGGTCGCACCGTTTTATATAACAGTGACGTCGCCGTTCAGCACTGCACTCAACTTCGGCCAATTTCCATCTCAGGCCAGCAGCGGGATATTGCCTGCAACTACAGGGGAGTACCTATCCCTGCAGAAGTGTCAACAGACGTCCGTAACCCACGACCTATAAATTATTCGTGTGTCTCCGGCTTAACCGGCTTGGTTTTATCAATAAATACTTATTTTTATGGTACACGCCCGTTCTTTTATTCAGTCGCCAATTGTCAGGTGGGAATCGAACGGGTGGAGGCTACACAGTGTTGAATTTTACCCCTAAGTAAAGAAAGAAGAAAGAAAGAAAATACGTATATTTGCGGTAAACATGACGCAAAAAAAAAAGAACATAAACACAAAAGAAATAAGAATATTATTGGGGAAAATGCGTGTTTTATGCTTTAGCTTTAGTACCTAATTTATCTATGCGCTTTATGAAGTGGCAACATTTCAGAGCGTCCTTTTTAAAGTCTGTGAATGTGAATGTACCAAACAAATTATGATGTAAGAAATTACAAAATGGCCAATGATGTAATGTGTGACCATTATGCAATTGTTGTGTCAGTGCTTTAGTGCGTGAGTAAATGTGAAAGATGCGATGGACCCAATAAAAAGACAAAAACCTTGGACACTGGAGGGCATCCCGACATGTCAAACACTAAATTCCTTTCATTGTTGGAAAGTCAAGATTTTATACATAGCATAAATTCAGTTGTGTCTAGCCACAGTATTGTGTCTCAAGTTAGCCACAGCTGAACTCCTAAAGGTGCTTTGGAACTTCAAAAACAGGAAGTTATGAACAAAAATGGAAGTCGAGTCGAGTGAAATGGAACAACACAAGTAATTAATACGATTATTGGAATTAAATTTAAAATTAGATTCTAAATTGATAAATATAAAAGTAAATATTTAGCAATAAACATGTACAAGTAAGATGATCAAAATGTATTTTGAATAAATAGGTTATCAACATAGAATGAATGCACACAGAGGAAAAGCTGCTAGTATTCCCGGCAAACAGAGGATCAAATGCCATGCCGCAGCGCTGCTGGAGATCCAATACCAAGTACTGCAGGCCATAACCCAGAGGTAAGCAAATTAAATAAAAATAACTGTTTATGAGTATTAAAGAAGTCCCTAACTTCCGTAGCCCTAGCCATTGGCAACCCATCTATATTGTAAGTATATAGGATAGGAGTACGCGCGCGAGAGAAAGTGATTGTTACGCACTTTGAGATGTTGAACTGCAAGAGGTTATCCTTGCTCCAGGTCACCACTCTGTCTATGTCTCTTTGAAGCCTGTCACAGTCCTCCAATTTACCTATCTCCAGCGACATCTTGAGGTCATCGGCAAACAGTTAAGTTTTTATTGATTTCTCGTAAACCCTTACATATGACGCCATAAATCAAACGTTATTACTGTCACAAATTGCGTCACTAAATGTTAGTAAAGGAACCATATTCGAAAACACTCCCGTTATTGAGATACGGAAGTCCCAGCCAAAAGTTTTATACGTAAATTCAAGCTGGCTGGTCACAGATTTTTGCATTTTTCTACTAAACCGCTGTACGTATCACAAAACTTTTAGCTCGATGCCTGTCACAAGTGTATGTGACGCCCGTTGATATGCAAAAAGTCGTCAAAATCACTTCCGTTACCGAGATTGAGAGACCAGGGAAAAGTGGTTTTTCAAGCTGGCTGGACACATTTTCGATCGATTATCTAATATTCTGTAGCGTCACAAATTCTGAAATAAGGGTGTTAAGCCGCCACATAAAGTGCCCTATTAACCTAGTTAAATGTGAGCTATTTTTAAGATTTGTCCAGCCATCTTGAGTCACAAAAGAAATGCACTAAGCTGATTGTGGACAAGGCGTTCTAGGAATTTGGAAAGGAAAGGCAAGATGGAGATAGAGACGGTATTCTGAAAAGGAAGCAGGATTCGATTTTTTAGGTAAAGGGATGATTTTGGCCTCTTTCCACATTTTGAAGGAAAGACAACATAGGTTATAGAGTAGTTGAGGATATAGCATAGGATAAGAATGATTTCGTAACTAATAACCAAGTGGTACATACGTAATTATGGGTCCGAAACAAGTTTTTTTTTTTTTATATTCTGTTTGCGATTGTATCATTTTTGTCTAATAAGTACGTAATACTATTGTAATTATTACAAATATCACTTGTATTTTAAGGTTTTGGACTTACCCGGCTTCTTTCCCCACACGTTATAATAGCGCAAGACGGCATAACTCGTTGTTTTCCGCGAAGCTTCGTACGCTGTCACAATAAGGGCGCGATCGTTGGCCGGTGAAGCAAATTTCGGTTGACTTATGAGCGTTTGCTCATAAGTGCGGCTTACCTGCTCCGCCCACAAGGCTCTTCTAACCTCTTTAATCTGTTCTGTGGTTATTACTTAGCCCCAAGCTCCTCCAGTGATTTTGAATAGGACATATCGCTTAATATCCGTACTGAAAGTTTCCAAACACGCAGCGCGTCAGCGGCATTGTCGAAGTATTAGCAAACAGGCACACATTCCTGCAACTTACAACGAAATAAATCAGCGCTTGACGTAAATTGACGTAATTTTAGTAGGCAAGTTTTTAATCACGTCTAAACTTGTATGGAGTAGTGACAGGCACTGATTAATTTGACAGAACTAAACTAAAATTTCTCTTCTGTCCTTATTTAATGAAATAGAAAGAACAAGATGCACTGAACTTAAATTTAGTTTAGTTTGTGAACAAGGGAATCGGCACCATTATCTCGTGAATGAGAAGGAATTATGAAAAACGGCTCAATCAGCAACCTCGGTAAGTGTGTCTAGAATTTTCTAATAACTTTTATAAAGTTTCATATTGAGACACGAAGCAACAAAATACGATCTAGAGGAATGTGGCCGTTATTCTTTAGATTGAATTTTGTTGCTTTTCTTTCTTATTTGAAAAATAGTTGGGCAAACAGTATTAGTAGTTCTTGAGATATCCAGCTGAGACAGACGGACAGGCAGACTGAGTCACACCATAAAATGGCTTCTTTTATGCACTAGCTGTACAATCTGCTATATTTTCGAAAGTCGGTGGCATAAAACTAAAATATATGTAGATCTAAAGACAAAGTTGTATTTTTTTTTTTACATACTTATTTAACTCACGCCTTCCTTCCCATGGGGATACGCAGAAACTACAGAACGCCACCTAATACAAATAGTACCGGGGCCCTGGGGTAGAACGGGAGGAGCGGTCGCTCTAGGCGTCAGATGGCAAGGGGCACCAAATAGCCAAATGCGAAACACAATTTCCAGCGCAAAATGACCTTTTGAGAGTTGCGGGAGCAGTGTTGCCAGATCAGATTTTTTAATGTTAAAGAAGCAGAAGTATTTTAATTTAAATTCAATAAGTGATGATATTTGCAATAAAAGTTGTTTTTTTTTTTTAAGTTGTTTTTGGGACTTATTATTTACTAGCTTTTGCCCGCGGCTCCGCCAGCATAGATGTCACTTATCACGTAAAAAGTAGCCTATGTCTTTCTCCATATCCCAGGCTATATTTCTGCCAAATTTCATGACGATCGGTTGAGTGGTTTAGGCGTGAAAACGTATCAGACAGACAGAGAGTTACTTTCACATTTATAATACTATAGTATGGATTTAACATAAAGTCACAGTAGAATTAATGTGAAGTGAAAGCGTCGACCAAAGGGCGCCAAAAGACAATCTCGCTCTACCCTGATCAAAGGCTAGGGCCGGCGCTGACTACTAACCTTACATACCCCTTTTGCTTCGTTTACGTTCATCTGGTCACCCGCACGCCAGTTGCGAGTACTACGCACCTGACCTTTCTGAATTACCTTTTAGCCTGTATTAAATAAATGTATTTTCTTTGATGGAAAAACGCGCGGGGCATATCAGTGGCACTAAAGCGAAAGAGTAAATTTCACGTATGCACTGAGCGGCGAATGACGCGGATGGCCTAGTGATCAAGTGACTCACGCGCACGGCGTCGACGTGCGGCTTGATGTGCCCGGCGGCCGCCAGGTCCAGCACGTGCACGTGCGGCAGCGCGCGCGCGCCCAGCGCCAGCGCGCGCACGCGGCCCAGCACCGCGGCGTTCTGCGGGGCCCACTGGCTGCGCTCCGTCTCGCGGAAGCCTTGGATGGCCTGCAAGTGATTACAGGCCCTTAAGGAACACGCAGACACAAAGATGATGCCAAGTGTTATATTATCTAATAACTAGCTTCTGCCCGTGACTTCATCCGCGTGAAATTTCGGCCCACCCATCGCGTCGCATCCCGTCACTCGCCCACGCTATAACTTCGTTATCGCTTAGCGTTCTTTCTAACTTTTGTTCTTTTCGCTTGGCTCCTAAGGATCGTAGCGTGATGTTATATTATAGCCTATAGCCTTCCTCGATAAATGGGCTATCCAAAACTAAAATATTTTTTCAATTCGAACCAGTAGTTCTTGAGATTAGCGCGTTCAACCAAACAAACAATTCAGCTTTAATTATAGCTGACCCGCGCAACTTCGTCTGCGTCACCTAAACAGAAAACAGATAGGTATAGGCAATTTAATTATTTGGTTACTTGAACGTAGGAAATAAGGTAAACTAACCGTATAATTAAGAAAACAAAAACATACGATAAATAATTATGTAGGTGACACCTACTAATTTTAAATCGAAAAAAAAAAAACTTTAAAACAAAAGCAATGTTGCTGAAATAATAGATCGAAATTCAAAACCAGTCGCGGTAAGTCCCGTTGTGAAAATCTTAGAAAAAAAACCAACCTTTGAAAGAATTCACAAAAGAATACCCAATAGAAAACTAGGTACTACAAAATGAAAGTGCATTTAAAAAGTATTATTTGTTGTTGCGGAGTTATTTTAAAATTATGATATCTCCTAAGATGTAGATTAAAATCAAGTGATGTCAAGGACAATTTTGTTTACATTTAAATACTTGTGATTAATAACATATTGGTGCCGATTCTCTTGTACACCGAACTAAACTAACTAAACTATCACTAAATTTCCTTACTTTTGGCTATGAGAATCTTAAAGCTATTCTGCAAACAAAATTCTCTAAATTTAAAAATAAGTTTGACACAACTAAATCGAATTTGACAATCGTGACTCCAAGTGGTATTTTTTTTTTTTTTGGCTTCGCAACTTTGTACTTGTTTGCCTATGATTTATTTTAGAGCCGGAGGCGCACATGGGGGGCAGCCGCGACGTGTTTTTTTATGGAATTTTTCACTTTTTGTGTGGAAAATAAAAAAAAAGATTACCTACATGTAGCGTAATAGTGGTTTAAGAGGTTCTAAAAGGGGGTCGAAATTTTCATTATTTTTGCGATAGGACGCACCATTTTGGAGATATAAGCAAAAGAAAAAGAAAAAAATATATAGGGATAAACACGAAATATTTTAAGTGATACACCTATAAGAAGAAGCCATGGAAATGATTTTCTTTTTTATTCCGAATATATTATTTAAAAAATTAAATAATTTAAAATTACTTGATATGATGATTAATTATCAAAATTCACCGCGCTCGTGCCGCCACCCCACCGCACTGTTCGGCGTCACCGCGTCGAGGCGGGTCATTCATAGAATATGTAAATAAAGGATTTTTTCGCTTTTTTACGACCTATAGATGTTTCTCTTAAAATATTTCGTGTATGAATAGATACACCTTATATACAGTACTGATTTTGCACCAGAAGTCGAGGTGATTGGTGTGAATTTTAGTTCATGAAAACTAATTTTATTCCACACCTTTTTAATCGCGATTAAAAATAGTCAGATTTAGTTAGAAAATCTAAATTTTAGTTTAAAAACGTCAAATTCAGAATAGCAAAATTGCCATTTTCACTAAATTTAAAAACTCAGTACTATCTTAGAGCTGTCAAACTAAAATATAGTTAAGTTGTGTCACTTTAGTCAATTTCAGAATAGGAAATGGTCGTTTGACAGGAATAAACAAAATTTTGGTGATTTTTAGTCTAGTTTAGAGAATTTTGTGACAAGAGAATCGGCACCATTAAGTGGGGGAAAAAGTCTTTTCGCATTATAGTATGTATGAACTTGTAATAAAATCTCTTTGGCTATACTATTTGTATCTGGTTGGTTTTGGTATCATTGAAAGTTTAAATTTTAAAGAACATAATTCCAAATTCAAATTAGGAAAATGTGTGATTTTCATCTGTTTTTCGTACTGTCAAGATGAGAGAATCTAATGAAGAAATTCGATACATTTTAAAATTTTACTACAAAAAAGGTAAAAATGCAACGCAAGCCACGAATAAAAATTGCGATGTTTATGGACCTAGTGCAGTGTCTGTGAGAGTAGCACAAATTTGGTTTAAGCGTTTTCAATCCGGAAATTTTGATGTCAAAGATGCACGTCGCTCTGGTCGCCCTATTACGGATAAAATGGATGCCATTTTTGAAAAAGTGGAGCATATCAGTAGTTACGACGTAGCTGAAGAATTGGGAATTGACCACAAAACAGTTTTGGCACATTTGAAAAAAACTGGGTACACAAAAAAGCTCGATATTTGGGTACCTCACGAGCTCACTGAAAGAAACCTAATGAACCGTGTACTCATTTGTGATTCTTTATTACGACGTAATGAAACCGAACCATTTTTGAAGAAGCTGATAACTGGTGATGAAAAGTGGATCACGTACGACCAGAACGTGCGAAAAAGGTCGTGGTCAAAGGCCGGTCAGGCTCCACAGACTGAGGCGAAACCCGGGTTAACTCGCAACAAGGTGATGCTGTGTGTGTGGTGGGATTGGAAGGGCATTATTCATTATGAGCTGTTATGTTACCACCAGGCAGGACCATCGATTCTGAACTCTACTGCGAACAACTGATGAGATTAAAGCAAGAAGTTGAGAGAAAGCGGCCGGAATTAATCAACAGAAGGGGTGTGGTTTTTCATCATGATAACGCTAGACCTCACACATCTTTAGCCACTCAGCAAAAAATAAGAGAGTTTGGCTGGGAGGTGTTAATGCATCCGCCGTATAGTTCTGACCTTGCACCTTCAGATTTCCACCTGTTTCGGTCTCTTCAGAATTCTTTAGGCAGTGTCAGGTTAACATCTCGAGAGGACTGCCAAAACCACTTGTCGCGGTATTTTGATCAGAAGTCCCAAAATTTCTATAGCAATGGGATCATGTCCCTACCTACAAGATGGCAAAAAGTTATCGAACAAAATGGTACCTACATACTATAGTTAAATGTAAATAAACTATATTAAAAAATGTTTTGAATTTTCTTAAAAAATGCGAAGAAACTTTTTCCCCAACCTATTATTTAGAGCAGCGGTTCTCAAACTTTTTTGGTCACGGAACCCTTTTGACAAGCAAAATACTTGACGGAACCCTACAATAAAACAATAGTTTTTAAAAGTGTATTCTTTATTATATAAGCATAATAAAAGTACAATGTAACAGTTACTAATTATTACTTACTTTACCACATGGCAAATACAATAATAGAAGATATTAAAAATGAAAAAATCTTAACTAATGGGAGGTATGAAACTGTTTTTTATTTTTCATCAATTGGTTGATATCAGGTTTGATAGAAGACATTTGAAGTCTCATATCAGGTTCGCCGTCCAGTCTACTGCGATATTTTGTTTTCGTGGCTGCATAGGTTGAGAATCCTGTTTCGCACAAATATGTTGATGGGAACGGGAGAAGAATATTCAGAGCCATTCTGCCAAGCATTGCATATTCATCACGGATTCTGCAACAAAAATCGTTGAGAGGCGTCGTTTTGAACAGTGACTCCATACTTGTGTCTGATGACATTTCCAAAAGAGATTCATATATCTCGTTTGACATACTTTCGGGATTTTGCAAGTTGGGTAAAAAAGGATTATGAATCCATGAATTCAGCTTCATTTTTGTATTCTGTTCTTCGGGAAAATACTTTTCAAAAGATGCGCGCATCGAAGTGAGATATTGGACCAATTCTTCAAACACATCATCTTGAAACATTTCGGAGTCGTTATCGCTAACAAACTCACTGAGTGACGTAAAGCTTTCTATTTCTCTCTTACCAACGCAAATAATCCAAAAATCTAATTTTCTTTTGAAGGCAGTTATTTTGTTATAGGCCTGGAACACAGTTGTCTGTTTACCTTGCAATGATAAATTCAATTCGTTCAGTTTTTGAAAGATATCCGCCATAAAAGACAATCGGAACAACCAAGTTTTATCATACAAACGGACTTTCAAATTAAAAGAAACTGTAGGTATCTGCTGAAAGAAACATTTGTAACTCGGCTCTAAGTTCAAATAGCCTTGTTAAAGTTTTACCCCGAGACAGCCATCGCACTTCTGTATGGAGCAGCAGTGTTTTATGTTTGCTGCCATAATCCTCACACAATAATGAGAACAATCGGGATTGTAGTGGTCATGATTTGATAAAATTAATTATCTTTACCGCTTCATCCATAACTAATTTTAGATTTGACGGCATTTGCTACATCGCAAGTACTTGTCTATGCAGAATACAATGGCTGGAACTACAATTAGGCGCTTTACTTTTTATTCGTGATACTGCTCCTGCTGTTTTACCTGTCATCGCCTTGGCCCCATCTGTACAAATGTCAATGCAATCGTTCCAACTAAGATTATTTCCTTAAAAAAATATGTTTAATTTATTTTAAAAAAAATCCCCGGTAGTGTTTGTGGGCAGCGGTGAACACATAAGCATGTCTTCTTCTAAAGGAACGTTCATATGGATATCTCACGATAACCAGCAAGATAGCCAGACCAGTGACATCAGTTGACTCATCCATTTGCAAGGCGAATCGTGTTTTTTTGTAGACGTGCAACAAGTTCTTGTTTGACGTAGCTTGCCAGATCATGGATTCGCCGTGACACAGTATCGTTTGATAGCGGTACAGTAGAAAGATGCTTTGCAGATTTTTCATCGAGCATACATTTTGTTATGTCTAACACACATGGCTTTATTAAATTCTCAGCAATAGTGTGCGCTTCACGTGCTTGTGCAATGCGATAGCTAACTAAATATGATGCCTCCGTGGCCTTTTCATTGATAGTTTGTGTTACATGCATCATATTTTTTTGACTTTCCCATAACTGTTCTTTTTTACGAACAAAAAATTCTTTATTCTTGTCTTTAGACTCGGGGTGTACAGTTTCTAAATGTCTGCGCAATGTGGCAGGTGCCATGGAACTATTAGGAAGCAGTTTACTACATAACATGCAGAGAGGTGAGCCGTTGGAATCAACAAATCCCAAAATGATATATGATTCATCATACTTCCTTTTTTTCGTCTTTGAAACCGTGGAGCTTGACGTCGTGGCATCATCGTCTGGATCGGTAATTGCTGTATTCTCCGCGCGTACTGCTTTTGAACATTCAGCGTCATTAGAAGATGTTGTTGCAACACGTTTAACACCTTTAAGCCAACGTTCCATTATTCTTTATTAATAATGTTACACGTCAGGATGGTGGGGTCAAAATAATGCACAATCGTTACTGCGTTTATGAGACAAAGTTAAGTCCAAAGAAGAAATGTACAAAACTGATATAATCAGAACACAGCAGGCAGTAGAACTTACAAGCAGGCAGCAGGTTAGCCAGCTTGTAAGTAGGTAGGTACGAACTTATCGCTCCGAACGCTAATCGTCAACTGACTGACGAGGCGCGATTTTTTTTTTTTTTATCTATGGCATCTCAGAGTGTAACCACTAAGGTTCCGACTCTTTAACCGGGCTATCCTGTGGTTGCCTTAAGCTCCTATCGAAACTTAATGCCTCCAGCCAGGGCGTAAAAAACTACAAACTAAACGACTGCTGCTCGCTAAGGGCACCCCCTGTGGGGTACGAACCTCGGCTTAGGGCAGCTGAGTCGGAGGGAGGGTGGCAAGGGACCGACGGTGGCTGGATAAAATCAGTGTTTTGATTATTATCCTGGGGAGTTTGGATTACTTGCTGCTCAGCTAAAACGCGTGCTGGCGCTTCACTTACAGTCAAGGGTCGGGGAGGACTATTCATTGGTCGGGGATTTCGCGAGGGGCCTCGGCGGCGAGGTCGGAATGACGATCGTGTATTGTGTGCTCTTAACTTGCGAACTGTACTAGTTTCCCTACGACTTTCCTGGAGGAGAGTAGTGGGGTCGTCTGGGTCGGTCAGTGCATGCCTTGGACGGCGGGTCGAACTAATTCTAGAGGGGACATAACTAGCGGCCTTCACAACTAGAGCGTTGCGATGAGTGGCTGCTGAATCGAAGAAGCGCTTTGAAGCGCGCTTCATGAATTGAGCTATCGTGGGGATTTTGAGTTCTACGTGGAGATTAGTGTTACGAACGAACCAGGGGGCTCCCGTGATTTTACGTAAGACCCGGTTCTGTAGGGTTTGCATCTTATGGATGAGATGGGGTTTTGCGTGTGCAAAGACTGGACTCGCATAGGTCATGATGGGGAGACGAGGCGCGACGCGCGATCGCCGCTTTTATACTTAGTCCTAGACTCGAACTCAAACATTCTCAAAAATAGTCGAGTCGGCGCCTTTGATGAACAAAAAGCGGAAATAAAAATAGAAATACAAAAAAATGCGTTGTAAACAATCTCGACTTTATGTTTTTGAAGATAGAGCCGAAAGTCGCTTGTTCACAACTATAGCGTCTAATTCAGAGGCGGCTTTTATCAAAGGGACTGCGCGCTCACAAGTATACGCGCGGCTGGCGGAGTCAAAACGTTCGACCAGTGACCAGAAAGAGGTGTTTTGATTTTTTTTCTAAATTCTTGCGGAACCCCTACAGGGGTATCGCGGAACCCTAGGGTTCCGCGGAACACAGAGTACCGCTGATTTAGAGGATGTTGTCACCGTTTCCGGCACAGAGAAGTCCAGTTGTTTCAGACGAGGATTTTATTCCAAGACGTACACGAGATAAGACAATCAAATATATACAGGAAGAATCCACACAACCTTTCCCAGAAGAGACGAAGGAGGAATTAGTGTCCTCTAGACCAAAAAATCTGCCAATTAGTCTAGGGAGTTTCAAACTTAATAGTAGAGTACCGTGTAACTATTCCAAATAGGACGTAATTCACGAATGCACCACAAGTTCAGACTCACATAAACTAAATATTCTAGCGGAGGTTATTAGATCGTGGAGACTCTTAACACCGCGATTCAGAAACGTGACGTATTGCGTCAGCGCCATCTAGTGTCGAGTAGCGGTATTTTGTAGTGTCTCTCTTATATAATACGTGCCGCTGGTGGTTTTAGGGCTGAAACTGCGTGAAGCGGACGTCCGCGCGGTTCCATACAAAATGCTCCGTCGCGGAGACCCGCGCAGGCGTCCGTTGCGGGGGTATGCGCGGGGCCAGGTAGCGCCAGCTTACTGGCTGTCGTTTATTTTCTGCTAGTCGACGTTTTGCTAAGTTCTCCATCGACACGACTGTACATGCGCACCGTTAAAATTAAACTACGGGTAGTTAATTGCCCACGGAGGCCATCTGTGTGCCCATACGCGTAAACACGCGACGGTTACCCGTCGCGGGCGCCCGCTTCACGCAGTTTCAGCCCTTAAAAGAAGGTTTGCTACACATATTTATTTGGATAAGGATTAATATTATGTTGATAAAACTCATTCGCAAATAATGCATTAATTTCGAACAAAGATAACCATAAAAAAAGGTTATAGTGAGTCAATCTTAAAAAATAGACATTTATGCTGTCGCGGACTTTTTCTTAGAACTTTTAAAGAGGAACAATTCCATCATACATAATATTTGCGTAACTTAACCCGTTTACGCAGCGCACGCAACGGAAGCTCTCAAAAAGGAATATTTTTTCCCGACTGAGCATACCATCAACTATCACCATTTGTGGAAGATATTTGCAACCGTTTTCCAATTGTAATAAGATTGCAAGTACTAACATTATCCCAGTGATCAAACTCATATCTCATGCGCCGCAGCACTGGCTCCAGTTCCATCAACAGGGCATTCTCTTCACACTCCGAGATGAAGTCTGGATACAGCTGCATGTCCCGCACCACAGCGCTGCGCAGCTTGGGGTTGTCATTGTCCTTCCATGACGGACTAATCTCAACTAGACTTGGGTCACCTGTGTTTATTTGATTTACATTAGATTAAGTAATTAAAGTGATAGAGAAGTACCTGCTGACTGCTGGGTTATGAGGTTTAAGTGCGGTTCTCAAGGTGGATAATGTGTTTCTCAGTTCAATATTTTAAGATTTTCATAAGTATAAAAAAAGCCACTCTTCCTATTTAATGGGTGTCTCTAATAACCTAATCTTTAAGAAAATCATCTAAAATAAAATCTAATCTAATATTCTAATCTTATTCAAATTTAAATTAATTTATTTTAATCAATTTATAGTGGTTAGTAATTAATTAATTGTGTTATTATCTGCGCATAATGTAGTGCATGCTGTGCTTTTCTATAAGTAATGAGGCGCTTATACTTAAGTTTGCAATCTACTAATTGTAAAGCAATAGTGTATTAATTGTTGAAGAGCCTAATAAATAAATATATAAATATTATATCTTCACTTCTATTTTAATCTAATTCTTTCAATGCAATGTTGCTTACGCTAGAAATTTTGTTTTTTTAGTGTTGATAATGAACATTTAAGATTTGCTAAAATCAACCTAAGGATTAGTAAAATAATGTAGTTTGTATGTACGAGGAAATGTGTATTTTGTAAAGGACCTACGTATTGCTATCCTATCGTCTGGCTCCATGAAGCTGCTTATTCTGCGAGGAAGGCCGATGCATGACTTCTTATATTTACAGGTTTTCAGAAAACTAAATGTTAACAAACGCATGATTTTGCGTAATTAAAAACAAGCTTTATAATAATTCCCGAAAACGATTGTTTTCACGACAAGAAGACAGAACACGCCACACTTTCACTTTGACATTGACAGTCACAGAGACAGAATGTTTTTTTTTTTTTTGAATTTTATGACCTGGTTACTGGACCTTTAGGTCAAATCTTATTTTATTATCGAACACTGCACTATCACTTCATTTTTAAATTGTTTTAATAGTATTTTTAATGTATTTATATATCGGTTTGTAAGTATTTTTGTCTTTTAATAACTCTTCAAGTGGCGTCGGGCGGGATAAAGAATCGCACTTAATGTTCACATCACTAAGTTCACTAGCCAACACTAATCTGTCAAGTAAGAAGTTTTGACAGTCAAAAATAAGATGTTCCATGGTTCCTTCTTGGGATTCACAATGTGGGCATGTATTGCTTGTAATAATGCCAAGTCTAGCAAGGTGTGACGGAGCAGTATTATGGCCAAAGCGCAATCTATTTATCGTAGTGATAAAGTCTCGGCTGGCTTCCTTCAATCTATTGTACCAGGGTCTAACAGGTAATCTTTCTTGAATACTTCCATACCACTTTCCTTTGATGACTTGGTCTTTCTTCCACATTTCTAACCATAGCTTACATATATTTTCATTAATGCATTGCAGGAAGTCAGTCATAGGAATGTCCATTGCATTTCTAACATCAATAGCATTATTACCTTCATTTGCGGTTTTATCAACTACTTCATTGCCAGAGATACCTCGGTGAGAAGGTACCCACAGGAATACAATTTTTATGTGCTTAAGATAATATTGATGAATTATTTCTTTGATGAAATACAGAATATAATTTGACTTAAACGAAACTGTAAGGTTAGTTAAGGCTTTTATCAAACTCAGTGAATCAGAAACAATCAAATAGTATTTACAATTGCTAATTTGGCGAATATGTATTAATGCCTGATAAACCGCATAGGCCTCTGCAGTGAATATAGTACATGTATTCTACAGAGCAAAGCTTTGAGAGAATTTAGCATGTGAATTATATATAGCAGCACGTACATAATCACTCCCCTTACTGCCATCAGTGTAAATAACATAATAATTCTTATTATCTGCCAAAAACTGTAACATATCTGAATTATTATTAATGGGATTTTGTAATTCTTTAATGGGATGTGAAATACACTGATAAGAGAAGAAGTAACATGGCCATCGGCACTGTTTTCTAATACCAGTAAAACTGTTTTCTGTTTCTAGCAATATTTTGGACAATGTTGGGGATTTACCATTCAAGAGATCCTCTCCTGTTGTTAGAGGCCCAAGAGTTCTACTTACAGAAGGTACAATTTTGTTTATTATTTTCCTGTTATTTGCAGCAATTAATTTAAGACAGAATCTCTCTGCAAGTAAAATGCGTCTCAAAATTAAGGGCATAGTTTTAGTCTCCACTTCCATGGCCTTTACGGGAGTAGAGCACATTGCACCAGAAATTGTTCTCAAAGCCCTGTTCTGCAATAGATCTAGTTTATTTACATGAGTACTATTTATATACACTAGTGAACTATAATCAAAATGACTTCTAACTATACTTTTATACAACATTGATAATATTTTCGGGTCTGCTCCCCATGAGAAACCTGCAAGACATTTAATTACATTTAAACCTTTTAGAGCATTCTTTGATATGTATTTAATATGTTCCTCAAAGGTTAATTTCCTGTCTATTACTATGCCTAAAAATTTCTTTGAATTTACTGAATTTATAGATTCTCCGTTATAAACTACTTTTGAATTTGTGTTCTCATTTCCAAATATCATAACACTGCTTTTGGAGGGATTGATTTTTAAATGTAGCACATCATTGTAATCTATATCTATACTAATATATAAAGCTGAAGAGTTTGTTTGTTTGTTTGTTTGTTTGTTTGAACGCGCTAATCTCAGGAACTACTGGTTGGAATTGAAAAATTCTTTTTGTGTTGGATAGTCCATTTATTGAGGAATGTTATAGGCTATATAACATCACGCTACGACCAATAGGAGCGGAGCATAAATGAAAAATGTTGCAAAAACGGGAAAAAATATTCCT
Source organism: Dryobota labecula (assembly GCA_947523025.1). Taxonomy (NCBI): domain Eukaryota; kingdom Metazoa; phylum Arthropoda; class Insecta; order Lepidoptera; family Noctuidae; genus Dryobota; species Dryobota labecula. Next base: position 572,744 of record OX383303.1, on the reverse strand, counting down.
TTTTGAGAGCTTCCGTTGCGTGCGCTGCGTAAACGGTTTAAGTTACGCAAATATCATGTATGATGGAATTGTTCCTCTTTAAATGTTCTAAAAAAAAGTCCGCGACAGCATATGTCTATCTTTTAAGATTAACTCGCTATAACCTTTTTTATGGTAATCAAATTTGTTCGAAATTAATGCATTATTTGCGAAGGAGTTTTCATAAACATGGTATTAATCCTTATCCAAATAAATACGTTATTCATCACAAGTATTTAATTTTGAACAAAGTTGCCCTTACATCATTTAATTTCAATGAATATCTTAGGAGATATAACTGTTTTATAATAACTCCGCAGCAAAATAATGATCAACTCTGCGAGGTAGTCTATTCTAAAGTTGAAGAGTTCGTTTTTAGGGTTCCGTACCCAAAGGGTAAAATGGGACCCTATTACTAAAACTCCGCTGTCCGTCTGTCTGTCTGTCTGTCTGTCCGTCTGTCACCAGGCTGTATCTCATGAACCGTGATAGTTAGACAGTTGAAATTTTCACAGATGATGTATTTATGTTGCCGCTATAACAACAAATACTAAAAAACAGAAAAGAAAATATTTAAGGGGGGCTCCCATACAACGGACATGATTTTTTTTGCCGTTTTTTTTGCCCCGCCCGCGTGGATGTCGGTTATCGCGTAAAAAAGTAGCCTATGTCCTTCTCTATATCCCAGGCGGTCTATCGGCGGTATCTCAGCGGTTTAGGCGTGAAAACGTTACATACAGACAGACAGACAGACAGACAGAGTTACTTTCACATTTATAATATTAGTAAGGATTTGTATGGATGGTACGAAACCCTTCGTGCGCGAGTCCGACTCGCACTTGGCCGGTTTTTTGTTTTTTGAACGCGCTAATCTCTGGAACTGCGAGTTGGATTTGAAAAAATCTTTTTGCATTTTACAGCCCAATTCTTGAGGAAGAATAACATTCCTATTAACTAGGACACAATTTTTTTAAATGAAAGTTTATGCGAAAATGAAGTAAAATCACGGGCAGGCAATGTGTTGCGACGGGGTGGGTCGGGGGAACAAGAAATTTAACGCGGACGAAGTCGCGGGCAGAAGCTAGTAGTGAAATAGTTGGGACAAGGCTCTGTTAATATTGTCAATTGCAATTTCTACATTATAATTACTACTGTACAAAACAATATCATCAGCAAATTGCAGAATATCTACATTACTATTAACAAATTTCACTTGTGTATATATTGTATAACAAAGGAGATAGTGTAGCACCCTGCATTGTACCCCTAGATGCACATTTTGGACCTTGCAATGTATTATTATGTCTTACATAGAGTGTTCTATTATTCAAAAAATTATATATCCATTTACATAGTTGGCCAGGCACACCTAACCTAGACATAACTTGTACAAGTATAGTCGGATCCAGACTGTCAAAGGCACCTTGAACATCTAGAAATACACAAACAGTGTTCAACTTTCTATCCTTTGCATGTTTCAGGTCTGAAATTAAGGAAGTGAAGCTGTCTGCACAACTTCGCCCTTGACGAAATCCATATTGTACATGTGGAATGATGCCGTTAGATTCCATATACCAATCCAAACGATTTTTGATCATGTTTTCAAATAATTTACCTAGACATGAAGACAGTGATATTGGTCTATAAGAGCTGGCAAGCTCTGAGGGTTTATCTGGTTTGAGTATCGGAATGATACATTGTGTTTTCCATGATTGTGGAATACATTTACAATGCCAAAGTAAATTAAGGGTATTAAGAAACATTTTTTGTGCAGATTCATCTAAATTTTTAATAGTACAATAGGGGAGATCATCTGAACCAGGTGTAGTGTCTTTCCGAGATAACAAACTCATTTTAAATTCAGACCATGTAAAAGAATCTAACAAAAATTTTGAATTTAGATTATCATTATTTAATTCGAAAATATTGCCTAAACTATTAACATTATTTAGATTGCTGTTGTCGGATAATTTATCTAGAAATTGAGAAATAAACTCATCCTTATATGATTTATTGCCAGCTCTTATACCTTTAAACATTTTTAGAAGATTCCAAATCTTACTTATAGGAGTAGTTCTATTAAATGTGTTACATAAGTTATCCCAACCTATTCTTTTTTGTTCTGATATGGTTCTTTTCTTAAGTGCATCTTTTCTTTTATAATCTAAATAGTTCTCCATAATAGGTTCACTTCTATATAGTTTTAATGCGTTGTAAGAGGCAATTACACTTTTTTCACAAATGTCATTCCACCAAGGAGCTGGAGGTCTGCTTTTAAAATTATTTGGTTTACTAAGTTTAGGAATTGTCATATCTTTTAAAGTATCCAATCGAGAACAAAAATCATTATAGGTTGAAATAGGATCATACAGTTTCAGGACTAAATCATTGAATATTGTTTTAGAAATAGTTTTATATTTTTCCCAATCTGCTTTTTTATATATAAACCTATCAACAGGGGGATTAATATGATATGTATCTATTTGTAGTGAAATCTCTGTTATTGTTGGGTAGTGATAGCTACCCATGGCATCATCATGTACAGACCACTCGCATATCGATGCGAGGTTAGCACTAGTAAAGCTAACATCAATTGCAGACGGATTCCGTCTCGGGTTGTTAACAGTTGTAAAACTACCATCATTTAAAATACATAAATCCAAGTCATCAATTATATTAAATAAATCATGACCTCTGCTCTTAGTCGATAGACAACCAAATGCAATGTGGTGTGCATTAAAGTCACCACTGACAAATATGGGCTTTGGAAGATCATTAATAATATTACGTAATCTATTGATCCGTATATGTCCACTAGAAGGAGGACAGTATACACAAAGAATAGTCCAGCTACCATGTATAGTAGATAAGGACAGAGCAACTGTTTGAATGTCTTCATAAAATCTAGTGTTTAAAACTTTGTACTTTAAATATGGCTTAATCAGTATTGCTACACCATTATGAGTATTTTTGGAATTTTTATTATAAATATTATATCCATGTATTCTAAAACTATTGTCTTTAAACCATGTTTCGTTAAGTAAGCAAATGTCAATATTTTGTTTTTGTAAGAATTTAATCAATAAGGGTTTTTTACTATTAGCACTTTGAATGTTATATTGAGCAATACGTAGCTTAGACAATGTGTGACTGGATGGATCCACCATTACTTGAGATTTTTAAGTAATGTTTATTTAATACTATTTACGGTGGTAGGTGTATTATCTCCCTTATTACCCAGTTCCACCAATGTCTGTACCAGGGCCATTAGTACATCGTTGCTGGCAACAATTTGGGCTTTGATGTCTACTTTAGGAGGGACATATTTAGATTTATTTACACTATGTACAGTATTGTTTACAAATCCAGACTTATTTACAGATGTATGTACAGATTTATTTACAGACTTATTTACAATGTCAGTTGGTTTCATTTTTGGAGGTAGTAGAGGTGGAAATTCAGTAGATAATGGTGCCGATTCTAATATAGCCTATGATCGAATATAGCCTATAGCCTTCCTCGATAAATGGGCTATCCAAAACTAAAATATTTTTTCAATTCGAACCAGTAGTTCTTGAGATTAGCGCGTTCAACCAAACAAACAATTCAGCTTTAATTATAGCTGACCCGCGCAACTTCGTCTGCGTCACCTAAACAGAAAACAGATAGGTATAGGCAATTTAATTATTTGGTTACTTGAACGTAGGAAATAAGGTAAACTAACCGTATAATTAAGAAAACAAAAACATACGATAAATAATTATGTAGGTGACACCTACTAATTTTAAATCGAAAAAAAAAAAACTTTAAAACAAAAGCAATGTTGCTGAAATAATAGATCGAAATTCAAAACCAGTCGCGGTAAGTCCCGTTGTGAAAATCTTAGAAAAAAAACCAACCTTTGAAAGAATTCACAAAAGAATACCCAATAGAAAACTAGGTACTACAAAATGAAAGTGCATTTAAAAAGTATTATTTGTTGTTGCGGAGTTATTTTAAAATTATGATATCTCCTAAGATGTAGATTAAAATCAAGTGATGTCAAGGACAATTTTGTTTACATTTAAATACTTGTGATTAATAACATATTGGTGCCGATTCTCTTGTACACCGAACTAAACTAACTAAACTATCACTAAAATTCCTTACTTTTGGCTATGAGAATCTTAAAGCTATTCTGCAAACAAAATTCTCTAAATTTAATAATAAGTTTGACACAACTAAATCGAATTTGACAATCGTGACTCCACGTGGTATTTTTTTTTTTGGCTTCGCCACGTTGTACTTGTTTGACTATGATTTATTTTAGAGCCGGAGGCGCACATGGGGGGCAGCCGCGACGTGTTTTTTTATGGAATTTTTCACTTTTTGTGTGCAAAATAAAAAAAAAGATTACCTACATGTAGCGTAATAGTCGTTTAAGGGGTTCTAAAAGGGGGTCGAAATTTTCATTATTTTTGCGATAGGACGCACCATTTTGGAGATATAAGCAAAAGAAAAGAAAAAAATATATAGGGATAAACACGAAATATTTTAAGTGATACACCTATAAGTGGTAAAGAAGCCATGGAAATGATTTTCTTTTTTATTCCGAGTATATTATTTAAAAAATTAAATAATTTAAAATTACTTGATATGATGATTAATTATCAAAATTCACCGCGCTCGTGCCGCCACCCCACCGCACCGTTCGGCGTCACCGCGTCGAGGCGGGTCATTCATAGAATATGTAAATAAAGGATTTTTTCGCTTTTTTACGACATAAAGATGTTTCTCTTAAAATATTTCGTGTATGAATAGATACACCTTATATACAGTACTGGTTTTGCACCAGAAGTCGAGGTGATTGGTGTGAATTTTAGTTCATGAAAACTAATTTTATTCCACACCTTTTTAATCGCGATTAAAAATAGTCAGATTTAGTTAGAAAATCTAAATTTTAGTTTAAAAACGTCAAATTCAGAATAGCAAAATTGCCATTTTCACTAAATTTACAAACTCAGTACTATCTTAGAGCTGTCAAACTAAAATATAGTTAAGTTGTGTCACTTTAGTCAATTTCAGAATAGGAAATGGTCGTTTGACAGGAATAAACTAAATTTTGGTGATTTTTAGTCTAGTTTAGAGAATTTTGTGACAAGAGAATCGGCACCATTATCACTCATGTGTTGTTTCGTCAATGTAGTACTTGCATAAGTAATCTTATTTTTCTTTTCTAAAACTTTATTTAACTTAATTGGACAAATTCTAGAAATTGCAAGATGAGGCCCGCTGCAATTGCAACAGCAGATCTCTGTTGGTCTATCACATTCTTTATATAAATGCTCACCTCCGCAAATGGAACATCTTTGTTTGCCATTGCATACCCTAGCAGAGTGGTTAAATTTAAAGCAACGGAAACATTGTTGTAATGGGGGAACATATTCAAAAACTCGGTATGAAAACAAATCATATTGTACATGATCTGGAAGAATATTCGATAGAAAAGTAATGCTAACTGTTTGTAGTGGTACTCGCTCCTGTCCTACCTTCTTTGTGAATCTTCTTATAGCTTTTATTTCATAAATTGATGATAGTTTGGTGTATAGTTCTTTGTTCGAAATGTTTGCTGGTACAAATCTAATTATACCTGTTTTTTCTATTTGCGCAGCCGGAATAAATGCTTTCAAGCCATGCTTGTTAAGAAAAGCGCTGTTATTAATAAAGTTATTGGCCGTATTATACTGTTTAAATATTACTGCTATTTTATTTGCGTTTATTCGTTGTATAGCCGTCACCCCTTTTATTTCGCTGGAAAATATGTGATTGAGATAGACAGGGCTCTTATTGCCTATTCTATCCTTGTTGTTGGAAGCTTCAATGAACACTTTAAAGTCCACATAAGTGGCATTTTCTGGATATAGTCTTTTATAGTCGGGTTTCATGTAAGGTGGATAGCCAGAATGCTCACCGCCGCCGCCATCACTGCAGTCCATCCCAGTCCCTCCGCCTCCGGCCTGAGGCCGAGGACGTTTATGTGAGGTGGGCGGGTTATCCCCGCCCCCCTCATTTCCCACCATTTTTCAGGTTTGCGCACCTAGAACTATTGTTTTAATTAACTTTTAAGCAAGAAACTAGCGAATATTTAACAAAAACAAATATTGAAAAAAAAAATCTGAACCGCTCTTTTTTAAAGTTACCGCCAGAATCCGAGACAGAATGAAAGAACAGCGGTGCGTTCAGAGTTGCGATAACATCGATTTGAGCGTGACTCGTTCCGAATTAGCGTGAGCGCGATAACGATGTCCCGTGAATCGTCTTTGATGACGTCATGACATTCGCCATCTTGCGATAACGCCGACCATGCCTTTTACTAAAGGTGTGCTTACAATAGCAACTAAAATTGCTCAATCCTGGTCAATTCTCATCAACTATGACGTCAAGAATACATCCAGCAATTTAGGGCGATGGCAACATGTAGCAACCTGTTGCCAGAGATACGGCCACACAATACCATGCAATATGGAGCAACTTAAAAAACTAGGCAATACAAGTCAATACACCGATGACACAATTGTAGTCACGAGTCAGCAAGTGATTATTTATTTATTTTAATTAAAATCTTCGACACGTCTGTTCACAACAAAGTTCATCAAATGCCAACAAAAAATGCTACTAGGGATAAATAAGTGTAAAATATGTTTCTACGGATGGTCAGAGTTATCTAATAAAAAAACTGATTTTAATCACAGTATGCGTGAAAAAATTAAGTATCGATTTATCGATCTCGCCATTCACCATAATCACATCCCTACTTGGCGTCGCTTTCATTCTTGTTTATTAGGGTTGTCGCGACGTTTAGATCGCGAAGTAAAAAGGTAACCAAGTTAAATTAATACATGAGGCGAAACGTGTAACAAGCGAGTCATAAATGAAGTGTGTGCCTCAATCTATTGAGTATAATAGCATGAGGTGATCTCTGGCAACGTCGAACCCATAGAGCATAGAGAGATAACCATAAACAAAGAGTTTATATAGTTGATGGTTTGGCGCTCTCCGGTACACTTGGGATGCGCCATATTTAATTCAATATCTAATGCAAAGTGAAAGTGATTGGTGCTTGATGCGAGGCGTCCAGCTAATGGCAACTCACCTGAGAGATATTTAAGCTAAATGGTAGCACTAGAAAATAGTGTAGAGATTCCCAGCCGGTTCTAGATTTTCTAGCTTTTCTAAAGGAGCTAATTATTGTTCAATACTAAGAAGTTTCTGTTGCTCTTAGAAGTTGTTTACACTAAGAGGTCTTTCGATGCTGCAATGAGGCTGCATGCGAAAACCTCGTGAGTTGGACTAGGCGAAAGGCCGTGATCAGTCCGTGATACAGTCAAAGACCTTCGGTGCTCCAATACGAAGTCTCTGTAAAACATGTTATACGGTGTTATGTACTAAGGGGGTATAAAGTACATACAACTGAACTGTATATACTTGGAGATACCTATGATTCTGTGTTGAACATAAATATGGCGAGAGGCTAATTGGCAGACTTGGCTGCGGTTTCCTCTTTAATCTACACTAATATTATAAAGAGGAAAGATTTGTACCTATTTTTGTATGTTTGTATGTTTGTAATGAATTGGCTCAAAAAGTACTGGGCCGATTTAAAAAATTCTTTCACCAATAGAATGCTACATTCTTCCAATTTGACATAGGCTACATTTCATTTTTAAAAAAAATTGGGATCCTTGGTAAAATTTGAACAATGTAACCGAAGGTGTAGAAAAATGAATCTTAAAATGATAATTGTCTACCCCGTGCGAAGCCGGGACGGGCTGCTAGTACCCAATAAACTAATATGGTTCTGTGTTGAACATAGATATGGCAAGAGGCTAATTGGCAGACTTGGCTGGTGACCAGGAGAGCATGTAACCGAATTAATCTTAGCAGATATGTATGTGCGTGAAAATACACCTAAGACACCAGGAACGTTTATGTATGTATATCACTTATGGAACGGTTGGAATCAATTTAATTTTAACTACAGATGGCGGGCTGAACGATGGGGCGAGCCAGTAAGAACTAAAGTCGATTAATGCGAAGCAATCCTCCCTGCGAAGATTCTTCTCGGAAAAAACCCCAGGTGCAGATAATTCATCAATCTCCCACAAACATCACAAATTCTCTCGCCGCCGCTATGTCATCCGGGAAGGGGCGCGTCCGCCTGGCCAGCTGGTGCGTCCCTGATTCTCCGCGGATGACCTAGCGGCGATATGGTGGAAATACTGGGATCCGAGAGGAAGAGCCAATAAAAATATTATTTAGTTAGAAAATCTAAATTTTTAGAAAAAATCGTATAATTCAGAATAGCATAATTGCAATTTTCACTAAATTAAAAACTCAGTGCAATCTTAGTGCTGTCAAACTAAAATATAGTTAAGTTGTGTCACTTTAGTCAATATCAGAATAGGAAATCGTCATTTGATAGGAATAAACTAAATTTTTGTGATTTTTAGTCTAGTTTAGAGAATTTTGTGACAAGAGAATCGGCACCAATGTTGAACAATCATGTTGATACTTGCCAGGTTGGAATCTAAGTACCTACATCGTCCAAGAGTCTACCTGTACCTACATCTACATTCATTTAGCAGTGGTGTTGGCACCAAAGATGACCACGATCAACTTGTAACAATGAAATGATAATTGTTAATGTTGCACTTCAAATCAAAACTTATCTAATCGCTGGCTATCACTTCGTCATTAATTCTTCGACAATGCTTATCTTAAACCTGAGGAAAACGTGAGTAGGTACTGTATCATTGTGTTTCTAATAAAACAATTATGTGACAACAATATTTTACTTGGGAGACTTATTTTCTTACATGAGTTTCTAGTCTATCTGTTGACGCCATTGCTGTCCCTTCTAGTCTCTGTCGACTAGTGTTGTTCTTCATCACTAGTCGACAGAGACTAGATCTACATCTTTCCCTTAAAATTATAATTAATTATAACAAACATAATCTGATAAATGTTTTGGAGGAACTATGTTTCTTCTAGGTCTCAATTCAAAATTTCGTACTTCCTCTTGGGCATCTTCCACTTCATCTTGACCATAACTACTCATTTCCATAGACATATTATTTTGTTCTTCTAATTGTACATTGTTTAATAAATCCAAATTACATTTCTGTCGAACATTTTCATCCTTATGAAATGAGGGTTTTACATGCAATGTATTCCTTCTAATTAGTTGCCCATTAATATCTTTTAATTGTAACTGACTACTACTCTAAGTGGTTTGACTTAATTCATGTAAATTCATTAACTGCATCCACTGTGATTAATATATTAAAACATATTTTTTCAACTCATGGTATTCCAAAGATCTTGAGGGCTGATAATATGCCATTCAACTCTTTTGAGTTCCAGAATTTTGCAACACTTTGGAATATAAAATTGATTACTTCAAGCCCAAAATATCCTAGGTCCAATGGTTTTGTTGAAAGATTTGTTGGAATTGCTAAAAATTTGCTAAGCAAATCAACTGAGAGTGGTGTCGACTTTCAAGAAGTATTGCTAGAATATCGAAATACTCCAGTACTAGGTTCGCAATACACACCATCACAGTTACTACTTAGCAGATTGACAAGAACTAAACTACCTATTCATGATGAACTTTTAAAACCAAAATTGGTAACAGATTTTAATGAAACTCAAAACAAAGTAAATACAAATAACAAAAGAAACTTTGATAAGACGGCAAAGTGTAACAAATACAATTTTTATTCTGGCCAAGACGTTGTTTACTTAAGGGTTAAGTATGTTTTGCTATTCCACTGTAGAAAATCACAAGCAATTTTTTGAAATGGTAAAGTAGGTAGCTCATCAAGCAACATTGGTTCTTTTGATTTTTTCGCACTATATTTTTCACATGTTATACATTTTGAAATAATGTTAATAAAATCAGTCTCAAGATTTGGCCAATAAAATAAGGATTTTGCTCTAGCAATTGTCTTATTTATTCCGAAATGACTTGAATGAACTTTTTTAATTACTCTATTTCTTAATACCAATGGCACTATAATCTTATAATCTAGATACACAATTCCATTTTCATAAGTGATGTTATCTTTATATTTATAATAAAATTTCACAGTTTCAGCTACTTTATTTCTGCATGTAGGCCATCCATTTTCATAATAAAACTTTAATTGCTGAAGGACTGAGTCTTTTTCAGTTTCTAACATAATAAGATTTTGTACTTCTTCACTGACATTGATAGTGTGTACAGTTTTGGTAAGAGAACTATCCAATTCTATATTGTCAGCGTTGCTTGAGGCACGACTTAAGGCATCAGCTACATGCATCTTAGAGCCTGGAGTGTATTGAACATCCAAATCATAAATCCTTAATTTTAGTTTTATTTTTCTTAAACGTTGAGAACCTATAGAATTAATTTCATTCTTCATAATTGCCACTAATGGTTGATGATCTATTTTCATAATTACATGCCTTCCATAAATATAGTAGTGAAACTTTTTACAAGCAAAAAGTATTGCTAAAAATTCCTTATCAATTTGTCCATACTCTGATTCACAAGTAGATAAACTTTTTGAGGCAAATGAAATTGGATGACCATTTTGCATTAGTACACAACCAATTGCATCCTTAGAACTATCAGTCTGAATTACAATTTGTTCTTTGGTATCAAAATTTATAAGCACTGGTGGACTTATTAAATGGTTTTTAATATTATTGACACATGTAGTATAATTATTATTCCATAGAAATTCAACGTTTTTCTTTAATAATTGCCGCAGTGGACTGGTTACTTCAGACATATTGGGAATGTATTCCCTAAAGTAATTAACAAAACCTAAAAATCTTTGAAGACTTTGCTTATCATTTGGCATGTCATATTCTAAAACAGCCCTAATCTTATCTTTATCTGGCACTAATTTTCCATCTACAATTTCATGGCCAAAATACTTAACCACATCAGGTAAGTATTGAATTTTCTTTGGGTTAAACTTAATATTCAACTCACGTGCTCTGCTAAGAACTTTTTCGAGTATCTCATCATGTTTTTCTCTGGATTCCGCATGAATTAAGAAGTCATCGATGTATGTAAACAAACCTTCAATGTCACTAAAGCAGTTTCTACAGTTTTCTTGAAAAACTTCCGCTGAGATTTCAAGTCCAAATGGTAAGACATTAAAACAGTAAGATCCATAAATTGTAGAGAACGTACAGTACTTTTTACTGTCATCAGTCAGTCGAATCTGCCAGAATGATTCTTTTAAATCTAAAACAGAGAAGAATTTTGAATGACCTATATGTGACTTTAAATCATTGATAGTTGGAATTTCATAATACTTTTTAAGAATGCACTCATTGAGAGCCCTGGGGTCTAAACATAAACGGATAGAACCATCATTTTTTTCCACAATCACAATCCTATTCACCCATTCTGTAGCCTCCTCAACTTTGGATATTACACTTAGTTTGCAGAGTCTGTCCAACTCATCTTTTAATTTATCTTTTAGTTTTAAGGGAACCCTATGTGGAGGTTTGGACACTGGAATAGTTTTCTTTTAATAAAATTCTATATTTTTTAGGAAATTGACCTGCGCCTGTGAAAACATCCTTATACCTATCCATCAATGTCTGTTTATTTGATTGATTATTTTTTATACTATTTATAAACTTTCTTTCAACAATGCCTATTAATAGACATGAATCCTTCCCTAATGTTGGTTGATATCCAGAACTAGTAACAATAAAATCCAAAAAATAAACTTTTGATTTTAATTTTATTTCCAATAAAACAATGCCATAGGTTTTAATTTTTGATCTGTTGTATGCCTGTAATGTGACCTTTGATTTACTAAGTTTAATATTATTAAGTTTATTCCCTGAAATCTTATTTTGAATATCCTCTAGCAATGAGATAGGTATTAGGTTAACATCAGAACCAGTATCCAGTTTGAAGGTACAATTTATGACATTTTCAAGGATTAGGTTCTGCTCCCAACAGTTAGCATTATTTATTTGACCTACCGATTCACAATAAAGATCCTCTTCATTGTTTTGCTCCTCGGAGACAGCTTGCACTTTTTTGGTGCGGCACACTTTTCCAAAGTGGTTATATTTACCACATTTTGCACATTTTGTTCCCCTTGCAGGGCATTTCTTAATGTCGCGCTCAAGTTGGTCACCACACTATTTGCATTGTATGGTGCGATTCTTCACCTGCACCTTGTGAATGTTCCCCACTTCTACGGAGTCAAATTGCATTTCTTTAATTTGTGACTTTGTCACCTCTGAGAGACGTAGCCTATTTACGGTTTTTTCTAAATCCACCTCTCCCATGCTCAACAAGTTCTCCTGCTCGGATTTATTGGTGGTGCCAAAAATAATTCTATCGCGCATGGCTTCATCTTCATTTGTGAACTCACAGTTTTTAGCTAAACTTTTCAATTCTGTGAAATGTACATCAAACGGCTCACCAGGTTGCTGAGAGCGCTTGTAGAACAGAAATCTTGAAAAGAATACATTTTTCTTGGGTTCACAATATTTATCGAACGATTTCAATATGTCATTAAATGTCGCATCCTTTTTATTTCCGTCAGCATCAAGCTTGTCGAAATCAAAATTATTAAAGATTTGTACTCCTTCCTCGCCAATGACATTTAGAAAAATGGCAATTTTTCTTTTATCCTTTTCGTTATCAAGCCCTGAGGCAATAAGATATATGTATATTTAGCTGTTGCTTGAATCTTTTCCAATTACTTGGCAAATCCCCACCGAGACACAGTTTTTCAGGTAGGTTGTACGACGCTACGGCCATGTTTGCAGTTTTGCACATAGTTACCAACTATTCAACGAATTCAGCAATTATTACAATTTATGTAAAACAATTCCGGCTGCGCCATGTATCATTGTGTTTCTAATATGTGACAACAATATTTTACTTGGGAGACTTATTTTCTTACATAAGTTTCTAGTCTATCTGTTGACGCCATTGCTGTCCCTTCTAGTCTCTGTCGACTAGTGTTGTTCCTACTTACTAAACCTTACTACAGGTACTAAGAGATACGCAGAAGATATGCATAGAGTCCATGAGTGACAAGGGCCAACAAAAAATATAAATATCATATTCCGGTGCAATCTGGGCACTGGACAATCAGCTCGTTACCATCTTGTACACCGCTGGCAACACGAACTGTTTGTGTAGCTCATGACAGCTCATAGCCGGCACTATAAAAGAAGAAGGTTGTCAAAATGCTAAGCTCACCACTTCCTGCGATTTGCGTGCGTGTAATGACACAGTGGTGAGGAGTGCGCAGGCGCGAGCAGGCGGGGCAGTGCCGTCGCGGGCGACACGCGCAGTCGACGATGCCACGCAATGAGAAGGTGCGAAAGTTCAGGCGCTCAGAAGAAAATAATAAACTCGAAGATAGAGCAACAGTTATTTGCAAGAGTACGGCGTCCTCATGTGACTCTCTCACCCAAAGACTACAGCTTCACACCGGTGCATCTAGTATAACGCTGATGAACAATATTAGTCTACTCAGGTCTATCGATGTGGCGACTGACGAGTGGCGGGAGATTCATCATCTGCCTGCCTTTTCTCAACTATGTTGGGGTCGGCTTCCAGTCTAACAAGATGCAGTATTTTACAAGGAGTGACTGCCTATCCGACCTCCACAACCCGGTTACCGGGTAATGCGATACCCCTTGGTAAGATTGGGTGTCAGACTTGGGCTTCTGATGACCCGTAACGTGCCCATCCACGAAGCCACCGCGACAAGCGTAGCTTAACCTGATCGATCGACCCGTGCGGCTGGTATTACTTAGCCACAGTTAACAATTAATTAGACGACTGGGGCCGTATTATGAAGTATAAATTTCATTATGATTCCTGACCGAAAAAGGGATGGTGCTAGCGGTCACGTATAGCTCCATCTCTCTCTTGCACTGGAATCATGATGGCATTAAAACGTCATAATACGCCACCTGATGACCTTAAAAAGACGGCGAACCGGATGTTGTGGTGCAACTTTGGGAGTGGCCGTTGTCTAGCACTGAACTGCGATACGCTGAGTAGATTGATCAAGAATTAAGACTAAGTATGGTCATGTGTTTGTAATAGCTTAACCTTCTGCAATTCGCAATACTGTGGCCAGTGTAGGTACGACTCTTTAAACACTACTATCAGCACGACTTGCTACTCACCCACCGGTTAACTAACGTGCTACGGTGAGAAGCGTGGCATTAGGGGTAATGTCACGCTTACTGGTAGCTAATACTTGACACACATACCAAACAACATGGATAACCTTCACGCTCGGGACCTGGGTAAGCAGTGTAGTAGCATTTAGCGCACACATATTTTGCTGATGACGGTTCTTAAGTTTTTATTACGGGAAAGTCTAAAGAAAATAATATTATTATCTGTTTAGTCGGTTGTTCATAGACCTTAAAAAAGATGGCGCTGAATGTCGCTCAAACTTTCGATCTTTTAATAAATGTTACGTGAATGTTGATGATAGATACCTAATTGTAAAAGCTTTTTGTATAATAAAACAGTAATGCAATAGTTGTGTCCATCTTTTATTATGTTCTCTTCCATAGATTATCTCACGACATAGTGTTGTCCTTAACTATTAAACTATTAGTCATGTACTACTTCTTACATCTCCCTTTCTTTGTTAACAAATTATATAACTTATAATTAAACTTATTTTAATTACATACTTCAAAATCATCAAGGTATTTCGGTAGTTTCACTACTCTACCTGATCTAGTAGTGTACTCTGTCCTGTCATTTACATCATTATTAACTCTAAAAGTATTGTCTAATCCACTCAAGCGATTAGTGTTATCCGTCCTGTCATTTACAGCATCATTAACTCTATTATTATTATTAAAACTATTATCCATAACATTATTTTCATTTGTACTTTTATTTTGTGTTTGCATACTATCCTCATTTCTTAAATTGTTTCTGACTTCAAACTTTGTATGTGGAGAACCTCTGTAAATCTTGTTTCTATTTCTAATCACTGTTTCTCCATTTTCTAATTGAACTTTGTAAGCTCTTGGCTTTTCAGCTTTGTTTATAATCTGACCTTTTACATTATTATTTTTACGGTCCCTATCAAATACATTTTGATTGATCGAGTATTCTTCTCCCTTTCCCTTATTTTTTATATCATGATACAATTTATACTTGTTTCTTTTATCTATTAAATGTTCTCTTACCTTTTCACAGTTTGTTTCATTATTAGCTACAATTGTAGGTATGAGTGAATTTACTTGTCTACCTATTAATAACTGATTAGGTGATGGAGTTTTATCATCTATTGGTGTGTTGCGATATTCCAACAATGCTAGATAAGGATCTTTGTTATCATGTAAACATTTTTTGAAAATTTTCTTAATTGTTTGTACATATCTTTCTGCCATCCCATTGAATCTCGGATAGTATGGACTTGATGCGACGTGTTCAAATTTCCAATACTTAATAAAGTTTTTGAATATTATACTGTTGTATTGTGATCCTTCATCTGTATATAGTGTTTGTGGAATACCCCAACGAGAGAATACAGTTTTTAGAGCTTGTATATGACTTTCAGCAGTCTGATCTTTTAATTCAATAACTTCTACATATTTGGTAAAATAATCAACTATCAATAAAAATATCTTTTGTTGAAAGAAAAACATATCAGCTGCAATAACTTGCCAAGGTTTATCAGGAAATTCTCTTAGCTTCAAAGTTTCATGTGTGTGTGAGTTTTGAAATCTCAGACACGTTTCACAATTAGAAATCACATCTTTTAACTCTTTAAAAATAAATGGCCAATATAAAATACTTTTGACTCTATTTTTGCATTTTTCATAGCCTAAATGATTGTAATGAATTAAATAGAGCATTTGTTTTCTTAGTGATTTTGGAACTAATAGTGCTGTGTTTTTAAAAATTAAATTGTCCTGAACATACAGATCATCTTTCATAGAATGATAAAATTTTAGGTCTAATGGCAACTCAGAGCTAGTTGGCCAACCATTTTGTATATACTGCAACAGTAAACTAAGTTGATTGTCACATTCAGTTTCTTTTCTGAAGATACTCAACATTTCTTTGCTAATATTCATGTTATTTGTAATCATACAAACATGTAAGTCTACTTTCTTATCAATCTCACTATTACATATACTATCATTAACATAAGTTCTTGATAGTGCGTCTGCTACTAATAGTTCTTTTCCAGGTTTGTATCTTATCTCTAGATCATATGATTGTAATCTTAATCTTAACCTTTGTAGCCTTAGTGGAGTTTCATTCATACATTTTTTAAATATGTGTTCCAAAGGTTTATGATCCGACTCGACTACAATCTTTTTGCCATAAATATATTGGTGGAATTTTTCACACGCATATACTATAGCCAACATTTCTTTTTCAATTTGAGCCCATTTAGTCTGAGTTTCAGTTAATGCCTTTGATGCGTAGGCTACCGGCATATTTTCTTGTAAAAGGACTGCACCGAGACCTGTACTGCTACTATCTACCGACAATGTTACAGGTATGTTTGGATTGAAAAATTTTAACACTTTTGGTGATGTCAAAAATTCTTTAAGTTTTTGATAGTCTTGTTTTTGTTTATCTCCCCATATGAATACTGAATCTTTTTTAAGCAAGTCACGAAAAGAGTGTGTTATGTCAGAGGCATTTGGTATGAATTTGGTTATGTAAGTTATCATTCCTAATATATTTTGTAACTGTTTCTTATCTTTTGGCTCTCCCATATCTAAAATAGCTCTAATTTTCTCTGGATCTGGTTTTAACCCTTCGTTAGTTAGTATGTGTCCGACATACTTCACTTCTTGTACTCCAAAATGGCATTTTTCTTTATTAAATTTAACTCCCGCTTTTTGTGCTGTTTTTAAAACTGTTTCTAATCTACTATTATGTTGTTCTAAGTTTTCTCCCCATACTATAATTTCATCGACATATAATTGAACCCCTTCAACTTCTTTAAATATGTCTGAAAAGCATTTACCAAAAACTTCCGGTGCTGAACTGAGACCAAAAGGTAATCTTAAATAACAATAACGTCCCAGGTGACCTGCATTAAAAGTAGTTAGTAATTGACTTTCTGGAGACAAAGATATCTGATAAAATCCTTTATGAGCGTCCAGAACTGAAAAGTACTTTGCGTTAGGCATTTTAGAAACTAGCTCCTCAAATGTTGGCATCATATGTCTTTCTCTAATTATGGCCTTATTCAAATTCTGAGGGTCTAAACACACTCGTACCTTATTTTCGTTTTTGCTTACCACCACCATAGATGATACCCATTGAGTCGGCTCACACACCCTTCGCACAACACCTAGATTTTCAAGTCGATCTAGTTCTTGTTTAATTTTGTCTTGTAGGCTGAATGGTAATTTCCTTGGTCTTTCTGCAACAGGTATAGTGTTTTCTACTAATTTGATGTTATGTGTATAATCAATTTTTCCTAATCCATTAAATAAGGATTCATGCTTCTGAACAATTTTATCTACTTCTGATTTGTTCTCAATGACATTGACTTTGTTTATTAGTTCTAGTTTTATTGCTGACTCCAGACCAATGATACAGGTTGTCTTAAAATTCACTACATGAAATTGACAATTAATAGTTTTATCACTGTTTGACAGTTTTCCCGCACAAATACCTTCATATTTAATTTCAGAACCATCAAAATTCTTTAGTTTTGTTTTGCATTTCTGTAAGGTTAATTTTAACCATTTAATGACATCTAATCTTAAAATGTTAGCTTGTGAACCTGTATCTACTTTAAATTTAATATTTATTGTGTTATTTAATTTTAGTGTCACATACCATTCTCTGTCCGGTCCCATTGCTAGCGACCCCACAAAAAGCTCATCTTCATTTTCTTCATCACGCTCTAAAACTGACACTTTCCTGTTTTTGTTTCTGCGGCATACTGATGCATAATGTCCATAGACCCCGCAGAATGTACATTTTCTACCATATGCTGGACAAAACTTTCCATGCTGCTCGCCACATCTATAACATCTTCTTGAATTCACATTTTTGTTTCCTCTTTGTTCCTTCCTAATATTCATGTTGTACTCTTCCCTTCCTTTTGTTTTTGTATGCTTTACCACATGTACTTGGTTCTCTGTTAAATCTATCGCACTAATTTCATGAACCATTTCCTTTACTTGGTTTGCAGCTGCCTCACTTGCTTTGCATGCTAAAATGCATCTATCCAATGTCAGTTCGCTTTCTTTGAGCAACCTCTCTTTAAGACTTTTATCCCTGATGCCCGTGATTATTTGATCTCTAATTAGTCCATCTCTCAAGTCTTTGAAATTGCATTGCTTGGCAATTTTCTTTAGGTCAGTTATAAAATTATCGTAGGTCTCGCCTTCCTTCATTTTTCTGTTAAGGAACTGATGTCGCACATAAGTTTCGTTGGTCATGGGAGCACAGTAAGCCTCAATTTTGTCCATCACTTGTTGAAATTTCAGTTCCTCCTTATTATCAAAATTGTTGTAAATAACCAGAGCTTCCTCTCCTAAGCAGTGAAGGAGCAATGACTTCTTTTGGGTTTCCGTTAGTTTTTGGGGTGTTGATGCTCCGCTTGCTTCATAATAGAACTCAAATTTTTGTTTCCATAACTTAAAATTCTCACTAACGTTGCCCGCCATTACAAGCGGTGATGGTGGCGTCAGATTTTCCATTTTTGCACAAAGCTGTTTTCTTTCACTGAGTTTTTATGTTTACTAAATCACTGAGTTATTATTTCGACCTCTTAATTATTCGAACTCGGCCGCAGCGCCATGTAAAAGCTTTTTGTATAATAAAACAGTAATGCAATAGTTGTGTCCATCTTTTATTATGTTCTCTTCCATAGATTATCTCACGACATAGTGTTGTCCTTAACTATTAAACTATTAGTCATGTACTACTTCTTACACTAATGCACGTTGTTGCTACTGACTGCTTTTTGTTACTGCGTTAGAGGTTCGAGGCAATCTTGCTGTGGCTTGGGCTACAAAATAACAGACGTACTTAACATAAGTACCTCCGGTAATTCTACCGATATGACATACATGTTTTAAGAGTAGTTGCCAACTAGTTTTGGAAACTTAGTGCATCACATACCTAAACTGTCTGAGCTGCAACTACAAACTGCTAATAGTTTCTTAGTAACACACTTATGTTATAATGTCTCTCAGAAGATTTGATTGCAGAGGACGAGCCGTTTCGCAACTCTCGTGAAATACGCGAAAACCTTCAACGATTTGCATGTCTTTTGTAAAGACCATCGTCTGTGCTGACCTTTTTATATGACATTCTGAATCGTAAAATTGTACCTATACGTGTTTGAGCCCGTCGTAACTCAGAGAGGACTATTTATTAAGTACAGTCATGATCAATAGACAATTATCCTCCTTTTATGGACGACTTATGAATACAAATGTACTTATGTAATGTATTGATTAGCAGTAGTGCGTATGCGCATGCTATTGTGTTTGTAATCACTACATATTATAAAACAAAGTCCTCCGCCGCGTCTGTCTGTCTGTCTGTTCGCGATAAACTCAAAAACTACTGCACCGATTCGCATGCTGTTTTCACCAATGGATAGCTTGGTTCTCGAGGAAGGTTTTAGTACATAATTTGTTAAGTTTTTGTATACATTTTTGTATAAATAAACGATACTTGTTGGAGGTGTCGGAAAAAAATAAGCTGTCTGGGAGCTTTCAACGAAAACACTGTCTAAACCCTTTGAGATATAACCAAATAATGTATGGTGGAATTTTGTATCTTATAAAGGTCTTCAAAAAAGTCCGCGATGGCATATCGCACCTTTAGAATTATAGAGACCTAATGTCTTCAGAACTTCTGAAGACATTAGGTCTCTATAATTCTAAAGATGCGATATGTCTATCTCTTACGGATAACATACTATATCCATTTTATTGTCTTTTTGTAGGTATTTGTTTGCCGAATTTTACTCTTGGAAATACGATTACGATAACAATACGCTATAATATCAGTAGATATTAGCTAAATTTTGTTCGTAGATAAATAAGCTAGCTACTTACGTGTATTTCAAACAGTATACAAGAATATTTATCATAAAAACATTACTACACGGCGGCCTTATGATCAAAATTTGTGCATTCCAAAACTTTCGTTAGTTTTCACTGACATATTTATCACTTTTCAATAAACTAACACTCAATACGAAATCTACACTTATTTCTCAGTAATTCTGTATAAGATTCTTCTATGATTAAAACGTTTTCTCATTGAATCCATTACTTTACGCACGTATAACCTTGGTGAATGTTTACATCGCGCCACACCGCCACACGACCACAGAGTACAGACGTATTTTGTTTTTTTTTTTTTTTCGTTCGTTTATTGGTGTTCCCGCTAAAATGTATTAATACCGGTCAAGTATTAGTCGATTAATCGAATTCTACAGCCAGATCGTGTTGCAAGTACAAAATAAATGTCAAATATTTCGTCCAATTGCGAACGTGACCCTGAGAAAAGTTATGCACCAATGGTGTTCATTAGATTTCGAGTGTTTTCTCAGCACAGACGGTGTATCGTGCGAAATTTTGGAGGAATTTGTTTTGTTTTCACATTGTTAGTACTTACGTGAATTATTTTAAAATTATTATTTGTGTCGCATTTTTATTTCGTGTTGTAATTTGGTACAATTGATTGCTTTAAGAATTTGAGTGAAATGTCGTATTTTGATTTTGTGTTTGTTATCTTTAGGTAAAGACTCATTATACGTTCAGATCATAAGTACTTTTATTATATTAAATCATTTGTTTCGGTTTCTATTCACATAGTGAATCACATTAAAATTAATATTAAGTTAGAAATTTGAGATATAGCCTGGGATATGGAGAAGGATATAGGGTACTTTTTTATGCGATAACCGACATCCACGCGGGCGAAGCTGCGGGCAAAAGCTAGTGTATTATATTTATATCAATATTGGTTCTTATTTATAGCGGGGTAAACAGAGACTCCAATAAAGATGATACACTTGTCGCCTGCCGGATATCGGAATCACTTTATATTAATGACCTTCCTTACATGATGGCTAACTTATCGGATATAATTCTATTTGCTGATAACACATCTCTAATTTTTAAAATAGATAGAAAAGACACGGATGTCTTACATGTCAACGATAGTCTCGCTGTTCTTTCAAAATGGTTCGCAGCTAATAATCTTTTACTTAATGCGAATAAAACGAAATGTCTTAAGTTCTCATTACCAAATGTACCCCAAGTGGGTCTAAATTTAAAACTTGATGGCAAGAAACTAGATGCTATTACGGAAACTGTATTTCTAGGAATTACTTTAGATTCGAAATTGCAATGGGGCGCCCACATTAGAGCTCTTTCAGGTAGATTAAGTTCAGCTGCATATGCAGTAAGAAAAATAAGGCAGTTAACTGATATAGCCACAGCTAGGTTAGTATACTTTGCTTATTTCCACAGTATTATGTCTTATGGCGTTCTGCTGTGGGGATCGGCAGCTGACGTAGATTCCATTTTCATTCTACAAAAGAGAGCAATCCGCGCGATTTATAAAATGGGTCCTCGTGAGTCCCTTAGAAATAAATTCAAAGTAATTGATATACTAACTTTGCCTTCTCTTTATATCTTAGAAAGTATTTTGTATGTTCGCAAAAACTTAGGACTTTTCAAAATAAGAAGCGATTTCCATAATATAATTACACGTAGTAAACATGAAATTGTGATACCCAAATTCAGATTAACTAAAACTAGCAAGTCATTTCTTATAAACAGTATCCGCTTTTATAACAAGTTGCCAAAGTCGGTTACAGAACTTAGCGACGGAAAGTTCAAAACCCACATCAAACGTGTCCTTATCAAAAAAGCATATTATAAGATAAAAGACTACGTTGAAGACAAGGAAGTTTGGCAATAATTCCTTCTGCACATGTGGCTTCCCTGGTACCTCATAAACAACATAACTATGTCAATGTCTATTAACTACTGCTCCCAAGTAACGATGTTTATTTAGAATTTCTTTATTTTTTTTTATTTTACATACTTCCTTGACATAATCTTTTCATTATTTGACATTATTTACCTACAAATCGAATTCCAATTCTTTATTAGTGGCTTTTGTGGACATGATATTTATTCAGATATGTTACTGTAGTTGTAATTGCAATCATGTCATTAATATTTTATATACTTAGATTATTTTATATTTTGTGAATGTAAGAACGTTGTAGGCCTAGTAGAGTGTAGATTTGTTGGCGGTTTTCTATTTTGTTAAGTACCTGGTAAATGTTGAAAGGCCTACACTGTCCTCCCATACCTATGATCACTGTTATTTAATAATATTGTAAAGCCAATTATTTTTAAAAGAGTAACCGTGGAGTTTCTTGCCGGCTCTTCTCCATAGGAAACGACTAACTCGAACCGTGCACCTAGCTTCTGACGTTTCATAAGTGCCCATGTAGGTTTATGTGAAATAAAATATTTTGATGATTGACTTAAACACGAAATAATTAAAAAAAAAAAAGCTAGATGGTGTTGACATTTTCTATCTGATTACCCCTGATAAGAAACGTTTGTCACTTGTTCCCTGTCGTCTCATCGTCGGTAGCACAATACGGCTCACACCACAATGTGGTGACTGGTGAGCTTTATGTCGCGACCTTCCTCATTCACCTTCATACTATCTTAATGTAACGGTCACCTGGCTTCATGGTTGACAGTCTCTACCTTACGAACTGCTATACAAGCAGTAGTATGGTATCCGTAGTTGGGATGAATTTATCCCAAGAACAAACTTAACTTACTTAAATTGTAGTTGAAAAAAACAAGTTCTACTACAAGTTTCCATAAATTCCAACTGCAAACGTAATTTGTACGCACATTGTTGAAAGATTTACCATGTTATAATAAAACTATAAACTTTTTTTCAACACCCTTGCTCGTAAAGTGGCTGTTATTGAACCACTTTTAGGTCCATAATGCAGTGTATTAAAGACGCGTGCTTTTTACTTTATGTTACCGTATCATTATTAACATAAGCGGGATATATATATTTTTTTTTTCAATTTATCCGTGATCATGGTGGTTGCAACAGCGCCGAAATATCGGGAACTCATAACAATGAATAAACATGGTAAATATCCCGCTTATGTTAATAATAATATTAGTGACCATGACACTCAGATGTCGCTACGCCCCCGCAAGGGGGCGTGGCTAGCGGAACCGGGGCATAGCCCCCTGTCCGCGGAGGGTTCGCGGTGGCCTATTAATATGGGCCCCTCATCGGAGCGGCCTGATGCGGCCTATGGATGTTGGGCCCGCGTGCCTAGGCGCGGGCCCTGTGATAGGGTATCTGTGATTGTTTCTGTAGTCGCGCCGCGACACTGTTACACAGTATCGCTTCTTCACGACATCTCGGCGGTCTGTCCCCGCCAGGTGAGACCCCCAGTTGCCTGGGGGAGGCCCGGCGAGGACGACCAGCGACGAGATGGCGACTTTATGGCGCTTCTACAGGTCAATGTAGCCTATACCCGACCCACTTATCAGAGCTAGCCAAACCATGACCCGGGTAATAGGCGGAATATGAGTGTGAGAGCGGCATAGTACTGTAGTGTAACGCCGCCCGGTGAATACGTGTAGTCGCGACCGCAGCTGCGACTATACGTGCATATATATGTGCCTGTATAGAGGTGATGTCTGTTTTTGTTACGTATTCATACCTATATTAACTTAGAATACAAATACGCAACAGATGCGTGTGGTTTGTGACGTATTATTGTCTCAAGCAAGCCGCGTGTAGCCTGGGTGCCGCTTGCTTGGGCGTCATGTCCGGTGCGATGGGGTCAGTCGTCCGCTACCAGGTCGCGGGGCAGGGGTCTCGCGTCAGGCGGGCGCGCGTGCCAGGGCGCTATCTGCTTGACATGAGGCACAGCGGATGCGTCGGCACGCGCGAACATGCCTTTCGCGAGGTGCCTCACAAACTCATCCAGGCTCTCAATCCCGAGGTCCCGGTGTAGTACGCTGTTTCTCACACAGCGAGGAGCGTCAACGATGGTCCGCAGCGCAAGGTTCTGTTGCGCGCGAAGCAGCTTTCGGCTCGACTCGCTCGTGAGAGCGTACCAAGCCGGGGCGGCGTACGTCAATATTGAGCGCACGTACATTTTGTACACGCTCAACTTGACGCGCGCCGGGATGCGGGACGAGAGCACAGGTTTGAGGCGATTGCGGGCGACCCTCACCTGCGCGGCGACCTTACGGACGTGTGTCCCCATCGTGAGCCGACGGTCGATAGTCACACCCAGGTACTTGGCCCGGGCCGACCACGCGACGTCAGCTCCTTGAAGCTTCAAGGGCGGTGGGATGGGCACACAACCCGTCACCATCGCCTGCGTCTTACCCACGTTTACCGACAGTCCCCACTTCGACAGCCACTCGGGCAAGAGGTCCAGCGCGCGCTGCATTTTGACCGCCGCGTACTTCGCATTGAGCGATGTAGTAATGTACGCGGCGTCGTCCGCATACAGCGCGAGCGTGGCGTCTGGAGTGGTGGGGATGTCGTCGGTGTAACGTGAGTAACACGCCGGCGACACACAGCTGCCCTGCGGCACACCTGCCAGCACCGGGCGGGCGCTAGATAGCGCCCCGTCGACCACCACCCTGAAGGTTCTGTTGGAGAGAAAAGTAGAGACCACCTTTACGACGCGACGGGGCGCGTCTGACGTGGCCAGCTTGTATATCAGGCCGTCGTGCCATACACGGTCGAAGGCCTTCTCCATGTCGAGGAATACTGCCACCGCGTATTCCTTCTTGTTCATCGCTGCTGCGAATAGGTGCAGTACCCTCGACAGCTGAAGCGTCGTGCTATGCTCCGCCCGAAACCCGAATTGCTCGGGCCGCGGCGCGATGTGTGGCTGTAGGTGTCGCAGCAGGAGTGCTTCGAACACCTTGGAGACTGTCGGCAGCAGAGTGATCGGCCGATAGCTCTCCGGCTTCAGTACGTTCTTTCCCGCCTTGGGCAGCATAATGACGCGCCCTTCCTTCCACGAGGCGGGGAAAGCCCCCGTGCGCAGTATCGCCGTGAACAGGCGCGCCAGTGCCGCTACCATACGGAAGGGCAAGTGGCGCAGCACTGTGTTGGTGATACCGTCAGCACCGGGGGCCTTCCTGGGCTTCGTTCTTAGGATGGCGCGTCTAACTGCGCCAGGCGAGAAGAAAATCGGGTCTTCCTCGGGAGCTATCGGCGTTGCGAAATAGTCTCCTAGGTGTTGCTCGACCGCTGCGACATGCTCGACATCGCTCGTCGGGTTTGGGCGGAACTGACGCTCCAGGTGCTCGGCGAAGACCTCCGCCCGGTCCTCCGATACGTACTTTAGCGCCCCGTCACGGTTCAGTAATGGACGCACCGGGGCTGGGGTATTCGTCAGCTGGCTGCATAGTTTATGGACCGACGGCCAGCTGTCCGTCGCGGCGTCGATCCGTTCCTCCCAGCCCGCGGCGGTATGCGCCTTGAGCTCGGCCTTAACCTTCTCCGCGAGACGGTTGAGCTGCGTCTTCAACGTAGGGCATCGTAGTTGTTGCCACTGCTTGCGTAGGCGCCTCTTCACGGCGATCATCGAACTAATGTGCACAGGCAGGGGCGGCAATAGCACTCTCCCCTGCGGCTGTGTCGTTGTCGCCGTTTCTAAGGCGTCTTGTATGCAAGCAGTGACGTCATCCGCCATCTGGTCAACGTCCGCGGAGGACGTGATAGGCCGAGTCGGCGTGGTGGTCTCTACTTTCTCTTCAAAGTCGATCCAGTTGACAATGCGACGTGGCGCTATGGGCTTCAGTCGGGTCGGCATACCCGATAAGACGACGAGTACAGGATGGTGGTCCGACTGTAACTCGTCGTCTATCACTTGTTGAGTGATCTGGCAGTTTAGCCCTCGGTGGACTACAACGTCCAGTACATCCGGCATCATCGATGTATTGTCCGGGTAGTGTGTCGGCGTCTCCGGGCCGGACACAGTGTACCCGAGGGCTTCCGCGTCCGCGAAGAGCCGTCTCCCCTCGTTATTCATTCTTGCTGAGTTCCACGCCGGGTGCTTGCTGTTCAGGTCGCCGGCGAGGAGGGTGGCGTGTTGCGACGCCGCTAGTAAGGCCCGCAGCTCCGGCAAGTCTAGCCGGACCGCGGGCGGCTTATAGCAGGCGTAGATGTTGATGTCCTCGCCGGCAACGTGCAGCTGAACACCCAGCGCGTACATGCTGCTTAATGACGGCAAGGGGAGCTCTTGATGGACGACTCTCCGCCTCACAAGTACCGCCAGACCACGGTATCTGATGTTGTGGGCCGACCGTTCGTCCTTCCTGTAAGCGAGGTATCCCGGGAACCTAACCCTATCTTCTGGTCCCAGGTGCGTCTCGCTTATGAGCGCCACGTCTATGTCCTGTTCCCTAAGGAGGTGGCGGAGGGGGGCGATCTTATCCCGAAGGCCGCGGGCGTTCCAGTGTAACACCCTCAACGGCCTAGTCACGGTAAAGTGTTAGTAGCGTGGCCAGGCCGTCAAGGATGACTGTCTCCACATCAAGGCCCTGCCTAATGGCCTTGATGAGGTCCATCAGTAGTTTGATGGCGCAAGCTGTGAACTCGGACTTTAGTTTATCATATTGTTTTTTTGCGCCGGAGGCGCCGCCACGCGGCAAAACCGGGAACTTCTGTGACGGTCCCTCATTGGTCCGCCGGTTTTGTTGTTCCGCGTGTTTCCGCTGCGCTCTGCCGGCGCTAGTTGTGGCTTCGTTTTCAACTTGCATTTCTGAACCCACAGCCCGCGTCTGTTTTGCGGCAGGGCCGGCCTTCGGGATTTCTGATGCCTCTTCTTGGGTCGCCGGGGGATCGGGCTTCTTCCCCTTTCCTTTCCCCCGCTTCTTGTTCTTCTTCCTCCTCCGCCCCGAGGAGGCGGCTTGGCTCCTATCAGTGGGCCCGTTGGCTGGCGCCATCAATGTTGCGCCTTCAGCCTCTGTTGGTACCTCGTTTGGCCTCTCGGTGGCCCCTTGGGGCCGGCGTGAGGTGGCCGAGATGGCGACAGTCCCCGCCCGCCTGTTGCGGGTCTCCGCCTGGAAGACGGGGCACTTGATGTTGCACGCGGGGTGCGGGCCACCACAGTTTGCACAGGTGGCCGGCTCCTCCCGCGGGCGTGGGCAGTCACGAGCTGCGTGCCCGCCTCCACAGCGAACACAGGCGAGCGGGCGGTGGCACTGGTGCGAGCTGTGCCTGAATCGCTGGCACCGGTGACACTGAGCGGGCCCTTTCTTACCCCGCCAAGCCTCAATTTTGACACCACGCATGTACATGAACACGGTGGTGTCAAATATGGCCCGGACGTCTGGGGTTTTCTTCAATATTGCGTGGAACACGCAGCCGGGTCTTCCTTGCGCGCCCTTAATATGGCGCACATACTCCGGCTGGTACCCCAACGCCCGGAGTTCCTCCTCGATCTCCTTAGGGTCTGTATCCGCAGGCAGCCCCCTGATGGCGATCTTCATGTTCTTGTCCGCTGGCAGTGAGTACGCGAACCAGGACACACCACTGTCCCTTTCCAGGCCAGTCAGGTAGCGCTGAACCAGCCTATACTCCTCCTCGCTGTCGGGAGTGAAGCGGACTCCACTCCCGTATGGTCGAGCGTTTGGAGGCCGGCCCAGCTTGGCGCTGATGGCCCTGAAATGGGAGGCCCAGTTCGGTAGCCTCTCCACCACCAGCGGAGGATAGCGCGGCTTACTTTTCTTCCCCGGCTTCTGCTTCGTCGGCGCCTTCGTTGCGGTGCCGGGGATGGCATCAGAGGGGGGTGCGGTAGCTGTAGAGGGGGCAGGGGGAGGTAAGGTACTCACCCCTGCTGTACTCATCGTCGGTGTCGGTGTCCGTGGTGACGGTGAGGGAGTCTGACGGGTCGCGTCGGCGAAGGTGGGCGACGTAGGCACACCCCGACCCAGCGACGCGCTCACGCGCGGCGGGTCCAGGCAGTACCTCTTCGCCTCCTCCGACGCTGTCTCGTCAGAGCTTCTTCTGCGCCGCTGGGGACGTTGCTCGAGCGGGTCGAGGACGAACTCGAAGTCAAACCCCAGCGGCGCTGGGGCTGCGGCGCTTCCCACGTTGGGCCTGGGGCCGGATCGCGAGGTCATGTCCAAGGACATATCGTCGCGACCGGACCCGGCCGAACCCCCGGACGCCAGCGACATGCTCGATCCCGCACGGGACGAGCACGCCGACAGCATGGCGGGGGAGTCGCAGGCTGAGCTTCTGGGTGGCGCTGGTGAGGCGGGCGCCTTGGTCATCGTTAGCGGGGCCGGCCTGTGCGGGCCGGCTCCCACTGTAGGTTGCCTCCGCTCAGCCGTTTCCGGTCCCGCCAGCGGCGGGCGGGGACCGGGTGCGGCGGAGCGTGAGGCTGTGACAGCTTTCGCAGTCGGCGGCGACGTTATGCGCGGTTGCGCGGCGGAGCGCGCGGGGTGCGTTTGCGACGCACCCGTAGTCGCGGCGGTGCGCACGGGCGCTGTTGCGCGCGTGGGCGGGGCTGTGGCACGCGCCAGAGGCGCGCGACTCGAGGGCGCGGCTGGCCCCGGGGCCTGGGTGGGCACCGGGCGGAACGCGGGAGGGCGGTCGGGCACGGCGTGCTGTCGGCTCGACGGCGGTGTCGGCGCAACGCGCGCAGGCGCCGATGACGTCGGCGATCCGGCAGCTGCAGCGGCGCTCGCTTCTCCTCTTCCTCTCGCTGTGGATGGCCCGGCTGGCGGTGCACCGGGCGACATGACGCATGACCAATGTTTTGCGTAGTGACTCAGAAATAATACTATGCTGACTGCCGCTGTCGATTAAAGCGCGTGCCTTATGATACTCGTCGTCATTGCCCGCGACTTCAATAATGGCAGTTGACAATAAAGCGGTATTTAATAACTCTGACTTTACGATAGGATACTCGTTATTACGTTCTGAACATAGATAAGTTTGCGTATGTAGAACTGCGGATGAGTCGGAAGGCTCAGATCCTAATGCACCGGCCTCTCTACCCTCATCGTGCAATAAATTGTTATGCTTGAGATTGCATTGCTTACACGGGCCAAAATAACAATCATTCGGAGTGTGTCCCTTACGTAAACAATTTGCACACAAACTATTCTTGCTCACAATATCTAACCTATCCTTCAAAGATAATTTTAAGAACTGGGTGCACGCATATAATGAATGATTACCTTTACACACAACACATTCACGAGTGCGCTTATTCTTATGACTATTCTGAGTGGAGTTATGAGTTGATGCAAAACTATGTATATTTTGCGATTTTAATTTATTATCAGGAACTGACTTATTCCCTGGAGGGTGAAGAGAATGATTAGCCTGCACCATCTCCAACATATTAGCTTTATCCCTTAAAAAATCAAGTAAATGGGATAACTTTGATGATTTCTCAGTACCTAATATGCTTTTATGTTGTTCCCATTCTCTTTCCGTAGCTAAATCTAATTTAGAAACGATTGTAAAAATAATGAGGGTATCCCACCACTCTGTGGGTTCCCCGAGCGTCTTTAACGCACGTAAATTGCCGATGTCCGGCATCGACGCCGTCCGGTCCAACGACGAACGGGCTTCCGGGGACCCGGCATCGCGGCCCGACGGGTCGCGTTTGCCGGGTTTCGGCATGCTGATTTGGCGTGGCCCCCGCGACCGCGACGGTGGTGGTGTTCCACCGGGCAGCACGGGCTGCTCCCCCTGTGTCCGCACAAGTGCCGGCTAGGTTACTTGTGCACACACAGGGACAACTGTTTAAAACTTTGCGGTCCGCACGGGTAAAAACACTGTTCGCGACTAGGACTAGTGTGGTCGACCACGAGCCAATCCTAGTGACCATGACAGTTTAAAAACTTATACATATGGTTCGCCCGGTAACGAAACCATAGCGCGATCTATTTCGATCCTAACGCCATCTAGGGAAGCATCAGGTAAACTTTTACACTTATGAGATATTAGACATACCGCCCATCAAGGACATATTGCAGAATGTCCTTCTCTTAATCTAAACCACCCACCATCCAACATGTCTAATAATATGGGGGGGGCACAGATACAAAATTTACTCTAGTAATATCATAGCTGAAGGTATATAAAAGACAATAAAAAAAAAACAAAACAATTTCGTAATTCTTACAAACTACATGTATCCAATTATGGACAATACATGTTCTTACATTATATCTTACAACACAAAGTTTAATTTGCTACAGGAAAAATAGCTAGTTTATTAATAGGTCTCTTTATCAGGGCATTTTTAGTTCTAACAGTAACGACTCGCGTGATTCCGTCGGGGCCAGGATGTTTTAACTCAATCTTCCCCAGCAACCACTTACCAGGAGGTAAATCATCCTCTTTTATCAGAACTATGCCACCTATGGCTGGTTCTGGATTTTGGTGAGCCCACTTATGGCGTGTAAAAATTGATTTAAATAATCTTGTGACCACCGTCGCCAATAGTCCTGTAACATTCTTTGGGTAAGTTGCCACCGTCTGAGACTAGAAATGTTAGCCTTTTCGAAATTCGAATCAGATGCTAGAACGAGTGGTTCCCCAACCAAAAAATGGCCCGGAGTTAACACCGTTAACTCATTTTGATCCACACAGGAAAGTGGTCGAATTGAGGCACGCCAACACCGTCGTTAGTTCCTCGAACGTTAAAGGAGAGTTCCCTATAACCCTTCTGAGGTGGTATTGAGTGGACTTTATTCCTGCCTCCCATAGACCGCCGAAGTTTGGAGCGTGAGGAGGAATAAAGTTCCACTTTGTACCATTATTAGCCAAGCACTCAACCAATTCGGGAATGAATTTTGATTTTTCTTCATTAAATAATTCCTGCAGCTCTCGCGCAGCGCCAACAAAATTTGTGCCGTTGTCACTGTGTAGTTCTGCACAATGTCCACGCCTCGCCCCGAACCTCTTAAAAGCAGCCAAGAAACCTTTGGACGTCATGTCACTAACTGCTTCGATATGAATCGCCCGCGTAGACAGACATATGAAGAGCGCGATGTACCCCTTGTATGACTTATTACCGCGTCCTTTAGACACTCTAACGTTTATCGGCCCAGCTTAATCGACTCCAGTGTACAGAAAAACTTTATTTGGTGTAACACGAGGAGATGGTAGCTGTCCCATTAGTTGGGTTCTGGCTTTATTTGTATACCTAATGCATACAACACATTTTCTAAAATAGGCCTTTACTAAAGGTTTAATCCCTACAACCCAATACCTAGATCTCAAGTAAGCGATCATAGCTTGAGGTCCTCCATGCATCGTTTTTTTGATGCGCCTCGCTTATGAGAAGCTTCGTGAGGAAAGAATCTTTAGGTATAAGTATTGGATGTTTGCGATCATAACTCAACTGAGACATCTCTAATCTACATCCTACTCTAATTACTCCCTTTGAGTCCAAAAATAAGTTTAATGATTTGTATTTTCTTCCCTTTTTACCTAAAGATCCCGTCTTCTTAAGTTCTTGTATTTCTTCTTGTAACTCTTCTTCTTGACCCTTTCTAATACATACTTCCATCGCCTCTTCGAGTTCTGTCGTAGACAACTGTTTATTTCTTTCCTTGTTAGCACAATTGGTTCTTGAGTGCAAGAACCTTCTACAGTAGGCTACTACCCTGATCATCGTTGAAAGCGATGAAAATCTGTCCCAAAAGGAAATGTCAGGGATTCCCGAATGGACCTTCACTTCCTCCAACTTAGTAATCAAGTGTTTAGGTTTTTTATATTCTATCACTAATTGCCTTAAGAACTCTGATCCATTGAACCATATCACAGTATTGCTGAGTTCCCCTGGAGCCACGCCGCGAGAGGCACAATCCGCTGGATTTTGTTTGGATTGAACGTATGACCAATATTGTGTATCCAATGTGTTTAAGATTTTTGCAACCCGATTGGCCACAAACGTTTTCCATCGACTTGGATGACTATTAAGCCTTGCGAGAACAACTTCGGAATCCGTCCAAGCGTGCATATCTGATACATTTACATCCAGAGTTTTAGCAACGTCCACCATCAACTTAGCTAATAGGACGGCTCCACATAGCTCCAACCTAGGTATTGACACCTGTTTGATGAGAGACACTTTGGTTTTCGAGGTAACTAACGCAACCTTTATGTTACCCTCTGCATCTATTACCAGGCCATTTTTGAGGCATCCGAAAAACCGTGTAGCTCCGTCTTTACGTTGCTGGATTTAGTGTTAAGCCAACGTGGGATTCTAACTTTCACTAAAGAAGACAAGTCCTTACCGTAAGTAATCCATTCTTTTAATAAAATACTGGGCACTTCTTCGTCCCAACCTATACCTGCTAACTACAGCTTTTGTATCAAAATTTTTGCTACAATGATACTAGGTGTCAACCAACCTAACGGGTCGAAAAGCCTAGAAATATCCGATATAATTTTCCTTTTACTTACAGGTTCCGTCGGGAGAGGCAGATCTACAGAAGACTGGAAAACATCAGCGCGAGGATCCCAGGTAAGTCCGAGTATTTTTGTAATATTATTTATTTTTATTTTTACTTCCTCAGCCTTATCCCTTTTGCTTTCTCTTATCTTATGTAGTAATTCTTCGCTGTTACTTATACATTTTTGCAGTGGAAATCCCCCTTTAGCTAGAATATTTTTTATTTC
Source organism: Dryobota labecula (assembly GCA_947523025.1). NCBI lineage: Eukaryota > Metazoa > Arthropoda > Insecta > Lepidoptera > Noctuidae > Dryobota > Dryobota labecula. The sequence continues at coordinate 539,977 of OX383303.1, read as the reverse complement.
TGTATAAATTTTATATCCTTCCTCTACACTTTCTGCCCCTGTCATTAAATCATCCATGTAGAAATCATTAAGAATTATTTTTGGTGCTAATGGATGATCCTTCCCTTCATCATAAGCAACTTGATGTGAAGAACGCACTGCTAGAAATGGCGCCGATGAAATACCAAATGTAACCGTCACTAACTCAAATCTTCTATTTCCTTTTCAGGACTATCCCTCCAAAGAACCCTCTGAAACATAGTATCATCTCTATTGACAAGAACTTGTCTATACATTTTAATTATATCAGCACCTATACATATTGGATGTGTTCTCCAACGCATAACCGTATGTCGTAATTCTGCTTGCAATGTCGGGCCAACCATCAAGTCATCATTTAACGATACCCCATTAATTCCCTTACAGGAAGCGTCAAATACCACGCGCACCTTAGTTGTCTGCTTATCTTCCCGGAGTATTGCGTGATGAGGTAAGTACAACCCTTTATTATTTTCTTCTGGAGATACCTTTACCATATGGTTAAGTTCTAAATACTCCTGCATTACCGCAGTGTAATCCGCCTTTAATTTGTGATTCTTTGAAAGTTTGAATTCTAAACTCTTTAACCTTTTTTCAGATATGAACCTAGATTCACCATCCTTACAACTTCGGTTACTATCCCGGAACGGCAACCTTACAATGTAACGTCCGGTTTCGTCTCGCTTTGTGGTATTTGTAAAAATATTCTCACATTCCGCTTCCTCTTTGCTAAGTATTTTTTCAGTTCCTGATGGCTCTGCTTCGAGCTCCCAGAATTTACGTAAGAAGTCATCAGGCTGAACATTGGAATGCATGACAGTGATACAAGGATATGAACTAATGTCAGACGAATTTTCTATACCGACAACACCCGATAGAAGCCATCCGAATTCTGTTTGTTGTGCTACGAGCGATCCACTAGTACTCTTTGTGATTCCATCTTGGATAATTTGGCTGAATATCTTAGCACCTAATAAAATGTCAGTAATGTTATACAGAATTACTGAGAAATAAATGTAGATTTCGTATTGAGTGTTAGTTTATCAAAAAGTGATATGTCAGTGAAAAAGTAACGAAAGTTTTGGAATGCACAAATTTTGTGTTTAGTAATGTTTTTATGATAAATATTCTTGTGAACTGTTTGAAATACACCTAAGTAGCTAGCTTATTTATCTACGAACATAATTTGGCCAATAGCTACTGATATTATAGCGTATTGTTATCGTAATCGTATTTCTAAGTGTAAAATTCGGCAAACAAATACCTACAAAAAGACAATAAAATAGATATAGTATGTTATCCTTAAGAGATAGACATATGCCATCGCGGACTTTTTTGAAGACCTTTATAAGATACATAATTCCACCATACATTATTTTGTTATATCTCAAAGGGTTTAGACAGCGTTTTCGTTGAAAACTCCCAGACGGCTTATTTTTTTTCCGACACCTCCAACAAAAAATGTATACAAAAACATAACAAATTATATACTAAAACCTTCCTCGAGAACCAAGCTATCCATTGGTGGAAACAGCATGAGAATCGGTTCAGTAGTTTTTGAGTTTATCGCGAACAGACAGACAGACAGACAGACAGACAGACAGACGCGGCGGAGGACTTTGTTTTATAATATGTAGTGATAGTGATGTGACGTGCCAAATACATGCGTTGCCTTCTTGCAGCTGCGGTGTCAAATTTAACAGATTGGCAAACGTTTCTTATAGTACGTTTACTTCAAACTTGCTTATTTACAGGTGTGATAAGATGCTGTTTGGTAACTATATGTAAAACATACAACTTCCGTATAGTGAGAACTTGACACTTGTCGTATAGAGTTGTGGTGGGGAACCTAAAAGGCTTAAACGTCATTACTTTAAGCACAGATCTTTGGGCCCTTTCAAGTCTTATCATGTGCGTTTTGCATGCCCCACCCCAGACACCAATGCAATACCCAATTACTGACTGAACCAGTGCGTAATATACCGTGCGTAGTAGCTCATAATCAGCGACATGTCGGAGTTTTTTAAATACCCATATGAGTTTTCTAATTCGCGCAGTGGTGACCTCTATGTGCTGGTTCCAAGTATACTTATCGTCGAGTAATATTCCTAAGTATTTAACTGTATTTGATTGAGGAATAGGTACACATGAGCAAGATGCATAGTTCTGGGGGGCATCACATGCATGTAACTTAACGCATAAATTGGCAGGCTTAAGTTTAGAGAAATTAAATTGGATTAGGGTCGATTTTGCAAGGTTTAAGGTTAGTAGGTTAGTTCTTAGCCAGTGGCTTTCTATAAGCAGGCCTGACTCGGCTTTTTGTCGAACCTCATCCCAGGTCTCTCCATGAAATATGAGTGCTGTGTCATCAGCGTATGTAAAAATCTTACCATTTGCAAGAGCTAGCTGACACAGATCGTTTATGCAGATCAGGAAGAGACTGGGACCAAGAATACTACCCTGTGGTACGCCGTATGTGACCAGGGCATCTGAGCTAACGTGTTCTCGTATTTTCACTCTTTGCGATCGCAGAGAAAGTCTTGAAAGAGTTTTAGGGCCGTTCCCCGAACACCAATCCGTTCCAGTTTGTTTACAAGAATACGTATCGAAACGGTGTCGAAAGCCTTGGCTAGGTCAAGGAAATGCCAATGCACTTTTTTCACAATAAAATGGATATAGTATGTTATCCTTAAGAGATAGATATATGCCATCGCGGACTTTTTTGAAGACCTTTATAAGATACACAATTCCACCATAAATTATTTTGATATATCGCAAAGGGTTTACACAGACAGCGTTTTCGTTGAAAGCTCCCAGACGGCTAAATTTTTTCCGACACCTCCAACAAATATCGTTTATTTATACAAAAATGTATATAAAAACTTAACAAATTATATACTTAAACCTTCCTCGAGAATCAAGCTATCCATTGGTGAAAACAACATGAGAATCGGTGCAGTAGTTTTTGAGTTTATCGCGAACAGACAGACAGACAGACAGCCAGACGCGGCGGAGGACTTTGTTTTATAATATGTAGTGATTTTCTTTTCTTTTTTTTTTCATTCGTTGTCACATGATATACCTATGTAGTTTGCAAAACTTTTTTAATTTTCTTATTTTTCCCCAAAAGTGACCCAAAATAAATGTATTTATGTTACATGTCCGTATTTAGGTTATAAAAGATCATAATATATGAGTAGTTACCAAATTTCAACTTAATCGGCCCAGTAAATCCGGAGCAAATTGGCTGTGACAGACGGTCAGACACATACACCAGTGATTCTGTAAGGGTTTCGTTTTTACCTTATGAGGTACGGAACCCTAAGAATGTCGCACATAATGGCTTCTTATCATATGTACGTACTTTTCACGACCGTGGCTGTACTTATCATATACGAGTCCTTCAAGCCAGCTCTGTTTCAATTTAATATGCGTCTAGATAACCGTGTGCTGAGAAATTAAGTAGTAAGCCTCATACGGGTGCTAATTTATTTTAATACATACATCATAAACGGTACCCTACTTAAATAAATGAGTGTGATCCACAGTGTGGCCTGCAGCCGTGAAGATAATAATATCGCCACGGCTAGCGGCTGCGGGCCGCTACTCATTTGAATCAAGCGCAAATTTAGAAGCGTACGTGGCGTGACGAACAGATAATCATCAAACACTCAAAGTCAAATAGTGTTGATTGTTTGTTTAGCCGATTAGCCTCGTATCAAGGCCGAGGCAGCCCTGAATCTGGAGGGGGGAGGTCAACCAACGTGAGTCACGAGCAGCCACCGCGCACTGTGCGACCCCTCGCGCGTGGAGCCGCTGTGAACTGTGGGTACGTAGTAACCGGTAGTTCCACATAAACTTTACATTTACTAAAAGTTCTGCGGAAGTGAATCTTAACCTTAAACAAGCGCTAAAATAAAGGTCGGAGTAAAATAACATACTTCATGTCTGCATTCCCATTAAGCATTTGGATGTGCCCACTATAAGTACTGGCCTACTGGGCCTGTTTTTACATCTTAGGGAGGCATTGTACACAATGTCAAATATTCTTTCCAATATAAAAAGGCAAAAAGACTCAAGGCTCGTACAGACTCGTGCGATATCGCCGGCGCGACAGGCACCGACAAAAAAAATCTGCTACTAGTGTCGCGTCGCGCCCGCGATATCGCACTAGTCTGTACGAGCCTTTACTTGACTTTGATTGCGTTGGAAATCTTATCTACTTATCTTACTAATAGGAATAAGGTTATTAGAATAAGATATTACGTGAGCAATGATCCCAGTTAAATTTTTGGTCATCCCCAAGGAAGTGTACTGGGGCTAACTTTATTACCTATCTAGTTTCGTTATATTTTATGTGCGCAAATCGATTTCAAACTGTAAAAAACTGTGTATTAATACATAAAAACTTCAAACTTACAGAGGGGTAGTTTCCGTATTGTTCATTCATCCCAGAATCCCAGTACCTTACCGATACTTTCGAGAAATCTGAGTGATGTGTTCGTGCACAATCCTTGATAGTCGCGTGTATCAGTTTACAAGTTATTACGTCAAACAAGAGCCTGTAGAAACCCAGTCGGTAATGATACGGGCGATGACACACAGTTCTAAGAATAGCAGTTAATTAAAATGTTGTCGAATCATTTCGATTGATACTCGCTTAGCAATCAGCTGATTCGAATACAATGCATATTGTTTGACATCTTTACAATGTCAGCACGTAAATATCCTCTGGCAGCAATTGTAAGCGAAATGTGTAGCTATAATGTTGTTATTAGTAAACTGGAAGACGCTAAGCCTTCCTTTTCATTTTCATAATTCTACTCCTCGTCTCATCCTTTTTCCCATCCCTATTTTCCTCTCTTCTCTTCTCTCTTCCTTTCTCCCATCACATCCCTCTTTTCCCTCTTCTCAGCAGACTTCCCCCTTCAGACAGCTGCTTATGAGGAAATGGTCGTTCACGAAGTCACGACAACGAGTTTGTGACCTAAAAAGATTGAGGATACGATGACGATAATCCTTTGAATGTAAATCTTCCGTTACTACTCGTACTATGGTATAGTATGACATGAGTTATGTTACGTAAGTCGTAGCACACAATGGTCGGCAACCAGAGTCGTTGCTGTTTTGAGGTGAGACGCCGGCGATGTGGCGATGTGATGTGGTATAGTGATATCATTCTGCGCAGTCAGTGCCCCAGCCGATGGTACAGATTACAGAAGACATGAACACTTTACTTCTAACATAAGAAGCCAGGCGCTCGTACTCATATTATGCAACGTTATCCATGATGAACTTAAACGTGACGTAGCGGGGCTGACTCGCGAATAGCGAACAATTTCATGAGATTTAATTTGCGTTGGTGTAGGTGAGGTGCGTTCACATATATGTAGGAGTGACGTGTCTGTATGTCTGTGGTGTAATGGTGTTGTCTGATAGCTCGCGTTTGCGCCGCTTCCGCGACACATTCACTATTACGTGTCAGAGTAACGTACCGCACTTCCGACGGCCGATAGCCTCATGAATACCGATGCGGCCTCAGGCCTCAAGGGTCAAGTTCGACCGACGCTCAACATTCCTGCGATTTTATTTTAACGTTCTAGCCGTTTCTCGGAGTGTTTGTAAAATGTGTGAAATAGGCTGACTAACACGTTTGGACTTTGAATTTATCAACTATCTAGCGAAAGCTGCTATAGTTATAGATAGAACATGCTATGTTATGAATAAACGGTAAATGATCGGTAAGTAATTACGAACGCTTAATGTGTGTCAATTGCAGTCGATAAGCTATCGACGTGAATACATAATTACAATCATAATAACAATGGATTTAGAGCTGTTTACCATAATGTCGGTGCTTGAGATGTTGAGAGCTCTGCGGTGGGTGAACATAGTGTATGATTTTAGCTCATTCAATCAGAGAATAACCTCTGACGTCACACACAAGAAAAAACTGGTTGTACTGTTCTTTGTCACTGTACTTAGATCTATTATAGCCGCACAGCCTACAGGTCATAGACTGAGCGAGTAGAGAGTCTGATCTGCCCAGAGTCTCGTCACGCTGGTGCTCCTTGCATCGACGTAAATTGAAGTCCCTGCATTTTTGTAGTTTCCCCTCTTACTGTGAGGAGCCCATAATGCTGTGGGCTGATTATGATTATGTTATATTATTATAATACTATATTTAGTAAGAAAACGTGGCTTACAGTTGAAATAAGAAAAATAAAAAAGACAAACTACATATAATAGATATCTATCTTGTCTACACTGCTCCAACGCTTAGTAAAAGGTAACTGGCCTATATTGCTTCACAAATACGCTTACCGATGATGGTAAACACAAAACGTCATTAGAAATACAAACATGTCATTGTGACAAAGAAATCTTGGCTTGCGAGCGAGACCGCAGTGTTGACCTCAGCCAATGCTAGCATACACATCCACAAGCGTTTAGTGTTATGTTGGCAAACAAGCCAGCGGCCACCTTATGAAAGTTGTTACCTCCGCCAAGGGATTTGACGGTTCGTTGCCAACGTAACAGAACCCTAAAAAGTCTACAGTACCCGGGCGATAAAACGGCACATCAAGATTTAGAAAGAGATGGTCACACAAGTGTGACCGTGTGAGTGACAGACACGACACAAAGCTTACGAAAACGAACTTTACACACTACAACACTACAACTTTTCTTTACTAATGAGTTAGTGATCGATGGTTACTTGTAACTGTGTAAGATGCCCAGCAGCACGGCATGGCGGCAGCGAGTTCGACGAGGTTTTGCCAAGCTCTTTCTATCCAAAAGTCGAAAGTAACATAATTTTATTGATTTGAAATGGAAATTTTATTGAATTTTAAGAATTGACTTATTATGACATTTTTTTAATTAATTTTATTATTGTTTTGATTATAATGTAATTTGGATTATTGTAATGATTTTAATATAAATTGCATGCATGATGTTTCTTATATATTTAGTTATAGAAATTCAGACGTGATGTAAAAATTATTATTGAACAAATTATCTCTACGTATCTATCCTTTCTGCACGGAGCGAAAATCTGACAAAAATACATTAATTTTTACTAAAATATTCATAAATCCTAGGACAACAAACGTCCTGTAATAATTGCGTATCGATTTTTGTAAATACAGTTAGTAAACATTCCTTGTTACTTATAACATTTTTGTAATAGCAAGTGTTTTAGTATAAACGAAATGATGACATCATTGACAAATACTGTTTTGTAATTCTAAGAGTTCAATAGCAATATCGGGAATGATGACGTCATAGATAAAAATTAACTGTTTTGTAATTTTAAGAGCTTAATAGTTTTATCGGAAATGATGACGTCATAGGTAAATACTAATTTTTTGTTCATTTTATTGGGTTAGCCTCAGAAGTGTTGCAGAAATAAAATCCAGTAATATCTCCACAGCACTTTAATCACAAAATTTCCCTTTTCCTTTTACAACAATTGCGCAACGTCTGCCGAACACGACGACTGTCTCTTACAAAGAGCTTCGGTCAAAAGTGCCCTATAAAGTCTTAATATAACAATGGTCGCAACGCTGCTCTTGTTTAGGTTCCCATACTGAAGTTTGACCCTATCTTATCGATGTTTACGTCCGGCGGCTCGGGATACAGCAGCGCACGCATCTCGCCTCGCCGTGAGCCACCATACCGCTCCGGTGAGGTCACTCTTAACTTTGTAAAGAGAGCACGGCGATCGCCAACAAAACGATTATTCATTTACAATTAGTTGATAATTAATATTACATTTAATTATTATCATTTAGATTCACAATGTAATATATTTCAATGTAAAAGAAAAATATTTAAACTTAAACATCTGCCTACCTGTTGCTACTTAATAAAGTCAATACAACATCTTCTAAAGGTATTATAATTCCAGGATATAGAGAATAATATTAATCAGACGTACATTATACTAATTAGGCTTACAATTTAGTGCTTTAGCTTTAGTAATTTTTCTGGTTTAATAATTATAAGTAAAGACCCATACAGAGTGTTGGAACAGAGATATCGAAAGTAATAAAGGGGGAGATTCTAAAAAAAAATATGTACCTATAACGTCATCATTTCCCATAAAACTATTAAGCTCTAAAAATGACAAAATAGTTATTTTTTGTCTGTAACATCATCATAACGTCCGTGTGGTGCCGGACGTTAAGACTAGCACTACCCCATTTCCTCCCGTGGGTGTCGTAAAAGGCGACTAAGAGACTTACTAGAGAATGGGCAGCAGCGTTCTCTATGCATTTTTCAACACCATACTGCGAATCGCCACGCTTGGCAGGCGGGTTGGCGACAACCCGCCTGCCAAGCGTGGCGATTATGGCAAACCCTCCCAATTGGGGGAGGCCTATGACCTGCAGTGGACGTCTTTCGGCTGAAATGATGAATGATGAATGAACATCATCATTTCCGATATTCCTATCAAGCTCTTAAAACAAAAAAAATGGTCATGTGTTTATTGTGTATATTCAATGAAAGACGCATAAATTTTTCCTGTTTTATTTATCACTACATATTATAAAACAAAGTCCTCCGCCGTGTCTGTCTGTCTGTCTGTCTGTTCGCGATAACCTCAAAAACTACTGCACCGATTCTCATGCTGTTTTCACCAATGAATAGCTTGGTTCTTGAGGAAGGTTTTAGTATGTAATTTGTTAAGTTTTTGTATGCATTTTTGTATGAATTAACGATATTTGTTGGAGGTGTCGGAAAAAAATAAGCCGTCTGGGAGCTTTCAACGAAAACGCTGTCTAAACCCTTTGAGATATAACAAAATAATGTATGGTGGAATTATTAAAGTCCGCGATAGCATATGTCTATCTCTTAAGGATAACATACTATATCCATTTTATTGTCTTTTTGTAGGTATTTGTTTGCCGAATTTTACTGTTGGAAATATGATTACGATAACAATACGCTATAATATCAGTAGCTATTAGCCAAATTATGTTCGTAGATAAATAAGCTAGCTACTTATGTGTATTTCAAACAGTACACAAGAATATTTATCATAAAACATTACTAAACACGGCGGCCTTATGATCAAAATTTGTGCATTCCTAAACTTTCGTTACTTTTTCACTGACATACTTATCACTTTTCGATAAACTATCACTCAATACGAAATCTACACTTATTTCTCAGTAATTCTGTATAAGATTCGTCTAAGATTAAATCGTTTTCTCATTGAATCCATTACTTGACACACGTATAACATTGATGAATGTTTACATTAAGCACCGCGCCACACCGCCACATGACCACAGAGTACAGACGTATTTTGTTTCTTTTTTTTTTCGTCGGTTTTGTGGTGTTCCCGCTAAAATGTCAACCGGTCAAGTATAAGTCGGTTAATCGAATTCTACAGCCAGATCGTGTTGCAAGTACAAAATAAATGTCAAATATTTCGTCCAATTACGAATGTGACCCTGAGAAAAGTTATGCACCAATAGTGTTCATTCGATATTTCGAGCGTTTTATCAGCACAAACAGTTGTATCATGCGACATTTCGGAGGATTTCGTTTTGTTTTCACATTGTTGGTACTTACGTGAATTATTTTAAAATTATTATTTGTGTCGCACTTTTATTTCGTGTTGTAATTTGGTACAATTGATTGCTTTAAGAATTTGAGTGAAATTTCGTATTTTGATTTTGTGTTTGTTATCTTTAGGTAAAGACTCATTCACGTTCAGAACATAAGTACTTTTATTATATTAAATCATTTGTTTCGGTTTCTATTCACATAGTGGATCACATTAAAATTAATATTAAGTTAGAATTTTGAGATATAGCCTGGGATATGGAGAAGGACATAGGGTACTTTTTATGCGATAACCGACATCCACGCGGGCGAAAATAAGAATAGTTAATTCTGTTAATCATCACACACACATCACAAGCACATCCATGGTAACGAATAAATTGGGCCTATTTGTACGAAAACGATATTTTTTTTTTGCTTTTTACGTTATTTTCGGACAGCAACTTGTCACTCGACTCACGCGCAAACTCGAAATGGCTTTAAATGGCGTACATACTACAATGGTGGATGCCCCTGTGCTGTGCTTGTATACCGCATGGAATTACAAATTATTAATTTAAGAAATACGTTAGTACTTTCAATGTAATGAATGTAATGTTAGTAATTTCAAGTACAACATTCGTAAATCTAATGATTTTGTTAATAAATATCACTAAAGTTTGTAATGTTGCCATGTACCTACCTATTAAAACCATTTCTTGAAACTATTAATGACCTTTTTATAATACACTAAACAGGTTTGCAAAAATTACAAAACTTTAACAATATTTACTCTAATTTGCTATAGCTATGAAAATATGTAATAACTTACATTTACTAAAACGGACTTTTAGGAATTACAATTATTATTACAAACAATATATTATATGGTTTTGCTAAAAAATTATAACGATTGTAGAAACAGAAAAACTTTTGTATTCAATATTAAAACTTAGTTTTTTCGTAAAATACAAAACAGTTTTTTTAATTTCTGGTGGGGTCTTTTTTCTCGGTGTGTTTCATAGTTTCGCTTATTCCCGTAGGACTTATTATTTGAAAAGGAACTTATTTTGTTAGGGCGACACGAATACGTTGGACGTTCATCTTCCATAAGATGAATCGTTCGAAACTCGTTGACTTTCTCTAAGCTTATTCTGTGTAGCACGGTGCGGCTTTGATATAATGTAGACAGATAGGCGCCTTACATAACACCAACTTCCTCACAGGGGAAGCTTTCTCAGTTCTTTCAAAGATTGTGCTGCAGTCACATCAGTTATCTTACGTTTTCTTCTTATCGTTATCTATGAATATTTCTCTACTTAGCACAAGTGGAAAACTCTGCATTTGCATAGACTCGCTTTCTATTTAGAAAACTAGCTGCCAGCACCGTTCAAGTAAACATTAATGACCAAATGACTGAAGATGGCTTAGATGACCTAATATTAGTTAGTAACCTGTGCGGTAATATGGAATGCTATACCTTAAAGTAGCATTCAGATTTCAGTCGAAGGAAGAATCTAGTTGATGAGGTCTTCACTAACAATCACCAACTCTGTCTGCAATCCAGCTCATCAATATGTTACTGAGCGAATGGACTGTATATATATATTATCATCACTATCACTACATATTATAAAACAAAGTCCTCCGCCGCGTCTGTCTGTCTGTCTGTCTGTTCGCGATAAACTCTAATACTACTGCACCGATTCTCATGCTATTTTCACCAATGGATAGCTTGGTTCTCGAGGAAGGTTTTAGTATATAATTTGTTATGTTTTTGTATGCATTTTTGTATGAACTAACGATATTTGTTGGAGGTGTCGGAAAAAAATAAGCCGTCTGGGAGCTTTCAACGAAAACGCTGTCTAAACCCTTTGAGATATAACAAAATAATGTATGGTGGAATTATGTATCTTATAAAGGTCTTCAAAAAAGTCCGCGATGGCATATGTCTATCTCTTAAGGATAACATACTATATCCATTTTATTGACTTTTTGTAGGTATTTGTTTGCCGAATGTTACTCTTGGAAATACGATTACGAAAACAATACGCTATAATATCAGTAGCTCTTAGCCAAATTATGTTCGTAGATAAATAAGCTAGCTACTTATGTGTATTTCAAACGTGTACAAGAATATTTATCATAAAAACATTAGTAAACACGGCGGCCTTATGATCAAAATTTGTGCATTCAACTTTCGTTACTTTTTCACTGACATATTTATCACTTTTCGATTAACTAACACTCAATACAATCTACACTTATTTCTCAGTAATTCTGTATAAGATTCTTCAAAGATTAAACCGTTTTCTCATTGAATCTTTACGCACGTATAACCTTGATGAATGTTTACATTAAGCACCGCACCACACCGCCACACGACCACAGAGTACAGACGTATTTAGTTTTTAAGCTATTGCATAGCTTCTATCGCGGGCCTTGAGCGCGGGGACCGAATCCAGAAATTCCGTAACGAAAAAACCTCACGCTATCGCTGTCTCGCTTTAACATCTATTCGACTCTATCGCACTACGCTACTCAGCCGCTATAGCTACCGGCCGCCATATTCTTGTCTTGTTTGTTGTCAAGAACTTTGTCAACTAAGCGCTGTTTTTGTTTTTATTCTGTGTTTTGTGGATATTTATCGTAAATTAGAGTTATTGTTGTATTTATGTATGTACGTGTGACGTAATTTAAGTTGCAATGCATTACAAAACGTGTGAAATATGTGTTATAAGATCCGGCCGGTCAGATGGTCAAATGCGAATCTTCATAGCCAAATTTCCTTTGAATGAAGATAGGTAAGCATATATTTTCAATTGTTATGTTAAAAAACATTGATAAGCTCTTACAGAAAATAAATTACTTGATTTAAAGTCCAAAATTTACAAAATTACAAAGTAACCTATCAATATGCTAGTGCTTGACGCATGTTACTTTTTTATCGACTGTCGATATTTTTATTATTATAATATTCCTATTTCATTTAATTTTCTCTGTTATTCTATTAATACTGCAAAACCAAAATAACAAAGATATAAGTTTAAATACACTACTATTATAATCATAATAATGTAATAAAATGTTCCAGCTAGATGTAAAAAATGGGTTAAAGTTACGGGAAAGAAGACTTGGTGTATGTACCCATTGAAAAGCTACATCAATTGGAACATATTTGTGGCAGTCATTTTCTACCAAAGGATTTCAATAAAAAGAAGACACAACTAAGAAAAAATGCTACTCCGTCTGTAGAACTTACTGCAGAACCAATGGCAGATGAGCTGTTCGTTGGATTTCCACTACACATCTTCAAAAGTGAGCAAACAGGTAAGACTTTATTTTCCAGTCGTAATTCATCCTAACTCACCCTTTCCGATTACTTTAGTAACTCATGTTCAATTATATTTTGCAGAGTTATCTTCTACTTCGACTACTGCGATTCTTGGACTGGTATATCGAGTAAGTATTTTTTTTTTTTTTGGGTACTGTACGTCCGAATGAAAAAACGGAACCCTTATGTACCTTCATCTACTGGACCGATTAAGTTGCATTTTGGTACACATTCAAAATGTATCATGTGACATATGAAATGAAAGGACTTGACAAGAGAACTTTTTTTTAAATTATTTTTAAAAAAATCCTCTTGACAAGTCCTTTCATTTCATTTTACATTTTTAATGAAAATTATTAAAGAAAATAGATGAAAATTTACCATTTCCCCCCTTATCTCCGAAACTGCTGATCCTAACATTAAAAAAAATACAGTGTACAGATCTATACATAAAGATTACAGCAAAACCTTTAAGAAGTCTATGGTCTTAAAATAACATGGTAAATTACTCAATATTGTGTGTACTTACATTATTATTATGCAGTTGGAAAGTATGGGGAAACATGTTTTTCAACTTTAATGTTGATTCGGTTCTTGGGATTAATTCATCCCTACTACGATACCCTTCATTGTTTTTGGAATTAGAAGTGAATGACTACATTTTGTTTTTATTGCAGTACCTTCAACATCAACTGCTGAACCATTGCCAGTAGAATGTTCAAAAGACAGGAAAATATGTTCTATTGCGGGTAAGGTTTATGTTTACTTTAAACTTATTAAATTCATTTTACTATTTGATTAACTGTATTGAATGTATCAATTGTAAATATTACAGATACTTTTTTGTCTATTACAGACCCTTTTTCAAATGAAAATGTGATAAAAAGAATGAGACTAAGCCCAAGTAACTATTCAAGATTAGAATTAAATTTGAATTCACTTGTTCATGTGTCAGTTAATAAGCAACGTGTTTTCTACATTTCAGTACCTTCAACATCAACTGCTGAACCATTGCCAATTGAATGATCAATAGAAAGGAAAAGGTGTTCTAATTATTATAAAAAAACTTAAGTCCAAAGTTTTGTTTTATTTTATTATCATCACAGCAAATCTCATCTTATAGTCAAGTTTACCTCGGATTAGATCTAGACTATACAATGGGATTTGTCTCTGAACCCCGCTTACGCCAACGTGGAATCACAGCCGTAGCTGGTTTCTTTTTATATGAAAATTACCACGTAACCTTAGTTTAAATCGAAAGTTACCGTTGGCCTAAGTGACCTTTGCCTTAAATTTATTAAGAATGAAACCGTAAAAATGTCAGGATCCTAAAACCCGAAATTTTTTACAGCAACATATCGATAAAAATTACGAGTGAGTAGTAGTACATCCCTATCTTGTTATTATGTTGGCAGCTTTATGTCATGTCTGCAGTCCGTGTCATTTCTGTTATGTTGGTATTCATTATTAGCTCACGTTTCATACAAGCGACGTTTTTCATTTTTATCTATGGGACTCCCGTCTCTTAATATTATATACTCTTTGGTTAAAAGAAAAATTTGTTTTCTTATCGGTCACCACGCTCAAAAAGTGTAACTTGAATTAATATCAAAGAAAAAGAAATACTGCATAAATAAAATAAATAAATAATTATAATTGCATAAGTTGATACAAAATGCTATGCAATAGCTTTACCGCGGCAGTCCCCGAGTGCCGCACCTCTTTTTTTTTTTTCGTTCATTTAGTGGTGTTCCCGCTAAAATGTCAACCGGTCAAGTATTAGTCGATTAATCGAATTCTACAGCCAGATCGTGTTGCAAGTACAAAATAAATGTCAAATATTTCGTCCAATTGCGAACGTGACCCTGAGAAAAGTTATGCACCAATGGTGTTCATTAATATTTCGAGCATTTTATCAGCACAAATGGTGTATCATGCGACATTTTGGAGGATTTCGTTTTGTTTTCACATTGTTGGTACTTACGTGAATTATTTTAAAATTGTCATTTGTGTCGCACTTTTATTTCGTGTTGTAATTTGGTACAATTGATTGCTTTAAGAATTTGAGTGAAATTTCGTATTTTGATTTTGTGTTTGTCTTTAGGTAAAGACTCATTCACGTTCAGAACATAAGTACTTTTATTATATTAAATCACTAGCTTCTGCCCGCGACTTCGTCCGCGTTAAATTTCTTGTTCCCCCGACCCACCCCGTCGCAACACATTGCCTGCCCGTGCTTTTAGAACGTTTTCGCATAAACTTTCATTAAAAAAAAATGGTGTGCTAGTTAATAGGAATGTAATTCTTCCTCAAGAATTGGGCTGTAAAATGCAAAAAGATTTTTCAAATCCACCTCGCAGTTCCAGAGATTAGGGCGTTTTAAAAACAAAAAACCGGCCAAGTGCGAGTCGGACTCGCGCACGAAGGGTTCTGTACCATCCATACAAATCCTTATCCTTACTAATATTATAAATGTGAAAGTAACTCTGTCTGTCTGTCTATTTGTCTGTATATTATAAATGTGAAAGTAGCTCTGTCTGTATGTCTGTCTGTCTGTCTGTATGTTGCGTTTCACGACTAAACCGCTGAACCGATCGACCTGGGATATAGAGAAGGACATAGGCTACTTTTTTACGCGATAACCGACATCCACGCGGGCGGAGCAAAAAAAAAAGAAAAAAAAAACATGTCCGTTGTATGGGAGCCCCCCTTAAATATTTTGTTTTTGTTTTTTAGTATTTGTTGTTATAGCGGCAACAGAAATACATCATATGTGAAAATTTCAACTGTTTAACTATCACGGTTCATGAGATACAGCCTGGTGACAGACGGACAGACAGACAGACAGACATACAGACGGACAGTGAAGTTTTAGTAATAGGGTCCCATTTTACCCTTTGGGTACGGAACCCTAAAAACTAACTCTTCAGCTTTAGAATAGACTACCTCGCAGAGAGATCATTATTTTGCTGCGGAGTTATTATAAAACAGTTATATCTCCTAAGATATTCATTGAAATTAAATGGTGTAAGGGCAACTTTGTTCAAAATTAAATACTTGTGATAAATAACGTATTTATTTGGATAAGGATTAATACCATGTTTATGAAAACTCCTTCGCAAATAATGCATTAATTTCGAAAAAATTTGATTACCATAAAAAAGGTTATAGTGAGTCAATCTTAAAAGATAGACATATGCTGTCGCGGACTTTTTTTTAGAAAATTTAAAGAGAAACAATTCCATCATACATAATATTTGCGTAACTTAAACCGTTTACGCAGCGCACGCAACGGAAGCTCTCAAAAAGGAATAATTTTACCCGTTTTTGCAACATTTTTCATTTATGCTCCGCTCCTTTTGGTTTTAGCGTGACGTTATATAGCCTATAATATTCCTCAATAAATGGACTATTCAACAGAAAAATATTTTTTTAATTCCAACCAGTAGTTCCTGAGATTAGCGCGTTCAAACAAACAAACAAACAAACAAACTCTTCAGCTTTATATATTAAATAGATATAGATATAGATATAGATTTGTTTCGGTTTCTATTCACATAATGAGTCACATTAAAATTAATATTAAATTAGAATTTTGAGATATAGCCTGGGATATGGAGAAGGACATAGGGTACTTTTTTATGCGATAACCGACATCCACGCGGGCGAAGCCGCGGGCAAAAGCTAGTTATTATTAAAAGAAAGGCGCTTTTTAAATGGTAGTAATTTTACTTCCTTTCTTATCCGCTAGAACAAAAGAACTGTAATAAAAGTCATAAAAATCAATAGACAAATATTATAAAAAACATAGAGAAAACTCAAAAAGGTGCGTTATGCACATGCTCCCCTTTCAAAGTAAAGGAACGACCTTCTTAAGTGGCCTACGGAGTATGCCTCCCATAGTAGCAATATCTACCACCCGTGTGACGCCGTCTTTACCCGGATAGGTAGCAGTAATACGGCCTATGGGTCAGGATCCTCGTGGTAACGTACCATCAGCTACCACTGCCATGTCACCAATTGCTATTATTGGGGCTGTTCCAATTGCTCTTCTAGGAGAAAGGGTAGGCAGGTACTCTACGACCCATCTGTTCCAAAAATGGTCGGCCATGCGTACTGCTCTTTTCCATCCTGCTCTGCTGCAAGAAATCACTGTCAGTTAATTCTGCTGGAATAGGGCGTCCTGAAGAGTATCCCAGAAGGAAGTGATTTGGAGTACAATTATTATTATTATTATTAGATAACGTGCAGGGTTTTAGCGCATTAGGAATGGAGCTGTTGTCTGCTATACAAGAATCATTGTTATTAGTCACTTGTCGAGGTACCGAGGCAACCGCAGGACGCTGTACAAAATTGACCGTAGGTCTTTTAACAGAAGAATCTGCCATGTCACCAATTGCTATTATCGGGGCTGTTCCAATTGCTCTTCTAGGAGAAAGGGTAGGCAGGTACTCTACGACCCATCTGTTCCAAAAATGGTCGGCCATGCGCATACCCTGAAGCGCTCACTCCAAATCATTTTCTTCTGGGATACTCTTCAGGACGCCCTATTCCAGCAGAATTAACTGACAGTGATGTCTGCAGCAGAGCAGGATGGAAAAGAGCAGTACGCATGGCCGACCATTTTTGGAACAGATGGGTCGTAGAGTACCTGCCTACCCTTTCTCCTAGAAGAGCAATTGGAACAGCCCCGATAATAGCAATTGGTGACATGGCAGTGGTAGCTGATGGTACGTTACCACGAGGATCCTGGCCCATAGGCCGTATTACTGCTACGTATCCGGGTAAAGACGGCGTCACACGGGTGGTAGATATTGCTACTAAGGGAGGCATACTCCGTAGGCCACTTAAGAAGGTCGTTCCTTTACTTTGAAAGGGGAGCATGTGCATAACGCACCTTCTGGAGTTTTCTCTATGTTTTTGATAATATTTGTCTATTGATTTTTATAACGTTTTACAGTTCTTTTGTTCTAGCGTATAAGAAAGGAAGTAAAATTACTACCATAAATAGCGCCTTTCTTTTAATAATAATATAATATATATACATTCCATTCGCTCAGTAACAAAGTCTGTCTAAGTAGTGGGATCGCTGATGACGTCACTCGCTGGCTCATGCTGCTCGCGTGCCTGGTGCTGTGTATGCGCGCCGTGCGCGTCGTGTGACCTTGTGCCTCGTCCCTCACCCCCCACACGGCACACGTCACGCCCCCACACCGACTCACCGCGACCTCGCCGTTACGCATACATGAACATGGCTGGATGCCACAAGAAGAGGCAGTACAGAAGGCTTTCTTTTTTATCTGAAGGTACATACAATGATACGGCTTTCCATCATCATCCTCCTGCCTTTATTCTAATTTGTCTCTCTCTTTTTTAACTATTAGCTGGTAGCATAGAAAGGGGGTAACCCTTTCTAGACATAATTATCATCTTTTACGTAATCCACCCATCGTTTATTAATTTGGCCTTCCCCTTATAGGTATCAACTCGGATCAAATGGCATTTATTCAAACTAGGCTGAGAATCAGCATATTTCGAACGTCCAAATGACATAAGACAGTCCACCAAAAACGCCCGCCCTTCACCACTTCCTAGTGCTTTAGCTGGGAAGAAGTGGCGCAATGAACTCCGCAACAATCAAACGCTCAGAATCAAATTTTTCTAACAGAACGGACAGTTAGAAAAACTTGATTTTATACAATAGTATGCAAAATAATTTACATTTCATGTTTTGTGTTGCGAACACAAAACATTAAATTCAATTATTTGTCATATCTCAGCTAGCACACGCCGAATATACCAACAAAAACAATAAAAACTAAAAAATAAAAACGTAAATAGAAGCCTCCAGACGTACATAAAAGGCGTGCCCGCTTACATGTACTCGTAGTTGTAACTCGAACACCGAAGTAAAATAAATAAATTACTAATAAATATACAGTTAATTATTAGTATCAAAAACAAAACCATGGTCCGTAAGACGACCAGTCACCACAAGCAGCATCCGTTCAGGAGCATAACGCAAAGATCAGCCATTACCCCCCTCGCCATATTACAGGGAAGGACACAACCCGATCCCCGACGCCACCGCAAGCAGTGACATCTAAGGGAGCATGACGAACTTGCTGCCGGTTGCTCAGGCAAGAATAATATGATTAATTGTCGAGGTCTAGTGACCTCGACAATTAATTAACAAATAACAACATATTGCAATACAATCCATAAAAATTATTTCAATAATAAATTGAAATAAATTGACTTATACAGTCAAATAAAATAAACAATTACCTATATGAAGTCATATATCCTATTAGTAGGTAAGCTAATTCTAGAAAAAGAACATAAATATTGTCTTGAGTTAATCATAGCGACCAACAATTTTTATCGTTTACTTAAAGTTGGTCGCTTGTCGTTAATAGAATATATTATGCCTTTGACCATAGGTCGGATTTTCCTTTAGCTTTAAAAGCAATAAAAGGCAAATCTAATAAAGAAGAGGGTAGCTTGTTATAAAAGGTTATACCAAGCCGAAAAAATAAGTTATGAACCGAATGAAGCTGAGCACGCAGTTTGTCCTTATTTCTGGTGTTAATATTATTTTTAGTGTATAAATGTTTCGCCTAATGTGTAAGATGTTGGCGCAGATGAATTTTGATGCCATCTTGTAAATACCAATATCTTTAACAAAAAACTCTCACAGAAACTCTGTCATCCTGGTAAATTGCTCGAACCGCTCGTTTTTAGGGTTCCGTAGTCAAAATCAAAATATTTTATTTCACATAAACCTACATGGGCACTTATGAAACATCAGAAGCTAGGTGCACGGTTCGAATTGGTCGTTTTCCATGGAGAAGAGCCAAGAACACAAAAACCTCCACGGTTGCTCTTTCAAAAATAATTGACTTTTACAATATTTTCAAATAACAGTGTTAATAGATATGGGAGGACAAACTCAAACCGTTTATTTAAATTAAACCATTTACAGGCACTTTTGAATTGTCAAGGAGTCGGTCAGTAAGAAATATGAAGCTGGTTGCCCATTCCAAAGCGTAGTAGGTACCTATGGAGACGAACGGTGTTGGGGTGCTGGCGGGGTGATTGGTGTTCTCGACTGCATAATACTCCCTGAATGACACAATAAATAAACGACACAAAAAAATATAGTCCACTATACAAACATTGTCGGAATGTTTGTATAGTGGTCTGTATTTTGGGTAGGTCTTTTTGGTTTTAGGAACGTAGGCTTGGTAAAATAGAATACCACACGTTGCTTAGAACACGGCTATATTGGAAAAGAACTATTTCCACGCACACAACAAGAAACTCCGTGGACTCTTTTAAATTAAATTGTTACAAAAAGATTAGTTACATCTTAAATGTTGAATTTATAGCTGTATGTGAGAACGATGTAAAAAAAAAAAAAAACAAACAGGTTAATAGCAACCAGAGTAGGTAAAACAAATAGAAATACGTATGGAGAAGAATGGGCAAGAAACTCCAGACTTACTTTTTTTTAATGCTAATAATATTTGTATACATTAATTATTAATTATATGTGAAGACAATGCCTAGAATAAAAACCTAGAATAAAATTACTATACCACAGTAGGTAAAAATAATGAAAAGTGAAGCAATGATAGACAAATTAATTATGCGTTAGATACATAGTGCTCACATATTTACAAACATTGTAAAAGTAGATGATTTCCCTAAAATTGTAACATTTAATAACCTATGTCAGTGTGTGAGTATATTAATCACAGAAAATTCAAACTCAAACTCAAATCATTTATTTCAATTAAACCATTTACAGGCACTTTTTAATTGTCAAGGAGTCGGTCAGTAAGAAAAATGAAGCTACATGCCCATTCCAAAGCGTAGGTACTAATAGGAAGAAAACGTCGTGTATGGTGCAGCACTACTCTGAGCGGGAATCGAAACTTGTATCCCCGCTCTATGCTGGGTTTTTTTTGGTCAGGCAGTCCCTAGCGGTGCGTGTGCGCGTGTGATTTGCTACGTCTAAGCAGTGTCCTTCTTTTTATTAAATATTCTTATTAATTAAATATTCTAATCAAGGAACTGAGTGTTTTCTATTTTACAGTTCAGAATTGGGATAACAAAAACCTTCTTAATTGCCCACAAATTAATTAGTATGTGCGGACAATAATAAATAACTTTATAGTGTTATGTGGTGATTAAATATCGCAACTATCAGAATTAATCTTAATTTGTGCACATGTGAAGTACTACAACTGGTCTGTATTGAACCTGCAACTTTGGTAAGCTCGTTTTTGTTCAAAAGTGCATAAATAAGAAAGAGAACAGTTAAGGTGAAATTAAGTTCGTATACATAATTATATTTTATTTCATAATTGTGCAGTCTAAGGACATAAAGTGAATTTGTAAAATGACTAAACTTATGAGAAATTAAGTAATTAAATTGAACAATTGGTGCGTTACATAGTGTAGAAACTTTTCGAGAACAAAGACTCATTAATCCCGCAACGTAACAATAAACAATCAGGCCGTTGCCGGGCTGGGGGATCACCGAGAACACTTAAAATACCGCACCGATAACGGAATCGGGTAGCGGGTACATTTCGACGAATGAACAAAATACAATAGGACTGTTTGTGTTACAAATCTTACTTGTGTTTTGTGACTGTCAACTTTATTCAATCGGATTAGTAGACTTTTTCTAATCCTAAGCAAACTTAAAGTTATTTTGTTCATATTACCTACCTTTGTTATAGTGTTGACATAGTTTCTATTGTATAGTGTAGATAGGACTAATTGTGTTACAAATATCTCGCTTGTGTTTTGTTACATTTACTGTTTTAAACCTTAAAACAATTACCTAAAGAACTAAAATGGGTAGGCATAAGAAAAGATATAGGTCTGGTAGTTCTTCTTCCTCGGATAACTCTGAGAGACATTCCAAAACTAAGAGATATAGAAAAGATTTAAAGAGAAAAGAAGGTCGCATTGAAGCTTTGGAGGGACTAATAAAGGAGTTGAGAAAGAAACATGACCACCACTCGGAAACTCCACTTGATTCGTCAACGCCCAGGCCACAGTCAGTGGTTCGATACGTGGGTCGTAACGACTTTATACCCGAATTCGACCCACAGATGTCTTCTGTGTCAGTAGAGCACTGGATTCGGAACCTGGAAGGTGTTGCCAGTATGCATGGTTGGGATGAACGCACTTTGATCTGCAACTGCACAGCAAAGCTTGGCGGTTATGCTAAAAGCTGGTACGAGCGCCAAAATTCGTACGAGATAAGCTGGGATGAATGGAAGGGAAAGTTGATTCGGGCTTTCCCATTCACCAAAAATAAGCTTACACAGATTAGGGAACTTGTAAACCGCGTAAAAATAAAGGATGAAGACCCAATAAAATTCTACTATGAAAAGTTAGGTATTGGGATGTCATGCGAGATGAATGATGAAGTCATAGCTCAAGCAATTATAGGTACACTAGGAGACAAATTACTTGAGGTAGGCGCTGTGTCTGCTGGCTGCCATGACACTAATACTTTGCTTAAATATCTAGCAAACATGAAAACATCATCTGACTATGCGGAAAACAAACAATCCAGTACGCCTCATATTCATGGCAACTCAAGCAAAGTGATTAAATGCTTTACCTGTGGCAAGATCGGTCATAAGTCAAAGACATGTAAAAATTCACAGAACGAGAAAAATCACCGAAAATACAATTCACAGAAAGAGAGGGATGAACAAAAATGCTCATTTTGTGGTCGCAAAGGACACCTTGAAGATAACTGTTATAAAAAGCAAAGGCAAAGTAAGCGTTGCTCGTTTTGTAATTTCAGGGGCCATACTATAGAAGAATGCAGAAACCGTAAAGTCGGACAAGACACAACTGTTAAGAAAATTCAAACAGTGAGCTGTGAAGCATCTGATGAAAAATATTTTAAGACAGTTTTTATAAACAAGTCCCCAGCTCAAGCTTACATAGATTTTGGCAGTTCATGCAATACAATAAAACAAAGCTTTTGTAATAAACTTCGGCTTGAGTCTACAGTCGGAGATAACACTATTATCAAAGGATATGGAGATGCTTTGACTTTACCGCTGGGTATTACTACTGCTTTATTGAGTGTTGACGGAGTGGAAATTGAGACCAAATTTTATACTGTACCTGATGCAGTCCAGGACTTTGACATTTTGGTGGGTCAACCTTACACTGAATCACCTGAAATACTTGTTGTAAAAACATCTACACAACTTAACGTTTATAACAAAGAAATGGCACTTGATCTGGCTGAAATATGTGAAGGATTGAAGAAAATTAACTTATATCCTTATGAAGAAACAATACTTAACCCTGGAATCAATAAGGTTGCTGTCAGGACTGAACCAGTTACGAGTGGTATTATGATGGTAAAGCACAGTGAGCAGAGGCAACCTAGATGTGAAAAGGAGGTATTGAGTGAAGAAGTGGAGAGCAAGGAAGGGACAACTTTAATAAAACTTATTAATAAAACAACAGGGCCGGTTCAGTTAAAGAGTACGAATTGTGTTGCCCGAGCTGAGTTGGTAGATTCTGAAACTTATTCTACCCTACCGAAGATAGGTGAAGACTTAACCACTTCTCAAAGAGACTCACTCACCTCTCTCCTCGAAGAGTTTGATTGTTGCTTCTCTGGAAAAGGCATGGAGTTAGGTAATTGTAATATTGAGATGTCTATTAGATTAACTGAAGACAAGGTTATCAACTACAAACCCTATAGAATGTCATTTCATGACAGACAAATAGTGACACAGATTGTGACGGAGTTATTAGAAGCTGGTATTATTGAAAAGTCAACATCGGCCTATGCCAGTCCAATCCTTTTAGTCAAGAAGAAGGACGGTGGTTACCGGTTGTGTGTGGACTACAGGGCCTTGAATAAGATTACAGAAAAGGAAAGGTATCCATTACCTCTAATACAGGACCTTCTGGACAGATTGCTGAATAAGACGGTGTTCTGCAGTCTGGACCTAGCAAATGGGTACCACCAGATAAAGATATCACCAACATCAAGACCGCTTACCGGATTTGTCACACCTGATGGTCACTTTCAATACCGCATGATGAGCTTTGGTTTATGCAACGCGCCAGCTGTATTTCAGAGGGCTTTAACTGAAATCCTCGCACCAGTGATTCATTGGTGTGCAGAGGTGTACATTGATGACGTAATTGTGTGGGGAGGTGATGTCGAAGACTGCCTTAGTAATCTGAGAAAGGTCCTAGAGCTGATCAAGATCGCTGGGGTGAAGCTTAAGCGAAGTAAGTGTTCTTTCCTGACTAAAACGGTAGAGTATTTGGGTTACGAGATCACTAATGGAGAAATTAGACCATCTTCTCATAAACTGTCAGCAGTTGCTAATTTCAAACAACCCGAAAATGTTCATGAAGTCAGACAGTTTATGGGACTAGCCAGTTACTTCAGAAAATTTATCAAGGGATTTGCTACAATTGCTAGACCACTTACCTCGTTGACAAAAAAAAGCGCTAGCTGGTGTTGGGGAACCGAACAATCGGACGCTATGGATAGTCTAAAAATGTTATTGACTTCAGATCCGGTCCTTGCAATCTATTCACCTACTAGCGAAACACAGATCCACACAGACGCTTCCAAAGTTGGACTTGGTGGTGTACTTTTGCAGCGTCAGGAAAACGGTGAATGGAAGGCTGTTGCATATGCGAGCAGACAAACAACAGCAGCTGAAGCAAATTATCACAGCTTTGAACTGGAAGCGTTAGCTGTTGTTTTTAGCATCCAAAAGTTTAAGGTCTATGTTTCGGGGCTGAAATTCCGTGTTGTAACTGACTGTTCTGCTCTGCGGACGACATGGATGAAAAGAGATCTGTCACCTCGTATCGCACGCTGGTGGCTAGATCTTCAGGAGTTTGACTTCGACGTGGAGCACAGACCAGGGACTTCGATGTCGCACGTCGACGCTCTTAGTCGAAACCCGATTTCGATTCGTCACATCGAAGAGAAAGACTTTGTTGACGCATTACAAGATGGTGATGAGGAGATTCAGTTGCTTATCAGGAATCTGCATCTGGAGCTTGAAGCTGGTAAAAACAAAAAGCATGGTCTTTCCAAAGATTTTAAAATAGTAAACGGTTTGCTTTGCCGTATTGTGGATGGTGGAGTCAAACCCGTTCTACCCAAGAGCGCAAGATGGCACATATTAAAAACCTATCATGACAACAATGGTCACTTAGGAACGACGAAATGTTTGGAGGCAATCCAGGCAAAATACTGGTATCCTAAAATGCGTAGAAGCGTAGAGAAGTATGTGGACAGTTGCATTGGGTGTCAGTTTTCAAAGAAGCCTACGGGTAAACAACCAGGCCTATTGCACCCGATTCCGAGAGTTCCTGTTCCATTTCACACGCTCCATATAGACCATCTGGGACCATTTTGCAAGAGCAATGGCAAAAGTTACATTTTTGCCATTATTGACGGATTTACTAAATTTGTGTGGCTGGAGCCAGTTGCAAGCGCCAACGCCAAGGGCGCTATAACAGCTCTGAACAAATTATGTAAAGTGTTCGGTAACCCGACTAGGATAATAAGTGACAGGGGCACAGCGTTCACTTGCCGAGAGTTTAAAGATTATTGTCATGGACTCGGCATAAAGCATGTTTTGAACGCCGTGGCTTCGCCAAGAGCAAATGGCCAAGTGGAAAGGCTCAACCGCACAATCCTGAGTTCCCTGACCGCTCACATGGGCGAAGAACAAAAAGGTTGGGACGTTTATCTGCCAAAAGTACAGCTTGGCATCAATTCCTCAGTAAACCAAGGAACTCGTAAGTCCCCCCTGGAATTACTTTGTGGCTTGAGACCTCGCCTGGCAGGGGATTTACAAGGTGCTCAACATACACAAGAGTTGGAGAGTCTAAGGCACGATGCGACTCAATCAATCGAGCAAAATGCGTCTGCTATGAAAGCACGCTATGACAAAGGCCGTCTAGTATCAAAATCGATAGAGACAGGCAAACTGGTCATGGTAGAGCGAAAAATTTTACGACCCGGACTTACTAGTGGAAAGCTTGTTCCAAGATATGCAGGTCCTTACAAGGTGACTGCGGTTTTACCGAATGACCGTTACGTTGTTACCTCAGCCGCTAGGGGCAGAAGAGCTTATAAGAACATTGTTGCCCGCGATAAAATTAAACTTTGGTGTTCCAGGCGGGATAGCTCGTCGGATGAATCTGAGTTGGTACAGGACGTGGAGACACCTAATTAACCGTAATTAATTGGTAATTAATAATTATTAATTAGCCGTCGACGGAGCTAATCTTAATTGCCTATTTGTTAATTAGTTGTTGAGCTCTATTTAATTACCGATATGGCTAGATTTTATTGCCTTTGGGGAGTTTGGGATTTATCACGGTTGCTGTTTAAGGGCTGATGACCGTTGCTTTCAAGTTTATCACGGTTGCTGTTTAAGGGCTGAAGACCGTTGCTTTCAAGTTTAACGCGGTTGCTGTTTAAGGGCTGAAGACCGTTGCTTTCAAGTTTAACGCGGTTGCTGTTTAAGGGCTGAAGACCGTTGCTTTCAAGTTTATCACGGTTGCTGTTTAAGGGCTGAAGACCGTTGATGCCTTCAAGTTTGGCACGGTTGCTGTTTAAGGGCTGAAGACCGTTGTTTTCAAGTTTATCATGGTTGTTGTTTAAGGGCTGAAAACCGTTGTTGTCAAGTATATCACCTGATTGATATTGCCTACGGGGCTGATTGTTACTGCCCGCGGAACCTGAACCTGACGTGGCATCTTCACCGGAGGCTATGAGTATTCCTTCGAGGACGAAGGAAGGCAGGACGGCCGAACTAATAGGAAGAAAACGTCGTGTATGGTGCAGCACTACTCTGAGCGGGAATCGAAACTTGTATCCCCGCTCTATGCTGGTTTTTTTTTGGTCAGGCAGTCCCTAGCGGTGCGTGTGCGCGTGTGATTTGCTACGTCTAAGCAGTGTCCTTCTTTTTATTAAATATTCTTATTAATTAAATATTCTAATCAAGGAACTGAGTGTTTTCTATTTTACAGTACCTATGAAGAAGAACGGGTAAGAAACTCCATGGACACTCTTTTAAATTAAATTGTTACAAAAGTATTAGTTACATCTATAATGTTGAATTTATAACTAAATGTGAGAACGATGTAAAAATAAAAACTTACACGTTAAAAGCGTCCAGAGTAGGTACAACAAATAGAAACAAAAAAAAATAAAAAATAACCCGTAGCAGCTAAGAGATGACTAGTCCCAACTGACGGCGCTCGTTCACGAACATGACGCATGGATTAGCACCATTCAGCTCAACCAAAATAAAAATGGATTCTATGTCAGCAGCCCGACCCCACAGTAAAATGCCATACGACATAATGCTGTGGAAGTAGCTAAAATAGACCATACGCGCCGTTTCTATATTTGTTAACTGTCTTATCTTTCAAACAGCATAAGCGGCCGAGCTTAGCCGCCCCGCGGGAGATGCTGTATGAGGTCCCCATTGTAGTTTCTCGTTTATCGTGATTCCTAGGAAAACCGTTTGATTAACAAATTCCAGATTTTCTCCATTCAACATGATGTCACATTCGCTACTTCTAACATTAGGTAATTTAAATCGAATGTATTAGTTTTTTTTTTTTCTTTTAGTACTAAATTATTTACCATAAACCAATCTTGGACCTGAAGAATAGAGTTATTCACATCGTCAAGTTTTTGTGACCGTAGATCTATTTAAAAAATCAATGATGTGTCATTTGCAAATAACACCATCTTCGGTTGATTTTGTAGTAATTGAGGTAAATCGTTAATGTAAACAAAAAGAGGAATGGACCCAATATCGAACCTTGAGGAACGCCTATTTTCATTTCAGACCCTAATGAGTTTATGCCGTTTACCTGAACTTTAACCTTCCTATCCGTCAGGTATGATCTTAGTAAGTCAAGAGCTGTATTCTTAATCCCATAGTGCTCCAGTTTCAGCAGAAGTGTCTCATGGTTTATGCAATCGAACGCCTTAGAGAGGTCGCAAAAGATTCCAATGCCATCTTGTGCTTCTTCCCAAGCGCTTAAAATGTTATTTATTAGGGTGACACCGGCGTCAGTTGTTCAACGCCCTTTGGTGAAACCATACTGTTGTTCATGAAAGATGGAATTTTTATTAAAGTGACGTAACATTTGATTGAGCATCAACTTTTCAAACACCTTGCTAAGAACTGGAAGAATTGACACAGGCCTATAATTGTTAGGTTCTTTACTATTACCGGATTTGAACAATGGGACAACTTTACTGTGTTTCATGAGATCCGGAAAGACTCCTTGGTCTACACTGGTGTTAAATATGAAAGCTAAATAGGGCGCAATGGTTTCGATGATAGACCTACAAACTTTTACAGACATTCCCCAAAGATCTTCTGTTAATTTAATTTTAAGATCTTTAAAACCTTTATAACATCCTGGGGGTTTGTATGCTGAAACCTGAACTCCAATGGGTATGCGTTTACATTATTTCTAAGTAAGGCAGCAGAAAGTGCGGGTGAAGAATTTAAAGTTTCCGTAGTTTTAATGGGAATATTACCAAAAAAGTCTTCAAATTCCTGAGCTATTTCTACAATATCTGAGTTGATGCATTCTCTAAATTAAATTCAGTATTTCACTGTTTTTTCCTACCTGTTTCATTATTTATTATTTGCCAAGTAGTTTTTATTCTATCATCAGCAGATTTTATTTTATTGCTAATATAAAGAGCTTTAGCTATTTGGCACACATTTTTAAAAGTTTTTGAATATTTTGCAACATACTTATGAAAGCTGGTATTGTTCATATGTTGCTTTAAGCCATAAAGTTCAAATAGTTTTTCCCTGCTTTTACGAATACCTGGAGTCGCCTAATCACTGAATAAGAATTTTGTGCAAATACTTTTAGTCTTTAGTGGAAAAGTGTCATTAAATTGCGAGTTTAATATTAAAAAGAACTCGGCATAGAAATCATTTGGGTCACATATATTATTAAAACTCTGAACACATAATTTACTGGCCAAACAATTATTTAATTTCTCTAATTTTTTACATGTAATTAGCCTAAATCTTATTTGAATTTTTTGTAAAGGTATGGAGGAGCAAAATGTTATTGTTTGTCCACTGTGATCTGATGGCAACTTATTTACAATTTGTTTGTGTAAGTAATCACAATTACAAAAAATATTTTCGATACAAGTAGCAGAAGAAGCTGTCACTCGGGATGGTTCAATAAAAACATTTGACAAATCAAATGACCTAAAAAGACTTAATAATCTGACAGTATTCGAGTTATTTTCTAATAAGTTGATATTAAAATCACCACATAGGATTATTGACTTACTACTCGTACTAAGTATCTTTAAAACCTCTTCCATTACAGAATCAAACACAGATAGGTTCTGGTAACTTGGCGGTCTGTAAACGCATACTATTACATGCTTATCAAGCTCAACACAGGACAATTCAATGGTGTGTTCATCAGTTCGATGATTTCTTTTCGTTCTTTGATTTAATTGTATTTTTAATTAATACTAATGACCCACCATGGAT
This sequence comes from Dryobota labecula, assembly GCA_947523025.1. NCBI lineage: Eukaryota > Metazoa > Arthropoda > Insecta > Lepidoptera > Noctuidae > Dryobota > Dryobota labecula. The sequence goes on along the minus strand of OX383303.1, from coordinate 510,469 downwards.
CATACGTTTACGGCTGAAATGGCTAACTACACAATAATTTTCATAATTAGGTTTAAAGTAACTTTATTCTCAATAAAGACATATACATATCACTTACTTGAAAACAATACTAAAACATACATAGATAGCTTTAAAATTTTCCTACATAGACTAAACTTTGACTGTGATTTAATGGTATTAACCGAGTGCTGGCTAGCTAACCGCATCGATTACCTTCCAGTAATACCTGGGTACAACTTATTCCATACCAAAATAAACCACAGTCAAAATGATGGTGTGGTAGTCTTTACAAAAAAATCACTTAAGGTCACAGTCGAGGAACCTCCTCTACAAGACTGCATGAGTAATTGTTTAGTTATTAAAATTGGTACAACCACAGCGATAATCGCTATGTATAGGTCTCCTTCCGCTAGAAACTTGGATTCTTTTCATAATTCCTTAAACCTAATTTTTCAAGGGCTAAGCCCGTTCAATAATGTTATACTAACAGGTGATTTAAATATAAATATTGGCTCCGAAAACTGCCGAAAACTGGGATCAAGAACACCTTAATATCTGTTCATACCATGGGTTTCTCCCCGCTCACACGTTGCCTACTCATCAGAGCGGTTCCTGCCTCGATCATATGATGATCAAAACCAGCCTATCATATATTACGCTTGTTACTAACGCAACAATTACTGACCATCACGCTGTCCTACTTACCGTAAATTTAAAGCTGCCTAAGCTAAATCGTCCCCAGACCAAAAGCAAATTAAATACAAATAAACTTGAATATGAATTATGCAACCTTGATTTTAGCCTAGTTTACAATACTGCTGACGCTAATTTGGCTTTATCGTACTTAATAAAATATTATTATTAACATAAACGGGATATTCACCATGTTTATTAATTGTTCTGAGTTCCCGATATTTCGGCGCTGTTGCAAGCACTATGATCACGGATAAACTGAAGTCACTGCGGGTGGGTGTTTATGAGCAGACAAAACGGTCTACCCTCTTTCTTGTTCGTTTTTTGCACTCAGTACCGCTACCACTGTCACTCGCAACTCGATTCTGTTCCCGACACACGAAACTCACTGTGTCCGCTCGCGAACTTTTTTCGGCACTTCTTCGGTTTTTACACAGCTGAACCACTGGATTCCAGGCTCTCGACAGTTGAAACCCATAATCCCGGTTGAAGTTCCTATATTTGGTAATCTCAATAGCTTCTCTAACCAGTCTAGCAAAATAGTGGCGTTCTGTCGAGATGACCTGAGGGTTATGTAACTCAATCCAGTGGTTCGATCCTGATTCCAAAAGATGATGAGCTATGGCCGATTTTTGGGTTGTTCTTCACCGCCCTGATACGAGTATGCTCTGATATTCGACAAGCTACCGTACGTTTCGTCTGACCGATATACGACTTGCCGCAACTGCAGTCTACTTTATAAACACCAGGCTTTTCCAGCGGAAAGTTGTCCTTGGGCGAACGCAACATCTGAGACACTTTTTTGAAAGAAGTGAAGGTAGTCTTTACGGCGTATTTCCGAAGAATGTTGGCAACCTTATCTGTCACTCTTCTCACGTACGGCAAAATTGCTGGTTGCCTCTCAACCTCGCATTTCCGGTGCTTACGACCCGTTTTTATTTAGATTGTGCGGGCTTACCTGTTTATCGGTTTCTCTGTAGGACCCTCTGCACATGTGTTAGCTCAGCACGTAAATGTTCCTCATCACATAGATCATATGCGCGGTTGGTGAGTGAAGTCACTACAAACGAAAAAAAAAACATAAAACATGTCCACCAAGCAATTTTACGAAACACGATAGTTTCTACAGTGAATAAGAAACTTTATAATATTAAACCTTGGATTCCTCCTGGACTAATTCGGTGTATAAGACACAGAGATAAACTTCATCAGAGAACTAAGAGATACCCAGATAATCTAGTAATTTAGACCACCTATAAAAGATACATTAATTTCTGCAACAATCTTCTAAAGAATTTAAAAAATAACTACGATAAAAATGAATTAAAAACAGCAGGGAACAATAGTAAGCAACTTTGGAAACATATTAAAAACGTCGCCAATATGTCTAAACAGCGTGAAACAAATTCGAGTTTACTGCTTACTAATCCTTCTCCACTCTTGTCAGCTAATAACGTTAATAACTTTTTTGTCAATATTGGGAAAACTCTTGCCGAACACATTCCGAAACATTATTGTGACCAACCACCTTTTCAAAAATCAATCAATATCTGTAACCTGAAATCTTTTGTTATGCTTGACACTGACGAAGACGAAATTACCCGAATCATTTCTGGGCTAAAAGATGACTGTGCAGTTGGATTGGATAACTTAAGCAATAAGATCCTTAAACTCTTTAAGCATATATTTCGAATCTGTCTTTCCAAAGCAGTTTTCCCTAGTTGTCTAAAAAAGGCAGTTGTAATCCCTGTCTTTAAATCTGGAACTAAAGACTTAGTTAATAATTAAAGGCCAATATCGTTACTCTCCTCAATATCAAAAATATTAGAGAAAATTGTAAACAGTAGACTAGTTAACTATTTAGAAAGAAATAACTTTTTGTCCTCTGCGCAATTTGGTTTTAGAGCCAAACTATCCACAGCCGATGCGGTGCATAGCCTGACCGATTACATTTCAGAAGAACTCGGCAAAGGGAACCAGACCCTGGGAGTCTTCCTTGATTTAGCCAAGGCCTTCGACACGGTGTCTGTTTCTGTTCTTCTAATCAAATTACAGGCTATTAGAATAAGGGGAACGCCACTGAAACTATTCGCTGACTACTTAAAAGACCGATACCAATGTGTTAGAATAGATAATATCACGAGCGCTGAGCAGAAAAGTACTGGTTTTGGTGTTCCTCAGGGAAGTATTCTGGGCGCCACGCTATTCCTGATTTATATTAACGACTTGTGCAATCTTAGTATTAAAGACGGCAAAATTATATCATATGCCGACGATACGGCATTAATATTTACCGCTAAAACCAGTAGCAAACTGTTTGAAGTCGCTCAATTAGGTTTTAACACGTTGGCTGCCATACGAGTATACTCGTAGTAACTTTTTTTTATGCCCATTGTCACCATACAAAACCACCAGAATTCACGGGGAGATACTTTAATTTTATCCTCTATATGCCTCATGTACGAGGAATATGCATCTGCAATACTACTTTAAGCTTTCCCTGAGATCAGAAAATAATAAATATGCGCTGTCACACTTAGTGCGTTTCCAGTTTTTATGGTGCTATAGCTTGAGCCTTAGATCTCGGATGATATCATTATTAAACCATACGGGATATCTTTTATCCGTTGATTTCCTTCTGCGTTTTTTAGGCATGCATATATATATAAAAAAAAAAAAAAAAAAATTGTAGAACTTATGGGTAGCTGTATGTACATCTTTGGATTCCAGAACCTCCTCCCAAGTATTCTCTTAGAGATTAATAAATAAAGGTGTTCGTAATCGCATTTGCTGAAGTTCCAATCCTTGGTACCGTCTATATTACTGGGCTCAATTGAGTTTGAGTAATGACCTACATCAACTCTTACCTCAATGTGGAGCGCTGGGTGATATGCATCTAGTGGTACAATTCCCTCTGTAGCGGTTACAAATGTCTCTCGTGCACTAATGTTCTCCTGGACCAAAACAACATCTAACATACCTCCATATAAATTCTCCACAACGTTCATCTCATTCAGACTACAATATTATACAAAATAACAATAATAATTCTTAATATTTAACGAGACACTATTTAAATTCAAGTCACCTAATATTATTACGAGACACTTTAAATTATTTATATATTCTTCCACTTTACAAAACCATCTCATGTACTCATCATCACTTGCACTAGGTCTGATATATACAACACATACGTGAACAGTTCGGGCGCACCAAGTAAAATCAGCCCATAAGTCCTCACCACCATTCGTTTCAAGATCGCGGCGACGACGCAGCACAATGTTTGCACGCGCAACGAGCATCACTACGCCACACGGTGAGCCCCTGTCGCGTCGCACCACATTCCAATCCTGAGTTGCAAGTTCTCCATCTTCAACAGAACCATCGAGAAAGCTCTCAGTTACAGCGATCAGGTTATGTTCCAACTAGAACAAGTTCGATCTCCACGTCGAAAGTTTTGTTTTGAGACCACGGACATTCTGGTACAATACGCTAAAGCTCTTAATTTTGTTATGAGGGTGCTTAGACACGAAATGTCTGGTGTATTGGTTGGGCCTTATCAGATTCCTTATGATTTCTGGTACGTCTCGGGTTCTCATATGTGATCCAAGTATTCACTCTTGCGTTCATTGGCCATACATCTGTAGAGTAGCATATTTCGTAGTAAATAGCGGGAACACCAATCTTGTACGACTTATAACTTCCCCTAGCCCGCAGCTTTTCAACTGAGCACGTGCCGGTGGGACACAGTTGACGCAGATAGTCACGAATTTCATCAGCGCTGGACTCCATATTCCACAAGTGTACGTGTTTGCGTGGTTCGACAGCTCTTAACCTAGTAATGTTGGGCCCCGCGATGCCACATAATGAAGTAGGTTTCCGAAACTTCTTTTGCTTTACTTCTGTCCAGCTTTGATTGTCAGTGTGGTCGTCGGCAAGCGAAATGCGGTCGACGGCAGGAGATGTGAAGACATCCTCACTGATCGGTCCTATAGTATCCAACGTGTGCACCTCGACGTTAGTTGGTTTTACCTGAATGGTGACAGGCTGATTTGGGCCGGTAATGACAGGCACTTTAGGGGCCACACTTTTTGCTTTATTCTGCTTCTGTCTTTTGGCCCGCTTTGTTGGTTTGTGCCGCAGCAGGAGTAATCGGTGTAGCAGAAATGAGGTGAGCTTGCTTTTAAGTGATTATAAGGTGGGGTTGCTGCTGAGTACTTACAGGGTGTGGTTGTTGCACAGTGGCTACACAAAGGGTTTGCTGCTGGTCGAGTACACAGCGGGGTGGCTGCTGATTGCCCACACCGACGGGTTGCTGTTGATCGGTAACACCTATAGAAGATGTTATTGTAGCGTTGCTTTGCTTGAGCAGGGTGTTAAGGAAGTTAACTTCGTAAGCGTAGCCTGTTAACTTAGATTCATGGTTCGAAATAAGACTTACAGCTTTGCTAAGTTGTTCTTTTAATATCTCCAAGATACATATCGTATTGGTTTCTGAGATAATCTGCCTGGGTCTTGTTTCTTGTATAGATGCGGTTGCTTTCACAGGGCATGTATGTGTTTCGACGTTTTTATCCTGGTGTTTTATAATCTCAGTCTCAGCACTGCTTATGACATTTTGGGATAGAATAGAATAGAATAGAAAAATATTTATTTCTAAGTATATGGTACATTGATATCTTAAAATTAAACATTGATTCACATAAACTACCATTGCTGGTGTAGAAAATTTAATTAAGTGCATGCAAATCGTTAACATTACAATAAACGTTATATTAAATTAGTAAAATTGTTTTGAATTTATATTTTTAATTTGATACAATAATATTGATTCAGATAGTTGATGACTGGATTATAGTTGTGGCTGTTGATGACTGGATGACTGGATTATAGTTGTGGCTGTTGATGGTTCACAGAATTCCTGCTCTAATGTTTCGGTTTGGGTCTGTTTAACTTTCATAGTTTTATTTGACGACTTTATTGGAGATGTTACTTTAGGCTTGACCGGACTACTCGTTATCTTTTTGTATAAGCAGTTCTTCTTTAATAACCCTTCATTGGTTTGTCGAAGTTCACAATTTTCTGATAACAACAACTCAATTTAGCTGTGAGCACTTTGTAACTGTGTCTCTAGATCTAGGAACTTATTATTTAGAATTTTTATTTGTTCGTCTGTTTCGTTGCACAAGTCAGGCATACTATTTGTCGTACTCTCTAACGTTTGTGATATAACGTCACTGTCGTCGTCGGTTGTAACGGATCGTGTTCGATTGCGACGAAACGTGACGTTTTCCTGAAAGTTCATAGTGATATTCGAAGTCCTCTTTTGTATTTTTTTCTTGATGTTTATCGTCTTGCGAGTGGTATAACTGCCAGAAACATTCACAAAAAGCACAGATTTGAACTCGGGACACTTTAGACCGAGTATAGATGTCACGCCCTTAGCCGCAACGCTAACTAGTAACTTATAATGATTGACGAAATTACTGTTCTTGTTTTATGGTGAATTTATTAGAAATGTTAGAAAGAGGTAGGTTGATTTTTAAAATAACGTAACTACGAATAATTTTCTAAAGTCATTAAAGAAACCACATAATTAATATTTTAAATAGTTTATAGTAGCACGGAAATGTTTTATGCAATGTTTTATGAAATGTTTTATGTTCGTGTGAATACTCTTTGTAAGAATTTTTCTGATGATAATACATGTATTGAAAGTATATAGTTGTTTGATATTCATTATTTTTGTATCTCTATAAAATTTACTGGTTGATGTTAAATATGGATAATTGAAGACTATTTTTATGAGTTTATTTTGGGTAATTTGAAGTTCTGACAATTTTGTTTTTGCAGCACTGCCCCAAATTTCGATCAGATAAAGTAGATGCGGCTTCACTAGGGAATTATAGATGGTGTACCGCAATATTGGTGGGATGCAATGAACTATGTTACGCAGTGACCCGGCCAGTGCTGAGAGCTTGCTTTTTATGTGTTCAATGTGAGCATTCCATGTAAGTGAGCTATCGATTCTTAAACCGAGATATTTTTCACAGGTTTTTTGCTGTAGAGGCACATTATTAATTGTTAGCGGGTTATATTGCGGAATAATTTTATTTTTTGCCTTAAATTTAACATAACATGTTTTGGAGATGTTTATTATTATTTATTTATAATTAATTGACATTACTTGGTGATCTTTTAACCAGTGTTCTTTTAAACAAATTGTGTCAATCTTGGTATTTTCTAAAAACAATTCTATTTCCAGTAATTTGGAAGAGCAACCTTGGATATTTTGATTGAATAATTTTAATGTATGTTTCACTCCCTTTGGTTTTTTAATATGAGTTAAATTGCCAGAAGATATCTTTTTATTATTCTCTAATAATAGTTGGTTATTTGAAGGCGTTACTTCTGTTGTCTTACTGCTTAGTTTAAAGAATTATCCGGAGTGGCCTCCACAATTACGACTGAAGAGTCTAAAATGCCCGTATGAGTTCCAGCAGGTAGAGAATACCCTGACTGGTAGTGGCCTCCAAGAATGATGGTATTATAGGTGGATCCTCCTTCGTACAACATGATGGTACATAGTTAATCACTATGTTGTTAGTATAACTAGACAACACAGACTCGTCTCTAATACTAAAATTTGTCATAATGGCTATAACCTCATTAATATTATATGCTATCAACATAGCAATCATATGTCTAATACATTCCTAAGACAGAAATAAAGTTCTCTGAGTTAACTTAAAATCACTAACAACCTTGTTAGTGTCAAAATACAATAATTTGTCACTATGACAACATGTCTGCCTGTGAATACTAGTATTCAACTTATAATTAATATAATTATTTTCATCATCTGATAAAGTATCAGAGTAAGGAAAAGCACACAACATCAGCTTTCCTACATTTAACTTTAATAAGGTGTCCACACCTTCCATTATGTCCTTTCTGGTAATACCAGTACTATTACCTAATAACAAAACCATTGTAGAAATAATTTTTTAGGTTTATGTTTGCAATTCTCATAATCATTTGGTCAAAGCTTATGTTATGATAACAATGATTGGTAAAACTATGGCTAAGGTAATTGAATAATATTATTCCAAAGCCCGAACATAATTCGTCACAAAAAAATATAGATTTATTGTTCTGTGTGTTAACATAGGTCTCTGCTGGAAGAGCCAATACCGGAGGGGGTAAGTTAAGCTGAGGCTGCGTAAGTAGTTATTGGTTGGCACAGCTGCATGAGAGGTTATTTGTCAGAGACTCATACCTCTCAGCATTGCACTTCACCAAATCCAATAGATCCCCAGCCTCAAACAAGTGGTCACTTAGTTGTCGTTGTGAAGTCTCATATTTTTCAAAAATATCCTTCAGCAACTGCTCCTTGTGTACCTATTAAATCATTATAGAGGAGCTGGATATCAGTATCATATTTCTCCCTACATTTATCTAACTCGATAGTACATGTATTTAAACTTTTTGACCGGTCAACACGTTCCTTTCTAAGTGGAATGTTTAATATTAAGAGATTGTGTTTTTTAATTGCTCTCTTTGATCGTTTAATTAATTTCTTGATTTTAACATATTTCTTTAATTTATTGTGACTCATAACAATAGGACATAATGGTATGTTGTCATCACCAGTCAAATCTATTCTCCTCATAAAGAGTGCTGTAGATTTAGAAGATCAGCCTGGTCCATCAAAGATGTGCCTACAAGAAAATGTAATAATAATACTTCCTTCCAGTATTGCATCATCATCATCATCATTACAGCCGAAAGTCATCGCCACGCTTGGCAGGCGGGTTGGCGATCGCAGTATGGTGTTAAAAATGCATAGAGAACGCTGCTGTCCATTCTCTAGTAAGTCCCTTAGTCGCCTTTTACGACACCCACGGGAGGAAATGGGGTGGTGCTATTCTTTACGTCAGGCACCACACGGCACAGTAGTTTTGCATACAATGAAGTTATTACTACTATGTTTTTTTGTAAATTATAATGCTTATTTTTGATGTCGCATTTCATTTTACAAACTCTTCTATTAATTTTTTTACTCACCTCAGCAACTTGGAACAGCTGTATTTAAAGAACTATCAGGTCTTAATAGACCAAATTGGTCTCGTTTTGTTGCGAATGGTGTGTACTTTAATGATATATGTGGACTTATGTCGTAAAATGGGTCCATAGTAGACGAAAACAAAAAGTAATTTAAAAAAATCGTCTAAAATTCTTATTTTTTGGAAATTTTTGAACAACTGTATCTTACAAACTATTTGGTTTAGGGGAGCTATGCTTAAGATGACATAGTCAGATAAGATGACACACCTTCAATATTCATTTAAATATTCGCGCCAAAGGTGAACCAGTGATGTTTTTGAAAGTGCCTGTAGGTGTAGCCATTATTGCGGAATTTTAACGTTATAAAGGTTTTCGTGATTTATAGTGTCAAAAAAGTTTGATTACGCTTTTGTTTGGTAGTCAAAATAAACATAAGGTAAGGATTTACAAGTTCAACTAATTTTAATTGTAATTTAGGATTATAACAAGTCACAAATTTATATTGATAAAAGCATATTCTAACCTAGATAACATTGCCACGGCAATTTTAATAAAATTGCATTGTTTATTAGGTAAGATGACATACTAGATGTGGGTATAAGATGGCATACTATGTCATCTTACCCTTACAAATCTGCTACTTACTGAATTATTGTTTTTTTGCTTTTAGACAGGATGCCTGGCAACTACAAACGTACATCAACACGGAAGAGCTGGTCCATAGAGGAAAGTAATATAACGGAGCTGGTCACAAGAAGACATGGACAAGGCTATTGAAGCTATAAAAAAGAACAATATGGGTTGGCTTTTAGCATTTAAAATTTTAATGTTCATTAAAAAAAAAAAACATTCAAATATATATATTTTTTTCTTTTATGTTACGTAGATTGGTTTTAAATTTAAATTATTTCATTGCTTATGAAATGTAAGATTTTGATCTCACATGATTTTGTTTATTTTAAATATTTATCTTGGAACAAAAAGTATGTCATCTTAACCACAATTGCCCTATCGCCTTCTCACCTTAACGTAATTTGTTGCAAATTTAGTCTTCTTTAAAGTGTAGATAAAGACATTTGCCGTAAAATAGGTCCCTGTTGGTAAAAATTGGTAGAAACTGAAAAAAGTCTGAAAATTTAATGGTTTCCAAAAAAATTACAGTGATCCGGAGGGATTCCAAAGTCGAAAACTTGGATTTGCCATGACCACTTCATCACATAGAACAAATAAAAAAAAATCGATACTACTCGATTTGATGCAAGGTAAAATTACCAATTCCATGGACTATTAGGAAATATTTCTGCGAGAAACGCGAACGCGCGTTATTTGTGCGAAACCACACCCCTTCCTGGTTTCGCCCAATTGGAGACAATATGCATTTGTGTGAATAAAGGGCGTGTAGCGAAAACTATCAAAGATTAGCCAGAGTGCGGCAGTGCTAATTTACATCTCGCTAATTGTTGACACTTCCCATAAATTCCTATCGAAATTTTATTTTATAATAATAATAATAATAACACAACGACACAACAACACACAACAACACAACACGTTCGACACAACGACTGTCGGATCAGGTGCGGGTCATCCAACGTAATCATATGTTGGATGACACTGTACTTGATCGCCTGCGAAGTGAAATGCAGAGTAGCCATGTCATGGCCCCCCCGTCACAGATTGTTGTAGTACCATCACAATTCAACATAAACCAAGCTGATGAGGGGAGTGATGACAGGGCTACAAACGTAAGTACCCAGTGCAATGAGGAATTGAGGAGTGCTTTGGAGGGTGCGATTCGAGAATATCGGTTCATGTCGCCCGAACTTAGACCACGCTTACCTCGTTTGCCCATGCATAACAAAAATAGGGCGCTGGTGGCGGTCCTGGATTCGCAGTTGTCAAATTATTTTGATGACTGCGAAAACCTCACCGATGCTCATTCGATTCTGTACTGCGCGGCTGTAGCAGCATGTCGTGTAGCTCACGTCAAATTTACTAATGACTCCAGAGCTACACGACCAAAACCAGCTGTACCAGCTTGGCAGTGCAGAATTGAACGACGTATTGGTGGGGCCAGAGCGCTCATCGGCAAACTAATCTGCTTCAGGGAGGGCAATACTCGCCCTAGAGTGATGCGCTTTGTGAGGCGGGCGTTCTTAGGAACTGATATCAGTCCTCAGGACTATATATCCCGTGTCACAGAGCGCATCGACTTCCTGAAGCAGAAAGTGTATGCATGGGCGAACCGTATTCGTAGGTATAAGCGTCGGGTGGACCGATACACTCAGAATCGCACCTTCCAGAGCGATGAAAGGTGGGTCTATAGGGATTGGGAGCGACCCGACCAAGGTGTGACTGACATGTGCCTACCTGATGATGATGCCATGATTTCTTTCTGGCGCAATATCTGGTCGGTGCCTGTCAGTCACACCGAAGGTGATTGGACTCGGGAAGTTGAGCGAGCGTGCGATCCAATACCAGAAATGGGGGCTATTACCATCTGCCCCCAAGATGTAGCTCGTGCAGTCCGTCCGTTGCCTAACTGGAAGTCTCCAGGGCCGGACGGACTGCACAACTTTTGGATCAAATGGTTACAGAGTTCGCACGCTTGCTTGGCGGCTCAGTACCAGACTGCTTTGGAGTCCGGTTCGCTGCCCCAGTTTCTAACAACAGGAGTTACCCACCTGCTCCATAAATCAGGTAGCACCGCGGAACCCAAAAATTATAGGCCGATCACGTGTTTACCGACGGTCTATAAAGTTCTTTCATCCATTTTGAGAGCTAAAATTAACCAACATGTAGACACCAACTCCATCATGTCTGCTTCTCAAGGTGGATGTAAGAACGGGTCCCGTGGTACTAAGGAGCTACTCCTCATTGATATGGCCATTAGCCAACAGGTTCGTCGTTCCCGAAAGGATCTGTCGACATGTTGGATAGATTATAAGAAGGCCTATGACTCGGTGCCACATACATGGCTCATGAGGGTGCTGGAATTGTATAAAGTAGATGCAACTCTGCGCACCTTCCTGATGTCATGTATGGGGCAATGGAGGACGGTCCTTCGCTATCCAGGATGTCGAAATATCCAGAGGAATAGCGAACCGATACGGATTGAGCGAGGCATATTTCAGGGCGATAGTTTGAGTCCACTTTGGTTCTGCTTAGCCTTGAATCCTCTAAGCACACTGCTGGAGGATTCAGGTCTAGGCTATCGGCTAAGGAGAGGTGGTCAGGTTATATCTCACCTCCTCTACATGGATGACCTAAAACTCTTTGCCCCCAACAATTTGCAACTGATGGAGCTACTGAAAGTAACTGAAACTTTCAGTAGCGCCATCAGGATGGAATTTGGTGTAGACAAATGTGCGGTCATACATGTAAAGCGAGGAAAGATTGTGGAATCCGTGGGAACCCAACTCTCGGATTCCATAAACCTTAGAGCCCTCTCCGCATCCGAAACCTATAAGTATTTGGGTATGTCGGAAGCGTTGGGCATCAATGTTACTGACACAAAGCAATCGTTGAAGGAATGCTTCTTTGGCCGCCTGAAAAAAGTATTTAATAGTCTTCTATCAGGCGGAAACAAGGTGCGCGCCTTCAACGGTTGGGTCATGCCGGTTTTGATGTACTCTTTCGGCATACTCAAATGGACTCAGACCGAACTGGACGCCCTGGATAGAAGGGTTCGTACGCTGCTGACTGCATATCGAATGCATCACCCACGGTCATCGGTAATGAGACTGTATATCCCGCGAAAGTGTGGAGGTCGAGGCTTTTTAAATGTTAAGACACTCCACAATCGCGAGATATGCAGTCTCAGGGAATATTTCCTAAAAGCCGACGTGGGGATGCATCGAGATGTAGTCGCGGTGGACAAGGGCTTCACCCCGCTCTCCTAGGCTAAAGAGAACTGGCGCAAGCCTGTAGTGCTTGACACTAACGATCGCAAGGAGGTATGGCAGAGTAAGGAGCTTCACGGACGCTTTTTCCGGGCCCTACATGGACCCGATGTAGATTTGCTAGCGTCCGTAGCCTGGCTGCGTTTCGGTGACCTCTTTGGGGAAACCGAAGGTTTTGTCTGTGCAATTATGGACGAAGTTATCATGACGAACAATTACCGGAGATTTATTGTGAAAGATGGCACGGTTGACATCTGTCGGGCATGCCACCGTCCGGGAGAATCAATCCGACACATTATCTCCGGTTGTCCTCGTCTAGCTAACGAAGAATACTTGCATAGAAACAACCTTGTAGCAAGGATTATCCATCAGCAAATTGCTCTGAAATACAACCTAGTGGAATCGAAAGTGCCGTACTACAGGTATGTGCCCGACCCAGTTCTCGAAAATGGACATATCACATTGTACTGGGATCGATCCATCATCACTGACAGGACTATTGTTGCCAATAAGCCTGATATAGTGGTGGTGGATCGAACAGAGCGGCGCGCAATGATCATTGACATAACAGTTCCACATGACGAGAACCTCGTGAAAGCCGAGAAAGATAAACAAATCAAGTATCTTGACTTGGCTCGCGAGGTTGTCGACATGTGGGATGTGGACTCAGCGATCATTGTGCCGATAGTCGTATCAGCCAATGGCTTAATTGCCAAGAGCCTCGACCAACATCTAAGGAGGCTCTCGTTGGGCAGCTGGATCAAGGGCTTGATTCAGAAAGCGGTACTTCTGGACACGGCTCGCATTGTTAGGAGGTTCCTCTCTCTGGAGTCCTGACCGCCGGTAGCTTGGACCCTGTTCCTGATACCGGTGGGCTACTATTTTTTATATTTTTAAATGTTGTTATATTTTTGTATTCTAATATTTAAAAATATAATTTATATGTATTAATTCGAATAAAGGAAATAATAATAATAATAATAAAGCCATTTATTCCCAAAATATAACAGATTACAATTTTATAACATTCCTTAAATATCTATTTAATGCAGTAATAAAATCACATGCAACAATAAAATAAAATAAAGTTATAAATGTTTAAATACGTAATTATTTACCATTTGATTTAATTATACTCATTTATTTAGTTTTTTTTTTTTTATTGGTAAATACTAATTGATTTAGTTAAAATAGTCTCATTATAATTTCAAATCTTGATAAATATCAATTAATATATTTAAAATAATATGATACACTATTGAATAAAACAATTGATAAAATAAAAACTCAAATTTGATAAATAAATAAATTCCAAAAATGAAATAAAATAATTAATAGCAGTTGATTCAACATTTCAAATAATAATAAGGATTAGATAAAAATTTAGTTTTGGGGTACCCAGTTTTGGGCAAAGGCCTCCTCCATGCATTTCCATAATTTCCTATCTTTGGCGATCCTGGTCCAAGTGGGTCCCGCGACTCGCGCGACGTCGTCGGCCCAGCGGCGACGCGGGCGACCGCGGCGGCGTGCCTCACCGCGCGGCCACCAGTGCAGCACACGCTCGCTCCAACGTCCGTCGTCCGCGCGCGCCGCGTGACCTGCCCATCGCCATTTTAGCCTACAAGCTAAGTCTGCTACGTCTATTAGTTTAGTGTTCATTCTGATCTGAGAGTTTCGAATTCTGTCTCGCAGTTTCAATCCCAACATACTTCGTTCGACGGCCCGCTGGAAGACTTGGAGTTTGACTAGGATTTCTTTTGTTAGTGCCCAGCTTTGGCATCCGTAGAGTAGTGTGGGAGACACGACAGTTTCGAATGCTTTTTTCTTTAGTTTGATTGGGAGTTTGGATTTGAAAATGTGCTTTAATGACCAATATCTTTTCCAAGCAAGTTTTATTCTACGCTCTACTTCACCTGCAGTTTGCTCTTTGAACGTGATTCTCTGTCCTAAATATACATAATCGTCCACGTACTCTATTTCCTTTGATGATATTTTTACGGGTATGTTTTCTCCGTTGGTCATTATGCGAGTTTTCTCCAGATTCATAGTCAATCCACATTTTCTACTCTCTCTAGATTGCAGCATGTATTCTAGGTGTGTGTGGTTGTCGCAGATTAGTACGATGTCATCTGCGAAGCGTAGGTGGTTCAATGTTTCTCCATCTATGTTGAAATTTTATTTTACGACCTGTTTATTTCTGTCGGACTGGTTGCCTGCCTAACTGTGTAACTCTGCTTGTATACCGGACTGTAGATAGATAGATAAATTTATTTGATAGATTATGGTATTTTACAGATTTTCTAACACATACACAATAGTACTTCATATTCCGCCTACTTAACCCTTAAATTGACAGAGTACCCCTCGTACGTTACGTGCAGTATATTTTTAAATAATTATAATCGAAAAATAAAACCAGAAAAAAAACTTGTTTTTTGTTTTAACTTTTAGTTTTGTTGGTTTTCCTATCTACTTAAGTAAAACTAAAACCCGATAAATACAAGTAGTGGTCTTTGCCTTTATGCGGTTGGGTAATTTTAGTTGAAATCATTGAACATTCAATACAAATAAATATCTTTATGTAGTTTAAGCGTGAAATAAAAATATTATTTATCAAGATAACACGCTTTAAAGTGTTCCAGCTTTGCAGTTTTGGCTAATCGTGGTCATTTTATCGGGTTACTAGCTTCTGCCCGCGACTTCGTTCGCGTGAAATTTCGGGCCACCCATCGCGTCGCATCCCGTCACTCGCCCGCGCTATAACTTCGTTATCGCTTAGTGTTATTTCTGACTTTTGTTCTTTTCGCTTGGCTCCTAAGGATCTCATCATCATCATCATCATTTCAGCCGAAAGACGTCCACTGCTGGACATAGGCCTCACCCAATTGGCGGGGTTTGCCATAATCGCCACGCTTGGCAGGCGGGTTGGCGATCGCAGTATGGTGTTAAAAATAAATAGAGAACGCTGCTGCCCATTCTCTAGTAAATCCCTTAGTCGCCTTTTACGACACCCACGGTAGGAAATGGGATGGAGCTATTCTTTACGTCCGGCACCACACGGACCTAAGGATCTAACGTGATGTTATATAGCCTTCCTCGATAAATGGGATATCCAACACTAAAATATTTTTTGTAGTCGAACCAGTATCTAGTTCCTGAGATTAGCGCGTTCAACCAAACAAACAAACTCTTCTTTATACTGTACTGTATAGCTTTATAATATAGCTGACCCGCGCAACTTCGTCTGCGTCACCTAAGAGAGAGAGTGGTTTAAGTAATGAATTTACTACTTATTTTGTTACGGAGTTATTTAAAAATTATGATATCTCCTAAGATGTTGATTGAAATCAAGTGATGTCAAGGACAATTTTGTTTATATTTAAATACTTGTGATTAATAACATATTTATTTGAATAAGGATTAATAATATGTTGATAAAACTCCTTCGCAAATAATGCATTAATTTCGAAAAAATTGATTACCATAAAAAAACGTTATAGTGTAGTCAATATAGTCAATCTTATAAGATAGACATATGCTGACACGGACTTTTTGTTAGAACTTTCAAAGAGGCACAATTCCATCATACATGATATTCGCGTAACTTAAACCGTTTACGCAGCGCACGCAACGGAAGCTCTCAAAAAAGATTAATTTTTCCCGTTTTTGTAACATTTTTCATTTATGCTCCGCTCCTATTAGTCTTAGCGTGATGTTATATAGCCTATAATATTTCTGAGTAAATGGACTATCCAAAACAAAAAAAAAAATTCAATTTCAACCAGTAGTTTCTGAGATTAGCGCGGAAAAAATATTCCTTTTTGAGAGCTTCCGTTGCGTGCGCTGCGTAAACGGTTTAAGTTACGGAAATATCATGTATGATGGAATTTTTCCTCTTTAAATTTTCAAAAAAAAAGTCCGTGACAGCATATGTCTATCTTTTAAGATTGACTCACGACTCACTATAACCTTTTTTTATGGTAATCAAGTTTGTTCGAAATTAATGCATTATTCGTGAAGGAGTTTTCATAAACATGGTATTAATCCTTATCCAAATAAATACGTTATTCATCACAAGTATTTAATTTTGAACAAAGTTACATACATCATTTAATTTCAATGAATATCTTAGGAGATATAACTGTTTTATAATAACTCCGCAGCAAAATAATGATCAACTCTGCGAGGTAGTCTATTCTAAAGCTGAAGAGTTAGTTTTTAGGGTTCCGTACCCAAAGGGTAAAATGGGACCCTATTACTAAAACTCCGCTGTCAGTCTGTCTGTCTGTCTGTATGTCCGTCTGTCACCAGGCTGTATCTCATGCACCGTGATAGTCAGCCAGGTACAATTTTCACAGATGATGTATTTCAGTTGCCGCTATAACAACAAATACTAAAAAACAGAAAAAATAAATGTTTAAGGGGGGCTCCCATACAACGGACATGATTTTTTTGCCGTTTTTATAGATAATGCCTGCGGCTCCGCCCGCGTGGATGTCGGTTATCACGTAAAAAGTAGCCTATATCCTTCTCCATATCCCAGGCTATATATCTGCCAAATTTTATGACGATCGGTTCAGCAGTTTAGGCGTGAAAACGTTACATACAGACAGACAGACACAGTTACTTTCACATTTATAATATTAGTATGGATGGTAAGGAGCCCTTCGTGCGCGAATCCGACTCGCACTTGGCAGGTTTTTTGTTTTTGAACGCGCTAATCTCTGGAACTGAGAGTTGGATTTGAAAAAATCTTTTTGCATTTTACAGCCCAATTCTTGAGAAAGAATTACATTCCTATTATTATAGGACACAATTTAAAAAAAAAATGAAAGTTTAAGCGAAAACTAAGTAAAAGCATGGGCAGGCAATGTGATGCGACGGGGTGGGTCGGGGAAACAAGAAATTTCACGCGGACGAAGTCGCGGGCAAAAGCTAGTATTAGTATATATAGATTACCTCAAGTAATTTTCTTTCAACTGCAAATTCCGCTTAATGGAGTAGACCACTGAAAAGAGCGATAAAAATGCGTTAATATGGACTATTAAAACGATTTTTGTTTTTGGCACTTATTGGGTTTTAACTAATAAACCATTGATTTTAACAATATACCCTCGATATAGCTCATTGAAAGCGTTCGGTGACGATTGCGAAACCATAAGTTTATCCTCTACCAAAAAGTACCTACTCAACGCGCCTTAAGAAGTTTTCACTTCATAAAAACAAGTAGGTATCTTGACTTAGCACACATGGTATTCGACATGTGGGACGTGGACTCTGTAATCATTGTACTGATAATCGTTACGGTTAATGGCTTAATAGCGGAGAGCCTCGACAAACACCTCAGGAGGCTCTCATTGCGCGGGTCAAGGGCTTGATTCAGAGAGCAGTACTCCTAGATACGGCACGCATAGTGAGGTTGTTCCTTTCTCTAGAGCCCTGACCCCTGGCAGCTTGGACCCTGTTCCTGATGCCAATGAGCCACTATTTCTTATATTTTGCAATTTATACTAATATAATCGTCCGTTGCGTGCGCTGCGTAAACGGTTTAAGTTACGCAAATATCATGTATTCTATACTAATATTATAAAGCTGAAGAGTTTGTTTGTTTGTTCGAACGCGCTAATCTTAGGAACTGATGGTTGGAATTGAAAAATTCTTTTTGTGTTGGATAGTCCATTTATTGAGGAAACTTATAGGCTATACAACATCACGCTACTACCAAAAGGAGCGGAGCATAAATGAAAAATGTTGCAAAAACGGGAAAAAATATTCTTTTTTGAGAGCTTCCGTTGCGTGCGCTGCGTAAACGGTTTAAGTTACGCAAATATCATGGATGATAGAATGGTTCCTCTTTAAATGTTCTAAAAAAAAGTCTACGACAGCATATGTCTATCTTTTAAGATTGACTCACTATAACCTTTTTTTATGGTAATCAAATTTGTTCGAAATTAATGCATTATTTGCGAAGGAGTTTTCATAAACATGGTATTAATCCTTATCCAAATAAATACGTTATTCATGACAAGTATTAAATTTTAAACAAAGTTGCCCTTACATCATTTCATTTCAATAAATATCTTAGGAGATATAACGCTTTTATAATAACTCCGCAGCAAAATAATCATAGAAATATAAAAAAAGACGTGTGGCACTCGGGGACTGCCGCGGTAAAGCTATTGCATAGCATTTTGTATCAACTTATGCAATTATAATTATTTATTTATTTTATTTATGCAGTATTTCTTTTTCTTTGATATTATTTTGAGCGTGGTGACCGATAAGAAAACAAAATTTTCTTTTATTAAATAAACAAAGAGTATATAATATTAAGAGACGGGAGTCCCATAGATAAAAATGAAAAACGTCGCTTGTATGAAACGTGAGCTAATAATGAATACCAACATAACAGAAATGACACGGACTGCAGACATGACATAAAGCTGCCAACATAATAACAAGATAGGGATGTACTACTACTCACTCATTTCGGGTTTTAGGATCCTGACATTTTTACGGTTTCATTCTTAATAAATTTAAGGCAAAGGTCACTTAGGCCAACGGTAACTTTCGATTTGAACTAAGGTTACGTGGTAATTTTCTTATAAAAAGAAACCAGCTACGGCTGTGATTCCACGTTGGCGTAAGCGGGGTTCAGAGACACCTGTCTTTTGAACATTCTACTGGCAATGGTTCAGCAGTTGATGTTGAAGGTACTGCAATAAAAACAAAATGTAGTCATTCACTTCTAATTCCAAAAACAATGAAGGGTATCGTAGTTGGGATGAATTAATCCCAAGAACCGAATTAACATTGTAGTTGAAAAACATGTTTCCCCATACTTTCCAGCTGCATAATAATAATGTAAGTACACACAATATTGAGTAATTTACCATGTTATTTTAAGACCATAGACTTCTTAAAGGTTTTGCTGTAATCTTTAAGTATAAAACTGTACACTGTATTTTTTTTAATGTTAGGATCAGCAGTTTCGGAGATAAGGGGGGAAATGGTAAATTTTCATCTATTTTCTTTTTTTTTAATGTTAGGATCAGCAGTTTCGGAGATAAGGGGGGAAATGGTAAATTTTCATCTATTTTCTTTAATAATTTTCATTAAAAATGTAAAATGAAATGAAAGGACTTGTCAAGAGGATTTTTTTTAAAATAATTTAAAAAAAAGTTCTCTTGTCAAGTCCTTTCATTTCATATGTCACATGATACATTTTGAATGTGTACCAAAATGCAACTTAATCGGTCCAGTAGATGAAGGTACATAAGGGTTCCGTTTTTTCATTCGGACGTACAGTACCCAAAAAAAAAAAAAACTTAGTCGATGTACCAGTCCAAGAATCGCAGTAGTCGAAGTAGAAGATAACTCTGCAAAATATAATTGAACATGAGTTACTAAAGTAATCGGAAAGGGTGAGTTAGGATGAATTACGACTGGAAAATAAAGTCTTACCTGTTTGCTCACTTTTGAAGATGTGTAGTGGAAATCCAACGAACAGCTCATCTGCCATTGGTTCTGCAGTAAGTTCTACATTCTACAGAAGTAGCATTTTTTCTTAGTTGTGTCTTCTTTTTATTGAAATCCTTTGGTAGAAAATGACTGCCACAAATATGTTCCAATTGATGTAGCTTTTCAATGGGTACATACACCAAGTCTTCTTTCCCGTAACTTTAACCCATTTTTTACATCTAGCTGGAACATTTTATTACATTATTATGATTATAATAGTAGTGTATTTAAACTTATATCTTTGTTATTTTGGTTTTGCAGTATTAATAGAATAACAGAGAAAATTAAATGAAATAGGAATATAATAATAATAAAAATATCGACAGTCGATAAAAAAGTAACATGCGTCAAGCACTAGCATATTGATAGGTTACTATGTAATTTTGTAAATTTTGGACTTTAAATCAAGTAATTTATTTTCTGTAAGAGCTTATCAATGTTTTTTTAACATAACAATGGAAAATATATGCTTACCTATCTTCATTCAAAGGAAATTTGGCTATGAAGATTCGCATTTGACCATCTGACCCAATGATCTTATATAGGACTAGATCAGCAATGTGCGGCACCAACGCATTACTACGTCGTATATGTCCACGGGCATATCTGACTTCAGTTGTCAGCTTAACGTCAAGTGAACGATAGCTTAAGGATAACAAATATCAAAATGGTAAAATGTGCGGTTAAAATTTGCATATCACGGTCTGAAAAGATTAATAAAGCAAGTGATGTTACATTTCACAAGAAAGTTTGCTAAACTTTCTTCAGATTATCCAAAAAAAACATTAAAAGACGAATTACATTTATCAAACATTTTATTGCCATCAGGGTTACCAGTAAAAACGATTTTGATTTTGCCAGACTGTTGGGAGTTTAGTGAATGACGAATGTATGTTCCTGTAAGTCTAAATTATTATTATAGTCTGTTTGGTTTAAACATACTGTGCAGTACCCAAACACTTACTAAACAGAAAAGTAACACATTCACGTGTATTTCGAAAGTTTTTACTTAATAAATCACTATTAGCAATGAATAATCTTAGACGTAAAGTGAGGTTATATTTTTTACGAAAAATTCTAGACTGTTTATGATCACATTGTGTTAAATAGTGTTGTGCACTGACTGGACAGGTCCACTCAATCTGTGTGGTTCTTTCATCAAAAGCCCATTTCAGACACCAATCTACATGGTCTTCGCATGATCTGACCAAGATTATGTCTGGACTTTAAAAGAGACTGACCGCTGAGTTTGTTTCGGCCTGTCTTTTTAGAGTAGTCAGATAGGAAACGCCGACCTCGTCTAGTTTTAAAAATATGATTGACGTGTAAAAGTGTTTGTACAAACTTACTATAAACTACTAATTACAGAAATAAAATCATTTATCATTTGCGGCTCCGCCCGCGTGGATGTCGGTTATCGCGTAAAAGGTAACCTATGTCCTTCTCCATCCCAGGCTTATATCTCTGCCAAATTTCATGACGATCGGTTCAGCGTTACTTTCACATTTATAATATTAGTATGGATAAATGATTATCATAAACATTGTATATATAGTACAATAGTTATTTGACACAATATAATAGTTTTGAAATATAATATTTACGTTTAAGCACATTTTTTTTTTTCCTATATGTATCAAATTCATCAATTTCTTTCAATCTTTAATCTATTGAAAGTTCCGTAATACAATCTTTCATAGTAGGTAATTGATTCAATAAAAAATATCTTTATTCATTCTGGGGTAATTACGATGATCGTTGGCAACTCTGGCTGTTTTTCCGATGACAATGTCTTGTCTCGTTCCAACGTAATTAGTTTGACGGAAGAAGAAATGAGACAAACAGATTATTTTGACATTTTTACATAATTTATGTATCCGTTTCAAAGCTACGTCTTTAACTCGTAAGTGGTTACGTTTTTCGGAATATTTTTGTAGGACGTTGCGCCTCTAGTATAATATAACCTCATTGATCTGACCGGCCGGATCTTATAACACATATTTCACACGTTTTGTAATGCATTGCAACTTAAATTACGTCACACGTACATACATAAATACAACAATAACTCTAATTTACGATAAATATCCACAAAACACAGAATAAAAACAAAAACAGCGCTTTGTTGACAAAGTTCTTGACAACAAACAAGACAAGAATATGGCGGCCGGTAGCTATGGCGGCTGAGTAGCGTAGTGCGATAGAGTCGAATAGATGTTAAAGCGAGACAGCGATAGCGTGAGGTTTTTTCGTTACGGAATTTCTGGATTCGGTCCCCGCGCTCAAGGCCCGCGATAGAAGCTATGCAATAGCTTAAAAACAGGAGAAGTGGCATGGAGGCGTGTCTGTGTCCGCTCGCAATGACCAAAATGCTCGCAAAATAGGCAAATGCGGTCTCCCCGAACTGGTGCGCTTTTGACCGTGATCGTGACAAATTATAAGAATGCCGTGTTGTTCAGTGATTTCTTGCAAAAATCGAAAAAGTTGCAGTCATAACGACTGCCGACAGAAGTGAAAACACAAAATTTTGGAATAACTTTTCTTCTATAGGTACATATAGGTCATGGAAAGCGTTCGGTGACGATGACGCGAGTTCCATGATTTTTGTTCACCCAAAAAGTGCTCAACGCGCCTAAAGAAGTTTACACTTGAAAAATTGGCAGTCATAAGGACTGCCGGCAGAAGCGAAATCACAAAACTTTGGAATAACTGTTCTTTTAAACATATAGCTCATGGAAAGCGTTCGGTGACGATGACGCGAGTTCCATGATTGTTGTTCACCCAAAAAGTGCTCAACGCGCCTAAAGAAGTATATTCACTTCAAAAATTGGGTACCCTTGCACCCTTGATTGCGTTGGGATGATATTTTTTCTAATTTTTTCCATGATGTGGGGTAGGTATATGGGGCTTCCAAAATTACGGAAATGTTAGTTACGTAACTAATTTCTTTCTCCAATTCCGTAATTACGTAACTTTTTCCTTACTTTTTTTAATCGATTATATTTTATTGTTAAAATGTAGGAAGATACTCAAAAAATTACTATATTACTACTAACTATATAAAATAAAAATGTATTGAAGAACTTATGTACGAATATAATTGAGGCTCCAAGTTTCGCCACCCGGAGTTTCAATCTTTATTTTTGCAGTGCTTACATTCAATACTGTCCATTAATAGCTCTCAAGAAATGTTCCCAGATAGAGCTTTGTATTATTACAAATTGTTCGTATTCGCGCGTATTTACATCAAACTTCTAAGGGCCAAAGCACACACGCTACTTTTACCATCAGCCACTTTTTAGAAGCTACACGCGACTGTATCGATGCATTTAGCTTCTAAAAAGCCACTAAATCGCTTTGGCCCTTTTTTTTGTGGGAAATTATTAAATAATTTCTCCCGCTCTGGACGGATCGGGAGGGCGAGTCAGACTTTTACTGACTAAAACCTACCCTTGTTCCTTTAGTTGCCTGCGTGCCCGGGCCACGGTATCTCTTTCGGTTAAACCCGCAACCCTGCCAGGCATCGGCCCTAGCGGACCCCATCAGTTCGTGCTGACATCTCTTTGAGGCACAAATGGAACACAACGCGCTGTCGACCCGGGCCTGGTCCTTACCGAGCTGCCCATTGGTCGCCGTCCGCAAGCCCGCGTCTACGGTGGCCGGGACTCGGCTATAGACTCCCGACGCCCACGGCCTCTCCTGCGGCGACTAGGGGCGATAGGGCGCACAGATTGCCTCTCCTTCACGCGTTCCGCCTCCTCCTTCGCGAGCATTACTGCTTCGCAGACGGAGGTGACAGCTTCCCATGCACTCTCACTTCGTACCATGGCCTGGACAAGGGTCGGATGCGAGGCATCGTCGCCGCCGATCGCCTTCGCGAGGACCCGGCGGTGCTCCACCCAAGCCGGGCAGACCTCCACCGTACGCGTCATGGAGCACGCAATCAGAGGCTTTGTAGAAACCACAGAAAACTCCAATAGCATTTTGCTAAATGCAGGTGAGATAGAAATAGGCCTGAAATTGCCAACATCATTTTTATTACCTGATTTAAATAATGGTAAGACTTTACTACTCTGCATGAGGTCAGAAAAAGTTCCTAAATGAACACATTAAATTTATAAATAGTAACAGCTAGATAGTGGGCTACGATGTCTTTTATATTACTTAAAAGCTTAATTGAGATGCCCCAGTAATCACCAGTGTTTTTAATTCAAATTCAAATTCAAATCTTTATTGCATATCTCATGTGTGTACAAGGTCTTAATATGCTGTCGGGCACAACAATTTGTAGATACAATAGGAAGAGTAGCATGTTTGAATTTACTATTGTATGTAAGTACGTCGTAATTTAAAAATAGGATATAATTATTATTCAGTCATCATTAAAAATAAAATAAAATAACCTGAGACTGAAGTGTGAGACTTTAGACTGAAGTGTGTTAAAAACATTAACTACGTCGAGGCGTTACATGTTCGAAACGAAATAAGCGACTACATTTAGGCACACTACTACTATGCAGAAGGGTTTCAGCTTTAGACGGGGACGTGTGTTGGCAAAAAAACTCATTAAATGCCGGTTTATTAACTAATTTGTTGGCGACCATCATCTCAAGTTGTTTTTAGGGTTCCGTACCCAAACGGGACCCTATTACTAAAACTCCGCTGTCCGTCTGTCTGTCTGTCTGTCCGTCTGTCACCAGGCAACTGTCAACTGTCAAACTATCACGGTTCATGAAATACATCTCATGAACCGTGACAGTTGAAATTTTCACAGACGATGTATTTCTGTTGCCGCTATAACAAAAAAAAACAAAAAAAAACAGAATAAAATAAATATTTAATCGGGCTCCCTTAAGAAAAAAGTGATTTTTTTTGCTCGTTTTTGCTCGATATTAGTCGATACTGATAACGGCAACAGGTAGACGCTTGAAATATTCACAGAATATTTAGTTATGTATTCACTTTAAAAATAAATAATTACATTAAAATAAAACAAACATTTAAGGGCCCATACAACAAACATGATTTTTTGCCGTTTTTATAGATAACTAGCTTTTGCCCGCGACTCCGCCCGTGTGGATGTCGGTTATCGCGTAAAAAAGCCTATGTCCTTCTCCATACCCCAGGCTATATCTCTGTCAAATTTCATGACGATCGGTTCAGCGGTTTAGGCGTGAAAACGTAACATACAGACAGACAGACAGACTGTTACTTTCACATTTATAATATTAGTATGGATGGTACGGAACCCTTCGTGCGCGAGTCCGACTCGCACTTGGCCGGTTTTTTCTTGTATAACCGACTTCCCCGTTTCAATGCTTATAATTATCCAAGTGATTTACTTTATTTTTGGTGTTTTTTATTGTATCGTTTATAAATTTAGATTTAACAAAAACACTTAGAGTATCAGTCTAACCTGTATTTTTTCAAACTATCTCTATCTTTATGAATACCTGGAGTAGCCCATTGGTGGCCATTCAACGGAGGTGCCATAAATGTCAATGGTTTTGGTCTTGTAAGAAGATAGATGGTGTAATTCTAGATAATGTGTGTTCGAGATATATTATTTTTGAACGTGTTGCAGCGACTAGCTGTGTAAGGCTTGCATTCTATGTATTTCATGCGGATTTTTATGTAATGGCATAGGGAAGCTAGTTAATAAACCACAGTAGTCAGACATTAAGTAACTTAACTCTAATTTATTTTTGGCGTCACAATCACTAACTACAATCGAACTACTACGAGTATGTGACTCTTGGCTAGAATGTAATTATCTTAATTTTAGGTTAAGGCGCGACGATATGCCAGGGCCAGCAACTGTCTATCCATTCCTGCCATTGCTCAGTGGTTGTTCCTCTGCTTCTCGCACAGTTTCGTCCTTCAGCATGGATTCTGTTGAAATTTAATATGATGAGGTCTCTTTGTGTGTACTGCCCCTTCTGCGCCTGTTATATACTGTGTGCTATGTTATGATGTGTAAAGATGATCCACGGTGATTAATATCACGATGTGACTGATGCCATCCCGTCCCGGCTCTTTGTGCAACATGTTCAGCTGTGAATACATATCATCGGCTAACCTTTTCCCAGGCTCGGCGGGTCAGCTTCCGGGCTCAGTCGACGCGGCTGAACTACGATGAAGATTTATTTTACAGATAGCAGATCCTGCAGTTGAAAGGGCTTTGAAGTCTCTTTGAAAATGGCGAGAGTATTAAAATTACTGGGATCGCGACGCGTGACCAGAAGTGTGATCACAGTATGTGGGTTATCCAAAATCAAAATCAAAAGGCATTTATTCAAATTAGGCTGAAAATCAGCACTTTTCGAACGTCAAAATCACATAAGACCGTCCCCCAAAATGCCAGCCCTTCACCACTCCCTAGTACCTACATTAGCTGGGAAGAAGAAGTGGCGCAACAAACTCCTTACCAGCACAGCTGTCTGTTCAGTTAGAAAAACTTGATTTTATACAATAGTAAGTATGCTAAATGCTAAGTAATTAACATTACGAGACACAGAACAGTAAATGAAATTATTTGCCTTATGTCAGCTAGCACACGCCAATTACCAGCAAATAGATGCAATCATAACTATACTCAAGCAAAAACTATTTATTTTTGGAAAATCCATAAGTTCACGCCTCATAACGCTCGTTTAATATATATTTAAAAAAAAAACTTAGTGAGTATAGTTTAACCAATGACATAGTCGATCATACACGCCTATTTGTCGTCGTTATAATTAAACTACATTGAATTAGACTGTGATTCAACAATAGGCCTTAATTTATGAGGATACTGAAGCGTATGAAAAAAAAATGGACTCGATACGTTAAGTTTTTCAGGCGTTATCGTGACCACATACATAGATTCATGCATACAGACAAACCGACGCCGACGTCCACGGATTTTTTTGAAATTAGCTTTTTCTTTATGTTATGTCAAACTTATGTTTTTTAGGAGTATCTAATATCACAAAAATAGTGTTCCTCTTGATATACGTGAATTCATATTACCCTGTTAGTGCAATATATAGAACACTACATACTGTGTGTGATAGAAGCAATGTAAGTCGAGAGAATTGCTTGACAAGCAATTCACAACAAACGCAAGCAATTCGTGTCAATTCATAACGCGGAGCGTTTGAGGTAGTGCTTTATGAGGCGTGCAATATAAACAAAACATAATACCTAAATAAAAATCTCCAGCCATAAATGCCGTGCCCGCTTAGATATGCAATGCAAATGATAAACTGCGACCATC
Source organism: Dryobota labecula (assembly GCA_947523025.1). Classification (NCBI taxonomy): domain Eukaryota; kingdom Metazoa; phylum Arthropoda; class Insecta; order Lepidoptera; family Noctuidae; genus Dryobota; species Dryobota labecula. The sequence goes on along the minus strand of OX383303.1, from coordinate 483,022 downwards.
GAAGTAAAATAAGTAAACAATTAATAACTAATAACAATAACGAAGCCATGGTCAGCAAGACGACCAGGCACCACAAGCAGCACCCGTTCAGGAGCATAACGCAAAGATCAGCCATTACCCCCCTCGCCATATTTGAGGGAAGGAGATAACCCGACCTCCGACGCTACCGCAAGCAGTGACATCTAAGGGAGAGTGACGAACTTGCTGCCAATTGCTCAGGTAAGAATAATATGATCAATTGTGGAGGTCACTAGCTAACCACATATTGCAATGCAACTCATTTTTTTTTGTAATTAATGGATAATGTCAATAATAAATTAAAATCAAACTAAAATAAATTGACTTGTACAGTCAAATATTATAGAATAAAAAAATATATGAACTCATTTAACCTTTCAGTAGGTTAAAGCTAATTCTGGAGAAAGAACATAAACATTCTCTTCAGTTAATCACAGCGACCAACTATTCTTATTATTTAAGTAGTCGTTGATGGAATAGCATGCCTTTGAATAAAGGTTGGATTTTACTTTAGCTTTCAACGCATTAAAAGGCAAATCAAGCTAAGAAGAGGGTAATCACTATCACTACATATTCAAAGTCCTCCGCCGCGTCTGTCTGTCTGTCTGTCTGTCTGTTCGCGATAAACTCAAAAACTACTGCACCGATTCTCATGCTGTTTTCACCAATGGATAGCTTGGTTCTCGAGGAAGGTTTTAGTATATAATTTGTTAAGTTTTTGTATGCATTTTTGTATGAATTAACGATATTTGTTGGAGGTGTCGGAAAAAAATAAGCCGTCTGGGAGCTTTCAACGAAAACGCTGTCTAAACCCTTTGAGATATAACAAAATAATGTATGGTGGAATTATGTAAAGGTCTTCAAAAAAGTCCGCGATGGCATATGTCTATCTCTTAAGGATAACATACTATATCCATTTTATTGGTACTTACGTGAATTATTTTAAAATTATTATTGTGTCGCACTTTTATTTCGTGTTGTAATTTGGTACAATTGATTGCTTTAAGAATTTGAGTGAAATTTCATATTTTGATTTTGTGTTTGTTATCTTTAGGTAAAGACTCATTCACGTTCAGAACATAAGTACTTTTATTATATTAAATCATTTGTTTCGGTTTCTATTCACATAGTGAATCACATTAAAATTAATATTAAGTTAGAATTTTGAGATATAGCCTGGGATATGGAGAAGGACATAGGGTACTTTTTATGCGATAACCGACATCCACGCGGGCGAAGCCGCGGGCAAAAGCTAGTTTGTTATAAAAGATGAAATGGAGCACGTAGTTTGTCCTTATTTCTAGAGTTAACATTGTGAATATCACTGTTTTTAGTGTTAAGTGTATATTTTGAATAATATATAAGATGTTGAGGAAGATGAATAAATTATGATGCCACCGTGAGAATACCAATATCTTTAAAAAAATCTCTCAGAGAGACTCTGGCACCTAGCTCGTAAATTGCTCGAACAGCTCGTTTTTTAAGGACAAATATATATAGAATATCAGCGGCTTTGCCCCACAGCAGAATACCGTAGGACATAAATAACGCTATGAAAATAACTAAAATAGACTAACCGAGTTGTACCAACGTCAGTCTTACTTTCCTGACGGCTGGCGTAGGCGGCTGAACTGAGCCTCCTTGCTACGCTCGATATATGTGGGCTCCAATGAATTTTTGTTTTGTATAACTTGCTGACCCGCTGACCAGGTTACTCTCGACTTATTCCCCTCATCGTGTTTGACGATACCCAAAGGAACACGTGGCTATTTCTTTATCGCGGAGTAAAAATAAAACCTTTGAAATTAATGTATGCTTTTCCAGTTTACCCACATCAGAGCATGATGATGATGAATTCCTTATCATTTCATCTTTAAATTGAGGTAATTGAGGCAGCGGCGATGTAACGTAATGACATTCAATTGTACGTGAGGTCGCCGGAGGCAGGATAGATCTGACCGGATCACTCAGATTACTACACGAAGATTAATGGTTTGGCACGAGGAAAGTTCAGGGCCCAGGGTCGGACAGATGACGTCGTCATTATTGTTGTATTGACTACAAACATTCATACCAGGGTTGCAGGGAGGATGACACAGTTCTCAATTGTTATTCGATTGAGTTCATAAACATTGCTTAGCAGTTAGCCTCCACCGAGCATGGGAGCCATTCAAATCGTGTTAACACGATTCGCCTTTCCTTTTCTGATATACTCGTAAGAACGATAAGCATCAGTAGAGACTGCCTTAAACTGGGCTCAAACTATAAATAATCAGTCTGCGTCGATTTCGTTAATGATTTCCTCATTTAAGAGCGCGTAATACCTAAATGGTAATAATTAGTGAACAACGTGATCACGATGTGCGCTCATAACGACGTGCTTGGAGGAAGCAAACATAAACATATGACGTCAAAAAACCGCAGTGGCTGCGGAACAGCTGAGCAAACGAGAGGAGTCTCTATTACCACTCGGGAGCTAATGATGTCGTTGTTGACCAAGTAATGGAAGAATATTATTATATAACTAGCTTACCCGCGACTTCGTTCGCGTAGAAGTCGTAACACGACACAACATACTAAAAAAAAAACAAAAAAATACCAGCCACATTTTAATAAAACTTCCTTGAATACTACGTTTGTAGTTTTGGCCACAGCAGTCCAAATATACAGAGAGTCAGAACTGGTAACGCGAGAGCAAGCAACGCACAGTTCCATGTTTTAAAGGGTTTGGTTTCCGCACTTAGTCCTTCAGGTCGACCATTGTACATGGGCCATAGCGGCTACCAGTGGTTATTCCAATCAGCCCACCTCCCTCTAGAAGATAATTACATCTCTCGGTCTGTTTAGAACATCTGTGAAAGATCTGGGTGCCCCGAGGGTTTCTGTTCTAATCTGGGTGACGCCTGTGCATTCAAAGAGCACATGCACGACGGTTTCATCAGCCTCCATGCAAGCCTTGCACAGAGGATTGTCCGATATTGTGTGGAAGTGTTGGTTTAGCGAGCAGTGTCCCGTGATGGTCCCCGTCACCAGGCGCATGCCGGTCCTGTCCAGGAGTAATAACCGCTTGGGGAGCCTACCATCTAAGAATGGCATAGCCTCCCTGAACTGTCTGCAGGTCGGTGTCGAGGTCCACCAGCTCTTTTCTAGTGAATTATTGAAGGCCTGTGTTCCTGGATATACACTGATGGTACAACACTGATACATTGAATGTTTTTCATTGTCATTCTTACAGATTATTCCTGACGAACAGCTATCATTATTATAATAATTATAACAGTACATTGTAGTTGTTAACACACGGGAAGTCAAGTATAAGTCCCCTCTTTGAGGAGTGAATAGACAAAATAATTATATTCATATGCTTAATAAACATATGCATTTCTTAGTTAGTCATTATAGTGACAAGCTTGTTTTTTGACACCAACAGTTTTGTGGAAACTTTAAGGTCGACTAGGGATACTGTGTATCTGCCTATTAGTTTTAGACACATAATAGCAAGACTATTAGCTTTTTATATAAACTCAGACATAAGTAGTATGTCGAAGTCTTGTGTAATTAATACCACAACAGTTAGTAGTAATACTAATAATAAGGTGGTGAGCCTGAATAAATGTAGCTCAAATGCTATAAATATGTATACAAATTGTACGAAGGAGGTTTCATGTCCCTCACTCACTATGAGCTCACTGCCTGGTGATGACATTGAAGTCTTGGGGTTAACTCCGGATAGTCATTTAAACTAGTTTGTAAGACAACAGAAGGCACCAGTACGAATATTCTTCACTTCACTTTTGTTTAAACTTAAACGTCAGGAGCTGGTTACTGACGATGGTAATAGCGCGATGTCAAAAGTAGTTCATTGTTCAATGTTAATAATTTACTTCTTAATGAAAAAAAAACCAAATGCATTAAGTTTACGCTACCTCACGTTAGGCAGGTGAAAAATAATGTGTTGATAAAGGGCGAAGAATTGAATCCTGAAGATAGCACAGTATTCTTGGGCTTAACTTTGGATGCTAAGCTTCAGTGGGGCCCACATATAGATAAATTGTCTAAGAAGCTGAGCTCCGCAACATACGCCGTTAGAAAAATTCGTAATTTAACTGACATAGAGACAGCCCGTTTAGTGTACTTTAGTTATTTTCATAGTGTAATGTCGTACGGTATTCTGTTGTGGGGAAATGCCGCCGACATTCAGTCTATCTTTGTTTTGCAGAAAAGAGCTGTTCGATCAATTTATAAATTAAGTTCGAGACACTCTCTCAGAGAGAAATTTAAGGAAATTAATGTTATGACTGTGCCTTCTCAGTATATTTTTGAAAATCTTTTATATGCCCATAAAAACATAAAATTGTTTAAAAAATACAGTGATATCCATAATATAAATACTAGGAACAAACACATGTATGTTGTACCTAAAACACGGCTCAAGAAAATAGGTGGTTCGTTCAGATGTCAATGTGTACGTTTTTATAATAAACTTCCAAGCCACGTTCAAGATCTAAGCATTAATCAATTCAAATCATTCATTAAACGTAAGTTGTGCCAGAAAGCCTTTTATACCATTAAAGATTATATTGAGGACAAAAAGGCTTGGGATTGAGCTGCTCCAAATTTTATATATTGAAACTTTTTTTTTATTGTGATTGCTTTATACATATTGACATGAATATTTACTTGTGAAGTATAATGTTATTATTTTAATTATTGTGAATGTGAAGACTATGTGGGTCTTTGTTTATTTTATTTTTTTTTTCCTTCTCAGTATATATTTTTTTTTGTTCATGGTATGGCAGTTTGAGTAATTTATGCGGCCTGCCCAAATGTCCTTTCTTTGGTATTGTTCGTCGAATCGTTGAGCTCCTTATGTTCTGAGTTGAGCTGCACGATTACTGACAAATGCGTGCACTGAATGGACAGGTCCACTCAATCTGTGTGGTTCTTTCTTCAAAAGACCATTTCAGACACCAGTCTACATGGTCTTCACATGATTTGACCAAGATTATGTCTGGACTTTAAAAGAGACTGTGACCTCTGAGTTTGTTTCGGTCTTTCTTCTCAGAGTAGTCAGATACGAAATGCCGACCTCATCTAGTTTTAAAATATGATTGACGTGTAAAAGTGTTTGTAAAAACCTACTTACAGAAATAAAATCATTTATCATTTAATGACATAGTTGGTTTATCAGTTGAACATTGCATCGAGTTGTCCTGTGTTGAGCTAGATAAGCATGTTGTAGTGTGCGTGTACAGACCTCCTAATAATCAGAACTTTTCTTTATTTGAGTCAGTAATGGAAGATGTCCTAGCGAAACTTGCATCCAGTAACAAAGCCGCAATTATTTGTGGTGATTTTAATATTAATATTCTGGAAAATAATTCAAATAGCAGTAGATTATTAAGCCTTTTTAAATCGTTCAATTTATCTAATGTTTTTATAGAACCGACTAGGGTAACTCCAACTTCTGCTACTTGTATCGATAATGTCTTCTGTGATTGTGATTATTTAGATTAAGCCATCGTAAATTATTTACCATCTGATCATAGTGGACAAACGGTAACTTTTAAGTTTAAAACACCTTTGCAAAAAGTGCAAATTCAATTTAGACCAATAACAACTGGCAAATTAAATAGATTCAATAGTACCCTAAATAATAAGTAATAATATAATAAGTAATATAATAAGTAGTAGTGTGGTAAACTTTGAGAGAATTTTAATACTTATATTAAAATTGTCTCAAAGTTTACCTTGATAATATTATACAATGTATACCTCATTTAAACAGATGGTTGCCCGACTGAGGTGTAATCTGATGTTATTGTGTGCTTATTTCTGACGTCACTCCGTCAATATTCTGGGCCATCAATATGCGAGCACCATTTAAATGAAACTCCGGCGCAGAACTCCTTTACGCGCAGTTTCGGTAAAAACAAACATTACAAGTTCAGTTACTGATGTATTGAGATGATTTTTTTTTCCTCATTTTCCTCTCAAGTATGCAGATACAGCTTCAAAATTATCTCTAACAGCAATCGAGTAGTTCCTCATCAAGTTTATTGCCATTCCCTTGTCCTTAAAGACAACTATTGCTTGGTTTCTGCGCGAAAGCTATAGTTTCGACTTAGTTACATAGATAACTAAGTCGAAACTATAGCTCTTCCTTAATCCAGTGTTTAGAAACGCAATGGTGCTTATATAAATATTAGAAACTACATTATTAGCGCTTGCAGATGCAACTTCATGGTTTGAAGCGGGTCTATGGTACATATATCTTTCTCTTAGTTTACCTTTTGCCCACCGCGACTAAGATCAAACAGGGATGTTCATAAATGTAATGCATCAGTAGGAAAGGCTGTATAAGTATTGAAGTGTTTTCCTCGTCTGCCCAATGCCAAAGTTTTGTATAATTCATGACATGAACAACACTTTCCTTGTTTGCTGGTTTTCCTTCATGTTTGAGGCCAAAAGTTTCCTAAAACAGGTTATAACGAAAGATAAAGTACGCACTCTTTAATATGGCACGTCGAATTTAGAAAAGCTTTGGCTTTATATGTGTGAGTGAGTATATTTCTAAACTTTAGTTTGTCGGCGTAGTACGGCGTAGCTTGCTATAGCGTTGCGCAGGCGTAGCGTGTCTTAGCTTGTCATAGCGTGCCGAAGCGTGGAGTTGGCGTAGCTTGGCCACGACAGGGCAGTGTGTTTGCAGTTTTCTTCACGGAAAAGCTAAGCTAGAATTTAATTGGTTCAAATTGTTGAGATATAACGACAGAACGCGACACGACAGACTAGTGTGCATATTCTCCGCCACGACAGAATGCGACACAACAGTTTTTTTTCTACCGTAATAGTTGAGTAACTGGTAAACTTTGGTCTATTTTCACTTATAACTTTAAAACAATTTATTTTAAAACTAGCTGTGCCCGCGACTTCGTTCTGTTATAACTGGGTTCCTATTTGGGTTTTTTTTAAAAGAAACCACTTTATGCTAAAATAGACTTTGTATTAATTTTAAATATGCCAAGACACGAGTACGAGTTATATGATGTGCACGGAAGGAAGGTTGGGAGACGACTGGCGTGTTGGACTGTGAGGAGGGGGAGAGAGGAGCGAGAGGATGCTGCGCCAGCAGCAAGAATGCAGCATAGACTGCTGAGACAGCCAGAAAGGGTGCAGATGAAGGGTGTAACAGCCCCCCCATTAGGAGGAAACTTACGGGTGAAAGGTAAGTTGACGCTGGAAGGAAAGGTGGGTATTTCCAGGTTTTTAGGTTACTCGGAGACGAGGAGCAGGAATATCTTCGACATCTATGGATGCCATTTCTATGGGAGTATCTGGTATAGGTTTACATCTAGAAGTCTTAACTAACTTACAATAACAATACAATTTATAGGAAATAACTAAGATTATAATTAGGCTTATAATAACAGTAGTATAGGAATAATAGTTACCGTAAAGGACAATATGAGGTTTTTCAATTACTCCATTAAGGTTTGTTTTAATTTGATTAGTTACTTTATTATAATTTGAGAAAAGAGAGTCAAAATTATTAATGTTTTTTTAGTTAACTTAAGGAACTTTAATATTGTCTTTTAAATAAGTAGTAGAACTACAACAAGTATCGTTAATTAGTTCGAAATGCAGTACTATCGGTTTTATTTTTATTTCAATATTATGTTTAGGTATTAACTTATTGTCGTTGCAATAGGCAATACAATTGTCTGGTATAGTTAGTAAACCAGTACCGGAAATAGAAGATTCAAATAAATCTTGATTATTACATTCTGTTGTCATTTTAGAATTTTGACTAATCATGTATATCTATTGGTTATTATGTAATTTGTGAAAGGTTTCGAAATTGCCATTAACGAATTCAGTTTTGCAAAGCGGTGGAACGGATGTCAGAGCTTTTGAAATAACCTCAGTTTCACATATTGGTACGGCTGACGTGGAATATGTGTTGGTAATTTCACAAATATAATATTGCGTATTTATAACTTTACAGGTATCAAATGAATTTAATTTACAATAAGATGATTTATTTTTAGTTATGCCCAAATATTTAGTGGATGGTATCATTGTAGAATACAACGTATTGTTTATAGTTTTAAGGGCAATAGGATAAGCTACAGTATGATACAAGTCGAATTCTTTTGTATTCACTAAAGGCATTTGTATTACAAATATTATTTTGTTATTTGCATAATAAACTCAAACTCAAAAAACTCAAACTCAAAGCATTTATTTCAATTAAACCATTTACAGGCACTTTTGAATTGTCAAAGAGACGGTCAGTTAGTCAGAGTCGGCAAGTTGAAGCTAGATGCCCATTCCAATACGTAGATCACTATGGAGAAGAACGGACAAGAAACTCCAAGGACACTCTTTTAAATCAAGATATTACATAATCCTGGGTACATTATTCTTGTTGCTTCTATATGTGAGACAATGTAAAAACTAATAAAACAATTCAAAATGTAAAATTAAAAATAAGCCCTGGCAGTCAAGAGATGACCAGTCCCGACTGACGGCGCCCGTTCACGAACATGACGAATGGATCAGCACCATCCAGCTCAACCATTTTGTAGGGAACCGAATGATCCAACACACGCGCCACCATCAGTGAAACATTTAAGTGAGTATGACATACTCTCAACTGCCATGCTCTTTCAAGTCAACATAAATCATAATAACATAGTAAACGACTCCATGGTATTCACATTTACAAAATTGAAAAAATGCTGCTAAATTATACAGAACTATAGTTTGCAATGTATTTGAGAGATTAATAAAAATTTACTACCAAAAAAGAAAATAATTATTATCTATTGGAGTATTCAACAATAAAAACATGCTTAAATAAAAACAAAATAAACATTAAGTTCGTAATGTCAGAAAATAAAATAAAATAAAAAAGGGGGAAGCAACTTCCAAGTATTCAAATTTTATCTAGTGAGCCCAAGTGGCAGTGGAGCAGGACCAGCATTTAGCCAAGCATTTTTATCTACGATATAATCATCCAACTCATAATATGCTTGTCTGCATAGTGTGCGTTTAATGCACGTTTTAAATTTCTTCTCATTTAGTTGAAGAATATCGAGTGGTATTTTATTATAACATTTTACACAGTACCCCATAAAAGAAGTGTATACTTTAGACAATTTGACAATCGTCAAAATGATGTTTGACGTGACGTCTATTATTAAGAGTGACGCAGTGTTATTTCCATGAATTTTCACGATTTTAAACGGACCTTTCCATATAGGTGAAAGAGCTTTTCTAAGGCGTAAATGATTTTTAAGATAAACTAGATCGCCGACTTTATATTTAATTGGCCTTGTGTGAGTGTCGTAATAAGTTTTGGAGTTTATCTTTGATTTCTGTATATATTCTATTGCCTTTGTTCGACAGTACTTAAGTCTGTTTTGGAGTATGCGGACATATTCAGGGTAAGTAGCGCCTGTTGTTTCTTCGTAAATAGAATTCGGTATATTTGGTATATATGGTTTATTTCCAAACTAGCTTTTGCCCGCGCCTTCGCCCGCGTGGATGTCGGTTATCGCATAGAAAAGTACCCTATGTACTTCTCCATATCCCAGGCTATATCTCAAAATTCTAACTTAATATTAATTTTAATGTGATTCACTATGTGAATAGAAACCGAAACAAATGATTTAATATAATAAAAGTACTTATGTTCTGAACGTGAATGAGTCTTTACCTAAAGATAACAAACACAAAATCAAAATACGAAATTTCACTCAAATTCTTAAAGCAATCAATTGTACCAAATTACAACACGAAATAAAAGTGCGACACAAATGATAATTTTAAAATAATTCCCGTAAGTACCAACAATGTGAAAACAAAACGAAATCCTCCGAAATTTCGCATGATACACCATTTGTGCTGACTGCTGATAAAACGCTCGAAATATATAATGAACACCATTGGTGTATAACTTTTCTCAGGGTCACGTTCGCAATTGGACGAAATATTTGACATTTATTTTGTACTTGCAACACGATCTGGCTGTAGAATTCGATTAATCGACCGAATACTTGACCGGTTGACACTTTAGCGGGAACACCACTAAACGAACGAAAAAAAAAAGAAAACAAAATACGTCTGTACTCTGTGGTCGTGTGGCGGTGTGGTGCGGTGCTTAATGTAAACATTCATCAAGGTTATACGTGCGTAAGATTCAATGAGAAAACGGTTTAATCTTTGAAGAATCTTATACAGAATTACTGAGAAATAAGTGTAAATTTCGTATTGAGTGTTAGTTTATCGAAAAGTGATAAATATGTCAGTGAAAAAGTAACGAAAGTTTTGGAATGCACAAAAAGGTTATACGTGCGTAAAGATTCAATGAGAAAACGGTTTAACCTTTGAAGAATCTTATACAGAATTACTGAGAAATAAGTGTAGATTTCGTATTGAGTGTTAGTTTATCGAAAAGTGATAAATATGTCAGTGAAAAAGTAACGAAAGTTTTGGAATGCACAAATTTTGATCATAAGGCCGCCGTGTTTAGTAGTGTTTTTATGATAAATATTCTTGTACACTGTTTGAAATTCACATAAGTAGCTAGCTTATTTATCTACGAACATAATTTGGCTAATAGCTACTGATATTATAGCGTATTGTTATCGTAATCGTATTTCCAAGAGTAAAATTCGGCAAACAAATACCTACAAAAAGTCAATAAAATGGATATAGTATGTTATCCTTAAGAGATAGACATATGCCATCGCGGACTTTTTTGAAGACCTTTATAAGATACATAATTCCACCATACATTATTTTGTTATATCTCAAAGGGTTTAGACAGCGTTTTCGTTGAAAGCTCCCAGACGGCTTATTTTTTTCCGACACCTCCAACAAATATCGTTAATTCATACAAAAATGCATACAAAAACATAACAAATTATATACTAAAACCTTCCTCGAGAACCAAGCTATCCATTGGTGAAAACAGCATGAGAATCGGTGCAGTAGTATTTAAGTTTATCGCGAACAGACAGACAGACAGACAGACAGACGCGGCGGAGGACTTTGTTTTATAATATGTAGTGATTCCAAATACAAGTTCACAGGGAGAAAAATGAGTGGTTGAATGAATGGCTGTATTATAAAGCATAGCTGTGTATACAAAGCGGTGCCAGTTATTTTGTTTTTCGTTTACATAGGATTTCAAGTATTCTTTAAGGGCAGAATGACTTCTCTCGAGAGCACCCTGAGTCTGAGGGTGATACGGGGTGGACCATAACTGTTTGATCTTTAATAGATTACATGTTTGTTTAAATAGCTCGGCCGTGAAGTTGGTACCTTGGTCTGTCAGGATTGTTTTAGGTATTCCAAATAACGTAATAAAATTGACCAAACATTCGCATGCTTCCTCAGCAGTAGTGTTGATGATTGGATAAGCAGTTGAGAATTTGGTAAGGTCATCTTGCAGAGTCAAGATATACTTATATCTATCGTTACCAGCTTCTGGTAGTGGTCCTACGATATCGAAAGCTACGCGTTCAAAAGGGCGTGTAGAAAGAGATGTGATTTGCATAGGGGCACGATTGGTTCTTCTAAGGGCTTTGTTAATTTGGCATTGCGGGCATTTCTTTACGTAATTTTCGACATCTGTTCGCATGTTTTTCCAGTAATATTTTTCCTGGATACGTTTCAGCATTCTACCAGAACCTAAGTGACCGGCTATAGGGAGATCATGATTTTCTTTCATGATTTTAGGAACTTTACTTAACGATTGGTAAATAATAGTATTTTTATAAATGTGTATAGTCATTTCTGAGTTGTGAAATAAATATAGAATTATATTGTATAGTTTGATATACTAATGAGTATCAAAAAGATTATTGAAGTCAGTTATAGCTATTTCGAGTTATTTTGGCCTGTGAGACTGACAACTAACTCGTTTCTCACGGATTTAAGACATTTGTAGATATCTTCGTATGTACAGGTATCAAAGTGATTGACCTTGGTAAAAATGAAATAATAAATTTTATTTTCAAATTCATATTTAAGGAAAGAATGTAATGTTCTTTCAAGTAAGGAAAACTCGTTCAAATTAGGAATATTAGATAAGACCTCTTGAGTATATGGAATGGATTCGTCCATATCTATAGAGATATCCCATATACTCAAGAGGTCTAAAAAATATGTTATGTTGTAATATGCTATGATAACATATTTTTTATCAGTTTTAGACAAGCTTTCGTTATGTTCTATTATGGTTACGTTAGGGTTAAAATCTTTAGAAGTGGTTTTAAGGAATTCTGAGTAATTGCCATCTGGGGTACTGGAGCTACTAGGGCTCGTCACGTCAGGAGGTGTGAGGTTTGGATGATAATTTATTATATTATCAAGGTCGTCAAGGTTACCTAGCTCTGGTAAGCTTGAAGGTTGGATAAGGGGATCTATTAGATCTTCAGGTTGGATTAAATCGTCAGGAGAAACAGCTGGGAGAACATCTGGATTCGATATTTCATCATGATCAGGTGAGTTTAAATTCTGATTAGAAATACTGGGTATAGGATTTATAGGATTGACAGATTTGGTTATAGGATAGCGGGATAATGCATCAGCAGCATTATTTAGTTTCCCTTTTCTATATATTATTTCATACTCATATTCCTCCAATTTTAACCTCCATCTCTGGAGTTTACTACTGGGGTCAGAATGATTGAACAGCCAACGTAAGGGACGATGGTCGGTAATTATTGTGAATTTTCTGCCATAGAGGACGGAAGGTTTTACAGCCGAAAAGAATTGCAAGCAATTCCTTTTCAGTTGTACTATAATTGCATTAATTTTTGTTGAGTGTGCGAGCAGCATAGGCGATAGGCTTATCCTCGCCTATTTTGCCTTGGGAAAGAATAGCGCTGATTGCATAATTGGATGCATCACAGCTGAGAAGGAACGGTTTAGAGAAGTCAGGGTATGATAATAACGGAGCTGTAGTTAATTTGTTTCTTAGGGTCTCAAAGGATAACTGATGTTCGTTTGACCATACGAACTCTACGTTCTTTTTCAACAGATTTGTTAAAGGTTTTGCAATGCTTGAAAAATCTGAGATGAACCTGCGATAGTAAGAGATGAAACCAAGAAATGATTTGACGTCTTTGGGAGTTTTTGGTATAGGGAATTCATGAACTGCTCTTAGTTTTTCAGGGTTTAGTTTTACGCCTTTGTCGGTAATGACATTAAAAATTCGCACTTATCGGGTTGTAGTTTTAATTTGAATTGACGGAGTCTATAAAATACGTTAGTTAGGTCATTCATATGAGAAGGGATATCAAATGAGTAAATGACGATATCATCAAGATACACGAAGCATTGGATGCCTTGGAGACCAGATAACGCGGAGTTCATCAATCTCTGAAAGGTAGACGGGTCATTCTTTAGTCCAAATGGCATACGTGTGAATTCATAATGCCTTGTTGGGACTGAAAATGCTGTTTTGGGAGAATCATCAGGGGACATATTAATCTGATGGATGCCAGAGGGTAGGTCTAATGTGCTGAAATATTTGCACTTGCCTAATTGGTCTAGGATTTCGGCTATGTTTGGGATCGGATAGGAATCGCCGATAGTCACGTCGTTAAGTTTGCGGTAATCAAATACAACGCACCATTTTCTTTGACCGGAAGCATCAAGCTTCTTGGGTACTACCCAAATTGGTGAGGACCATGGGGACATAGGTTTTATTATACCTTATTTTAACATTTTCTCCACTTGGGAATCAACCTCTTTCTTATGGCATTCGGGAAATCTGTATGTTTTAACATGAATTGGGTTATCATAAGTAGTTTTAATTTTATGTTCTATTGCGTCAGTGCAGGTTAGCTGATCATCGTGGAGATGGAAAATGTCTGAAAACTGAGAGCAGACCGAGTATAATGCCTCAGTTTCTTCTGAATTAAGGTGGGACACGCGAAGCTGCTTTAAAACTTCTTCTGTGCGTTCATCAGAATCAGAATCAGAATGCTTTATTTGTAAACATAGGTCAAATTACAACAGTGTGCGAGATGTTACAGATTGGCAGGTCCTCTATATTTTGCTCAGAAGCGTACAAATATATTTAATTAACATTTACATGAACGTGGGGTTCGGCTATGGTACCGATAAAGACTGAAGCTTGTAGTTCAAAAGGATTTAAATGTAATTTAAGATCAGATTTAATGGTTACAGGTTCTTCTGAGGTATTAACAATGGAAATATTTACACGGTTGTTATTTTTTACTTGAACCATACAGTTTGCTATTAATAGATTTTTAGATATATGTTGGTCGATTATTAAACCTTCTCTGATTTCTGGATTTGCTACAGTACATTCGATTATGGTTTCGCTGCGTGGTGCAATAGTATAAACGGGTTCATTGAAATGCATTTTAAGTTTAATATTTTTTAAATGTAACATACTTTCGTCATAGTTAATTTGACCACTCATGGAATTGAATAAGCCAACAATACCATCATAGGGTATGTTTAGTTCATTGACTAGATTAAATATATGTGTTAGGTATTTACAATCACTATGAGATTTATCATGTGTATAGATGGTTATAGGGATTTGTCCTAATGTGTGTAGAGGATTATCAGTGTTTGAATCAATACCTTTGATTTTGAATGTAATTGATTCGTTAATTACAGGCAAATCGTTGACAGCAGATTTTTTTATTATACTTATAGATGCGCCAGTATCGACAAGGAGGGTCAGATCATTAGAGGTCACGGGAGATTTCACTTTTATAAAGGGTAAGTATTTATTTGGTATATTAGATGTAAATTCATATATTTCTTTATTTTCAGGATTCTAGATGATGTCTACGATTTGGGGCTGGTTACCCTGTTGCTTGACTCCAGTGAGATGACCTCGAGTTTGGGGCTGGTTACCCTGTCCATGGGTTATTATTTGAGTTTTTAAGGAGAGATGACCTCGATTTTGGGCCTGGTTACCCTGTCTATGGGTCATTGTTTGAGTTTTTAAGGATTTGGAGTCTACGATTTGGGGCTGGTTACTTGACTCCAATGGGATGACCTAGAGTTTGGGGCTGGTTACCCTGTCCATGGGTCATTGTTAGGGTTTTGGCGTCGTCTATTATGGAATTTATATGTCCCGTGTGACGCCTATCCGGGACATTATTTAGTTTAAATTGTTGTCAACAGTATCATAACCTTCTACTTCGGTTAAGACGTTGATATGGGGTTTGAAGGAAGATGTGCTCGACTGCGCGTTTGAAGTGGAAGGTTTATTTTGATTATTAACCCTTTTGTTATTATATTCGCGGAGCTGGCATTTTTCTAGAATATGTCCTGATTTCTTTCTTGATTATTGTCAATATCTGCAGAATGGATCATTTGAGGAGGGTTGATGAGAGGTAGGTCTTTGAGATATATTATTATTAGAGTTACTGGGTTTATTTGGCTTATTATTTGGATCATTATTACGAAATGATTTCGCGGCAAGATTTTGTTTGTAGGACTATTGTTGCAGTTTTTCTTCGGAAATCGCGTAATTTATTGCGTCATTAAGATTTTTCGGGTCCCTGCACCTAACGATGTTAGCTATGCGAGGGATAAGGCCCATCGTGAATGTATGGAGAGCGAGGTCCTCCATTGCAGCTACTCTGCCGGGAATTTCACTCTTTCTGTGGCTAGATATGGAGATTTCTGTAAGTAATTGAGACAGACAGGTTTCTATCTTAAGTGAAAATTGGTTAACATTCTCCTGGGCACCCTGCCTACAATCTTGGAGCTCTGCAAGAAGATGAGCGTAATGTTTACGCTCTCCAAATTGTTTTTGAAGGAAATCTTTAAGGGATGGCCACGAATCAAATTCTTTAATAGAGCATGCAACTTCGGCTTTACCATCCAACTGGCTGATGACATACTTGAAGACGATGTCGACTTGATAAGGGGAGGCTAAGGAAATTGCATTATCGCAATTATTTATAAACGCATTTAATTTTTCTCTGCTGCCATCGAAGGGCTTAATAAATTTAAGGATTACATTTAAAGGTATTCCTTCCTTAGGCTCCTCTTTCAAGCTCTTAGAATCTTTAGACATGGTTAGTTAAAAGAATAGGCTTAGCCTTAACAAGTCTGGAATTAAATTAGAGATTAGACTGGTCGACAATGTATGTATTAAGATAAAAAGTCTTATCGCTTATTCTCTGAATTGAGGCTGGAACTGCGACGGGCGACGAGACATAACATCCGTCGATACAATGTTTGGAATGTTCGAGATAACTTACAACAGGTAAGTTAATTATGAGTTGAACTTGGAGCACTTTATTATTATGGGAAAATGTGTTCATAACTCACAGTATTATTATGCACATTTTCTTCATGTTTTCACTGGAACTGGAACTGGGTTGACCTTGAACTTGGTCAGTACCGGGTTTACCGGTGAGATGAGTCGTCTCTGGAGATTTTGAGGCACTTAAGCACTATCACTTTTGGCACTTATTACTTTTGGCACTTATCACTTTTGACACGTATCACTTTTGAATTTAGCACTACTTAGGAGGATTCCAAGGATTTTTCAATCCCTTTCACGCTGCCACCAATGTTATAACTGGGTTCCTATTTGGGTTTAAAAAAAAGAAACCACTTTATGCTAAAATAGACTTTGTATTAATTTTAAATATGCCAAGACACGAGTACGAGATATATGATGTGCAAGGAAGGAAGGTTGGGAGACGACTGGCGTGTTGGACTGTGAGGAGGGGGAGAGAGGAGCGAGAGGATGCTGCGTCAGCAGCAAGAATGCAGCATAGACTGCTGAGAGAGCCAGAAAGGGTGCAAATGAAGGGTGTAACAGTTTGCGTGGATGTCAGAAAACAATATTGTGCCGCTTATAGAAGGTGTATCACCTCCTACATTGATAAGGGAGAATGTTCCGACCAGGCCTGGTGATTTTTCTAGTAAAAAACTGCAACAAAATTTGTGGTTTTTAGGAAAATGCTTCTCTAGATATTCTTCTGGGACTCGTCCTCGATAGCCGGTGGAACTTCGTGGAGCATTTCCGACGTTTGGCTCCCAGATTGGAGCGGGCCGGGGCTGCCTTGAAGCGGCTCCTGCCCAATCTGGGGGGTCCAAACGCCACCTGCCGGAGGCTCTATGCGGGGGTCGTGCGGTCCATGGCCCTTTACGCGGCACCGGTGTGGGCGCGTTCCTTGAGGCGGCGACCTGCCCGCCGGTTGAACGCTTCCCAAAGGGTCACGGTCATCAGGCTGGAACCGCATGGTCTCCGGTGAGGCGGCGAGCCTCCTTGCCGGATTGCCGCCATAGGATCTGGAGGCAAAAATCCGCGCGCTCTTATGGGAGTGGCGGAAGAGATGAAACGTCAGGGCGTAACTCCGCGGGATTTCATGGCGACTTGGAGGGTGCGATTGTCGCAACCCAGCGCCTAGCACGTCACAATTGTGGCGATAAGTTCCCTCTTTGAGGAGTGGCTAGAGAGGCCACGGCGTCCTCACCTTCCGCTTGACACAGATCCTTACCGGACACGGTTGTTTCGGGAGGTTCCTGTTTCAGATTAGACGGGAGGAAACGCCCGGGTGTTACCACTGTGTGGATCACCTGAAGGACACGGTGGAGCATACGGTGGAGATCTGCCCGGCTTGGGCAGCTAAATTGTTGCTAGTCAAAGTATCCTACTGCTATTATAAATAATAAAATTAAAATCAAAAGAATATAATCTATTACTAAAATAATCTATAACTTTAAACAAACATACACTATATTCTACATATGTCTAGTTATCACTACTACTTACTTACCACACCCACTACGTCACAGTGGCCACAGTGACGTAGTGGGTTTAGTGGTAAGGAAATGAATAAGGCAGATACCACTTAAATCACGTTTATTAAGTCAGCACAGATTCAGGGTGTAGGTAGGTGAAGAAAAAATGCTTTTAAGGTAATTTTCAACAAGAAAAAGAATAAAACTGTAAAAATAGTTAAGGTGCCACCACGATACTGAGTATAGGAGAAAACCAGTGAAAGAACCTTAAGAACCGAGTGGGCGCCACTGTGACGTACCGGTGTAGGTTGTTAGCTTAAAGTTCTTGCACTGATGCCCAGCTTGGGCGGCGATCTCTCGCGACCAGCCCTGATCCAGGCCATGGTCCGGAGCGAGAGTCCATGGGAGGCAGTCACCTCCTTCTGCGAAGCAGTAATGCTCGCGAAGGAGGAGGCGGAACGCGTGAGGGAGCGGCAGTCTGTGCGCCCTCACGCCCCTAGTCACTGCAGGAGACGCCCTGGGCGGCGGGAATCGGGTCGATTCCCGGCCACCGTAGGCGCGGGCTTGCGAACGGTGAGCTATGGGCAGCTCGCCGTCCGGTAAGGACCAGACCCGGGTCGACGGCGCTTTGTATTCCACGCACGCCTCAAAGAGATGTCAGCACGCACTGACGGGGTCCGCCGGGACAGGTGCCTGGCAGGGTTGCGGTTTTGTCCGAAAGAGATACCGTGGCCCTGGCACACAGGCAACTGAAGGAACACGGCTGGGTTTTTGTCAGTAAAAGTCTGACACCTCCCGCTCCACCCAGAGCGGGAGAAGTTAAAGGATAATGTCCCACCTAAAAAAAGGGTTCCTCACACGCGAAACAGCTACATAAAGTTGGGCGTGGGAAAAGCAACCAATACTTAGGTCCACCCCCGCAACGGACAATGTTTGGCCCTGAGCTTTATTAATGGTCATGGCGTAACATAGGCTGACGGAGAATTTCACACGTTTAAAACTAAACGGGAAATTATTGGAAATGAGGGAAATTCTGGAAATAAAAACAAAGTCACTGGCGCCGCAACCCGTTAAGATTTCGGCTACGATGACGTTGTGTTGGAGATTGGTGACTATGAGCCGAGTGCCGTTGCAAAGTTTAGGAGGACTTAAATGTCTGAGAAGTATTAAAGGCACACCGACTTCAAAAAAAATATTGTGGGCTGGAAGACCAGGTGTGTTAAGCCCAAAACAAATGAAACACTTTTATTTAGGAGTGGGCGTTGCGACGACGAACCGTTTTCAAAGACCGTTTTGTGTTCTGCGACGATGAAACCGTTTTACGTCCTGGGTTCAAACAGTCTTCGTTGCACAAACCAGTCTTCGAATTATATAGTGCGATTTTTTATTTTACGTCTATGAAAATACAGTCTATAACGCAATGAGTCAACTATCTCGTCCGTCGCGTCATCGTCCGTTCGTTTACAAAACAGTCCTTGCAATAGAAAGTGAACTTTATATCAATTAAAAACTGTCGATAATGTATTACCATTTGTCAATGCGTCTCGTTCCGTTCGTTTGCAAAACAGTCCTTACAATAAAAAGTGAACTTTATGTCAATGAAATACAGTCGATAATGTATAACCTTACCTTACCTACCAGTTGTCAATGCTGTCGACCCACTGCTACTTTTATTATATCGGCATTGAAGAAGTCAAGATCAAGGACACAGACTTCTCTTCTCTTCTAAATTATTTAGATTTATACATGAGCGAGGGTCATTCTTTCAAAGAAAATCTTGACACCGCGATTCAGAAAAGACGTTAAAAGAACAACGCCATCTATCGAGCACAAAGTGATACTGTCAAAATATTACGCCTGGGAATTATTACGCCAGTGTAAGTTATGTAGACTCAAAAAAACATTATATTAAAGAATATATAGTTTTTAAAGGAATGTATATTCATCATTATTGTTTCATGTTAAATAAATTAAGTTTATATAAGTGAAGTATAGCGCCACCTAGAGCACTACTACTAAACTATTTAACAACGCATTTTGAATACTTTAATTAGCCTAACCTTTGATTGGGTCATTGGGAGTCATTAATCTATTCACAATGTATCGAGTTAAGTTTGCGCGCGCAGTGTGCTAAAATGACCACCTTAAAAAAACCGTTCAAGGGCGAGTCGGACTCGCGCACCAAGGGTTCCGTACCATCATATATCCGTAGCTTCATAAGCTTCATTCGTATAAGTAGGATCTAAATAGTTATGTGCCCAGAAAAAACTACAACTGTGCTTCACCCAAAGCAAACTACGAGTAGGTAAGAAGGAGGGCATTTTGGTTGTGAACCGCGAAATGTTTTCAAATTAGCCTATATTCGTCAGAGAATTTTAACTTCTCTGACGAATATAGGTCTCGCCGATGAAAATCAGCGCCATCTATTGACTACTACTACTAACATAAACTTGTGTCACATAGAATAATTTCAGATTTTTATCTATGCAAACTTTGGAGATAAAGGGGGAAAGCTAGTTTTTTACAGTTTTTGTTAAAAGTTGAAAACAATGCGAACTAAAAAAAAACACAGAAAGAGAAAAAGAGAGTGAGAGAGAATTTTAACACTGCGGTGTAGAATATTGCAGTTGTAGGTCATCGCCATCTCTTGAAGGAGCCATGATGGCTAATTTATCGGATATAATTCTATTTGATGATGACACATCTCTATTTTTTTAAATAGATAGAAAAGACACGGATGTCTTACATGTCAACGATAGTCTGGCTGTTCTTTCAAAATGGTTCGCAGCTAATAATCTTTTACTTAATGCGAATAAAACGAAATGTCTTAAGTTCTCATTACCAAATGTACCCCAAGTGGGTCTAAATTTAAAACTTGATGGCAAGAAACTAGATGCTATTACGGAAACTGTATTTCTAGGAATTACTTTAGATTCGAAATTGCAATGGGGCGCCCACATTAGAGCTCTTTAAGGTAGATTAAGTTCAGCTGCATATGCAGTAAGAAAAATAAGGCAGTTAACTGATATAGCCACAGCTATGTTAGTATACTTTGCTTATTTCCACAGTATTATGTCTTATGGCGTTCTGCTGTGGGGATCGGCAGCTGACGTAGATTCCATTTTCATTCTACAAAAGAGAGTAATCCGCGCGATCTATAAAATGGGTCCTCGTGAGTCCCTTAGAAATAAATTCGAAGAAATTGATATACTAACTTTGCCTTCTCTTTACATCTTAGAAAGTATTTTGTATGTTCGCAAAAACTTAGGACTTTTCAAAATAAGAAGTGATTTCCATAATATAAATACACTTTGTAAACATGAAATTGTGATACCCAAATTCAGATTAACTAAAACTAGCAAGTCATTTCTTATAAACAGTATCCGCTTTTATAACAAGTTTCCAAAGTCGGTTACAGAACTTAGCGATGGAAGATGGAAGTTCAAAACTCACATCAAACGTGTCCTTATCAAAAAAGCATAATAAAAGATAAAAGACTACGTTGAAGACAGTTTGGCAATAATTCCTTCTGCACATGTGGCTTCCCTGGTACTTCATAAACAACATAACTATGTAATTGTCTATTAACTGCTCCCAAATAACGATGTTTATTTAGATATTTTTTTTTTTTTTTTACATACTTCCTTAACATAATCTTTTCATTATTTGACATTACCTACAAATCGAATTCCAATTCTTTATTAGTGGCTTTTGTGGACATGATATTTATTCAAATATGTTACTGTAGTTGTAATTGCAATCATGTCATTAATCTTTTATATACTTAGATTATTTAATATTTTGTGAATGTGAGAACTTTGTAGACCTAGTAAAGTGTAGATTTGTTGGCACTTTTCTATTTCGTTAAGTACCTGGTAATTGTTGAAAGGCCTACACTGTCCTCCCATACCTATTATCACTGTTATTTGATAATATTGTAAAGCTAATTATTTTTAAAAGAGTAACCGTGGAGTTCTTGCCGTCTCTTCTCCATAAGAAACGACTAATTGGAACCGTGCACCTAGCTTCTGACGTCTCATACTCGTAAGTGCCCATGTAGGTTTATATGAAATAAAATATTTTGATTTTGAATGTAATTTTTGTTGATTTCTGAAAAAGTGGGCTATTTAGAGACATACTTTTACGTGTTGTGTGTGTTACGAGTATTTAGAGAAATCTTTTTATTTTTCCTGTAATCTTTACATAAGTTTCTATCACATAGAATAATTTCTGATTTTTCTCTATGCAAACTTCGGAGATAAGGGGGGGGGACGTTATATTTTTTTTTAATTTTCATCAAAAGTCGAAAACTATGCAGCCTAAAGAAAAAAGAAAAATGTTTGAGAATGTGCAAACAGCGCTCTTTCTTATGATACCCCACACGCCCTAGTAACATTTCGAATTTTTAAGACTACCTTTCAGACCCTGTTGCAAAAAAAAAAACTTTTTTGGTTCTTTCTTATTTGCAAAATAGTTGGGCAAACGTCATCTAAAACTATTCTAAATTTCAAGTTGATAGCATCAGTAGTTCTTGAGATATTGAGCTGTGACAGACAGACATACAGACTGAGTCACACCATAAGGGTTCCTTTTTACCATTTTGGTACGGAACCCTAAAAACACTATCTCTCATCGTAGATGGCGCTAGTGCCACGCATAACATCGGCTCCGCGTATTTTAATTACTAAAAATACTTAAAACACAGCTAAACCGCAAATAAATAGTAAAGCGTAAATAAAATATCATAATAACGAAGTACTAGTGTTATCTTAGCGTTGTATGCAATTACAGTGCATAAATAACTATTTACAAAATACAGTGCAGACAGTTTTTGTTTACATTTAAAACTGTCAATGTTTGACTATAAATAACAATAAAATCTACTAGTGCAGTGCAAATAACATCAAATCTAAGTGAAACAATAAACTATAATAATTCAAAACTGTGTTTTAATTGAATAACAAAAAAAAAAGTTGTTATAAAAGTGGCGGTTGTTGAAAAAATAATAAAAGTTCGAAAGTCTGGCTTTGATAACGTTTATTTTGCTTACAACATCTATTTGAATACTGTGAATAAGAACCAATTGGCGTAGTAGTTACGGGTGCCACCGCTTAAATTAGGCGAACCGAGTTCCATCTCAGCCGCCAGCATTGACTTTTTGCGACGTGTAATTTGTTAATTACCATATTTCTGGGTTTAAATTCATATTCTTGGGATTAACGATTTAGAAAAATAACAAAAATGGAAGTAGATAATATTACCCAACGCAGGACCAAGACAACAGCTCTATCGCCAAATATTTCGTTTATGTCTACGCAGTCGGAATGTCTATCAAAATCTCTTCCTAATTTATCAACCGGAAACCTTTACAGTGACGAAATCGAAGAAATGAAGGAAGAAATTGAAATATTACTGCTCAAACTGCAAACTGCGTATGCTCAAATTGGCACATTAAATTTAGAAAATATTGCCCTAAAAAAGAGGACTATAGAGCAAGATAGTATTATTATAAAACTAAAATCATTATGCACTGACCGGTAGGCAGCTCGAACAAAAGTACAACAAAAAGCAAACATAAACGCCTACGCAAAATATTGGACAAAAAAAACCTAAATGTGAGTTGTACAGACTTAGGATTAACACTTGATGAGGACCTCACAACAGATGGCGCTGTTACTAAAATATCAAATCTGTGTACGCCATTGACTAAATCTAAAGTAACAGAAAGCAAAGTGATCCAACCAAACATACCACAAGCAAAGAATAAGATGTGCATTCTGAGTGCGAACAATAAAAACAAAGTACTACCTATAGCGGAAACAATATTTGCTGAAGCGTTCAAGTTATGCCACTATCTTAAACCTGGCGGAGGGATTGCACAGCTTTTAGATGGAATACAGTCAAAGTTAACCGGTTTTATCATGGATGACTATAGCATCATTTTCTTAGGTGAAGATGATTTTAAAACCACCAATAATTATTTTGACATGATCCTGAACATAAGAGAAACACTGAATGGTGTGAAACATACAATATCATTATTTGCTTGCCGACATTCATCTACGCGAATTATGCAAATTTATATAATTGGAGAATAGAGACATTTAATAATTTATTATATCTTTACATATCTACACATGGACACGCACTACTCATAGATAGTAACTTAAATTTAAAATATGATTACAGTATGTTTTATAAATCAGGTGGAATTAATAACTTTGGGCTACATACAATCTTCAAAGATACATTGAGTTTAATTACTGACATACAAAGCTATAACATGCAATGTAACGGAGAAGACATAAATAAGCAAGAAAGACAACAGAGAGAGTAACAATTTTTGTAACCTATTTGCAATGCACCAATATTTAGCAGGATTGATATCAAAAGCCGACTCTCTATCTGTCTATTTGCAGGAATTATTAGAAAAAGGCATAGAAGTTGATATTTTATGCATAACGGAACTTTTTATGATGCAGGGATATGAGAATCAATTATGCATCGATAATTATTGTTTGGCAGCATGTTTCAGTAGAAAAGTAAGAGAGGTGGATCATGCATACTTGTAAAGAATGGACATCAATGGAGAGAACTGCCAAAATTTGACAAAATATATTCTGTTGGTGTATTTGAATGCTGCGCCATAGAGCTTATTAACCACAACACCGTTTTTGTATGCATTTATAGGGTTCCTAACAGCAAGACTTTATCTCAATTTTTCAAAAAATTATTGACCCTGCTACAAAATTATACTAAGAAATCTCAAAATATTCTCATAGCGGGAGATTTTAACATTGACATATTAAAAATAAACAATAATACAATGGAATTTGAAAATCTGCTATTAAATTTTAACTTAAAACTAGCACTAAACCAACCTACACGATTGAAGAGCCAAATATGTATAAAACTCACTGCGACTACGGACTAAATTTAGACTGAAGGAAGTCCAGGTAACAGGAAACACAACTTTATTCTTTCTTATAACCTTCTCGTCCCACAGCTCGAGTCAGAATGTTCAACCGACCTTTTTCTACTTCCCAGGTCTCCGATAATTTCGCGGTAAAAACGAGTTCTGTGATTGGTTAACGATTTAATGTCGTCAACCAATCACAGATGGCTGGCGTCTAATCGGTTAGCCAATCAGAAGCATCCAGCAACAAACTGACAAACTAAAGTGTTGCCAGTAAAAATATTCGAATCAAATAGTTACAGGCCTGGAAACTAGACTTTTGCGTTTCAATTTAACTAAATAAA
Source organism: Dryobota labecula (assembly GCA_947523025.1). Lineage (NCBI taxonomy): Eukaryota > Metazoa > Arthropoda > Insecta > Lepidoptera > Noctuidae > Dryobota > Dryobota labecula. The sequence goes on along the minus strand of OX383303.1, from coordinate 457,975 downwards.
AATGTAAATTAGCGAACCCTAACAATCGACCAACCTGATATCGTGTGTACACGGTACCGGGTGGAACCCTAACAATCGGAATTAGGTCAGTTGAACAACTTCACATTCCATGTACACAATATTTCAAAATCAATTTAAATTAGATGCTAATATCATACATAGTAATTAACAATCTAATTATAAATTTATTAACTCATTTATTGACTATTTACAGATTATTATAATATTAAATACAAATTTACTTAACCTCATTGACTATTTAGAAATTAATAAAATAGGTAATACAACTATTGTTGCAACTTCAAATTAATCATAGGGCATATGTAGAAATCACAACGATCGATTAGTTGTGTTTAATCTATTTAATAAAAATAAAAAACATAAACTCAGGTCCCAATGATCGATTAATCGGGATACCCTGTGATCGACGATCGATTAGTCGATATACTTCAAAGATTACCTCGACGACCAATTAATCGAGGGAGCCTTTGCTAACCATGCGCTCAAGCCGATCGATTAAGCTTGTGCAATATCAAATATATAGATATAGTCAGATAGGAAATGTCGACTTCCTCAAGCTTGTTTTTATATTTTTTATATGACGTGTAAAAGTGATTCCGATATCCTATTTACAGAATAAACGATTTCATTTCATTTCAACAGGAGCAAGACGAACGAGTAGCTCTGGCATAGTTGATCAGACGCGAGTCAATCGATTCTCGCATCCAATCTGAAACAACATACCATTCTGTAGTTACACGCCTCACAAAGAATACCAAAACTTAAATTAAGTATATCTAATCATCATCTGTGTCGAAAGCAGATTCAGAGTTCTCGTTCACATCTAATGCAGCCACGTGTATCCAAGGCATCATGCGATCCGCAGCAACAGTCGTTGTAGGCTTGCCTTGTGTATTACATAAACCAGGTACTGGAGCTACTATATATCGGTCAGTACCCAAGACCTTTGTAACCCGATAGGGACCGATATACGACGGCAGGAGCTTCTTACTCTGGCCTTCATTATTAAAGCAAGTTTTAGTAATTTTAACAAGGTCACCTTCTTAAAACTACCAAAACTTTCTTACTGTTATCATAATACTGTTTTTGCTTGATCTGCACATTGTCTATCCTACTTTTAACTTCCTGGCGTATAGTGGGTAAGTCAGTGGAATCGCGAGTTTTATCAGAAATCTCATTAAGGATGGGATTTGCCGAAACATTCATAGAGGTACCAAACATCACCTCGGCTGGTGTCCTGCCGGTCGTTTTTTGGATAGTGTTGTTTAGTCCCCACTGAATCTTTCCTAAATGGCAATCCCATTCTTTTTCGCCATATTTCACGCTTAAAGCCTTCAATGAGCCGAGAATTTTGCGGTTATACCGCTCGACTTGACCGTTTGATCGGGGACTAGAGACATATGCGACGTGAAGCAGCTGCCGCGGTCACGCATGAGGCGATCAGGAGTTCTAAATATCCTGAATATGTCTCCTAGCACTCTTCCTACGTTCTGAGTGTGCGTGTTCCGAACCGGTTCGACAAAACAAAAATTTGTAAAAGCGTCAACTACTATTAATAGAAAAACCTCGCTTGGATTTCACGAAAGGTCAGAGATAGTTTATTTTATCGCGCAGAAAATCACATTTCGGTAAATTCTGAGCAATACGTCTTCACATATAATATAATTAATGTACACAAAATATTGTAAACATTTTAAAAGATTAAGTATGGAGTTTCTTGCCCATTCTTCTCCATACGTAACTACCTTTGGAAGGGGCAACTAGAATCAATTAATTATTGTTGTAAATTTTGACGTTCAAAAGTGCCTTTTATGTGCTTATTTGAAATAAATGATTTGACTTTGACTTTTACAACGATTGGCATTGGATATCTCCCCTCAAGAGTTACAGAATTCAGCATGCAGTAATCTATACACATTCTAAGAGAACCATCTTTCTTGCGTACAATTAGTCTTATTACAAAAAGCGGTTTAATAAAAAACCCAGGTTTAAACCTCTGCAAACTACGGTTTAAACAAAAATGTTATTACAAATCGTGGTTTTTCGAAAAACCATAGACCATATCATGGTCTAACACTAAACCGCGGCGGCCCCTAGTTTAAACAATCAAACAATGGTCTAAATCGTATCTGTCAAAATTTCACTTTTATGTTATAGCATTTTTCTCATTGTGTTGTGTTGTTTTTACCCGAAAATGGATATTAACATGGTCGATTTAATTGATATTGAGGATATTGAAGCCGCTGAGTTGTTGGGAACGCCACGCCGAAGTAATTTATGTTTACTTACTTTTTCCTCGGTACTCCAATTCTCAGATCGTTTTTTCTTTTGTTGGTCTATCACAATATAATATTAAAATTACTAAAGAAGGTAATACTATTAACAAAGAGGCAATTGTTCTATTTGAGACTTCGATAAATTAAAAATTACAATGCTAAATGAACTTTGTTTAACTTGCGTCTGCGATGGTTTTGTTATTGTTATGGTTTCATATAACGTGCGAGAATGTTACGTTTCGTTACACGTCTTAGATGTATTATTAGTAAGTAATTAATACGACATTAAGTAATGTGCTTAAACCTAAATAAAACTGCAAACGACGAAATAACTATTGTACCATGCAAGATAACAATCTCAATATTTTTAACACTCCTAAACATCATAATAATCATTAGCTTACCAACAAAAAGGTTTCTTTTCTGAGCATACGGAAGTTACGGAACGTTGCAATAGAATGATATAATGGTGAACGAATAATATTTGTATTAATCTGTGGTTGATATAAAGACGATGGTTCAAATGCCGGTACTAAGACGACCACGGTTTTTTAAAGATTTGTAATACGGACAAATTTAGACCATGGTTCTGCAGATAAGCCTGGACTTGATAGGACAGGTTTTTTTTTTTTTTTTTTTTCAGGATGGGAAATCATCAAATGACCCCTTCCGCTCTGGGTGGAGCGGAAGGGAGTGTCAGACTCTTACTGACTAAAACCCACCCGTGTTCCTTCCTTGGCCCTTTATGTTCCAGGGCAGCGGTACCCCTTTCGGACAATTCCGCTGACCCGGCAGGCTTGGGCCCTAATAGGCCCCCTCGTCGTTGCTGACATCTCTTTGAGGCGCGCGTGGAACACATACGCGCCGTCCAGCACGGGCCTGGTCCTGATCGGACGGTGAGCTACCCATTACTCACCGCCCGCAGGCCCGCGCCTACGGTGGCCGGGAGTCGTCACGCGGCTCCCGACGCCCGGAGCGTCTACCGCGGCGGCTGGGACGGGAGGCTCTCTCCGCTCTCTCCCTCTCCCATCCCGCCACCTCCTTCGCTAGCATGACTGCTTCGCAGAAGGAGGTGACTGCCTCCCATTTCCTCTCGTCCTGGACCATGGCTTGAATGAGGGCCGGGCGCGAGAGGTCGCCGCCGCTGTCGATCGCCTCTACGAGGGCACGACGGTGCTCCGCCCAAGCAGGGCAGACCGCCACTGTATGCTCCACCGTGTCCTCGGGGCGATCATCGCAGTGGTGACACCCGGGCGTTTCCTCCCGCCTGATAATGTGCAGGAACCTCCCGAAACACCCGTGTCCGGAGAGGACCTGCGTTAGGCGGTAGGTGAGAACGCCGTGACGCTTTCCTAGCCACTCCTCAAAGAGGGGTCTTACCGCCGCTATCGTGGCGTGCCCTGCGCTGGGTTGCGACAGTCGCTCTTTCCATGCCGCCATGAGGTCGCGCCGGAGGTCCGTCCGCTCCGCCGCCATTTGTCGTGGAAGCGGGGTTTCCCCCCGGCGCATTGCCTCCGCACGCCACTCATACAGGCGCGCGAGGACTATTGCCTCCAGGTCCCACGGCGGCAGTCCGGCAAGGAGGCTTGCCGTCTCACCCGAGATCGTCCGGTAGCCCCGGATCAGCCTTACAGCTACCACCTTTTGGGGTGCGTTCAGATAGTGGGCGGCTCTCCGCCGCAGCGAAAGCGCCCACACCGGGGCCCCATATGTTGCCATAGACCGCACGACCCCCGCGTAGAGCCTCCGGTAGGAGGCGTTTGGACCCCTCAGGTTGGGCAGGAGCCGTTTGAGGGCGGCCCCGGTCCGTTCTAGTTTGGGGGCCAAACGACGGAAGTGCTCCACGAAGCTCCACCGGCTGTCGAGAACGAGTCCCAGGTACTTCATCGTGGGCTCGACGCCGATGTGAGCCCCTCCTACCATTAGTGTTGATCCCGATGGTGGCCTGTTCCGAGGCCCGTGGAAAGACATGGCCTCAGACTTGTGCAATGCCACCTCGAGACCCAACTGCCGGATCCTCTCCACGACTATCGCAACCCCGCGTGTCATCGCGTCGGCTGCCGCCTGATGCGACCTCCCCTGCGCCAGAACCAGCGTGTCGTCAGCGTAGCACACCACGCTGACGCCATCGGGGAGGTCGGCCCGCAGCACCCAGTCGTAACCGATGTCCCACAGGAGCGGCCCCAGAACCGATCCCTGTGGGACACCGCACGATATCTCTCGCCGGTTCCACTCCCCGTCGCGACCGGGGTAGATGACGGCTCTGTCCGTCAGATATGCCTTGACTATTTGACGGAGGTAGGTCGGCACCCGGTGATATCGGAGTGCCTCCCCAATGCAACTCCAGGGCAGGGTGTTAAATGGTCTGGGTTCCAGCAGTTTGACCTGCGCTGACACCCAGCCAACCAGAAGCCTACCGCCCTCAACGACCTTTTTGGCCGCTGTCACGGGGCAGCTTACGGTTACTGTTCGCGTACCCGCGAAGTCAGGACGTATGGTGCCCGCCTTCACCTGTTCGGCCAGACACCCGCCCGTCCTGACGACGGCGGCCACCACCTCTCCCTCCGTTACGGAGTCGTCCAGGCCCAGGACGCGCATGTCTGCGCACTTGACGGGCCTGGAGACTCGAGCCTCGTCCGCATTGAGAGACGCCCTTAGCTTTTCAGCTAGAGCGTCAGCGGTGGGGCCACTCGTCACACCGGGAATCTCCAGCATGCGAGCGCCAGTTGCGGTCACCCTGTGCCGGAGGCCACCGGTGATCCCCAGCTCCTGGAGGTCCACCGTCTCCCTCGCCTTGGTGAGCACGTCGCAGTACGTCATGCCTTTCTTAATCGCGTCCGGCTGTAGCGTGATCACTACAGCCGCGGTCTTTGGGGCGCGGAGCCTTGCCGCGACGGCTCGCTCCTTGCGACGCCGCCTTTGTCCCTTTTTTCTCTCCGCCTTGGCCGCCTTCTTCTTCTCCCCGACCACCTGCCACTCAGCGTCAGTCGTGGGAGATTCTTGGGGGCGGGTAGTAGGCTCTGGGGCCTTCGCCTCCCGTGCCGTCCTACCCTTCTTATTTTGGGCCCCGATTGGTGTTTTGCCGGCCGACGCCTGCGTTGCCAGCACCGGGGCTCCACCGGCCGACGCTGGTTTCGCCTGTACCAGGCCAGACGGCCCGGGTTTAGGAGCGGCAACTGCTGCAGTGGCCGCATACGAGGCCGTCCTAGGCTTCGGGGCCGTCCTGCCCGCTAGGGGTGGGCGCAGGACTATACCCTCCAGGGCAGAGAACCGCGCTTGGAAGGCCGCTAGCTCCTTTCGAACCAGGTTCAGGACTTGGTTCTCCTCCGGAACAGGCTGGCTTGGCGGAACGGGCTGGCTTGGCTGCTGTTCCGCCTGCACCTGCCCGTTGCCGGTGGCCTTCAGGCTGGCCAGGTCCTCCCGGAGTCTCCCATTCTCCTCCCGGAGGAGCCTCATGGCGGCCGTCAGGCGAGCGACCTCCGCCCGCAGTTCGGCCACTTCGCCGGCTGAAGGCCCGGCTTTTCCGACCGCCTCCGCCGCCGCCATAATGGAGGCCGTTGCCGCGACCATGGCCCTGCTCCTTTTAGCTTGCAGCTTCTTAAGGGTCACTTTGCGGATCTCGGCCTCCACGACCGCCTTGAGCCTGGTTGCGCTATCCTCCTCGGGGCCGCTAGCTAGGCTCATCTCGTCGCTCGAGGGCCCCGAAGCGACCGCGCGACCGGTCGCCCCCTCCTTGGCGGGTTCCTCCGCTAGCACTGCCGCCTCCCGGGCAGTGAGCCCCCTCCCTTTGCCTCGCTCTCTCCCCCCCCGCTTACTGGTGGGGATCTTTCGAGCCGAGATTCCCTCACCCTCTGAGGCCGACCCCTGGTCGTCCACTGATAATGGCCGCTTACTGAAGTGCTTAATGTTCCACTTCTTTGTTGCAGCGGCCAACTCCTCCGCGCGGCGGTTGCTCGCTGAGCCTTCCGTGCTCGCGTCGCTTGTCGCGGCGTCGGACTCCGACCCCGTATCGCTCCTTTTCTCTTCTGGTTTTGTTTTTTTTTTGTTTGTTCTAGGTTTATCCATAATTGATCCCACGAGTAAAAAATTGTTTTATTGACTCAAAAATAAGGGGTTCGCACTAGCAACTGAATCAAGCTACCCATCAGCCAAGCTTTACAACTTTTCACGGTGCGCCGCCGCTTGGAGGTTTGGGGAATTTTTTATAGAGTTTTATCTTCCTCGCGCTCCGGGCGGTTAAGCCAAGACCCTCGACCCCCGTCAACAGTCAGAGACATGACCTAAACAGTCTTCGAGGCTACGAGACTTGCTAGCCCGGCGGCAGAGTTAGTGCACGCCGAGCCCGCTCTTTCCACGGCGGTTGAACCGCTCCTCCCCCAAACTACGAACACTCGCCTTCCTCTGTCCGTATTCGTATATATTTATTCCGTTCCAATACCAAAAGACCAACTAATACCGCTGGTATCCGCTGCAAACAAATTTGATGAAACAAATACCAGCGGCATCAGCTCCTGGTATTAGAACGGAATAAATCCCCGTATATAGCCCGGTTCCCTTCACCGACCATCAAGGATGATCGGTGATTGGAACCGTTACCCTTCCCCGTGTGTTGGAGATTCGCCGCCGGCCCCAAGTGTCCACCGAAAACCTGGTGGGCACTTGGGGCCAGCGTTGCCCAGAGTGCGCCACGTGGAGGCTCTTCAACATGCACCCCATAGGACAGGTTTAAACCAAGGTTTATTTAGTTTTTTGTAATAAGACTGAATGGGACTAGCATAGTCGGAAGATGATTCGCGCACTATATCTGAGTCTAACATCTCATCTACCATTGTACGCACCTGCGAGCACTCATGATGTGATAGTCGATACGGACGGTATACAACAGGACGTTGACTGTTAAGCTCTATTTTCATTTGAGCAACGTTAGTACAACCAAGATCCTTTAAGGATGACACAAAACAATGCTTGTACTTTCTGAGCAAATCTAGTAACCGTTTCCTGGCATCATTAGGTACCTTTTGACAAATGAGAACCCGGCTTTTATCTAATTTATTACCGGTAGCATCACTCATCAGTTCAGGTGACTCGACGACAACCCTGTTGAAAAAATAAACCTTTTCAGCTCGGTTAAAGATATTGTCCTTTGGAATTAGACAGAAACTAGCATGGGGAATAACAACTACATTCACACAGCCATTTGTCGAATTATAAAGTCCTCCGCAAACTGAAAATTGCTGCTTGGGTTTTCCTGCAACATTATTTTTCAGTAAAATACTGCCACTAATAGTAGGATCAACGCTGGCTCTGATCGAAACTGGTCCCCAAAATTTGACAGCTCCTAAAGTGCAAACCTTTAAAGCGGATAGTTAGATTAGATATTTTTTATCATCATTCAAATAGTAATGGGAGTTACTTTGCTGAGTCAGCAGGAAAGCTTAGGAATTATGAAAATGCAGAATAAACAGCGAGCGCAGCGAGCTTGAAATTTTTGCACTCTCTCTGAAATTGGTTAGATTGTCTTTTGATCATTGAAACAGAAATATGTCATAGTACTCAGTTATGTTACCGAGTTATGCAGGAAAACTCAAGAGTTGTGAGACCGCATAATGCAAGAGTGAGCTCGAAAATAATATCATTGCATTATCTCGGATAGGTTCGGTTTTTTTTTACTATTCATACAGAAATAGGAGAACTTAGTTTGTCCGACTTATGTAGAAAAGAACTAGCTTTATAGCACCAAAGTTAAATGATTTCTGGGATGTTCTGGGACCGCGCCGAATTTATTTTTTTTGTCGTGGAGTCATTATGGCCGCATTATGCCTAGCCCTTTCGGGCGTTGGCACTGTGAGTCTGCACAGTGCGCCCCCCTGATCAGTGGCAGCCGCCCCAATGGCCAACCCCTAGCTACGACGCTGGCGGCAACTTATACATTTGGAAAAGTTTCTTCTAATTTATCGGACTTTATTAGACTTGAGACACTTAAATCCGCTGATTCTTTTGCTGTATTTTTAAATACTGCCATAAATGAAACCATTCTAATTTGAGTTCATCGTAATAAAATTCTGCAAATTCTTTGCAAACTTTTGTCAACTGGTAAAAATTTATTGTTATTAATGTTTGGCTCTACTATTCCAAAAAAGATGAGAAAGAACACTGGTTATAGGCGGTATCCAGTCTGGTTTTCTAATGATATTATTAAAGACGCCAAGCGTAAAAATAACTCCATCATAAATGGAAAATTTCACGATGTGATTTGATATATGCGGAGTTTAGTGCACTACGATCGGACCTAAAAGAAAGAACCCAGGAAGCTTACATATTGTTCTTTAATAATACCGAAAATAATCTACGTATGAATCCGAGACAGTTCTGGCAGCATGTTTCTAGCCTCAGATCCAAAGGGTGGTTTCGAACCAATTGTTGTGCACAACGGGGAGACTAGTTCTGGTGTTAAAGCGGCCGAGGCATTCGCTCACTACTTTGCTAGTGTGTTTCTTCCTGACACACCCAAGTTGGACCCATCGCACCTAAATGTGAGTAATGAGAGAGAGAATATACCTCTTTCCTATCCTAACCCTTCAGGATGTAAAAAGAGGCTTAGCTAGACTTAAATCCAGTAGCTCGATTGGCCCTGATAATGTCCCTGCCTTTATACTTAAGGGCTGTCGTGATATCTTGGCAGCTCCTCTCTGTCATATTTTTAACTTGGCGCTCCAGTCCAGTGTATACCCTGAGCAGTGGAAAATCTCGCGAGTCATCCCTATCCCTAAAACATTTGACAAAAAAGCTGTAGAGGAACACAGACCCATTGCTATCCTGCCTACCGTGGCCAAGACTTTTGAGCATATACTCCACGCACTTATCTACAAGAGGATTAATGTGCTACTTTCGGATGCCCAACACGGTTTTCGTCCAGGTCGCTCCGTAAATACAAACCTACTGATCCACACAGACTATCTATCTAGCGGTTTAGACATCGGTAGGCAAGTCGATGCCCTCTATTTTGACTTTCGGAAAGCGTTCGACAAAGTCGATAACGATATACTCCTGTCTAAGTTAGGGGCCATGGGATTCTCGGCCAGTTATCTTGAATTTTTCTCTGTTATCTACGGGATCGCAAACAATTCGTCAGACATGGCTGCCTCGAGTCTAAGCCTTATAATACTCGCTCTGGCGTGAGTCAAGGATCTGTGTTGGGGCCACTTTTATTCCTTAATCATGATCAATGACCTCGTCAATAAGGTTAAGTTTGCAAAATGCGTGCGTAAAACTAGTTGCTCACATCAGAACGGACGAGGATTGCAAGCTCCTGCAAAGGGATATTGACGCTATCTACGAGTGGTGCATTCTAAATAAGCTGTTCTTTAACACAAATAAGTGCTACGTCGTGACATTCGGTCGAGGATTACGACCAATCCATTTTGTCTACAGCTTAGGTGGGGAAAAAATAACTCGAGTCACTAACGTAAAGGACCTGGGAGTGACCTTCGACCGCTGTCTGACTTTCAGAGATCACATTTCCACCCTTGCGAAAGAATCTTTTAGACGCTTAGGATTTGTTATGCGAAATGCTCGTGATTTTCACAACCGGCGTGTCATTATATTACTGCTACACCACTCTAGTTCGTAGTAAGCTGGAGACTAGTAGTTGTGTCTGGCATCCCTATACCGCGGCCCAAACACTAATTCTCGAGAAAGTGCAGAAAACGTTTCTTAGATTTCTTTTTAACAGAACTTTCAATTTCTACCCTTACATGTACCCCACTAACTATATCCTAGGGACTTTGGGTTTCAACTCGTTGGAGGTAAGAAGAGGCCTTGAACAGCTAACGATAGCCTGTATGACCCGAAAGGTCGTATCGACTGCCCTGAGCTCCATGACCTTTTCTGTCGACTATTTGTGCCCGACAAATACATCGGTCACCGCCAAAGTGGCCGACACAATCTGTTCGCGCAACTGCCTTGCAGAACGGTCGCCAGAACTGAATCGCCTGTCTGTCGTACTATAAGGATGCTCAATGCCCTCCTGATGGCCAACCCTGAATGTGATGTGTTTGCGGACGAATGGAATAAAATTAAACGCGTATGTCTGATGTTCTGTGAGAAACAGTATGCGAGAGTGTCCACTGTTCCATGTTAGTACTGTGGCAGCGCGCACGACCTGCGCGCGCGCCGCACAGCGGCAGACTGGCGCTCCGCCTGTGCGTCACCTATATTTATAACATTTTCGTTTATTTAATAAATTGATATATTCTTGAGTTATTTTGCACTTCACCGCTATTGGTGGATTAATAACTCAAGAATATAATGTGTCTGCTAGCTACTTAAACATATGTAATTTTGTATATAGTTAGGCTTAATATTCAATAAATAAGAATCATTATATCACCAACTAGTATTTTATTCCTCTACTGCCTAAACGCTAAAGTGGTGACCCCGAACGAAGCAAACAGAACGAAGCAACCGCAAGAAAACCATGCCGATTACCGCCGAACAACCAAACATGGAGTCAGCAGGATCAAGCTCAGCGAACCCACAGGATGTTTCGCTAGCATCCCAACATATCGCCGGTATCTCACTTTCTCTTCGAGTACCACCTTTCTGGCGCGACAAACCCCGGTTATGGTTCATTAGTTTCGAAGCAGCTACGCGTGATCTCAAGAAAAGTGAAGCACAGAAGGCACAGATGATCATCGCGCAGCTAGAAAAAGAAGACATCGAGCAAATATGTGACCTGTTATACAACCCGTCTCCCGATCGTCAATATACCGTCATAAAGGAACGTCTTATTTCTGTGTACGAAGAATCTGATGGCAGGCAGTTACAGAAGCTACTCTCAGATATGGAACTTGGTGACCAGAAGCCTAGCCAGTTACTACGTCGCATGCGCAATCTCGCTCACAATAAGGTGCCAGACAACACACTACGGCTCATGTGGATGAACTTGCTACCCGCGCACGTACGATCAGTGCTTGTAGTAAGTGACACGATAAGCAAGGATACAGCACTTGAGGAACTAGCCAAGCTCGCCGACAAAATGCTTGAACAAACCTGTGAAGTGTCAGCAGTATCTGTCGCATCAGCATCAACATCCCAGCAAGCGCAAGACCCACCTGTGAGCATACATAATCTCGTCGAAGAAATAAGAAAATTGCATGTCGAGATCGCCGAACTGAAGACGTCATATCGTCACAATAATCACGACCGCTCGCGCACGCCGCCGCCGCATATATAAAAGTACTCTGTGATTCCGTATATATAAAAGTACTCTGTGCGCCGCCGCGACACTACGGGCGCAGGCCGTACCGAGCGCGTTCGACGTCACGCACCCGCTCTCGCTCGACTACACCGTCCGCGTCGCCGCATTGTTATTATCACCGGCGCTTCGGAAAAAATGCAAGACATTGTACTACACCGTGCAATTTCAACAATGAAGGGAAGACGGAAAACTAATGGAGGCGTTGGCAGTAGCGGAACCTAACGTCGAAAACAAATCCTACCGCCTATTTATCACTGATAAGACGACGTCCATGAGTTTTTTGGTAGATACGGGTGCCAATATATCCGTTTTACCAAAAAGGAAAGGAACACGATCGACACCGCTACCATATCAATTATACGCAGCAAACAATACTGTTATACCAACATATGGAGAGAAGACACTGGAGCTCGACCTAAATCTTCGTCGACCATACAAGTGGAAGTTCATAGTCGCCGCAGTTACGAAACCAATTATTGGAGCAGATTTCCTCGGCTATCACAATTTACTAGTCGATCTACGAAGTCAGCGACTCATTGACAACACTACGAAGCTCACCTCCAAAGCTCCTGGCCGCTATACAAGTACACCTACTATCAGCAGCATCAATATACAGCAAACCTATCACGACATACTAGCTGAGTTTCCTGGGACTACTCGTCTGTCTTCAATGAAATTGAACCCGAAACACAAAGTGGAACATTTCATTGAAACAACAGGACCACCTATCTACTCCCGAGCACGTCCAATACAACCGCATCTTTATGAACGAGCGAAGAAGGAATTCGAGAACATGATCAGCCAAGGATTGTGCACACCGAGCAAGAGTCCTTGGTCCAGCCCGCTACACATTGTACCGAAGAAAAATGGAGACTTGCGAGTATGTGGGGACTACAGACGTCTCAACTCCGTCACGAAACCAGACCGCTATCCTGTTCCGAGGATAAAGGACTTCACGTACCAGCTCTCGGGCAAACAAATATTCTCCACTCTTGATTTGAACCGAGCCTACCAACAACTACCAGTACGTTCCGAAGACATAGAGAAGACTGCAATAATCACGCCTTTTGGACTATTCGAATTCCCACGAATGTGTCCAGGTTTGAAGAATGCAGGACAAACCTTCCAGCGATTCATTCATGAAGTGCTACGGGAACTTGACTTCGTGTACCCATTCATCGACGATCTTCTTTTGGCCTCAGAAGACGAAGACATGCACAGACAGCATCTACGAACTGTATTGCAAAGACTGGACGAGTATGGCATAACGATCAATCCTTCGAAGTGTGTATTCGGCCAACGCGAAGTAACATTTCTCGGCTACAAAGTATCAGCAGAAGGAATTAAGCCACCAGAAGACAAGATCAAGATCATTAGCGAATATCCAAAACCAGCAAACATAGAAGAGCTACGAAGATTCCTCGGCATGCTGAATTTCTACCGAGACAGCATACCTAACGCCACCGCTATTCAAGCACCACTACATACCTACTTGCACAATACAAAAAAGCGAGATAAAACATTAATACAGTGGAATGATGACACATCACAAGCGTTTGAAAGCTGCAAGAAATGTATTACAGAAACAACCTATCTGTCGCACCCACATCATTCTGTTCCACTTGGAATGATGTGTGACGCATCTGATCGGTGCGCTGGTGCTGTCCTTCAGCAGCAAGTTAATGGAAAATGGCAACCACTGGGCTATTTTTCAAAGAAGTTCACTCCGGCTCAGCAAAATTACTCGACGTTCGACAGAGAACTTCAAGCAATCTACATGGCAGTCAAGCATTTCAGGAAAATATTTGAAGGACGTGAACTAATTATATTCACTGACCACAAGCCACTCACGTACGCCATGCAAAAGATCTCGTCAGATTCTGAGACACCGCGCAGACGAAGACAACTATTATTCATCAGTGAATTCACAAATGATTTACGACACATAAGTGGGCGAGACAACGTAGTTGCGGACGCATTATCACGTGTCGAAGCAATCAGCTGTCCGAACCCAATCGATTACGAAGCACTCGCTCAAGCACAAGCAAAGGATAAAGACATAGCCGAACTAAAGCAGCAGTCGAATATCCAATTGAAGAGAATAATGTTACCCGGCTCATCTCAGCAAATATACTGTGAAACCTCAACACACGACGTTCGTCCATACTTACCTCAAGAGTTCCGTATTATCGCATTCAACGCCATCCACGGACTCAGCCACCCCGGTATACGAACTACGAGGAAGCTCATGCAGAGAAGATACTTTTGGCCATCCATGAATACTGACGTCAAAACATGGGTACAAACATGCATCGCCTGTCAACGGTCCAAGATCCAACGGCATACATCAAGTGTCACAGCAGCGTTCGAGCAGTCACAACGCTTCGAACACGTCCACGTAGATATCGTCGGTCCTCTACGAACATCGCCTAACGGTCATCGTTACGTCATCACAATGATCGACCGCGCCACACGCTGGCCCGAAGCACACGCTGTGTGTGATATGACTGCAGAGACCGTTGCCAAGACGATATATGAAGGCTGGATTGCAAGATTTGGCTGTCCGGCTAGGATGACCACAGATCAAGGCCGGCAGTTTGAAAGCCACCTATTCACCGCGCTGACCAGATTATTTGGAATCAAGAAGCTACGAACTACGCCGTATCATCCCCAGAGCAACGGTATAATAGAACGTTGGCATCGGTGTATGAAAACTGCTCTCACTGCTCGCCTCAGTCAACATAGTTGGATTGAAGAATTACCCACCGTATTGCTGGGACTGCGTGCTGCAATCAGAACCGACTCAGATGTAAGCGCAGCCGAACTAACATACGGTCAAAACCTACGCCTACCAAGTGATTTCTTCGTGACGTCACCAGCAGTCACCATGGACAGTAATTACGTTGAAAAGCTGAGAACGTCAATAAACAATATCCGTCCGGTACACGCACAGTCGCATAACACTAATCGCCCTGTGTTTGTTCACCGCGACCTACAGACGTGTAAGCAAGTGTTTGTGCGAGTCGATGCAGTGAAGAAACCATTACAGCCACCATACGATGGTCCATATACGGTAATAAGCAGAGATAGCAAAACGTTCACCCTACAATTACCTAGAAGAGAAGCAGTAATTTCAATAGATCGCCTGAAGCCAGCTTTCACCACATGCGAAGCAGACTACACCGCAGTAGATACAGTACCTACAAGGACGGACGTTATAAAAACATCGCGCTCCGGCCGAGTCATCAAACCACTGGTACGCTTCGCTTGAGGGGGAGCACTGTGGCAGCGCGCACGACCTGCGCGCGCGCCGCACAGCGGCAGACTGGCGCTCCGCCTGTGCGTCACCTATATTTATAACATTTTCGTTTATTTAATAAATTGATATATTCTTGAGTTATTTTGCACTTCACCGCTATTGGTGGATTAATAACTCAAGAATATAATGTGTCTGCTAGCTACTTAAACATATGTAATTTTGTATATAGTTAGGCTTAATATTCAATAAATAAGAATCATTATATCACCAACTAGTATTTTATTCCTCTACTGCCTAAACGCTAAAGTACCTAAGTAGCGAATAATTGTTTATGGCACAATTGTTTGATTTTCTATGCTAATTAATGTAATTGGTATTGTACCGTGTTACTTAACTATAAATAAATAAATAAATAAATTGTCAATTTCTTGGTATGTTGCCGAACGATTTTTTAAACATTGTGTCAATTATAGGAACAAACATATCTACACGAATTTTTATTTTACCATTCAACTGTTCAATCTCTGATGATCCTTCAAAAAAAGTGATTCGAGTGCTGCGATTTTTTTTTTTTTCAAACTTAGGTATCTTTATAGACAGCATTTGCATTTTTTTCTTTAGCAGCCAATTCGTATTGATCTAAATTATTGCGTGTGACAGGTTCTGTATATTTATGTAATAAAATACGAACAATAATAAAGAGCATGACATTCCTTTGTTCTGTTAAAGATTAAAACTATCAGTTACTAATTTCAAATAAACAACTGTATCAATTAATATCAAAAGTAATTATGTACATTATATTCCTTTGTTTTAAAGTAATTCTTAACTGTTGATTCAATACTCTTTAACGGAACTTCCGGTGTGAAATATTATTGTTTGTTACAAATATCTGTAAAGTCAAACTAAAATATATTAATTGCAAACTATGAATTATCCACTTGAAATATAATGTAAGTTAATATGTGATTTAAAAAGGTAAGCTATTATCTACTATTTTTGTGTTTGTTATAAGTTTATAAGTTGATCAATTTAATTAGACGTTCGGATATAAAAGCGATGGACAGTGCGCTGTCTAGTCGTCTCAGATACCCTATCACAGGACCCGCGTCGAGTAACGCGGGTCCATCATCTGAAAGCCGTCCGAGGCTGACTGAATGAGGGGCCCATATTAATGGGTCACCGCGAACCCTCCGCGGAACGGGGGGCTATGCTCCGGATCCGCAGGCCACGCCCCCTTGCGGGGGCGTAGCGACATTTGAAAGTTAAAAGTTGTCTAGTCGAGTTGCTCGGTAGATGTTCAAGTGGTTGGTTCGTCCAGGGCCTCAAGTCTGCTATTACAATAGTGTCAGAATGGTCTCGCCATTGTAAGTATTTGACAGTGTTTGTATGGCAAATCTGTCAAAAACTCACAATGAAGAGACCATTCTGACACTATTGTAATAGCAGACTTGAGGCCCAGATGTCACGTCAGTTAAGTAATTTGATATTATACCTTAATTATTGCCTGTTATGATTATGTTGTTGTGTAAAGTATATTATTGCCAATATTGGTAATGTGTTAAATTGTTTAATGGAATACTCATGTTCCTACCTTTATATTATTATAATAATGTTGCTATTAATCTGAGTAAAGGTCCAATAGATAGAATTATCTGTTTTGAGATAACGGTACTTTATGATAGAATACTTAATGCTGTTTCCGTGGAGTTTCTTATCCGTTCTTCTCCACGAAGACCTAGTTTTGGAACGGAGAACTAGCTTTCTCAGTAACATTACCATGACAAGCCTAATTGAAATAAATGCCTAGTCTTGTCTTTCTGTGCTTTTCTTTATAAAATCCTTTCCCTACACACCATATTCTTAGGGACTTTCATACATAGTAAACTACTAGTTACCATTCTGATACACAAAGCTTGCTAATAAAGTGGCTATCAATACCTATAAATGTATACCTGAAGTCTCTAATTCAGATAATTTATGTAAACAAAGTAATGTCAAGAAATGTCACTGTCAAAATGACAGGACAGTGGTGCAAAACATTTTATCATTAAATGTTTTTGTAAATAATCATCGATAAAATTAAAGTGAATTAATCATAAACAAAATACCGTTGCCAAACAATGTTTTTTGTAGTGTGTCGGAGACACGGTATATGATAATCATAATCAGCCCTTTTAAGCCCAGTGCTAGACGTAGGCGTCCCAAAATCGATTTCCAATCGAAACAGTTTACAGCCGTTTTCGTCCAAAATGTGGCTAGATATGCTACTTACAATATGAATCTATTTATGAGAGTTGCAATATTAGTGTTGTTGAAGATTAAAAAATGTGAAAATGTTTGGATCTCCTGCATTGTTACCAGTATCATAAAATATTTTATACCAGAAAATCTCCTTTTATTAATAACTTTGTTTAAAACCGAAAATATATAAAAATAATTACGGTATGATTATTTATTATTATTATTTCTTAAAATCAGTACTTAAAAGAAAATAGAACCTCTTTTTTTGCAATTTTATGTGAATTACCATTACGAAGATATTTTTTTGTTGTGTTATCCCCGTTGTTTACATAAATTATCTGAATTTGAGACTTTGAGTATAGTTAACATTTAGAATCTGACACGTGCGTTACTAACACAATCGATCAGAGATACTAATCAGTTTAATTTTAATATTTCAACTTCGACAGTAATTCTTTGCTAATATCTAAAATAACACTATAGAAAAGAAGCGTTGGATCGGCCTTCAGGGGCCCCCGTGAGGTTGGGGGTCCTGGGCACGGGCCCCGTGTGCCCTTATGGTAAAAACGGCATAGGTTGCATAACGACTTGATGTGGTTGACGTAGCCTTTGATATCGGATAAGCCTTTCCAGTAGGTCGTCATGTTGTAGTAGACAACAAGACGCAATTCGTCCTTGATATACTGAAGATTGGTTTTTTCCTTTGTACGGAACCCTAAAAATGAGCACTTTAAAGCTTAATATTACGCAAACGGGTTCTTGAATCAAAAAACGGTTTTCACAAACCCGTAGTGTGGCCGACGACCGTTGCCAATACTCTTTTTAGGTAGTTTTTTATTGTTTTCTATATACTTTTTTGTTTTTTGACGTTGTTGTTACCTAAGTTACTGAAAAACACGTACGTATTAAAAATATAAGAATTGGAATTTGGCTAATACTTTTTTATTTAATACAATTAGTCATCCAAATATTGGTCCTTCGATTTGTTTTTAAAGAATAAAACCAGTGCAATTTTATTATAATGGTTGTAACTCGTAGTCAAACACGGTTGGTAGAATCTTCTGTAGATACGCAAGCGGAAACCACAGGTAATGTTGCGGCGGTTACTCAGGTAGCTCAAACTAGTACCGGTGGCGATGCATCTACGCCTAATCCCTCACGAACCCGATCTACTTCATCACGCACGAGCCGCTCTTCCGCGACGGTCACTGCGAGGAAACTCGCAGCGGAGGCACAGCACGCCCGTTACCTCGCACGATTAGAGTTGGCTGCGCAAGAAGCCAAAATGAAGGCTAGAGAGGTGGAGCTTGAGAGAACAACGGCTGAGTTAGAATACCAAGCCCAACTTGCAGCGATTGACGCAGAAAATAGTAAACATGGTACAACAAGTGGTAGGAGCAGAGGTAGTATAAAAGAGTGGTTAGAAGAGACAGGTAAACATGATGTCGTTATGCGCCAAAATTGCAACGATACATACGACTTCTTACCATACAACCAACTCGGCAACTCTGCCGCCGAACCAATGACAACTCAAATACAGTTTTCTCAACCCCAAGAGCTTGCTAACACTTTAAACCAGTTTCAGGTTTTCTCATCAAACAATAATGGTGCCGCTTTACCCATACCTTCAGGAATGGGTAAAGGAATGGGTAAACAAACTAACAACGTCTCGGTCCAGTCATTGCCAAGCGGTAACCGATAACGTGAATGATGACCCTGTAGTAGCTGATATTTCTCAAGGAAAGAATGAAGATAGTATCTCACGGCTAGTAAACACCTTTGAAAGCTTAGTAAACAAGCTAGGGCCTAATAAAAATACTCAAAAATACAAAATTGAGCTCCCAATTTTCGATGGTAAATCCCCAATGGATTGGCTTGTTTTTAAGCGTTCATTTATTCATTCCCAATCATCTTATACAGCAGCTCAAAACCTAGCTCGCCTCAGCACGGCCTTAAAGGGAGCAGCCCGGGACGCGGTCTGTATACTTCTTGTGACAGCGCTTGATCTCAAGGTAATAATGCAGGAACTAGAAAGGCTTTTCGGGCGTCCGGAGCTAATTGTGCTGAAAGAGGTTGCGGCTATCCGTGCCTTGCCCAAAGTCGGCAACGATATTAAAGAACTTACTATATTTGCTTCTCGCGTGCGCAACTGTGTGGAAGTAGTTAAGCTATTAAACGAAACTGATTATTTACGTTCACCTGAGCTATTTGGGTCGCTAATCAACAAGCTTCATCCATTGTTGCGCACACGATGGTTAGACTACGCAGCAGCTCACGCTACCTCTACTGCGGAGTCTAGTGCTAAAGTGGGATTATTGTCCGATTTTCTATCGCGAGAAGTGGACCTACACATTAATTTTGGTACTTCCGTCGAGTCACCACATGTGCCACGGGAACGTGCTCATGCTGTATCGGAGTCCGAATCAGACCCACCAAAGGTATCACATACGAGAAATAAACCTAAAAACATTAAAATTGATTCGAATAAATATTGTATTGTTTGTAAACAAGCACGTGACATGTCGTCGTGTGACAACTTTAAGGCAATGTCAGTAGAAGACAGGTGGCGTTTCATAAAAGAAAATAAAATTTGCTATCGTTGCTTAAAAGGAGGTTCACATAACTTTAGGTTGTGTAATAAAAATAAAAATAAGTGCGAAATAAAGGATTGCAAGCGTAAGCATCACACATTACTACATAATCCAAACTTTATTCCTACGGCATCTGCACACAGTAATCAGGTACAATGTGCTCCTACAACATCTACTTTAAAGACTTCCTCTGCACCAACTACAAGCAACGCAGAAGAAAATACGGCGAGAGACTTAGTGACCCACACAAACACAAATTTAGGTATAAGCAAAAGCTCTAGTCTCCGCCCCCTCTTGAAGATAGTCGCAGTTACAGTCTCGGGGCCTTCTGGAAGTGTTGACACGTATGCTCTTTTAGACGACGGCTCCACGTCTACATTCATAGATTCTGATATTTCCTCCCGCATTGGTGCTAATGGTCCAGTGGGACAAATTTATTTGGATTGTGTAGGTGGTTTGTGTCGAGAAACGTCTGTGAATTACGTTGATTTTGAAATAAAAGGCCTGCATTCTAGTCAAACATATTCAGTTCGTAGAGCTCGCTCGATCAAAAACTTAGGAATAGTATGTAATCAGTCAGTCAGTAGCGATGATTTACTTCGTTATCCTTACCTATCTGATTTATCCAATGAACTGTGTTATGACAATGCTTCTCCTATGCTTGTAATAGGGATTGATAACTGGCATTTGTCATTTGCGACCGCCACGAGGAAAGGCACAAAATCACAACCGGTAGCGATTCAAACTGCATTGGGTTGGGTTCTTTTCGGGTTTTCGAATAGTAAAACTAGGCCCGTCAAATCATTTAGGCCTGCCGAATCCATAAACCATGCGTATTCGACTGAACTTGATGACCCTAAGTCTGAACTTGAAGAGCTTATTAAAGCGCATTATAAGTTAGACTCTGTCGGAATCACCAAGCACGAGGCGCGCAGTACTGACGATCAGCGCGCATTGGAAATATTATCCCGCACTGCACGTCGACTGCCTTCTGGGCGTTACGAAGTAGGTCTTCTCTGGAACACGGAAAACATAAAAGCGCCAGACAGCCTTCCTTTAGCTTTGTCTAGGTTTAAGAGTTTAGAGAAAAAGATGTCGAGGGAACCCAATTTTGCCGAACGGTATCGAAAGAATATTTATGACACCTTAGAGAAAAATTATGCCGAAGAGTGTAGCAGGGTAGAGCCCTCCGGTTTTTGTTGGTATTTACCACACTTCGGTGTAATAAATCCGAACAAGCCCGCAAAGCTTCGAGTCGTCCATGATGCTGCTGCACGTTCTTGGGGGGTGTCTCTGAACTCAATGTTGCTGACGGGCCCTGACCTCTTGCAAAACCAACTAAGTATTTTGATGCGTTTTAGGGAAGGAAGGATCGCCCTGACAGCCGATATTAAGGAAATGTTTCCACAGATTAAGATAATTCCACAAGACAGGGACGCCCAACGATTTCTGTGGCGTGACGATCCTTCAGGTCCTATAAAAATATATCGCATGAGTTCTATGATTTTTGGTGCTTGTTCAAGTCCGTCAACGGCAATTTATATAATAAACTTAAACGCGTCAGAGTTCCGAGACGAGTTTCCCGAGACCGTGGACGTTATCAAGAGCAATATTTACATGGATGACTTTATCAGCAGCGTTGATAGCGTAGAGTCCGCAGTGCGTCTGGCTGCTGAAGTGGTGACCATCCATAAACGCGGCGGTTTCGAAATGCGCGGCTGGACGTCTAATGAACCAGCTGCCTTTGCCATGTTTCCAAAAGAGTTGCTGTCCGATGTGATGAACAGCAAGATTGACGGCGTAGATTTGTGTAAGGACTCTGTGGCTCGCACTCTAGGTCTCATTTGGCAACCTATACACGATCAATTTAAATTTAATTCTGGGTTAACAAGCGAGTCATGGGCTCCTACAACTAAACGGCAAGCTTTAACGCAAGTCATGCGTATTTATGATCCTTTAGGAATCTTGTCACCAATTATAGTTAGAGGTAGAATTCTTTTTCAAAATCTGTGGCGCAAAGGTTTGGATTGGGATGATGGGCTGTGCGAAGACGACTGCAAAGTGTGGCACGAGTGGTATGATAATCTAAAGTCGATTTCAGAATTACGATTACCTCGGTGGTATAATTTGTGTGATATGGACGTTGCAGAACGAGAGTTACACGTTTTTTGCGACTCGAGTGAGCAAGCGTACGCGGCAGTCGCTTATTGGCGTTTCGTAGATGCTTTGGGCCAGGCACGTCTTTCTCTTATTGCAAGCAAGACACGTGTATCTCCATTAAAACCTACTTCTATACCACGCCTCGAACTACAGGCTGCCTTGATAGCCACTCGTCTCGCCACATTTATTTGCGAAGCGCATCATTTCAAACCAAACCGGCGCTACTTCTGGTCCGACTCAATGACTGTATTAGGTTGGTTGCGCAGTGATGGTCGGAAATTTAAGCCTTTCGTAGCCAACCGAGTAGGTGAAATTTTGGAAAATAGTGATATCTCTACATGGCGTTGGGTCCCCACGGATCTTAACGTCGCCGATGACGCTACTCGCACTAATTGCTGCACGTTAAATGTTGAGTCGCGCTGGATTTCAGGTCCCGAATTTTTACTTCGTGCTTCCAGTGATTGGCCATCTAATCCAGTAGGTAGTGTTATCATTGATCCATTAGTGGAAGTAGAAATGAAATCATCTGCACGTACTATAGAGTCACCATCGGTATGCTTAAAATCAACCTCAACCTCATCACCTAGAAATGATTTTTGTAATTACAATGATGTAAGCACGTTGCCCATGCCAGTAGTTGCTGATCCAACTCATTTTACTTCTTGGCTAAGGATGGTAAGGGCAACTGCTAGAGCTCACCAGTTTATTGCTATATGCATTATGAAGGTTAAAGGGGTTCCGCGTAACTTTGTCCTTTCTCAACTCAGCATAACAAATGTTAATTCTCAAATAAGACCCTTAAGGCCATTAAATATGCAAAGCCTCAAAATTGCTTGCGTCCACATCCTACGCCAAAGTCAAAAGAATAAATTTGATAAAGAACTACAATGCCTGCAGCGTGGACGCCCCATATCACCTAAGAGTCGTCTCGTGAGCTTGTCCCCAGCTCTAAACCAAGACGGTTTGATTTATCTACAAGGACGTATAAACGCTGTCGAGAACGTAGAAGAACACACCAAGCATCCAATCATATTAGACGGGAAAGACCCAGCCGTGCGCCTACTCGTCAGTCATTTCCACAAGAAATTCGCACATGCCAACACGGAGACCGTGATAAATGAACTTCGGCAAGAATACTGGATACTGAGTCTGAGGAATACAGTTAGATCTATCGTCTACAACTGCCAACAATGTAAGTTGCTGCGCGGAAAACCTTTGCAACCACCCATGGGCAATTTACCTGAAGCTCGGCTCTCCCACCACAAGCGACCCTTTACGTTCGTTGGAGTCGATTACTTCGGCCCTCTACAAGTGATGGTGCGCCGTAAACAAGAGAAACGTTGGGTTGCGTTGTTTACGTGTTTATCTACCAGGGCTTTACACCTTGAAGTGGTACACAGCTTGTCAGCTGATGCAGCCATAATGTGCCTTCGCCGTTTTATATCTCGAAGAGGTACGCCAAGTCAAATATTCTCCGATAATGGAACGGCCTTCGTCGGCGCGAACCGGGAGCTGCGTACACTTTATGATCAGGCCGTCACCGACTATACTTCAAATATGAAAATTGAGTGGGTTTTCATCCCGCCATCAGCCCCGTTCATGGGGGGAGCGTGGGAGCGCTTGGTAAAGAGCGTCAAGACAGCTCTCCGCGTAACACTTCGGGAACGTACCCCAACCGATGAAGTCCTCGCGACGCTTTTGGCAGAGGCCGAGGCATTAGTTAACGCGCGGCCCCTTACTCACGTCTCCCCGGACCCGACTGATCCTGAGGCCTTGACTCCGACACATTTTCTGCTCGGCTCCTCATCGGGTCGCCCATTACCAGCCCAACTCACGGATTCTGACCTATGCAGCAGAAGTGGGTGGCGTAAAGCAGTACGATTAACTGATCACTTTTGGCGACGGTGGATTTTAGAATATTTGCCAATTTTGGCCCCACGACGTGTTCGCGGAGTTTCGACCGCACTTAAAATTGGAGATCCCGTACTCATAGCTGATGGAGATTTACCTAGGGGAACATGGCCACGAGGCAGAATTACTGCGACTTATCCAGGCCGCGATGGTGTCACGAGGGTTGTGGATGTGAACACTATGGCGGGGACGTTGCGGCGACCTCTAAAGAAAATAGTTTTGTTATAAAAGGGGGAGGATGTGGCCGACGACCGTTGCCAATACTCTTTTTAGGTAGTTTTTTATTGTTTTCTATATACTTTTTTATTTTTTGACGTTGTTGTTACCTAAGTTACTGAAAAACACGTACGTATTAAAAATATAAGAATTGGAATTTGGCTAATACTTTTTTATTTAATACAATTAGTCATCCAAACGTAGTATGTTTGAACGGCCTATCCACCATATTTTACTACATTGTCGGCGTGATTAATATGTAAACCCATCCAAATTACAGCTTTCTAGAACTAGAGTCTCTGAACTAAGCCGTGGACACGGACAGACAGACAGACGGACATGGCGAAACTATAAGGGTTCCTGAATGAATACGGAACCCTAAAAACAGGGAGCTGAAGGTTTTTTTAAATAAAAAAACAACAATACCGGTATCAAATAAGAGCTAGTAACGTGTCAATTCTAAATACACAAATAAACTATAAAGGAAATAATTTTCAAAAATAAAAAACGTACAGACAAACATAATACCTCCACTTTTTTTGAAGTCGATTAAAAAGAGAAGAACAACCAGTAAATATTATGTATTGAACTTTGTTTTTTGTAAAATATCGCAGGCAAACAAAAGTTACACCATATTTCAGGTTTAATGGTTGCTGCATGCGATATCTTACAAAAAACAAAGGTCAGTAGATAAAAATGCTTGTTTTTCTGTTTTCAGTTATGTTTTTGCAGTCGGGTTTTTTGTTTTAAAGACTGCTTTTTTACCTACTCGATCGCGATAATGTAAACTTCAATTATTTTACTAAAACTGTAAATACAACGTGTAACAGAATGAACGCAAAATCACAATACACACAGATGTTATTTTAGTCTTTTATATTACTAAATAAAACAATAGACTAAATAACATCTGAAATTTAATTTAGTTGAAACAAACTATGTAGTTTTTTATAAGCACTAAGTAAGTTCCCTGCAAGCTGCAAGCACGGAGTACTTTATATATAAGGTGTATCTATTCATAAACGAAATATTTTATGAGAAACATCTATAGGTGGTAAAAACGCCATAACAGCGAAATTTTTTATGTAAGTGTTTTATATTTTTACATATTTATTATAATATTGAAATTGCTTGAGACATTTTGCAATAAAACCTTTATTTACTTATTCTATGAATGACATATGTCCAGCCGTGGACGTCTTTCGGCTGAAATGACTGATGACCCGCCCGGACGCGGCGACGACGCCGACGCCGCGATGGTGGCGGCACGAGCGCGGCGAATTTTGATCATTAATTAATCATCATTATCATGTCATTTTAAATTTATATTTAATTTTACTGGTATTCAGCTGCATCCGGTTAGACTCGAAGCCGACCCCAACATAGTTGGGGAAAGGCAGGCAGATTGATTTAATTTTACTAAAATAAGTTTTTTTTTTAATATCCTCAGATTTATTTAAAGTGTAGTTTTTTTCACACGGAATGCTATAGGAGACTAATTACATGCCTAAAAATATATTCTTTATGAAATGGGTACGTACTCGTAAACGGAAGTCTGAGAATTTTTTCTTTAAAAATTTGTATGGAGACAACATAAAAAATACGATAACTCTGCTATCGTACAATTGACCCTAATTCCCTTTTAGGGGATTAATCCTTGAATTATTTTGGATTTTTTGGCATACCTAGTTTCACGGCGTCAGGATCGCTTTAAAAAAAAAAATGTAACTATGTTTTTTTTCTTAATTTTGGATTATGTGGCAATTCCGTTGGACCAATTTGGCTTAACATATATGAATATGATCCGAACAATTAACTACAACAGTTTTATAAAAAAAAAACTGTCATATAAATAAAATTGTAAAAATAATTTAAAATTTTAGATGTGTCAATTTTGGTGGACTAGTTTGGATATAAGTATATATTCCAAATAATTATTGAATAAACACAAAAAAGTGTTTAAAAAAAAAGTATTTATTAATTTATCACAAAGAAAAATACAGAAGCTTCAAATTAAATAAACAAAAAGGGCATAGGAAATGAAAATTAGAAACACTTAAATATCTATATCTATAAATATAATAAAATCGTAGCGAAGTCAAACCTGTACATTGAATATTTTTGAAAAAAAGTAAATGCTACGAGGTCTGGGAACGATTCTGTTGGCGAAAATATAATTTTTAGAATTTTTGACTGTTTGTCTGTTTGTCTGAATGTATGTTCCAGGTAAACGCAAAAACTACCGGACCGATTTTGTTCAAATTTTGCATAGATATTTCCTATAGGTCTGGTCAAATTACTACGTATAAATTATCACGCTATTTGCTATGTGGGATGAGCAGTATTGCATTATGTTTTGAGATGGATCCATGAGGGCAGGTACCTTAACCGTGGTCGCTACAAGAAAATGGTCTTAAGAGACTATCCTTAACTTTAGAAAAAAATTGATCTGCATTCACAGATTTAAAAAAAAATGTACAGTCAGCAAGAAAATGGGTAATTTTCACAAAAAAGTTTTTTGATGCCAATCGATCCTATTTCTTACGAGGATCAAAAAACTCTGTGGGACTAACTGAGGTTTGAGTACTAGAAAAGTCAGAAATCGAAAAAAGTTTTCCCATACAGGTCGTAGGTGAGACTGAGATGAGAACGAACAGGATGTATCAGTGTATGACAACAGTCGAATCATCCCATTACTACTTCGCTGTGTTGAATAGGAAACGAATATAGCAGATAGTTACAGATTTAATCTTTTAAATGATTATAATACCTTATGGATCTAAGCAGTCAATTATGACATATTATGCTATTTCAGTCAACTTTCAACAAAGCAATGCAAATCTGATTTCGATTCCAAAGAATTGATATTTATGTGCTTCTTTTTAGGGATCCGTACCAAATTGGTAAACAAGAACCCTTATGATGGGACTCAGTCTGTCTGTCCGTCTGTCTGTCACAGCTAGATATCTCAAGAACTACTAATGCTATCAACTTGAAATTTGGAATAATTTTAAATGACGTTTGCCCAACTATGTTACAAATAAGAAAGTTTTTTTTTTTTTTGCAACTGTGACGAAGTGGGACTACTAGGGTATGTGGGGTATCGTATGAAAAAGCGCTATTTGCACATACTCATAAAAAAATTTAAGGCCCTCTTTTTTCGACTTTTGACAAAAAAAAAACCATTCCCCCCCCCCCCCCTTATCTCCGTTGTTTGCATAGAAAAAATCTGAAATTATTTTATGTGATAGTAGTTTATGTAAAGATTACAGGAAAAATAAAACGATTTCTCTAAATAACACACTTTTTCAGAAATCATCAACAAAAATTACATTAGTTCCATTATCGGTCAAGAGATGGCGCTGACCTAAAACTGCAATATTGTACACCGCAGTGTTCAAATTCTCTGATGAATATTGACCCCGCCGATGTTCTGATGAAAATTTAAAAACATTTCACGGTTCATCAAATGTCTTAACTTATCTTATCTTATCTTATCTTCACAACCAAAATGTCCTCCTTCCTACCTACTCGCAGATTGCTTTGGGTTAAACACAGTAAGTTGTAGTTTTTTCTGGGCATATAACTATTTATGTACTAATACGAATAAAGCTATACAATTATGATGGTACGGAACCCTCGGTGCGTTTGTCCGACTCGCCCTTGACCGGTATTTTTACATTTTGTTACTGTAATTGTGATAGTTCAAAGAACTTTATAGGACTTTTTTTTTGGGTGGGAAATTATCAAATAATTTCTCCCGCTCTGGGGGGAGCGGGTGTCAGAATTTTACTGACTAAAATCCACCTGTGTTACTTTAGTTGCCTTTGTACCAGGGCCACGGTATCACTTTCGGAAAAATCCACAACCCTGGCAGGCATTGGTTCTAGCAGACCCCGTCACAGTTCGTGCTGACATCTCTGCGGCACGCGTAGAACACAACGCGCCGTCAACCTGGGCCTGGTCCTTACCAGACGGCGAGCTGCCCATTGCTCGCCGTCCGCAAGCCCGCGCCTACGGTGGCCGGGAATCGCCAATTGATTCCCGTCGCCCAAGGCTTCTTCTGCGGCGACTAGGGGAGTGAGGGCGCACAGATTACCTCTCCCTCACGCATTCCGCCTCCTCCTTCGCAAGCATGTGGTGGCCCATGTACAATGGTCCACCTGAAGGACTAAGTGCGGAAACTAAACCCTTTACCATAGAATATAGAACTGTACGTCGCTTGCTCCCGCGTCACCAGTCCTGACTCTCTGTATATTTTGACTGCTGTGACCAAAACTACAAACGTCGTGTTCAGGGAAGTTTTATTAAAATGTGGCTAGTATTTTAGTATATTATGGTGTTTTACGACTTCCACGCGAACGAAGTCGCGGGCAGAAGCTAGTACAAAATATAGCAAGAGTTACAACAAAAGTAATTGGGTCATCAGTCATCAATATGAATATCATTATCTGAGTCTAACTCAGAGTCAGATTCTATTTGGGAAACGTTTACAACCTCTTAGTCAGAAGAATCAGATTCAGGTAGCTCCAGCAGAGTTAATGTTTCTTAGAAGAAAAAAAAACTTTTTTGCATCCATCTTATGTCTTACTGACGAAATAAGTGGATCAGATGACAGAAGAAGAAAATTGAAAATGCCCTCGTTGGAATTCACCCTGCTTTTCTTCCGAGAGTGGTGCTCTCGGAACCTCCTGAAATATTCATCATGGAATCTGATGTCCCTCGTTTTTCGATTGCCTTCAAATTATTCAATTCAGACGGCTTCGCTAAATAAACGTAGCATGACGCATTTGACTTTGCATCTGAAATATATATGTAAACCTTAGCATCAATCATGGTCAGCATAAGTTTGTAGCGAACAGTATTGCTGTCACATTCAGTAAGTCGAAGTGCTGATATTTCGGCGTCCATTTTTCGTTTTTTCTTCTTTCACTACTGCTTCGCTCTCCTTAACAAATAAGAATTGCACTGGCCGTCATAATGAAACTGAGCAAGGCTTTGGGTTCTCCCATACTATCTCTTCTTCACATGACATTTTCAGTGGTACCAATGAGGTCATGAAGTTACTCGAGTCATCATCGTCAGTATTTTGCGTTGTTCCATCTTCTGCTTGACTCTGGCTGGATGCTCCATCAAAACCCCACTTAGATATTAATATTAGTTTTTTTCATGAAGATCTTGCGGTAAACATTTCATTATTCTTTTCACTGTTAAATCCAACAAAGCCTGCAGCGTAATTTTTGCTGAGGAGTCTGTTACTGTAATGGAGTCACGTTGAGTTGGGTAGCACTCTTTCTTTTCTTGCTGCACTCTATAGTAAGAAAGGTATAAATTATTAAGGCCCTCTCGAGTAGCTGACTCTCTCAATGTAATGTATTGCCATTTTGACAGTTTGAGGGATAACAATTAACCAAGAGCTTTTTGAGAGGTAAAATTATCTGTGACGTGGTTTCTTTATCATGTCTTGAAATTGGTCGACTGCTTCTGGATGTTTTGTTAAATATTAAATAATAGATGCAAAACGGTTTTGACCATCTTCTTTCAATTTGAATACAGCTACATAAACAAGTTCCGTCGAATTACGGTCCATTAGGTCACCACTCCGCCTTTTTTTTTTTGCTTCGTTCCCAATTCTTCAAAAGGCATCCGAGAGCAAATTTTTCTTTTCGTCATCGTTCCACATGTTGATGTTGATGGCTTCGCAGAAACTGATGTAACAGGGCATTTTTCATTCTTCATGAGTTATATTAGTTGCATTCTCGTGAAGATTTTCTTTGATACAGCTCGGCCAATCAATCTCAGCCTCGAGCCAGCTTCCGTATTCTCTTCGAAAATTATCAGTTTTTCGGTGTGCTGATTGCCATCGTTTTATAACGGCTCTTGATATTTATCGGCAAAATTCTTTTAAAGTAACACAATCTTCTTCTGATAAACTATGCGTCAACCGAGAAACCACAACTTGAAATAAATGTTGATAATCGCGGATGCCTTCGGAACTTTTTAAAATAACGAACAAATCAAGGTTTATCACAATGCTATCCATAATTGCTGTTGTACTTTCTATGCTTAAAGAGTATTTGATTTGCAATTTAAATGCAAATCTCTTTTATAGTGTACGCAATTAACAAAAACCGATCTTAACTACCCTCATGATCATATTTGGTTAATGATTCGACGTAATACTAATATAATTAGGTAATAGTTACTCAAATCATACGTCATTAGCTAATCTGTTTCACGTATTTGATTATATTATACAATGCACTTATTTGTATATGTAAGCCATTAACCGCTAATGAGTAATTAGCCGGTATAATTATGAGAGTAGTTAAGTTTTACTGTCTTATTTTTTATTCTAAGAAATTTTGCCAGTTACATTGTATTATTCATTCAATAAATAAGTCATTCTTTATCCTGTTTTATAGAGGATGTAGGTAAATGAGGTGTTTTTTTTTTAATTATTTTTGTATTAATATTTGGATTACATTATATAATGTTAAATCAAACTGGTCCGCCAAAATTGACACATATCTAAAATTTTAAATTATTTTTATTATTTTATTTATATGACAAGTTTTTAAGCTATTGCATAGCTTCTATCGCGGGCCTTGAGCGCGGGGACCGAATCCAGAAATTCCGTAACGAAAAAACCTCACGCTATCGCTGTCTCACTTTAACATCTATTCGACTCTATCGCACTACGCTACTCAGCCGCCATAGCTACCGGCCGCCATATTCTTGTCTTGTTTGTTGTCAAGAACTTTGTCAACAAAGCGCTGTTTTTGTTTTTATTCTGTGTTTTGTGGATATTTATCGTAAATTAGAGTTATTGTTCAAACTCAAACTCAAAGCATTTATTTCAATTAAACAATTTACAGGCACTTTTGAATTGTCAAAGAGACGGTCTGTTAGTCAGAGTCGGCAAGTTGAAGCTAGATGCCCATTCCAATACGTAGATCACTATGGAGAAGAACGGACAAGAAACTCCAAGGACACTCCTTTAAATCAAGATATTACATAATCCTGGGTACATTATTCTTGTTGCTTCTATATGTGAGACAATGTAAAAACTAATAAAACAATTCAAAATATAAATTTATAAATTAAAAATAAGCCCTGGCAGTCAAGAGATGACCAGTCCCAACTGACGGCACCCGTTCACGAACATGACGCATGGATCAGCACCATCCAGCTCAACCATTTTGTAGGGAACCGAATGATCCAACACACGCGCCACCAACAGTGAAACATTTAAGTGAGCATGACATACTCTCAACTGCCATGCTCTTTCAAGTCAACATAAATCATAATAACATAGTAAACGACTCCATGGTATTCACATTTACAAAATTGAAAAAATGCTGCTAAATTATACAGAACTGTAGTTTGCAATGTATTTGAGAGATTAATAAAAATTTACTACCAAAAAAGAAAATAATTATTATCTATTGGAGTATTCATCAATAAAAACATGCTTAAATAAAAACAAAATAAACATTAAGTTCGTAATGTCAGAAAATAAAAAAAAATAAAAAAAGGGGGAAGCAACTTCCAAGTATTCAAATTTTATCTAGTGAGCCCAAGTGGCAGTGGAGCAGGACCAGCATTTAGCCAAGCATTTTTATCTACGATATAATCATCCAACTTATAATATGCTTGTCTGCATAGTGTGCGTTTAATGCACGTTTTAAATTTCTTCTCATTTAGTTGAAGAATATCGAGTGGTATTTTATTATAACATTTTACACAGTACCCCATAAAAGAAGTGTGTACTTTAGACAATCTGAAGCGTGGTTGATCTAATTTGTTCCTATTTCTAGTGTTAAAATTATGCCTGTCACTTATTTTACTAAAAAGATGTAGATTTTTTCGAACATACATAATATTTTCATATATATATTGACAAGGTACCGTCATAATGTTAATTTTTTTAAACAGCTCACAGAGATTCGCGTCTGCGGAGGTTGTAGATAGCTCTGACAGCCCTCTTTTGCAGAATAAAGACGTAATTTAAGTTGCAATGCATTACAAAACGTGTGAAATATGTGTTATAAGATCCGGCCGGTCAGATGGTCAAATGCGAATCTTCATAGCCAAATTTCCTTTGAATGAAGATAGGTAAGCATATATTTTCAATTGTTATGTTAAAAAACATTGATAAGCTCTTACAGAAAATAAATTACTTGATTTAAAGTCCAAAATTTACAAAATTACAAAGTAAAGTAGTGCTTGACGCATGTTACTTTTTTATCGACTGTCGATATTTTTATTATTATAATATTCCTATTTCATTTAATTTTCTCTGTTATTCTATTAATACTGCAAAACCAAAATAACAAAGATATAAGTTTAAATACACTACTATTATAATCATAATAATGTAATAAAATGTTCCAGCTAGATGTAAAAAATGGGTTAAAGTTACGGGAAAGAAGACTTGGTGTATGTACCCATTGAAAAGCTACATCAATTGGAACATATTTGTGGCAGTCATTTTCTACCAAAGGATTTCAATAAAAAGAAGACACAACTAAGAAAAAATGCTACTCCTGTAGAATGTAGAACTTACTGCAGAACCAATGGCAGATGAGCTGTTCGTTGGATTTCCACTACACATCTTCAAAAGTGAGCAAACAGGTAAGACTTTATTTTCCAGTCGTAATTCATCCTAACTCACCCTTTCCGATTACTTTAGTAACTCATGTTCAATTATATTTTGCAGAGTTATCTTCTACTTCGACTACTGCGATTCTTGGACTGGTACATCTAGTAAGTTTTTTTTTTTTTTTGGGTACTCTACGTCCGAATGAAAAAACGGAACCCTTATGTACCTTCATCTACTGGACCGATTAAGTTGCATTTTGGTACACATTCAAAATGTATCATGTGACATATGAAATGAAAGGACTTGACAAGAGAACTTTTTTTTAAATTATTAAAAAAAAATCCTCTTGACAAGTCCTTTCATTTCATTTTACATTTTTAATGAAAATTATTAAAGAAAATAGATGAAAATTTACCATTTCCCCCCTTATCTCCGAAACTGCTGATCCTAACATTAAAAAAAAAGAAAATAGATGAAAATTTACCATTTCCCCCCTTATCTCCGAAACTGCTGATCCTAACATTAAAAAAAATACAGTGTACAGTTCTATACTTAAAGATTACAGCAAAACCTTTAAGAAGTCTATGGTCTTAAAATAACATGGTAAATTACTCAATATTGTGTGTACTTACATTATTATTATGCAGTTGGAAAGTATGGGGAAACATGTTTTTCAACTACAATGTTAATTCGGTTCTTGGGATTAATTCATCCAACTAATTCATCCCTTCATTGTTTTTGGAATTAGAAGTGAATGACTACATTTTGTTTTTATTGTAGTACCTTCAACATCAACTGCTGAACCATTGCCAGTAGAATGTTCAAAAGACAGGAAAATATGTTCTATTGCGGGTAAGGTTTATGTTTATTTTAAACTTATTAAATTCACTTTACTATTTGATTAACTGTATTGAATGTATCAATTGTAAATATTACAGATACTTTTTTGTCTATTACAGACCCTTTTTCAAATGAAAATGTGATAAAAAGAATGAGACTAAGCCCAAGTAACTATTCAAGATTAGAATTAAATTTGAATTCACTTGTTCATGTGTCAGTTAATAAGCAACGTGTTTTCTACATTTCAGTACCTTCAACATCAACTGCTGCACCATTGCCAATTGAATGATCAATAGAAAGGAAAAGGTGTTCTAATTATTATAAAAAAACTTAAGTCCAAAGTTTTGTTTTATTTTATTATCATCACAGCAAATCTCATCTTATAGTCAAGTTTACCTCGGATTAGATCTAGACTATACAATGGGATTTGTCTCTGAACCCCGCTTATGCCAACGTGGAATCACAGCCGTAGCTGGTTTCTTTTTATAAGAAAATTACCACGTAACCTTAGTTCAAATCGAAAGTTACCGTTGGCCTAAGTGACCTTTGCCTTAATTTTATTAAGAATGAAACCGTAAAAATGTCAGGATCCTAAAACCCGAAATTTTTTACAGCAACATATCGATAAAAATTACGAGTGAGTAGTAGTACATCCCTATCTTGTTATTATGTTGGCAGCTTTATGTCATGTCTGCAGTCCGTGTCATTTCTGTTATGTTGGTATTCATTATTAGCTCACGTTTCATACAAGCGACGTTTTTCATTTTTATCTATGGGACTCCCGTCTCTTAGTATTATATACTCTTTGTTTATTTAATAAAAGAAAAATTTGTTTTCTTATCGGTCACCACGCTCAAAAAGTGTAACTTGAATTAATATCAAAGAAAAAGAAATACTGCATAAATAAAATAAATAAATAATTATAATTGCATAAGTTGATACAAAATGCTATGCAATAGCTTTACCGCGGCAGTCCCCGAGTGCCACACGTCTTTTTTTATTTTAATTATTGTGAATGTGAAGACTATGTGGGACTTTGTTTATTTTTTATTTTTTTCCTTCTCAGATTCAGATTCAGATTCAGATTCAGATTTATTTATTTCCCAACAATGTAGGTACAGGTATAAGATGGTACATCACTAGTGTTTCCGCTACATTCTACCTTACGGCATGCAAAGTCATAAAAACAATAAAAAACTAAAAATAATTTTCAAATAAATCATGCAGTCGCAAAAACTAACGATAAAATTTTCATCTTAATTAACAATTATTAATTAAGTCATTCTGATATAATATAAATTCTCGTTTATGTTATGTACATTTTTTAATTGTCATATATTTTTATCATTTAAAAAGTCTTTTATACAATAATAACATTTTTCTAATAATAATGCAGTCAGCTTAGATTTAAATATTCGTAGAGGATGTTCTTTAAAACAGTGTGGAATTTTATTGTATATTATAGGCCCCATTGACATAATATTCTTCCTCAGAAGTGCTGTTTTGTAATTGCCTGTATGTAATAAATTTTGATATTGTGTTCTCATAGGACCTGAACGAGTCCTAATATCGACTAGTGACGGAAATAAATATAAATTCATTTTAACAAAAATTGCAACTTCAAAAATATACAATGACGGGAAGGTCAGTATTTTCAGTGACTTAAACATAGGCTGACAGGTGTCTGTAGTTTTCAGATTCGACATAGATCTTATGCAACGTTTTTGGGCCTTAAAAATCTGCTCCTTATCGCTACAATTTCCCCAAAATATTACTCCGAACCTTAATATTGGCGCTACAAGTCCGTGGTAAGCTGTCAGGAGTACATCATTGCTTACTTTATGCGATAAGTTATACAGCACATAAGCTGACTTGCTCAGTTTATTACTAACGTCTTCAGCATGCGGTTTCCAAGTGAGACTGCTGTCAACTAAGATACCTAGGAATTTTGCAACATCTGTTGAGTCCACATTTTGTCCCTTATAACTAACCACTACGTTAGGCGGGGATGTCTGTTGGTAAAAATGCATTACTTTAGTTTTTTTAAGATTAATAACAAAGTTATTAATGTCAAGCCAGTTAATAATACCTTTTAATGTTATATTAATCTCTTCTTCATAATCTATTATCTCTTTACATTTTATTATGACCGTACTATCATCGGCAAATAAAACCATAGGATGATGCGTATGCCGTGGTAAATCGTTAATATATAGCAGAAACAATGGTGGCCCCAGAACGCTACCCTGTGGTACACCACATTTGACTTCTCTACTGTCTGATGTATATTTAGTCTCGTGTTTGGTCTTAGAACAAATTCTAGATATTTCTGTGTACTGCTTTCGTCCACTAAGGTAAGAGGTTATAAGCTCCAGGACATTACCCCTTATGCCGTAGGAGTAAAGTTTTTTTAAAAGGATGTCGTGACTTACGTAATCGAACGCCTTAGTCATATCCGTAAATATTGCACATACAGGAACTTTCTTGTCAACATTCGTCATAATATGAGTTAAGAGATTGTAGATTGCCATATTAATATTTCTGTTTTTTCTAAATCCCATTTGTTCATTGCTCAGTATATTAAATTTTGTAAGATATTTATCAAGTGCTTCGTATATAATCTTTTCAAATACCTTGGATAATATTGGAATCAATGCTACTGGCCTATAGTTGGACATATCTTCTTTATTATTATTTTTATGGCATAATATATTGGGGCAATTCAGTAAATAAAGAGTATGTTTTCAAAGCCCAAAAAAGATGCATCAGAGCTATGTGTGGTTTACAAAGTACTGACAGGTGTCAACCTCTATTCAAAAGCCTCAAAATATTAACCTTACCTTCTCTGTATATATATATGAATGTAATATATTTGTTAAAACAAACATAACCCTTTATGAAATAGCGTTTAAAAGCCAATATCGGAAACTTCGTGACAAAAATAAGTTACAGTTTAAAGTACCATATGCAGGTACGGCCTTAATGAGGAAAAGCTTTTTTTGTATGGCCCAAAGAATATTTAATAAGTTACCTAGCTCAATAAAAAATATAAATTTAATCAATTTCAAGTGTAAATTGCGGACTATATTAACACAGAAATGTTATTATTGTCTCAGTGACTATTTCGATGATAGTTCTTTGACATAATAATGTTTCGTGTATAAACAATATTATGACTATTTATGCATGACAACTCTAATAGTAAATCCACCAATGTTAATTTTAAATATTTTTCTTATTAGTAACTTAAATCATAATTATTTAGTATTGACATTGTAGCACTTCGTTAAATATTGACATTACCTATTGCTTTTTATTAAAATACTTTTAAAATTAGATTTATTTGACATTGTTATTAAAGAATTATTATAAATTAATTTAGTTAATTGGCATAAGCCACTCATAAATATGTATATTTGTACGCCAAATGGCCAAACATAGAGAAACTTTAATATTATAATAATTATAACATCTTGCACGCTGTATTAACCTGTGTTTACAAATAAAGATTATTGATTGATTGATTGATTGATAGGTTACGGCTCCAAAAGGGGCTGTGAGGCTGCCGTACACGCCTTGTCGATCTACCTAAATTCTAGCAAAGGAGAGGTCATTCTGAAGGTAAATAAAGAATGCCTTCAATTCTGTTAACAGGGACACCTTGCTGGCAGAAACTAAAATCTAATCTAGCTAAATCTTGCTTCAACTTTCTGACTAACTGACCGTCACTTTGACAATTCAAAAGTGCCTGTAAATGGTTTAATTGAAATAAATGCTTTGGGAGCATGCTCAACCTCATAGCGATTGAGAGTTGCTATTTGCGTCGGATTTTATAAAGGGGGTCGCTTTATAAAATCCGACGCAAGTAGCAACTCTCAATCGCTATGAGGTTGAGCATGCAGAGTGCACGCGTCAGCGGCGCCTCCCTTAAAAGGTTGGTCCGAGCGCGCGGTTTCACTAGCAGTGGCGGCTGTGTTCGTCGCCACACGTTCCTGTCTTTAACACACAGACTCACCTGCCCTAAAATAACTGCATTATGCACCTTTCCTCTCAATAATTTAAATACATATAAGGTGAGTGCAACGTCCCTTCTAACTCTTAGCTCATTGTATCCTACCTACCATACCTAAAATAAATAAGGTCGGATACATTAACTGATAAAAGGGATAGATTTAAATTTATTTTGCACCCTCTCCAGCATGAGTCTATATTTAGCTTCATGTGGAGCCCAGATGACTGCATGACATTCTAACTGGCTCCTTACCAATGCATTATATAATGCTATAATAGCTTTCACATTCGTGAACCCTCAGACCGTACGAAGCATGAAACCTGAATTTCTATACGCTCTCTTGCAGCTACGCATGATGTGGTTACGAAAAGTCAAACCGGCGTTAAAGCTTACCCCCAAGTCCTTGACTTCTGTGACCCGTGCCATAGGTAACCCGTCAATATGGTAGGCATTTAAGATGGGACTGTGTGCACGGGAAAAAGTGATGATCACACACTTCGAGCTATTAAACTGCAAGAGGTTTTCCTTGCTCCAGGTCACTACCCTATCTATGTACCTTTGTAGCCTGACACAGTCTTCACCGCTTTTTACCATTAGAGATAATTTGAGGTCGTCGGCAAACAACAAACAATTTGCGTCTTGGACTACCTCTGGTAGGTTGTTTACCACCAGAAAGAAGCCCAAAGGGCCAAGCTTACTACCTTGACTTACCACGGACCTCGTGAAATATGGATCAAAAATCAAAATCAAAATATTTTATTTCACATAAACCTACATGGGCACTTATGAAACGTCAGAAGCTAGGTGCACGGTTCGAGTTAGTCGTTTCCTATGGAGAAGAGCCGGCAAGAAACTCCACGGTTACTCTTTTAAAAATAATTGGCTTTACAATATTATTAAATAAACAGTGATCATAGGTATGGGAGGACAGTGTAGGCCTTTCAACAATTACCAGGTACTTAACAAAATAGAAAACCGCCAACAAATCTACACTCTACTAGGCCTACAACGTTCTCACATTCACAAAATATAAAATAATCTAAGTATATAAAATATTAATGACATGATTGCAATTACAACTACAGTAACATATCTGAATAAATATCATGTCCACAAAAGCCACTAATAAAGAATTGGAATTCGATTTGTAGGTAAATAATGTCAAATAATGAAAAGATTATGTCAAGGAAGTATGTAAAAAAAAAAAAAAAAAATTCTAAATAAACATCGTTACTTGGGAGCAGTTAATAGACATTGACATAGTTATGTTGTTTATGAGGTACCAGGGAAGCCACATGTGCAGAAGGAATTATTGCCAAACTTCCTTGTCAACAACGTAGTCTTTTATCTTATAATATGCTTTTTTGATAAGGACACGTTTGATGTGGGTTTTGAACTTTCCGTCGCTAAGTTTTGTAACCGACTTTGGCAACTTGTTATAAAAGCGGATACTGTTCATAAGAAATGACTTGCTAGTTTTAGTTAATCTGAATTTGGGTATCACAATTTCATGTTTACTACGTGTATTTATATTATGGAAATCGCTTCTTATTTTGAAAAGTCCTAAGTTTTTGCGAACATACAAAATACTTTCTAAGATATAAAGAGAAGGCAAAGTTAGTATATCAATTACTTTGAATTTATTTCTAAGGGACTCACGAGGACCCATTTTATAAATCGCGCGGATTGCTCTGTTTTGTAGAATGAAAATGGAATCTACGTCAGCTGCCGATCCCCACAGCAGAACGCCATAAGACATAATACTGTGGAAATAAGCAAAGTATACTAACCTAGCTGTGGCTATATCAGTTAACTGCCTTATTTTTCTTACTGCATATGCAGCTGAACTTAATCTACCTGAAAGAGCTCTAATGTGGGCGCCCCATTGCAATTTCGAATCTAAAGTAATTCCTAGAAATACAGTTTCCGTAATAGCATCTAGTTTCTTGCCATCAAGTTTTAAATTTAGACCCACTTGGGGTACATTTGGTAATGAGAACTTAAGACATTTCGTTTTATTCGCATTAAGTAAAAGATTATTAGCTGCGAACCATTTTGAAAGAACAGCGAGACTATCGTTGACATGTAAGACATCCGTGTCTTTTCTATCTATTTTAAAAATTAGAGATGTGTCATCAGCAAATAGAATTATATCCGATAAGTTAGCCATCATGTAAGGAAGGTCATTAATATAAACTAGAAATAGAAAAGGGCCAAGAATTGAACCTTGAGGCACGCCCATCTTAACTAGAGACCCCGAGGAAGTCGCCCCGTTAACGTGTACTTTTTGCTGCCTATTTGATAGATAGGAAAGAACAAGATCGGCAGCTTGTCCACGAATTCCGTAGTGGCGTAATTTACAGATCAGTGTGTTGTGGTCAACGCAGTCAAACGCTTTTGAGAGGTCACAAAAAATGCCAATTGCATCCTGGGACTTCTCCCAGGATTCCAAAATGTGACTGATGAGTTTTACTCCTGCGTCAGTCGTCGACCTACCCTTCGTGAAACCAAACTGGCGACTATGTAAAATCCCATTTGAGTTAAAATGTGACAACATCTGGTCTAGCATGATTTTTTCATATATTTTACTCAATGCTGGTAGCACAGATATAGGTCTATAATTAGAAGGATCACTCTTACTACCCGATTTAAAAATTGGTACTACTTTACTATGCTTCATTAAGTCTGGAAACGTGCCGCTGTCCAAACATTGATTAAATATTCCTGTTAGGACAGGGGCAATTGTGTCAATAATATCTCCAAGAACTTTAACGGAAATCCCCCATAAGTCTGACACGTGTCCAGTATATTCCACATATTGCTGCCTATCCCCCAAATAACTGGTAAAAAACTGGAGAGACTGTGGGGTGAAACCAACACCTGATAACTTTCTAAGCAACATGTAATTTTCGCCTAGGTTTGAATGCTTTTCTGAAATCAAAGTAAGCAGCATCAGTTTGTCCCCCACTATCCACCGTCGGCACCAGGTAAGCCATGTGGCAGAGAAGATTGCTGGTGGTACTTCTGCCCGGAATTGTTATGATTGTGATTGATTTAATTATTAACGCCATACACCTTTCTTATAATGTATTTCTTATAATGTACTTTCTTATATTACACGAGTTGATTATTTGTAATTCATAATTACTCATAAAATGTGTTTTAATGCAGAAATCCTAAGGTGATAAGGTGATTTAGGCATAACTAACATGAAATATCAAATCTAGAGTTGATTTAAAACATATTAGTAGTACTCTAGATTTGATATTTCATGTTAGTCATGCCTAAATGTAAAAAAAAAAAATTGCCACCGAAGTCAACCAAATAATGAGTGTCCTGAGAATGACCCGAGTAATGAAATGCAATTGTCAAGGTTGGCAATGTCTGACTGAGCGTATAGTTGCAAGTCATCAGCGTACAGATGATAAGAACATTTGAGGACAGCAGTAATGGAGTTTATAAATATTGAAAATAACAGAGGAGAGAGTATACCGCCTTGTGGAACACCAGTTGCCAGGTCGCACCAGTCAGAGTTATCCTAATCAGCACGCACCGGCTGCTGGCGACCACGAAGATATGAAGAAAACCAATCACGTGACAACGAAGAGACCCCAATTTGAGACAGTATGGCCAGGAGAATGTCGTGATCAACGGTGTTAAAGGCATTGGAAAAATCAATTAGAACCAAGACCGTTAAACTCGAATTCTTCAGGCCATCCCTTATGTGTTCAGTAACTTTAAGCAGAGCTGTGGCTGTGCTGTGCCCAGGCTGAAAACCGGATTGGAAACTAGACAACAGACTATTCTTGAATACGTACGAAGATATTTGATCGGTCTGAAATGGTTAGCTAAACTAGGGTTGGAAATTTTAGGGAGAGGGATAATGTAAGCCTTTTGCCACATTTCAGAAAACACACCAGTTTGCAGAGATGAATTGATGATGTGAGTAATAATTGGAATTAAGTTCTCAATCATATCACGCTATTTGCTATGGGGGGTGAGCAGTATTGCATTAGGTTTTGAGGTAGGTCAATAAGGGCAGGTACCATAACCGTGGTCGTTACAAGAAAATGGTCTTAAGAGACTATCCTTAACTTTTAGGAAAAATTAATCTGCATTCACAGATTTTGAAAAAAAAATGTGCAGTCAGTAAGAAAATGGGCAATTTGCACAAAAAGTTTTTTGATGCCAATCGATCTTGTTTCATAAGAGGATCAAAAAACTCTATGGGACCAACTGAGATTTGAGTACTATAAAAGTCGGAAATCGAAAAAAAGTTTTCCCTTACAGTTCGTTAGTGAGACTGAAACAGATGACTGAGATGAGAACGATCACAATGTATCAGTGTATGACAGTAGTCGAATTATTCCATTCCTACTGCGCTGGGTTGAGTAGGAACAATTATGACATATTAGGCTATTTTAGTCAACTTTCAACAAAGCAATGCAAATCCGATTTCGATTCTAAAGAATTTATATTTTTTGTGCTTCTTTTTAGGGTTCCGTACCAAAATAGTAAAAAGGAACCCTTATGGTGGGACTCAGTCTGTCCGTCTGTCTGTCTGTCAAAGCTGGATATCTCAAGAACTACTAATGCTATCAACTTGAAATTCAGAATAGTTTTAGGTGACGTTTGCCCAACTACTTTGCAAACAAGCAAGATTTTTTTTG
Source organism: Dryobota labecula (assembly GCA_947523025.1). Classification (NCBI taxonomy): domain Eukaryota; kingdom Metazoa; phylum Arthropoda; class Insecta; order Lepidoptera; family Noctuidae; genus Dryobota; species Dryobota labecula. Next base: position 415,911 of record OX383303.1, on the reverse strand, counting down.
AACTGGGACTTAAGTGGGTCTTAAAAAATCGAAGTGATGCTACTAGGGATATGTATGAAAGAGCGCTATTTGCACATTCTCAAACATTTTTTTTAGGCCGCATTATCTTCAACTTTTGACAAAAAAAAAAAAAATACTTATATATACCGGTCCCCCTCCCCTGCCTCTGAAGTTTGCATTGATAATTATTCTATGTGATAGAAATGTATGTAATGATAACAGGAAAAATAAAACGATTTCTCTAAATGACACACTTTTTCAGATTTCATCAACAAAACTTCCATTAGTTTCACTATCGGTCAAGAGACGGCGCTGACCTAAAACTGCAATATTCCACACCGCAGTGTTAAAATTCTCTGACGAACAAAGGCCTCGCCGATGAAAATTTAAAAACATTTCACGGTTCACAATTAAAATCCTTCCTACCTACTCGCAGGTTGCTTTGGGTGAAGCACAGTTGTAGTTTTTTCTGGGCACAGAACTATTTAGGTACTTATACGAATGAAGCTATATTTATGATGGTACGGAACGCTCGGTGCGCGAGTCCGACTCGCCCTTGACCGGTTTATTTTTTATTTTTCAGGGTTCCATACCTCAAAAGAAAAAAACGAAACCCTTATAGTATCAGTCGTGTGTCTGTCTGTCTGTCAATTTGTTCCGAATGTAATGGACCGATTAAGTTGAAATTTGGTGTACATATCAATTTGAGTGACCCAAACACAGACGTGAACCGTAAATAAATGAATTTAGAATATTGGGGTCAGTTTTGGGGGACAAACAAGAAAAAAAAAAGTTTTCAAACTGTACCGTGTGATATACCAAATGAAAGGGCTTACTGTGAGGGTCTCAAATATATATGTTTATATAATTTTAAAATAAATTGTTTTAAAGTTATAAGTGAAAATAGACGAAAATTTACCATTTACCCCCTTATTTCCGAAACTGCTAAACATAAAATTGGAAAAAAGAAATACAGAAAATAGTTCTATACTTATAGATTACAGGAAAATCTATAAGAAGTATATGGTCTTAAAATAACATGGTAAACCTCTCGATATTGTGCGTACAAACTTACATTTGCAGTTGGAATGTATGGGAGATTATGTTTACCAACTACAATGTTAAGTTTGTTCTTAGGATAAATTCTTTCTAAGTACGGAACCCTTTATTGTGCGTGGTCCGACACGCACTTGGCCGGTTTTTTACTGTAGTTGTGATAGTTCGAGAAAATTATCAAATAACTTGGAGGAAATCATTTATTTCAAATAGGCACGAAGATGCACTTTTGAACGTCAAAAGTTACATGATTAGTTAATTGATTCTAGTTGCGCCTTCCAAATGGTAGTTATGTATGCAGAAGAATGGGCAAGAAACTCCATACTTACTCTTTTAAAATGTTAACAATAGCTTGTATATAATACATTAATTAATAATTATAGGTGAAGACGATGTACCTAGAATAAAGATAAAAATTACTTACCACAATTGGTAAAAAGAATGAAAAGTGAAGAAATGACAAAAAAAAAAATGCGATAGGTACATGGTGCTCACATATTTACAAACATTGTAAATGATATTCCAAAAAAAAAAAATTAACATATAATAAGTCAGTGTGTGAGTTAAATTTATATTAATCACAGAAAATAAAATTAATATCATAAAAATTATAAATTATACAGTTAAATTAGCAACCAGTTTGATTTTGTCTAGACTCTTAAATTGTCCTATGGAGCAGGACCAGCATGTTTCCAAGCATTCTTATCTATACTAATATTATAAAGCTGAAGAGTTTGTTTGTTTGAACGCGCTAATCTCAGGAACTAATGGTTGGAATTGAAAAATTATTTTTGTGTTGGATAGTCCATTTATTGAGAAAACATATAGGCTATATAAAATTACGCTACGACCAAAAGGAGCGGAGCATAAATAAAAATTGTTGCAAAAACGGGAAAATATATTCCTTTTTGAGAGCTTCCGTTGCGTGCGCTGCGTAAATGGTTTAAGTTACGCAAATATCAAGTATGATGGAATTGTTCCTCTTTAAATGTTCTAAAAAAAAGCCCGCGACAGCATATGTCTATCTTTAAAGATTGACTCATTATAACCATTTTTTATGGTAATCAAATTTGTTCGAAATTAATGCATTATTTGCGAAGGAGTTTTCATAAACATGGTATTAATCCTTATCCAAATAAATACGTTATTCATCACAAGTATTTAATTTTGAACAAAGTTGCCCTTACATAATTTCATTTCAATGAATATCTTAGGAGATATAACTGTTTTATAATAACTCCGCAGCAAAATAATGATCAACTCTACGAGGTAGTCTATTCTAAAGCTGAAGAGTTAGTTTTTAGGGTTCCGTACCCAAAGGGTAAAATGGGACCCTATTACTAAAACTCCGCTGTCCGTCTGTCTGTCTGTCCATCTGTCACCAGGCTGTATCTCATGAGCCGTGATAGTTAGACAGTTGAAATTTTCACATATGATGTATTTCTGTTGCCGCTATAACAACAAATACTAAAAAACAGAAAAAAAACATATGTTTAAGTGGGCTCCCATACGTACAACGGACATGATTATTTTGCGGTTTTTATGCTTTTGCCCGCAGCTCCGCCCGCGTGGATGTCGGTTATCGCGTAAAAAAGTAGCCTATGTCCTTCTCCATATCCCAGGCTATATCTCTGCCAAATTTTATGACGGTCGGTTCAGCGGTTTAGGCGTGAAAACGTAACATACAGACAGACATACAGACATACAGACAGAGTTACTTTCACATTTATAATATTAGTATGGATGGTAAGGAACCCTTCGTGCGCGAGTCCGACTCGCACTTAGCAGGTTTTTTTGTTTTTGAACACGCTAATCTCTGGGACTGAGAGTTGGATTAGAAAAAATCTTTTTGCATTTTACAGCCCAATTCTTGAGGAAGGATTACATTCCTATTAACTAGGACACATTTTTTTTAAATTAAAGTGTAAGCGAAAACGAAGTTAACCCTTTGACTTTGCCAGAGCGTAAACGCATCGGCCAAAATCTCATCGATAACTAATTAATCATTGCTTTCCGCCCCCTATTTTTTAAATAAACTATTACTCGTAACATCATTTTTTTATTTAATTTGACCCTATTTCCTTTTATTTTCTTGTCGGCATTAGCCGCCGGTGGCGTGTTGTGCACGTTTTCATTTGTCGGCTATACCCGACCGTGGCGGTCAAAAGGTTAAAGCACGGGCAGGCAATGTGATGCGACGGGGTGGGTCGGGGGAACAAGAAATGTTACGCGGACGAAGTCGCGGGCACAAGCTAGTCTTGGATATAATTCTCTAATTTGTAATATGCTTGTTTACAAAGTGTGCTTTTTATATGAGTTTTAAAGTTTCTTTCATTTAATTGTAATATATCAGAAGGTATTTTATTGTAACATTTAACACAGTACCCCATAAAAGATGTATGTACTTTAGATAATCTGAAAAATGATTGATCTATTTTATCTTTATTTCTAGTATTAAAATTATGCCTATCACTGATTTTATTAAAAAGATGTAGATTTTTTCTTATATACATAATATTTTCATAAATGAATTGGCAAGGTACCGTCATAATATTAATCGTTTTAAATAGTTCTCTAAGAGATTTGCGGCGATGTAGATTATAAATGGCTCTGACAGCCCTCTTTTGTAAAATAAAAACCGGCCAAGTGCGTGTCGGACTACGCACAATGAAGGGTTCCGTACTTGGAAAGAATTTATTCTAAGAACAAACTTAACATTGTAACTGCAAATGTAAGTTTGTACGCACAATATCGAGAGATTTACCATGTAATTTTAAGACCATAGACTTCTTATAGATTTTCCTGTAATCTATAAGTATAGAACTATTTTTTGTATTTTTAAAAAAAAATTAGGTTCAGTAGTTTCGGAGATAAGGGGGGGGGGGAATGGTAAATTTTTGATTATTTTCACTTATATCTTTATATATATTTGAGACCCTCATAGTAAGCCCTTTCATTTTATATGTCACACGATACAGTTTGGGTTTTTACGGTTCATATCCGTATTTGGGTTACTCAAATTGATATGTATACCAAATTTCAACTCAATCGGTCCATTACATTCGGAGCAAATTAGCTGTGATAGAGGGAGAGACAGACAGACAGACAGACACACGAGTGATCCTATAAGGGTTCCGTTTTTTCCTTTGAGGTACGGAACCCTAAAAATGGATTTAATGTCGGCAGCCCGACCCCACAGTAAAATGCCATACGACATAATGCTATGGAAGTATCTAAAATAAACCAAACGCGCGGTTTCTATATCTGTTAACTGTCTTATCTTTCAAAAAGCATACGCGGCCGAGCTTTGCCGCCCCGCAAGAGATGTTATATGAGGTCCCCATTGTAATTTCTCATCTAGCGTGATTCCTAGGAAAACCGTTTGATTAATAAATTCCAGTTTTTCTCCGTTCAATATGATGTCACATTCGCTACTTCTAACATTAGGTAACTTAAATCGAATGCACTTGGTTTATTTAGTATCAAATTATTTACGGTAAACCAATTTTGGACCTGAAGAATAGAGTTATTCACGTCGTCAAGTTTTTGTGACCGTCGATCTATTTTCAAAATCAATTATGTGTCATCTGCAAATAACACCATCTTCGGTTGATTTTGAAGTTATTGGGGTAAATCGTTAATGTAAACTAAAAAGAGGAATGGACCCAATATCGAACCTTGAGGAACGCCCATTTTTATTTCAGACCCTAATGAGTTTACGCCGTTTACCTGAACTTTAACCTTCCTATCCGTCAGGTATAATCTTAGTAAATCAAGAGCGGTATTCTTTATTCCGTAGTGCTCCAGTTTCAGCAGAAGTGTCTCATGGTTTACGCAATCGAACGCCTTAGAGAGGTCGCAAAAGATTCCAATGGCATCTTGTGCTTCTTTCCAAGCGTTAAAAATGTTCTTTATTAGGGTGACACCGGCGTCAGTTGTACAACGCCCCTAGGTGAAACCATACTGTTGTTCATGAAAGATGGACTTTTTATTAAAGTGACGTAACATTTGATTGAGCATCAACTTTTCAAACACCTTACTGAGAACTGGAAGAATTGACACAGGCCTATAATTGTTAGGTTTCTTACTATCACCGGATTTGAACAATGGAACTACTTTACTGTGTTTCATGAGATCTGGAAAGACTCCTTGGTTTGCACTGGTGTTAAATATGAAAGCTAAATAGGGCGCAATGGTTTCGATAATAGACCTACAGACTTTTACAGACATTCCACAAAGATCTCCTGTTGATTTAATTTTAAGATCTTTAAAAGCTTTTATAAACAGCCTGGGGGTTTGTATGTTAAACCTGAACTCCAAAGAGCATGCCTTTACATTCTTTCTAAGTAAAGCAGCAGAAAGCGTGGGTGCGGAATTTAAAGTTTCTGTAGTTTTACTGTTTCATTATTTATTATTTGCCAAGTAGTTTTTATTTTATCATCAGCTGATTTTATTTTATTGCCAATATAAAGAGCTTTAGCTAATTTGCATACATTTTTAAATGTTTTTGAATATTTTGCAACATACTTATGAAAGCTAGTATTATTCATATGTTGCTTTAGGCCATAAAGTTCAAATAGTTTTTCCCTGCTTTTATGAATACCTGGAGTTGCCCAATCACTAAATAAGAACTTTGTGTAAATACTTTTAGTCTTTAGTGGAAATGTGTCATTAAATTGCGTATTTAATAGTGAAAAGAACTCGGCGTAGAACTCATTTGGGTCACATACATTATTAAAACTTTGAAGACATAATTTACTGGCCAAAGAATTATTTAATATTTCTAAATTTTTACTTGTAATTGGCCTAAACCTTATTTGAATTTTTCGTAAAGGCATGTAAGAGCAAAATGTTATGGTTTGTCCACTGTGATCAGATGGCAACTTATTTACGATTTGTTTGTGTAAGTAATCACAATTACAAAATATATTATCTATACTCGTACAAGTGGCAGAAGAAGCTGTCACTCGGGTTGGTTCAATAAAAACATTTGACAAATCAAATGACCTAAAAAGACTTAATAATCTGACACTATTCAAGTTATTTTCTAATAAATTAATATTAAAATCACCATATACGATTATTGATTTACTACTTGTACTAAGTTTCTTTAACACATCTTCCATTACAGAATCGAACTGATTAAAACCACCCGTGTTACTTCAGTTGCCTTTGTAACAGGGGCACGGTTATTCAATTCGGACACATCCGCAACCCTGGCAGGCATCGGTCTTAGCGGACCCCGTCAGTTCGTGCTGACATCTCTTTGAGGCGCGCGTGGAACACAACGCGCCGTTGACCCGGGCCTGGTCCTTACCGGACGGCGAGCTGGCCATTGCCGTCCGCCGTCCGCAAGCCCGCGCCTTCGGTGGCCGGGAATCGCCAATTGATTCCCGCCGCCCAGAGCCTCTCCTGCGGTGACTAGGGCATACAGGCATAACGGCGCACAGACTACCTCTCCCTCGCGCGTTCCGCCTCCTCTTTCACGTGACGGCCTCCCATGTAATCTCGCTTCGTACTATGGCCTGGACCAGGGCCGGACGTCAGAGATTGTCGCCACCGATTGCCTCCGTGAGGACACGGTGGTGTTCTACCCAAGCTGGGCAGACCTCCACCTATGATCTACCGTGTCTTCCGGGTGATCCACACAGTGGCAACACCCGGGCGTTTCCTCCCGCCTTATTCTGAAAGAACTTTCCCGAAATAACCGAGTCCGGTGAGGACCTGCGTCAGGCGGATGGCGAGGACACCGTGGGGCCTCTCTAGCCACTCCTCAAAGAGGGGACTTACACTTGACTTTCCGTTTGTTTACAATTACAATGTACTGTTAAATTATATTAGTGATAGCTGTTCGTCAGGAATAATCTCTAAGAATGACAATACAATGAGAAACATTAAATGTATCAGTGTTGTGCCATTAGTGTATATGCAGGAACACAAGCCTTCAATGATTTACTAGAAAAGAGCTGGTGGACCTTGACAGCGACCTGCAGACAGTCCAGGGAGGCTATGCCATTCTTAGATGGTAGGCTAACCAGGCGGTTATTACTCCTGGACAGGACCGGCCTGCGCCTGGTGACGGGGACAATCACTGCTCGCTAAACTCACACAATATGCATATAGGACAATCCTCTGTGCAGGGCTTGCATGGAGGCTGAGGAAACTATCGTGCATGTGCTTTTTGAATGAACAGGCGTCACCCAGATTAGAACAGAAACCCTCGAGGCACCCAGATCTTTCACAGATGTTCTAAACAGACCGGGAGACGTAATTATCTTCTGGAGGGAGGTGGGCTGGTTGGAATAACCACTGATGGCTGCCATGGCCCATGTACAATGGTCCACCTGAAGGACTAAGTGCGGAAACCAAACACTTTACCATAGAACATGGAACTGTACGTCGCTTGCTCTCGCGTCACCAGTCCTGACTCTCTGTATGTTTTGTCGCGGGCAGAAGCTAGTAATTAAATAACAACAAAAGAAGTTGATTTTAGACTTTGAAATCAAAATATATTGGATTAAATTTTAAATTCTCGTAAATTCTCCGTCGAAAAGAATATTGCAGAATATTCTCGATCGGCTAATATTTTCCGAGAGAGAATATCTCTCGACCCATCATTACTCCGGCCGGAGCAATTATGATAACCACTCAATCCACCAGTGTAGTCGGTTTTATTTATAAACTTAACGTGTTGCCATAGCAACGTATAATTTCTGTAATGGCCGACATGGAACTGGTTCCTCTGGTGCAATTAACTGCAGATGGCAAGGACCTCAAGAGGCCGCCTTTCCAGGAATATTGCCAGGTAATGTGTAACGAACACAGAAACCCCACAGTGTGATGCCAGAGGAAGGGGCTCTATAACCATTTACCGTTGGCGTTTCGGTGAATGTCTGCGAGTGGGGTACCCAGTCAGTCAGACAACCATCCAAGTAAGTAGCTAGGTGGTTGGTAGCTAATAATTGCGGTCATTAGCTTGTGAACCTTCTGACTCGATCCGTCTTGTGGATTGCGTGAATAGCATGCATAACTCAAATATAGGATAAGATAGGGTGACTAGCGATGGACACTGCTACGAGTAAACATAACATTTAGTAAAGCAAATATTTATTTGCCAATTTCGTTATTGAATTTTAATGCACAGAACTCGTCTCAATTGTAATAAGACCCAAATCTACAAGTCAGAACTGCCAGTTAACAATTTCGAATCGAGCTGTTTCTATGATTATAATGGTCGTCCAATAAGGGCATCTCAGACTAGTGATCGTATCAGTAAGTTATTCGCCGGCGGCAGCATCTAACGAGGAAAATGGGGCGCCTAACTGTACTAAAGTTCTCACGGCGAGCCACATACACTCTGTATTTAGGTGGTATTTTAGTTGGACCTTGTGATCGGTATCACCGACCCTTAAGTTTGTAGCTAGAAATGTTTTGTTAACACGCAAGCGATGATACGTAAAAAAGATGTTACGTTAAAGCACTTGCTGTATCTGTTTTGTCATAAGCTGACTGAAAAGAGTGCGTGGTGAACAAGACACTCATTGTTAGCAGCGAAGCAGTAGGCTGGTAAGAACTAGCCGAATGGTGATGAAATATCCGATAGGAACAAAAATTAGGTTTTGGAGTAATTAAACATTCTTCTCGTGTTAACTTTTACGTATCCTTCAGCTGATCCAAGGCTTCACAGGCAATGTGTAGCACGACGGACACTGCTACATACATCGCGTTATAGACTCAGCTACGTAATACTGTATTAAAAGTAAAAAATAATATATTATACAAATCATAATGATTACGCTAGATTCGTGTATTAACTATGAAGTAATCATTGAAAGCATTGATCTCAATTCGCAATCGGTCGGACGAATGTTACTTTCATATTTTAGATCGTAATAAGACAATAATGTACAACTGAAAACTATTGCGAGCTCAGTGTTCAGTTGAGTCATAATATGCGATATTTGCTACGAATATCAATGGAACGGACATAGTTTTGCGTCTTGGATTAGCAAAAGTGCGACATTCCCTCCGTCCGATGGACCGTGGCGACTGGCTGCAAAAGGCTTGGGGGCAATAACTACGACTGATGTGGCCAAGTGTAACAAGACACTGGACGAGGTAAAGCTGGCTCAATTAATGTTTGCAATGGGGATATACTCGTAACATTCGATAATCTTATGCGTAGAGTGCTAGGAGAGGTTTAGCAGTGGATGTCCTGTCCTGTCCTGTCCTGTCCTGTACTCCTGAGGCTACTGATGACTATGAAGTAATAATTTGGTGAATGTCATTAACATGGACTGGATCAATGTTGATAATATCGGTTCAATTAACTTTTACATTTCCTATCGTTTCGAATTTTGGCAGCCTTGGAGATCGTGACTCGCGAGACACCTCGAGTCCAATGAAATAATAAAATTACAATATTTAAGCTAAGTCTACTTAGACATGTTCTAAACTCTTTTCTTAGTTTTTGTTCTAGTTACTTTACCTTGTTATCATCATTATATGGTGGAGATCATCATTATCTTGCCCTTATCCCAATTTATTGGGGGTCAGCGTAAAATGTCGTTTTCTTCCATTAGTTTGTATTTATCTATTAGACGCCATTTTGGTAGTCACTCTTTCTAGCAATATCATCTTTCACACAGTCCATTCATCGTTTATTAGGTCTTCCCCTACTTATAGAGCCCTCCTCATTCATACTCAAAACATTATATGGTTGAGATGATCCCATATATTTCCCTGCGTCCATCGCCACACTTTTTCCGCACTAGTAAGATGGCGTCCGCATCCGTCGCAGCCTATGGGACCAGTAGGACTCGCGCGACTAGTCCGGCTAGTGTGTCGCAGCCTGTGCGACCGGTAGGACTCGCGGGACCGGTCCGACCGGTGTATCGCAGCCTATGGGCCCGGTAGGACTCGCGGGACCGGCCCGGCCGATGTGTCGCAGCCTGTGGGACAAGTAGGACTCGTGGGACCGGTCCTGCCGGTATGTCGCAGCCTGTGGGACCGATACGATTCACGGGACCGGTCCGGCTGGTGTGTCGCAGCCTGTGGGACCGGAAGGACTCGCGGGACCGATCTGGCCGGTGTGTCGCAGCCTGTGGGACCGGTAGGACTCGCGGGATCGGTCCGGCCGGTGTGTCGCAGCCTGTGAGACCAGTGGGTCTCACGGGACCGATCCGGCCGGTGTGTCGTAGCCTGTGGGACCGGTAGGACTCATTGACGGCTTTTTGGTTAATGTAATTTAACTGTTAATCAACAACGGTCAACAGGTTAAAAAAGCTGTTAAATTATTAACAGGTATGAAAAATGTATCGTTCGGAAATATTCGTTTCGCATACTAGTTGATTCTTAGAAATTAATAAAATTATAGTGAAATAATTCGTTGAGCCGTTTAGCAGCATTTTATTATCAACTGTTTTTTTTTTTACTGTTGAACCAATGCGTCTTGTGCATTGACGTAAATTAACAGCTAATATTTTCAACCTGTTTTTTCATTGATGATTAACAGTTATCTCGTTGACGAATGAAAAGTCGTTAAAAAAAACAGTTTATTGATTCAACGACCACCTCTACTAACAACTATCGCTCACTTGATAACGTTCAAGTTGATTGCGTCTGATTCATTGGAATTAGAATGGAATTTTGTGATAGCATTTGAAAAGTTATTGTTTCAGCTGTTTTGAGGAGCATACAAAGTACGTGTTGGTTTTCAAGGTATTATTGTACAAATTAATATAAAATTAAATTTACTCAAATTGTTCCATTTAACTTATCGCGTCACGTCGGCATGAATTAAAACTAGTATTACATTTATTTAAATTAAACAAGTGGTACACACGGCTACACATCAAGCTATACATTTCCAGTAGGTATCAGCTGATCTCGCATTGTATAGGATTTCCGTATAATGAGAAGTCAGATTATTCTTGATATGTAGCTTTGTGTACCTACAATAACGCAGGAGCACCTTGTTATCACGTAAAAACCTAAAACTTAATTATGTGGTTTTGTTGTTTATTAATTTATTTATTTTTTTGTAATAAACATTGCCCCACACTAGGAATTTCTCCTGTATCGTGGGTGTGTTTACAAACATTTAAACTCACATACACAAACAGCCAGACCCGGAACAACTACTTGTAGATCATACAAATATTTGTTCCGTGCGGGAATCGAACCCGCGACACGCAGCGCAACAGTCAATCGCTTAACCACTGCGCCAACCGTGCCGTATTATCAGTAGAGTAATAAAATATACATGTAATTTGAACTCCATAATAATCGTATCGGCTGTTAACTTTGTCGATGAATGAAATGAAATGAAATCGTTTATTTTGTAAATAGGATATCGGAATCACTTTTACACGTCATATAAAAAATATAAAAACAAGCTTGGGGAAGTCGACATTTCCTATCTGACTACCCCTGAGAAGAAATGGCGAAACATACTCAGGGGTCAAAGTCTCTTTTAAAGTCCAGACATAATCTTGGTCAGATCGTGTGAGAACCATGTAGATCCGTGTCTGAAATGGTCTTTTGAGGAAAGAACCACACAATTTTGAGTGGACTTGTACAGTCAGTGCAAGCATTTGTCGGTAAACGTGTAGCTCAACTCAGGATTTAAGGAGCTCAACGACTCGACGAACAATACCAAAGAAGGGACGTTTGGGTAGGCCGCATAAAGTACTCAAAATACCAGACCATCATTAAAACTACGTGAGAAAGAGGAAAAAGAAAAAGAGATAATCTTAAAGAAAACAAATGACCCACACAGTGCTCACATTCACAATAATTATAGTAATATATGTATGTAATACTTTTCAAAGTAAATATTCATGTCATTTTGTATATCATATTTCATAATGTCAATAATTATGTATATAAAACGTTGTATAATTTTAGAATTTCAATTGAATGCTAAGATGTAGAAAAGATGTGAGTAGACGGACTGGGTAGAATGCAGGATGGCCGAACCGTACGCAGGTAGGCTCGATGTTCGCGCACACGCACAGACGGCTTTCACACAGTGCTGCGGCGCCGCATTGCTTCGCTGATGTTCCGCGCGCGTGGGTGCGCCAAACCATCCTGAGCGTGCTCAGCCACAAGCTGGACAGCCCCCTTCTGGGGCACTGGGTTCAAGCACAAGTGCGTGTGCCCCGGGCCCTAGAGGGCGGCAAATGTTTAAATAAAATGTTTAAACATTGTATTTTAAATTAATGTATTTTAAATCGTTTTTAAGTCATTCTAATCTCTTACAGGGCATCCCACGTATATGCCACATGGAGGGAAAGTACCTTGAATATTGTAAATGGAACATTTTACTGAAAGAAGACATTATTTGAATTTTAAAACAATTTAAATTGTTTATATTATATTTAAATAATTACATGGTTGTACCGGGAATCGAACCCATTACACGAGAAAAATAATCACCCTGTAGCTTTATCATACCGATCGATAGGCTTCATCATAAGGATTATTTTTTGCTAAATAACATAGACAGAAGTCTGCCTCTTTGCTCTGCAGAGTGCGGGGCAGCTCCAACTCCATCCTGAAGACTATAGCGGGGAGATACGAGTCTCCTTTATTAGGTGATGTTGTTCGAAGGTGTATGTCGAACAGCAGCCTCGTTACCAAATAGATAATAAGTTTACTAACATAGATATAAGTTACCTTTTTGTTTACTAACCCATAATTATGGATGTTGCTTATGTATATATACTAATCTATACTTATATATATGTATAATATATAATATATAATTTTATAATTATATAATATATATATATAATATAATATAAAGCTGAAGAGTTTGTTTGTTTGTTTGTTTGTTTGAACGCGCTAATCTCAGGAACTATTAGTTGGAATTGAAAAATTCTTTTTGTGTTGGATAGTCCATTGATTGAGGAATATTATAGGCTATATAACATCACGCCACAACTAAAAGGAGCGGAGCATAAATGAAAAATGTTGCAAAAACGGGAAAATTATTCCTTTTTGAGAGCTTCCGTTGCGTGCGCTGCGTAAACGGTTTAAGTTACGCAAATAGTATAGTATATAGTATATTATATAAAGCTGAAGAGTTTGTTTGTTTGTTTATTTGAACGCGCTAATCTCAGGAACTATTAGTTGGAATTGAAAAATTCTTTTTGTGTTGGATAGTCCATTGATTGAAAAATATTATAGGCTATATAACATCACGCCACAACTAAAAGGAGCGGAGCATAAATGAAAAATGTTGCAAAAACGGGAAAATTATTCCTTTTTGAGAGCTTCCGTTGCGTGCGCTGCGTAAACGGTTTAAGTTACGCAAATATCATGTATGATGGAATTGTTCCTCTTTAATTTTTCTAAAAAAAAGTCCGCGACAGCATATGTCTATCTTTTAAGATTGACTCACTATAACCTTTTTTTATGGTAATCAAATTTGTTCGAAATTAATGCATTATTTGCGAAGGAGTTTTCATAAACATGGTATTAATCCTTATCCAAATAAATACGTTATTCATCACAAGTATTTAATTTTGAGCAAAGTTGCCCTTACATCATCTTAGGAGATATAACTGTTTTATAATAACTCCGCAGCCAAATAATAATCAACTCTGCGAGGTAGTCTATTCTAAAGCTGAAGAGTTAGTTTTTAGGATTCCGTACCCAAAGGGTAAAATGGGACCCTATTACTAAAACTCCGCTATCCGTCTGTCTGTCTGTCTGTCTGTCCGTCTGTCACCAGGCTGTATCTCATGAACCGTGATAATGACGTATTTCTATTGCCGCTATAACAAAAAATATTAAAAAACAGAAAAAATAAATAATTAAGGGGGGCTCCCATACAACGGACATGATTATTTTGCGGTTTTTATGCTTTTGCCCGCAGCTCCGCCCGCGTGGATGTCGGTTATCGCGTAAAAAAGTAGCCTATGTCCTTCTCTATATCCCAGGTCGATCGGTTCAGCGGTTTAGGCGTGAAAACGTAACATACATACAGATAGACAGACAGACATACAGACAGAGCTACTTGCACATTTATAATATTAGTATAGATAGTTTGCCCGCGGCTCCGCCCGCCTGGATGTTGGTTATCGCGTAAAAAAGTAGCCTAAGTCCTTCTCCATATCCCAGGCTATATCTTTGCCAAATTTCATGACGATCGGTTCAGCGGTTTAGGCGTGAAAACGTAACATACAGACAGACAGACAGACAGAGTTACTTTCACATTTATAATATTAGTAAGGATAAGGATTTGTATGGATGGTACGGAACCCTTCGTGCGCGAGTCCGACTCGCACTTGGCCTGTTTTTTGTTTTTTGAACGCGCTAACCTCTGGAACTGCGAGTTGGATTTGAAAAAATCTTTTTGCATTTTACAGCCCAATTCTTGAGGAAGAATTACATTCCTATTAACTAAAACACCATTTTTTTTTTAATGAAAGTTTATGCGAAAACGAAGTAAAAGCACGGGCAGGCAATGTGTTGCGACGGGGTGGGTCGGGGGAACAAGAAATTTAACGCGGACGAAGTCGCGGGCAGAAGCTAGTCTGAAATAAAGTATATTATTTTTTTTATTATATAATTATGTCGCCGCAAGAACTTCTACCCGTTAAGATTATTACTTAATCATAATCGTAATAAACGAATTATTCCAATTTATCATTATTTTGATATTACACCTTCTGTAGGAGTTTATTACAATAAATACAACGTGTGCCTGCATCTAAGAGATCGGCGCCATCTATTGGCTTCTTTATGAACTAGAAACACCTAGTATTGTTTAGATTAAAATATTACATTAATTCTGATGTTCTCTTTAAAACTGTAGCTAAAATTAAAAGGGAATATTTATTTTATAGTCTGGGTTTTTAGTCATTTTTGCAATTGGTCATTTTGACATAGTAAATTTGTTTATGATAGACCACTAGATTACGTGCCCAAAGGCGCGGTTTGTGATTTTCATGATCAATAACTGAATGTAATAATTGAATACGAAAACTAAATAAGATTCAATAATAGAATACAAACTATAAAGTAATAAGATTATTTTACACCGCAATTTATTAATGAATACCCTTTGTTTAATAAAATTCCTAAATTTAGTGATGTCAAATAGTCATATTGAAGTTAAAGAATAAAGCTTCTAATCTAACGTTACTTCTGAAAACGCTTTTGTATTTGTGAATTGGCATTGTTTAATTACAAAAGAATTAAATGATAAGCATCTGAGTATTTTTTGTAAGCTTTACTCAGCTAATTAGTTAATAAGACTTAATATGATAAAAGTAGCGTTTCCGCCCACTTATAACTCCATTTATTATAACATTAGACAAATAACGATTCTCACCCTTTCGTTATTTCGATGTAAACGAATAATAAATATTAAACTCCGTTATTTCACGATAAATACATAGCACTGTAATCTATTTACCAACTACATTAAAAAAATAACTCTAAAGTGCAGTAATTTCAACAATATCACTATCACTACATATTATAAAACAAAGTCCTCCGCCGCGTCTGTCTGTCTGTCTGTCTGTGCGCGATAATTATTTGAAATAAATGCTTTGAGTTTGAATAAACTCAAAAATTACTGCACCGATTCTCATGCTGTTTTCACCAATGGATAGCTTGGTTCTCGAGGAAGGTTTTAGTATATAATTTGTTAATTTTTTGTATACATTTTTGTATAAATAAACGATATTTGTTGGAGGTGTCGGAAAAAAATAAGCCGTCTGGGAGCTTTCAACGAAAACGCTGTCTAAACCCTTTGAGATATAACAAAATAATGTATGGTGGAATTGTGTATCTTATAAAGGTCTTCAAAAAAGTCCGCGATGGCATATGTCTATCTCTTAAGGATAACATACTATATTCATTTTATTGTCTTTTTGTAGGTATTTGTTTGCCGAATTTTACTCTTGGAAATACGATTACGATAACAATACTCTATAATATCAGTAGCTATTAGCCAAATTATGTTCGTAGATAAATAAGCTAGCTACTTACGTGTATTTCAAACAGTATACAAGAATATCTATCTATATATCTGCCTAACCTTTTCCCAACTATGTTGGGGTCGGCTTACAGTCTAACCGGATGCAGCTGAATACCAGTATTTTACATGGAGCGACTGCCTATCTGACCTCCACAACCCAGTAACTGGGTAACACGATACCCAGGAAGAATATCTATCTATAATATAAAAATGAATCGCAAAATGTGTTGGTAAGCGCATAACTCAACAACGCCTGGACCAATTTTACCAATTATTTTTTAAATGTTCGTTGAATTCCAAGGATGGTTTTTACGGCGAGAAAAATTTGGGTAGGGTAGATTAGGGTAGGTCAGGTAGGTAGGTAGGTAGGGTAGTGTAGTGTAGGGTAGGGTAGGGTAGGTAGGTAGGTAGGGTAGGGTAGGGTAGGGTAGGGTAGGTAGGTAGGTAGGTAGGTAGGTAGGGTAGGGTAGGTAGGGTAGGGTAGGGTAGGGTAGGTAGGTAGATAGATAGGTAGGTAGGTAGGTAGGTAGGTAGGTAGGTAGGTAGGTAGGGTAGGTAGGGTAGGGTAAGGTAGAGTAGTGGAGTTTATACTATAGCTTTTGACAGAACGAAGTCTGTCGGGTCAGCTAATTTATCATAAAAACATTACTAAACAAGGCGGCCTTATGATCAAAATTTGTGCATTCCAAAACTTTCGTTACTTTTTCATTGACATATTTATCACTTTTCGATAAACTAACACTCAATACGAAATCTACACTTATTTCTCAGTAATTCTGTATAAGATTCTTCTATGATTAAACCGTTTTCTCATTGAATCCATTACTTTACGCACGTATAACCTTGATGAATGTTTACATTGCGCTACACCACTACACGACCACAGAGTACAGACGTATTTTGTCTTCTTTTTTTTTCGTTCGTTTAGTGGTGTTCCCGCTAAAATGTATTAATACCAGCCAAGTATTAGTCAATTAATCGAATTCTACAGCCAGATCGTGTTGCAAGTACAAAATAAATGTCAAATGTTTCGTCCAATTGCGAACGTGACCGACCCTGAGAAAAGTTATGCACCAATGGTGTTCATTAGATTTCGAGTGTTTTCTCAGCACAAACGGTGTATCGTGCGACGTTTCGGAGGATTTCGTTTTGTTTTCACATTGTTGGTACTTACGTGAATTATTTTAAAATTATTATTTGTGTCGCATTTTTATTTCGTGTTGTCATTTGGTACAATTGATTGCTTTAAGAATTTGAGTGAAATTTCCTATTTTGATTTTGTGTTTGTTATCTTTAGGTAAAGACTCATTAGACGTTCAGATCATAAGTACTTTTATTATATTAAATCATTTGTTTCGGTTTCTATTCACATAGTGAATCACATTAAAATTAATAGGTATTAAGTTAGAAATTTGAGATATAGCCTGGGATATGGAGAAGGACATAGGGTAGTTTTTTATGCGATAACCGACATCCACGCGGGCGAAGCCGCGGGCAAAAGCTAGTTACACAATAACTGTCGTTATTTAGCCCTTATTTGTCTAATGCTATAGTGAATGGAGTATAGAGCGGAATGCGAGGATGGCGTCCTATCGCAATATAAGAAAAGTTATGTTAAAAAGGATTAAAATTGTAATAGTCAAAAACAAAACCTGTGTAACATAAAGTTAAGATTTAAAAGAGTGTCCGTGGAATTTCTTGCCCGTTCTTCTCCTTAAGGAACCTACATTTTGGAATGGGAGTCATTTAACCAAACTAACAGGGCCTCAAGTCTGCTATTACAATAGTGTCAGAATGGTCTCGCCATTGTGAGTATTTGACAGTTTTTGTATGGCAAATCTGTCAAAAACTCACAATGAAGAGACCATTCTGACACTATTGTAATAGCAGACTTGAGGCCCTGACTGCTTGATAGATGATAATTCAGAAGTGTCTGTAACTATTTTAGTGACAATAAATGCTTTGAGTTAAGTGTTGACAGTGTGTGTTAAATTCAACACCTACCTACTACCAACGACGAATTATATCGGAATTGGTCAGAGACGGACAGATCACTCCGTTATTTTTATCTATATATAAAATTCAAAGTCCTGACTGACTGATATATCAACGCACAGCCCAAACCGCTGGGTCTAGTGATCCCAAATTTGGCACGTAGGTTCCTTATGAGGTCTAGGGGTGCACTAAGAAAGGATTTTTGGAAATTCCACCCTTAAAGGGATAAAATAGGGGATGAAGGTTTGTATGAAAGTCCGTCAGTTTTGAAGTTAGGATCTTCAAATTTTGTGTTTAGGCTGACGATTGAAAATCTTATATATGTCGCATGAAATACAGTGTTGCTGACTGAAGTACTTTCAGTCGGTGCGCTATGACGGAGTCTA
This sequence comes from Dryobota labecula, assembly GCA_947523025.1. Taxonomy (NCBI): domain Eukaryota; kingdom Metazoa; phylum Arthropoda; class Insecta; order Lepidoptera; family Noctuidae; genus Dryobota; species Dryobota labecula. The sequence goes on along the minus strand of OX383303.1, from coordinate 397,479 downwards.
AGGACCTACGGGCGAGGGCGCGGTAAACAACAGGAGCGCCAGTCACCCTTCAGCCCTAGGAACTGTCACACGTTCATGAGACGCGGGCGCACATTAATCTTCCAAAGTTTTTATTATTTTATTTCTCGTATTATTATTATTGGACCATATTAATTAGGATATTCGTTATTAATTGTGATTTGTGTAACCATAGAAACTAAGTGTTCATAAACTAAGTGTAACAAGCTGTTATCATCTTTAATTGCCTGAGATCTACAAAGTGCCCACAACAATGTCAGAGGACGGAAGCATGACCCTTCCTCGCTGTCCTGAACCGACATATCACTATCACTACATATTATAAAACAAAGTCCTCCGCCGCGTCTGTCTGTCTGTCTGTCTGTTCGCGATAAACTCAAAAACTACTGCACCGATTCTCATGCTGTTTTCACCAATGGATAGCTTGGTTCTCGAGGAAGGTTTAAGTATATAATTTGTTAAGTTTTTGTATGCATTTTTGTATCAATTAACGATATTTGTTGGAGGTGTCGGAAAAAAATAAGCCGTCTGGGAGCTTTCAACGAAAACGCTGTCTAAACCCTTTGAGATATAACAAAATAATGTATGGTGGAATTATGTATCTTATAAAGGTCTTCAAAAAAGTCCGCGATGGCATATGTCTATCTCTTAAGGATAACATACTATATCCATTTTATTGCCTTTTTGTAGGTATTTGTTTGCCGAATTTTACACTTGGAAATACGATTACGATAACAATACGCTATAATATCAGTAGCTATTAGCCAAATTATGTTCGTAGATAAATAAGCTAGCTACTTATGTGTATTTCAAACAGTATACAAGAATATTTATCATAAATAAAAACTTTACTAAACACGGCGGCCTTATGATCAAAATTTGTGCATTCAAAAAATTTCGTTACTTTTTTACTGACATATTTATCACTTTTCGATAAACTAACACTCAATACGAAATCTACACTTATTTCTCAGTAATTCTGTCTAAGATTCTTCTAAGATTAAACCGTTTTCTCATTGAATCCATTACTTTACGCACGTATAACCTTGATGAATGTTTAAATTAAGCACCGCGCCACACCGCCATACGACCACAGAGTACAGACGTATTTTGTTTTTTTTTTTTCGTTCGTTTAGTGGTGTTCCCACTAAAATGTCAACCGGTCAAGTATTAGTCGATTAATCGAATTCTACAGCCAGATCGTGTTGCAAGAACAAAATAAATGTCAAATATTTCGTCCAATTGCGAACCTGTTGGTCACCATTGTGACCCTGAGAAAAGTTATGCACCAATGGTGTTCATTCGATATTTCGAACGTTTTATCAGCACAAACGGTGTATCATGCGACATTTCGGAGGATTTCGTTTTGTTTACACATTGTTGGTACTTACGTGAATTATTTTAAAATTATTATTGTGTCGCACTTTTATATCGTGTTGTAATTTGGTACAATTGATTGCTTTAAGAATTTGAGTGAAATTTCGTATTTTGATTTTGTGTTTGTTATCTTTAGGTAAAGACTCATTCACGTTCAGAACATAAGTACTTTTATTATATTAAATCATTTGTTTCGGTTTCTATTCACATAGTGAATCACATTAAAATTAATATTAAGTTAGAATTTTGAGATATAGCCTGGGATATAGAGAAGGACATAGGGTACTTTTTATGCGATAACCGACATCCACGCGGGCGAAGCCGCGGGCAAAAGCTAGTATAATATAAAATTCTCGTGTCACAATGTTAGTTACCATACTCCTCCGAAACGGCTTGACCGATTTTTATGAAATTTTATATGCATATTCAGTAGGTCTGACAATCGGCTTCAGCTATCTATTTTTTTTTTTAGTTTGGTAGGTAGTGTTAGAGGGACTTCCCGACAGTCCTTGAGATCGCGTGGGTGGAGACCGCGCGACGACAGTCTTCTCTCGAGCGCACACAGTTTAACCCGCGTACCATAATTGTAATTGTGCAAGTCAAATAAACGTTTCAAGTTAGTAAAGACTTTTAATGACAATCCCCCTATTCGTTCAGAAGCGGGATATTACCTATGTGTAACAAACGCCTACTTATATGACTATTCTTCGGTAAATTCAGTGAGTTCAAATTGTAAACTTTTATGAAGAGTGGTGCTGAAAACCTTTGGTGAGGACGATCCAATTTACTACTCTTTTACTTTTAATTGTGACTCTATGTGATGGTGATAAAACATTTATTTTTAATAAGTTGATTCAAACTATAAGTAATCCAGTGATGTCATACTAACCTTGACTTATAATATTAAGTCGTAGAGACAAAGCTCGCTCAGTGTTACGAGTGTGGTTACAATACCGTTCCCGGTGCGGAACAATAATTCGTTTGTTTGATAACTTTGTTTATGTTTCGCATGTGTGAATTGATTGTGTGACGATTCTACAAAAGTTGCTAACTAGTTACTCAGTTGACGAACTTATTTAGTTAACAATCGAACTAGTTATTCTGTTTTGAGTATAGATTTATGTTCTTCTGCATTTTTTTTATATTGTGTTACTAAGTATTGAAATCTTGTAAAATGGGTAAACATAATAAAAGACATAGGTCTCCTAGTTCTATCTCTTCAAGCTCAACCGGTGTGAACAGTCACACGGTAAAAAAAAAATATAAGAAGGATTTAAAGAAGAAAAACAATGGAATAGAAGCATTGGAGGGGCTTATAAGAGAATTGAGGAAGAAAACTGATTATCATACTAAAAATACATCCCAGTCATCTATAGTTCGCTACATGGGTCGCAATGATTTCATACCTGTGTTTGACCCTCAAACCTCCCCGGTCTCTGTTGATCATTGGATCCGGAACTTGGAAGGAATTGCCAATATGCATGGTTGGGACGAACGAACATTGATATGTAACTGTACCTCTAAACTTGGTGGCTATGCGAAGAGTTGGTATGAGCACCAAGCATCCTTTGAAATGAGTTGGACCGAGTGGAAGGAAAAGTTGGTAAAAGCGTTCCCTTTCACTAAAAATAAACTTACACAAATAAGAGAATTAGTGAACCGAGTCAGGAAGCCCAATGAAGACCCTATTGAATTTTATTATACTAAACTCGGGATTGGAATTTCATGCCATTTAAGCGATGAGATTATTGCTGAAGCGGTCATAGGCACACTCGGGAACCAATTATGGGAGATCGGTGCTAAATCAGCTGGGTGTCGGAACACCAATTCCTTACTCCGGTACTTGGCTAGTATCAACACTTCAACTGCTAGCAAAGAGCAAGACAAACCTGAAACTTCATTGAAAGATTTTCATGGACCGGACAGGGTGACAAAGTGTTTCTCTTGTGGCAAACCTGGTCACAAAGCAAACAGATGTCGCAAAACAAAGGACAATATTAAAATGCATAGACACAAGGAAAACCGTAAATGCTCGTTTTGTGAAAAGCTGGGTCATACTGAAGCCGAGTGTTTCAAAAAGAAAAATCAGGACAAACATTGTTCTTTCTGTAACATTGATGGACACACACTGGAGGAGTGCAGGAAGAAGTCCAGAATCGGTCCACAAAACCGTTTAGTACGAAAGGTCCAAACTGTATGCTGCGATTCCTTAGACAGGAAGTATTACAAGGGTGTACTTATCAATGGAGCTCCGGCAAATGCCTTTATAGATTTTGGTAGCTCGTGTAACACCATGAAACAGAGTTTCTATGAGACACAGAACTTGGAGTTGATGCCAAATGATGACACTGTCATAAAGGGATATGGAGATGCACTAACAACACCATTGGGATCTGTTTCAACTTCTCTTATAGTTGATGGTGTGGAGAAGGTGAATCAATTCTATGTTGTGCAAGATGACATACAAGAAGTTGATGTTCTCATAGGGCAGACTTTCACAGAATCACCCGATGTAGTTATTGTAAAAACCCCGACTGAGCTTAACATATAATATATGGGAATGAAATGGCATTTCAAGTGACTGAATTGTGTGATTCTTTTGGCAAGATACGGTTGTATCCACAAGCTGATATAAAACTTACGCACGGAGTCAACAAAGTGTTGGTGAGACCAGATCTGTTGTTGATGGTTCGATGTGTATCAAGCTGAGCGAACAAAGAAAACCATTAAGCGAAAAGGATGTTATAGGCGACAATGTTGAATTACATGATGGTCATGCTTTTATAAAACTTGTCAACAAGACAAACCGGACTCTGGAATTAAAAGAAAAGGACTGTGTTGCCAGAGCGGAATTACAAGACCAATGTTATGATAATAGTAAAGTGGGTGGTCATTTAAATGAAGATCAGAAGGCATCCCTGAATAAACTGCTAACCGAATTTGAGCACTGCTTTTCTGGTGACGGAATGGAATTAGGGAATTGCAGTGTAGAGATGGTTATAAAGCTAACAGAAGTTAAAATTATAAATTACAAGTCGTACCGAGTGTCATCTTATGAAAGAGAAATTATAAGGAATATTATCGCTGAACTGCTCAAGGCTGGGATCATTGAAACCTCGAAATCCCCTTTTGCAAGTCCTGTCCTGCTTGTGAAAAAGAAGGATGGAGGATATCGTATGTGCATAGATTACAGAGCACTCAATAAGATCACCGAAAAGGAACGATACCCATTACCAGTCAAACAAGACTTATTAGACAGGTTGGTGGACCAATCGGTGTTCTGCTGCTTAGATCTGGCCAACGGCTACCATCAAATCAAAATTACGGAAAATTCAAGACATCTTACTGTATTTGTGACGCCGGATGGCCATTACCAATATAAAATGATCCCAGCGGTATTCCAACGCGCCATGAACGACATACTAGAGCCAGTAATTCATGTGTGTGCTGAGGTCTATATTGATGACGTCATTGTATGGGGCAGGGATACCGAGGAATGTCTTGCTAACTTAGAGAAGGTGCTGACCTTGATTTCAAATGCAGGTGTTAAATTAAAGAGAACCAAATGCTCATTCCTCATGAACAACGTTGAATACCTGGGCCATGAAATATATGGCGGTGAGATAAGATCTTCTTCTCACAAAATTATGGCAGTTTCCAACTTTAAGACACCGACAAATGTCCATGAGATGCGGCAGTTTCTCGGTCTTGCCAGTTACTTCCGGAAATTCATTAGGAATTTTGCGAGTATTGCACGACCGCTTACTCAACTCACAAAAAAGGCTGTAGATTGGAGCTTTGGACCTAAACAAGAACAAGCCTTAAACACTCTAAAGGATATCCTCACCTCTGATCCAGTGCTGGCAATTTATCACCCAGACAGAGAAACCCAAGTGCACACCGATGCATCAAAAGCAGGACTTGGTGGTGTCCTCCTTCAACGACAACCAAATGGTGACACGAAGGTTGTCGCTTACGCTAGCCAACAGACATCAGAAACAGAACAAAGATACCACAGTTTCGAATTGGAAGCTCTTGCTGTGGTGTTTACTGTCAACCGTTTTAAAGTATATCTTGCTGGTGTTAAGTTCCGAGTAGTGACTGATTGTTCAGCTCTACGCATGGCTTGGTTAAAAAGAGACTTGTCACCACGGATCGCCCGTTGCTGGCTCGATCTACAAGAATTTAATTTTGAAGTTGACCATCGACCTGGGGCTTCTATGGCACACGTAGACGCCCTGAGCAGAAACCCTTTGACAGTGCACCACATACAGGAAAAGGATCTAATTGATGCATTACAGGATGATGACAAGGAGATTCAAGCATTGCTTCTGAATTTGACACTGGAACAAGTGGCTAACAAGAAAAAGAAGGAGGGACTATCAAAGGACTATAGAGACGTAGACGGACGGTTGTTTCGTGTAGTACAGAATGAGTTGAGACCGGTTTTACCCAAAAGTGCGAGATTCCATATTATGAAGATTTATCATGACGAACATGGGCATCTGGGAACTGAAAAGTGTCTCGAAGCAATACAAGCTAAATATTGGTTTCCGAAGATGAGAAAATATGTGTCAAAATATGTGGCAAGTTGTCTTGGATGCCAATTTACAAAGAAACCAACTGGAAAACAACCGGGCTTACTACACCCTATCCCGAAAGTGGCCGTGCAATTCCACACTTTACATGTAGACCACCTGGGCCCTTTTTTTAAGAGCAATGGGAACACATATATTTTTGCGGCTATCGACGGATTCACCAAGTTCGTCTGGTTGGAAGCCGTTGCTACAGCAAATGCCAAAAGAGTAATTACCACACTAAATAAACTGAGCCAAACATTTGGATATCCCGAACGTATAGTTAGTGACCGAGGCACAGCATTCACGGGTAAGGAGTTTAAACAGTTTTGCGACAAAAACGCCATCAAACATGTTTTAAACGCAGTGGCGTCACCACGGGCGAATGGACAGGTTGAACGTCTGAACCGAACGATTCTAAGTTCTCTGTCAGCCCACATGGGCGATAATCAAAAAGGATGGGATGTCTACTTGCCAAAGGTTCTATTGGGTTTAAATTCGAGTGTAAGTCAAGGGACAGGCAAGTCACCTTTAGAGTTGTTGTGTGGCTTAAGACCCCGTTTGCCAAATGATTTGCAGGGGGCAGTCTACAGTGAAGACGTATCAACTTTTCGAGACGAAGCTGCTCAAACTATCGAAACAAATGCAGCTCAGATGAAAATGCGTTATGATAAAGATCGACGTATTGTAGAACCTCTACTTATGGGTCAGTTAGTTATGGTAGAGCGGAAAATATTACGTCCGGGTCTAACAAGTGGAAAACTTGTCCAGCGATATGCAGGGCCATACAAGGTTACAGCTGTGCTACCTAACGATCGCTATGAGGTCACATCGTACACAAAGGGTAAACGAACCTACAAAAATATAGTTGCCCGTGATAAAATTAAGATATGGTGTAATAGACGTCGAGACTCCTCATCGAATGAAGATCTGACAGAGCAGTCGTGAGTTGCTCTTCTATCAATTACCATGCTATCCATTTCCTTGACAAACGCTTGCCTACGGGGCCTACACAGCGTTCAGTCAAGTGCTTGCTTGCAGAGCCTTAAAGCACAAGTCTCTAACTCTATTATCACGCTTGCCTACGGGGCCTACACAGCGTTCAGTCAAGTGCTTGCTTGCAGAGCCTTAAAGCACAAGTCTCTAACTCTATTATCACGCTTGCCTACGGGGCCTACACAGCGTTCAGTCAAGTGCTTGCTTGCAGAGCCTTACAGCACAAGTCTCTAACTCTATTATCACGCTTGCCTACAGGGCCTACACAGCGTTCAGTCAAGTACTTGCTTGCAGAGCCTTACAGCACAAGTCTCTAACTTTATTATCACGCTTGCCTACGGGGCCTACACAGCGTTCAGTCAAGTGCTTGCTTGCAGAGCCTTACAGCACAAGTCTCTAACTCTATTATCACGCTTGCCTACGGGGCCTACACAGCGTTCAGTCAAGTGCTTGCTTGCAGAGCCTTACAGCACAAGTCTCTAACTCTATTATCACGCTTGCCTACGGGGCCTACACAGCGTTCAGTCAAGTGCTTGCTTGCAGAGCCTTAAAGCACAAGTCTCTAACTCTATTATCACGCTCGCCTACGGGCCTACACAGCGTTCAGTCAAGTGCTGGCTTGCAGAGCCTTAAAGCACAAGTTTCTACAATGCAATCATAAACGCTTGCCTAGCGGGGCCTACACAGCGTTTACTGATGTGCTTGCTTTCGGAGCCTTGTAGCACAAATGTCAATCACCAGATGTTTGCCTGTGGGGCCTAAAATGCAATCATAATACCTTAAACTTGCCCAAGGGGCCTTTCTATCGTCTATTCAGTTTTGCCTTCGGGGCCTTTGTTTTACGCTTGCCTTCGGGGCCCTACAGCGTTAAAATACCTTGCCTTAATGGTGAAGATCGCTGGTGGAACCCTGCAGCGGGCATGCGGCTGTGCTGGCGTGCCAAGCTGCGAACAATCTCCTTCGGGGACCGAAGGACTGCAGGATGGCCGAGCTGTTAGAGGGACTTCCCGACAGTCCTTGAGATCGCGTGGGTGGAGACCGCCCGACGACAGTCTTCTCTCGAGCGCGCACAGTTTAACCCGCGTACCATAATTGTAATTGTGCAAGTCAAATAAACGTTTCAAGTTAGTAAAGACTTTAAATGACAATCCCCCTATTAGTAGGTAGGGTAGGGTAGGGTAGATAGGTAGTTAGGTAGGGTAGTGTAGGGTAGGGTACGGTAGAGTAGGGCAGGTAGCTAGGTAGGTAGGGTAGAGTAGGGTAGGGTAGGGTAGGTAGGTAGGTAGGTAGGGTAGGTAGGGTAGGTAGGGTAGGGTAGGGTAGGTAGGGTAGGTAGGGTAGGTAGGGTAGGGTAGGGTAGGGTAGAGTAGTGGAGTTTATACGATAGCTTTTGACAGAACGAAGCCTGTCGGGTCAGCTAGTTAATTTATACGTGTCTCAGCGTTTTTGATAATTCCACCCCCGAAGGGTTAAAAGGGGGATGAAGTTTAAAAGTCCTTAATTTTCGAAGAAAAATCACAAAATTTACTATCTAGGCTTATGGTTGGAAGCTAACACAACGGTGTTGTTAGAATTTCAACCCTTAAGGGGGTGAAAAGGGGGATGAAATTTTGTTTTTAATTAATGTTCTTTATTTTTTAAGTTAAAATCACTAACACAATGTAAATCGATGTTATTTTTTATTTCAACCCACAAGAGTCTGAAAAGGGGGATGAAGTTTTGTATTGAAGTTTTTCATTCGCAAAATTTTGTATTCAAGTAAAAATAATATAAGTACACGTGTACTGTTTCTAACTTTACAGTATTTCACAAGGAGCGACTGCCTATCTGACCTCCACAACGCAGTTACTGGGTACTACACTAGCCCTTAGTAAGAATGGTTGTCAGACTTTCGGGCTTCTGAGTTCCCGTAAAGACTGTCAAAGATCCACAAATGACAGCTGGGACCAACAGCTTAAGAGGGCTGTCCCGCGCCCACTAGCGCCACTCCTTTAAAAAAATATTATCTCGTGCTTGAGAAGGAATTATAGGTATCACTTGAACACATGCAATCGCGGACGTTTGTATCTTGTGTTTTATTATCGCTTCAACCAGAGCATCATCATTATAATCACATAGAGGCGGGTTGAAGAGCAGCATCTCACCAACTGTTATTAACATAAAAAACGACTTGCTCCGAATTTGCGACCATTATACTTAATTCACAAAGCAATTTAAAGAACTTTTTATTATAATCAACAGGACTTATTACCGCGGAAAAGAAAACAATTATGTTGTTTTAGTGAAAAAATATTTTCTTATTCATGCCGAGTTTAAATTCAATGGCAAATGTTTGTTCACTAATCAGAATGGAAAGAATTAAGACGATTTCATTAATTAGTTCCGAATAGTTCACGCTTTGTGAGCACGTAATGTGTGTCGCGTCCTCGAACTGCGTTCATACGACGACGGGGGCGCGGGCGGCTTGCTGTGCACACGCACACATTATGAGCTATGTAGTATGTAGGCGAGGTTCAGCGGAGGCTGCACTGCTTCAACTAGTTCGGCGACACGTGATCGCATCATTACGTCAAGTGTGTCGCGCCGCGCTCCGCATCACTAAGTGCTCAAAGTTTGCTAACAGCTTATAAAACCTAATCCCGCTCCAGTTCAGTTGTTGTGCAAGGAAGATGTGCGCGGCGAGGAGGCGCGGGGGAGCAGGAATGTGTTGCGACACGGACTAGGCAGCGTGGTGGCCGGGGTGAGAAGGGAGGGAGTCCCATTGTCGATGTGTCAAGTCAACTGAGCTTTGTGCATTACGTGTGCTGCAGCTTTGTGTGCTTGAATAGTCTCTGCAAAGGTCGTTGTACCAATAGGTCATAGTTTGAATATAACTTATGTAGATGAGCTTCACGAAAATGTTTAAATTTAAGTACGACGTGACTTTGGCGGATATGCTTTTCGTCGTAAAAAAAGCTAAGCAAAATTTCATAAATTCTAAAGACAAGTTGCTTACGACCCCGACATTTGGTAGTTCTCTAACCTCTTTAACTAAAGTACAACGTCTGTAACTACTTCGTGACGTATCTAACTTACAAGCAGCGAGGCAATCATAGGAGGCGAGCGACAACTTTACGACAGTTTAACAACCTATTGAACAACTGACAATCGACGGCATACGCGACTACGTGACACATGTACTCAAGTGGGTCACTGCTGGACACACTGAGACTGTGGCGGCGACATATAGCGACACGCTGCCCAGGAGCGCAAGTTTGTTGATAAGCATGGTGAATAAATGATATACGGTTTAAAAAAAGAACGCGATAGTCATCATTGGAAGATTACAGCGACGCTGACGTGAATCCAACTAATAAGGATCGTGATGGCTCCTTTTAACGAATATTTTAATAATAATCGTGGTGTGTACACACATAGATTTACAGATTTTTTATTATTTAATGGAACTTAACCTTCATAATCATCATTAGGTATGTATAGGAAGATGTTGTAATTTGTGTAAAAAGCGCGCGTCAAGTCGTGATGTGTTTAACGTGAGCTTCGTTTGCACACACAAAGTGTGCGGCGATTACCAGTGATTAGTTGAAGGCTGCGGGTGCGCAGGTCGCAGCTGTCTGTCGTTGGCAATCTCTAGCGATAAGCGTGCGACGAGATGCCAAATAAAAAGGTGTACACAGAGGATTACCAATCGTAATAACAAACAATTCATTTATTTATATAATCAATCACTTACAACTATTATTACAGGTACAAAACCCGATGCAATAGTGAAGCAAACTTAAAAATAACAACTTATTTTCTAAAACTTATTACTTAAAATGTTATCCTTGTGAATTCACTCAGTGTATGTCTATCTCCTCTGCTAGGTTAAGGGTGCGAAGCGCCCGCGTCAGGGGCGCCTCATTTACCAGATTAGTCCGGCCACGAGGTACAGCCAGCAGCTGAGCACCCACACTTATCTGTCGGGCACACTCAAACACACCAACCCTTATATGTTGGCGTTATGTATCTTGCCTCTAATTAATTTAAATAAATATGAGACAAGTGCGAACTCACGCCTAACTCTCAGCTCATTGTATCCAACCATGCATGCATTTATAAATAGATCGCATACAATAATATAATTCGCTTCGTGATGTTTATTAGATAATGCTAACAGTAGGTAGATGTATGTTAACGACAAGGATCTGATGGTAAATGCAGATTTTGGAAGTGATTTGACATGCCCAATGCCAAATATGAGTAACGATAACTCACGCATTGTACGAAATGGACCTTCTTAGTTTACCTATGATATGGCCAAGGTGAATGCGACAACGCCTCAATAGTTTCACAGTAGGGCTGTCAATACCGGTATTCCGGGATCCCGTAATACCGTGATCCCGGATTTTATTTTGGCCTTTTACAATACCGGTATTGACGCCCCAATACCGTGATAACGGTATTACAAACATTAGATCTGAAAATAATGGTGCCGATTCTCTTGTACACCGAACTAAACTAACTAAACTATCACTAAAATTCCTTACTTTTGGCTATGAGAATCTTATGTGAAGCTTGGCATCCACCAGTTTTACGTCGCCAATGAGCCTCTTAGCTTTGCGTTCCACCGAGTCAAGCGCAGCAAGTTGGTACTTTGCTGAGCCATCCCAAAGGTGGCTGCAATACTCCATGCAGGAACGGACTTGTGCTTTGTAAAGGGTTAAAAGCTGTCCAGGCGTAAAGTATCGCTTCACCCTATTTAGGACGCCCAGTTTCTTGGCCGCAGTTTGAGCTTTGCACTCGATGGTGGAGCCGAAGTTGAGACCAGATGTCAACTTCATGCCTAGGAGCTCGAGCCGATCAGTTACAGGAACAGATGTACCCCGAAAAGTAGGAGTTTGATCAAAACGACTCCTTTTAGCGGTAAAGAGACATGCCTGTGTTTTGGTGGCATTAAAAGAGACCAGATTGTCATCACCCCATTGGGAGACAAGACTCAAGGTCAAATCAGTCCGCTCAACCATGGCCTCTCTCAGGGAACGAAGTTCAGCCCCGTTGGTTTTTGCGCTGGACAAGTATCTCTCTGAAACGGTACTGTCATCCGCGTACCCACCAATACCAGGCAGAAGCAGGTCATTGATGTGCAGCAGGAAAAGAGTTGCAGAGAGAACAGATCCCTGAGGAACTCCGGCATCAATAGCCATATTGTCAGAGGAGCAGCCGTCCACGACTACTCTGATCGACCGTTCACTCAGGAAGTCTGATATCCAGCTACAAAAATCAGCTGGGATGCCATAAGCAGGAAGCTTGCTGAGTAGTGCAGAGTGCCAGACCCTGTCAAAGGCCTTCGAGATATCAAGCGATACAGCAAGTGCTTCGCCGTGTTTCTCGATGGCTTCGCCCCAGCAGTGCGTGACATACACAAGAAGATCACCAGTTGACCGTCCCCGGCGAAAGCCATATTGACGGTCACTGAGGAGATCTTGTCTTCAAGGTAGGTCAGCAACTTACTGTTCAGTACCCTTTTCATAACCTTGCACAAAATGGAGGTAATGGCGATCGGACGGTAATGGGCAGGGTCTGCTCGGTCGCCCTTTTTGGGGACTGGTTGTACATTTGCAAGCTTCCAGGATCTTGGTACCGTTCTTTTTAATAGAGAAAGGCGGAACAAGCGTGTCAACACAGGAGACAGTTCAGGCGCACACTGCCTCAACACTCTCGCTGGAATGCCGTCAGGCCTGCTGGCCTTATTCACGTCTAGACTGCACAATACTCTTCGGACCTTTTTGATGTGGACAGCGATTTCCTGCATCGAGGATTCACAATGAGGTATAGTAGGTGGTTGCTTGGAGCCAGAGTCCAGACGTGAATTGATTGCGGAGAGAGATGCAAATAAATTCGCTTTCTCACACGCAGAGTGAGCCAGCGACCCATCAGGTTTCATCATTGGAGGTAAAGTGGGACGACAGAAATTCGTTTCAACCGCTTTAGACAGGGACCAGAACTGTTTACTACCCGGAGGGTGCGATAACAGCTTGGTCCCAATACGTCCGACATGGACAAAACGTGCCCTACGTAAAACCCGCTTACAGAACTTGGCGGCAGAATTAAAGGCTCTTTTCCTCGCGCGAACCCTACGCGCTCTAACTTTGTGGTCGCGGGCCTTGACCTAGGCTTGGTAGGCAGACTCTTTTCGGGCCTCAGCGTGGACGCATTCTGCATTATGCCAAGGCTGGGATTTGTGACCGAGCGGGATGTCGGAGAATGGAATAAAATACTCCATCCCCTGCCGAATCACGTCCGTAACCACGTCAGCACAGCACGAGGGGTCACCCGAGGAGAAGCACACTTGCCGCCATGGATAAGATGCAAAAAAGTGCCGCATTTCATCCCAGTCTGCAGACTCGTATCGCCATACTCTCCTCGTGCCTCTAGGACTCTCATCCGGAGGAGAGCAGGTCGATATGGATTTCACCAGACAGTGGTCAGAGGTTCCCAGCGGGGCTGAGACCGATACCGAATGACTGTCCGGATCAGATGCCAGCAGAAGGTCCAAGCAATTGGGTGTATGGCCATCAACATCCGGTACCCGCGTTGCTACGTTCACCATCTGGGTTAGATCTAGCGTTAAAGCAAACTTGCGCGCCTCTAACCCGGAATGGTCAGTTTTTTGGTACGGGAACAGCCACTCTTTATGATGGGTATTAAAGTCCCCCAGAAAAATGAGCTTCGCTGTTGGGTACTGTTGCTGGGCTACGTCAGTCGACTCCACGAGGAAATTAAAGGGCGCTGTTGTCTCCTGGTCACCGCTGTGCGATCGGTAGACTCCGATGTAGAGAGATTTCTCCACGCCAGTGTCCACAAGTAGCCATATGGCAGAAAAACCTGATTTCTTAAAGCAACGGAGACGACGACAACAAATGTCATCGCGGACGTACACACAGACCCCAGCCTGCATCTTTAACTTGTGTTCAAGAGAGTAACCCGGGTAGTTGAGGTACGCCACGTCCGACGGGGTTGTTATCTTCGTCTCCGTTAAGAAAAACAGGTGCGGCTTCTCGGTCTCCAGGTGGTGACGGACCGGATCGAGATTAGAGTGCAACCCCCTGATGTTAGTGAGGTGCACTTTTAGTGGGAGGAAGTGCAGCCGTTTTTTAACCTTATTTTTCTTTCTGGCTTTGGTCATTGTGTGTAGTGTTTTGGGGAAAAAGTCGAATTGTCGAGGCGCTGCTCAGTGAACCAAGTGGAACTCTAGAGCTAGCCAAACCTATGGGGAACTCACTTGGAGACTGCGGGGACGCCCGAAACCCCCCGAATATGGCCACCGGGTCCTCCCATCCAGTCGCCAGCTGGCACGGTGGAGCATATCGGGATTTTTCGCGAGTTGGCAGGGCAGCCTTTGGCACGTGGCTGGCGTGCTACTTGGGCCCCCTACTGACTGCGGTCGTCCAACGGCAGGCACCGTGCTTCGGATCCCGCTACCCTCCAAAATGAGTTACCCGGCAGACTGTGCCCAGAGACCAAGATCGGTTCTGAACAGCGCAACTGACAATCTACTTCCCCCCCAAAGGCACTGGCAGTCCCACACACCGACGGAATACAGCAAGCTGCTTGGCGCCGTACTCCGGTGGGATGGTGGTCACGAGCCACTTGCGGAGCCTACCACCGCTAAGTAGGATCGTTCAGTCGTACCACAGGCAAGCCTGTGGTGCCGTTGCCCGGGGTGGACCACTTGGAGGTAGATCCAAAACCACCCCAAAATATAAAATTAGGTTAAATGTTTTTATAGCATATGAAAGTTATGTTAACTGAAATTAGACTATCTGTTATTATACCAAACATTACACACCCCACATAAACTGCGTTCTTAGAATCTCGACATCTCGGCGGAATTGTACACATTAACATTTTGTTTGGGCGTTGGCTGTGGGATCGCTGTAACAAATTTAAATATAATAAATAATATATATATATAATAACGAACGCGCTGAAAGACCCGATGCGGAGTGGGTCAACGACCGCCACATTCGGTTTTATTTTGAGTAATGAATGGTCTCAATTCGCAGGCGTTGCACATATTATTAAACAAATGAAACATTAGTAATGTCGTGTCTACACGTTTGCGGGATCTCGTGCTAACTGGCTACTATATCATTGTGGTGACACTTGTGCAATTTGCTCAGTAAACAAAACGTGAACTAGGAAGCGGGTCAAGTGAACCTTCTTGTTGTGATATTGCGGCTGTTGGCGAAACGGTTGTTCTCAACTTCCTGCATGCTGTACGGAGTGATGGTCGAGGTTACGACATTGCTGATTCCTGGCACTGATCACTGCGCTTCCATAGAGCGTGCAGCCTTGCATGTACCAATAATCTCCATGAGTGGTATGTAGCGTGCTGTCGCTAGGTCCACTGTACAGTCAACCGCACGTACAACGTAACAGTTTGACTTTAACAGCTCCTTTGTTCAATAGCAGTAAGGGCGGTTTTGGTAGTTCAAGTGGTACTGCAGCGTAGTTCGCCTTACAGTTGTACAGTTATCTGGTGGGACTGGTCGCAGGGCGTCGCCCCCCCCCCGGTCCCCGCCCTCGCCCCGCACTCCTAGCGCACTGGAGGAACCTGTTTGTTCCACATCTCGGCTGGTTGACTGGTTGTCTAGTTAGCAAGTATGCCTATAGCTGTTCAGTACCTTCGTTTCTTGCGACTTGAAAGAAATGTGTTTTAATGGTTCGTAAATTACGAGTACTAAGTATTATGAAAGACTGAAAATAAATTCGACCATGTTCACAAAGATAACGAAGTTACGAGGATTCGATGAAGTTAACACTCCTGAAAAGTAATTTCAAAAATATTTAAAAATATAACAAAGTTAGAAGATATTCTTCTGCCACAAAGTGAAGTAGACAGAGTTACCAAAAGTCTATACAAATAAATAAAATTTAAGGGGTTGTTTGTAATGTCAAAATAACAGCTTTATAATAAACGCATATGAAAGTATATACGGTACTTAAAACAAATAAACAATTTTAAATGTTGTCTCTTTCTGGCCGTGGCGTGGGCACCAGCTAATTAAAAAACTTTTTCAAAAAAAAAAGTAAACCAACATCTAAAAAAATAAAACACTACAAACTGAAAAATAACTTTAATTTCGGAAGTCGGTGTCTTTGGATCTGAATTTTAGTTTTTTGGCACCGACTTCCGAAATTAAAATTATTTTTCACTTTGTAGTGTTTCAAAGTCAAATCATTTATTTCAAAGAGGCACGGAAAATGCACTTTTGAACGTCAAAAATTACAAAAATAGTTAATTGATTCTAGTTGCATCTTCCAAAAGGTAGTAATGTATGGAGAAGAATGGGCAAGAAACTCCATACTTACTCTTTTAAAATATTAACAATAGTCTGAATACATTAATTAATAATTATAGGTGAAGACGATGTACCTAGAATAAAAATTACTTACCACAATTGGTAAAAAAAATTAAAAGTGAAGTAATGACAGAAAAATTAATAAATGCATTGTATATGATTTTCCTAAAAAAATAACATATAATAAGTCAGTGTGTGAGTTAAATTATATTAATCACAGAAAATAAAATTAATATCATAAAAATTATAAATTATACCTACAGTGAAATTAGCAACCAGTTTGATTTTGTCTAGACTCTAAATTGTCCTATGGAGCAGGACCAGCATGTTTCCAAGCATTCTTATCTTGGATAAAATCTTCTAATTTGTAATATGCTTGTTTACAAAGTGTGCTTTTAATATGAGTTTTTCTTTCATTTAATATATCAGAAGGTATTTTATTGTAACATTTAACACAGTACCCCATAAAAGATGTATGTACTTTAGATAATCTGAAAAATGGTTGATCTATTTTATCTTTATTTTTAGTATTAAAATTATGTCTATCACTGATTTTATTGAAAAGATGTAGATTTTTTCTTACATACATAATATTTTCATAAATTAATTTGCAAAGTACCGTCATAATATTAATCGTGTTAAATAGTTGTCTAAGAAATATATAAATGGCTCTGACAGCCCTCTTTTGCAAAATAAAAATGGATTCAATGTCGGCAGCCCGACCCCACAGTAAAATGCCATACGACATAATGCTGTGGAAGTAGCTAAAATAAACCAAACGCGCGGTTTCTACATCTGTTAACTGTCTTATCTTTCGAACAGCATACGCGGCCGAGCTTAGCCGCCCCGCAAGAGATGTTGTATGAGGTCCCCATTGTAATTTCTCATCTAACGTGATTCCTAGGATAACTGTTTGATTAATAAATTCCAGTTTTTCTCCATTCAATATGATGTCACATTCACTACTTCTAACATTAGGAAGCTTAACTCGAATGCATTTAGTTTTTTATTTTTTATTTAGTACCAAATTATTTACAGTAAACCAATTTTGGACCTGAAGAATAGAGTTATTCACATCGTCCAGTTTTTGTGACCGTCGATCTATTTAAAAAATCAATAATGTGTCATCTGCAAATAAAACCATCTTCGGTTGATTTTGAAGTAATTGGGGTAAATCGTTAATGTAAACTAAAAAGAGGAATGGACCCAATATCGAACCTTGAGGGACGCCCATTTTCATTTCAGACCCTAATGAGTTTATGCCGTTTATCTGAACTTTAACCTTCCTATCTGTCAGGTATGATCTTAGGAAATCAAGAGCGGTATTCTTAATCCCATAGTGCTCACAATTTCAGCAGAAGTGTGTCATGGTTTGCGCAATCGAACGCCTTAGAGAGGTCGCAAAAGATTCCAATGGTATCTTGTGCTTCTTCTCAAGCGTTAAAAATGTTCTTTAATAGGGTGACACCGGCGTCAGTTGTACAACGCCCCTTGGTGAAACCATACTGTTGTTCATGAAAGATGGAGGTTTTATTAAAGTGACGTAACATTTGATTGAGCTTCAACTTTTCAAACACCTTACTGAGAACTGGAAGAATTGACACAGGCCTATAATTGGGTTCCTTCCTATCACCGGATTTGAACAATGAAACTACTGTGTTTCATGAGATCTGGAAAGACTCCTTGGTCTACACTGGTGTTAATTAAGAAAGATAAATAGGGTGCAATGGTAAGATCTTCTGTTGATTTAATTTTAAGATCTTTAAAAGCTTTTGTAACAGCCTGGATGTTTGTATGCTGAAACCTGAACTCCAAAGGGCATGCCTTTACATTATTTCTAAGTAAAGCAGCAGAAAGCGCGGGTGAGGAATTTAAAGTTTCCGTAGTTTTAAGGGGAATATTACCAAAAAAGTTTTAGAATTCCTGAGCTATTTTACATCTGAGTTGATGGGCCCATGTGCAGTCTCTAAATTAAATTCAGTATTTCTATTTTTTCCTACCTGTTTCATTATTTATTATTTGCCAAGTAGTTTTTATTATAGCATCATTTGATTTTATTTTATTGCCAATATAAAGAGCTTTAGCTATTTTGGATACATTTTTAAAAGTGTTTGATAATTTTGCAACATACTTATGAAAGCTAGTATTATTCATATGTTGCTTTAGGCCATAAAGTTCAAATCGTTTTTCCCTGCTTTTATGAATACCTGGAGTTGCCCAATCACTAAATAAGAACTTTGTGTAAATACTTTTAGTCTTTAGTGGAAATGTGTCATTAAATTGTATATAATAATGAAAAGAACTCGGCGTAGAACTCATTTGGTTCACATACATTATTAAAACTCTGAAGACATAATTTACTGGTCAAAGAATTATTAAAGTTTTCTAAATTTTTACGTGTAATTGGCCTAAACCTTATTTGAATTTTTCGTAAAGGCATGTAAGAGCAAAATGTTATTGTTTGTCCACTGTGATCAGATGGCAACTTATTTACGATTTGTTTGTGTAAGTAATCAAAATTACAAAATATATCACTACATATTATAAAACAAAGTCCTCCGCCGCGTCTGTCTGTCTGTCTGTCTGTCTGTCTGTCTGTCTGTCTGTCTGTCTGTTCGCGATAAACTCAAATACTACTGCACCGATTCTCATGCTGTTTTCACCAATGGATAGCTTGGTTCTCGAGAAAGGTTTTAGTATATAATTTGTTATGTTTTTGTATGCATTTTTGTATGAATTAACGATATTTGTTGGAGGTGTCGGAAAAAAATAAGCCGTCTGGGAGCTTTCAACGAAAACGCTGTCTAAACCCTTTGAGATATAACAAAATAATGTATGGTGGAATTGTGTATCATAAAAAGGTCTTCAAAAAAGTCCGCGATGGCATATGTCTATCTCTTAAGGATAACATACTATATCCATTTTATTGACTTTTTGTAGGTATTTGTTTGCCGAATTTTACTCTTGGAAATACGATTACGATAACAATACGCTATAATATCAGTAGCTATTAGCCAAATTATGTTCGTAGATAAATAAGCTAGCTACTTACGTGTATTTCAAACAGTATACAAGAATATTTATCATAAAAACATTACTAAACACGGCGGCCTTATGATCAAAATTTGTGCATTCCAAAACTTTCGTTACTTTTTCACTAACATATTTATAACTTTTCGATAAACTAACACTCAATACGAAATCTACACTTATTTCTCAGTAATTCTGTATAATATTCTTCTAAGAATAAACCGTTTTCTCATTGAATCCATTACTTTACGCACGTAGGTATAACCTTGATGAATGTTTACATTAAGCATCGCGTCACACCGCCACACGACCACAGAGTATAGACGTATTTTGTTTTCTTTTTTCGTTCGTTTAGTGGTGTTCCCGCTAAAATGTCAACCGGTCAAGTATTAGTCGATTAATCGAATTCTACATCCAGATCGTGTTGCAAGTACAAAATAAATGTCAAATATTTCGTCCAATTGCGAACGTGACCCTGAGAAAATTTATGCAAAATTTATGGTGTTCATTAGACATTTCGAGCGTTTTCTCAGGACAAACGGTGTACCATGCGACATTTCGGAGGATTTCGTTTTGTTTTTACATCGTTGGTACTTACGTGAATTATTCTAAAATTATTATTTGTGTCGCAATTTTATTTCGTGTTGTATTTGGTACAATTGATTGCTTTAAGAATTTGAGTGAAATTTCGTATTTTGATTTTGTGTTTGTTATCTTTAGGTAAAGACTCATTCACGTTCAGAACATAAGTACTTTTACTATATTAAATCATTTGTTTCGGTTTCTATTCACATAGTGTTCATGAAGAAACCATAAAACCATAGTTATTATTGTGAAATGTTAAAAGTTTGATGTCAAGCTCGATAGATGGCGTTGACGTCGAAATAGATCTCGCTATGGTTTCGTTACCGCGATTTGGTTGGGGTCTCGCAATTGTAATTAAATATACCAGCTTAGATCAGTACACAATTGTGGTTTTATTTTCAACCCTATTAGTGTGCACATTAGTTCGATAGTTCAACTCATTACCAGCTCGGTAATAAACACATAGTGAGTCACATTAAAATTAATATTAAGTTAGAATTTTGAGATATATATGGAGAGGGTAGTACATAGGGTACTTTTTTATGCGATAACCGACATCCACGCGGGCGAAGCCGCGGGCAAAAGCTAGTCTACTATATAAAAATAAGTCGGGTTTTCCTTCCTGACGCTATAACTCCAGAACGCACGAACCGATTTCCACGGTTTTCCATTCGTTGGAAAGGTCTCGGGCTCCGTGACGTTTATAGCAACTTTTTTTTTAATGGTTTTTTCGAAATTTAGGGTAGGGTAGAGTAGGGTAGGGTAAGTAGGTAGGTAGATAGGGTAGGGTAGGGTAGGGTAGGGTAGGGTAGGTAGGTAGGGTAGGGTAGGGTAGAGTAGTGGAGTTTATACTATAACTTTTGACAGAACGAAGTCTGTCGGGTCAGCTAGTTATCTATACAAGTGGCAGAAGAGGCTGTCACTCGGGTTGGTGCAATAAAATTTGACATACATTATTACATACATTTGACAAATCAAATGACCTAAAAAGACTTAACAGTTTTTTTTTTTGAAGTCAGTTTACTTTTTTTTTTGTGAAAAGGTTTTTATTTTTTACTTTTTAGTTATGGGCCGCGCCGCCCCTGTGTGCGAAGTGTGCGGCGCACACAGGTGCCAAGACAGTAGAGGCGCCGCCATCGAAATTATTTTTGTTACACTTTACACAACATATTCTTTGTAGTGGAGTATCGATAAGTAAGTAGGTACAATAGGCGTAACATATGCCTTGTAAATAACAAAACATAATTATAATGCGCTTATTGTAGAAGTCTTCTAAGATAATATTCACGTGTGTGGTTTAATTTTACGCTTTGGGTTTTAGTTAACATTAGTTACGAGCTCAGCGTTAAAATCAAAAGAACCGCCGTGAGTCTGTTTGAATGAATTATGAACGTAACCCGATGCGATGCGTGCGACGCAAGCGGGATGGGTCACGGGGATTCCCCGACTTTAAAGAACGAGAGTACCAAAACCAGTGTGATCAGATTCAGTATTTTATTTATTTTTCAGTATATTCTAACGATATTTTTGAACGTGAGTATTTTTGTGGGTATATTGAGTGAAGGCAGTATTTTTGGGTATATTTTGGATAACAAGTTATGGTACACCGTAAATGGACGTCATGACCATAGATGTTCAGGGAATTTCCCGGATTCAGTCTACAATACATCTGTTTGTTGTCTGTGTTCATCATTGTACAGACGCCAGCACATCAAGCTAGTACAATCTGTCAAATTTCTTTAATAGATTTTCAACTTTATCACTACAGGATAAGGTTCAAAGTTGAATTTATATACTTAAACAATTTTACAGCTGTTTGCCCTAACATCACCATAGCATTACGAACTTGCTAACTATGCCAGTTACCGTAGCAAGCGCGGAAAGGTCCTTTTCTAAATTCAAACTTATAAAAAATTACCTGCGCTCAACAATGAGCCAGGAAAGATTAACAAATTTAGCAAAATAGCCATAGAGGAGGCCATATTAGACCATATAGACATACACGAGATTATTAAGCATTTCGCAAACAGAAAAGCGAGAAGAGTGGAAATAATATAATTTAAGCAAAATTTAAGTATGTTTATATTCTTACATATTTTAGACTCTTGTTGTTTTTTTTTTTATATATAGCATACGTAATAGTTAAATCAGTAATATTAGAAAAGTCAGCTATTTTGTTATTAATATCTAAGTATACAATTAGATATAACATCATAAATAAAGTATGTAAAAATTAAATTCGTGTTTTATTTTTCGCAGTAATTGGCAAGCGAAAGCGAACTGGTTTTACCTATTCAGGAAAATATTATCTAAGTATATAAAACTGGAGAACATTTATTTCAGTCAAAATTAACAAATAATAAAAAAACATAAGTTGAAACATGAAGATTCGTAAAAAAAAGAGGCGCTTCTTAGGTTTCGCACACAGGCGCTGTGGGGGGTCGGCTCGGCCCTGATTGTTCCTACCCCACACCAATTCATCTTCCACTACTTACTATGCAAACAACAGTGACAGGAAGTGTTACTATACAAATTGAAGATTTCCCTCGATTTCTATGGGATCCCCATATCAGATTCTGACTCGGTGACAATGGGACCACCTCGAAAGCATACCCTTTCAAACAAAAAAATAATTTTCAAAATCGGTCCACAATTGACGGAGAAATCGGTGAATATACATTTAAAAAAATATATACAGTCGAACATAGAACCCCCTCCTTTTTTGAAGTAGGTTAAGAATAAAACAAATTAGTGTGAAAAAGCGCTTTTAGAAAGCTTAGATCAGGTTACAAAGGACAGCCCCCAAAATGGCCAACATTCACCAGTTCCTAGTGCGCAGTGTGTCCACAGGCACAAGCTCTGTGCTCATCGTGCAGCGAGCGTCCCTCGTGATAATTACTTTAATAGCCACATTACAGTCGAGTGCTCAGCATTGCATCGTACACACAATCACCGCAACGATGTCACTGCGACGCAACCCGCGTGCCTCGGGTTCGTTTTTTACGATATGATCTACCTTTCTCTTAACATTCAGAGTGTTCTGAAGCTCTTACTTGCTGATACTATTGCTCTCTTGCCTCAGCCGGCATAATTAGTAGGTTTTTTTTCCAGTTTATATCTAGGTAGGTAAGCGATCCCCAAAAGTACCGCTAGCGCTGACATACCTCGAGCTAAGGAGATAGATGGACGTCCATTACAAATTGGTCTTTGATTAAATTGATTATCAAAGCGCATTTGCACGTGCAATTAAATGCAAATTAAAACCGTTTACCTACTAAAACTTCGCAAATAATATTTTAACGTTAATCATGCTGAGTTGTTGACGCTGTTCAAATATTGTCGAAGTAAAACCTCACTGCCAGCTGCATTAAGTGTAACGAGGCGGGCTAACTAGAGCTAGGCAGAAACGAGTGCAACGACATGACATGACACACACGCCTTCAGTCGAGCGCTGATGATGCAACACGTCATGCCAATACTTGATTCTGGTTCTGTTTTAATATTCACTTATTTAGCACTCGAAGCCTTTACGGTCTCACACAAATGCGTAAAACATCGCACATTACCGCACGTGCGAAACACAAATAATAAAACAAATGAAATAGGCACAGACTTTCACCAAATTATCAGAAACTAACGTGAACGATAAGGATACTATCAATGGTCAGTTCCACCTACAGATCCATCTGATCTGGACATAATCCGTACCGTACAAAATCAATCGGCTAATGACCGTCGGGGCTACAGAACCTATTAGAAGCGAATCGTTGAAACCAAAATCACACTTGTCTGGTCTTTATTTATCTCTTCATGTAAGCATCGTGGACTATGTGCAGTCGTACTGTGTGTGGGGATGCAGGCTGTTTATCATTCAGTAAGCAGTGTTCCTACTGCTGCGGCATGCAAGACGTGCTAGCTCATGCAACACGTCAATCTGTTCCCGAGTGCGGTTGTCAACCCACGGTACGGTCTACGTGACGCACGCCAGTACCACTTGAACTACGAAAACCCCCCTTACTGTTACTAAATAAAGGCGCTGCCCGAGTCAAACTGTTGCCACGGACGCGGTGCGTGCGGCTGCCTGTACCCAGTGCATTTGTTGCGTACCATAATTGTTCGCGTTTCCTATTACATACGAGCCTTGATTACTAATCTAATAATCCTCCGCATTTTTCTACTACTTACATGCAATATAAAATACTTATTAACTTATATAAACGTATCCGCATATTAAAAGACTGTAAAGTGGACATCCAAACACAATGGAGCGACTTTGATTACTTATATTGAAAAGACATTTCATCGTATTCTCAGAGAAGGCTTTAATAGCAACTTATGATAAAACAAACCGTTTTACACTCCCCAAGATTGAGAAAATTAATTACCTAGTGGGGTTGTTCTCAAAAAAGTGGCTCTGTAACATGTCAGGCAGTTTTTAGTGGAAATGTGTGATTTCTAATGTGTGTTGTGTTTTTTACTTGATTATGAATAAATAATAACAATAAAATGCTTTTTATTAAATTCTACACAATATTGTACTTAAAGAGGCTTTTCACGCAGAGGTTGAGTGATATTAAGAAAACCGTAGTGACATTCTTACAACAAAATAAAATTGTAACATCTGTTTCTCACTAACCTGCCATGTCCAAACTCAAAGAGTCACACTTTGAATAAACATAAAAAAAAAAAAAAAATGAATTTTTGAGAACAACCCAGTGGCATAATCAGAATTATGAATGAAATGCACCGACCCCAGCGTGGTTTAACCAGACTCGATTACTCGAATGAATCCAAAGATTCGCACTAGCCCCTGGAGTTTCATGATTCATGGGGACCATTACATATCAAGGAGTAGACCGGGTGGCACGATAATGGTAGGGAAGACATGCCCATAGGATATGGAAGGATTACTAGAGCCGTACCGGATATGCATCCTTGAGTAGGCAAAGGAATAGTGGAGAGACGGGTGATATTTAGTTATGGAATCTTTTTACGATGTCGCCGGTAGGTTGGCTCCGATCAGGTTCAACTGCTTCCTCGACTCTTTTTTTGTTGTGCTGCCTTTATATTGTGTTACACGTTACTGTTTCCAATTTCCTCGTCTGAGGTCTCCCTACTATCCGTTTCAGGGTTCTTGTAAATATCGCTAGCAGCTTTTTTGATCTTATCTCTGTCTTCAGCCGTGTCCATCCAAAAAGGACGGCCTACTGTAACAGATGTGGTTCACGGCGCATGTGCACATGTGCGAGATAGCACATTCTGTGATTCTTGATGCGTTTGGTTACCGTATTTCTGTCTAGAATTTCATGTATTTTCCTTTGTCTTCCTAGCATGGTTTATCAAGTCTCTCATGATAACTTTCTCATAATTATCTTCTTAGTCTTGACCTGTTGGCTTTAGTAAGTGCCGATACTTTCAACCCATGTATCATACAAGGTACGACCACCATTCGGTACATGAGTCTGGCTAGTTTCCAGTCCATATTAGAGTTTATTATGAATGGTAGTAGAGACTTTGCATTTCTAGTGACATATTCATAACGTTTTTTTATTGTAATTTTCCTGTATAACGAAGATGTTATGTATGTGCCTAGGTATTTAATTTAATTGACTATAGGTTGTTTTATTCCATTAAAGGTTACATCGGTCGTTTGCTGTGTAGCTATGGGGTCCCTAATAAGTATTCTTGTTTTTGTTTCGTTTATTTGGAGGCCGACGCTAGCAAGTAGAGGTTTAATATGGTATACGATTCCTTCTAGCCGACCTAGAAGGGCTAGAAGGAATCGTATACCATATTAAACCTCATCTGAAATGAAGATAAGGTCGTCCGCGAGAATTATAATACTAGGGGGAGTGAGATTTCACGATCTTGGTCTAATTTGATTAGTTGAGTCTCCTCTTCTAGGGGTCTTAGGACTTCGTCCATGACTAATGTGAAAAGGCGAGGGGACAGAGGACAGCCTTGTTTGAGTCCCTTTCCACCACTGGCCACAAAAAACTTTTTTTGGCACCTAATGGATACTGTTAACTTCATTAAGTAAGTATAGGTACACATACTGAGTGATTAGTGTGATTCTGATTACCATCTAAGATCGTAAAACATTAACGATTTCACAAGTATTTGGATGTTGTTACGAATATGGGCTTATGATTAAACGGGTGTAACCCATGCTATGCAGGTAGGCGATAGCGGGTATGCGTGTAATAGCGATACACTAACAGTGGGACATAAAGGTTTTTCACTTCTCACGCTCTAAAAGTTCGTCTTTATGTCGTGCGTAGGCAGGCAAGCAGTATAAAAATTTTATTTTTTATTTTTCCTCATAGTTCCTTTTTAAATGCGCGTCCTCTGGAAACACTACGCTTTCTGTACTTGGCGACTGAGTGGCTGAGTGGCCGCGGGCATGTTCGGTGATCAATCTCGGCGCGTCCGCCGCGTCATGCGCGTCACTGACTGATAAGGCGATTATCACACGGCACCGCGCACCGCCTCGGAGGGCGATGGCGGTAAAGCGGATTTTGTAGCGGTGCCCCGCGCGGTAAGGCGGTTTACACGCCTGTCCGCGCGGATGGATTTAACACGGTTTTGACCAGTTTGATCACAGACATCCATTTTTAAATTGCAACACGTCCTGCACACACGATGATCCGCGCGGTTAAGCGGCGCCCCGTGTGTGAGGCGCCGCCCCACCGCGCGGACGCGAGCGCGGAGGGGCGGTGGCAGTGAGAGCACCGCTCGACCGCGCGGTCGTGCGGTGTACGTGTGTTAGGCATCTACGGATTTATTAGAGGCCAATGCGACATGAGATCCGCTTCACCGCCTACCGCGGCGGCGCGCGGTGCCGTGTGTTAATCGCCTTAGTGATAGCACATGACATCCGCCTCCGCAACACTACAGCTGGCGAGTAACAATTCGGTCTTTGTA
Source organism: Dryobota labecula (assembly GCA_947523025.1). Taxonomy (NCBI): domain Eukaryota; kingdom Metazoa; phylum Arthropoda; class Insecta; order Lepidoptera; family Noctuidae; genus Dryobota; species Dryobota labecula. Next base: position 370,625 of record OX383303.1, on the reverse strand, counting down.
GTGCCACATGGGCACTTATGAATCGTCAGAAGCTAGGTGCACGTTTACAATTAGTCGTTTCCTATGGAGAAGAGCCAGCAAGAAACTCCACGGTTACGCTTTTAAAAATAATTGGCTTTTACAATATTTTCAAATAACAGTGTTAATAGGTATGGGAGGACAGTGTAGGCCTTTCAACAATTACCAGGTACTTAACTTAATAGAAAAGTGCCAACAAATCTACACTCTACTAGGCCTACAACCATCGATTTAGAATACAAATCGATGCCTACAACGTTCTCGCATTCACAAAATAGAAAATAATCTTTATAAAAGTATTAAAAAAAAAATGCTTGAGGAACTGGACGCAAAGAACGTTATGAGTTTGAACTTGAATGGCTATAAAAGGAAAGAGAAGACCAAAGGAACAAAGGATTGTGTGAGAGATCTAAAGGCGTGACTACTGATATGGCGGGTGATAGAACTGTATGAAAGTCGAAATGCTGTGCCAACGCCAAATAAAGGCAGGAGGTTTTAGGCAAGGAGCGAGATTGGTGTTATTTTGCTTTTGCGGCTATCTTCGTGTCTTTTGTTAAATTACCTAAATTGTTTGCTATATTATGTGGCCTCTTTGCTTCTATTTAAATTTATTTATTTATACAAGATGTCATGTCATCCTGTTTGTCACTGTCATATGTTTAAATTGATTGAATTTACAAAATTAATACAATTATTTAATGAACGTATAATTTAATGTCTTTGATGAAAAAGTAAAAATTAAAAACCCCCGACTAAAACAAAAATCTCTAAAAACTAAAATAATGATATAAGTAATTATATTGACTGTTTATCTATACTAATTATACTAATATATAAAGCTGAAGAGTTTGTTTGTTTGTTTGAACGCGCTAATCTCGGGAACTACTGGTTGGAATAGGAAAATTATTTTTGTGTTGGATAGTCCATTTATTGAGAAATATTATAGGCTATAAAACATCACGCTACAACCAAAAGGAGCGGAGCATAAATGAAAAATGTTGCAAAAACGGGGAAAATTATTCCTTTTTGAAAGCTTCCGTTGCGTGCGCTGCGTAAACGGTTTAAGTTACGCAAATATCATGTATTATGGAATTGTTCCTCTTTAAATTTCCTAAAAAAAAGTCCGGGACAGCATATGTCTATCTTTTAAGATTGACTCACTATAACCTTTTTTATGGTAATCAAATTTGTTCGAAATTAATGCATTATTTGCGAAGGAGTTTTCATAAACATGGTATTAATCCTTATCCAAATAAATACGTTATTCATCACAAGTATTTAATTTTGAACAAAGTTGCCCTTACATCATTTAATTTCAATGAATATCTTAGGAGATATAACTGTTTTATAATAACTCCGCAGCAAAATAATGATCAACTCTGCGAGGTAGTCTATTCTAAAGCGAGAAGAGTTAGTTTTTAGGGTTCCGTACCTAAAGGGTAAAATAGAACCCTATTACTAAAACTCCGCTGTCCGTCCGTCTGTCTGTCTGTCTGTCTGTCTGTCTGTCCGTCTGTCACCAGGCTGTATCTCATGAACCGTGATAGTTAAACAGTTGAAATTTTCACATATGATGTATTTCTGTTGCCGCTATAACAACAAATACAAAAAAAAAAAACATTAAAAATAATATTTAATAAAAAAATAAAATAAAAATAAAAATCATTTATTTTCAGGCGTCGGCGGCCCATAGCGTGTTTAGTAATCAGTACAAACTTAAAAACTATGTTAGTAGTAACACTTACACACACATGAGTACAACAATAAAAACACAAATACACAATAAAAACACAAATACACACTAAAAATACAGCCAGGATAAGAGGAGGAAGATTCATCAAATCCCATGTCTGACATGCAGTTTGATAAACCTATCCATTGTAGGCCCTTCTAACCTTTCTGCAAACACCTTCAGAATGCTATTGCTGCTTCCCCTCAATCTACGTGTCACTGATGCCACTTTTTTGCGCATGATCGCGAAATAATCGTCAGTGTGCGCATCCGCGAACATCCCTGACGCACTACAGTAAGGTTTTTTTAAGGTTTATTTAAGGGGGGCTCCCATACAACGGACATGATTTTTCTGCCGTTTTTTTGCTCCGCCCGCGTGGATGTCGGTTATCGCGTAAAAAAGTAGCCTCTGTCCTTCTCTATATCCCAGGTCGATCGGTTCAGCGGTTTAGGCGTGAAAACGTAACATACAGACAGATAGACAGACAGACATACAGACAGAGCTACTTTCACATTTATAATATTAGTATGAATAGCTTTTGCCCGCGGCTCCGCCCGCGTGGATGTCGGTTATCGCGTAAAAAATAGCCTAAGTCCTTCTCCATATCCCAGGCTATATCTTTGCCAAATTTCATGACGATCGGTTCAGCGGTTTAGGCGTGAAAACGTAACATACAGACAGACAGACAGACAGACAGACAAATAGACAGACAGACAGAGTTACTTTCACATTTATAATATTAGTAAGGATAAGGGTTTGTATGAATGGTACGGAACCCTTCGTGCGCGAGTCCGACTCGCACTTGGCCGGTTTTTTGTTTTTTGAACGCGCTAATCTCTGGAACTGTCAGTTGGTTTTGAAAAAATATTTTTGCATTTTACAGCCCAATTCTTGAGGAAGAATTACATTCCTATTAACTAGAACACCATTTATTTAAATGAAAGTTTATGTGAAAACGAAGTAAAAGCACGGGCAGGCAATGTGTTGGTCGGGTTATTTACACCATTTATAAATCAAGAACGGCTGGACCGATTTTTATGATCTTGGATTTATTGGATTCGTCTCCTCCCCGAATAGCAGAATGACTATTAAAACAAGCGAAAAACTCACGAAAAAAAATTATGTAGAAAATTAACTTTCTCATACATTTTGTACGGAACGGCTTTTTTGAAGATATCTCGAGAACGGATTGGGGAACGGAGGAACAAGAATTTTCACGCGGACGAAGTCGCGGGCAGAAGCTAGTTTTTAATATAAGTTGTAGGTTGTGGGTTTATTGATCCAAGCGCGTATAATTTAATGTCTTTGTCCAAGTGTTAGCCAAATTTTTTAATTTAGTTGAGTTATTTTTCATGTTGGGCGTCCCTTATAATCGATTATTTACAATGCATTTTAGTATCTGTATTCAACCGACATGTTTTGACAGTTGACATTATACTTTGACAACGGTCTATTTTTTTGGATAATTTCTCTCAATCTCTCTTGATATTCAACGGTTGAACGGAGTGGACATCGTTTCTGCGCAATCTGTATTTTATTCGAGTAAACCTGCTCTGTTCCATCATACCAAGCGATAATGAATGTATACTATTGTAGAAAACATAGCTGCTGTTACCTTCCAATCCAATTTTCATTAGCCGTCCGCCGACGCGAGGACGTTTGCTTGGATCAAAATATTTCATACAACTTATATTAAACTTAAAGGGTCAATATAATTATATTATTATTTTAGTTTTTAGAGTTTTTTGTTTCAGTCGGGGGTTTTTTAAATGTTACTTTTATTTATTGCTTTTTAAACTTTATAATATTAATATTAATAGTAAACATACTAGGATCGACACGTGCCTCGCCGATATCTGCGAAGCTGTACTCGTAATGATACAAGTCCAAATATTTTGGGTTATTTATATACAGGATAAAATTTTAACCAGTGCGCAAACTGTAACCATGAGTGAATGATTTTGAACGCCCCTGAGTTAAAAATTTACGTCGGTTAATAAAAAAAAAATTAGCTCTGCCATATTCCGTTATCTAGCGTCCAGATCTATTATCTGACCAGCTCTATGGTACCATATCATTTGGTTATCATCGGAATGCATACATTTGCGAATATTCAAACTGAGACCTCTAGAAGTGACTTACTATTCGAGTATTCCGTTATCTAACGTCCAGGTACGAGTACGTCCTACGGAACATCGCCATAACTTTTTTCGCAGCGATTTGAAAGGAACCGCCTTAGTAGTTATTGTTCTTTATTAAAATGCCTATTAATGACATATGTTTGGTTGTTATTGGGCGTGGGGACCATTTTGTCCAGTCCTCCATCATGAGCCCCTGGTCATCTATAACCTATTCCTTGAGACCATTCCATGGAGCCCAAACACGATACCTATGCTGTATGTTAAGGGAGTTGGATTCCCGGTGATGCTGCAGCAGCAGTTCAAGATTACAATGTTCTTTTAATATCACTGCAGTAACGAAATACCAAATGTCAAACCAATCCAACCTGTGGAAGATGCTCACATCAATTCATCAACTAGAAAAGAGCTGATAATCTTCAAACGGCTGAACCGATCCATTTCTCTTTCCTACTCCATCATCAGCCCCTGGTCACCATCTATATATAACCTATTCATTGAGACCATTCCAAGGAGTCCAAACTCGATACCTCTGCTGTATGTTAAGGGAATTGAATATCCTGCAATTCCCAGGTCAAGCTGCAGCAGCAGTTACTATGTTCTTTTAATACACTGAAGTAAGAAGTAACGAAAGACCAAATTTCAACTCAATCCGACCTGTGGAAGATGCTCACGTCAATTCATCAACTAGAAAAGAGCTGATATTCTTCAAACGGCTGAACGGATTTTCTTGAATCATAGCTAAGAACACTCTCGATCAAGTCACTTTACAAACAAAATAAAAAATAAAAAAAACATCAAAATCGGTTCAGCCGTTTGCGAGCTACGATGACACAGACAGACACACAGATACACACGTTAAACTTATAACACCCCTCGGTTTCTGTCGGGGTTTAAAAATAAACATTATATTATTGTTCCTAATAAACTTCTTTTTACGGTTCCGTAGCCAAATGGCAAAAAATGGAACCCTTATGGATTCGTCATGTCTATCTGTCTGTCCATCCGTATGTCACAGCCACTTTTTTCCGAAACTATAAGAACTACCTATACTGTTGAAACTTGGTATGTAGATGTATTCTGTGAACCGCATTAAGGTTTTCACACAAAAATAGAAAAAAAGTATACAATTAATTTTGGGGGTTCCTCATACTTAGAACTGAAACTCAATTTATCAAACCCATACTTTTGGGGTATCTATTGATAGGTCTTCAAAAATGATATTGAGGTTTCTAATATCATTTTTTTCTAAACTGAATAGTTTGCGCGAGAGACACTTCCAAAGTGGTAAAATGTGTGTCGTCCCCCCTATAACTTCTAAAATAAGAGAATGATAAAACAAAAAAAAAATATGATGTACATTACCATGTAAACTTCCACCAAAAATTGGTTTGAACGAGATCTAGTAAGTAGTTTTTTTTTAATACGTCATAAATCGTAAACCGCAATTTACATTTCATTCATTCAACTCAAATATACAAATAAAATAAAAACCGGCCAAGTGTGCGTCAGACCACGCACAATGAAGGGTTCCGTAGTTGGGATGAATTTATCCCAAGAATAAACTTAACTAACTAAGGTTTCTGATACGGAACCTTTCGTGCGCGAGTCCGACTCGCACTTGGCCGGTTTTTCATGAATTAGAACCTCGAAAGTAACAGCAATCTGACACTGCACCGGCAAATCGATCGTGCTGCGTTAATACTACAATAATACACTGAGGCGAATAGATTCCGATCAGGATAAAATAATAATAATAAAATTCTTTTATTCGGGACAACATAAGAACCAATTTTGTTAGTACACACCGTAGCTACTACAACTTATACAAGAATTAGTAACGATAAGCCACTCGACTGCTCGTGAAGCGAATCTGTATATGTATCTATATAATCTGTATATGTATCTAGCTAAATATGTCGTCAAGTCACTGAAAACAGAGCGCTGATTGGCGCAACCGGTGCTCTTGACATAAGTGTACGACACGTTGACACACACGGGAACATTCCGCGATCATTGGAGTGGAAACTAGAGAACCAAGTAGACAAAACACAGGTTTGTTTAGCTAGTACATACCACAAGCAAGCAAGGAAAGCAGAGTTTCATCAAATTGTCAAGATGGCGATCTGTGATGATGATTATGATCAATTAAAATTATTACCATAGACGTAAAACTGTGGAAACACATAATGATCTATTCTGTGGGTTCGACAGCTATAGCTATTTAAACCCATATCAAAACAAACGACAATACAGCCGTAAATAGGTACCTCACATTGCTTCTCTCTGGTGCAATCACTCAATAGATAAATTTTATTGAGTGGGTCAACAAAGTGATGCTCCGAAGGTTTATCGTCAAACATTGTGCCATTGGCATGTAATGAGTTAATTAACGGCCTCCACCCAACACATGCCTATCAACAGATTGGCTCACGAGTGATTGTGTCGTAAGTGATAATTGTCGGCGTCATTAATTGGCGCTCGCAATCAGGGGCGCGTGATGATGCGGAAGGTCGCACCTCGGTGACTGTGAGTCATCCAGTGGCGCAACGCTTTGTGTGCCCACTGCCTGGAGCCTGCTGTCTGGTTAGATGGGGAGCAGTTACATAGGAGGGCCTTAGTGCACGAAACATGTTGGGTACACGTGCAGCAGGAGCTTGTGCTTTACAGTAGGCATCAAACATAATATACAGAATCTCGCGTTGTGTTCACGATTTTTTTTAAACAAACCTCGCATGTGGCAATTGTCCATGGGAGTAAAATGTGATTTTTGATCTTGACTAAATAATTATTATAGTTTGCGTAGTATAATTAGGTTATACTAGCACATCTATTATGTAAAAAACCGGTCAATAGCGAGTCGGACTCGCGCCCCGAGGGCTCCTTACCATCAAAAATCATTAAAAAAAAAACAAAAAAAACATTAGTTCCACTATCGGTCAAGAGATACTCGTAGCGCTGACCTAAAACTGGAATATTAGAAAATGTGTGCTATTTAGAGAGATAGTTAATTTTTCGTGTAATCTTTACATGAACTTCTATTACATAGAATATTTTCAGATTATACTCTACGCAAACTTCGGACATAAGGGGGGGGTACGCACAACTATATTTTTTACATTTTTAATCAATGCGGCCACAAAAAAAAAAATGTTTGAGAATGTGTATAGCGTTCTTTCATATAATACCCTACATGCCCTAGTAGCCCTACTTCGAATTTTAAAGACCCCCGTCCAAACCCTGTTATAAAAAAATAAAAGTATAATGTTTTACCTGAAAATAAAACAGTTATTATATACGGAACCTTATTCTAGACCTATACAGTGAGACAGCAACTTTCCGGATCTGACGTCACGACCTCTCTTATTCCCCTCCCACCCGGCTCCGCCCCGCTGCGGCCGGGGGGAGGTGGCGTGGAGCTTGCCCGAACAGTCAGGCGTGCTCTTCACATTGCATCTCACTTCCGGTGGATTATGAGTCCACCAGGCAGGATTAAAAATATAGGTCTAGAATAAGGTTCCGTATATAATAACTGTTTTATTTTCAGGTAAAACATTATATTATACACTATGAACCGTTATTCTAGACCTATACAGTGAGATGTGTTTATTATCGCCTGGTGGCAAGCTAAGTATATGCCAATGTATGCCAATGTGTGAAAAAGAAATTACTTAGGTATCTAAATAATTTTGTTTAATATAGGTACCTAGGAGTATTTATATTAAACAAAATACAACTGTGTGAGAACATTATTATTAGAAATGAAAATATAATTATGTAAAGAAAAAGGTTTTTATTTGAATCACCAAAACTAAGTAGGTACCACATTGATAAGAACTTACACATACATAAGTTTTGCCATTTACATAACATGATTAGCATCACAATGTATGCTTTAATGACATGATATTCAAAGAATTAAGATTTGCTTTGAACTAAAGTTACATTAGTTATGCATATCATATCTAATAAATCAATTTAACTTAACATAACAATATGTTGCTTTGAACTGAATTATTTATTGAAATGACATTGATTAATACGTAGGTAATCATATATTATCTAGAATCTACACAGCTTCAAATGTCAGAGATAAATTGTTACGACTTTGCGATGTGTTAATTTCGGCTGAATAGAACCGTGCCAATGTGTTGGGGACACGCCAGTTCCCTTTTGCCATGATCTCGTCAATATTGTGGCTCTCAAGCCAGTTGAGAGATGCTGCGGCACTTCGAGTACTACCAGGAGTAGCGTCTACTCCTGCCTCCTTAAGAATAGTTTTAACCCAACCTACAATCACTGTTCGAGAGGCTGGCCTGACTCTGCCACGAGTTGATATAAATAAATGATTAATGTCATTTGTAATTTTACGTGAAGATGATACTTCTATCAACTTACGTATCCACCATACAGGGCATATGAATTTATCTGTATGTGTGTGCAATTTCCATGATGATTGTCTGTGTGTATAGCTATCTGTCTTTGAGCCAAAAGCTGGGTGTAAAACAATATGATTAGAATTGTCTTCAAAATGTGCACTATCAACCCGTAACAGTGTCAAGTCATGGACTCTACGGCTAGAAGCGAGTAGCAAAATCAGTGGTGTGCGACGAGACACTTGGAACAAACTTGCATGAGGCGACTGGTTAGAGCTAAGCCATTCTACCACAATACGTGGATCCCAAATGAAAGAATTTTTAGGTTTGGAATCAACATTAGCAAGTGAAATAGCTTTTAACATTCTCTGTACGATAGGATCACTGCTTATGATTTGTCCGTTAGAACAGGCCAAAGTGGCAACAGTCGATTTATAAACTAAAATAGTTTTATAACACAGTTTAAGAGTTAAGTGCAAATATGATAGGTACTTAGCGACTTGAGCACCAGAGGGGTTTGTATGGTTGAAATTATTATGATTACACCAATTTAGCCATTTTTTCCAAATACCAGCATACATTTTCTTCGTAGAAGGTCGCCAGCTAGAATTAAGTAAGTCTATTTCGTTTTGAGACCAATTTTTTAATTCGGCACACCACCCTTCAATAGCCATGCCTCTAGATACATCTGGTCCACGTGAACTGGAGGCAGATAAGTCCGTGTATCTAGTAACCGCCGATGAAGATTGAATATGGGTAAAGGAGCGCTCACCGCTCTCCTCTTCAGGTCTGGCCGCCAAAACACTTTGGACCAGCGCGGTACTATTAGGATGTATCGACCCTTGCACAGGTTGAGGTGTGACAGAACTCGTGGAATTAGGTGTGGTGGTGGGAATATCCACGCTCGACGGTATGTCCACCTTCTGCTGAAGGCGTCGTGAAACTCTGCGTTCGAGTCTTTGCAATCTCGTGAGACGTAGCGCGCAAGCACGTGTGCGGTTTTTGAGGCGAACAAGTTGATTTCGGGCATTCCGAATTTGCGAAATACCTCTTGACATGCCTCTTCCATTAGGGTCCATTCTCCGGGCAATTTGAGTCTTGACAGCATGTCTGCTTCTGTGTTTACCTGACCGGGCAGGTACTGAGGAACCAGGTGAATTTTGTTCTCGTCCGCAACCTCGAATAGCATGCAAGTTAGCCGGTAGAGGTTCTGTGATCGGAGACACCCCTCGTTCCGCATGTAACTCACCACACTCTTGTTGTCTGACTGAACTAGCACGGTTGAATGACGTAGCGATTGCTGACGATTGGTTAAAGCCTGTAAAACTGCCCACATTTCTTTTAAATTGCTGTGCCATTTTTTCTGCTCCGGGGACCATAATCCGCTCAGACAAGCGTCGTTTACAATGGCACCCCAGCCTCTGGCAGATGCGTCTGTCGTTACATAATGTGAGACAGGATCTGGATGTATCGCTGTTCCTGTAGACAGAGCTCGTAACCACCACATTAAGGTCGTCAACACTTCCAACTCGAGTGGACGTTTTACGTGTGCTTGGTGCTTTGGAAGCCGATTGCAAGCTACTTGTAACGGGCGGCAATGAAGCCGACCTCTGGGCACAACGAAGGCTGCAGAATTTAGCATGCCTAGCAAGCATTGAGCGTCGTGCAAACTCCATCGATTTACCTGTAGTATGTGGCGTATCATATTGGAGATTTTGGAAACCTTTTCCTGGGGCAAATACTTGGAATTCAGGGAGAGATTCCATTTTATGCCGAGATAGTCTACTGCCTTGACAGGGATCAATGTGGATTTTTTGTAGTTGATCATCCATCCCAAAGTTGTTAGGACTCTTATAGCTTCCGCAGCATGGTCCATTAGGGTTAATCGATCTTGGTTCACGATTAAATAATCGTCCAAATAGACGATAACTCGCATACCCTTCTCGCGCAGCACGTCTGCTACCCAATTTGTCACTGTCGCAAATGCCCTGGGTGCTGACAACAGCCCGAATGGCAGACAAGTGACCTGAAGGGGCTTCGGGCTCGACTTCTTTTCTGTTGCGTATAATACTCGCAGAAATGGGTGATGACTGGGGCTGACTGCTAGGTGAAAATAGGCCTGAGAAAGGTCTATTTTGATCGCCCAGTCGTTCGGTTGCAAGAAATCCGGCACACGGTACATATTTATTAAGCGAAACTTTGTTTGCATTACATAGCGGTTTAGATTTTTTAAATTGAATATCGGGCGATTGCTGGTATCTGACTTTTGCACTAAAAACATCGGACAGACATAACTTGGAGATGGATCTACTCGAATCAAGACTTTCTGTTGTTTCAAAATCTCGATTTGTTCCGACATCAATAAGCTTGTTGGAGTTTGAAAACGTGTTAATAAGTCTGGACTTTGAAGTGGGGGTATTTTGAAAAAGGGAATTCGGTAACCAGATATCATTTTTATAATGTTCTCTGGAGCACCGTAATTCCTCCAAATTTGAATGTAATGTTTTAACCGCCCGCCATAAAATTAAATTTCTTGAGGATAGTCACTTACGATACTGATCGGATTTACGATTGCCGAAGGACCGTTTTTTGTTTTCATTATGCCTTGAACTGGATTTATTGTTTCCCGACTTTCGGCCTCTACTTTTGGGGGGCGCTTGAAAGCTCGTGGATGGCTGGGGATCGAACCCAGGATTGTCACCGTGAAAGGGCTTGCGTGGTCGCTTAGCTGGAGGGCCATCCTGTCTATTCCGCATAGACATGGCATGAGGCTCTTCCGCAGAGCGCTTTTGGGCAGAGAACAACTTACTAGTACCACCAGCCTTTTGTAAAATGTGGTTAAATCCTGTGGGTTAAAAAGGTTATATTGTGTTGGGGGGATCTTTTGCAAGTCCACCTTTACATATTTGTCCTTGACACCCGACAAAATGCAGTCACGACGTCTTTGAATAATATCAGCACGTCTTCCACAACTCATTTGCAAGAGATCCTCGGACACTTTCATGTAAGATGAGTTTTCGGAAAAAAAAGCATTAATCTTTTCAAAAAGCGTGTCAGCGTTAAGTACACAGCCAGGCGATTGCGCCCATTCTATGATTTGCTGAAAGTTGTTTCTTAGCAGCTCATTTTGTTGTATAAGCCCATGAGTAAAAGCTCCAAACGATCTATCAAGTAATCTAAGCCAAGAAGAATTTGCATCACAATGTCTAAGTTCAGTGTTAACATCGAGTTCGTAAAAACCTGGCTTAGCGACATACTTTTTCTCAGTTTCTAGGTATCTAACCCTTTGCCAATCATTAGTATCAAAATGATATAGTTTATTTAGCACATATAATCTACCCTTAGAAGCATTTTCAACAGTAGGTTCTTGTAGGTTAGTGGACACCGGAAATTCGAATACTTTAGCCTTCTCTGGTTTACTGAGAAGGTGATCATTCCCAAGAGAAACCCTCAAGCCATCAAATGGATGTATGGAATTAACAGAATCAGATTCAGGCTCGGTTTCTTTGTTTGAAAAGCGATCGTTATTTTTTAAATAGGATAATATTTCACTCACTTGATTTCACAGCAAATCTAACCTGCGCTCGTCTTTTTCCTGCCGCAGCTGCCGGCGTCTCTGACGTGGGGCGGAGCTGCTCGACGACGACGAAGATGCCTGCGGTGATGCAGGGGGAGGCGGGCGACTCCCGTCACCCTCGGCAGGCGCTCTCGTGGAATTTTCCATTACGTATACAAAACACGCACTCAAAACTCTATTAGTACTCAAAACACTATTACCGAGTTTTTCAAATAACCACTGAATAAAGTTTTTCCACGAACTAAAAAAAATATTTAAACTAATAATTATAAACACTAAACAGCAGCGCTGTTGCCCGCACTAGAAGAGGTGTGATCGCACCGAAAAACGATGCCAATGTGAAGAGCACGCCTGACTGTTCGGGCAAGCTCCACGCCACATCCACCCGGCCGCAGCGCGGCGGCGCCGGGTGGGAGGGGAATAAGAGAGGTCGTGACGTCAGATCCGGAAAGTTGCTGTCTCACTGTATAGGTCTAGAATAACGGTTCATAGTGTATAATAAAATATTTCTTTCTTATTTGCAAAATAGGTAGGACAAACATCATCTAACACTATTCCCAATTTCAAGTTGATAGCATTAATAGTTCTTGAGATATCCAGCTGTGACAGACTGTCCGTCTGTCACAGCTGACAGACTCGCACCATAAGGGTTCCTTTTTTAAATTTTGGTACGGAACCCTAAAAACCGTACAATGAAGGGTTCTGTAGTTGGGATGAATTTATTCCAAGAACAAACTTAACATTGCAGTTGCAAATGTAAGTTGGTCGCCTATTACTCGGGAACTTGTAAAGCCTACTTAGCTATGATAGTTTTCCTTTCAACTTCGTTGTACGAGTATATAGGATGTATCTATTCAAAAACGAAATATTTTAAGAGCACCTACAGGTGGTAAAGAAGCCATGAAAACGATTTTTTTTAAATCTGAGTATATTATTAAAAAAATGAAATAATTTAAAATTACTTGATATGATGATTAATTATCTAAATTCACCGCGCTCGTGCCGCATGCCGCCACCGTCGCCGCGTCCGGGCGCGTCATTCATAGAATAAGTAAAATTTTGGAAAATGCAACACATAATTATGTAAAAATATTTCGTTCCTCTTAAAATATTTCGTGTATGAATAGATACACCTTATATACTACCGCTGTGATTTTTTTCACATATCCAAATACAATCATTTAGCTGGCAGGGGAGGAGGACACACACTTGAATCTAACAAAATAAGCACTTTAAAAGATAATATTACGCAAACGGATCCCTTAATCGAAACATGGTTTTGACAAACCCGTAACTTAAACTAGGCTAAAAAAAGGTGTTAACGTACATACTTAACACCATGGGATAGACGTGAAAAAAACTATCCCCACTTTACATGTAGCGGCATTTTATTTTGTTTATTTTATTATTTATAGTTACGTACCGTTCTCTTTAAACTGGGTATTATATACCTACTGCATCAAATCTTAGGGATTTTTAGAATAGTTTTCACCCCACTACGAGTAATTATTATTAAGCTTTTATGTGTAATTAAAAGGGGTTGATTTGATTAAGTGATCTGCTATCTTATCGCCCATTTGCTGAGCAATTTGATTGATCCACGGATGATTGATTGAAGGATTGACGTACAGTAGCGCCGCGCTTCCACGTGCCTTTTCGCGACACTAACTGGTTTCAACTCGTAAAATAACGTGCTCCGTGCGCTATAAACACTTTCAAAAAGAAACAGGTCCTTCGATGATTTCGTGATACAATCCTTGCAAGATACAAGCAATAACATTAACTAACGCCTGTGGAAAATTTGTGTGGTGAAGTTTAGCAGGATTCAAGACCACAGACCACGCCGCCGAGGCCATAGGAGACCGAGGCAGTGGACAGGAGTTGGCGGTAAGCTTTTGAGAATCCTCAGTTCCTCACCCTTTACTACTACACATTTTAAGAGTGAGAGGGCCAGAGGTTTCTTGGAGGGAAACCTCGAGTCAGGCTTCCAAGTAGCCGACCTCGGAGGAGCAGGTCGTATCGAGAGGTCCGAGAGCCACCAGCCGTCGGAGTGTCAAGGCTTGAAGATATAATGATGTTTTCTGTAACACGAAGTAATATTATGCACTGGCTTGTGTCCTCTTGCGTCAGGTGATAGTACTGACGCCAGGGTTAGGCATCACCAGCTTAGCAACCCTCTGGAGACGTCAAGGATTGGAAAATTGCGTAGCTTCAATGTTATTCCAGCATAACTTGTAATCTTCAAAGAGGAGGGAACTTCCCTTATGTCGGAGAGGAGAGAACTGCCCTTCCACCGACCTATATTTAAATCACAAGACTTGCAGACTCGAGCACCAAAAGTAGAATGAACCTCACCGCCCGGCTCCCTTCATCTTTTCGTAGATGATCGGCCTTTCAAATTTTGACAAGATTTCTAGAACATAAAAAGAAAAGTAAAGTAATTTATAACCAGGTCTAATATCAAATACCTATACAACCTAACCTCCATGCACCCACAGTAAATAAAAAATAAAAACCTAGGCTTGTCATCATCTGACATTACAAAAGGTAAACAAACATTGTGAAAGTAATAAAAATCAACAGAAAAACCTTAATAATAAAAATTACAGAGGTCTAGGAATGTTTAACCACCAGGCAATGGCCATTCAGTTACATGGAGAGAGCGTATGATAAACAAATCTACATTATAATAGCCAAAAAGCAAGTACAAAAACACGAACATTACATTATACAGAAGAAAATATGGGTAGAACTGCAGACGAGTAAAATGTGTTACATGAGACCAAAGTTATTTGCATCTTGTTCTTTGAATCCATCGCTGCGCTCAGGATTCTAACCTAAAACTACTCGCTACGCTCATGATTCACTCGTTACTCCAGACTCTAGAATCCTTCGCTTACTCGGGATTCAAAATCAACACTCGCAGCAAAAACCAACTTTGCTCTCTTATTGCACAAATAACTATTTCGATTCGCCTGCTCAATGTTTTGTTGACATTCACAATTTATGGTACCGGGTGTCTGCGTTCGTTAGTGTAATGTTCGTACGATCAGAATACGTTTTGTATTGATATTTGCATCACAGAGAAAATATTCAATTAATGACCACAAAAAATTGTACATAGGTACCAAATGATTTGTTAAAAATATTGTAATGACTACTATTTAATAGTAGGTACTTCAGTGTCCTTCACGGCAACTGCGGAAAACCGTCATTAATAGTTAGGTATTGCTCAGTGGTATCGTTTATACAAACATTATAATAAAATCGTAGCGAATTCAAAACTGCACATTTGAATATTTTTGAAAAAAAAGTAATTGCCTCGAGGTCTGGGAACGAATCTGATGCCGAAAATATAGTTTTAGAATTTTTGTCTGTTTGCCTGTTTGTCTGAATTTATGTTCCAGCATCACGCAAAAACTACCGGATAGATTTTGTATAAATTTTGCATAGATATTCCTATAGGTCTGGTCAAATTACTAGGTATAAATTATCACGCTATTTGCTATAGGGGATGAGCAGTATTGCATTTTTTTTAGATGGGTCAATAAGGGCAGTATAAGCTTAACCGTGGTCGCACCAAGAAAATGGTCTAAAAAGACTATTCTTAACTTTCAGAAAAAAAAAAAAAAATTGATATCCATTTACAGATTTTGCAAAAAAAAAATACAGTCGCAAGAAAATGGGCAATTTTAACAAACAAGTTTTTTGATGCCAATCGATCCTGTTTCTTTTAAGGATCAATAAACTCTATGGATCAACTGAGGTTTGAGTACTAGAAAAGTCAGAAATCGCAAAAAAACTTTTCCCATACTGAATGATACTGAAATGAGAGCGAACACATTAGTTATACCAGTGTATGACAACAGTCGAATTATTCCATTACTTCGCTGGGTTGAATAGGAAACGAATATAGCAGATAGTTACATACAGATTTAATCTTTTAAATGATTTTATCATACCTTTATGGATCTAAGCAGTCAATCATGACATATATTATTAGACTAGCTTCTGCCCGCGACTTCGTCCGCGTTAAATTTCTTGTTCCCCCGACCCACCCCGTCGCAACACATTGCCTGCCCGTGATTTTACTTCATTTTCGCATAAACTTTCATTTAAAAATATTGTGTCCTAGTTAATAGGAATGTTATTCTTCCTCAAGAATTGGGCTGTAAAATGCAAAAAGATTTTTTCAAATCCAACTCGCAGTTCTAGAGATTAGCGCGTTCAAAAAACAAAAAACCGGCCAAGTGCGAGTCGGACTCGCGCACGAATGGTACCGTACCATCCATACGAATCCTTACTAATATTATAAATGTGAAAGTAACTCTGTCTGTCTGTCTGTCTATTTGTTACGTTTTCACGCCTAAACCGCTGAACCGATCGACATGAAATTTGGCAAGAATACAATATGTATCAAAAACCCTGTTGTTCCTTTTAGGAAC
This sequence comes from Dryobota labecula, assembly GCA_947523025.1. NCBI lineage: Eukaryota > Metazoa > Arthropoda > Insecta > Lepidoptera > Noctuidae > Dryobota > Dryobota labecula. Next base: position 354,339 of record OX383303.1, on the reverse strand, counting down.
GTATACATTTACCTACAAGCACAACATTGATGAAATTATAATTTAAAAAAAATAAACATTGGCTAGTAGAGAGGTCAAAATCAAATAACTATTAAAATCGACACATTCAAAAAAATGTTTAGAGCATCTGATTTTACAAGTACATTTTTATTTCGCTAAATAGCCTACGAGCTCGGCGGCTTTCTTTGATGCGACAGAAGATGCCGCCAAAACCTACCGCGGCCGGCGCACGGTACCACGTGCCTACCTACCCCTTTAGCCCGCCACCCGCCGCCCTGCGAATCACTTCCTTATCCTTAGGCCTGTGTTCACCAACATTTAAATCAACTGTTTAGATATCGATGCCTAACAGCCAAAAAGGGATAAGCGACATTTTTTTTTTTGCGAAATCGACTTTTGTTTTATGGTTAGAACCAGCTTTTTTTTCTGCGTTTATTGTTTGTCGATTTCGCAAAATAATGTCGCTTATCCCTTTTTGGCTGTTAGGCATCGATATTTAATCAGTTCTTTACTTAGGAAATTTGACATAAATCAACTGTTTAAATACCTAACCGGTGGTTTGACTGTTGGTGAACACAGGCCTTAGTCTCCCGCGCAGCTTACTTTCGAACGGATGTTATTGTTGACCTACGTAGTGAGTGACTTGTGTTTTGTTTACGTAAACGTTGACCATGTCTTATTCTAACCTAGAATATTTTAACATGTTGATGTGTCTTGGGAAATGTGACTGCAATTATGCACAAGCGCGCAGACTCTACCAAGAACGTTTTGTGAGTCTACCAGTACCATCGGCGATGGCATTCCAACGTTTGCACATACGTACGTACAATACCGGCAGTGTGCAAGGACGAGACCAACATCGCGCTGACGCAGGCAGACCGAGGACTCGAGACAGGGACATCGAGGAGCAAGTCTTGGATTTGTTTGAGCACGATCCAACGCGAAGTACGCGCTCAGTGGGACACGAACTCGGAGTAAACCATATGCGCGTTTGGAGAGTACTCAAAGAAGATGGTCAGCACCCATATCACTATCGTCGCGTCCAATCACTACTTCCCTCCGACTATGAGCCAAGAATAGAATACAGTAGATGGGTACTCGACAAGATCGAACAAAATAGTGATTTCTTGAATTGGATACTGTTCACCGACGAGTGCTCATTTGTTAGAACAGGCGTATTTAATTCGCACAATGAGCACGTGTGGTCGATCACAAACCCGCATGCTATTAAACCAAGTCACTTTCAGCATCGGTGGAGGATTAATGTTTGGGCTGGAATTATTGGTGACAAAATTATTGGACCTTGTTTTTTAGACCAAACAATGAGCGGCGCCAACTATCTTCGTTTCCTGCAAGAACAGCTGAGTGATGAACTTGAGGAATTAGGCCTCCATATCGTGCGACGTATGTGGTTTCAACATGACGGCGCGCCGCCACACTTCTCCCGCCTCGTGAGAAGGTATTTAGATGCTGAATACGGAGAGAGATGGATTGGTCGTGGTGGACCCATCAATTGGCCCGCAAGATCTTCTGATCTGACGCCTTTAGATTTTTTCCTCTGGGGCACTGTTAAGCAACAAATGTTCAAAAAATCGTGTGATACGGAGGTCGAAATGCGTTCACGCATAGTAGCAGCATTTGACCACATCAAGTCCGATACCTCCGTTCTGCGAAGCGTACGTGAGAATATTATAAGGCGTTGCAACAAATGTGTCGAGGTACAAGGTGGCCATATTGAACAGCATCTCCGTGGTCGTCAAGTAGACATCATAATAAATTAATGCGTTAAACTGTAAGTAGGTACATAAGGTTTTATGTGACAGACGCGGCGACTTTGTTTTTTTATGTAAAAGTGTTAAATGTAGTTTTAACAACAATCAATTGTGCGTAAAAATACCGTGTAAACTACCGTGTAAGTTTCATTCGTTAAAGTGATAAACAACAGCTGACAAGGTCGTGAACTTGTGTAGAAAAATAGGTAGATAGGCGATTATCACACGGCACAGCGCACCGCCGCGGAGGGCGGTGGCGGTAAAGCGGATTTTGTAGCGGTGCCCCGCGCGGTAAGGCGGTTTACGCGCCTGTCCGCGCGGATGGATTTAACACGGTTTTGACCAGTTTAATCACAGACATCCATTTTTAAATTGCAACACGTCCTGCACACACGATGATCCGCGCGGTTAAGCGGCGCCCCGTGTGTGAGGCGCCGCCCCACCGCGCGGACGGCAGCGCGGAGGGGCGGTGGCGGTGAGAGCACCGCTCGACCGCGCGGTCATGCGGTGTACGTGTGTTAGGCATCTACGGATTTATTAGAGGCCAATGCGACATGAGATCCGCTTCACCGCCTACCGCGGCGGCGCGCGGTGCCGTGTGTTAATCGCCTTAAGCGGCGGGGGTGCACCGGCACAGCGGCACCGATCAAAGAGAGCGGCGGGAATGTTCTACCTATGGCGATTAACACTCGGCACCGCGCGCCGCCGCGGTAGGCGGTGAAGCGGATCTCATGTCGCATTGGCCTCTAATAAATCCGTAGATGCCTAACACACGTACACCGCATGACCGCGCGGTCGAGCGGTGCTCTCACCGCCACCGCCCCCCCGCGCTGCCGTCCGCGCGGTGGGGCGGCGCCTCACACACGGGGCGCCGCTTAACCGCGCGGATCATCGTGTGTGCAGGACGTGTTGCAATTTAAAAATGGATGTCTGTGATCAAACTGGTCAAAACCGTGTTAAATCCATCCGCGCGGACAGGCGCGTAAACCGCCTTACCGCGCGGGGCACCGCTACAAAATCCGCTTTACCGCCACCGCCCTCCGCGGCGGTGCGCGGTGCCGTGTGATAATCGCCTATTTCTGGTTTCGCGTCATCGCTTCGTGCAGAATTGCAGAGGTAAGAAATCAGTTAAACATTACAAATATTAATAATTAAATATTTATTTTTGTTGAAAAGTTTTTTTAAATGACTTGCTTTATTACGTATGTATACCGATTCTTAAAACGTAGGTAAAAGGAACAACAGGGTTTTTGTTACATATTGTATAGTCTCGGATATAGAGAAGGACATAGGCTACTTTTTTACGCGATAACCGACATCCACGCGGGCGGAGCAAAAAAAACGGCAAAAAAATCATGTTCGTTGTATGGGAGCCCCCCTTAAATATTTTTTTTTCTGTTTTTTAGTATTTGTTGTTATAGCGGTAACAGAAATACATCATGTGTGAAAATTTCAACTGCCTAACTATCACGGTTCATGAGATACAGCCTGGTGACAGACGGATAGACAGACAGACAGACAGACGGACAGCGGAGTTTTAGAGGGAACCCTAAAAACTAACTCTTCAGCTTTAGAATAGACTACCTCGCAGAGTTGATTATTATTTGGCTGCGGAGTTATTATAAAACAGTTATATCTCCTAAGATATTCATTGAAATTAAATGATGTAAGGGCAACTTCGTTCAAAATTAAATACTTGTGATGAATAACGTATTTATTTGGATAAGGATTAATACCATGTTTATGAAAACTCCTTCGCAAATAATGCATTAATTTCGAACAAATTTGATTACCATAAAAAAGGTTATAGTGAGTCAATCTTAAAAGATAGACATATGCTGTCGCAGACTTTTTTTTAGAAAATTTAAAGAGAAACAATTCCATCATACATGATATTTGCGTAACTTAAACCGTTTACGCAGCGCACGCAACGGAAGCTCTCAAAAAGGAATATTTTTTCCCGTTTTTGCAACATTTTTCATTTATGCTCCGCTCCTATTGGTTGTAGCGTGATGTTATATAGCCTATAATATTCCCCAATAAATGAACTATCCAACACAAAAAGAATTTTTCAATTCCAACCAGTAGTTCCTGAGATTAGCGCGTTCAAACAAACAAACAAACAAACTCTTCAGCTTTATATAGTGGTATAGAGTATAGATTCCCTAATAAATGAACTATCCAACACAAAAAGAATTTTTCAATTCCAACCAGTAGTTCCTGAGATTAGCGCGTTCAAACAAACAAACAAACAAACAAACTCTTCAGCTTTATATATTAGTATAGATTAGTATAGATATAGATATGCTATTTCAGTCAACTTTCACAAAGCAATGCAAATCTGATTTCGATTCCCAAGAATTGATATTTTTTGTGATTCTTTTTTTTACATTTTGTTACTGTTATTGTGATAGTTAGAAGAATTTACACAGCATAATACACTCCCGGACTCCAAAATCGATCCACCGTGCTTTCTTATGTTTATAGGTCTAAAACATCAAAATAATGATAAGTCAGCGAAAAAGTTTTTATGCAGTTTTAAAGTTGAGGTACTGGCCATAAATTGCATATCCACCATTGTTCCATATTTGAATTCACGAATTCGAAAAAGAGTAGAAAATCGGAGTTTGGTCGCTGTTAAAGGAACCAACAAGCTTTGATTAAACCATCTGACCATCAGTGAACCATCCACCATTATGACAATAGTTATTTATTTCGGAATTCCGATGATGATTGGAATTTCCAATGAAGGAAAAACTGGCCTTGAGGTTGTGATGGGACCATGGATGCCACCACTAATAGAAGCCGACCTTGAATAGCAACCGGTACATTCGTCAATGCCTAGAGGCTCAAGTGATGCCAAAAGCTGAGTTTGTGGGCCAGGGTTTAATTTTTGTGCGTGATAATGATTTTGGCTCAAGGGCGCACACTGCAATAATTTTTCAGAATACCTACAATTTTGGAAGCATGGAAAAATAGTCCACAGCACGTCATAGTGGCATTAGTCAATTCTGTGACGGCATCTAAACGCCACATACGAACAACGCATCGAAGACCTGACGTCACAAATTCTGCATCGCGCAATCAGAGTTTACTGCGCGACTAGCATATATACAACATCCTGACATCAACCGTCGGGCAGTTGCCCACCACGACATCCATCTGGTCGGAGGATCCTCCCTTTTCAATAGAGGATAAGTGATCTTTACACCCTGTTCCTCATACCTCTATACTATCCTCTATACACAGCTCAACGACGCACAGCATGGTTTCCGGGTAGGCCGTAGCACAAATTCAAATTTAATGTGTTTTTTAAATCAGACCACTAAAGTACTGTACTCGGAGACTGTTGCCCAACTGGACGTCGCATACTTTGACTTCAGGAAGGCATTTGACAGTGTGGATAACGATATACTTTTAAGTAAATTAGCGAGGGTCGGTTTTACCCCAGCCCTCCTTGAGTTCTTTGCTAGCTACTTGGGCAACCGCAAACAAGTGGTAGAATATGCAGGTTGGTTGCGCTGATCGATTGGAATTACAGTATTGTCACTTCCTTTCTCTTTTTTTTGATATGTTGGCAAACGTATTAATATATTAAGGTTGGTTTTGCTGCATCCTTATCTACTATCCCATTCCTGCACATTGCCTGTCATCCGAGTGGGAGCAAGACAAAGCTACTCGTCACCATATTGGAACTAGAAGAAAACCAATATGGCGTTCGTCTGTGATCGTATTGCGTCGCGTGAGCAGCTCCTGTGCTCAAATTCGTGCATCAAGTGGAAATTCGTGGAAAATCACTTGTGTCGTCGCTCCAGGCCATCATCGCGTCAAATAAGGTATTGCGCAACCCTCTCCTTCAAAACAACTGCTGAATTTCACCCAATTCTCTCCAACAGTCGTTGTTACGTCCATCCACCGCTTTCGTAAAACCAATTTAAAAAAAAAACCTATCGAAAATCATCGCTTCGCGCATCCACAGGTTACACCTCGGACCCATATTCCACCCTTACGGGGGTAAGGCAGGGGACGAATTTAGGACCTTTAGTATTTATAATTATGATTAATGATCTTCCTGAAGTCATTAAAGACGCTAGCTGTTTACTATTTGCGGACGATCTCAAGCTATTCTTGCGGATCACAGACGAGTCGCACTGCGGAATGCTCCAGAGAGACATCGATCGGGTGGTAGTGTGGAGTGTAGAGAACAATCTACTCTTCAATATGACGAAGTGTAGTGTAATGTCCTTCACGCGGGCCACGGTACCCCGACGCCATGATTATTGCATGGGCGGTCACGTCATACCGCGAGTGGGGGTTGTGCGAGATCTAGGGGTTACTTTCTCTGGGGATCTTACGTTTCGTGCTCATGTGGTGCAAGTGTGCAAAAAAGCATTTAAAACTCTTGGTTTTGTCATGCGTGAAACCCGTGACTTCACTAATATGGCAGCAGTGAAAGCACTTTACAATGCATTAGTGCGAAGCAACTTGGAAACTAGTGCTATCATCTGGAATCCTTATGAAGTGAGTCGAAAAAATGCAGAACAAATTTACCCGTTACTTATACTTGAAGCAGTATGGTGTCTACCCTTTCTACCCGCTTATGTATCCAACTCTCTTTGTTATAGGGATGGTGGGGTACTATAAGTTGGAAGTAAGGCGCAACCTCGCTCTTGTAAAATATGTTTTTATGGTTTTTCGTGGGATACTGATTAAATCCACAAATATTGGAATCGTTGGGATTGCCCGTTCCAGACAGCAGATTACGGTTGGGACCGCGGGGAGAACTTTTTAAAGTTGCGGCTACCCGTACAAACTTATTAAAGTTTACGCCGGTGATTCGTGCAGTAAGAATACTGAATGATATCTCTCGGCGTTTGGACTTATTTTCTTGTTCTTTGGCGGAATTCCAGAGGGTGGCACTTAATATGTTGTCCACTGTGTAATTTGTACTTCTACCCAGACTCATTCCTTGGGACTGGACAGATATCACTTAATTACTACTTTTGTAAGCTTGGGTATTACCTGTTAAAACAAATGTATGTGTTTTTGAATAAAATAAATAAAAATAAATTAATAAATACTGGTGACCCCGAACATGGACATTAGCGCAGCCTTCGTGCTACTACTTCAGGTTGACGTCATCCATCACTTCCTCAAGCGTTCGAGCGGCGAGTCACAGAGTCAGCCAGCACCCACGGCTTCAACGGGTATCCTGACCATCAGCATGCAGCGAACGCGCATACCTGGTCATCACCCTCAGCCTCATCAACAACCTTGGCACAGCACACTACACTTTCGGTCGGTCCACAAGGAGAGCCCTTTAACCCTCTCCTGGTCGACCCAAGCAGTTAGCCTCAACCTGGCGCCGTACCACATCCGCCACCCCAACAAAATTCATTCTAAAGAAAAACGGCCAAATTCCTCTAGATCGTATTTTGTTTCTTCGTGTCTCAATATGAAACTTTATAAAAGGTATTAGAACATTCTAAACACACTTACCGAGGTCACTGTCGAGCCGTTTTCATAATTCCTTCTCAGTCACGAGATAACAATTTTTTTAAAGGAGTGGCGCTAGTGGACCGATGTAGAAATCTTGGAAACAACTTTGATTCTAAGGTGTAATCTAACTACATCTGCGAATAAATTTAGGCTTGAGGTTAAGTGTCGGTATTTTATTTCTGGTCCGCGCTCCCAAGTAAAAATTGAATAATTTTTTCAATCTCAACCCCCGGTTTTTAACCCCCACGATAGCGAGGGTTATTCAAGGTCCTTCAAGTCGGATGTGACAAGGGTTGTTGCAGCTATATCAGGTGTTTTCTTCTAATTGGACGGAGAAACATCAACCCCATACGCTCCTGCTGATCTGGGATGGGATGGTGAGAGAAGGAGATAGCAATACCGGATCCAGTTGCGGGAAGTACGGAGGAAGGAGTACCAATCAGCAGCAAGCAAGCTGCAGAAGACTAAGGTCGTAATAGAGCTGGAAATCGTGAGTACTTTGTGATTTCTTATATATGAAGCAAAATTAAACTTTATTGCCTAGAAGCTTTCGATTAGTGAATTTTAAACTTAGAATAATTTTGTGTGTGCATGTTTATACTTAGTTAGATTTAAGCCAATTGTGTTCATACGGGGAACCTATGCCCGACTTTTAGTAGATTTTTAAGTGTCAAACACTTTTTTGGACTTGTAGATTTTTGAAACTTTTAACAAACACTTAAAAAAAATCCTTTGTTTACATCGACTTGTAAAATTTTCGTAAATTTTATGGGACGTAAAATCTTTCTCAAATAATTTTTACTTTGTACATCGTTTGAATTACTAACTTCAAGATGTCTTTACAATCACATATTAAAGTACAGGATGATATTCACACTCGGTTGATATGGAGCTAAAAGTAATTTTAAAAATTCGCCGAAGGATAGGATTACCAAGCAATATATAAACCAGATTGGGAAATGTTGAAGAGTTGTGGGCGTTGATATCTTCACCCTACACTGTAAATGAAGTTTATTTTAATACTGAAGAATTATATTTAGATTTAAAATGCGTGTTGAAAACTACATTAAATAACATTAAGGGTAGTGATGTTTCTCCGGTTGCGGGGTCATCATCAAAGAATGTTTCCGAAGGTAAAGGCACGTACATAAAGTTGCCGCAAATCATTATCCCAACATTATCGGGGGAATATACGGAATGGCCGACTTTCCGAGATTTATTTATTTATTTATTCTTTAATTAAAACGGTTTAACAACCAATTACAAAAATTAAAGACACAGTTTGACACAAGCATATAAAAGAGTAACAAAAGAAAAAAAAAAACTGAAAATGAGATCTGTTTGTATCGGCAATTCATAAAAGCAGCTCAACTGAAAAGGTTTAAAAGTTGCACTATTTGAAAAGTTTTTTGACTGGGGAAGCCGAGCAGCTCTTACGGCATATACCAATCTCGGAGTCAAATTATGACAGATGCTGGACTCAATTAGGGTGTGACCACACCAATCGATCGATCGTCAATCGATGCCATCGATCGACGGTAGAATGGATTATTCACCAATTAACCAATCGATCTACGTCGACCATGTCGATCGATGGGATCGATCGACGATCGATCGATTGGTGTGGTAACACCCTTAGAGACTAGGTAAAACAATACAAAATATTTATCTCACTGTATTTTAAGCAGATTGCTCAGTCAAAAGAACATAGTACAAAGAGTCAGAATTAGGTTTAAAGGAATTAATAGTTACAACATCAGACTGCCTAAATGCAATTGCGTTTAGATATTGATATAACTTCATGGGATATTTTGATCATTCATATCATAACGTTGAAACTAGATTCAGATAGTAGAAAGGATTCGGAACTTAAGGTAACTAGCAACACTGATTCAGATAAGCTGCCTACATTTTAACAGTTCAAAGAATTTTTAGCGAGCCGTTTTTAGGGCTTTACGTTGTTTCATAGCTTATAGTAACTCGAACCGTGCACCTAGCTTCTGACGTTTCATAAGTGCCCATGTAGGTTTATGGGAAATAAAATATTTTGATTTTTGATTTTGATAGTTTTATAGAATTTCGTTTCACATAATTTTTTTCACATATTTTCGTTTCATAGAATAATCAATACGCAGAATATTTACTTTGAAGATTTTTAAATCATTGATTTTTGTTTCACATAAAGTTTAATGTTAGAATAGTCATATCATAGAATAACAAATCAAATATTCTTTATCCTTATATTGTTTATTTAATATAAAACTAATTACCAAGAATAAAATTTTATCCATTTTAAATTTTTCAACAGCATTTTTTTTTGCATTTTGCAGCATGCAACATGCAGCGTGCAAGCAAGCATGTAGCATGCAGCGTGCAAGCAAGCATGTAGCAAGCAAGCAAGCATGCAGCATGCAAGCGAGCATGCAACATGCATGGTTTCTGTCACGGCTCCGGCACTGCGGGGCTCCGGCGGTCCCACGCGAGCTTATCGTTGCAGATGGTATTCACGCTCACCACCGGGCGAGCGTTAAAACCACCTACTCCTCAGCTCGTGGGCCGCCTCACCCCTCCGCGCCTACGCGGATTTAAATTACACTCTAGGGGTAGGGCAGACAAGACTAAGTGGAATCGGTTTTGCAGCGATTCGTTTCTGTCACTAACCGAACAAGCAATATTCTTTAAAAAATAATTCTACTGTGTGATAAGTTTGTTAAACAAAAAAATTTGATTTAAAATTCATTGAATTGTGTTTCTGTGAAATATTTTTCATTCAAGTAAATAATCTATGAAACAATAATATTCGAACTAAAAATATAAGGACCAAATATTATATGAAACATTTTCTGGGAAACGAAATTCTATGAAATTTCTGTCTGTAAAATAAGGGGCACCGGATTCTCGGCATAAGTTTGTGCAAGATCACAACTTATGTTTTAATTGTTTGGGGCACAGCCACTCTGCCAGGTTTTGTAAATGTACAGCCTCTTGTCAAGTATGTAAGCGGAGACATCACTCCTTGTTGCACCCTAAAGGTGAGCAGGAGTCTTAGGGAGAGAAGGGAAATTCGTCTAGCGATAGTGTTATGCAGACGAAAGAACATTCTCACACGTTTGGAGTAGAAGCGGAAAACAAGGTAGTAACTTGTTTTTCGAAAGGTACAGCGAATAGTCAAGTCCTATTAGCCACGGCTCTAGTGAGGGCTGTATCGAAAAATGGGGCTATGCATATAATCAGGGACTTGTTAGACCACGGCTCACTGGCGTCTTTTGTTACAGAACATACTGTCCAGAGCTTAGAGTTACAGAAAAAAACTTTTTACAAAAAAAAAAAACAACCGACTTCAAAAAAAACACAAAAAATGGAAAAATAACTTTAATTTTGTAAGTCGGTGTCTTTGGTTCCGTGTTTTCGTTTTTTGCCACCGACTTCCAAAATTAAAGTTATTTTTCCATTTTTTGTGTTTTTTTTTAAGTCGGTTGTTTTTTTTTTGTAAAAAGTTTTTATTTTTCACTTTTTAGTTGTGGTACCTACCCCACACCCATTCGTATACCACAATAGTGACAGGAAATCTTATAACATCATGAACCGAGTGCATTAAATACCAGCTAAATTAAATTAATTAATAAAAAACAGCTGTTCCATAGTAATGTTTACCTAGTGTTCTAAACTGTATGGTACAGCTGTTTATTTTTCGCGATTTCAAACTGGTCCCATAGTAAAAGTTATTCAGTTCGATGGTCTAAAGCACCTCTGAGGAGCTCGTGGCTAAGTAATAACAGCCGCACGGGTCGATCCGTCAGGTTAAGCTACGCTTGCCGGGGTTGGTCCGTGGATGGGTGACCATCTTTACATACCGAGACTCCTCCGTGCCTCGGAAAGCACGTTAAGCCGTTGGTCCCGGCTGTCATTCGTGGATCTTTGACAGTCGTTACGGGTCGTCAGAAGCCCAAAAGTCTGACAGCCAGTCTTACCCAGGGGTATTGTGTTACCCAGTTACTGGGTTGTGGAGTTCAGATATAGGCAGTCGCTCCATGTAAAATACTGGTATTCAGCTGCATCCGGTTAGACTGGAAGCCGACCCCAACATAGTTGGGAAAAGGCTAGGCAGATTGATTGGTCGAAAGCACCTCTTAAAGTTTGTAGAGTAAATTTTTTAACACCTTATGCATATACACGAATTGAGAACCTCCTCTTTTTTTTTTTAAATCGGTTAAACATCATTTTATAGCAAGAGTGCATCTCATGAAAAATCCAATAAGCCCAAACACGGCTAGGATACATTGTTTTATTACTGAGTTCTATTGCCTACCTTCCGGCTTCATCATCAGATCAGTTTGATGGTACCATTTTGATCAGCATTTATTTAAATTTGCTTCATCATAGTCGCTTAACTATCTTAATCGAGATATCTTATCGCTACCTGTGAAATACGTATCATTGACGAGTTCCGGTGGCCATCTGTGGTCTTCTTCATCAGTTCCGGTTCACCAAATGATATTTTCTGAATGCAAATGCTTGATTTGTTGATGAAAATATAAAAATCCCTATATAAATGCCTATAAAATTTGAGGAGTTCCCTCAATTCCTCATGGATCCCATCATCAGAACTGGATTTTGGACCAATCTGGAAGTATATCCTTTCAAACAAAAAAAGAATTTTTCAAATCGGTTCATAAACGACGGAGTTATGCCCGAACATACATAAAAAAAAACATTATAAACTTCCGAATTGATAACCTCCTCCTTTTTGAAGTCGGTTAAAAAACTAGCTAATGGTATGGGCATGATGCCCATAACCAAAGCAGAAGAACAAAATCAATATGCAGTGTACTTGCCTCATCATGCGGTTATACGGGACGATAAACACACAACCAAGGTTCGGGTTGTCTCTGATGCTTCCTGCAAGGGGAAAAATGGAATATCGCTAAACGATGATCTAAAATGATCGGTCCAGCGCTGCAACCATATCTGCGACACTTGCTGATTCGTTGGAGAACTCATCGCATTTGTCTAGTTTCAGACATTATCAAAATGTACAGAATGGTGTGCGTGTCCGACCAGTATACAGATTTTCAACGCATCGTGTGGAGAGACAACAAACAATCTGTATTTAAGGATTATAAATTACTTACGGTTAAACTCAAACTCAAATCATTTATTTCAATTAAACTATTTACAGGCACTTTTGAATTGTCAAGGAGTCGGTCAGTAAGAAAAATGAAGCTACATGCCCATTCCAAAGCGTAGTAGGTACCTATGGAGAAGAACGGGCAAGAAACTCCATGGACACTCTTTTAAATTAAATTGTTACAAAAATAATTATTAGTTACATCTATAATGTTGAATTTATAACGAAATGTGAGAACGATGTAAAAATTTAATATAAACACGTACACGTTAAAAGCGTCCGGAGTAAAAACAATCAATTCACAAATAAAAATAAATAAATAAGCTGTGGCAGCTAAGAAATGACCAGTCCCAACTGACGGCGCCCGTTCACGAACATGACGCATGGATTAGCATCATTCAGCTCAACCATTTTGAAGGGAGCTAAATGATCCAACACACACGCCACCATCAGCGAGACATCTGAGTGAGCATGACATACTCTGGCACATAAGGCAGTGAAAGACATATTACCCGGTCAATGGTAGCTCTAGAGTACATAATACTCACACCTGTGCTATGCAATTATATAATACAAAGGAGATTGAGTTTATACAATGCAAAGATAGTCTTACAATCTTCAGCAGCTCCAACATTATTTTCAAATATTAATCAATTAGTTGTGGTTGTGGAGCAGGACCAGCATTCACCCAAGATTTTTATCAGCGATGTAATCCCCCAACTTATAATATGTCTGCCTGCATAGTGTGCGTTTTATACAAGATTTAAATTTAGTCTCATTCAGTAGAAGTACGTGGGGAGGAATTTTATTGTAACCTTTTAAACAGTACCCCATGAAAGATGAGTATACTTTAGCCAGTCTGAAACCTGGTTGAACTAATATGTCCCTATTTCTAGTAGGTGGTTTTTAATTTTATCTATCACCGCTTTTCCTAAAAAGATGTAAATTTTTCCTTACGTACCTACATGATGTTTTCATAGATATATTGACAAGGTACCGTCATGATGTAATATCCTTAAACAGTTCCCTTAGAGAATCTCGCCTGCGGAGGTTATATATGGCTCTGATGGCTCTTTTCTGCAGAATAAAAATAGACTCGATGTCTGCAGCCCGTCCCCAAAGTAAAATACCGTAAGACATGATACTATGAAAGTAATTAAAATAGACTAGCCTCGCGATATCTATATCAGTAAATTGACGGATTTTCCTGACAGCATAGGCTGCTGAACTTAGCCGTCCTGCAAGAGATGTTAAATGAGGACCCCATTGTAGTCTTAAATCGAGCGTGATTCCCAGGAAAACAGTTTTATCGACGAATTCTAGTTTCTCTTGATTCAATACTATCTCACAATCACTACTTTTGATATTTGATAAAGAAAATATTATGCACTTGGTTTTTTTCCCATTTAATACTAAATTATTAGCAGTATCATGACGGTACCTTGTCAATACATCTATGAAAACATCACGTACGTAAAGAAAAATGTAAATATTTTCAGTAAAAGACGTGAAAGACACAATTATAGTACAAGACATAGGGACCAATTAGTTCAACCAGGTTTCAGAATGGCTAAAGTAGACTCATCCTTCACGGGGTACTGTTTAAAATGTTACAATAAAATACCTCCCCACATACTCCAATTGAACGAAACAAAATTTAAAACTTGTAAATATAAATCGCACACTATGCAGCCAACATATTATAAGATGGGGGATTACATCGCTGAAAAAAATGCTTGGTTGAATGCTGGTCCTGCTCCACAACCACAGAGCTAATTGATTAACATTTGACAATAATGTTGGAGCTGCTGAAGAGTGTAAGACTATCTTTGCATTGTATAAACTCAATCTCCTTGAATTATATAATTGCAAAGCACAGGTGTGAGTACTATGTACTATAGAGCTATCATTTACCGGGTAATATGTCTTTTATTGACTTGAATGTGCCCTGGCGACATCAGCCGCGTTCGCCTGCTGGGGGCCAGGGTGTGAAATCACTCATTTCGTGTTTAGTGCAGCTCTCCAGACGAAAACATTTTGTAACATTGTTATCCGTTCGTCGTCGCAAACAAGTTATGTTAGATGTTTGTGTTTTTGCTACCAAAAATGTTAGACCACGCCCTCAAACCGGTTACGTTTACCTAACAATGTTATGTGTTTGTAAAACACGAAAACATGGCGCAGCGAACCCGACTTTAAACGCATCCGGTACAGTCGCTGGTTACCATGTGTATTATAGACTATGTAGTGTGTAGTGTAGCGCATTAAACTGTGAATAGAATAGCCGTCGTATTATGGTAAGCTCGGCGTGCGCACGAGCGCTCTGAGGTAACCTGAGCTGTCGGCTAGGGTGTCATCTGGCTCATGGCCGGTGCTGCCACCACGCAGCTTGTGGAGGAACCACACTGAACTTCGGCGCTATCAATCGCTAGTCCATTGTTATCATCAGTGTTTGTTGTTGTAATGTAAGATGCTTTCATAATGTAGCTACAGTAGGTTTGACATAATCTAACTTAACAAAAAAATTAAAACTCAAGTCACGTTAAAATTTTAGAAACTACTTAAAATAATGGTCTTAACTATGTATAATCGCATAACGTGGCGGTGATTCGGATTAGATTTTGAGAGAGACTTCTAAGTTATTTCTTCAGACCTACACTGGCCTGCAAAACTCATTTTTTAGGTTTCCGTAGTCAATAAGGAACCCTTATAGTTTTGCCATGTCCGTCTATCCGCGGTTTAGCTCAAAAACTATTGATACTAGAAAGTTGTAATTTGGCAGAGTATACACATTAATGACGCCGAAAAAGTGCTAAAATATAATTTTGAAAAAAACAATTATTTAGGGTACCTACCTCCCCTACATGTAAAGTGGGGATGATAATTTTTTTTTCGTCCTTCCCATAGTGTGGGATATCGTTGGATAGGTTGCTTTCAAAAATATTTGGGGTTTGGGAAGACCGTTTTTTGATTTAGTAAACCGTTCGTGACTTATCAAGCTTTAAAGTACCAATTTTCGTTAGAGTCAAGTGTCTCTATCAACTAAACGGTTGTAGTTAGAAATTCAAATGTAGTAGTACCTATATATAACGAAGTTAAAAGGAAAACTATCACAGATACGCATGCTTTTCAAGTTTACGAGTAATAGTCGACCAACTTAAATTTGCAGTTGAAAAACATGTTCCCCCATACAATCTGTATAGGAGAGCATGTTTCTCAACTATAATGTTAAGTTTGTTCTTGGGATAAATTCATCCCAACTACGGAACCCTTCATTGTGCGTAGTCCGACAAGCACTTTGCACTGGTTTTTGTTTCTATTTTAGTTTTCAAATTTTTTCTTGATCGATGCGTCTTGTTACAAAAGTTAAGTTACACAACAGCACATAAACTTATTTATCATGCCTCTTTCACCTGCAGAATGTGCTAGGATCATGACTTTTCTGGAACTAGGCATCAGTATGCGTCGTACTGCAAGAATGGTGGGTGTGATGTTACGAACGGTTCGACTGGAAACCATTTGAGAAGACCTGGTAATGGCAGACCCAGGTGTACTAGTGCCCGAAAAGACCGTTATATTGTTTCCACTGTGTTGAGAAATCGCCACCTAAATGCAGTTGAAGTCCAGCAACAGCTTCTTCAGACCCGAAGGGACTACATTAGTGACCGTACAGTGAGAAGAAGACTGGCTCAAGGAAACCTGAAACCCCGAAGACCAGCGAGTGGCCCCAAACTCGAGAGAGAGCATCGAGTAGCGAGACTACGATACGCCCGTGAACACATACAGTAGGATCAAGAAGAATGGTCAAGAATTTTGTTTACAGATGAGTCTTGATTCTCACTTTACACTTCCGATGGAAGGCGAAGTGTCTACAGGTGACCTGGTGAGCGATACCTTCAAGCCTGCTTCTCAGAAAGAGTCCAGTACGGTGGAGACAGTGTACATGTATGGGCTGGCATATCTTCAGAAGGTCGAATAGAGTTAGTGGCCATAGAAAATGGCACTCTGACTGGTGATGCCCAGGAGATTTTCAATGGGTATGCAAGGCCGTATTTAGTAAATATGGGTGATGGATCGATGCTGATGCATGATACCTAATGCCCGGCCACACGCGGCTCGGGCCGTGCAAGAGTATATTCAGGAGGTTGATATCAGCGTGATGGCTTCGCCATCAAGAAGTGCTGATCTCACCAAAAAAAAAAAAATAACAGAATAAATTGTAGAACACGGCACAAAGACAAATTGAAATTACCCTAAATAAAACGCATGCTATTTAAAAGAAATGCTTACTGCATGGCAATCCATACTTCTATACTATACTATACTATATATACTATATAATCTTATAAATGTGAAAGTAACTCTGTCTGTCTATCTGTCTGTCTGTCTGTCTGTCTGTATGTTACGTTTTCACGCCTAAACCGCTGAAGCGATCATCATGAAATTTGGCAGAGATATAGCCTGGGATATGGAGAAGGACATAGGCTACTTTTTTACGCGATAACCGATATCCACGCGGGCGGAGCCGCGGGAAAAAGCGAGTTATTATATATAACCATTTGCCAAATTGTACTCAAGATTTGCCATTGCCGTTGTTCATACTACTCGTATTATTACAAAAAAAATATTACAGTGTTCAAGAATACTTAGAGGATAAATCATTAATAATATAATAAAGTAAAAATAACCTTTAATTCCGCTACATGCAAAAACGACATATTTTCATTATTAATTATTATTATTACTACGATACAATCAATACAATACAATTAATTAACTATTATGCATTCATTTTTTATTCTCTAATTCATTATTATTCATAATTATTAGTAGTAGTAATAAAAGGTTTTGTTTTTGGAAATATTTGTACGCCATACTATGGCAGGGTATGCTGGAACCAATATTTTTGTAACATCTATTGTACCATAACCTAACAAATAAACATTTTTGATTTGATTTGATTTGAACCCGATTGAGCACGCCTGGGATGACTATTTTTATTGTTTTATCTTTTTTTAGACTCAACAATGTTACTAATGTGTAATTTACTATAGTTTCAAAGAAAGCTGATAAAAATTGCTATAAAACGTTTTTTATTTTAAATCTCCAACTTCTATAGTTTAGCAAAATTGAAATTATAAAAGTGTAGTATTGCAGGCCAGTGTATATTCACGGCCAGTCCGCATCTATCTAGCTAAACCTTTGAGAACCGCCTTTGAGCCGCTTTTAGCCGTACAACCGATGACAGTTGGGGTAGACGTGTTCTTGAGTGGAGACCGCGAATCGGCAAACGTAAGGTAAGAGTAAGAGTACGCCCTCAGGCTAGGTGGAGGGTGCAGGGTGGCTGGTAGTAGCTGGATGATAGATTGTCAGTATGGATGAAGCTGTTTGTGTAATCTGTCATAAGGCAGATGATAAACAAGTGTATGAAATAAAAAAAGCAGCTTAGAAGCGTTTAGTGGGGCGTGATTCGTCTATTATAGCAAGAAAAGAAGCGCTTTTTTTTTTTCGTATTTTGCATTTGCTGACAAAATTTACCATGGTAATGTATATTTTTTCACACCATTAGAAAGTAGAGATTTCGACGAACAAAAAACCCACCGCCTTTAAAAAAAAGCAGATATTTTGACGTGAGAATTTTCGATTGAAAATTAGGGTGCTTTTTTATATTAAGTCAATATAAGGTGAAAAAATAAATATTTTTATTAAAAAAATGACAGTGTGTTTGCGACATATAAAGATAAGTTTTCACAAAATTTCTGAAATAAAAAAAATGTTTTGTAAAAGATAACAAACCAAAAACTTGGTTATTTGAATTTTTGACATACATTTTGAGGTTATGTGAAAAAAGTGTAAATACAAAAGTTGCAGATCTTTTTATTACCTTCAACTTTGCCATTTAACTTTTTTCCATAGGCCTTGTAGTTTTAGCAGGAATCGAGATAAATCGTTTTTTACCCTTAAAAACTCACCCCCATCCACTTCCCGACCTCAGATCGCCCGTAAATAATTTTCCTTTCATTTTTGTTATATTCTCTTCCTTTTTCAATGGTGAAACCCATTGAAAAAGGAAGAGAATATAACAAAAATCAAAAATCCTACTATATTTTCTTTTCACTTTTTACCATTTTCAAAGGCTTCACAGCCCTGGTCTACATCTGATGTTATTTTACCACTAATTATTCCTTCGCAGAGAAACTTTCTAAAATGGAAATGTGTATTGAATCGATTTACAAAATCATGACATTAACACAAACAAAACAAATAGGTACCTACTGTGTTTCATTCATTTGCATTTGGCAGTGTCGAGAACCTGCGAGTGTTGCGTGCCGCGCGAGGTCGGCCCGAGGGGTCACGGGTCAGCTATGTGGGATCCGATGACATGACATTTCGTTTCAATATTGTTATCTTGCATTGTTCCTACGATAATAATTATTCGAATTGAAAATGTTGCCGACAAAGAAAACGAACAACAACGCTGTGTAGCGGTAATACGACACAACACAACACGAGCTATTTTCGGATAATATTCATAATAAAAAAGACAGAAAGAAGCGTGTTTAAGTTGATAGCAGGCACACAGCGGCCGACACGGAAATGTTCTCCTGCCGGAACATATCAACACCTCGGCGACGCTGACGAGCGACGGCTACCACCATCACGACAACGACAAGGATAAAAGATAAATTGAATAGGTAATATAAGTTGGCCAGGAAGGCAGTGACTACGGAGTTGACGGCTGATAGAGATGTTTGAAAGAAGAAACTGTAAGGGTACTGCGCCGACCCTAAATACATTGGGAAAAGGGTAAGGTGATGATGAATACGAGCACCGAAATGTTACTGCTGCCTTGTGCGATTCCCACTGTGTGGTCTATCGTAGTGATTGAAAAGAGTAAGTATGGAGTTCCTTGCCCATTCTTCTCCATACGTAACGACTTTTAAAAGGGGCAACTAGAATAAATTAATTATTTTTGTAGTTTTTGACGTTCAAAAGTGCCTTTTAAGTGCCTATTTAAAATAAATGATTTGACTTTGACTTTGATTGGGAATACTCATAGAATAAAATATATTTAATAGCTTTAAAACATGGTACATTAAGGTTTTATTAATATATTTGTGATCTTACATGTTTCGCCATAGAGACCTACAAATATTTAAACATCAGAAATGCAAAAATTTACATGTCTAATGAATTACACTGGTGAAAACTTAACAATAATGTGATAAAGAAATATAATGAAAACTCAGTAGGTAACCATATTTATCTGCTACTAATTATTTTATCAATAAATTATTTCACACTATAAAAACAATTACCAATAAGCCATTTATGTTGTTTAGATTTGTGTATAAGAGTTATTATTTAGATTTTGTTGATTATCTGTAATAAAACTATTTTTATGGCATGTGCTCTGATGTGAAGGAATTGTTAATCGTGTTGGGTGTCGACGGGTATATTTTGAATGCAAGTCGCATGCTATAAAATATTTAGAGTGCTCTTTCACAAATACACCAGCTTGCATTATGAGAAGACCTGTTAGTGTTAAAAGTTTAAATTTTTTAAATAGAGGTCTGCAGGATGTTAAAGAACTGATACCGCAGATTGCTCTCAGGCATTTTTCTACGCTAGGAAGGCTTCATTTACGTTTGTCGAGTTTCCCCAGAGTAGGAGCCCATACCTGAGTAAAGAGGAAACATACCTGCGGTAAGCAGTAAGTGCAACTGCTGAACTCGCGGTACGTCTTAAATACAACTGGTTAGTTTCATGCAGATGTGTAATTTCCAGTTACAGTGCTGGTCTAGAATTATTCCAAGAAATTTGTATTTACTAACCTCGTTAATTTGTTGGCCTTGACAATTAACTTTAAATGATTTTTGTTTAAAATTTTAATGTATTTGGTTTTATTTAGATTTGCACAGAGATAATTTATTGTTTTCGAGCCATTTTAACATTTGGTTTACTATTTCATTAATGTTTTTTTCATGATTGGTTTCTGATTTACTTTCATTTGTTACAGTTACTGATATGTTGTCAGCAAAAAGTTGTGAACTGTTGTTGTAAACCTATAGGTAAATCGTTGATATAAATGAGGAAAGTAATGGGCCAAGTATGCTTCCTTGGGGTACTCCTGATTTGGTTTGAATATAATCTGAACTATATTATGTGGACTCGTTATTTTTGTTAAGTGACCTTATTTCTACTTTTTGATGAAGGGTTAGATAAATAGCTAGTACTCCAATCGATACCTATTCCTCTAATTCCGTAGTTATTGCACTTTTTTATTAGTAATTCGTGTTTGACAAAGTCGAAAGCTTTGCTCATGTCAAAGAAGAGGACAGATACTGGAATGCGTTTATCTAAATTATCAATTATATTTTTAGTTAGTTTAAATGCTGCTAATTTAGTGGATTTGCCCCTTTGAAAGCCTTTTTGTTCTTACTTGAAAATTTTCTAAATATATTGTGAGTCTACAATGCTTGACTTTCTCAACTTTTTTGATAAGTTAGATATAGTTATAGGGTGGTAATCAGATTATTCTTTTGTGTCAACTTTCTTAAATAAGGATTTTTTGAGTTTATCTGGAAAAATACCTTACCAGAATGAGAGATTTATCAAATTTTCAATGATCGGGGATATAATGGTGGCACAGGGTTTTAGAGCGTGAGTTGCTATATCGTCAAATCCAACCGATTTAGTGTTGTTAAGGTACATGATTGTATTTTTTTTACTTCATCTTCATGCTCCAAATTTTATTTATATTGAAACTTTTTTTTATTGTGATTGCTTTATACACATTGACATGAATATTTACTTGTGAAGTATAATGTTATTATTTTAATTATTGTGAATGTGAAGACTATGTGGGTCTTTGTTTATTTTTATTTTTTTTCCTTCTCAGTATATTTTTTTTTTTTTCCTGTTCATGGTATGGCAGTTTGAGTAATTTATGCGGCCTGCCCAAATGTCCTTTCTTTGGTATTGTTCGTCGAATCGTTGAGCTCCTTATGTTCTGAATTGAGCTGCACGATTACTGACAAATGCGTGCACTGAATGGACAGGTCCACTCAATCTGTGTGGTTCTTTCTTCAAAAGACCATTTCAGACACCAGTCTACATGGTCTTCACATGATTTGACCAAGATTATGTCTGGCATTTAAAAGAGACTGTGACCTCTGAGTTTGTTTCGGTCTTTCTTCTCAGAGTAGTCAGATACGAAATGCCGACCTCATCTAGTTTTAAAATATGATTGACGTGTAAAAGTGTTTGTAAAAACCTACTTACAGAAATAAAATCATTTATCATTTATTTATTTTTTAACATGGATGTAAAAACATAATTTGAGTCATTTTCGGTAAATTAATTGTAGTTTTTTGTCTGATGACGCTTTATTTTTATATGGAATTCTTTGGCAATATTTATGAAAAAGTCGTTGAAAGATTCAGAAATTTCTATAGGTTTATTTATATGATAATAATTGATTTTAGCATTATCAATTGTGTATACGTTATTTTAGTATATACGTAACCAGTTTTGATTTTGATAATTTACGACGCAGGTTTGCCTTTATTTTTAGCCGATGACATTATTTTATAATTTATGAGGTGTTTTGATTGGCACACGCAATTTTTGATGATAATACTGTATTTCGTACAGTTTGATGAGTCATCTTCAGATTTTGACATGTATTAGCGATACCTTAGCTTTCTTTTTGTTTACTTGATTTTCTGATTCCTATTGTGATCCACGTAATATGCTAGTTTACAAAGTGTGCTTTTAATATGAGTTTTAAATTTTCTTTCATTTAATTGTAATATTTCAGAAGATATTTTACTATAGGTAACATTTAACACAGTACCCCATAAAAGATGTACCTATAATTTTAAGTAAAGACGCATATAAATTGTTGCAACTGAGGTATCGAAAGATAATTTAGGGGGTTATTCTATCGGTCATTGTGAGTACCGTGATTTTTGCTCATAATGACGTAACACCTCTTAAAAAATTTCTTTCGACCCTTGTTACAACAACCGGTATCCTTTACCTACTTATAATTACTAAGCTACGATATTACTATCAAATTGGTCTACGTGTTTATTGTGTTTATTTATTGAAATACTCTTTCAATATTTCTTATTTTATTTATTGACTAGCTTTTGCCCGCGGCTTCGCCCGCGTGGATGTCGGTTAGCGCATAAAAAAGTACCCTATGTCCTTCTCCATATCCCAGGCTATACCTATCTCAAATTTCTAACTTAATATTAATTTTAAAGTGATTCACTATGTGAATAGAAACCGAAACAAATGATTTAATATAATAAAAGTCAGTCCATGAAATGTTTCTATGCCAATGCTCGTAGTATAGTTAAACCAGGTAAATTTGATGAGCTAAAATGTATAATCGCATCTTTACAAGCAACCACGCACATTATTGTACTTTCTGAGACATGGATCAAAAGTGATGATGAGGTAAGAAGACTTCAAATTCCATGCTACTCGTACACGCACTACTATAACTTTAGACAAAATAAAAGAGGAGGCGGGGTCTCAATATTCGTTCACAACAATCTAAAACACCATCTTATAGAAGAGCTTTGTGAAGACGATACTCATTACCTCTGGATTTATGTAAAAAAGTTCTCCTTGAGCATTGGTGCCATATATAAACCAGACAAAAGCAATATGAACAACTTCCTTGAGATTTATTCACAAAAATTACAGAAGAAGAAGAGAGCAATCGTTTTTGGCGATTTTAACCTAGACTTGCTGAATCCAGACCGAGGAATTCGTAATTACAGGAACACATTGAAAGAAAGTAACTTCAAAATCTTAAACAAAATTGATCCTAAACATTGTACCCGAGAAACTACCTCAACCAAAACCATACTAAATCATGTCTCATCCAACCTACAGTAAAATAACTTTCATATCTTCATGATTGAATCTGCGATGTCCGACCACAAGCAAATATTTTTAGAAATTAAACAGTTTGCCCCTCCCCCCCTTATGAAAGTGGAATACAAGGCATTCGATTACACAAAACTGTACAGGTGTTTTGAAGATATTATAAACAATACGAACGATGAAGAACCCATTTACGAGAGATTGGCTGACAAACTACAGTCTTGTTTATCTAAGAGCAAAATTTCGAAAATAAAAGTTTTGAACCTTCCACGACAAGATTGGATAAAAAAAGAAATTATACATGATATTAATAATCGGAACATATTATGGCAAAAATGTAAATCAAACACATCAGACACGACAACAAAAGCGGAATTTGAGAAAACAAAAGCTAAAGTAGCGTACAACATACAAAAGACAAAAAATACATATTACTATAAATGTTTTAAGGACAATATGACAAAACCTCGAAAAATGTGGAAACTAATAAATGATCTATCCAAAAATAAAATAAGAGAAAGGACTGGACCAGAAAAACTCGAGACTGAAAATGGTACTATTACAGATCAAATAGAAATCTGTGAAAGGTTCAACTCTTACTTTTCAACCATTGGGTCATCACTAGCAAATCTCATCACAACGGAAACCTAGTTCAAGCACCTGAAACAAGTGACTCAATGGAACTTATGTGTTTAATTCCAGCAACCACTGATGAAGTTATCAAAATTATTGACGATTTAGATCCAAATACTAGTTCTGGCATAGATGGCATAAGTACAAAATCTTTAATATGTCTTAAAAAATTAATTGCTAATCAAGTTACAGAATGTTTAAATCTTTGTTTGGATCGAGGTATTTTTCCCGATGACTTAAAAATTGCTAAAGTTACCCCTATTTACAAATCTGGAAGTAAGTCTGATCCTTGTAACTACCGTCCTATATCTGTCCTTCCTGTTATCTCAATTTTTTTTGAGAAAATCCTTTATAACCGTTTGGAACCATTTCATAAATCAAAAAACTTTTTATATCTAAAACAATACGGATTTCGACCGCATTCGAATACTCTCTCGGCAACTATTGATCTTATAACTAAAATAAAAACAAAATCGATCAAAAGCAAACAGCTTTAGGTATATTCATCGACCTCAAAAAAGCTTTCGATACAATTAGTCCCGATCTGTTATTACAAAAACTGTCTCACATCGGTATCACAGGCAAAGCACTACAGATTTTTAAGTCATACCTGCAAAATCGTAAGCAAATTGTCAAAATATGTCAACATGAAAGTAGTTCACATTCGGTCACTTTCGGTGTACCTCAAGGATCAATTCTGGGACCACTGTTGTTCCTAATTTATATTAATAACATGTCCCAGATTGGCCTCAAAGGAGACATCTCGCTTTATGCAGATGATACAAGTCATTTCTACTATGGGCATTCAATCGAAGCTATGATACCTTATATCCAAAACGATTTAAATTCACTTAATGACTGGTTCCAATCTAACCTCCTCACCATTAATACTACAAAAACGAACTTTGTTGTGATTGCCCCTAAAAATAAAAAAATAAGCGATAATATACAACTTAAAATAAATGATCAATTAATCCAAAGGAAAATTAAAGATAAATATTTAGGTTTAATATTAGATAACTACCTGAGCTGGAAGCCTCATATAGAGAAAATCAGATGCAAACTCTTATCACTTACAAGAGCTCTTCACAACATAAATAAATGCCTTCCTCGGAAAGTTCGATACATAATTTACTACTCTTTAGTTAAACCACATATAGACTACCTAATAGAAATCTGGGGGAGCGCAGCCAAATCTAATCTAGAAATATTACAAACAGCACAAAATAAATTAATCAAAATATTATTTAATTTCAAATTTCGAACGTCAACTCAGAAAATATATGAAAATACAAAAATAATGAACATTTCGCAAACGTATATGTACTATACGTGTATACTAATACGGAAAATATTACATAAAGATATTCATACAACACTGAATTTCACAAAAAAAACATCAAGTACAAAAAATTAAACTACGAAACTCCAACTATTTAGTAACACGACC
The DNA here is from genome assembly GCA_947523025.1 of Dryobota labecula. Taxonomy (NCBI): domain Eukaryota; kingdom Metazoa; phylum Arthropoda; class Insecta; order Lepidoptera; family Noctuidae; genus Dryobota; species Dryobota labecula. The sequence goes on along the minus strand of OX383303.1, from coordinate 328,952 downwards.
TCCCAGAACAGTTAATTACGGGAAAAGAAATATTGAATTTGAAGGTGTTAACATGTACAATAAAATACCCATGAAAATAAAAGAAGCGAAAAGTATGTCTTGTTTTAAAAAACAAATTAAATCTTATATAATGTGTCAGTAATAATAATAATATGCAAAATACCAGCTTTAGCAAGGGTTCATGCAAACAAGGAAAATAAAAATAAATTATTTTATTAGTACGCTGCCATGTATGCCACATCTAGTAAGACATCCACTTTTACTTTGGATCCGTGTTTGAGCGGTTAGTGATGAGTTGATGTTAACTTTTTTTTATCACTACCTTCCTATTTATTATTATAAATTTACTTTTTAACGTTGTTTTTGTACGCTCACAAACATGTTATGTAAATCTAGTTTCTCAGTAAGTGAATTATTGGAGAAATAATAAAGTTCTTAAACCAAAAGTACTTATGTAAAACCAAAATACGAAATTTCACTCAAATTCTTAAAGCAATAAATTGTACCAAATTATAACACGAAATAAAAATGCAACACTAATATTCATTTTAAAATAATTCACGGAAGTACCAACAATATGAAAACAAAACGAATTAACCTCCGAAATGTCGCATCATACACCGTTTGTGCTGAGATAACGCTCGAAATGTCTAATGAACACCATTGGTGCATACATTTTCTAAGGGTCACGTTCGCAATGAACGAAATATTTGACATTTATTTTGTACTTTCAACACAATCCGTCTGTAGAATTCGATTAATCGACTAATACTTAATCGGTATTAATACATTTTAGTGGGAACACCACTAAAGGAACAAAAAAAAGAAAATAAAATACGTCTATGGTCGTGTGGCGGTGTGGCGTGACGCATAATGTAAACAAACATTCATCACGGTTATACGTGCGTTAAGTAATGGATACAATGAGAAAACGGTTTAATCATAGAAGAATCCTATACAGAATTAGTGAGAAATAAGTGTAGATTTCATATTGAGTGTTAGTTTATCGAAAAGTGATAAATATGTCAGTGAAACAGTAACCAAAGTTTACAAAAAAAAAAATGTTTGATCATAAGGCCGCCGTGTTTAGTAATGTTTATATGATAAATGTTCTTGTATACTGTTTGAAATACACATAAGTAGCTAGCTTATTTATCTACGAACAAAATTTGGCTAATAGCTACTGATATTATAGCGTATTGTTATCGTAATCGTATTCCCAAGAGTAAAATTCGGCAATAAAATGGATATATTATGTTATTCTTAAGAGATAGACATATGCCATCGCGGCTTTTTTGAAGACCTTTATAAGATACACAATTCTACCATACATTATTTTGTTATATCTCAAAGGGTTTAGACAGCGTTTTCGTTGAAAGTTCTCAGACGGCTTATTTTTTTCTGACACCTCCAACAAATATCATTAATTTATACAAAAATATATTCAAAAACTTAACAAATTATATTCTAAAACCTTCCTCGAGAACCACGCTATCCATTGGTGAAAACAGCATGAGAATCGGTGAGGAAGTTTTTGAGTCTATCGCGAACAGACAGACAGACAGACAGACAGAGAGACGCGGCGGAGGACTTTGTTTTATAATATGTAGTGATAATAAAATAATAACACTTTTTCACTGATTTGAAACACTGAAACTAGAAGAAAACTTGGTCAACTTGTCACTTAGTTAACTTAGTTTTTTAATTTCTGGTGGTCTTTTTTTTCTCTGTGTGTAAGACAATTTTCTTTACATACAACTTAACTAAAATTCAGGTCTGTCATGATATGTGTGAGCTCTTAGTCCTAAGAATGTATGTAGATGACACACTTGTCGCTGACTGGTAGCGTCGTGTTCACAGTATTAGCGGGATAGCGGGCCGCAATCTCGGTTAAAGAGCAGCTCATTTAAGTGGCGTTTGTCCAAACAATAGTTGTCATCCTCGCATACAGTACAACTACAATAGATCGCGAGCGCTTGTCAGCCGCGGGTGTAGTTGTTTGTGCACGCATTACTTCACAATAGACAATCATGCGCATATCATATAACGCTAATTTGTGCTAATGTAGGTACATGCTCGTTTATCTCTAATTGTATGATTATTCTATCATGCATGTCTGTTTGGCGGTTTGAAACGATGTAATTCCATAAAACATCTGTAACGTTTTTCGAGCCCTTTTCTGCAAAACAATTAATGTCCTTTGGGTTTATTCAAATCATCTCAAGCCCTAGTGAGTAATAGCATGGCTAAGATTATTGAGTGAGGAAACTATATTATCATGATCAGAAATAATCAGAATGTATGGACATTTCTGTTTCTAGAAAAGGAGAGATCTGATGTTAGAAACACTAACACTTCCGTGTTTGAAGTTGCTAACGTTCGCCTGTGATGGGTGTGTTTATTTATACACACGAGTCATAAGTCACAGGTCACGTTCTTCTCCAGATGCCTCCGGCTCATCAGCATTCTGCTGACTAAAGCCAAATGTCACGACTCTCGCTCGGCCTTCCCGCGATCGATAGCATGCCATTTACAAGTCAATACCACTCTGTCATCAATATGTTAACTGCTATTTGTGATGGCGTCCAATCCGCTGATTGGTTGTTTGTTATGTCATCGCTGGTAAGGTAAAGGCTCGTACAAACTAGTGCGAAATCGCGGGCGCGACGCGACACTAGTAGCACAATTTCTTTGTCGGTGCCTGTCACGGCCGCGATATCGCGCGAGTCTGTACGAGCCTTAATGGTCGTGGTTGGCTGAAGACTCGAATCAACGCTGCAGCGAGCGATGGCCGGTGATCAAGTATTCGTTAGTGGTCGTTGCGAATAGTTGGGATGCATCGCGTGCGAGCTGAATTTCGCCACGACCATCGCCGTTGGTAGCTATATATAGTACGTTCACGTAGAGCCATTGTTTTATAATGAACGATATCTAGTTTTTTTGTCTGCATTGCTCACAGATATGCATCGAAAAACTCAATGAAAATTAAAATAGCGATTATATTTATATATAAATTAATATATAAATATAATTTAAGTGGTGTGGCTAGTGGCCTTCTACGATACTTACAGAAAAACTGCGATAAGAGTTTAGTCGTGTATAGGTATGGACATTAAGATCAGTAAGACATTTAGGATAAATACTTGTGCAAATGATCTTCATCCGTGAATAACATCTAAGAATAACTCAACAGCTGACAGTAATTGACCGTGATTGCATGCAGCGCATGCTCCCTAGTCCCTCCCTGCACTGGATCGCGACGATTTCATTGTCCAATCTAGTTCAAGGGATAAATATAGCGCGGCTGGAGCGAGCGAATCGGACGCGACCTTCGCCGGCTCCTGCGCGCCTGGTAGTTGTAACGAGGAGCTTCCTCCACACGTCACGCTTCGTAAAGCTGTGCAGCAATTCCAGCTGTTGATGATAAGTGCGCACTGTACATAAAAATGTGTACCAACCTCTGCTGATATACAACGAAAATATAGTTTTTTTCATGGTCAGTAAACTCGTGAGGACAGAAGATGATAGACAATTATGTTACTGACCATTTTGTGCAACTGTTCAAACAGTCGCAAATAGTGAATGTAAATATTGTAAAGAGCAGAATGTTCACTTTCGACAATCGCTCTGGGCCTCAAGTCTGCTATTACAATAGTGTCAGAATGGTCTCGCCATTGTGAGTATTTGACAGTGTTTGTATGGCAAATCTGTCAAAAACTCACAATGAAGAGACCATTCTGACACTATTGTAATAGCAGACTTGAGGCCCTGCTCTTTTGGTTAAGGCCCTATGATTCCACGCTCGAGCAGATTTGAGGGGGTGAGGTGCGGGGCAATCCACGGGGCGCCGCCCGCACGTCCTGCTCGTCGAGTACGTTAGCGCGCCATTCAAAGTTCGAGCGACGACAATAACACAGGGTCATAGTACAGCGATATCAGTAAGACTGTAGTATTTGAACAGAACGAAAGTTAATACAAATACAAAAGTATTTATTTCTATAGAAGTGTTTTTACACAGTTGGTGATTGGATCCTATTTTTAATTTAATTGGTACAATTATTTAAACTACCAAATGATTACCGATTCTTCTCTCTCCTACTAATTTAATATCAGCTAGTTTACAGTTAAATAATCCATTATATTGTGTTTTTTCTTGAAGCTGGCTAAGTAGGTAATTGAAATCAATTATCCTTTCGTCCTTAAACCGGTTGAAAATCATCATGCCTAGTTTTTATTTTTTCTACCACGAAATATGGTTAATTCGAGTCAAAAGCAGCATTCCTGAAATAAAATTGAAAATAAATGTCCTGATTCATGTGGGTGGATACTGATAATAGTTTGAAAATAAGTTTAAAGATATGACTTGGTTACTGATATTTTTTTCAAAAACCTAAAAAGAGAAAGGGTGTTGGTTAATGGATTCGAAAATAAAATATAAATATTTGACTGAACTTGTGACCTATCATCCGTACACCTATTGTGTGCGTTTTTTAGTTGGCTGAAAATAGACAAAAAAATTGTACTCTGTACCTAGTGATGTGCCGGTGGCAATATTACCACTGCCGGCAATATTCCCAGCATCAATATTGCCGGTAAATTTCTTATTTGCCAGCAATATTGCCATTGGCAACTTTTAAGGATTCCTTACTCAAAGGGTGCCAACGGAGCCGGCAATATTGTCAGTTGAATTTAGTTGTAGTATAAATAGATTTAGACTTCATTTTTAGGGTTAGGTTAGGAAGCGGACTCCAAACCAGGATCCGAGATGGTAGCGCGTAGTGTTCCACGCGCGTCTCTCTAAGACATAACAGGGGGAGTTCAACCCTCCCCCTATGGGACGGGAACTTCAGCGCGCGGGCCGTCACCAGCCCGGGGTAGCGGAAGACACATTCGCACCCGCAGCCCCCTGACTCAAGTGTGCGAGGGAACACCGGGATGAATGTAGTCAGTAAGAGTCGGACAGACCCCTTTGCCCAGCTCAGGGCGGAGGACATCGATAAGGATTTCCACACCGACAAAAAAAAAGCTTCCATAGGGCTCGGTCGTAGGCCCGCTCCTGTGGAACATCGGGTACGACTGGGTACTGAGCGGCGAACTCCAACCGGGCGTAGACCTAACGTGCTACGCGGACGACACTCTGGTCACGGTCCAGGGGAGTTCGTAGGGAGGCAGCGTTGCTGGCGACGTTGGTTGGTTCGTCGGTTGGCGCTGGTGGTGGTGGTGAGCCGCATATGGCGCCTAGGCCTGGAGTTGGCCCTCAACAAGTTGGGGGCTATGATATTTCATGATCCCCGGCGGGCGCCACCGCCCACATCACACATAGTGGTCGGGGGGGCTCGAATTGTATAATACCAGGGATTGGTAGTCGACAGCTGATGGGATCTCGGTCCCCACTTCCGGCGGCTGGCGTCCAAGTTGCTGAGCGCGGCTGGAGCGCTGTCAACGCTGCTTCCCAATTTGGGGGGCCCGAGCGCCGCTTGTAGGCGGCTGGATCGTGCGATCGATGCCCCTTTACGGGGCCCCGATCTGGGTCCGGTGTCACCACTTCGTCGACTGCCGGGAGAACACGGCGTGGCAAACGCTGGCAGAGTGAGCCGCTTGGGAAGACTAGCACCGTGCCCTCATCTCAGAAGTAGGCAGTGATCTGTCCTTGCCGGCCCTAGTGAATGCGATGGTCGGCAGCGAGGAGTCCTGGGACGCGATGGTATCCTTCTGCGAAATAGTAATCTCGCAAAAAGAGGCGGCGGAAAGGGAGAGATAGATCTCATTCTCTCAGCCGGCCCGTAGCAGGCGCACCGGGCGTCGGTGGAGGGCGAACAACGCCCTCCTCCGGCCCAAAAATGGGTCCAAGAGCGACGGATCCGGGGAAGTTCATCACCCCCTATACATCAGGATCTGAGGTAGCGGCGCGTAGTGTTCCACGCACGCCCCTCTTAGACGTTGCCCCCTCACAACGTCTAAGAGGGGCGCGCACAAACACCTCACTCCTCCCCCGACCTGAGGAGGCCTGCGGCCAGCACTAGTCGGGAGTTGCGATCTTTCGCAACCCCCGACTAGTGCCGGCCGCGGATCGTATGTTCCCACGACCCCCGGCGTAGGTAGGTCAGTAAACGCCCCCCTCCCCCCAGGGTGAAGGACATCTATGAGAATTTTACACCCAGAACAAAAAAAAAAGGTAGCGGACCCTATTACTAAGGCTCCGCTATCTGTCCGTTCATCCGTCCGTCCGTCTGTCACAGGGCTGTATCTAAGAAGAAAGAAGAAAGAAAAAACGTTTATTTGCGGTAAACATGACGCAAAAAAAAAGAACACAACACAAAAAAAAAAATTGTTTGGGGTAAATATGCGTCACATCCACGCAAAACGGCCATCGCTCAGCATAATGCTGCGACCCTATGCGAGACAGAGCCCCAGCGCTGGTTTTCAGCGACAGCCGGCGTTGACGTGATGACGTCGACCAGTGCCCGGTGCAGCATATAATGAGATAAAAAATAACATAAATACACAATACATAATTATTACTAATAGTTTTTATAAAAAATAATATTTTAACAATAAAAAAATGGCAACATTCCATTCCGTCGGCAGCGGCGTACGCGCCGCCGTCTAAAGTTATCTGTGCGTGCAGAGTATAGTTTATAGTACTCTGTGGCGTGCAGTTCAGAACCTTATGACTTAATCAATAACATGGCGCATGATGTAATATTGGATGGAAACAAGTTATCAAACGATGTACTATGTGATTGTGTTGGAATTGTTTTTGTAAACAGTGTTTGTGAAATTGTGTTATGTGTTGTCGTGTAGATAGAAAGGTGTACTACCTACCTTGGATGTTCTATTATATATTCATATCAACTGAGGTCAAAGGAGTGAAAGAGCTTGTTGTAGAAAGCTCCAGTACGATGTTCAAAAATCTGCGGCATTGACGAATATCTGTAAAATAATATAAAGATATACAAATATATCATACTTGCTTACTGTATTTAGTGTTCGTGTTGTTTTGGAAACAATCAAAATAAAATATTATAATTATTGACTTACATTATATCCACACTGGTTGTTTACCTGCTAAAATAATTTACTCGTTTACCTCATTTCGTATGGTTATAATGGTTTTTTGTCAAAAAGTTTTTTTTTCACTTTATAGTTATGGCCTATGGACATACTCATAAATACTGCAGAAAAGAGCCTAGGTGTGTAAAATGCACCGGCAAGCATCTTACAGCCAACTGTACTAAATCTCCACAAGAGAAACCAAAATGCGTCCACTGCGGCTTACCCCACCCAGCCAACTACAGAGGGTGTGAAGTAGCCAAAGAGATGCAAATTATGAAAAATAAAAAACTCAAAAAGAAATTTGTTGTGCCAACTGCCCAACAGTCTCCTTCCATAAAAAATTCTGACAATCAGGCACGAAAAGAAAGTTTTCAGATAACTGCAAAACCTGTTCAAGCAAATAGCTCCTATGCACAAGCTGCAAAACAAGGCGCACTACCTTCAAATCTGGAAGATAAGATAAATCAGATCTTGAAGTGTATTACTACATTTGACAAAAGATTAGAGAAGCTAGAATCAAGCACCAAAACAGCTGTTTTTAATCATCAAAAATGAGTAACACATTAAAGATAATGGCGTGGAACTCCAATGGGCTCCTTAAACATTAGAATGAGTTACAGGCAGTCTTAGAGACAGAAAATATAGACGTGTGTTTGATCTCCGAAACGCACTTCACTAACCAATCTTTCATCAAATTTAGAGGATACAAGGTATATAACTCGCTCCACCCAGACAACTCCGCCAGAGGAGGTTTACCCAGAACGCGCACCCAGAACCACAGAGCGCGGTTATAATCAAAGAAAACATCATTCATTACGAGCAGAGTAAATTTGAAGAACCTGACATTCAAGCCGTGGCAGTATGTATTAAAACTAAATTCTGTCACGTTTCCATAGCAGCCGTGTACTGTCCTCCACGGCACATGGTAAGAAAAGAGCAATATCTACAATTCTTTCAGCTTCTAGGCCAGAGATTCATACTAGGCGGTGATTTCAATGCCAAGCATATGCACTGGGGATCAAGACTTACTACAACAAAGGGCAGGCAGCTCTTAAATGCAGTTAAAGATACACATAGTGAAGTTATGAGTACAGGAAAACCAACATACTGGCCCACTGACCACCAGAAAATACCGGATCTTATAGACTTTTTCATATGCAAAAATATATCCACTAACAACATTAATTTGGAGGAAGGTTTTCACATGAATTCGGATCACTCCCCGATTATCCTTAGATTTAGTCAAAAAATCCTACTAAAAGAAAGCCACTTAACCCTGGTTAATAAGTGTACAGATTGGGATAGTTTTGCCCTTGATCTAGATAATATTATCGACCTAAAAACTTCGATACAAAATCAAGATCAACTGGACTCAGAAGTAAACGAATATGTTGTTAATATCCAACAATGTGCGTGGAATAACACACCACAGTTAAAACGTAAATATAAGGGACATATCTATCCCAAAGACATTGTGAATTTACTATCTGAGAAAAGAAAGCAAAGAAAGCGGTGGCAGCAAACAAGATGCCCGCGAGATAAAACATTATTAAATAACCTAACTAAACGATTAAAGAGGAAAATTATACAATTTGAGGATGATTGCCTGAATACTAACCTTGTGCAACTAACCAATGATCAATCAACGGATTACTCTCTTTGGAAAGTGACAAGAAAACTAAAAAAGCCGATTATGCAAATACCGCCCATCAGAAACAGCGACGGAAAATGGGCCATAAGCAATGAACAAAAAGCGTTTATGTTTGCTCAATACTTAGAAGACACCTTTCAACCCAATGAGAGCTCCATTGAAATACATGAGAGTTTAAAGTTATCACATAGTCAAATAATTCGGCTGGTGACTCTAAAGAAGTTCTTAGAGAAATTCAAAACAACATTAGCTCGAAGAAATCCCCGGGTTACGACCTCATAACAGGAGAAATTCTAAAACACCTCCCGCGCAAAGCCATAGTAAAGCTGACCAGACTTATCAATGCTGCATTTATGCAAAAATATGTACCTAAGCCATGGAAGGTTGCTGAAGTAATTATGATTGGGAAGCCTGGGAAACCACCTCATGAATCATCATCATATAGAACCATTTTCTTGTTGCCCGTGCTATCGAAACTATTTGAAAAACTGTTGTTAAAACGGTTAAAACCAATAATAGAAGAAAAAGACCTAATACCAAACCATCAATTTGGCTTCAGGGAAAAGCACTCTACAATAGACCAGGTACACAGAATAACTAACATTATTGAAAAGACACTCGAAAATAAGCAAGTCTGCGCCACCGTATTCCTAGATGTCGCGCAAGCTTTTGATAAAGTTTGGCATGAGGGTTTGGTATTTAAACTCGGACACATGCTACCTCCAGAATTTGCAGACATTCTAGAATCATATGTAAGTAACAGAATGTTTAGAATAAGGCAAGAGGATGCATATTCCGAGCTAAAAACTATAAAAGCTGGGGTACCACAAGGAAGTGTGTTAGGCCCAATCCTGTAATTGCTGTACACATGTGATATCCCAGAGCTGGAAAACAACACCATTGCGACCTTTGCAGATGACACTGCTATTATGGCTACCGGATCAAACCACAAAGAAGCAGTAGAAAAAGTTCAACTAGCTGTGAACAAAGTTTATCAATGGACACAAAAGTGGAAGATAAAACTGAATGAATCAAAATCAATTCACATTGACTTCACTAACAAACACTGCGATTACCACCCAATCTATATAAACGACATGCAAGTGCAATTACAATATTACAATTAAATGAAAGAAAATTTAAAACTCATATTAAAAGTACACTTTGTAAACAAGCATATTACAAATTAGAGGATTATATCCAAGATAAGAATACTTGGAAACATGCTGGTCCTGCTCCATAGGACAATTTAGAGTCTAGACAGAATCAAACTGGTTGCTAATTTAACTGTATAATTTATAATTTTTATGATATTAATTTTATTTTCTGTGATTAATATTTTAACTCACACACTGACTTATTATATGTTGTTTTTATTTTTTATTTTTTTTGGGAAATCATATACAATGTTTGTAAATATGTGAGCACCATGTACCTATCGCATTTATTAATTTTTCTGTTATTACTTCACTTTTCATTCTTTTTACCAATTGTGGTAAGTAATTTTGATGTTTTTTTTTTATATTTTTTATTTTTTTATTCTAGGTACATAGTCTTCACCTATAAATATTAATTAATGTATACAAACTATTGTTAACATTTTAAAAGAGTAAGTATGGAGTTTCTTGCCCATTCTTCTCCATACATAACTACATTTTGGAAGGCGCAACTAGAATCAATTAACTATTCATGTAATTTTTGACGTTCAAAAGTGCATCTTCGTGCCTATTTGAAATAAATTATTTGACTTTGACTTTGACCTTATGCTAACACAGCTAAATACCTTGGCATAACTCTTGACGCCAAACTGCGTTGGAAATCTCACGTCAAAAAGAAAAGACAGGAACTCGATATACGTTACAAAAATATGTATTGGTTACTCGGAAGGAAATCCTGCCTATCAATACATAATAAAATTATATTATACAAGCATATTCTTATGCCAATTTGGACGTATGGCATCCAACTTTGGGGCTGTACTAAACGAAGCAATGTTAAAATAATCCAAAAATTCCAAAATAAAGTACTCAGGGATGTTGTTAATGCACCATGGCACATTAGAAATGATGACCTCCACCGTGACCTTAAAATGGAACTCGTCACCACCATCACCCAAAAATATGCTGAAGCCCACGAACACAGACTTCACCGACATGTGAATGTCGAGGCAATTCAGCTGCTAGACAACACGGACATAGTGCGTAGGCTAAAGAGAACTAAACCTTTTGAGTTAGTGTAGTATATAAATAGTGAATGCATAATAGTAACAATGCTGTGCTATACATGTAACACGTGAACAAAGTGTTTTTATTAATTATCAGACTCTAGGAAAGTGCTATGTAAAAGTGCAAATTGACACTATTCTTAGTTATGTAATCTATCACGTAAAATAATAAGTTAGAGTAAAAATGCTTATTAGTCTATTAGGCTAGATTGTAATAAATTATTAAGAATGTTAGCTCTTATTAATAAAGGAAAAAAAAAAAAACTTTATAGTTATGTTACCTACCCCACAACAATTCGATTACCACTACTTGCTACACCGCACAAATAACAGTGAAACAAGATATACGAAGTGGATCAAAGACGTATTATCGAAGCTAAAAAAAAAATACCCAAGCAAAGATAATAAAAATCGGTTAATAACCATTTATAGCCCAAGTGCATCTCATGACGATTCCAGTAAGCCCAAACACGGCTAGGATACATTGTTCTATTACGGAGTTCCGGTGCATACTTTACGGCTTCGAATTAGTACTTAAATTTGCTTCATAGTCGCTTAACTATCTTAATCGAGATATCTTATCGCCACCCGTGAAATACATACTCATCATTGAGGAGTTCCGGTGGCCATTTGTGGTCTTCTTCATCAGTTCTACTTCATTAAATGATACTTTCTGAATGAAAATGCTTGAGTTGTTGATGAAAATACAAAAATCGCTATATGTATGCCTATAATATTTGAAGAGTTCCCTCAATTTCTCATAGATCCCATTATCAGATCCTGGTTTCCTTATCATGTAAACGATATATTTTTATAAGTTTAAAACAAGTACTTTGAAGGTTTTTTTAAAAAATAGATGGAAATTGACTATATCTCCAAAACTACCATCCTAAAAATTTCAAGAAAAAAAAAAATACAGAAAATAGTCCTTTACTTATAAATTGCAGGAAAACCTATAACAAGTCTATGGTCTTAATATAACACTGACGTACATTTTGTTCTTGAGATAAATTCATCCCAACTACGAAACCCTTCATTGTGTTTGGTCCGACACGCACTTGGCCGTTTTTGTTATACAGTGTACAAATAGGTACCTACTTCGTGTCGGTTGGACCTCAGCCGTACATTACAAAATGTACGCACCAAAATAATTATATATATATATACTAGCTGACCCGACAGACTTCGTTCTGTCAAAAGCTATTTGACTGTGGCAGTTTGTCTACGCGCAAAGGAAATATAATATAAACTTCACTACTCTACCCTACCTACCCTTTCTACCTACCTACCCTACCCTACCCTACCTACCTACCCTACTCTACCCTACCTACCGACCTACCTACCTACCCTACCCTACCTACCTACCCACCCTAGCCTACCTACCTACCCTACCCTACCTACCTACTTACCCTACCCTACCCTACCTACCCAACCTACCTACCTACCTACCTACCTTACCCTACCCTACTCTACCTACCCTACCTACCTACCTACCTACCCTACCCTACCCTACCTACCTACCTACCCTACCCTACCCTACCTACCTACCTACCATACCCTACCCTACCCTACCTACCCTACCCTACCCTACCCTACCCTACCCTACCCTACCTACCCTACCTACCCTACCTACCGACCAACCTTCTTCTGATAATAACAAACACAACAAAAAAATAATTTGCGAAATCGGACCAGCCGTTCACTAATAACTTTTTTTTTTCCATATTTTCTCACTGTTTAATAAACCTTCCCTGGAATACGACAAACATTTCAAACCCAAAATCAGCTAAACGTTCTCGAGTATTAGCGAGACTAACGAACAGCAATCGATTTATATATATATAGATTATAATTATGTATAATATAATTATATACGGTCGAATTGAGAAACCTCATTTTTTTGAAGTCGGTTAAAAAGAGCGTTTTATATATAGCATTATCAAATCACTGCCGAGACGTAATACTGTTACTTTATTATACTGTGCTTCTAGATAGACATGGATAAATCAAAATAAAATCCGATAGATATAATTTCAACATTTACTTAATTTTTCAGGTTTCTTTAGAGAGAATTTTCTTTGTATATAGCTGTTTGTGATTTCTTTTTCTGTTTTTTTTCGTTTATTACCCATTTTTGCTCAATAATATTTGATCGCGCGTAAAGTACTGACATAGGTCTGTCGTCTAAGAGCGCCAACGCGCGACTGAAATAAATTTGCCGTGAAGATGCGAGTGGTTGCCTTGCGCATTTAGTAGGTATTTGATTATAGTAATTATTTTAATCATTTTATCAAGATAAACTCAGCGATTGGCACTAGAAAATTTTAATACCTTTTCAATCATATAAAAATTATGAAAAAAGGGTCTGTTTTGTAGCCATGAGATTGATTTTAGCGTTACGAAAAGGGGTAACTTTGTGATTTTTTTCTCTCGAGAAAAGTTAATCTAATCGTGTTATTAAAAGCGATTGCATCTTCGTCAGATCCTTAAATAACACATATATTTTTTTCAGAATTTTATACCACTGTTTTTTAGGTTTCCCATGGATTCTAAAAACTAGTAATCGCGATCTCTGTCGGATCACCTCGCCTTAAGTTTAAAAATATATTAAAGCAATAAAATAATTACTATTAGATACTGAACGCGTGGTCAATTCGATCAATATTCTAATTGATAAACTCTGATGATGTAATAAAAATATTAAATTAACGAACGTGCATAAAACTTAATTTTCTGAATAATTAGTTTTTCTGCAATAGACGAACAGTGTTAGTGCGACGCGACGCAAGGAAGAGATGCCCTCGCGCACGTACACTCGGCGCACAGCCGCAGTCGTCCGCGGCACTTGTAGGTTGTGGTTGTAATGTCACGACATTTGCGGAACCTGAATGCAGTCAGGTTCCGCAAATGTATCTCTACTACAGTGGTACTCATTATTTATTAATTTCTCGTATATATATTTTTTTTCCTTTATTAATAAGAACTGATGTTCTTAAGAATTTATTACAATCTAGCCTAATAGACTAATAAGCAATTTAACTCTAACTTATTATTTTACGTGATAGATTACATAGCTAAGAATAGTGTCAATTTGCACTTTTACATAGCACTTTCCTAGAGTCTGGTAATTAGTAAAAACACTGTTCGTGTGTTACATGTATAGCACAGCATTGGTTACTATTATGCATTCACTATTTATATACCACACTAACTCAAAAGGTTTAGTTCTCTTTAGCCTACGCACTATGTCCATGTTGTCCAGCAGCTGAATTGCCTCGACATTCACATGTCGGTGAACTCTGTGTTCGTGGGCTTCAGCAAATTTTTGGGTGATGGTGGTGACGAGTTCCATTTTAAGGTCACGGTGGAGGTCGTCATTTCTAATTTACCATGGTGCATTAACAACATCCCTGAGTACTTTATTTTGGAATTGTTGGATTATTTTAACATTGCTTCGTTTAGTACAGCCCAAAAGTTGGATGCCATACGTCCAAATTGGCATAAGAATATGCTTGTATAATATAATTTTATTATGTACTGATAGGCAGGATTTCCTTCCGAGTAACCAGTACATACTTTTATAATGTATGTCGAGTTCCTGTCTTTTCTTTTTGACGTGAGATTTCCAACGCAGTTTGGCGTCAAGAGTTATGCCAAGGTATTTAGCTGTGTTAGCATAAGGCACTTGTATGCCGTTTATATAAATTGGGTAGTAATCGCAGTGTTTGTTAGTGAAGTCAATGTGAATTGATTTTGTTTCATTCAGTTTTATCTTCCACTTTTGCGTCCAGTGATAAACTTTGTTCACAGCTAGTTGAACTTTTTCTACTGCTTCTTTGTGGTTTGATCCGGTAGCCATAATAGCAGTGTCATCTGCAAAGGTCGCAATGGTGTTGTTTTCCAGCTCTGGGATATCACATGTGTACAGCAAGTACAGGATTGGGCCTAACACACTTCCTTGTGGTACCCCAGCTTTTATAGGTTTTAGCTCGGAATATGCATCCTCTTGCGTTATTCTAAACATCTGCAAATTCTGGAAGTAGCATGCGTCTGAGTTTAAATACCAGACCCTCATGCCAAAGTTTATCAAAAGCTTGCGTGACATCTAGGAAAACGGTGGCGCAGACTTGTTTGTTTTCGAGTGTCTTTTCAATAATATTAGTTATTCTGTGTACCTGGTCTATTGTAGAGTGCTTTTTTTCCCTGAAGCCAAATTGTTTTTATTTTTATTTTTTATTAATTTAAAAATCTTTTTACAAACATTTGTTGAGGTTTAAACATACCACACAAACCATCGCGGGTTTAACAGCGGTATGGCCAGACACGGCAACTCGGTGCCACTAAATATTAATTATAAATTAATTAACAAGTAGGTAGGTAGGTTGGTTCGGTGGCCAGCACATCAGGCCACACGAAACCGTCTAATCTCTCCAAACGATTTCAAACTTTAAAATGATGGTCGTCAGATCAAAATCGAATGAGAAAACTCGACCGTCTGCGGTAACCTGATGCGCTGGAGACCTTACAATTTATATTTTTATTTTTGTGATAGACACTATCTAGATCGTACTGCAATCTAGAAAGTATCTTTTTAATACATTTGAATAGTTCTTCGTATTTATTACATTGCGGATTTCCGTAGGTAAATCATTCATAAACGATGGTAGCATGCATTCCCATGATGGTTTGGTATTATGTCTTTTTCTTCTATTATTGGTTTTAACCGTTTTAACAACAGTTTTTCAAATAGTTTCGATAGTACGGGCAACAAGGAAATGGGTCTATGTATATGATGATGATTCATGGGGTGGTTTCCCAGGCTTCTCAATCATAATTACTTCAGCAACCTTCCATGCCTTAGGTACATATTTTAACATAAATGCAGCATTGATAAGTCTGGACAGCTTTACTATGGCTTTGCGCGGGAGTTCTTTTAGAATTTCTCCTGTTATGAGGTCGTAACCCGGGGATTTTGTCGAGCTAATGTTGTTTTGAATTTCTCTAAGAACTTCTTTAGGAGTCACCAGCCGAATTATTTGACTATGTGATAACTTTAAACTCTCAAGTATTTCAAAGGAGCTATCATTAGATTGAAAAGTGTCTTCTAAGTATTGAGCAAACATAAACGCTTTTGTTCATTGCTTATGGCCCATTTTCCGTCGCTGTTCCTGATGGGCGGTATTTGCATAATCGGCTTTTTTAGTTTTCTTGTCGCTTTCCAAAGAGAGTAATCCGTTGATTGATCATTGGTTAGCTGCACAAGGTTAGTATTCAGGCAATCATCCTCAAATTGTGTAATTTTCCTCTTTAATCGTTTAGTTAGGTTATTTAATAATGTTTTATCCCGCGGGCATCTTGTTTGCTGCCACCGCTTTCTTTGCTTTCTTTTCTCATATAGTAAATTCAATGTTCGTATATGAATTATGAATATCATAACATCGAGCAAGCTTTTACGTGGAACAGCAGCTTGAGTAATTAAATAATGAGAGGTCGGGAATAATACAAATAGTACACAATCCGTGAAATGTCCTAATCCAGGCGAGCGCCTCGTTGGTGACGCGGGACCGGCGCGCGGCGGCGCGCGGGAATGCCAATAACTTGTGCACGCAGCTATTTGTGTACTGTGGTGTAGACATTTTGTGAGTAATCATTGCTAGCTATCTCCTACGAATTGGTGTATACAGGGTTATTCACTTAGATAGATCATTATGGACATTGTTTGAGGAAAAGAAAGCTCTAAGAGTTCTTAGAGTTTTCTTTTCCTCAATAAGTAATAAGAAGTAGTAATAAGTTCACGTCGTTTATTTTAGAGTTAGGAAAAACTGCATTGCTTACTAATTTATTTATAAATAGCGAGCGCTGCAAGGCGCTGACGGTGAGACGCGCGGTGAGACGCGGCTTCTCGCGACAACGCGTGAAAATATAAATATTTGGGTCGTCGCCCCATGCTTCCGCGCCCCCGCCGCCGCGCCGTCTCTAATAATACGCCAATTAACTATTTGGGTCGCAGTCATACCGCCCATTCACTACATGTTGTCAAAATACTGATCAGATAATTTATTTGTTAAAAGTTACTATTAATTGAACTATGTGGAACTCATAACAAATAATAAACATGGTAAATATCCCGTTTGTGTTAATAATAATATAAGTGATCATGACAGTTTAAAAACTTATATGTAGAATGGCTACATGAACGTTCGAGTCTACGATGTTCGCAGACGTAGGTGAGCAAACACGCGAGGAATTTCCAGCGTATATCGAATAATAATCAAATAAATAAGGATTCCAAGGAAACGAATAGAACTAAGTATTCACTTTATGATTGTAACGGGAGACACGAGTTAAAAACGGAGTTGATCACCTTTAAAACTAAAAGAAATAAGCGTGATTTATTCGATTTGAAAATAATGACAATTTCACACATCACGCGATATCCATTTATATAAAAACCGGCCAAGTGTGTGTCACACCACGTACAATGAAGGGTTCCGTACTTGGTATGAATTTATCCAAAGAACAAACTTAACATTCTAGTTGAAAAACAATACCTTGCATACGGAATGTATGGGGAAACATGTTTTTCAACTGTAAATGTAAGTTGGTCGACTATTACTCGGTAACTTGTAAAGCCTACTTAGCTGTGATAGTTTATCTTTTAAGTTCGTTATATATACTACTGCTGTGATTTTTTTCACATATCCAAGTACAACCATTTAGCTGGCAGGGGGGGACACTTGACTTTAACAAAAATTAGCACTTCAAAGCTTAATATTACGCAAACGGATCCCTGAATCGAAAAATGGTTTTCTTTTCAAAAACCTGTAATATTTTTGTACGGCCTATCGAACGATACCCCTATAGGATAGCAGAGAAAAAAAATATATATCATCCCCACTTTCCATGTAGTGGAGGTACCCAAAAAATAATAATTCAAGATTTTATTTTACCACTTTGTCGGCGTGGTTAATATGTATACCCATGCCAAATTACAGCTTTCTAGTACTAAGATTCTCTGAGCTAAGCCGCGGGCAGACAGACAGACTGACAGACGGACATCGCGAAACTATAAGGGTTCCTTGTTGACTACGGAACCCTAAAAACAGTTAACTTTACATTCACAAAAACGTAACAGTTTTTTTTGTTGGATAAGCAATTCATATATGAATCGCTTATCCAAAAAAAAAACGATACTTCGAAACTTCTCTGAAGCGAAGTTCGATCAATATTATAATATTGATCGAACTTCGCTTCAGAGAAGTTTCGAAGTATCGTTTTTGTTTGATCATATATTGTATTTTCATCGCTTCATTCTTCAGATATGAGATTTAATTATATGGGTATTTACAACGTAGATGGTAAGAGCAGAAAGTTTTGAAATAAAAGTCATATTATTATGAATAAACAAAATATTTTTGTATTCTTTATCATACCAAAACAAAAAAATAATCAATTTTCTAAGCTCACAGCCATACGTTTAATTTAATCACAAAATAATGACATAACATTAGATTCATAAATTAATTTATATTTAATGTTAATGTTTAATATTTAATGTATAAAACCTTGATATGCTAGAAGCCATAAATAATTTAAAGGCATTAGGAGCTGTTTCAGAGTGTAAGGCCTCAGAAAACAAATTTATTTCTTCTATTTTTCTCACTCCGAAAAGTAACGGCGGAAAACGTTTTATAATAGGTTGGGGAAAAAGTTTCTTCGCATTTTTTTAAGAAAATCCAAAACATTTTTTAATATAGTTTATTTACATTTAACTATAGTATGTAGGTACCATTTTGTTCGATAACTTTTTGCCATCTTGTAGGTAGGGATATGATTCCATTGCTATAGAAATTTTGGGACTTCTGATCAAAATACCGCGACAAGTGGTTTTGGCAGTCCTCTCGTGATGTTAACCTGACACTGCCTAAAGAATTCTGAAGAGACCGAAACAGGTGGAAATCTGAAGGTGCTATCTGACTATACGGCGCATGCATTAACACCTCCCAGCCAAACTCTCTTAATTTTTGCTGAGTGGCTAAAGATGTTTGAGGTCTAGCGTTATCGTGATGAAAAACCACACCCCTTCTGTTGATTAATTCGGGCCGCTTTCTCTCAACTTCTTGCTTTAATCTCATCAGTTGTTCGCAGTAGAGTTCAGAATCGATGGTCCTGCCTGGTGATAACAGCTCATAATGAATAATGCCCTTCCAATCCCACCACACACACAGCATCACCTTGTTGCGAGTTAACCCGGGTTTCGCCACAGTCTGTGAAGCCTGACCGGCCTTTGACCACGACCTTTTTCGCACGTTCTTGTCGTACGTGATCCACTTTTCATCACCAGTTATCAGCTTCTTCAAAAATGGTTCAGTTTCATTACGTCGTAATAAAGAATCACAAATGAGTACACGGTTCATTAGGTTTCTTTCAGTGAGCTCGTGAGGTACCCAAATATCGAGCTTTTTTGTGTACCCAGTTTTTTTCAAATGTGCCAAAACTGTTTTGTGGTCAATTCCCAGTTCTTCAGCTACGTCGTAACTACTGATATAATAACTGCCGACCTTGCTTCACTTTTTCAAAAATGGCATCCATTTTATCCGACCAGAGCGACGTGCATCTTTGACATCAAAATTTCCGGATTTAAAACGCTTAAACCAAATTTGTGCTACTCTCACAGACACTGCACTAGGTCCATAAACACCTCAAATTTTTTTCGCGGCTTGTCTTGCATTTTTACCTTTTTTGTAGTAAAATTTTAAAATGTATCAAAATTTCTTCATTAGATTCACTCATCTTGACAGTACGAAAAGCAAATGAAAATCACATATTTTCCTAATTTGAATTTGGAATTATGTTTTTTAAAATTTAAACTTTCAATGATACCAAAACCAGCCAGATACAATTAGTATAGCCAAAGAGATTTTATAACAAGTTCATACATACTATAATGCGAAAAGACTTTTTCCCCAACCAAATATTAAACTTGAAACCTTTAAATAAGTTTATCCTTACCTTACTGCCCGTTTTAAGATGGAGGATTATCGCACCACATGCAAATTAATACCACGTGATGGTTACTTAGCTACCATCGATTTAAAGGACGCTTATTTTCTTATACCTATTAGACCGTCCGACCGCAAATATTTAGGTGTCCGGCGTGGACACCGGCGTGTTCACGGCGCACAGCACGCGCCAGCCGGCGTCAACATAGAAACTATTCGTAGGACTAACTCATCTAACTCTTTTGCTCGTTTCTATAACACGACGATTATGGACGAAGGTGAATTCTAACATCAGCGTTAATGTCTGGTCACCGGCGCCGCGTTGGATGAAGGACTGCCGCAGAGCCTTGCGACAGCCAGGGTAAGGTCTTTGTGTAGGGGATGATGATCTCTGAAATAAGATTGAAGAAGGTGTTTATTGGGATTAAAGTAAATAACGTCCGAAACAATGAGATTCTGCAAGAGTGGGAACCACGGCTGTGATGGCCAATATGGGTAAACTAAGATGCCGCTTGCTTCATCGTCGATAATTTTCCTAAGACATTTTAAAATAAGGGAAAACGGTGGAAATGCGTAAAAGAAATATGAATGCCACTTAAGTGTAACAGACACCGCATCAGGGTCTTGTACAACGTATATGCTACATTTTGCATTATCCCTAGAGGCAAACAAGTCTATTGTAGGTTGGCCGAAATGATGTACAATATCTCGTAAGGCATGGAAGGCAGGATCTTTGGTATTGATATACGATGCAAGTATCCAAAGACCGCGTTCCTCACACCATTGCCAGATGGTTCGTGCTAAATCGTTCAAGTGGGGAAACTGAATGCCGCCCATTCGATTTATATAGCTAATCGCAGTCGTATTATCGATACGAAGTAAAATTGCGCAGTTGGTGACATCATTCGCGAATGACTTGAGACCTAGAAAAGCGGCCATTAGCTCTAAATAATTTATGTGGTGCGCTTTTCTGAATCGTTCCACTTTGCGTGAACTTTCTTGTTTTTATAAACGGCACCCCAACCAGATCGAGAGGCGTCAGTAACTCAGTATAAATCTCGAAGTCAAATTGTGGTTGCCGCATAGAATTGTATGTAGTCGCAATATTTTGTGACCACCAATTCAGGTCCTTCAATATTATGTTAGGAAGGTTCATGCTCTCCTCACAGTTATTATCTTTAAGCAGAGCTAGGTACTTCTGACGCTCTAAAATCATAGTATACATCCAGCCGTATTTAACTTCTGGGCAAGCGGCAACCGCAACCAAGACACCGATAAGTTGAGCAAATGCGCGAATAGAACAGGAAGATAATTTCGTAAACCTTGTAACCAACTCGCCAATTTTCTTTCGCTTATCAGAGGGAAGACATAACCTCAAAATTCTTGTATCATAGTAAAAACCTAGAAACTTGCAAGTTTGTTGCGGTGACAATTTACTTTTTTCATAGTTGACGACGAATCCTAGGCAATTTAGTAATTTTAATGTTTCATTAACATTATTTGCGTATTGTTCATACTCGTACGTATGACCAATGCATAGAGCGTCATCTAAATAAAAAACTGACTTGTGACCGCTGCTTCTTAAAAAAGCTATTACCTCCCTCATAACCTTAGTGAACACTCGAGGGGCCACGGATAAACCGAATGGAAGCGCGGAAAACTGATAATTTATGACTTTGGTCGAGTTTCCAGGTTGAAACTCGACACCTAAATATTTGCGGTCGGACGGTCTAATAGGTATAAGAAAATAAGCGTCCTTTAAATCGATGGTAGCTAAGTAACCATCACGTGGTATTAATTTGCATGTGGTGCGATAATCCTCCATCTTAAAATGGGCAGTAAGGTAAGGATAAACTTATTTAAAGGTTTCAAGTTTAATATTTGGTTGGGGAAAAAGTCTTTTCGCATTATAGTATGTATGAACTTGTTATAAAATCTCTTTGGCTATACTAATTGTATCTGGCTGGTTTTGGTATCATTGAAAGTTTAAATTTTAAAAAACATAATTCCAAATTCAAATTAGGAAAATGTGTGATTTTCATTTGCTTTTCGTACTGTCAAGATGAGTGAATCTAATGAAGAAATTTTGATACATTTTAAAATTTTACTACAAAAAAGGTAAAAATGCAAGACAAGCCGCGAAATAAAATTTGAGGTGTTTATGGACCAAGTGCAGTGTCTGTGAAAGTAGCACAAACTTGGTTTAAGCGTTTTAAATCCGGAAATTTTGATGTCAAAGATGCACGTCGCTCTGGTCGGATAAAATGGATGCCATTTTTGAAAAAGTGGAGCAAGGTCGGGAGTTATTATATCAGTAGTTACGACGTAGCTGAAGAACTGGGAATTGACCACAAAACAGTTTTGGCACATTTGAAAAAAACTGGGTACACAAAAAAGCTCGATATTTGGGTACCTCACGAGCTCACTGAAAGAAACCTAATGAACCGTGTACTCATTTGTGATTCTTTATTACGACGTAAAGAAACTGAACCATTTTTGAAGAAGCTGATAACTGGTGATGAAAAGTGGATCACGTACGACAAGAACGTGCGAAAAAGGTCGTGGTCAAAGGCCGGTCAGGCTTCACAGACTGTGGCGAAACCCGGGTTAACTCGCAACAAGGTGATGCTGTGTGTGTGGTGGGATTGGAAGGGCATTATTCATTATGAGCTGTTATCACCAGGCAGGACCATCGATTCTGAACTCTACTGCGAACAACTGATGAGATTAAAGCAAGAAGTTGAGAGAAAGCGGCCCGAATTAATCAACAGAAGGGGTGTGGTTTTTCATCACGATAACGCTAGACCTCAAACATCTTTAGCCACTCAGCAAAAATTAAGAGAGTTTGGCTGGGAGGTGTTAATGCATGCGCCGTATAGTCAGATAGCACCTTCAGATTTCCACCTGTTTCGGTCTCTTCAGAATTCTTTAGGCAGTGTCAGGTTAACATCACGAGAGGACTGCCAAAACCACTTGTCGCGGTATTTTGATCAGAAGTCCCAAAATTTCTATAGCAATGGAATCATATCCCTACCTACAAGATGGCAAAATGTTATCGAACAAAATGGTACCTACATACTATAGTTAAATGTAAATAAACTATATTAAAAAATGTTTTGGATTTTCTTAAAAAAATGCGAAGAAACTTTTTCCCCAACCTATTATAAAACGTTTTCCGCCGTTACTTTTCGGAGTGAGAAAAATAGAAGAAATAAATTTGTTTTCTGAGGCCTTACACTCTGAAACAGCTCCTAATGCCTTTAAATTATTTATGGCTTCTAGCATATCAAGGTTTTCACGATGTGAAAACAAGATTATTAAAAGGGATGGTGTAGCCATTCCTAATCCAATCAAGTATGACATTATTATTTGTAATATTTAACCAACAACCAACAAAGTGGGTAAGTCTACCCGCGTGTGTACCTGTGCTATTGTTGACCTTGAGACGGGGCACGGAAATTGTCCTGTGCCGCTGCTCGTGGTGGGTGCGATGTGGTCGAGTACGGGCGGCGAGTCGCCGGTGGTCTCCTGTAACCTGCCCGCCCCCCCCTGTTCGCCAACTTGTACCGAGGAGGCGTTGACCAGTTTCCCTGGTAGGCCGTGGGTCGAGCTATTTGGGGACACGCAGACTTTTGAAGCTTCGGGGCTGGTTTTTTAGTTTGTTAGCCTTGTTTTTCAATGGCTTTGGCTGCTTTGATTTTCTCCGATATGGATGAGCCGAAGAGTGTTTCGTCCCTTTCTGATTCACTTATAATGTGGAGAAAAGACTTATCTAAACTGGGTGTTACAAGTTTAATGCGATTTTTAATTGTAAATTATGTAAATCGCATAATAATCTGCAAGCATTACTAAAGTGTTTAAGTGCCTGGGCTTTATCATCCGTCCTTAAGAGGATATCAATGCCCCTATTTACGGCAGTAATTCCTAAACCAAGTTGTTGTTGGTTTGCCACCAGGGTCTTATCGCGATTTCGGACCATATCCGGCACAGTGGCTGATATTTCTGCATTTAACTTCGGGGCTTGTAGAAGCCTGAAATTATCAGGAACTAAGTAATCGTTACAGATTTTATCTTTACTTTCCTTAAGCATGCTTCTTTAATAAAGGGAGCCACAATTTTGATAAATTGTCATTAATATTAGCCCCATATTCGGGGGCGTCGGAAGTAGATTCACCGAGAGCCGACAGAAGGTCCGGATCTAATTCGTCCTCTGCGTCCGTAGGCTGGTCGGAGCACTCCGGTGCCGGGTCATTATCTTGGTCCGTAGGTTTCGAGGGAGGAGCCGGCGCTGGGTCTTGCGGTAATTCCGGCGCCACCGATGTGGTGGGCTCTAGAACTACATCATGGTTAGCCTCCACGGCCTGCCCGAGGTCTTCGTTACCTGAAATAACGTTTCATCATTTAGGTTGTGAAGAACAAATTTTGAGGGTAGTTTGAAAAATAAAACGAAAAAATCTATCTTCGTTTTTTGTTGTGCAGAGAGACGATAGGTACATCTAATTTAGATTGTTTGTTTGTTCTGTTATATAAATATCGTTAAAGACTCGCAGTCAACCCCAATGCAAACATTTTGAGTTTTGGGTATGTCAGAGTTATTGACTCGCAGTCAATCCCAAAGCAATCCAAAACTGTTATTCACTTTTAAATATAAATAGGTATCACTTAACAAACACTTTAGGAAGAAATAACATGGTTATTTACCTTCGTCTTCTGATGAAGAATCCAGCAGAATTCTGTATCTGCGTCGTTTTTCCCGATCTTCAATCTTCCTTATTTTATTTTCATAACGTGCAATACGAGACTGCACACTCCTTTTTCGGCATCTTGTATCGAGCTGAGTGCGCGTGCGAGCGTTACCGAGCACAAAAGAGGAATGAGCAAGCAATTGAGCAGCAACGGGATGGCGCGCCACGCGCGGCGGTGTCGGGGATGGGGCAGATCGGAGCGACCGGAGGTTTTTCTAGTCAGTTACTCGTTTAAAAACTCTAAAATTTGTGCGAAGTTACCAAGTAAATAGAGGGACTACGTTGTAAATACCTATATAATTAAATCTCATATCTGAAGAATGAAGTGATGAAAATATAATTACCACAACAGATAAGAAGTATGAATGGTCGTTGGAAGTATGCAACATCATTTTTATCACACGTATGGTTAAAAAGATGGCCGCAAAATAAAACGTAATGAGAAAATATTTTCCAAATAAGTACTTAGGTAGTTTATTTATACTATTCCCCCTCTAAAAAGCTCATTTTGTTCACTGAAAACAGTGAATAAAAAGCACTTTTAATCACTATTTTGGTGTTTGAATTTAGAACACACCAATATGTTCGACCTCGCATCTCAATGCTATAGGTAATACAACCTCCTTGCGAAAAAGTACTCGATACAAACTCCTTGAAAGAATACTCGACATACAAACTCCTTGTGCAAAAATTGTCGACATTTTGGAATAATTTTTCATTAGAATAAAAACTGTTTTGTGTTCTTTGCTGTCATGAGTAAATTGGCGCTATTTTGAATAATAAATCGATTGAAAATACATTCAAGTGATGAAGAAGATGTGTTAACACGTTTATGAAAGAGAGGGCGGCCGATATATTTTCCTAATTACTTTTAATTTTAGTAATTGTTCCAATTTAAATGTGCATTTTAATTTATTTAAAATCTTCCTTTTTTCTTAGCTAAATGTCTATTTTCGCTTAAATCTTTTTTTCTCGTAGTCATGGTATAAAGTATAGTATGCAACTCTTGAATAAAACGGATTTATATCGAGGGCCATGAATCACTCGCGTCGCTCAGGATTCTAACACTTGAATCACTCGCTGCCATCGTGATTCAATCATCATGAATCTCCCTACGGTCGTGATTCAGTCGTTAGAATCCTTCACTTACTCGCGATTCATCTGTGGCCCTCGCTTTAAATCCGGTCTTTATTCACTAATTGCATAATATACTATTATACCATTCCCCCTCTAAAAAGCGTATTTTATTCACTGAAAACAGTGAATAAAAAGCACTTTTAATCACTATTTTGGTGTGTGAATTTAGAACACACCAATATATTCGACTTCCATCTCAATGCTATACAATCTCCTTGCGAAAAATAGGTACTCGATACAAACAATACTCGACGGCACGATTGAAGCGATTGACTGCTGCGTTGCGTGTCGCGGGTTCGATTCCCGCACGGAACCAATATTTGTATAACCTACAAGTAGTGGTTCTGGGTCTGGCTGTTTGTGTATGTGACTTTAAATGTTTTTAAACGCACCCACAATAAAGGAGAAAATCCTAGTGTGGGGCACGTTTAAAAAAAAAAAACTCCTTGTGCACTCCACGCCCTTCAACGTCCAAAGATGCCCCAGTTTCCTCCAGCAGAAAATTCTGACCATCGACAGGAAATAAATATCGCTTTATAGGGTGATCATCCTTATAATAATAAGAAAATTACTCCAAAATGTTTCCAACCTTCCATTTTTCTTCATTAAATGTCAGATTTTCGCTTTAATCTTTCTTTTTCTCGTAGTCATGGTATAAAGTATAGTATGCAACTCTTGAATAAAACGGAGTTATATCGAGGGCCATGAATCACTCCCGTCGCTCAGGATTCTAAGGCGATTAACACACGGCACCGCGCGCCGCCGCGGTAGGCGGTGAAGCGGATCTCATGTCGCATTGGCCTCTAATAAATCCGTAGATGCCTAACACACGTACACCGCATGACCGCGCGGTCGAGCGGTGCTCTCACCGCCACCGCCCCTCCGCGCTGCCGTCCGCGCGGTGGGGCGGCGCCTCACACACGGGAAGCCGCTTAACCGCGCGGATCATCGTGTGTGCAGGACATGTTGCAATTTAAAAATGGATGTCTGTGATTAAACTGGTCAAAACCGTGTTAAATCCATCCGCGCGGACAGGCGCGTAAACCGCCTTACCGCGCGGGGCACCGCTACAAAATCCGCTTCACCACCACCGCCCTCCGCGGCGGTGCGCGGTGCCGTGTGATAATCGCCTAACACTTGAATCACTCCCTACGGTTGTGATTCAGTCGTTAGAATCCTTCACTTGCTCGCGATTCATCTGTGGCCCGCTTTAAATCCGTTCTTTATTCACTAATTGCATAATATACTATTATTTAAATTATTTATATTTCTATGCTATTTTGAGTCTAATTGTACAATAACAAGTATTTTTTGTATACACACATGTCAATAGGTGCAAATAACAAGAATATTATTTTTTTCCCCCTCGTTCGACATTTTTTGCTTCTAGCTCAAAATGGCGCAGCAATGACGCAGGTTTTTTTGATTCCCTTGTATTACTGAATAGTTAAGGAATGTAAAAATGTCATTAACTCGACATCGGCAGCCATCGGCAACAAGGAAACCTCAACTTGAAAATTAGAAAGACAGAATATTTCCATATCACATTAAAAAAATTATAACAAAATATTAAAAAAATACCTCTCATAAAAAGATAACGTATTTATAAACTAGAGATACTGAGCAATCCAAAAATGTATAGTACTTATACACCGTGGCATTTTATCGTCTTACAAAGACAGCCCACTTCATTTATCCAATGACTACTAATCATTCAGGTAAAAAAAAATTTTTTTTGAACATTTTTATATTCATTTTTTTTTTTTTTTTAAATTAGTACGCATGACATAGTTTAAAACACCCTGTTACGAGTGCAGTCCGAGCCTTGTGTTACAAGGGCGACATCTTTATCAGAGTTCATTCACCCTAACGCTAAAATGTGTTTCTTACTATTGCAACTTAAACTTAATCTAAATCCATTCTGCGGCGCCCTTGTATCACAAGGCTCGGACTGCACTCGTAACAGGGTGTTTTAAACTATTTCATGCGTCATCTATTACTTAATATATATATTAATATTATAAAGCTGAAGAGTTTGTTTGTTTGAACGCGCTAATCTCAGGCACTACTGGATGGAATAAAATAAATATTTTTGTGTTAGATAGTCCATGCATTGAGGAATATTATAGGCTATATAACATCACGCTACGACCAATAGGAGCGGAGCATAAATGAAAAATGTTGCAAAAACGTGAAAAATTATCTTTTTTGAGAGCTTCCGTTGCGTGCGCTGCGTAAACAGTTTAAGTTACGCAAATATCGTGTATGATGGAATTTTTCCTCTTTAAAAGTTCTAAAAAAAAGTCTGCGACAGCATATATCTATCTTTTAAGTTTGACTCACTATAATCTTTTTTATGGCAATCAATTTTTTTCGAAATTAATGCATTATTTGCGAAGGAGTTTTATCAACATAATATTAATCCTTATCCAAATAAAAACGTTATTAATCACAAGTATTTAAATGTAAACAAAATTGTCCTTGACATAACTTGATTTCAATCAACATCTTAGGAGATATCATCGAAATTAATGCATTATTTGCGAAGGAGTTTTATCAACATAATACTAATCCTTATCCAAATAAATATGTTATTAATCACAAGTATTTAAATGTTAACAAAATTGTCCTTGACATCACTTGATTTCAATCAACATCTTAGGAGATATCATAATTTTAAAATAACTACGTAACAAAAGAAGTATAAAATTCATTACTTAAACCACTCTCCCTCTTAAGTGACGCAGACGAAGTTGCGCGGTATTAATTTTTTTTTTCTATTCTATAGCTCTATTATATAGCTATATAATATATAGCTGACCCGCTTATTATAAAGCTGAAGAGTTTGTTTGTTTGGTTGAACGCGCTAACCACAGGAACTAGATACTGGCTCGAATAGAAAAATTATTTTAGTGTTGGATAGCCCATTTATCGAGGAAGGCTATAGGCTATATAACATCACGCTATGATCCTTAGGAGCCAAGCGAAAAGAACAAAAGTCAGAAAGAACATTAAGCGATAACGAAGTTATAGCGCGGGCGAGCGACGGGATGCGACACGATGGGTGGGCCGAAATTTCACGCGGACGAAGTCACAGGCAGAAGCTAGTAATTAATAAAAATAAAAATAATTTAAATGTTCAAAAAAAAATAGTTTTTTATATGAATGATTAGTAGTCATTGGATACATGAAGTGGGCTGTCTTTATAAGACGACTAAAATGCCACGGTGTATATTTATGTATATTCCTATATTATTGGATTCCTATTTTATTTTTATTTGGAGAACTTAGAAGATATCTTAAGTTAAATTTCCATAATGAGTAATCTATATAGTTAATATGAAATTATCGAAGTTCAAAGTTTGGGTGTAAAATGTAACTAAAACATTTTTAATTTTTTTACTATTATATCGGATAGCTCTATCATCTCAGAATATAGAACAATCAAAACGGTTTCAATAACACTACTTACGTCCGAACCATTTTTGAGATGGAAAATACCGTTTCGTCCCATAGTAAGCCAGCGCGTCGCTGGCCCACGGCGCGTGATCCGCTAGCCACTGAAGTGACCCGCGCACTATGGGACAGAACCGTGCGTACCGTCTCAAAAATCTGTAACTTTTTTGTTGATTTAAGTAAATAGCTGAAACTTGGCACGTAGTATCTCCAGAGTATATACAATCCAATAATGACACATTTATTGTCAAATGTTTAATTTATTATATTTAAAAAAATTAAATAAAAATGTATTATAGTTTGTTTAACTTATTGAATTATAATTTTACAGTTTTTTGATATTAAACCTATTTTATGTTATTTTATATTACATATAAATCTTACATTTAAATAAATGACAAATATGATATAATAATCCACTCTAAAAATATATTTTACAATTAATGTACGTAATTACTTCTATTTAAATATCTAAGAGGTTCTTAGCTTCGTCTAACAATTCCTTGGAAATAGTGACTGATGGTTTTCTGATACTTGATTTATAAGGATCTGATATAAATAGAAGACCATGAAATACGTCTTGATTCGTTGCGGACCTAGAACATTTTCTAGCGTGATGCAATCTGAATTTTTTGTAATCTTTATTTTATTAAGATTCGTGGGCATCCTCAGATAAATTACCAATGGGCAAAACAGAAAAATGTCTTATTACGAGTATACTCTCCCCATGTATTAAGATTTTATGTACTGAAGAAGGCATATTATACCACATATATTTTGTTACGTACAGTTGTGCGGTTGCGCGGGTATATTCCCCAATTTTTTCTGGATTTACAGCAATACCAGATGCCAAAGTTTGAAGAATAACATAGAACCTTTTAATAAGTTCCTCGTCACTTATATCGGTTATTTGAATGCTGGATGGTGGAGGATAACACAGTTTTTTGGCGTTCGTCAATATTTTATATATATATTTTATTTTTTTAAACGTTGCCCCACACTAGGTATTTCTCCTGTATCGTGGGTGCGTTTACAAACACTTAAACTCACATACACAAACAGCCAGACCCGGAACAACTAGTTGTAGATCATACAAATATTTGTTCCGTGCGGGGATCGAACCCGCGACACGCAGCGCAGCAGTCAATCGCTTAACCACTGCGCCAACCGTACCGTCAATATGATGGCAATATGTCGAAGTTTTTGTTAATCAGACTTGTTCGAAGTAATCCGTATTGTAATTTTGAAAGATCTAAATCTGCAAATATACTTAAAGCTTCATCCACCGGAAAATCTGCTGCATTGCGACTTTCATGCAATAATTTTCCCTTCATGATTCTTTTTTCATTTCTATCACAATTCCGCATCATTGAAACAAGAGTAACTTCTTCGAATTCTCCTTCAGACCGCAATCCTTGAACGTATGCATTATGTATATGCTCGAGTCCATATTCTTGTACCAACTCGATATTCTTCATTTTTTCGATTTCTCTGATAGATCTTCAAAAGACTTTGGCGGACGTCCACGTTCTCTAGATGTTGTAGGTGTAATATCCATCGGTGCTTCTTCGAATTGTACCTTAAATTCACCGTCTAACCACGATGTATTTTTATTAAAGAACCGATCTTTAGTTCGGTTAGATTTGGTCCACCGATCGTTAAACGCTGTTATAAGCCATTTTTTAATACGTTTCACATCTAATTCACTTTTTTTAGACGATAAATGTTGGTGTTCTTCTAAGTACTTTTGAATATCTTCTGATTTTATTCCATGATCAATGAAAAATTCGCATAATACTCGTCAAGGCACAACAAATTCACTCATTTTGTTTTTATTTCTAACTACTACTTTTGTTTTACCGAGGTTGGTGAAGACTATATTATGTCAAAGCCCACTAAAGTACTGGTAAATGACAACGTTACGTTCAATAACTTTTATACTGAAATTTCGTGTGAAAAATATCAAAAATATCTAGTGTCATTATCACGTTCCTAACCACAATCTATGAAGGTGGTTAGTAGTACTCATATAATGTACAATAACAACTTTAACTACCATTTCCTCCCTTTTCCTTCACTGCGATAGAGAAATACATAAACTACATAAGAAACATGTTATTCACACAGTGATAACAAAACATTAACCAAATCCGATCGAACGATTAAAAAAAAAATGAATACATTACCCAACACTCCCACCTTACCTAAAGATTAAGTAAATAGATAATATTATTTAAGAAAAAAAGGTCAAAAGTATTCTAAATATCCAAAAATCTCATCAATCATAACTAAAATATTTTTTGGTATATTTTGTGTTTTCAGGCATTTTTCGTTTCATTTCAATGGGGGGCAGATTCGGGCAAAAAAAAATTCTTGCCCTGGCTTCTATTTTAGCTGTTCTATGTGATAGTATCACACAACGGTTACAAATTTGCTGTGAAAATAATGAAAATATGACCATGTAAACTGGTGGAATTATCTTCTACATAATTGACATAATTTTGAGCGTCAACTTGCAAGCCTTAGTCCAATAGTAAAAATGTGAAATAGTATATTTTAACTGCTTTATAATATGCATTGGACATTCAGTTAGACATTTGCATTAACAAAATATTCAATATAGAACATTACGAAAACTTATTTTTGAGACGGTACGCACGGTTCTGGCCCATAGTGCCGCGTCGGGATCACACGCCGCAGTGACGGTTAGGCTTACTATACATATCTTCATGTAAGATGTATTTTAGTACAGATATTGACTAAAATATAAAAGCACAAATTCTAAAATGGAAAAGTTGGTTTTGACACAAAAACCCATATTAGTCAGATTTCTTCAAAACTTATGGATAGATGTGATAGTGATGCTTTATTGAGATGGGCGGACGCGCGGGCCATGTCTCGCTCCATCTGCCAGCTCATCCGACACACACGGACAGACACGTGGCGCCAACAGCTGCAACAGCTTATTTTTCTACTTCAGTTTGCAGCACTAGGTATGCTTGCGATAAGATCACAGCTGCACCTAGGTCTTGGCACGGTTTTGTAATGCATAAAAGTATAAAAACAGAATTTTAGTTGGAATTGATAATTGAAATAATTTGATTCCCTTCTCCTTCCATTCTTAAAGAATGGAGACGTGGCTCGTGCCAATAGCTACCGACGTCTGCATCACATTCGTTATGTGCGCCAACGGTCACGCTGGCGGCAGCATGGTGGCGGCAGCTTGGTGGCAGTACGTCTTCTTTATTTTTGTGTGGTTAATGACTAACCTGGGTAACAGTATTTAAGCTACCCATGATCAGCTTCTGACTTGGACTTCACATGCCGTCGAGAAATATTTCTCAGGCATGGTTTCCTCTCGATGATTTCCTTCACCATTTTTTAAGCAAGTGATAATTATAATACGCACGTGAATCCAAAAAATCAGAGTTGCTTGCCCTGGGTTCGAACTCGAGACCTATGACTTGGCAGTCCGACGGTCACACCACTAGGCTATCACTGCTACGGCGCGCGGCAATACGTGAACGAGCGTCTCATGCGGGCATCAGTTAATTGAACCTCGTCCGATGTAATTGTCCGTATCGGTGTCAGCGTTACACCATACCAACAACGACAGCCTGCGCAACTCGACGGTATGTACTACGACTGAGTACTATCCTATGGCCAGTAGATACACTGGCTTCCGGCAGATGTCTGGTTAAGGCGAGGTTCTTCAAGATAACCTCTAGGAAATGTCATTTTATTTAGAAACGGTAATGATTAAACACGTGAAAAAATTATATGTTTTTGAGACCTTTCTGTAGGCACGTCGGGTACTCGTTACATAATTGGACAAAGTTCACTCGATAGGAAAAAAATCCAGACATACCCTTATTTTGTAAATTAAAACTGATTTCATTTCTATAATATACTACTTTATGTATTGAAAATCACATCAAAATAAATGTCTAGGATGATGTAATGTTTGTCGGGTTTAAAATTGTTAATATCGTAAAACATATACTTTGAAACCCAAAATTAACAAAGTTCACGGCACAATTTACTCGCGACCCGCTGCCATCTCGCCGCTCAGTCCCGAGCGGACGCGTTGGAGGTCGGACGTGTGCCAATTTTTGCGAACCCGCCAACCCCGCTGAGTTCTGTTAAAATAATAATAATACCTGTAAAAAGTTTAATTTTTAGATAGCTGTAATATTATACGTAGTTATACTCCATTTGAAATAATATTTGACTAACCTTTTTTACAGTCCGTTCAACCGATTTTGACTTCTATTCGCGCGCTATTTGATTTGACGAATAAAGGCTCCTACAAACAGACGCGACACGTTTAGTTTGACAACACTAAGATGGTACTGAATTTTTAATTTAGTGAAAATGGCAATTTTGCTATTCTGAATTTCACGTTTTTAAACTAAAATTTAGATTTTTAACTATATCTGACTATTTTTAATTGCGATTAAAAAGATGTGGAATAAAATTAGCTGTCATGAACTAAAAATTCGTACCAACACCTCGACTTCTGGTGCAAAAACGGTACTGTATATTTTTTCTTTTCTTTTGCTCATATCTCGAAAATGGTGCGCCCTATCGCAAAAATAATGAAAATTTCGACCCCCTTTCGTCGCGGTAGGCTCCGTGGAAGCGAGTGGGTCATCGGGCCGAGCCGTGTCGCCGCCGCGCCGCGCCTCAGCTTGCCGATGACGCGATGATCACGTTGGTTGCGCGTGTAAACCGCGCGCAAAGTGTGGTGTTGGGTTCGATTCCCAACAACCAACATACGCGCTCATTGGTCAAATCAAATAACGCGCGCTTCCCCGGCTTCCTGTTACACACTTCCGTCCCTTTTCACGAAATCACTCCCGCAGATTGCAGGAAAGGGAGAGGAAAGATGTTACACATCAAAAACAAAATGAAGACTCATCATTTTGGCGTAAGTGGCATAGTGTGAAAAAAAAAATCCGCATTGAAAACGCTTAAACCAAATTTGTGCTACTCTCACAGACACTGCACTAGGTCCATAAACATCGCAAATTTTTTTCGCGGCTTGCGTTGCATTTTTACCTTTTTTGTAGTAAAATTTTAAAATGTATCGAATTTCTTCATTAGATTCACTCATCTTGACAGTACGAAAAACAAATGAAAATCACACATTTTCCTAATTTGAATTTGGAATTATGTTCTTTAAAATTTAAACTTTCAATGATACCAAAACCAGCCAGATACAAATAGTATAGCCAAAGAGATTTTATTACAAGTTCATACATACTATAATGCGAAAAGACTTTTTCCTTAACCTAATATAATACTACGTACAGATACCCAATCCCGTACAAAGAAAAAGAAATGACACCTCCCTAAGGCTGGCTATTGAGCTGGCTATTTTTTTTTTCTTGATTTTTTAACACATGGCATCATCAGCGACTCACTAATTGCCAGAGATTGTAGTTTTACAACGCCATCTAGGAGTCGGCCTAGATAATAGTTGTCATTCTCGTGATTTATGAGTGTCTGAAATCAACATTAAACAAGGAAGTTTTGATTTTTACTAATGTTACTTCAGCCAAAATCGGCCCTATAACGCTTTTTATTGATTGTTAATTTCATAATTGTTACCTATGCTGCCATCTGTGAATTTTTTTCAAGACTAATAATAACTTGTTCGAGTTGAGACCCCATGCCCAAAGTAACCTGCTAAGTACCTGGTAATATGTAGGCAGGAGGACATTTTGGTTGTGAAATGTGAAATGTCTTAAAATTTTCATCAGCGAGGACAAGAAGAAAAAAAAAAGAAAAAAAAAAAAGAAAAGAGAATAAAAAGTGAGAAAAAAACACATAAAGAGAAAAAGAGAGAGAGAGAATTTTAACACTGCGGTGTAGAATATTGCAGTTTTAGGTCATCGCCATCTCTTGACAGATTAAGGAACTAATGTAATTTTTGTTGATTTCTGAAAAAGTGTGCTATTTAGAGACATAGTTTTATTTTTCCTGTAATCTTTACTTAAGCTTCTATAACATAGAATAATTTCAGAATAATCGGGATGGTATTTTTTTTTTATATTATTCATCAAAAGTCGAAAACTGTGCGGCCTAAAGAAAAAATAATAGATATGTTTGAGAATGTGCATACAGCGCTCTTTCATATGATATCCCACATGCCCTAGTAGCCGCATTTCGAATTTTTAAGACCACCTTTCAGTCCCTGTTGCAAAAAAATAAAAAACTTTTTTGTTTCTTTCTTATGTGCAAAGTAATTGGGCAAACGTCATCTAAAACTATTCTAAATTTCAAGTTGATAGCATCAGTAGTTCTTGAGATATTCAGCTGTGACAGACAGACAGACAGTCACACCATAAGGGTTCCTTTTTACCATTTTGGTACGGAACCCTAAAAAGGCACCAAAATTGGGCATAGCCCTTTGTTTTTTACTATATTAAGTTATTTTATTGGTTTGTGGATTGGAAACGTTCGTATTGTATGAGATCAGAGAATTGGTAAAGAGAAGATGAAGTATCCCCGGTCCCGTAGTGCCACGCGACACCCCGGCAGTGTGGGACACACCAGCGCGAGTTGTCTCTGTCATCCAGACCTAGACTAAAGTCAAGAGCAAACTCATAGTAGAATAAAAAAATAAAAATAAAAAATCTTTCTTGAGATCAGCCGCTAACTTGACTATGAGGCACATAATCAACACTAAATCAACTAGACAAACAATTTCCCTAGAATAAGTTGCGCGCTGCTAGGCCGTAACAGGTATTGTGATGAAGTCCCCGAGTAGTGGGTCCCATGGACCGCCAGGCGTCAGATTAGGAGATGATGGCGGGACGAGCTTGACACTTATCGAAAGCACTGACCCGAATCACCAAAGAACAGAATTATGTGGCAACGGCAAAGGGGGCTTTACGCTTCAGTGGGATAATACAAACTACTTAGATAGAGGCTGGACGCTGGACGCTGCGCGCTGGTGCACACGCGTTGCTTCGTGAGGCAGAGCAATGCTCTACTTACATACAACTGGTGCGCGACCTCTCCTCGCCGTCAGCCGGCTCATACGCGCGCACAGACGCACTACAGAGCGTCTCAAACTGACGCTAATTATATTTGTATAGCAGACACCCTTTTCGATCATTTTAACTGTACACTAAAAAAAAAAACGAAACGGTATACAAAACTACAAATTACAGCAAACAGTAAGAAGAAAGAAATGAAAACTTACCAACGTGAAGCTTCAACACAAGACCGTGATAGATCAGAGACATTGGCTCAGCATACATAATAACATGCAAAATCATCGTTCTCAGTTTTTAGTTGTGCTCGCTCTGGAGAGCCTCCTGTCCGCCTAGTCGCGCAGCTCGTGTGGCACGTGGAAGACTTCCAGAGTTGTGCAATGTTCAGTCGGTAAGTGAAAATGAGCCGGATACCCTGGCTCCGCCCGCGTGGATGTCGGTTATCACGTAAAAAAGTTGCCTATGTCCGTCTCCATATCCCAGGCTATATCTCTGCCAAATTTCATGACGATCGGTTCAGCGGTTTAGACGTGAAAACGTAACATATAGACAGACAGACAGACAGAGTTACTTTCACATTTATAATATTAAGTATGGATATTAGTATCGATTAACGAATACCACTCGAGTTGACAGGACCAGATTGACGTCAAATCTACGAAAACCAGATGTGAGCGAGCGAGGGGCGGCGCGGCGCCTGCGCGGTGCCCTCTGCTGCTCTCACTGTGTGTCGTGGACTCCAGTGATACATCATTCGTGGACTCGTAGCGGCGTGGCGTGTCCTTCACTGACTTGACGACAAGATTGGCCGTGACGCCATCTAGTATGGCCAAAAATTGACTGAAATTTCTTTCCTTCAAATTAATGGTCGCTATTGGGAAAAAAGAAAACAGGATGAATGTTTTGAACAGTGTGTTTAGGCAATAGTGGCTTAAGTAAAAACCGCACGTATCGAGCGATCAAGGTCAAGTAAAGATTTCCGAGGTCGGTCCGCTCCAACAGAGTTGGACAAAGACTAAGGCAGATGAGATGTTTGGGAAATAAATAAATAAAATAACCATTTCACAAAATAATAGAACAGGTCTGATACTGAATGTTTCAAATCTTGGCGCACTACATAATCATAACTTTACGAAAGTATCAAAATGTGGCTCCTCCGCCGAATCTTGCCTTCTACATCACATTATAAAAATGTTTGGTGTAATTAAGTCAAGACAGCCAAGTAACATCGGACATTCAGGCAGCACTTTCAAATACTTTGACCGTGACATTTATTTGCTTTTAGACGGTCAGCTCTGTCGCACTGTCGGTAGTAAACCCGAATCGACCTTCCGGTCCCCGGGTCCGGATTCCTTCTAAAATTGTTACACTTTTTTCTGTCTCTCATTCGCCAAGTGTGCAGAGTACGAGTATAACATGCGGTACCTATGGAACTAAGACTTTGACTTTTGGGAAGCATTTAGAGAATCTCCAATTTGTATTAAACAACATGCGTACGCCACCCGTCAGTGCAATAGTAGCAAACTTGCAATCGGCTGCTGAGTCAATCAAAATCAAAATACCTAATTTATTTCACATAAACCTACATGCGCACACAACAGTAACCGAGTACAGTACAAAAGAGTACCCGTGGAGTTTTTTACCGGCTCTTCTACATTGGAACCATCTGAAACGTCAGAAGCTAGGTGTAAGCGACGCAACTAGCGTAAGAACTTTAACTATTGACCTTATTTCTACACTAGCTGTGCCCGCGACTACGTTCGCGTGGATGTCGGAAAACAATGTTGTGCCGCTTATAGAAGGTGTATCACCTCCTCCATTGATAAGGGAGAATGATTCGACCAGGCGTAGAGATTTTTTATAGTAAAAAGCTGCCAAAAAATTTGTGTTTATATTTATTATATTCTTCTGGGACTCGTCCTCGACAGCCGGTGGAACGGTTGTTTCGGGAGGTTCCTATTTCGGATTAGGTGGGAGGAAACGCCCGGGAGTTACCACTGTGTGGATTGCCCGGAGGACACGGTGGAGCACACGGTGAAGGTCTGACCGGCTTGGGCAGAGCACCGCCGTGCTCGGCGGCGGCGATCTCTCGCGGCCGGCCCTGGACCAGGCCATGGTCCGCAGCGAGAGTCCATGGAAGGCAGTCACCTCCTTCTGCGAAGCAATAATGCTCGCGAAGGAGGAGGCGGAACGCGTGAGGGAGCGGCAATCTGTGCGCCCTCACGCCCGTAGTCGCCGCAGGAGACGCCCTGGGCGGCGGGAATCAATAGCCAATTCCCGGCCACCGTAGGCGCGGGCTTGCGGACTGCGAGCTATGGGCAGCTCGCTGTCCAGTAAGGACCAGGCTCGGGTCGACGGCGCGTTGTATTCCACGCGCGCTTCAAAGAGATGTCAGCACGCACTGACTGGGTCCGCCGGGACAGGTGCCTGGCAGGGTTGCGGGTATGTTTGAAAGGGATACCGTGACCCTGGCACACAGGCAACTGACGGAACACGGGTGGGTTTTAGTCAGTAAAAGTCTGACACGAAGTTATTGGATAATTTCCTACCCAAAAAAAGGGTTCCTCACACGCGAAAGAGCTACATAAAGTTGGCCATGGGAAAACCAACCAATACTAAGGTCCACCCCCGCAACGGATAATGTGTCGCGTATTCCTGTTCGTCCCCTCGACTTCGTGAACCTAGAGGGACGAACGTTAATTTACAAAAATAATATTAAATTTGTTCCCGATCGTGCCCCTCTGGATTTTAAGGGGACGAATGTGAATGTTCTTAGATTGGTGCCATTAGTTTAGACATATATTTTTTTTGTGATTAATATTTTAACTCACACACTGACTTATTATATGTTGTTTTAAATTTTTTTTTTTTTTTTTTTGGGAAATCATATACAATGTTTGTAAATATGTGAGCACCATGTACTTATCGCATTTATTAATTTTTCTGTTATTACTTCACTTTTCATTCTTTTTACCAATTGTGGTAAGTAATTTTGATGATTTTTTTTTTATATTTTTTATTTTTTTATTCTAGGTACATAGTCTTCACCTATAAATATTAATTAATGTATACAAACTATTGTTAACATTTTAAAAGAGTAAGTATGGAGTTTCATGCCCATTCTTCTCCATACATAACTACATTTTGGAAGGCGCAACTAGAATCAATTAACTATTCATGTAATTTTTGACGTTCAAAAGTGCATCTTCGTGCCTATTTGAAATAAATTATTTGACTTTGACTTTAGTCCCACTAAATAATATTGTGCATGAAATGGTAATCGTTGTTTTGCAGTTTACTTTTCAAATTAGTTACTTGGTTGGATTTAATAATTATTTTACAAAATATTTTTTTCTTTATAAATACTACCTTTTCAACACGCTTTTATTAGCTTCATCATACGTATTGCCTATGTAACTGAAACTTTGAACATGATTTTGAGCCCCTTCAAAACGTCGAATTAACTCGAAATACAAAAAAAAAATATATATATACTAATAACATTTTTTTATTTAAATTCTCAATACTCAATACTCAATATCTTTATTGCTTTTCCATAATTCAATTTTCAATATTCAATTTTTAATATTGAATTGTCGTCGGTCCTTGATAAGTATGCCAAAATTTCGAGTTTTTTAATAAATATAAATTAAGAATAATGTAAATAAGAAAAAAAAAGCGTGGGGTGCATGGTGTTAATATTTAAAAATATTTTATTGACAGATATGAAAAGGTTCATTTTTATACTATCTTAGAAAGCAACCCACGCTTTTTTTACTTTTTTTTTTCTTATTTACACTATTCTTAATTCAAATTTAATTTAGTTGGGAAGTTTAGGAGGACTTAAATTTGTGAGAAGTATTATTGTGTGCTGGAAGACCAGCAGTGCTATTCTGTAACCATCTCACCGTGAAAACGACGGTGAAGTGAGCGTGGAGTGACCTGTCAATAGTGTCAATTCCAAGCATCAGGTGGAATTACAGCTCACTTCAAACTCACTTCACCTAAGTTTTCACCGTGAGATTTTGACAGAATAGCACTACTTGTGTATTAAGCCCAAAATAGGCTTGTTGAAAAAATATCGATATAATTTTTTCAATGTATCGATATTTTTGAGCGATATTAAATATTTCGATATATCGATGTATCGATATAAAATTCCAAGTATCGAAAAGATATAAAAATCGATATTTTTTCAGACCAATAAACATTTATAAGTTTTAAGATTAAAAAATCCTAAAAAGGAATACTTTTTAGGGTTCCGTACCACAAAAGGAAAAAACGGAACCTTATAGGATCACTCGTGTGTCTATCTGTCTGTCCCTCTGTCACAGCCAATTTGCTCCGAATGTAATGAACCGATCAAGTTGATTGGTATACATATCAATTTAAGTGACCCAAACACGGCCGTGAACCGTAAATAAATGAATTTAGAATATTGGGGTCAGTTTTGGGGGGAAAACAAGAAAATTTAAGTAAAGTTTTGCTAACTGTACCGTGTGACATATCATATAAAAGGGCTTACTGTGAGAGTTTCCAATATATTTATTTACAATTTTAGAATAAATTGTTTTAAAGTTATAAGTGAAAATATACGAAAATTGACCATTTCCCCCCTTATCTCCTAAACTACTGAACCTAAAATTTTGAAAAAAATACAAAAAATAGTTTTATACTTCTATAAGTATAAAACTATTTTTTGTATTTTTTTCAAAATCTATATTACAGGAAAATCTATAAGAAGTCTGTGGTCTTAAAATAACATGGTAAATCTCTCGATATTGTGCGTACAAACTTACATTTGCAGTTGGAATGTATGGGAGGTTATGTTTACCAACTACAATGTTAAGTTTGTTCTTAGGATAAATTCTTTCTAAGTACGAAACCCTTCATTGTGCGTGGTCCGACCCGCACTTGGCCCGTTTTTTTTTATACTAACATATTTTTGACAAATTATATTTTATGTATTTGTGGTTTTTGGTCAACTCAATTTGCTGTTTTAAAAGAGTTTTTCTTTATGTCTGTGTCAGATAAATATTGGTTTGGTTAATAAATAATTAAAATTTCCTAATAGTCGTTCTTGATTTATTAAAAATGATGTCTATTGATTAGCACGAATATTCTCTGTCAAATCATACCGATATAACGATATTTTTTAATAAAAATATCAATATCGATATTGATATTTTCAAAAAATATCGATACGATATATATCGATACTTTATTGCATTTCGGACATCCCTAGCCCAAAATGAACGAAACACTTTTATTATATCAACTATGAAGACGTCAATATCACATGATTATTTACACAGAACTCTCTTTACTTCGAAAATTAGTCGCGGCGCGACTACAGAAACAATCTCAGATACCCTATCACAGGACCCGCGTCGAGCAACGCGGGTCCATCATCCTCAAGCCGTCCGAGGCTGACCAAATGAGGGGCCCATATTTATGGGCCACCGTGAGCCCTCCGCGGACAGGGAGCGATGCTCCGGTTCCGCAGGCCATCCAGGCGACATCCAGATCGAAAATTAGGTTTATACATGAGCGAGGGTCATTCTTACACGGAAAATCTTGACACAGCGATTCAGAAAATGACGTTAAAAGAACAACGCCATCTATCGAGCATAAAGTGATACTGCCAAAATATTACGCATGGGAAAACGTTCAAACAAACACTCTGTAAGATATGTAAACTTAAAAAAAAAACATCATTTATTAAAGAATAAATAGTTTTTAAAGGAATGCATATTTATATTTATCATTATTGTTTCATGTTAAATAAATTAAGTATATATAAATGAAGTATAGCGCCACCTAGAGCACTACTACTAAACTGTTTAACAACGCATTTTGAATACTTTAATTAGCCTAACCTTTGATTGGGTCATTGTGGGTTATTAATCTATTCACAATGTATCGAGTTAAGTTTACAGACGCAGTGTGCTAAAATAACCACCTTAAAAAAACATTAACTCACAAACCTACTTGAGAGTTCACAATAGTGTCATTTTAGATCTGTAGATGTCGTTAATATGTGTTCTACTAAAAAGTTAAATTCTTCAAGACTTTAAATTGATAATATCTTTTGATAAAGTGAAGCGATTGCGATGAAACAAAAATTAATCACTACCCCGAGTTATACACAATATTTAAGTATAAAAGTTAACCATATTGGTTTGGTAATTTTTACGTTGAACCTGTTCAAATAATCATAACAGACAAACAGACAAAAATTCCAAAAATTGATGAAATGGCATCAGTTGGTTATCCTTTAACATACCGATTTTTTTTTTTTTTTTTTAATATTTTTAATGTAGGTACAGAAACGCCTCGTCTACAGATTTATTATATGTATAGATAGATATAGATATAGATAGATAGATATAGATAGAAGATATAGATATAGATAGATGTATAGAATAGATATAGTTATAGAATAGAATAGATATAGATATAGAAGATAGATATAGAAGAAGAAGAATAGATATAGATAGAAGATAGAAAAGATAGATATAGATATAGAAGATAGATATAGAAGGAGAAGAATAGATATAGATAGAAGATAGAATAGATAGATATAGATATAGAAGATGTCAAATATTTTTATTTTCGTTTAGCCGTATTTTTTGTTTTTGGCACTTGTCTTGTTCTGTTAGATTCAGATTCAGATTATTTATTTGTAAACATAGGTTACAGATACACAGGTGTGTGAGATGTTACATTTTTGTAAGTTCTCTATGCTTTGCCATTAGGCGTACAAATGTTAGTACCAATTTGAATTAAGACTGCGCCGAGTGCACAGTGCCGCCCTCATCGTTATTTCGGTGATTTCTTTTATTTTAGAATGACAATGCAGAAAATAAGCTCGTCAAGTTGTGCTTCACAAGACTATACGTTATTATTACTACAAACAGTAGTTTTAAATTGTTATGTTTTATTGTAATCAATAAAACGGAGCTTAGTGGCCACTATTTTCCGTTTTAATGATTACAATAAACTATACCGAACGCGTAACAATTCCTTGACGTCTTCACTGCTTGACCGCCACCGAACCGATGAACTCCCCTTGTCGTTTCGTTTCGTTTAAATGTCGCTACGCCCCCGCAAGGGGGCGTGGCCTGCGGATCCGGAGAATAGCTCCCCGTCCCCGGAGGGATCGCGGTGACCCATTAATATGGGCCCCTCATTCGGTCAGCCTCGGACGGCTTTGATGGACCCGCGTTACTCGACGCGGGTCCTGTGATAGGGTATCTGAGATTGTTTCTGTAGTCGCGCCGCGACACTGTTGCACAGTGTCGCCTCTTCACGACATCTCGACTGTGCGGCGGACACTTATAGCCGGTCGAACGTTATGTCGTGGACTGTGTCATGCGCCGCTAGGCAGCGCTAGCGTTGCGATTAGTCAAGAACCGATGGCGCGAATCCGCCAACTCCATCGAACGCCAACAGATGGCGCGAATCCACCAACTCCATCGGACGCCAACAGATAGCGCTGGCGATGGCGTACCGGATACAACTCGTCTCCGACATATATTTAAAAACTAGCTTCTGCCTGCGACTTCGTCCGCGTTAAATTTCTTGTTCCCCCGACCCACCCCGTCGCAACAGATTGCCTGCCCGTGCTTTTACTTCGTTTTTGCATAAACTTTCATTAAAAAAAAATGGTGTTCTAGTTATTAGGGATGTAATTCTTCCTCAAGAATTGGGCTGTAAAATGCAAAAAGATTTTTTCAAATCCAACTCGCAGTTCCAGAGATTAGCACATTCAAAAAACCGGCCAAGTGCGAGTCAGACTC
Organism: Dryobota labecula; assembly: GCA_947523025.1. Lineage (NCBI taxonomy): Eukaryota > Metazoa > Arthropoda > Insecta > Lepidoptera > Noctuidae > Dryobota > Dryobota labecula. Next base: position 284,875 of record OX383303.1, on the reverse strand, counting down.
GCGCACGAAGGGTTCCGTACCATCCATACAAATCCTTATCCTTACTAATATTATAAATGTGAAAGTAACTCTGTCTGTCTGTCTATTTGTCTGTCTGTCTGTGTGTATGTTACGTTTTCACGTCTAAACCGCTGAACCGATCGTCATGAAATTTGGCAAAGATATATAGCCTGCGATATGGAGAAGGACATAGGCTACTTTTCTACGCGATAACCGACATACACGCGGGCGGAGCCGCGGGCAAAAGCTATCCATACTAATATTGTAAATGTGAAAGTAGCTCTGTCTGTCTGTCTGTCTGTCTGTATGTTTGTATGTTACGTTTTCTTGCCTAAACCGCTGAACCGATAGACCTAGGATATATGCTGCGGAGTTATTATAAAACAGTTATATCTCCTAAGATATTCATTGAAATTAAATTATGTAAGGGCAACTTTGTTCAAAATTAAATACTTGTGAGGAATAACGTATTTATTTGGATAAGGATTAATACCTTGTTTATGAAAACTCCTTCGCAAATAATGCATTAATTTCGAACAAATTTGATTACCATAAAAAAGGTTACAGTGAGTCAAACTTAAAAGATAGACATATGCTGTCGCGGGCTTTTTTTTAGAAAATTTAAAGAGGAACAATTCCATCATACATAATATTTGCGTAACTTAAACCGTTTACGCAGCGCACGCAACGGAAGCTCTCAAAAAGGAATAATTATTCCCGTTTTTGCAACTTTTTTTCCCTCAATAAATGGACTATCCAACACAAAAAGAATTTTTCAATTCCAACCAGTAGTTCCTGACATTAGCGCGTTCAAACAAACAAACAAACCCTTCAGCTTTATATATTAGTATAGATAAAAACCTATTTAAACTACTTTGGTTCATATAGGTTTTCATTTTTATATATATTTTTTCAATAAGTCCAAACACGGCTAGGATAGTTCCGGTGCCTACCTTCCGGCTACCCCAGGTCGTTAAACCAAAGTGTTTGATGACCTGGGGTACCTTATGTTATGTTATAATTCAGGTAATTCATAAATTCTGGAGTTATAATCTATTTCATTTTGACAACGGTAATAAGTAACAGTTTTGAAACTAAAATTTGGATGAAATCTATGAGCTTTGTGTCTTCTGGAATATGTTTCTATTGTAAATGTATCTAGTGTTGGAAGTAACCTGTAACCTGGACTGCTAATAATGCTCGTGCGCCTACTGCCACTTACCCAGTCGGTAAGTACTTGGACACCCTTGTTCCATCCGCGTTGTGAAAAGGGCTTGTCATGAGTATCGCTAATTGCGTCATATTCGTATTCATCAGCAAGACAATCTGATGCTCCATTACTTTAGTTTGTCATTAGTAAACTCGAAGAGAGCTCTGTCACTCCGTCATAAGCTACATCAACATTTTGAAAAGTTTTCAGCTAGTCTGTTGGCAAGCTCATAACATTACCGCTATCAGATAGCAACAAAAACAAATTGCAATCATGATTTAACGGTAATGACTTTCGCCCGCTTCACTGTCGGTAGCCGGCGGTCACCATCAACCGTCAAGGAGCAATGGTGCGGATGCGCCGGCGCAGGAGGCGCGCGAGTGGCGCGGGGGGGCACGTCGCGGCAGGGGGCGGTCAAGGCCGCCGGCGCACGCGGTGCGCAGGCCCCAGCGCCAGTTCAGTTCGCCCCGCGGTCGCTCAGCCAACAGTCGTGACTCGCGCTCAGTCACTAGACGCGGAGTGAAGTGTGTGTGTTGTACAGTTACGTACCGTGGCGCAGCAGCAGGTCGTCGACCGCGCGAGTATGAGCTCGCGCCCGCTCCGCCTCTCCTCTGATCAGTGATCGGGATCCGCACAGCAGACTACCACAAGGTGAGCCCCCGCTGCACTTCCTACCCCCGAGCGACGACAAAGACAGCCGAGCCGAGCGATGCTAACCGGTTGTATGCTCGTCGCAGCAGACAGAGCTCTCGGAGCAAACGAATACAATCCGCTCTATCGTTATTATAACAAATTGTCCTAATTTGTGTCTGGGCACAGTGGGCACGCCACTGAAGGCTCCGACTCGATCGACTGTGAAGCTGATTGAATTGAACAAGCTCTGATGGTATTGATAAGTAAGTAATTAATCTTGCTTGGCGATGCAAGTTTAGACGAGGCGCGACTCTGTCAATTCAGCTAATTGCGATGTGATCGTTTGGGTACAGTTGTACATGCAATGTAAACTTCACAGTAGGTATCACTCCAAAAGCTTGAAGTTTCGGTCAATACTGGGATCATTGAGTCGATATCCTAGTTAGTGGTGCTCCGTTGTATCCGCAAGACGTTTAGAAACTGTGTGCCTGGTTTAAAACCAGTTGCGGTAATGGTGTCAAGGTACGGTACGGTATCAAACATGACTGACATATTTATCTCACTTATTAACATTATAAGAAAGGCTGTTAAACTCTGCACCACTGTACTAGATTTGCCGAAACGATCAGGAACGAGTCTGTTTATTGTGCACCAAATGCAACGTCCCGAGTCCTTCTAATTATTACCATTTAACTCAGGAGGGGCAGGCGACTACCTGGAATAAGAGTGCATTTTTACCACGATACTCGTTATGGAAGTGTGCCGCGGGCAGTTTCTTGGGAAAGCAGACCTTAAGTATTTATATAGTCGGCCAGCTTATCCACGTTAAATAAAAATATAAGATCAAACCTGCAAAAGTTTTAATAACTTAACAATTTATTTGATATACGCACCTATACAACATAGCGATTTAAATAAATCTAAGGCGTTGTACGGTAAAATTTTAGCAAAACCAATGTGGTTATATTATACTAGAGGCGCAACGTCCTACTAAAAAGTTCCGAAAAACGTAACCACTTCGAGTTAAAGACGTAGCTTTGTAACGAATACATAAATTATGTCAAAATGTCAAAATAATCTGTTTGTCTCATTTCTTCTTCCGTCAAACTAATTACGTTGGAACGAGACAAGACAACAATGTCTTGTCTCGTTCCAACGTAATTAGTTATAAACATTGAAATAATATCATTCCATTTTAAACAATAGTTATTTATATAGATAAAACATTTATTCAGTGCACACAAAAGACAGCACAACACACAATAGCACAAACGATAAAAAAAATCATGACACAATAAATAGTTTTGAAATATAATATTTACGTTTACGCACATTTTTTTTTCTTCCTATATGTTTCAAATTCTTCAATTTCTTTCAATCTTTAATCTATTGAAAGATCCGTATTACAATCTTTCATAGTTGGTAATTGATTCAATAAAATATATGCTATTTTTCCGATGACAACATCGGAAAAATAGCCAGAGTTGCCAACGATCAACGTAATTACCCCAGAATGAATATATATTTTATTGAATCAATTACCAACTATGAAAGATTGTAATACGGATCTTTCAATAGATTAAAGATTGAAAGAAATTGAAGAATTTGAAACATATAGGAAGAAAAAAAATGTGCGTAAACGTAAATATTATATTTCAAAACTATTTATTGTGTCATGATTTTTTTTATCGTTTGTGCTATTGTGTGTTGTGCTGTCTTTTGTGTGCACTGAATAAATGTTTTATCTATATAAATAACTATTGTTTAAAATGGAATGATATTATTTCAATGTTTATAACAATCATTTATCCATACTAATATTATAAATGTGAAAGTAACGCTGAACCAATCGTCATAAAATGGAGCAGGACATAGGTTACCTTTTACGCGATAACCGACATCCACGACCCCTTACCCCCACGATCCCTTGACTGCTACTTGACGTATTTCTTGGAACGCACATTGTGACTTCTGTAGAATTTAGTGTGCATTTTGTTGTGTTACAGATAACTAACTACATACAATCAACAGTTGAACTCTTGTTCTGGGTAATTGCCATCACAGATCGCTCCCAAGACAACAGCTGAGCTAGTAGGATTGCATTCCCGATGGCCATACATTGTTAAAAGTTTCGTATTTTTTATGGGCTTTCGTAATTGTTATGTATTCGGTAAATTTACTGATTCCTCAAAACTGCTTACTTACTGTAGCAGTGTTCACACGATTACAAGGTATGAAATCTATACTCTATACTAATATATAAAGCTGAAGAGTTTGTTTGTTTGTTTGAACGCGCTAATCTGAGGAACTACTGGTTGGAATTGAAAAATTCTTTTTGTGTTGGATAGTCCATTTATTGAGGAATATTATAGGCTATATAACATCACGCTACAACCAAAAAGAGCGGAGTATAAATGAAAAATGTTGCAAAAACGGGAAAAATTATTCCTTTTTGAGAGCTTCCGTTGCGTGCGCTGCGTAAACGGTTTAAGTTACGCAAATATCATGTATGATGGAATTGTTCCTCTTTAAATTTTCTAAAAAAAAAGTCCGCGACAGCATATGTCTATCTTTTAAGATTGACTCACTATAACCTTTTTTATGGTAATCAAATTTGTTCGAAATTAATGCATTATTTGCGAAGGAGTTTTCATAAACATGGTATTAATCCTTATCCAAATAAATAAGTTATTCATCACAAGTATTTAATTTTGAACAAAGTTGCCCTTACATCATTTAATTTCAATGAAAATCTTAGGAGATATAACTGTTTTATAATAACTCCGCAGCAAAATAATGATCAACTCTGCGAGGTAGTCCATTCTAAAGCTGAAGAGTTAGTTTTTAGGGTTCCGTACCCAAAGGGTAAAATGGGACCCTATTACTAAAACTCCGCTGTCCGTCTGTCTGTCTGTCTGTCTGTCTGTCCGTCCGTCTGTCCGTCCGTCTGTCACCAGGCTGTATCTCATGAACCGTGATAGTTAAACAGTTGAAATTTTCACATATGATGTATTTCTGTTGCCGCTATAACAACAAATACTAAAAAACAGAAAAAAAAAAATATTTAAGGGGGGCCTAATCCCATACAACGGACATGATTTTTTTGCCGTTTTTTTTTGCTCCGCCCGCGTGGATGTCGGTTATCGCGTTAAAAAGTAGCCTGTGTCCTTCTCTATATCCCAGGTCGATCGGTTCAGCGGTTTAGGCGTACAAACGTAACATACAGACAGACAGACAAATAGACAGAGTTACTTTCACATTTATAATATTAGTAAGGATAAGGATTTGTATGGATGGTACGGAACCCTTCGTGCGCGAGTCCGACTCGCACTTGGCCGGTTTTTTGTTTTTGAACGTGCTAATCTCTGGAACTGCGAGTTGGATTTTAAAAAATCTCTTTGCATTTTACAGCCCAATTCTTGAGGAAGAATTACATTCCTATTAACTAGAAAACCATTTTTTTTAAATGAGTTTATGCGAAAACGAAGTAAAAGCACGGGCAGGCAATCTGTTGCGACGGGGGGGTCGGGGGAACAAGAAATTTAACGCGGACGAAGTCGCGGGCAGAAGCTAGTACTTAATAATTGGTTCCAAAATCTAGATTTATTCACATGTTTAAAAACATGTGTGTAGATGCCACAGTATAAAGGCTCGTACAGACTAGTGCGATATCGCGCGGGCGCGGCGCGACACTAGTAGCACAATTTCTTTGTCGGTACCTGTTGCGCCCGCGATATCGCGCGAGTCTGTACGAGCCTAAAATATGGACCGTGCGCACTCCTTCGAGGTAATCCGTCTTCGGTTATGAACGTTAACTACTTAGTTAAGATAATAATAATTCATACGCGGATCTGTACACTTAGGCCCTTACAAATAAACACGGAATAAAGTTATCCTAGGAATAACTTCGGTAGAATCCCCATGAGGCTAAATACAGTATCATGGTGGAAAGAATCCAAAACAAATTCACTCGTTTTTTGTTTTTTAAGCTGTACGGTGTCTATCCCTTTTTCCCGCTCATGTACCCGAGTCTCTTCGTAATAGGGATGGTAGGGTACAGCAGGCTGTCAGTGCGCAGGGACGTCGCTCTGTGTAACTTCGTGTTTCGGGTGCTGCGCGGCTGGCTTCACCACCCCGTCCTGTTAGCGGAGCTGGGGCTGCGTGCGCCGCCCAGGTGTGGAGGCGCGCGTCGCCCCACGCCTACGCTACTGGAGCCACCCTCTAGGACTAACCTGAACAAGTTTGCCCCCTTGTCACGCGCCATAAGGTTATTAAATATTATCTCGAATGAGGTAGATATATTTCACTGCAGCCTAATGAAGTTCACAGAAGTAGCACTGAAGTGCATTGAAAGTGTTGACATGATATTTTAATTGTTTTTAATTGATTTTTTTATTATATTTTGATTTGTATTTTAATGGTTTTTTGATGGTATTTTGATTGTATTTTTTCTTTTTAATGGATGTGAGTAACTTATATTTCTGTGGTAGTAACACCGCATTGGCGTTATAGCTGTTAAGGTGTTATGTACGTAATTTTGAATAAATAAATAAATAAATAAATAAATGTTTTGACATTTATACCTAGTATGACTTTATTCCGTGTTTATTAGGGTTCCGTACCAAAATGGTAAAAAGGAACCCTTATGGTCCGACTCAGTCTGTCTGTGCGTCTGTCTGTCACAGTTGGTTATCTCAAGACCTGCTAATGCTATCAACTTGAAATTAGGAATAGTTTAAGATGACGTTTGCCCAACTATTTTGCAATTATGTAAGTTTTTTTTTTGCATCAGGGTCTGAACGGGTTTCTTAAAATTCGAAGTGGGGCTATGGGCATGTGTGGTATCATATAAAAGAGCGCTATTAGCACATTCTCAAATTTTTTTTTTGGGCCGCATAGTTTTCGACTATAGAAGAAATACAAAAAAAAAAAAACCGTTCCCCCTTGTCTCTGAAGTTTGCATAGAGAAAAATCTGAAAGTATTCTATTTATGTAAAGATTACAGGAAACATTAAACGATGTCTCTAAATAGTACTCTTATTGCAGTTTTAGGCTAGCGCCATCTCTTGGCCGACAGTGGAACTAATGTTTTTCTTTTTTGTTGATTTTTAGGGTTCCGTACCTCAAAAGGAAAAAATGGAACCCTTATAGGATCACTCGTGTGTCTGTCTGTCTGTCTATCTGTCTGTCAGTCTGTCTGTCTGTCTGTCTGTCCCTCTGTCACAGCCAATTTGCTCCGAATGTAATGGACCGATTAAGTGAAATTTGGTATACATATCAATTTGAGTGACCCAAACACGAATGTGAACCGTAAATAAATGAATTTAGAATATTGGGGTCAGTTTTGGGGGGCAAAAAAGAAAATAAAAATAAAAGTTTTGCAAACTATACCGTGTGATATATTCAATGAAAGGGCTTACTGTCAGGGTCTCAAATATATCTATATACTCTATATACTAATATATAAAGCTGAAGAGTTTGTTTGTTTGTTTGTTTGTTTGAACGCGCTAATCTTAGGAACTACTGGTTCGAATTGAAAAATTCTTTTTGTGTTGGATAGTCCATTTATTTTGAAATAATATAGGCTACATAACATCACGCTACAACCAGAAGGAGCGGAGCATAAATGAAAAATGTAGCAAAAACGGGAAAAATTATTCCTTTTTGAGAGCTTCCGTTGCGTGCGCTGGGTAAATGGTTTAAGTTACGAAAATATCATGTATGATGGAATTGTTCCTCTTTAAATTTTCAAAAAAAAAGTTAGCGACAGCATATGTCTATCTTTTAAGATTGACTCGCTATAACCTTTTTTATGGTAATCAAATTTGTTCGAAATTAATGCATTATTTGCGAAGGAGTTTTTATAAACATGGTATTAGTCCTTATCCAAATAAATACGTTATTCATCACAAGTATTTAATTTTGAACAAAGTTGCCCTTACATCATTTAATTTCAATGAATATCTTAGGAGATATAACTGTTTTATAATAACTCCGCAGCAAAATAATGATCAACTCTGCGAGGTAGTCTATTCTAAAGCTGAAGAGTTAGTTTTTAGGGTTCCGCACCCAAAGGGTAAAATAGGACCCTATTACTAAAACTCCGCTGTCCGTCTGTCTGTCTGTCCGTCTGTCACCAGGCTGTATCTCATGAACCGTGATAGTTAAACAGTTGAAATTTTCACATATGATGTATTTCTGTTGCCGCTAAAACAACAAATACTAAAAAACAGAAAAAAATAATATTTAAGGGGGCTCCCATACAACGGACATGATTTTTTTGTCGTTTTTTTTTGCTCCGCCCGCGTGGATGTCGGTTATCGCGTAAAAAAGTAGCCTATGTCCTTCTCTATATCCCAGGTCGATCGGTTCAGCGGTTTAGACATCGATTTAGAATACCCTAGATACACCGTCAACGCTTGAAATGTGTCTCGATACAACTGTGCTTAAATTCCTTCTAAGCACAGTTGCGCTCTCAGTAACGCGCGCTTCGTTGTCGGGTGAACATGCCAAAGTGCTCCGTAAAAAAGTGCAAAAATAATACTTTAACCAAGTTGAAAAGGGATGGCATATCGTATTTTCGGTAAGTACTAGATAATAGTTTTATAATGTAGTGAATTTGTAGCAAAATACGCCTTCAAACTCATTAAAAACATTTTTTTTTTAAATTTATTTCAATACGTCTCTTCATTTGACGCTACGCAGTTGGCTTTTTCCCTCGCGCAGCACTTGTATTAAGTGGAAAGGAGATGGAAGATGTATAAAGTGGAACATAGTCAAATATTAAATGAATAGAGTCGCTTATTGTTTTTTTCTTTCTGCGGTATGTCAATAATATGGAATTAACATAGAATAACTATAGCCTGTCCGGAGATGAGCAAAATTTATTTGAATGGTGATTGGTGTTTTTTATATTATAGTTATTATTAATTGAATGGGAAAAATGGCGAAAAATTATAGCTAATGAGAGGAGTGAAGATTTTTTTAAGCCAAATGATTCTATAAAAAAAAAATAGTGTGGTTCGCTCTTGTCACTTCTCAGAAAATGACATGTATTATACGAAGAAAGGCTTTCGGAAAGTAAAGAAAGGGGTTATTCCATGTATTGCAGTAAGTTTTTACATAAAATATTGTGACTACTGAGTAAATGTGCTGAGTTAATGGTGCCGATTCTCTTGTACACCGAACTAAACTAACTAAACTATCACTAAAATTCCTTACTTTTGGCTATGAGAATCTTAAAGCTATTCTGCAAACAAAATTCTCTAAATTTAAAAATAAGTTTGATACAACTAAATCGAATTTGACAATCGTGACTCCACGTGGTATTTTTTTTTATGGCTTCGCCACGTTGTACTTGTTTGCCTATGATTTTTTTAGAGCCGGAGACGCGCATAGGGGGGCAGCCGCGAGTCCGCGACGTGTTTTTTATGGAATTTTTCACTTTTTGTGTGGAAAAAAAAATATTACCTACATGTAGAGTAATAGCGGTTTAGTGGTATCTAAAAGGGGGTCGAAATTTTCATTATTTTTGCGATAGGACGCACCATTTTGGAGATATAAGCAAAAGAACAAAAAAAAAATATTGTGATAAACGCGAAATATTTTAAGTGATACACCTATAGGTGGTAAAGAAGCCATGGAAATGATTTTTTTTTTAATTCAGAGTATATTATTTAAAAAAAAAAAATTACTTGATATGATGATTAATTATCAAAATTCACCGCGCTCGTGCCGCCACCCCACCGCACCGTTCGGCGTCACCGCGTCGAGGCGGGTCATTCATAGAATATAAAGGATTATTTCTCAAAATGTCTCAAGCAATTTTAAAATTATAATAATGTAGAAATATAAAACACTTAGATAAAAATATAAAAAAAAATTCGCTGCTGTGGCTTTTTTACGACTTAAAGATGTATCTCTTAAAATATTTCGTGTATGAATAGATACACCTTATATACATACTGGTTTTGCAAACTAATTTAATTCCTAGTGTGGGGCAACGTTTTATTAAAAAAAAAAAAAAAATTTGTTGAAAACTAATTTTATTCCAAACCTTTTTAATCGCTATTATAAATATATCAGATTTAGTTAGAAAATCTAAATTTTAGTTTAAAAACGTCAAATTCAGAATAGTAAAATTGCCATTTTCACTAAATTTAAAAACTCAGTACCATCTTAGAGCTGTCAAACTAAATTATAGTTAAGTTGTGTCACTTTCATCAATTTCAGAATAGGAAATGGTCGTTTGACAGGAATAAATTTTTTTTGGTGATTTTTAGTCTTAGTTTAGAGAATTTTGTGACAAGAGAATCGGCACCATTATCTATCAATCTTTTTAAATTGTCTTAATAAATAAAATAAAAATAATTGAATTTTAACCACCTCAACCTGTTTTATATAAGCACATAGTACTGAGTAAAATTTCAAGACCACTCCATTATCCTTCTGTTCCAAAACAATTTTTTTTTACGATGTGTCACGCGGCGTAAACTGAATTTGACTTAATAAGCATTTGCTTAAGGAATAGTATCGTTTAAAATTATCTTACCTACAGCTGAGAGCAATAAAATTTTACGACTTGCGCGATGGTCTAATTTTGTAATGTCATAACCGCCCATCGCGCACACTCGAAACCACACCTTAATTCCATTCATATAAGGTTGTATGTAAGGAAAATTTAAATGTTCTTAAGGACATTATGTGTTTTAGATTTGCCTTAGTAGACGCACACACTTGTAACTTAGCGATGGGACACTTTTGCGACTTTGATTTGTAGGTGATAGTGTATCTAGGGTATTCTAAATCGATGGGTTTAGACGTGAAAACGTAACATACAGACAGATAGACAGACAGACATACAGACAGAGCTACTTTCACATTTATAATATTAGTATAGATAGCTTTTGCCCGCGGCTCCGTCCGCGTGGATGTCGGTTATCGCGTAAAAAAGTAGCCTAAGTCCTTCTCCATATCCCAGGCTATATCTTTGCCAAATTTTATGGCGATCGGTTCAGTGGTTTAGGCGTGAAAACGTAACATACAGACAGACAGACAGACAAATAGACAGACAGACAGAGTTACTTACACATTTATAATATTAGTAAGGATAAGGATTTGTATGGATGGTACGGAACCCTTCGTGCGCGAGTCCGACTCGCACTTGGCCGGTTTTTTGTTTTTTGAACGCGCTAATCTCTGGAACTGCGAGTTGGATTTTAAAAAATCTCTTTGCATTTTACAGCCCAATTCTTGAGGAAGAATTACATTCCTATTAACTAGAACACCATTTTTTTTTTAATGAAAGTTTATGTGAAAACGAAGTAAAAGCACGGGCAGGCAATGTGTTGCGACGGGGTGGGTCGGGGGAGCAAGAAATTTAACGCGGACGAAGTCGCGGGCAGAAGCTAGTATATATATATGTAGGATCAGGACAGCCGAGCGGTATATCGTCAGGGTTTGAAGTTCCCATTTTATAGGGATAAACAAAACTGTATAAGCAATTATAGGGTTTTTATTACGGTAGGTACTAATTACACAATATAAAATAAAACTTTTTACAAAAAAAAAACAACCGACTTCAAAAAAAAACAAAAAAAAATAAAAATAACTTAAATTTTGGAAGTCGGTGTCTTTGGTTCCGGTTTTTCGTTTTTTGCCACCGACTTCCAAAATTTAAGTTATTTTTAAATTTTTTTGTGTTTTTTTTTAGAAGTCGGTTGTTTTTTTTTTTGTAAAAAGTTTTTTATTTTTCACTTTTTAGTTGTGGAACCTACCCCACACCAATTCGTATACCACAATAGTGACAGGAAATCTTATAACATCATGAACATAATTACCGAATGCATTATATACCAGCTAAATTAAATTAATTAATAAAAAAGCTGTTCCATAGTAATGTTTACCTAGTGTTCTAAACTGTATGGTACAGCTGTTTATTTTTTCGCGATTTCAAACTGGTCCCATAGTAAAAGTTCTTCAGTTCGATGGTGTAAAGCACCTCTGAGGAGCTCGTGGCTAAGTAATAACAACCGCACGGGTCGATCCGTTAGGTTAAGCTACGCTTGCCGGGGTTGGTCCGTGGATGGGTGACCATCTTTACATACCGAGACTCCTCCGTGCCTCGGAAAGCACGTTAAGCCATTGGTCCCGGCTGTTATTCGTGGATCTTTGTCAGTCGTAACGGGTCGTCAGAAGCCCAAAAGTCTGACAGCCAGTCTTACTCAGGGGTATCGTGTTACCCAGTTACTGGGTTGTAGAGGTCAGATAGGCAGTCGCTCCATGTAATATACTGGTATTCAGCTGCATCCGGTTAGACTTGAAGCCGACCCCAACATAGTTGGGAAAAGGCTAGGCAGATTGATCGGTATAAAGCAATTTTTTTTTAAAACCTAGTGTGGGGCAACGATTTAAAAAAAAAAAAAGAAAGAAAGATACACGAATTGAGAGAATGATATGAGTGAATGAATTGAGTTGCCCATTCTTCTCCATACATAACTACCTTTTGGAAGGCGCAACTAGAATCAATTAACTATTCATGTAATTTTTGACGTTCAAAAGTGCATCTTCGTGCCTATTTGAAATAAATGATTTGACTTTGACTTTGACTTTGAGAACCTCCTCTTTTTTTTAAGTCGGTTAAACATCATTTATAGCCAGAGTGCATCTCGTGACAAATCCAATAAGCCCAAACACGGCTAGGATACATTGTTTTATTACGGAGTTCCGTTGCCTACCTTCTTCATCAGATCAGTTTGATGGTACCATTTTGATCAGCATTTATTTAAATTTGCTTAATCATAGTCGCTTAACTATCTTAATCGAGATATCTTATCGCTACCTGTGGAATACGTATCATTGACGAGTTCCGGTGGCCATCTGTGGTCTTCTTCATCAGTTCCGGTTCACCAAATGATATTTTCTGAATGCAAATGCTTGATTTGTTGATGAAAATATAAAAATCGCTATATAAATGCCTATAAAATTTGAGGAGTTCCCTCAATTCCTCATAGATCCCATCATCAGAAATGGATTTTCCAAATCGGTTCATAAACAACGGAGTTATGCCCGAACATAATAAAAAAAAAAAAAAAACTTCCGAATTAATAACCTCCTCCTTTTTGAAATCGGTTAAAAATAGCAACTAGTATAAAGATAAAGCAATAGACAGCAACAACATGGTAAATCGAACAGACGTTTAAGGTCACAGTTCGTATAGTGACCAAGCCACCCAATGACAAAATGTATCAGCAAGCCAATACAGCTATGTGAATATACAGCAGCGCTACACCAGGTAAACCGACAGTTTTGTCGGGAACAGGGGCTCTTTACTGAATCGAATCCAAAGATCGACTGACCAGCACACCTTTTTTTTTTTTTTTTTTATCTAGGGCATCTCAGAGTGTAGCCACTAAGGTTCTGACTCTTTAACCGGACTTTCCTGTGGTTGCCTTAAGCTCCTAACGAAACTTAATGCCTCCAGCCAGGGCGTAAAAAACTACAAACTAAACGACTGCTGCTCGCTAAGGGCACCCCCTGTGGGGTACGAACCTCGGCTTAGGGCAGCTGAGTCGGAGGGAGGGTGGCAAGGGACCGACGGTGGCTGGATAAAATCAGTGTTTTGATTATTATCCTGGGGAGTTTGGATTACATGCTGCTCAGCTAAAACGCGTGCTGGCGCTTCACTTACAGTCAAGGGTCGGGGAGGACTATTCGTTAGTCGGGGATTTCGCGCGGGGCCTCGGCGGCGAGGTCGGAATGACGATCGTGTATTATGTGCTCTTATTTTGCGAACTGTACTAGTTTCCCTACGACTCTCCTGGAGGAGAGTAGTGGGGTCGTCTGGGTCGGTCAGTGCATGCCTTGGACGGCGGGTCGAACTAATTCTAGAGGGGACATAACTAGCGGCCTTCACAACTAGAGCGTTGCGATGAGTGGCTGCTGAATCGAAGAAGCGCTTTGAAGTGCGCTTCATGAATTGGGCTATCGGCCAGCACACCGAGTGCACGTTCTTTTATAAGGCGATGTCCCCACCTTGCAATCCCTCCACGACAACTCCGTCCGATGACGTACGGAAGTACGTCACGTGTTTACTTCATACAAAACACTAAAATGTACTAAATCTAATACGATTTACATTATAAAGTAATCAAATAATACAAGAATAATTGTTGTAAATAAACAATAGTGAATTCACAAAGTAAATCATTTTAAAATTAAAGTAACGTGTCATCAGTTGTTTGGAACAAACCCATCGGTTACAATAACAGAAATAAGTAACCAAATATCAATTACAGCGTACACCAAGTACTTAATAAATTATGTTCCGATTTTTTTAAGTGATTTTTACTATCAATTATTGTCTAATAACAATAATTGATAGTAAAAATCACTTAAATTAATAATAAGTCAAATGAATAGCCAACTCTGTTGACTTCCCACAATTGTAATTGACAACCAACTCCGACATATATATATTTTTTTATAATTTTAAAATAAATCGTTTTAAAGTTATAAGTGAAAATAGACGAAAATTGACCCTTATCTCCGAAACTACTGAACTTAAAATTTTGAAAAAAAAAAAAACAGAAAATAGTTCTATACTTGTACCCCCTTACTAATAAACGTTGTATAGCGTCTGTATAGTTACACAACGCTTTGTCTTCTTCTATCGAAAGTCAAATTACTGACGAGTGAAAGAGAAAAATCGGTGTGTAACTATACAGACGCTATACAACGTTTATTAGTAAGGAGGATAGATTACAGGAACATCTATAAGAAGTCTATGGGCTTAAAATAACATGGTAAATCTCTCGATATTGTGCGTACAAACTTACATTTGCATTTGGAATGTATGGGAGATTATGTTTACCAACTACAATGTTAAGTTTGTTCTTAGGATAAACTCTTTCCATTTACGGAACCCTTCATTGTGCGTGGTCCGACACGCACTTGGCCGATTTTTTGATGGTACGGAACTCTCGGTGTGCGATTCAGACTCGCTCTTGACCGGTTGTTTTTTTGTAAGACATACACACACACATTACAACCAACACAAGCAGAAGGCATTACATTATAAAGCAAATAAATGATTTCTATTGCTTCTATAAAATATTATTATATTGTTTTGTTTCTGTTTCTGGGTAAATGTAGCCATAACAAGATTTTAATTGTTTTTTTTTTTAAACCCCTAAAACAGAATGTGTGCCAATCTTGGGCACGGTAGTGCCCCCGCCAAGACGAGTCAAGCGAAGCGCAAGGGCACTATCTAACTTTTTTCGAAGCAATCCTTCGTTTTTTTGGATTATACCAGATTTAAAACAAAATACTCGGGATATGATATCAATAGTGGATTTATTATACATATAAAGTTTCAATTGCATAGCTTTTTTACTTTAGATTTTATTGATATCTAAAAAACCCCGATTTCGTCTCTGACTCACTGATGATCATCAAAATTCTTAGGGTACTTCCTTAAGTCTTAGAAAGCTGAAATTTGGTATGTAAGCTAGTATTATTACACAAACAACAAAAAATTGGAACTTTTACCCCCCAATTCCTTAAACTAGGGGATGGAAGTTTGTATGAGACTTCGTAAATTTTGATGCTAGAGTTTTCTCCCTTAGCACCCTGAATAAGTTTCTGAAGAATTCGCTTAGGTCGCTCACGCACTCTATACCCTCCTTTGAGTCATTCCTTAATTGAACTAGAGGTATGAAAATTGATAAAGCGACTCCTTGTTACAAATAATAAAAACATTTTTCAGGATTTTTAGTAAATCACCCCCCATACTTTAAATTAGGGAAAAAAGAGGAAAAAAGGCACCTCTGATATGCAAGAAATACGCCCCAAAAACGAAAGAAAAAATGAACTAAATAAAAAAAAATTGTCACAAGGTACATACAAAATGAAGTGATATCCCACCAAAAAGTTTTTTCATGTAAAATGTTGCCAAGACTAGACCATTATGGCTCGCACTGTCAAAAGTTATCAGATGTCATGTAGAGTCAAGCTTATAACTCTACACGCCCTTCAGCTCTACAAGCCATAACTTCACAAACTCTACACCTTAGTCAAAACTAAGGTGTAGAGTTTGTGAAGTTATGGCTTGTTCACATACTTTGGTATGTGGCTTGGCCGTTTCGCTACTACAAAAACTATTGTATAACAGAAAAGTAATGACCAGTGAATACATTTTTCACCTCACGCCTGTGTCGCTAACGAAACGGCCAATACGTCCGGCCGGTGCGCGGTGGTCGATTACAAGAGATCCATTTGTTCCTCAACGAACACACATGATTCTGACAGAATTGTTTCATTTCCTTCTATTCATTTTCTGACAAATCAACGTTAGAGTATATAGTATTCTCAAAAACTTCAAATAACATTAGGCTGTGAAAACCCACTGTTGTTTGCCACAAATATGAAAATGTCCAAATTGGTACCAAAACCTTCCATCATAACACAATAACAAATAAAAAGTAATAAGTTAGCGCGCATAAGTGCTGTGAGCTACTGATAAAATTGATAAAAAATGTCCTATTAGGGTTCCGTACCAAAATGGTAAAAAGGAACCCTTATGGTGTGACTCAGTCTGTCTGTCTGTCTGTCACAGCTGAATATCTCAAAAACTACTGATGCTATCAACTTGAAATTTAGAATAGTTTTAGACGACATTTGCTCAACTTTTTTGGCAGATAAGAAAGAAACAAAAAAGTTTTTTTTTTTACAACCAGTACTGAAAGGTGGTCTTAAAAATTCGAAATGCGGCTACTAGGGCATGTGGGGTATCATATAAAAGAACGCTGTTTGCACATTCTCAAACATTTTTTCTTTTTTCTTAAGGCCGCATAGTTTTTGATTTTGATGAAAAATTAAACCCTTATCTCCGAAGTTCGCATAGAGAAAAATCAGAAATTATTCTATGTGATAGCAGCTTATGTAAAGATTACAGGAATAATAAAACTGTCTCTAAATTGCACACTTTTTCAGAAATCAACAAAAATTACATTAGTTCCTTTATCTGTTAAAAGATGGCGATGGCCTAAAACTGTAATATTCGACACCGCAATGTTAAAATTCTCTCTCTCTCTTTCTTTTTTTCGTTCTGTTTTTTTTTTTCTCTTTTTATTCTCTATTTTTTTTTTCTTTTTTTTTTCATCCTTGCCTCGCTAAGGAAAATTTCAAAACATTTCACGTTTCACAACCAAAATGTCCTCCTTCCTACATATTAGCAGGTAGCAGGTTGCTTTGGGCATGGGGTCTCAACTCGAACAAATGATAATTAGTCTTGAAAAAAAATCACATATGGCAGCATAGGTAACAATTTTATTATGAAATCAACAATAGCCAGCCTTAGGGAGGTGTTATTTCTTTGTATGGGATTGGGTATCTGTACGTAGTATTATATTATGTGTGCTTTGGGTGAAGCACAGTTGTAGTTTTTCTGGGCTGCCTACGGAACCCTCGGTCCGCGAGTTCGACTCGCTCCTTGACCGGTTTTTTTTTAATGTTACAACTACACTCATTTGATTGACGTTTGCTATTCTCTAATTAGGTACCTATATTACAGATAATATAATTGTATTGTGAGTAGGGCCCATTGGGCCCCGCTACAACTTAAAGGCTCCCACACACTGGTGCGATACCGCGGGTGCGACAAAGGTCGCGCTGCCTGTCGCGCCTGCGATATCGCACGCACAAGCCACACGCACGAGCCTTTACTGTTTAATGCCTATGTCATTAATATCTATACTTAATTATAACTCAACCACAATCACGGTGATTAACAAATGAGTTTATTAGTTCTTGGAATGCAATAATATAAAAAAAAAGTATTTATATTTTATATTCAATATCGGTTTCAATTATTGTCATCATAAAGGTCATTAACAGGCTATAAACGGCTATAACGATAGTATTAACCACGTCAAAGATTTCAAAAATCACAACTAAAATTGAAAATTTTAAAAATTGTTACCCGCGCACTGTGGGCTGAGAATCGGCTTTAATAGACTTAGGGATTTCAATTTGCAAGTGCCGGATTTTTTGCCGGATATAGCTTCTATTAGTCATTACTATATACAAAAATGACACCCGAGTTAATTCTGCTCAAAAACGAAAGAATTATATTTTTTTAACGAAAAATTTGTATGAAACTAGAATGAAAAATCTAATTATCTCTTAAACGGAAAGTTAAACACGAATATCCTTGCAGATGATGATTATAGTGCTAATTATTTATGAGTTTTTTGTCGCCGATTTGCCGAAAAATATTATGCCTTTTTTTTTTAAATCGTCAAAATATTTTTATTTATTTTCACATATGAAACGATTTCTTTTAGAGTCTAAGTTAAGAAAATCGATATGTTATTGACCCAAATATTAAGAATACATAAAACAAGGAAAATATTTATAAAATTGCTGTTTATTCTTTTTTTTTGACATATTATTTAAATGAAATAGTGGTTACAAAATTATTATTTAAGTACTATATACAGTTATATTATATACAAAATAATTTAAAAACTAATTTATGGAATTAATACTACGCATTGGTAAAATAAAGTAACATAAATAACAAGATAACATGAAAAAATATCATTAAATACTACAAAAAAAAAAAAGAAAAACAAGCGAAAAAACCAAACAAAACGCAAACACACACAAATACAAATTTACACATACATACTCCAATTCTGATCAGCATCCATTGGATATATCCAAAAACTCGAATTCAGTTTCCTGAAACTGGATTAAGTCGAGAGTTTCAGCAAAAAAGCTCTGCATCCTCTTGGCATCTAACTTAGGCCTTTGTGCACTTAGCAAAGGATCCGAAGAAACAACAAGCATATTTAAGATATCTTGATTGGAATCTTGCCTGCTTCTTTTCCGCGAATGATGTTCCCGGAACCTCCTAAAATATTTGTTTCGAGACTCTGAGGCTTCTTTCGAGAGATTTCCAATCGGCACAATATCGTTTTTCTGGATTATGTCAGCCCCGTGTATTAATAATTAATGTACGGTTGGCGACATGTAGTACCAGTCGTATAATTCCACGAACTTTTCTGCTGTTTTGCGGGCACGTTCTTTAAATTTAATTACATCGATCTTCTCTCCAGATGTTATTGCTTGCAAAATTACAGCAACTTTTTTAATTAGGTCTTCATCCAAACCGGTTATAGCTGCAGTTTTATTGAAAGACTCAAAAAACTTTCTTGAGGTATTTCCGTCATTGGTGGTTCCCGAGCCTTGTTTGACTATATCAATCAACAGATTGATTTTGCATTTTTTTCTTGTCTGCAGCATTTCTTTGTGCTCATCACTTCTCGCTGCCCACCGTTTGAAGTCGAGCCTGTACGCAATGTGTAACAACATTCCATGCAATTTATACGGGCGTGTAGGGATGACAAGCTAAATTCGTATATGTCGTCAGAACACACAGTCTTTGATGTTACAGCATCTAAGTGGTTCATTTTTGTAGGTTTTGCTAAGCACAGGTAGCACGATGCATTTGATCTGGCTTCAGAAAGGTATGTGCAGACTTTACCGTCGATCATTGTCATCATTAGTTGATGAGTCACCCTGTTATTATTACTGCACTCTGTAGGGATAAGGGCATTAATTTCATCATCCATTTGTCTTTTCAGCTCAACGGCAACTGCTTCGCTCTCCTTTACAAAAGTAAACTGAACTGGACGACAATACAAAGCTGAGCATGGTTTTGGGTTCGTCTATAAAGTGTTATCTCCGTCTGTCAATTTTAGTGGCACCAAGGATGTCATGAAAATGCTTGAGTCATCTTGTCCACCCTTCATTTTCTGCTTGTATCGGCTTTAGTTGGAAGCACCATCAAATCGGAGATATGGGGGTGATGCTATTTTATGTTACGTGTTGTTAAAAGTCTGTGTTCTTCAACATAAACACTAAAAGGAATTGTTGCATATGTAAGAATAAATAAAAATACTTTGAGGATTTTTAAAAAAAAAAACGGCATAATATTTTTCAGTAAATTTGCGACAAAAAAATCATAAATAATTAGCACTATAATCATCTGTAAGGATATTCGTGTTTAACTTCCGTTTAAGAGATAATTAGATTTTTCATACTAGTTTCATACAAATTTTTCGTAAAAAAAATATAATTCCTTCGTTTTTGAGCAGAATTAACTCGGGTATCATTTTTGTATATAGTAATGACTAATAGAAGCTATATCCGGCAAAAAATCCGGCACTTTCAAATTTAAATCCCTAATAAAGCCGATTGTCAGCCCACAGTGTCGCGTAGCGGTAACCATAGGTGCATGAATTGTGTTTCATCTTGATTGTCGTGTATGGTACAATATCTCGTGTGAGTACCAGCCCTTCAGTTCCATTCAGTTTCAAAATAACGTAAGTACTTTTATGTGTTATCTCTATTACAAAAAAAAAAAAAAAATACAGAAAAAAAGAATCTCTCGCGTGGAGCTACTAATACCACGTTAATGATATTACGTAAAGAGAGGTAGGTGTACCATAGACATTACATTTTTTTTTAAATTCCATCCTCTAAGTAAGTAAGTATTTTCTTTCTATAAGTTTCTATGTGTATGGAACTCGATTTCAGGGGGCCAAGTCTACTAATGTACAAACGTTGCAATGGTCTCTTCATTGTGAGTTTTTGACAGATTTGCCATACAAACACTGTCAATTAATCACAATGGCGAGACCATTCTGACACTATTGTAATAGCAGATTTGAGGCCCTGATCACTGTGCGCCGCCCACCGCCACGCGCCGCGCCGCCGCGCTGAGCTCATTTGAAACAAAGTTGTCCGAACTTTCGAAAAGTTCACCGCTCTGATGTGAGATATCACCTAAAGATGTCCTTTTACGTGATATCTTCGCCAACTGATCGTAGCTCTTCAATTGATAAGCAAAACACCCACGATTATTGTAACAATCTCTAATTTATGTAGATGTTGATTATTATACCACTCTTAATAGAAAAATAATTACAATAAATGAAAACCGACAGAATAAGTTTAGTTATAGGTACAGTATAGGTACTCACTGTGACATCTAGAAATTTAAGGATAGAACCAATCTATAGTAGGGTAAATGTATCATTTATTTTGTATATCAACTAATGACTTCACATCTCATGCTCTAGAGCAGGTATGGGCAACCTTTGACATGTTGAGGGCCAAACTTTAGCGTGCAAATACGTTCGCGGGCCGCGTTTAAAAGTACTTAGTGCATTTTAAAGTAGTGATAATATTTTTTGCGATAGATATTAGACATGAAATAATACGACAATGTTATTATAGTACAATTTATTGAAATAACAAAATGAAATGAAATAAAAAAAAATGGTACATTATAATTAAATCGTTAAATTTGCAAGTGTTACAAACTACGAAAGTTAAATACATCGAAATCAATGAGACACTTGAGTTTGAATTTGGGAAACTAATCCATCGATATTTGAATTAATTCCACTGATACAAAGACGTAAAGAATTTTCCAAATTATCGTCAGTCAGTCTTGTACGATGTGTTGATTTATTAACTTTCATCAATGAAAAGAACTGTTCGCATTTATAAGTACGAGTACTGCCAAACGCACAAATCAATCTTCTTGCGAATTTTATAAGCTGCGGAAAATTGTCTTCTTCTAGGTATTTTTTGTAAAAATCGCACAACTCTACGTCTTCAAATTTCGATATTAGGAGTGAGTTTTCTTGAATCTCGATCAACTCCATTTGTAAGTGTATTGGAGCCTTTTGTACATTACATTTTGTATGAGTAGCAAATAAACTGAAATAGTCTTCCATGTTTTTGAAGTCGCTAAATCTGTTCGAAAATTGTTCCGACAGTAACTTGAGTTCTTCAGCATATTCAGCATAAGCAATATTTTCATACGCAGAGAGCGTGTTGTAATGGTAACTGTTACCAGATAGCATCTGTGACTCCCACAAGCGTAGTTTGATCTGAAACGCTTTCAAATGGCTGTACAAATCATTTACTAACTGTTCTTGTTTTTGAAGTTTCAAATTTATATCATTCAAATAGCCTGTAAGATCGGCCAGAAATGCTTAGTCACATATCCATTTTGGGTCACTTCATTCAGTTAGTGGTTTATATTTTATTTTCATAAAGTCTGCTATCTCATTTCTAAGGTCGTAAAACCGTTTCAACATTTTTCCTTTGCTCAGCCATCTGACTTCACAATAATATGTTACGTCGCTATATTCAGCTGATATTTCATCCAAAAACGCCTTGAACTGACGATGGTGTAGCCCTCTGGAGTCGAATGGATTTAGAACACAAGTTCTGTTGGTGGATAATGCAATGAAGGACTATCAAATCATCTTTTTGCACATATAATTCTGTTGCTTTTTCATTCAAAATTCCGATGAAACCTTTACGTAAGCCGACCATAGAAGGTGCACCATCAGTGCATACTCCAATTAATTTTGACCATGGCAAGCCAAAACTTGTGAATACCTTTTCAACTTCAATAAAAATATCCTCTCCTGTAGTGGTTTCTAGAAGCGGCTGTAAAGCAAGCAATTCCTCAGAAACAGTGAACTCCTTATCAACACCTCGAATAAATATAGGCAGTTGGGCTGTGTCAGACAAATCGGTGCTCTCGTCTAATGCTATGGAAAATTATTCAAAACCAAGCCATACGGTCAGTCAATGTTGTTTTTATATCATTAGCCATCATTTCTATACGTCGAACAACAGTTCGTCTTGACACACTATTTTTTTCAAATTCATTTTTCTTTTCAGGACACAAAATACTGCAATCTTCTAACATACACTCCTTGATAAATTCTCCTTCGGCAAATGGTTTTAATCATCATCATCAGCCTATAGCAGTCCACTGCTGGACATAGGCCTCTCCAATTGCACGCCATTCAGCTCGATTCTCGGCAACTCTCATCCAGCTGCTACCAGCCACCCTGCGGAGATCGTCGCTCCACCTAGCCTGAGGACGTCCTACCTTACGTTTGCCGATTCGCGGTCTCCACTCAAGAACACGTCTACCCCAGCGGTTATCGGTTCTACGGCTAATATGGCCGGCCCATTGCCACTTCAGCTTGCTTATTCTGTGAGCTATGTCGACAACTTTGGTTCTCTGCCGGATCACCTCGTTCCGGATTCGATCCTTCAGCGAAACTCCAAGCATAGCCCGTTCCATAGCTCGCTGAGCGACCTCGAATTTATGGACCAAACGTACCGTGAGTGTCCACGTTTCGGCTCCATAAGTCATAACAGGCAGGACGCACTGATTGAAGACCTTGGTCTTTAGGTTCTGTGGAATACGCGACGAGAAGACTCGACGAAGCTTCCCAAATGCTGCCCAGCTCAGCTGAATTGTTCTCTCAAAGTTGTTCTTACCAAACTGCAGAGTTTGCCCGAGGTAAAGATATTCTCGAACAACCTCGAGAGCACCGCCATTGACAGCAATCGGTCCCAGAGTGACGTGTTCGTTGAACATAACTTGGGTTTTGTCCAAGTTCATCCGGAGACCAATGCGTACAGAAGAATCAACTAGGCCATCCAGCATCTGCTGCAAGTCATGCAGCGATTCAGCCAGTATGACAATGTCATCTGCAAATCTCAAGTGTGAGATGTACTCGCCGTTGATGTTGATGCCACG
The DNA here is from genome assembly GCA_947523025.1 of Dryobota labecula. NCBI lineage: Eukaryota > Metazoa > Arthropoda > Insecta > Lepidoptera > Noctuidae > Dryobota > Dryobota labecula. Next base: position 261,386 of record OX383303.1, on the reverse strand, counting down.
TCCTTCCCAGTTCGGCATCTTAAACACATCCTCCAATGCGTTAGAGAACAATTTCGGGGAAATTACGTCCCCTTGTCTCACGCCTCGACGCAGGGGGATATATTCAGTTCGCTGATCCTGAGTTTGGACGGTCATTGTCGCGTTGTCATAAAGACATCTCAGCACTTGGATGTATCGCCAGTCGACTTGATATCGCTGCAGAGACTCCAAAATAGACCAGGTCTCGATAGAGTCAAAAGCCTTTTCATAGTCCACAAATGCAAGACATAGGGGCCGATTATACTCTTCGGACTTCTGTATAATTTGCCGCACTGTGTGGATGTGGTCTTTGGTGCTGTATCCTCCTCGAAACCCGGCCTGCTCCGATGGCCGAAACTCGTCGAGTCTTCGCGATAGACGATTCGTAACGACCCTTGAAAACTTATATACGTGGCTAAGGAGCGAAATGGGTCTGTCATTCTTTAAAAGGGTCTTATCACCCTTTTTAAAGAAGAGAATGACCACACTCCTACGCCACGCTTCTGGAGTTCTCCCAGAGAAGAGGACAGAGTTAAAGAGCTCCCTAAGCTCTTTCAGGACAGGCCTTCCTCCCGCCTTCAGGAGCTCGGTCGTAATCCCGTCCTCACCAGGGGCTTTTCCATTTTTAAGCTGTTTAAGAGCCGCCTCGATTTCGTCTTGGCTGACTTCTGGCAGGTCTTCCGTGAAATAGCGGATTAAGGTGGGTATGGAATCCTCATTTTCGGGATCAGGTCGAGACGCGTGCGATGCGTATAATTGGCCGTAAAAATTTTCTACTTCCGAAAGGATCTCCGGCTTCGAAACAACGATATCCTCACTGGATTTGGTAAACTTCGTCAGGTGGCTTCTCCCAAGTGACTGGACGAACACTTTCGACCCCCGATTTTGCTCGATCGCTTTCTCTATAGAGCGCGTATTGCAGCGTCGGAGGTCGCGTCGTACCAGCGTTCTAATATTTTTGTTGAGTGCCCGTTGTTCCAACGAAGTGATAGGTGGGTTTTCACGTCGTTCCGTCATAAGCTCTTAGAGTCTCTTCCGAAAGTTTTGACTTCTTGCCTGTACGCCGCATTTTACAAAAACGCGTGCCTTCCACCCTGAGGATTTTCGCCTTTTGATCGAGCGCCTGGTCAACGTCATTTGTGGTTTCCACGGCAGCAAATCGGTTCTCCAGATCTGACTGGAACGCTTCAGATCCTAACATAGTTTGGAGCATGCTTGGACGGAACCTAGACTTCATCAAACGAGATCGCTCGAGCTTGAAGTTGATATTCAGAGAGCCTCGGACAAGTCTGTGATCACTGCCGGTGTTGAACCTGTTGATCACCGAGACATCTCTGAATATATGCTTTTTATCCGTTATGATGAAGTCTATCTCATTTTACGTCATAGTATCGGGGCTTCGACACCTCCACCTCCTTTGGGGCTGTTTCTTAAAGAAGGAATTCATCAAGAAAAGCCCCTCCTTCTCAAGGAACTTGACAAGCATTTGCCCCCTATGATTTCTGCTGCCAAACCCGTAGGATCCTACTACCGATTCGTTGAAATTCTGTACTCCCACTTTAGCGTTAAAATCCCCCCTGAGAACGTTGTAGTGGGCCTTAGTAGTGCAGTGCAGTGCCTTGGAGATGTCCTCGAACATTTCCTCCACTTCGTCATCTGAGTGTGCCGAGGTCGGTGCGTAAACCTGAATAACCTTGAGGCTATACCTCTCGGTTAACTTCAATACTAGGTACGCTACCCTGTTCGAGACACTCGAGACTTCCACAACGTTGTCACAAAGGGATTTGCTTACCAGGAACCCGACTCCGCCTCCGCGAATGGTTTTAATGCCTTTGCCAATTTTGAGCTAACTATAAAACTAGCTTTCACAACATTATCAAGTTGTGTTCTTTGTTTATGAAACATTTGTTGCTGTTTTTCCAAATTTGCGGTAAGCTTCTGGATTTGGTCTGTTCTTAATATTGTCCTGTCAGTGAGTGCAGCGTAGCATGTTTAGTTGAGTAATGCCTCTTTATATTGAATTCAATATAAAGAGGCAATTCGAATCAATGTTAACCTCAACATGTCAAAGGTTGCCCATACCTGCTCTAGAGCATAAAGTAAAATCTTCGTCGAAGACCAAGGCAATCGGTCCAACAGCCACACGAACAACTTCAACTTCATAGAATACCCTCATTATTTTGATTCGTTTCGTTAGTATTCTAAGAACAAGGCAAGGATACCAACAGCCAAAGTACACAATAAAACTTCATGAAAAAAGTTATATTTTTTATTTCGTCCATTTAAAAAAAAAAATATTAATCTATATATTTAAACTATAACTAAGTTATCATAGATATAAAAACAAAATGTTTTTATAACTGAGCAGTGTGCAACGACCTAAGTCAGGTGGTATGTCACGTTCGTTCTAACTGAAAAAAAAAAAGTTAATTGGCGGGAACCATAATTATTTTTAAATTTTAATTAAATTTACAATATACATGTTGCTGTTTCATTTTCTCGCAATCGAAGTGAAAAGTAGAGTGTACAACTCGTCCATAAAACCCATTTTACACTCTACTTTATATCCATCCTCGCTTGCAAGCTCGCTCGGATGGATAAACGTCTCGCGTAAAATGGTGCGTTTTATGCACTTGATGTGCAATCTACTATTTTATATTAGTTAATCAATGTATTTAAACCATAACTAAGTTATCGTAGATATAAAAACAGAATGTTTTTATAACTGAGCAGTATGTAACGACCTAAGTCAGGTGTTATATCACGTTCCTACTGAAAAAAAAAGAAACAAAAAAGTTAAATGGCGGGAACCATAATTATTTTTCAATTTTAATTAAATTTACAATATTTACATTTTGCTGTTTCATTTCCTCGCAATCGAAGGATAAACGTCTCGCGTAAAATGGTGCTTTTTATGCACTTGATGTACAATCTACTATTATTCATCCATATAATTAAAACTACACATCTGACAGTTACTACATTATTGGAGCCTATCAGAGTGCTAATTTAAATAGGCTACAAAACAGATAAACAAAACGAATTTGTGATGAAATTTATGAAAATAGAGTGGCAATTATGTAATATCAAAATAGCGCACGTCCGGGATGCGGCGATACGTTGTATCGGAGTGTGGAGTATGCAGCATCGTGCAGGCACCTGCTCCAGATGCACAGTTACATGGATACCTACGTATAGCAAACTTATTGGTCTACTATAAATAATCGCAGAGCCACTAATTCTCACGCAGACACACACACTTCACATTCTCACATTAACAATGTTTTCACATTCCACCAAACGAACCTGTCCCGCTTCCAGTAGATTCTGCCGCGGTAAGAGGTTGTTAGGAGCAGGCCTTCTGCGCCTCGTGTTGTAGTTGCATTGTGCACTGTGCAGTGCGCAGTGATGCAACAATGTCGCGAGCGTTTGCCACATACTCCGTAAATCTTCCTCCATTGAGGCGGACATTTTTAACGAATATGTTTGCATTTAGTATTTTCGTCGACCTCGTTTTATACGCCTCCCACATCGCATCTTATTTCTCTTTAATATTATACAAGCTTTGTCAATTAAAATCTGCATTTAATTATTTAATATCAAGAGGACCTTTGCTACGTTGTATGTTGCTTCAATCTTACTATCGTTATGGTATTGATGCGCCATTTTTAGTATTGGCACAGTGAGAAGATTCAAGCAACTGAATCAAATCAACTTATTTGCCATAAGTGTTGGTACAATTTCGGTCTTAACATAAATAAATACACATCCATAATACTTATACCCGAAGTCTCTCTCATGAATGACGTTTATGAGCACGTCAGACAATCGGGCCAGCAAATGTCTGAAAAGATGAAAACCCGTTATGACCGCAAAATGAACAATAAAGGGTTCGACGAAGGTTCACTAGTGTGGTTCCACAATCCAGTACGAAGCAAAGGAAAATCCCCTAAGCTTCAAGCTAAATGGGACGGACCGTACTGGATTGTGACAAAGATCAATGACGTTACCTACCGGATACAGAAAGGTGCAAGAGGTACTCCTAAGATCGTCCATTTGGATCGACTGGCGCGTTATTATGGGACCGATAATGCTCGGGACGAGCATGTCTTTGTCTGTCAGGGGGCAGTGTTATGCGCCACACAAGTTTAAGTACTTCTAGCGCCATCTAGTATCGAATAGCAGAACTAGTAGACTCGAGAACTTTCTTGAACTTTCGACATCTGGTCAGTAGGGACCGGTATGTACTCGAACATTCTAGATGTTTCTACAAGGCTCTGGAGCTTTCTAAGGACTATATAAGACCGGTAAGGACCCGACTAGGGACAGTCGAAGCGAATAAGCGAACAAGCGATCTTCGAGTGCGATCAGTAGTGCTTTATAATTAGTGTGTTCGAGTTGTTATCAGTGTTGATTAATTATAGTGTAATTTTTAGTTTTTAAATCGGCAGTTTTTATTGTCACGAACCGAAAAACTGCCAATTTTGCGGTCATAACGGGTTTTCATCTTTTCAGACATTTGCTGGCCCGATTGTCTGACGTGCTCATAAACGTCATTCATTTTGTTCCGCAAGTCATTCGCATAATCGGTTATACTGCGTGGGGCATCAGGTGGTATTCCGGTGATCAGGTCTGCAGGCAGCCGTAATTCTCTTCCAAAGTTTGCGAAAGCTGGTGTCACCGATGTACTTTCGTAAACAGCACTTCGATATGACAACAAAAACGGTTGTATGTGCTTGTCCCAATCTCGTTGCCGATTTTCCACAACTTTTGCCAGGTATCTCTCCAATGTTTGATTAAATCGTTCTACCATTCCGTCCGATTGTTGGTGGTAAGAAGTTGCTCTCGTTTTATGAGTACCCATTACTCGGCAGGTTTCTTGAAATATTTGGGACTCAAAAATTCCTTCCCTGATCGCTGTGAATCTCCAAGGGTACTCCAAAACGGCAGAAGACTTCATGAACTAGTTTATCTGCAACTGTTGAAGCTTCTTGGTTTGGAATGGCGTAGACTTCCGGCCACTTAGTGAAGTAATCCATTACAACCATGAAATACTTGTTGCCGCTTTCACTTTCTGGAAATGGTCCCGCAACGTCAAGGGCTATCCTCTCCCACGGTGCACCAACATTGTACAATTTCAATGCACCTCTACTACGAGTCTGAGGTCCCCTTACAGCTGCACAACTTGTACATTTGCGACACCAGTCCTCGACATTGTCTCGACAGTGGACCATATATAATAATAATATATGCGCGTATCATAAGTAGGTTCCTCTCTCAGGAGCCCTGACCGCCGGTAGCTTGGACCCTGTTCCCGATACCGGTGGGCTACTATTTTTTATATTTTCAAATGTTTTTATTTTTGTGTGTTTTTATAGAAATATTTAAAAATGTAAATTGTATGTATAAAAATGAAATAAAGGAAATAATAATAATAGTTTATTTTTTCTTTTCATAAAGGCTCGCATAGTTATAAACATAGAGACAAGAATTATAGCGTTTTGCCAAAAATGCATAAAATATGATGCTTTGTGAGAGATTGGCGTCCATACTAGGATCCCTGTGTGACAGATCACCAGGCTCTCGCCCCGAATTAAATCGAATTAACATTAAAATGGTCAACTTTAAACTCTAGACAAATTATTTATTGATGAAGGGAATAAACAGACATATTTAAATTAATTAACCAAAAAAAAAAGTCATAAGGAGAAAAAAAAAATTGGTGTAGTGTAATGCTTGTGTAGTGTGCAGGTGAAGTGTGAGGAAAGGTAGTATGACGGTGAGTGTGAGTGAGTAGGGCGTTTGTTAATGTATGTAAACAAAGGGCATAACATAACAAAACTCTTCGTAATGGTAATTCACAAAAAATGGCGAAAAAAGAGGTTTCATTTTCTTTTAACTACTGATTTTAAGAAATAATAATTAAAAAATAATCATACCGTAATTATTTTCATCCATTTTCGGTTTTAAACAAAGTTATTAAAAATAGGAAGAGTTTAAGAGTCCTACAGAGTGATTGCTCGACGCTTAACAGAGAATAACTGTCTTTGGCGTGTGCGTTACCCAGGCCAGATGTTGTCGAAAATGGTCATCTGAATCTTATAGATAATTAGTTTTGCGGCTTCTGTAATTGTTGCGCACATTTTTAAATTTGTTGCGCTTATAGTTTTTTAATTATTTCACAAAAACATTTCCTGCTGGGGTAACGTTACCCCAGCCAGACCTTTTTCTTTCTAATGGGAATATTTAAATAATTACTAGCTATAAAATTAGTTGTCTAGATGAAGTAAATGTTGTGCCTTATTTTGTATTTGTTCTTTCATCGGTTGCGAAGTTATTCGAGATTTTGCTGGGGTAACGTTTTTGGTTTTGCTAGATCTTTGAAATGGTTAAGCGGATTCTTATCATATTTTGTACATGGCTTCTTGGGAATTAGTTTAAATTTGTTCTGCAATAAAAAAAACAAAATAATACATAGCTTAAAGGTTATTTCATTAAATAGAAAAACACTTCAATTGGTCCCAGCACTCTCAATAAGAGCTCTAAAGACTTACTTTAAACGTTATTTTAAAGCTTGTAACTGCCTTCAAATGTACGTGAAGTTTCATTAGTATCCTGTAAGTATTTGACAAGTTATGATGATATTGAGTTCTTCACGAGCACGGTCTTGATGCGCGCGGTGTTATTTGGCCACTGGATTGGATATATGAACTGAATGTTATGTCAATTATTAGTTTTTTAGTTCAGTTGTATATCAGTAAAATTTCAACTCAGTACATTGGATAATTAATGAGATAATACGATTAAAGTCATTAGGAAGTGAATGACCGTGGTAAACCGACCAAGTTTAGGTGGTTACGAAAAAGCGAAAACGCAAAACATTATGGTACCTTCTAAAATATGTAGGATAGTGTTACAAATTTAGTACAGACATGTACACAAGTTTAAAAAAAAAACTACGTGATTATTAAATAATGTTTATTGACAGGTAATATAATCATTTCAATTGAACTTTTAAAGTATTATTAAACTTATATTCAAAAACAATCACAGATTAAAATTACAGATGTAATTTTGCTTTTTTGAAATTTTCTATTATTTTTTAATTAAATTATAGATTTCAGTATACACAGTACACAGTTTTTATTTAAATATACACATATTGGACTGTGTAATGATCACAGACAATAAATAATATACAATGGTTTTTTTCAGTTAACACTAAACTTACGGTGCGTACAAACTATATAACATAACATGTTATATAACATTTTTCATAGTGTGGTCATGTTATATTGTTGTATAACATTTTACATAGAGTTGTAGTGTTATATAACATGTTACATGGTCTATACGAACCTTTACGTATGTCTACTAATACCTACTTATATCAATTAAAATCACAGATCAATGGTAATATTAAATGACATCACAATGTAGTAAAATGCTCACAGTTAGTCCTACTGTTTTGTTGTCTCATTTCAAATATCACATTTTTTTCCTAAGTTTAAAATCACAGATAAAAAATAATAAAATTAAGTAATATTAAACTGCAGTCAAATAATTATGTAAGTATTACTTTTAACTAATTACAATCTCAAAAAGTCGACGTGTAAAGGTACATTCTAAAACTTTGTTGGTTTTTGTATAAAAATATCACAGATCATTTTGTAAAATGAGTATCCAAATACGTAAGTAACTTTGTGAAACAAAAGTTGTCATAAACAGAGATCTAGTTGGCGCTCTAGAGAGACCATAAGCGTAGGCAGATTTTGTTGATTCTTACGTCAGTCGATGAAATGGTCATGATTTAGGTTCTATATTAAAAAGTGTGAAATACCTGTTCGCGATCTTTAATTTAATAAAAAACATATTGCTTTCGACTGCATAAGATTGGAGACGATTTTTTTATTATTATTATTATCACATCTATAAAAAAAATGTGACTAGCATTAAAATTCACAATTTTAAAGTAAATACACGTCAAGTGACAATACAAAATCTATAAAATAGTTTTGTATTTTAGATAAATTAGATAATTATTATAATAAGATATTATCAGATTGTAATGTATAAATAATCGCGTGGGGCATTAAATTAATCAAGCAAACAGGGACAGACAAACGGGAAGCGACTTTGTTTTATAGGTACTATGTAGCGAAGGATAAATATGTCGTTATCATTGTTGAGAATTCCAGTCTAGGTAATAATTAAGTACGAAAGAAAAGAAAATAATAAGTTCCTAAATTTAAATATTTAAGCCTTAAAAAAATACAGTTTTAGATAAGTACCTAACAACATGTACATATTAATAATAATTTTGCTACTATTTCTGTAGTTACATTATACAAGCTTACCTTGTTCGTGAATTCATCAAGCAGCCTGCACCATAACTATGATCATCAATAGAAGCACTCCACATTAGCAGTAATTCGCCACACTTATTATTTTACATTAGCTCTCACGCACTCTATAAATATTTGCAAAAACAGAAAACGGAACTGCCGAAACGCATGCGCACTCTACAAGATGAATTATGTGATTACGGAGCATGTTTAGTGCGATATGCAAACAATGCGCCCCTTCACCCCACCCCTTCCGCGTCCCACCGAACGACATGTTATATCAGTGATTTTTGATAAGTTTGTGCAACTGGAAGATAATAATAATGTTTTCATAGTACAGATATTATTATATTATTAATGTATTTAACAGTGTACGCGTCTGTACCGAAATTGTAAGGTGTATTATACTAAACATTTCAAAAGATAGTATAATGTTCTGCGTTTTCGCTTTTTCGTAACCACCTAAACTTGGTCGGGTTACCACGGTCATTCACTTCCTGATGACTTTAATCGTATTATCTCATTAATTATCCAATGTACTGAGCTGAAATTTTACTGATATACAACTGAACTAAAAAACTAATAATTGACATAACATTCAGTTCATATATGCAATCCAGTGGCCAAATAACACCGCGCGCATCAAGACCGTGCTCGTGAAGAACTCAATATCATCATAACTTGTTAAATACTTACAGGATACTAATGAAACTTCACGTACATTTGAAGGCAGTTACAAGCTTTAAAATAACGTTTAAAGTAAGTCTTTAGAGCTCTTATTGAGAGTGCTGGGACCAATTGAAGTGTTTTTCTATTTAATGAAATAACCTTTAAGCTATGTATTATTTTGTTTTTTTTATTGCAGAACAAATTTAAACTAATTCCCAAGAAGCCATGTACAAAATATGATAAGAATCCGCTTAACCATTTCAAAGATCTAGCAAAACCAAAAACGTTACCCCAGCAAAATCTCGAATAACTTCGCAACCGATGAAAGAACAAATACAAAATAAGGCACAACATTTACTTCATCTAGACAACTAATTTTATAGCTAGTAATTATTTAAATATTCCCATTAGAAAGAAAAAGGTCTGGCTGGGGTAACGTTACCCCAGCAGGAAATGTTTTTGTGAAATAATTAAAAAACTATAAGCGCAACAAATTTAAAAATGTGCGCAACAATTACAGAAGCCGCAAAACTAATTATCTGTAATATTCAAATGACCATTTTCGACAACATCTGGCCTGGGTAACGGACACGTCTTTGGCACTCCTACGAGGATAAGCAGACCAGGCCAATAAGAGTAGTGGCGAAAATATTGCATTCATCCTGCTTGCCGGATCGGATCAAAGACGACTTAACGTCGCAAGGATTCCAGATAGAAAATGCAATCAACAAGTTAAGCTGGAAAACTAAAGAACCGCTGAACATGTTCATACTGTCATTCAAGAATGATGAAGATGTCGGTAAAATATACGGCATAAAACATATCCTAGGGTGTAAAGTTGAAATAAACCCGCTTCAAACTTCAAAAATAATACCGCAGTGCAAGAGATGCCAGGCTTATGGTCATACCCAAAAGTATTGCTCAAAAGAGCCAAGGTGTGTTAAGTGCACAGGTAAACACCTAACGGCTGACTGTAAAAAACCTGCACAAGAAAAACCTAAGTGTGTCCACTGTGGCTTATCTCACCCAGCCAACTACAGAGGGTGTTTAGGCTAAGGAGATGCAATGTTAAAGTACAGAAACTCAAAAAATAATCCAGTAATACCTGCCGTTAAGCAGATTGTTAGAAACACCGACAAACAGACATCAAAACCAAGTGCACAATTTGCACAGACAACCGCGATAACTGAACATGCATCCCAAAAGTGTTTCTTATGCACAAGCAGCAAAACCAAGCACACAACCATCAAGTCTTGAGGACAAGCTTAAGCACATATCCTCATTTGGCCAGAGACTAGATAAATTAGAATCAAGCACTATAAAGTATCAATCATGAATGACACACTTAAAATAATGGCTTGGGATTCAAACGGACTGCTGCAACACCAACATGAGTTGCAAGTAGTCCTGGACTCAGAAAATATTGATGTGTGTTTGATCTCTGAAACTCACTTCACTAAACAATCATTTGTAAAATTTAAAGGCTACATAAATTCGCTGCACCCTAACAACACGGCCCGAGGCGGTAGTGCGATTATCATTAAAGAAAATATCTGTCATTACGAACAATGCAAATACGAGTAACCAGACACTCAAGCTGTGGCGATATCAATAAAAACAAATAAATTTAATGTTACAATAGCGGCGGTATACTGTCCCCCAAGACACACGATAAACAAAGAACAATATATATAGTTCTTCAGACTCCTTGGACAAAGATTTATATTAGGCGATGACTTTAACGCAAAGAATTTGCATTGGGGATCGAGATTAACTACAACAAAGGGAAGTCAGCTTCTTAGTGCAGTTAAAGACATGCGCTGTGAGGTCATAAGTACTGGAAAACCTACATACTGGCCGACTGACCACCAGAAACTACCAGACCTAATCGACTTTTTCGTAGTGAAGAATATATCAGCCAATTATCTGAGTGTAGAAGAGGGGTACCACATGAACTCCGATCACTCTCCGATATTATTACGATTAAGTCACAAAATATTACTCCGAGAAAACCACTTGACATTAGTTATCAAGTTTACAGATTGGGAAAGTTTTAGCTTAGACCTACAAAATATTATCGACCTAAATACTTCATTAAAAATCAAAAGTCAGCTCGATTCTGAAGTAAACAAGCTTAGCTATAATATCCAACAATGTGCATGGAACAACACACCGCAGCTTATTAAAAAAATATAGAGGAAATACATACCCAAAGGAGACCATAGACCTATTATATGAAAAAAGGACTCAAAGAAAAAGATGGCAGCAAACTAGATTCCCGCAAGATAAAACGGTACTAAATAATCTTACGAAAAGATTAAAGAGAAAAATACAAGCCTTTCAAGATGAGGCTTTCAATACTAACCTACGTCAGTTAACCAGTGACCATACAACGCAATACTCTCTTTGGAAAGCGACAAAGTCACTCAAAAGGCAAATTCCCCCTATCAGAGATGATAACGGAAAATGGGCCATAAGCAATGAGCAAAAAGCCCTAAGATTTGCACACCATTTAGAAGAAACCTTTCAGCCAAATGACGGCTCTGTAGACAATCTACAGTTTGCCAATATTCTGCAAGATCAAAGAATTAAGCTTGTGACCCCGAAAGAAATTTCAAAGGAAATACAGAACATTAACCTGAAAAAATCTCCAGGATATGACCTTATTACGGGTGAAATCCTGAATCATCTCCCACGTAAAGCCATCGTCAAACTTACCAGACTCATCAATGCTGCATTCATGTTAAAACATGTACCTGAGCCGTGGAAAGTTGCTGAAGTGATTATGATTGCAAAGCCGGGTAAACCACCTCACGAAGCATCATCATACAGACCTATTTCCCTGTTGCCTATACTATCAAAGCTGTTTGAAAAATTGTTTTTAAAACGCCTAAAAACGAGAGAAACCTGATCCCTGACCATCAGTTTGGCTTCAGAGAGAAACACTCCACGATAGACCATGTACATAGAATTACCAACATCATTGAGAGAACGCTTGAAGATAAAAACGTCTGCTCTACCGTTTTCTTAGATGTAGCACAAGCTTTTGATAGAGTTTGGAATAAGGGCTTGATATACTGGGCACGACACAATTGTGGCGATAAGTCCCCTCTTTGAGGAGTGGCTAGAGAGGCGCCACGGCGTCCTCACTTTCCTCCTGACACAGGTCCTCACCGGAGACGGGTGTTTCGGAAGGTTCCTATTCAGAATAAGGCGGGAGGAAACGCCCGTGTGTTACCACTGTGTGGATCGCCCGGAGGACACGGTGGAGCATACGGTGGAGGTCTGCCCGGCTTGGACAGAGCACCGTCGTGTCCTCATGGAAGCGATCGGCGGCGGCGATCTTTCGCGTCCGGCCCTGGTCCAGGCCATGGTCCGGAGCGAGAGTGCATGGGAGGCAGTCACCTCCTTCTGCGAAGCAGTAATGCTCGCGAAGGAGGAGGCGGAACGCGTGAGGGAGCGGCAGTCAGTGCGCCCTCACGCCCCTAGTCGCCGCAGGATGCCCTGGGCGGCGGGAATCGGTAGCCGATCCCCGGCCACCGTTGGCGCGGGCTTGCGGACGGCGAGCTATGGGCAGCTCGCCGTCCGATAAGGACCAGGCCCGGGTCGACGGCGCGTTGTGTTCCACGCGCGCCTCAAAGAGATGCCAGGCCCGGTGCCTGCCAGAGTTGCGGGTTTGTCCGAAAGGGATACCGCGGCCCTGGCACACAGGCAACTGAAGGAGCACGGGTGGGTTTTAGTAGTCAGTAAAAGTCTGACATGCCCGGAGAAGTTATTTGATAATTTCCCACCAAAAAAAAAAAAAAGGGCTTGATATACAAGCTAAGACTAATGCTGCCCAATGATTTTTCCGATATCTTGGAATCATACATTACAAATAGAATGTTTCGAGTAAGGCACGAGGATGCCTATTCCGAGCTGAAAATGATTAAAGCCGGCGTGCCCCAAGGTAGTGTGCTGGGTCCAGTACTCTACCTGTTGTACACGTGTGATATACCAGAGCTGGAGAATAATACAATCGCAACCTTTGCAGACGACACTGCCATTATGGCTATAGGGTCATGCCACAAGGAAGCAGTTAGAGAGGTGCAAATCGCTGTAAATAAAGTTCATGACTGGGCACAAAAATGGAGAATCAAGTTGAATGAATCAAAGTCACTTCACATTGATTTCACCAACAAGAATTGTGATTACCACCCTATCTTCATAAATGGCCAACAATTGCCATACTCAAACACAGCTAAATATCATGGTATAACGCTTGACGCGAAACTGCGCTGGAAAGCGCACGTCAAAAAGAAGAGACAAGAACTAGACATGCGTTTCAAAAACATATATTGGTTGATTGGACGGAATTCCTGCCTATCGATACATAATAAAATGTTAATATATAAGCATATTTTCATGCCGATATGGACGTATGGCATCCAACTATGGGGCTGTACTAAACCGACCAACATCAAAATGATACAGACATTCCAAAATAAGGTACTCAGGAGTATTGTAAATGCGCCCTGGTATATAAGAAATGATGACCTCCATCGTGACCTAAAATGGAACCCGTCATCAACATAATTCAAAAATTTGCTGAGGCCCATGAACACCGACTCCACCGACATGTGAACGTCGAGGCAATTCAGCTGCTAGACAACACAAATATAGTGCGAAGACTAAAACGAACAAAACCCTTTGAGTTAGTGTAGTGTAAAAAGTGTAGAAATTAAAGTGACAATGACACACATACAACACATGAACAAAGTGTTTTTATTATTATAACTATCAGACTCTAAGAAGGTGTAACGGACTTGTGTAAAGTGCAACAAACACTATTCTAAGTTTTAAAATAATTATCACGTAAAAAGTTAAGTTAGATTAAAATTGCTTATTAGTCTTAAAGGCTAGATTGTAATTAATTATTAAGAACCTAGTTCTTTTTAATAAAGCATAAAAAAAGGAGATTTTCTGGTATAAAATATTTTATGATACTGGTAACAATGCAAACATTTCCAAACTTTACATCTTCATCAACACTAATATTACAACTCTCATTCATAGATTCATATTGTAAGTAGTATTTCTAGCCACATTTTGGATGAAAACGGCTGTAAACTGTTTCGAGTGGAAATCGATTTTGGGAGACCTACATACATCTAGCACTGGACTTAAAAGGGTTATGACGATCATATATGCCGTGTCTCCGACATACTACACAAAACTTTGTTTGGAAACGGTATTTTGTTTGCATAGCTCTTTTAATTAATTCACTTTAATTTTAGCGATGACTATTTACAAAACAAAAATATGATAAAATATTTTGCACCACTGTCCTGTCATTTTGACAGTAACATTTCTTGACATTACTTTGTTTACATAAATTATCTGAATTAGAGACTGGGTATAGTCATAATACTGTGACATGCAAACATTTGGGTTTAAGTAATTATACTCAGTTATAATTCAACTAAAATTAAAATTGAGTAGCAATATTATTATAATTATAATTATTAGATACATTAAAAAAGCAGAAAATAAACTTAATGTCAAAGGGAAGATGAGTATTTATTTTATTATTATATTTGATTGTTATTTATTTTTCAATCTCTTATTAAATATGTCGCTTACTGAGTAAAAATTATTTTCCCTTAACCATACTTTAAGACACCTTGTAAATTTATTAGCCGGTAATATTTTAACATTGTCAGGTATAGCATTAAATATGCGACCACACATTGCATAGCTATTCTTACTATATAATGCTGTCCTAGGAATTATGGGCAAAATTATTCTATTTCTGTGCCTATTACTTTTAGGAAACATTTCATGCGCTTTTATAAATAACTCTGGGTGCATCTTAACAAATGCGCATTCAAATATATACAGACTTGGAAGTGTTTGAACTTTTTGAAAAAGGGTTTGCAAGATTCCCATGGGCGTATTGCCGCTATGGCGCGGATGCATTTTTTCTGTGCGATGAACACTATTTGACTTTCTGTTGAGTAACCCCAGGTAATAAGACCATATCTCAACACAGAATCAACGTACCCATAGTATGCAGATAATACGGTTTTTAGCGCTGACGTTTTTAAAAGTTCGTATACAACAAACACGAATTTATTTATTTTACTAGCTTTTGCCCGCGGCTTCGCCCGCGTGGATATCGGTTATCGCATAAAATAGTACCCTATGTCCTTCTCCATATCCCAGGCTATATCTCAAAATTATAACTTAATATTAATTTTAATGTGACTCACTATGTGAATAGAAACCGAAACAAATGATTTAATATAATAAAAGTACTTATTTTCTGAACGTGAATGAGTCTTTACCTAAAGATAACAAACACAAAATCAAAATACGCTCAAATTCTTAAAGCAATCAATTGTACCAAATTACAACATGAAATAAAAGTGCGACACAAATGATAATTTTAAAATAATTCACGTAAGTACCAACAATGTGAAAACAAAACGAAATCCTCCGAAATGTCGCATGATACACCATTTGTGCTGATAAAACGCTCGAAATATATGATGAACACCATTGGTGCATAACTTTTCTCAGGGTCATTTTCGCAATTGGACGAAATATTTGACATTTATTTTGTACTTGCAACACGATCTGGCTGTAGAATTCGATTAATCGACTAATACTTGACCGGATGACATTTTAGCGGGAACACCACTAAACGAACGAAAAAAAAAAGAAAACAAAATACGTCTGTACTCTGTGGTCGTGTGGCGGTGTGGTGCGGTGCTTAATGTAAACATTCATCAAGGTTATACGTGCGTAAAGATTCAATGAGAAAACGGTTTAATCTTTGAAGAATCTTATACAGAATTACTGAGAAATAAGTGTAGATTTCGTATTGAGTGTTAGTTTATCGAAAAGTGACAAATATGTCAGTGAAAAAGTAACGAAAGTTTTGGAATGCACAAATTTTGATCATAAGGCCGCCGTGTTTAGTAATGTTTTTATGATAAATATTCTTGTATACTGTTTGAAATACACGTAAGTAGCTAGCTTATTTATCTACGAACATAATTTGGCTAATAGCTACTGATATTATAGCGTATTGTTATCGTAATCGTATTTCCAACAGTAAAATTCGGCAAACAAATACCTACAAAAAGTCAATAAAATGGATACAGTATGTTATCCTTAAGAGATAGACATATGCCATCGCGGACTTTTTTAAAGACCTTTATAAGATACATAATTCCACCATACATTATTTTGTTATATCTCAAAGGGTTTAGACAGCGTTTTCGTTGAAAGCTCCCAGACGGCTTATTTTTTTCCGACACCTCCAACAAATATCGTTAATTCATACAAAAATGCATACAAAAACATAACAAATTATATACTAAAACCTTCCTCGAGAACCAAGCTATCCATTGGTGAAAACAGCATGAGAATCGGTGCAGCAGTATTTGAGTTTATCGCGAACAGACAGACAGACAGGCAGACAGACGCGGCGGAGGACTTTGTTTTATAATATGTAGTGATTGCATACTTTATTGACGTGTGCCTTCCAGTTGCAATTTATCAATCATTATACCGAGAAAAGTCGTTTCGTTTACTTCTTTTAATTTAAGTCCTCTATAATTTTGTCGTGCTAATGAAGAATGCAATAACTCGATTTTGGAAGATTTTGAGTTATAAATATTCGTTGAGTCATATATTTGGAGTCAGCGAATCGAAATCTATTAACTCTCTCTAAGCAACTTTTTATTGATTCTTCAGGAACTCGGTTTTTCAGTAAGCAAGAATGTAATAATTAAAACTTCATAACAAATTCAATAATCAAAAATACAATTCACGGAAGCGGCAAAATCGAGTTATTGCATTTTTCGTTAGGGCGGCAGAATTGATGTCTAAATTCTTGTGTTCTCGTCCATGTGTACTAAATTGGATGAAATTAGTTTTTGTTAGGTTTACACGTAGATTATTTCCGTCAAGCCATGTAATTATCGATTCAATTGTATTATTGATGTCAGTTGTATATTTATTAATGTCAGTATTATTCGATGTCATTATTAACGATATGTCATCAGCGAACACCTAGCTTCACCTAGCTTCTGACGTTTCATAAGTGCCCATGTAGGTTTATGTGAAATAAAATATTTTGATTGATTGATATTTTTAACAGAAAACAGGGGTGATTAGTAACTTCAGGAAGGTCATTTATGTATAGTAAAAACAATAGGGAACTAAGCACACCCCCTTGGGGTACACCAGACCTGTTATGTTTATAATTATTTTTTTCGAATTCTACACACTACATTCTGTTACTTAAATAACTTTCTATCACTGAAGTGCTGGGCCCCGTATCCCATACTTTTCTAGTTTATCTATTAGCAATTTGTGTGATACGACGTCGAAGGCCTTCGACATGTCAAAAAATATGCATGTTGTCTGAGTTCGCTTATCTAAATTAGTGACGATTGAGTCAATTAGGTTAAAACAGGCTGTTGTGGACTTTCCCCTTTGAAAACCATATTGTTCTTCCCTTAGTATAGCATGCTTATCGATGAATTGCGTAAGGCGTTTATGCATAGCGGTTTCAAAGATTTTTGATATTTTGGGTATGACAGTAATTTGGTCTGTAGTTATCTAGATCTTCATTGTTACCTTTTGTGGAGAGGTTTTACAACTGATTGTTTAAGGTTACAGTATCATCATTCATCATTATCATAACGTTATCATTGTAAGATGAGCTTCATTAGACTATAAAGGATAGGATACGCGAACTATCTTTGTTACACTGATGACCTCAACGACTCGATATACTAGCTGGGTGCTCTGTGGCTTCGTGGTGATTGGTCGGGAAGCACTCGGCAGTGCTGCGTGGAAGCGATTCTATATCGGTACTCAGTTCGAGTGCGCATTTGAAGCCTCGAGTGTGTACTTGTTCATGTACAGGTAGATAATGAGTACCTAACGTGCGCGGCTTTGGATACGAGCGTGATTTTTATAGATGTATTTGTATAGTTACTAGGTATAATGAATGTCCTACAAACTACTTAAACTAGCAACAACGCAATGATTTCTGTGTCTTCTATTGTTACTTGTCCCCAAGAGTACCAACGGAATCCTGTCTATCAATCTGTATCTTTAAACCGTAAAAGATAGCCAGTTGCTCTCTGACTCAACTTAGTAACTGGCGTCATCTTATAAACGTGCTGAAAACACGCGATGGCACTTCGCCCTCCCTCCGAGCTTCTCATCTACCTGCGTTGTGTCTGTGTAAGTGTGGTTCATTTGACACAGTTGCAAGCATCAGTCCACGGCGAGACTTGTTGATCATAACCCTAGTATTAAGACCGTTATTGTACCATGTTTTAATGCAAATAAATATATTCTATTCTATTCATCCATACACATGTTAACGCATATTTATTTATGTAAAAGGACACTTGTTCTGGGGTGTTCAGAATGGTTCTCGGCCACACGCACGTGGTGGTACGGTGCGGCGAGTCGGCGACGTCAGGAACTGGCAGTGTCACACAGTGAAACGCGCCAGTTTCTCCCCGCGGTGAAACTAGCGCCCGCACACCGCCACCAGCACCGCCGCCACGCCACCGTCGCGCCGCCACGATAACCGCGCTGGGAGCGTTCGCACGCTGATCATAACATGACGATTAAATAATCAACACCACGATGCTATTGTGTGCTGCTGTCCGACACTGCATATAACACATCGGCAAGGAACGAGCGGGGGCGCACGTTGTGTGGGGTGGGGGGGTGGGGAGGCTGGCACCATTGTCTGCGTTATCTGCCATCAGCTAAGCAGCATCGCGGGGAGCAGGCGGACACTCTCAGGGCTCTACACTCTCGTCAAAGCAACGCAAGGCGACGGAAGCACGAAACTAGTTCGTCGCCAGTCAAAGGTAATCTATGCTTGGAGCTCGTGGGTGTCAAATGCGTGGTGTCTCAGTCCCGGTAGCCCACGAGATAGCCTCGCAAGAATTCAGTTTAGTTTGCACAAAGAGAGTGGCTCGCCCGGCGCGTTGCCTCACGCCGGCTGCCGCTGCGCGCGCTCTGTCTAATACTGAAGCAAGTTGCGCAACGTGTGCACAAAGTCATGACCTAACAATCACTGGTACGAGGTCTAACTATACCCGAACGAAAGCTGCGTGAGATCCACTGCGATATTATATACGGACATGCCTCGTAAGGGATATAGCGCTAGACGCCCATTCAGGCACAGCTGAGCGCTGTGATCTGTGATCACGATCAGATACAATGAATGCACTCCGCTGTCTATATAGTCACGCGGACGACGAGACATCAGCCTGTGACACACGGATAGACAGCCGGATCGAACCAACACTCGTGTCGAAACTGCCATTTGACTGAAATAATATCAGAAAGTCCATGCTCTGTTCGAAAGTAAAAATTACAGTTTACAGCTATTACGGCTCTCAGTGAGTTCGTTATGTTCCTTGATAAGTATTAATGAAGTTTGGTTATCTGCCAGTGACGTCGTAGCCGCGCCGTGCTGCACGCCTTCATAGATGTGTACACTGTACAATCTGTACATAACATGTACATTTTTTTAGATTTTTTGCGAGCGCCAGGTTTTTATATAAAACGATGAGGTTCATCAACATCAGCAGCCTTGTTTCACTAGTTGCTGGGTATAAGTAGGCCTCCACTTTTCTGTGGCATGCTTCCTAGTGTTGTCCCCAACTACTTAATAATGTTAGCATTAAGAACAGAGAATCGTTGGATGTTACAATGTAGTTTGTTACCGCGATGCACGTTATGTGCAGTAGTGCATCAACTGTAACATTCTCTAGAATGCGAGTGTTTGTGCATCAACTTGTAATGGTCACTATGTATGCGAGTGCTAGTGTGAGTTCAGTGGCATTGGTTCTAGTGAGTGTCACTGTCATGACATGTGACAGCAGCTCTCATGATGCCTGGAACACAAATGATTTTGGTGTGCCTTTTATATTGGAGATCGGATCCAAAATTTACTTGTACATCATCTTCATTACAGCATAGTGAGCGATATCTGAGAGGCTGTGCCAGTGTTATCTCCGCGGCTATTTCCCCCGCGCGGCTCGCGACACACTTTCTAACGAGCATCTATTCCGTGCCCGCTCTAAAACACTACACAGCACACTCACTGAAATACATACAGCGTATGTGAGATGCTGCAACGTCATTATGCATAATAAATGTTTTATGTAAATGTTCATAAAACTTTTGGAATGGTGTTAGGAGCTCGGTGTGTGAATTGTACGAGCACTGAGCGCGGCCGTGCGGTCTGTTGCGTCACCGAATGCGGCTGTGGCGCCCGTGGAGACTATAAGCACCACAGCAAGAGGGCGACAAACTCATCTGAAGTAGGCACTCCAGTCACTATCGTATCACCAATCTTTGGCCGTCCGGTGGCCTTCGGCGTATGATGCGGTGACTCAAGTGTGCAATGCAGAAGTGTCATAAATCGGCTGCTTGTCCGATTTGTGACAGTTGTGCAAAATATTAATTCAGATGGTTCGCTTCGCTGGGACTCCAGGCGGACTGGACACTCGGGGACTCTCACGCTGGTTCTTTACCGGTTGGTGGCGCAGGCTCGAGCGAGCTACCGTTGCGCCACTCACTGGCTGCTATCCTACGCTATTATAATAAGTCGCTGAGCATAAACTGCTGCTTGCTGTGGCTAACCATTACATTGATTTACATTAATAGTCGTTCCTACTTATTAGGCAAGTAAATCTTAAATTAAGATAGTTTAGAAACCGCGTGCGAGATGATCGCGCTACATACCGCGCATTAAGGCTCGTACAGACTCGCGCGATATCGCGGCCGCGACAGGCACCGACAAAGAAATTGTGCTACTAGTGTCGCGTCGCGCCCGCGATATCGCACGAGTCTCTACGAGCCTTTAGAATATTCATCAGTTGGTCCGGCGCCGCGGCCGGGCGACTCATCTCCGCGCTTTCTCTCCGCGTGCAGCACCCACCGCCGCGCCGCGCCGCGTCGTCGGCTAATGACGACGTACCCTTTGACATTATCATGTGACGTCACGACGGCGGCCTTACGTGCGCAGCGACTCATTTCCGATGCTAGTCATTACTAATAGTGGCGTGACTTGACGCTACAATATTGCATAGAAGCAATATTTAATTTCCAGGGTGATTAAACCTTCTCCGGCTACTTCTGTACGTTCTTCAAGTACGTTCTGATATTGGGTACCGGGTACCGGAGGCTGTACTTTTTGCTTCATGTTATGTAATGAACAGTGGAACAAACGTTCATAGGATGACGGAGCAGAGGTGTTTGCAATGCAAGTTCAATTTGTTCAGTGAATATTTTATGAACAAGAACTTTGGCGAGCCTTCGGCATGAGCTACGTTCTGCTCGTAACATTCCTGCCGGCCCTGCGGGACACCCAACTGATGAACTGACCTACTTGTACTCTGTTATAATTCCTCATTTAGTAAGACTCCCAGAACTGCTGCGCTGTTTATGTTCTTCTCTTAATTAGGCAGACCAACCTTAAAGATTCATTTTCCTATCCATTTTGTCTATGCTCCAATATCGTATCACCTGGTTTAGATAAATTCCTTAAGTAGGTCTTTGTCCTACCAAGATGTGTGTTGACCCTAGCTAATAACAACATGTTGAATGTGGACCCTTGCTGATAACAAATGATTGCATTTGATAAGCGATGGTGGAGATAAGGCGCGGTAGATATCGCGGCGCGGTGACTGCTCCGCAGTGCGCGCGCGTCTCCCTCGCGCATCTGACGACTTGAACCAGCAACACCAGCGACCCAAGTGGCGCCAGTGACACCAGCGACACGAGTAGCGCCTGTGACACCAGCGACACGAGTAGCGCCTGTGACACCAGCACGACAGACACGAGTGACAGCTTTTGCACCAGTGGCAGTTCTATAGTGATCCGATGTTTTGCGAGCGCCGTGAGGTAAGCGATGTCGCGACGATATTTGTACGCACGCGCAGTAATATGCGCTCCAAATGCTTTTAGGTGTAGGTACCTGATGTACCTATATGGTACCCACATCGTGAGGTTGAGCCGGGTTGTGGAGTAATGCTGAGGTTATTCTACATGCAGCTGCTGAGGGATCAGTCTGGACGGTACAGCAAGGAGCCGGGGTTAGTCCGTTATGCTCTTCAACTAATAAGTGATACCGAATTGGTACCGTTTTCAAACTCGATACATTTACTGTAATTTCACGAATGGAAGTGTTTCAATGCTCGCGTGCTGATCAACATGAAGCCAATTAAATTCAGATCCACGAACAAAGCGAACGAAACCCACGAAATTATGCCGGCGACCGCGCCCCTGGGTTATGCCACGGACTGTGCCTCCAGCATATTAAGCAAAGCCCAAGAGCATTATTTCAGATTCAGACAATCAAAAACCGTGCCATGCTATTTATTAGGCGGTATCGCACCCGTTGATCGCAAATATCCGCTAGTCTCGCTAGACAAGTAGTGTCTCGAGTACATAAAACGATACTCGTACATTATTTGGGAGCTATCTCTCGTGGAATCAGCCGCCTACTTCTACGAACGCGAAGTGAAGCAAAGAATCCGTCCCGTCGCGCGTCGCAGTGATACGTCGCACGGCGCTCGAAGGCGTCAGAGGTATCACTGATGGAAGATGCGACGTTCATATAAACGTCGCGTCGCTTGAAGTCGGCAAGCACCGCGCGCCTTCGCAAACGAGTAGGGCCTGTGTTCCCCAACATTCAAACCACCGGTTAGGTATTTAAACAGTTGATTTATGTCAAATTTCCTAAGAAATTGTGAGTAAACAACTGATTAAATATCTAAACAGTTGATTTAAATATTGGTGAACACAGGCCTAAAAAGACTGGAAGTGCTATTATTGTGCGTCGGGCAGGGACTGAATACCGATATAATTTAGATACATGATACCAAATTATCGCTATAAATACCGGTATTTGGGTATTGATTGATATAATACCGTTATTATTAAATTTTCTTGCGACTGTAATAGTACATTACTTGCCAAGGGCTGTAAAAGAAAGAAAGCCCGAAATCAAAGGTATTTGTGACCCGACCTGCAGCTGAGGGTTGTAAATATGCGATAGAGGGCTTTCTTTTTACTGCCCGTGGTGAGTACACAATTTTACGTCTTCACCTGGCCACAATGCGAGTTTTACTGTACGCGTAGCGTGTGGTAAAACTCACATTATGGCCAGGTGTGACGTAAAAAATATTATATATTTACTTAAGAATCATCAATAAAGATTATGTGACGTCACATTGTAGCCTGATATCAGTACTGAGTATCGATATAATTATCTATATTGTATACCGATACTCAAATTACTGATATAAAATACCAGTATTTATGCCAGATGTCGATACTGTTATCGGTATTTTCTTAAAAATATCGGTATTCTTCAAGTATCGATATCGGTCCCTGCTTGGCAAATATATTGACTCTGGACTAAACAGGAAAATACAGGTTGACCATGTTTACAAAAAAACTAAATCAGTTTTCTTATGCCCTCTACATGTTAAGAAAAGTTAGAAATGAGAGTACTTTACTAAGTGTTCTCCATACTAAAATATGGTATCCTATTCTAGGGTAATTCAACAAACAGAGAGTGTGCTTTAAAAGCACAAAAAAGTGGATTAGAAGCATATGCGGACTTAGACAAATTGATTAATGTAGACCATTTTTCAAAAGATTGAAAATCTTAACTCTACCTTCATTATACATATTATATTTGAAGCGGCAATGATGATAAAACGCTATTTAGTTAAGAATCATCAATAAAGATTATGTGACGTCACATTGTAGCCTGATATCAGTACTGAGTATCGATATAATTATCTATATTTTATACCGATGCCAGATGTCGATACTGTTATCGGTATTTTCTTAAACATATCGGTATTCTTCGAGTATCGATATCGGTCCCTGGCGTCGGGACACCGACGCGACGTGCGACGTAGCGATCTTTCTTGTCACTGTCTCTTCTTCAATCCCGTTCACCCAATGCTGAGTGAATGCTACTCCTCCATTGCATGCCACTTTACCCGTTCTTGGATCTCACGCATCCATGCTTGTTTCTTACTTTTAGGTGAAATAATGTGTATGATTAAGAAATTATAAACCTTTTTAGGGTTCCGTACCAAAATGGTAAAAAGGAATCCTTATGGTGTGACTCAGTCTGTCTGTCTGTCTGTCACAGCTGAATATCTCAAGAACTTCTGATGCTATCAACTTGAAATTTAGAATAGTTTTAGATGACGTTTGCCCAACGCGAATTTGCCCAGACGGCACGGTTGGCGCAGTGGTTAAGCGATTGACTGCTGCGCTGCGTGTCGCGGGTTCGATTCCCGCACGGAACAAATAAATATAAAAAAACAATTTTGCAAATAAGAAAGAAACAAAAAAGTTTTATTTTTTTTACAACGGGGACTGAAAGGTGGTCTTAAAAATTCGGAATGCGGCTACTAGGGCAAGGGGGGTATCATATGAAAGAACGCTGTTTGCACATTCTCAAACATGTTTTCTTTAGGCCGCATAGTTTTCGACTTTTGATGAAAAATTAAATAAAAATATTCCCCTTATCTACGAAGTTTGCATGGAGAAAAATCTGAAATTACAAAAACTATTAAAACTAAGTCTCTAAATAGCACACTTTTTCAGAAATCAACAAAAATTACATTAGTTCCTTTATCTGTCAAGAGATAGCGATCACCTAAAACTGCAATGTTCTAC
Source organism: Dryobota labecula (assembly GCA_947523025.1). Classification (NCBI taxonomy): domain Eukaryota; kingdom Metazoa; phylum Arthropoda; class Insecta; order Lepidoptera; family Noctuidae; genus Dryobota; species Dryobota labecula. The sequence continues at coordinate 236,613 of OX383303.1, read as the reverse complement.
ACCGCAATGTTAAAATTGTCTCTCTCTCTTTTTCTCTTTTTGTTTTTTTCTCTCTTTTTCTTTATTTTTTTCTTTTCCTCGCTGATGAATATTTAAAAACATTTCACGTTTCACAACCAAAATGTCCTCCTTCCTACATATTAGAAGGTAGCAGGTTGCTTTGGGCATGGGGTCTCAACTCGAACAAATTATAATTAGTCTTGAAAAAAATTCACAGATGGCAGCATAGGTAAAAATTATAAAATTAACAATCAATAAAAAGCGTTATAGGGCCGATTTTGGCTGAAGTAACATTATTAAAAATCAAAATTTCCTTGTTTAATGTTGATTTATCTATTTACACTCCATAAATCACGAGAATGACAACTAGTATCTAGGCCGACTCCTAGATGGCGTTGTAAAACTACAATCTCTGGCAATTAGTGAGTCACTGATGCTGCCATGTGTTAAAAAAATCGAGGAAAAAAAATAGCCAGCCTTAAGGAGGTGTCATTTCTCCTTTGTATGGGATTGGGTATCTGGAGATAGTATTCTATTATGTGTGCTTTGGGTGAAGCACAGTTGTAGTTATTCTGGGCTGGTACGGAACCCTCGCGGTGCGCGAGTTCGACTCGTTTCTTGACCGGTTTTTTTTATGTGCTTAATCATACAGATACATAATGAGGAACAGCTATTCTGAAACTGCGCAACCGTTATTATTCCAAGTTTGTACCGCTGTAAGTCTTCAGTTAAGTCTTACGGGATGTAAATACATATTCTGGCAAGACGTATGATGACAACAGCGCCAGTATTGCAGGACCGCAGGCCTGTCCCGTGCCGCCCGTCTCGTCAGACACGCTGCACGCTCCGCATGCCATTACCATGTAACGAGTCTTCAACTCTGACCGGCGCGGCGCGAGGGCTGTGCAAGCTGCTCGCTCGGAGTCGTTCCGCGTGCCGACGAGCTAATTCCGTCACAGACTCCCGCACCTGAGCCGTGCGCCGCTGTTGTGTTACCGCATTATGTTTCATTAGTAACGCACGTTAATACCGCTCAAACGCATACACTTGCTGCGACGCCTGCGACGTTATCAAACAAATTAATGAGTAATATTGATGTATAAAAAAGGATTAGTAACCGCGTTTAATGTGTTCGTAAAGGTAATATCAGACAGATCACTTAAGAGAACAATCACTCTAGTACGGGTTCGTTTGCAGTTTTTTTTATTATTATTCATTTTCAGAGTGGAAGCTCCAAAATATGGGACAGTCGGGGTCGGGACAACCTAACAACAGGACGGAATCGGTTGTTTTTAAATTGTTATCGAAGGTGCCTTTCCTCTGGTTCAGCACTGTTGTACACACGGCTACATATCAAGCTATATTTTCCAGTATAAGCTGATCTCTCATTGTACGGAAATCCTATACAATGCGAGTCCAGCGTAAACTGGATTTGTATAGCTTGATATATGTAGCAGTGTGTACTTAGGTATTAAGCTCATGCATCCCTTTCGATTATGCTAGTTTTCGATTGACGTCATGGCATTGAATTCTGATGATAATGTGTCCCACACGAAATATTATGACGTGATTAAACGTTTCTTTACTCGAAAACACGATACTTCAATCACGACATAGCGAACCATCTGATATGGTCTGGCACGCGCCCTTATCAATCAGACCTGACTTAAAGATTACTCCTTTCCGATCGGAATCTACTCGTTTTCAATTAAATTTTTGTGCTGTTAATTATTATCGTGTACTGCTCGTACCGTGTACCGTGTAGGTACAGACGCCAGCACATCAAGCTACCACAATCTGTCAAATTTCTTTATTCGATTTTCAACTTTATCACTACATTATAAGGTTCAAGGTTGATTGCGAAAATTTGACAGTTTCGGGTAGCTTGACCTGCTGGCGTCTGTACCTACACGCTATGCCGTTTTTAAAATAAAGGCACACGGGGCCCGTGCCCAGGGCCCCCGACCTCACGGGGGCCCCCTGAAGGCCGATCCAACGCTTCTTTTCAATAGCGCATTTTTTTTGTAATTTTAGGTAGATACTTGCAAAGAATTACCGTCGAAATTGAAATATTAAAATTAAACTGATTAGTATCTCTGATCGATTGTGTTAGTAATGCACGCAATAATTTCGATCAATACGAATCGGCTGCTAAAGAAAAAAATGCAAATGCTGACTATAAAGATAAGTTTGAAAAAAAAAAAAAAAAACTCAGCACTCTAATCACTTCTTTTGAAGGATCATCAGATATTGAACAGTAGAATGGTAAAAAAAAATCGTGTGGATGTTTGTTCCTATAATTGACACAATGTTTAAAAAATCGTTCGGCAACATACTCGTACCAAGAAATTGACCAACGTTTCTCAGTTAATAACAATCAATTTTGACCAGTTGACAAAAATATGCAAAGAATTTGCAGAATTTTATCATGATGAACTCAAATTAGAATGGTTTCATATATGGCAGTACTTAAGAATATACCTAGCAAAGGAATCAGCGGATTTGAGTGTCTGAAGTCTTAATACAGTCCGATAAATTAGAAGAAACTTTTCCAAGTGTTTGTCAGCGTCGTAGCTAGGGGTTGGCCATTGGGGCGGCTGCCAGGGGTGACTAAGGGGGCGCACTGTGCAGAATCACAGTGCCAGCGCCCGAAAGGGCATGATGCCAACATAATGACTCCAGTACAAAAAAATAATAATTCGGCGTGGTTCCAGAACATCCCCGAAATCATTTAACTTTGGTGCTGTAAAGCGAGCTCTTTTCTACATAAATGGGTAAAAAAAACCGAACCTCTCCGAGATAATGCAATAATATAATTTTCGAGCGCACTCTTGCATTATGCGTTCTCACAACTCTTGAGTTTTTCTGCATAACTCGGCAACATAACTAAGTACTATGACATTTTAGAGGTATGAGGAACGGCGTAAAGTTCACTCATACTCTAGAATAAAGGGAGGATCCTCCGACCAGACGGGTATTGTGTCTGGTGGGCAACTGCCCAACGGTTGTTGTCAGGATGTTGTATATATGCTAGTCGCGCGGTAAACTCTGATAGCGCGATGCAGGATTTGTGACGTCAGGTCTTTGATGCATAGTTCGCATGTGGCGTTGTTGATACCGTCACAACATATTTCTGTTTGAATGATCAAAAGACAATCTAACCCATTTCAGAGAGACTGAAAAATTTTCAAGCTCGTTGCGCTCGCTGTTTATTTTGCATTTTCACAATTCCTGAGCTTTTCTGCTGACTCAGCAAAGTAACTCCTATTGCTATTTGAATGATAATAAAAAAAATCTAACATACCTATCCGAAAGAGGGAGTAAAAAATTTCGAGCTCGCTACGCTCGCATTTTGTAAACGTTCTGCTTTCCTGCTTAAATGGACAAAGCAATTCGTCAATTAAGTGCAGAGTAAGAGATATCCTTAATAAAGTATACTTTGACGATATTATAGAACCGTGTTTTTCAACGTGTGGGTCGCGACCCCCAAGGGGGTCGCCAAGCCTCTTAAAGGGGGTCGCCGTTACTTAAGAGCTCGTAAATATAAAACCATACTAGTTCAAAATTTTATATTTATTAAGAAAATGTTGGAATATTGAACCATGCTATTATTAGTACACCATTCAACTTGTCTATGAGACTTGAGATTGAGGTAAGGATTTATGATTAAATCCATGCTTTTTAATCTGTCAGTGTTGTCTCGGTGACATTGACGTTTTTCAACACTCTAAAACTGTTCATCGCCTTTTGCAACGTGTCCATTTAGCTGATTTTCTATAACCCATAATTTTAATGTGAATCATATTGTATAACTTGTAATTTTCTTTACTAGACAATAATAATTATTGTACCATGTGATCGTGTAAATTTATTTTCACTCGCCGCCTGCCACCTATCAACCTAAATTGTCTTCCATCCACTGACTGACATAGCAAAAGCTAGGCCTCCACATCGCCTGGCTGGCTCTCTGCTCAACAGAAAAAGTTAATTACCTAATGGCTTAGGTTAATACGAATAAAAAAATACCTAAAAATCGCATAAATCATTAATGTGACGAGGATCAAGCGTACATTAATGTGTTGGTTACTCCTGTTTATCGTTAACCAATTTTTCAATTAATACTTTTTTTGTTTAGAGTTAAATCGTTTTTAAAATTAAGGCGATTTCTCTGTTTGCCTTTTATTTGAGCCATTGACGAAAACGTTAAACCGCACAAGTTGGAGGTTCCAAATGGAATGAAACACTTCAAAGCTTCTGTGGTTAATTGTGGGTGTTCTGTTTTTCTGTTTAACCAAAAGGTACCTAAAGTGACAGACTTGAATTTAAAGGTAGAACAGAAATCACAATTTCAAGGTAGGGGGTCGCGAAATATTTTTCTATACTAAGGGGCCGCGTCATCAAAAAGGTTGAAAAGCACTGTTATAGAAGATTTTGCAGAACAGAAATCCCAATAGAAACCATTATCGTAACCAATTCAAACCTTGCAGCATTTTATTTAATAACGTAGATACCTACCTAAGGGCTATTTCTTAAAACAGTTGATAACTTATACTTGATTTTTACCAATTACCCATGGTAAATATAAAATCATAACAGACTTTTTTTTGCCATTCCCTTTTTTTACTTTTCAAAGGGGCCCCAAATTCTTGTGTGCCCAAGGGCCCCGGCCTGCCTTAAAACGGCCATGCCTACACGACATGAATGTTATCATCATACTGGACTGTGTGAGGCGTTAAGGACCCAGTTGCAGTCGCAGCTATTAACTGCTGCAACTAAACCACATAATTGTACGTTTGTATAACCACCACACAGATTTTAAGAATGTTAAAACAATGAAAATTCTTTATTGTGCGGTTGTCTGTAGCCACCTTGAATACGCTTCTGAGGTTTGGAACCCAAATTATAATGTATACATTATGAAGCTACCGAGCGCACAGTGGCGCCCTCATCGTTATTTCGGTGATTTCTTTTATTTTAGAATGAAAATGCAGAAAATAAGCTCGTCAAGTTGTGCTCCACAAGACTATACGTTATTATTACTACAAACAGTAGTTTTAAATTGTTATGTTTTATTGTAATCATTAAAACGGAAAATAGTGGCCACTAAGCTCCGTTTTAATGATTACAATAAAACGTAACAATTTAAACCTACTGTTTGTACTTGACTAGCTTATTTTCTGCACTTTCATTCTAAAATAAAAGAAATCACCGAAATAACGATGAGGGCGCCACTGTGCACTCGGCGCAGTCTTAAGGGTCGGATACACTGCGAGCGCGAGAGAAAATTAGGTATTGAAGCGCTACTCACACAGCGATAGACGCGCGCGCCCCGCTCACGCACACATAGATGTTTACATAGTGGTTCGAGCGGCATGAGCGTGAAGACAATATTAAAAAAATAGAAGTGGATACTATGTTGTTCTTTTTATTGCATTTATACTTAGTAAGGAAGGATGGGAGTATGTAGGCATCAATCAGCTGTTATATTATGATTTTCAAAAACAAAGTCAATACGTCATGTTTTTAATTTTTTATTATATATATATTTTTTTTATTCATCAGGCTGCACCGCCGGCTCGATCAGCAATGGCCATTCTTGATTCTGTAAAAAAAAATACACTACATTCCTTATAGTTCTGAATGCAGACAAATTTATCCACTCTCCGACTGACCGCTGACAGACATTTCTTTCTCCTATTTATTTCCCCATTCACTTGTATCACTCGCTCAAGCATTCGTCCACTTACTCGCCTTCCGATTCACTCACTGTTTCAAACTAAACGTAAATACGTACTAACTTCTGTATTACAATTATTATCAAAATTTTGGATTTTGCCAAATGCAGCCGTGAAACAAATAAATAGATACAATTATATTCCCGTTACTGACAAAAAATATAAGTAGGTATGAAGTATGCACAATAGTTAACAATTAATAAAAAAAAACCGACCGACAGCTCTGTAAATTCTCACACTCACGTTTTTTACTCCAATGCACGCATTTATGGCTGGCAAAAAAGCCCTGGTATTTTTTGCTTTTGGCCGTATTTTTCCAAAATACAGTCTTTGACTAACCATAAACGCCATAAACCATAAACGCATGCATTGGAGTAAAAAACAAAAAAGGTGAGGAGTGTGAGAACACTCCTCACCTTTTTGACCCTGGACACCATCTAGATCAAGTACTTGTCAAGACAAATCTAACGAGCCCAAACACGACGAGGTTATGTTGTATACTTAAAGAGTTCCTATGGCCACCTTCCGACGTCATCATCAGACCCTGGACACCATCTAGATCTGTAGTACTTGTCAAGATAAATCTAACGAGCCCAAACACGACGAGGTTATGTTGTATACTTAAAGAGTTCCTATGGCCACCGGTTGGCTACATCATCAGACCCTGGATATTATTCTAGTTCTATAGTACTCGTCAAGACAAATCTTACGAGCCCAAACATGACGAGGTCATGTTGTATACTTAAAGAGTTCCTATGGCCACCTTCCGACTTCATCATCAGACCCTGGACACCATCTAGATCTACAGTACTTGTCAAGACAAATCTAACGAGCCCAAACACGACGAGGTCATGTTGTATACTTAAAGAGTTCCTATGGCCACCGGTTGGCTTCATCATCAGACCCTGGATATTATTTCTAGTTCTGTAGTACACGTCAAGACAAATCTAACGAGCCCAAACACGACGAGGTTATGTTGTATACTTAAAGAGTTCCTATGGCCACCTTCCGACTTCATCTTCAGATCCTGGACACCATCTAGGTCTGTAGTACTTGTCAAGACAAATCTAACGAGCCTAAACATGACGGGGCTATGTTGTGTATTTACAGAGAACAATTATGTAGTTAGAACAAATTATGTCACACCAAGTACTTGAAAACATTTATTACAATAATATTATGAACCGGAAAGACGTAAAAATAATAACAAACAAATAACAAATGACACAATATACGAAATACGTGCAGAAAGAATCGAGCGTAAAAAACTTATATTTTAGTACTTACCTTATATAAATTACTAGCTGACCCGACAGACTTCGTTCTGTCAAAAGCTATTTGACTGTGGCAGTTTGTCTACGCGCAAAGGAAACTACCTACCTACCCTACCCTACCTTACCCTATCCTACCCTACCCTACCTACCTATCTACCCTACCCTACCCTACCTACCTACCCTACCCTATTCTACCCTACCCTACCCTACCCACCTACCTACCCTACCCTACCCTACCCTACCCTACCCTACCAACCCTAGCTACCCTACCTAACTAAAACCTTCCATTTTTTTTTTTTTTGATAAAATCTACTCTCAGACCTACCAAATGATGACTGACACGTTATGTCAAACGCCATAAAGTTACATTAGAAGATAGAGTTACCTACTTATTATTACAATAAAAATGTAAATATGGTCGTTTTCTTACAATTTCTTTTTTTTTAACTTTCTTAAATTTTTCTTACATAAGAACCTTCTCCTGACAATAACAAACACAACAAAAAAATAATTAGCGAAATCGGTCCAGCCGTTCACGCGTGATGCCGTGACCAAGGGAAATAGGGATTCATTTTTATATATATAGATTGTTCTGAGTTCCGACCACTGTGCGGGGGATCTCGTGTACGCACAGGCCACTATTTGCCGCGTATTTTGTTAGTAAGAGCGACGTGCTCCCACGTTGAAGACGTGCGGTCGACTGAGCTCCGCGGCTCGTACACTGCCATATAGCGGGTAATACGCATCGCCATAATAAATTGTATGGAGATTTTGGGCGTCAAAATTGGGAAAGTTTGCGATTTTTTTACGCAAAACAGAAGTAACATTATGGAAAACTAAAACATGCATTGGGTTCACTGTTCTTTATTGTTTTTATTTATGTATAAATTAAATAGATGCCTTCTTGTTTTAAGCCTTAAGTTATCAAAATACGGCAGTGCTTTTTACACGTTTTTAGTGATTTTCAATATTTTTTTAACAATCATCTGCAAAGTTTATCCCCAACCCGATTTTTTCATGGACTAGTAAAACTCTTGAGCTTGCCAGATGTATGTTTTTCGTGGCAATTACTTTAAGTTTTCTATATAAACTTATCGAAATCCCATAACACGATTTCCTAGTGGTGACCCTTAATCGGGTTGAAGGTGTACAAAGCCGATTTTTGAGGTAGGTACACTCAATATCGCTAAAATACCTATCTCCAGAACTATATAAGTCGGTTTAAAAAAAAAAATATTCTTCCTCTACACGAGCGAAGGAAAATTGCAGATCTTGCTTTCTTATTTCGTGTTATGAACGGATCTACTGACGTCCCTGAGTTGGTGGGCAAGATCGGGCTGCGTGTGCCGAGTGCATTTCTTCGGAGACCACGTCTTCTCCATGTCCCTCAAGTTAGAACTATCTACCGACAGAACTCGTACGTGATAAGAGCTTGTCGTGCTTTTAATATGGTGTGTCAGGATGACGAGTTAGATTTAGATTTATTTACTAGTAGCGTTAAGGAAGTAAAGTTTGAACAATTTATTTTTTGATGTATAAACATTTATTTTTGTGTTTTCTTTATTATTGTATTTTTTGAGCGTGAGATAATGCATATATATGTATCTCTTATATTTCGCTGTTTTAGCGTATTTGTTAATGTTACTCACATTAATTGTTAGTGGAAGCTTGTAATTGGCCATCTTTAAACATTGAACTAGTTATAAAATGTATTAGCTGTAAGTTTTCCTAAAATTAATAAAATAAAATAAAATAAACAAAGCAGTTAAAGATCGAACTCGCGACCTTTGAGCATCTCTCTTATATAATAGATACAGTTTATAGCACAGACTTACAGAGAGCGTGTAACTACCGTGCAGGCGCAGCTCACAGTCCGCGCCTCCCCGGGGGCGACGTGTGCCGGATTACACTACTCCACCACTACAGCGGTGCTGACTTGCCCGCTGCAGCTATACTGACTTGCCTGTTCCCTATAAAGAACTTAGTGCAGGAAACGAGCGAAGGAAAGAGTTACCCTTTCTCCTAAAAACCATTGCGTTGAGTCGAAAGGAAGAAGTTTACTACGGACAAATATCGTTATCTCTCATGTCTGTGCCTACGCGTCAGCTTGTTAGTGGAACTGCCATCATTATCAGTGTTTGAGGAGCCCATTCAATCAGACAGAACTTATGTTGGCAAAGAAAATGTAAGCTGTGTTTTGTTTGCGTGACATTGTCCCCGCGCCGCCCGTCGCGCTCGCTCGTCGTGCATATGGCATAAGGCAGTCGGCATTAATACAAATCATTGAACCGCAACACTACACAAGCTTATTTCCGGTTAGAAGGTTGTGTGAATCAGTGGTGTGTGCGGTGGCTAAGGGGCGGACGCGGGCATTGAGACCTGTTCCGCTGAGCTTGCGTCCTTGGCGCACCCGGTTATATAATATAATAATAATATAATACTTTTAATGTTATAAATAAGTCTCAAGGAAACAGTCGCGCTGTACCTAGACTGCGTGACGGTTTCCTTGTGACTTAAAAGAACATTTATAAATGACACTATTGTTTGTGTGCAAAATAATGTAACCGCTCGTCTTAGTGATCTGGACATTCCACACGGGACGTAATGAGTGCACATGCACACTCTCCAAATCTCCTTAGCTGGTACAGTTAGCGGCGGAAAGCGGCGCGAGAGTCCTTGACCGCGAGCAATCTGTACCGCTCGGCATTCCGAGCCGCTCCGAGCTGACCCGAGCTCCTCCGAGCGCTGCCGACCCCACTGTTATAGCCTACACGTGATAGTTGCACTGAGACATTCCAAGCTAATCGGTCCGCGGCGCGCCTTCAAAAGCTTCACCGTCAGTTGTAGAGAGTTTTACATAAAATAAAACTTACCTATTATTTTTTCATCAATATCCGGAATCCATCTTGAGTCAAGCACCTATTTTCAGCCTGTTGTTAGCATTTCCTTTGCCTCTCCGATAGTGGCGCCGTCTATACTTTCCGTTGGTACTAAGTATTTTAAGCGCGCATCGGGTGATGGCCCGATTAACGTCATTATGGAACTCATGATGCACCAGGTAGACCTTACCTGGATTCCGGATATTGATGAAAAAATAATAGGTAAGTTTTATTTTATATAAAACTCTCTATTATTTGTTTTGTATCAATTTCCGGAATCCATCTTGTGTGATGTGTTTGTTATCACCTGGTGCGCTTAACGCAAAGACGCTATAATGTGTAATAAAGATGCAAAAATAAAATAAAATTGGGTTAATATAAATTTATGATGTATAATTATGTAAATGTATTACAATAATTAATCAAGTATGACATACTGCTTGCTTTCATTAAATAACAAAATAAATAGGTAATTAACTAAAAATAATGGTAATCTTTCAATGAACGGGATCAAAATAATTTGATAAAGATACAGAATGCTCGGGAATATTCGAATCATTTTGCAATTCCCTTTGATAATTATTTTGGAAGGTACGAGTATGAATCATTTTCCAGTTACCGGTTGCAAGAATTTGATTAATTGGAAAATTTTCTACAAAATTGAGAGAAGCTACTGCAGATCTTACTGATCCTGGAGTTGCATCAATACCACTAGCTTTTAAGAGAGACCTCACCCACCCGCCAATAACAGTTCTAGATGCAGGTTTTATATCCCCTTTAGCTGTAATAAAGAAATGTTTTATATTTACTTGACGGTTTTGAGTAATACGTAATAACTGTCTTAACCAAAAAATCGAATTTAAATTTTTATCAGGATGTTCCCTAAGCCTCCAACCAGACTGCCTATGGTTATGGTTGTCTGTTTTAGACACAAATGCTGGCCACAATACAATAGAGGTCAACAATGTAAGATCGTGAACCCTGCGGCCTGATGCTAGCAGTAAAAGAGTAGCCACATGTCTCGATACATGAAATATATTTTTAAGCTATTGCATAGCTTCTATCGCGGGCCTTGAGCGCGGGGACCGAATCCAGAAATTCCGTAACGAAAAAACCTCACGCTCCCCACTCCGACGGTTATTTTACTACACCAGTACCCTCTAGTGATCTAATAATTTCTGGCAGTTCCTTTATCTGTGTACTGCGTATTTTATTCTTATAAATATTAGTTTATAAAATTATGATCTTCACAAAAAGTGATTGTTGATAGTGGGGTTTGAACTCACGACCAGTCGATTACGAGTACGTTCAGTTCCCCTGTTGCAGCGCAAGGCTACAATGACTTAATTAAAGCTTGCCAAATAGTTGATACCATTCCAGTTGAACAATTTTTAAACTGGACTAGACGGTTGGAAATGACTCATGTACATGGAATTTTTTCGCTATCAAAACAGTTTGTCACTCTTTTTTTATTTAAAATTACTTTAGGTTCAACACTTTCGTCTATTTTGAAGTTGTTATTATGCTTATATTTGAATAGTATTTGACTTTGTTTACGTAGTTATACACTTTTACGACGTTCAGCACTTATTTATTTTGTTTTTAAGCTATTGCATAGCTTCTATCGCGGGCCTTGAGCGCGGGGACCGAATCCAGAAATTCCGTATATCAAAGAAAGTATATAGAAAGTATATCAAAGAAAAAGAAATACTGCATAAATAAAATAAATAAATAATTATAATTGCATAAGTTGATACAAAATGCTATGCAATAGCTTTACCGCGGCAGTCCCCGAGTGCCACACGTCTTTTTTTCGTCAAAATTGTAAGTACTGTATGTATGTATTGCAATAAAACTTTAGGGTTCCAAATAGGTGGTTTAGCCGGTTTCTCTCGTGCGACAGAAATTGCTTTTAATATATGTTTTATAAAGAAATTTGACGACCAATCAATATTTGATGTTAAGTGTGTGAAAGTTGAAATAACAGATTTATGTACCAAAATAGTTCTATAAGCAAGACCTATATCACAGTGTAAATATGCTAAATATCGTGCTACTTGATCCGCATTAGGGTATTTGTAATTAATTGAATGCGACTCACACCATTGCTTCCATCTGCGCCACGCTGGTCTGTAGGTATTGATTGTTGAGCCTCTCCAGCTTGACATAAGGAGTTTTTGTTCTTGATCCGTCCAGTCCGTCAAAATACCTGGCCAAAATCAGCCATGCCTCCATGTGTAGGTTTTGCACCTGCGGCGGATGCGTCCTTGTTCTGGTGTCTATCAGATTGCGGGCTAGATCTCCTCATCTGCCTGCCAAAATACTTTGTTCCACTTCGGGGCAATCAATATGTAGTTTCCGCTGGCTTGGTTCAGGTGTCTGAGAACTCTGGGAATCAGATTTGGTGGCGGAAACTGCCAAGCTAGGTTGTAGTGCCACTGATGGCAAAATGCATTGTGGTGTTGTGCTTCCTGATCGTTCACGTCCAGTGATGCGTACCTTGGTACTATGCTAGCTGTTGTCGATGCGAAGAGGTCTATCTCCGGCGTTCCCCACATTCGAAAGATTTGTGTCGTTGCTGACCTCGTGAGGTGCCACTCTGGGCAAGTCTTCTGCCGAGAAAGAGCATCCACCTCCACATTAAATTTGCCCGGAAAATAATGTGCTGTTAGATGAATGTTGAAACTTTCTCTAACACCAACGTCCATGCCGTTCTGATTTCTGAAACTTGGCTAAAACCTGAACTTGTATCCACCTCCTACTCTCTGCCAGGGTTCGTTCTGTTGCGGAATGACCATGTCGGAAGGAGAGGGGGTGGTGTAGCAATATATCTTCGTGCTGATTTTCCTTTTAAAGTTCTCTCTACTTCTTCCTGTAATACTTCGGCTGTTTCTTTTTCTTGAGGTCAGTGTCAAAGGAGCTAAAACCGTTCTTGGCGTTGTGTATTGTCCGCCTTCACTTGATTACTTCACCGAATTCGAATCGGTCCTAGAATCTTTAGGTTCTGAGTATGCACATCACATAGTCATGGGGGATTTCAACACCAATCTCCTTGCCCACAACTCCCATCGATCCCGTAAACTTCTACACCTGGTCGAGTCAGCTAGTCTGCATGTGTTGCCTCTCCAACCAACTCAACATAACGCTGCCGGTGATGACACTTGGCTCGACTTGATCCTCACCTCAAATCCTTCTCTAGTCTCCTCACATGGTCAACTTGACGCTCCTGGTTTTTCCCATCACGACCTTATTTTCCTATCTTATGTCCTTAAATCTCCTAAACCCAAACCTACGTTCCAGTACAGGCGTGCCTTTGCGCGGATGAATAGTGAAAAGCTTGCACAAGATGCTTCTAGTATTTACTGGACACCCCTGGAGGAAGCTACTACAGTTGACGATAAAGTTGCGTTTTAGTGTTGATCGATTTTTCAAATGCCTTCAATACCGTCAGTCACGAAGTCCTTTTATTCATCCTCTCCTATCGCATGGTCTCTCACGAGGTTCTGGAATGGTTTTCTTCCTATCTTCGGGGGCGTCAGTAATCAGTTTTTGCTGGTAACTCTAACTCCAGCTGGTGTGATCTTGATGCTAGCGTCCCTCAAGGCGGCATTTTATCTCCACTTTTTCATTCCGATCCTTCCGGCTTCGTTAGCTCAATACGATATTGGAGTGTTGCAAAATTGTACTGCAGTGTGAACTTTATGAGTGACAGCCATTGACATATATATATTACTGCGTAAGGACTGGGCGGACCGCATGTTATAATGACGCCTCGAACGTGGTCCCAAAATGGTCTTCCCTATAACGAAGTGAACTAGAACGTGTTCGGCTGTCTTCGGGAGCGGTCGTAAAATTTTACAAGCAAAAATGCCAAGTTGTGTCGTGAAGGGTTGCGTGAACTACGACAAAAATCACAATAAAACAATTGATAACATTTCATATCACCGATAAGTTAAAAATAAAACTCAAAACTCAAAGCATTTATTTCAATTAAACCATTTACAGGCACTTTTGAATTGTCAAAGAGACGGTCAGTTTGTCAGAGTCGGCAAGTTGAAGCTAGATGCCCATTCCAATACGTAGATCACTATGGAGAAGAACGGACAAGAAACTCCAAGGACACTCTTTTAAATCAAGATATTACATAATCCTGGGTACATTATTCTTGTTGTTTCTATATGTGAGACAATGTAAAAACTAATAAAACAATTCAAAATATAAATTTACAAATTAAAAATAAGCCCTGGCAGTCAAGAGATGACCAGTCCCAACTGACGGCGCCCGTTCACGAACATGACGCATGGATCAGCACCATCCAGCTCAACCATTTTGTAGGGAACCGAATGATCCAACACACGCGCCACCAACAGTGAAACATTTAAGTGAGCATGACATACTCTCAACTGCCATGCTCTTTCAAGTCAACATAAATCATAATAACATAGTAAACGACTCCATGGTATTCACATTTACAAAATTGAAAAAATGCTGCTAAATTATACAGAACTATAGTTTGCAATGTATTTGAGAGATTAATAAAAATTTACTACCAAAAAAGAAAATAATTATTATCTATTGGAGTATTCATCAATAAAAACATGCTTAAATAAAAACAAAATAAACATTAAGTTCGTAATGTCAGAAAATAAAATAAAATAAAAAAAGGGGGAAGCAACTTCCAAGTATTCAAATTTTATCTAGTGAGGCCAAGTGGCAGTGGAGCAGGACCAGCATTTAGCCAAGCATTTTTATCTACGATATAATCATCCAACTTATAATATGCTTGTCTGCATTGTGTGCGTTTTATGCACGTTTTAAATTTCTTCTCATTTAGTTGAAGAATATCGAGTGGTATTTTATTATAACATTTTACACAGTACCCCATAAAAGAAGTGTGTACTTTAGACAATCTGAAGCGTGGTTGATCTAATTTGTTCCTATTTCTAGTGTTAAAATTATGCCCGTCACTTATTTTACTAAAAAGATGTAGATAAATAAATATGTAATTATATCAACTTCTAACATTATTTAAAACAATTTTCTTTCTAATTTGTCTCAACGTTTGGCAAAGACGACGCGAAGCCGCGTAAAAGTGCGACATAACTTTGCAGCGGCGCGCGTTTTTAGCCGATGAAATGAAAAGATTTATTATTATTACTATATGATTTAATTATGTATAAAATTATTTTTATTGTTTATTAAAAGCAAATTAAAATGTGTTTTATGTACTTACTGCTAAAAAATCTCTAAGTACAGTGAAATACGTATTTATTTTGCAGATTTCCTTCTGATTCCGTGCGAAATAAAGTTTGGAGTCGTGTCATAAGTTAAAAAAAATAAGTTTAAAAATATTGTTTTATTCGAAGGCCAATGGAAATTTTATAACACAAACAAACTGCAATAAATATAAATTTCGAAACATAGAAGGTTTTTTATTTCTTTGTACCTCGAAAGATACCCGCTCTTACAAGTTTGCGTCTAGGAACAGACCACGCCGATTGACATCGTAGTTCTAATAGATGGCGTTAGTGTTTTTGTATGGCGACCGTGTCCGGCAAACGCTCGGACGACTGTATCTTTACTATTTATATCAATGGTGACAGCTGTAGCTCTGCAGGCAAGGACTCGGGGTGCTGTTTGATTTATTGTACCAAACACAGCAGTGCAGATAGCGAAATTAATAATTAAAGGAACAGGAACAAAAGACGTAATACTGATTGCTCACTGGACACTTCCCGCGGTATCATTAGCGTTAACATCAATGTTGCTCAGGAATTTGCAACTTTCTTTACCAATATTCCTATTAAAACTACAGAAAGGGCTTTGCATGAAGTGTATGGGCGACACTGTTGCCTTTTTTTTATGGCACACTAACGCCACCTTGTAGATGTGTAGAGTACTTTCATGCAAACAATAGTTACTATGGCAGCTCAGCTCTAAAGTACATCCGTCTCGAGTTATGCATCCTAATCTATGACGCGTATTTAATTAGGAAAACTGAAAATATGAGTTACTTTTATGATCCTATACTATTTATTTCATAGTACAAACTCTATTGGACTCAAGGTGCATCATATTGACGGCATAGTGTGACATCAAGTTACACTTCACCGTAACAATGTCATGAGTATTTTATTAACAAAACTGAAAATATTAGTGCTTCTTATACCCTTGTCTGGTCTATTTTATAGTTTAAACACTATCTGGACTCAAGTTACGTCACGTTGGCGTAGGTGGCATAGTGTGACATCAAGTCACACTTCACTACAGCAATGTTACGACTATTTTATCAATAAAAATGTAAATATGGTTTATTTTACGGTCTTCTTTATTTGAAGTGTTACGGGGTAAATTGAATAAAAGTGATTTTAATGGACGACTTGTATTTCTGCCTACACAGGCACTTCCTTTATTACGATAGTAATATAACAAACAAGGACACGAAACAATTTATAAGCGACAGAACAAGTAAGACACGAAACGAATAAAATATTAGGAGATCTAGAACTTTGTAGAAGACTAGAAAATTGAGAAGGTTTCCGGTCGCCTAGCTCTTCATGAGTGAGAATCTGCCCCCTTTTTTCGCGCGAATCAGATAGCCTATGTATACGCTCGGCCTTCAGCTTAGCGTACTTGTCCTGGGCTGGCGGGTTCTCGATAATGTCCCTAGCCTCCACCATATAAAGGTGGCCCACGACGGTATAAAATTTAGTACTATCCGCGGTACCGCGAACTGACCTTCAACCTGGGCGAACCAAAGTACTGGCTGTGCTGGCCAAAAAGGCGGCAATCTGACGTTGACTCGGCAGACGTCCTGCTTCTCCGCTGATGCTCCTCCGGTCGTCGCTCCCTGTTCTGCTCTGGTCGACATGCTGGCTCCGTCAGGCTTGTGTTCTTCTTCACCAATTTAGAGGTATGAGGAACAGGGTGTAAATTTCACTCATACTATATATAAAGGGAGGATCCTCCGACCAGACGGATGTTGTGTCTGGTGGGTAACTGCCCGACGGTTGAAGTCGGGATGTTGTATATATGCTAGTCGCGCGGTAAACTCTGATAGCGCGATTCAGGATTTGTGACGTCAGGTCTTTGATGCGTAGTTCGCATGTGGCGTTGTTGATACAGCCACAATTTCATAATGTAAACACTATTTGGACTCATGTTGCATAAGTGGCATAGTGTGATGTCACATCAAGTCACATTTCACTATTAGAAATGTTACGGGTACTTTATTTACAAAACTGGTGGTGAGATTGCTTTGCATTGCTTTTTTTTTTCTTTTCTTTTTCTTGCTTTTTTTTCTATGTCGATACCGAATGACACTCCAGCGATCGTCACAAAAAAGACAGTACCTATGTATTTTAATTCTTAAAGAAAGCAAAACGGCTTTCAAAAGTTCGCCGCCTGAGGTAAAAAAAAATTTGCTATTCTTTGAAAAAATACCTGATAAGGAGGCAGCTGCAATTAACAGCGTACAGACAGACGGAAACAAAGGCTAATTGCCATGCCATACATTGTCTTAATTGCTGCACAGCTTTAAACTGACCATGCACTCAAAAAATTACATTATTTGCATGTGGACGCTTCTTGAACTCTTAGAGAAGATATCCGATTTTTTTAATTATAGAAGCCAAGACAGTATGGAGCAATCACACTATCAGTTTTGAAAATAAAGTAGGTACTCGTAACATTGCTAGTAGTGAAGTGTGACTTGATGTCACATTACACTATGCCACTTACGCCAACATGATGCAACATTAGTCCAAATAGTCTTTACACTATGAAATAAAGAAGACCGTAAAAGAAATCATATTTTATTTTTATTGATAAAATAGTCGTAACATTGCTGTACTAATATTGAAGCACTAATAATTTCAGTTTTGATAATAAAATACTCATGACGTGTAACTTGATGTCACACTATGCCACTAACGCCAATGTGATGCACCTTGAGTCCAATAGAGTTTGCTATGAAATAAATAGTATACTCGTAGGACCATAAAAGTAACTCATATTTTCAGTTTTCCTAATTAAATATGCGTCATAGATTAGGGTGCATAACTCGAGACGGATGTACTTTAGAGCTGAGCTGCCATAGTAACTATTGTTTGAATGGAAGTACTCTACACATCTCACAAGGTGGCTATTACCGACTGCTAAGGCTGCAGGATAGATTTCTTATTTAATATGTAAGAAAAACACAGCCATTCGGTATAGAATTCGAAGTATATTTAAAGATAGTGCAAAAAAACAACCACGTATCAAAAATAGACAATAAAAAACCAAAGATAAATATTGTATAAAAAGCTTTTACCGACTGCTAAGGCTGCAGGATAGATTTCTTATTTAATATGTAAGAAAAACACAGCCATTCGGTATAGAATTCGAAGTATATTTCAAGATAGTGCAAAAAAACAACCACGTATCAAAAATAGACAATAAAAAACCAAAGATAAATATTGTATAAAAAGTTCACATCATATCGTGAACAGTCTCCCCTTTTTACAGGGGAACAATATTTTTTAACGGTCGCTTGAACATGCCCCCTGCGGTGCGAACATCGACCACCCGCACCACGCCGTCACGACCCGGGTACAGAGCCGCGATCACGCCACGTGGCCAGGTGCCCCTTGGTAAGTCCCCGTCTCCAATAAGCACAGGGTCCCCAACCCTGACTGCAACGTCTGTACCCGGAACGCGCCGCGGAGCTAAGGTGGGCAAGTATTCACGGACCCAGCGCCGCCAAAAATAGTCCGCAAGTCGCATTGCCTTTCGCCAACCGCTCCTACCAACCAACGCCGCATCGGTTAGGGCTTCGATGTGAACTTTTTATACAATATTTATCTTTGGTTTTTTATTGTCTATTTTTGATACGTGGTTGTTTTTTTGCACTATCTTAAAATATACTTCGTATTCTATACCGAATGGCTGTGTTTTTCTTACATATTAAATAAGAAATCTATCCTGCAGCCTTAGCAGTCGGTAATAGTGGTCCTTCGAGCCGGAGTCATTTTTACCAACTTTATAGGAGACGAAAAAAACTGTCTATTTAAAAAAATCGGTGGAATTTTTCTGTTGTTACTTAATAAATACCCTAGTTAGCGGTTAAGAAATATTTTTTTATACCTGTTATGACAATTTACTTTATTTTAATTTTAATTTTATGACTTGAGCTGTGTTGACTGATATTTTATTTGATTAAGGCGGTGTTGTTTGCGGAAATGTTAGGGAATAAGGTATTAATTGATGATTTACGAGTACAAAGAAAAGTTTTTATTAAGTAATATTTCAAGAACAATTAACAATCGTTATAGCATAGGTATCTATAACCTAAATCTTAAGAATCACATTATTGAGATCAATCGTTTAAAGTTATTTGATGACGAACCTGTAGAGCGTAAGTTCAATTATATTTATTTTATTTTAATAGGTAAATATTTAAAACATAGTCGTTAATAAACTCCAACGAAACATAAGATATAATAGTAATAAAAACATAAAAATAAAAAATAATACTCGAAATCTCTAGTCTAATAGTTAGTTGCAGTCTTTAGCGATTGCTGTGCGGAAGGTCGTCATAAAAAGAGTGGCAACTAGATGGTAATACACTTTTTATGTCTTGCAAATCTTCATACTTCCACTTTGTAATTAGTATTCTAGCTGCATACAATTTCTGCAGATGATTTATTTGTTTAATGCTGTTAATTGGCGTGGGACGATGTGGTAGCTGAAGCTCGTCATCAAAACCAATTGTATACCAAATTGTGCCATTTGGTCTGTATTCTAGCATACGTACATCTGTGACGTCTGGGTCACCTGTCTTTTATCAGGTATAGATTTATAAATTAATTCTTTCAAAAAGTCGGTAAAAAAGGTATAGTCCAAATAACGAGCTTCGTAAGGCATAGGATCACTCCTAGCTGTTTTAGTTATAGCCATGTATTGTTGTGTAAGGTAAATTTCTTTACCTTTTAATTTACTCTCTATTGCACTGTGTACGGAATCACATGCCATGTGGGTATGGCCTTTTTCCACGCACTTTTGAGTAATCACAATATATATTTTTAAACGCTAAACGTAATAAAGCATTGCCTAAGGTAACATTGCGATTTTGAGCACAATAGCTATCGGAATAAATGAAGATCATTTTTTTCTATAATAATACGCGAAAATCAATAAATATTATTTTATTATTATCTCTTAATCTTATTGAAACTTCTTGCATAGACCTTTCAGCAATAAACTCATATAAAATAAAATAATCACGGAGCGCGAAGTAATTTTACGAGAAAAGTACGACAGACTATCGACTTGTGCGGTGTTGAGAGGCCAACCGACTTGTGCGCTGTCACTAATTTTCGAATTACAGCTTCTGATTGGCTGAAATCTACATCATGTGACCAATGGTTAGACGCGCAATGAGCAGCTCTATATAAAGGCATTAAAATGTGAAAATCGCCAATTTTCGACTTGAGCGGTGTTGTAAGCTAAGTGACGATTAGTGTGTTATAAAAAAAAAGGCACCATTTTTGGCCCTTTAAATTCCTCGCCCTACTGACCTGTGGAATTTAAATTTAAACATATAAATCCTGTGGTCATGGCTTTTATGCAACTAAAGATCAAAATTATCCAAGATCTTTGGGGCATGTCTACATGGGGCTGTGTGTGTGTGGATGTGTTTCTCAATCAATTTTTGAGACAATAATTGTATTAGCTTTAATATTTAATTTGTGTGCATATCAAGAGGTATTCCCGGATTTAATGAAATACAGTAAAGTTATTCCACTTTACAAATCCGGGGACAGCAAAGACGCTAAAAATTATAGACCCGTATCGGTTTTGCCAGTTTTCAGCAAGGTGTTTAAAAAGTAGTGTTAAATTAAATGTTCAATCACTTTAATCGTAATAACATCCTACACGATTAAGGTCCGATTTCACCAAAGTAGAATAAGCTTAATTCCAAGGATAAAGCTATTACGTACTCTCAGATAACCATATTTTCATTTCACCAACTACTTATCATGAGAATAACAAAGTTATACGAGAGTAACTCTTATACCACCAATTTTGAAGGAATAACGGGCTTATTCCTCAGATAAAATCAAAATGTATCAGTATGGTTTCACTGAAAGACGTTGCACAATTGATGTCGAAGTCACCTTATGGGAAGATGCACAAGATGCAAATGACATCGCAGCTCCGATAAAATAGGGTTACAACCCGAAAAAGTCGAATTTTGAGTTAAATATACAGAAACACTTTAAAGTTTCATAGCCAACTGCTCAAAAATCGTTACATCTGTAACTCTAAAACTCGCCGCTAGATAGAATTGTAACGCTACATGACTAAGGCATTTTGTCCCCAGAGAAATCTACATTAGTGTTACAAATCAAAATATAACAGTGTTTGAGACAGGTAAAATATTTTTGTTTACATCAATTTATCTAATAGACTGTTACAAGTCGAACTATTACAATTTATTGCTAAAGGATTGAATCAAACTAGTTCAACATTTCTTTAGTAAACTGATATATTTTGTATTGTATCAGTATTTTAGATGCGATTTATTGTAATATTATGTTACTCTTCACGTTGTAACAGTATTTGACGGAAAATGTTTGCATTTTGTCTTAATATTTCAACTTGTAACCTTGTTTTATAACAAGTTTTTTTTTTTTTCGAAATATTTCCTGTGAATAATGATTTATGATTTAAATTGTTCAAAATGAAACGTAATAACGCAATTTTGCGTTTAGCTCAGTAAAAATTTACCCGCAGATGAGCATCGAAAGATTGGGGAACAAACTTGCAAGGTAAGATGCCTACTATACATACCTTTACCTTACCTTTTACCTTACCTACCTTACTTAACTTTTAGAATTACAATGACCAAGAGAGATACAGAAACCCGCAGGGCAGCATGTGGCGAGCTGTTGGGCAGTTGCGACCCCACGGACCCTATCTCTCGGGAGAAGTCATGTTCCTCATCTCTGGCTTACCTTTATTGGCCGGCTGGAGTGAACACTGACGAGGAACTGAGCTCCCACCTCATTCTTGCCTTTATTGGCAGGCTTGAGTGGAGATTCGCAAGAGTGCTCGGAAGAAGGAAGTATTCCAGTAAGTGCTTGTAGGGATCTTGACCATCTTCCGGGCTCTGGGATTGTTCTGAGAGCCGTGGAATACCTCTCCACTCCTCGAGCACCTCAGGATATGTTGCCCCCTTGTCGCTACGTCACTATGTGCTAGCGACCGTTTTCGGGGGCCCATTATTGAGTGTGCACACTCAATAATGGGCCCCCGAAAACCCGAAAAGTCACCCCCTGCCATTTTATCCGTGTATAATAAAACATTAATCAGGCGGGGGCCATAGTCCTTCCATAGTTTTAGGTAAACAGTCCATTTTAACCACCCAAACCCATAGTCTAATATCTTTTTTTCCATACCTTGCAATAGTCCTACACCAACCGGGGGTTGTCCTTGGGTGCACTTGCATAGTGCGTACAGGGATAATCGTCGCTCGGTTGTAGCCTCATTTAATTTAAAAGCGCCTAACGGGCCTCTGCGAGTTGGCTTCGGCCCCTCGTACGCCTTCCAAAGGTCAAGGAAAATATATAAAAATAATAAATTATTTATTTGCGTAAAACATGGTATACAATGGTGTTAAATACAGATTTATATGGCACAAACATGTTTAGCTAGGATAAAAACGTAGCATGCAAAATTATAAAGTTAGATGAAGAAGGCATCAACCATCAGTATTGTTAACCGACTTTCCAAAAAGGAGGAGGTTCTCAATTCGGTTGTATTTTTTTTTTTTTTATGTTTGTTGCACACACATTGCTAAGCAGTTATTATTGTTAAACTCAAACTCAAAGCATTTATTTCAAATAAACCAATTACTCGTACAGGCACTTTTGAATTGTCAAGGGGTCGGTCAGAAAGAAAGATGAAGCTAGTTGACCATTCCAAAGCGTAGTAGGTTCCTATGGAGAAGAACGGACAAGAAACTCCACGGAGACTCTTTTAAAACAAAATATTGTTACAAAATATGGGTTACATCATTCATGTTGAAGTTATACATGTGAGAACAATGTAGAAAGACGTGCACGTTAGAAGCGTCCGTGATAAAAACAATAAAAAAAATATTAAAATAAGTCGTGGCAGCTAAGAGATGACCAGTCCCAACTGACGGCGCCCGTTCGCGAACATGACGCATGGATTAGCACCATTTAGCTCAACCATTTTGAAGGGAACTTAATGATCCAACACACACGCCACCACCAGCGAGACATTTGAGTGAGCATAACATACTCTCAGCCGCCAGAGCACATTCAAGTCAATAAAAGACATATTACCCGGTAAATGGTAGCTCTATAGTACATAGTACTTACACCTGTGCTATGCAATTATATAATTCAAGGAGATTGAGTTTATACAATGCAAAGATAGTCTTACAATCTTCAGCAGCTCCAATAATATTTTCAAATGCTAATCAACTAGTTTATGCGCCCTTATGGAGCAGGACCAGCATTGAGCCAAGCATTTTTGTCAGCGATATAATCCCCCAACTTATAATATGCTTGGCTGCATAGTGTGCATTTTATATAAGATTTAAATTTAGATTCGTGCAATTGGAGTATGTGGGGAGGTATTTTATTGTAATATTTTAAACAGTACCGCATGAAGGATGAATCTACTTTAGCCAGTCTAAAACCTGGTTGAACTAATTGGTCCCTATTTCTAGTACTATAATTGTGTCTTTCACCTCTTTTACTGAAAATATTTAAATTTTTCCTTACGTACATGATGTTTTCATAGATGTATTGACAAGGTACCGTCATGATAATATCTTTAAACAGTTCCCTTAGAGAATCGCGCCTGCGGAGGCCATATATTGCTCTGATGGCTCTTTTCTGTAGAATAAAAATCGATTCGATATCTGCAGCTCGCCCCCATAGTAAAATACCGTAAGACATGATACTATGAAAGTAACTAAAATAGACTAGCCTAGCCTTGTATTTAGCTAGTCTAGGTAAATCATTCAACACTAGTTTATGAGGATCTCGTCTGTTCCTAGGA
The DNA here is from genome assembly GCA_947523025.1 of Dryobota labecula. NCBI lineage: Eukaryota > Metazoa > Arthropoda > Insecta > Lepidoptera > Noctuidae > Dryobota > Dryobota labecula. The sequence goes on along the minus strand of OX383303.1, from coordinate 212,646 downwards.
AAAACCTCATTTGCAGTCTTAAATAATTGTTTATTTTTAATATCAAACACGTATTTTGTAAATGTAAAGGGACGGTAACATGTACCTATTAGGTATACCAGTGTATGACATCAGTCGATTTATTCCATTACTTAGGAAACGAATATAGCAGAGAGTTACACTCACAGATTTAATCTTTTAAATGATTATTATCATATATTTATGGATCTAAGCAGTCAATCATGACATATTATGCTATTTCAGTCAACATTCAATAAAGCAATGCAAATCTGATTTCGATTCCCGAGAATTGATATTTTTTGTGCTTCTTTTTTTACATTTTGTTACTGTTAATGTTTATTTATTTGCTTACATGTAAAATACTGGTTAGTAGACATGCATTGAAATTTCATGACACAGTATTAAGACATGCACCCTGTAGGTAAGGGCACTGCAAATGTTTCCTGTCAAATTATTGAATTACATAATATATTATTGATTCTAATTATTACAATAATTACATTATATTATACCAAATATTAATCAATAATTTGTTTAAGATTAATCATTATTATCATTTCAGTTTATTAGTCATTTATTTCACACTAGCTTCTGCCCGCGACTTCGTTCGTGTGGAAGTCGTAAGACGACACAATATACGAGTATTAAAATACCAGCCACATTTTAATTAAACTTCCCTGAATACTACGTTTGTAGTTTTGGTCACAGCAGTCAAAATATACAGAGAGGTCAGGACTGGTGACGCGAGAGCAAGCGACGTACAGTTCCATGTTCTATGGTAAAGTGTTTGGTTTCCGCACTTAGTCCTTCAGGTGGACCATTGTACATGGGCCATGGCAGCCATCAGTGGTTATTCCAACCAGCCCACCTCCCTCCAGAAGAAAATTACGTCTCCCGGTCTGTTTAGAACATCTGTGAAAGATCTGGGTGCCCCGAGGGTTTCTGTTCTAATCTGGATGACGCTGTTGTGCTATTGTGTGGAAGTGTTTGTTTAGCGAGCAGTGTCCCGTGATGGTCCCCGTCACCAGGCGCAAGCCGGTCTTGTTCAGGAGTAATAATCGCCTGGTTAGCCTATAATATAAGAATGGTATAGCCTCCTTAGACTGTCTGCAGGTCGGTGTCGAGGTCCACCAGCTCTTTTCTAGTGAACTATTGAAGGCCTGTGTTCCTGCATATACTATAATGGCACAACACTGATACATGAAATGTTTCTCATTGTCATTCTTAGAGATTATTCCTGACGAAAAGCTATCAATAATATAATATAACAGTACATTGTAATTGTAAACACACGGCAAGTCAAGTAAAGATGAGGCGCCACGGCGTCCTCGCGTTCCGCCTGACGCAGGACCTCACCGGACACGGTTGTTTCGGGAGGTTCCTGTTCCGGATGAAATGGGAGGAAACGTCCGGGTGTTACCACTGTGTGGAACGCCCGGAGGACACGGTAGAGCATACGGTGGAGTTCTGCCCGGCTTGGGTAGGAGCACCGCCGTGTCCTCACGGAGGCGATCGGTGGCGACGATCTATCGCGTTCAGCCCTGGTCCAGGCCATGGTATGGAGCGAGAGTGCATGGGAGGCCGTCTCCTCCTTCTGCGAAGCAGTAATGCTCGCAAAGGAGGAAGCGGAACGCGTAAGGGAGAGGTAGTCTGCGCGCCCTCATGCCCCTAGTCGCCGCATGAGACGCCCTGGGCGGCGGGAATCAATTGGCGATTCCCGGCCACCTAGGCGCGAGCTTGCGGATGGCGAGCAATGGGCAGCTCGCCGTCCGATAAGGACCAGGCCCGGGTCGACGGCGTGTTGTGTTCCACGCGCGCCTCAAAGAGATATCAGCACGAACTCACGGGGTCCACTAGGACCGATGCCTGGCAGGGTTGCGGGTTTGTCCGAAAGGGATAACGTGGCCCTGGCACAAAGGCAACTGAAGTAACACGGGTGGGTTTTAGTCAGTAAAAGTCTGACACGTCCTCTCGCTCCGCCCAAAACGGGTTTTATTTTATAAATTATAAAAAAGTAATTTTTATAATTTCCCACAAAAAAAAAGCTTATTAAGTTTTTCGAACTATCACAATTACTGCGAGTAGATAGGAAGGCGGACATTTTGCTTGTGAACCGTGAAATATTTTTAAATTTTCACCGGCGAGGCCTATATTCATCAAGGAATTTTAACACTGCGGTGTAGAATATTGCAGTTTTAGGTCAGCGCCGTCTCTTGACTGATAGTGGAACTAATGTAAGTTTTGTTGATGATTTCTGAAAAAGGGTGTTATTAGAGAAATCGTTTTATTTTTCCTCTAATCTTTACATACATTTCTAGCACATAGAATAATTTAAGATTTTCGTCTACTTATGCAAACTTCGGAGATAAAGGGGCGTAACGGTTTTTTTTTTTTCTTTTCAAATGTCGACAACAATGCGGCCTAAAAAAATGTTTGAGAATGTGCAGCGCTCTTTCATACGATACCCCACATGCCCTAGTAGCCCCAATTCGATTTTTTAAGACCTTCGTTAGGTCCCAATAGCAATTTTTTTTTTTTATTTGCAAAATAGTTGGGCAAACGTCATCTAAAACTATTCCAAAGGAGAATGACCAAGGTTGGTACCAAAAAGTCTCGCGCATCAAGACCAAAAGTTTATAGTAATTCATTTCATAATTTTTTACGACATTACACGTTGGGGATTTGATTTTTGAAGCGGGAATTTACTTTTGTGCTTAAAAGTATGCATATTGTTTTACTCCCTTTAAATGACGTTTCGTTTCACATGTTAAGATCAACATAATCTCGATTTTTTAAAGTGTCATGATCACAGTGAAAAAATTATAATTCGCCGATTCTACATTAATAAAAAAAAACTTGATTATAATAGAATAGAATCATAATTTAAAAGATTATTGGGGAGAAAAACTCAAAGGTCGACGTAGATGTTGCTAGCATCGACTGCCTTGTAGTTTGTGTTGACGTTTATGTGATTTGCTAATACTGTTTTCGAATAATTTTGTCTAGGTATATAATATACTTTTTGGACTGTTTCACAATTAAAAGCGGAGTTACGTACTAGAAATGCATCAACAACAGGGAAAAAACCAGTTTTGATTGAGCGGTAAGCAATAAATAATTTTAAGGTTATATTGATAAATAATTCTTTTCAAATCTAATAAGCTGTATGTTTTTGACTTTCAGATAAGAAGCATACGACTGAAACTTTAATTTTAATGCCAACCCAGGGCCTAGTACATCTCTCAGTGACCCACAATATCGGTGCCCACCAACTTCTTCTTTCAAAGACATTAATACCGATTCGCCGATTCATGCTCTCAATAGGCAAGAAATACAGTCGTACTTAGAAAGGTGAGTTCATTTATAAAATTCTTGTGACATGTCTTTAGTGATACCTTTATATTTAGATGTTAGGACTAATATTGAAGTAGGTACCTCCTCCTATGTTACATGACTTACCAAATTGCCTAAATTGCAATTTTATTTCTTTCAGAGTCAATGCTCAGCTAAAAGGAAAGGCTATGTATAAAGCTAGGTATTTGTTGACTGCACGGTATTTCGTTGAAGGTGCAAACACATACATACAGGGCCAATGCAAGGCCCAAATGAAAAAAATTGTCTACATAGTAAATGTTCTGCTAAACAATGAAGGCAACATTGAACAATGTTATTGTGAATGTGCGGCAGGCAGCGGTATTGAAGCACACTGCAAACATATTTCAGTGCTACTTTGTGCAATAGAAAATATGGTCTATTCCAAAACTATTATCCTGCATCAGGTTTGTACTCAAACGATAATGACTTTCAAAAATCCAAGCAAGGTGTTTTACAAATCACCCATTCAAGCTCAACATTTGCCATCAGTAAGAAAAAAAGAAGAGTCAATGTTAACTTTGATCCATTGCCAAAGGAGGACGGAATAGAAAACTACAATGATTATGTTCGCAATTTAGCTATAAACTTTGGAGACACAAAAATGCCTATACTACAAACATTTAGACCAGCTAATCCCTATGGCCTGGAACAAGATCATACCTATTCAAATATGGATTACAAAGACGATGTTCTTGACAGCTTATTATTACAAAATATGACCCAAGAGCAAATTGATAATGTGGAGCTATTAACAAGGGTTCAAGATAAATCCATTGATTGGCATAAGTTGAGATCATATAGGGCCACAGCAAGCATGTTCTATGTAATTTGCCATGTCAAAACTGGAAAAAAACTTTTGCTGGATAAAATATTCAATCCAAAGAAAATTTTCTCTCACTCTGTAGTTCATGGCAAAACGAACGAGCCTATTGCAATTCAAAAATATGAAATGGAATTTCAGTTACATGTACAAAGGTGTGGTCTATTCATATGCTTGCAATACCCCTTCCTTGCAGCTTCTCCAGATGGGCTCATAGGTGAGACTGTTGTAGAGGTCAAGTGCCCTTATACTGCAAGGTTCATGCAGTAACTGTACCATATTTAGAATATAGTAATGGGCAATTTTCTTTAAAAAGAAACCATCCTTATTATACACAAATCCAAAGACAATTATTATGCACAGGGAGAAAATACTGTAATTTTATTATTTATACTTTTAAAGAAATCCAGTTTGTTTTATTTAAAGACATGATATATATATAAAGGAGATGATACGACGACTTGTTAATTTCTATGAATAAGAATTAAAACCAGAAATAATTAACAAATATTTTTATAAAAATTATGATTCTTTAATAAAACCATGGTAGAATATTCCTTGTCTTTTATTTTTTCATTATACTCTCTTAAAGTACAACACATGACACAAAGAAAAAATATTTTACTTGCTTTAGGAATATAATTGTGATCTAATTCACTTTTAAGCATTTTATAGGTTTTAGTAAGACCAATCAACCGTTCAATATGTACTCTTTTACTTGCTAAACTTCTATCCTTTATTACTGTTAAGCCTGGTAATTGGGTCTGACCTTTTCAATATGTTGGAATATTAACAGTAACATTACTTTCAGCAAACATCTTGATATTGTATCCACGATCTGCCAGAATAACATCACCACTTTCACACTTTTGTATTAGGTCACTTCTTTCCACAGTTTGTCTGTCACTTACAGATCCTGCATGTGCAGAGAGCAATAGGACAAAAGGCCTCCTGGAGTAGCACCAACAAGTATCTTTAGGCCCGTATTACAGAACGTTACTCAATACTCAAGCATTACTTAAAACTAGTTTCAACCAATCAAATGGCTTGAATCTAGTTTTAAGTAATACTTGAGTATTGAGTGACGTTCTGTAATACGGGCCTTAGTGTGTTTCCGTGCTTGTAGCTACTCCATGATGCCTGCTGAGCAGTAGGATGTTTTGGTTTCTGTACATGAATTTCTGTACCATCTAAAATTACCCTAACATCAATATTGTATTTTTTTAAATGATCTGGCATATAATACTGAACTAAATATGTATCTGGCCATATATTTATTTTTGACCAAAGTTGATATATAAAATTAATCCAAGTAATAAATATATTTGATACAGTTGTGGTGCTTATGTTAAAAAATCTACTCAATTCAAATATACACTTGTTTTGCCTTAATTTCATTAACGTTAAAAAGAACTGATCTGTACTAAGGTTGATAACTTTGCTTCCAAAATAGTTTATTTTATGAGCTACTGGGCTCAAGGTAGAATACACAAAATAGAATTTCATAGAGGATTCAAATCCTGTGTAAAATTCAATAGCTTTATCATCAGTTTTATATCTATGAATTGTTCCAAACATGTGTTCAATATCCACTTGTGTACCTTTAGAAACAAATACACATTCAGATATCTCCTCACTCTCTTGCACTTCACATGCACTTATCTCCACTTCATTGCATGATTCTATTTCCATAGGAAAATTGGATAAACATGTTTCATTGCTTTCTTGGGGGCTTCTAGTGAGAGTTGTTGGAACATCAAGCATTAATTTCCTCCGAGACCTTTTTACTAAGCGTTCTAAACGCTGTTTTGCGGATGTTGATTCTAATTTTGTAGAAAATATTGAAGGCACTGCAGTTTTCTTGAAGAATTTAGCCTTAGGCTCATACACTGAAATAAATAACATAAATATCATTATTTTCTAACCAAAATGATAAACCACGATTTATTATGAATCAATCACACTTAGCTGTATAATTACTTTGGCCAAAATAATCATCAGCTACAAAATGAGCAGAGCACAATACAGAGTGCTTGGTTGCTTTGAAGTTTTTGATTCTCAACGCTTTTTCCCAGGATTTTCTACGTTTTGGATCCTTTGGAAATATATGGCTCCCTTGATTTTTGCAGTCTGGAGCACAACACTGCGTCATATTTAGAGTATTTCATTATTTTGGATAGGTACTTGTTTACTTTTTTATCGTAAACTATTATGGATTTTGACAGGTGGCAATTTTTTTTTTTAGTTCCTTCCTTAAGGAACAGGCTAAGGTCTGAGACCATGCTGCCTAGTCAACAGTTAGTATTTTTTCTTGAATAAGGTAGATCCAGTTCAATTCATCAGTATTGACAGGTAACAAGACAAAATTAGGCAAAGTCGGGTGGATAACGAACCAGATAACGTTTCTTTTGTGTAATCAAAACGAATTATAAATGTATTTGCTTTGCTTTCGTTGAATAACAGCAACAATTAATTAAAAGCAGTACACCAAATCGATTTAGTTTGGTTTATTGCTGACACAAAATCGATTTTCTTACCCTAAAGATTTTGTTTTGTCGATACAACCCTAAATCCCGGCCGACACATCCAACCTCTGTCTGTTAGTGGTAGGGAAGATGCGTATTTACGCAACCAGGTTTTTATACCAGGTATTTACTTACAAGTACGCCGACCCGAAATACTCGCAAGACTTCAAAGTATTTTACTCGGCCCTGCTAATCGCTCGGTCCGTCGACGCTCGACGCGATTCTACTCCTTATTTATATTCTGTTACGGATTAATGTTCTATGCAAGTATTTTTACTTTAAAGTTATGGAAGTCTTTTTTTTGTGAACGCGATTCTGCTCCTTATTAACATTACGTTACGGTCAATGTTCTATGCAAGTATTTTTTCATCCAACAAGGCTTGGAGACTTCAAAGTATTTTACTCGGCTACTCGCTCCATCGACCCACGCTCGTACCGCTCGACGCTGTTTCGTGACGTGGCTTCGTTCGGCCCGCTTCGGCCGCGCTCGGGCGGCGTGCGCCTTCTCGAACAGCGATGTTTACAAACTACGTAGGTATTCAATCATATCATCTTCAATAGTCGCATATTTTTTCGCAATTGCAATGATGCTTATCGGTAAGACCGCATGGAACAATTTCTTAACAGCACAATCGTTAGCAAAAAAAAAAATACTTCCAAACCAAAAAAGTTTTTTTTTTTTTGCTAACGCTATTGTACTCTTTATTGATATAAAGTTATGGATCAATGTTCTATTCTGCAAGTATTTTTCTTCCAACAACTCAACAAGGCTTGGAAGATTTTTTTTTTTAATACGCGATTGTACTCTTTATATATTTGTATGACTTTACGGAACAATTTTCGATGCAGAAAGAAAATACTTGAAAGTATCTCGAGCCCTGGTTTTTGCCGCTGGTGTCTAAAGGTGGACGTACTTAGAAGCCCTGGTACTCAATTTTGCAAGTAGGTACGACCCATGTCTAATTAGTGGTTGGTCGTTGTCGAATTTGTGACGGACGAAACACAACCGTTTTCCCGACGACGAAAACAGTTGCAAAAAACGGTCGTCGTTGCAACTGGTTTGAAACTTATCCAACATGGAATAGAATTACGTTTTCGTCGAGTGAAATAGATGTAGTTTCTTACAACTATCAACGGGTTTGATCGTCGCATCATAAACAACAGCATTGACAACTGGTGGGTAATACATTATCGACTGTATTTCATTGGCAAAAAGTTTACTTTCTATTGTAAGGACTGTTTTGTAAACGAACGTGTATCGTTACGGACGACGACGCGACGGACGAGATAGGTGACTCATTGCGTTCTCGACTGTATTTTCATAGACATAAAATAAAAAATCGCACTAAATAATTCGAAGACTGGTTTGTGCAACAAAGACTGTTTGAAACCAGGGCGTAAAACGGTTTCATCCTCGCAGAACACAAAACGGTTCATCGTCGCAACGCCCACTCCTACCGACTATGGCTACATTCAGAGTTAGACCGTAATCGCTCATAGCACTCACAAACATCAATATAATTTGCGTTCCGATTTAGAATATCACGATTATGGCAGCTGAGAGATGTTTGACAGCGCTCACGGTGATAATAATAAAGGATATGGTCGGCGTTATCGCAAGATGGTGCATGTCGCGCCTCACATCCTTATCGCGCTCACGCCAATTCAGTACGCGTATAAGCACGCTCAAATCGATTACAGTTCAATACGGAAGGCAGCCTAACCCTGCATTCCGAATAAGGCCATAATCGCTCATAGCGCTCACATCAATAATTTACGTTCCGATTTAGAATATCACGATTATGACTATAGGATATGTGTGTGTGCAATTCGGACCGCAGCCATTATCTATGCATTTGACGTTTGTACTGACGTATTCTCTATTAGCGAGCGTATTATCTTTGTACTACTAGACTAGGCAGTATGGTCTCAGACCTTAGCCTGTTCCGTCAGGAACGAATATTAGAAAAAATACTGTCACTGTGACGTAGTGAATTTAGTGGTAAGAAATACTGAGACAGATACCACGTATTATCACGTTTACTTAGGGTTCTTAGGTTCACAGATTCAGGGTGTAGAAATTAAAGTCCAAACACTAAGTCAAGTAAGTAAATTAGCAAGTCTAGAAGATTTATATATATGTGTATAATCTAAACTTGAAGATGTTCAAAGTCATTTGTTATAAACCAATTTTTTTTTAATTTAAGAAATTGTAAGTTATCGTCTAAGATTCCCCTTACAATAAATTAGCGAAAGATCTGAAAAGCTAAGTGTCTAAGTTGATATTAAACGTCAAAAAAAAGTATTATCTTTGTTTGAGTTAGCGATTATGTTTATGACTTAAAAGACCGCCGTCTGTGTTTTTGAGAGTCGAGATTGTTGAGAAGTAAAACTTATTTTTGTATTTTGTGAACTTTATTCTCTGTGTATTTAATTGTGAAAATATGTCCGAGTCGTGGGGTCGGTCGACCGATTGACACCGTCAGTCACGCTGTTCATTTTGGATACCCAAAAACATAACTACACTAATATATAATATAACAAGCGTCTACTCCAATGATTATCTTTTTACAGTTGTGGATAACTCCTACTCAGGTAAGTAGATCTTATTTTACTCTTTGAATTTATACCGAAGAATGACAGACACCTTCTATTTCCTGACTAAACTTTTAATGACTACCATTTCCACCGACGTACCATCTTACAGAACATTATTTTTATAGAATAAAAGAAAACATTTATTGTATCACAGGAAATAACAAATAAAAACAACAAAAAAACACCTGATTTGGGCCAAAAAAGGCTTTATTTTACTCTTGATCACTTATAGGGCGTAACTTGGTGCATACTCATGTTACAGAAGATAACGCCATAAAGCTTAAAAACACTCTTTTTCATTAAAGGTTTTTATTGCAGTTGTCTTCAGAATGTGTGCTTTGTACGGAATGTTGGACACTGCTTCAAGATTGAGCAAACACAATCAGTGAAGTTTATCTTTGCCTGCTTTTGGTCATAGAAGATTATATTTTTCTTGCGGCAATTCTATTCTACATGCAACTAGAACATATCCTGTAAGACAAGATCGACAAGAGAGAAATATTTTAGATAGACATGTTCCGCTGCATCTGGTAAATATTTTTATGTCGCAATATTTAAAAAAAAACCTCATTCAACTTCTTATTAATGTTCTTCTTTTCTAGTCTTCTATAGTTGATAGTGATTATTATGTGTTTATAATATTAAGTTCCAATAGGTATAATATATATAATAAAGTGTAGGTATTAGATAATATTATCTATTTGGACACAATTACTGCCTGATCATTATCATGTATTCCTAACAGTTACATCACATTGCATTACATACTTTTATCTAGTCTTTATTTCTTTTACGCATTGCAAAATGTTGTTTATTACATGTTTAATCATGTTATTTTTTTTAGATCTCAAGATTGGATAGAGTATGACGTGCTGCTTGCTGTAGGTCAGCTACAAGAGAAGTGTAACGTCGTGATCAGCACGACTCCAATCACCCTGGTCTGTCAGATGCTATTTTGCCAGATGTTGAATCAAGCGGGGATCTCAATATTCCTAAGCCGTATCTTCACTGTATATTTGTTAATTCTTTTGAAACAGAACGTTTGCTGGTACCCTCATCTTTAAAGGATCTGTTATTACTTAATTATAAGTTCTGTGTGCCACGTGCAATACGAATCTGTCATCACCACCTGGATCATGGCTGTTGGAGCGAATTAACTTGCTAAGAGATTTTACTGGTAGTCAATTTGAAATAATTATGAATATAATCAGCGAGCTGCCAATTACCATACAGATTTCTCAAATATTTTAATTATGCCTACATATTTGTGTCACTTTCGGCTTGGCATGAACTCTGATCAGTTTTATGATGAATGATTTAAGTATTTTATATAAACATTTTTGACTTTGAATCGCTATTAAAAACCCAAATGGACTTGTTTGTTTTATTTTTTCTAACACTTACCTAGTCGATTTACAACGACACAACATGAGCATGAGCAATAGTGTCTGATAAGAATAGTATTTTTTAAGATTATTAAAAGCAAAGGGTTATTGTTCAAGACGCTTTTTTTTTTCAGTCTGGGCATCCTTATTATGTTTTATTGGTATTGGTGTGGTAGTGTGATCGCGGTGGCGTCTAATGATATATTACCCTTAGATTACCTGCTCACAGTATTTGGCAATATAAAGGTCGGGCAAATCTCCAAGTTTCAGTCACGCATCTTGTGGCGCGACTATACGTTGCTATAACTCGTAATTCTTATTAATATTAGTGGATTACGCTGTTTTTAAAGCGATAATGTTCTTGCGTGTGTACATCACGTGTCTACTTATATAAAATACGTCGTTGGTAGCGTCGAACAAAATAGACCTAGTTTTTAGGTTAGTTTCGATTTTATAAAATAACTCCGAAACCCGGGTTGTTTTGTCATAAAGAACTTTTGTAGGAGTTAATATGCTCTGTGTAGTCTATAAAACACAAAGTTTGATTTTGATGCATTTTGGTACGGGATTCCATACATGGATGAGCATTGTCCTTTCAAGTTGATAGCATTAGTATCTAGTTCTTGAGATATCCAGCTGTGACAGATAGACGGACAGACAGACTGAGTCGCACCATAAGGGTTCCTTTGTACCATTTTGTTACGGAACTCAAAAAAGAAGCACAAAAAATATCAATTCTTTGGAATCGAAATCAGATTTGCATTGCGTTGTGGAAAGTTGACTGAAATAGGATAGTAAGTATCGATGGTCATATGTTGACAACTCGTAACCCACATTTTTTGTGCATTCGCAACGTACTCGTATGACCATCGATATGTCATAATTAATAATACTTTTATATGCTTGTGTCAAACTGTGTCTTAAATTTTTGTAATTGGTTTTAAAACCGTTTTAATTAAAGAATAAATAAATAATTGACTACTTAGATCTTACTGCTTAGATTTATTTATTTATTTATTCAATATGTCTTACGAGCTAACAGATTTGACATCCAAAACGCTCATACGATTAATTTTCTTACAATTCAGTAATATGGCTTAATATACTTATTACACATGCTCGTCACCGTATACACTAGAATTTATAAACATAGCCATAATTCCAAGTCCATAAATAATAATAAAAATAATTTGACTAGTATGATAATCATATAAAAGATTAAATCTGTGACTATGCTAAGCTACTGCTATATTCGTTTCCTATGCAACACAGCGAAGTAGTAATGGAATAATTCGACTGTTGTCATACACTGATAGATTGTGTTCGTTCTCATCTCAGTCTTCTTAGTCTCAGTCTCACCTACGAACTGTATGGGAAAACTATTTTTTCGATTTCTGACTTTTCTAGTACTCAAACTTCAGCTGGTCCGACAGAGTTTTTTGATCCTCGTAAGAAACAGGAAAAATTGTGAAAATTGCCCATTTTCTTGCTGACTGTATATGTTTTTCAAAATCTGTGAATGTAGATCTATTTTCTCCTAAAAGTTAAAGATAGTCTCTTAACACCATTTTCTTGTAGTGACCACGGTTAAGGTACCTGCCCTTATTGACTCATCGCAAAACATAATGCAATACTGCTCATCCCCCATAGCAAATAGCGTGATAATTTATACCTAGTAATTTGACCAGACCTATAGGGCATATCTACGTAAAATTTGAACAAAATCTGTGGGGTGGTTTTTGCGTGATGCTGAAACATACATTCAGACAAACAGACAAAAATTCTAAAAACTATATTTTCGGCATCAGAATCGTTCCCAGACCTCGTGTGCAATTACTTTTTTCCAAAGTATTCAATATTCAGTTTTGACTTCGCTACGATTTTATTATATGTATATATGTATAGATAGATATTTGTAACCGGCGAGCAAAGTTTGTTTGTCGCGGCCTATTTAAGATAAGAATAAGGGAATATTACATTTAATTTTGTCTACATTACCCTGCTGAGCGATCGCGGCCCCGCGTCCTTGGCAACATTACCTTGTGACGTATTACTTCAGCATCTATCACGTTGAACAGTACCTGCTGAGGTAATGCTGCACCAACTGCATCGGCTACATCGGCAGCACGGGAAGCGGGCTCGGCACGATGAACATGTTCTGTTCAGAGCTCCCATTTTGACAAGTAGCCAGATGTCAATACTGTACTCTGATATTAATCAGTCTTTTATAGACTGTAAGATAATAGGCCCGATTCCCTTGTTCAAACTAAACTAAAAAGTTCACTGCATCTTTGTTTTTCTATTTCATTAAGAAAAGGACAGAAGATAAATTTTAGTTTAGTTCTGTCAAATTAATCAGCGCTTGACGTTTTACGTAATTTTAGTAGGCATGTTTTTAATCACATCTAAACTTGTGTGGAGTAGTGACAGCCGCTGATTATGGCTCCGTGCCCGAAAAAAACTCTCTTTTGTCAATTTCTTATCTGATTGTGAGAAAACTTGAAATAATCGAAACATTAAGTCTGTGTAACTATAAAAGTACAGTTTTCATGGTGCTAAACCATTCGTGTCAGTCACAGCACAGCAGCTGTTAATAGTTTCATCATTTTTGTGCTCTCCAAAATAATTATAGTTTATTTCGCCGTTGATTAACTTAATGAAGATTTTGTATAATCATTAAATAAAGTTTTGATTATATTTCAAGGATAGCTGAAAACTAATTTGCGATTTTTAAATTTCTTGATATGATTTGCTAAATGATAGGAACAAATATATTACTGACGGGGTTTAAAACAAAAACAAAAAAAAAAGATTTTTTTCAATATTATTTTTCTGCTATATTTTGTATGGAAGTTGAAAAAGTGGTTCAGCCACATGCAAGTAGACCATATAATAATGAGGATCAAATGTCAGTCTCGCGTCATTTTTCGGAAAACTTGTTGCGAATATTAGTGATTTACCGTGAATAATTAATTTATTTGAAAAATCCCTTTCAGCCACATGCAAAAAAAAGAACACGACTTTTCAAAGCATAAATAATTTTGTTTAAATTATTTTTCCTTTTGTGAGAAAAGGAAATATAATTTAAACAAAAAACAATGAACAAAATTGATCAAAATCAGTCGATTTCGTGCACAGCCCCTTTAATTTGACAGGAACTAAAATTTATCTTCTGTCCTTTTCTTAATGAAATAAAAAGAAAAAGATGCACTGAACTTAAATTTAGTTTGTGAACAAGGGAATCGGCACCATTAGCACCATATTGTACAGTACTCCTTTATGTCCGTACTTATGTGTCGTGAGTGGGAACACCCAAATGCTCCGAAATATTTTATTCCGAATTTCGATGTTCCGATGTTCAAAAGTCCGATTTCCATAATTCCTAAGAATTATAATATCTGTTATTAAAAATCACGAAATTTATTTTACCGAAATTCGTAAATGCGATTTGTTTGTTTTCCGATTATCATACGTTCGAAGAATCAAATGCTCGATGGGTTCTCGGTCCGAAAAACGACGTTCCGATTTATAATACTCTGAATAAACTGCTAAAATGCTACAGATCCCCTCTGTTGTTGGTGAATCATTTGGGTTAGGTTAGGTTAGGTTAGAACTGTGACCATTAAAGCGCGAAAGCGAGCGACCGTAGGGAGCGTGCCGCGGTAGCGGCCACCGAGCACCAGAGGCCCTCTATTGTTGTTCATCAACAATAGAGGGCCTCATTTGGGTTAGGTCAATTATGTGTTTATTTGGTTGCTATTCAGTTTTGTAAGGCGTTTTTATTTCAGAATTCTAATTAATCGGTACTTTAATAATCGTAATTCGTATTTTTGATGTTTCGAATTATCATTATCTAATCTTATTAAAACTCGGTATTTTGAGAATAGTAATTTTAAACGTTAAGAATATTGAAATTTTGGAATTATAAAAATAGGACGAATGATAAATCGGAGTTGTTATATTAGGAATTTTGAACCATTCGGAATTATGAAAATCGGTATTTTGAAATTCGTATTTGTGACTGACGGAATTAAGTTTTTCGTATTTATCTAGTGTACGCGTCGTGAGGTCGTTACGTGCTCTCTTCGAAGGGAGCAGGGATGTGTGTGGACTACAAGACAACAAGCTAAATCTAAATTAATAAGTAACAAAATTAGTATTTCTAATAATAAAATAAAAGCTGTGTGGCAGGTAATTAACAAAGAAACTGGAAACACAATACAGCAAGATCAGAATGAACTGTCTTTAAAAATTCACAATGAAACCATTTCAGATAAGTTAGAAGTTGCTGAGACACTAGAAAATTTCTTTACCAACATCCCTATAGAGGTTACGAAATCTCTCCCCTCATCATCTATATTAGCTGAATCTCTTCTCAAAGAAAACTTCAGTAAGGATATTCCAAGTTTTGAATTCAAGCCCATTTCTATTGTCACAATTAAAAAAGCATTCACAAGTCTTAACATGAAAAACACAAGACTTATGGGGGATTTCCGTTAAAGTTCTTGGAGATATCATTGACACAATTGCCCCTGTCCTAACAGGAATATTTAATCAATGTTTGGACAACGGTACGTTTCCAGACTTAATGAAACATAGTAAAGTAGTACCAATTTTTAAATAGGGTAGTAAGAGTGATCCTTCTAACTATAGACCGATATCTGTGCTACCAGCATTGAGTAAAATATATGAAAAAATCATGCTAGACCAGATGTTGTCACATTTTAACTCAAATGGGATTTTACATAGTCGCCAGTTTGGTTTCACGAAGGGTAGGTCGACGACTGACGCAGGAGTAAAACTCATAAGTCATATTTTGGAATCCTGGGAAAAGTCCCAGGATGCAATTGGCATTTTTTGTAACCTCTAAAAAGCGTTTGAATGCGTTGACCGCAACACACTGATCTGTAAATTACGCCACTACGGAATTCGTAGACAAGCTGCCGATCTTGTTCATTCCTATCTATCAAACAGGCAGCAAAAAGTACACGTTAACGGGGCGACGTCCTCGGGTCACTAGTTAAGATGGGCGTGCCTCAAGGTTCAATTCTTGGCCCTATTCTATTTCTAGTTCATATTAATAAAAAATAAAAAAATAAACATTTATTTCAGGTACTATATAACCCATATTGGAATACAAATTTATCTTAATCAATAATAAATACAATATAAATACAACAACAACACACAAACCTTAATGACCTTCCTTATATGATTGCTAACTTATCGGATATAATTCTATTTGCTGATGACACATCTTAAATTTTTTAAATAGATAGAAAAGACACGGATGTCTTACATGTCAACGATAATCTGGCTGTTCTTTCAAAATGATTCGCAGCTAATAATATTTTACTTAATGCAAATAAAACTAAATGTCTTAAGTTCTCATTACCAAATGTGCCCCAAGTGGGTCTAAATTTAAAACTTGATGGCAAGAAACTAGATGCTATTACGGAAACTGTATTTCTAGGAATTACTTTAGATTTTCAAATTGCAATGGGGCGCCCACATTAGAGCTCTTTCAGGTAGATTAAGTTCAGCTGCATATGCAGTAAGAAAAATAAGGCAGTTAACTGATATAGCCACAGCTAGGTTAGTATACTTTGCTTCTTTCCACAGTATTATGTCTTATGGCGTTCTGCTGTGGGGATCGGCAGCTGACGTAGATTCCATTTTCATTCTACAAAAGAGAGCAATCCGCGCGATCTATAAAATGGGTCCTCGTGAGTCCCTTAGAAACAAATTCAAAGTAATTGGTTTACTAACTCTGCCTTCCCTTTACATCTTAGAACAATACTTTACATGTTCGCAAAAACTTAGGACTTTTCAAAATAAGAAGCGATAAACATAATATAAATACACGTAGTAAACATGAAATTGTGATATCCAAATTCAGATTAACTAAAACTAGCAAGTCATTTCTTATAAACAGTATCCGCTTTTATAACAAGTTGCCAAAGTCGGTTACAGAACTTAGCGACGGAAAGTTCAAAACCCACATCAAACGTGTCCTTATCAAAAAAGCATATTATAAGATAAAAGACTACGTTGAAGACAAGGAAGTTTGGCAATAATTCCTTCTGCACATGTGGCTTCCCTGGTACCTCATAAACGATATAACTATATATATGTCTATGAACTGCTCCCTTAATAACGATGTTTATTTAGATTTTTAATTTTTTTTTAACTTTTTCCTTGACATAATCTTTTCATTATTTGACACTATTTACCTACAAATCGAATTCCAATTCTTTATATTAGTGGCTTTTGTGGACATGGTATTTATTCAGATATGTTACTGTAATTGTAATTGCAATCATGTCATTAATATTTTATATACTTAGATTATTTTCTATTTTATGAATGTGAGAACGTTGTAGGCTTAGTAGAGTGTAGATTTGTTGGCACTTTTCTATTTTGTTAAGTACCTGGTAATTGTTGAAAGGCCTACACTGTCCTCCCATACCTATGATCACTGTTACTTGATAATATTGTAAAGCCAATTATTTTTAAAAGAGTAACCGTGGAGTTTCTTGCTGGCTCTTCTCCATAGGAAACGACTAATTGGAACCGTGCACCTAGCTTCTGACGTTTCATAAGTGCCCATGTAGGTTTATGAGAAAAAAATATTTTGTTTTTGATTTTGACTGGTCACTCATACGCCATCTTGTGAGCGCACTGCCATAAAAACTTTTTAATAAAATAAAAAAAAATAAAAAAAAACAACCAACCGGAAGTTGGTGGCAAAAAACGATAATACGATACACTTTTTTTTTCACTTTTCAGCGTTTTTTTTTTGGAAGTCCGTTGTTTTTTCTGTTAAAAAGTTTTTTATTTTTCACTTTTTAGTTATGGTACTCGTATGTACCTAACCTACCCCACAACAATTTGATTACCACTACTTGCTACACCGCATAAACAACAGTGAAACAAGATATACGAAGTGGATTAAATACGTATTATCGATAAGATAAAGATAAAGATAAAGATATATTTATTTTGTAAAACATGAGTACAATATTTAGGTCTTATATGTAAGTTAGGTAGCTACATGTTTTGCCATGTATGGCGTACAAAATTAGTCGCACTAAGCAGACAATACAATAAAATAGAATTTAAATTAAAATGGCAAAATTCAAATAATACAAAAAAAAAACAATGTCAATATCCAAACAATACTAGAAACATAATTAAATAATAATGTCATAGTCCAAACAAATACCAGAAATAAATTAAAATCACAATGTCATAAAAATTCAAAGAATTCCAAAAATAAAATTAAATCATGTCAGAATCGAAACAAGACCAGAAATCAAATTACGTCATAATGCCAAAGATTCAGTTACATTACACCAATAGGAGACACACAAAAATAAAAACGCACGATCAGACTTCTAAATAACAATGTCATTCAAAAATTCATCCACGCTGTAATAGCATTTGTTAATTAATAACCCCTGAAGGGAGTTTTTAAATTTATTTATAGGCATAGATTTAATAATGTCAGGTATTTTATTATAAATATTTGGAGCATTACCGAAGAAACTCTTTTTCAATAATGCAGTTTTGCATTTATACTGACATAATAAGTTTTCATATTGGGCACGGATTGGTGTTCTCTTAACTGATGAAAATTTTCCAAATAAATGTTGATTTGCTCTTACAAATATTGCAGTTTCCAATATGTACAAAGATGGCAACGTTAGTATTTTATATTTTTTAAAGTAAGGAACGCAGCTATCCGTCGTTCTTAGACCATACATCGATCGTATACATCTTTTCTGCATCCTGAATATGAGTTCCCTATTTGTTGATTGTCCCCAAAAAACAATACCATATCTCAGAATAGATGCGACCAATCCATGGTAAGCTGTTAATAAAGTGTCACTATTGACTTTCTTGGATAACTGAAATAACAAATACGCAGATTTACTCAGACGCTTGCAGATTTCCTCTGAGTGAGGTTTCCAGGTTAGTTTACTGTCTATGGTTATACCCAAGAATTTTGCATTTGTTACTTCTTCTACTGTACAGTTATTATAGGCAATGTTAATTGGTGGATTCTTACGGCGCTGATGGAAATGTATAACTTTAGTCTTACTTAGGTTAATCACAAGATTATTATTGTCTAGCCAATTTATAATGTCACTTAAAGAATTATATATGTCATTTTGATAATTATTAGGATTAGTACATTCCACAATAGCTGTGCTGTCATCTGCAAACAATACCATTTTATGTTCTATGATTTTTGGGAGGTCATTAATATATATTATGAAAAGGGGTGGCCCCAGTACGCTACCTTGAGGTACACCATATTTTACATGTCTTGGTTCAGATATGTATTTTGTCTCTAATTTAGTGATAGGACAAATTCTAGTGATTTCAGTACATTGGGTTCGGTCACTCAAATATGATTCCAGAAGCTTCAGGATGTTTCCTCTTACGCCATACCCATGCAATTTTTGGAGTAAAATCTTGTGATCAACGAAATCAAATGCTTTTGTCATATCTGTTAGTAAAGCACACACAGGATTACCTTTATCCACTGATGCCATTACAGTAGACAGCAGGTCAAATAGAGCCATGTTAATATTTGTATTTTTCCTGAAGCCTTTCTGTTCATTACAAAAAAGATTGAATTTTTCGAAGTAAGAGTAAACAGAATTATAAATTACCTTTTCAACAATTTTAGAAAACACAGATATTTTTGCAATCGGTCTATAATTTTGTATATCATTTTTTTTTATTTTTTTTTTAAAGCGGTTTAATAATTACTTGTTTTAGGCTAGTTGGGAATAAACCGTCAGAAATGCATAGGTTAATTATATGTGATAATACTGGCGCTATGATTTCCTTAACGTATTTTATTACCTTAGTTGATATATTATCAAATCCTACGGTATTTGTGTTTTTCAGGTTGCTAATTATTTTTATTATATCTGAGTCTGAAACAGGTAGCATATATAGTGATTGTGAATTCAAATGTTCAATCATGTAATTATTGGTTGAAGTTCCTTTATCTTTTTTTATGTTATTTTCAATGACATCTATAAAATAGTTGTTAAATTCGTTTGCAATAGTCATAGGATGTGTAATAGTTAAGTTATCCTTCTTTATTGACACTATTGGCTCTTGGGGTAAATTGAACTGTGATTTTTTAATGACTTGCCAGGCAGATTTAGATTTATTTTTTGACGTATTAATGTAGTGGTTGTTTTGGGCTTTTTGGGTTAATCTTATTATTTTTCTGTAAAGAGAGGAGTAATTTTTGAAAGCAAGTTTATTTTTTGTATTAGGATTAAATCTATATGTCCAAAGTAACTGCCTTTGCTTTTGACTACACAGTTTTATACCACGAGATATCCACTTATTCTTTCTATTAGTAAGTACAGTCACAATTTTAATCGGAAAGCATAACTTATACAGTAATGAAAAATCATCCATAAAGTGTTCATAAGATTCATTCGCATCTTTGGCTTTGTATACCTGAGAGAAAGATATGCATTTCAGATGACTCTTAAAATTTTCCAAATTACCCACTGAGATATCATGTTTCTTAGTTTTCCAATACTTTAGTGCACACGTTTGTTTAATAGGAACCTTAAGTAACTGAGACGTATGATCTGAAAGAACTAAGTCGATTATTTCACCCTTGCATTTTTTTTTTTTGTAGGAATGAGCAAAATTATCAATGCAGGAGTTACTACTCAATCTAGTCGGGTTATGAAGTTCTAAACGTAAATTATATTGTAAAAGAAAATGTTCGAATTCTAATGTTATTTTATTCCTTTTTAAGACATCTATATTAAAGTCACCGGCCAATATAATATTTTTATTTCTGAATGAACAATATTTGCGTAAGATACAGTCTAGCTTCTCGTAAAATATGGTGTAATTATATTTGGGTATCCTATAAACACATATAACAATAATATTAGAAGTACGATATAAGTATCGAATAACCTAACTCAAAAAATACCAAAGCAAAGTTAATAAAAATCGGTTAATAACCATTTATAGCCCGAGTGCATCTCAATTCCTCATGGATCCCAGTATCAGAACTTCAATCTGATAAAAATGGGACCAATCTGGAAGTAAGCAATCAGCCATAACCATAACACAACAAACAATCTAAATGCCTGAAGGACCCGGGCGCAGTGACCTGCAGCGATTAAGGCGAGGTTCTTCGAGCGTGCATTTTTGTTTAGGTGGCAGCTGGGCGCGAGTAAATTGTGCCGTGAAGTTCGTTAATTTTGGGTTGAAAATTATATGTTTTACGATATTAACAATGTTAAACCCGACGGACATTACATCATCATAGACATTTATTTTGATGTGATTTTCAATACATAATGTGTTATAATATTGAAATAAAATGATTTTAATCGACAAAATAAGGGTATGTTTGGATTATTTTTCTATCGAGCGAACTTTATTCAGTTATGTAACGAGTACCCGAAGTACCACAAAAAGGTCTCAAAAGCAGCATATAATTTTTTCACGTGTTTAATCATTACCGTCTCTAAATAAAATTACATTTCCTAGAGGTTAACTTGAAGAACCTCGCCTTAAAGGGAGCCCGCGAAACTCAAATATTCTTACGTTTTTGGCAATTTGCAGGTCAGTGGCAGGTTGTTTGTGATCTAAATATGATACCCGCCCGTAATAAATCTGTATTAATAGAACTGTAATCACTAAAATCATCAATGCAACTCACTAATCACTACACAAAAAACAAAGTCCTCCGTCGCGTCTGTCTATCTGCCTGTTCGCGATAAACTCAAAAACTACTGTACCGATTTTCATGCTGTTTTCACCAATGGATAGAGTGGTTCTCGAGGATGGTTTAAGGGCCGGTTGTTTCAAACACTTCGTTAACGTAACATACGTACGTCAAATATTAACGATTACATTATGATGTTTAACGTACGTCAAATACAAAGCGTTGTTTCACTGCATAAAAAACCGATCGTCAAACTTCAAATGTCGAAGAATAAAATGACATTAACCAGTGGGTCCCAGTAATCGTTATTTTTTAACGAACGTCAAGGGCATAATTTTGTGAAACAACGGTTTGACGATAGTTAGCGCCATTTATGACGGATACGCGTGCGTCAAGTGTACGTGAAACAACCCGCCTGCATATAATTTGTAAAGTTTTTGTATACATTGGCTTAAGTATAATGATAATAGCTTTTGCCCGCAGCTCCGCCCGCGTGGATGTCGGTTATCGCGTAAATAGTAGCCTAAGTCCTTCTCCATATCCCAGGCTATATCTCTGCCAAATTTTATGACGACCGGTTCAGCGGGTTAGGCGTGAAAACATAACATACAGACAAAGTTACTTTCACATTTATAATATTAGTATGGATTAATTTGCTGTCGAAAAAAACCGGCCCAGTGCGTGTCGGACTACGCACAATGAAGGGTTCCGTACTTGGAAAGAATTTATCCTAAGAACAAACTTAACATTGTAGTTGGTAAACATAATCTCCCATACATTCCAACTGCAAATGTAAGTTTGTACGCACAATATCGAGAGATTTACCATATAATTTTAAGACCATAGACTTCTTATAGATTTTCCTGTAATCTATAAGTATAGAACTATATTCTGTATTTTTTTCAAAATTTTAGGTCTATAGTTTCGGAGATAAGGGGGGGCTTTTCGCCTATTTTCACTTATAACTTTTATTTAACAACAACATTTATTTTAAAATTATAAAAAAATAATATTTGAGACCCACATAGTAAGCCCTTTTATTTGATATGTCACACGGTACCGTTTGCCCCCCAAAACTGACCCTAATATTCTAAAGTCATTTATTTACGGTTCATATCCGTGTTTGGGTCGCTCAAATTGATATGTATACCAAATTTCAACTTAATCGGTCCATTACATTCGGAGCAAATTGGCTGTGATAGAGGGACAGACTGACAGATAGGCAAACAGACAGACAGACAGACACACAGACACACGAGTGATCCTATAAGGGTTCCGTTTTTTCCTTTGAGGTACGGAACCCTAAAAATAAGCCGTCTGGAACGGATCTGGCTGAAATTTGGTACAGGGATAGATTATAGCCCGGAATAAGACATAGGCTACTTTTTATCCCTGGAATAGGTTCCCATGGGTTGCATCAGCTAGTGTTATATAATATTGAATTCTTATTTCATGAAATCTTGACATTTGAGGATTATACTAACTTAAGGAGTTGTATTACTTACTGATTATAATTAATACAATTCTGTAAATAAATACCTAGGTACTTGTTGCGGTCGCGAATCGTAATTTTGATCAACATACAACCTGATACTGACTTGCAAATTGCAAAAAACGTAAGAAACCCCTAAGACGACCCACTGACCAAATTTACCTCTACCCTGCAATATCATACGGCGCGATATCGCGGGCACGACAGGCAGTGCGACCCTTGTCGCGGCCACGATATCGTGCCAGTCTACGCGAGCCTTAAGCACTCGCAAAAAGAGCGTGGGCTGGGCCTGCAGTGTCGCGCGGGAAGGGGGCGCGGTGGTGTGCGGGGCTGATGCGCATGGGACCGGTCCCTGGGCTCCGGCTCCAGGCGCGCTGCATGCGCACGCGGCCAACGACCCCGTCGCGGCCGGCCGCGGCGCGGGCGCCGCCGGCGCCGTCTGCGCACAGTGCACACCTTCAATCAGTGCGACAATCAGGTCTATATTTGGCGATAACTAACCATTCGCAACAATACCATTAAAATGAAGAACATGGTCGCTACAATTAGATTACATTATTGTTAGTGGGAATTATTTATGTGAATGTAACACTCAACGGTTAATTTGGTACCGAACAGTTACAGTCCAGCAAACTAGGAATTTCCAGTTCGTCTGGTTTTTTTGGAGTTTTATTAATTAACTTGTTTTTAAACAAAGTAGGTAAACAGGAAACTGTACGGTTCTCCATGTGTAGGAACATTCAACATGTATACTTATATACATATTTGAATGATTATTTTTGTTTGGCTATAAGTAATCGTTTGGAGCATGGAGTTCAATGATGGTGGTTACGCATACAGGACAAAATGCACGTGGGGGGGAGCTCACTCACGACAATGTTATTTCTTATTTGGTGAATCATTCCGCAAGAATAAGTTAAACTCTGTAATATCGCTTTGGAATATCCACAAATAGTAGATTTGTTTAAATAATTTCAAGTAAAGGCATAATAATTGCTTATAATAGATCATTTAAATTCCTGTTTGGTCTCCAAACTTCTCCGCCCGATGGCAGGGCCCTCACTCACTAAAGCCACACCGTGTTCCTTGAACTCATTTTGGTTGGGAGGCTTCTCATTCAGCTGCACCAACCCCGGGAGGAATTAACTACCTTTCTTAACACATAGTTACTACGGCCGCAGTTCCTTCGGAGAGCCGCATCGCCGTCTGCCTGTTTGTTCGCACGGTGGACTCCCCTGCACCGCCGCTAGCTGCAAGCTATGCTTTTACTTCTTTTGACTTAACCTACACAGATAGGCAATGCACTCTTCGGTCTATAGTTTTGTGTTCTGTCATGTGTGACACATGTCACGGACACGGTTGGTCATAAGTTTATAATAGTCACAAATGTTTTAATTTAAGCAGCAATCAAATAATGTGAGAATTTTGTAGGGCGAGCATCCGTTTAATGGGGGTTCTGTTTTCATTATGACAAGTTCAACTAACAAATTATAGTGTGGCCCGCCTGATCTACCACGCCATGAGAGAGCGGCGCGGCGCGGCTTTCGGGCGAGTGCCGTCCGGAGTGTGGCTTCACAGCACTGTGCAGTAACTATTATACTTCGTATCTCTCCCGAAGATGATTACAGTTTACATGCAGCAGCACGCGAGCTGGTGCTGTCCTAATCACACTTTTAAAGCTATTTAAATGCTAGAATTTATTTTTAAATAAAATAAATATCATAAAAAAGGTAGTGTATTGACTACTTTTTTGACTGTAGTGCAACCCGCCGATGCCGTCGCGTCGCAATCCTTGACTCATTACGTGATTTGGTGTTGTCCGACTCACACATAAATTTGCTCGTCCGGAAATAAACTTCGTTACGTTACATTATGGAAAAAAGAAAGTGAAAAAGTTAGTTAAAACAAGATGAACAATCTCCCTCGCAGTCTAATACTACTACTACTACCGCACGATTTAACCAGTGATCTTCAACCACAAGGTAAGTGAATAGACAAATACCTACACATTATTTTCTCAACTACCGCCTTGAGACTGCACATAAATTAAATACAATACATTTATCGTGATAATAATATCCCGACATGTATCGTGATGGGTGCCTAATGCCTAATTATTTAAGTGTCATAAAATTTTGATTTAAGTTGTTGTAGGTACCTATATATACGTATGACGGTCATAGTGTGGATACTATGACCGTCATACGTATATATAGGTACCTACAACAACAACATTAATATCCCGACGTATATCGTGTGTGGATGCCATGCGTTGTTATAAGTGTCATAAAATGAATTTATTCATTGTGATATCCCGACGTATATCGTGTGTGGATGTATTATGCGTTGTTATAAGTGTCATAAAATGAATGTATTCATTGTTGCAACTAGAATCAATAAATTATTTTTGTAATTTTTGACATTCAAAAGCGCCTTCTAAGTGCCTATTTGAAATAAATTATTTGACTTTATGGTATTCCAACGTTTATCATGTGTGGATACTATGACCGTTTTACATAATCATACGACCCCATTTTAAATATCCCGACGTAAAGCGTATGTGGATAAAGTACCTACTTACGGTAGACTACTTATAATTATATTTTTCTTTTTGGAATATGAGATTCTAACAACCGAAGTATCATTAGAAGGCGAAGGAACGGCTTATGAAAATCTTGATAAACTAGACCCGGATATTTTGCAATTATTAGGTTCAGAGCCTAAACTAAAGAAATCGTTTAGAGATAATTGGCACAAGTATTTGGCAATGCGCTAAAAACACATCTTAATTAACGGTCTCACCAAAGGGGAAAACGGCTCTAGTCTATCTCCTAAAATTGTATATATAGGTATACAGGAAAGCACCTATGCTAAATCCTGAGTTAATATCGGCACTGTCTGATTCCAACATTGAAAAAGATTTATACAGTGAGCAGAAACAAAACCAAATGACCAGCTGTATCTCAGCAATCGGCAAAGCATTTAATGTAGCTTTGCCACACACACACATAAAAACACTCAATGATGCAGGGCGGCTGATATGCGATACGCACTATAGAGAGTCTCTGTCTTTAAGATTTATGTCATATCAGTAAACAAAATGATAAATAATAAAAATTAAATAAAAAATAAAACACTACAATAGACGATTATTTATTCGGTTCTATCGTGTCTGCAGTGCAAGTACGCACTTTGCATCGATAAGACATCGAGATCGCTAAGGTTTACATTTTTATCGATCTTGTTAACGAATTTGGAAGTACGTAACACGTAAAAAAAGTAAGTACGGTACTTACTTTAACGATCGGTAGATAAACTCTAAAATTTTAACGAATTTAACGAAAATGCATGTACGAAATGACATTTTGACAGTTGAGATCGCCAATTTACGCTGTCGAGCTCGGTAATTTATCGACACCTTGTAATAGTCCGATAAGCATAGCGATCATTAATAATCATGGATTTAGGACTATGAAGTTATGACTTTATTGCAGGGTGAATCGAATTTGACAATCGCGAGTCCACGTGGTATTTTTTTTTAAGCTTCGCAACGTTGCACTTGTTTGCCCTATCTCATGATTTTTTTTAGAGCTGGAGGTGCGCAGGGGCGGGGCAGCCTCTACGTGTTTCATATGGAAATTTTCACTTTTTGTATGGAAAGAAAAATTACCTACATGTTGAGGATTATGGGTTTATGGGTTCCTTAAAGGGTGTCGAAATTTTCATTATTTTTGCGATAGGACGCACCATTTTCGAGATATAAGCAAAAGAAAAGAAAATATTATAGGGTGTATCTATTCAAACACAAACCATGGAACCGATTAAAAAAAAAACTTTAATTTAAAATTACTTGATAAAATATGATGATTAATTATCTAAATTCACCGCGCTCGTGCCGCCATAGTCGCCGCGTCCGAGCGGGTCATTCATATAATAAGTAAGTAAAGGTTTTTTTGCAAAATGTCTCAAGCAATTTTAAAATTATAAGCGTAGCTTAAATTACAGTGTAGCTTCTTTCAATTATACCCATAAATATTGTTTACAATCCAAAAATGTATGAAAAAAAAAATATTTTCTAAATATGTCGGACATTAGTCGTGCCACAGAAATCCCACCTTAAATGTTTTGTCTGTAGACGTCCTCAGTATTGCCATTTGACAAGCGATCCTTAACGACTCGAATCGGCCCACGATATCTCGATAAGACATCGAGATCGCTAAGGTTTGCATTTTTATCAATCTTGTTCGTATTAGTACTTAATGATCGCTATGCTTATCGGGCTTACAAGGTGTCGATAAATTACCGAGCTTGACAGCGTAAATTGGCGATCTCAACTGTAAAATTGTCGTTTCGTGCATTTTCATTAAATTCGTTAAAATTTTAGAGTTTATTTACCGATCGTTAAAGTAGAAGTTACATACTTGCGACATCGATTCGATTCGATAAAAACTCATCTTATCGAGAATAATTGTCAAATTTATCGAATCGAGTCCTACGTACTTGCACTGCTGATTGTCTTAAATCCACCAAGGCCGCATGTCTGCCTCAGAACTGAGATTCACCGCAAATAGTAGAAAATTCAATCAACAGCGTAATCAGTCGAATACTTCTACATATTATCGACAAACCTGTGCTTTAAACGCACGGGGGGTACAGCGGGTACCAGCCGCCGAGTCGTGAGTGCACCTCAACCAGACTGGGCGACAGCCACCACCGCCGCCACGGGACCAGCACCGCGCGCAGACGGCCACACGCGGACGGACGTAACGGCCTATTTCTTAGCCCGAGGCCGCTAATCATTTTGTCACAGGTAGATAACAATAATGTACCTACTGGCAGATTACAATATTACTTTTATGAATGGCATCATATTACTAATGACAAAACTATCCTGTCTTAGATCAAAGTATACCATTCTTTGTGAACCACACCAGCCAAGCATACCTAAAAGGTCATACACGCTCACAGAAACTAACATAATTGAAAATTACATTCCTGAGCTATAAGAATCAGGTTTCTGAATATATCCCTTGTGAAAAACAATTCGTTTCACCTATATTTACAGTACCTACCTAAGCCTAAAGGAAAACATCGTTACATTCTTAAGTTAAAAGGTTTATTTAAAATCATTCAAGTTGACCATTTTAAAACTGGAAGGCCTGAAACTGCGTTAAGCGGGCACCCGCGCGGTTCCATACAAAAGTGCTCCGTCGCAGGGACAAGCGCGGGCGTAAGTCGCGGAGGCACGCGCTGGGCCTGGTAGCGCCAGCTTACTGGTTGTCGTTTTATTTATGCTAGCCATCGTTTTGCTAAGTTCTCCATCGACACAACTGTACATGCACACCGTTAAAATTAAACTACGCCGTATTTAATTGCCGACAGAGCCCCCCCGCGTATCCACGCGTGTACACACGCAACGGGTGCCCGTCGCGGACGCCCGCTTAACGCAGTTTCAGGCCGAAGAGTATCGTACAGCTATAAAATGAATTGATAAAAATTGTTTTATGGAAAGCATAGACTTAAAAGACGCGTATTTTTTTGGTCGCAATTGCTTAAAGTGACAGGATTTATCTCCGTTTTAGTTGGAATTGGAACTCATAAAAATATAAGAAGCCATTATTCGAATTTAACGTTTTGCCGTTTGAACTCAGGTACCCTACGTGTTCACTAATTAAAACCTGCATCACATTATTTACGTTCGTTAAGTCATTGCCAGTAAACAATGTAGGTACACTTATGTTAATTTTTTTTTATGCATCAGGAATTCCTATAAAAGCTACAAAAGAATTGCTATTAAAATTAGGATTTTTAAATGTTAAATTTACCCAAGCAAAAATTGACTTTTCCTGGGTTTTATATTGGTTTCAAGGAACATGTCCCTAACATTACCCACTGAATATAAAAATCGCATAAAATTAATGTCTAACAAATTGTTACATACAAACAAATGCACAATTAGAGAACTTGCTAGAAATATAGGCCTATTAACATCAACATTTATCGCCGTTCAATACGGCTGGTTATGCACAGAGCTTCTAGAAAGAGAAACATTTCTAGCACTTAATTATTCTAACAATTACAATAAAGATGATATTACGAAATTACATGAAAAATTATTTAATTTTGTGGAAAGAACACATTGACTCCTCATTTTGTTCCTTTCAAACAAATTATTATACCCTTGTAATATGCAGCGACGCTTCAACCACTGGTTGGGGCGTAGTTTGCAATAACAAAGCCGCTCATGGACATTGGAATCATTCTCAATTTTCATCATTTCAGCCGAAAATCCCTATTACGCAATTTCCCGATTATCATTACACATAAATATACTTGAATTACTTACAGTTTTTGATGTCTAAAAATCTTTGCATTACACGTTATATGTTAAACAATCCAATATCTTACTCAAAATAGACAATTGCATATATCAACAAAATGGGAGGTATACAATTCACACATCTAAGTAACATTGACTGCTATATAATTATGGCAACGGTGTAATAATAATAAAAATAAAAAAAACATCTTATATCCAATCCAAATATAATTTAATTGCAGATTTTGAATCTCGTTAACTATGTAATATAGACGTACATACGTAATGGGAACTAGCAGAGATTACGCATTTAATAAAATAACACTCACTCGGTACTCCACAATTCGTTTTATTTGCAAGTAGTTAGAATCATAAATGGTACAGAGATATGCTTCGTGTAAATTAGATCCATATTCCGAAATTATCTATGCATTCACATTCAACTGGAAAAATATACAATTTTATGCCTTCCCTCCCTTTAGTATTATCTCAAAAGTCCTACATAAAATTAAAAGTGACAAAGCAGAACAGAATTGTAGTAGTACCATATTGGCCAACCATGGTACCCAGTCCGGTAAAAATTACTTGTTTCTAAAGACCTACTGTACTTTAAGCCTGACAAAAAATTTATAGCATGCTCTCCACGTGGGTCTCACCCTGATGGCAGGGACATTATCCGGAAGTCGCTACTAAGGCGTGGAATACCCAACGCATCTCTTGATATAATGATGGCCTCTTTCTCCCCAAACACGCTGAACCAATATAATACTTCACAAAAGTCATGGTGGCTATATAATGGTAAAGAATTAGATTACTTACTGTGATTCCAATATTATATAATAGAATTTCAGACGTATAAATTTAATTTTGGTGCTTGTTAAATATTTAAAAAATAAAAAAAAATAAAAAAGCCTTTCATATTCCTTAATTAAAAAAAAAAAATACAAGTTTTAAAGTTCATAATTTAACTAATTAAGGACTCCTCGACGGGTATAGGCCTCCTCCAATAATTTCCATTTTTTTTTTTTTTTGCTATCACAAGCCATGATTTGCCAGTCAATTCCACTATCTCGTCGTGCCAACGTTCTGCTGGTCTACCTCTTCTTCGCTTACGGAGTGGGCCTTTCCAAGCGGTTGTTCGAATGGTCCATCTGTCGTCTCCTGATCGCGCCAAATGGCCCGCCCATTTCCACTTCAGTGCTTGAGCGTGTTGAAGAGCATCTATGACTTGTGTCTTCATTCTGATTGCTGTGTTTCGTTGTTTGTCTCTTAGTCTGATGTTT
Source organism: Dryobota labecula (assembly GCA_947523025.1). NCBI lineage: Eukaryota > Metazoa > Arthropoda > Insecta > Lepidoptera > Noctuidae > Dryobota > Dryobota labecula. The sequence continues at coordinate 182,120 of OX383303.1, read as the reverse complement.
AGGATGCTTCGTTCCATGGCCCTTGGCAAACTTGTATTTTACTTTTGGTTGTGTTATTAAAGATCCACGTCTGGTAAGCGTAAGTAAGGCATGGTAGCAGGCAAGAGTTCATGACCTTAACTTTAAGTTTTACAGGTAAGCGTGATTTCATTATTTCCTTGTACTTCCAAAATTTACTCCAAGTTATGTTAATTCTTCGCGTGACTTCTTCCATGTTTCTATTTTTGTTGAAAGATAATTGTTTGCCGAGATATATAGTTATAATCATCTACGTATTCTATCGTTTCATTGTTAATTCTTATTTCTTGTTTTATTCTGTTTGTAAGTATTTTTGTTTTCATGGTGTTCATTTCTAAACCAGCATTAGAACTTACTGTATGGAGGTCGTTTAAAATATTTTCTAGTTGTTTAGCGGATTCAGATACTAAAACAATGTTGCCTGCGAATCTTAAGTGGCTGAAATTTTTACCATCTATGATAATGCCTTTTTGGGACCAATCAAGGTTTGACATTATATGCTGTAGGACATTAATAAAAAGTTTAGGAGACAGCGGGTCTCCCTGCCTAACTCCTCTACATATTTTTATAGTATTACCAGTTCTATCCAGTTTCACTCTACTTCTGCTTTTACTATAAATGTCTTTAATTATATTAGTGTACGTTTGTGGGAGTTCTATAGATGAAAGAGAGTCCCATATGCTTTGATGGAAAATCGAATCAAATGCCTTTTTGTAGTCGACAAATCCCAAGTATAGAGGTGCGTTAAACTCTTCATATTTCTCTATTATTTGTTCTATGGCATGTATATGGTCCACTGTGCTGAATCCTTTGCGAAAGCCTGCTTGTTCCACTGGTTGATGTTTCTCTATAACTTCTTTTATTCTATTTTCCAGGCATGAGGCGAACAGCTTATATAAGTTTGGCATTAGGCTAATTGGTCGGTAATTTCCTACGTCGGCTGGATCTCCTTTCTTATACAAGAGTATTATGTCTGAAAGTACCCATGATTTCGGGACTATTTCATCCCTCAAGATTTTGTTGAACAGATGTGTCAATGGTGATGCAAGAACATATTTGGATAGTTTTAGCATTTCATTTGATAGATTGTCTGGTCCGGGGCTTTTGTCAGATTTTAATTTTGCGATGCGATTTGCGATTTCAGATTCGTCAAATGGTTTTATCTCGATGTTTGTCTGTGAGTTTATGGCTTTTCTGGTTTCTGATGATAAAGTTTCCGGGGTGCTATACAAAGTTCTGTAGTAATCTGTAGCGATTTTTATAATTTCTGCTCGTGTTTGTGTTTTATCTCTGTTTTTACTTGAGTTTAATTTTGGAATCCATGTTTTGTCTTTATTTAATATTTTATTGGCTTGTTTTGTGCTTCCTTTTGTTGTGAGAAAGTTTTCTATTGTTTTCATTCTGTGTGTCTTATAATCATTTTTAATACTCTTGTTTGTTGTCTTATATAGTACTTTGAGTTGGTGTTTTTCTTCTTTTGATAAATTCTTCTTGTTTTGTAATTCGTGACGTTTGCTAATTAGTATTTTTGATTCCTTACTTATAATTTCGTATTTTGGACTTGTAACATTTGACTGTACTTCTTTCATGCTATGAGTTATTGCTTGATGTATTTTTTCATGGTATGTTTCAAGAGGATCATCATTGTTTGGGTTTCGAATTTTTTCTTGTAATTTTTTTTAATATAATGTTTCTGTTCCTCTTCCGATTTCATCATCGCTGGAGCATTGTTAAAATTTGTTCGTTTCTTCTTTGTAGTTTTCAATGCCATTGTTGCTCGTAGTAATCTGTGGTCGCTAGAGTAGGTTATGTTGTTTAGGACTTCTACATTATCGAGTTGTTTTGGGTTGTTAGAAAGAATGAAGTCGATTTCATTTATTGTTCTTTTATCTGGCGCTACCCAGGTCCATTTCCTGTCTCTTTTCATTTTAAACAGGGTGTTTGTTATCGTAAGTTTATTTTCTAGTGCATATTTGATGACTCTATCGCCTCGTTCGTTTCTTTTACCAAATCCAAATCTTCCCAAGATTAGGTTTTCGGTAGGTTTCCGTTGACCTATTTTTGAGTTGAAATCACCCATGATAATCAAGTTATTTCCGCAATATGATTGAGCTTCTCATATTTTGTCATAAAAACTGATTAAATCTTCTTGGTGCTTCTGCAGTTGGCGCGTACGCTTGAATTACTGACAGTTTGTGTTTTTCAAATTTTAAATTTAAAAGACAAACTATCGCTTAACCCAATAAAGGATTCAATGTTGGGTTTTAATTCTTTCTTTATGAGAAAACCTACTCCATATCTCCCAGGTCTTTCCCCAATGTAACAGAATACGTGGTCTTCATCTTCAATAATCGAGTTTCCTACTCTGCGTATGTCTGAAAGTCCAATTATATCGTGTTTTATATTTACAATAGCATGGTTTAGTTGTAGCATTCTTTCTATCGACGATAATGATCTCACATTGTAAGTGCATATGTATAATTTTCTGTTTTCTATGTTTTCCAAGTTATTAATTATTGGAGGGTTTTGGTCATATGTTCCCCGGGTGACCGGCCTTGTGGGGACAAGTGGGATACGAGGGGTCGCTATTTCCTATTTTGTTTCACTATTTTCAATATTGGATTGAGGCGGTAGTTCTGGTTCTTTTGGTTTTTGAGTAAGATATTGCATCATATTGGTTTTATTTTTCTTTATAGGTTGCTTTTTGTTTGTAATTTTGTTATTCTCTTCTAGCGGTTTATTTGTCTCTGGGGATTCAGATAGGAGTCTTTTATTTGATTTCTTATTTTCTCCAATTATTATTATTTTATCATATTTCAAGAAAGCTTTTTTTCCCTGTTCCTTAGCTTCCTTTAGCTGCCCTTGAAGTTCCTTTCGTTTTTGCAGCACTTCAAGCGGAAAGTCTTCTTTTATGTAGTATGGAGAGGTGTCCAGGGTTTTTTTTTTATATTTAATAAAATAACACTTTCACTCGGTACTCCACAATTCGTTTTATTTGCAAGTAGTTAGAATCATAAATGGTACAGATATGCTTCGTGTAAATTAGATCCATATTCCGAAATTATCTACGAGTATGCATTCACATTCAACTGGAAAAATATACAATTTTATGCCTTCCCTCCCTTTAGTATTATCTCAAAAGTCCTACATAAAATTAAAAGTGACAAAGCAGAACAGAATTGTAGTAGTGCCATATTGGCCAACCCAACCGTGGTACCCAGTCCGGTAAAAATTACTTGTTTCTAAAGGCCTACTGTACTTTAAGCCTGACAAAAAATTTATAGCATGCTCTCCACGTGGGTCTCACCCTGATGGCAGGGACATTATCCGGCAGTCGCTACTAAGGCGTGGAATACCCAACGCATCTCTTGATATAATGATGGCCTCTTTCTACCCAAACACGCTGAACCAATATAATACTTCACAAAAGTCATGGTGGCTATATAATGGTAAAGAATTAGATTACTTACTGTGATTCCAATATTATCTAATAGAATTTCAGACGTATAAATTTAATTTTGGTGCTTGTTACAGCACACTTAATAGTTATTGTTCAGCGTTATCAACACTGTTAGGTCAGGAAGTGACTTGTAAGTGTAACGTCTGTATAAAAAGGTTTTTTAAAAGGGGTTTATCGTATAAAACTTACACTTAAAAATTTGTCGTTAAAAACTGTAACTCTTTAAGCACTAGCATCTGCACAGAGAATGCAGAATTTAGTCATAAAAAATAAAATATAAAAACATTTAATAAAAACCTCAAGGCCAGGCGCTTACCAACCATTGATAATATTACCATATATTATAAAAAACCCTAAGGTTTGCCCAAATACCCAGCTTTATCCCTAAAACATTATATAAAATAAAACTGTTTGCTTACATTGTCAAGAAGATTCTCTATTTATAAGTTATCAAAAAATCACATTAAAAAGTTAGTTCTCAAACTTGTATGGTGCGCATGGTACAAGGCACGCGTACACGTCTGCTGCTTGCAGAGCAGGTGTCAATCTGGAAGCTATTCGAAAGGCCGCAGGGTGGACTGAATCTTCCCATGTATTCCAAAAATATTATAATAAGAATGCATGCCTCTAACGAAACTGAATTTATAGATTCACTCTAGATGATCATTTCAGACAGATAAGTTTACGTTATGTTACAGTTATTAAAATATTAGGTTGGGGAAAAAGTCTTTTCGCATTATAGTATAATATTATATGTATGGACTTGTAATAAAATCTCTTTGGCTATACTATTTGTATCTGGCTGGTTTTGGTATCATTGAAAGTTTAAATTTTAAAGAACATAATTCCAAATTCAAATTAGGAAAATGTGAGATTTTCATTTGTTTTTCGTACTGTCAAGATGAGTGAATCTAATGAAGAAATTCGATACATTTTAAAATTTTACTACAAAAAAGGTAAAAATGCAGTGCAAGCCGCGAAACAAATTTGCGATGTTTATGGACCTAGTGCAGTGTCTGTGAGAGTAGCACAAATTTGGTTTAAGCGTTTTCAATCCGGAAATTTTGATGTCAAAGATGCACGTCGCTCTGGTCGCCCTATTACGGATAAAATGGATGCCATTTTTGAAAAAGTGGAGCAAGATCGGCAGTTATTATATCAGTAGTTACGACGTAGCTGAAGAACTAGGAATTGACCACAAAACAGTTTTGGCACATTTGAAAAAAACTGGGTACACAAAATAGCTCGATATTTGGGTACCTCACGAGCTCACTGAAAGAAACCTAATGAACCGTGTACTCATTTGTGATTCTTTATTATGACGTAATGAAACCGAACCATTTTTGAAGAAGCTGATAACTGGTGATGAAAAGTGTATCACGTACGACAAGAACGTGCGAAAAAGGTCGTGGTCAAAGGCCGGTCAGGCTTCACAGACTGTGGCGAAACCCGGGTTAACTCGCAACAAGGTGATGCTGTGTGTGTGGAGGGATTGGAAGGGCATTATTCATTATGAGCTGTTACCACCAGGCAGGACCATCGATTCTGAACTCTACTGCGAACAACTGATGAGATTAAAGCAAGAAGTTGAGAGAAAGCGGCCGGAATTAATCAACAGAAGAGGTGTGGTTTTTCATCATGATAACGCTAGACCTCACATATCTTTAGCCACTCAGCAAAAATTAAGAGAGTTTGGCTGGCAGGTGTTAATGCATGCGCCGTATAGTCAGATAGCACCTTCAGATTTCCACCTGTTTCGGTCTCTTCAGAATTCTTTAGGCAGTGTCAGGTTAACATCACGAGAGGGCTGCCAAAACCACTTGTCGCGGTATTTTGATCAGAAGTCCCAAAATTTCTATAGCAATGGGATCATGTCCCTACCTACAAGATGGCAAAAAGTTATCGAACAAAATGGTAACTACATACTATAGTTAAATGTAAATAAACTATATTAAAAAATGTTTTGAATTTTCTTCAAAAATGCGAAGAAACTTTTTCCCCAACCTATTATAATAAATAGTAGATATAATTATATCGATCACTTTAATGTTGAATTTTTTCGATGCTCTAAACATCTGCATGTAAACTGTAACCATCTTCGGGAGAGATACGAAGTATAATTAAGAATCAAACTTCTCCATAGGAAACGACTAATTGGAACCGTGCACCTATAATCTGACGTTTCATAAGTGCCCATGTAGGTTTATGTGAAATAAAATATTTTGATTTTGGAAACGAACTTACCTTGTGAAGTTTGATATCTAATTATACGAGTGTCTTGACCGAAGATGATAACACTCCCTCCCCCCCTGATATTCCCAAGACATATCGAAAAAATAAGTATAAAATGTATCTCTAAAAAATGAGTCAAGGATTGCGACGGCATCGGCGGGTTGCACTACAGTCAAAAAAGTAGTCAATACACTACCTTTTTTATGATATTTATTTTATTTAAAAATAAATTCTAGCATTTAAATAGCTTTAAAACTGTGATTAGGACAGCATCAGCTCGCGTGCTGCTGCATATAACTGTAATCATCTTCGGTCAAGACACTCGTATGTTATAATATACTTAAACACTTTTTGTTAGTCGTTTAATTTAGTTCCTAGTGTAGGTAAATAGTTAGTTGCGACATAATTATATTGTACTAGCTTTTGACCGCGCCTCCGCCCGCGTAGATGTCGGTTATCGCGTAAAAAAGTAGCCTATGTCCGTCTCCATATCCCAGGCTACATCTCTGCAAAATTTCATGACGATCGGTTCAAATCAAATCAAATCAAAAATGTTTATTTGTTAGGTTATGGTACAATAGATGTTATAAATATTGGTTCCAGCATACCCTGCCATAGTATGGCGTACAAATATTTCCAAAAACAAAACCTTTTATTACTAATCTACTAATAATTATGAATAATAATGAATTAGAGAATAAAATATGAATGCATAATAGTTAATTAATTGTATTGTATTGATTGTATTGTAGTAATAATATTAATTATTAATGAAATTATGTCGTTTTTGCATGTAGCGGAATTAAAGGTTATTTTTACTTTATTATATTATTAATGATTTATCCTCTAAGTATTCTTGAACACTGTAATAATTTTTTTCTAATAATAGTCTGAACAATACCCTTTTGAACAACGGCAATGGCAAATCTTGAGTAGTAGTTGGGTAGTTTCAGCGGTTTAGGCGTGAAAACGTAACATACAGACAGACAGAGTTACTTTCACATTTATAATATTAGTATGGATTAGTATGGATATGGATATTCCGTAAATAAAATATTGTAAAACTTAAACACTAATAATTAAGGTCTTAACATGTAGATAACTTCTACTCGAATATTATTTACGGAAAAAGTTGTTAACACTTAGGTACACGATTATGATTGCGTCTGCAGTATTGAATAACTACGAGTTCTTTCGTTTCGTCACTTGATTTAAATTTATCATTCGGATTAATGGCAACAGAGAGAGATTTGATCCCGTTTTCACCATATCGGCAAAAGAATCATTTCCCGCAGAACCAGAGTCCTTTATCGTCTGCTTAAGGGCTGAAAAATGTTCCGTCAGGTCGCGCTTTTCTTGGAGTTCATCATTCATGATAAACGCGTGAATGGCTTTCTAAATGAGCGCCGGATATATGACTGCCATGTGAGGTGCCAGAACCTACTTTAGTACAGGTTAGAAATTTTCATTTTCTGCTCAGAGGCCGTCATCCACTTTTGAATCTCGGACGTCGAAACAACATCAGCCGTGGCCGGCTCGACGGCTGGGTTTTGCGCCGCCTTCGACGTCGGGTTCGTCGGGTTGCACTGGGCCCCTTGTATTAAAGGGGCTGTTATCAATTTTGTTTTATTACAGAAACACTATTTCCATTATTTACAAAACTACACACTAAGCTTGTACAAAGAGCTTGTACCGTGTGGTGCCGGACGTAAAGAACAGAATTACCCTATTTCCTTCCGTGGGTGTCGTAAAAGGTGACTAAGGGACTTACTAGAGAATGGGCAGCAGCGTTCTCTATGCAATTTTTACCACATACTGCGATCGCCAACCCGCCTGCCAAGCGTGGTGATTATGGCAACCCCCCCCAATTGGGGGAGGCCTATATCTAGCATTGTACGTCTTTCGGCTGAGATGATGATGATGACACACTAAGCTAAATTTTTACAATTATGCATGACGATAGTAATGCACTAAAGAAGGTCACTATTATTAAATAAAATTATTGTCAAAATATTGCTAACGAGCACGTCTGTGCGCTGCAAGTGCAAGTGCCGTAACACCTATTGTAGCTAACTAGTGTGTCTGTCCGCAGGTGATGCGCGGGTGGTGCGTGCGGTGGGGCGGCGGGTCGCGCGCGCGCCTGCGCTGGCTGGCGGCGCTGCTGTGCTGGGGCGCGCTGGCGGCGCTGGCGCTGCCCCGCCTGGCGCCGCCGCCGCGCCGCGCGCCGCCCGCGCCTCCCGCGCCCCCGGCGCGCCTGCTGCTGCAGTCGGAGCCGGCGGCGTCCACGCCCGCGCCGCCCGCCGGCACGGCGCTGCCGCACACGGACACGCGCGTGCTGTCCGAGGCCGAGCTGCGCGCCGACGCCGAGCGGCGCCTGCCCTCGCTGCCGCTCTCTTACTGGCATAAGCACCGCAACGATCAGAACAAATTCTTCAAGAAGAAGGACTGCGCGCCCTTTCCGTCCATCTACGACCTCGAGTTTCATAACACTTACTGGCAGACGCTGCGCTCGTCCGAGGGCGTGTTCCACATGTTCGGCGCGTACTTGGACGCGCGCAACACGTCGCTCATAGGGCCCGCTGTGCGCATCCTGGCCGTGCACGACCGGATCCAGCCGCGCCTTGCCACGCACTGCCAGCTGTGGTTCGAGGAGCTGGAGGCGCCCGTAGTGGTGCGCGTGCTGGAATACAAGTACGTGTGGAACAACAAGTGGGGCAACTACCGCAACCACGTGCTGCAGCCGTATCTGCTGGCGTGCGTATTGCCGCCCGACGTGCGCGCGCTCGTGCCCGCATCCGTGTCGCTGGTGGAGGGTGCGTGTGACCGCGCCACCAACAACCTGCGTGTGCACTACGCGCGCCCCACGCCGCCCGCCGTGCGCAAAGACTTCGCCGTGTGCGTCAAGGGCCTGGACTTCCTGTACGAGGACCTGTCCGTGCGCCTGGTAGAGTGGATCGAGCTCGTGCGCCTGCTGGGCGCCGACAAGATCTTCTTCTACGAACTGCAGGTGCATCCCAACATCACCAAGGTGCTGGACTATTACACCACACAGGGCGCCGTGACCGTGACGCCCGTTACGCTGCCGGGCGGCCAGCCCAACCTGCCGGGCCTGCAGCACATGTACCTCAAGAAGAAGCTCAACCACAAGCGGCAGATGGAGCTGATCCCGTACAATGACTGCCTGTACCGGCACATGTACGAGTACCGCTGGCTGGCGCTGCTGGACATCGACGAGGTGATCGTGCCGCTGGAGGACGCGGACTGGCCGACGCTGCTGCGGCGCGTGCTGCCGCTGGCGGCGCCGGCGCCCGGCAAGCCGCCGCGCTCCTCCTACCACGCCTCCAACCTGTACTTCCTGGACTCGCTGGGCCACCAGCACGGCTGGGAGGACGGCGTGCCGCACTACATGCACATGCTGCAGCACGTCACGCGCACCAAGAACTTCACCAAGCCCGGGCAGTACGTCAAGGTGAGCACCGCATCTTGTACCCGACCGATTGTACCTACTATAGTAGTCAGTCCCTGTGTTCGATTCTGTGGTATTTTGCTTTACAAAACCACATCACAGTCACCCCTGATGGTCCCGATGCTCTCACTGCGCGCAACAGTTGCACCTGATGGTCCCGAGGCTCTCCGTGCGCAACAGTCGCACAGCAAAAGTTAGCACAGCTCTGAACACTCGCAAGGCGGCGCTCACAGCAGGATCGGATAAAGTATGTGAGCAAGGCTGAATATTACCAACATATGCATATATTCGATGATTTTGGTTTTTCTGCATTCAAAACTATATTAGTTTTCCTTGTTGTTTTTCTAATATAATATTTTTACACTTTGACATATCATGAATCGTCATCTGACAGTTTACTTTTTCTATGTTCATTCTTTAAGGTTCCTACAAAGAGGCGCGACACGCGACGCGACACAAAGGCACCGCTCATCGCGCAACGCTCGGTGTCTTTGAGTCGCGTCGCGTGTCGCGCCTGTTTGTAGGAGCCTTTATGATAGTCCTGTATTACAAAACCACAATTCCCAGGTTGACGATAATAATAGATTATGTCGATTCAGGACGCTAACCGCCTTTATTCTTGCTTATATTCCTGTTCTACATTATAATGTACACATATGTTTACACACACATTACAGAAACAATGTTTTAACACCCTAAGGACCGTTCAGTCTTTATTTCTGTTTTCGTACTAAATCTGTAAGATCAGTCCACGTTACTTATGCGTTGCGTGTGTGTTCCAGGCGTTCCACGAGACGGACCGCGTGCTGGCGCTGCACAACCACTTCCCGTTGGCGTGCCTGGGCGGCGCGTGCAGCACGTTCCCTCTGGACACGCGGCTGGCGCGCCTGCAGCACTACCGCGCTGACTGCGTGAGCGCGCTCAAGTCTTGCAAGGAGCTCAAGGCCGAGGCGGTGCGCGACGAGGCGCTGTGGCGTTGGCGCGAGCCACTAGTCGCGCGCGTCGACAAGGTGCTGCGCGCGCTCTCTTTCCTGCCGCCGCTACCGCACCGGTGACGCACCGGTCACTCTCTACGCTTAGTCTTATGTATTAAATGCTAGTATTAAACGTATTTTTATAGTTACTCCATAGGATGTTTCATTGTTTACTTCATGCTTTGTCGTATCTGCGACCGCAAATAATGTTCGGTTGGTCGTGAAGGAGGAGGCCGCAGTCAGTGTGGCTTGTCGGGTGTTATTCCGATAAATCTAACCATGTACGCTATTCACAACTATTAGATTCGTTTTCGAATTCCATCGTAAGGTTCGTTTAGGGGGAACGCTATAAAGTGGTTACTTTTATGGTAGAAAATGTTTAAGTGGTAAATTAATTATTATTTTTATGTATTTCGTGCTGCTATAAAATATACATTGAGTAAATAATCGAAAAAGGAAACCAGCGGTAAAATAAATTAAAATGGTAAAGGACATCATTTTTGGTTTCGAACGTTTTATACCAAAAAAAATTAAAAAAAATAGTCCAGAAAATAAAAACGGTTTTCTTATAACACCCTCGAACCCTTTCACTATTACTACGAGTGTATCCAAACTCAAACTCAAACTCAAAGCATTTATTTCAATTAAACCATTTACAGGCACTTTTGAATTGTCAAAGAGACGGTCAGTTAGTCAGAGTCGGCAAGTTGAAGCTAGATGCCCATTCCAATACGTAGATCACTATGGAGAAGAACGGACAAGAAACTCCAAGGACACTCTTTTAAATCAAGATATTACATAATCCTGGGTACATTATTCTTGTTGCTTCTATATGTGAGACAATGTAAAAACTAATAAAACAATTCAAAATATAAAATTACAAATTAAAAATAAGCCCTGGCAGTCAAGAGATGACCAGTCCCAACTGACGGCGCCCGTTCACGAACATGACGCATGGATCAGCACCATCCAGCTCAACCATTTTGTAGGGAACCGAATGATCCAACACACGCGCCACCATCAGTGAAACATTTAAGTGAGCATGACATACTCTCAACTGCCATGCTCTTTCAAGTCAACATAAATCATAATAACATAGTAAACGACTCCATGGTATTCACATTTACAAAATTGAAAAAAATGCTGCTAAATTATACAGAACTATAGTTTGCAATGTATTTGAGAGATTAATAAAAATTTACTACCAAAAAAGAAAATAATTATTATCTATTGGAGTATTCATCAATAAAAACATGCTTAAATAAAAACAAAATAAACCTTAAGTTCGTAATGTCAGAAAATAAAATAAAATAAAAAAAGGGGGAAGCAACTTCCAAGTATTCAAATTTTATCTAGTGAGCCCAAGTGGCAGTGGAGCAGGACCAGCATTTAGCCAAGCATTTTTATCTACGATATAATCATCCAACTTATAATATGCTTGTCTGCATAGTGTGCGTTTAATGCACGTTTTAAATTTCTTCTCATTTAGTTGAAGAATATCGAGTGGTATTTTATTATAACATTTTACACAGTACCCCATAAAAGAAGTGTGTACTTTAGACAATCTGAAGCGTGGTTGATCTAATTTGTTCCTATTTCTAGTGTTAAAATTATGCCTGTCACTTATTTTACTAAAAAGATGTAGATTTTTTCGAACATACATAATATTTTCATATATATATTGACAAGGTACCGTCATAATGTTAATTTTTTTAAACAGCTCTCTCAGAGATTCGCGTCTGCGGAGGTTGTAGATAGCTCTGACAGCCCTCTTTTGCAGAATAAAGATGGAATCAACATCTGCAGCTCGTCCCCACAGCAAAATACCGTAAGACATGATGCTATGGAAGTAACTAAAATAGACCAGTCTCGCGGTATCCACGTCTGTTAATTGGCGGATTTTCCAAACAGCGTAAGCGGCTGAACTTAGCCGCCTTGCAAGTGATGTTAAGTGAGGACCCCACTGTAGTTTTGAGTCAAGCGTAATCCCCAGGAAAACCGTATTTTCGACGAATTCTAGTATCTCCTTATTCAATACAACGTGACATTCATTACTTCTAACGTTCGGTAAAGCGAATCTTATGCATTTAGTTTTCTTCTCATTTAATACCAAATTATTTACAGTAAACCAATTATGGACCTTAATCATAGCGTTATTTACGTCGTCAAGGTCCTGGGCATGTCTGTTTACTTTAAAAATCAGTGATGTGTCATCAGCAAATAACACCATTTGGGGTCGGTTTTTCAGTAAATAAGGTAAATCATTTATATATACTAAAAAGAGGAACGGACCCAGTATTGAGCCCTGCGGTACACCCATTTTGACTTTTAAACCCAATGAATTAACACCGTTTATTTGAACTTGCTGCAATCTATTATTCAAATATGATTTTACTAAGCTAAGCGCAAGTTTACCCAGTCCGTAATGTTCAAGTTTCAAGAGCAGTGTTTCGTGATTCACGCAATCAAATGCCTTTGATAAGTCGCAAAAGATGCCTATTGCATCTTGTGCATCTTCCCATGCCTTATATATGTGTTTTAATAAAGTGACCCCAGCATCGGTTGTGCAACGTCCTTTGGTGAAACCATACTGTTGATCGTGTAGGATGTTATTACAATTAAAGTGAATGAGCATTTGATTTAACATTACTTTTTCAAACACCTTGCTGAAAACTGGCAAAATCGAAACGGGTCTATAATTATTAGTGTCTTTGCTGTCCCCGGATTTGAAAAGTGGAATAATTTTACTGTATTTCATTAAATCCGGGAATACCCCTTGATCTACACACAAATTAAATATTAAGGCTAAATAGGGTGCAATTGTCTCAATAATGGATTGACAAACTTTAGTAGACATGCCCCACAGATCTTCGGTAATTTTGATCTTAAGTTGCTTAAAAGCCTTTACGACGACCACAGGGTTTATATGTTTAAATTTAAATTCTACAGGACAGTCAGAAACATTCGCTCTTAATAATTCAATAGCAAGTGTGGGCGAGGAATTTAAAGTTTCTGTAGTTTTAATAGGAATATTGGTAAAGAAAGTTGCAAATTCCTGAGCAACATCGATATTATCGCTAATGATACCGCGGGGAGTGTCCAGTGAGTAATCAGTATTTCTTCTTTTGTTCCTGTTCGTTTCATTATTAATAATTTTCCAAACTGTCTTTATTTTATTTTCTGCTGATTTAACCTTGTTGCTAATGAATGAAGCTTTAGCTGCTTTGCAGATATTTTTAAAGGTTTTAGAGTAAGTAGCAACATACTTACGAAAAGTTTCCGTGTTAATATACGGCTTAAGGCCATACAGTTCAAACAATCTATCCCTACTTTTCCTGATGCCTTTAGTTGCCCAGTCACTGAATAAAAACTTAGGGCAAATAGTTTTAGTTTTCTTCTTAAAAGAATTATTGAACTCTGTTTGCACTAATGAAAAGAATTCTTCATACATAATATTACCATTGATCATATTTAGGCCCTGAGCACATAATTTGCTAATTAAAGTACTATTAAACTTATTTAAATTACCCGATGTTATTGGTCTAGTTTGTATCTGCACGTTTTGTACTGGTGTGTTGTCCTCAAAAGTAACAGCTTGACCGCTGTGATCAGAAGGGAGATAATTTACAATGGCTTTATCTAAATAGTCGCAGCTACAAAAAACATTATCAATACATGTAGCAGTACCTGTAGTTATTCGCGTTGGTTCCAAAAACACATTTGACAGATTAAATGATTTGAAGAGGCTTAATAATCTACTGCTATTTGAATTACTTTCCAAAATATTAATATTAAAGTCACCACAAATAATAACTGATTTATTACCAGTTACAAGTTTTGCTAAAACATCTTCCATTACTGACTCAAATATAGAGTAGTTTTGATAATTTGGAGGTCTGTATACGCACACTATAAAATGCTTATCTAGCTCAACACAGGACAGTTCAATGATGTGTTCCACCGATAGTTCAACTATGTCTTTACGAGTCTTTGATTTTATACAATTTTTGATTAAGATTAGTGAACCTCCACGCAGCATGGATTTTCGGTTAAAACAACTGCCCACACTATAGTTTTCATAATTAATGAGCATTTCGTAATCTTTTAACCAGTGTTCAGTTATACAAATAATATCAAACATTGTTTTTTCTAAAAACAATTCAATTTCTAAGTGTTTGGAAGAAAAACCTTGAATATTTTGATGAAACAATTTTAAGGAATTCTGCTTAGCCCCTTTTTTACAATTAACTGATTGAATGCTAGAAGATACCTTGTTGATGGTGAGATTAACTACATAGTTACTGGTACCTTCTGTTGTCTTACTGACTAGTTTAAATTATTATGGCTAACCAACTTAATATTAGTATTATTACTAATTTTTATGGTGCTAATTACAGCAGACTTCGACATACTACTTATGTCTGAGTTTATATTAAAAGCTAATAGCCATGCTATTTGACGTCTAAAACTAATAGGCAGATACGCAGTACCCCTAGTCGATTTTAATTTCTCAACAAAAGTGTTGGTGTCAAAAAATATAAGTTTGTCACTATAGTGATTTACTAATAAACGCATATGGTTATTTAGCATATGTATATTATGATTTTGCCTACTTGACAAGTGCTCAAAGTATGGAAAAGCACACAATATTATTTTCTGACAATTTATCTTCAAGATTTCAGTGACATTGTCAGTGATGTCATCCTTTTTTACATTAGTACTATTACCTATAAATACAGAAATAATGGCATTCGGATCAAATTTATTGCCAATTATTGACGACATTATCTCTTCATAGGATTTCCCAGGCATACAATAATTAACAGCAGATTGACTCAGGTTGTTACTTAATAATTTACCTAACCCTCTTCCTAAACTATCTGAAAACATAATGGAAGAATAACAAACTTTATTAGAACAAGGGAGAAAATAAGTCTCTGTCTGTGCTACTTGAGATAAAACTTGTGCAACATGTGGTGTATCATGATCGGGGATACAGGCCTGAGCTCCTCCAGACTGGGACGGGTCCTCCGTTGCCTCAGGTTGGAGAGCTTCAAGGATGGATTCCCTATGACAAGAACATTGAGTGGTGCTGAGAGTCAACAGGTCCACTCTGTCAGTCTCATTGTTACACATTTCCACTAACTCGTTTGCAGCAAGAATGTCCAATTAACCCTTCCGGTGCTATTTAAATTTGAAAATACTTAAAATGTTGCGGGCATGACATTAATGTTTAAGACGAGAAACAACCAAGCTATACCTCATCAGCATCATCAAATGATGTTGATGATGTTGATAGCCGGAAGACGTCCACAGCTGGACATAGGGTTCTGTGCTTCTCGCCTCCAGTAGATTAATAACAATAATAATAAGCCCCCTAAACAACCTCACGTCCTGATTGACCACCTACATGGGAGGCGGACACCCGATAAAAAATTACTGGTGTGGCTAACTTGGCTATGGAAACCCATTAAACATGGAGACTAGATCGAAGAAAATGCGTATAAAACCCCCTTCCCGGGGGCAATCGTCGGGGCGCACCCGGGGCCAATGCTGGGTGTCTCAGCATGCGACCCATTGGCGGTGGGGGACTGAGCAGGCGAGTTCTCACCGAAAAAAATGCTACAGCCGAACTGACAGACAGACTAGACAATAGTGATGACAGTTGAGCAGTTACATCCGCCTTGGATGTTTAGCAGCGACTCAGCCTGCGACCACTAAAGCGGGAAAACCCAGAGTGCGCATCAAATCGACTGAAGATATGAACATATTCATCATGCGCATTTACTATCATATTACGAAAACTGAACCATATAGGTACTAATTGCACACAATTATAAAAAAAAAAAAAAAAAATGCAATACCTACCTAATAATTAATGTAACAGAACAAAGAATAGCAGACTAAAGACGGGTTATTATCAGAAACAAGCTGATTATTAGACGATACTAAAATAGAATTAGATGTCAAATAGCAGAACAACTAAAAAATGGAGAAGAAGACAGTATGAATCTCACACAACTTACAAACACTTTACAGATAACCCATTCGTTGACAACATATTTTCCTTCCGCAGAACACGACACCAGATCAGGGACTGAAGATTTTACCACACAACTAACCGCACCCACACAGCACAGCAATTAATCTACTACAGAAAATCTCACATTAATGCAAACAGAGTAATGAGTTTGACCCTTCCATAGTAGAATCATTAATAAGTAACGAAATATAGTCATACAACGAAATGGATCCTGCGTGTAGACCTTTATTATCAAAAATTAGACCATCTCGTCAATTGTCGGATATCATTAGTAGGTATGTTCAATCAAAAAATATTCCTCCCAAGCTATCATCCCTAGAAAACTTAAGTGACACACATTATCTATTCTGTAGCTATTACAGTTGCAACTCACTTTAAACTTAAAATAAAAATAGAACAAGTAATAACGACAGAGTAATAAATGATCCACCATGGCATAAATGATTAGAAACGAACAAAGATTAGCTAAGAAAAGACATAAATAGACTAACACAATATAAAAACGGCAACACATCAAGAAAACTTGTAAAAAAGTCATAGGTAACTTATCATTAAAAATACTAAACAAAACAGTTCACATGAAAACTTTAATAAGAGAATCACGTATATCCTACATTAAAACAAAAACTTTTAGTGAAGTCATAGACTAGCACGATACAAAAAAACCAGTCAAGAGCGAGCGAGTCGGACTCGCGCACCGTGGGTGTACGATCAAAAATCAACAAAAAAATATATTACATTAGTTCGACTATCGGTCAAGAGATGGCGCTAACCTAAAACTGCAATATTATAAAAAGTGTGCTAGATAAGATATTTTATTTTTTGCAAATATGGGTACAGTACATGGTGATACAGGGAATAAGTTCTGCCATATTTTACCAGTAGGCATGCAAACATTACGGATTAATTAATCCACTAAACTAATCTAAACATTAACAAACTGAACAAAACACACCACAAAACCTAACATAATTCTTATTTTAAAACAATATTAACAGTCTAAGTTTCAAATTTTTTTTTCACTTAAAAATTCTATTACGCTATAATATGCTTTGACCGTTAAAAAGCTTCGAAGCCTTTTTTTAAATAATGATAGCGGCAATTCTTTCCAGCTTTTAGGTATTCTATCACATATGACTGGAGCCATGCAGTAGACACTTTTGCGCATTAGTGCTGTCTTAGCGGGATGATGACACAGTAGGGTATTATCACGCCTATTACGTGAAAATACATCGGCAAGACGTTTATTTTTATTTATTATCTATTTATTTCGGACAGAATCCATAAAAGAGTTAGTAAAACGATTAGGGTTCGACTTAACAAACACAGCTACTTCTAGTATATACATACTAGAAGTAGCTGTGTTTTTTTGTCACATTGTAGTGTTAGTATTTTATACTGTTTAAAGTATGGCATGCAACTGCCGGTTGTTTTAAGCTTAAACATCGCCCGTAAGCATCTTTTTTGAGCCTTAAAAGCTGTTTCTTTTTCGGTTGAGTTACCCCAAAATATTGTTCCATATCGTAAGTAGGATTCTGCTATACCGTAGTAGGCAGTAAGAAGTGCATCCGTGTTTATTATTGACTAGCTTCTGCCCGCTACTTCGTTCGCGTGGTAGTCGTAAAACACCATAATATACTAAAATACCAGCCACATTTTAATAAAACTTCCCTGAACACTACGTTTGTACTTTTGGTCACAGCAGTCAAAATATACAGAGAGTCAGGACTGGTGACGCGGGAGCAAGCGACGTACAGTTCTATGTTTTATTTTAAAGGGTTTGGTTTTCGCACTTAGTCCTTCAGGTAGACCATTGTACATGGGCCATGGCGGCCATCAGTAGTTATCCCAATCAGCCCACCTCCCTCCAGAAGTTAATTATGTCTCCCGGTATGTGAAAGATCAGGGTGCCCCGTGGGTCTTTGTCTAATTTGGGTGACGCATGTGCAATCTAAGAGCACAGACAAACACAAATTAAAGTTTTAAAACAAGTTAGCAGTTAATTTCTAATTCACGCCACTGTATGCAACATGCAGCGGCGCCATTTAACGAGAGAAGAAATGTTAAGGGCAGTAAGCATGATCCAAGCTGGGGCTACTCAACGGAGTATTGCTGAGGAGATTGGAACAAAACAAAACGTGATATCAAGGTGATGGTCACGTTATCGTGCTACTGGTGTAGTGGCTGAACGACATCCAGGCAGGAAGCGCATAACCACCCAACGACAAGACCGATTTTTGCAAGTTGCCGCGAGAACACAACTAAATGTTACGGCCATGCAGTTGGTTCAAAGACTCCAGTCAGAGCACCAGTTGCTTGTGATTGATCAAACTGTAATCTTCATGCTCGCAGACCACTTCGTACTCCAGCATTACGCCGGGGAAATCGTGGACGAAGATTACTGTGGGCTCGTGAACATTTGCTCTGGGAAGATAACCAGTGGTCTGTAGTGCTGTTTACCGATGAGTTCCGATTCGGTATCTATCCCGACTCGCGAAGAGTACGCGTATGGCGAGTTCCTGGTCGTGAGAGCAGTCTGCAACACCCTCAGGAAGTCCATCCATACCACGGCGGGACAATTATGGTTTGGGCGGGAATTCGTGTTGGTG
Organism: Dryobota labecula; assembly: GCA_947523025.1. Taxonomy (NCBI): domain Eukaryota; kingdom Metazoa; phylum Arthropoda; class Insecta; order Lepidoptera; family Noctuidae; genus Dryobota; species Dryobota labecula. The sequence goes on along the minus strand of OX383303.1, from coordinate 163,318 downwards.
GAAGAACAGACCTCGTTTGGATCAAAAACACTATGACCGCTGAAAAATACCGTAGCCAGGTGCTAGTATCAATATTCTACCCCATCGACTACAAATGGGCCAAAAATTCACGCTCATGCACGACAGCGCCCGTTCGCACACAGCGCGAGTGGTGACCAGGCTGCAGGAGCACGACGTATCGGTCTTAGACTAGCCCGCGCAATCACCAGACCTAAACCCCATAGTGCACGCATGGGACATGCTCCAAAGAAGGGCTTTGAAGAATTTTCCTGCAAACATTGCGACTGAAGAGCAACTTTTTTGGTATCTTAGCAGGACCTGGGACAATATCCCGCAGCAAGACTTTGATAATTTGATTCAAAACATGAAAACAGTTGCAGGTCTGTTGTTAACATCATGGGTGGTTTTACTGACTACTGATTATTCTCATAATTACAAAAAACGGAATAATTTCGAAAAGGTCTGATAGTTCTTTAATACCTTTTAAATAGTAGGTGAATATGAAATTATATAATATTGCCTATGAAATTGCCGTTCTGCCGTACTAGGTATTTCAAGTCCATTTTTTTCTTTTTTCTCTAAGAATTCTAAGTTCAAATTATTTTTATTTTTTAAATATGGAATTCTTTTTTGAAAATTAGTCATTTGTTTAATGGTTAGCGTTCTGTTTTCATCGCATTTATACGTTTTTCGTCATCATGGATATGTAAAAATTCTAGTGATTATGGAGTATGAGTACCGTCGTGGCAGCAAAGCGGCAGAAGCGGCACGCAACATCATCGACGTATACGGAGCGAACACTACTAACGATCGCACCACCCGTTATTGGTTTGCCCGCTTTCGTTCTGGAAATTTCGACCTAAGAAATGAACCCCGTGGTCGACCGAAAACTTTAATCAATAATGTCGATACGACACAGCGTGCGCACGTATTGTACTCGAGCGAAGAGTAGTTTTTTCGGTCTACCCTACGTTAAAAATGTATCGTTATCATGAACGTTAAAAGGGGAGGAGAGTTGCTCGCGTCCGTAGGATTTACCATCTTTTCCTAGATCCACCCTACACGTCTCCCCCGAGTGGTGCAAAACGAGCAACAACGCCGAGTCTCGGGCGGCGGTTATAAACCTTATTTTTTTTTTTTTCGCTGTGAAAAATGCATTACACATAGCCTCCCATCGGGGGACAGGAGGGGTATGTGGGACTCCCCGGTAGAGTACCGGTATACCCACTAAAAAACCCAGCGGCGCTCCCGCATCGTCTGTATGGAGGGAGACTGGGAATCTGGCAGAGCCTTTCCATCCAGTCAGAGGGGCAGTGCGGCTGGTGAACAGTGCAATGCAGGAAAAGGCGCCCCCGCGCCTATATCCCGCTGTTCACCATCAGGAGGCAGAAGGAGAGATCGCCTTCTCCCCCACGCGGCGGCCACGTATCCCGGTCCCCTCTCTAAGTGCGAGAGGGGAGGCGATGCGATGTCTGACCCTACCCATCATTCAGACATCGCACCTCCCTCCACAGCCACCGAAGTCCCAGCCTCAGGGACTGCGGCTGCAGTGACAGGCCTGATCGGCGCCTGCTCCTTGCCCTTTTTGGGGGGAGAATTGCATTTCCTCCCCATCATTACGTGGCCCGCCGGGCAACCACTGGCGGCACAAACCGCACAGTGCGGCGTGGCAACCTCGCAGGAGGCGGACTTGTGCCCGTCCTTACCACAACGGAAGCACAAGTCCGCCCTGTCTACCTCGGACGGGCAAAGGGCCCGAGTGTGGCCGATTCCGAGACACTTGTAGCAGCGCAATGGCTTGGCTGCAAGCGCCCGGACCACACCCGAGCTGAAGCCAAAGGCAAGCCGTCCCTTGGCAAGGACGACTATAGCTGCGGCGACTGGGCACTCCAGACGGATGGTGCCCATGCCGCCAGGGCCAGGCCTGATGACCCGACCTTGCACCGCTGGGGCGCTACAGCCCCCTATCGCTGCGACCGCCGCCACCACCTCCTCCTTGGTGACCGAGTCGTCAAGGTCCGTCACCTCCAAGGTTACAGTCTTCACGGGCCTGGTAATCTTGGCCGCGTCAGCGATGACCTCCTGCAACTTGGTTGCGAAGAGGTCCGCGCTGGCGCCGCCCTGAGCCCCCGGAACTCAAAAATTCGAGCCCCGGCCTGGGTCCGGCGTCACGTCACTGCGCCGATCCCCAGTTGGGCAGAATCCACGTTTTCACGCGCCCTCATTAAAATTGACAAGTATGTCTCCCCCCACTCCGCAGCCTCAGTGGTGAGCGTCACCACTACGGCCGCGGTCTTGGGAGGAACTAACTTCCTCTTCGGCCTAGCGGGGGTCCCATTAGCTGCAGGAGCAGCGGCAGGAGCAGCGGCAGTGGGCTTGGGGACCAACGTCTTCCCCTTATCCTTACGGGCGGTAGCGGGGGCGGAAGGGGCAGCCACCGTCTCCATCCTTGGCCGCAACCCGGTCCTCCAGGTCTTGCTGGAGCTGCACCCGCCGAGTTAAGTCCAACTGGCGTTGGGCCTCTGCCAGACCAATGTCGTGGCTATCTGACACCGACTTCTTGAACTTGGCCAGCGATGGCCTCCTCGATTCTGAGGAACCCCCGGACCCATTTCCTTCAAGGGCCCGCTTCCCCGACTCCCGGCGACTAATTGCCGAACTAGAGTCCGACAAAAAGGACTCGTCGTCCGAGTCCAGCAAACAGACGCTAGCCGCAGACTGCGCGCGGCTAGCCTCCGACGCCGAAGCGCCTTCGGATTGGCCCTGAGAAGGGCCTTTTGGTTGGCCCTGAGTAGGGCCTTTTGGTTTGCCCTGAGAAGGGCCTTTTGGTTGGCCCTGATAAGGGCCTTTTTTAAGCCCGGAGGCTTCCCGCTCGGGTTTTGGCATAGCCTCCGCAGGTGTCGTAGCGTTCCGACCAAAAGATAAAATAGATTAAAACGATTAAAATAAGCTACGACTCACAGTGCACTTTGTCGTGCCGAGCCCGGTCTGCCACTCCGTTACGGTGGTCAGAACCGGGTCGTTGCCCAGGGGACGCGACGTGGGCGCAAGCACTGTGGGGTGATCCCCCGGCGGTAATAAACCTTTTTTTTTTTTTTTTTTGACGCTGAGAAATGCATTACGCATGCTCGTCGGGGGACGAGACGGGGTCTGTGGGACTCCCTGCCAAAATGGCAGAATACCGACTAAAACTCAGCGGAGATCCCTCATCGCCTTGATGGGAGGGTCATGGGAAACCGGCACAGCCTTTACGTCCACAACCCTCCCGGCACATGCCCGCCTAACTGACGGGCCCCGCATGCCCCTCAGCCTGGGGGCGATATGGGAATGGCCGGGAACACCTGGCCATTCCCGTCCGACACTGGTGGAGGCCTGTGCAATACAGGCAAGGGTGCCCCCGCACCCGTTGCCTGCTGGCCTCCACCTGGGACCTCGCGCCAGACGACCCCGCGTCCAGGCGCCCCTGGTCCCCCCGCGATGGGTCAGGTTAGTGGCCCCGCCGCCTACCACTTTTTGGCCGCAGAGGATAGGGAGAGCGGCCAACGCAATACCGACACTCCTCTTCCTCTGCGGCCCCACCGCGTCCGCCATTCAACGGTGGCGACCCCGTCAAGGCCGCGGAAGGTAGGGAGAACGGCTCACCGCAATAGCGGCACTCCTCTCCCGCCGCGGCCTCCCACACTCAGCCGCGATGCTGCCCATTCGACATCGCGGCCCGCCTCAGTTGCGATGTTGCCAAAGCGGCACCGCAACCTACGGCCGCTACGTCGTCGCGCTTAGCCGCAAAAGCCCTGACGAGCGGCCCCCTCCTCCGGTTCCTCTTAGCTTCACCGTGGCCCTCCAAGCTACGGCTACTGAGCCCCCCGCCTCGACAATGCGAGAACCCTCCGGGGGGGGGCGGTAATAAACCTGACTCAGCCTGCCTAACAAGCAGACTTGTTGGGGGTAGGAAATGACCTCCACAACCCGCAACTCCATGGTCGTATTATGGAATCGGGGGCATTGGCTTCACCGCCCGCGTCAAGAGGTAGAAAGCCTCTATAAAACTCACCCTAATCCTAAGGTGGGAAACGCGCCGAGAGGATGTATGGCTTACGGGTAGTAAGTTGATAGCGCCAACCTCAACGGACCTGGCAAACGTTGTTGTATGAGCCTTCTTGAGGAAATAGGCGTCACCCTTCAAGTGACTATTTATTTCGACCTTACTCGTGGGAACAATATGACAGAAACCAATAGAATTACAAATAATCCTAACAATATGATACAACAACACAGACCGTACACACGTCTACAGAGACCGTAGTAAGCCTACCATCAGTCGCAACAAGTAAAACTAGTGACAATCAAACTCAAATCAATGAATCAGAGCATAAAAATAATACTGAGAACCCTTTAAACCCGTGGCAAAACGATTAAGTACCTCCTAAAAGGCAAAAAAGAAAGGAAACAAGTCCAATGACAAGTGACAATACTAAGAAATCAAAGATTACATCTATTTTCGCAGTGCCTACGCACAACAAATTCGACATTCTCAACAGTGAAGAAACAGAAGAGGTCTTAGTTACAGAGTTTATACCTAAACCGGAACCTATTTTTGTGACAGGAGTCTTAGATGTTACGGCATTAAAAGCCACTCTAAATAAAATTGTAGACAACAAATTATATAAAATGACAACATTAAGATCCGGCCATATCATCAAATTAATGCCAAATGATATACAAACATATAAATCTATTAGAGAGCAGTTTATAACTAACAATATAGCACATTATACTTATAAATTAAAATGTGAAAGAGCATATAGAGTTGTACTACGAGGACTACACTCCACAGAAGACATTTCTCTAATAAAACAAGAGTTAAAAGAATAAGGACATGAGGTGAGACAAATAGTAAATGTCTTATATAGGTCTACCAAAGAAGCATTACCCATCTTCTTCGTAGACTTAGAACCGAACAAAAACAATAAAGAAATATTTAAATTAAGATACCTAAAGTCAAATGAGAGTGACAATTGAAGCTCCTTATAAGAAAAAAGAAATAATGCAATGCAAAAGATGCCAAAGGTTTGGACACACTATAAATCAATGTTTCAGACCATTCAGATGTGTGAAATGCGGTAACGATCATCCTACTTCTTCGTGCACCAAAACACCAGAAATAGATGCCACTTGTGCTAATTGTCAAGAAAGACATCCTGCAAGCTATAAGGGATGCACAAAATATAAACAATACAAGGAAAGAATACTAAAAACCAAACCAACCAATAAAGAAAACAACCCAACAGTGATTACAAAAGACCCCAAAATATTGGATCAAACCGCAATACAAAACATAAGACAGAATAGTTACACAGAAAAAAGAAGCTATTCAGATGTAACAAAAAACCGACCGCTAATTGAAGAATTACCTGATCAAGAAAACCTCGCAGACAGAATAGAATTAATGTTCGCCAAATTTCAACAAATCATGATGAGCATGATGGACAAAATGATGGACCGAATGATCCAGCTAATCACAAGCCTAGTAACAAAATGAATAACACACTCCGGGTAGTCACTTGGAACGCCAACGGCTTGACGGACCGTCGTCAAGAGTTTCGAACATTCCTTCAAATTGAAAAAATTGACATAGCTTTAATTTCTGAAACAAGGTTCACTGCAAGATCTCACTTTGATATAGAAAATTACACAGTGTACACAACAGATCATCCATCAGGAAATAGTCACGGCGAAACTGCAGTAATTATAAGGAATAATATAAAACATTATGAACTCGAAAAGTACCATACGGATAAAATACAGGCTACGTCAATAAAAGTAGTGATCAATGAAAAAGTTGAGACAACCTATTCTGCAGTGTATTGTCCACCCAGACACACACTAACAAAATATGTTTACAACACGTATTTCTCTTCCCTTGGCTCCAGATTTATATGTGGTGGGGATTGGAATGCAAAACATACGTACTGGGGCTCTCGATTAATCACACATCGTGGAAGGCAACTACATGGTACAGTACAGAATCTAAAACTCGAATGCATGAGCTCGCGTGAACCAACCTTCTGGCCAAGTGATCGATGTAAAATTCCTGACTCACTAGACTTCTATATAACACATAACATAGGTCGAAACTACATGACTACTGAAACGTGCACGGATCTATCCTCTGACCATACTCCAGTCATACTGAATGTAAGTTCATCAGTGGTATTAGTGCAACCCGCAGAAAGACTATATAACAAAAATACTAACTGGGAGTTGTACAAGGAAATAATCACAACGGGAATTAAGCTCATAAATCCATTAAAAACAGTCCAAGACATCGAAGAGGCTGTGGAGCACCTCAATAAAATCATACATAAAGCAGCCACTATTTCCACAAAAGTGCGGAAAAAACTACCCCTAACGCTTAACGAATATCCAAAAACGATCAAAGACAAAATATTAGAACGTCGCAGTCTAAGAAAGGTATGGCATGAATATAGATATCCAGCAGACAAAACAGCGTTCAACAGATCTTCAAATGAGCTAAAAGTCCTCATTAAAAGTTTTACCAACAATAACCTCCAAAAGTTCCTCTCTAATTTGACCCCAAATGTAGACACAAACTACTCACTATGGAAGGCAACACATAAATTAACACGTCCCAATTATCAAATTCCTGCCATCCGACTTAGTAACCGGAATTGGGCCAGGTCAGACTCTGAGAAGGCTACAATCTTTGCTGAATACCTTAGCAAAGTGTTTCAACCATTTCCTGAATTGAGACCAGAGCATGACGCCGAAATAAAAAGTTATCTGGAAAGTCCACAGCAAATGTGCCTTCCATTAAAATATACGAGCCCTACCGAACTAGCTGGTGAAATAAAACACCTCAAGGATGGCAAAACACCGGGATACGACCAAATCGACAGCGTTCTTCTAAAAAATATGCCAAAAAAAGGTATAGTAGCAATTGTCAACATATTTAATGCCTGCCTAAGACTTAGCAGCTTTCCAGGACAATGGAAGATAGCCCAAGTAATGATGTTACCAAAACCCGGTAAACCACATAATGAAGTAGTATCGTATCGACCTATGAGCCTTCTGCCCATAATAGGGAAACTACTCGAAAAAATCCTACTGAATCCTGCTAATCCTGTTGTGCATGAAGGTACACCTAAGTGAAATCACTCCAAATCACCAATTTGGCTTCCGGGAGAACCATGGAACGATCGAGCAAGTTCACCGCATTGTAGACGTTATAAGCAGATCGCTGAAAGAAAAGAAATATTGTTCAGCAGTCTTTTTGGATATTAGCCAGGCCTTTGACAAGGTGTGGCACGAGGGTCTATTATACAAAGTAAAAAAAATGCTACCACACTCGTTTTACCAGATAATAAAGTCTTATCTCAGCAAGCGATGTTTTGAGGTAAAGTTCAATAATGCACTCTCCGATTTGCATGAGATCGTATCAGGAGTGCCTCAGGGAAGTATACTGGGACCAGTTCTCTACACCATATTTACTGGGGACCTACCCACTTCAGACAAGACTACGGTTGCAACATATGCAGACAATACAATTTTACTATCTACACACACGAATCCAGCAACCGCATCCGAACAGTTACAACACCACATTGACAGAATTGAAGAATGGCTTAAAATTTGGCGAATTCACGCTAATCAAAGTAAATCCACACATGTGACCTTTACTTTTAGGAGAGATAAGTGTCCGCCGGTTATACTTAACAATGAAGAAATCCCGCAAGATGATAACGCAAAATACTTGGGCATGCATTTAGATAGAAGGATGACATGGAAAAAAAAGACGTGTGGCACTCGGGGACTGCCGCGGTAAAGCTATTGCATAGCATTTTGTATCAACTTATGCAATTATAATTATTTATTTATTTTATTTATGCAGTATTTCTTTTTCTTTGATATTAATTCAAGTTACACTTTTTGAGCGTGGTGACCGATAAGAAAACAAATTTTTCTTTTATTAAATAAACAAAGAGTATATAATATTAAGAGACGGGAGTCCCATAGATAAAAATGAAAAACGTCGCTTGTATGAAACGTGAGCTAATAATGAATACCAACATAACAGAAATGACACGGACTGCAGACATGACATAAAGCTGCCAACATAATAGCAAGATAGGGATGTACTACTACTCACTCGTAATTTTTATCGATATGTTGCTGTAAAAAATTTCGGGTTTTAGGATCCTGACATTTTTACGGTTTCATTCTTAATAAATTTAAGGCAAAGGTCACTTAGGCCAACGGTAACTTTCGATTTGAACTAAGGTTACGTGGTAATTTTCTTATAAAAAGAAACCAGCTACGGCTGTGATTCCACGTTGGCGTAAGCGGGGTTCAGAGACAAATCCCATTGTATAGTCTAGATCTAATCCGAGCTAAACTTGACTATAAGATGAAATTTGCTGTGATGATAATAAAATAAAACAAAACTTTGGACTTAAGTTTTTTTATAATAATTAGAACACCTTTTCCTTTCTATTGATCATTCGATTGGCAATGGTTCAGCAGTTGATGTTGAAGGTACTGAAATGTAGAAAACACGTTGCTTATTAACTGACACATGAACAAGTGAATTCAAATTTAATTCTAATCTTGAATAGTTACTTGGGCTTAGTCTCATTATTTTTATCACATTTTCATTTGAAAAAGGGTCTGTAATAGACAAAAAAGTATGTGTAATATTTACAATTGATACATTCAATACAGTTAATCAAATAGTAAAGTGAATTTAATAAGTTTAAAATAAACATAAACCTTACCCGCAATAGAACATATTTTCTTGTCTTTTGAACATTCTACTGGCAATGGTTCAGCAGTTGATGTTGAAGGTACTGCAATAAAAACAAAATGTAGTCATTCACTTCTAATTCCAAAAACAATGAAGGGTATCGTAGTTGGGATTAATTAATCCCAAGAACCGAATTAACATTGTAGTTGAAAAACATGTTTCCCCATACTTTCCAACTGCATAATAATAATGTAAGTACACACAATATTGAGTAATTTACCATGTTATTTTAAGACCATAGACTTCTTAAAGGTTTTGCTGTAATCTTTAAGTATAGAACTGTACACTGTATTTTTTTTAATGTTAGGATCAGCAGTTTCGGAGATAAGGGGGGAAATGGTAAATTTTCATCTATTTTCTTTTTTTTTAATGTTAGGATCAGCAGTTTCGGAGATAAGGGGGGAAATGGTAAATTTTCATCTATTTTCTTTAATAATTTTCATTAAAAATGTAAAATGAAATGAAAGGACTTGTCAAAAGGATTTTTTTTTAAATAATTTAAAAAAAGTTCTCTTGTCAAGTCCTTTCATTTCATATGTCACATGATACATTTTGCATGTGTACCAAAATGCAACTTAATCGGTCCAGTAGATGAAGGTACATAAGGGTTCCGTTTTTTCATTCGGACGTACAGTACCCAAAAAAAAAAAACTTACTCGATGTACCAGTCCAAGAATCGCAGTAGTCGAAGTAGAAGATAACTCTGCAAAATATAATTGAACATGAGTTACTAAAGTAATCGGAAAGGGTGAGTTAGGATGAATTACGACTGGAAAATAAAGTCTTACCTGTTTGCTCACTTTTGAAGATGTGTAGTGGAAATCCAACGAACAGCTCATCTGCCATTGGTTCTGCAGTAAGTTCTACAGACGGAGTAGCATTTTTTCTTAGTTGTGTCTTCTTTTTATTGAAATCCTTTGGTAGAAAATGACTGCCACAAATATGTTCCAATTGATGTAGCTTTTCAATGGGTACATACACCAAGTCTTCTTTCCCGTAACTTTAACCCATTTTTTACATCTTGCTGGAACATTTTATTACATTATTATGATTATAATAGTAGTTTATTTAAACTTATATCTTTGTTATTTTGGTTTTGCAGTATTAATAGAATAACAGAGAAAATTAAATGAAATAGGAATATTTTAATAATAAAAATATCGACAGTCGATAAAAAAGTAACATGCGTCAAGCACTAGCATATTGATAGGTTACTTTGTAATTTTGTAAATTTTGGACTTTAAATCAAGTAATTTATTTTCTGTAAGAGCTTATCAATGTTTTTTAACATAACAATTGAAAATATATGCTTACCTATCTTCATTCAAAGGAAATTTGGCTATGGAGATACGCATTTGACCATCTGACCGGCCGGATCTTATAACACATATTTCACACGTTTTGTAATGCATTGCAACTTAAATTACGTCACACGTACATACATAAATACAAAAATAACTCTAATTTACGATAAATATCCACAAAACACAGAATAAAAACAAAAACAGCGCTTTGTTGACAAAGTTCTTGACAACAAACAAGACAAGAATATGGCGGCCGGTAGCTATGGCGGCTGAGTAGCGTAGTGCGATAGAGTCGAATAGATGTTAAAGCGAGACAGCGATAGCGTGAGGTTTTTTCGTTACGGAATTTCTGGATTCGGTCCCCGCGCTCAAGGCCCGCGATAGAAGCTATGCAATAGCTTAAAAACACATATGGACGAAGCGGAAGCAGCTAGATTTAAAACTACGCAATATGTACTGGTTAATAGGACGCCACTCACAAATGAGCACACATAGCAAGTTGACAGTCTATAAAGCCATCTTGAAACCAATATGGACCTATGGCATACAGCTTTGGGGTACAGCCAGCAATAGTAATATAGAGATACTGGAAAGATTCCAAACCAAAACACTGAGGACCATCTTTAACATCCCTCAATACATCAGTAATAAGAACCTATATCATGACCTAAAAGTACCAACTGTCAAACAGGAGATAGCGAAGTATAGCGCCAACTACCAGAAAAGACTGTCAAATCACAAAAATGAGCTTGCCCACAGACTTAGTGGAGATCAAGGTCTTCAACACACAAGATTAAAGAGGCATAGTGTCCCTACCCTGCAAAATAGATTCATCAGGATGGAATAAGTCACCTACCTGAGAGGTGTCTCACCAAGCAAAAAAGCCTAAACAGATACGTATCAGACAAAACAGTGGCTTATTGTTGTGTCCAACAGATTGCCGCGGTGCAGAAAGAGAGAAAAAAAAAATCATGAACGTAAATAACTCGGTTGACGGAAGTATTGAAGATGAAAGAGGAGGAGTTGTGATGGACCATTATTAAGTGATGAAGTGGTGAATAATAGTGATGTTTTGGAGTTGGATATTCATAAAAATTTCGACGGATGTCAGAATGCAGAGCAAGAACAATTATCCCGTGCTGATAAACGCAGATTAAATAGTCTAACTGAGACAATAGAAATTACGGATAGCAGGGGCGAATTGATACGAATAATAACATTAAACTCTCCGCGTAGTACCGGCCACAAGAATAAAAACGTGGTACCGGCCGCGCGCTAGATACGTACCTACGATACAACGTTGCCAGAGTTACATACTCAAGGAATAATATTTAAATTCCGCGCCTCTTTCATCACGCACCGTTGCCAAACTATCTCCGATGCCGCAGTTGCTATCTCGCTCTAACGTTATAACGCTAAGCAGGAGGCGAGATCGTATCGATGAATGAAGTATAGCTTTCTCGCTCACACAAGGTGGCTTCATATGGGGCTTCTAACCTCTCATTTTTTCGCAAAGAAATGTGTTAACGTCCTTGATATGATAGTATGTACTCATTTTGCAAATGTTCAAATTTTTAAGCCCAGCTTTTGACTTATGAACGAAACGAATCGTATTAGGAGGTGGTAGGACTGAGTATACAGTCTGCGCTAGTCGCTGCGCAAAGCGTGAATTTGCATGATATAATTTCAAATTAAGGGGAGGTGATCCAACAGAGACCGCGATTACTAGTTTTTAAAATCCATGGGAAACCTAAAAAACAGTGGTATAAAATTCTGAAAAAAATATATGTTATTTAAGGATCTGCTGGAGATGCAGTCGCTTTTAATAACACGATTAAATTAATTTTTCTCGATAGAAAAAAATCACAAAGTTACCCCTTTTCGTAACGCTAAATCAATCTCATGGCTACAAAACAGACCCTTTTTTTATAATTTTTATATCATTGAAAAGGTATTAAAATTTTCTAGTGCCAATCGCTGAGTTTATCTTGATAAAATGATTAAAATAATTACTATGATCAAATACCTAACAAATGCGCAAGGCAAGTGAAGTGAAGTGAACTCGCAACTTCACGGCGAGTTCACTTCAGTCGCGCGTTGGCGCTCTTAGACGACGGACCTATGTCAGTGCTTTATGCGCGATCACGTGACCGTACGTGAAAATATTATTGCGCAACAATGACTGATAAACGAAAAAAAAACAGAAAAGAAATCATAAACAAAGAATATTCTCTCCGAAGAAACCTGAAAAATTAAGTAAATGTTGAATTGATGTCTATCAGATTTTAGGACAGATTTTCTAGAAGCACAGTATAATCAAGTAACAGTATTTCGTCTCAGCGCACGGTGGATCGAAAATCGGCTGTAGAAGACATAGGATCTCGATGTCTTAAATGTTATTTTTTTTGCTGGAAATGACTTCTGCCGATCATTACTGTTCTATAAAATGTCATATGAAGTAATTGTGTGCACAAATGGAAGAGTTAAAATTTTTATAAGAAAAAAATGTATGGAGCTGACATGAAAAATGAGGATATCTCTGGAATCGCTAGGATGGCCGTTATATCCTTGCACACTGTTATAGTACTATTTATTTGTGAATTTTTGACATACTTAATATTGCGGCATCACTTCCAATTTTTTTTTTTTTAATCGTCAAAATTAAAAAATTAAAAATGTTTATGATATGTACATTTTAATGCTTAAATATGGCTATACCAAGTGTAACTTACAATATTTTTTATGCTTAGACTAAAACATTCTAAGAAATCACAAAGTCGTATTACCTACTTATTTGAAATGACATGGTAATTATGAATTACATAATATGTAATCTTGTTTAATGCCTCAAGTCCACATTAGCTAATCTATATCTATATCTATACTCATATATAAAGCTGAAGAGTTTGTTTGTTTGTTTGTATGTTTGTTTGTTTGTTTGTTTGTTTGAACGCGCTAATCTCAGGAACTACTGGTTGGAATTGAAAAATTCTTTTTGTGTTGGATAGTTCATTTATTGAGGAATATTATAGGCTATATAACATCACGCTACGACCAAAAGGAGCTGAGCATAAATGAAAAATGTTACAAAAACGGGATTTTTTTTTCCTTTTTGAGAGCTTCCGTTGCGTGCGCTGCGTAAACGGTTTAAGTTACGCAAATATGATGTATGATGGAATTGTTCCTCTTTAAAAGTTCTAAAAAAAAGGCCGCGACAGCATATGTCTATCTTTTAAGATTGACTGACTATAACCGTTTTTTGTGGTAATAATTTTTTTTTCGAAATTAGTGCATTATTTGCGAAGGAGTTTTATCAACATAATATGAATCCTTATCCAAATAAATATGTTATTAGTCACAAGTATTTAAATGTAAACAAAATTGTCCTTGACATCACATGATTTCAATCAACATTAAACAAATTAAAATAACTCCGTAACAAAATAAGTAGTAAATTCATTACTTAAACCACTCTCTTAGGTGACGCAGACGAAGTTGCGCGGGTCAGCTATATTATAAAGCTATTCAGTACAGTATAAAGAAGAGTTTGTTTGTGTTTGGTTGAACGCGCTAATCTCAGGAACTAGATACTGGTTCGAATAGAAAAAAATATTTTAGTAGTACATTTATCGAGGAAGGCTATATAACATCACGTTAGATCCGTAGTTCCGCGTGGTGCCGGACGTAAAGAATAGCTCCATCCCATTTCCTACCGTGGGTGTCGTAAAAGGCGACTAAGGGATTTACTAGAGGATGGGCAGCAGCGTTCTCTATTTATTTTTAACACCATACTGTGATCGCCAACCCGCCTGCCAAGCGTGCGATTATGGCAAACCCCCCCAATTGGGGGAGGCCTATGTCCAGCAGTGGACGTCTTTCGGCTGAAATGATGATGATGATGATGATGAGATCCTTAGGAGCCAAGCGAAAAGAACAAAAGTCAAAAAGAACGCTAAGTGATAACGAAGTTATAGCGCGGGCGAGCGACGGGATGCGACTTGATGGGTGGCCCGAAATTTCACGCGGACGAAGTCGCGGGCAGAAGCTAGTGATTAATAAAACATAATACCTATATACCTGTTAAAAGGATACGTACCATAATGAGGGTAATTAGATAAACGTGATCATTAGTCAATAACAATAAATGGTAAACTATTGTATGATTAAAAATAAAAGAAAATTATTTTTTAAAAATTTAACTTAACCTAACCTAACTTAGACAATAAAAGTTAACTTATTTTATACTTCGTCACCATCAGAATCCACATCAGAATCAGGCTCTACAATAGATATAACTTCTAAGAACTCTGTCGGAGCTTCCTAATCCTGAAGTTTCAGTAGTTCTACTGTTTCCTTAAAGTATGTCTGCCTTTTGTGGGCATTTAATTTTGGTCTTGTGGAAGAAATTAGAGGATCAGAAGAGACGATAAGCATATTGAGGATATCCTCGTTTGATGCTTGTCTACTCTTTTTCCTCGAATGGTGTTCTCTGAACCTCCTAAAGTCTTTGTTTCGAGCCTCTGAAGCTTCTTCCGAATGACTTCCAATTGGTACAATAGCATTTTCTGCAATTATGTCCCCTTCGTGAATCAACAATTTGTGGACGGTTGACGACATGTAGTACCAATCGTACAGTTCCACGTATTTTTCAGCGGTTGTTCTAGCGTATTCTTTAAGTTTCGGCACGTCTACTATCTCTCCAGATGTGATAGCTTGCAGAATCACAGGAAATCTGCGTATTAGGTCTTCATCTAATCCAGTGATCGCTGCAGTTTTATCAGGAAATTCAAAAAACCGCCTTGCTGTGTTCCCGTCGTTAGTTGTGCCTGATCCTTGCTTAACGATGTCAATCAAAAGGTTGAGATCATCTTTGAATCGATCTTGAATGAGTTTTTTTCGTGAATGCAATAACTCTTGATGACCTTCTCCTCTTGCAGACCACTTTTTGAAGTCGAGACGATACGCTATGTGTAGAAGACATTCCATCACATTAATGCGGGCATGAAGTGATGATAATCCGAACTCATACACACCAGAAGAAATGGTTTTTGACGCAATGACATCTAACTTATTCATTTCTGTAGGCTTAGCCAAACACAGGTAGCAGGCCGCATTTGACTTAGCTTCAGACAGATATGTACAAATTTTGCCGTCAATCATCGTCATAATTAATTTGTGACTAATTTCATGTCCTTGACATTTTGAGGGAACGAGAGCTTCAATTTCGTTATCCATTGCAGTTTTTTCATTTATGACAACGTCTTTGGTTTCTTTCACAAAACTAAACTGGACTGGACGGCAATACCTAGGTGAGCAGGGTTTTGGATTCACCCATACGGTATCACCGTCAGCCGTCAACTTTAATGGAACCAAAGAGGTCATAAATATGCTGGAATCATCTTGACCACTCTCTATGTTTTGCTTATATCTACTTTGGTTAGATGCACCGTCACATCCCCACTTTGATATTAATATCAATTGTTTATCTTGTATCGCATCAGGACTAGGAATAGTTTCAAAAATTCTGTTCACTGTTAAATCTAGTAACGCTTATAGTGCAATCTTAGCAGATGAATCCGTTACAGTCACAAATGTCTTCGGAGGGTAGCACTGTAGCTTAGCTTTTTGCACTTTATAGTAAGACGGATATATCTCCTTTGAACCTTCTCGAATAGTCGTTTCCCTTAATGTGATATATTGCCATTTCGATAGTTTTAGTGAAAGTAGCAAACTCAGTGCTTTTTCTGGTGAAAATATTGTTGAAGGAGCTGGTTTAGATTAGATTGGTACTACATGTCATCAACCGTCCACAAATTGTTGATTCACGGAGGGGACATAATTGCAGAAAATGCTATTGTACCAATTGGAAGTCTTTCGGAAGAAGCTTCAGAGGCCCGAAACAAAGACTTTAGGAGGTTCAGAGAACACCATTCGAGGAAAAAGAGTAGACAAGCATCAAACGAGGATATCTTCAATATGCTTATCGTCTCTTCTGATCCTCTAATTTCTTCCACAAGACCAAAATTAAATGGCCACAAGAGTCAGACATACTTTAAGGAAACAGTAGAACTACTGAAACTTCAGGATCAGGAAGCTCCGACAGAGTTCTTAGAAGTTATATCTATTGTAGAGCCTGATTCTGAAGTGGATTCTGATGGTGACGAAGTATGAAATAAGTTAACTTTTATTGTTTATGTTAGGTTAGGTTAAGTTAATATTTTTTTTTTAATAATTTGCTTTTATTTTTAATCATACAATAGTTTACCATTTATTGTTATTGACTAATGATCACGTTTATCTAATTACCCTCATTATGGTACGTATCCTTTTAACAGGTATATAGGTATTAAGTTTTATTAATCATTAGCTAATGTGGACTTGAGGCATTAGACAAGATTACATATTATGTAATTCATAATTACCATGTCATTTCAAATAAGTAGGTAATACGACTTTGTGATTTCTTAGAATGTTTTGGTCTAAGCATAAAAAATATTGTAAGTTACACTTGGTATAGCCATATTTAAGCATTAAAATGTACATATCATAAACATTTTTTATTTTCTAATTTTGACGACTTAAAAAAAAAAAATTGCAAGTGATGCCGCAATATTAAGTATGTCAAAAATTCACAAATAAATAGTACTATAACAGTGTGCAAGGATATAACGGCCATCCTAGCGATTCCAGAGATATCCTCATTTTTCATGTCAGCTCCATACATTTTTTTCTTATAAAAATTATAACTCTTCCATTTGTGCACACAATTACTTCATATGACATTTTATAGAACAGTAATGATCGGCAGAAGTCATTTCCAGCAAAAAAAATAACATTTAAGACATCGAGATCCTATGTCTTCTACAGCCGATTTCCGATCCACCGCGCGGCGGCCGCGTAACAATAGATACGTAATTAGTTCATTGTTTCTCATTAGTTAACGCGTGAAAGGCATTTATTTACATTTACGCGTTTTTGTTGATGGTGGGACGAACGGGAATCTATACTAATATTATAAAGAGGTAAAGTTTGTTTGTAAGTTTGTAAGTATGTATGTAGGGGGAATCTCTGAAACTACTGAACGGATTCTGAAAATTCTTTTTATATTTGGTAGCCCAATTCTCGAGGAAGGTTATAGGCTATTTAACATCACGCTGCGATCTTAAGGAGCCGGGGAAAAAGAAAAAAAAGTCAGAAAGAACGCTATGTGAAAAGGAAGTAATAGCGCGGGTAGGCAACGGGATGTGACGCGGAGGGTCGGGGGCCGAAATTTCACGCGGACGAAGTCGCGGGACAGAAGCTAGTAATTTATATATATTTTTTTATTTATTAACTATGTAGGCAATCTAATAAGATTTATTAGTAACAAAAATGGACTTACATCAGGTAGCTTTTCACAGAATTCGTGTAGAATTACTATTACATTAACAACTGCTGTTTCATTGTTTTGTCACACCACAAACTATATAATAGTACTTTGTGCGACTAAGCCACCGACTTATTTAAGGATCCTAGAGGAAGAGAATGTCAGGTAAGCCAATAGGTTTCACGTAAATTAAACAATGTTATCGGCAATCATTTGTTAAGTAGTGGCATCGTCGGCGCATCTCGCCCGAGCTATAAAGGTAATATTTATACTCACAGAACAATTTATTTTGTAAAATAATGATTAAATCCAAATACGTAACTAATTTGAAAAGTAAACTGCAAAGAAAACGATTACATAGAAAAATTCGTATTTGTTTCTTCGGTCGACAATAAAGTAATACGTGTTTCAGTGTTTTTGAAAAAACGGAATGAAAGGAAAGGGTGGTTGGACGATTGTGTTGATTGAAAGTTTGTATGAATATCCGACAGGATGTAGATTTCCTAATAACCTACACGCATGCGAACCACAATTGCGGTTCACGTGCGTGTAGGTAATTAGGAAACCGCGGGCAACAGCTAGTTACATTATATTTCGAGCTTGCGCGCAAGCTCGAAATATAATATAACTAGCTGTTGCTGTAAGCTCGAAATATAATATAACTAGCTGTTGCTGTAAGCTCGAAATATAATATAACTAGCTGTTGCTGTAAGCTCGAAATATAATATAACTAGCTGTTGGCGCGGCTTCGCCCGCGTGGATGTGAATACTTCCCTAGTTGAATCGGATTTTGTCCAGAATATCATAGGTTTAATTATTTTGTTTGAAACCCTAATAAATTATTTTTCTAAAATAAAAGTATCCTAAGTTACTCCTTATATCATCAGCTATCTGCCAGTGACAGTCCCGTCAAAATCGGCCCAGCATTTTTGGAGATTAGCAGGAACAAACAGGCAGACAGACAGACAAACAGACCGGCAGACACAAAAATTCTAAAATTGTTTTTTTGGTATAAGAACCGTATAATATACTCATACTACACATGCAGTAAATTCCTCCCTTTTATATCGACCCTTTCTTTACCCCGTTAAGGGTAGATTTTCAAAAAACCCTGATACACGTTATTTTTTATTATAGGTGTCAAGTGTAAATACCGAGTTTTTAGTTAATCGGACCGCCCGTAATACAAACTTTGACACCTCCAATCCCCTTGGTGGGGTAGTTTCGAAACATTAACCATTAACCAAATGAATAAGATTTTTCATATAAACTATATTCCCTGTTCTCACCAACCCCCGGGGTGGAATTAAAAAAAAATCTTTGGGATGTTTCCATAACTTGACCTAAAAATTATTTATACCAATTTTTGAGTTAATCAGGCCATGGCAGTAAAATCCTCTTCAGTAAAATTGACTACCCTTTTTCACCCCGATAAGGGTAGAGTTTTGAAAAACCTTGATACATGTTATTCTTCATTTTTGGTCGCAAGTATTTCTAAAGAGTTTCAAGTTAATCGAACCGCGCGTTAAAATTCCTACATACAAATTATGACACCCCGCAATCCCCTTTGAGGGGTAGTTTTGAAAAACTAATAATGAAAAATGTTATTATTTACTTAGGCAAGTATTTGTGCCAAATTTCAATTTAATCAACCAAATGAATAAGATTTTTCATACAAACTTTCATCCCCTTAGGGATGGAATTTCCAAACATCCGTTCTTGGTGAACCCCTAAATCTCATAAGCAACCTGAGTGCCAAATTTGGAATCTCTAGACCCAGTGGTTTGGGCTGTGCATTGATATGTCAGTCAGTCAATCACTCAGTCAGTTTCTTCTTTTATATATTTAGACTAGATTCTGCCCGCGACTTCGTCCGCATGAAATTTCGGCCGACTCATCGCGTCATATCCCCTCGCTCGACCGCGCTATCACTTCGTTATCGCTTAGCATTCTTTCAGACTTTTGTTCTTTTCGCTTTGCTCCTAAGGATCGTAGCGAGATATTATATAGCCTTCCTCGATAAATGGGCTATCCAACACTAAAATAATTTTTCAATTCGAACCAGTAGTTCCTGAGATTAGCGCAAATTCAAAACCAGTTGCGGTATGTCTAGTAATGTAAATTTTAGAAAAAAAAAAACTACGTTTAAAAGAATTCACAAAACAATACCCAATAGAAAACTACTACAAAATGACTACAGCATTTAAAAAGTGTATTTTTTTGTTGCGGAGTTATTTTAAAATTATGATATCTCCTAAGATGTTGATTGGAATCAAGTGATGTCAAGTACAGTTTTGTTTACATTTAAATACTTGTGATTAATAACATATTTATTTGGATAAGGATTAATATTATGTTGATAAAACTCCTTCGCAAATAATGCATTAATTTCGAACAAATTAGATTACCACAAAAAAAGGTTATAGTGAGTCAATCTTAAAAGATAGACATATGCTGTCGCGGACTTTTTTTTCGAACATTTAAAGAGGAATAATTCCATCATACATGATATTTGCGTAACTTAAACCGTTTACGCAGCGCACGCAACGGAAGCTCTCAAAAAGGAATAATTTTTCCCGTTTTCGCAACATTTTTCATTTATGCTCCGCTCCTATTAGTCGTAGCGTGATGTTATATAGCCTATAATATTCCTCAATAAATGGACTATCCAACACAAAAATAATTTTTCAATTCCAACCAGTAGTTTCTGAGATTAGCGCGTTCAAACAAACAAACAAACAAACAAACTCTTCAGCTTTATATATTATTAGTGTTCTTGGTGTTTAGGTTGGTGTTTGCTTAGCAGGAATTTGGTAATTTAAAATGCGTGTTTACTTCAAGACTTTATAATTGCGACTAAATGTGGTGGGGGCATACATACGTTAATAAACACTTAACGATCACAGAATATAGACATAACATACCGCCCACCAAAAGGACGTAGTTCTTTTATTAATTTAACTTCAACCTTTTACTATAACATATTAACTTAACTATAACATTTTACTCAGTAGCAATGGGTAAAGGACATAACTTTGAACAACATCTCTTCACTACATTATTGCCACTTTTTATGCTGTAGACTCTGGTAATACCATCTTCTCCAGGATGTTTGTCTACAACGCGACCCAAAGAAAATTTCCCAGGCGGTAATCCATCGGTTTTTATTAAAACAACATCACCAATCTTGAATTCATCTGCTTTCTTTAACCAAATGGGACGTTGTTGCAATCGTGTTAGGTATTCTTGTTGCCAACGTCGCCAGAAATCGCCAAGCAATTTTTGAGTGTATTGCCACCGGGACAAGGAATGAATCGTTGTATGTTTGAAATCAGGTGAAGGTACAACGATAGGAGCTTCCCCGATTAGGAAGTGTCCAGGTGTTAGTACTTCTATGCAGTCTGAGTCCTTGTCATCGATAGGACACAATGGCCTAGAATTGCGACAAGCCTCAATTTGGCACAGTACCGTGGTCATTTCTTCATAGGTGAGGTTAGTGGTGAGTACGCGTTTTAAATGGTGTTTAACAGATTTTACACCCGCCTCCCACAATCCTCCAAAGTTCGGTGAGTACGCTGGTATGTAATGCCATTGTGTTCCTTCCAGTGCCAATGTGTTGGATATGTCACCTTCAAAGACCAGATTTGCTTCTTTCCATGCGGCCATCAGTTCTTTGTTGGCACCAACAAAATTTCGGCCTTGGTCACTCCATATATCGCTACATTTTCCTCTTCTAGACACAAACCGCTTGAATGCAGCGATAAAGGCTTCGGACGTTAAATCGCTAACAAGCTCAAGGTGCATAGCTTTGGTTGACATACATATAAATACACAGATGTATGCTTTCTGAGTTCTGATGCCTCTTCCTTTGGACATGCTTATTTGAAATGGGCCTGCAAAGTCAACTCCGGTATGTATGAAAGCTCGAGCAGGAGTTACTCTCGCTTTAGGCAGGTCACCCATTATCTGTGTCCTTGATCTCGCTCTGAGTCTAGCACATACTAGACACTTGTGTATGCAGGATTTTATAAGTGCCTTACCTCGTACAATCCAATACTTTGAGCTTATGTAACTCAACATAAGTTGAACTCCGCCATGTAATGTGTGGGTATGTGCATCAGCGATAATCAAAGACACCAAATCGTTCTTGTTTCCCAATATAATAGGATGTTTAACCTGCTCATCCAAGTTCGCGTTACGAAGTCGACCGCCCACCCTGAGGATACCATCTCCGTCAAGGTAAGGATTCAAGGTTTTAATTTTACTTTCTCTTTTTACAGCTTTATTTAATTTTAGTCTTCCTATATCATCTTTAAATTCTTCCTGTTGTATTAATTCTATGCATTTCATTAAGGATTTTTCTAATTCCTTTGTAGTAAAACCCTTTTCCGTGTTTTCTAAGCTTCTTTTAAAATTTAAAAATCTTCTACAATATGTTATCACCTTTATCAATTCTCTTAGATTATCGAATTCTTTAAATTGTAACTTTATACTTTCTTCATGTTCTATTTTTAAATTTGCTTGTATTTTATCCTTTTTCTTTTCTAATTCTGTAGATGTGTTTTCTTTTGTTAATCTTATTTCTGTTTCAGAGAGCCAAGCTGGACCCTTCCACCACAAATCAGACTTTTTCAGATCAACTAGTAACATGCCCCGGGACCCAATGTCTGCAGGATTATCTTCAGATGAGACATGAAACCACTGGTTGTTGTTTATATTTTCAGCAATCTCTACAACCCGGTTCGCTACAAATGTGTTCCATTTGTGGGGATCGCCAGATAACCATGCAAGGACAATTGTTGAATCTGTCCATGCATAGATGTTCAATGCAGATATTCCCATAGCGTTTTCTATTTGTTTAAGCAACCTCGATACCAACAGCGCTCCGCACAGCTCCAACCGTGGTAAGGAAACAGTTCGTAGCGGTGCCACTCTAGTCTTTGCCGCTAGCAGTTTTGTTGACACTGAGCCATCTCTCATCTTTATTCGGACATAAACCACTGCTGCATATGCTCGTGTGGAGGCGGCGCTGAAGCCATGAACTTCAATCTTGTCTACATCAATACTTAATGTGCCTAGCCATCGATCAATGTATACTTCTTTTACTTCTTCAAAGTCTTCACGAAGAGTCAACCACTCGTCCACCAAGTGTTGGCTTATTTTGTCGTCCCAGCCAACCTTGTCTAGCCATAGCTTTTGTATAAGCATTTTAGCCAAGATTAAACTTGGAGCAATCCATCCCAGCGGATCGAACAGTTTTTGCATGTCTGATAAGATTGTTCTTTTTGTAACATTATCTGACATCACAGGTAAGTTTATTTTATATTGAAACTGATCTGTTCCTAGATTCCAGATCAATCCTAGGGCTTGCACAGTTCCATCTAATTTCAAATCTAAGTGTACTCGATTTGTTCTCTTATTGGCATCTATAGATTGCATAAACTCAGTAGAATTAGAAGACCATTTTGATAATATGAAGCCACCCCTTTGTAGTATATAAGAAACTTCTTGAGCTGTCTGTATGGCTTTCTCTGCAGTGTCATCACCAGATATTAAATCATCGACGTAGAAGTCAGCTTTGATAATGCGTGCAGCCTTTAGATGATTTTGACCTTCATCTTCAGCTACTTGATGAAGAGTTCTAACTGCTAGATGAGGTGCTGACGCTGTACCAAACGTGACACGAAGCATACGGTATTCTTTGATCGGATCTGACTCTTCCTCTCTCCACAAAAGGCGTTGATATGTATCGGCGTCTTGTTTCTGTAGTAAGACTTGCATATACATTTTTTGTATATCACTTGCATAGCAGACACGATGTAATCTCGATCTCATAACAATATCTCTAAGGTCATCTTGCAGCTGAGCACCTACAAGCAGTTCATCGTTGAGAGAGACGTGATTCGAGCCTTTAGCTGAAGCATCAAACACAACGCGTGTCTTCGAGGTTTCCTTTTCGACGCGGACAACGGCGTGATGAGGTAAGTACACCGCTTTATTTTTCTTAGTTTCATTTTCAGGTATTTCTTCCATGTAATTTGATTTTATATATTCTTGCATGGCCTTTTGGTAGTCTTCTTTTAGTGTAGGTGCTTTTCTAAATCTTCTTTCTAACTGTAATAATCGATTTCTTGCTATTTCTTTTGTGTTTCCGTTAGGCGATAAAGGATTATCGGTTTTAAAAGGTAACTTTACTATGTACCTTCCTTCGTTTGTTCTTGCATGAGTGTCTTCATATATTGTTTCACATAGCTTTTCTTCTCTTGTTAACTTTCTTTTCTTTTCAGTGTCAATTTCCCAGAGGGATTTCAACAGATTCTCTACTTCTATTTGCTGATGAAGGACCAGAAAAGATTCATCTTGTAAATTGGAGTTGATTTCTCCAAACAAGATCCATCCCAGGTTTGTTTCTTGAGCACACGGAGAACCGGGAGGACCCTTGATTAGGTTTTGTTGCACGATTTGTGCATACTCTTTAACACCTAGAAGCAAGTCAATAGGACCTGGTTTGTGATAGTCCGGGTCAGCCAGTTTGATCCCTTCTAGGTGTGGCCAATGTGCGACAGTAACAGCTTTGGAGGGGATTCTCGTAGTCAACTGTTTACTCATGACGTATGCTTGTATGTTGATCTCGAAGCTTGGATTCAATCGTGAACCAATTTTTAGTTGCACCACGTGATCGACATTGGTTCTTGTAGATCCCACCCCAATGATATTTCTTCTTGCTGTATGCCTGGTTAATTTGAGCAATTATGTCGCCTTCTCGCTGATGAATGATGCCTGCGAACCTTGGTCCACTAGCGCACGTAGAACAACAGTGTGATTATGCTCGTTCCTTGATAAAACTGTTGCCGTGGCCAGTAGTGCTATACTTGTACTTTGTTTGGCACTGTGATGCGACGCGATCGTAGTATTGACTATTTCCTCCTTCTCTTCTACACTGTGTTGTGATGCTTTCGGTTGTTTAGAGTCCTCAGTTTGTACCGAAGAAGCAGAGTCCTTATTTCGATGTAGAAGAGTATGATGACGTCGACTGCATATACGACAGGTCATTTGCAATTTACATTGATATGCGGAATGACCTGGTACCAAACAATTAAAGCAAAGTTTGTTTGACTTAACATATTCAGATCTCTCAGCAGGTTGCAGTTTGGTAAATTCCTTACAATGGCATAAAGTGTGTTTTTCTTTACATAACACGCATGTTCTATCTGCCGACGATAGTGATGTGGTGGCTGTAGCAGTAACCAGGTGTGAACGTTCTTTTATAGGTTTTTCACGGGTGCCCGATGTTGACATTATAAGTTCTAATGTACGGTATCTTGATTGTAGAAACTCCTTCAAATCATTCCAGGTAGGTAATTCATCTTCGTGATTTGTGCAAGTAGCTTGTTCCCACTCTTTATGAGACTCAGGGTCCATTTTCTGTATCACAAGAAAAATAATTATAGGATCCCATGAGCTCGTAATTATGTTTAAATTTTGTAAGTTATTCAAACAATCCGTTGTGACGTCTAATAAATTCTTTATTTGATTTGCAGATTGAGCACTTATTTTCTTTTGATAAAATAATTTCTTTAACACTGAATTGATAATCAATCTTTTATTACCATACCTTGATTTGAGAACACTCCATGCTTGTTTATAATTACTTTGTGTAATTTGAATAGGCTTCAATAATGTCTCGGCCTCCCCGGTAACACTGCTCTTTAAATAGTGTAACTTCTGAACATCACTGATCGCCGTGTTTTCATGTACTAATGAAATAAATAGGTCCTGAAACGTAGGCCAATCTTCATAATTCCCACTAAAACTCGGTAGTTGTATCCTCGGCAGCCTAACGAGTTGATCACTATTTGCACTTGTAAACGAGTTGTTTTTCAATGTTGTGGATGACGCGGACGCTGCATTACTCGTCAACAAAAGGTCTTGTAAATCGGCTAATAGCACAAGATATAAGTCTTCATAAATAAAGAAATCTTCGTTAACAAAATACGGTACATTTTGTTTATGTTCTTTCGGTGTTATCTTGACTAATTGTTGATGAGTTTCCCTGAACGTAGTCCAATATTGTTCTATACATCTGATTCTTGCCTCAATGTAACCTTTTGTCAACCTAGTTTTAGGACATTTCTTCAAATTCACTTGTGTTTTTTCTAATAAAGCAGCTGTGTCTTCTAAAACGTTAATTAACTCCGCAGTAGTACTCATCGCACCTTTTTATATTTTGCTAATGTTCACTAATCACCTCTGGAATGCGGCTGGCTATTGTTCGCGCCGGCCGCCCGATATCTTCGATAACTTGTATTTTTCCGTTAATTAATCCGGCTCGAAGGACCACTATGTTCTTGGTGTTTAGGTTGGTGTTTGCTTAGCAGGAATTTGGTAATTTAAAATGCGTGTTTACTTCAAGACTTTATAATTGCGACTAAATGTGGTGGGGGCATACATACGTTAATAAACACTTAACGATCACAGAATATAGACATAACAATTAGTATTAGTATATTAGTATATAGATATATCTTCTTCACCTATAATTATTAATTAATGTATACAAACTATTGTTAACATTTTAAAAGAGTAAGTATGGAGTTTCTTGCCCATTCTTCTCCATACATAACTACCTTTTGGAAGGCGCAACTGGAATCAATTAACTATTCATGTAATTTTTGACGTTCAAAAGTGCATCTTCGTGCCTATTTGAAATAAATGATTTGACTTTATATATATATATATATAATCTATATCTTCTATCTTCTATATCTTCTATACTAATACTAATATATAAAGCTGAAGAGTTTTTTTGTTTGTTTGTTTGAACGCGCTAATCTCAGGAACTACTGGTTGTAATTGAAAAATTCTTCTTGTGTTGGATAGTCCATTAATTGAGAAATATTATAGGCTATATAATATCACGCTACGACTAATAGGAGCGGAGCATAAATGAAAAATGTTGCAAAAACGGGAAAAATTATACCTTTTTGAGAGCTTCCGTTGCGTGCGCTGCGTAAACGGTTTAAGTTACGCAAATATCATGTATGATGGAATTGTTCCTCTTTAAATGTTCTAAAAAAAAGTCCGCGACAGCATATGTCTATCTTTTAAGATTGACTCACTATAACCTTTTTTTATGGTAATCAATTTTTTTCGAAATTAATGCATTATTTGCGAAGGAGTTTTATCAACATAATAATAATCCTTATCCAAATAAATATGTTATTAATCACAAGTATTTAAATGTAAACAAAATTGTCCTTGAATCAACATCATAAGACCTATCATACTTTTAAAATAACTCCGTAACAAAATAAGTAGTAAATTCATTACATAAACCACTCTCTCTCTTAGGTGACGTAGACGAAGTTGCGCGGTTCAGCTATATTATAAAGCTATACAGTACGTATAAAGAAGAGTTTGTTTGTTTGGTTGAACGCGCTAATCTCAGGAACTAGATACTGGTTCGAATAGAAAATTTATTTTAGTGTTGGATAGCCTATTTATCTAGGAAGGCTATATAACATCACGAAATGAAATGAAATGAAATCGTTTATTCTGTAAATAGGATATCGGAATCACTTTTACACGTCATATAAAAAATATAAAAACAAGCTTGAGGAAGGCGACATTTCCTATCTGACTATCCCTGAGAAGAAATGGCGAAACAAACTCAGGGGTCAAGTCTCTTTTAAAGTCCAGACATAATCTTGGTCAGATCATGTGAGGACCATGTAGATCCGTGTCTGAAATGGTCTTTTGAGGAAATAACCACACAATTTTGAGTGGACCTGTCCAGTCAGTGCAAGCATTTGTCAGTAAACGTGTAGCTCAACTCAGGATTTAAGGAGCTCAACGACTCGACGAACAATACCAAAGAAAGGACATTTGGGTAGGCCGCATAAAGTACTCAAAATACCAGACCATCATTAAAACTACTTGAGAAAGAGGAAAAAGAGATAATCTTAAAGAATACAAATGACCCACATAGTGCTCACATTCACAATAATTAAAGTAATATATGTAACACTTTTCAAAGTAAATATTCATGTCATTTTGTATATAATATTTAATAATGTCAATAATTAGGTATGTATATAAAACGTTGTATAATTATTAAAATGTCATGTTTTACGGTTTAATCAAAAGGCTTTAAGCAGAGCGAACAGTTCAATCCCAAGCTTTTCTGTCTTCTAAATAATCAGAAATGTTATAGTACCCTTTTTTGCAAAGTTTGGTTTTAATACAGCTTTTAAATCATTTAATGGGTAAGTTTCGAATTTCAATGGAAAGTTTGTTGTAAAAGCGTATACATTGACCCATGAATGAGTTGCCTACTCTGTGGAGGCGAGTGCGATGTACAGCAAGATTGTGTTTATTTCTGGTATTTAGACTATGAATATCGGACATTTTCTTAAAATTTGCTATATTTTTGTGTAGATAGATACGTTACGTCCTTAGTTCCGTGTGGTGCTGGTCGTAAAGAATAGCTTCATCCCATTTCCTACCGTGGGTGTTTTAAAAGGCGACTAAGGGATTTACTAGAGAATGGGCAGCAGCGTTCTCTATTTATTTTTAACACCATACTGCGATCGCCAACCCGCCTGCCAAGCGTGGCGATTATGGCAAACCCCCCCAATTGGGGGAGGCCTATGTCCAGCAGTGGACGTCTTTCGGCTAAAATGATGATGATGATGATGATGAGATCCTTAGGAGCCAAGCGAAAAGAACAAAAGTCAGAAAGAACGCTAAGTTATAACGAAGTTAAAATCAAAATCAAAATATTTTATTTCACATAAACCTACATGGGCACTTATGAAACGTCAGAAGCTAGGTGCACGGTTCCAATTAGTCGTTTAGTTATAGCGTGGGCGAGCGACGGGATGCGACGCGATGGGTAGCCCGAAATTTCACGCGGACGAAGTCGCGGGCAGAAGCTTCTGCCCGCGACTTCGTCCGCGTTAAATTTTTTGGTCCCCCGACCCACCCCGTCGCAACAGATTGCCTGCCCGTGCTTTTACTTCGTTTTCGCATAAACTTTCATTTTTTTTAAATGTTGTTCTAGTTAATAGTAATGTAATTCTTCCTCAAGAATTGGGCTGTAAAATGCAAAAAGATTTTTTCAAATCCAATTCGCAGTTCCAGAGATTAGCGCGTTCAAAAAACAAAAAACCGGCCAAGTGCGAGTCGGACTCACGCACGAAGGGTTCCGTACCACCCATACAAATCCTTATCCTTACTAATATTATAAATGTGAAAGTAACTCTGTCAGTCTGTCTATTTGTCTGTCTGTCTGTCTGTATGTTACGTTTTCACGCCTAAACCGCTGAACCGATCGACCTGGGATATAGACAAGGATATAGGCTACTTTTTTACGCGATAACCGACATCCACGCGGGCGGAGCAAAAAAAACGGCAAAAAAATCATGTCCGTTGTATGGGAGCCCCCCTTAAATATTATTGTTTTCTGTTTTTTAGTATTTAATGTTATAGCGGCAACAGAAGTACATCATATCGCACCTTTGGGAACAAAGCGTCACTTCTGTAAAGTTGGAAAACATGCAGAAGTGACCCTTTGTTCCCAAAGGTGCGATATGTGAAAATTTCAATTGTTTAACTACCACGGTTCATGAGATACAGCCTGGTGACAGACGGACAGACAGACAGACAGACAGACAGACATACAGACGGACAGCGGAGTTTTAATAATAGGGTCCCATTTTACCCTTTGGTTACGGAAAAACTAACTCTTCAGCTTTAGAATAGACTACCTCGCAGAGTTGATCATTATTTTGCTGCGGAGTTATTATAAAACAGTTATATCTCCTAAGATATTCATTGAAATTAAATGATGTAAGGGCAACTTTGTTCAAAATTAAATACTTGAGATGAATAACGTATTTATTTGGATAAGGATTAATACCATGTTTATGAAAACTCCTTCGCAAATAATGCATTAATTTCGAACAAATTTGATTACCATAAAAAAGGTTATAGTGAGTAAATCTTAAAAAATAGAAATATGCTGTCGTGGATTTTTTTTTTGAAAATTTATAGAGGAACAATTCCATCATACATGATATTTGCGTAACTTAAACCGTTTACGCAGCGCACGCAACGGAAGCTCTCAAAAAGGAATAATTTTTCCCGTTTTTGCAACATTTTTCATTTATGCTCCGCTCCTTTTGGTTGTAGCGTGATGTTATATAGCCTATAGCCTTCCTCAATAAATGGACTATCCAACACAAAAAGAATTTTTCAATTCCAACCCGTAGTTCCTGAGATTAGCGCGTTCAAACAAACAAACAAACAAACAAACTCTTCAGCTTTATATATTAGTATATAGATTATAGTATTATAGTATAGATTAGTATAGATATATAGATAATATACTAAAATGATACAGTAAAATACCTTCTGATATATTACAATTAAATGAAAGAAAATTTAAAACTCATATAAAAGAAAGAAAGAAAGAAAATAAATTTATTTGACGCAGTTTAAGGCACACAATACTGACACAGAACACAAAAAAGACAGAAAAAACTTAAAATAGAAATGTGTGCCTCGCGGCTACGCCAAATAGGCCCAATTCAGCATACATGCCAGCCAACTAGTGCCTGACGCTGGTTTTCAACTGGACCTTGTGTTGTGAGGACGTCTTATGGATGTAAATCAGTTTTATAATGTGTGTAATATATAATGTGTATAAATATTTAATTAAAAAATAGATTTGTGATTGTGTAGCGAAATAAAAATAAACTCGACTATATATTTGTTTAAAAAATGATTAGATATAATTATATAGGTTTAATAAAATAAATAAAATAGTACAGTTTTCCATAATTAATAGATTTGTCTAAAATAACTTCATATCAATGAAACATTCTGTTGCGCATCTGTGAGGTACTGCCGTAGGCGTCTTCTAAATGTGTTGATCGTGTTAATAGATCTGGTGGTGGCAGGTTATTCCACACTTTGGAAGCCGCATATCGGAAGCTTCCTCTAAAAGCGGCTGTATTATGCGACTGGGTCGAGAGTTGCTGCGAGCATTGCCTTCTCCCACATTCTCGTCTACTTGCTATCCAACTCAATTTGTCGTACAAGTAGTCCGGTTTCTGGCATCTAATTACACCGAACAGAAGGCACGCTAAGTGTAAATTGCGTCTCGATTTCATTTTCAATGTGTAATTTTTGTTTAAAGATGGAGTTACATGACTTCTAGGAGGAATTTTATAACGAAACCGAGCACAAGCGTTTTGGACCCTCTGAATGAGCCGATCTGTGCGAGCCAGTAGGCGCGGGCCATACACTGTATCTGCATAGTTTAGCCTAGACAAAACCAGGGTTTCTACGAGCTGCTCCCGTAGTGTTTCGGACAAGTAAGGCCTAATCTTGTACAGAACTTTCAGTCGATAAAAACAGTTTCGTACCGAGTCAGCGACATGTTTTTCGAACCGAAGGTCTTTGTCCATAATAAGACCAAGATTCCGTGCTTCAGAGACTCTGTCAATTGGTTCCCCCATTAGCTCCAGGTGAAATGTTGCGGGTAGTTTGGCTAGTTGCTGTCTTGTGCCAAATACCATGTATTTAGTTTTGGTTGGGTTTAGTGACAGACAATTCTCTTCAGACCAGGCGGCTATTCTACGAAGGTCATCGTTTAGATCTTTAATAGCACTATCGTATTCATCTGGACGAAAGGAGATGTATAGTTGAACGTCGTCGGCGTACATATGGTACTTGCATCTCTGGAGGCATTTAATTATATCTGCACAGTACAGAATAAATATAGGTGGGCCTAATATAGATCCCTGTGGAACCCCCCTCTCAATGGCTGCAAGAGCCGATGTAAGAGCAGTGCCGTCACCCAAACGTAGATCCACAAATTGTTTCCTATCACTAAGGTAGCTGCGGAACCATTGCGTAGCGCTAGGGTCAAATCCGTTATAATTTAGCTTCGCCAGTAATAACGGGATATTTATTGCGTCAAATGCCCGTGAAAAATCTAGCAAGACTAGCAATGAACACATCCCTTTATCTTGGGCTGATAATAGGTTATCGGTAACATCTAATAAGGCAGTGGCAGTACTGCGCTGTTTTATGAAACCAGACTGTAAGTCCAGTAACACGTTC
Organism: Dryobota labecula; assembly: GCA_947523025.1. Taxonomy (NCBI): domain Eukaryota; kingdom Metazoa; phylum Arthropoda; class Insecta; order Lepidoptera; family Noctuidae; genus Dryobota; species Dryobota labecula. The sequence continues at coordinate 131,697 of OX383303.1, read as the reverse complement.
TTTTGTTCCAGAAAATGCGTTAATTGGTGGCTGACTACTTTCTCTAACACTTTAGACAAACATGGTAAAATGCTAATAGGGCGCAAATCCTTTACTTCAGTAGGATTGGCATTTTTTGGTAAGGGCCTAACGGAAGCAATTTTCCATTGGTCAGGGAAAGTTGACGTCACTATTGAGCAGTTTATAATAACAGTTACAGTACTTAGTGCATATGGCAGAATCATATTTAGCATGTCAAGGGTGATGTTGTCGTAATCTTCGGCATTACTTTTAAGATTGGATATATATAGCGAAATATGTCATTCTGTTCCACAGGATTTATTGTGAAAATTGCTTCACCATGTTTATGGCTCTCAAAATAAGTCAGAAGTGTCGTGCTTGCAACGGGGTTACCGGGAACTATAAAAAAAGTATCATTAATTAGATTTGGGTCTGTAAAATGCGACGGAAGGTCTTGTCTGGGTTTATAGGGTGATAATGTGGTTTTAAGATTTTTCCATAATAGTTTAGGGTAATTTATTTTATTATTTACAATATGCTTGAAAAACGCAACTTTTTCATTGTACAAAGAACTTAGCACAAGGGACTTTAACTCTTTATAGTATGCTTTTTAGAATCTGATTTAGTTTTCCTGGAACAAGTTAATGCATCGTCCCGTAAACGCATCATGAGTTTAATCGTATCCACGTAATCCACGGATAAGACTTTTCCTTGATAGTACACGTTTTGATTGGTGCATGAACATCGAACAGTGAAATATGCGGGAGTTAAATACATGCACCATATCATTAACGTTGTCGAGCGAGGAAATACTTTCAAGACATAAAAGCAACAAGCCCGTATTGAAACTATCCATGCAAACATTTTTAAACTTATCACGTTTTACGTGAAATTCCCCAACTATGATAGAATGGCCGTTAAGGGAACCAAAAGATTCCACTGACGTATATCTTGCTCTTATGTCGGTACACAGGAGGTCGATGAGAGTTTCACTGGAAGCTGTGAAGTGAGTAGGAGAAGTGACCAATTGAGTAAGACCAAGGCTGTTTAGAAACTCGTTAGTTTTTTTTTATTTTATGCAGCTTGCGTCTAGCATGTTAACATTAAAATCACCTAGTAATATATAATGGTCACAATTTCCCAGTGAGCTAAGCGAATCCGTTATGGCGTCTAAGAAAATAACAAGGTCAAGCCATGGTGGCCGGTACGCCGTACCAATAGCAATTTTTTTGCCGTTCATTGAGAGCGTTAGCCACATTTGTTCGACCGATTCGAACCTGGGATTGACCGCGCTAGTCCAAGTTCGCGCGCTCAGTCCACACCGCCAGATAAAAGCCAACGCCCCCACCACGGCCCGAGCGCACACTCGCTGGCCGCGGCGCGCGTGTGGCGCAGACGGTAGCCCGGCACCACCACGGAGCGCGCCCCTCCTCGCCCGGACGCAACCAAATTTCTTTAATGGCCATAATGTCAAAACAATGCCTATCGAGTGCACCAATCGGGTTATCATGACCTGTACCCAATGATCCAGCATTAAGAAAACCAACTTTAAGAAACTTTTCTCCTTTAGTCATCATTATAATAATATAAAATATTTCCGTCATTTACCACCAGTAGTATAAGTGCACATTCAAAAGTTTCAATTCTAATTTCATATACTTAATAACAATAATAGTTTCAGTCGAAGTGTAAATAACACGTACATAGTGAAAATAATAAAATGAAAATTAAACATAGGTTTTAAACTGTAGCATGCAAATAATACATTAGTAATTCGAAGATTAGTAAATAAAAGGTTTGTAAAATTAATAAGTAGTTTTGTAATAAATAGGTGTAGATAGATAATATGTGAAATGTTCTAAAACTGGTTTGCGTAAACATACGTATTACAAAGTCGACTTAAGTGCGCCGCGAGACACACACCTATAACCCAGTCTGTAATTCAGATAATTTATGTAAACAAAGTAATGTCAAGAAATGTCACTGTCAAAATGACAGGACAGTGGTGCAAAACATTTTGTCATATTATTATTATTATTTATTAATTAAAGTGAATTAATTATAAGAACTATGCAAACAAAATACCGTTGCCAAACAATGTTTTATATAGTGTGTCGGAGACACGGCCTATGATCATCATAATCAGCCCTTTTAGGTCCACTGCTAGACGTAGGCCTCCCGAAATCAATTTCCACTCGAAACAGTTTACAGCCGTTTTCATCCAAAATGTGGCTAGATATGCTACATACAATATGAATCTATGAATGAGAGTTGTAATATAAGTGCACGTATCATAAAATATTTTATACCAGAAAATCTCCTTTTTTTTAATAACTTTGTTTAAAATCGAAAATTTACAAAAATAATTACGGTATGATTATTTTTAAATCATTATTTCATAAATTCAGTACTTAAAAGAAAATGGAACATATTTTTTCGCCATTTTATGTGATTTACCATTACGAAGATATTTTTTTGATATGTTATCCCCTTTGTTTACATAAATTATCTGAATTTGGGACTTTGGGTATAGTGTGTTTATATTGAAATAAGAAAATCATAGCTGATAATTTGATATTGATGACTTAATATAGGTACCTCTTATTTTTTTGGCATAATAATATAAATACGATCATGCACTAAGCTTTCAAACGTAAGCTTCTGATACACATTCGTATTGAATACACCCGAGGTTAAGGGTTGCTATTCAGTATGGATAAGGATGATGAGCCCAGGTTTTGTTATTATTTTGGTGATATCTGAGTGTTTAATACAAATAATGTGAAAAGGGAAATAAATACGTTTGTGTTTAAATGATATGTTTCGTTTTCTATTGCGAACCCCTTATTTCTGAGCTGTAGCTTATATACAATGTACAAAAAGCAATACAATTTTATGACCGAAGTTTGCCGGCAGGACATGGCATGAAGTGGATAAAGAGATAAAGATAAAGATATATTTATTTTGTAAAACATGAGTACAATATGTAAGTTAGGTAGCTACATGTTTTGCCATGTATGGCGTACAAAATTAGTCGCACTAAGCAGACAATACAATAAAATAGAATTTAAATTAAAATGGCAAAATTCAAATAACACAAAAAAAAAAAACAATGTCAATATCCAAACAATACTAGAAACATAATTAAATAATAATGTCATAGTCCAAACAAATACCAGAAATAAATTAAAATCACAATGTCATAAAAATTCAAAGAATTCCAAAAAATTAATTAAATCATGTCAAAATCGAAACAAGACCAGAAATCAAATTACGTCATAATGCCAAAGATTCAGTTACCTTACACCAATAGGAGACACACAAAAATAAAAACGCACGATCAGACTTCTAAATAACAGTGTCATTCAAAAATTCATCCACGCTGTAATAGCATTTGTTAATTAATAACCCCTGAAGGGAGTTTTTAAATTTATTTATAGGCATAGATTTAATAATGTCAGGTATTTTATTATAAATATTTGGAGCATTACCGAAGAAACTCTTTTTCAATAATGCAGTTTTGCATTTATACTGACATAATAAGTTTTCATATTGGGCACGGATTGGTGTTCTCTTAACTGATGAAAATTTTCCAAATAAATGTTGATTTGCTCTTACAAATATTGCAGTTTCCAATATGTACAAAGATGGCAACGTTAGTATTTTATATTTTTTAAAGTAAGGAACGCAGCTATCCGTCGTTCTTAGACCATACATCGATCGTATACATCTTTTCTGCATCCTGAATATGAGTTCCCTATTTGTTGATTGTCCCCAAAAAACAATACCATATCTCAGAATAGATGCGACCAATCCATGGTAAGCTGTTAATAAAGTGTCACTATTGACTTTCTTGGATAACTGAAATAACAAATACGCAGATTTACTCAGACGCTTGCAGATTTCCTCTGAGTGAGTTGCCTCTGAGTGAGGTTTCCAGGTTAGTTTACTGTCTATGGTTATACCCAAGAATTTTGCATTTGTTACTTCTTCTACTGTACAGTTATTATAGGCAATGTTAATTGGTGGATTCTTACGGCGCTGATGGAAATGTATAACTTTAGTCTTACTTAGGTTAATCACAAGATTATTATTGTCAAGCCAATTTATAATGTCACTTAAAGAATTATACAACATGTCCCAAAATTCAACGATAAGCCGGCACCAGAGGATGGACCTACTAATGACTACTCGAGAAAAAAAAAGAAAAAAAAAATACCTCTACTTTTTTTTAAATTACTTAAAAAAATGGAAATTCTTCGAAAATGTATACCCCTTATGACACTTTTAACTACCATGACCACAATTTTTCAAATATTTCAGTTTTTTTGTTTGTATCGGCAACCTAAGTAGTACTACTATTCACCATAATCTTTGAAAATTACAGAATTTTCGTAGTTTTATACAAAAAAACAACCAAAAAAAATTATTTCCCTAAAATTTTGAAAGATTTTAACGTTCAGTACACTTTAACTCATCGTAGTGTAAAAAAAAAATATGGACACTACCATGGCAAGTTTTTTTAAAAATTTGCGCAACTAACCTAGATTTTAAAATGGTATAATACTTTAGGAAAACTAGCCATAAAAAAAAAATAATGACACTTTTTCTAATCAAGAACCAATTTCATAAGTTGTTGTTAATAGTAATCACTTCTACTATGTGCCCAAAATAGATTTCTTTCGCAAATTCTTAGAATTTGGAAGGGACATGTGCGTAGTCAGTGAAGTTCAGAAGTCAGAAAGAGATAGATAGTATACGTTAGAGAGAGATAGATAGATGTTTGTTGTTAAATAACAATAGGGCAGGTAGGAATGTTGCTGTTCTCTACAAAGTACAAAGTCAGTACGCTCTGCTTCTTTGTTTACTGTGCACCGTTTCGTATTCAAATGATGTGACTCTCGTACTAACGACTTTTGGCTTGGCTTTTTGGACTGGATTAAGTGATCTGCAAACTGTACTAACCTGGCATTATTTTGAACTGGACTGTGTTTTGTGAATTGGACTTTTGGCGTATTTTGGACTGTTTAGCGTTTATCATGCCGCTACCATACACACCGTTGGAATACGCTAATATGCACCTCATTTATGCAATGGTAGCGCTGCTAGTAGATTATATCGAGAAAGGTACCCAAATGCTCAAAGATACCCGAATTATCGAATATTTATTAATGTGCATCAAGCGTTTTCGGAGGGCCGTTTACCATCTGACAGGAGAAATGCTGGAAGACCTAGATCGGAACGCGACGAAGAAGTTCTCAATGAAATTGAAAATGATTCAACTACCTCGGTACGTGCCATAGAAATAGCTACGGGAATCCCAAAAAGTACTGCACATCGAATCCTAAAACGTCACAGACTTCACCCATATCACTACAGGCGTGTGCAGACGTTATTGCCGCGGGACTATCCACTAAGAGTCGCATTTTGCCGTGTGATGCTGCAAAAGCACAGAGAAGATCCCCAATTCTTGGATAATATTCTATGGTCGGATGAATCAACCTGCAAGAGAGATGGCTATTTAAATCTTCACAACCTACATAGCTGGAGCAATGAAAATCCGCACCTGATGAGACAAGACAAATCCCAATATCAATTCAAGGTTAACCTATGGACGGGCATATTAAACGGAAAAGTGATTGGGCCTTTTGAATTACAAGGAAACTTGGATGGCAATATTTATTTGAACTTTTTACAAAATGACTTGCCAGTATTATTAGAAGACATGCCCATTAGTGATCCACAAAACATATGGTTTCAAAATGATGGTTGCCCAGCTCACTATGCCCGTCCTGTGCGAGAATACTTAAACCAAGAGTATCCAGGGCGTTGGATAGGGCGACTTGGTCCTATTTTATGGCCACCCCGTTCACCCGATCTAAACCCCCTGGACTTCTTCTATTGGGGTTGTCTCAAAGACAGAGTCTACTCGAAACCCATTGCAACACTGAACGACCTTCGCCAAAAAATCACTCAGGCTGCGGATCATATCAATAGTAGAAGATATGCACGACGAATAAAACGATCTTTTTTAAGGCGATGTCGTGCCTGTATTAATGCCGGTGGTAAACAGTTCGAACATTTATTATAATATTATTAATAATGCAATAAATTTACATTTATTGACACCATTTGTTTCATTCATTCAACATTTTCCAACAACAAAAATCTATTTTGGGCACATAGTAGAAGTGATTACTATTAACAACAACTTATGAAATTTGGTTCTTGATTAGAAAAAGTGTCATTATTTTTTTTTTTGTGGCTAGTTTTCCTAAAGTATTGTACCATTTTAAAATTTTTTAAAACTTGCCATAGTAGTTTCCATTTTTTTTTACACTACGATGAGTTAAAGTGTACTGAACGTACACTTAAAATAATCTTATCTTTCAAAATTTTAGGGAAATAATTTTTTTGGTTGTTTTTTTTGTATAAAACTACGAAAATTCTGTAATTTTCAAAGATTATGGTGAATAGAAGTACTACTTAGGTTGCCGATACAAACAAAAAAACTGAAATATTTGAAAAATTGTGGTCACGGTAGTTAAAAGTGTCATAAGGGGTATACATTTTCGAAGAATTTCCATTTTTTTAAGTAATTTAAAAAAAAGTAGAGGTATTTTTTTTTTTCTTTTTTTTTCTCGAGTAGTCATTAGTTGGTCCATCCTCTGGTGCCGGCTTATCGTTGAATTTTGGGTGATAATTTTAGGATTAGTACATTCCACAATAGCTGTGCTGTCATCTGCAAACAATACCATTTTATGATCTATGATTTTTGGGAGGTCATTAATATACCGGATGACATTTTTTACCGTCTCGTAAAAATTTGGGTATACTAGGTGAACGGAGTAGAAGCCTATGGCATAGTTTTTATTATTTTTTCTTTAACCTAGAAAAAAATTGATCTATGGATAAATACCTCACATTTGAAGTAAACTTATCATACTATAACAATAAACACAGAAATTTAACAAAAAACATAATTCAATAAATAAATACGATAAATAATATTTAAATTTAAATCATACGCACCCAAATTTCAATATTTTTATCTTTAATTTTAGTTTTATTTCTGAAAAAAAAAAAAAATTGCTATGCCATAGGCTTCTACTCCGTTCACCTAGTATACCCAATTTTTTTCGAGACGGTAAAAAAAGTCATCCGGTATATTATGAAAAGGGATGGCCCCAGTACGCTACCTTGAGGTACACCATATTTTACATGTCTTGGTTCAGATATGTATTTTGTCTCTAATTTAGTGATAGGACAAATTCTAGTGATTTCAGTACATTGGGTTCGGTCACTCAAATATGATTCCAGAAGCTTCAGGATGTTTCCTCTTACGCCATACCATACCCATGCAATTTTTGGAGTAAAATCTTGTGATCAACGAAATCAAATGCTTTTGTCATATCTGTTAGTAAAGCACACACAGGATTACCTTTATCCACTGATGCCATTACAGTAGACAGCAGGTCAAATAGAGCCATGTTAATATTTGTATTTTTCCTGAAGCCTTTCTGTTCATTACAAAAAAGATTGAATTTTTCGAAGTAAGAGTAAACAGAATTATAAATTACCTTTTCAACAATTTTAGAAAACACAGATATTTTTGCAATCGGTCTATAATTTTGTATATCATTTTTTTTTATTTTTTTTTTAAAGCGGTTTAATAATTACTTGTTTTAGGCTAGTTGGGAATAAACCGTCAGAAATGCATAGGTTAATTATATGTGATAATACTGGCGCTATGATTTCCTTAACGTATTTTATTACCTTAGTTGATATTAATATATCAACTAAGGTAATAAAATACGTTAAGGAACCTGAAAAACACAAATACCGTAGGATTTGATAATTCAAATCCTACGGTATTTGTGTTTTTCAGGTTGCTAATTATTTTTATTATATCTGAGTCTGAAACAGGTAGCATATATAGTGATTGTGAATTCAAATGTTCAATCATGTAATTATTGGTTGAAGTTCCTTTATCTTTTTTTATGTTATTTTCAATGACATCTATAAAATAGTTGTTAAATTCGTTTGCAATAGTCATAGGATGTGTAATAGTTAAGTTATCCTTCTTTATTGACACTATTGGCTCTTGGGGTAAATTGAACTGTGATTTTTTAATGACTTGCCAGGCAGATTTAGATTAATTTTTTGGGTTAATCTTATTATTTTTCTATAAAGAGAGGAGTAATGTTTGAAAGCAAGTTTATTTTTTGTATTAGGATTAAATCTATATGTCCAAAGTAACTGCCTTTGCTTTTGACTACACAGTTTTATACCACGAGATATCCACTTATTCTTTCTATTAGTATGTACAGTCACAATTTTAATCGGAAAGCATAACTTATACAGTAATGAAAAATCATCCATAAAGTGTTCATAAGATTCATTCGCATCTTTGGCTTTGTATACCTGAGAGAAAGATATGCATTTCAGATGACTCTTAAAATTTTCCAAATTACCCACTGAGATATCATGTTTCTTAGTTTTCCAATACTTTAGTGCACACGTTTGTTTAATAGGAACCTTAAGTAACTGAGACGTATGATCTGAAAGAACTAAGTCGATTATTTCACCCTTGCATTTTTTTTTGTAGGAATGAGCAAAATTATCAATGCAGGAGTTACTACTCAATCTAGTCGGGTTATACAGTTCTAAACGTAAATTATATTGTAAAAGAAAATTTTCGAATTCTAATGTTATTTTATTCCTTTTTAAGACATCTATATTAAAGTCACCGACCAATATAATATTTTTATTTCTGAATGAACAATATTTGCGTAAGATACAGTCTAGCTTCTCGTAAAATATGGTGTAATTATATTTGGGTATCCTATAAACACATATAACAATAATATTAGAAGATATCAGCTCAACACCACAACACTCAAAAACGCCTGTCACTGACTGTTTAGCAATATCCAATAATTCGCGATACTGCAACCCTGCTCTAACAAAAATGCAAGTACCACCATGTTTAACATTTCTAGTGAAAAAAGCTGCTGGGCAGAAATTAGGTATATGTAAGGTATTCTCATACCCTGTCTCAATGAAATGTTCCGTTATACAGATTCGCTAGTCGTAAAATTAGAAGAGCTTTACAGTAACGGAAATAGTATAGATGTCTATACTATTTCCGTTAGTGTAAAGCTCTTCTAATTTTACGACTAGCGAATCTGTTTTATTTACAAGTCTTGCAATGTTTTGATGGAGAATGTTAAGGTAACAATTATAGAAAAAACTGAGACGTGAGTTACTTCAAATTGATCCTTCTGGGAACAATCAACTATTGGCTGCGCGGTGTTAAAGGTATCGAGATCTAAGATGAGGTCTTGTAAATCAGATATTACGATATTAAAGCCTTTATTATTGAGATTACTATGCCAATTGCTATAAGTGTCATATGTATAAGGCAGATTTAAATTTGAGTCTAAGATAAACGAATAGCTATATGTCTGAACATCCATATAAATTAAATTATTAAAAGTATCAATCCGGCTATTAAACATGATATTATAGTTATCCATGTACCTATTTAAAAGTAGACATATAATAAAATTTGTATGATTCAATTGTAAAAGTTTCTCACGAATTAAAGATACTAGTTCTATATAATTATTTGTTTTTTTGAAATCCTCCTCACCAATCAGAATAATACAATAGTCTGAGCAAGTAAAATTACAAACTTTGTTTTCAATATTTCTTAACATATACTCAATTCCACATCTAGGCGTATGATAATGACACATATTATAATTACGTAGGTGAGTACCCTCACTCATAGCATACATTCTATTTGACAATTCACTGCTTATGACACATATGTTTCGTTTCAAAGGAGTGGATGATATACTAAGACCATTACTTTTATTACAACTTTGTGGGGGAGTTTCTTGAATAATTCCGCTATCAACATCAATTTGAAGTGTGTTTTGAATAGATTGGATATCTTCCGAAGTTGAGGGGGGGGGGTTGAGGGGTTGAGTTTTGTTTTTATTTGGTTCGTAGTTATATTTTTCCTCGGAGTCTTGACTTTGAATTTGGTTCTAGCAGGACTGTTACAAATAACTTTATAAGTTTTATTCAATTCTAATAATTCCGCATTACACTGCTTCAAGTAACTATTCTCTAAAGACAGTTTATCTATTTCTTCGTGCGCGCCTTGTAATTTAATTTTTAAACTTTCTATCTCTTTCATTAATATGTGTAATTTTTCTTCATCCTCATCTTCGGACATTTCTGGCAGGGAATTTGTGGTACAGTCCAACAGTTAGGAAGTTACATCATGACTGTTGTCAGCATTGCATTCCGATCTTGTGCGTGTTCGTCGGAATGTGATGTTTTCCAAGAAATTCATATTGCTATATAGGTTAAATTATCAGTAGAATGGTGATAAAATAAATCCTAAAAGTATTGCAAGTTGCTGGATTCGAATAATCGACTCAACGATTTTGTAGGCGGATATCTTACCGCGAGACCAGCTGTCAATTAAGAATATCATCCAAAATAGTGATATATTACCAGTAGCCACGTTAGTTCGTTGTATACATAATAGATGTCAGTTTCATCAGAAATAAATCAATAACAGGCAATTTAACAGTCTGACAACACTATTATAAGTTTGGTAACACAAGTTGTAACTTTGTTTACTTGATATGTACTAGATGGCAGTGTTTGCAACTTTTTTCAAATGTTGTGTTGAAAAAAAAACGATTTATTTTGCGGTCAGTGTTCAAAGATTGTAACTTACAGTTAATTATGAGTGTTATTTCACTTTTACTTGGATATAATATGTACAGGGAACAAATGTGACTCACTAAAGATCTTCGATAAAAAATCTGTCACTAATTTGAAAATTCACTGTTCACTTAGTTTTTATAGTACGTTTTTCTTTGCAGTCTTTCACTAAAACTCGTTAATAACACTGTCACTATTATTTCGCAAGCTAGGCTTAATAATTATATACTGTACACAACTTATAACTTAAATTATATATTTTTAAATTGGACTTTAGTAGGAGCACAACAGATCGCAATGTTTACTTGACAGCGCCACCTGTCAGAAATTCCGTGGAGTCGAATATTATTTTATAGTTTTTATTGTGTGTTGAAGATGTGCTTACTATGTGGGTCTCAAATATTTTTATTTTTATAATTTTAAAATAAATTGTTTTAAAGTTATAAGTGAAAATAGGCGAAAATTGACCATTCCCCCCCCTTATCTCCGAAACTACTGAACCTAAAATTTTGAAAAAAATACAGAAAATAGTTCTATACTTATAGATTACAGGAAAATCTGTAAGAAGTCTATGGTCTTAAAATTATATGGTAAATCTCTCGATACTGTGCGTACAAACTTACATTTGCAGTTGGAATGTATGGGAGATTATGTTTACCAACTACAATGTTAAGTTTGCTCGTAGGATAAATTCTTTCCAAGTACGGAACCCTTCATTGTGCGTAGTCCGACACGCACTTGGCCGGTTTCTATTTGATATGTCACACGGTACAGTTTGCAAAACTTTTTTATTTTTTTCTTTTTTGCCCCCAAAACTGAAAAAAATAAAGCTGCGTACGAACTTACATTCGCAGTTGGAATGTATGGGAGATTATGTTTACCAACTACAATGTTAAGTTTGTTCTTAGGATAAATTCTTTCCAAGGAACCCTTCATTGTGCGTAGTCCGACACGCATTTGGCCGGTTTTTCCTTTTGAGGTACGGAACCCTAAAAACGAACAAAATAGTAATTCTATAGTGTATTAGTGCCGCCGCTATGCGGCGCTGATGCCGCGGCCGGTCCGAAGGTGCGCTGTAAGTCAGCCTCACAACGGATTTGGCAAGTGGCATCTCCGGGTTTGTACCGGGCAAGAATACGGCCACGTTTTGACCATACAAATTGCCAACCGAGGCGACTGCCGGCTTCACGGGCACTCCGAAACAACTCTCGATTTACCTTCGTAAGGCGCTCGTTCACGTAAAAGCGGTTCGCCGGGACCGGCAAATCCAGGTCCACAGTAGTCATGCCGCGACGCACGCGTGCACCCTCCAGCAGTTCGTCACGCAGGTCGCGGCGTGCGAGGCGCACGACTAGGAAGCGGGGGCGGGTCTCCACCGGCGCCGTCGCTTGCGTCGCGTTGATGCGCCTACCTCCGACACGCTCAGCGCTCACTATGTCGCGCGCTTTTATTTTGACGCCTATCTTAGACGCAACCAACATCGCCGTGTGGATAGGATTTTCACCAATGGTCTCGGGTATGTTGGTGATCTGTATGTCATTTGCAAGCAGCTCCTGATCTCGGTCGTTAATATCGCTCCGCAGTTGTGATATTATATCATTAACCTCCGACGATACTTGGGGCTGAGTGTGTTTATTTTCCAACAAAGCCACTTTCTCCTCCAGATTACTCATCCTATCATTCGTTGCGTTTAGAGAGGATCTCAGCTCGGACAGATCATCACGGAGCAGCTGGAATTCATTACGCACCGTCTTAAAAAAATCCTCCTTAAATATGTTTAGCTCTGCCCTGAGGAGGTCTAGGTTGAGCTCATGTGTGGCGTCTAGGGCTGTGCTGTTTATGGGGCTGGTGTCCATCAGATTCACGAGGCTTTCGTCGTGTGCAGCTGGCGCTGGTGTACGTGCCTTCACCGGCGTTTCAGCCTGGTTGTCCCTCACCAGGTTCTTATTACACTCAGGACAGTGCCAGGGGGTCGTTAAAGGGCCGATATTCTGTATACCCACGCACGCTCGATGGTACCAAGATCTACATTTATTGCAATTGGCGGCCTCGGTCGATGACAGAAACTTCCCACAGCCACCGCACTTAGCCATGGTGAATTTGATTGATGTATTTGTGTAATTGATCAGTCCAAGTAGTACACAGATAAGGCAACAGATGGCGCTATTTTGAGAAACACGTTTATGGCTGTTTTTACGGTGTCTATGGTACGGATAGACACCATTATGCTGAGCACAGTGTCGATATAAAGGTGCGCACGCACTAAAGTTTTGTCACAGTTTGTTTCCGTTCACGAATAAAACATCATTATTTTATTTTCGTTCGCGTGTCAGGTACTTAAATATTTCGGGGGATCGATAAAAACGTTTTTAGAGTTTATTATATTTAACTTAAACACTGGAAAATATTGTTACTTGTAAGTTGCACTTATATATGTATTTCCACAATAAAGTTTTGCAAAACAAACTTGTATTTTTATTTATTTCGCGAGAAGTAAACAGAGAGCTTATGACTGATTGACATCCGTGACGTCAAATCCCTATATCATATAAAAAGCACACTTTGTAAACAAGCATATTACAAATTAGAGGATTATATCCAAGATAAGAATGCTTGGAAACATGCTGGTCCTGCTCCATAGGACAATTTAGAGTCTAGACAAAATCAAACTGGTTGCTAATTTAACTGTTTATTTTATAATTTTTATGATATTAATTTTATTTTCTGTGATTAATATAAATTTAACTCACACACTGACTTATTATATGTTTATTTTTTTTTTGGATAATCATATACAATGTTTGTAAATATGTGGGCACCATGTACCTATCGCATTTATAAATTTTTCGTCATTACTTCACTTTTCATTTTTTTTTTAACCAATTGTGCTAAGTAATTTTTATTCTAGGTACATCGTCTTCACCTATAATTATTAATTAATGTATACAAACTATTGTTAACATTTTAAAAGAGTAAGTATGGAGTTTCTTGCCCATTCTTCTCCATACATAACTACCTTTTGGAAGGCGCAACTAGATCCAATTAACTATTCATGTAATTTTTGACGTTCAAAAGTGCATCTTCATGCCTATTTATTAGAAGAAATTAAAAAACTTCGAGATGATCTAACCAGTATGCTTAAGAACCTAAGCAATGAGCAAAATGTTAAGTTTAGCCAACTTCATAATAATCTTGAGGAGATAAAAAAGCAGAACTCGGAGTTGCGCACTGATGTACAGTTTATGAGCGACAAATATGATGAATAGTTAGAAAAAACTATGATGCTGGAGTTGGAAAGAAAGGATAGTAACGCGTACATAAAACAACTAGAAGACAGGGTAGAAAATTTTGAAAAATCATTAAAGTCCACAAGTATTGAAATAAGGAATTTACCAAAAAAACATGCTGAAACAAAGGAAAGTCTTGTCGAAGTTGTGAAGAGTATTGGCAAAGTAATGAAAACACAAATTGAGACATCAGATTTAAGAGACGTATTTCGCCTTCCCAGCAAAGAAAGCAGAGGCAAGAGGTACCGTGATGGTAGATTTCAATAGTATGATAACAAAGGACAAAATACTCACCAACTTAAAACTTTTTAATAAGGATAACAAGGACAACAAATTCAACACTAGCCACATAAAACTGGATGGAAATTCACCTATCTACATTGCTGAAAGCCTCACAATCAGAACTAAAAAGTTATTTTATTTGGCGCGTGAGTTCTCCAAGGACAACAACCTCGACTTCTGTTGGACATCACACGGAAGAGTGTTGATGCGATGCAAAGAAGGCCAAAAAGCTGTAAGAATAGATGACGAGACGGACCTCCTTAAAATGAAACAAAATATTGAAAACCAGCAATCAACTTGACTAGCGCCTTTTGAAATTGTAACAGCAGCCTTCTGCGTATGTAATCTTTGTTTATATTTATATTTTGTGAGTTTTGTTCTAGCGCCTTATAAATTTGTAACAGCAGTCATCAGCCTATCTTGCTCTTGCTTTTATCCTACTAGTAGTAATGTTCTTCTGTTCGAAAGTTTTAAGTCTATATCAGAAACCATAATGTTAAAACAATTCATATTTACCTATACACACTACATATACTTCTACTCGCAAACCTCCCTACCACACATCACAATTACAAAACTCTTCAATGCCAATAGATTGAAAATTATTTTTCGCATCAATATCAAATCAATAACAAAATATCAACAAACAGGAAAATACTCTTCCAATTTAAATAAATCATATAGTCTACATTCGCAGTCATCTCCTAAACTAAATAACCTGCATATATTTAATTGCATTAAGATCAACAATCTGTGCCCACCTTTCAATCATAACATTCGATCAATTTAATGAGTATACTTCTGAAGTTGAAAGCACTGGCCTAGTTGAATGTATACCGCTTAGTGACACAAACCAATGCTCTTACGTACTTAATTGTTGCGAAAACCCTACGGACTCACTATGTGCCCTTAGCGTGAACATAAGGAGTATTCATTGCAATTTCGAATTGCTGATAGCCTTTCTATCCACGTTAGACGTACCAACTGACCTTATTATTCTAACTGAGTGCTGGACAAACGTTAATATGCCACCTCCCAATATTAACGAATATAATATGTACTGGACAAAGAATACCATTAATCAAAATGATGGTGTCGTTGTGTACGTACGCAAGGAACTTAGGGTGTCCGCAATTGAACCTAATTTTCCAGAAGGCAACTGTCTTGTCGTCACTATTAATACGGATTATACTTTTATTTGCTGCTACAGACCGCCAAGTTTTAAAAACACAGGAATATTTCTTGATTCACTCGAACAAGCCCTAAGTAAGGTAAGAACTCAGAATATTATATTAACGGGCGATATAACCATAGACACTCTGACTGATAACGCTTCAGGTTCAGTTCAGAATGATCTAAACCTAATTGCTATGTATGGGTTGAAGATCGGAGTTACTAGGCCCACTAGAATCAGTGCATGCTTAGACCATTTTATGGTTAAATGCTATAAATCATGGAAGACTGTTGTTTTTGAACAGCAGCTTACCGACCACTCGCCTATATTACTATTTATTAACAATGCCAGAATCAATAGGAATATTGTTTCTAACCAAAAAGTAACGATCCATTATCATAGTATTGAAGAAGCACTATTACATGAAGGCTGGGATAGTCTTTACAGCGCTACCGATCCAAACTATGCCTGTGACATACTGACTACAAGGCTCCTCACACTAATTGAATCGAATACTACAATTAAAATGGTTTCCAAACGATACCAACCATTAAAACCATGGATTACAGTTGGTGTTGTTAGATGTATAAAGAAACGGGACAGGTTACACGGCCGTGTTAAAAATCATTTGAATGACACTGACCTTAAACAAAAATATATACGCTATAGAAACTCATGTAATAATCTAATTAAAAATCTTAAAACTAAATATTATCAGGATAAATTGCATAGCTGCGATGGTAACTTGAAGAACACTTGGAAAATTGTCAAAGAAGTGTGTAATATGAAACAAAAAAAGGTATCTTCTGAGGAGCTTCTTTGTATCAACACCACACCGACACAGACACTTAATACCGTTAACTCCTTCTTTACGTCAATAGGAGGTGTTCTGGCGGGCGACATTTTAAAACAGTCAAGCACATCCGAACACGCTCTAGCACGACAGGCGGTAGTGCCAAACTCCCTGCGGGATTCAATGTCGTTCACTCTAACGGACCCTTACGAAGTGAGAAGAGTTATTTCGGAACTCAGAACGCATAGCGCACCAGGATGGGATAAAATATCTGCAGACATCCTCAAGCGAAATGTCCTGTCCTTGGCGAAGCCTATCGCACATCTTTGCAATTTGAGCCTCGAAACGGGTATCTTCCCTGATCTGTTCAAAAGGGCTGTTGTTTGTTCAATATACAAGGCTGGGGACAAGGATAGCCCTTCCAACTACAGACCTATTTCTCTCTTGTCTTCACTATCAAAAATACTGGAGAAAATTGTTAACAAGAGGGTAATCAACTACCTTGAAAAAGCAGCCTGCTTAACAGAAATCAATATGGTTTTAGAATGGGGAAGTCGACCGAGGATGCGGTTCTTGCTCTCACCACGGCACTAACAACTTACCTGGACAAGGGAGACAAATGTTTAGGAGTCTTTCTAGATCTTCAGAAGGCTTTTGATACAGTTTCCGTTCCTATCTTACTTACGAGGCTAGAAAACGTGGGCATCAGAGGATTACCTCTAGAATGGTTCAGGGACTACTTGTCTGGTAGATTACAGCGTGTACGGGTTGAAAAACATAAGTAAGTAATGATGAAATATACGAATACGGTGTACCACAGGGCAGCACCCTGGGACCTACGTTATTCCTTTTATACATCAATGATTTGTGTGGTTTGGCGATGTCAGGAGAGGATATATTTATGTTTGCGGATGATACTGTTCTTATCTTTCATGAAAACACCTGGGAACGAGTATTCCAATTGGCTGAAACTGGTTTGGCTAGGGTGACCACATGGCTTGAAGGCAGTCTTCTATCCCTCAATTCAAGTAAAACTAAATATGTCTGTTTTACCAAATCCGCTATTGGAAGTGCCAGTTCTGAACTTAGGCTTAGGATACACACGTTTCCATGTAATCGAAAAAATTACCACCAAAACTGTAACTGCGCTACACTATCTCGCGTTACCACAATAAAGTATCTAGGAGTTACACTGGACGAGAAACTTAATTGGAATATCCACATAGCGTCGCTGGTGGTAAGGATCAGAAAACTGATTTATATATTTAAGAATCTACGAAAAGTGGCTAACCATAAACTTCTGATCCAAACTTACAGAGCGCTGTGTGAATGCCTAATTAGGTATTGTATATGTGCCTGGGGTGGTGCCGGGAAATCTGTTCTTATTGCTGCCGAACGTGCTCAGCGGGCGGTACTCAAAGTTCTCATGTATCTGCCATTCCGGCATGCAACTACGTCGGTATACGAGAAGGCTAATGTGCTATCGGTTAGGAAATTGTATATATACGAAATAATTAATAGATACCACAAAAGAATCATTCCTACTCTCCCTGTACTGTCTAAAAGAGTAGAATGGTGCCCTGTACCCCGTCATAAAACATCAGTTGCACAAAGACATTTTATTGTACTGGCTCCCCGCATCTATAACAATGTTAACAAAAAATTTAAAATTAAGAAACTTAACTTTAATCAGTCTAAAAAAGTTATACTGCCTTGGCTAAAAAGTTTGGATTATGACGCTACAGAAAATCTAATTAAATCATTATGAAGAGAAACACCCCACTCCCCAACTCACACACACACCCTCACTCAATACACACATTCATACTCCCCCCACACACACACCACTTCGCCTACTCACTACACACTCACACAAATACACACTTTAACTTTTTAAATGATGCATGCTAGACTACTTTTAATATTATTATTTTTAATACTTTTGTTTTATAATCTTTGGATGCCATTAATAATATGTAACATATTAACTGGGGGTTGACACTAGCTCCTGTAATACAGTGTACACTAGCGCAGGAGCTAGGGAATTCATAAAAATGTTTGCATAATTATGTCAATAAAGATTATTATTATTATTATTTGAAATAAATGATTTGACTTTTTTTGACTTTTTAATCCAAGGTGGCGGCTGAGAACATTTTCAAATTTTTCATCATGGGTGTCGTTTTCATGCTTTTCGAAGGTCCTAAAGCCTATAGTGACGTCAAAATTAAAATCCCAAGATGGCAGCTGCGAAAATTTTAAAATTTTTCATCATGGGTGTCGTCAAAGTCAAAGTCAAAGTCAAATAATTTATTTCAAATTCAAATAGGCACGAAGATGCACTTTTGAACGTCAAAAATTACATGAATAGTTAATTGATTCTAGTTGCGCCTTCCAAAATGTAGTTATGTATGGAGAAGAATGGGCAAGAAACTCCCTATTTACTCTTTTAAAATGTTAACAATAGTTTGTATACATTAATTAATATTTATAGGTGAAGACTATGTACCTAGTATAAAAAAAATAAAAAATATAAAAAAAATCATCAAAATTACTTACCACAATTGGTAAAAAGAATGAAAAGTGAAGTAATAACAGAAAAATTAATAAATGCGATAGGTACATGGTGCTCACATATTTACAAACATTGTATATGATTTCCCAAAAAAAATAAAAATAAAAACAACATTATAATAAGTCAGTGTGTGAGTTAAAATATTAATCACAGAAAATAAATTAATATCATAAAAATTATAAATTATACAGTTAAATTAGCAACCAGTTTGATTTTGTCTAGACTCTAAATTGTCCTATGGAGCAGGACCAGGACCAGCATGTTTCCAAGCATTCTTATCTTGGATATAATCCTCTAATTTGTAATATGCTTGTTTACAAAGTGTACTTTTTATATGAGTTTTAAATTTTCTTTCATTTAATTGTAATATATCAGAAGGTATTATATTGTAACATTTAACACAGTACCCCATAAAAGATGTATGTATCTTAGATAATCTGAAAAATGGTTGATCTATTTTATCTTTATTTCTAGTATTAAAATTATGCCTATCACTGATTTTCTTAAAAAGATGTAGATTTTTTCTTACATACATAATATTTTCATAAATGAATTGGCAAGGTACCGTCATTATATTAATCGTTTTAAATAGTTCTCTAAGAGATTCGCGGCGATGTAGATTATAAATGGCTCTGACAGCCCTCTTTTGTAAAATAAAAATGGATTCAATGTCGGCAGCCCGACCCCACAGTAAAATGCCATACGACATAATGCTATGGAAGTAGCTAAAATAAACTAAACGCGCGGTTTCTATATCTGTTAACTGTCTTATCTTTCGAACAGCATACGCGGCCGAGCTTAGCCGCCCCGCAAGAGATGTTATATGAGGTCCCCATTGTAATTTCTCATCTAGCGTGATTCCTAAGAAAACCGTTTGATTAATAAATTCCAGTTTTTCTCCGTTCAATATGATGTCACATTCGCTACTTCTAACATTAGGTAACTTAAATCGAATGCATTTGGTTTTTTTATTATTTAGTACCAAATTATTTACAGTAAACCAATTTTGGACCTGAAGAATAGAGTTATTCACGTCGTCAAGTTTTTGTGACCGTCGATCTATTTTCAAAATCAATGATGTGTCATCTGCAAATAACACCATCTGCGGTTGATTTTGAAGTAGTTGGGGTAAATCGTTAATGTAAACTAAAAAGAGGAATGGACCCAATATCGAACCTTGAGGAACGCCCATTTTCATTTCAGACCCTAATGAGTTTACACCGTTTACCTGAACTTTAACCTTCCTATCCGTCAGGTATGATCTAAGTAAATCAAGAGCGGTATTCTTAATTCCGTAGTGCTCCAGTTTCAGCAGAAGTGTCTCATGGTTTACGCAATCGAACGCCTTAGAGTGGTCGCAAAATATTCCAATGGCATCTTGTGCTTCTTCCCAAGCGTTAAAAATGTTCTTTATTAGGGTGACACCAGCGTCAGTTGTACAACGCCCCTTGGTGAAACCATACTGTTGTTCATGAAAGATGGAGTTTTTATTAAAGTGACGTAACATTTGATTGAGTATCAACTTTTCAAACACCTTACTGAGAACTGGAAGAATTGACACAGGCCTATAGTTGTTAGGTTCCTTACTATCACCGGATTTGAACAATGGAACTACTTTACTGTGTTTCATGAGATCTGGAAAGACTCCTTGGTCTACACTGGTGTTAAATATGAAAGCTAAATAGGGCGCAATGGTTTCGATAATAGACCTACAGACTTTTACAGACATTCCCCAAAGATCTTCTGTTGATTTAATTTTAAGATCTTTAAAAGCTTTTATAACAGCCTGGGGGTTTGTATGTTGAAACCTGAACTCCAAAGGGCATGCCTTTACATTCTTTCTAAGTAAAGCAGCAGAAAGCTTCAGCACCCTCGAAAACCATGAAAACGACACCTATGATGAAAAATTTGAACATTTAGGCAGCCGCCATCTCGGATTTTCATTTTTACTTCACTATCGGCTTTAGCACACTCGAAAACCATGAAAACGACACCCATGATGAAAAATGTCAAAATGTTCGTTGCCGCCATCTTGGATTTTTATTTTGACCTCACTATCGGCTTAAGCACCCTCGAAAACCATGAAAACGACACCCATGATAAAAATTTTAAAATTTTGGCAGCCACCATCTTGGATTTTTATTTTGACCGCACTATAGGCTTTAGCCCCCTTGAAATCAATGAAAACGACACCCATGATTAAAAATTTGAAAATTTGCGCAGCCGCCATCTTGGATTTTCATTTTTACCTCACTATCGGCTCTAGCACCCAAGAAAACCATGAAAACGACTCCCATGATGAAAAATTTGAAAATGTCCGCAGCCGCCATCTTGGATTTACATTTTAATGCCACTATCGGCTTTAACACCCTTGAAAACCATGAAACCGACACCCATGATGAAAAATTTGAACATTTCGCAGCCGCCATCATGGATTTCATTTTGACTTCACTATCGGCTTTAGCACACTCGAAAACCATGTAAACGACAATCATGATGAAAAATTTCAAAATTTTCGCAGCCTCCGTCTTGGATTTTCACTTTTACCTTAATATCGGCTCTAGCACCTTCGAAAACCATGAAAACGACTCCCATGATGAAAAATTTGAAAATGTCCGCAGCCGCCATCTTGGATTTACATTTTAATGTCACTATCGGCTTTAACACCCTTGAAAACCATGAAACCGACACCCATGATGAAAAATTTGAACATTTCGCAGCCGCCATCATGGATTTCATTTTGACTTCACTATCGGCTTTAGCACACTCGAAAACCATGAAAACGACAATCATGATGAAAAATTTCAAAATTTTCGCAGCCGCCGTCTTGGATTTCCACTTTTACCTTAATATCGGCTCTAGCACCCTCGAAAACCATGAAAACGACACCCATGATGAAAAATGTCAAAATGTTCGTTGCCGCCATCTTGGATTTTTATTTTGACCTCACTATCGGCTTTAGCACCCTGGAATAGCATGTAAACAACACCCATGATGATTTTTTTTTTAAATTTTGGCAGCCGCCATCTTGGATTTTTATTTTGACCTCACTATAGGCACCCTTGAAAACCATGAAAACGACACCCATAATGAAAAATTTGAAAATTTTCGCAGCCGCCATCTTATATTTTCATTTTTACCTCACTATCGGCTCTAGCACCTTCGAAAACCATGAAAACGACACCCATGATGAAAAATTTGAACATTTCGCAGCCGCTATCATGGATTTCATTTTGACTTCACTATCGGCTTTAGCACACCCGAAAACCATGAAAACGACAATCATGATGAAAAAGGAGATTGACCATTTTTGTATGAACGTTGGACCAAGTGCTGCCCAACATTGAATCATAGTGCATAATGTTCCTTAGACTAATACTAGTCTGTACACAAAGCGCTTCAGTATTAAAAAAAAAAAATCTGTTGTATAGGTTTTACATTGACGGAAAACCATAATCAATAGTTTATTTTTAAAATAAAAGAGGGTATATTATAAACAATGGATTCTATATTATAACAACACTTAGTTAAGGATAGTCATTGAATCAATCAATTGTTATTCGTTACATAGGTTTACAACATAATAAATTATCCTCTATGTTAGGCCTCATGTAAACATTAAAATACCTAATCAATCGTCATCCTCATCGTCGTCTATAATTATTGAATCTAAAAATAAAGCAAATTAATATAAATTTAACTCACACACTGTGAGTGTACAGTACAGTGAGTGTTTAACTACTATTGTGAACGGACGTACCGATCGCGCGCGCGTGCTCTAGTTAAGAGTATTTTGCAGACGCATCACAACACCGTCGTCGCGGTGTACGTCGATCTATCGGGGCTACCGTGATGACCCAGTTACAAGTGCGGAAATCGTCATGAAGTGTTTATTATAATTGTTTAGGTGTCATCGCCTTAAAACTTTATAATGGCTGCGAAGCAGTCTATTAAAATAAAAACTGACCTGGAAAAGCAGTTGTATGACTGTTATATCCAGGAGAAAACGGACAGAGAAAACCTGCAACAGATGGTATGCTAGCTGAATGGTCACATACAAAGCTTGCAGGAACAAGTACAAGGCCTTCAAGGAGAATTAAAATGCTTGAAAGCACAAGAAAAAAAAGAATCCTCAGAGAAACAAGAAAGTGAAACCATATCACCTGCTCAGCGTCCTAAAAGTGACGTAGAGTACTGCACGGAGGAGGATGTGCTCGCCAAAGAGACTGGGTGGATTAGGGCGAAAAACAGGAAGAAAAGGAAGTTGAACACCTCCCTCACTCCATCACCACTACAACAAGCTAGCAGCAGCAAGTAAACAATAAAGAGAATGCAACTAATAAAAAAATTCTAGCACCGCCTCCAATCGTAGTGGACGGTGTTAAGAATTATCAAACATTCTACGACTTTTTGACTGAATCTCAGTCAGTAGAATCATTTACTGCAAAAATGTTAAGCGGGAATAGTGTTAAAGTAAACGCCAGATCTGAAGAGTCCTACATAGTGATTGCTCGACGCTTAACAGAGAATAACTGTCTTTGGCACTCACTCCTACGAGGATAAGCAGACCAGGCCAATAAGAGTAGTGGCGAAAAAATTGCATTCATCCTGCTTGCCGGATCGGATCAAAGACGACTTAACGTCGCAAGGATTCCAGATAGAAAATGCAATCAACAAGTTAAGCTGGAAAACTAAAGAACCGCTGAACATGTTCATACTGTCATTCAAGAATGATGAAGATGTCGGTAAAATGTCGGCATAAAACATATCCTAGGGTGTAAAGTTGAAATAAACCCGCTTCAAACTTCAAAAATAATACCGCAGTGCAAAAGATGCCAGGCTTATGGTCATACCCAAAAGTATTGCTCAAAAGAGCCAAGGTGTGTTAAGTGCACAGGTAAACACCTAACGGCTGACTGTAAAAAACCTGCACTAGAAAAACCTAAGTGTGTCCACTGTGGCTTACCTCACCCAGCCAACTACAGAGGGTGTTGAGTTGCTAAGGAGATGCAAATGTTAAAGAACAGAAACTCAAAAAATAATCCAGTAATACCTGCCGTTAAGCAGATTGTTAGGAACACCGACAAACAGACATCAAAACCAAGTGCACAATTTGCACAGACAACCGCGATAACTTAACATGCATCTGCACAGCAGCAAAACCAAGCACACAACCATCAAGTCTTGAGGACAAGCTTAACCAGATCTTGAAGCACATATCCTCATTTGGCCAGAGACTAGAGAAATTAGAATCAAGCATTATAAAATATCAATCATGAATAACACACTTAAAATAATGGCTTGGAATTCAAACGGACTGCTGCAACACCAACATGAGTTGGAAGAAAATATTGATGTGTGTTTGATCTCTGAAACTCACTTCACTAAACAATCATTTGTAATATTTAAAGGCTATAAAGTTTATAATTCGCTGCACCCTAACAACACCGCCCGAGGCGGTAGTGCGATTATCATTAAAGAAAATATCTGTCATTACGAACAATACAAATACGAGGAACCAGACACGTAAGCTGTGGCGATATCAGTAAAAACAAATAAATTTAATGTTACAATAGCGGCCGTATACTGTCCCCCAAGACACACGATAAACAAAGAACAATATACACAGTTCTTCAGACTCCTTGGACAGAGATTTATATTAGGCGGTGACTTTAAGGCAAAGAACACTCATTGGGGATCGAGATTAACTACAACAAAGGGAAAACAGCTTCTTGGTGCAGTTAAAGACATGCGCTGTGAGGTCATAAGTACTGGAAAACCTACATACTGGCCGATTGACCACCAGAAACTACCAGACCTAATCGACTTTTTCGTAGTGAAGAATATATCAGCCAATTATCTGAGTGTAGAAGAGGGGTACCACATGAACTCCGATCACTCTCCGATATTATTACAATTAAGTCACAAAATATTACTCCGAGAAAACCACTTGACATTAGTTAACAAGTTTACAGATTGGGAAAGTTTTAGCTTAGACCTACAAAATATTGGTGCCGATTCCCTTGTTCACAAACTAAACTAAATTTAAGTTCAGTGCATCTTTTTCTTTCTATTTCGTTAAGAAAAGGACAGAAGATAAATTTTAGTTTAGTTCTGTCAAATTAATCAGCGCTTGACGTAAAT
The DNA here is from genome assembly GCA_947523025.1 of Dryobota labecula. Taxonomy (NCBI): domain Eukaryota; kingdom Metazoa; phylum Arthropoda; class Insecta; order Lepidoptera; family Noctuidae; genus Dryobota; species Dryobota labecula. Next base: position 106,693 of record OX383303.1, on the reverse strand, counting down.
TGACGTAATTTTAGTCGGCAAGTTTTTAATCACGTCTAAACTTGTATGGAGTAGTGACAGGCACTGATTAATTTGACAGGACTAAACTAAAATTTATCTTCTGTCCTTTTCTTAATCAAATAGAAAGAAAAAGATGCACTGAACTTAAATTTAGTTTAGTTTGTGAACAAGGGAATCGGCACCAATATCGACCTAAATACTTCATTAAAAAGCAATAGTCAGCTCGATTCTGAAGTAAACAAGTTTAGCTATAATATCCAACAATGTGCATGGAACAACACACCGCAGCTTATTAATAAATATAGAGGAAATACATACCCAAAAGAGATAATAGACCTATTATATGAAAAAAGGACTCAAAGAAAAAGATGGCAGCAAACTAGATTCCCGCAAGATAAAACGGTACTAAATAATCTTACGATAAGATTAAAGAGAAAAATACAAGCCTTTCAAGATGAGGCTTTCCTACGTCACCTACGTCAGTTAACCAGCGACCATACAACGCAATACTCTCTTTGGAAAGCGACAAAGTCACTCAAAAGGCCAATTACACAAATTCCCCCTATCAGAGATGATAACGGAAAATGGGCCATAAGCAATGAGCAAAAAGCCCTAAGATTTGCACACCATTTCGAAGAAACCTTTCAGCCAAATGACGGCTCTGTAGACAATCTACAGTTTGCCAATATTCTGCAAGATCAAAGAATTAAGCTTGTGACCCCGAAAGAAATTTCAAAGGAAATACAGAACATTAACCTGAAAAAATTCCCAGGATATGACCTTATTACGGGAGAAATCCTGAATCATCTCCCACGTAAAGCCATCGTCAAACTTACCAGATTCATCAATGCTGCTTTCATGTCAAAACATGTACCTGAGCCGTGGAAAGTTGCTGAAGTGGTAAGCTCACTCCATCGTAGACTTTGTCTCTGTCATCCAGACCTAGACTAAAGTCAAGAGCAAACTCATAGTGGAATAAAAATAATAATAAAAAGAAGTGATTATGATTGCAAAGCCGGGTAAACCACCTCACGAAGCATCATCATACAGACCTATTTCCCTGTTGCCTATACTATCAAAGCTGTTTGAAAAATTGTTTTTAAAACGCCTAAAACCTATTATAAACGAGAGAAACCTGATCCCTGACCATCAGTTTGGCTTTAGAGAGAAACACTCCACGATAGACGAAGTACATAGAATTACCAACATCATTGAGAGAACGCTTGAAGATAAAAACGTCTGCTCTACCGTATTCTTAGATGTAGCACAAGCTTTTGATAGAGTTTGGCATAAGGGCTTGATATTCAAGCTAAGACTAATACTGCCCAATGATTTTTCCGATATCTTGGAATCATACATTACAAATAGAATGTTTCGAGTAAGGCACGAGGATGCCTATTCCGAGCTGAAAGTGATTAAAGCCGGCGTGCCCCAAGGTAGTGTGCTGGGTCCAGTACTCTACCTGTTGTACACGTGTGATATACCAGAGCTGGAGAATAATACAATTGCAACCTTTGCAGACGACACTGCCATTATGGCTATAGGGTCATGCCACAAGGAAGCAGTTAAAGAGGTGCAAATCGCTGTAAATAAAGTTCACGACTGGGCACAAAAATGGAGAATCAAGTTTAATGAATCAAAGTCACTTCACATTGATTTCACCAACAAGAATTGTGATTACCACCCTATCTTCATAAATGGCCAACAAGTGCCATACTCAAACACAGCTAAATATCTTGGTATAACGCTTGACGCGAAACTGCGCTGGAAAGCGCACGTCAAAAAGAAGAGACAAGAACTAGACATGCGTTTCAAAAACATATATTGGTTGATTGGACGGAATTCCTGCCTATCGATACACAATAAAATGTTAATATATAAGCATATTTTCATGCCGATATGGACGTATGGCATCCAACTATGGGGCTGTACTAAACCGACTAACATCAAAATGATACAGACATTCCAAAATAAGGTACTCAGGAGTATTGTAAATGCGCCCTGGTATATAAGAAATGATGACCTCCATCGTGACCTGAAAATGGAACCCGTCATCAACATAATTCAAAAATTTGCTGAGGCCCATGAACACCGACTCCACCGACATGTGAACGTCGAGGCAATTCAGCTGCTAGACAACACAAATATAGTGCGAAGACTAAAACGAACAAAACCCTTTGAGTTAGTGTAGTGTAAAAAGTTTAGAAATTAAAGTGACAATGACACACATATAACACATGAACAAAGTGTTTTTATTATTATAACTATCAGACTCTAAGAAATTGTAACGGACTTGTGTAAAGTGCAACAAACACTATTCTAAGTTTTAAAATAATTATCACGTAAAAAGTTAAGTTAGATTAAAATTGCTTATTAGTCTTAAAGGCTAGATTGTAATTAATTATTAAGAACCTAGTTCTTTTTAATAAAGCATTAAAAAAAAAAAAACTATCGGCTTTAGCACCCTGGAATAGCATGTAAACAACACACATGATGATTTTTTTTTTAATTTTGGCAGCCGCCATCTTGGATTTTTATTTTGACCTCACTATAGGCTTTAGCACCCTCGAAAACCATGAAAACGACACCCATAAAGAAAAATTTGAAAATTTTCGCAGCCGCCATCTTATATTTTCATTTTTACCTCACTATCGGCTCTAGCACCTTCGAAAACCATGAAAACGACCCCCACGATGAAAAATTTGAAAATGTCCGCAGCCGCCATCTTGGATTTACATTTTAATGTCACTATCAGCTTTAACATCCTCGAAAACCATGAAACCGCCACCCATGATGAAAAATTTGAACATTTCGCAGCCGCCATCATGGATTTCATTTTGACTTCACTATCGGCTTTAGCACACCCGAAAACCATGAAAACGACAATCATGATGAAAAAGGAGATTGACCATTTTTGTATGAACGTTGGACCAAGTGCTGCCCAACATTGAATCATAGTGCATAATGTTCCTTAGACTAATACTAGTCTGTAACCCAAAGCGCTTCAGTATTGAAAAAAAAAAAATCTGTTGTATAGGTTTTACATTGACGGAAAATCATAATCAATAGTTTATTTTTAAAATAAAAGAGGGTATATTATAAACAATGGATTATATTATCATAACAACACTTAGTTAAGGATAGTCATTGAATCAATCAATTGTTATTCGTTACATAGGTTTACAACATAATAAATTATCCTCTATGTTAGGCCTCATGTAAACATTAAAATACCTAATCAATCGTCATCCTCATCGTCGTCTATAATTATTGAATCTAAAAATAAAGCAGGGCGCCTCAAAACGTCTTGGTACCTAGCCCACCCCAAAAACAAAACTAAGCAAACAACGTGGGCACAACTGCCGATCGTCCTTCGCCCAGTAAAACACGAGCAGCAATAATTTTGAACGGAACCGATCCCATGATTGTTCTCGTCAATTAAAATAAAGCAATGATACACTTTTGGCGATGTATGTCTGCTCTTTATAAGTGCTCGAATTAGTTGCACATTGCTGGTGGGCATCGAAAAATCGGAGAGGTCGTTAAGGCGACCGTTATGGTTTTGAATAATAAATGTCTCCGTGGAGTATATATGCTCGCTGTAATAGCTAGGCGCAAGTTTGATTTGGTACGTTCCTACTGTAAGGAGAGTAAATTCCTGCGCTGTTAACATGGGAAATGAAGCAACATTATCCCTACCCACTGAAATATTTTCGAAGTTGACTCTGTTCCGGTTTAGCCTTCATTCATCAACATACTCAGCTAAGTGATTGGCAACATTCAGCCGCTCTCTGGCTATATTGATAAATTCACGTGCATTGGTATTGTCTATAATATCAACATGGAAGGCATTAGTTATCGCTGCAGCGATCCGAAGATCTGTATTAAAGTGGCTCTTGACGAAAAATCTTAAAATCCCGTTTTAGTCGTCCATTTACCACCTCAATAGGCCACCGGCAAATAGTGCACAACCGCGATTAATTGGCGTCGAGTGTGGTAAGTTGTAAGCCTCTTCTGGTCTGCGATTGTGGCATGATGCCGATATATCCGTGGCTTTCTAAAGACGCAATAAAATCAAAATCAAAATCAAAATATTTTATTTCACATAAACCTACATGGGCACTTATGAAACGTCAGAAGCTAGGTGCACGGTTCGAGTTAGTCGTATCCTATGGAGAAGAGCCGGCAAGAAACTCCACGGTTACTCTTTTAAAAATAATTGGCTTTACAATATTATTAAATAACAGTGATAATAGGTATGGGAAGACAGTGTAGGCCTTTCAACAATTACCAGGTACTTAACAAAATAGAAAACCGCCAACAAATCTACACTCTACTAGGCCTACAACGTTCTCACATTCACAAAATATAAAATAATCTAAGTATATAAAATATTAATGACATGATTGCAATTACAACTACAGTAACATATCCGAAAAAATATCATGTCCACAAAAGCCACTAATAAAGAATTGGAATTCGATTTGTAGGTAAATAATGTCAAATAATGGAAAGATTATATCAAGGAAGTACGTAAAAAAAAAAAAAAAACTGAATAAACATCGTTACTTGGGAGCAGTTAATAGACATTGACATAGTTATGTTGTTTATGAGGTACCAGGGAAGCCACATGTGCAGAAGGAATTATTGCCAAACTTCCTTGTCTTCAACGTAGTCTTTTATCTTATAATATGCTTTTTTGATAAGGACACGTTTGATGTGGGTTTTGAACTTTCCGTCGCTAAGTTTTGTAACCGACTTTGGCAACTTGTTATAAAAGCGGATACTGTTTATAAGAAATGACTTGCTAGTTTTAGTTAATCTGAATTTGGGTATCACAATTTCATGTTTACTACGTGTATTTATATTATGGAAATTGCTTCTTATTTTGAAAAGTCCTAAGTTTTTGCGAACATACAAAATACTTTCTAAGATATAAAGAGAAGGCAAAGTTAGTATATCAATTACTTTGAATTTATTTCTAAGGGACTCACGAGGACCCATTTTATAAATCGCGCGGATTGCTCTCTTTTGTAGAATGAAAATGGAATCTACGTCAGCTACCGATCCCCACAGCAGAACGCCATAAGACATAATACTGTGGAAATAAGCAAAGTATACTAACCTAGCTGTGGCTATATCAGTTAACTGCCTTATTTTTCTTACTGCATATGCAGCTGAACTTAATCTACCTGAAAGAGCTCTAATGTGGGCGCCCCATTGCAATTTCGAATCTAAAGTAATTCCTAGAAATACAGTTCCTAGAAATAGAATCGCGAAAACCTCTGTCTAATACGAAAATATCACCCGGCTGTAACAGCCAATGAATGACTCTACCCGGCCCATCTAGAAGGTTGTTAAAATGGTTGCGTCACTCGTAAGCGCAGCATAGGGCCCACAAACCTCAATAATGTGTCTATTAGTAGTATTATTTGTGCAATTGTACACCATGCAAGCATTTGACGTATTCGGGGCTCGGCAGTAATTTCCGGGAAGGTGAAATGTTACGTTTTGTCCTAGAATGTCGTCCTCCGCGGGCTGATCTTCCACGGCTACTAGATTTTCCATGGCTGGCGGATTATCCGCAGCAGGTGGATTTCCCACATCAGGTGCATCTTCCAGAGCAGGCACATCTACCACAGCGCATCTTCCACAGAAGGTGCATCTTCCGCAGCAGGCATTGCAGGCAACGTCCCACGGCGAGCTCTTGTCCAACAGTTGTGGCAGAGGTATTACTCATGATTGAAAGTTAACTGGAACCAATAAAAACATGATAAACATAATTAACCCACGGCATAACATGAATCCGAAGTATAGTCGAATTATATTGTATACTAGAACCGGAGAGTAGGAATAGGTATTCAAAAGCTGATAAGAGCAAACGTTCAGGTAGCTACAGTCAACGTGTTTTTAAATAATTCGTCGTGTAAGAAATCCTTTTACTATAATAATATCTATCTCAACGTCACCACGTAACTTCTACAAATCAACAATAGAAAATGCACGCAACTAGTGGTAATGTGGCGGTATCAACAACGCCACATGCGAACTACGCATCAAAGACCTGACGTCACAAATCCTGCATCGCGCTATCAGAGTTTACCGCGCGACTAGCATATATATAACATCCCGACATCCACCGCTGGGCAGTTGCCCACTAGACACAATACCCGTCTGGTCGTAAATCTGTAAGTCGGTAAATCGGTGTCCCGTATACTACCAACCGCCTTTGTGTTTTCGATCGTAATACCAGAGAACGTTTTCTTGTGGACACAGGCGCTGAGATCTCGGTGTTAGCCGCCACAAGCAAAAGAAGAATGAAGACTGCCAACACATACAGGTTATATGCGGCAAACAATACGCCCATAAATACCTATGGTGAAAAGACGCTCAGGCTGAATCATGGTCTTCGTCGCAGTTTCCTATGGCAGTTCGTCGAGGCTGATGTTAAAACTTCTATCCTGGGAGCCGACTTTCTACGTCACTTCAAATTGTTGGTACATCTCCACAGGAAAAAGCTCATCGACAAGGTGACGGACTTATCGATCGACTAGCTTCTGCCCGCGACTTCGTCCGCGTTAAATTTCTTGTTCCCCCGATCCACCCCGTCGCAACAGATTGCCTGCCCGTGCTTTTACTTCGTTTTCGCATAAACTTTCATTTAAAAAAATGGTTTTCTAGTTAATAGGAATGTAATTCTTCCTCAAGAATTGGGCTGTAAAATGCAAAAAGATTTTTTCAAATCCAACTCGCAGTTCCAGAGATTAGCGCGTTCAAAAAACAAAAAACCGGCCAAGTGCGAGTCGGACTCGCGCACGAAGGTTTCCGTACCATCCATCCATCCATACAAATCCTTATCCTTACTAATATTATAAATGTGAAAGTAACTCTGTCTGTCTGTCTATTTGTCTGTCTGTCTGTATGTTACGTTTTCACGCCTAAACCGCTGAACCGATCGACCTGGGATACAGAGAAGGACATAGGCTACTTTTTTACGCGATAACCGACATCCACGCGGGCGGAGCAAAAAAAACGGCAAATAAATCATGTCCGTTGTATGGGAGCCCCCCTTAAATATTATTTTTTTTCTGTTTTTTAGTATTTGTTGTTATAGCGGCAACAGAAATACATCATATGTGAAAATTTCAACTGTTTAACGATCACAGTTCATGTGATACAGCCTGGTGACAGACGGACAGACAGACAGACGGACAGCGGAGTTTTAGTAATAGGGTCCCATTTTACCCTTTGGGTACGGAACCCTAAAAACTAACTTTTCAGCTTTAGAATAGACTACCTCGCAGAGTTGATCATTATTTTGCTGCGGAGTTATTATAAAACAGTTATATCTCCTAAGATATTTATTGAAATTAAATGATGTAAGGGCAACTTTGTACAAAATTAAATACTTGTGATGAATAACGTATTTATTTGGATAAGGATTAATACCATGTTTATGAAAACTCCTTCGCAAATAATGCATTAATTTCGAACAAATTTGATTACCATAAAAAAGGTTATAGTAAGTCAATCTTAAAAGATAGACATATGCTGTCGCGGACTTTTTTTTAGAAAATTTAAAGAGGAACAATTCCATAGTACATGATATTTGCGTAACTTAAACCGTTTACGCAGCGCACGCAACGGCAGCTCTCAAAAAGGAATAATTTTCCCCGTTTTTGCAACATTTTTCATTTATGCTCCGCTCCTTTCGGTTGTAGCGTGATATTATATAGCCTATAACATTCCTCAATAAATGGACTATCCAACACAAAAAGAATTTTTCAATTCCAACCAGTAGTTCCTGAGATTAGCGCGTTCAAACAAACAAACAAACAAACAAACTCTTCAGCTTTATATATTAGTATAGATAGATGCGCTTGAAATAACTACCGGCGAAGAAACAGTACACGTCATTAGCTCCGATCAAGATTACTATGAAATCTTGAAGCAATATCCAGAGGTTCTACGACCAATGTCCCTGAAGGAACCATCAAGACACGACGTCGTTCACCACATAGAAACTACAAGCCCCCCACTCTTCGCCCGACCCCGTCCGCTTCCGCCTGATAAATACAAGGCTGCAAAAGAAGAGTTTGATCACATGCTGGAGATGGACATTTGCAGACCTTCTAAGAGCCCATGGGCGAGCCCACTACATGTTGTAAAAAAGAAGGACAGAGGACTACGGGTTTGCGGTAACTATCGTAGGCTAAACGCAGTCACTCAACCCGACCGATACCCGATACCCCGCATACAATACTTCACCTACCAGCTGCAAAACATGAAGATATATATTTTCAAAACTTGATCTCAAAATGGCGTACTACTGGATACCAATAAATGAAGAAGACGCCCAGAAAACATAAATTACAACACCATTTGGGCTGTTTGAATTCAAATGGATGACGTTTGGATTACGGTACGCCAGCCAAACTTTCCAAAGATTTATGCACCAAGTACTACGGGGCGAAGACAATTGTTTTTGCTACACCGATGATATTTTAGTCTTCTCGCAGAGTGAAGACGATCACAAGCTTCTCTTACGTCAAGTGCTGGATCGTCTCAAGGAGTATGGCGTCATGTTGAAGGTAGAAAAGTGCGAGTTTGGCAAGGAAAAGATCAATTTTCTTGGCTACGAGGTGTCAACAAACGGCATCAAGCCCACGGAAGAGCGAACAGAAGTCTTAGCAAAGTACCCGAAACCAAATACTGTCGTCGAGTTGCGACGCTTCCTGGGCATGCTAAATTTTTATCGCAGCTGCTTACCCCGTCAAGCCGAATCACAGTCTGAACTCAACAAGTTTCTACACAACCGGAATTGCGCTTCCGGTTGTGTAGAAACTTGTTGAGTTCAGACTGTGATTCGGCTCGTGTCGACAAGACACCCATCGAGTTGAACTCGGCAGCAGAAATAGCTTTTGAAAAGTGCCGCCAAAGCACTTTAGAAGTTACTGAACTAACGCATCTAGTACCCGGCTGTGTCCTCGCCATAATGACAGACGCTTCAGACTACAGCCTTGGCGCTGTACTATAACAGAAAATTGATAACACGTGGAAACCTCTCGCTTATTTCTCAAAAGCGATGAGTATGATGCAGCGACGCTACGGTGTATATGATCGCGAGCTATTAGCGATTTATACAGCTGTAAATCATTTTTGAACGCTTATTGAAGGAGGTGACGTGACGGTATATACAGACCACAAACCACTTGCTCACGCACTGACACGCCCAGCAGTGACACACCTCGTCGAGAGCGACAGTTGCATTTCATCATCATCAGTGTGAAACTTCGACTGGGACACTCCGACCATATCTACCGAATACATATCGTTTTGTGGCATTCAAAGCACAATATGATTTATGTCATCCCGGTGTCAGAAAGACACGGAAGCAGGTGACTTCAAAATTCTTTTGGCTGAACATGAATAGAGATGTCAGCAATTGGTCCAGAGCGTGCATCGATTGCCAGCGAGCTAAAATACATCGCCACGTCGTAACTCCACTGAGCGAGTTCCCACCATCAGAACGCTTTGAACATATACATATGGACATCATCGGCCCTCTTAAAATATCAAATGATTGCCGTTACTGCATAACCATCATTGACCGTTGCACCAAGTGGCCCGAAGCTGTTCCGTTGCTAGATATAACCGCTGAAAAGGTCGCAAAAGCCCTATACGAGAATTGGATAGCAAGATTTGGATGCCCGCTGCGAATATCAACGGATCAAGGCCGCCAATTTGAGTCCCTGCTTTTCCAATCGCTAATGAAGAAATTCGGCATAACACGAATACGCACTACGGCATATCATCCGCAATCAAATGGCCAGATCGAAAGATGGCATCGGACACTAAAGGCAGCATTAATGGCTCGCGGTACGACCAATCAGTGGACAGAAGAGCTACCCGCTGTGCTATTGGGACTGCGCACAGCATTGCGTAACAATAATCTCAGCCCGGCAACTATTAAGATTAGTTAATAAACAAGACTTCTTTGTACTTAAACGTTTATTAAGTAGCTAGTTCACCCAGTTTTCAACATGACAGGCGACAGCAGCACACCCCGTGGCACCATCTGGAGTTACAATAAGTAAAACAGGCAAACAACAAATAGCATACAGCCTAGGAAATAATACTCAAAATTTATATCCAATACTCCCACTAAATTTTATATAAACAAAAAAAAACTCTCATAGGTATTTGCCTGCTTTTAATAAAAAAATAAACTTACTTACATAACTGATAATATTTCATTTCTAATTCGTTCAAATTTAGCAGTAGGTAGAGCCTTCGTAAAAATATCAGCCAGTTGATCTGAGCTTTGCACATACTTAATAACAATTAATTTTCTTTTAACTTTTTCTCTAATGAAATGGAATTTAACATCAATGTGTTTTGTCTTTTTATGATAAACAGGATTATTTATTAGTTTGATTGCACTTTGATTATCAATACACAGAGTTGTACAATTTTGACTTATATCAATTTCTTTGAAAAACTGTCTTAACCATAAAAGATTCTTTGCAGCTTCACAACCAGCCACAAATTCAGCTTCAGTTGTTGATAAAGCAACACAAGGTTGTTTTTGACTAGACCAAGATATAGGTCCACCATTCAACATAAAAATATAACCACTGGTTGATTTTCTTGTATCTAAGTCCCCAGCAAAATCTGAATCAGAATATCCAATTAAACTTTCATGACCTTGATACTTTATACATACATTTTTAGTTTTTATAAGATATCTAATAATCCTCTTAAGCTGATTAACATGATGTATACTTGGATTATTGATATATCTACTTAATAAATTTACTCCATATGAAATATCTGGCCTAGTTGCTGTAGATAAAAACAGTAATGACCCTATGGCTTCTCTGTAAGGAAAATCAATCTGCTTATTGTCAATATTTTTAGTTATCTGAACATTTACATCAATTGGTATACTGCTTGAGTGTGCAGTACTCATATTAAATTTACTTATTAACTGTTCAATATATTGTCTTTGACTGATACAAACAGAATTATCATCTTTTAAGATTTCTAAACCAACAAACCAATTTAAAATTAACTCTTTGATATTAAATCCCTGCTTTAAATAACTAACAATTTGATCTAATATTGAATTTGATTGTGACATTATTAGAGCATCATCTACATACAATACTAACAAAGCTTTAATACCATTAAAGTTACCAACAAATACACAATTGTCTGCTTGTGACTGAACAAAACCAAACTTTAATAGAAAATTAGTAAACTTTTGATTCCAGCAACGAGATGCCTGTTTTAGGCCATACAGGGATTTGTTCAATTTACATATTTTATTTGCTGGTGCTTTCACTCCATCTGGAATTACCATAAAAATATCCTCTTCTAACTCTCCATATAAAAAAGCTGTCTTGACGTCTAATTGTCTTATGTTCCAATTATATTCAGCAGAGATAGACAACAGTATTCTTATTGATTCATATCTTGTAATAGGTGAAAAAATTTCATTATAATCTATCCCTTCAATTTGTGTGAAACCACGGGCACAAAGTCGAGCTTTATACCTTTCTACTTTACCATCTTTGGTTCTTTTAATATTAAAAACCCATTTTGATGTTATAGTTCTCTGGTTTTCATTATCTACAAAACTCCAGGTGTTATTGGTACGATGAGCTTCTAATTCTTCATTTATGGCCTCTAGCCATAACTCACTCTTTTTACTATTAATTGCTTCATTGTAACTCACAGGTACATCCAATTCCATTAAATTTGCCTCAAAAACATTATTTCTACGTGGTCGCAAAGTAATATTTGAACAATCTATGTCTGTAAGGTCAATTTCTTGTGAAGGTTCATAGGTCTCATCATTTTCATCAATGGCAGTATGTATGCTGTCATCACTTTCAGTCAACACAGTGTTATCTATCTCCTCTTCAGCAGCTTGTTCATTATCATCCCAAATAAAAATTTGAGCATCATTCCGTTTTATTTCAGGACTTTTCTGTTCATTGAAAATAACATTCCTTGATATTGTAATTCTTTTTGTGTTTGGATCATACATTTTGTAGTTTGTATTATCATATCCAACTAACATCATTTTACTACTTTTACTATCAAGCTTCTTTCTCAACTGATCTGGCACATGGACATATCCTTCGCATCCAAACACTCTCACATGATCTAGACTAGGTTTAACACCACTCCACAACTCCATAGGGGTAATATTTGGTGTCTGACTTGAAGACGTGCGATTTAACAAATAAACAGCACAATTTACTGCTTCTGCCCAAAGATTGAGTGGTATCTTACGGGCGTAAAGCATGGATCGAGCACTTTCAACAATTGTCCTAATTTCTCGTTCTGCCTGACCATTTTGTTCAGGCGTGTAAGGGGCAGTGAGCTCATGAGAAATACCTTCACAGTCAAGACATTCTTTAAAGTCTTTGCTTATGTACTCTCCACCATTGTCAGTGTGCAATATGCGTATACTATGTGAGAACTTGTTTTTAATAATTGAATTATATTTCTTGAAACAGTTCAACACATCACATTTATTCTTTAAAAAATACACATACCTGAAACTTGTAGCAGCATCTTTAAAAATAACAAAATATTTCATATGTTGTACAGAAGGGACACTGAATGGTCCACAGACATCACTGTATACAACATCACCTGGTTGCTGTGGTCCTCTGTTTGATTTCTTGAATGGCTGACGAGCATGCTTACCATAAGCACAACCCTCACACACAAACTTGTCACAGTCTGATAAGTCCACACCAGTAATCACATTGTTCTTACACATTTTTTGTATTTCTTTGACATTTAAATGTCCTAGACGTTCATGCCACGTTTTAAGGTCCAATTTTTGCACTACATTACACACTGGATTTTGAAGTGTTTTCATCCTTAACTCATATAGATTGTTGCTTTGCAAAGATGCACACAGCACTATTTTATTGTCCTTGTATATTAAAGCATCTGTATGTTTCTTTATAATGTTATAACCTTGTCTTGTCACTACTCCTTCAGAAAATAGGTTTCTTCTCAACTTTGGTACATAAAGAACATTTTTCAGGATACTTGTCTCCCACTGTCCATTGACGCACTTGTCTATCAATATGTTTCCTTGGCCAACTACTTCTATAGCTTCTTGGTTTCCAAGTTTCAGTGGAGATCCCGTATACTCATACAATTCAGCAAAATTTTCACGTTTATAACACATGTGAGCTGAGGCACCACTGTCTAATATCCATTTTAAACCATCATCATTATTTTTCCAATCATTTGCTACATTGAATGCTAACATATTCTTTTCTCTTTGTGGTTTCTGTTTTGGTTTTGGGGCACGGCAATCTCTTGCATAATGACCACGTTTCCCACAGTTGTAACATGTAAAGCGATGTGACTTTTCATTTGACCCTTCATGTAACTTTTCATTTAATTCTTTATTTGTTTTCTTTAATGGAACAGTTTTCTTCTTCATACTTTGTTTTGCCACTATTAAAGCAGTTTCATTTTCTTCTTCTACATTCAAACTGGCCTCCTCATCTAGCAAACGAGCTGTTAGATTATTTACAGTTTGATTCTTTGGATCAAGCGACATCCAAGCCTGGCGAACAGATCTGTACTTGGGAGGTAGTGTACTCAAAATTTTAGTTATGATTGCAGTTTCACTAATGACTTCTCCACTTTCTTTAAGTTGCTTAGCCAAACTTTCTACTTTAGCTATATGCTGAGCTATTCTGTCTGCTGGTGACATTTTATATTGATAGAAACGTTCATGTATCATCATTATAGTCATCTCGGATTTTTGTTCATAAATGGACTCAAGCTTGGTCATCACCTCTAGCGCTGATTCGCAATTTTCGATGAGTGCTATTTGATTTAAATCCATAGCAGACGTTAATACAAACATCGCCATGCCATCATCTTTATTCCATTGAATCGCATTTCCATCTGGTTTTGGCGTGTTGATATCTAACCCCTTTGCACGCAGGGCACATTTAATTTGAAATTTCCACTGTTTAAAATTCGTTCCATCGAATTTTTCTAGGTTTGTCTTTCCAAACTCCATTTTAGGTTACAGACAGCACGCGGTTCTGTCGAAAATCACTAAAAAAACTTTTTTGTTTTCTCTGCTCTTTGTTTATCACCAACTGTTAATTAACGTGGACCTGGGCCCATAACCTATTAAGATTAGTTAATAAACAAGACTTCTTTGTACTTAAACGTTTATTAAGTAGCTAGTTCACCCAGTTTTCAACATGACAGGCGACAGCAGCACACCCCGTGGCACCATCTGGAGTTACAATAAGTAAAACAGGCAAACAACAAATAGCATACAGCCTAGGAAATAATACTCAAAATTTATATCCAATAGCAACGATGACCTACGGAACAACACTTCACCTGCCATCAGACTTCATCGTGTCAACAAATAAAAGAGAGACAAATAAAAGAGAATTACTTTCTACAACAATTGAGTATCATTTTACTAACCCTTCTGATTCCAATATGGTTGATACATCGAGAAATCCAAATAAATAGCCGGGTCAACAGGTGATGTAGATACGAAAGTCCAAAAGTAATACCGGATTGTAAAAAAATAAGGAGATAGATAAGCGCACACAACGGTTCACGTCAAAGAGTGATGTTAGACTGCGATACAAACAAAATGGCGCGCGCGCAAGCCGGTATAGAGAAACCCACCGTGCGTGAAAGATACAGCGAGACTTATTATTTCTCTCAACTCTCGCTGTGAATTGAAAATCGAGAGAGCGCTATACAAAGCTCATTTTCGTATAGAGCATACAAAAAAACTTGCTTCGAGCGAGACTACTTTAGCGAGACTTTGCTAGATATGACTATAATATAATCTCATGTCCTTAAACTTCTTAGTGTAAACTAGCTAGCCCATTAATTATCTTAATGATAATATAAGTATTCTTGTATACAGTCAAAATTGTAATAAGCCCCAGAATAAATTAAATAGCTTCCTACTTTTTATACCTACCTTCATATTTTCATAATCTTTTCAAAAATTTCATCTTTTGTTCTTTTTATTTTTATTTCACGCTAACTGTCTTACCCTCCTACCTTCTCAAGTTCTTAACACATTTAGATTCATAAACTCAGCTGTTTCTTGTCACATTCCAGGTGCCATTTGGGGAAACGTTTAAATATGATGACCCGTGGAGCCACAGTTCGTAACATGAGTCACCAACTGAAAGCAACACTGAGGGAGCTGGAGGCATCAAAAAACGAATGCAATCAGCTGCTGCAGGAAAGAGAGGACAGTGAGGTTGAAGTCAAGAGGATTATTGACAAAAACACTCAACTCAAAAGCCAGCTTGTTGAACTTCACACCCAGCACACGGAAATACTTGACCAGCATCACCATCTCCGCCAATTAGTGTCAGACTTCCAACAATGTAGTGATACTCATGACCAGGCATTGAGACGCATATCAGGCCTCGAAGCAGAATTATGCAAAGCACACAACACCATTTCCACCATCAACTCTCTGAAAGCCAGCGAACAGGTTGCCAACACCAATAACCTTTTTGACGAGCTGGTTGGTAGTGTATCCGGACTGAAGCATGAGAAGCCCACCGTTGCTATAGACCTGCCTGGGAACGATACCTTAACTAGATGTCCAATTCTAACTAGTAGTCGTAATAAAATTAAGAAATACAGAAACTCTTGAAGTCACAAAGTGTTTATAAGTTTAATATTAATCTTAGGAAAGAATGTGTCAACTTAAAAAGCCAACTAAATTTATGTAACAATAAGTTGGAAACTAGCAGACATTTGTATGATGTTGACATACTAAACCTTCAAAAGGAATTACTGAGCAGGGAAAATACACTTAAGGAAATATCTTGTAAGTATGAGTCCAGCCAACAAATGTTAAGTGAGCGCTTGCAGGAGGCCTGTGAGTTGGTGGACTTGGTGAAGTACAATGCAGAGAGGTACGAGTCACTGACAAACAATCTCACTTGTAGTTGTGCTCCCACTCCGCCAGCTCTCATGTCACAGCATGTTGTTCCTGCCGCGTCTCCCATTTTAACTCATACTGTAGAAACTATTAACACTCAAAGTAATGTTTTGGTATATTCTGATAGATTAGGAACAGGTTTTGGATCATTGTTAAATAACCGCTCTAAACATACCATAGTTAATTATTGTCACCATAACCTGCATTTTAATGAGCTTGTTCATAAAATAAAACATACACAAATGAATGAGCAGACTACTGTAGTTCTTTTAATTGGAAACAGTCTGAGTTTATCTAAAACTGACATAGTTAATGGTGTCGACACCCTACTTAAATTAAAATTAGGTAAATTAATATTATGTGCATTGCCATATTCAGATAATTTGAATACTGAAGAAAACGATTACATTTTTAGTTTAAATAATCTAATGCATATTTTGACATGCCGTCATAGTGACCGTTTATTATTTTTTGATACTAACAATTTTGTTAGAGATTTTGTTTTAATTCGGGAACATATGTTTCTTCCCAAGAAAAGTCAACATGTATTGGCTACTTTGTTAGCATACAATATACACGCAGTTATTGATATTTTAACTGAGACTAGGTTAAGTGACGAAACAGTACTATCTAGTACTTCTAATAGTACTGTAAAAGATTCTTTAAACTTTTAGACTCGACAAAAGAGAAGCATAAGAAGAATATTTTACTATATCACCAAAATATAAATCGCTTTTCTGGCAAAATCCTAGACGTGGAATTGTTAATAGATAAATATCATATGGATATCTTATGTTTTTGTGAAACCTGGTTAAGGCCGGATAGGATGTTGTTTAATGTAAATAATTTTTCAGTTGCCAGTGCGTACAACAGGTCCTCAATAGGGGGTGGTACATTGATATTATGCAATAGTTGTTTCAGACATAAGGAAAGGAAGGATATCACTGCTTGCTCTGTTCAAAATCAAAATCAAAATATTTTATTTCACATAAACCTACATGGGCACTTATGAAACGTCAGAAGCTAGGTGCACGGTTCGAGTTAGTCGTTTCCTATGGAGAAGAGCCGGCAAGAAACTCCACGGTTACTCTTTTAAAAATAATTGGCTTTACAATATTATTAAATAACAGTGATCATAGGTATGGGAGGACAGTGTAGGCCTTTCAACAATTACCAGGTACTTAACAAAATAGAAAACCGCCAACAAATCTACACTCTACTAGGCCTACAACGTTCTCACATTCACAAAATATAAAATAATCTAAGTATATAAAATATTAATGACATGATTGCAATTACAACTACAGTAACATATCTGAATAAATATCATGTCCACAAAAGCCACTAATAAAGAATTGGAATTCGATTTGTAGTTAAATAATGTCAAATAATGAAAAGATTATGTCAAGGAAGTATGTAAAATAAAAAAAATAAAAAAAATCTAAATAAACATCGTTACTTGGGAGCAGTTAATAGACATTGACATAGTTATGTTGTTTATGAGGTACCAGGGAAGCCACATGTGCAGAAGGAATTATTGCCAAACTTCCTTGTCTTCAACGTAGTCTTTTATCTTATAATATGCTTTTTTGATAAGGACACGTTTGATGTGGGTTTTGAACTTTCCGTCGCTAAGTTCTGTAACCGACTTTGGCAACTTGTTATAAAAGCGGATACTGTTTATAAGAAATGACTTGCTAGTTTTAGTTAATCTGAATTTGGGTATTATTGTTGATCGCATATGTGAGGTAGCATGTGCAGAGGTTGAAAGCCATACTTTCTTATGTGTTTATAGACCACCAGCCTCAAACTTGTCATCATTTTTAATAATTATGGAAGAAATATTAGCTAAACTTTTTAAAGATAATAGATTAGTTTTCGTTTGTGGTGACTTAAATATTGATCTATTAGTTAATTCACCAGATAAATGTAAGTTAATATCATTGTTTAAATCATTCAATTTAAAATGTATATTTAATGAAGCGACTAGAATAACAGCAACCTCAGCTTCATGCATAGACAATGTATTTACTAATTGTAAAATAAAAGAATCGTCCTTAATTACTGGCGTCAGGTCTGACCATACTGGTCAACTTATATCATTTGACTTACATAAAAAGTTACACTTAGATAAAACTATTAAATTAAGACCGCTCACTAAAAATAAATTGAAAATGTTTAATAATAATGTTTTGAGCACTCTTTCAACAGCTAGTTTTGATTCACAAGACCCCAATATCAACTATGGTACATTATTTTCTACAGTATGCCATGAGTTCAATAAAGCGTGTCCAGTAAAAAAAGTTACAATAAATGCTAAACCAAAATTTAGTGAATGGGCCACTGCTGGTATTAGAAAAAGCAGAGACTTTTTATATAATTTGTACCACGAAAAATCATTGACTTCTGATCAAATCCTTCATAATTATGTCAGGAACTATTCTAAGATATTTAAAAGAGTCTGCGCTCAAGCTAAATCTAAATTAATAAGTAACAAAATTAGTATTTCTAATAATAAAATAAAAGCTGTGTGGCAGGTAATTAACAAAGAAACTGGAAACACAATACAGCGAGATCAGAATGAACTGTCTTTAAAAATTCACAATGAAACCATTTCAGATAAGTTAGAAGTTGCTGAGACACTAGAAAATTTCTTTACCAACATCCCAATAGAGGTTACGAAATCTCTCCCCTCATCATCTATACTAGCTGAATCTCTTCTCAAAGAAAACTTCAGTAAGGATATTCCAAGTTTTGAATTCAAGCGCATTTCTATTGTCACAATTAAAAAAGCATTCACAAGTCTTAACATGAAAAACACTGAAGACTTATGGGGGATTTCCGCTAAAGTTCTTGGAGATATTATTGACACAATTGCCCCTGTCCTAACAGGAATATTTAATCAATGTTTGGACAGCGGCACGTTTCCAGACTTAATGAAGCATAGTAAAGTAGTACCAATTTTTAAATCGGGTAGTAAGAGTGATCCTTCTAATTATAGACCTATATCTGTGCTACCAGCATTGAGTAAAATATATGAAAAAATCATGCTAGACCAGATGTTGTCACATTTTAACTCAAATGGGATTTTACATAGTCGCCAGTTTGGTTTCACGAAGGGTAGGTCGACGACTGACGCAGGAGTAAAACTCATCAGTCACATTTTGGAATCCTGGGAGAAGTCCCAGGATGCAATTGGCATTTTTTGTAACCTCTCAAAAGCGTTTGACTGCGTTGACCACAACACACTGATCTGTAAATTACGCCACTACGGAATTCGTGGACAAGCTGCCGATCTTGTTCTTTCCTATCTATCAAATAGGCAGCAAAAAGTACACGTTAACGGGGCGACTTCCTCGGGGTCTCTAGTTAAGATGGGCGTGCCTCAAGGTTCAATTCTTGGCCCTTTTCTATTTCTAGTTTATATTAATGACCTTCCTTACATGATGGCTAACTTATCGGATATAATTCTATTTGCTGATGACACATCTCTAATTTTTAAAATAGATAGAAAAGACACGGATGTCTTACATGTCAACGATAGTCTCGCTGTTCTTTCAAAATAGTTCGCAGCTAATAATCTTTTACTTAATGCGAATAAAACGAAATGTCTTAAGTTCTCATTACCAAATGTACCCCAAGTGGGTCTAAATTTAAAACTTGATGGCAAGAAACTAGATGCTATTACGGAAACTGTATTTCTAGGAATTACTTTAGATTCTAAATTGCAATGGGGCGCCCACATTAGAGCTCTTTCAGGTAGATTAAGTTCAGCTGCATATGCAGTAAGAAAAATAAGGCAGTTAACTGATATAGCCACAGCTAGGTTAGTATACTTTGCTTATTTCCACAGTATTATGTCTTATGGCGTTCTGCTGTGGGGATCGGCAGCTGACGTAGATTCCATTTTCATTCTACAAAAGAGAGCAATCCGCGCGATTTATAAAATGGGTCCTCGTGAGTCCCTTAGAAATAAATTCAAAGTAATTGATATACTAACTTTGCCTTCTCTTTATATCTTAGAAAGTATTTTGTATGTTCGCAAAAACTTAGGACTTTTCAAAATAAGAAGCGATTTCCATAATATAAATACACGTAGTAAACATGAAATTGTGATACCCAAATTCAGATTAACTAAAACTAGCAAGTCATTTCTTATAAACAGTATCCGCTTTTATAACAAGTTGCCAAAGTCGGTTACAGAACTTAGCGACGGAAAGTTCAAAACCCACATCAAACGTGTCCTTATCAAAAAAGCATATTATAAGATAAAAGACTACGTTGAAGACAAGGAAGTTTGGCAATAATTCCTTCTGCACATGTGGCTTCCCTGGTACCTCATAAACAACATAACTATGTCAATGTCTATTAACTGCTCCCAAGTAACGATGTTTATTTAGAATTTTTTATTTTTTTATTTTACATACTTCCTTGACATAATCTTTTCATTATTTGACATTATTTACCTACAAATCGAATTCCAATTCTTTATTAGTAGCTTTTGTGGACATGATATTTATTCAGATATGTTACTGTAGTTGTAATTGCAATCATGTCATTAATATTTTATATACTTAGATTATTTTATATTTTGTGAATGTGAGAACGTTGTAGGCCTAGTAGAGTGTAGATTTGTTGGCGGTTTTCTATTTTGTTAAGTACCTAGTAATTGTTGAAAGGCCTACACTGTCCTCCCATACCTATTATCACTGTTATTTAATAATATTGTAAAGCCAATTATTTTTAAAAGAGTAACCGTGGAGTTTCTTGCCGGCTCTTCTCCATAGGAAACGACTAACTCGAACCGTGCACCTAGCTTCTGACGTTTCATAAGTGCCCATGTAGGTTTATGTGAAATAAAATATTTTGATTTTGATGATTTTGATTGACTATATAGCGAGGTCAGAACTGGACTCGGGAAGTAGAATAAGTAAGATAATAATATTATTTCACGAAAAAGCTAAAAAAATAAAAAAATATTAAGAGTTAAAGCACCAAAAAGTCATATGTTTTTAGATACCATAAAACCCCGTGGATGTATATATATATATTTTTTAAATATCTCTTCATGTAAGGAACAAATAAAAGTATTCCCATGCCTGGCCAGCATTTGGTCCAGATCGGTCAATCTCCTTTCAAAATTGTCGCAGCCGCCATCTTGGATTTTCATTTTTTAGGGTTCCGTACCTCAAAGTAAAAATCGGAACCCTTATAGGATCACTCGTGTGTCTGTCTATCTGTCTGTCTGTCCCTCTATCACAGCCAATTTGCTCCAAATGTAATGGACCGATTAAGTTAAAATTTGGTATACATATCAATGATATTAATTTTATTTTCTGTGATTAATATTTTAACTCACACACTGACTTATTATATGTTGTTTTTATTTTTAATTTTTTTGGGAAATCATATACAATGTTTGTAAATATGTGAGCAACATGTACCTATCGCATTTATGATTTTTTCTGTTATTACTTCACTTTTCATTCTTTTTATCAATTGTGGTAAGTAATTTTGATGAAATTTTGATATTTTTTATTTATTTATTCTAGGTACATAATCTTCACCTATAAATATTAATTAATGTATACAAACTATTGTTAACATTTTAAAAGAGTAAGTATGGAGTTTCTTGCCCATTCTTCTCCATACATAACTACATTTTGGAAGGCGCAACTAGAATCAATTAACTATTCATGTAACTTTTGACGTTCAAAAGTGCATCTTCGTGCCTATTTGAAATAAATTATTTGACTTTTGACTTTTGACTTTGAATTTGAGTGACCCAAACACGGATATGAACCGTAAATAAACGAATTTAGAATATTAGGGTCAGTTTTAGGGGGCAAGCAAGAAAATAAAAAAATAAAAAGTTTTGCAAACTGTACCGTGTGACATATCAAATAAAAGGGCTTACTGTGAGGGTTTCAAATATATTTTTATTTAATTTTAACATATATTTTTCTAAAGTTATAAGTGAAAATAGACGAAAATTTACCATTCCCCCCCTTATCTATGTAATGGACCGAATAAGTTGAAATTTGGTATACATATCAATTTGAGTGACCCAAATAGGATGTGATTCGTAAATAAATGAATTAAGAATATGGAGGTCAGTTTTGGGGGGCAAACAAGAAAATTTTAAAAAAAAGTTTTGCTAACTGTACCGGTGACATATCAAATGAAAGGGCTTACTATGTGGGTCTCAAATATTTTTTTTTTATAATTTTAAAATAAATTTTTTTAAAGTTATAAGTGAAAATAGGCGAAAATTGACCATTCCCCCCCTTATCTCCGAAACTACTGAACCTAAAATTTTGAAAAAAATACAGAAAATAGTTCTATACGTATAGATTACAGGAAAATCTATAAGAAGTCTATGGTCTTAAAATTATATGGTAAATCTCTCGATACTGTGCGTACAAACTTACATTTGCAGTTGGAATGTATGGGAGATTATGTTTACCAACTACAATGTTAAGTTTGTTCTTAGGATAAATTCTTTCCAAGTACGGAACCCTTCATTGTGCGTAGTCCGACACGCACTTGGCCGGTTTTTCCTTTTACCTTACTATCGGCTCTAGCACCCTCGAAAACCATGAAAACAACACCCATGATGAAAAATGTCAAAATGTTCGTTGCCGCCACCTTAGATTTTTATTTTGACCTCACTATCGGCTTTAGAACCCTGGAATTGCATGAAAACAACACCCATGACCAAAAGTTTTAAAATCTAAAACTCACGTACTCACCAAGAGACCAATCTAACAAACCCAATCTCGGTAGGTTTAAGTTTACGAGAGCGTAGATCCTATTACCACCTTCCAACTCCATCATCAGGCTGGCACAGTGTTACCATAACATTGCGTTCTCACCAGACTAACATAAGTATGTACAATTTCAGCACTATCAGACTTCAGGAAATAGATCAAAGTCGATGTTATTACAAACAGATGAAGTTACATAAAGAAAAATACAAAATATTTACAAAATACGAGTAACACTACACAGTTGTATGATTTATATTTATTTCATACAATATCAATACCCTGTCTTTTTTTATAAAATTTATTAGTGACATTCTTAAAAAACTATGGGGCAGCTATTATGAAGTTACCAGTGTCATAGTTTAACTTTATCTTCACATATATGCATGAATAATTATAAATTAACAAACTTTTGCCCACGACTTCGTCCGCGTTAAATTTCTTGTTCCCCCGACCCACCCCGTCGCAACACATTGCCTGCCCGTGCTTTTACTTTGTTTAGGCATAAACTTTCATTTAAAAAAAAATTGTGTCCTAGTTAATAGAAATGTAATTCTTCCTCAAGAATTGGGCTGTAAAATGCAAAAAGATTTTTTCTAATCCAACTCGCAGTTCCAGAGATTAGCGCGTCTTGTCTGTCTATCTGTCTGTCTGTCTGTCTGTCTGTATGTTACGTTTTCACGCCTAAACCGCTGAACCGATCGTCATGAAATTTGGCAGAGATATAGCCTGGGATATGGAGAAGGACATAGGCTACTTTTTTACGCGATAACCGACATCCACGCGGGCAGAGCCGCGGGAAAAAGCTATCCATACTAATATTATAAATGTGAAAGTAGCTCTGTCTGTCTGTCTGTCTGTATGTTACGTTTTCACGCCTAAACCGCTGAACCGATCGACATGAAATTTGGCAGGAATACCTATAGCCTGGGATATAGAGAAGGACATAGGCTATTTTTTTACACGATAACCGACATCCACGCGGGCGGAGCAATAAAAATGGCAAAAAAATCATGTCCGTTGTATGGGAGCCCCCCTTAAATATTATTTTTTCTGTTTTTAGTATTTGTTGTTATAGCGGCAACAGAAATACATCATCTGTGAAAATTGCAACTGTCTAACTATCACGGTTCATGAGATACAGCCTGGTGACAGACGGACAGACAGACAGACAGACAGACGGACAGCGGAGTTTTAGTAATAGGGTCCCATTTTACCCTTTGGGTACGGAACCCTAAAAACTAACTCTGATCAGCTTTAGAATAGACTACCTCGCAGAGTTGATCATTATTTTGCTGCGGAGTTATTATAAAACAGTTATATCTCCTAAGATATTCATTGAAATTAAATGATGTAAGGGCAACTTTGTTCAAAATTAAATACTTGTGATGAATAACCAGATTAATACCATATTTATGAAAACTCCTTCGCAAATAATGCATTAATTTCGAACAAATTTGATTACCATAAAAAAAAGTTATAGTGAGTCAATCTTAAAGGATAGACATAATGCTGTCGCGTACTTTTTTTTTAGAAAATTTAAAGATGAACAATTCCATCATACATGATATTTGCGTAACTTAAACCGTTTACGCAGCGCACGCAACGGAAGCTCTCAAAAAGGAATAATTTTCCAACAATTTAATTTATGCTCCGCTCCTTTTGGTTGTAGCGTGATGTTATATAGCCTATAAGTTTCCTTGATAAATGGACTATCCAACACAATTTTACTATTCCAACCAGTAGTTCCTGAGATTAGCGCGTTCAATTAAACAAACAAACAAACTCTTCAGCTTTATATATTAATAAGTATAAGTGTATAACTATAGAATATAGATAAAGATATAGATAGATACTTATAGATTATAATGAACAATTAATTATACAGGCTTACTAGTAATACACACAGTTACACTATTACATAAAACCTCATGAGCGCATGAACATAGAAAATGGCATTTGTAAAACCCTATGTAATCCGGCAACTTTGGCAACTTTCCGGCAATCAGTTCAGCCGAAAGAGGTCCACTGCAGGACTCCCCCAATTGGGGGGAGTTTGCCATAATCGCCACGCTTGGCAGGCGGGTTGGCGATCGCAGTATGGTGTTAAAAATGCATAGAGAACGCTGCTGCCCATTCTCTAGTAAGTCCCTTAGTCGCCTTTTACGACACCCACGGGAGGAAATGGGGTAGTGCTATTCTTTACGTCCGGCACCACACGGTACCGGCAATATTGCCGGCAATATAAGAAACTTTCCTGGTAAATTTCGGAAACATTCGGAAATTTTCATCTCTAGCCCGGACCCGCCCGCGCCCCTCGGCACCTACGTGTGTGTCTGTGTAGCGACACAAGGAGCGACCACGCGCGACCTTCACTCCGCGCTTTTGGTATCCGATTACGACCTGTCCATTGTCCACTGTCTAGGGTTGCCAGCGGCTCGCCTCCACTGGCGTCTACTTGAAAATGCGTGTTTCTGCCGGGTAATAATCGGAAGAGCGAGAAAATTAAAAAAAAAGAAAAAACCGGCCACGGGTGTGTCGGACCACGCACAATGAAGGGTTCCGTAGTTGGGACGAATTTATCCCAAGAACAAACTTAACATTGTAGTTGAAATACAAGCTCTCACGGAGCTCTCATCGGAGTTTCCTCAATTCCTCATGGATCCCATCATCAAAACTAGATTTTTAAAGTGGACTAATCTGAAAGTATATCCTTTCAAATAAAAAAAGAATTTTCTAAATCGGTTCATGAACGACGGAGTTATGCCCGAACATACATTAAAAAAAAAAAAAAAACTTCCGAATTGATAACCTCCTCCTTTTTGAAGTCGGTTAAAAAACCGAGAATTCAGCAGCATGTTGCAAAAGGTGTTGTAAGGTTCGTACTATTAAAGGTGCATTCAATTAAAGAAAGAAATTACCTTCACCTGTTCAGGATACGGCATTATTAGAATGAAGAACTCGCTGAGTGAGACGGAATTCAAAATAACTTTAAGATGAGTGAAATGAAATGGTTTATTCTGTAACTACGATATCGGAATCACTTTTACACGTCATATTTAAAATATAAAAACAAGCTCGGTGAAGTCGACATTTCCTATCTGACTGCCCCTGAGAAGAAATGGAAAAACAAACTCAGGGGTCAAAGTCTTTTAAAGTCCAGACATAATCTTGGTCAGATCATGTGAGGACCATGTAGATCCGTGTCTGAAATGGTCTTTTGAGGAAAGTACCACACAATTTTGAGTGGACTTGTCCAGTCAGTGCAAGCATTTGTCAGTAAACGTGTAGCTCAACTCAGGATTTAAGGAGCTCAACGACTCGGCGAACAATACCAAAGAAAGGACACTTGGGTAGGCCGCATAAAGTACTCAAAATAACAGACCATCATTGAAATACAATAATAAAGAAAGAGGAAAAAGAATAAGAGATAATCTTAAAGAATCAAATGACCCACATACTGCTCACAATCATTAAAGTAATACATATATGTAATACTTTTCAAAGTAAATATTCATGTCATTTTGTATATAATATTTAATAATGTCAATAATTATGTATATAAAACGTTGTATAATTATTAAAATGTCAAGTGTTACGGTTTAATCACAAGGCTTTAAGTAGAGCGAGCTGCTCAATCCCAAGCTTTTTTGTCTTCGAAATAATCAGAAATTTTATAGTACCCTTTTTGGTAAAGTTTGATTTGAATACAGCTTTTAAATCGTTTAATGGGTACGTTTCGAATTTCAATGGGAAGTTTGTAGTAAAAGCGTATACATTGACCCATGAATTAGTTGCCTACTCTGTGGAGGCGAGTGCGATGTACAGCAAGATTGTGTTTATTTCTGGTATTTAGACTATGAATATCGGACATTTTCATAAAATTTGATATATTTTTGTGTACATACAATAGATTTTCAAATATATATTGAGAGGCTACAATCAGAATATCTATTTCTTTAAATTTTTCCCGAAGTGTATCTCTTGCACCTAGGTTATAAATGGCTCAAACAGCCCTTTTCTGTAAAATAAAGATTGTATTAATATCCGCACAGGTTCCCCAGAGAAGAATCCCATATGACATAAGACTGAAAATAACTAAAATAAACGATTCTGGCAGTATCTACATCAGTTATCTTTCGATTTTTTTTTAATTAATAGTAATTTGCCGTCAATCGTTATTACAAGAAAAACGTCGACTCAACAGGGTCCAAATCTATTAGTATAGTAATATGGTCGTCTATCACGTCAGCCCTACGCGTACACTTTGCATCGTTTGAATGTATTATTAAGCAGCATATAAAAAGGACAAGACTATTGGTAGCTTAATATTGAGTTGTTGTGCGGCAAGAGCGGCAGACAGGTGAGTGGCGGAGTATAGTACCAGTACTGACCGCGCCCGAGAGCGCGGCGCACGCGGTGAGCGCACCCTGACTCCCGCGCGCCCTGCTGGCGCACGCCGCGCCCGCATGTGGCCTCGGGGGTGAGGACGTGTTTACACGTTACTGGTCATTAATTAGTGTTTGCATCGTTAGACGATAGCTCATTAGATAGGGTGCAACGTGCACGCGACGACCGGTCACGCGCGCCGCGCCGCCCGCGCCGCCGCCGGCCCGAGATCACCTATTGACATTGTTTAATTAACCGATGCACAAATACTGTTAAAAGATATTCTTTTTGAAAACAGTTTTTGAGTGCGTCAACTTTTAACTTAGTTCCTACTGCATCGTTCTCAACCTATCCAAAGTTTCACAGAGCTTTCAAAATCACAAAGAGCTCTTTATTTCTGTACAAATAATCGAAAGAAAACCAACACTTGTCTATAAAGAGGAATGTATTTGAATGTATTCAGTCTTTTGGAACCTTCCCCAGCAGTTGTGTCGGATTCAACTTACGAGCATGCTCGCTGCGCCTCTATAGTTGGTAGCAGCCAAAGATTATAATTGTATGGTAGCAGAGGATCAGTGATTGCTGATCAGCATTGATCCTTCAATCAATGTTCACCGGGCTCCCGAGTCAAATTATAACCAAAAATATAGTTCCAAGAGAAATGTGAATCGGCCAATATTTATGAACACAAACATGAGACTCAGGCCTGAAGGTCAGCGGCTTGCTTATCACTCCGGAGCGCCAGCTCTCAACGGAGGGTCAACGTTCGCCCGCCAGCCCAATATCTGCGCAGACGTATATCGCTCATTCTTTTCTCACATTAGGTATATACGAAAGTAACGTCAGTCGTTACCAGTACTCAGAAGCCCGAAACTGCCGAAACTCTGAAAGACATAATAAGAACTAACTAATTCCTTCTCTGTTTTTTCATTTATTCAGCTAGCTATTTATTAGGATGCGTGCTACGAGTACTGGTGCTTCACGCTAGCGGGATGCAAATTATGTAATTTTCACGCATACGAACCAAAGACTATACAAACGCTCTAAGCAAGAACACTACACATAAATATGTACGTAGGTAATGTAAAGAGTGGCGTCCTGTGCGATCTCGTCCGGATAGGCGCCTGTCGTCTGCGCTTCCTGCATGCTGCACAGTGGGCTAAAAATCGATCTTCATAGACTTAGGGATCAATTTAGTAAATATTTTTTGGCAGAAATGGGTTTAGGTATCGTATTTTAATCAATTTAATGCTATTTCAGTTTTTCAATAAACGTTTTTCTTTACTTTATAGCACTTGGTTAAAAAGAATGTATGGAGAATATGTAAAAAAGGATATGTTTCGACTTTTGTACCAGTGCCCCTAATTTACTTTGGCACGCACAATTATATCGTGTTTAGATCATATCTGGGTGCGAGCGGGACGGAGCGAGCAAGACGCGTGCGCGTATGTGCTTGAGTCACGAATCGCCGATCATCATGGAATCGGATTAATGTTGAACTTAATTGTGAGTGGAAGTGAAAATCAATGTGTGAGTGGCAATACCAAGAACAATAGTATGCACGATGTGTTAAGTGATAAAATTGTTAAGCAAAAGCTAGATGAATTTGAATGGGCCCAGTTCAAAATCAAAATCAAAATCAAAATATTTTATTTCACATAAACCTACATGGGCACTTATGAAACGTCAGAAGCAAGGTGCACGGTTCGAGTTAGTCGTTTCCTATGGAGAAGAGCCGGCAAGAAACTCCACGGTTACTCTTTTAAAAATAATTGGCTTTACAATATCATTAAATAACAGTGATAAGTAATAGGTATGGGAGGACAGTGTAGGCCTTTCAACAATTACCAGGTACTTAACAAAATAGAAAACCGCCAACAAATCTACACTCTACTAGACCTACAACGTTCTCACATTCACAAAATATAAAATAATCTAAGTATATAAAATATTAATGACATGATTGCAATTACAACTACAGTAACATATCTGAATAAATATCATGTCCACAAAAGCCACTAATAAAGAATTGGAATTCGATTTGTAAGTAAATAATGTCAAATAATGAAAAGATTATGTCAAGGAAGTATGTAAAATAAAAAAAAATAAAAAATTCTAAATAAACATCGTTACTTGGGAGCAGTTAATAGACATTGACATAGTTATGTTGTTTATGAGGTACCAGGGAAGCCACATGTGCAGAAGGAATTATTGCCAAACTTCCTTGTCTTCAACGTAGTCTTTTATCTTATAATATGCTTTTTTGATAAGGACACGTTTGATGTGGGTTTTGAACTTTCCGTCGCTAAGTTCTGTAACCGACTTTGGCAACTTGTTATAAAAGCGGATACTGTTTATAAGAAATGACTTGCTAGTTTTAGTTAATCTGAATTTGGGTATCACAATTTCATGTTTACTACGTGTATTTATATTATGGAAATCGCTTCTTATTTTGAAAAGTCCTAAGTTTTTGCGAACATACAAAATACTTTCTAAGATATAAAGAGAAGGCAAAGTTAGTATATCAATTACTTTGAATTTATTTCTAAGGGACTCACGAGGACCCATTTTATAAATCGCGCGGATTGCTCTCTTTTGTAGAATGAAAATGGAATCTACGTCAGCTGCCGATCCCCACAGCAGAACGCCATAAGACATAATACTGTGGAAATAAGCAAAGTATACTAACCTAGCTGTGGCTATATCAGTTAACTGCCTTATTTTTCTTACTGCATATGCAGCTGAACTTAATCTACCTGAAAGAGCTCTAATGTGGGCGCCCCATTGCAATTTCGAATCTAAAGTAATTCCTAGAAATACAGTTTCCGTAATAGCATCTAGTTTTTTGCCATCAAGTTTTAAATTTAGACCCACTTGGGGTACATTTGGTAATGAGAACTTAAGACATTTCGTTTTATTCGTATTAAGTAAAAGATTATTAGCTGCGAACCATTTTGAAAGAACAGCGAGACTATCGTTGACATGTAAGACATCCGTGTCTTTTCTATCTATTTTAAAAATTAGAGATGTGTCATCAGCAAATAGAATTATATCCGATAAGTTAGCCATCATGTAAGGAAGGTCATTAATATAAACTAGAAATAGAAAAGGGCCAAGAATTGAACCTTGAGGCACGCCCATCTTAACTAGAGACCCCGAGGAAGTCGCCCCGTTAACGTGTACTTTTTGCTGCCTATTTGATAGATAGGAAAGAACAAGATCGGCAGCTTGTCCACGAATTCCGTAGTGGCGTAATTTACAGATCAGTGTGTTGTGGTCAACGCAGTCAAACGCTTTTGAGAGGTCACAAAAAATGCCAATTGCATCCTGGGACTTCTCCCAGGATTCCAAAATGTGACTGATGAGTTTTACTCCTGCGTCAGTCGTCGACCTACCCTTCGTGAAACCAGTTAATAACAATAACGTGTCCAGTATTATTGTATCAGACGATGTGTAGCGTATTTGATTGCATTTACAAGGAAAGTACAATTAAGATTAGCACAGATAATAAAAAAGTTATAAGGCAGCCATGGATAGATAGGCATTTATATACAATGTTATTGCGAAGGGATTTTTTATTTAGAGTTTGGAAAGCGGATCCAAAGAACATGAACAAACGATTAGACTATACAAAATATAGAAATAAAGTAAATAAATTAACAATGATTGCAAGAAATAAATATAGACAGGAACAAATTGTAAAAAGCAATGGAGATTTTAGGAAAATATGGATAAATATAAACCTTTGGTTGGGTCGAAATAAAACGAGTTTGGACGATGTTATTTTAAGGTATTTAGGAAAAACTGATTGTATAGAGCAGATTTGTACAAACTTTTCTAAAACGTTTACAGAGGAAATAAAGGGAATTAAACATGTATGTGACTTGAAGTTTTTAGATAGAAATGATTATGTAAAACCGAGCGAAGTAAGCTTTAGATACAATAAGGTGACCACGTCGGAGGTAGAAAAGGTCATAAAAACATTGTCCTGTGAAAAAGCACCCGGTTCAGATGGAATACGGGTGCAAGACATTATATATTTACGCAAGCAAATAAGTCCTGTTCTAGCTGTATTAGTAAATATGTCCTTAACTAACGGTAGTTATCCAGACCAGTTAAAAAATGCAATTATACGTCCTATATACAAATCAGGAAGTCACTTAGAATATGGTAATTATAGGCCTATCGCAATATTGTCTGTTATAGATAAAATAACCGAAAAAATTATTGTGGGACAGATTAGCGTGTTTTTAGAACAACACAACATATTGTGTGACACTCAGCACGGTTTCCGGAGAGGGCGCAACACTGTCTCTGCCTTGTTAGGATTTTCAGATTATATTAATGACTGCTTAGATTCTGGCAAACAAATTATAGCACTATTTATTGACTATAAAAAAGCGTTTGACACATTAGACCATGAGATATTGTTACAGGCAATGGACGAATGCGGAATACGTGGTCCCACAAATAATTGATTTTAAAACTACCTCACAAATAGGCAAAATAAGCACAATTATCTCCCGTGTGGCTGGGAAAGAGGCGGATGTCGACTTGGGTGTGCCTACTGGATCGGTGTACGGCCCTGTAGGATATATAATGCATGTGAACAGTGTGTCAAACGTCGTACGTAAATGTGAGGTGTTCATGTATGCTGACGATATGTGTCTTGTCTATGCCTCCAAAGATATAGCTGAGGTACAAAAGTGTATTCAAGGTGACTTTGAAAATGTTAGCGAATGGGCACACGATAATGGAATTATGTTAAATCTTACAAAAACTAAATGTATGCATTTATACTCGCCAAATAATCG
This sequence comes from Dryobota labecula, assembly GCA_947523025.1. Classification (NCBI taxonomy): domain Eukaryota; kingdom Metazoa; phylum Arthropoda; class Insecta; order Lepidoptera; family Noctuidae; genus Dryobota; species Dryobota labecula. Next base: position 74,729 of record OX383303.1, on the reverse strand, counting down.
TAATGCTAAATCTAGCAGCAAGTAGGACATACATATGAATGTTTACATAAAAATAAATGTAATTGTAACTGTAAAAAATTGGATTTTGTAGATAATTTTAAATATTTGGGTCTAACAATTGATAAGAACTTTAACTGGAGATTCCATGTAAATGACATTTGTAATAGACTAAGTAAGTTTTACCATTTAAAAAATGTATTGAACAAACAGACTTTAAGAATTGTCTATTACGCACTTGCCGATTCGCTAATAAGCTATGGACTCCTTGTGTACGGGCGAACCTTTATAACATATTTAAGAGATATTAAAGATATACAAGTAAGACTGATAAAGTTTCTGGTCAGTAAAAATGTTAAAGATAAGTGTAACAAAGAGTATGATAAGTTATTTCCCACCTGTAAAATTATGCCGATAGATAAAAAAGTGGATTATTTGGTAGGTCTGGAATATTATTATAAAGAAGAATATAAAGTTAATATTAAAAACAAGTACAACACACGTAGGGTTAGAGAGAACAGACTGGAACAACCACAGATAACAAATTATTATGGTAAGAGAACATCGAAGTATTTGGTACCTAAAGTGTTTAACAAAATAGATTTATTAAGAGAAAAAGAAAAAATTAGTATCGGATCACTTAAAACAAAACTTAAAAACTTTTTACAGGATAGCAAACAGAACTAAATACATTTTTTAAGATTAAACCATAACAGTATAATATATTAGTAGTGGCTATGCACGTAAGGTGGTTCATTGTTATGAAAAAGAGCGCCTCTCGCCATCAAACGTAAAAGTTTGGCGAGTTTAGAATTAAATAACACCTCTGTATTATAATTTCTTTAAATAAATTAAAAAAATATATATATACCCCTTATTTTTCTGCATTTTTGTCATATCACACAATGCGCGCTCGTGTTAGAATTTGGAAAAAAAAAAAAACGTCTTTTTAGAACATAAAAAAGCATTTATTCTGTTTATTATTGACATTAGGTACTTAATGGTTATAAATAAATTATTTGTACAGCATTGTAATTGCTACCGGTGAAACATAACTTTTATGAAAATTAATTCATATTTTTTGTAATTCAATAACGAGGATGGTTAAATAATGAGATCTTATGATCCATTGGCCATTATCTATCATAATGAGATCTGATGTCCTATTACTGAGATAATTAGATCTCATTAACTAACTATCACCCTTCCGACATAGTTTTTTCGAACCTTTAGTATAAATTGTGTGCATTTAATTACTATTTTCAATCGACTTTTTTTTTTTCAAAGAGAGATAACCTATTTTTCTAAAATGGAACAAGTGAATTTAGTTCATAACCTTGACTCGTACGAGTATGTTGTTTTAAAGCAGTCTGGCAAGCTGGTAACTACCTTGCATTGCTGCAAACTGTTGTGTGTCAGTTCAATTTAAATCTTTCGGAAGAAGACAGCGATCCTTTTTTTTTTAAACTGTCGTAGATTCAGCCAAGCTGTCATAAAAAGATGGGAGAATGCCACAGGAAACTCTAAAACAGTTATAAAGAAACAAATATACATAAATGCACACGATTTATACATCGTAATCGTAATCTTAAGGATCGAAAAAACTGTGTAGCTGGGGATAGTTATACCCAAAGTCTCAAATTCAGATAATTTATGTAAACAAAGGGCCAAAATTAATAATAATAATAATAGTAATATATCAAAAAAATATCTTCGTAATGGTAATTCACATAAAATGGCGAAAACAGAGGTTTCATTTTCTTTTAAGTACTGATTTTAAGAAATAATAATTATGGTGTAATTATTTTTATTTTTCGGTTTTAAACAAAGATATTAAAAAAAGGAGATTTTCTGGTATAAAATATTTTATGATACTGGTAACAATGCAGGAGATTCAAACATTTTCAAATGTTTTACATCTTCAACAACACTAATATTACAACTCTCATTCCTATATACATATTGTATGTAGCATATCTAGCCACATTTTGGATGAAAAAGGCTGTAAACTGTTTCGAGTGGAAATCGATTTTGGGAGGCCTACGTCTAGCATTGGACTTAAAAGGGGTGATTATGACGATCATATGCTGTGTCTCCGACATACTACACAAAACATTGTTCGGCAACGGTATTTTGTTTCCATATTTCTTATAATTAATTCACTTCAATTTTAGCGATGACTATTTACAAAAAAAAAATATGATAAAATGTTTTGTACCACTGTCCTGTCATTTTGACAGTGACATTTCTTGACATTAATTTGTTTACATAAATTATCAGAATTAGAGACTTTGGGTATAGTTAATGAGATCTAATTGTCGGAATAATAGGACATCAGATCTCATTATGATAGATAATGGCCAATGGGGCCTATTACACTATCAGTATTATCACGCGATACTCAATATCGTGATCCAGTATTGATGAAATGTTGATGGTATTGATGTCAAATTATGATTGCTACATCGATAATATTACTGATGATAATATCACGATATCCAGGATCATGATAATATTGATAGTGTAATAGGGGCCAATAGATCATAACATTTCATTATTAAATCCTGCTTATTAAATTACAAACACAAAACCTATTTGTTATGTTTAACCGGTAGCTATTTTTCTGTTCATATAATTTATTTATAACCATTAAGTACCTAATGTCAATTATAAACAGATTAAAACCTTTTTTATATTGTAAAAACAATTTTTTTTCTCCCAAACTTTAGCATAAGCGCGCATTGTGTGATATGTTAAAAAATGCAGAAAAATAAGGGGTATAAACGTGACAAAGGAAATTAGGAGCACTTATACACTGTAATAAATATATAAATGACCTCCCAAAAGCCATAAACCATGACATGATATTATTTGCAGATGAAAGTACAGCTATTTTCACTGACGAGGATCAAGATAAATACGAAATTAATATAAATAATTCCCTAAAATGCATAATAAATTGGTTAAAATGTCAACAATCTTAAAATTAACTTAGAAAAAACATGCTATATTTCCTTTGCTAAAATAAATAAAAAACCAAAGAACCTAAACATAAAATACAAAGGTGAAACCATAAAAGAAGTAAAGACCACCACATTTCTTGGCGTCAGGGACTGAATACCGATATAATTTGGATACATGATACCAAAATATCGCTATAAAAACTGGTATTTGGGTATTGATATAATATAATGTTTTACCTGAAAATAAAACAGTTATTATATACGGAACCTTATTCTAGACCTATACAGTGAGACAGCAACTTTCCGGATCTGACGTCACGACCTCTCTTATTCCCCTCCCACCCGGCTCCGCCCCGCTGTGGCCGGGGGGATGTGGCGTGGAGCTTGCCCGAACAGTCAGGCGTGCTCTTCACTTTGCATCTCACTTCCGGTGGATTATTAGTCCACCAGGCAGGATTAAAAATATAGGTCTAGAATAAGGTTCCGTATATAATAACTGTTTTATTTTCAGGTAAAACATTATATTATACACTATGAACCGTTATTCTAGACCTATACAGTGAGATGTGTTTATTATCGCCTGGTGGCAAGCTAAGTATATGCCAATGTATGCCAATGTGTGAAAAAGAAATTACTTAGGTATCTAAATAATTTTGTTTAATATAGGTACCTAGGAGTATTTATATTAAACAAAATACAACTATGTGAGAACATTATTATTAGAAATGAAAATATAATTATGTAAAGAAAAAGGTTTTTATTTGAATAACCAAAACTAAGTAGGTACCACATTGATAAGAACTTACACATACATAAGTTTTGCCATTTACATAACATGATTAGCATCACAATGTATGCTTTAATGACATGATATTCAAAGAATTAAGATTTGCTTTGAACTAAAGTTACATTAGTTATGCATATCATATCTAATAAATCAATTTAACTTAACATAACAATATGTTGCTTTGAACTGAATTATTTATTGAAATTACATTGATTAATAGGTAGGTAATCATATATTATCTAGAATCTACACAGCTTCAAATGTCAGAGATAAATTGTTACGACTTTGCGATGTGTTAATTTCGGCTGAATAGAACCGTGCAAATGTGTTGGGGACACGCCAGTTCCCTTTTGCCATGATCTCGTCAATATTGTGGCTCTCAAGCCAGTTGAGAGATGCTGCGGCACTTCGAGTACTACCAGGAGTAGCCTCTACTCCTGCCTCCTTAAGAATAGTTTTAACCCAACCTCCAATCACTGTTCGAGAGGCTGGCCTGACTCTGCCACGAGTTGATATAAATAAATGATTAATGTCATTTGTAATTTTACGTGAAGATGATACTTCTATCAACTTACGTATCCACCATACAGGGCATATGGATTTATCTGTATGTGTGTGCAATTTCCATGATGATTGTCTGTGTGTATAGCTATTTGTCTTTGAGCCAAAAGCTGGGTGTAAAACAATATGATTAGAATTGTCTTCAAAATGTGCACTATCAACCCGTAACAGTGTCAGGTCATGGACTCTACGGCTAGAAGCGAGTAGCAAAATCAGTGCTGTGCGACGAGACACTTGGAACAAACTTGCATGAGGCGACTGGTTAGAGCTAAGCCATTCTACCACAATACGTGGATCCCAAATGAAAGAATTTTTAGCTTTGGAATCAACATTAGCAAGTGAAATAGCTTTTAACATTCTCTGTACGATAGGATCACTGCTTATGATTTGTCCGTTAGAACAGGCCAAAGTGGCAACAGTCGATTTATAAACTAAAATAGTTTTATAACACAGTTTAAGAGTTAAGTGCAAGTATGATAGGTACTTAGCGACTTGAGCACCAGAGGGGTTTGTATGGTTGAAATTAGTATGATTACACCAATTTAGCCATTTTTTCCAAATACCAGCATACATTTTCTTCGTAGAAGGTCGCCAGCTAGAATTAAGTAGGTCTATTTCGTTTTGAGACCAATTTTTTAATTCGGCACACCACCCTTCAATAGCCATGCCTCTAGATACATCTGGTCCACGTGAACTGGAGGCAGATAAGTCCGTGTATCTAGTAACCGCCGATGAAGATTGAATATGGGTAAAGGAGCGCTCACCGCTCTCCTCTTCAGGTCTGGCCGCCTAAACACTTTGGACCAGCGCGGTACTATTAGGATGTATCGACCCTTGCACAGGTTGAGGTGTGACAGAACTCGTGGAATTAGGTGTGGTGGTGGGAATATCCACGCTCGACGGTATGTCCACCTTCTGCTGAAGGCGTCGTGAAACTCTGCGTTCGAGTCTTTGCAATCTCGTGAGATGTAGCGCGCAAGCACGTGTGCGGTTTTCGAGGCGAACAAGTCGATTTCGGGCAGTCCGAATTTGCGAAATACCTCTTGACATGCCTCTTCCATTAGGGTCCATTCCCCGGGTAATTTGAGTCTTGACAGCATGTCTGCTTCTGTGTTTACCTGACCGGGCAGGTACTGAGAGACCAGGTGAATTTTGTTCTCGTCCGCAACCTCGAATAGCATGCAAGTTAGCTGGTAGAGGTTCTGTGATCGGAGACACCCCTCGTTCCGCATGTAACTCACCACACTCTTGTTGTCTGACTGAACTAGCACGGTTGAATGACGTAGCGATTGCTGACGATTGGTTAAGGCCTGTATAACTGTCCACATTTCTTTTAAATTGCTGTGCCATTTTTTCTGCTCCGGGGACCATAATCCGCTAAGACATTGTTGTCTTTCTACATTGTTCTCACATGTATAACTTCAACATGAATGATGTAACCCACATTTTGTAACAATATTTTGTTTTAAAAGAGTGTCCATGGAGTTTCTTGTCCGTTCTTCTCCATAGGAACCTACTACGCTTTGGAATGGGCAACTAGCTTCATCTTTCTGACTGACCGACCCCTTGACAATTCAAAAGTGCCTGTAATTGGTTTATTTGAAATAAATGCTTTGAGTTTGAGTTTGACAAGCGTCGTTTACAATGGCACCCCAGCCTCTGGCAGATGCGTCTGTCGTTACATAATATGAGACAGGATCTGGATGTATCGCTGTTCCTGTAGACAGAGCTCGTAACCACCACATTAAGGTCGTCAACACTTCCAACTCGAGTGGACGTTTTACGTGTGCTTGGTGCTTTGGAAGCCGATTGCAAGCTACTTGTAACGGGCGGCAATGAAGCCGACCTCTGGGTACAACGAAGGTTGCAAAATTTAGCATGCCTAGCAAGCATTGAGCGTCGTGCAAACTCCATCGATTTACCTGTAGTATGTGGCGTATCATATTGGAGATTTTGTAAACCTTTTCCTGGGGCAAATACTTGGAATTCAGGGAGAGATTCCATTTTATGCCGAGATAGTCTACTGCCTTGGCAGGGATCAATGTGGACTTTTTGTAGTTGATCATCCATCCCAAAATTGTTAGGACTCTTATAGCTTCCGCAGCATGCTGCGGAAACTATAAGAGTCCTAACAACCAAGAACCAACCAAGATCGATTAACCCTAATGGACCATGGTCCATTAGGGTTAATCGATCTTGGTTCACGATTAAATAATCGTCCAAATAGACGATAACTCGCATGCCCTTCTCGCGCAGCACGTCTGCTACCCAATTTGTCACTGTCGCAAATGCCCTGGGTGCTGATGACAGCCCGAATGGCAGACAAGTGACCTGAAGGAGCTTCGGGCTCGACTTCTTTTCTGTTGCGTATAATACTCGCAGAAATGGGTGATGACTGGGGCTGACTGCTAGGTGAAAATAGGCCTGAGAAAGGTCTATTTTGATCGCCCAGTCGTTCGGTTGTAAGAAATCCGGCACACGGTACATATTTATTAAGCGAAACTTTGTTTGCATTACATAGCGGTTTAGATTTTTTAAATTGAATATCGGGCGATTGCGGGTATCTGACTTTTGCACTAAAAACATCGGACAGACATAACTTGGAGATGGATGTACTCGAATCAAGATTTTCTGTTGTTTCAAAATCTCGATTTATTCCGACATCAATAAGCTTGTTGGAGTTTGAAAACGTGTTAATAAGTCTGGACTTTGAAGTCGGTAACCAGATATCATTTTTATAATGTTCTCTGGAGCACCGTAATTCCTCCAAATTTGAATGTAATTTTTTAACCGCCCGCCATAAAATGAAATTTCTTGAGGATAGTCACTTACGATACTGATCGGATTTACGATTGCCGAAGGACCGTTTTTTGTTTTCATTATGCCTTGAACTGGATTTATTGTTTCCCGACTTTCGGCCTCTACTTTTGGGGGGCGCTTGAAAGCTCGTGGATGGCTGGGGATCGAACCCAGGATTGTCACCGTGAAAGGGCTTGCGTGGTCGCTTAGCTGGAGGGCCATCCTGTCTATTCCGCATAGACATGGCATGAGGCTCTTCCACAGAGCGCTTTTGGGCAGAGAACAACTTACTAGTACCACCAGCCTTTTGTAAAAAGGTGGTTAAATCCTGTGGGTTAAAAAGGTTATATTGTGTTGGGGGATCTTTTGCAAGTCCACCTTTACATATTTGTCCTTGACACCCGACAAAATGCAGTCACGACGTCTTTGAATAATATCAGCACGTCTTCCACAACTCATTTGCAAGAGATCCTCGGACACTTTCATGTAAGATGAGTTTTCGGAAAAAGAAGCATTAATCTTTTCAAAAAGCATGTCAGCGTTAAGTACACAGCCAGGCAATTGCGCCCATTCTATGATTTGCTGAAAGTTGTTTCTTAGCAGCTCATTTTGTTGTATAAGCCCATGAGTAAAAGCTCCAAACGATCTATCAAGTAATCTAAGCCAAGAAGAATTTGCATCACAATGTCTAAGTTCAGTGTTAACATCGAGTTCGTAAAAACCTGGCTTAGCGACATACTTTTTCTCAGTTTCTAGGTATCTAACCCTTTGCCAATCATTAGTATCAAAATGATGTAGTTTATTTAGCACATATAATCTACCCTCAGAAGCATTTTCAACAGTAGGTTCTTGTAGGTTAGTGGACACCGGAAATTCGAATACTTTAGCCTTCTCTGGTTTACTGAGAAGGTGATCATTCCCAAGAGAAACCCTCAAGCCATCAGATGGATGTATGGAAATATCAGAATCAGATTCAGGCTCGGTTTCTTTGTTTGAAAAGCGATCGTTATTTTTTAAATAGGATAATATTTCACTCACTTGATTTGACAGCAAATCTAACCTGCGCTTGTCTTCTCGGGTTTCCTGCCGCAGCTGCCGGCGTCTCTGACGTGGGGCGGAGCTGCTCGACGACGACGAAGATGCCTGCGGTGATGAAGGGGGAGGCGGGCGACTCCCGTCACCCTCAGCAGGCGCTCTCGTGGAATTTTCCATTACGTATACAAAACACGCACTCAAAACTCTATTAGTACTCAAAACACTATTACCGAGTTTTTCAAATAACCACTGAATAACGTTTTTCCACGAACTAAACAATTTATTTAAACTAATAATTATAAACACTAAACAGCAGCGCTGTTGCCCGCACTAGAAGAGGTGTGATCGCACCGAAAAACGATGCCAATGTGAAGAGCACGCCTGACTGTTCGGGCAAGCTCCACGCCACCTCCCCCCGGCCACAGCGGGGCGGAGCCGGGTGGGAGGGGAATAAGAGAGGTCGTGACGTCAGATCCGGAAAGTTGCTGTCTCACTGTATAGGTCTAGAATAACGGTTCATAGTGTATAATATCGTTATTATAAAATTTTCTTGCATTTTTTTGCAATTTGCAGGTCAGTGTCAGGTTGTATCTTGATCAAAATATGATTCGCGACTGTAAAAAATATGTATTTACTTAAGAATCATCAATAAAGATTCTGTGACGTCACAATGTAGCCTGAGTATAGATTATAGTTATCGATATTTTATACCGATACTCAAATTAGTGATATAAAATACCAGTATTTATGCCAGATGTCGATACTGTTATAGGTATTTTCTTAAAAATATCGGTATTCTTCAAGTATCGATATCGGTCCCTGCTTGGCAAATATATTGACTCTGGACTAAACTGGAAAATACAGGTTGACCATGTTTACAAAAAAACTAAATCAGTTTTCTTATGCCCTCTACATGTTAAGAAAAGTTAGAAACGAGAGTACTTTACTAAGTGTTCTCCATACTAAAATACTCGTATGGTATCCTATTCTGGGGTAATTCAACAAACAGAGAGTGTGCTCTAAAAGCACAAAAAAGTGCATTAGAAGCATATGCGGACTTAGACAAATTGATTAATGTAGACCATTTTTCAAAAGATTGAAAATCTTAACTCTACCTTCATTATACATATTATATTTGAAGCGGCAATGATGATAAAACGCTATTTAGATAAGTACGAAACGTTGAGAAGTGCGAGGCACAAAACTGAACTTAAAGGCATTAAATGTAGAGCAGTAAAATTTAAATCAAGTGTATTTGGTATTGGAGTTAAAATTATAACAAACTCCCAAACTGTATTAAGAATATCTCATCATAAAATGTTTTTAAATTAAAGTTAAAACAATTTCTCATAGGTAATACGTATTATTCAATTAACGAATTTCTTAATGACCGAATTATTGACTAAAATTGTTTTTGACTTCATCATCATCATCATTTCAGCCGAAAGACGTCCACTGTTGGACATAGGCCTTCCCCAAAAGGGGGGATTTGCCATAATCGCCACGCTTGGCAGGCGGGTTGGCGATCGCAGTATGGTGTAAAAATGCATTGAAAACGTTGCTGCCCATACTCTAGTAAGTCTCTCAGTCGCCTTTTACGACACCCAAGGGAGGAAATGGGGTAGTGCTATTCTTTACGTCCGGCACCACACGGTTTTTGACTTATTTAATGTAAATTAGATGACCGTAATAACTGTCTTTTAATGAATATAAGGTTAATAGTACATTACTTACCAAGGGCTGTTTATTTTTTACTGCCCGTGGTGAGTACACAATTTTACGTCTTCACCTGGCCATAATGCGAGTTTTACTGTACGCGTAGCTTGCGGTAAAACTCACATAATGGCCAGGGCCTCAAGTCTGCTATTACAATAGTGTCAGAATGATCTCTTCATTGTGAGTTTTTGACAGATTTGCCATACAAACACTGTCAAATACTCACAATGGCGAGACCATTCTGACACTATTGTAATAGCAGACTTGAGGCCCAGGTGTGACGTAAAGTATGTAATATGAGGTCAGCAAAAAAATTGGCATGTTAAACTTATTTTAACTTTTTTGACTTATTTGAACATCAATTGTATGACCGTTATAATTATGTATACCTAATCTATACATCTATACATATACTAAAATCGTAGCGAAGTCAAAACTGTACATTGAATATTTTTGAAAAAAGTTATTGCCACGAGGTCTAGGAACGATTCTGATGCCAAAATATAGTTTTTAGAATTTTTGTCTGTTTGTCTGTTAGTCTGAATGTATGTTCCAGGTAAACGCAAAAACTACCGGACCGATTTTGTTCAAATTTTGCATAGATATTCCCTATAGGTCTGGTAAAATTATTACGTATAAATTATCACGCTATTTGCTATGGGGGATGAGCAGTATTGCATTATGTTTTGAGATAGGTCCATAAGAGCAGGGGCCTAAGTCTACTAATTCACAAACGTTGCAATGGTCTTGCCATTGTGAGTATTTGACAGTGTTTGTATGGCAAATCTGTCAAAAACTCACAATTAAGTAGAGACCATTGCAACGTTTGTACATTAGTAGACTTGGCCCCCAGGTACCTTAACCGTGGTTTCTACAAGAAAATGGTCTTAAAAGACTATCTTTAACTTTTAGAAAAAAATTGATCTGCATTCACAGATTTTGAAAAAAATGTACAGTCAGCAAGGAAATGGGCAATTTTCACAAAAAAGTTTTTTGATGCCAATCGATCCTGTTTCTTCCGAGGATCAAAAAACTTTATAGGACCAACTGAGGTTTGAGTACTAGAAAAGTCAGGAATCGAAAAAAACTTTTCCCATACAGTTCTTATAGTCCAGGCAAATTAGGGGTGAACCTCGGAATGAGAGATAGCTATAAAATTGTATAAACCTTTATTTTGGCACCCTAAAACTTGTCTCAAAACCTACTTATCGTAGGGTGTCCGCGACTACGGATATTCCAAGGTCAAAGGTAAAAAAAACGATTTTTTTACACATTTATTGCAAATATCTCGTTTCCTATGGGTTTTACGCTATTGTATTTGTAATAAATATTGTAGAGGATTAAATTCTGTTCAACTTTTGTTTAGACATTTTTTTTATATATTGAACCATTTTCGAGATAGAGGGCAGAGCGCGCGCAGTGTTTGAGTATCATTCCAAGTCAACCTTTAGTCCCGATTAATCTGATTTATAATGCAAACAAATAAATTGATTATGATGATAACATGCCATAATGATTAAATGACCTAGCTAAACTGATAATATGGTCATAAGAGAAGTTTGTGTGTCTTTCTTAGTTAAGCTAAGTAAGTCAGAATGACCGAACGGTAGTTTCTGTGTGGGAAATCTCTGGTATTGCCGATTTACACACGAAGACGTGTGTCATGCAGGATGGCCGTGTCGGATTTTTCATGAGTAGGTATGCACTTAAAATGAGACACAAGCGCCTTTGTTTAGCGTTGTGCGGACTCTAGGATTGAGCATGGTATTCGATACTGACCATGGAGCGACACAGTGATCGTTTAGACGTGGTCGGGACACATACTGGCCTAGGCACTGCTCAGTGTTTCCTTTTAAGTTCAGAGTATTAAGTAGTACAGTAATGTTAGTAATTGACTCTGTAACAATAAAAAAGTAAAAGTAAAAGTTTTTATTTTGGAACAACAACAAATTGACATAATTACAATAGAAACGGGAAATTATATGTGCGGCAACAAAAGTTTTCTTTAGCACCTGCAACCTAGCGTCTTTTTTTATATGTAGGCGACGAGTTAATAGAACAGCTTCAATTATATTAATTCATCATCTTTACTATTCCAACAGAATATCAAAAAACCAGCGTCAATTTACGAGCGTAAATTAATATGACTCCGAGCTACCGATAAATATATTTACTTCTGATTTGATAACTCAGCGACTAATGTTGTAAGTGAGCTACTTTATATATTTTAGAGATTCAACATCTGTCTGCTAATAAAATCAAATTCCAGCCTCAAAATTAGCAATCAAAGTTTTTCATTCAACAACTAAATTAATAAATCATATTCTTTTTTCGTGAAAGGTTGCAACACAAGCGCGGGAGTGTACCTGACGCTCGTTGGGAATCAGAGGGATCGGTCCACGCCTTTACGAATTATAAGGGAATTTATGTTTTCACTAGAGATGAAAATGTTTAACAAGCAAAATGCAATTAGTCGAATAATAATAATTTCTCTGAACTGTAGGTTAGGTTAGGTTAGAACAGTGACCACACAACAGTGACCCAGAATCGGTACTGCTTTTCTTCTCCTAAAATAATAATAATAATACCTACCTATCGCAATAAGCATTTTGATTCATAGTAGTCGTCAATATATAAGGTTTACCAACGCGCAAGCTTCTTCTATCAAAGGAAAGAAGAATTATTTCAAACAAAATAGGCATTTCCGCCGCCAGAAGCAAAAACACAAAAAATTGGTGTAAAGAAAGTTGCAGATGTTTGTTTATGATAACAATATTTTTTGTATGTTCATTTGGGTAGGTATAATAGTCAATTACTTATGGTAACATTATAAATAGATAGGCGAATACATGAAATTAGAGCTTTCATTGACCATTATTTAATGACAATAATAAGGAAATTTTATGTTCAAATATAGTAGATTCACTCATCAATTACTTATGCTAAAGTATAAAAATAAAGGTGACTCTATGAAATTAGAGTACGTTGATATTATTTTATAGATGAAGTTGATACACTTATTAGAAGCTGGCAATGAGTAGACATATCACAAATTTAGTTGCTTAAGAATTATCACCATGTTGCGTCATATTAACAGTAGCTTGTTTTACAATATAATGATCGCTTATAAACCATTTATTAGACGCTAAAAGTTCGTCGCTGACCTATTAATTCATTAGACAACTAAATATATTTGCAGACGAGAATGACATTTTAAAGAAGCTGCCTTAATTAGCACCCAATAGAAACGGTGATAGCTACAAAAGTTAAAAACTGTGTCGCAGCTATCAACGCCCGTCTAAACATAAGAAACACATTGTTCCAGACTTAACTGTGATATAGGTACAATTTAGCTAGCTTTGGAATAAGGTAAAAATTAAAAATGCACGAAGAAATAAAGAAACAAAAGCCATGCAAACTTTGTATCTTGGTAGTTGTGGTGCAGAGTGGAGTGGGAGTGTGAGTGTGGGTGTGTGTAAGTGTGGGTGTGTGTAAGTGAAGGTGTGTGTGAATGAGGATGTGTGTGAGTGTTTGGAGTAGTTAAGATTTAAGTTTCCACAATTTTTTCAGTTGCATCATATGATAGAGATTTAAACCAGTCGGTCAACTTTACTCTTAAGATATTACGAGGTAAGCGGTAAATGTCGATGCTCTTATTGACTTTATTGTAGACCTTGGAGCTCAAGAACCTGAAGTGTCTTCTCGCCACAGCTGCTCTACAGGGCACAATTTTACAGACTCTGTCGGAGAGTCGTTTCGCAGTACTATAGGTTGGGTCGAAGGGTACGAGCATGTGCTTTTTAAGTACAGTCTGTAGTACGAAAAGCTGCCTAACCGTGAGAACTTTGCATAGTGAGTAAAGGTCAAACGTCGGATAGCGGATAGGTTTTTTAGAAAGGACTTTTAGTACGGCCCTCTGCGCCCTCTCTAGTCGCAGCATGGTTGCTTTGTGAGCACCACCCCACGTGGTCACGCAGTACCCAAGGACTGATTGAGCGAGAGCAAGGTAGACAGTTATAAGACATTTAAAATCAGTAACAACCCTAAGTTTTTTGAAAATGTAAATTAATCTTCGCACTCGTGTCACCATAGAGTTTATCTGCTTTTTCTATTTTAAATGGTTGTCAATGATAACTCCGAGATATCGTATGCTGTCAGTTACATCGATGGGAGTACAGTTACAAGTGGAAGAGTTGGTGAGTGTGCACTCGTGAGCTTTAATTACCATGGAAATGGGGGGCTGGCTTAAAAGTCGATTACTGAAGATTTTGAAAGTCTTTTTTGGGTGCATTCGTTGCTGTCATATATTGGTTGCAGAAAAGAAGAACAGGAAAATGATCCGTAATAAGAGAGTCCAGTACCAATGTTGTGGCGGTGGAGGGCGATTTCAGCAACACATGGTCGAGACAGTTCGCGAGTCTGGTGGGGAAAGTGTGTGCCGGAAGCATTGCATGGGACGCTGTAGTATTTAAATATTCATCAGCATTAGAGTCGAGGCTGCTCGGCACAATGTTAATGTTTATGTCTCCAATAAGAGCAATTGTTTTGTAATGTGTAAGCTGGCTTAGTAGATCATCCAAACTATAAAGAAAAGGTGATAAATCCATATACGAGGGAGATCGGTATAGAGCGATAAGGGCAATCTTGTCAGAAAATTTAAGCAATATACAGTTAGCATCATTAAAAAAAGGGATTTCTACAGAACACTTCAATAAATCTCTAGTATAGGCAACAACACCTTCATTTTGGTTTTTAAAGGAGGAAACGTGGGTTAAGTACCCAGGTAAGGCGGGGATATTGGGGCATTTGCTCAGCCAGCACTCAGACAGTAAGATTACGTCAATAGAGAACTTCAATCTAGTTATCAGTACCAGTAGATGATTAAAATTACAGTTAATGCTCCGAATGTTAACGTGTAGGATTTTCAGAGTACAAGACGAGTTGTTTACATACTTGTCACTAAGTTCCGGCGAGCAAATGAAGGAATTGGATACAGATACCTGCTCAATCTCAAGATTGATTGTGTTTAAATTATCCATTTTTCATTAGTGGTACAAACAAGGGGATGCTAAAACTGTGGAAATGGCCATCTGAGAGCAACAGTGGGTACCTAAAGGTATCACTACTACCAACTAGCTGCGTAGGGTTACAAACTGATTGTTGTAGATGCAGTGAATAGATCTTGTAAGATGAAAACATTGTGGTAAGCACGACGTTAAGTAGCTTGTGTGGATAGCTTTGTTGTGTAGAGTGATTGTAAAGGATTTGTGTGACTAAGAGTGCTAAAATATACATGGTGCAAATCAAAACAACAAAAATAAGAACAATTATTGAAACTGGTCTAACAGATAATATCAAAAGGTAAAATAACAATAATGAATGAGCGACACCATTGTGATAAGTTAGGGAGGTATGAACTACAAAATTATGACAAGTTACAGAGATAATAGAAGTTAGTCATTTGGGTTTCACAATATTGACGAGGTCCGCCTCACATTTTACTTCAAGATGCTTGTAGCCAACTTTTTCTCGAACGTAGATCTTACCATGTTTTACCCAGCAGAATTTGTAGTCATTCGATTTGGCTGCATCTCGAACTAAGAAAAAGAGCCTTTTATTCCTTGCTGATAAGTTCTCCGAAATGTATATTGGTTTCACGGGACCACTGATTTTTAGGTGTTCTGTAGTAATCTTGAAACTGTCTCTGTTGTGTTTCCTGATCTTATATAGAAACTCCTCTTTGCGTAGAACGGTGGTGAAATCTACTATGATCGTCTTGTTGGCCGGGTCTTTCGATCTTATGCGAAATACATCTTTGACTTCCAGCGGTTGTATTTCCATGTTAACAATGCTGCCAGTATTGATGACAGTGTTCAGCAGAGTGGCCTTAGTCTCAGAGTTGCTAACGGGGATATTGCGGAATTCTAGGCAAGTTGACCTGCTGCTTTGCTCGAAGTATTCTAGTTTCGTTTCTAACTTGTTAATGTAGGAACGGTTTTCTTGGCGCTAGGTTTCTAGAAATTACAC
This sequence comes from Dryobota labecula, assembly GCA_947523025.1. Classification (NCBI taxonomy): domain Eukaryota; kingdom Metazoa; phylum Arthropoda; class Insecta; order Lepidoptera; family Noctuidae; genus Dryobota; species Dryobota labecula. Next base: position 58,844 of record OX383303.1, on the reverse strand, counting down.
TCTAGAGGTTAGTTGATCGAATTTGGTTGACATGAGATCGACATTTTCACGGATTAGATCTATAAGAGAATATAATTTGGCGTACTCCTCTTCTTGCTGTTCCTTGAGATCGCGAAACATTTCCTTCATGTCGAAGATGAAAGTGGATAATCTGTCGTCTTCATCATCTACTGGCGCTTGACATTTCGGAAGGCCCGGGAAGTGTTATTAGAAGGTGAGTTGGTATTTAAATTTAAGCTTGGTTCCGAAGAGCTATGTGGTGTGTAAAGCAGAGGCTGGGGAGTACTAAAAAGTTTCGTTGGGGTCGTCGGCGCTTGTATTTTCTGAGACGGTGCCGGTGGAGAGCGCTGATCTTAGTTTTCTTCTTTTTTTTTTTTACAGTTTCACTTATATTATACAGCAAAAATTTGCGAAAATAAACAGCAAAATTTTTTCCAAATCATAAAATAAAATAAAAGTTTGACTGAATTTGCAAGATTTGAACTCGAGCTCTTAACGTGGTTCTGAAGTGAGAGCGCTTAGCCACTGCGCTACATTAACATTACGTTGAACAAGCGAAATTGGTGAATGGTTCACGGCGTAGACTTGTAGCAATCAAAGCGGTCCGGTGATTCCTTTGTGTTCGAGTGCGGTCAAAGTCCCAAATATTTGCACTTTTTATGATTTTTAGTTCGTTGAGATTTTAAAACCGTGCTCATCTATTGTTAGAGTTATCGAATCACTGTAATTTTTCACACACTTGTCACTTGTAGATCACCGGTAAAAACTGTATAGTTTATTAGCAAATTAAAGCACTTTTTGCACAGTTTACGAATTTTAAATACAGAGCTGATTGCAAGTACGTGTGTTCGCATTAGCGTCACGGAGGAGGGGGGCAATAAACTGTGTAGAAGTTAAAAGAGCTATTTCTCTCGTTTACCCGTATCCCAATTCTGCGCCCACGATTGTAAATGCTGACACTATGTATGACACTAAGTATGTTCTGATTACAATCCAAGAATCCAAGAATATTATAAAGCTGAAGAGTTTGTTTGTTTGTTTGTTTGAACGCGCTAATCTCAGGAACTTAAAATTCGTGTTGTGTTCTATTTGTGTTGGATAGTCCATTTATCGAGGAAGGTAAGGCTTATATAAAATCACGCTACAACCAGTAGGAGCGGAGCATAAATGAAAAATATAGCTAAAACGGGAAGAAATATTCCTTTTTGAGAGCTTCCGTTCCGTGCGCTGCATAAACGGTTTAAGTTACGCAAATATCATGTATGATGGAATTGTTCTTATTTAAAAGTTCAAAAAAAAAGTCTTCGACAGTATGTCTATCTTTTGAGATTGACTCACTATAACCTTTTTTATGGTAATCAAATTTATTCGAAATTAATGCATTTGTATTTTTGTATGTCATGAAAAAACTCAAAAACTACATGACCGATTTAAAAAATTCTTTCACCAGGAGAATCCTATATTATCAAGAAGTAACATAGGCTATAATTTATAAAGATATCATGCGGGCGAAGCCACTGGTAATGAATATAAAATGAGGTTGACTATTAAGAGTGTAAATGTATTATTATTAATTATTTTTGACATTGCCAATAATATTGACACACATTATAAATATTATACACCCAATGTTAGGGGTATGTTACAGTGATACAAAAATGCTTATTGTAAGAACTGTCTTTTCACCTGTGACAAACAATAAATAAATGAATATGAATATGTGAATCAATAAATCCATATTAATATTATAAATGTGAAAGTAACTGTCTGTCTGTCTGTATGTTACGTTTTCACGCCTAAACCGCTAAACCGATCGTCATGAAATTTGGCAGAGAGGCGCCTGGGTTATGGAGAAGGACATAGGCTACTTTTTTACGCGATAACCGATATCCACGCGGGCGGAGCTGCGGGCAAAAGCTAGTAAATGTATATGAATATGAATATGTTTGGAAAATCCGCCAATTTACAGACGTGGATACCGCGAGACTGGTCTATTTTAGTTACTTCCATAGCATCATGTCTTACGGTATTTTGCTGTGGGGTCGAGCTGCAGATGTTGATTCCATCTTTATTCTGCAAAAGAGGGCTGTCAGAGCTATCTTTAACCTCCGCAGACGCGAATCGCTGAGAGAGCTGTTTAAAAAAATTAACATTATGACGGTACCTTGTCAATATATATATGAAAACATTATGTATGTTCGAAAAAATCTACATCTTTTTAGTAAAATAAGTGACAGGCAAAATTTTAACACTAGAAATAGGAACAAATTAGATCAACCACGCTTCAGATTGTCTAAAGTACACACTTCTTTTATGGGGTACTGTGTAAAATGTTATAATAAAATACCACTCGATATTCTTGTGGCCGAAAAAGGTCAAAATACGCTGTAAGCAAACTGTAGACAATCGGTAAAGACCCGATTGTCTACAGTTTGCTTACAGCGTATTTTCGTACTCGTAAAGACGAGTATGACGAGTTTTTCCCAGCCCTCAAGAGTTTTCCGGATTATATACTCTCCATACACATTGAAGAGCAGAGGTGAGAGGATGCAGCCCTGCCTAACGCCTTTCTTGATGGAAAACACATTTGAACGGTTGGTGTCTAATTGTACGAAACAGCGGTTGTTGATGTAGAGGCTTAGGACTAGATCAATTAAATGTTGAGGCGTACTCATGTCTTTTAGAACCTCCCACAGCTTATCCCACTCCACACAATCGAAGGCTTTGGTGTAATCAATGAAACACAACAACACAGGGCTGTTAAATTCCCGGCTCTTTTCTATGATTTGGCGAACGTTCAGGATTTGTTCCCGCGTGCCTTTGCCTTTAACAAAACCTGCTTGTTCTTCTGGAATTTGTGGATCGAGAAAGTTTTTTAGCCTGTTGTTTATGATGTACAGGAGTATCTTGCTGACATGTGGAATAAGTGCCAAGGTCCTGTAGTTGCTGCAGTCTTTGGTAGAGCCTTTTTTATGAAGTGGAACAAACGGACTCTGTCCACTCTTCGGGCCATCTCCTGGTCTTCCAGATGGAATTGCAGATGCTTAGAATATGCTTCACACCATTAGAATCTAGGTTTTTAAGTAACTCGGCAGGAATTCCATCTTTACCTGGAGATTTTCTATCCTTAAGACATCTAAAGGCATGTTCGACCTCCAACAGAATTTCGGGTTCTTGCGGTGTTACATCTGGCTGCGCGCCGCTCGTGATAGGTTGACCGGTATCATAAAGTGTTGTGCAGTACTGTTTCCAACGTTCCAGCACCTGATCTTTTTCGTTGAGTATGTTACCTGCTTCATCTGCGATCGTGCAGGTTCTCGTATCACGAGATTTAGTCAGCTATTTGACCTTGCGGAAAAGATCTCTAGTCTCATGTTTCGCACAGACGTTGTTGATGTGTTGGTCATAGTCTTTGCGGCATCTTTTCTGGACTTCTGTGCTGAGTTGGTCGTATAACCTTCTGTTCTCTTGTAAGGTTAGACCTTTTCCCTTCAACTCACGTCTACGAAAAATTAGGTCAGCTGTTTCCGTAGATATAAAAGGTTTCATGGTAGGTTTTGGCAGCATGTTCTCTTTGGCAGTTTGCACAATGATTTTCTGCAGAGCACTCCAAGTGACATTTGGGTCAGTGGTGTCATTTAAAGAACATTTAGGTACTTTGTGTTTAATTGCTTTCCTAAAGGCTTGCAGGTCAACATGGCGCATATTCAGTGTGCTTTCTTGTTTGTGGAGTTTTCTCAGCCAAAGTGGGATTGTGGTGACTAAAAGTTGGTGATCAGAGCCACAGTCTGCCCCGAGTATATCGTGGTATTCATGACAGACGATTTCCATCGGTTTTGGATGAGGATATAGTCTATCTGGTTTCTAAAACGGTCGCCAGGAGAAATCCAAGTGTACAATCGCCGTATATGTTGTTTGAAACAGGTGTTCGTCACGGTAAGATTTTCCTCACTACAGAACTGAAGCATACGTTCGCCTCTCTCGTTTTTGTTCCCGATTCCATACTTTCCGACCACCCCCCGAAGATGTTCGTCGCTGTCCGTTTTACCGATTTTGGCGTTAAAATCACCCAAAACGACCGTTATCTCCCTTTTAGGTATTTCTTGGAGAGCTTTTGCCAAAGCGCTGTAGAAGTTCTCGATTTCGTCCTCGCTAGATTGGGTGGTAGGCGCATAGACCTGTACGTTGTTCAATTTACAGGGAGTTGTGTTAACTTTAATGGCAATTATTCGGTCGTTAATCGGCTTATAACCGCTGACATATTTGTCTATGCTAAGTGGTACCACGAAGGCAACACCATTAGAGCTCTTGTCTTCAGGTCCTGAAAAGTAGACTTTATTCGACTGGTTAGTCGAAAAGTATCCAGAATTTCTCCAGTGTGTTTCGCTGAGTCCAAGGATAGTGACTCCCGTCCTTTTCATTTCACTCTCTATTATCTGAAGTTTGGTTGGTTTATGCTGCGTAAATTCCAGGTGCCAAGGCGATGAGGCTTTCTAACTGATTTCAGTTTATCAGTAACATAGTTTCCATGTATTGCCTGATCAGACACAATCACATGGCCGGTAGCACATTTCACACCACCATCCCCGGTTTGGTGGTGCCGGGCGTCAGCCGGAACGCTCAAAAAATCTAGATCGCTATTTCTTAAATCCATTGTGACTATCATGGGAAGTAGTGCAGTGGTTTCCCGTTGCCTTCTGCACCAGACATTTTAAGGGTTATTTAGGCCGCTGCAGCCTCCTCCAAACCAGTTACCCGGATGGGTGTATAGTTATCCCGCTACTGCTCGGTCGCCATTGCCTCGTTCGTTATCTAGCAGGGAGCACCACGGCTGTCAGATGGCAGCCGCCGCCTTCCAGCGCGTGCAGGTGAGGATGACACTTGGGGTCGGAATGATGTTGTGTCCGCTCTCCCCCTTACTCCCCACTGCTTTCGTACAATTGGCCCTAAGTCCCCTTTTCCCATGAGTTATTTTGGATTTTTTGGCATACTAGCAGTAGTACTAGTATTGCTGTCGCAAGATCACTTTTAAAAGAATAAAAGTAAATATGTTTTTTTTTTTTTTTTGGAGTATGTGGCAATTTCCCTGGACCAATTTGGCTTAACATATATGAATATGATCTGAACAATTAACTACAACAGTTTTATTTAAAAAAAACTTGTCATATAAATAAAATAATAAACATAATTTAAAATTTTAGATATGTGTCAATTTTGGTGGACTAGTGTGACTTAACATTGTATAATGTAATACAAATATTAATACAAAAATGATTTAAAAAAAAACACGTATACCTACATCCTCTGTAAAACAGGTTAAAGAATGACGTATTTATTGAATGAATAATACAATGTAACTAGCAAAATTTCTTAGAATAAAAAATCAGATAATAAAACTTAACTATCCTCATAATTATACTGGCTAATTATTCATTAGCGGTTAATGTCTTACATATACAAATAAGTGCATTGTATAATATAATCAAATACGTGAAACAGATTAGCTAATGACGTATGATTTGAGTAACTATTACCTAATTAAATATATTAGTATTTCGTCGAATCATTAACCAAACATGATCATGAGTGTAGTTAAGATCGATTTTTGTTAATGGCGTACACTATAAAAGAGAAGTGCATTTACTTAAATTGCAAATCAAATACTCTTTAAGCATAGAAAGTACAACAGCAATAATGGATAGCATTGTGACAAACTTTGATTAGTTCGTTATTTTAAAAAGTTCCGAAGGCATCCGCGATTTTCAACATTTATTTCAAGTTGTGGTTTCTCGGTTGACGCATAGTTTATCAGAAGAAGATTGTGTTACTTTAAAAGAGTTTTGCCGATAAATTACAAGAGCCGTTATAAAACGATGGCAATCAGCACACCGAAAAACTGATAATTTTCGAAGAGAATACGGAAGCTGGCTCGAGGCTGAGATTGATTGGCTGAGCTGTATCAAAGCAAATCTTCACGAGAATGCAACTAATATAACTCATGAAGAATGAAGAATGCCCTGGTACATCAGTTTCTGCGAAGCCATCAACATCAGCATGTGGAACGATGACGAAAAGAAAAATTTGCTCTCGGATGCCTTTGAAGAATTGGGAACGAAGCAAAAAAAAGGTGGAGTGGTGACCTAATGGACCGTAATTCGACGGAACTTGTTTATGCAGCTGTATCCAAATTGAAAGAAGATGGTCAAAACCGTTTTGCATCTATTATTGAATATTTAACAAAACATCCAGAAGCAGTCGACCAATTTCAAGACATGATAAAGAAACCACCTCACGGAGAGAATTTTACTTCTCAAAAGGCTCTTGGTTTATTGTTATCCCTCAAACTGTCAAAATGGCAATACATTACATTGAGAGTCAGCTATTCGCGAGGGCCTTAATAATTTATACCCTTCTTACTATAGAGTGCAGCAAGAAAAGAAAGAGTGCTACCCAGCTCAAGGTGACTCCATTACAGTAACAGACTCCTCAGCAAAAATTACGCAGGCTTTATTGGATTTAACAGTGAAAAGAATCATGAAATGTTTACCGCAAGATCTTCATGAAAAAAACTAATATTAATATCTAAGTGGGGTTTTGATGGAGCATCCAGCCAGAGTAGATACAAGCAGAAGATGGAATCAACGCAAAACACTGACGATGATGACTCGAGTATCTTCATGACCTCATTGGTACCACTGAAAATGTCATGTGAAGAAGAGATAGTATGGGAGAACCCAAAGCCTTGCTCAGTTTCATTATGACGGCCAGTGCAATTCTTATTTGTTAAGGAGAGCGAAGCAGTAGTGAAAGAAGAAAAAAGAAAAATGGACGCCGAAATATCAGCACTTCGACCTACTGAATGTGACAGCAATACTGTTTACTACAAACTTATGCTGACCATGATTGATGCTAAGGTTTACACATATATTTCAGATGCAAAGTCAAATGCGTCATGCTACGTTTATTTAGCGAAGCCGTCTGTATTGAATAATTTGAAGGCAGTTGAAAAACGAGGGACATCAGATTCCATGATGGAGATTTCAGGAGGTTCCGAGAGCACCACTCTCAGAAGAAAAGCAGAGTGAATTCCAACGAGGACATTTTCAATTTTCTTCTTCTGTCATCTGATCCACTTATTTCGTCATAAGATGGATGCAAAAATAAAGTTTTTTTTTCTTCTAAGAAACATTAACTCTGCTGGAGCTGCCTGAATCTGATTCTTCTGACTTAGAGGTTGTAAACGATTCCCAGATATAATCTGACTCTGAGTTAGACTCAGATAATGATATTGATGACTGATGTACCAATTACTTTTGTTGTAACTCTTGCTGTATTTTGTATATTTAAATGTTTCTAATTTTCATTTCCTATGCCCTTTTTGTTTGTTTAATTTGAAGCTTCTGTATTTTTCTTTGTGATAAATTAATAATAACTTTTTTTTTTTAATAACACTTTTTTGTGTTTATTCAATAATTATTTAGATTATATACTTTTTTTGTTCTTTTTCTTTTTTAAAAACGTTGCCCCACACTTGGATTTCTCCTGTATCGTGGGTGCGTCTACAAACATTTAAACTCACATTACACAAACAGCCAGATCCGGAACAACTACTTGTAGATCATACAAATATTTGTTCCGTGCGGGAATCGAACCCGCGACACGCAGCGCAGCAGTCAATTGCTTAACCACTGCGCCAACCGTGCCGTCAAATATTATACGACAATACTATCCAAACTGATCCACCAAAATTGACACATATCTAAAATTTTTAATTATTTTTATTATTTTATCTAAATGAAAAGTTTTTTAAATAAAACTGTTGTAGTTAATTGTTCGGATCATATTCATATATGTTAAGCCAAATTGGTCCAACGGAATTTCCACATAATCCAAAATTTAAAAAAATACATTTTTTTTTTTTTTTTTTTAAAGCTATCCTGAAGCCGTGATAATAGGTATGCAACTACTAGGTATATAAAAAATCCAAAATAATTTAAGGATTAATCCCCTAAAAGGGAATTAGGGCCAATTGTACGATAGCAGAGTTATCATATTTTTTTATGTTGTCTCCATACAAATTTTTAAAGAAAAAATTCTCAGACTTCCGTTTATGTACCCATTTCATAAAGAATATATTTTTAGGCATGTAATTAGTCTCCTCTAGCATTCCATGTGAAAAAATTACACTTTAAAAAAAGTTGTTTGAATGTCTATGAAGCGCTGATTTCAGCCCACAGTGCGCCGCCGCCGCATGGTGGATCGAAAATCGGCTGTAGAAGACATAGGATCTCGATGTCTTAAATGTAATTTTTTTTGCTGGAAATGACTTCTGCCGATCATTACTGTTCTATAAAATGTCATATGAAGTAATTGTGTGCACAAATGGAAGAGTTATAATTTTTATAAGAAAAAAATGTATGGAGCTGACATGAAAAATGAGGATATCTCTGGAATCGCTAGGATGGCCGTTATATTCTTGCATACTGTTATAGTACTATTTATTTGTGAATTTTTGACATACTTTTGTAGTACTATTTATTTGCGATTTTTTTTTTTAATCGTCAAAATTAAAAAATAAAAAATGTTTATGATATGTACATTTTAATGCTAAATGATAAATGATTTTATTTCTGTAAGTAGGTTTTTACAAACACTTTTACACGTCAATCATATTTTAAAACTAGATGAGGTCGGCATTTCGTACCTGACTACTCTGAGAAGAAAGACCGAAACAAACTCAGAGGTCACAGTCTCTTTTAAAGTCCAGACATAATCATGGTCAAATCATGTGAAGACCATGTAGACTGGTGTCTGAAATGGTCTTTTGAAGAAAGAACCACACAGATTGAGTGGACCTGTCCATTCAGTGCACGCATTTGTCAGTAATCGTGCAGCTCAACTCAGAACATAAGGAGCTCAACGATTCGACGAACAATACCAAAGAAAGGACATTTGGACAGGCCGCTTAAATATGGCTATACCAAGTGTAACTTACAATATTTTTTATGCTTAGACCAAAACATTCTAAGAACTCACAAAGTCGTATTACCTACTTATTTGAAATGACATGGTAATTATGAATTACATAATATGTAATCTTGTCTAATGCCTCAAGTCCACATTAGCTAATCTACTATATAAAAATAAGTCGGGTTTTCCTTCCTGACGCTATAACTCCAGAACGCACGAACCGATTTCCACGGTTTTGCATTCGTTGGAAAGGTCTCGGGCTCCGTGAGGTTTATAGCATTGTTTTTTTAAATGGTTTTTACGAAAGACTAGGGTAGGGTAGGTAGGTAGGTAGATAGAGTAGGGTAGGGTAGGGTAGGGTAGGTAGGTAGGTAGGGTAGGGTAGGGTAGGTAGGGTAGGGTAGGTAGGGTAGGGTAGGGTAGGGCAGGTAGGTAGGTAGGTAGGTAGGTAGGTAGGGTAGGGTAGGTAGGTAGGGTAGGGTAGGGTAGGTAGGTAGGTAGGTAGGGTAGGGTAGCGTAGGGTAGGGTAGGTAGGTGGGTAGGTAGGTAGGTAGGTAGGTAGGTAGATAGGTAGGGTAGGGTAGGGTAGGGTAGGGTAGGGTAGGTAGTTAGGTAGGTAGGTAGGTAGGTAGGTAGGTAGGTAGGTAGGGTAGGGTAGGTAGGTAGGGTAGGGTAGGGTAGGTAGGTAGGTAGGTAGGGTAGGGTAGCGTAGGGTAGGGTAGGTAGGTGGGTAGGTAGGTAGGTAGGTAGGTAGGTAGGGTAGGTAGGGTAGGTAGGGTAGGGTAGGGTAGAGTAGTGGAGTTTATACTATAGCTTTTGACAGAACGAAGTCTGTCGGGTCAGCTAGTGATTAATAAATTTTAATACCTATATACCTGTTAAAAGGATACGTACCATAATGAGGGTAATTAGATAAACGTGATCATTAGTCAATAACAATAAATGGTAAACTATTGTATGATTAAAAATAAAAGCAAATTATTAAAAAAAAAATATTTACTTAACCTAACCTAACATAAACAATAAACGTTAACTTATTTTATATTTCGTCACCATCAGAATCCACTTCAGAATCAGGCTCTACAATAGATATAACTTCTAAGAACTCTGTCGGAGCTTCCTGATCCTGAAGTTTCAGTAGTTCTACTGTTTCCTTAAAGTATGTCTGCCTCTTGTGGGCATTTAATTTTGGTCTTGTGGAAGAAATTAGAGGATCAGAAGAGACGATAAGCATATTGAGGATATCCTCGTTTGATGCTTGTCTACTCTTTTTCCTCGAATGGTGTTCTCTGAACATCCTAAAGTCTTTGTTTCGGGCCTCTGAAGCTTCTTCCGAAAGACTTCCAATTGGTACAATAGCATTTTCTGCAATTATGTCCCCTCCGTGAATCAACAATTTGTGGACGGTTGATGACATGTAGTACCAATCGTACAGTTCCACGTATTTTTCAGCGGTTGATCTAGCGTATTCTTTAAATTTCGGCACGTCTACAATCTCTCCAGATGTGATAGCTTGCAGAATCACAGCAAATCTGCGTATTAGGTCTTCATCTAATCCAGTGATCGCTGCAGTTTTATCAGGAAATTCAAAAAACCGCCGTGCTGTGTTCCCGTCGTTAGTTGTGCCTGATCCTTGCTTAACGATGTCAATCAAAAGGTTGAGATCATCTTTGAATCGATCTTGAATGAGTTTTTTTCGTGAATGCAATAACTCTTGATGACCTTCTCCTCTTGCAGACCACTTTTTGAAGTCGAGACGATACGCTATGTGTAGAAGACATTCCATCACATTAATGCGGGCATGAAGTGATGATAATCCGAACTCATACACACCAGACGAAATGGTTTTTGACGCAATGACATCTAACTTATTCATTTCTGTAGGCTTAGCCAAACACAGGTAGCAGGCCGCATTTGACTTAGCTTCAGACAGATATGTACAAATTTTGCCGTCAATCATCGTCATCATTAATTTGTGACTAATTTCATGTCCTTGACATTTTGAGGGAACGAGAGCTTCAAATTCGTTATCCATTGCAGTTTTTTCATTTATGACAACGTCTTTGGTTTCTTTCACAAAACTAAACTGGACTGGACGGCAATACCTAGGTGAGCAGGGTTTTGGATTCACCCATACGGTATCACCGTCAGCTGTCAACTTTAATGGAACCAAAGAGGTCATAAATATGCTGGAATCATCTTGACCACTCTCTATGTTTTGCTTATATCTACTTTGGTTAGATGCACCGTCAAATCCCCACTTTGATATTAATATCAATTGTTTATCTTGTATCGCATCAGGACTACGAATAGTTTCAAAAATTCTGTTCACTGTTAAATCTAGTAACGCTTGTAGTGCAATCTTAGCAGATGAATTCGTTACAGTCACAAATGTCTTCGGAGGGTAGCACTGTAGCTTAGCTTTTTGCACTTTATAGTAAGACGGATATATCTCCTTTGAACCTTCTCGAATAGTCGTTTCCCTTAATGTGATATATTGCCATTTCGATAGTTTTAATGAAAGTAGCAAACCCAGTGCTTTTTCTGGTGAAAATATTGTTGAAGGAGCTGGTTTGTTCAACATTTCCTTGATTTTTGCTGCTGCTTCTGGATTTTGGAGCATATGTTCAATAACAGATGCAATATCCTCACGACCATCTCCTTTCAAAAGTGCTGCAGCTGAATAAGCTACTTCATTAGGGTCATCGCCTATATGTTCATCAGATCGTCTCTTCTTCTGCTTGTTACTTAGATCTTCAAACGGCTTTCGAGATCTTTTTGTCATCGTTGAAGTTGATTTCATTGTTGAAGTTGATGGTACAGGTTCAGGTACAGGTTCAGTAGACATATTTTCACTTGTTGATTCTTGAATGAGCAAATTGGTTTTCACGCAGTTTGGCCAGTCAATATTTGCCTCAAGCCAATTACTGTAATCACGTCTAAAAACTTCACTTTTCCTGTGGGATCGTAACCATCTCTTTTGAACTGCCCGTGTAAATCTTTGACAAAATTCTTTCACGGTAACACTGTCTTCATCTGAAAGGCTAGAGCCCAGTCGAATAACAAGTGTGTTGAACAATATTTCATGATCGAAAGACGAAGTATCCTGATTGCTCAGAATAACAAACAAATCCAAATTTGTAATAATGCTTTCCATTATTCACGATCACTGAGTAAAAAGACACGGTAGGATAGATGTTAGTATTAGAAATGCTCTAAATGAACTGAAGTTGTGAATCCAATGTTTGACTATTTATTGTTATTGACTAATTGATGGTATCACATTTATCTAATTACTTTCATTAAGTTAATCCTGCACTAATTGCTAAATTAGCGAGTACCCCAAATTATTTTGTTACGTATCCTTTTAACTAGGTATATAGGTATTAAGTTTTATTGATCATTAGCTAATGGGGACTTGAGGCATTAGACAAGATTACGTATTACGTAATTCACAATTACCATGTCATTTCAAATGAAAATCGCAAAGTAGGTAATACGACTTTGTGATTTCTTAGAATGTTTTGGTCTAAGCATAAAAAATATTGTAAACTTGGTATAGCCATATTTAAGCATTAAAATGTACATATCATAAACATTTTTAATTTTTTAATTTTGACGATTTAAAAAAAAAAAAACGCAAATAAATCGTACTATAAAAGTATGTCAAAAATTCACAAATAAATAGTACTATAACAGTGTGCAAGGATATAATGGCCATCCCAGCGATTCCAGAGATATCCTCATTTTTCATGTCAGCTCCATACATTTTTTTCTTATAAAAATTTTAACTCTTCCATTTGTGCACACAATTACTTCATATGACATTTTATAGAACAGTAATGATCGGCAGAAGTCATTTCCAGCAAAAAAAATAACATTTAAGACATCGAGATCCTATGTCTTCTACAGCCAATTTTCGATCCACCGTGCGCCGCCGCGATTGTCAACTAATGACGGCCGCATTGTTGCCAGCGCACAGTTCACAAACAGCTCCCAGGCCCGGCGCGGGCGGTCGCGTCCTACGGTCCACTCCTACCTAACAATCAGCATGCGTTGTCCTTGAGATTCATTCCATATCGAGAGGAAGCTGGGCTATCGGACCACTTTTGGTTGACAGTTTTTGTGGATTATTGCTGATCATCACATGCTTCTCTTTAATGTAGTTGGCGTAAACTTATCCCGGATTTCTCCTAGACATCAAATAAAACGTTACAAAATGAAAACCAAAGTATTTTATTTCACATAATGGGCACTTATGAAACGTCAGAAGCTAGATGCACGGTTACAATTGGTCGTTTCCTATGGACAAGAGCCTCCAAGAAACTCCACGGTTAGTCTTTTAAAATATTTCTAAATTAAAGTGTAAGGCTGCCTATCCACTGGAGCGGAGAAGAGAGGAAAGGAGCGAAGCTGTGACGGTGAGATATTAACCACTTGATACAATTTTTAGCTTCCATGCGGAGCGGAGTTTAATTTCTATTGGTTTATTGGCACAGCTCCGTTCCTCTTCTCTCTTCTCCGCTCCAGTGGACAGGCAGCCTTAGTAGGTATGGGAGGACAGTGTAGGCCTGTCAACAAGTACGAGGTACCTACTTAACACAATAGAAAATTGTCAACAAATCGAATCATCTGTAATTCCTTACGTAATGGCATGAGCTGGATGTTGAGTCATTCATTGTGATAAAAATGTCCCTGCTATTCCGTATAATATAAAACAACTCATTATGTAACCAACAGCCAAAAATGTACAATAATGAATATTAAAACAAATCAAATTATAATTAATATTCGAAATACATAATATTTTTGCATACTTGAACTAAATAATGAGCAATATTAAAGGTGATGAGCTGTTACTGATACGCGCTGAACTTTGTCACCGAACACGTAAGTAGAGAGATAATCACTTATTGATAGCACGGACAGTCGGACACATTAGTAGTTAATTCTGTGCGTGTCCAAGGTTCCGCGCCCAGCTCCTCGCAGAGAAGCCCCGCTCGGTGTAGGCTCGCCATATAGGGACGGGAATTCAATGAAACGTCTCGAATGCTGGTTAGATACGGCGCGCGGCGTGTGTTTGGTTCATTCTATAATAAGTTAATCTTCCATAATAATTAATTTTGTTACTCAAAACGGCAAAACGGATTTGGGTGAAATTTGGCACAAAGATAGTTTATAACCTTTATTTTTTTATTAACTGAACAGGTATTCCCACGGAATCGAGACTTATGGGGGTGAAACCGCGGGGCCCTAGTAAATAATATTCTTTTCTATCTATATCTATATGTATATATATATACTAATATACTATATACTAATATACTTATCACTATCACTACATATTATAAAACAAAGTCCTCCGCCGCGTCTGTCTGTCTGTTCGCGATAAACTCAAAGACTACTGCACCGACTCGCATGCTGTTTTCATCAATGGATAGCTTGGTTCTCGAGGAAGGGTTTAGTATATAATTTGTTAAGTTTTTGTTTACATTTTTGTATAAATAAACGATATTTGTTGGAGGAGTCGGAAAAAAATAAGCCGTCTGGGAGCTTTCAACGAAAACGCTGTCTAAACCCTTTGAGATATAACAAAATAATGTATGGAGGAATTGTGTATCTTATAAAGGTCTTCAAAAAAGTCCGCGATGGCATATGTCTATCTCTTAAGGATAACATACTACATCCATTTTATTGTCTTTTTGTAGGTATTTGTTTGCCGAATTTTACTTTTGGAAATACGATTACGATAACAATACGCTGTAATATCAGTAGCTATTAGCCAAATTATGTTTGTAGATAAATAAGCTAGCTACTTACGTGTATTTCAAACAGTATACAAGAATATTTATCATAAATACATTACTAAATACGGCGGCCTTATGATCAAAATTTGTGCATTCCAAAACTTTCGTTACTTTTTCACTGACATATTTATCACTTTTCGATAAACTAACACTCAATACGAAATCTACATTTATTTCTCAGTATAAGAGATATTCTGTATAAGATTCTTCTATGATTAAACCGTTTTCTCCAATGAGGTTATAATATTATACTAGAGGCGCAACGTCCTACAAAAATATTCCGAAAAATGTAACCACTTACGAGTTAAAGACGTAGCTTTGAAACGGATACATAAATTATGTCAAAATGTCAAAATAATCTGTTTGTCTCATTTCTTCTTCCTTCAAACTAATTACGTTGGAACGAGACAAGACATTGTCATCGGAAAAATAGCCAGAGTTGCCAACGATCAACGTAATTACCCCAGAAAGAATAAAGATATTTTTTATTGAATCAATTACCTACTATGAAAGATTGCGAACTTTCAATAGATTAAAGATTGAAAGAAATTGAAGAATTTGATACATAAAGGAAGAAAAAAAATGTGCGTAAATGTAAATATTATATTTCAAAATATTAATATTGTGTCAAATAACTATTGTTTAAAATGGAATGATATTATTTCAATGTTTATGACAATCATTTATCCATACTAGTATTATAAATGTGAAAGTAACGCTGAACCGATCGTCATGAAATTCGGCAGAGATATAGCCTGGGATGGAGAAGGACATAGGTTACCTTTGACGCGATAACCGACATCCACGCGGGCGGAGCCGCAAATGATAAATGATTTTATTTCTGTAAGTAGTACGAGTAGTTTGTAGTAAGTTTGTACAAACACTTTTACACGTCAATCATATTTTTAAAACTAGATGAGGTCGGCGTTTCCTATCTGACTACTCTGAGAAGAAAGGCCGAAACAAACTCAGCGGTCACAGTCTCTTTTAAAGTCCAGACATAATCTTGGTCAGATCATGCATAGACCATGTAGATTGGTGTCTGAAATGGGCTTTTGATGAAAGAACCACAGAGATTGAGTGGACCTGTCCAGTCAGTGCACAACACTATTTAACACAATGTGATCATAAACAATCTAGAATTTATCATTTAAAAATATAACCTCACTTTACGTCTAAGCTTATTCATTGCTAATAAAATTATAATTTTTTGTAAAAAGTGGTGATTTATTAAGTTAAAACCTTCGAAATACACGTGAATGTGTTACTTTTCTATTTAGTAAGTGTTTGGGTACTGCACAGTATGTTTAAACCAAACAGACTATAATAATAATTTAGACTTACAGGAACTTACATTCGTCATTCACTAAACTCCCAACAGTCTGGCAAAAGCAAAATTGTTTTCACTGGTAACCCAATACTTGCAAAATTTTGCAGGCAATAAAATTTTTGATAAATGTAATTCGTCTTTTAATGTTTTTTTTTTGGATAATCTGAAGAAAATTTAGCAACCTTTCTTGTGAAATGTAACACCACTTGCTTTATTAATCTTTTCAGACCGTGAGATGCAAACTTTAACCGCACATTTCACCATTTTGATGTTTTTTATCCTTAAGCTATCGTTCACTTGACGTTAAGTTGACAACTGAAGTCAGATATGCCCGTGGACATATACGACGTAGTAATGCGTTGGTGCCGCACATTGCTGATCTAGTCCTATATAAGATCATTGGTTTTCTCATTGAATCCATTACTTTACGCACGTATAACCTTGATGAATGTTTACATTGCGCCACACCGCCACACGACCACAGAGTACAGACGTATTTTGTTTTCTTTTTTTTCGTTTGTTTAGTGGTGTTCCCGCTAAAATGTATTAGTACCGGTCAAGTATTAGTCGATTAATCGAATTCTACAGCCAGATCGTGTTGCAAGTACAAAATCAATGTCAAATGTTTCGTCCAATTGCGAACGTGACCCTGAGAAAAGTTATGCACCAATGGTGTTCATTAGATTTCGAGTGTTTTCTCAGCACAAGCGGTGTATCGTGCGACATTTCGGAGGATTTCGTTTTGTTTTCACATTGTTGGTACTTACGTGAATTATTTTAAAATTATTATTTGTGTCGCATTTTTATTTCGTGTTGTAATTTGGTACAATTGATTGCTTTAAGAATTTGAGTAAAATTTCGTATTTTGATTTTGTGTTTGTTATCTTTAGGTAAAGACTCATTATACGTTCAGATCATACCTAAGTACTTTTACTATATTAAATCATTTGTTTCGGTTTCTATTCACATAGTGAATCACATTAAAATTAATATTACGTTAGAAATTTGAGATATAGCCTGGGATATGGAGAAGGACTTATGGTACTTTTTTATGCGATAACCGACATCCACGCGGGCGAAGCTGCGGGCAGAAGCTAGTACTATATATATATATATATATAATATTATAAAGCTGAAGAGTTTGTTTGTTTGTTTGAACGCGCTAATCTCAGGAACTACTGGTTGGAATAGAAAAAATATTTTTGTGTTGGATAGTCCATTTATCGAGGAATATTATAGGCTATTTAACATCACGCTACAACCAATCGGAGCGGAGCATAAATGAAAAATGTTGCAAAAACTGGAAAAATATTCCTTTATGAGAGCTTCCGTTGTGTGCGCTGCGTAAACGGTTTAAGTTACGCAAATATCATGTATGATGGAATTGTTCCTCTTTAAAAGTTCTAAAAAAAGTCTGCGACAGCATATATCTATCTTTTAAGATTGACTCACTATAACCTTTTTTATGGTAATCAAATTTGTTCGAAATTAATGCATTATTTGCGAAGGAGTTTTATCAACATAATATTAATCCTTATCCAAATAAATATGTTATTAATCAAGTAGGTATTTAAATTTAAACAAAATTGTCCTTGACATCACTTGATTTCAATAAACATCTTAGGAGATATCATAATTTTAAAATAACTACGTAACAAAAGAAGTATAAAATTAATTACTTAAACCACTCTCTCTCTTAGGTGACGCAGACGAAGTTGCGCGGGTCAGCTATATTAAATTTTGTTTGTTTCGTTGAACGCGCTAATCTCAGGAACTAGATACTGGTTTGAATAGAAAAAATCTTTTTGTGTTGGATAGCCCATTTATCGAGGCTATAAGCTATATAACATCACGCTATGATCCTTAGGAGCCAAGCGAAAAGAACAAAAGTCAGAAAGAACGCTAAGCGATAACGAAGTTATAGCGCGCCCGCCTCGCGGCACCCCGCCTCGCCTGGCCTCGTGCACTATCTGCTCGACTCCACTCCGGGTACTTGTAAGGGGGCCCTGTCCGCCTCACACAATGTACACTGAAATTTTGAGATAACAAGTCAATTGAATCGTGGGTTATATCTTCCACTGAAGAATTCCATTCCAGACAGCCCAAACACGGCTAGGATACATTGTTTCATTACGGAGTTCCGGTGCTCCATCTTCAGATCAGTTCAATGGTACCATTTTCATCAGATTTAAGTATTTATTTTGCTTCATAGTCGCTTCACTATCTTAATGGAGATATCTCATCGCCACCCGTGAAATACTTATCATTGAGGAGTTGCGGTGGCCATTTGTGGACTTCTTCATCAGTTTCACTTCATCAAATGATACTTTCTGAATGCAAATGCTTGAGTTGTTGATGAAAATACAAAAATCACCGTATGTATGCCTATAATATTTGAGTAGTTCCCTCAATCCCTCATGGATTCTATCATCAGAACTTCATTCTGATAAAAATGGGACCAATCTGGAAGTATATATCCTTACAAACAAAAAAAAATATTTAAATTTAAAGGAGAAACCCAAACTCCATAGAAACTTGGGCCTGACGTTACAGGGCTGCAATTTGGCCATAAATTAGAGCATTTAGGAAGGTTTCACGAGCCCAATTTTCACGACTCCCAGCAATGGCCAAATTGGTAAAATCAGACAATGTTTACATTTTAGGTTATTTTTATATTTCGAGTTATTTCATTAAAAAAAATTCTTTTTGAGGCTTTCTGGTACGCACACGCGATATGCTGCAGCTGTAGCGCCTGCAGCCTATTACGATGACGTTTTAGGTACATAAAAAAGCGCTTAGGGGATGACATTTACCTTTACCGAAAACCTCGGCTGAAAGCTATGTTTATAAGACACTACCTACTGTCGTTTGCATTTGCTAATATTGTATTTACTAGGTGATTCGATGCAATCTCAGATTACAGTAATCTGAGATTGCAATAATATATTAAAAAATAAAAAACACAATTGTGATAAATTGTTTTATTAGTCACTGCCTTCATTAGGATTATCATAATATTTAAAAAAAAAATGGTCTTTCATAGACTCAACATTTTCGAAATCCAAAAATTACATTCAGACTCTTTTAATGAAAACATATCTTGAATTTGATATGCACTGAATGTGTTAACAATATTATCACTAATATCATTGAGAAAGTCCCATGATGTGCATGTTAAATGGATATCACAAAGGCAAATATTTGGATGTACATAATAGTTACACATTTTAAGTAACTGTTTTCGCATTGTAATTGTTATTCGGTTTCTTTCATGTCTCTGACATCCTTCCGCAAAACATCTTCTTTTAGTTTCAACAGCTCTATAATAATCAGGTAAAACAATAAGCGTTCCAACAGTTGATGTCCTTGGTGCAGAATAAGTTTCTTGCCTTGCTGAAAGTTCTTCTAAATGAGGAACGTCCTGACTATTTGGCTCATTGACAGCTGATGAAGATGCACTAGATGTTGAGGGGCCTGAATGGACCCAACAAGAGTGACAGACAACACTTGAAGCACCCACCTGAAAATTATAATTTATCTACATTAAAGGATGCCTTTACACAGAGACGTGATGTGTTATTGACCACTTTGAAAATGACAAATCTAAAGAAATCCTGCGAATGAGAAATCCTGATGTTCCTACGTCAGGATTTCTCATTCGCAGGATTTCTTTGCTTTAGCTTGACCACTGTTATCACAAAGTCTTTCTAATTCACTTAAATATTTTAGCATACCAAATAACATTTTTTAATGCCATTGATAGCAAAATGAAACTAAACAATGTTATTAATAAACAGAATAAAACTGATATACTAACCGTGCATGATAGGATCCATTCTCTTATAACTTCATGTATTTTGCACTGGACCATTCCTAAGTTGATGGCAACGAACTCTTCTCAGAAGAGAACGTCCACAGTAAATACACACTCGTCGGTGTCCAATAGGTGTCTGTTCCCTTTCTTCTGGTCTATTTGCATCAAGAGATACAGCATTGGCATGAATCCAGCAAGCTTGGCAGATAGTCATTTTCATTTACCTGAAGCAAACATTTATCATTTGACTATTAGGTCTAGCAATGGCATATAGCAATAAACATCTGAGTGGCACATATGGGTAATCATAAGTGGCCTTATTACATTCCCACTGCAGGGACACAGGCCTCCTCTCTGTGAGAGGGAATAGGCCGTAATGAACCATTCAGGTTCAGTCCGGAATGGTGATGTCACGTCATGTATATGAATTTGTTGCACATTCATCATTTTATAAAATACAATTATCAACAGACAACTGATCATAAGCGATAACTATTTCGTTTCATTACATTAAATAATTACATAGAACAAAAATGTTACTATAAATAAATATCAGATACTAACCGTTTGAGGCGCGACCCATTCCTGTACAATTGAAAGAATCATTTCATCTTCCAATCTTCGCCTTCCTATTGTATTGCAGCGATCCGTTGCTATTCCGCAATTAATGCACAGGCTCATGATGTCGAACCAGTCGAAGATAAACAGATCCAGTATTCCAGCAAAGGTCAGCAGGGGTGGCAGGGTACGGTGTCAAATGTTCAAGCGAGGGTCAGTCAGAAGGCAATCAATTTCTGAGTCTAGTATTCGAGCATAGGTCTTATTAAATAATAAATCGAAGAGAAATTCGGAAAAACAAATTCACTTGCGCAACAATACGTACGAAAAGCAAATGACCAGTGTTGCCAGTACCTGCGTCGACTTTCGGACGATTCACTACATGAAATGGGACGATTTTTGGACAAAAAGGACGGCTAGAGAAATATCAATTCGTTACGATTGAATGAGAAAAAAGTATACCTAAAAAGGCGTGAGTACGGTTATATTTTTAGGGCAAACAAAAAAAGTGAAAAAAATAATAATTAAGATGTCCAATATTTATTATTTTATAATTTTGTTTTTTGCATGTCTTTGGTCAGCTCAAACTTCACGACATCCTTAATTCCTGAAATCGGAAATTCGCAAAACGAAAATTTCATTGCCGACGAGCATCGTAGTAACTCGTACGTAATGAATTCAGCTGAATAACCGAATGATTGTCAGATTGTGGTTGTTTGTGTGCGTGGAAGGTACAGGCAAGCGATACGGATCACTACGCGTGGAAAAAGGATAGCTAGCGATATTCGCCAGCAGTGGTTTGACAGACGCCGCGCGTTTCGTTTTAGTATTACGTACGCATTTTTGTAATTTTTAAAACTGCGTTTTGTTATTTGCATTTTAAACGCATTAGTTTTGTAATAAGAAAGTAAATGATTGTAGTTGGCTATTTGAAAAGGGACGGAAAAGGGACTGAATATATGAACGGACATCGAAGGGACGTAAAGATGTCTAAACGGACAAAAATCGTCCCTTTTGGGACGTTCTGGCATCACTGCAAATGACATTATTGACATGACATTACAACCATGACAGTTGACAGACGTTGACATTGAGATTTACCGTTTACCAGTGGAATCCGTGATGCAATCGAGTTTATCGATTATTTATTTCTCTTAATAATTTTTTAATGGTGCTTTCGTTAAAAATGAATTAGATTCCTGATTTTTTTATTTTATAATGATTTGAATACCTAAAAGAACAATTATACTAAAACAATGGAGTATTATTTAATTATTTAAGAGTATCGATTTCCACTACATCGATTATATTCTTAGGTTACGCTCTATTGATATAATGCCAGCGTTTGTGAAGTTAGTGATATATAATGAAATAAGTGTTGTAACGGTTTATAAAGGTTGTTTAAAACAAAAAATAGAATTGTACCTATTTTCTACACTTGGCCATTGTTATTGAGTCTAGGATTTAAATGGGTTGATTAAGCAAAATAGACGAATTTTTTGGTACATATCTGATTCGTGTAACGGTTAGGCCCAGAAACGGGTTTCTCCTTTGGTTTATTAACGACGGAGTTCTGAGATAACAAAAAATATTAAAATAAAGCTTATTATTTTCCGAGTGACTAATAACTTAAAAGTCGACTAAATGTTTGCAACAAATAAAATAACTTGCCAGCGATTAAATATTTTCGCGACTATTATATTATGTAAGGTTCAAAATTAAAGGTGTTATAAAAACTAAAAACTAGCAGCTGCGTTTAGGTAGCAAATAAACTATACCAGTCAAATAAAATATTAGGCGAGGAGCTATAAATAATGACTTGGCGACTAATAATGTTAGTAGGGTGGCAAAGATAATATATTACCAACTATTACTATTTTCTTTAATAGAGCGGTAACGGAACCACTAACAAGGTTAAGTTAGGTTAGGTTAAAACCCCCCCCCGGTGGGTTACCGCATTGTCGAGGCGGGGGGGCTCAGTAGCCGTGGCTTGGAGGGCCACGGTGAAGCTAAGAGGAACCCGAGGAGGGGGCCGCTCGTCAGGGCTTTTGCGGCTAAGCCGACGACGTAGCGGCCTTAGGTTGCGGTGCCGCTTTGGCGACATCGCAACTGAGGCGGGCCGCGATGTCGAATGGGCGGCATCGCAGCTGAGTGTGGGAGGCCGCGGTGGGAGAGGAGTGCCGGTATTGCGGTGAGCCGTTCTCCCTACCTTCCGCGGCCTTGACGGGGCCGCCACCGTTGAATGGCGGACGCGGTGGGGCCACAGAGGAAGAGGAGTGTCGGTATTGCGTTGGCCGCTCTCCCTATCCTCTGCGGCCGAAAAGTGGTAGGCGGCGGGGCCACTGACCTGACCCGTCGCGGGGGACCAGGGGCGCCTGGACGCGGGGTCGTCTGGCGCGGGGTCCCAGGTGGAGGCCAGCAGGCAACAGGTGCGGGGGCACCCTTGCCTGTATTGCACAGGCCTCCACCAGTGTCGGACGGGAATGGCCAGGTGTTCCCAGTCATTCCCATATCGCCCCCAGGCGGAGGGGCATGCGGGGCCCGCCAGCTAGGCGGGCATGCGCCGGGAGGGTTGTGGACGTAAAGGCTGTGCCGGTTTCCCATGACCCTCCCATCAAGGCGATAAGGGAACTCCGCTGAGTTTTAGTGGGTATTCTGCCATTTTGGCAGGGAGTCCCACATACCCCGTCTCGTCCCCCGACGAGCGGGCATGCGTAATGCATTTCTCAGCGTCAAAAAAAAAAAAAAAAAAAAAAATGTTACTTCACTGTAAACTGCCAACCTATTATTTTTGCTACCCATTTTAATTATTTTTAAAAGCCTAAATCATTAGATTGTCGCCGCGTTAAATACATGCCTTAAAATAATAACAATTGTACAACCGAATTGAGAACGGCCTCCTTTTTGCAAAGTCGGTTACAAACAAAATCTAACCTACCCAAGGCGGTTAGCTATGTTACAGCTCGCTTCACTCACTCTTGTAAGTTGCATCCTTCATTTCCTTCATTCCCAAACTTTTCTGCAAAATTCGACATAGTACCTAACTCTTATTACTGTACTAGCTGCTGCTCGCGTCTTCGCTCGCGTGGCTTTTTATAAAATAAAAGTAGCCTAAGTGACTTCTTATAGCGTCAGCTATCAGCCAGTGAAAGTACCGTCAAAATCGGTCCAGTCATCTCGGAGATTATAAAAAAATCGTATAAGTACCCTTACTTATACGATTTTATTTTGGTTTGTCTGTTGTTTGTTCGGGCTAATACAATTATCATTATAGGGATAATAATATACTTTTATCAGCATTTAGTGAGAAGCTGTTATTTAAACATTACAAACAGACACTTCAATTTTATTTATTTTTGTAGATAAAGATAGACTAGCTGCAGCCCGTGGCTTCACCTGCTTGACTTTTTCTATACAAATAAATAAAATTGAAATGTCTGTTTGTGCTGTAACATTTTTTTTTAATCCACGTGCGCCAACCCCCGGCTAGCAGCTAATCGAAAATAAAAGTAGCCTAAGTTACTACTCATAATATCAGTTATCTGCCAGTGAAAGTCCCGTCAAAATCGGTCCAGCTGTTTCGGAGATTAGCCGGAACAAACAGGCACACAGACAGACAGACAAAATAATAATTGGTTGTCTGTAAAGTCGATTTACGGACGATAATTTTATAAGATAACGTCATAAGAAAACATTGCGTCACAACTTCACAAGCCGAACGCTTAGGCACCATCTCCACGGACGAGAGAATCGCGGCGATATTCACGCTGGGCCTTCAAATAATCGCCGCGATGATATCGCCGTGTGGAGATTGATTCGGGTGTGTAACGTGATAAATGATAAATGATTTTATTTCTGTAAGTAGGTTTTTACAAACACTTTTACACGTCAATCATATTTTAAAACTAGATGAGGTCGGCATTTCGTATCTGACTACTCTGAGAAGAAAGACCGAAACAAACTCAGAGGTCACAGTCTCTTTTAAAGTCCAGACATAATCTTGGTCAAATCATGTGAAGACCAAGTAGACTGGTGTCTGGAATGGTCTTTTGAAGAAAGAACCACACAGATTGAGTGGACCTGTCCATTCAGTGCACGCATTTGTCAGTAATCGTGCAGCTCAACTCAGAACATAAGGAGCTCAACGATTCGACGAACAATACCAAAGAAAGGACATTTGGGCAGGCCGCATAAATTACTCAAACTGCCATACCATGAACAGGAAAAAAAAAATATATATACTGAGAAGGAAAAAAATAAAAAATAAACAAAGACCCACATAGTCTTCACATTCACAATAATTAAAATAATAACATTATACTTCACAAGTAAATATTCATGTCAATGTGTATAAAGCAATCCCAATAAAAAAAAGTTTCAATATATAAAATTTGGAGCAGCTCAATCCCAAGCCTTTTTGTCCTCAATATAATCTTTAATGGTATAAAAGGCTTTCTGGCACAACTTACGTTTAATGAATGATTTGAATTGATTAATGCTTAGATCTTGAACGTGGCTTGGAAGTTTATTATAAAAGCGTATACATTGACATCTGAACGAACCACCTATTTTCTTGAGCCGTGTTTTAGGTACAACATACATGTGTTTGTTCCTAGTATTTATATTATGGATATCACTGTATTTTTTAAACAATTTTATGTTTTTATGGGCATATAAAAGATTTTCAAAAATATACTGAGAAGGCACAGTCATAACATTAATTTCCTTAAATTTCTCTCTGAGAGAGTGTCTCGAACTTAATTTATAAATTGATCGAACAGCTCTTTTCTGCAAAACAAAGATAGACTGAATGTCGGCGGCATTTCCCCACAACAGAATACCGTACGACATTACACTATGAAAATAACTAAAGTACACTTAAACGGGCTGTCTCTATGTCAGTTAAATTACGAATTTTTCTAACGGCGGCGGCGTATGCTGCGGAGCTCAGCTTCTTAGACAATTTATCTATATGTGGGCCCCACTGAAGCTTAGCATCCAAAGTTAAGCCCAAGAATACGTTTGATATAATAACAAAAGTTCTAATGATCATAAGACCTAATTTCATTTAATATAATTTTTATTTAATATTTAGAGTTATGAGGAACAGGGTGGAAGTTCACTCATATTCTATAGTAAAGGGAGGATCCTCCGACCAGACGGGTGTTGTGTCTGGTGGGCAACTGCCCAACGGTTGATGGCGGGATGTTGTATATATGCTAGTCGCGCGGTAAACTCTGATAGCGCGATGCAGGATTTGTGTCTTTGATGCGTAGTTCGCATGTGGCGTTGTTGATATCGCCACATTACTCCCTTCCGGAGACCGGAGGTCGATAGTGGGCTGAGTCAGTGCATATGATGCTTGCCAGGGCCAGTTGTGATTCCAGTGAGTCGGAACCGGGTGCCACATGGTTCACGGTGAGTCGGAACTGTCTGCGGTGATTCCCCAGTGAGTCGGGGTGGCGCTGCATTTGTTGAGTGAATCGGACGTCGTGCAGCGCCGGGTTGAGGCTGACTGCTGGCGTCGACCAGGAGAGCGTTGAAGGGCTCTGCTTGTGGACCGGCCGAAAGTGCAGTGTGCTGTGCTAAGGTTGCTGATGAGGCTGAGGGTGATGACCATGTATGCGCGTTCGCTGCATGCTGGTGGTCAGGATACCCGTTGAAGCCGTGGGTGCTGGCTGGCTGTGTGACTCGCCGCTCGAAAGCTTGAGGAAGTGATGGATGACGTCACGCTGAAGTAGTTGCAGGAAGGCTGCGCTAATGTCCATGTTCGGGGTCACCAATTTAGAGGTATGAGGAACAGGGTGTAAAGTTCACTCATACTCTAGAGTAAAGGGAGGATCCTCCGACCAGACGGGTATTGTGTCTGGTGGGCAACTGCCCAACGGTTGATGGCGGGATGTTGTATATATGCTAGTCGCGCAGTAAACTCCGATAGCGCGTTGCAGGATTTGTGACGTCAGGTCTTTGATGCGTAGTTCGCATGTGGCGTTGTTAATACCGCCACAAATATAACGATCAAATGATATAATGAATTATTGATATAATTTCTTTTTACCTAATTTCATATAGTATAATGAACAGTTTATATAATGCACATTTGAAATAATATTCAAAATCTATAAGTAACGTTTAATATAATTTGGAAATGTCTACTTTTATTTTCGCAAAAACTGATTAGATTTAATAGTAGTAGTTAATAGGTTGAATCTGTTCCAAAACCGAATCGGGGCACCCCGACTTTACATAGTCTTTTGGCTCCTACCCTAGAGTGTATATAAAAACCGGAGGCGCGGAGACGATGCAGAAGCAACATTCATGTTTTGAGGTTAGGTTACAATATAATTTGATTTTCTCAAGAACGATGCGTTCCCTTAGAAAATTAGTTAATATGAAAGTTAGGTCTAATGAAAATTATATGAAAAGAGCATTATACAATTTGAAAATTATATGAAATGAACGTTATACTAAATGAAATTAGAGAAAATGAAAATTATATCAAATATTACATTAGATCATATAAAATTAGGTGAAATGTTTTTATAGCTTATGAAAATTATAACATATGAAAGTTATGTCAAATGAAATTAGACTATCTGTTATTATATCAAATACTAGCTTCTGCCCGTGACTTCGTCCGCGTTAAATTTCTTGTTCCCCCGACCCACCCTGTCGCAACACATTGCCTGCCCGTGATTTTACTTCATTTTCGCATAAACTTTCATTAAAAAAAAAAATTGTGTCCTAGTTTATAGGAATGTTATTCTTCCTCAAGAATTGGGCTGTAAAATGCAAAAAGATTTTTTCAAATCCAACTCGCAGTTCCAGAGATTAGCGCGTTCAAAAAACAAAAAACCGGCCAAGTGCGAGTCGGAATCGCGCACGAAGGGTTCCATACCATCCATACAAATCCTTTCTAATATTATAAATGTGAAAGTAACTCTGTCTGTCTGTATGTCTGTCTATCTGTCTGTCTGTCTGTCTGTCTGTCTGTCTGTATGTTACGTTTTGACGCCTAAACCGCTGAACCGATCGACATGTAATTTGGCAGGAATATAGCTTGGGATATAGAGAAGAATATAGGCTACTTTTTTACGCGATAACCGAAATCCGCGCGGGTGGTGCAAAAAAATACGGCAAAAAAATCATGTCCGTTGTATGGGAGCCCCCCTTAAATATATATTTTTTCTGTTTTTTAGTATTTGTTGTTATAGCGGCAACAGAAATACATCATCTGTGAAAATTTCAACTGTCTAACTATCACGGTTCATGAGATACAGCCTGGTGACAGACGGACAGACAGACAGACAGACAGACAGACAGACGGACAGCGGAGTTTTAGTAATAGGGTCCCATTTTACCCTTTGGGTACGGAACCCTAAAAACTAACTCTTCAGCTTTAGACTTCCTCGCAGAGTTGATCATTATTTTGCTGCGGAGTTATTATAAAACAGTTATATCTCCTAAGATATTCATTGAAATTAAATGAAGTAAGGGCAAGTTTGTTCAAAATTAAATACTTGTGATGAATAACGTATTTATTTGGATAAGGATTAATACCATGTTATGAAAACTCCTTCGCAAATATTGCATTAATTTCGAACAAATTTGATTACCAAAAAAAAAAGGTTATAGTGAGTCAATCTTAAAAGATAGACATATTCTGTTGCGGACTTTTTTTTAGAACATTTAAATAGGAACAATTCCATCATACATGATATTTGCGTAACTTAAACCGTTTACGCAGCGCACGCAACGGAAGATCTCAAAAAGGAATATTTTTTCCCGTTTTTGCAACATTTTTCATTTATGCTCCGCTCCTATTGGTCGTAGCGTGGTGTTATTGGTCGTAGCCTATAATATTTCTCAATAAATGGACTATCCAACACAAAAATAATTTTTCAGCTCCAACCAGTAGTTCCTGAGATTAGCGCGTTCAAACAAACAAACAAACAAACTCTTCAGCTTTATATATTATAAAAGTATAGATATACTAGATTACACACCCGGCGCCTTAGGCCGAACGTGCCTCGTTATCGCTTGTTCCGCGCTCTCGCTTGCACACTCGGCTCAGGCGGAACGTGACAATGAGTCATGAATTTTCGTGCGTGCAGCCGGCGTCCATCGATTCATAAGACGTTATCACGTCAAACAATTAAAATATTTTATTCGATACCTATGTAAATGTAACGTATACGCTTGTATATGCGTTTCGTGAAAAGTGTTATTTTGCAATCGCATTACAAACAGATACTTCAGTTTTATTTATTTGTGTATAGATGAATGGTCAAACGGAAACCTAACCTATCTCTAACCGAGGCGGGGTCGCGGGGTCCTAACATTTTGAAAAGGTTCTTCCCAAAAATAACCTGCCGGTGCCGGGTGCCCAAGATGTATAATTATGTAGGTATAGTAAATACGCAAGTGTATGTACCCGTTTTTTGTCAATAACGAGTATTTACCTATTTAATTTTGCAAAATATTACTTAATAAAAAATATCTAAAAGCCCATAAACTGTGAAATCTCCTCTTTTTGAATTCGGTTAAAAATGTAGAGTAGAGTGACATGTTAGAGAGGTAAGTGCATGCCCTAGTTCCGCGTGAGTCGTGGAAGATTGTGTGCCGAGGGCTGATAGTGCACCCGTTAGCTAGTGCAGCGCTATCGCGGAACGGTCACCGGCGCGCACCCGGATGGCTGCGTGTTTGTAAACATGCAGGGTGCAGAGGGCAGGGCCGCCGGGGGCGCGGGGGCTGGGGGGAGCCGCCAGGAAAGTTACCCTGCGATGTAGGCTCGCCGCCCGGCGCTGCCCGCCCCTCGCTATCGCCGGCCGCTATCTGCGCCGCGCTATATAACGGCCGGCCTGCCACCCCTCGGCACATTCACTGTTGTGTTACAGGCTGGTACACTTGTATCCCGACTTCATCTCCGACAGCTGAATCTCTCATCACAATGGCCGCCAAGTTTTTCGTGTTGGTCGCTTGTATCGCCCTGGTGAGTAGCTGCGCCGGTGAGCTTCGACGCCGTGTCCCTGTGTCCGTGTCACTCACTATCCGATCTCTCCACAGAGCCAGGCCGCCATGGTGCGCCGCGACGCGCCTGCTGCCTCGCCGCTGCAGGACATCGAGAAGCACGCCGCCGAGTTCCAGAAGACGTTCAGCGAGCAGTGGAACCAGCTCGTCAACTCCAAGAACACGCAGGAGGTCAACAAGGCGCTCAAGGAGGGCTCCGACTCCGTGCTGCAACAGATCTCTACTCTCTCCAACAGCCTGCAGGGCGCGGTCAGTATCACACCTATACCTACCACCAGTGCTAAACGTGGATCATTCGGTTTGCTTCAAAATGGTTGATCTGAATGATGTTCACGCGGCATGTGCGTGAATGGGCGCCTTCGGTTGAGACTGGTCATCTTCATTGTTCTCATATATTCATACATTCAAAACTATTACCTTACCAGGATTTTATGTGACTGGAATTTAAATTCGTGTCCATTGTCCTTTGAGTTTCTTATCCGTTCTTGTCCATAGGAAGCTCAAGAACGGGCAATCGACTAGCTTCAGCTGTCTAGCTGACGGACTCACTGACAATTCAAAAGTGCCCCCAAATGAATGGTATACAAATAAATAAAATTGAAGTGTCTGTTTGTAATGCCCAAATAACAGCTTTTGACTGAAAGCTTATACGGTACTTACTAGACAAAAACAATTTTTTAATTTATTGTCTGTCTGTCTGTTTGTTCCGGCTATTATCTCCGAAACGGCTGGACCGATTTTGACGGAACTTTCACTAGCAGATAGCTAATGTTATAAGTTACTTTTATTTTAGAAAAAGCCACGCGGGCGAAGCCGCGGGCAGCAGTTAGTGTCAAATAAAGGCTTTGAGTTTGAGCTAGTCGTAAATGATGTGTTTGTTACAGATGGGCGACGCCAACACCAAGGCCAAGGCCGCACTGGAGCAGGCGCGCGCCAACCTGGAGAAGACCGCGGAGGACCTGCGCAAGGCGCACCCCGACGTGCAGCAGAATGCCGACGCGCTGCGCGACAAGGTGCAGGCTGCCGTGACGAGCACCTTGCAGGTACCAAGCCCCCACCCACCACCTTCCACCAGCCACTTCTGACAGGCCACGTTTGATTTCAGTCATTTCGATATTTACCTACGCTGCGCTGATTCGAATTAGTTTGAAGTAATCAACCGAATTGTTTAGAGATTGTGAGTGGTTCGTTTGAGCAGAACTGCAAACGCTTGAGACTAATATGTTACATGTCCGGTTTGGCAGGAGACCCAGAAACTCGCCAAGGAAGTCGCCAGCAACATGGAGGCCACCAACCAGAAGCTGGCTCCTAAGATCAAGTCCGCGTTTGACGACTTCGTGAAGCAGGCCGAGCAGATGCAGAAGAAGCTGCACGAGGTCGCCAACAAGCAGTAGACACTGCACAGCACTCCCCGCGTACCGTCTAGCAACAATAAATGCATACTATGTACCTACCACATGACTTTTCTTGTCGCTAACTCGTCACCCCATCTGTCCACTCGGCGGCTGATACTGAGCTCGTAATAATACTCCGATTGCTACGTTTATCTGCGGCTCATTATCACAATACCTAGTGTACACTGTCAAGTCTACTTATTCCTAACAAATAAAAAGATAAAAAAGTAAACTGAACAATTTAATGAAAAGGTAAAAAATACAATTTCTAGAATTAAGATTATAAAAACCTACCTAAAACACACTCTCAAGGCAAGAAGGAGGTAAATTTATAGTACTTGAAAGGTAACTCCCAGCTCCGCGTCAGGAAAGCTTCCGCAATCTAGTGGGCAGGGCAGCTCCGAGGAACAGGAGTCAGGCAGCACCGAAGAAAGAATCTGAGCGCAGTCTCCGCAGTGTCGAGAAGTATACTTCATAGAAGAAATGTAGGGGTGCGTCAGAGCGTCGGCGACCCCAACACTGTTAACTTTAACAGTACAAACACGAGATAAATCTCCAGGAATCAGGCAGTAGACCTTCTGCAGTGGAGATGGTTCACTCAGAACCCAGACGTAAACGTAAACTGAACTGAATTGCTTCTCCAGGCTCCTTTTATAGGAAAATCTGGACGTTCTTGAATATTCTGTTCTCTTCGAAAAATCCATTTTCGATTTCAAGTTTTTGCTGTCCTCTTTTCTGCCAGTTATCTAACCAGCCAGGTGTAGTCGGCCAAGATGTATAAAACCTCCTGAACAAATTCTGAGAGTGCGTTTAAGAAACTTATAATTATAATAATTTAGAATTTAGTTATTTAGTAGACAACGTGTTTAAGTATAAAAGAGATTTAGAATATCCAAAATTATATAAGTAAATGATTTAGGTATTGAAAATACAAAGATTTTATTTAAAGATTTTATTCAAATGCTCTGAAAGGAAGAAAATAAACTTTAAATTAAATCAAACACGAGATTTACTTGTGTAGATAACAAGAATACAATAATTATGAAACTTGATCTTGACGTAAGTAAATCCAAGAAAAAAAGTATGTATTTTATAAAATAGGTAGATCTACAAGATTCAAGATTCAAGATTATTTATTTGTGGAAACATGAGTACACATACAGAGCATGCAAGTTATTAAATTACTTGCTTTATGTAGATTATGTCAAAGATGTATTGATAATATTGGTTAGTACACGGTATTAGATGTTGTCATTAAGAAATTCTAGAATACTGTAGTATGCTTTCCCTTCTAGCATTTTCTTTAATTTATTTTTCAATTGGCGGACATTAAGCTCCTTCCAACTATTTGGGAGTTTATTGAAAATTTTAGGGGCCATACAGAAAACACTCTTGTGCATTAATGCTGTTTTCGATCTATGTAGACAGAGAATACTGTCATCGCGTCTATTATGGTTGCGATCGACCACTTCTGATTGACGTGGGAATAAGTGTCGATTTGATTTTACAAACATGACAATGTCTAAAATGTAAAGGCAAGGCAGAGTTAATATTTTATATTTTTTAAAGTAGGACTTACAACTTTCGGTTGACTGTAACTTAAATATAGTCCTAATGCACCTTTTTAGGCTTTAGAGGGTATGTCTTTATCGGTTGAGTTGCCCCAGAAAATGATCCCATATCTTAAATGTGAGGAAACCAAACCGTGATAAGCCGTGAGCAATGATTCAGTGTTAAGCACTGGGACCAGTTTGAACAGCGCGTAACAAGAATTACTAATTTTTTTACTGAGTTCTATGTGTGCTTTCCAGTTTAGTTTTTTTGTCACTCCAAGGAATTTAATGTTGTCAGCTTCTGTAATAATTCTATTATTGTATTGGACGTTAAGATCAGTCATAGTTGATAAACGTTGACTGAAGTGCATTACATTAGTTTTATTAAGATTCATTTTTAGATTATTATTATTCATCCAATTAATTATTGATGTCAGAGAATTATTAATGTCGTTATTGCAGCCATCTTTAGTATTACATGGAATTGTGATAGTGCTATCATCAGCAAAGAGTGTAACTGGTTGGTCTACATGTTTAGGTAAGTCATTTATATATACTGCTAGCTTCTGCCCGCGACTTCGTCCGCGTGAAATTTCGGGCTACCCATCGCGTCGCATCCCGTCGCTCGCCCACGCTATAACTTCGTTATCACTTAGCGTTCTTTCTGACTTTTGTTCTTTTCGCTTGGCTCCTAAGGATCTCATCATCATCATCATCATTTTAGCCGAAAGACGTCCACTGCTGGACATAGGCCTCCCCCAATTGGGGGGGTTTGCCATAATCGCCACGCTTGGCAGGCGGGTTGGCGATCGCAGTATGGTGTTAAAAATAAATAGAGAACGCTGCTGCCCATTCTCTAGTAAATCCCTTAGTCGCCTTTTAAGACACCCACGGTAGGAAATGGGATGGAGCTATTCTTTACGTCCAACACCACACGGAACTAAGGATCTAACGTGATGTTATATAGCCTTCCTCGATAAATAGGCTATCCAACACTAAAATAATTTTTCTATTCGAACCAGTATCTAGTTCCTGAGATTAGCGCGTTCAACCAAACAAACAAACTCTTCTTTATACTGTACTGTATAGCTTTATAATATAGCTGACCCGCGCAACTTCGTCTACGTCACCTAAGAGAGAGAGTGGTTTATGTAATGAATTTACTACTTATTTTGTTACGGAGTTATTTTAAAATTATGATAGTTCCTAAGATGTTGATTGAAATCAAGTGATGTCAAGGACAATTTTGTTTACATTTAAATACTTGTGATTAATAACATATTTATTTGGATAAGGATTAATATTATGTTGATAAAACTCCTTCGCAAATAATGCATTAATTTCGAAAAAAATTGATTACCATAAAAAAAGATTATAGTGAGTCAATCTTAAAAGATAGACATATGCTGTCGCGGACTTTTTTTTAGAACATTTAAAGAGGAACAATTCCATCATACATGATATTTGCGTAACTTAAACCGTTTACGCAGCGCACGCAACGGAAGCTCTCAAAAAGGAATAATTTTTTCCCGTTTTTGCAACATTTTTCATTAATGCTCCGCTCCTCGTAGCTAGTTGTAGCGTGATGTTATATAGCCTATAATATTTCTCAATAAATGGACTATCCAACACAAAAATAATTTTTCAATTCCAACCAGTAGTTCCTGAGATTAGCGCGTTCAAACAAACAAAGAAACAAACTCTTCAGCTTTATATATTAGTATATAGATGAATAGTGGGGGACCCATCAAACTAGGTATGAGTAGGTGTGAGTACTATGTATTATAGAGCTACCATTTACCGGGTAATATGTCTTTTATTGACTTGAATGTGCCCCGGCGGCTGAGAGTATGTCATGCTCACTCAAATGTCTCGCTGGTGGTGGCGTGTGTGTTGGATCATTAAGTTCCCTTCAAAATGGTTGAGCTAAATGGTGCTGATCCATGCGTCATGTTCGTGAACGGGCGCCGTCAGTTGGGACTGGTCATCTCTTAGCTGCCACGGCTTATTTTAATTTTTGAATAGTTTCTGTTACGGACGCTTCTAACGTGCACGTCTTTCTACATTGTTCTCACATGTATAACTTCAACATGAATGATGTAACCCATATTTTGTAACAATATTTTGTTTTAAAAGAGTGTCCATGGAGTTTCTTGTCCGTTCTTCTCCATAGGAACCTACTACGCTTTGGAATGGGCAACTAGCTTCATCTTTCTGACTGACCGACCCCTTGACAATTCAAAAGTGCCTGTAATTGGTTTATTTGAAATAAATGCTTTGAGTTTTGAGTTTTTTTTTTTGACTACCCTGGGGGATTCCATACTTGACTACTTGTTCGTGCGAATGAAATATTTCTTCACATTAATTTTTACGTTTATCATTTTTTTTTTATCTCCGTGACCTGTTTTCTGTTATCAAGATATGTTTTTATTAATTTTAGAACATTGCCTCTTATACCGTATGCTTCCAACTTATTTATTAAAATATCGTGCCTTACGTAATCAAACACCTGCGTCATATCACAGAATATGGTGCAGACGGGATTGGTTCTGTCGACATTTACAATAACCTTATGTAGGAAATCGTAAACAGCAATATTTGTAGTTCGGTTTTCTCTGAATCCTTTTTGTTCGTTAACTAATACGAGTATATTATGTTTTTCTAAATAAGCATCTAATTCTTTAGATATATACTTTTCAAAAAATTTGGAGAAAACACTAATAAGCGAAATAGTTCTGTAAAATTCCATGGATTCTCTAATTTCTTTTTTAAATATAGGTTTTACAATTGATTTTTTTAAAGCTTCTGGGAATATGCCAGTACTTATACTTAAATTAATCAGATGGCTTAGATGCGTACAAATTTTTGGAGCAACTAACTTAACCATTTTTGTTGATATACCGTCATGACCCACGCTGTTCGTATTTTTCAATAATTTGATTATTCTAAACACGTCCTGCGGTATACAAGGGGGCATAAAAAAATTATTTTCTCTATTTGAGATTTTTGAAGTGACTTGATTTCCTGAATTAACAAGTAGGACTACTTTTTCAATAAAGTAGTTGTTAAATTCGTTGGCTATTTTCTGGGGATCTGTTATAGTGACACTGTTTACTTTTATTTTTGTGATAAGATTTCGTGGTGTGTTATGCTTTGAGTTATTGATAATTTGCCAACTGGTTTTAGATTTATTACTAGATTGTTTTATTTCATAATTATTCTGTGCATATTGCGTTAGTTGTATAATTTTCTTAAATAATTTAGAATATTTAGTCAAGCTATATTTATTAGTTCCATTTGGGTCACGTATGTATTGCCATAAAAGTTGCCGCTTCTTTTTGCTGCACATTTTGATACCACGTGATACCCACTTAGATTTATTTGCCGTATGTATGGTTACAGATACTTCGGGAAAGCATAAATGGTAGAAAAGCGAAAATGTTTCTATAAATGTATTGTAGGCTATGTTAGGATCACCTGTTTCGTACATCTCAGAGAATGACAACCTACGCAGGCAATTTTGAAATTTTGAAATTAATTCAGATTTATAATCACGACTTTTCATACGCCAGTATCTTAGAGTGCAACAGTTTTTGACGGGTATTTTTATTAATTGCGCTGTGTGGTCAGATAGCGCAAATTCAAGTACTTCTACTTTACAGGCTCTTTTAAAGTTATATACAATATTATCTTTACATGTTTGACTCTTTATTCTAGTGGGCTGATTAACTGATAATCTTAAATTATAACTCAGTAAGAGACATTCAAAATCTAAAGTTTGGTAAGATTTTTTTAAGATATTTACCTTGAAAACTCCTGCTATTACAATATTTCGAAAAGATTTATTAGTGAGTTCTCGTAAAAACATATGTAGTTTTTCCATGAACACATTGAAATTATTAGCGTTTGGAACTCTATAAATACAAGCTATTACAATTTTATCACTATCACTACATATTATAAAACAAAGTCCTCCGCCGCGTCTGTCTGTCTGTCTGTTCGCGATAAACTGAAAAACTACTGCACCGATTCTCATGCTGTTTTCACCAATGGATAGCTTGGTTCTCGAGGAAGGTTTTAGTATATAATTTGTTAAGTTTTTGTATGCATTTTTGTATGAATTAATGATATTTGTTGGAGGTGTCGGAAAAAAATAAGCCGTCTGGGAGCTTTCAACGAAAACGCTGTCTAAACGCTTTGAGATATAACAAAATAATGTATGGTGGAATTATGTATCTTATAAAGGTCTTCAAAAAAGCCCGCGATGGCATATGTCTATCTCTTAAGGATAACATACTATATCCATTTTATTGTCTTTTTGTAGGTATTTGTTTGCCAAATTTTACTCTTGGAAATACGATTACGATAACAATACGCTATTATACACTATGAACCGTTATTCTAGACCTATACAGTGAGACAGCAACTTTCCGGATCTGACGTCACGACCTCTCTTATTCCCCTCCCACCCGGCTCCGCCCCGCTGTGGCCGGGGGGAGGTGGCGTGGAGCTTGCCCGAACAGTCAGGCGTGCTCTTCACATTGGCATCGTTTTTCGGTGCGATCACACCTCTTCTAGTGCGGGCAACAGCGCTGCTGTTTAGTTTTTACAATTATTAGTTTAAATATTTTTTTTAGTTCGTGGAAAAACTTTATTCAGTGGTTATTTGAAAAACTCGGTAATAGTGTTTTGAGTACTAATAGAGTTTAGAGTGCGTGTTTTGTATACGTAATGGAAAATTCCACGAGAGCGCCTGCCGAGGGTGACGGGAGTCGTCCGCCTCCCCCTGCATCACCGCAGGCATCTTCGTCGTCGTCGAGCAGCTCCGCCCCACGTCAGAGACGCCGGCAGCTGCGGCAGGAAACCCGAGAAGACGAGCGCAGGTTAGATTTGCTGTCAAATCAAGTGAGTGAAATATTATCCTATTTAAAAAATTACGATCGCTTTTCAAACAAAGAAACCGAGCCTGAATCTGATTCTGATATTTCCATACATCCATCTGATGGCTTGAGGGTTTCTCTTGGGAATGATCACTTTCTCAGTAAACCAGAGAAGGCTAAAGTATTCGAATTTCCGGTGTCCACTAACCTACAAGAACCTACTGTTGAAAATGCTTCTGAGGGTAGATTATATGTGCTAAATAAACTACATCATTTTGATACTAATGATTGGCAAAGGGCCTTAGATACCTAGAAACTGAGAAAAAGTATGTCGCTAAGCCAGGTTTTTACGAACTCGATGTTAACACTGAACTTAGACATTGTGATGCAAATTCTTCTTGGCTTACATTACTTGATAGATCGTTTGGAGCTTTTACTCATGGGCTTATACAACAAAATGAGCTGCTAAGAAACAACTTTCAGCAAATCATAGAATGGGCGCAATCGCCTGGCTGTGTACTTAACGCTGACACGCTTTTTGAAAAGATTAATGCTTCTTTTTCCGAAAATTCATCAAACTCAAACTCAAACTCAAATCATTTATTTCAATTAAACCATTTACAGGCACTTTTGAATTGTCAAGCAGTCGGTCAGTAAGAAAAATTAAGCTACATTCCCATTCCAAAGCGTAGGTACCTATGGAGAAGAACGGGCAAGAAACTCCATGGACACTCTTTTAAATTAAATTGTTACAAAAGTATTCGGTTACATCTATAATGTTGCATTTATAACTAAAAGTGAGAACGATGTAAAAATAAAAATAATTAAAACTTACACGTTAAAAGCGTCAAGCGTAGGTACAACAAATAGAAACAAAATAAAATAAAATAACCCGTGGCAGCTAAGAGATGACCAGTCCCAACTGACGGCGCCCGTTCACGAACATGACGCATGGATTAGCACCATTCAGCTCAACCATTTTGAAGGGAGCTAAATGATCCAACACACACGCCACCATCAGCGAAACCTTTAAGTGAGCATGACATACTCTCAACCGCCAGGGCACATTCAAGTCAATGAAAGACATATTACCCGGTCAATGGTAGCTCTATAGTACATAGGACTCACACCTGTGCTATGCATTTATATAATACAAAGGAGATTGAGTTTATACAATGCAAAGATAGTCTTACACTCTTCAGCAGCTCCAACATGATTGTCAAATGTTAATTAACTAGCTGAGGTTGTGGAGCAGGACCAGCATTCAGCCAAGCATTTTTATCAGCGATGTAATCCCCCAACTTATAACTTATATCCTGCCTGCATAGTGTGCGTTTTATACAAGATTTAAATTTAGTCTCATTCAGTTGAAGTATGTGGGGTGGAATTTTATTGTAACATTTTAAACAGTACCCCATGAAAGATGAGTCTACTTTAGCCAGTCTGGAACCTGGTTGAGCTAATAGGTCCCTATTTCTAGTACTATAATTATGTCTTTCACCTCTTTTTCTAAAAAGATGTAAATTTTTCCTTACGTACATGATGTTTTCGTAGATATATTGACAAGGTACCGTCATGATGTTAACATCCTTAAACAGTTCCCTTAGAGAATCGCGCCTGCGGAAATTATATATGGCTCTGATGGCTCTTTTCTGCAGAATAAAAATAGACTCGATGTCTGCAGCCCGTCCCCAAAGTAAAATACCGTAAGACATTATACTATGGAAGTAACTGAAATAGACTAGCCTCGCGGTATCTACATCAGTAAATTGACGGATTTTTCTGACAGCATATGCTGCTGAACTTAGCCGTCCTGCAAGAGATGTTAAATGAGGACCCCATTGTAGTCTTGAATCGAGCGTGATCCCCAGGAAAACAGTTTTATCGACGAATTCTAGTTTCTCTTGATTCAATACTATCTCACAATCACTACTTTTGACATTTGGTAAAGAAAATATTATGCTCTTCGTTTTTTTCCCATTTAATACTAAATTATTAGCAGTAAACCAATTTTGGACCTGCAATAGAGCGTTATTTACGTCGTCAAAATTTGTAGCACGTCTATCTACCTTAAAAATTAAGGAAGTATCGTCAGCAAATAACACCATTTGTGGTTGTTTTTTTAATAAATGGAGTAGATCATTTATATACACTAAAAAAGGAAAGGACCCAATATCGAGCCTTGTGGAACACCCATTTTTACTTTTAAACCGAGTGAATTGATACCATTTATTTGAACTTGCTGTTGTCTATCATTTAAATAAGATTTTACTAAACTAAGTGCAAGTTTTCCAAGTCCGTAATGCCCAAGTTTCAAAAGTAAGGTTTCGTGATCGACACAATCAAATGCCTTGGAGAGGTCACAAAAGATTCCTATGGCATCTTGGGCCTCTTCCCACGCGTTAAAAATGTGTCTTAATAATGTTACACCGGCGTCGGACGTGCAACGTCCTTTGGTGAAACCATACTGTTGTTCGTGAAGGATTTTATTCGTGTTAAAATGATTGAGCATTTGATTAAGCATTACCTTTTCAAACACCTTACTGAAAACCGGCAACACGGATACGGGTCTATAATTATTGGTGTCTTTACTGTCCCCGGATTTGAAAAGAGGTATTACCTTACTGTATTTCATTAAATCCGGGAAGACTCCTTGATCTACACACAAGTTAAATATTAAGGCTAAGTAAGGCGCTATAGTCTCAATTATAGAGGTACAGACTTTAATAGACATTCCCCAAAGATCTTCGGTTAATTTGATCTTGATTTGCTTAAAAGCTTTTATTACTATTATGGGGTTAATATGCTTAAAGTTAAATTCAATCGGGCAGGCTGAAACGTTCGCCTTTACTAAATCAAAAGAGAGCGAGGGTGAGGAATTTAAGGTTTCAGTCGTTTTGAGTGGGATACTGGTAAAGAAATTTACAAATTCTTGCGCAACTACTTTGTTATCGCAAATCTTACATGAAAGTGTCCGAGGATCTCTTGCAAATGAGTTGTGGAAGACGTGCTGATATTATTCAAAGACGTCGTGACTGCATTTTGTCGGGTGTCAAGGACAAATATGTAAAGGTGGACTTGCAAAAGATCCCCCCTACACAATATAACCTTTTTAACCCACAGGATTTAACCACCTTTTTACAAAAGGCTGGTGGTACTAGTAAGTTATTCTCTGCCCAAAAGCGCTCTGCGGAAGAGCCTCATGCCATGACTATGCGGAATAGACAGGATGGCCCTCAGTAGAGGCCGAAAGTCGGGAAACAATAAATCCAGTTCAAGGCATAATGAAAACAAAAAACGGTCCTTCGGCAATCGTAAATCCGATCAGTATCGTAAGTGACTATCCTCAAGAAATTTCATTTTATGGCGGGCGGTTAAAACATTACATTCAAATTTGGAGGAATTACGGTGCTCCAGAGAACATTATAAAAATGATATCTGGTTACCGAATTTCCTTTTTCAAAATACCCCCACTTCAAAG
Source organism: Dryobota labecula (assembly GCA_947523025.1). Classification (NCBI taxonomy): domain Eukaryota; kingdom Metazoa; phylum Arthropoda; class Insecta; order Lepidoptera; family Noctuidae; genus Dryobota; species Dryobota labecula. Next base: position 18,027 of record OX383303.1, on the reverse strand, counting down.
TCCAGACTTATTAACACGTTTTCAAACTCCAACAAGCTTATTGATGTCGGAACAAATCGAGATTTAGAAACAACAGAAAATCTTGATTCGAGTACATCCATCTCCAAGTTATGTCTGTCCGATGTTTTTAGTGCAAAAGTCAGATACCAGCAATCGCCCGATATTCAATTTAAAAAATCTAAACCGCTATTTAATGCAAACAAAGTTTCGCTTAATAAATATGTACCGTGTGCCGGATTTCTTGCAACCGAACGACTGGGCGATCAAAATAGACCTTTCTCAGGCCTATTTTCACCTAGCAGTCAGCCCCAGTCATCACCCATTTCTGCGAGTATTATACGCAACAGAAAAGAAGTCGAGCCGCCTCCTGCAACGTCCGGGGACGCGCCACAGAATTCTGGGCGGCGTCCTGTAGTGTGTCCCTCCTTAACAGAGGGACTGTCCACACGTGTGTGCGGCAGCAGGGAGGGTCGGTGGTCGACGTATCGTTTGCCACCCCCGTGCTGGCCACGCACGTCGTGAACTGGCGGGTGGAGATGGTGGAGACCTTGTCGGACCACCGATACGTGCGGTTCGACATCTCCACCCAGAGCTCCCAGGGGACGGTCCACTCGGGCCAATCTGCGTTCCCACGGTGGGCTCTCACCCGCCTGGACCGAGAGGCTGCGCAGGAGGCGGCGTTCGTCCAGGACTGGCTCGCACCTCCTGTCGAGGTACTGGACGTGGATGCCGCGGCGGTCGAGCTGAGGCGGGCCCTGACCGAGGTGTGCAATTCCAGCATGCCCCGGTCTCGCCGCCCGGCTCCCCGCCGCGCCGTCTATTGGTGGTCGGAGGAGCTGGCTGGGCTCCGGGCCGCCTGCGTGGCGGCCAGGAGGGCCTACACGCGGAGTCGACGACGCAGGCCCCGAGACCCCACCAACGAGGAGGGCCTCTATGCCTCGTACGTCGACGCCAAGACGGTCCTCAAATCGGCAATGGGGGCGGCCGAGGACGCGGCGAGAGCCGAGATGCTCGAGGGTCTCGACAGGGACCCTTATGGACGACCATACAAGGCGGCGCGGAACAAACTGCGCCCCTGTGGTCCTCCACTGACGGAGGCGCTCGAGCCGGCATTGCTAGATGGGGTGGTTCGGACTCTGTTTCCGTCCAGGACCGACTTCACCCCTCCAGTGATGGACCCCCCGCGGGTGGAGGTTTCGCCGGAGGAGGGAGTCCCCGCGGTTACGGAGTCGGAACTGTACGCGGGGATTCTGCGCCTCCGCGCGAAGAACACAGCCCCAGGGCCGGACGGCGTTCCCGCACGGGTGGTGGCCATCGCCGCCTCACAGATGGAGGAGAGGTTTCGGGACCTCTTTAGCGCGTGTTTTACGACTGGGAGGTTCCCGAAGCCCTGGAAGGAGGGGCGGCTATGCCTTCTCCGAAAGGAGGGACGCCCGGCGGATTCCCCCTCGGCTTACCGGCCTATCGTTCTGCTCGATGAGGTCGGTAAGTTCTTCGAGGGGATAATCGCCGATCGGCTCAATAGCCACCTGGGGACGGTGGGGCCGGACCTGTCGGACGCCCAATTCGGTTTCCGACGGGGTCGTTCGACGGTCGACGCGCTGGCCCTACTCAAGGGCCAGGTCAAGGAGGCCGTGGAGGCGGGTGACGGAGTGTTGGCGGTGTCATTCGACATAGCCAACGCCTTCAACTCCGTCCCCCACTCTACAATCTTGGAGGCGCTCCGGTATCACGGAGTGCCTCAGTACCTGCGCCAACTGTTGGCCAGCTACTTGGAGGACCGGGTGGTCCTCCTCGAAGACAAGTCGGCGACCATGAGGCGATACAGCGCAGAGTCCGGTGTTCCACAGGGGATTGGATTCAACTGGCTCCTGCGGGGAACCCTCCTCCGTGGCACGAGTATCATCTGCTACGCGGATGATACCCTCCTCATTGCCCGGGGGAGGAACTTCAGGGAGGCGGCCAGTCTGGCCTCTGCTGGCGGGTCCTTAGTGGCGGGAAGGATCCGCCGCCTAGGGCTGAAGGTGGCGCTGCAAAAGACCGAGGCCGTGTATTTCCACGGGCCTCGGCAGCGCATCCCCCCTGACGGCCACATTGTCGTGGAGGGCGTCAGGATCGGGGTCGGGGCCCAGATGAAATATCTGGGCCTTGTACTCGACAGCAGGTGGCGCTTCGGTCCGCACTTCAGCGGGCTGTCGACCCGCCTGCTGAAGACCGCGAACGCCCTGTCCTGGCTTTTCCCGAACCTGGGGGGTCCGAAGGCGCGATGCCGGCAGTTGTACGCCGGCATCCTCAAGAGCATGGCCCTTTATGGGGCTCCGATCTGGGCGGACTCCCTCCACAGGAGGGAGAACGCCACTGCCATCCGCAGGCCCCAAAGGGCCATTGCACAGCGGGTGGCGAGGGCCTACCGCTCGGTAGGCTTTTCGGCAGCGTGCGCTCTGGCCGGCACCCCTCCTTGGGAGCTCGAGGCATGGGTGCTGACCAGAGTGTACGAGTGGACGGCGCGGCGCAAGGCGCTAGGGGAGCTCCCCGCCGCAGAAGAGCGGGAGGCCGTGCGGCAAGAGGCGAGGGATGCTATCGTCCTTCATTGGACGGAGGACCTCGCCTCTGCCACTTTTGGCCGCCGAACCCTGGACGCGCTCGGGCCAGTCCTGAAGGATTGGCTCGAGCGGTCCCATGGTTTCCTCTCTTTCCGTCTGGTGCAGGTGTTATCCGGGCATGGATGCTTCGGATCGCACCTGCATCGGATCCAAAGGGAGGAGACCCCGTCGTGCCACGACTGTGGCGCGGCGGTGGACACGGCACAGCACACCCTAGAGGTGTGCCCTGCCTGGTCGGAGCTGCGCCATAGTCTGGTCGCAGCGGTCGGGCGGGACCTCTCGCTCCCCAGCGTTGTCAGCTCGATGCTGGAGAGCGAGGGGGCCTGGGCAGCGGTCGCCTCCTTCTGCGAAGAAGTGATGTCGCAGAAGGAGGAGGCGGAGCGCGTGCGGGAGGACGATCCTCTCGCAGCGCCGCTCCGAAGGCGGAGGAGGGCTCGAAGAAGACGTCAGTATGACAGTCATCTCCGACTCCTCCCAGGTGGAGGCCAGCAGGCAACGGGTGCGGGGGCACCCTTGCCTGTATTGCACAGGCCTCCACCAGTGTCGGATGGGAATGGCCAGGTGTTCCCGGCCATTCCCGTAGCCCCCCAGCTTGGGGGGCATGCGGGGCCCGCCAGCTAGGCGGGCACGCGCCGGGAGGGTCGTGGACGTAAAGGCTGTGCCAGTTTCCCATGGCCCTCCCATAACGGCATTGAGGGAACACCGCTGGGTTTTTTAGTGGGTATACTCGTGGGCACTCTGCCGGGGAGTCCCACATACCCCTCCCGTCCCCCGACGGGAGGGTATGCGTAATCAATTTTTCCCAGCGGTAAAAAAAAAAAAAAAAAAAAAAAAAAAAAAAAAAAAAAAAAAAAAAAAAAAAGGTTAGGTTAGGTTAGGTTAGGTTGGGGTCGTCATTGTATCGGTGGCGCGAGGAAGCGAGGGCGCGGGGCGAGTGGCTGATGCAGCGACATGTGGAGCTGCGTCGGTCACAGCTTCGCGAGGTCCTGGTGGCGGAATGGCGGGACAGGCTTTCACGCCCTACCGCCGGCCTCGGTACGATCGAGGCGGTCCGGCCGGTGCTCGACCTTTGGCTCGGGAGGAGGCACGGCTCCCTGTCGTTTCGGGTGACGCAGGTGCTCTCGGGGCATGGTTGCTTCGGGAAGTACCTGTGTCGCATAAACAGGGAGCCGGACGCCCGGTGTCACCACTGCGTCGACTGTCGGGAGGACACGGCGTGGCATACGCTGGCAGAGTGTGCCGCTTGGGAGGAGCCGCGCCGTGCCCTCATCTCTGGAGTAGGCAGTGACCTCTCGCTGCCGGCCGTCGCTCGTTCGATGGTCGACAGCGAGGAGTCCTGGGACGCGGTGGTTTCCTTCTGCGAGACAGTAATTTCGCAGAAGGAGGCTGCGGAACGGGAAAGGGAGATCTCGTCCACTAACCCGGCCCGCAGCAGGCGCACCGGGCGTCGGCGGAGGGCGGACAACGCCCTCTTCCAGCCCCCCTAAATGGGTCCAGGGACGACGGACTAGGGGACGTCCGTCGCCCCCCATATATCGGACCCGAGGTGGCGGCGCGTAGTGTTCCACGCGCGCCCCTCTGAGACGTCGCGGGGGGAGTCAAACACCTCACTCCCCCCCTCGACCGGAGGAGAGGCCTGCAGTGGCGGGCCGGCACCAGTCGGGGGTCGCGGAAGTATGTTCGTTCCCGTGACCCCCGGCGTAGGTGTGAGACGGAACACCGGGGTGGTTTTTAGTCAGTAAGAGTCTGACAGACCCCTCCGCCCGCCCCAGGGCGGAGGACATCCATGAGGATTTTCCACCCCGGAACAAAAAAAAAAAAAAAAAGGTTAGGTTGGGGTGGGGTGCATGTTGAAGAGCCTCCTCGTGGCGCACCCTGGACAACGTCGGCTCCAACTGCCCACCAGGTTTTGGTGGACACTTGGGGCTGGCGGCTAATCTTCAACACACGGGGAAGGGTCATGGTTCCAATCACCGATCATCATTGATGGGCGGTGAAGGGAACCGGGCTATACACGTCTACTCCCCCTCTGCTTACAGAGGAAGGTGAGTGGGCGTAGACCGGGGAGGATTAGGTAAGGTTAGGTTAGGATAATAAAAAAAAAAAAAAAAAAAAAAAAAAAATAAAAAAAAAAAAAAAAAATAAAATAAAAAAAACATGTGTATATAATTAGGTTAGGTTAAGTAGGGACCCAATCCTAAGCTCTGAAGCGCGGCGAGAGGATGAGTGGCTGGTGGGGGACCAGTCGCTAGCGTTTCACCTGTAGATACCTGCCGTCCTCTACAGTATATAGGCTTACCTAGGTAAAAGGCTCTGCCTAGGTGGACATATATTTCCTAAGCACTCGTGGGAACAAAATGAATACGAATAAATTAAACAATAAAAAAGATGATGAGCCTATTTTGGCGGAGGTGCCGCTTGCCGGAAACGGTAACAAGAGCCGAGGAGGCTCCAGTCCCGAAAGGGACTTGATGTGCGTTGAGAGCACACGCGGGCGCACTAGAAAACCGGAGAAGGTGCCGATCGTTTTGGTCGAGCAGATGGGTGCTAGTGCGTCCGGAAGGATTAGGTCGGCGAGCGTGGCGAGCGTAGGCTCGGGACGCTCGCAGATTGAAGAAACTGGTGGGCCTATTATGGCGGAGGTACCGCTTGCCGGCAACGGCAACAAGGGCCGAGGAGGCTCCAGTCCCGAAAGGGACATTAAGTGCAGGGAGACGACACGCGGGCGCGCCTCTAGATCTGGATCTAGATCCAGATCTCGAAAGCGCAGCCTTTCCTCAAACGAGGAAAATCCGGAGGTGGCCGCTAAGGTGGCATCGGCTCGGAGGGGCAGAGCCCGAATGGTGCCATGTGGGGCCAACGCTCGGATGCCGCCGGAGCGTGATGGGCGAGGTCGCTTTGTTGCGCCAGCTCCAGTGGAGCGCATGGAGGGCGCGGAGAGCGACCCAGGGCTGACCATGGCGGACTCGAGCGGGGGCTCCGCTATGTCCCTGCTGGGCGAAAATCGCGCGGAGGCCGCTGCCGCTAAGCGGGCGCAGCAAAGGGCTGTCGTGGCTGACGAGGTCAGTGAGTTGGCCCGGCAGGCCCGAGAGCGGCGCTCTGCCCGGATGGCCGGAGGGAGCCCTACGGCGGTGGCGCTCAGTCGCCAGGTTTTAGACGGCGTGGACGTCGTCCTGAGGGTTGCCACCAAATCGGGCAACTTGAAGGGCACGTTCACGCGCGCTCTGAAGGAGGCGGCTGAGGGCATCCGGGAGGCGGTTGAGGTCCTCGTGAAGCGCACGGGCACGGAGGAGACAGCGAAGCTGTGGGAGGAGAACGGCCGTCTCCGATCCGAGCTCGAGGACCTCAAGCGGCAGTTTGCCGCCCAGAGAATGGCTCCCGCGGCCACCGGGTCTTCTCGCGTTGCGACCCCGTCGTCGGCTCCATCGCCTGCGTCGAAGCCTGCACTTGAGGATGCGGAGGTCGAAAAGATCGTCCGCATTTGCATGATGCAGTGCGGAGATATGGTGGGTGCCCGCCTTGAGGCGATGGAGTCGAGACTCCTCCCGGAAGTGTCCGTCCGCCCTCCGCTCGCTGGGGACGGGCGAAGGAAGGAGGCGTCTGACGGGGGGAGCCCGACGGCCGTGCTGGCTAAACCTAGTCAATCCGGGGGGAAAGCCGCCAAAAAGCCCACGCCCCAGACGGCCACCTCCCGCACTGCGGCACCTCCAGCGGCACCTCTGGCGACCGCGCCTGGGCCTAGCTCGGAGACCTGGACGACGGTCGTCAAGAGGAATAAGAAGGGGAAGAAGAAGACAGCGCCGCCAGCACCAGCACCCGCTGTAGCACCCGCACCCCAGAAGGCAAAGGGACCGCCTAAGGTCAGAGCCCCACGCTCCGCGGCTGTAGTAATTACACTGCAGCCCGGAGCCGTTGAAAGGGGCGTTACGTATAAGGCGGTCCTGACGGAGGCTAAAGCCAAAGTCGCGTTCCCGGACCTTGGCACACCGTCTGGCTTCAGATTGAAGCCGGCGATGACGGGGGCGCGGCTTCTTGAGGTGTCGGGAGTCTCCAGCGGGGAAAAGGCCGACATCCTGGCCGCCAAGCTGAGGGAGGTTCTCAACCCGGAGGACGTCCGAGTGTCCAGGCCGATGAAGACCGCAGAGCTGCGCGTCGATGGCTTGGACGACTCGACGACCCCGGCTGAGGTCGTGGCGGCCGTCGCCGAGGCCGGCGGATGTCCACCCGGGGACGTGCGGACGGGCGACATTCGGGCCGACGCTTCCGGGCTCGGCACGATTTGGGTGCGGTGCCCGGTGGCGGCGGCTAGTAAGGTCGCTGAAGGGGGACGTTTGAGGGTGGGGTGGGTTGCAGCGAGGGTCAAGCTGCTGCAGCCCAGGGCTATGCGGTGCTACCGATGCCTGGACATTGGGCATGTCCGGGCGCGGTGCACTGCCGAAACGGACCGCAGCGAGCAATGTTATCGCTGCGGCCAGCCCGGCCACAAGGCGGCCCAGTGCTCCGCGGCGCCAAACTGCAGCCTCTGTACAGCTGCAGGGAGGCCCGCTGGGCACAGAGCTGGCGGAAAAGCCTGTGGCGCACCCACCCAACGGAAGAGGGGGGGTGCCAAGGCTGCCGGGGGCTCTTTACCCCCCCCTCAGCCTGGCAGCTCGTCGGCCGACTCCCGGCCTAGGAATGGTGCGGAGGGGATGGACTGCGCATAAATGGCGCTGCACCATTTCCTCCAGGGCAACCTCAACCACTCTGCTAGAGCTCAGGATCTCTTCCTCCAGAGCATGGCAGAGTGGTCGATTCATGTGGCTGTGGTCGCCGAACCGTACTTCGTCCCCCCCCGGGATAACTGGGTGGGAGACCTTGACGGTTTGGTGGCCATCATTGGCGGGGCTCTTGTCAACCCGTCCCGAGGTCACGGCTGGGTAGCCGCCCTCGCGGACGGCATTGGCACGGTTGGGGCATATTTTTCGCCCAACAAGAGTCTCGCCGACTTCGAGAGGTTCCTTGTCGAGTTGGGTGCCGTCGTGGGCCGACTCCACCCTCGCCCCGTGCTGTTGCTCGGAGATCTCAACGCCAAATCTGCGGCGTGGGGATCCCCGGTGACCGATGCTAGGGGTGAGGTGTTGGAGGAGTGGGCGGTCACGACTGGCTTGACCGTCCTAAATCGGGGCTCGGTCTACACGTGCGTGCGGCAGCGGGGCGGCTCTATAGTGGACGTCTCGTTCGCTAGCCCCGCTGTTGCGTGCCGTGTCCGCGACTGGCGGGTCGCCGTGGAGGTGGAGACGTTGTCGGATCACCGATACATCCGTTTCGACGTCTCCGCCCAGACCACTGGCGGCCGTGGTTCGCCGGCCCCGCGAACGGACGGTCCGCACTGGGCGCGTAAGCGCATCGACAGGGAGCTTCTCGAGGAGGCCGCTATTGTCCAGGCCTGGAGCCGGGAGTCGGCAACGACCGGACCCGTCGACGTCGAGCAGGAGGCGCTGTGGTTCCGCGGGGCGATGACGCAAATTTGCGACGCGTCGATGCCCCGGGTCCACGCACAGACAGGAAGGCGCCAGGTGTACTGGTGGACTGCCGAGATCGCGCAGTTGCGCGTCGCGTGCGTGGCGGTCAGACGCCAGTACACCCGATACCGGAGGAGACGTCGTCGGGTCCCTGACGAAGAAGCCGCGCTGTATGAGGTGTACCGCGCGGCGAAGGAGACTCTGGGGCTGGCCATCGGCGAGTCGAGGACGCGAGCCAGGGAGGAGATGTTGGAGACTCTAGACGGGGATCCGTGGGGGCGCCCTTATCGCGCGGTCCGAGGGAAACTTCGAGCCGCGGCGCCCCCACTTACGGAGAGTCTCCAACCCGAGCTGCTGGAGGAGGTAGTCGCAGCCCTCTTCCCGACAAGAGCGGAGCATACTCCGCCGCCGATGGCTTTGCCCACAGCCGCAGAGTCTACAGAAGAGAACGCCATCAGCGTCCCAGAGGTGACACAGGCAGAGATGAGGGCAGCCGTGATGCGGCTCCGGGCCAAAAACGTGGCTCCGGGGCCCGACGGGATCCACGGCTGCGTGTTAGCCCTCGCTCTGAAGGAGCTTGAGCCCCAACTGAGAGGACTCTACACAGCGTGTCTTGAGCGGGGCCAGTTTCCCACTTTGTGGAAATCTGGTCGTCTGGTCCTGCTCAGGAAGGCGGGGCGCCCTGCGGACTCGTCGTCCGCGTACCGGCCCATAGTGCTGCTAGACGAGGTGGGTAAGCTGTTTGAGCGGATAATCGCAGCCCGCCTCGTCGGCCACTTGTGCAGAGAGGGGCCGGACCTGGACGACAGTCAGTTCGGGTTTCGGCATGGGCGCTCTACCATCCACGCTGTGTCGCGGGTGAGGGTCCTGGCGGAGGAAGCGGTGTCTCGGGGCGGGGTGATGTTGGCGGTGTCCTTGGACATCTCTAACGCCTTCAACACCCTGCCCTGGAGTTGTATTCGGGAGGCACTGCGGTATCATCGGGTGCCTCCCTACCTCTGCCACATCGTTGGGGCTTATCTGTCCGAGAGGTGTGTCACCTACGTGGGACGTGATGGCGTTAACCAGCGCCGCATGTCGTGCGGTGTTCCACAGGGCTCGGTCGTAGGGCCGCTCCTGTGGAACATCGGGTACGACTGGGTGCTGAGGGGTGAACTCCAGCCGGGCGTGGACCTGACGTGCTATGCGGACGACACGCTGGTCACGGCCCGGGGGAGTTCGCACAGGGAGGCAGCGTTGCTGGCGACGGCGGCGGTCTCACAGGTGGTGAGCCGCATACGGCGCCTCGGCCTGGAGGTGGCCCTCAACAAGTCGGAGGCCATGGCGTTCCATGGTCCCCGGCGGGCGCCGCCAGCCGGATCACACATCGTGGTCGGTGGGGTTCAGATTGCTGTCGAGTCCACCATGAAGTACCTAGGATTGGTGCTCGACAGCCGGTGGGACTTTGGACCCCACTTCCGGCGGCTGGCGCCCAAGTTGATGGGCGCGGCAGGGGCGCTGTCAACGCTGCTTCCCAATCTGGGGGGCCCGAGCGTCGCCTGTAGGCGACTATACGTGGGGATCGTGCGATCCATGGCCCTGTACGGGGCCCCGATCTGGGCGGCTGACCTGACGGCCGGCAGCATCGCTGTTCTGCGGAGACCGCAGAGAGCAATGGCCGTCAGAGTCATCAGGGGGTATCGCACGATCTCCTACGAGGCGGCTTGCGCACTGGCCGGATCCCCGCCCTGGGACCTGGAGGCGAAAGTACTCGCGTCATTGTATCGGTGGCGCGAGGAAGCGAGGGCGCGGGGCGAGTGGCTGATGCAGCGACATGTGGAGCTGCGTCGGTCACAGCTTCGCGAGGTCCTGGTGGCGGAATGGCGGGACAGGCTTTCACGCCCTACCGCCGGCCTCGGTACGATCGAGGCGGTCCGGCCGGTGCTCGACCTTTGGCTCGGGAGGAGGCACGGCTCCCTGTCGTTTCGGGTGACGCAGGTGCTCTCGGGGCATGGTTGCTTCGGGAAGTACCTGTGTCGCATAAACAGGGAGCCGGACGCCCGGTGTCACCACTGCGTCGACTGTCGGGAGGACACGGCGTGGCATACGCTGGCAGAGTGTGCCGCTTGGGAGGAGCCGCGCCGTGCCCTCATCTCTGGAGTAGGCAGTGACCTCTCGCTGCCGGCCGTCGCTCGTTCGATGGTCGACAGCGAGGAGTCCTGGGACGCGGTGGTTTCCTTCTGCGAGACAGTAATTTCGCAGAAGGAGGCTGCGGAACGGGAAAGGGAGATCTCGTCCACTAACCCGGCCCGCAGCAGGCGCACCGGGCGTCGGCGGAGGGCGGACAACGCCCTCTTCCAGCCCCCCTAAATGGGTCCAGGGACGACGGACTAGGGGACGTCCGTCGCCCCCCATATATCGGACCCGAGGTGGCGGCGCGTAGTGTTCCACGCGCGCCCCTCTGAGACGTCGCGGGGGGAGTCAAACACCTCACTCCCCCCCTCGACCGGAGGAGAGGCCTGCAGTGGCGGGCCGGCACCAGTCGGGGGTCGCGGAAGTATGTTCGTTCCCGTGACCCCCGGCGTAGGTGTGAGACGGAACACCGGGGTGGTTTTTAGTCAGTAAGAGTCTGACAGACCCCTCCGCCCGCCCCAGGGCGGAGGACATCCATGAGGATTTTCCACCCCGGAACAAAAAAAAAAAAAAAAAAAAAGGTTAGGTTGGGGTCCACAGGGCTCGGTCGTAGGGCCGCTCCTGTGGAACATCGGGTACGACTGGGTGCTGAGGGGTGAACTCCAGCCGGGCGTGGACCTGACGTGCTATGCGGACGACACGCTGGTCACGGCCCGGGGGAGTTCGCACAGGGAGGCAGCGTTGCTGGCGACGGCGGCGGTCTCACAGGTGGTGAGCCGCATACGGCGCCTCGGCCTGGAGGTGGCCCTCAACAAGTCGGAGGCCATGGCGTTCCATGGTCCCCGGCGGGCGCCGCCAGCCGGATCACACATCGTGGTCGGTGGGGTTCAGATTGCTGTCGAGTCCACCATGAAGTACCTAGGATTGGTGCTCGACAGCCGGTGGGACTTTGGACCCCACTTCCGGCGGCTGGCGCCCAAGTTGATGGGCGCGGCAGGGGCGCTGTCAACGCTGCTTCCCAATCTGGGGGGCCCGAGCGTCGCCTGTAGGCGACTATACGTGGGGATCGTGCGATCCATGGCCCTGTACGGGGCCCCGATCTGGGCGGCTGACCTGACGGCCGGCAGCATCGCTGTTCTGCGGAGACCGCAGAGAGCAATGGCCGTCAGAGTCATCAGGGGGTATCGCACGATCTCCTACGAGGCGGCTTGCGCACTGGCCGGATCCCCGCCCTGGGACCTGGAGGCGAAAGTACTCGCGTCATTGTATCGGTGGCGCGAGGAAGCGAGGGCGCGGGGCGAGTGGCTGATGCAGCGACATGTGGAGCTGCGTCGGTCACAGCTTCGCGAGGTCCTGGTGGCGGAATGGCGGGACAGGCTTTCACGCCCTACCGCCGGCCTCGGTACGATCGAGGCGGTCCGGCCGGTGCTCGACCTTTGGCTCGGGAGGAGGCACGGCTCCCTGTCGTTTCGGGTGACGCAGGTGCTCTCGGGGCATGGTTGCTTCGGGAAGTACCTGTGTCGCATAAACAGGGAGCCGGACGCCCGGTGTCACCACTGCGTCGACTGTCGGGAGGACACGGCGTGGCATACGCTGGCAGAGTGTGCCGCTTGGGAGGAGCCGCGCCGTGCCCTCATCTCTGGAGTAGGCAGTGACCTCTCGCTGCCGGCCGTCGCTCGTTCGATGGTCGGCAGCGAGGAGTCCTGGGACGCGGTGGTTTCCTTCTGCGAGACAGTAATTTCGCAGAAGGAGGCTGCGGAACGGGAAAGGGAGATTTCGTCCACTAACCCGGCCCGCAGCAGGCGCACCGGGCGTCGGCGGAGGGCGGACAACGCCCTCTTCCAGCCCCCCTAAATGGGTCCAGGGACGACGGACTAGGGGACGTCCGTCGCCCCCCATATATCGGACCCGAGGTGGCGGCGCGTAGTGTTCCACGCGCGCCCCTCTGAGACGTCGCGGGGGGAGTCAAACACCTCACTCCCCCCCTCGACCGGAGGAGAGGCCTGCAGTGGCGGGCCGGCACCAGTCGGGGGTCGCGGAAGTATGTTCGTTCCCGTGACCCCCGGCGTAGGTGTGAGACGGAACACCGGGGTGGTTTTTAGTCAGTAAGAGTCTGACAGACCCCTCCGCCCGCCCCAGGGCGGAGGACATCCATGAGGATTTTCCACCCCGGAACAAAAAAAAAAAAAAAAAAAAAAGGTTAGGTTAGGTTAGGTTCGGCCCTTCTCAGGGCCAACCTAAAGGCCCTTCTCAGGGCCAGTCCGAGGGCGCTTCGGCGTCGGAGGCTAGCCGCGCATCGTCTGCGGCTAGCTTCTACTGCCTAGCAGACTCGGACAACGAGTCCATTGGGTTCGATGTTCGGACCCAATCCACTGGCCCTTCTAAGGGCCACGCTGGAGCTGGCCGCGCACCATCTGCGGCCAGCTTATCCAGCCTACAGGCGGAGCTGGAGGTATCGGACTCCGACATATCGGAGTCTGCTATGGACACGTCGGCGGCCGGAAGTGACCGCCTCCAGAGGAAGCGGGCTTTCATGAAGCCCGGGTCCGGTGGCTCCTCGGAGTCCATTGGGAAGTCGAAGAAGAGGCCGAAGTCAAAAAAGGCCTCGACCTCTCCGTCGACTTCCACCCATGAAGTAGGCCTGCTGGACGCCGAGCGTCAACTCGGCCTAGCCAAGAGGGCGCAGCTCCAGCAGGACCTGGAGGAGGCGGTCGCCGCGAAGGAGCGTCAGGCGCGGGCCGCCAGGTCGAGGGCCGGTTACGGTGCATCAAGTGTGCTGTACGCCGGCCACTCCCTGGCGGAACTTGAGCGCATGGCGCTCGAAGACAAGGAGGAGGTTCTGGAGGTCGCCTCGAGGTCCTCAAACCTCAAGGGGACCTTCCAGAAGGCCCTCAAGTGCCGAGCCGTGAGCTTACATGGCATCGTGGCGGAGCTGGTGCAGCGCACCGCCACTGAAGAGACGCGGCAGCTGCAGGCGAAGGTGGATCGCCTGCAACTGGAGGTCAGCCAGCTGCACCAGAAGCTGGCTGAGACCACGGCTCGGCACGTCCAACCTGCCCCTGCCCCTGGTCCGGTGGTAGGAGGCTCCTCCTCCTCTTCCAACCTTGAGGATATTATCCGAAAGGTGGTCATGGAGGAGAGGGCCTTCACCAGAGCCTGCTTTGCAGGGATAGAGGACCGGCTCCTGCCGGAAACGCGGCTACGTCCACCGCTAGCGGTGGACAAGCGTCGCACGGCAAAGGGGCCGGAACCTGTGCCTGCGGCAGGCCCGGCATCGGGGGAGCAGCCCCAGGCCCCGAAGCCCTCCAAGGGCAAAGGTAAGGGAAAGAGGACCACCGCGGCCTCTCAGACCCTTGCCACTAGCACGGAGGGAGCGTCTGCTGCTCCAGCAGCCCCCCCGAGCTCGCAGAGGGAGGACGCCTTTCTTCCCTCCACCACCCCGTCCAACCAGACGTGGACGGAAGTGGTCAGGAGGGGAAAGGGCAAAAAGCCTGCTGCGGCTGCTTCGGCAGCCCAAAAGGCTCCGGCGGGTGGGAGGAAGTTGGTTCCTCCCAAAACTGCGGCGGTCGTGGTGACCATCACCCCGGAGGCCGTGGAGCGGGGCGAGACGTACGAGTCCGTACTAAGACGGGCTCGTGCCAACGCAGACCCCTCCCGGCTGGGTATCGGTGGCATCACTTGCCGCCGCACCCTAACCGGAGCCCGGATTTTTGAGTTCGGGGGGGAGCAGCGCGGCGCAAACGCGGACCTCTTCGCAACAAAGTTGCGGGAGGTCATCGCGGATGCGGCAACGGTCGCCAGACCGGTCAAGACCGCAGCCTTGGAGGTGGCCGATCTTGACGACTCGGTCACCAAAGAGGATGTGGTGGCGGCCGTTGCGGCGGCTGGAGGCTGCGACGCTGGCGCAGTGAGGGGGGGAGCCATCAGGCTAGGCCGCCGCGGCATGGGCACCATCCGCGTCGAGTGCCCAGTCGCCGCGGCTGCGGCCGCTCTAAAGGCGACCAAGGGACGGCTGTTAGTGGGCTTCAGCTCGGCTGTGGTCCGGCCGCTTGAGGACCAGCCCTTGCGGTGTTTCAAGTGTTTCGCGCCGGGCCACACCCGGGCCACGTGTCCCTCCAAGTCCGACTGGGGCGAGTCCTGCTTCCAGTGCGGGCAGGAGGGGCACAGGAGTGCTGCGTGCAGCGTCGCCACGCCTCGCTGCGCGGCGTGTGCCGCCAGTGGCCGCCCCGCGGGGCACAGGATGGGGGGCAAGAGCTGCCGGCCACCTGCGAGGAAGGGCGTAGTGTCGGCGCAGGTTCGCCCTGCCGCCACCACCGCCGCTGTCGTCGCCGCTGTAGCTCCAGCGGCGGTGGCTGAGGAGGAGGGTGCGATGTCGGAGTAATGGTTTCCGACTACCGCATCCTCCAGGCGAACACCAACCACTGCAGAGCGGCCCAGGACCTGCTGATGCAGACCATGGCCGAGTGGTTGGTGGACGTGGCGGTGGTTGCCGAGCCGTACTCGGTCCCTGGCCGTTGGCTGGGTGACCGGGATGGCTTGGTGGCACTAGCGGCGCGGTCTTCCACGGACTCCCCTCCCCTCTCGCTATTAGAGAGGGGACCGGGATACGTGGCCGCCGCGTGGGGAGAATTCGCCCTTGTGGGCGTTTATTTCTCCCCAAACCGCCCCCTCCAGGACTTCGAGAATTTTCTCGAGGTCCTCACCGCAGTGGTCGGTAGAGTGGCGCCACGCCAGGTCTCCATTTTGGGCGACCTGAACGCCAAATCGACGGCCTGGGGCAATCCGGCCGCCTCCTGCAACGTCCGGGGACGCGCCACAGAATTCTGGGCGGCGTCCTGTGGTGTGTCCCTCCTTAACAGAGGGACTGTCCACACGTGTGTGCGGCAGCAGGGAGGGTCGGTGGTCGACGTATCGTTTGCCACCCCCGCGCTAGCCGCGCACGTCGTGAACTGGCGGGTGGAGATGGTGGAGACCTTGTCGGACCACCGATACGTGCGGTTCGACATCTCCACCCAGAGCTCCCAGGGGACGGTCCGCTCGGGCCAATCTGCGTTCCCACGGTGGGCTCTCACCCGCCTGGACCGAGAGGCCGCGCAGGAGACGGCGTTCCTCCAGGACTGGTTCGCGCCCCCTGTCGAGGGATTGGACGTGGACGCCGCGGCGGTCGAGCTGAGGCGGGCCCTGACCGAGGTGTGTAATTCCAGCATGCCCCGGTCTCGCCGCCCGGCTCCCCGCCGCGCCGTCTATTGGTGGTCGGAGGAACTGGCTGGGCTCCGGGCCGCCTGCGTGGCGGCCAGGAGGGCCTACACGCGGAGTCGACGACGCAGGCCCCGAGACCCCACCAACGAGGAGGGCCTCTATGCCTCGTACGTCGACGCCAAGACGGTCCTCAAGTCGGCAATGGGGGCGGCCGAGGACGCGGCGAGAGCCGAGATGCTCGAGGGTCTCGACAGGGACCCTTATGGACGACCATACAAGGCGGCGCGGAACAAACTGCGCCCCTGTGGTCCTCCACTGACGGAGGCCCTCGAGCCGGCATTGCTGGATGGGGTGGTTCGGACTCTGTTTCCGTCCAGGACCGACTTCACCCCTCCAGTGATGGACCCCCCGCGGGCGGAGGTTTCGCCGGAGGAGGGGGTCCCCGCGGTTACGGAGTCGGAACTGTACGCGGGGATTCTGCGCCTCCGCGCGAAGAACACAGCCCCAGGGCCGGACGGCGTTCCCGCACGGGTGGTGGCCATCGCCGCCTCACAGATGGAGGAGAGG
This sequence comes from Dryobota labecula, assembly GCA_947523025.1. Taxonomy (NCBI): domain Eukaryota; kingdom Metazoa; phylum Arthropoda; class Insecta; order Lepidoptera; family Noctuidae; genus Dryobota; species Dryobota labecula. The sequence continues at coordinate 2,045 of OX383303.1, read as the reverse complement.
TTTCGGGACCTCTTTAGCGCGTGTTTTACGACTGGGAGGTTCCCGAAGCCCTGGAAGGAGGGGCGGCTATGCCTTCTCCGAAAGGAGGGACGCCCGGCGGATTCCCCCTCGGCTTACCGGCCTATCGTTCTGCTCGATGAGGTCGGTAAGTTCTTCGAGGGGATAATCGCCGATCGGCTCAATAGCCACCTGGGGACGGTGGGGCCGGACCTGTCGGACGCCCAATTCGGTTTCCGACGGGGTCGTTCGACGGTCGACGCGCTGGCCCTACTCAAGGGCCAGGTCAAGGAGGCCGTGGAGGCGGGTGACGGAGTGTTGGCGGTGTCATTCGACATAGCCAACGCCTTCAACTCCGTCCCCCACTCTACAATCTTGGAGGCGCTCCGGTATCACGGAGTGCCTCAGTACCTGCGCCAACTGTTGGCCAGCTACTTGGAGGACCGGGTGGTCCTCCTCGAAGACAAGTCCGCGACCATGAGGCGATACAGCGCAGAGTCCGGTGTTCCACAGGGGTCGGTCCTAGGACCACCGCTGTGGAACATTGGATTCAACTGGCTCCTGCGGGGAACCCTCCTCCGTGGCACGAGTATCATCTGCTACGCGGATGATACCCTCCTCATTGCCCGGGGGAGGGACTTCAGGGAGGCGGCCAGTCTGGCCTCTGCTGGCGGGTCCTTAGTGGCGGGAAGGATCCGCCGCCTAGGGCTGAAGGTGGCGCTGCAAAAGACCGAGGCCGTGTATTTCCACGGGCCTCGGCAGCGCATCCCCCCTGACGGCCACATTGTCGTGGAGGGCGTCAGGATCGGGGTCGGGGCCCAGATGAAATATCTGGGCCTTGTACTCGACAGCAGGTGGCGCTTCGGTCCGCACTTCAGCGGGCTGTCGACCCGCCTGCTGAAGACCGCGAACGCCCTGTCCTGGCTCCTCCCGAACCTGGGGGGTCCGAAGGCGCGATGCCGGCAGTTGTACGCCGGCATCCTCAAGAGCATGGCCCTTTATGGGGCTCCGATCTGGGCGGACTCCCTCCACAGGAGGGAGAACGCCACTGCCATCCGCAGGCCCCAAAGGGCCATTGCACAGCGGGTGGCGAGGGCCTACCGCTCGGTAGGGTTCTCGGCAGCGTGCGCTCTGGCCGGCACCCCTCCTTGGGAGCTCGAGGCATGGGTGCTGACCAGAGTGTACGAGTGGACGGCGCGGCGCAAGGCGCTAGGGGAGCTCCCCGCCGCAGAAGAGCGGGAGGCCGTGCGGCAAGAGGCAAGGGACGCCATCGTCCTTCATTGGACGGAGGACCTCGCCTCTGCCGCTTTTGGCCGCCGAACCCTGGACGCGCTCGGGCCAGTCCTGAAGGATTGGCTCGAGCGGTCCCATGGTTTCCTCTCTTTCCGTCTGGTGCAGGTGTTGTCCGGGCATGGATGCTTCGGATCGCACCTGCATCGGATCCAAAGGGAGGAGACCCCGTCGTGCCACGACTGTGGCGCGGCGGTGGACACGGCACAGCACACCTTGGAGGTGTGCCCTGCCTGGTCCGAGCTGCGCCATGCCCTGGTTGCAGCGGTCGGGCAGGACCTCTCACTTCCCGGCGTCGTCAGCGCCATGCTGGGGAGCGAGGGGGCCTGGGCAGCGGTCGCCTCCTTCTGCGAGGAAGTGATGTCGCAGAAGGAGGAGGCGGAGCGCGTGCGGGAGGACGATCCTCTCGCGGCGCCGCTCCGAAGGCGGAGGAGGGGTCGAAGAAGACGTCAGTATGACAGTCATCTCCGACTCCTCCCAGGTGGAGGCCAGCAGGCAACGGGTGCGGGGGCACCCTTGCCTGTATTGCACAGGCCTCCACCAGTGTCGGATGGGAATGGCCAGGTGTTCCCGGCCATTCCCGTAGCCCCCCAGCTTGGGGGGCATGCGGGGCCCGCCAGCTAGGCGGGCACGCGCCGGGAGGGTCGTGGACGTAAAGGCTGTGCCAGTTTCCCATGGCCCTCCCATAACGGCATTGAGGGAACACCGCTGGGTTTTTTAGTGGGTATACCGGCACTCTGCCGGGGAGTCCCACATAC